>JAZGQO010000008.1:15000000-20000000 GCA_036850965.1 Patella caerulea
ACTAACATACAAAGGCTTCTTTAGAACATAATTCAATTAAAAGCTACTGAAGCTGCCATTATGAGTTCCAAAAGAATACAACATACAAATGTACTTACAATCTTCAAAGATAGGCTGGCACTGCCAGGCAGGATACACCCACATTTTCGAGAGATGTGCATAGGAACTGGATGATCAAGTCACGCTCAACAGTGGCCTCCCTTCGTAGGCTCTATCACGTGATAGAACTTACGAAGCGAGGCCGCTGTTGAGCGAGACTTGATCACCCAGTTCCTATGCACATATCGAGTAATGATAGGTTTATAAAGGGACTTGGTGATACAGACTTCTTTTTGACCTTATCTTGGGTTACTTCTGGGCTCGCCAAGTTGAATATCGATAAATGATAGATTTTTAAGTTTGATTTGTTATTAATAACGCTGTAAAAGGACCAATTTAATTACATCTGAATGTGAATAATGATCAAATAAAGTCTCGTTGGCAAAAAAAATGACATGAAGTGTTAGAACTAGTGAGTATTGTGAGATGATATCAGACGATACATGGTAAATCAGTCATAACAAAGATGGCGTCTGAATTACCTTGTATTCTTGTATTATAGTCAAGGAGTAGTAAGAAGTTTTATTTTAATATATTTTAATCCCTTCAAGTGCCTGTGCTCCAGAGGGACCACAAGCTAAAAAGATAGGCTGGCACTGCCAGGCAGGATACGCCCACATTTATGAGAGATGAATAGAGAACAAGCAATACCGAAAGTGATTTTTCCTACATTATTAAGTCCTGTATTTCATACTGTATTGGGAGCAGCCATTTTGTTTGTCAGTTCCTGTCTGATATTCATGAAATTTGAAGCCGACAATGATTATGGTGTGACGGTACACAACCTAGAAATGTGACTTTTCGTCAAAATCGGATAAGAATTGTGACCTGTAGAGAGTCCACAACCATGATATACCATATTTTTACACTATTCGCGTACAAATGGCGACCATTTCGTCCGGCAATTTTAGTAACTCAACCTTCCTTACGGTGCAACAGTAATATAATCAGAGTTTTTTTTAAAATCAGATAATAATTGTTCGAGAGATAGACAGAGAACAAGCAATACTGAAAGTGATTTTTCCTACAATCAAAAGCCACAATTCATTAATTTACAAATTAAAATGCGCAAATATCAAAAAGAATAAAGATCTTTAGGTTATAAACAAGCAATTCAGGTTTCATCAAAATCGAATTAAAATTGTGACCTCTACAGGGTCCACAACTTTGATATACCATATTTTTACACTGTTCGTGTACAAACGGCGGCCATTTTTTCTGGCAATTATGGTCTGATTTTCTCGAAATTCGAACTCAACCTTCCGTAGGGTGTAATGGTGACAGAGTCAAACGTTTTTTTAAATTGGATAATAATTGTGACCTCCAGAGGGACCATAGGCGATTTTCGGACAATCAGGGCCATAATTCAGGAAGTTACGATCAGCAGCGCTCGAAATTAACCACGGCAAACGGCAAAGCCGTGGTAAAAGCCGACGCAACTCCCGTCTGCCACGGCATAATTAATTTTTTTTTGCCGTGGTAGATCTTACGATCCCAAAAATTATAATGACTAAATGTACCAGTTATAGAATAGTGCCAGGATGATGTCGTCTAACCGTGTAATAAAGTGACATATTTATCATTTTGTAGACGAAAGTCTGACAAATATATTGCAATTACCGAATACAGATACACTTTTAACCATGTGCTGTACGTAGGCGTATCCATGCTTTACCGTTACAGTGGTGTTTTTTTTCAACGATTATAAACTAAAAAAGACACAGATGATAGAGAGCACGGACTGTTCCCTAGCTAAACTAACTAATGCATGAACAATGTTACCATTCTCGTCATTTGTATTTTTAACTGCATCGTTTGTCACATACGATGGACCTGGACCGATTTACACCCTTTGTTTATAATTACTACGCCCTATGTAACTGAGAGTAATAGCCTCAATGATAGGTAGCGACTGATTGACGAAATAAATAGTATTTATTAACCTCGACACTCTACAAACCAAGTTTCAACAGGAAACAGAATAATTTGTTGTGATGAAATCATATTAAAATATACATACAAGACAAGACAGTAAAATCGTTTACATTATAGCAGTCAAGCGATGCCATGTGGGGGTCAAAGTAGACGACCTACATACGGGTCAGTACTACCATACAGCATGGCTATAAGTGAAAGGAACACGTGCAGTAAATTCTTTGGAAATATAGCTGACACGTTTAAATATTTATGGCACTACTAATCATTTAAAGAATTAAGGCTTGGGGTATTTTTAAATCAACCTGCTTACAACTGGTCAATACCTGATCTCAAAAATACGTCATCTGTCAAAAACTCAAAGTACCGGTAAGACTGATGGAGAAATGAAATGGCAAGAATGAAGAATGAATGAATTGAGTTTGTTGTATAATATTAACAATTTAGACCAGTGTCACAAAGTCATCCTGTATAAATATTGATCAAATGTGAATAAATTTGTTAATGAAATTTGTTAAGGTAACCGATCTTTTAATTTGCGTAACCAGGAATTCGATCACATGTTTTTGAACTGCATGGCGCGACCACACGTAACCGATTGGTATCATTTGCGTCAAATATTGTGGGGTGAATAAATAAGTTTTATCCATCTTGAAAAGTTAAAAAAAAAAAAAGCATTGATTTTGAAATACCAAAAAATGCCGTGGTGCCGTAGCAGTACTATTCTGCCACGGCACTTTTCATTTTTTTGTGCCGTGGTAGAAAATTCTTAATTTCGAGGACTGGATCAGATATGTGCAAATAACGAAAGGAACCAGGATCTTTAGGTTATAACCATGGATTTCAAGTTTCATAAAAATCGAATTAAAATTGTGACCTCTACGGTAATATTATAAACCATTTTATTAAATCGGATAATAATTGTGACCACCAGAGGGACCACAAGCTAAAATAAGGCGATTTTGCGTATAATCAGGGCCATAATTCAGGAAGTTACGTTCCGATATGCGCAAATATCGAAAGGAACCAAGATCCTTGGGTTATAACCATGAATTTCAAGTTTCATCAAAATCGAATTAAAAATGTGACTTCTACAGGGTCCACAACCTTGATATACCATTTTTTAACAGTATTCGCGTACAGACGGCGGCCATTTTGTATGGCAATTTTCGTCCGATTTTCTCGAAATTCGCAGTCAACCTTCCATAGGGTGTAACGGTGATATAACCAAACGGTTTTTTAAAACGGATAATAATTATGGCCTTCAGACAACCAGGGGCCATAATTCAGGAAATTACATTCCGATAGGCGCAAATATCGAAAGGAACCAAGATCTTTGGGTTATAAACATGCATGTCAAGTTTCATCAAAATCGGTTCAAAATTGTGACCTTTATAGGGTCCACAAGCTAAAAACGTGATTTTTCGTACAATCAGGGGCTATAATCCATGACGTTTTGATCCGATACATGCCAATATCGAAAGCAGCCGAGATCTTTTGGGGATAAACCTATATTTCAAGTGTCGTCAAAATCAGATAAGAATTGTGACCTGTAGAGAGTCCACAAACAAATTGTGGACCAACGGACGGACGGAGGCGACGACATAATACGTCCACATGAAAATGTGGGCGTATAAAAAGTCAAATTATGAAAATTGGTTAATCTCAACAAAATGTTTTCAAATAAAAACTTTGATCCCTACTACGTTGTATTAATCATGGTTATTGCAGCTGGAGTTGGACAGGATGCAGCATTATTTATAAGGAAATATTTGATATGATTTAGAACTAGTCACAGTCACATAAGTTACCTGCAGTGTACAGTATGAAGTTGGTCTGTGATTCACCTGTATTTCATAATACGGAAAATCAGGGCAGTGTTATTTGACTCACAAGGTGGGTGATCACATTACTCCACACTACCTTATTCTACTAACTGTGGTACTCCAAATTTATTAAGTTTTTATCAAAAGATAGGTCTATATAATATCAAGAAAAAAGTAATAATTACCTTTTACATCTTGAACTAAAACAATTGTACGAGCCCATCGTTCACAAACTGTTGCATACAAAACATCTAATGTCATTTCTGATAAAGCAATATCATAAAGACCAACCACAGCATGTAGAAGATCACTGTTTGATATCTGCAACAAATATTTTCTACCTGATCAATGTTGTGATGATTTGATTAAAATCTAACTAATGGATTGAATGGCCTCAAGAACATAGATTGGTTGATACATTACCATCGCTTTATTCAATAATGTCAACACAATCCACCATGTTCAAATTTTACTGTTTTGAGGTGCATGACATATAAAGGAAGTTCAAATCAAAAAACAAAAGCTAATACATCTAACTCTATTGTCTGGAACCTTAAAATAGACAAAAACATGTAGAAAAGCACTAACATGAATGCATAAACTTTCTTTATGTTTTATTGTTTTGCTTTGTTATTCAAGTCTTTTAATTACAAATTGTACTCAAGGCCATATAATTAAAAATTAATGCACTGAAAATCTCATTCTGTGTGAAGTTATGAGTGTTGGCAGATGTAGCATTGATTGCTTATTATCATATGACAATGAGACTAGTCTTGATTTTCCGTTTTATCGTTAAATTTTTAGATCTAGCAGGATATAATCCATTTAAATCTCTACCACCATAATAAAGAACTGCAATAGGCAGATTTAGCTCTTAAAACTCATCATTGAATATTGGATGTCTGGAGCCGATATTTCCACAGTAAGAGAGGGACAATAAAACTGAGCTTGACACAAACTTGCTCATTTTGGGGCTAACACTGGGAAAACACCAGAGAAACCTTACTTACAGGGTGGTTCAGACGACTCTACTCCTTGTCGCAATGTATATTATGTAATATGAATGTGTAATATTTACATTCAATCGTTTCAGATATTACTATAATTGGGATAATAACTTTATCAGCCTCCACCGAACATACGCATGCTTTGCTATCATATACTTACTCCTTGAATAACATCATTGTCATGACATGGATTTGTTTTATTCTGAAGTTGTAATATACGACGGAAGTCTACTATAACTGGATATCCTGATACAGTATTACCACTTCTGTCCTTGAATTCTAATTTATCAGCAAGTTGGGAACCAGGGCGAATACTCGGGAGAGATGAGGCTTCGTCCAGGTGTAACAAATCTTTAGCGAGTTCGGATATTGAGGATATTCCATTCTCATTTGGAACTTTAGAGTTTTTGTCGGCCATATTATCAACATTACAGTTCCGCAGAAAATCGTCAAGCAATTGAGGGGAGGTAACTTATAAAATATAATCGACTGTTATCTCCCCTTAGACCACACTTTCGACGTGAAAAATAAGGAAGTTAATTTTCAGCGAACCACAACCATATTTGCTGTGTAATTTGCAGTAAAAAATCAAGCCCGTGAAACTGCTTTTCATACAGTTTATTGTTAAACTAAAACCCTATTTCACCCATTCAAACAGAAGCGGATTCCGAAAAATAATGAATATATATGTGAAAAAAAAGAAAAAGGAGGGGGTCTATGCACTATTATTGTAGAACATTGACACCATATTACTGAGTCCAGTGAAAGTCCCCTCATGAAAGCAGGCCCGTGGCAATGCCCCCCCACCCGCCCCTGGAGAAATGTTTTGCCCCCCCCCCCCGAAAGAAAATTTGCCAACCATAACTCTAACATACCGACTGTAGACTGTAACGGGTGTGCCCCTCCTAAAAACTTCACCGCCCCTCCGCGAAGCCAGCAAGCTGGCTACGGGCCTGCACGGAAGTCCCTTAAAAGGGCCCTTGTTTGGTTGTCTTTCTTTATTTTTTCCCCAAGAAACGTGGGGGGTCTACGTGCAGCGCACTAAATTCGGTGAATGAAGACGTTGGCTCACTAACAACAGGACAGGTGACAGGTCCTTCGTTTCATTCCTGCGTCGACCGAGGGATTCCCATAGCATACTAAGTTTTCACTCAAGATTTACTATTTCAGTAGTGACTGTTGCGGAGAGTGCCACCTTGGAGTCATTGACATAGCTCCCCCCCCCCCCCCCCCCCCCCGGATATTCATGAAGTTATGGAGATTGCTCACTTTCCCAAGCATTCACTGGAAAGCTGATTGTCAGGTCTGGCTGAAATCGTTAACATTAAAAACGGGAATATTCTGTTATTGTTAGTCACAAACACACAATGCCATGTAGCCTAATTAGTAGGTCCAGTGTGGTTGATATATAGATATATATGCGACAACAAAATCAGACAATAAATTATTTTTCTTTAGAACTAAATTGGGGTCCCCTTTGATATTGGGAAATGGATTGCCAGGGTCATTTTCTCCAGAAACGTTCGCCAAAGTTAAGACATCTTTTGGAAAAAAATAATTCACATATTAGTTTCTAGTCAAAATAACTCATTTTCTCCTGAAACGTTTGCCAAACTTAAGACATCTTTGGGAACAAAAATAATTCACATATTTTTTTATAGTCAAAATAACTCATATTCGTATCTACTGAAAAATACAACGGCGTAAATAAGAGGAAAAAATGATCTCTACAGATATAGTGAAATAAACTAAACTAGTTTTGTTTTCTCGTCTAAACCGCGATGGGGATCCGACGAAACAATCTTAAAAGTAAAACGGGGCTAAATGCGTAACACTCGGCAAACCTCGTAAGATTTCGGGAATCTAAACTCGGCTGTATGATGAATTCCGCCATATTGGAACTACTTTAAAGGTCCCGGATGAAACATGGCTGCGCCCATTCCAAACACAAGTTGGTAACCTATTTGGCTAGCGACCTATTCGACCGATCCAGCTGTAAGATAATGACGAAATTACACGTCTATTCTGAGCTGAAGGAATGGATAAAAAATAATATATTCTACTTTCATTTGATAGACATAACGTTGGATTTATTGGTTGATAAATAGAGACTGTTGTCTTTATTCTAAATAGGTTTCCAACGAACAGGTTGCAGCTCGATCGGTCGAATAGGTCGCTAGCCGAATAGGTTCCCAATTTGTGTAATAGCGTCAAGTTTTCCTGTTAAAGTAAACCGGTAGCCGCATCGCAAATGTATGGGCGTAGGTACATATCACTTACTGTCATACATCCGAGACTAGATGTAGTTGACGTAGTTTACGGAATCTGTCGAGATTAGCCGAGTGAATGCGTAATTGTGATGATAAATGGCAAACTGATCCCGCAGTGAATATTCGCTTGGCCGCTACAATCACTGATAAGCATGACATCGACGAGGCTTAATAAGTACGGCATCAATCTCGTTCCCAGAGGCAGCCGCGGAGCCGAAGGCCTCTGGCACATTAGCCCGTCCATTTTTTCCAATTTTTTTCAAACCTAAGCCCCGCCCATTCTGACCTCCGATTGGTCAATCTTTTTGGGTCGATTTCTCGAAAACTAGAGGTCGGATCGTCGGTTCGTTTGTTGTAAAATGATCCTTGAGTCAAAGTCAACTCGCTGACATATAAAATTGGATCCTAAACGAACAAATTCAAGTTTTTGTAAAGATCTATTTTTCGACGCGTGGGTATATTTTTAAGTGATTCGGTCATCTAGGCACGTAAAATCAGGGGCGTACGACGCAAATAAACGAGAAATTTCGCGCGTAGGAATTACATGTCATTTTCCGTGAAAATGGCTACCCCGATTCACCAGAGAAATTTCTTCAAAAATTTTTCTGGTTTCGAGATTGGTACGGCATATTACTAATTAAATTCTCAAACATTTTTTTGAGGTAACAGAAAAATAAATAAAGACGTTTGAAGTATTTGGAGTTAAAAAATATTTCCTATTAAGTGTAAATGAGTTAAAATGCGTCATTTTGCCCGAAGCAGTTAGGTGTTAAGTAAACATTGCACGAGCCGTTGAGCCAATAGAGACTTTTGGCAACCCTAAATTCCTAGTACGTATCGCGTATCCGTATGGATTTTGTGCGCGACGTCATCAATGTGTGTGTATTTCTCATATACGTGTTACGGCACACGGATACGGTAGCCCGTAGCGAACAGCTTTCATACGGAATAGGTCCGTATAACATTGTCGTCTTTTTAGACGCTGAAATGTTGTATCATAGCGTTTTTATTAATCAATGTGTATTCTTGAACACGAAGGTGTATAAATTTTGATTTGAATTTAACCATAATAAAGACAGGAATTTCATCATTATTTTTTATGGGTTTTTCTCGGAATTTTCATACTTTTCCCGTCTGTGTCTGTCTGTATGCTGGTTGAACTACGTGATAAATTTAAGTAAAATGGGAGCTTCCAAATCAGTAAATGATGTGATTCTATAGTAAAGGGGTATAAATGATAAATTAGTGAAACCGAAAATTGCTGTCGAGTCGAAGTCAACGATTTTTTTAAATAAGATGCGACATTATTATTAATTTATTTTTTTAAATAGCTCACCGACTGTCGAGCGACTTCATTCACTTTGAGAAATTGTAGGCTAGGCACTTGACTAGTACTGATGGTGATTTTGGTAGATAACTACCATCATGGTGTAATAGAACTAAGCTCAGCTCAGTGACGCATACGTACGCGACGTGAAAATCTGCCAAAACTCTAAAACTACTCTGACGCAACGTATCACGTATATGATACGGATACGTGATACGGGTAGGAGAAATGTCACTTGCCAAAAGTCTCTAGTGACTGCATTCAACGCACGTGTTGTGGACACTATCTGTTACAGAGTTAATTCGTAAGTAATTCTCTGTGAAACAGATTGGATAAATGGTTCCAAAAATTTAAAATTGGATACCAGAAACAATAGAGACTTTTGGCAAGCGTAAATTGCTAGTGCGTAGCGCGTATCCGTATGAATTTTGTGTGTGACGTCATCAATATGTGTGTATTTCTCATACGTGATACGGCACACGGATACGGCAGCCCGTATCAAACAGCTTTCATACGGAGATGGTCCGTATAACACTGTCGCCTTTTTAGACGCTGAAAAGTTGTATCATAGCGTTTTTATTAATCTATGTGTATCTTAGAACACGGAGGTGTAGCTATATTTGACGTGAATTTAATCATAATAAAGACTGGAAATTAATCATTATTTTTGATGATTTTTCTCGGATTTGATCTACGCGCTAGCTTTAGGTTAAAATGGGAACTTGCAAATCTGTAAATGATGTGATTCTATGGTAAAGGGGTGTCAATGATAAATTAGTGAAACCAATTGCCGTCGAGTCAAAGTCAAAGATATTTTTTTAAATAAGATACATTATTTTTTTAAATAGCTTAGCGACTGTCGAATGAATTCACGCACTCCGAGAAATTGTAGGCAAGGCACTTAACTAGTACTGTTGGCGATCTTGGTAGATAACCGCCATCATGCTGTACAGAACTAAGCTCAGCCCAGTGACGCATACGTACGCAACGCAAGAATCTGCCAAAACTCTAAAACTACTCTGACGCAACGTGTCACGTGTACGATACGGATACGTGATACGTATATGGATAGGGAAAATAGAGACTTTTGGCAAATGGCATTTTCCCTATCCGTATGACGTATCCGTATCGTACACGTGATGCGTTGCATCAGAGTAGTTTTAGAGTTTTGGCAGATTCTTGCGTTGCGTACGTATGCGTCACTGGACTGAGCTTAGTTATGTACAGCATGATGGCGGTTATCTACCAAGATCGCCAACAGTACTAGTTAAGTGCCTTGCCTACAATTTCTCGGAATGCGTGAATTCATTCGACAGTCGCTAAGCTATTAAAAAAAATGATGTCGTATCTTATTTAAAAAAATATCTTTGACTTTGACTCGACGGCAATTTTTGGTTTCACTAATTTATCATTGACACCCCTTTACCATAGAATCACATCATTTACAGATTTGCAAGTTCCCATTTTAAACTAAAGCCTACGCGTAGATCATATCCGAGAAAAAATCATCAAACATAATGATTAATTTCCAGTCTTTATTATGATTAAATTCACGTCAAATATACGCCTCCGTGTTTTAAGATACACATAGATTCATAGAAACGCTATGATACAACTTTTCAGCGTTTAAAAAGACGACAGTGGTATACGGACCATCTCCGTATGAAAGCTGTTTGATACGGGCTGCCGTATCCGTGTGCCGTATCACGTATGAGAAATACACACCTATTGATGACGTCACACACAAAATTCATACGGATACGCGCTACGCACTAGCAATTTACGCTTGCCAAAAGTCTCTAGTGCCATTCGCCAAAAGTCTCTCGTAAGTCGATCACCAGCAATGTTAACTAGTTTTCTGCCACACGGAGGCTTATAGACAACAATCAAGGATGATTAATCGATGGTGCATGTACGTATAGGGTATTAACCTATCCGAGGTTGATATGATAAGAGAACACGCGGGCGAAGCCCAAGGGTTCTCTATAATATCATATCAAATCCTGTGTGTGTGAAATAGCTTATTTAACGTCCGCTTCCACCGAGGTGATATCGCAGATATCAATCTTAGGGAGAGTAGCTTTATATCTGACATATACAACGTTCACCCTTAAATGTAATGGACTCTTGTAAAAAAAAGGGCAACAGTGATTGGATAATTGCTCGAGAGTTTCCGCCAAAAAGCGAAATTACCGGTAGGGTTCTCTATTAGTAAGTGCAGGAGGACCGCACTACACGAAAAACAAAAACCTATAAGATTATCCTGCGGAAAATATCAAATCAAGTGAATGGATCCGGGGGCCAGCCATAAGCGTCCACTGCGCTGTACAGTCCCGGGCCTGTTATGGTACAGGCTTCACCCTGTGCGTGAAATAGCTTTATTTAACGTCCGCTTCCACCGAGGTGATATCGCAGATATCAATCCGAGGGAGAGTAGGTTTATATCTGACATATACAACGTTCACCCTTAAATTTAATGGGCTCTTCTAAAAAAGGCAACAGTGATTGGATAATTGCTCGACAGATTCCGCCAAAAAGCGAAAATTACCGAAGCTGTCACATGCAGATGTTTATTTATACGTCGCCATTTTGGAGAACGCAACAATAAAAGGGATAGTAAAACGAAGCCAGACGAATAATCAATCCATTTTAGTCAGCATAACGACGATAGAATAGATGTGAATGCACATATGATGAGGATCTATTCAAAGCCTAAAGAAAACTTGGAGTGTGTGGAGAAATAATGAAGGCGGAAAGAAAATTCTGAAAGATATCTTAGATGGAGTATGGATAGCCGATTTAAATATGCCGATGAATACGCCGTCTAATTCGTTACGTATAGGATATTAACCTACCCAAGGTTGATATGATAGAGAACACGCGGGCGCAGCCCAACTGTTCTCTATCATATCAATCCGAGGGAGAGTAGGTTTATATCTGACATATACAACGGGTTCACCGTTAAATTTAATGGGCTCTTTTAAAAAAGGCAACAGTGATTGGATAATTGCTCGACAGTTTCCGCCAAAATGAGAAAATTACCGAAGCTGTCTCGTGCAGATGTTTATTTAAACGTCGCCATTTTGGAGAAAACAAAAACAAAAGGGATAGTAAAACGAAGCCAGACGAATAATCAATCCATTTTAGTCACCATAATGACGATAGAATTGATGTGAATGCAAATATGATGAGGATCTATCCAAAGCCTGAGGAAAACTTGGAGTGTGTGGAGTAATACTGTGGGCGGAAAGAAAATTCTGAAAGATGTCTTAGATGGAGTATGGTCATGGATAACCGATTTAAATATGCCGATAAGTACGCCGTCTATTTCGTTACTGAAGGCTACAAACTGTACTATAACAATGTTTTTTTTATTGTCAAAAGAATAAAATTAATTTCTGTGTTCTTTGTATTATTTCGATCAACTACGTCATCAGCGGTTGATATGAGCCGAATATATCGACCTGAGATGACGTCATCAGCGGTTGATATATCAACCTGTCATGACGTCATCAGTCGTTGATATGAACCGAATATCAACCTATTATGACGTCATGGGAGGTTGTTATGAGATATAACTGCTATGGACATCAAAGAAAAAAACCTACACCCAGTTGTATACTGAATGCTACAAACTGTACTATATTATTCAAAAAAAGTAGGGGATATTTGATTTTTAAGTGTTATTAAAGTCACCTAATGAAACTGACGAAGAAACAAATGACAAAATGAAATGAAGTTCACATGCATCGATTTATTCCAAATGATCGTTAGACTAAGTAAGGCACAGACTGACCATTATAAGGGTAAAATGATACCCGGGGTCAAACAGCAAAGTTACCACAACATCACAACAAAGTCAGTAACGGGTAAATCCTCCTCTGTTTGCCAAACAAGCATTGATCCGACGTGGCATACTCCTAATGAGACGTCTAAGGTTATTTTGGTCCAGATTGTCCCATTCCTGTTGCAACGCAGCAGCAAGTTTTTGGACATTGGCAGGACGTTGACGTAACCTCTGCCCAAGCATGTCCCAGACATGCTCGATGGGGGAGAGGTCGGGACTCAGTGCTGGCCAAGGTAATGTGGTGATGTTCTGTTGTTGGAGGTAACCTGTAACGATCCTGGCCCTGTGACATCTTGCGTTGTCATCCTGGAAGATGAAACGACGGCCATGACGTCGTGCGAACGGCACAACATGGACTGCCAAGGTGTTGTCCCGGTAGTACTGGCCCGTAACACGCCCTGCAACAACATGTAAAGCCGTTCTTCCAGCAACAGTGATGCCTCCCCACACCATAACAGAACCACCCCCAAGTCGATCATGTCTGATGACGTTAACGTCTTGGTAGCGCTCGTTTCGACGACGCCACACCCTCCTACGTCTGTCCAAAAAATCAACAGTGAACCTTGACTCATCTGAAAACATCACATTGCTCCAACGTCGATTATCCCAGTGTTGACGATCCCTACACCAACGACGTCTTGCCTGAATGTGATGATCTCTCAAACAAGGGATCACGCGAGGACGTCGGGCGCGAAGGTGACCCCTATGCATTCGATTCCGAATCGTCTGGCCACTCACTCTCACACCAGTGTCTGTTTGAAGACGAGCGCAGATCTGATTTGCTGTGATGACACGATTTCTCAAAAATCGATCCTGGGCTTGAGTTGTCGCCCTTGGTCGACCTGAGCGTGGTCTGTCCTGTACAGATTGTGTATCACGGTATCTGGACCATAGCCTTCTTATGACAGACTGAGAAACATTAATCGTCCGCGCCACAACCGCCTGTGTTGTGCCGATCTGTAGCATGCCAAGGGCACGCAACCTTTCATTTTGGGTAAGCCGACGCATATCAAAATTTGTTTTCTGACCACTAAAACAATTAAACTGATGTTTCCACCCTGGAATTCAATGCCACTTTGACTAACATTCAAAGTCAGAGTCGTGCAAATCTTGGGTTGGACCCCCATGATGATCCCAAGCATCACCTGCATTCCATGCGGTAGCTATTGGTGCGTTTGGGCGTCACATGTAACTTGAAATGTTTCTTCTGTTAGGTTCTATAGTGACCTTTTTCGTAGTCATTTGCATATTTTAGTATTATGCCCCCCAAATCAAATATCCCCTACTTTTTTTTAATAGTATTTAACAATGTGTTTTTTTATTGTCAAAAGAATAAAATTTTATTTCTGTGTTCTTAGTATTATTTCGATCATCTACGTCATCAGCGGTTGATATGAGCCGAATATATCGCCCTGGGATGACGTCATCAGCGGTTGATTTGATATATGAACCTGTCATGACGTCATCAGCTGTTGATATGAACCGAATATCAACCTATGATAACGTCATGAGAGGTTGTTATGACATATAACTGCTATGGACATCAAAGAAAAAAACTACACCCAGTTGTATATGTAACATTTAGCGCGACACAAGGTGTTAGTGCCGTTGGATCTGCTTGGAACAAGGGAAGACAGCTGGAAATGGGGGTACGGGGTTGTCATTAGGGAAATGGGAATATGATGGCATTGACGCGGACATTTCCATGAGTATTTAAGGTATCTCTTTCGAAATTCGAGAGCACTTTTTCAGGAATGCGGGGCACAGTCACGAACTAGTATACCATGGTAGGAAATCTCACCAGATTCGAACGTTACCAACTATTACCTATTTCTTTGGCTTTTATGAGGGCAATTGCCTACAATGCCTCTGGGTGAGGGCGCTGTTCGACACGTTGCGCCGTGTGTCGATAAAATGTCTGTAGAATATCACACGTCAGTATTTTAGATATAGGCCAACAACAAATAGCCCAACTTTTATCGCGCAGCTATCGTTAACACAGTCTGATTAAAATACAGATCTATATTTCTTTTTTTAATACTTTCGATGGCCTACATGAAGATCTGATCGGTTGTTGCGATAGGCCACGTCCGATGTCATACAAGTGACTTTTAACCCTATTACGTCATGCATTTAGGTAACCAATCGGCATGTTTAGTTAAACAATCGGCATTGATATACTAGTGGATTACCCAGTTTCATGCCACTCGGCAAACCTAGGCAGATTTCAGTACCGTACATTGCCCATGACGACGCATTTGAAGAATGTTTTATCTTACAAAGTTTGAAGTTGTTTTTCATTCAATTCTATCCGATTTTCTTTAAACAAGGGCATGTATGTATGTACTTAAAATTCTACACACCCATCGAACGACGCAATTTTGAGAACTTTTTCTTAAAGCGGCAAGTTTTCCTAATAGGTAAACCGGCACCGCATCGCAATTGTATAGGCATAGGTACATATCACTTACTCTCATATAGCCCAGGCTAGATGTAGGTACCGGAATCTGCCGAGGTTTGTCCAGTGAGTCTCATGGAAAACGAAATATTGAACTATAAAATCAAAACAAAATATGATCTGCGTTTTAATCACATTGTCGTTAACAGAAGTCCTCCTTGAAACCCAAGACGAAAAACAGTGCACGCGATGAAGCTCTGAGATAAACTATCCACGGCCTTGCAGACGTCCAAGTAATTTACAACCTGGGGACTTCAACAAATCGAAATCTCTTAAAATGTTAGTTACTATACAATTTTCTGAGATTTAGTATTCATGAAAAAGACCCCAAGGATGTGATTAACTAGTCTTCCAGTTTTATTAAAGCCCAGCATTGAAAGCAAAGAAAAAGATCATCGATGATTGGTTAAAATTTATTTCCTGAAAACTGAAATGGTTTCACTAAATAAAGCAACAAGAATAAACGAAGGGCAATCAATTTTGTCAAGACTGACGTCAAAAGCACCTGCCCAGGCGTGACGTCAATTCGATCACCTACGTAATGGCCAAATCATTCCTACCACCACAGAACTAAATGCTGGCATGCCGGGAGGGTCATTATCTGAACAAATTTAGGGAAATGGACGGCAGAACGTAAATTTATTTTTTTGTATCGGACAAAAATATTCGAGGGGGGGGGGGCTGCTGTTTTCCTGAAAATTTATTTATTCATTTGCTTACCTCAGGATTCAGGATCCTATGTCATAGTTACCTGTGTGCACCGTGAAATGTTCTTTTAACTTTCCGTTTTCCTTCCCAACCCAAATCACAATGTTTATAAATTTGACAACTTGAATGTTGTATATTGTTCCCATCATTTTTGAATCCCACACACTTAATTGTAGTAGGACACACATTTTCTAAACTTCAGGCTTCCTAGCAGATGAGACCCTAAAAAATAAAGATTCTGTTGTGCAGCGCTAGAAAAAAGAATCTGCAAAGGAAAAACTATTGGCTTTCGACTTGAAAAGCCAAAGAGAATCCATAGACAAAAGATCGTCTTTGCAACAATTTGGTAAGATGGCCTCGGCTGAAAATCGAAAAAGCCTTTTTGGACAACTGAAAAATCGAAAAACTCATTGGAGACACTCAATTACGAATTTCCATGTGGTGTTGTTCACACACTGCCTTTTGGTCATGGTTTTGAATGCTAAAAATAAAATTGCCTAAAATAGAAAGTGCCTACAAAAGAAAACATGTACATGTATGCACACAACATGAAATTCTCTTAAAATTTGGAAGAGGTCTACTATTCTAGCGTATTTCCAAAATATACAAAGTCAATTTACTTATTTTACCATTAACATGAACTAGAAGGCCTGGAAGGTAAAGAAAGTGATATGTCTTACACCTATTATTAATAACAACAAAAAAAACTATACAAAGTACATTATGATTTAGTGAATACTGAAATATCAATAGCCTAAAGCCTATTTATTCTGAAATTCAGATAAGATTAAAACCAACAGTATACATGTTTATCAATAACAGCATTGAATTAAAGATTCTATTTATACACTCATTGCATTTTAGATAATTAACGCATTCAATTTTCTAAATTACAATTAATCAGAAACCTTAGAAACAAAAAAATTAAAATATTAAAAGACGATGTTGTTTGACTGTTTTGTCTGGTCATATCAGAACAAATTTACACCAGCAAAATATCTAGCCATTATTGTCACATACTGAAATGAAATATTACAAGTATCTGAGAAGACCAAACTAAACAGTCTAAATTTAAATGTTTTTCAAAGCACATTTTCTTGTATGATCCATAGTACACTAGGAATATAAAATTGGAGCAAAACTTTTGAAATCAATTACACAGTGTCAAAATATTAAACAACTTGATTCTGAATATACAATCATAATGAAAGGAATAGAAAAATTCAAACAGTTAAAGAATATTATTTAGTATTAGATACAATGTGATCAAAACAATGAAAATGGATTTTTTATATTTAAATCCATGTGCTTTCCAAATGACATGGCGAAAACAAGTTAATATACAATATGGAGTAACAATCTTTATATTTTATAATGATCTAAAAATGATAATGAATGGTAACTGTTCACTTAATTTAAGTGAAACAAAAACATACAATACCGGTTGTTCGGATGAATCAGTGATTAAATTGTTAAGACAAAATCTTTATTCAATCAACATGTTTAATTAATGCTAATGGAATAAATGATTAGAATTCACGTCGATGATATTTATCAGGATCATAGTATGAAGTCACAACTACTCGTTGAGAGAATTTTCTACCAGCCAACGCTTGCTGTGCCTTTTGACAATCAATAATTGAATTAAATTCTACAAATATTTTTCCGAGGCCTGGTACATCAACTCCCATTATTGGACGTGGTATTTCTAAGCTTCGCACAACACCATATTTTCCACATTCTTCTTTGACATCTTCCACAATATCTTCATATTCTTCTTCATCATCCAATTCTTCTGGTAAAATCATATTCATCAAACACAGAACCTCTGTAGGTGGACCAGCACCCATTTGCATATCCAGCCCTGGTACTTGAAGCTGAACAGGTAAATTTTGACCATTTTTAGCACCAACACTGGCTCGCTGAACAATTAACTTTTTGTCTCCTAACTGCATACCATTTAAACCAGCACATGCTTGATCAGTAACAGTTATGTCTACATATTCGCAGAACGCATAGCCTTTGGATAAACCTGTAGCACTATCTTTAACCAAATTAAAGGCTTTCAGTGGACCAAACGAGGTCAAGAGTTCTTTAACTTGATCTTCATTAAGATAATTTGGTAGTCCACCTATAAATATCTTATGTGGTGAATCTTGAACCACTGTGGACACAACGCCAGGGACATTTATTGAAGGCTGTTCTGATAAACCAGGAAGGGGTTGATAATCCCGGGGACGACGAATCTTCAATGATTGACCCTGAAAATTGATACCATCAAATGCCATTGCTTGTGTTGTTTCATCCACTGATCGGTATTCAAGAAAGGCAAAGTTTTTATCTAAATTAATTTGCACTGCAATAACAGGATTTCCATCAGCTTGTGCTAGCCCTGTCACTTTCATTTGCCCATTGAAAAAGTCCATCATGGCTTCTTCTGTTACACCAAAAGGTATATTGCCAACATATAAACGTCGAGCTTGTCGACTTATTGTACTGCCAGCAAACGGAACAGTTGTGTTAGTTACAGGAACCTGTGGTGCTTGCATAACTGGCATGGCTTGTGGTATCTGACCCGCAGCTTGCATAGCTTTATACTGGGGTACACTCATGTGTTCAAAGCCAGCCGGTGGAACATCCCAATACTTGTATGGCTTCTTTCGTTTTGGTGGTTTAGGGGAGTGACTTTTAGACTTTTTACGACGTGTACGATCTCTGGATCGGGAACGTTTTCGGTCTCGATCCCTACTTCTTGATCGCTTTGCTCGAGGAGAACGCGATCGTCTCTTGTCTCGACTTTTTTCTTTATCATCCGATTTAGATCTACTGGAATCAAAGTTCAAATTTTGTTCCCTTTCGAAGTCTGGATCCATGTTTTAATACTTAAGGAATCACAATCTTAGACTGTAAATAACTCTAAATTGTAATTGTAATCTTCAACCCTTTTGTACAGATTTCAGTATCAAACCATGATGGCCGCACACTCGGAAGAAAGACACGATTGGCCTCGTTCTGAGTTTACATCCGGTTAGTACTGGATAATAAGAACTAAGAAGGGGTAGACTCGCTTATCGAGAACAAAAAGAGAGCAATGAATACGCCAATCTGTTTCACAGACAGAATTACGAATTATCTGACACAGATGACTGTCTTCAACACGTGCAATGACATCCCGCGGCGTCAATAATTGGCTCAATGGCTTGTGCATTGTTTGCATAACTAATTCGGGAAAAATGATGCCTTTTACTCATTTTAATACCCAATTTACACTAAAACGGAAATACTTTTAAACTACAAATACTTCGGCGTCTTTACTTATTTTTCTAACACATAATATACAATTTAGAATTTATATTTTGTCGGAAGAAAAAAAAAATAATTTGGGGAACTCATTAAGTCGCGTCGATGTCATCCTTACCAGTGATTGTAGCGGCCTGTCGAATATTCAATGCTGACCAGTGTGTGTAGGGCCTATATAATCTCATGTTCCTGAAGCAACGTCGCGAGTTTAACAACATCTGCAAATTAAATTCACAAAATAATTTTTATACACTCACATTTTCATGCGGACGTATTATGGCGTCGTCCCAGTCCATCCGAGCGTTCATCCGCCCAAAATTGTTTGTGGACTCGATCTAGGTCACAATTTATCCGATTTTGATGAAACTTAATTATTATATTGATTGATTTATCCACATAAGATCTCGGCATGTAGCCTATCGGATCGAAGCTTCGTGATTAGGGGGGTTGGGATAGCCTAGTGGTCAAGAGTGCCGCGCTTCGATCCCCGGTGTGAGCGTATGTGGCATGGAGATAGGGGCACCTTCTCAACCTCGTGGCCCGGGTTTCCTCAGGGCACTCCGGTTTCCTCCCACTGCTAAAGACCCCTACGCGCAAGCGAATTATTGAAATAAAATTAAACAATAATATTATGTTAGTCCCGAAATGACCTAGTTTGTGTCGAGTGGACGTTAAACCCCATTTCTCTCTCTCTCTCTCTCTCTCTCGCTTCGTGATTATGGCCCCTGATAGGCCTACGAAAAATCACGTTTCTGGTTCCTTTCGAGATTTGCGCATATCGTATTGCAACTACCTGCATTATGCCCCCTGGTCCCGAGTTCTCAAAGCATTCCCAGACTTAAGTCAAGAATTTACTCAAAATTGTTCGCCTTATTGTAATTAAACTATAGCCCTTTTTATAACTTTTATTTTAAAGCCCCAATAACACTCTTGTTGTAACCGAATAATATGTCCCAATCTTCATTCTGGTCAACAAATTGTATTATTTTACAATATTCCAATTAATTGATGATATAAATTTCATTTTAACACACCTAATTTAAAAAATTGGAAAAATTCAACTAATTGATTTGAAAAGTCTAACGTAAACCTTTTCAAATGTGACTTTGATTTAAAATATTTTCGAACCCTCTGGACAAGTAAAATAGGTCGGAATGGATAATTTACACAACAGGTAGGACACTTAAACATCTAGGACTTAGAATAAGGCTAATTTATTTTCTGGAGCTGCCAAGCCAGCAAGAGTGTTATTGTCCCATTAATGTTTCAAATAGGCCTACCCCAATAAGAAACTATATGTGCAAAGTATTGTGTTTCTGGATCAAAGATTTCTCCTTTAAACGGTGATTGAAAGTTAAGTAAATTCTCAATTGTAGTCTGAGAATGCTTTGTTAACTTAGAGCCTGATTGTCCGAAATATCGCATTTTTTTTTTAGCTTGTGGTCTCTCTGGAGTTCACAATTAGTATCCGATTAAAAAAAACAAAACAAAAAAACCCGTTTAATTATATCACCGTTACACCGTAATAACGGTTGAGTTTGAATTTCGTAAAAATCGGACTGAAATTGCCGTACAAAATGGTCGCAGCTTTTACGAGAATTGTATAGTGTTAAAATAATGGTAGGCTATATCAAGGTTGTCGACCCTGTAGAGGTCACAATTTTATTCCCGATTTTGATGGAACTTGAAATGCATGTTTATAACCAAAAGATCTCGATTTCTTTCGATATTTGCACATATGGAATCGTAACGTCCCGAATTATGGCCCCCTGCTGTACGAAAAATCGTCTCTTTTTTTTTTAGCTCGTGGTCCCTCTGGGGGTCACAATTATTAACGGAATTAAAAAAAAAACGTTTCTTTATTTCACCGTTACACTGTAATGAAGGTTGTGACTGAATTTCATGTAAATCGGGTCAAAACTGTCGGACAAAATGGCAAGCGCGTGTGAGAGAGAGAGAGAGAGAAATGGGGTTTAACGTCCACTCAACACAAACTAGGTCATTTCGGGACTAACATATGGTTTAATTTTATTTCAATAATTCGCTTGTGCGTAGGGGTCTTTAGCAGTGGGAGGAAACCGGAGTGCCCGGAGGAAACCCACGAGGTTGAAAAGGCGCCCCTATCTCCATGCCACATACGCTCACACCAGGGCTCGAAACCACAGCCGCAAGCCAGAGGTGACCGGCCAGCTAGAGGTCGAAGCGCGGCACTCTAGACCACTAGGCCATCCCAACCCCCCCGCAAGCGCGTGTAAGCGAATAGTGTAAAAAAAATATGGTATATCTATAGGTTGTGGACCCTGTATAGGCCACAATTTTAATCCGATTTTAATGAAACTTGACATGCACGTTTATAACCCATCGAACCGTAACTTGCTGAATTATGGTCACTGATTGTACGAAAAATCACCCCTTTATAGCTTGTCTCTGGGGGTCACAATTATTATCGATTTAAAAAAAACGTTTGATTATAGCACCGTTACACTATAAAGAATTGAGTTTGAATTTCTTGAAAATCAAACCAAAACTGCTGAACATAATGGCCGCCGCTTGTACGCGAATAGTGTAAAAAAAAAATATGGTATATAAAAAAGTTGTGGACACTTTAGAGGTCACAATTTTAATCCGATTTTGATGAAACTTGAAATGCATTTTTAAAAAGAAAAGATTTTGGTTCCTTTCGATATTTGCGTTTATCGAATAGTTACTTCATGAATCATGGGCCTTGATTGTATAGGAAAAATCTTTCTTTTTAGCTTGTTCTTTATCCATGTGGGCGTATCCTGCCTGGCAACCGCTGGTTTTGAAGTATTAGACAAATAAATAAAGGTGTTTGAAGTATATAGGGCCTATACCCCAGATATATGCCAAAATCACAATATGTAGACCATGTATTTCTCAACAATTTTCAATGCCGTCGGGATGAGACCCATGCGGAAATTCACTGCGGGATCATTTTGGAAGAGACCCTGATCCACCCCACTCCTGCCCCCCCCCCCAAATTAATTAACGATACATTTTCTCAGGGTCCTGGAAAACGCCTTACTCCTGGATCCGCTCCTGTGAGTGTGACTGGCAACGAGTTATACATGCCCCCTTTACACGTCAATGTAAAGGCTCCCATGCAAGCTTAATCCTGTTCCTGCATTTATGCATCAGTCTGACAAAAGTGTTGATGCCTTCATCCTGCGAGGAAATGCTTTGATGAATTTCCTTCAAATGTCCTAAGAGATCAGCCGCGGTTTACGGAACTAATTTCTGCTGCTAGTAACATAGATGCTGATAGTGTGTCTGATAAGACGCGCAACATGTGCTTTATAATATATATACGACCATGCGTATGCATGCCCCGGTGGAAGCTTGTAGGACCCGGTATTCCTATACACCCGTGGGGAGGGAGGTGACTAGTAACCCTGGATCCGCCCCTAGGTTGCCCCCCCCCCACCCACCGTCCCTAACATAGTGTTGTGTGGATGTGTAACTCAATTGTTTTTATTTGTTTGGTTAACACTGTAGACATTGACATTAGTTCTATGAGTTCCTATAGTAGTAAATAATTGCGTTTAAAATCCGCTTACACTTAAGTTAATATGAAAGCATTGCACCTTAAAAAAGCATTACCACTCTCACCAAGTGTAATTATTATGCTTATAATATCCATATACCTCTACCTATATCTTAAGATTAGTTTAAATAAACCGGTGTAAAACCAAATTACACAAGTATATTTAATAGCATGTAATATGACCAACAAATAGAGAGGAATCACATGGCTAAGTGGGTAAGGTACTAGCTCATCTCGATTTTACAACGTGGTTTTCCCCTTGTAGTGATGCAGAACAGAGGGCCTGTGACAAGGACACCTGTATAATCGTTCGGAGGTGACAAAACTGAGGTCCCATGTACACATTGGCGTGCACGTAAAAGATCCCTTGGCAGTTGGAATTCAATATAAGAGTAGGTCCTAGCACCGCTGCCAGGGCAAAATTTCCCTCATAGCACACTGTATGGCGCATGTCCGTCTTCCATTAGCTCAATGCAGAAGAGTAGGACGTTAAACCCCATTCCATTTCATAGAACCAAAATGAGAGCCCTGAATAACATGATATCCACTATATTATCTTTATTAATGTAATAATACCAACAACTATTATGAGATATAAAGTAAATACTTTATTACTATATTAGGTGATAATGCTGTCTATTTTATATAATGATGAAAGCTATTAATCATTAATACATACTACTACCACACACTGTGTTTCTTCTTCACTCTTTAGATGATATACAATTAATAATTAAACATACTAAATAGAGAAACATACATTAGTATCAATGATGATTTAACTTTTACAGGTTCAAAGATATTACCATGAGGCCAGAATATTACACAAGTATTTTTAGGTTTGTAATAGAAATGACTATGTAAATAGTTGGTTACATACAAAGTTGTGAGAAATGATTATTGTTTTCCAGTATAGCCATATCCATGGTTAAATACTGAGTAATTTAACCATCAAAGGACTATATCTTTCCAATATGGTATAATGGTTGTATCTTAAGCAAGTCTGAGCTGAGCAGTCCATAGGACAGTCATATTTTTCTTGTATTGTGGGTAATGGAGCATTTACAAGACATTAAAATACACATTTACTAGTTATGTTTGAGTTATCAGAAACTATTCAAAATTAATAGGCATGTTCGTCTTAGAAACAGAAACTGTATGAATTTCAAGTCAATAATATAATAAGAATAGCCTATGGAGTTTCCACACATCTTTTCTAACTGATCAACTCTAAACAATAATTATCAGTAATCTTTTGAAAAATCAATAAAGATAATGTTCTTGTGAAAATTAACACTGTGTTTTAATTTCAAGTGAAATCGAATGATCAATTTAGCATCCAGGGTTCGATTTTCTGACTACCTGGTAAACTACCTGGTAATTATCAGTAATGTTGAAAATCTCACTGCGTATGAATTCCAAGTAAATTGGAAGCCTAACAAATGTCATTGAAAGAGTTGATGAAATGAAATGGGGTTTAACATCCTATTGCTCTGCACCGAACTGAACTGATGAAGCAGGGCATATGCCATATTTCCAAATACCGGTACATGAATCTTAAATGGGAAAGTGTTGATTTAAAATATATGAATTTACCTATACAGAAACATTTAGGCCTACAATGTATGTTGTTCATGATCTGATTATCAAAATGAAGATATATGAATTGCAAGACACGGATATATATTTGAATTTCAGTCAATAATTTTCATAGATATTCAACCTATATTCTACATGTCTTATTGATGAATAATTTGCGTATTATTGGAGAATTTTGCACCTGTACACAAGAAATGTTTATTTCTTGTGTATTGTATTTGACGTGTGTGATTAATATGTAATGATAAGATATTAAATTTACTCTCCATCATTACAGATCATCAATAATATCATTTAAATCATCATCACTATCTATTGATATGTCAGTATTAATATCATCACATTCATCACTAAGATTTAAACCATCTAGATCTAATTCATCAACTGAAACAATAATGAACATAATTACTGTTAGTGTAATTTTAAAGGAGTTCATGGATTTACGTGAAAATAAAGCATTGAATTGGGTTAATCAGCTGATACATTATTTTGGCTAATAATAGGGCAATATTATTAGAATCAAAGTTTTGTTTTGAAACATTAAGAGGAAGTCACTTGCTTACTGTGTCACTAGTGGAATATAAAATTGGTTAGATATATGTTATTGTTAAACCCTGGCTTGTTCTATAGATGTAAAATTTTAAACGATGACAGACTTTCATCACACAACACTTATCAGCATTTAAAACCAATCAAACCAAGAACTTATTTTGTACCCAAATTAAAGAGGCTTAGTTATTTTAAGTTGTGGCCTGTTTCATGTTTACAAGATTCTTCATAATTATATTCAATTTTAAAAGCATGTAATACATCTTTATAATATACTTAAGACCAGGGTTCTTAATCCATTTTGAAATGTGGAACAAAAAACAATGTGTTTTATAAATAAGTTATCACCCTGGTATCTAATTATTATCAGGAAATCTATCAGTGTTGAATTATATTCATTATTTAAAATAATTACCTGTTTTCCTTGAAAATTTTGTTCTTCTTGTTGATGTTAATTCAGGAGCACCATCTTCAACAAAGTTATCCAGATCTGAATCTAGACCATCACTATCTTCAAATTTATCTTCGGACAAAACAAGATCTTCATCATCATCTTCATAAAATTTACTGGTCTTTTTTACTTTGACAGTAGGAGTAGTACCTTGAAAACACAACATGATGTATTGTCTTTATAAGTGTTCAATAATATCTCAAACTACTATCAATATCAAACTATTGTATATTTCAAAGTTTAACATTAAAAGCTATTTTTTTCTTATATTCATTCTATTAACATTTAATTACATTCTGCAAAACTTGATTTTATTAACTATTTGATTAGATTCTATTGCCTCAGTAATCAGTTTCATTCTACTCAATCTCTATTCAATTTGATTCTACTGACTTTAGTCAGTTTGAATCTCCCTATCCAATTTGATTTAACAGACTCTGTTCAGTTTGAATCTCCCTATCCAATTTGATTTAACAGACTCTGTTCAGTTTGAATCTACTCATTCGATTCAATTTGAATCTACTCACTATCAATATGAATAAACTTATAAAGAAACCTATATTTGAATTAATTCATTAATTTCAACCCACACCTAATCATTACTGAATTACTAACTAATCAATTCATTCTACTCACTACTTAATTTGATTCTACTTGAAGATCGAGAGGATGAAGAAGATGTTAAACTCTGACATAATTTATCCTCAACTGTATCTATCTTTTCTTTTAATGCTGTTACATTCATCCTGCAGAGACAAAATTATACAGATATATCAGGCTTTTATGTAAAAATTCTAAATAATACCTTACTCTAATTATGCCAGTGCTCGGATTTTCGATAATAAAGTTATGCTAAATATATTACCATTCAAAATTTGTAACAATTATTTTCTTGGTTCTGGATTAGAGTGATAATAATGAATCTATAACAGATTGCAGTAGCCTCAATATGTTATTGATTTTTAACTTTATATTTCAGACGGATATAATGAAGGTTCATTTCATGTTTTATCAAGATCAGACTTCACATTTCAGATGATCAACCAATTACACTGCACTAATTTAATAACATAGGTTCAGATGGCATTTATGTTAGAGACAAGAATGTGAGACAAAATTTAGTCCATATCTTAGATGTAATTTTATGAAATAGAGTTGTGTTTTGAGACAAGGTCTTAATTAGTTAAATTAGTGACTTTTTAGTCTTGGTTTTAATATAAATTAGAATAAATGTTTTGGGTGGTAGGATTTTATATTCTATGGATCTGGAATTGTATTGTCCACAAGCTAAAAATGTGATTTTTTTGTACAATCAGGCACCATAATTCATGCCAATATCTAAAGGAACCACGATCTTTGGGAGATAGACCTATATTGCAAGTTTCGTCAAAACAAACAAATACGCCCACATTTTCATGTGGATAAAAACAAAGTCAAAGGTATCACAAAACCATCTTTTAAAGTATCTAACGTTTCGTAGATAAAAATCTACTTCTTCAGAGAATATAAGTTACAAAAATTAACTTATATTCTCTGAAGAAGTAGATTTTTATCTACGAAACGTTAGATACTTTAAAAGATGGTTTTGTGATACCTTTGACTTTGTTTTTATCCACTCCTACTACGGGTGTCACTGTATCAAGTTTATTATGACTTTGATCCTGTCTATGTTTATGTTATTTAAATGGTTTTGGATTCCTCTCACTTTATCATTCGTATTCACATTTTCATGTGGCCGTATAAAAATTTCACTAAAACTTAAGTCATTGCATTTCACACAATCAACCAATCTGATTACAGTAGGTCAATTATAGATGCTTAATTTATAATTAGGTATGATTTTTGATTCATTCACTAAAAGTGGAAATAAAGTTACAGTATTTTAGCATGTGTTACTGATAGATGGAAAGACCCAATTTAATACTCTTATCATCAGCTGTCATCTAAAGGATTAGTTTGTTGTTTTAATTTTTATGCATGAATACCTATGTAGTTAAGTTCTAATAATAGTAATAATACAAACCTAAGTTGTTCCATTTCATACCGATCTAAAGTTTTGTCTGATATAACATCAGGTAAAATTTGTCTAGTTTCATGGAGTAACCGTCTATTATCAGACAAACGATCCATTACCTAAAAAGCAAAGATTCAACACTAAAAATAATGTGAAAGCAATCAATCGAAATACTAATTATTCAACTTATATTTATGGGGCTATTCAGCACCATCATGAACAAAATAGCTATTTGGCTTTGCCATCTCTCCATCATGTTTTAATGTAGATTTGAATATACTGTCAATGATATTCTTTACCCTGTGCAATTTTGCTGTATTTCCTTCATTTGTTCTAGCTACGACTTGTGATTCTAATGTACCTGAAATATATATATATATAGCTATTTATGTAACTGTTTTTCTATTGGGTCGATCCCTGCATTGGTAGAGAAAGTTCATCCAGATTTTCCGGTCTGGTTTCCCCTTGTCAGTAGTGAGGCAGGACGAAGGGCCTCACAAGGACAGCTGTTTAGTTGTTCGGATAGGACAAAAAACCAAGCTCCCATGTACACATTGGCATGCACCTAAAAGATCCCTCGGCAGTTGGAATTGGATATAAGAGTAGGCTGTAGTGCTGCTGTCCGGGCAAAATTTCCCTCATAGCACACTGTATGGCATATGCCCTCTTAATTATCCCAGTTTAGAAGCTGGGGCCTGTTTCACGAAATTTTATCTAAGATACAATCCAAATTTTAGTAATTTGATTGGATAATATTAGATTGATTTTAGGGCTTAGCCAATAAAGATTGGAGTATCTGCTAAAATCAGGATTTTATCTTTAGTTAAGATTTCGAGAAACGGGGCCCAGAACAGTAAGATGTTAAACCCCATTTCATTTCATTTTTTTGCTATTGAGATAGGTGGACAAGCTTCAGTTATCAAGAAATGAAGTATCAGTTTGTGACCAGACTAACAATGTTATTCTGTCTTACCTAATCTACGTCTAAGAGCATCTAAATCTGTACGTACATACTCCAGTTCGTCTCGCATAACCTGACGTCTGAAATGCAATATTTAATAAATATTGATGATTATTTGAATAAATTCTAAACAAAAATACAATAAGATAAGTTGCCAGACAACAAAATATCCACCCACCGCAGTCGACAAGAGTTGTCCCATATTTATTCCTTTGTAGATATTTATTCCTTTGCTTTACTCTTTTAGCATGAACATCGAACAAATTAAAAATTTTATACAGTTCTGCCTAGTAATCATTGTTTGGTTGCCACCATTGCCACTGCATGCTCATTTTTGATTGAGCTCCTGGTTGGGACAATTATGTTGATATCAACAACTCGCTCTTCCTCTAGTTCAATGGTGCTAAGATTGAAAACAACATTGAACCCGATATGGTTTGCAAATACTATTTCAAATATATAAGCTAAACAACATTTGCTCATATTTTTTGAAGACAAGTCAACAGTAGACGTAGGTGAATACTATTTGTAAAGAACTTACATATCTGATATATCTGTATTGTAGGATCTTGGGACTAGTGTTCTGTCATACTGTATTTTTTCACCATCTAATCTATTTCTATAATGCTGTACCTGGTCTCGTATACTTTGAACTTCCTTAGATATATCACTCTTTAATACTGTTATTTGGTGTTGTAAATGTTTATCTCTATCTTTACCAGACACTTGTTTTGAAAGTTCTCGCACCTCATCTGATTTATATAATAAAATTTTCATAAATCTATTCAAATCAGAATCAGCTCCCCATATAATCAAACAATCCCAACATTCTACATAATCCCTGACCATAAGATACATATCACTACCTGTGTACTTAATAGAAGTTACACTTATATCTCTTAATAGAAGTTACACTTATATCTGTGTCAAGCCGTAAATACTAGCAAAATTGAATCCAGTTTGTGAATGTTAGTTTTCCATTAATTATAAATCATACTTACACCGTAATTCTGCTATCTGCTGTTTATGTTCATCTCGTTCTCTTTCCATCACTCGTACTAAATTACTTAATTGGTCTATTGTCTGTTCCCCCAACAAAAATTAAAACAAATTAATATTGATCTGAGTAGCATTTAGAATATCTTAAGAGAGTGATATTGGAGCTTACTATAGCTTAACCCCAACATATAATTTTATAATTTAAAACTGGTAACAAAATTTGCTAAAAGTTAACTGTTTTGACCAGACTGTTTTAAGTTTATTACATGAAATGAAATGGGTTTTAATATCCTACTGTTCTGCTCCTAAACTAGGCTAATGAAGACGGGCATATGCCATACAGTGCGCTATGAGGGAAATTTTGCCCAAGAAGTGGCACTACGGCCTACTCTTTTATTGGATTCCAACTGCCAAGGGATCTTTTACGTGAACACCAATGTGTACGCGGGACCTCGGTTTTTCGGGCCATCCAACGACTAGACAGCTGTCCTTGTCAGGCCCTCCCCGTCCTGCATCACTGACAAGGAAAACCATGCCGGAAAATCTGGATGAACTTTCTCGACCAATGCAGGGATCAAACACCCGACGTCTAGGCTAGCAGTTTATTACATAATCAGACGGCTTTAAAGGGTAGCTTAGAACATTTTTTTTTAAATCCGGCCATTGCAGGGATCGAACACCCGACCTCTAGGCTAGCAGTTTATTACATAATCAAACGGCTTTAATGGATAGCTTAAAAAACTTTTTTTTATTAAACTCACAACCTCAAGAATGCCTACAACATTATTGAAATATAAGCTGTAATTTGTTAGACTACTGTACCTTATTTTGCTGTTCAAGTTTACTACATAAAGCATATGTATCAGCTCCTTGTGACACTCCACCATAGTCAGTTTCCCAGTTGGCAGCTTTAGGTGTTGAAGAGACTGGAAAATCAGTCATTGATAAAGATGAATATTTGACAGGAGATGAATCTAAAGACGGATACATAAAAAAAATGACATGAGTGTTGGTAGAAACTTCGTATCAAGAATATGTTTTTTATCGTACTGACTTTAGAAATAATGATTGAGGCCTGGCTAGAAGAGCTAAGATCTTGGTTCAGAGCAAATTCTCTTTACATTATCTAGTTTTTTAACTATTGTAGTGAGAACTGCCGGCTCATTAATCTAAATCTAATCTCCCATAATGCCCCTTAGAACCATGTACATATTTGAAAACTCATTTGCAGTTTGGATAATCAGAGTAACTCATTCACAATTTTTCGTTCACATTGGGAAAGAACAAGTGACAAACTTACATCTTGTTGAATAGAATCCATCATCAAATGTTCTGTTACCACTTCCAACTGGATGTCTGCATCTCATTTTTGACTATTTTAAATTTAAAAACAACATAACGCTAACGCTAAAATATACGTCCACATTCCTGCTTTAATTGATATGGTACTTTGTCAAGAAGGCTAGGCGTGTCTTGCCTGTGTGAGTCGGGACATGCAGTTGACGTCCTTAGGCTATAAGGAATACATATCCCAAGTTTAAAGACGATCCATTAAGAATCGTGGCCTGTAGATAACACACACAGACACGGAGTAAAAATGGGCATGGCTCTGCCCCTGGGGGTTAGGAAATCACCAAAAACAATAGGGGTCATCTTTAGGGTATAAGGAATAGGTATTTTCAAGATAATCCATTCAGAATTGTGCCTTCCTAATGCTAAAGGCAAAAAGTGGGCGTGGCTTTGTCCCTGGGGGTCGGGACATTCATCAAAATCAATAGTGGACGCCCTCAGGCTATAAGCCAAGTACCAAGCTGATTCATTCAGAATTGTGGCCTGTAAACGACAAACACAAAAATTGGGCGTGTCTTGCCTGTGTGAGTCGGGACATGCAGTTGACGTCCTTAGGCTATAAGGAATACATATCCCAAGTTTAAAGACGATCCATTAAGAATCATGGCCTGTAGATAACACACACAGACACGGAGTAAAAATGGGCATGGCTCTGCCCCTGGGGGTTAGGAAATCACCAAAAACAATAGGGGTCATCTTTAGGGTATAAGGAATAGGTATTTTCAGTTTCAAGATGACCGATTAAGAATTGTGGCCTGTAGGCGACACACAAAAAGAAAATGGGCGTGACTCTGCCCCTGGGGGCTGGGCATGCACCCCAAATTATAGGAATGTTCCTTAGGGTACAAAGAAGAAGCACTCAAAGTTTCAAGATGATACGATAAGAAATGTCGCTTGTAGACGACAAACAAATAAATACAAGGAATGGGCGTGGCTCTGCCATTGGGAGTCGGGCATGCACCAAAAACAATACGGATCATCCTTAGGGTGTAAAGAGTAAGGATACAAAGTTTTAAGAAAATCCAGTTAGAATTGCGGCCTGTAGGCGACACACAGACACACAAAAAGAAAATGGGCGTGGCTCTGCCCCTGGGGGTTGGGCATGCACCCCAAACGATAGGGATCATCCTTAGAGTATAAAGAGTAAGTTTGAAGAAAATCCAGTAAGAATTGCACCCTGCAGGCGACACAAAGACACACGAAAAGAAAATGGGCGTGGCTCTGACCCTGGGGGTTGGGCATGCACCTCAAACGATAGGGATGTTCCTTAGGGTACAAAGAATGTGTATGCAAAGTTTCAAAATTATAAGTTAAGAAATGTGGCCTGTAGACGACAAACAAACACATACTAGAAATGGGCGTGGCTCTGCCCCTGGGTGTCGGGCATGCACCAAAAACAATAGAGATCTTTCTTGGGGTATAAGGAATACGTAAACCAAGTTTGAAGAAAATCCAGTAAGAATTGCTCCATGTAGGCGACACAAAGACACACGAAAAGAAAATAGGCGTGGCTCTGCCCCTGGGGGTTGGGCATGCACCCCAAACAATAGGGATGTTCCTTAGGGTACAAAGAATGTATATGCAAAGTTTCAAGATTATAAGTTAAGAAATGTGGCCTGTAGACGACAAACAAACAAATACTAGAAATGGGCGTGGCTCTGCCCCTGGGGGTCGGGCATGCACCAAAAACAATAGGGATCTTCCTTGGGGTATAAGGAATAAGTATACCAAGTTTGAAGAAAATCCATGAAGAATTGCGCCCTGTAGGCGAACCACAGACACACACACACATACATGTTTATGGTCCTTTTCGAGGACATCGGTATATATATACCAAATAGAGGACAGCGTTTAAAACAATATTTCTATGAAATGATTAACAATTTTGAAATATAAATTCAATTCATTATCCATATTCGCTACACTATATCTCCTCCGACTGTTTTTAAGAATGAGAATTTTTCTTCTATAAGAGAGGACACACAAAGATGATTTTGCGCATGTCACACATGACTCAAGCTCGGAAACCGAGGACACTTTATTAACACCGTCTATTGAGGACACACACGTGCATTAGGTGTCGGCCCCCCTTATCGAGGACCTTTGGTTTTAAGCATGCAATTTAAGGCACCCGATGATGGTCTTCATAATGTAACATAAACCGATATGCTGTTTTTACAGACTTTAAAAAACACTATGTACCAATCACTTACATCAAGTGTCCTCAATTTGGGGGGCCGACACTTTATGATAGTGTGTATGACCAGATAAGTATGAACCTATAAATCGAGGACTCAAACACGCAACTAATAATATACTTTATTTTAGACAGGTGAAGGGACATTAATTAACTATTTATATGAAAATCAATAAATGTTAACAATTGTTCATATATGTCTAAAATCAAACATCTGTATGAGTGAAATGACCTCAATTGATATGTGTATGGTTATATGATAGACCTTGATCACACACATGCATTAGGAGTCGGCCCCCATTATCGAGGACCTTTGAATTTAGGTACGTAATTTAAAACCTCTGATTATACGCCGCTGTCCTTAATAAAAACGGATTTTTAAAAATGGTAACAAGAAACGCCTTGTTTCAATCATTTATAATGGAACGTGGCATATACTTTACAGTAACTGTCCTTGATTATGGGGACCGAAACATGATGCAAATGTGCATGTCCATATAAGACTGAACCTATGAATCGAGGACCTAGACACATGTCTAATAATAGATTTTATTTTGGACATGTTAACGGAGAGTTATCGTATGTTATTCAAACATTTTGCTTAACTTATTAGTGATGGTACTGTACATTCTAATTGAGTGCAACAATGCGTAGTCTCCCCTTAGACCACATAATCCTCTCTTTTTGTTTACAAAATATACCAGAATGTTATAACTTAAAATGTAGGAACCAGTCAAATATAGGACGTGTAAATGTACAATAGCATGTAATCGATGACTTCAAAATTCTTTCAAAGAGGGGCATACCTAGGCCTACTGTGTATCTGTTTAGAAATATGATGTTCGAAACATGTCTGAATCTGCTATTGACTGTAACTGTGACATGACATGTAACTGTTAAGAATTCTAAGATACTCTTGGCAGCCGTTACTGACTGTAAGACTCGTATCTACTTTTGTAACAATTATGCCTTATAAAATAACACGTACCAAAAGTTATACATGGCATGTATCTATTACTGATTGTGCGATAACACATGTATATGATATGTTCCTGTAAGACATCACCACGTGTATGTGTTCCTTTACATCTGTTACACAACGTTTATCTATGAATTATGATGCCCTATGTATCCTTTACTGTAAGCCATCATGTTTATATGATACCGACTTCAAGACACGGCATGTATATATTTATAAGACACATTGTGTACCTGTTACCTGAAGACACGTGTATCTGTTACTGACAGCTATACACGATATGCATCTGATTTATGACGCAACTTGTATCTTACTGTTGCTAACATTAAGACGCAGTATCCTTCTATTGCCAAAACCAAAAACATGTTTATGTTACTGAATGTAAGATACCCCCGTGTATCTGTTATTGACCGCTATAGACTATGTCTATCTATTACTAGCAGCTATACACAAGGTGTACATGTATCTATTACTGATCAAATATATCCTGTGTATGTTACTGAAAGCTATCTATACACGAGATGTATCTATTACTGATTAAAGAATTTCCGGAGTATCTGTTATCTATGACTGATAAAAGATAACCCGTGTATCTGTTACTGACAGTCATCTATACACAATGTGAATAAATTACTGATTAAAGATTCCAAGTGCATCTGTTACTGGAGTAGACCGTGTGTAGCTGTTACTGACTGTAAGACAAACCGTATAATATTATGTATTGATAAGACATCATGTGAACCTGTTACACTATGTTTACTTGTCACTGACGGCATGACATGACATATACCTGTTACCAATACTTGTAAGATTGTACTTGAGTTATGATGAGACACCCGTGTACCTGTATCCGTTACTATCTGTACAACACAACATGTATCTGTTAATAACAGTACAACACAATATGTATCTATTACTAAATGTATAACACGATATGTGTCCATTATTAAATGTACAACACAACATGTATCTATAGCTAAATGTATGACACGACATGTATCTATTACTAGATGTATAACATTGTATGTATCTATTACTAGATGCACAACATTGTATGTATCTATTACTAAATGTATAACACAATATGTATCTATTACTAAATGTATAACACAATATGTATCTATTACTAGATGTACAACACAGTATGTATCTATTACTAAGTGTATGACATGAAATGTATCTATTACTAAATGTACGACACGAAATGTATCTATTACTAAATGTACGACACGACATGTATCTATTATTAAATGTACGACAATAAATATATCTATTAATACATGTACGAAACAACATGTATCCATTACTACATGTATGACACGAAATGTGTCTGTCATTTACGACACATTACGAGACTTTATCTATCAAGTATATTGGAATGTGACATCATGTCCTCGATTATGGGGACCGACACATAATGCAAATGTGAATGACCTGATAAGCATGAACCTGTGAATTAGGGACTCAAACACGCGACTAATGATATATTTTATTTTCGACAGGTTGAGGGAGATTAAATAACGTGGTTATGTGAAAATCAATAAATGTTAACAATTGTTCATATATGTCTAAAATCAAACATCTGTATGAGTGAAATGACCTCAATTGATATGTGTATGGTTATATGATAGACCTTGATTACACACATGCATTAGGAGTCGGCCCCCATTATCGAGGACCTTTGAATTTAGGTACGTAATTTAAAACCGCTGATTATACGCCGCTGTCCTTAATAAAAACGGAATTTTAAAAATGGTAATAAGAAACGCCTTGTTTCAATCATTTATAATGGAACGTGGCATATACTTTATAGTAACTGTCCTCGATTAAGGGGACCGAAACATGATGCAAATGTGCATGGCCACATAAGACGGAACCTATGAATCGAGGACCTAGACACATGTCTAACCTTTATAATGTCGGTCCCCTTTGAATTTAAGCACATAATTTAAGACAGACGTTCTATCTGTAACCAAAACCCGCGTCCAAATTAATATCTATATCAAACACCATGTATCAATAAATAATAAAAAGATATATACTCTACGGTAACTGTCCTCGATTATGGGGACCGACACTCAATGCAAGTGTGTATGGCTACAGGGGTATAACGAGAGATTGCATAATCGGTGCGTGAATAAAAATGGAAAGGCGGTTATTTAAATATATGAGGGAACTTAATGCATATTAACTATCTATTCGGCCACAAAATCCCCTGAGTTTTTTTTCATAAATTACACCGGTATGTTATAACTTAAGATGAAGGTGTGGGGGTGCCTACTATGCATCTATTTATAACGACCATGCTCGAAATATGTCCGCATATGTTACTGACTGTAAGACGTGGCATGTTACACACCCTAGAATATTGTTTGTACCTGACTGTAAGACCTATATCCGTTAGTAATCATATGTCGCAACGTGTACCTCATGCATTCATGCACCGCGGGTATCTGTTGCTGACTGGGATACATGTATATGTTACTCCGTTTATCTTTTTAGTTAGTTTAAACTGTATTTTATTCAATAAACCGTTTATCTGTTACAGACTATAACCTTAATCTATTACTAAGACCCACATCGTGTATGTGATACGGATTGTAAAACAACATGTATATCTGTTCTGTTACTGTAAAACATCATGTTTATCTGTTACTGTTAAACACGACATGTATATATTTTTAAGTCACATCGTGTATTTCTGTTACTAACTGTAAGACACGGCATTTATTACCTGGAAGCAAAACATGTCAGACACCACGTACCACGAATATATCTGTTATTATGTAGTATTCGTTTTCGCTTACTATCTAAAGCGGTGTTTGACACTCTAAGAATTGGCTGTCACGTGACCATTTGTGTGTGTGTTGTGTGTCCATTAACCGAGGACCCTGTATCAATTGGCATAAATGAGGACGTCTTAAATTTAGCCGATACACACGACAATTTTTCTTGTTAAAAAACGCTAAACACACCGATACACCCCAACGGTACAGAGTCGCTTTATCGAGGTATGAATTATAATCAAGTGATTTTTACAGATATATCTATTTTGGGGTTTCTGAGCATGCCTGGATAGCCAGTTCTAATCGAGGACGTCCTCGATCAAATCGAGGACGACCTCGATTCGGGCCATGTCCGCAAATAGAAGGTTTAAATCCTTATGTGTGTCCTCGATAAGGACCATCCACAAACGCACACACACACACACAGACAGGGGCGACGGCATAATACGTTCACATTATGAATGTGGACGTATAAAAATTAATGGTTAATAAAAAAAACTGATAAAGTCCAAAGACCAATAGCATATGGATACTCCAATGATCAATTACGCTATTTTACCAAGATTTCGACTAATGGTTTCATTGGCTAATCCCTCACATAATCAGAATGCAGGTTATATAACAACTTTTTCAGATCCTAAAGTAATAAAGACAAGTAAAACAAAATTTTGAACTATAAAAAAAGAAAGGAAATAGGATCTGTGTTTTAATCATATTGATTATAATACGTATTATATTAAATTATAACATGTTCTGTTATAATTTGTACTCTGTGCCTTATGTCCAGGTTTGCAGACAAGTTGGAACCTGTTTAATCATTGTTAACAGTTTAATTGCTGTAGCAACTTTCCTTCAACTGAAATTGATTGATTTTTCCTCATTCTTTAAGATATACCCCGGGACAATTCGACAGAATTTTACCTTTATTCTGTTTAAATTTTCTTCGGTTTCTCCTAAGATTGAGGAAAATTTATGTTCCCAATCCATCTTGCATACAACTTCGATCCTCGCCAAATCTGAAATAAGAATATATATCAATACTTAAACCTTCTTGAAGGAAAATGCATTGACATGGATCATACCCAATTATAATCACCCATCAACTATTAATCTGCTCAAAAACAATGCAACAATGGTTATCAAGCCAAAAGGAATAAGGTAAGCTATACAAATCATGTCAAAAGGTAGTCATTATGATTAAGACAGATTATTATTATATAACTAGTCAATTATCACTATCAGATCATGCCTCATGCAGGTTCTTACCTATGATTGCACGAGGAATAATAACAAAACATAGATCAACTACCCCAGTACTAATAATTAAAATATTTTTATCCCTTTTTGTCTTCTGTTCTTAAGAATTGGTGGACAGACCTGAATATTGTATTGAAGGATTTATTATAATGTATTTAGAATATCCAAATAGGGTAATTTTTATGTTCGAAAACTGAACTCAAACAGTTCAACTTCAGTTTTCAGACATTTGATCTTGAGTTAGGATCTTCACCCCTTGACCTAGATAAAAAAATTCATCTGGTGTTTCCAGATGAAATTTTGTCCCATTTGGTTCAGCGTTGCAAGTGCGATTGTGAATCGCAGTCGCGCTTATTATGCAAAATTGACAATATTTTTCATCAAAACAACGATTGATTATTGTTGTTCATAACATTTCTGCCACACCCAATTACAATTAATAATATAATCCTACCTGGAACGGGTATAAATCATTGTATTTAAAATCGAGGCGTTAAGCCGTTACTAAGACCGCCATCTTTTTTTTAGACCAGAGATGTCTGGTGCTGTCAACATGAAGGCAAGGGCTAAATATAAGGCTTTATAACAGCCAATCAAAAATGCAATTCTACATGTGAACAAACTAAATGACATCCATGTGGATTTCAATGGCAGTGAATGTTGAATACCGCTTCAGTAATTTAAATGCGAATATTTGGAGTTAGGCGATAGTTGTGCCACCACATTGGCCTCTATAAGTTTAATTAGTGATAATAGTATTAACTTATCTTATTTTAAAGATGTTAGAAATTGAATTTGCAACTTGGAACAAAAGGCTTCAAATCGCAGCTAAAAACAACACATCAGTCATCAGTATATCTCAACGTTTTTAGCTACGTTCTCGTAGCTACCCTTGACCTAGGTTTGGACGTGCCTAAGAAGTTACAAAACCGTCAAACTGAAATGTACCCTGTTTGAAAGGAAATCCCAGAGAAGAGCGATATTTTAGCGTATTTTCATATTCAATATATTGCCGGATAGGAACTGTCAGTGGACACGTCACACTGGACAGCATATTGCTATCCGGATAAAATTTCCCTCATACTCATCAATACCATGATCATCTTCAATCATCTAGAGGGCTATAGTATATCCATAGTATATTATTCGTCATTATTTCAAACAAAATCTTTATTGTCTTTATCATCATCTTTGATCTTTTCATCGCCATTCATTGGATTGAATCAAAGATTTTGAGGCCATCTGGGATCTTACTAATCTTAGGGGAAATTTTACATTTTTGATAAAGTCCACTACTAACGATTTAGGACTATGAACTACACAAAATAATTAATTTGCATTAAATTTTAGGTAAATTACCCCTTTTATATTTATTTATCAGCGTCTTTGTTGGGATTCGTTGCTATTCCAAACCGATACTCCGTTTTTATTTCTCGAATTAGAGAGGTCGTAAATCAAGGGAGATAACTTTGAAGGGGGTCTGGATTTAGAAAGACTAGTTTGAATCTTCAATTTCAAATTCTTGATAATATTGGACTATAAATTTTTAAAAAAAAAAAAAAAAAAAAAAAAAAACATTCCAAAAATCTTAATAGTTATAACCACAAAGATCCCAAAAGTACACATTCATCTGATGAAAATATTGAGGTGTGTTGTGATTTTTTGTAATTATGAAATTGAATGCTATATATTAACAGTCGTGACATCACAATTTTTCAATATATTCTGGTTGTGTCACTCACACAAATGAAATTTGTATGTCATTTGTAAATCTTAATAGTTATAACCACAAAGATCCCAAAAGTACATATTCATCTGATGAAAATATTGAGGTGTGTTGTGATTTTTTGTAATTATGAAATTGAATGCTATATATTAACAGTCGTGATATTCTATACAATTGACATCACAATTTTTCAATATATTCTGGTTGTGTCACTCACACAAATGAAATTTGTATGTCAGTATGGTAGACAGAAAACGTATTTGGCACAAACAGATTATATAACACAGTAAAGAAATCCTAAAATTATATCTTTTATATAAAAGTGCAGAATAACACAATTGTCCAATTTCCACTGAACTGGTCAAAATATTTATGGTACAAAATGTTTTTTTAGAACTAAATTGGTCCCCTTTAATATTTGGGCCCATGGTTGCAGCCCATTAAGTGGTCTTAAGCGGCGAGGGAAAACCCACGAGGCCATCCTACCACTTGTCACATGTAACAGGGTAATCGAAACCTTAGGAAACTACGCGCCGCGCACGCGCTAACCACTCGGCCACCACCACCACCACCACCACCCCTCCCCAAATAATATGATCAGAAGGATGTCATTTTGCAAGATGCTGTGGGGGTTGCCAGAGACAAAGAGTCTTTGGAATCTTATACTGGTTATGTGACAGTTTTATCATTTGAAAATAAATAATATTGCATGAAACATTACAACATTATGCACTTTCTTCTTAAGAACGATTTCCACTCCCGCAAATTCAATTTGTATATAACTATGTTATTCCTTGTGACTGTCCGTCTAAAGAGGCGTCGATTAGGACCTTTTAGTTTTTTCGAACCTTGAAATAGACGAAAATGGTTCTAAAAGCACATATTTACGAATGTATGGAAAGGGATTTATATTCAATTTTTGAGAAAAATAAGCCAACAGTGAGGATAAATAATGTTACTCAAATTTGTCTGTATTTCCCTGTCCAGTTTTTCTTATTTTGTGTATTAAAAACTGAGATAGGAAAAATTAATTACAATATTGGTCAGTAGATAATTATGTTCAACATTTGTTCAGGGATTGAGTTAAATGGGTTTAGTTAAGATTTTTGAAAAAATATTGAGCAAATTAATTAGACTTTTTTCCAGGTATAATGTGACTTTTTTATTATTATCACTGGTTTATTGTTATAATTTTAAACAAATACTGGCAGGTAATTGTAAAAGTTTGGATGTGATAAACATATCTTATTTATTAACACCTAATGCTTGTATGAAATAAATAAATACCTCAATTAGAAGAAGGGTTATTAGGTTTCAAAGTCTCGACCAATCATATTGCTTATCGCCCTGCTTACCCTGAGCAGAAAGCAGAACATGTTCATTATCGAACTTAATTCGTGGTATTCATGTCATGAGAGTCATGAAAATATACACCAAGTATAGTGTCACTTAATTAAAACCAAAGTTATCGTGTCCCAAAGCACGGGCCAATCAAATTGCTTATCTCCGCTTACTCTACAGGCAGAAAATGCTCCATCAAGGCACTAACGTAATGAACGCCTACGCCAGTTTTGAACAGTCTACTTCAGTTCGTATTCCAAAGTCTCGACTTGTCAAACTGCTTATCGCTCTGCAGAAAATGCTCCATATATATTGAACTTTGTCAAAGTATTGATGTAATAAAACTATATACCAGCTTTCATCATTCCCACTTAAAAAGAACTAAAGTTATCGTGTCGGGCCCGTAACTAGCTCATAAAATTTGGGGGCAGGGGGGCTACAGAATTTTTTGGAGGGGCTGAGGATGTGGCCGTCTAAAAAATACTCCTAAGAAATCATTATTGTTGGCGAACTATTTGGGGGGGGGGGGGCTAAGCACGTATCGTGTTCCCAAGCGTCTACCCATCATTTGCTAATTTCTGCTTACCCTAAGCAGAAAATGCTCATCTTCGAAATCCACCAAGGCATTCACCTAATAAACACACACCAATTAAGTGTTATTGTGTCCCAAAAAGTGGGACTGACGTTCAGTCTGTCTTACTAGTCCACTGCTTTCTTCGAAAGGCGGGAGACAAAAAATAATGTATTTGTGGTGAATTATGTTCGGTGAATCTATTACGCGTAACGTTCAAATTGTACGCCTATACTTAGTCCATTCTACACTTTTTTATTATTATTTTGTCTTTTGTGAATCGGCCTTTTGGGCCTACTAATTTACGTGTAGGCCTACTTCCACTTTGTGATGTAGAATATGTTTTATTTGTTCATTGCAAACTGGCACCAGAAACCGCATTTAGCTCCTTTAATTCAAGTTTTAATTCAAACAATTGTACTAAATACGGCCTTGAGGAACTCATCTGCCAATTTGAAAAATCCATAGTCTTCTTCACCAGTCCCATAAGAATTATAATTCTAAAAAAAAATGAACAAATTTATTTTAATATTTTTTTTTATTATTCCAAATATTATCTGTAGCCTACTATTTGAAGCATTGAAACTTGCTTGATGCACTTTTTTGTTGTAGGCTAAATGGTGCGTTCTGTGATTGGACGTTCTCAATCTTCAGTGCCTCGGTAATTCTCAAATAAATTTATAGGTTTCCAATTCAGTATCAATAAAATGCGCAGATTAATATAGTTCGAAAGTAGAATCAAGGTATTGCATGCTATTTGACATATTCCCGCAAACTGATCCCGCAGTGAATATTCTCTGTGGTACTGGGAATTGTCAGCTCTTTAATGTCTTTGGTAAACAAGATTGCTATAAATCATATGTGCAGAAAAGAAGTACATGTACATTAAACTCTGCAATCTGTTTCACAGAGAATTACTTAGGAATTAACTCTGTAACAGATGAGTGTCCATAGCACGTGCGTTGACTGCAGTCATTGGCTCAACGGCTCGTGCAATGTTTACTTAACACCTAACTGCTTCGGGCAAAATGACGCATTTTACTCATTTTAATACCCATTTACACTTAATAGGAAATATTTTTTAACTTCAATTACTTCAAACGTCTTTATTTATTTTTCTGTTACCTCAAAAAAATGTTTGAGAATTTAATTTGTCGGAGTAAAAAAGTTAATATACCGTACTAATTAAGCCTCGCCGATGTCATGCTTATCAGTGATTGTAGCGGCCAAGCGAATATTCACTGCGGGATCAGTTTGTAAACTCTGGTTTAAAAAAAAAACATCTCTCGACATTGCGCGCCTCGACTTGGCTTATTCACTACACAGACTAGGTACCAAAAACGGGCTAAATTTTGGATGTTTATCTTGTGTCCAGTTCACTGACATTTAATTCGCTGGTATGTTATATCTAAACAACTTGTCCCACTTGATAGCATTATTACCCTGTTAAGTGTTGACAACTTTTAACCTGCCTGCTATTGAGAGTATCAAATGACAACATTTTGATTTAGAAAATAAAAAGCTCTTTAGTATAATTGGTATCAGTTGTTTATTTCTTCCCAAAACCAAGTTTTATCATTAAAATGAATGGTATTTGATGCCAGAATAAAAATTGACATCTTTCAATAAAGGTGGGCTATTTATAATCATTTTTTTTCTGAAAACAGAAGATATGTAGTTTAATTGGACAAGGATTTGCAGGGTTAGACCCAAGACAAAGTAGTTTGTATTTTTGTACAGAATTTACAAATATTTTAAGATTAAAGGTGCTAAATTGATAATATTTGGGACCTAGAAATTGACACAAATGGGTCGCAAGGCATATACTAATGTAATATGAATGTACATAAATTGATTTACATTCAATTGTTTCCGTTTTTACTATAATTTCAAATATTTATGTTCAGCGATATACACCAGAAGTCTCAATCGAATAGCAATCTAAAGCATCTGGTTATTCCAATCTACCTCCATAGTATTTATTGTGCATGCTCTACAGATAAGAATGCAGGTCACCGTTTGACAGAACTTGTGGAATATGTCTAGCCTCGTTCTTTGAGTCCCCTGTAAAAAAATTGGCCCGAAACCAATTTGAGGAAGCTCATTTCGTCCAGTCCTTATTTGTTATACGACTACATTTTGTTGTGGATGTTGCGGACGATGTTAAAAACGAAGGCCCATTCTAAAAAACGATGTTTTTCATTCGATGACATACATTACAATTATATCGATGGACGATGAAATGTGGAAGCGTGCAATCCGTTCTTTCTCTCTCGAAGCTCTTCACCCTCAGAGGTACGATGGGATATATGCTGTGTTTGACACCTGATCGAAAAATGTGATCTCGAATGGCTGCGCTCTAATACCATATCGATCACGTAATATCATTTTAAACATATCCCCCTCCTTGGTGTGACTAACATCAAAAGCGAAAAAACAGATAACCTACATATTATGAACAAAATAATCACAAAAGTTCTATAGTTAATGTCAAGTCTCGAACAGTTTTTAAACAATGAACGATGTTTCGATGCATTTCACTAAAATTTCACGAATTTACCGATTGAACACAATATACACGAATGAACACGATATACATTTTTTTTTATTTTATATTTTATTCCATAAAACGCACACTATGGACTCTATAAAACGCACACTATAAACTCCATAAAACGCACACTATGGATACATATTTTCTAAAAACACAGGTTTACACTATAATATTACACATCTAATGGACACAAATGACTTATAGATCGCCTGTAGATTTTTTCTCCAATTTTCACATCCACAACGCGAACGTGATTATCGACACCTTCATACACTTTGATTATTCGACCTAAAGGCCATTTTCCACGCGGCGATTGGGGATCCACAACTATCGCGATATCTCCTTCCTGGAAATCTCTATGAGTACGATTCCATTTTTTACGAGAATTGAGCATTGGTAATAATTCGCGTAACCAACGCTGCCAGAAATGTTTTACCAATTCCTGAACTCTGCGCCATCGTTTTCGTGGATTGAAACGACAACTGTCAACCGACTCCGGTGCCAATTGACCACTAACTTGTCCGTATATAAAATGATTTGGGGTCAATACAGGGTCATCTAACGCGTCATCACCCTGGTAACACAGTGGTCTAGAATTTATCAGACCTTCAGCTTTTGTAAAAGCTGTGATTAGTTCTTCGTCGCTTACGTCAGCATCACGAGTTATGGCTTTGATAGCCCGTTTCGCAGACTTTATCATGGCTTCGAAGACTCCACCGAAATGTGGCGATAACGGAGGATTAAACTTCCATTCGATAGCATTGTTCGCCATTGAAGTACCAATTCGAGTTTGGTCTAAGGCGCGTAACAAATCGCTTAATTCTCGTTCTGCACTAATAAAGTTCGACCCATTATCTGACAATACGGTTAAAGGTTTGCCTCGGCGATTTGTAAACCGGGAAAACGCGCACAAAAACGATTCTGTGTCCATACTCCACGCCATCTCCAAATGACAAGCGCGGCTAGATAAACACGTAAATAAACACAAGTATCTCTTGAATCTAGTTTTACCCCTACCGTGCTTGGTATAGAAAGGTCCCACATAGTCAACACCAACCCTTGCGAACGCACGTAGTGGAGATCCAAGACGATATGCAGGCAAAGGTGCCATAACTTGTTCGGCAGGCTTCTTGCGACGTCTGACGCACTCATTACAAGCGGACTTGACAGATTTTACGAGACAACGAGCACGAATAATCCAAAATGCAGTCCGTAAAAGCGACAATGTGTGTGAAACACCGATGTCGTGGTTGCCATCCTCGTGACAAGCCGATACGATAAGACGCGATACATAGCTATCTCCCGGCAATATAACGGGGAATTTCGCATCATACGATAAATGTTCTGACTTGCCGATTCTTCCATCGACGCGAAGTACTCCATTGTTATCTAAACAGGGATGTACTGTTAACAGTTTTGAACTCTTAGGAATAGACTCTCCCTTAAAAATTGCGTTAATCTCATCACTAAATGCAGTAGCTTGAGCAAATTTATACCAAAATCTTCTAGAGTGATCAATTTCTTCAGAACTTAGAGTTTTTGATAGGATGCGCGAATTAGAGTTTCTTGAATTGTTTACAAACCGAAGCACCCACGAAGTTATTCTTAAAAGTTTAGACCACTTAGAAAAACGTGACGGTGCTAATCTTCCGAAGTCTTCTATGCGTGGAAAAGTTAGAAAAGTATCCGAGACATTAGATCGAACTTCAGTCAAAGCTGTATCAACTGAAGCTGGTATCTCGATTTTTGGCCAATGTGACGATTCTTGCGAAAGAAACGATGGGCCATACCACCATGCGTCACTGTGGGCTAAGTCGGCTGCGGTCATGCCGCGCGTAGCTAAATCAGCACTGTTTAAATTTGTCGGTACAAAACGCCATTGACTAGGTTCAGTTAGTTGGTGAATCTCACCCACACGATGTCCAACAAACGGTTTGTAATTCCTTGATTCACCCTTTATCCAATATAACACGTTCTGTGAATCGCACCAAAAAGTTACTAATTTCATCGAAATATTTAATACTTCACGAACAGTTAAGCTTAAGCGAACTCCTAAAATTGCTCCACATAGTTCTAACTTTGGAATAGAAATTGTTTTTAAAGGAGCTACCCTCGTTTTTGCAACTATTAAATTAGAAGTGACTGAGCCATCTTCATACTCGCTCCTAAGGTAACAACAAGCTGCGAATGCCTTTTCTGAAGCATCGACGAATACATGTATAGTCTTGTTTACAATGCGCGATCCGTCGTTTACTAAACACCTCGATACTTCGACATTTGCTAATAAAGAAAGTTCTTTGAACCAATTAGTCCAATTAAAGGCAAGATCACCGGGTAACTCGTCGTCCCAGTCTAATCCACGTACCCATGTCTTTTGTATACCTAATTTTGCGCGTATGGTGAACGGAGCGACTAGGTTAAGTGGGTCGAAAAGAGTGGCTGTTCTACTCACAACCACTCTCTTAGTAAGAACTATGTCCGATGGTTCCGTGATTTCAAAAGTGAAAGTGTCTGTTTCTGCCTTCCATAAAACACCTAGAGTTTTTACGGATGGTAAATTATTATCGTCCAATGAGAGGCGATTTACACGATCCGAAACAGGAATGTCTGCCAACACTTCTGTCTTGTTGGACAGCCATTTGCGAATCTTGAAACCCGCACTATCTAATAAACCGGTTACCTCGTGGCGCAATTGAATAGCTTCCGAGATGGACTCGACACTATCCAGAAGGTCGTCCACGTACATGGAATTCAAAACCGAGTTAGTACCATTTGGGTATACATGACTATTTCGATTGCAATGTTCTCGAAGCACTGCTTGGGACAAGTATGGTGACGATGTATTCCCAAAGACTAGTCTATTGTATTCATAAATTTTAACAGGTTTATAATTGTCCAAATCTCGCCACAAGAATCTGTGATATTGGTGGTCCTCTTTGCGAAGCCCAATTCTCAAAAACATCTCACTTATGTCAGAGGCAATGGCGACTGGCTTGCTACGGAAGCGGAGGAGAACGTCAAAAAGTTCACGCTGAAGTTTTGGTCCAGCGTTAATACAGTCATTCAAAGCGACATTGTTAGTTGGCGCTGCAGCGTCCATTACAATTCTCACTTTCGTCGTCGATTTGTCATTTCTAACGACTGCAAAATGCGGAAGATACCACGACGGTTCACTATGCGAGTCAACCAGAGAAACGTATCCTTTTCGTATATGATCACGAATTGTTTCACAATACTGTTCAGCAACCTCGGGTCGTTTAGCTAACGAATGTTCTAGTTTGTATAGACGATTTAACGCACTTGGATAATTCGACTGAAGTTCATGTCGATTCGATTTCCAAGGAACGCCAACGATATAACGATTAACGGATTCATCGAAACGCAAAGTGTCCTGTGTAGATTGGATTGCCTCTTCCTCGGCCTTAGTAAAGTTCTGTGATTCAAGCCGAACGCCTGCGTTCTCGATCTCCCAATAATTACGAAGTAATGTATCTGTATCCGATTCAGTTTTCACGAAATACGCGAAATGAGCGAAATTGTTTGTATTAGGTCGAAATGGACTGACAGGACCAATGCATGTCCACCCCAACGGAGTTAAGCGGGCGACTGGCTCACTTGAGAGACCTGCTATCTCCGTGATAGCTCGATGAATACCGGGAACATTAAGACCTATCAAAACATCAACACGAGTGTTCTCAATTTGCGGAAACGGTATTCCCTGCAAATGCGGCCAAAATCAAGCTTGTTTATTCCAATCAACTGTGCGCAAGTCTCCGGTAACGTTTTTAACGGTAAATGCGCCGAACGAAACACATGTTCGGTAATCAAGACTACAAAGTTCTGCGACTACATATGTGGAGTTTAATGCGCTCGATTTTCCACCTAAGACATTGACATTCAAGTCCGACACTTCACCCCGTAAACCTAACTCTGCAGCTGCGCATTCGTTTATATAACTGTCTGTTGAGCAGTCATCCATTAAAGCGTTGCAACGAATTGATCTGTTGGCGCTTCGAATAACGATAGGAACAACTCTCATTACTAAGGCAGTGGCTTTTCTAACTTGCGTGTGCGTATGCCTAGACGATATAAATTCTGCAGACGGCGAAGGTTTAGATGTGGACGATCTATAAACTGCTGGTAGGTGGTTGGAACCAAGCGAGGGCGTGTCTGAATCCCCCGATCCCCCTCCGTGCAACAAGAAGTGATGAGTACGTGTACACCCATCAAATTTACACTGTTGACAGTTATTACACTGATTACCTCTATGATTTGCACTAAGACACCGAAAACATAAACGTTTCTCTTTGGCTTTCGACCAACGTTCGTGAACGGACAAGGACCGAAAGTACGCACAATTGATTACACCAGGTTCGTGACTATGAGTACAGAGTTCACACGATTTCGGATTATCATTTGTTCTAGCATTTGTAGCAAAAGTTTTCGATCTATCATTGTGATATTTAGATCTAGTATGCGAAAAATTGTCAGCTTTATTGCTCGATGAAAACGATGAGGATGAAGTCGAAAATCCTTCAACCTCTTCCTTAGATTCTACTCGATATTTGATTTCTTTCGAAAGCCATTCGTGAAATGTTACAACAGATTCTGGTTTGCGTTCTAAAGTGGCCCAACGTTTATATTGAGCAACATTGTTCGAAGATATTCTCGATCGGGCAACACAAAAGAACATGGAGTTGGGTCCAAACTCTTCAGTTCGGCCACTTTCGCGAAGCGATAAAATACGAAGTTCTAAATTGTCTACAAATTCTTCAAATTTCTTTAGATCATTAAAATTGACATTTTTAACGTTCATGATCGATTCCAAATGAATGAGAACGGCGCGACGGTCACCACCGAATTTGTCCTCAAGCCGATTAAGGGCTGCATCGTACCCAGTTTCGGAAGCCGGAAAGCCTTCAATTGATTTTAATGCCTCACCAGTTAAGTGTTGTCTAAGTTGGAGCATTTTGTAAGCTTTAGAAGACGATGTATTATTAATACATTCTCGAAATGCATCTATGAATGGCGCGTATTCTCTCTTATTGCCAGAGAACTTTCCTATCGACACCCTACCTAATTGCCTATACATATCTCTATCTATTTGTGTAAAATTTGAAACCTGTGGAGATTGTTGATAACTTTCACCATTACTATCTGTATTAGCACCATTATTATCTGTATTAACACCATTACCATCTGTATTAGCACCATTATTATCTGTATTAACACCATTACTATCTGTATTAACACCATTACCATCTGTATTAGCACCATTATTATCTGTATTAACACCATTACCATCTGTATTAGCACCATTATTATCTGTATTAACACCATTACTATCTTGTTGAGGAGATTCGGTTGGATTTCTCGCTCTGGACTTCGTTGAACTAACTGTGGGCTGAAGCCGGACTGTTTCAGCTGGTGAAATTGCCTCCCTTGATTGACGTCTACACAACCAATCTGTAGCTCTCGACAATAATTCTGAGATGCTCGAATCATCTTGAACAGCGTCGAGTTCTGCTTCGAATTCAAGATTCTCATCACAGAGACTGTTGAGAATATCAATAGCAGCATCTTGATGTCGTAATATAGCATCAACAGCATTTCTAATTTGTTGCTCTTGTTTTTCACCGGCACAAAGTAGGCTGGTCAGCAAAAGCTTCGATTTTGTCAATTGAGATTTACAAACTCTCTTCTTGCTGCGCAATGCGGCAACTGTTGCTTGATTATCGTTTCCGTCGACAGGTTGATCGGCAGATTTATCCGTTGTGGTCTGGTTGTTTACTTGATCAGGGTTATCTCCCATCTTGGCCACGCTTTCGTCTATTTTCTACTTTTCAAACTTCGATAAAACTAATAGAAAATACATTACGAACCACGACTCTGGCTACCATATGTTGCGGACGATGTTAAAAACGAAGGCCCATTCTAAAAAACGATGTTTTTCATTCGATGACATACATTACAATTATATCGATGGACGATGAAATGTGGAAGCGTGCAATCCGTTCTTTCTCTCTCGAAGCTCTTCACCCTCAGAGGTACGATGGGATATATGCTGTGTTTGACACCTGATCGAAAAATGTGATCTCGAATGGCTGCGCTCTAATACCATATCGATCACGTAATATCATTTTAAACAGTGGATGTATACTGCTGTCGACCCTGTCCATTTATCTGTCCATAATTTATTTGTGGACACTCTACAGGTCACAATTTTTGACTTAACTTAATTGAAATATAGGCATTTCTCCAAAAGATTTTGGTTTCTCTCGATATTGGCATAAATCGAGCCAGATCTCGTTTTAGCTTCCAAATCCTCTAGAGGTCACAATTTTCATCCAGTTACATATTTATATCCCAAAGATCTGGGTTACTAATCTTGATACTTCAGACCGTAACTTGCTGGATTATGACCCCTGATTGTACAAAAAACGCCTTTTGTAATCTTGTTCTGTCCATCAAATAAAGACGGACATTCGCTAAATGTGTTATGACGGGAATTTTGCCCAGGCAGTTGCATCATGGCCTACACTTATATCGAATTCCAACTGCCAAGGCAACTTTTACATGCACGCAATGTATGCTGGGCCTCGTTTTTTCGTACCATCCGAACCACTGACAAGGTGAAGCCAGACAGAAATATCCCGATGAACTTTCTTGTCAAATGTAGGGATCGAACATGCGGCCTCCAGCCAGGCTAGCGAACCAGTGTCTTACTACCGTGGTTCTCAACAATTTAAGATACTGATGATGAATAGAAATTTTAGAATGTTTAGGATCTTTTGTATACAATTTGTTCATGTCTTTGTAAAGCTGTGTATCTTTGTATAATTATGTACATGTAAGCATATTTATCTTTGCTTATTGCGTGTATCTTTCTTTTATTTCTATTTGTATATGCACATGACCTTATAATTTTTTTTTATGCAATAAAGCTTCTTCTATAATCTTATTTAAAATACATGTATCATAAGCTTATTAGTATAATCTTATGTAATATTTGAACCAAATGTAATTTTTATTTATTAAATATTTACTTTAATTTTTTTTTTTTTTTTTTTTTTTTTTTAATGTTGAATGTGATTTGAAAGTCTTATAGAATCTGACCCAAAAGGCTTATAACTTGAACAATCTAAATATATAGAGCAGTGTAATATGATACTTAACATGCCCTATACACCACATCATCACAAGGTATTGTCTTTGACATCTTGATGACAGGATTCTCTTTAACAAATCTGTATTGCCTGTGGGGGTCACATTCCAAAATTTTAAGAAAACTGGCTGATTTTCACCTAGTCCCACATCGCCAATGAAATTTTGTTAACATCGCTTGATTAACTGCACGAACAGTATTTGTAGATAAACCAAAGTTGTTTCACTACACTGAGTCAGATTATAGAGGGGGGAATCCAGGAATTTTTGCAGGAGGGGGTTTGCCATGGGTTCCTGGGACAATATATCTTTTGGAGGTTCCGGGATCTCTATTGTCATTTTGGCGTATATTGGAGGTAAACATAGGTCCTTTTGACATAAAACACAAAAACTGACATTTTACATAAAAAAAAACCCGATAATAATAAATACATTACATGTACCTAGCCTACTACGCTGCGATTCAGTTTTACTGAGATGCAATAAAATCAGTTCTGCGGGATTTTTACAGGAAACTATAAGGAAGAAAAAAGAAAAACCAAAATAGCAACAAAATTCATCACATAAACTTTAAAACTATGCGTTTATTTTTTCCAATACGCCGGGGCACAATATACAACTTGACAAGAGCCTAAAAATAGACTTTTGCACATTATGACTCGAGATAACGGGGAGAAAAAGAGACGTAGGTATTTTTTGTGAACCGTTCAATGTCATCGATACCCGAAAGTAGTTAACGTTTATTAGGACTAAACTTGTCAGACAAACCATCCGTCGTAGTAGAGCACATTGGCGTTCATGATTCTATATCGTCTCCAAATTACGTAATATATAGGCATACATACACACTGAGCTTTTTAAAGAGAGAAATTCAACACCTCGTTTTAAATCAAATTTTATTATGAATAATTACAATCAAATTGTGCTTCAATTCCATTGATGCAAAGCATTAATTGTGATTTCACATAATAATATGTCTATAATATATCTAATGATAAAGGCTAATAAAGCTCACGACAATAACGCTTTCCTCATAAAAACTATTGTTTTACAATTTGAAAATGATATTAGGCGTTGCTTAAAAAAGAGAAAGTAGGGCCAATATTTAATACAACGAACGTACACAAATGTGTTAACACCCATTTTCAAGGGAGAAATACCGATAATTGCATTAACATTTAATGCATTCGTTAACAGTATTTTCAGTAATTGTGTTCGCTAACAATATACTATCGTTTATTGTGTGAAATTTTGTATTCAACTTGCATTCGCTATTTTGATAACATAAACACCCCGATGCCCTCATATAAAGAAGTATATATATTTTTTTTTATCTTGGTAAGTGTACAACATGAACATTCCATATAATTTGTATGAAAGGCTTTACATATAGCCCACATTTACCGGTCTATTAAATTCGCGAGTATTCTTCTAAGCCTTTCGTGGTTTATACAACTCAATGCAAATGATTTTGGTCTAAATGTAAAATTAATTTTATTTTAAAAAACCTGCTCATTTAACACCATTCTAGTTAATATTATGTTTGAAAAGGAATCGATCAATATTATTTTAGAGAGACAAATTCCCCAATAACACAAGTTCCATCAACGAATACATCCCATAATGCAACTTTCAGCGCATACGCTCATGCGCACTTTTCCATTTTGTGTCCCCAATCGTTCTCGAGAAGGAAGATAACTTTAACATTTTTATTGTAAACTCGCTCAAAATGGCATGATATCATGCAACAGACCAAAGGAAATGTAACTTAGATATTGGCATGGAGAATCCTATACACCGGGAGTGGATTCTAGATACAATAGACCAACTTCGAGGCAGAAAAGCCCGGCCGGATCTTGAGCGCATTTGCCACATGCTAGAACGAAAATACGGTTTGTCATCGTCCGTAACAGAGAGTTGTTTGGAACGCCTCGTTGATAGTGAAATTGTTATGAAAGTGGACTATAAGGGCAATACAAGCTACCGGCATGCAGCCAAATGGAGAAAAAGTCACCTAAAGGGTGTTGTCATGAATTCTACATCAGCCAGTCGTAATTTGGTTGAGGCGGTGTTGGATTGCGAGTCGTGCAATACAGACGAACTCAGTCGCGGTGCTAACATTCGTGACATAGAACTATGGTTTCAAACTCATGAAACTGAAAGACTCAAATGTCCGATAAATGTTGCTTTGCAAAGAGAAATTGACGCAGGAAGAATTGAAAAATTAAATAATGGGAATTATTCTGTGCGTATCGGTAAAACTAAAACCCCCAAGAACACGACTAAATCCGATAAATTAGTTCCTAGTCGAAGAGGTCGCCCTCCAAAAAATAAAAAGGTGATTTTATAACTTTATCACCAGTATCAGTGTATCACAGATGCATGTTTTTCTTCCAAAAGTTACTTAATATGATTTTATGAAACAAAATATGCTACATTGTTTTCTTTTGAATGTTGAGTTTTGATTTGTATCAATGATGTTGCCTAATAAATAAAAAGCTATATAAAAAAAGGCCACTGCTAAAAAAATTGATTGTTGATTGTTGTTCGTTTATTGGTTTTATGTATGAAGAATGGTTCCAACATAAATAAATACTCAGTATTAAAAATCAATTTAAATTTCACTAAATAATGTTACTCAAATTTGTCTGTATTTCCCTGTCCAGTTTTTCTTATTTTGTGTATTAAAAACTGAGATAGGAAAAATTAATTACAATATTGGTCAATAGATAATTATGTTCAACATTTGTTCAGGGATTGAGTTAAATGGGTTTAGTTAAGATTTTTGAAAAAATATTGAGCAAATTAATTAGACTTTTTTCCAGGTATAATGTGACTTTTTTATTATTATCACTGGTTTATTGTTATAATTTTAAACAAATACTGGCAGGTAATTGTAAAAGTTTGGATGTGATAAACACACCTAATGCTTGTATGAAATAAATAAGCAAGACAGACTCATAAAAATGATAAGGAAAGATTATCATGTAAAGTTAAAAATACCCCCCCCCCCCAAAAAAAAACCCCCGTCAAAATATATAAATATGACTGCAGCAAATTGAAAATAAGAAACATTTATGTCTTAGCTCTTAAAGATATATTTTCGAGGCAGACTCCAGAATGCACATTATTCATTCATATTAAATAATGCAAATTTAATTTTGGTGCCATATATGAATATATGGATGATATTCCTGGTATAAAACGATTGGGTTGTCATGATTTGGCTATACTGTTAACTGTACACTAAATACAAAATTTGAAGACAAAAACTGTTTTCCTGAAATTATAGATTGTCATTGAAAAGAACTCTTTTCATTAGAAGATGTGTAGTGTATTCCTTAATGTTAGATTTCACGGGAGAAATAACAGTGGGATGTAAGCCAGATATTTTGACACAATGAATCACCAGAAATACCTTGTGCATGCTTTGAAAATAATCTGAAAAATGGATCTGTTGTGTGTATATTGAAATAAAGTGTATTTTCTTATACCGGTACTGGTGTAATGAGGAAATTTATTTTAAGCTTAAAATGACTCTTATCTGTATTAGGTGGAAAAAGATTTGAAAGAGGTTTCTTAAATAATGTAATAAATCTGCTTGCCATTATATACTTAATAAACTATAACCCATACTTACGGAAAACGGGTATCGAAATGTCTTCAGAATACAATGTATATTAAACATGCGTTATGCAAGAGGTCCCTCTTTTAGGCCTCAAATGTTTTGTAAGTTATTAATTAAACGTTAATTAACTTGCCATGACCATAATCAACTCTGGATACCATCAGTGGTTGGTGCCTGTGATATTTAGTGAATTCCAATATGTTAACTGGTGGATATGGTTACCATAAAATGGATAATCGATACTTTGTTTATGACTGTAATAACAGTAGTAATGACGATAAAGGCTAGCCTATAATTCTATCGCTAAGATCTAGGCTTTATCTAGTTTTGGACTTATAATATAGCAAGAACTGTCAGCTTTTTATATTATCTTACCCAATGCAGCTTTAAGTAGCGGTTTTCCTTAATTATGTGCTATAGTTTATTAATCTGTCCAGTTACTAAATGTGTCTAAAAAAGATTAAAACTTGCACATTGTTACTAAGGTATTGACATTATTTCTTGAAAACAACCTTTATTTTCTGAACAATGTTAAAATTTGTGTCAGTTAGAGAGTACATAAAACAATGCAAAACATTTTTTGTTGAAATAATAGAAACAATTGTTGAAAATTGTGATTTCTAATCGTGAGATAACTTAAAATATATCAGAATATTGAGCTTATTCGTAGTTAACATTGTTATCAATAAGAGTCAAAATATTTACTAGTTTTAACTTTTCCTGGATAATGGTTTGAGACCAGATGCACTTTAGTATTCCATTAATTTTTGGGTGGACATGGCAAATCTCAACAGTTAACATATTTTTGTTGTTTTGTCTTTAAAGTCAAGATTCTTTTATTGTCTTATCTCCAGAAATTAAAGAGAAATTATAGCTATGAAGATGACATGGAATATGAGCCTCCCTGTTCTTCAAAGAAACAGTATGGAGAGGAAAAGTGTGATTTTTGTAGCCAAACTGCAGAGTTCAACAAACTTGGTGTTCCTGAATTTTTGCTGATTTGTAAGGACTGCAATGCTAAAGGTAACTGCAGTATTGTTTGTTTATTTTTTAAATCATTTAAAAATTAGTCTCCTTAATTTGGTTCAAAAACAAACCAAAGATCTCTTGAATTGTTGGATTTTTATATGTTGAAAATTTTACATTTATAAATAAAGCCAGTGTTGAGATACATTTATAACCAATATTATATTCCACTGTGGACACCAAAGCCAAAAGGAAAACTAAATTTAGTGAACAAAAAATAGTATTAATCGGATAAAGCTTGAATATAGAAATAACATTTTGGTCAAATCTACCCAATTCACTATTTTATTTTCAAAGAAGAATATCCCTTTTAAACCCTATTCAAACAAGTTGCTATTTCTAATATTTTCAAGCACTTGAATTTTTTCTTGCTCTGAATAATTTTGTGAAAGTGTACTTATTCTAGAATATTTTGGAAAATAAATTTTCAGCTCATCCATCATGTATGGAATATACAGAAGAATTATCTCGGAGAGCTTATCAATCACAATGGCAATGTATAGACTGTAAAACATGTTGTATGTGTGATGATTCTGGAGATCCAGTGAGTATAAGTAATTTTCTTGCAACATCTCCTATTACATGAATAGACTTGAATATAAGAATAAGGTGTTGGACATGATGAAAGGAACAAACATCCGACTTGTAACAAAAATTATGGTGCTTACTGATGTGCTATTTTCCTCATTACCATGTATGATCTTTGTAGGATCTGATGTTGTTTTGTGATGGATGTGATAAAGGATATCACATGAACTGTCATCAGCCACCTGTACCACATAAACCTCAAGGTTTGTACAAGTCTGATTTTCAGCAATAAAAAAATCTATTCAACAATAAAAAAATCTATTCAACTATTTACAATCTTTAAAGAGAGCCTAAAACAAACACATGAAAGTGGTATGTGCACAAAGCCAGTTTAATTATACTTGCTATATACAACAATTTTGCACAAATCTCATCGGAATTCGCCTGTATATGACCATTTTCAAAAAAATTTTGATGACACATGATTGCATCTGCAATTTGTCAACAACTGGCCTGTGGTCTATAAACATGGTGACTTATTAGCTCTCTAGGCTAGTCATTATATATATATATTCCCAGCTGAACATTGTTAATATGTACATTAAGAGTTAATTTAGAATGAATTAAATATGGTATGGGAATTCAATCCACAGATTTCATTTAGAAATCTTTTTTTCACTAATTAATATATAGAATAATAATGTCTTTGGCATTGTCATTCTGCAATGTCAATTTGAAAGATGTTTTATATTATTTCTGTCTTCATTCATATTCTAGGAAAATGGATTTGTGCTGAATGTGAAATTGAAGGAGTATCTGTGGAAATATTAGAATTGCAGGAGAGAATTCTTGCCAATAAAAATAATAATGGTAAGGGTATTTAACGTTTAAATACTGACATGGTCCACAAGCTAAAACATGATTACTATATAGAAAGGAATCAAGATCTGATTGGTTTTTCAGATCAAAACATCAATTGAACTAGTTCATAAAAATAATTGAACCAGTAGTTCAAAAGTTATCGAAAGTATGCAAAAAATTTTAAAAACAGTGTTTTCTGTGACAACAACTCTGTATATCTAGTTTGATCAAAATCTGAGTGGTTGGGTTGAATCAACGTAAAATGAGCCTTTAGTAGACATTTTATAATGTGTTCAATCTAGCTAAAATTTAATTGAGTTGGATGTTTTTATCTTGCATAGTTGGTGAAACTTCGTTACCACTGACACCATGTGAGTCACCACAATTTGATCATCAACCAACATACAGGTAAATATTCAGTAGAGTGTTTACTTGTGTTTACTTTACAATACTTGTCTGTATAAGTCAAGATTGAACATGATGTGGTTTGAATGTTACAGTGGAATACAGACCTTTGATTTTAGATAACAAATGGCAGCTAAGGAAATTGCTGCTATGCTTGATAACGTTGGAGAACATTTGTTGAAATGTGCTGAATATGTGTTTATTCACTATAAACTACAATGTGGGTATGATAAAAATTGGAAAGTCTGAACATGCAGCATCCTGATCAAAGCAAACCAGTGCAACCTACAATCTTCTTGAAAATCTACGTTGGTCATCTTTTTAATGTGACTGAATCCCAAGTTGGGAGATTATCTACCATTGATAATCTTTAAGAGGCATTTAGTAACTGGAAAGAGCAATAAACTATAACACATACTTGTGGAATAACAGTATACTCTTCGAAACGTCGCCTAAATAAATCAGTAACTGTTATTCAATAAGTATGTGTTATAGTTTATTGCTCTTTCCGGTTACTAAATGCCTCTTAAAGTTTATCAATGGTAGATGATCTCCCAACTTGGGATTCAGTCACATTAAAAAGATGACCAACGTAGATTTTCAAGAAGATTGTAGGTTGCACTGGTTAGCTTTGATCAGGATGCTGCATGTTGAGACATTTCCAATTTTTATCATACCCACATAGTAGTTTATCTACCATTGATATTTTGAACTTTTTCTTAATTAAATGTTTCATAATCTATTTGGGTACATTTTAGTTTGGTTTCAGTTGTAATAGAATAATGGCGATCTGTGACTTAGGATAGGACTTTTATAACTGGCCCTTAAGGATACTTTAATAGAATAATAATGTAACCTGTATTAGTATTTTATGTAATTTTCAGAGCGGTGCCGCACATTCAGAAGCCCAAAATTTTGTCTAAAGATCCTAAACTTGATGGAGTGTATTATCCAGATGCATCTGATTGGTCTATAGAAGATGTTGTTAGCTTTATTGCTTCTGTAGGATTCTTGGAACAGTCACAGGCATTTCGTGAACAGGTATGTTTCTGCCTGGTATATAGATTATTTCTTATTAATTATCGTACACAACACGAAATAGGTTCTATCTGGCAAGATTCATCAGGTGCTCCTTAAACAGGAATCTTACACTGCTTTGAAAACAGTACCTGCCACAGGTTTTTGTTTTGAGGTCAAAACTAGTCTTAAAGCGAGAATTTCATATTTTTAAGTTATATTTTTAAAATGTATTAAAATAAAGCCTTAAAAGGATGTTATCTATAAACAGTCCTGCCTTGATAAAGAATTTTCCTATTAATCCTATAATTCACTATTGCCAGTTGAGAAATAGGTAAAAATATCATTTTCAACTTTAAGTTTGAAGATAACTATTCACATGGAGGATAGAAAACATGGAAGTAATTGTCTTATTAATTCCATTGTGAATGATGTGTGAGAATGATACTTATGATCGTAAAATAGTGAGTTGACAACCTATTAAGGAAGAGACATAGAAATAATTATGTTTTGACTTTCTTAGAAAATATGAAATTATTGCTTTAAGTTCATGAAGATATAGAATTTGAAACCTTCTTTGTTAGATCATTTGTAATCGGACTGTATTGGAACAGTTTGCCTATCTGGCATCTTTTTGTTCTGTCGATCATTATTCCCTGTTATGTTTGTTGACGGCTCTTGGCTTGATTATTTGTAATTGTGGATTATTTTATATAGGAAATTGATGGCAAATCTCTGTTATTGATGAAGAGGAGTGATGTTTTAACTGGATTATCTATCAGGCTGGGGCCAGCTCTAAAAATATACAAACATGTACAGAAACTCCAAACAGCCAGCCAAGATATCAGATAGTGTTATATTTCTTGTAATGGAGATCATGTCTGGACAAAGTGAACTTTATGAAATGATGTGATTACCAGCCTTCTAAAACAGATGAAAATGAGAAATTTAATAGTTTATGTGCAATGAGCAAGTTGTGTCGAAGTTCTGCATTATTTTGATAATTATTTGGTTTTACTTGAAAGTCTTATGGTGATAAACTGAATATACCCTTTCTTTTATGCATTGAACATTTTCTGAGGCAAAGCATTGAAAATATTTTACCCTTTCCATGCTACTATACCATATAGGGTCTAACTAATGGCCTTTCACATTTTGTTTGTGAACAGATCGTTTGTCACCAGAATCAACCGTTCATGACTGGAATCAGCCTTTGATTTGACAAAGTTTGCTGGATAAAGTCAACTTGTTTTTTCAAGTATGAAATACTTCCTTGATGTTAGTAAATTCATTCTATTACTTGAATAGAAAATATTAATAGTTATATTAAGTTATGTAGAAAAATATTCTGGTTATCAGATACTGAAACTGAACCGTAGGCATATTATCAAGTACACAACCCTGAAAATTTTTATTGACATAAATGACACTGGATAATTGCAACCATCAGATCAGGGTGTATTTAAAAGGGTTTGTCACAATAATCCTGCTTAATATCTCTGCTTCTAATTGGGCTAGAATGTTCAAACTAGATGTAGTTGTTAATTAGGTGGGTGCTTTGATTTGTGGTCAGTGTTGAGCATTGTCTGCTGTGTCATAGCAGAGGTAACCAATTTCATTTATTGAGACTTTGGGGCACAATAACATAGCTTTTAATTCAACTTAGTTTGATGCTTAGGCTAAGTAGAAATAAGCAATTTGGGCTTATAACACGCTAACACTGCCTTTGGATGGGACAATAAAGTCTGAAGCCGTTAAAGAACCCTTAACAGTTGGAATTTGAAATAAGAATAGACTGTAGCTCCAGTGTTCGGCAAAATTTCTCTCAAAGCACACTGCGTGGCATATGCCTGTCATCATTGACCCTATTTTATTTTCATTTCATTTGAAAAAGAAAAAAAAGGTAAAACCTGCATCAGACTTTTTTAAATATTTGTCTTGACTTGAAGAAGAACATTTTTTGTGTGAGCTTATATTAAATCTCTTCTTTTTTATATAGAAATCCATGTATCTATAATTGGTCAGGAGAAAGTTTTACACACTAATATTGTTTTGTTTTTAAGTGAATATGAATATTGTGATGTCTAATATTGGATTTATATACATAGGTTATAAATAAGGTAATGTATATAGCTTGAAGGTTGATGTTTTATAAAATAATTTTCATAAACTAATTTATACTCTGTATGCTACGTAATACTGCAAGGCACAAATTGATTTCATGAATTTAATGCAACCGGAAGGGAATGTATTGCATTTTTATATTTTTTTTGTTTAAAGTTTATGCAGCCATACCCTTGCCAGGAATGAGTGGATTCTTGTAAATTTAGCATATTACTTGACAATTACGAGATAATAACATCAGTATTGTGTTTTCAACAACACTAATTATACTATTTGTTTTGAGTATCTACTTTTGTACTGGAATTAATGTGGCAGGATGATTTTCATCAATATTTTGTTGATAGTTAGAATTGGATGACATGGTTGCTATCAATTATGAATGTACGACCCCCCCCCCCCCACCTAAAAATCACAAGATTAAATATTTTAGGGACAGTGGGTGTATCCTGCAAGCTATATTATTATTAAATGTGCATATACTAATTGTATTTTATGCATGTATAAATTTGAATGGTGCACATGTATCACAGAAATTTCTTAAGGCTTGCATCACACACACATGTATAGTTAAATGCTTGACTTCTATTGTAGAAGTTATGTGGCAATAGTTTTTATATATTATAAGTATTATTTATATGTAAATGTTCATCCCAGTGTTGGTATATATCATCTATGAATTGTAAATAATTGTGCCAAGTAGTGTTGTTTCCTAAAATGGAATCGTGTCTATATGAATGATTTAATGAATGAAATGAGATAAAGTTACAGAATGATTATGTAATATCAAGAGGTAGCAAAAATGTCTAAAATTGATTATTCAGGTTTATATGCAAACACGATCTTGAGCACCATTGTGTATCCTGGAAGTATTCATTTTACATCTCTGTGTGTCAAGATACTGGGCACCTTGAATTAATCTTGTCTTGAAGCACATTGAAATCATAATCTTGACCACAGTACCGATGTTAAATTCTACCAAATATAGGATTGTTATCACACTTATCACCTGTATGCCTTGTATTAACATATTGTTTACTAGAGGGTTTTTTAAAACTGGGTGTTCAAAAGTAAAATTAATAGTCTTAAATGAACAATTATTGTTGATGAAATATGCATTAATAGTGATCTAAGCTAAGTATGCTAATGAACTGGTTGTTGAATTGTATATATTTTGTTAATCTGTAAAAATTTGTTATATATTTGTTATGCCTAATTGTTATGTATTTAATAATATGCTTATCAAAGTAGCATTTGAGTTTTGTAATGTTATATTTTATATGGCTATATCATAAAATGAAGTTTGCCACTGTTTTCTTATCTCAAAATACTTTATTATAAAGATCTTGAATAATCATTTAAGGTGTTAACTACATTTATTAAAGGGGAAATATGTGAGATTAGATCAAGAGCTGACATTTCTCGCTATAATAGTTAATATATAGATAATGAAAAGGGAATATATGTTGAAAATTTTAGTCGACATATTTGATTATGGTCTTGGTACTTTAATTAATGTCTATAATTTATATAAAGACATAAAGAAAGACCTACAATAGGCACATTTAGCTCTTGCATAATGGCTGTTTAAGAGAATACAATTGTTAGATCAATGCTTAAAATTCTTGGCAATAAATGTCATCCTTGATAATGATTTATGTCATTGTCTTTATTAAATCTGAATATTATGAATACTAACCATATTCTTTACCCAGGAGTAGAATCCCCAAAATGAAATCTCATTGGAAGGTTTGTAGTTTATCGTCTGTGTGCAGTCAAAGATTCATATTTGGCATATTTGATGAAATTCACTTTTTATACGCCCATATTGAAATATAACCAGCGTTCTGATCGATGTGAGGAATTAGCCACTGAAACAGTTTGTTGCAGCGAGTTCACAGAATGTAGATATCCTACTAGAACATCAATGTTTGTTGGTTAATCAAATTTACTGACGTCATAGGGTCAAAATCCACTTGTATAACCCCTGATGATATCTCATTCCACTTTATGCTGTAGAGAGGAATAAAGATAGGATGCCAGGCAACGAAACATACGCCCAAAGCAGCTAAATCGTCAGAGTAGTCAACAAGAGTTGAATAAGTTTGATGATAAAACTTTTTGTCCCCCGCCTTTCGAAGAAAGTTGGGGGACTATTAAAATGGGTTTGTCCGTCTGTCTGTCTGTCCTTATGTCTGTCTGTCACACTTTTTGGGACACAATAACTCTCTTCCTAATTGAGCTAGAAAGTTCAAACTTGGTGTATGTGTTTATTAGGTCAATGCCTTGATGGAGTTCGAAGATGAGCATTTTCCGCTTAGGGTAAGCAGAGATAAGCAATTTGATTGGTTGATGCTTTGGGACACGTTACCTTTAGTTCTAATTAAGTGAGATTGATGAAACTTGGTGTATAGTTTCATTACAGTAATACCTTGACTAAGATCGATAATGAGCATTTTCTGCTCAGGGTAAGCAGAGCGATACGCAATTTGATTGGTCGAGACTTTGGAACACAATAACTCTCCTTCTAATTGAGTTAAAATGTTGAAAATTGGTGTACAGTGTATATGCTTATTAGGTCAATGCCTTGATGGAGTTCGAAGATGAGCATTTTCCGCTTAGGGTAAGCAGAGATAAGCAATTTGATTGGTTGATGCTTTGGGACACGATAACTTTAGTTCTAATTAAGTGAGAGTGATGAAACTTGCTGTATAGTTTCATTACAGTAATACCTTGACTAAGATCGATAATGAGCATTTTCTGCTCAGGGTAAGCAGAGCGATAAGCAATTTGATTTGCCGAGACTTTGGAACACAATAACTCTCCTTCGAATTGAGTTAAAATGTTCAAAATTGGTGTGTATGCTTATTAGGTCAATACCTTGATGGATTTCGAAGATGAACATTTTCCACTTAGGGTAGGCAGAGATAAGCAATTTGATTGGTTGATACTTTGGGACAAGATAACTTAGATTCATCTTGATTGTTAATTTTTATGCCAATACAATGACTGCATTCTCATTCAGTAATGGATTCAACAGTAACAATGTATAGAAACGATTGACTCGGACACAAGGGCCCTTTCCCTTGGCCAGAGGGGCCCTTTTGTCAAGCATGGGGGCCCTTTTGTCTGCCTTAAGGGCCCCCCTAACTAGAGTACATTTTCATTTTTCTCGTCAGTTTTAGCATTTTTCTTTATAATTTATGCTTAGGCTGATCAGAGATTTCATTAGTTGAGGCTTCGGGACACAATAACTTGAATTCTGATTTTCTGGCTGATCGTTACCAGTACACAAGGTCTACTACAATATGGACTGCAACACAAAAAAAATTCTGGCTACTGTTCTCATGGCAGAGTCTCTGCTTCTCAGATGAATTCAGATTACTGGTACACCAGTGAAACGCTGACAGAAAAGCTTGAGTGTGGTGGCAAGTACTGAATGGTACAACAGTGACTGCATATTGTCCATATAGATCATATGCGTTGAAGGATGTGTATAGAGGTATTAGCTACCATAACAGGATGGAGCTGTACATGAGGCAGAATGAACACCAGGGACGACAGATCTGCACATATTTCATTGCAGCATAAAGATTTACATACCATGTAATACTCAAATGGCTGGTCTGCTCTCCCACTCTGATCAATCAAGCATCTGTGGCACAATATTGGACGTGGCTTCTCTCTCAGAGTCCCCATTTTACCCCTTGTGCCCACATTTCAGCTGCATAATCAAATTTACTTTCACTGCTTCTCAGTACTGGTATATTTTAAAATTAATAACAAAATGGTAAAAATAAAAAAGCAGTTTAATCTTGCATACAGAAACAATAAATGAAAAAGAATGAACATAGTAAAGCAGCATAAATCCAATACACTTTATGCTAATCCTGGTTGTTAAACCCCATCAAATTTATTTTCAAATGAATCTTAAACTATTACGTATGTTCCCTTGTCGAATAAGAGGAATGGAACTTAATTCCCACTCAAAACTAACTTATTACTTAGGGATTAACATATTGCATGTCTAATAATTCACTTCAAATAAACCAGTTTACACGTCATAAATGTTTATTTCTTGATAAACATTTTAAAGTAAAGACTTGATAAAGACAAGACAACCCTAGTCAAAAATATTGTATTCCATGTGCAAATATCCAATTTAGTTACTAATTGCCATTGAAACAGCATAGGAATGATCATGTTAGCAAAAGCTTCATACAACCGATATTGACAATTATTACAGCATTTGGTCTAATATTGACATATTGTACATGTATTACAGGATTCAGTTTCATCATCACATTTCCTAATTGTTAACATTGTTTATAACTTACCAAAAATTTACATGATATCTAAGATACATTATGTAAGAGTTAGATAAAGAGCTAACAGTTCTTGCTATAATAGTTAAAATTTAAAAAAAATAGACAATGAAAAGGGAAAATGTTGAAAATTTCAGTCCAATTACGTCATTCTGAGTGGAATTATCATCATTTGAAGAACAGTGTAGTCTTGATTGTCCATTTTTTATCACACCATTGACTGCCAATGGGCTTGGCATGTAAATAAATGTCTAATGATTTATATAACATTGAGTTCAAACAAAAGAACTAGCTCTTGAATAATGTTAAAATATCTTACAATTTGTTAACCTATAAGTTCATTCATTACATTTATTATATCCTTAATATTTACAACTGTTAACAATCGGTATTCTTATCACATATTACCTGCATACACATAACACAACTTTTAATCCAAAAAAATAAATTAATTTCTTTAAAAAACTTGATATGTTTTAAATGACCATTACTACATTTATTAACATACATTTATATTAAAGCTCCTTATAATTAAAAAATATTCAAAACATCAAGTACAACCAAAAACAAATACAAAATAGCTAACTGTACAATAGTTTAAAATATACGCATAACAAACCACACTGTTCAAATTTAATCAAGACATTAACTTGTACATTTGTATAAATTAATTTGGAAGATTACCTTTGGCACAAACTTTAATCATTTAAATCAACAGACAGCAGCATCACATATACTAGGTAAATAGGGAAGGGAAGTTTAAAATCTTCCACAGGATTTGATCATTTGAAAACTTTAGTTTAGCAATACTTTGATCTTATTTAGCAATATCAACTATCTATCCATTTATTTCAACCAATACTAGTCTTTAGTATAGAGAGAAAAGTACATGTATGACACTTGTCTTTTTTTCAAAGTTAAACAAAACATTTAAATTTTGACAACAGTGGCAATTTGTTTTATGATAATTTGGTGAATACATCCCTTCGACATTTCAAGTTGAATAATATCAGTCTTTAAAAGATTCTTGTCATCATTTGACACATGTGAAATCGATGAAATGGCTCAATTCAGAATTTACAAAGACGTGATGAATTGAAAGTCTTTGATGCTATTGAATCTCAGATGTAAGATTATCTTCTGTTGATATTTGTGTTTTCTTTTCTTAATTAAATGTTAAATAATCAATGTGAGTAGACATTATATCTTAAATAATCAAATTGAGTAGACTTTTAGAATGGATCAAGCCAAAAATGGCAACAACAATCAGCAACTTTAATAAAACAACTTCTAATCAAATAAAATCACATATCACTCTCGATCATACAATCATATCACATCATCTCTTCTAAAATTCCAAACCAGCTGTTTGTAAACCTTGTATATGTTGGTAGATTTTTAAAGCTGGTCCAAGTTTTAGAGAAAGTCCTGTTAGAACATCCACTCTCTTCATCAGCAATAAAGATTTACCATCAATTTCCTTTTAAAAACAAAAGTATGGACATTTTGTTACAAAACCGTTGTTAGAATTTGTGGGATATTGACTCTCAAAGGGACGGGAATGAAATGAAGAATAAAACAAAATCCGAGCCAAAATAAGTCACAAAGTTTTATCTAAATTATGACATAGGCAAGGACTAGGGCAAGGCAGCAGCACCTGTTAAATGTCTTAGAGGTTCAATGGAAGTATAAAGTAATAGTATTTGAAATAATCTAAAGACTTACTTGATCTTTAAAACATTCTACTTGATCGGTATAGCCTAGTGACTGGAAGAACTGGACTACTTGATCTATTGTCCAATCAGAAGCATCAGGATAATATTGGCCATCAAGTTTTGGATCCTTTGATAACTCTCTTGCTAAAGATTCTTTCGTTGAATGTTTCTTTTTATACAACCTGCAGAAAAATATAAAATGAAATACCCGTTGTGTGAATTTGATACAGTATTTTGTGCTATGCAATAATTCTTCAACCAGATTTTCCTGATGGAAGGCAATTCAAGCCACTTTGGATCGACTAGTTTATTTTTTACAGTTTTTTATATCTCATCCTGAACATATAATTTCGTGGAACAGCATTTAATCACAAAAAAAGTATATATCCAAATCATAACTTACTTATATCTATATTTATCATCATCACATTGAACTGGTGAATCACATGGTGTCGGTGGAAAAGACCCATCTAAAATTAAACAAACATATTTTAAACATGCATTATGCAAGAGCAAAATCTGCCTATTACAAGTCTTTCTTAAGGCCCGAAATGTTATCTAAATAGACATAAATTAACTTATCCAGACCATAATAAACTCTAGATGTCAAGGCTAGACTTCGATGTTGGCTGGATTAGATTCCTATATGCCGCTTAATGGCCATTGATAATTAAATTTAAGAAGTGGATAATCGAAAGAGAGAGAGAATTGGGGTTTAACCTCCACACGACACAAACTAGGTCATCCCATAATGTATCTTTAATGTAAATTTTATGGGTTTTTCTTTTTAAACTTTTGAAGTATTATTTAGTACTTTCATCGAAAAATACTTACAATTATCATTACAGATACTTTCACTCCCACTACTTTCTTCTACTTCCTGAACCTTTGAAACACTTGCACCTCCACAATCAGAACACATCCATTTTCCTGAAAGAAGGAATTTTAATGTAATGTAATCTTTATTTGACATTTAGTAACTGGACTGATAAATAAACTATAACACATACTTATGGAAAAAAGATACTAAGCTCACTTTGAGACTAACTCCTGCTTATATGAATTTCAGTGCATACTAGTATAATTGGACAGAAAAATTAAGATCTAATTTTGCTGGGTCTTTTTTTTTTTGCAAAGATTAGATTCAACATAATCATAAGTAACTAAGAGACCTGCATGGTTGAAAGAATGAACAAGCTGCAAGTAACGAAGGCAGTGATGAATAGGTTACCTCCCTTTAATTATCATTTCAGACTCTGAAGGTTTTAGTTTCACCAGACTTAAAGTTGACAATTTGAGACTTTTCAGAGTGTCCACTATAATTTGTGTTTTTATTAAGGGAACTAAAGCTTAATCATTTAGGTGAAAATAAACTGTTGAATTTGGTGTTATTTTGATTAGTATAAATCAGACATCAACATTCATAATCCTTATAAGACATATAGAAATAGATCTCATATTTTAATTTCAAATGTTTTAAGTGGAGGCTGTGAGTTCACTTATCCTAATTTTACTTCTGTATAAAGTTTCCATATTTGTTAAACAGACAGATTGTTATCTTATAAAGTAAACGACCTGTATCACTCAAATTTTTCTCTGGGCTGTGACAGTAAAATAATTTCATAAAATCCATCCGTTTTATGATGATGTTGTTAAGTAAAAGCTACCTTTGGGTTTATCTTTAAGTGTTGGTTTATGGCATGTCATATGATATCCTCGATCACACCAATCACAGAATAACATAGTAGTCTGAAAAATGTACATGAAACAGTTATTCAAATTCTATTCCTTCATTAGGAAATAATCAACAGTAAAATATACAATTACATCAAACATCGTCAAATTTGATAGTACGAAAACTTTTAAGATAAACCTGCCAAGCTATAGCTAAGATATAGATTTTCAGTGGAATTCAAGGAGTTAAACATATGCTCATGAAAAACCCACTACTGTAAGTAGTTTAATGCTTGGATTTTACTCAATAAGGTGGGTAAAAAAAAGAAATGTGATAGGTCCAACTTGGAATGATTACCTATCAATTCATTCGTTACAATTAGGGTGAAAACTTACATTGCAAAACTAACAATTTGAAAATATGAAATGTTCATTCATCCTCTAAGACAATCTTCAACCCAATTTACGTATTTTGGGGGATTTCATGATGTCTAGTGTTCCATACCAGATTCCAGAAACGCAATACTCATTTTGAAGCTGACATGGGCACCTCTTATTTCTATTTTAATGTGTGATATGGAGGCAATATATTTCTCTCTGACAGCAATGATTATGCCTTATCTTCACAGAATGGTTCAAGAGACCATTTTTGTGTATTACCAAAAGCACTTTCTTTGTAACTCCACAGGTGTTTATCCTAAAATTGTGGGAATTAGTCTTGAAAAATTCTGATTGGTCTTCTCAGTAATGACCTGAGGTAACCACTGTACATTTTCAATCCAGTTAGAGTGAGTGGTGGACAAATTCTAAAGCCTAGCGAAACAATTTTGGATTTTCTGTAATCTTTGCAAATCAGTTGGAATTCGAAATAAGAGCAAGCAGACCTGTTACTGTTCGTTCACTACAATCTGTAGGCAGGTTATTTTTGAAAGTGACGATATTTGAATACTTACTGCAGCCTCTGCATCATCACAAACACAACATGTTTTACAGTCTATACACTGCCATTGTTCTTTATACGCTTTCTTAGCAAGTTTGGGTGAATACTTCATACAAGATGGATGGGCTACAAAAAAAACAAAACATTTGTTCAATAAAATAAAAAGAGCAAAAGAAACTTTTTGCAAATTTCATAATAGTTATCTATCAATTTTTCTAAACTCTATAAGGTGTGCATTGATGGACAGATTCCTGTGCACTGTCTAGCCAACTTCTTTTTTATTGCTGGCAAAATGTAGATAATGAATTTCAGTATCGGTTGGCCCACTCCTTAACTCCATTGCTATGTTGGGGGTAGTGTCCTCTTTTCCTGACCCCGCCCAAATGCCCCTGATAATAACTAAGTTCATTGTCTACAGATTTGAACTTGCTATACTAACAATATCAGTAGGCTATAATTATTGTGAAGAATGGAGGCAATATAACGAATACGATCAGGTTTACCTATGGCATTACAATCATGACAAAATAATAGTCTTTCTGGTTTTCCTTTTATATTCTTTGAAGAAGTAAGTTTACAAAAATCACAAACAGCATTCACATCTTCGTCATAAAAACCAGCATCAATATTTTTGGATTTTTTTCCAACCAGATCAAGCATCTCGAAATCCGGTCCATGAGTCTTTTTAAATTTCTACAAAAGAAATAAAAACCATTTACAGTTTGTAGGCAGTAAATGTCATTTCATAAATGTGACTAATAATGGCAAATTTAGCAGCCATGAGGAAATTATGAAAATTGAGTTGTTATTATGTACACATTCTGTCCCTTATAACCTCCAAAATGGTGAATACTTGGCATCAATCCGATGGAAATTGACTTAGATGTATTAGTTTGAAGTTGTCTAATTTGAAAAGGTAGTTTTGAGAAAAAGCATGTTAAAATGTACTGTAAAACAAAATCACATAGCAACCACGCATATATTTGTTGGGGTTTTTTTTGGTCAATATTTCTCTCATATACTTGTTATAATTTAGAAGACAACAGAATATTCCATAAATTAGATACATAAGTTTTGTATAATATAACTTTTATGGGAATAATTTCTGTGAATCTCATCAATTAATTAGCACTATTGTGCTCAGAAGATTAAGATGGTTGATCAAGTTTAGTTTCTTGTTGATTATTAAAGAACCTGCCACATCTTTACATGTGTTCTGTTCTCTTTGTTACAAGACTCTCATTAAAATAAGGTTGTGTGTGTACAATAGGTTAACTGTCAGTTTCTGGTACCATAAAATTACCATGGTACACAAATTTCAACCCCAGTAGAATGATGAACGTAGTCATGTTACCATAGTGCACCGCACAGGACATCTGGACAAAGAATATTTATGTATTGTATGGATTTCATAACTTGTTTGCATTCCTTATGATTAGGATTATCAGTAATGCTTGGCCTTATTTATAAACTAGAGACTCACAGCTTCACAACGATGCCAAGTATTATATAATAAGGAGATTGGCTGGTCGTCCCACTCACTGTGTGCTTAAGAAATAACTAATTTTGTTGAGAATTCTAAGACAAAAAAAAAAGATTTAAGAATATTTAAAACGTCCAATTAAAGGTGTTTTGAGATGTTTAATTGCTTTTTTAATCTTTGGAATCGACAGTATCTTTATAGTGAAAATCTCAATTTCGATCAAATTCAATATTTTAACTTGTGTTGTTTGTAGCTCATAATTAGACTTTGTGCTTTCAGTTCATTTTGCCAGCACAAGTCAGAAATAGCGAATAGTTTTTAGTGTGTTACTGTTCAGGTACTAAAGATGTTCTGATCACATGCTCAATGCACATTCATAAAAAAATTGCAGTGAATTTCCTAAGATAAAATAAATATTTTTGTCACCTAATAAATTAATTGGTGACTCTTGGGGGAAAAAACCTTCCAATGTCAATGTCAAATGAGGTACCGTACAACTTGTTTCATAGTAGCCTACTTGAAAAAAAAATATATCATGACTTAAAACAAAAACAAATTACAAAATTTGCTGCTGTCTGCATTAGATCTAGTCCTTTTCATTATTGATTGTAACAATAATTAACACACCATTCGTTTTGAAGGGGGGCGGCCGCGTTTCTTGGTTGTTGTTGGATTCGTATTTTCGGCCGTAGATTTCGCACTTGTTGTCGCAATCGCTCCTTTTGATCTGGGCTTTTCTTTATCTTCTGTGTTCTTCTTGGCTATAATATAGTGACCATTAAAGAAAAGTCTTTTCAATCTTTTATTTTCTACTTCCCTATTGAGGGCGTCTTCGAGATTCGCTGATTCTTTCTCTGTCTCTTCTGAACCGTTAGCCGCCAGCCATGTTTCGATGTCGCGTATATTTGCCCCCCGCTCACCACTGGAGTTATTTTTGCATATTTCTGCTACAGCTTTCTGGATATCTTGAATGAATGCATTTGAGTTAAGTACTTGTCCTCCCATCGCACTCTTCTTCCATTTTGCAGCATTTCTGTAGCTTGTGTGTCCTTTGTATTCGACTTTCACAACAATACGCGCATCAACTAAATTCTCTAGACTTGCCGTCGTTTCTTGAATACTCAACCCGTACCTCCTTCGCACCATGTGGCAAATGCGATTGAGATCGGGTCGGGCTTTTCTATGCCTCAGCTGGTCAATCGAGGAAAGAATCCAATCCTTATGCTTTATCGGTGCCATTTGTATATCTTTTAGATGTGTTTCTGTAGCTTTTCAGTCAATTTATCGCTAAATCAAAAGAACCCGAAGAAATTTTGTCTATAATTTCTCCGCAAAATCTCCATTGCGCAGGCGCAATAGGTCAAAGTGGTGGATTATGGGTAATATTTCGGTAACCCGTCTTTCTACAACTATGTCAGAGACGCTCTTGATTGATTTTCGGCAATGGACATGTACCAAAATACACACACTTTATACTTTTCGCAAATTTGTTTAAGCAGAAAGTATTAATAACTAGAATTGAAATATCCATCATTACAAAAGAAAATTTCATTCATTCCCCGAAAAGTTGTTCCGTGTTATGCCATGATGGGTTGTAAAAATAAATTAATAATTTTACTGGATAATCGTGAACTAGGATCATGAAAACGTTTCATAATTAAGTTTTTTCCTGGATCCACATATAAAGTTCACAATTTTAAAATATGTGTAATTCACTAGACATAGATCCACAAATATGCAAACATAATGCAACGACGGCACTGATTAAAACTTAAAGTTAATAATAATGCCCAAACTGATCCGCAGTAAATTTTCGCTAGGTTACTTAATCACAGAATTATACTCTTATCACTTTCGTATCATTGATCAGTAGATTTATACCGGCGTTTGGTATGGAACATTTTGAACAACGCGTGCACCATACACAACTCGGATGTTCCAAAAACGAAACTATACGTTACAAATTTGAAATTTTAATGACTAATTACGAAATCAAGCGGGTGGTATATCGTTATTAATTATCTTTGTTGTAAAAGCCCTTAACCAACAATATTAGAAATAATAAAGGTGTTTGAGATACATATCTGGATAAAAAAAAATATTACCCATTCAGTGTAAATGGGCTTATAAAATAAAAGGCAGAATTCTGCCACCAATAAACGCCGCGTGAAGTGACGTCACGCGTAGAATGCATACGTATAAAAAGCCACGTTTACATTACCCGTATGAAACAGATTGATAGTAGCGGCCAAGTGAATATTTACTGTTCGTAAGTTTGAGTAAAGCTAGCCAAAAAAGTGCAATTTGCTACGTGCTACGATAGGCCCTAAATTAAAACAGTTTACGACATTATTTCCGGACAATTAATTATCATCCTATATTTATTTATACAGCAAATCCTTTTATTTTATGTGGACGTAGGCTACATGTAATTAAATGTCGTCGCCCCGCCACCCGTTCACATTTGTGTGGACACTCTGTCAGGGGCGGATCCAGAGGGGGGAGCCCCCCCCCCCTTGCTCAGCTACATAAAAACAAATAATGCCTTACATCAATGAAATTACATCACAATATGATCCTACATCAATACAAAACCGATTTCTCTGTTTAAAAAGCTCAATTTGTATGTATGCATATGTAATTTAGAGACAATGATAGCAGATTTCCGTAACCGAAACCTGGCAAACCCCCCTCCTGCAAAAATTCCTGGACCCGCCCCTGTCTGTACAGGTCATAATTTTTATCCAATTTTTTTTATATCCCAGACACCATTTCCCTTGGATACTGACACGCATCAGACCGCAACTTCACGAGTTATTTATGGCGCCTCAATGTACGAAAAATCGCCTTTCAGACGTCACAACATTATCCGCTTGCATTACAAAGAGCTCGTTTCTTTTCCCGATTGTGCCAAAATTCGCGTTTAAGCCTGTGAACCCTTTGTGATTTTACAAACCATTAAAAATAGTACTGTTACACAACTGGCCTACCCATGGGTGAGTCAAAATTTCGTGGAGCGAAACTTATTGTCAAAATGACCGCGCCACTTTACGCCAATAGTGGAAAAAACGTGGGTCCGTGATACACGTGAAAGGAGAGTGGAATGAAATGGGGGTTTTGGTGGGAATTAAATTTGTCACGTGACTAATCAGTGAGTCGTTGATGCTGGATACCTCATGTCAGATATAATATCACAGTCATTGCGTAAAAGGCTGTGGGCATTTCTCTGGAACGAAAGGTCTGGTGCGCAGGGTTATATACCTTAAGGTCGGGATTCCATGTGTACGCAGTGCGTGCGGAATGCGTGTTACGTGATGCGTATAGCGTATTGTCAGTTTCCATGTGTGCGCGAGTGGATGAGAACCGAATATTGCCATCCCAAAACTACATCGGATATGCCTATTGCAGTGGCATTCCGGTCTCCGTATAAGCGTATTGCGTATTCGGACACTCTTGTGAGCGTCCCGAGAAACACGTACTACGCGCTGCGCATCACGCTTTGCGCATTACGTGTACATGGAATCAACTCCTACCATTTTAGTGCAAAGTGTTAAATACGCATTACGTACTACATTCCGCATTACGCAGTACGTACACATGGAATCCCGGCTTAACACATATTTCAGATTCTACTACGCGCTGCGCATCACGCTTTACGCATTACGTAACACGAGGTACGTTTCAACTATGATTTTCGTATAGTTTACAAGAGTATTAATTATTGTTGAAACGTAGGTTAGATAAAGTTCTGGTCCATTGTGTAATCTAACACGAGGTACGTTTCAACTATGATTTTCGTATAGTTTACAAGAGTATTAAATTATTGTTGAAACGTAGGTTAGATAAAAAAAAAAAAACAGTGATTGACTTGAATAATAAGTGTCGGGGTTTATGTCTGGATGTGGATCACTTACTAATGCTATCCGTACCTCATGTCAGATATCACCTCTGGCCAGTGTTTGTACACTAAAGGCGAATGCGACAAGTGATTGTTCATGACATTCCGTTCAGAATCATGCAGTAATGTAATATGTTTCCATTTACAGGCTTATGGTTTATTTTCAAATTTCAGGAATATTACAACCCAGGTTCTGATGTCCCTCGCAACATAGTTGGAGAAACGCTTGATTTAAAAGTGCTTAAAACTGAAGATTCAGTGTGTGGAATTTTTATATGCAGCGACACCTGCAAAATAAACTGTATTGTAAAGGGGGTCTTTTTTTTTGGGGGGGGGGGGCTATTAAAAGGATTGTTTTCATATTCCATTCCATTACCCAAAACACTTTTCGTCAAATATCAACGAACTAGAAATTTAAATTTCTCCTGGAAAAAAATAATCTGTCATTTCAAGCCGAAGGTAAATAAAAACCTTCAAATTCATGTTTATTGTTTTATTTTTTTTTTTTTTACTTTTTAGCTCAGCCATTTATGCGTTGTTTGTTTTTCTATAGCAGCTAATAAGGTCCGATGAAACTGAACACTTAGTGTTAGCAAAAAGCAAATCGACACGTTCTAGTGTTTAAAATTTGTTTATGATGGGACGCGCTCAGATCTGTACTGTTAGTGTCACTTTTTGTGAACATGACGTGTTCTGTGCTGAACGCCAGACTTATAAATCCTTTTTTTTTGTGTGTGAAAATTGTGATGTGCGCTGAGCGCAAGACGTATAAAGCTGCACACTTCCTGTTTCATTATACCGTTTCAGACCTTTCGTTCCGGAGAAATGTCCCCAGGTTAAGGGGAAAAGGCACGAACTTCAATTGTAAGGAGCGGGTGGGGGTCCCAGAACATTTTGCAAGAACAAACTGATCGTTTAGATAAAAGTGTCCAACGAACGAAGCCCACTCACTAGCGCCAAAGTAGGGAGTCCTACTATTTTTCACCTTGATTCCACTTTATTCGCCATAGGAGTCATTTCTTGCCACAACTGACACACATTTATAAAGATTCAACACTATTTTCAAGTAGAATTCTGCGATTAAAAACATACACCCAATACGTTTTAACGTGGAGCCATTACGAGACCCGGACATGGAGTTGAATTATTATAAATTTGTGTCAGATATAGTGAGGAAGGATTCCTTTTGGTGGAAAATAAAGAATTATGGCGACAAATACACGGTAGGGTTCTAAAACAGCCCGAGAACAGGGGTGCGGAATAGCGGTATTTTACCGTATTTTCATATTGCCGCTTAATAAGGCCGGATAGGTACTATCAGCGAATATCGTTCGCTCAAAGACAGTTCCGAAAGGAACTATACCAGATAAATAGAGCTTAACAGATACCGTCTCTTGCCAAATCACTAGTTTATCCGACAAGAGAGGGAAGCGTCAAGCGGACTGAATGGGTGACGGTATATTTTCGCCTGGCAGCATTTCAGACTTTAGTCGTGGAGATAAAAAGAGCTGACCAGAAAAAAGAGGGGGTTGTCAAACGAACGGGGTGAGTGTATCAAGTGAATACAATCATATTCTCGCCGTATTGAACCAATATCCCACAAAAATTGAGGAGCGTAAAAGGCACTTCTCAAGTTGACCGTATGTTATTGTTTATAGTAGGTTTACAGCAGGGTGGGCTTGGTAAGAAATCCCTCAGGCTCTATAGGCTTACATGCAAGTCTATGACTGAATGAGGATGTGGAATTTAATCCCCGTAGAAGGTATTGATTACCGAAACGTATCACAAATACCTTTTTTTTTATTTTCTATTTGGGGGGGGGGGGGCACTGCCTAAGCCTTTAACGCAAAATATGAAATATGTACAAAGTTTGTGAAAGTTCCAGAGTCTACAATTTTTGCAAGTCCACATGGAAGCATTTACTAAGAACTGATTAAAGTTACATTATGGGAGATAAGATAAAAAGATGGCAGTTTTCACTATAATAGTTAAAAACTAGATATTTGCTGAAAATTTCAGTCAAATTGGTCCACTATTAGCCGAGACAAAAGCGTTTGAAATATTCACATAGCCTCGGTCATCATTACTCAAATCATTAATATAAACAGCATAGTCTCGATTATCCACTTGATTGATTTAATTATCAACGGCCATTAAGCGGCATATATAGGAATTCAATCCGCCAACATCGAAGGCTAGTTTTGAATTTAAGAGTTTATTATGGTCTGGATATGTTAATTAATGTCTAATTGATTATTTAGATAACATCTCAGGCCTAAAGAAAGACTTGTAATAAGCAGATTTTGCTCTTGCATAATGCTATTTTAAGTAATTATTATAATGGTGTGATCAGGGGCGGATCTTGGAGTTTTGAAAATTCCTTGCATCTGTAGCCAATCCAAGAGCTATTTCTCTGTTAGAAATTTTTGTAAAATTACAGTACTATAAGTAGTTTTTGTACCTTAATTGTCGGTATACCTATTCGCCACAATATAGTAGTTTTAATACGTCTGACGTATTTTTACAGAGTTTCGTGTATGTTTACCGATTTTCACGTATGTTTACCGAGTTTCGTGTCTTTTTTACAATAGACACAGTAAAATACATTCTAACATATGTAATATTTACAAACAGAACGGAAAATGAACAAGCAAGCATGTAATTTTACAGATCTTAAGTTTATTCACATTATTTTGTAAATTTACTTTTAGGTTAGAAATATAACCCAAACGTTAAAAACTAGATAATGTAAAGGGCATATGCTGAAAATCTGTCAAATTGCTCCACTCTGAACCGAGATATTACCGGTTAAATGTTAGGCCTAGCCTCGATCAGTATTACAACAGTCGGTACGATAAAAACATCGTCACGATTATCCTTTTGTGAATTTAATCACCAATGAAAATCTGACACCTAAGATGGCATCAAGAGTTGAGTATGGTCTTTTCATGTTAATAAATGCCTAAGTCATAGTTTATATAAAATATCAGGTCTAAAGAAAGACCTGCCATAGGCATAATGTATTTCTAAAATATTGGTAGTTGTCGTATTCGGTAAATTTATTTTCTCCCAGCATGCAATTTTACAGATTGTACGTCTACATTTTTTAAACTTTCAGGTTAGAAACATGAGTAAAATTACAGCAATTAAAATATTTTTTTTTGTCATAAAATATTTGGAATATTTACAAAAATGATGTATATTTACCAAGTTTCAATCTCCTTTTACAACGAACTTTGATGAAATCAATGGCACATTGAAACCCGGTAAAAATACATATTAAGTATTTCAATATTGCACTGAAAATAGCAAAACCAGAAGGTAATTTTGCAGATTTACGTGTTTTCACACTATTTGGTAAATTTACTTATCGGTGAGGTAAATTTACTGTCTCTTATCTTATTTTAGTATTCCATAGCAATAACTATCTTCTAATAGTATTCATTCTAATTTATTAACCATAATATGGACAATCACATTTTGTGAAATTTTGTATACTGCATGTTATGTATATCTAATTTCCTTTATTTATACGACCTATAACGTGTATTATGTTTCATCGTAAAATAATCAGATTGTAAGTATGTTCATAAACGTATTGAAAATATTTTTACTTTCCGGCCATAGGTTAACATTATGTCGTAGTCAAGGTCACTAGAAGACGTTTAAATAAACCGATTGGCCAGTGTTAGCTGGACTGTCTCTAAAGCAGTTTCAGTGACTGCAATAGACAGTACCGCAGGCTTACATCTGAATGCCTGGAACCGCCAACTATCATCGACGATTGGCGGTTTCAACCTGTAGGGAGAGGAAGTTACGGCCATTGTGTTGTTTTTTAACATTTGTCTGTAATTTTTCAATCACTTTTTTTTTTTTTAGGTAAATTTACATTTGGAAGTTAAAAAACAAACTTACTGTAACCGTTTATTTACAGTGTTGCGGTGAATTTACAGTCCAAAGTTAAAAAACAAACTCATAGATATTTTCTATTTACTGTTTTCAGGTAAAATTACACAAAAGGTGAAATTACAGAAACACTGTAATATTACAACTGAATGTTTATTTACAGTAAATTTACTGGCAACTTTTGCTGCCAGTAATTTTCATGTAAATTTACCAGACTTTTTCTAATAGTGTGATATTTTCGTCAAAACGTTCGGAAATCGTAGAAAAAAGAGCGTCAAAATCGAGCTAAAAAGCTAGTTGAAAGGCACTTTCAGTGGTAAAAGTGGACACTGTCGAAATCCGCATCTGGTGATGATTTGCCAATGATTAATGTTTTTTTAAATTAACTACTTCAAGGTCAACTGACTAGTAAGTTGCTAACCTGTCATCACTTTTTACGCCGTCATTAGGTAACGACGTTAATCCTATAATACTGTTTTTGTTGATTTATTATATTGATAAAGTTAGAAAAACACCCTCTAACAATGATGTTAAATTTGGAAGTTTTTTAGTGCAATGTTCGTATTGTGAATAATACTATTTATTCCTCCAAGATCACAGAGCATATTAAATTTGCATTATGCAAGTGCTGAATCTGCCTATTGGAAGTCTTTCTTTAGGCCTGAAATGTTTACTAAATTATCAATTAGACATTAATTAATATACCCAGGCCATAATCAACTCTGGATTGCACCGGATTTCTCCGATATTAAATAGATTGGAACTGTTCAGCCGTATTTTGATTTAAGCTAAAAATGGAAGGGCGAGACTTAGATTCGAACAACCAGTACCGTGGTTGAAATTATTGAACACGTCTTCGAAGGCTAATATCTTTACTTGCAATACAGTAATTTGAATGAAATTTTCAAATTATTCATTTTTTTTATGAAGTACTTATCAGTTATATCCTGTCCACGAATGCTAACATTTTATATAAAACATATATGATTACGAATTCATCTGTTTGGGTTATCTGAAATCATTAAAAATCAAAAGGGCGTCCTCGCAACAGGAACATCAACACTGGTTATTTTTTCTTGTAAATTCTTAAGCAGTGGTTTGGGAAAAAAGTACATTCCTGTAAATTTTACAATGCACTTCCCCTGCAAACATTGACAGTAAATGGGGAAATATTGAACAGGTTATTGTAACAGTCAACGCGATCTTTTTAGTTCACAGTGGAGGTTAGTAAAACCCATAAGAATTTAATAATTTATACCTAAGCAACCATGACTAATAAAATAATATATCCAGGCTAAAGTGCGGCCTTGTTAAATAACCAAACAAGTATGTGATATTTGCCTTATTGAATAATGCTGCTGTTACTTTTGACACCGATAGGTATTAATTGTTGGTCATTTACATAAATACTCCATAAATTGCATGTTAGACCAAAGGTTTTAAGAATTATAACATTTACAATAATTTATCACCAATACACATATGTAATTTTGGGTTAATCAATTAGGCACCAATTACGTTGACAACAATTATCACTGACACGACAGGTCCCTCGGTCAAAAGACGAGTACAACTGGGTCACTTGCAAAGAGACCCGGATCTTTAGAAAAATCAGGATAAATAAAGGGGAAGGGCTGGACCGGGGAAGATGGGTTTATAGATGGCTAATAAATACCCTTTATATTCGTTATTCCTATTCTGTTTTTAATATGTAATATTTAACTTCTCAACCAATACTAATAGGTCTACTGTCTTTGAAAGCTATGACTATTTTGTTTTAAAAATTATCCAAAATAATAAATTCAAACAGATGGGCACCAAATAGGTTCATTTACAAACCCTACCATATTGCAGATCGTAGAAAAATAACCATATCATTACAGGGAGAGTTATTAATTATTAAGGGTCGAATTAATTGTTGTCATACTCGTTGATACATAAAGCAGACACCCCTTTCTTCGTTATTCCGGTTCGTGTAGAAAAGTTGGATGTTAAACGTCATATCTTTTTATCGATTGTTTAATAACACACGGGAATTTTAATTATTTTAAAATTACGTCTACCTTTGTATTCATGTAGTTGAGTTTTCAAAATGATAATATTATTTACTGAATGATAGTTTTTCTTCTAGCGTCGGGTACTTTTAAATTTTGTCAGACACACGCACAAAGATCTAAATAAACATGAAAATTAGAAAGGGACGGAGGGGGGCGGTGAGTGTAAGCGAGGGTGCAAGGTTTTCCTTTTATCCACCTGTGTTAACAAATAATAGTAGGCTGACTAAACGGAAATAAAACAAAATATTCATTAAGAAGGAGCCCTTTTCGCCGAGTCAACGAGTCAAAATATATTTTCGCAGTCTAAATATTAATAATCCTAGCCTGTTTTGAAAATGGTACCAAATATCAAAAACATCGTTACCGTCATACTTACAATATTTTAGAAGTGGAGGTTCCGGTCGTTAGGTATATTTTTGGTCCAAGCGACCCCTGAGTCACAGTCTTTGAAATAAATTTCTACAAATTTCCCATGCATCGACTAAACTTAAAGTTTGTATTAATCTAATAAAAGTAATTTGTTAATTGAGTTAGATACTAGATAGTATTTAATTTTGGTATTTGACTGATACATTAGTCACCAATAATTTTCTCTCTATATATAGTAGATATCTGGAAGTTGTAATAATATACCTCAACACAGTATATATAATACAAGCTGTTGGAAGACAATATTGTAAGTATGAATGTATTTATTAAGTTAGTATCATATTATATATATCGAAATACCGCCAAAGGAAAAATATAAAAAGTTGAAAGTAAATATTTAAAGGTCTAATTGACTGTTAGCATGATCAAATTTAAACGTCTAATTGACTGACAGCCTGGTCAAATACATTTTGAACAGTAAAATAACGAAAGCGATATTTCAAGAGTGATGATTGTATGCATGCGGCTCAAGACTGTACGCATTCTTACATATTTTACAGTACATAAAGGTGATGTCTTTAATCGATAATGTGGCGTGTTTGTAGGAATAGTATAAACCCGAATGATTGTTCAAAAATATAACCGTTGATGGAACTGCGGCTCAGCTGTCACCGGTGTACCTATAAAAATAATTCTTAGAGAGATTTTTTGTTTCGTTCATTTCAGACACATACCAAGATGTTGTTTGGCGTTTTAGTTTTAACTTTCGTGATTGATATGGTACATGGTGAAATGACCGATGAAGCCAAAACACAACTTTTGAAACTACATAATGAACACAGAGCAAATCTGGGCGCTTCTAATATGTTCAAGCTGGTAAGTTAATATTTTCACAACTAAGGTTCATAAAAAGCATAATGTTTGGAGGAAATCAATGAAATCAATTTAATTAATGATTTCAATCCTAAACGTGTCGTTCTTTATATATATATTTTTAAAGCTATGACACAGAAATTTCTGTTTCTTTCCGACACAAGTCAAATTTATATATTCAACATACCTTCAGTTGTACAAAGTATTGTCTTGGTATTTATATATACTGTATGTATTTTTTGGTTATATTAAGCGATGGGACGATGAATTGCAAAAGGCAGCCGAAGAATGGAATAATCGTTGTGTATATGAACATAAAGGCCGGGGAGAAAACTTAGCATGGAATAAACCAGCCGAACCTCTGCCTGTGAAAGAGCTCATTGATATAGCATTTACAGACTGGTATAATGAAAAAAAATTACATTCTTATGGATCAGGACAGTGCTCTGGGTATGGCAGTTGTCATTACACACAGGTAAGAACTAATAAAATATTACCATTGTCAGTCCTTAATATATGTTGTTTGGTAGACTGGCCCAGTCTCTTCTATTTATTTTACATTTCGATTTATATAAAAGTATTAATTTTTAGTAAACCAACACTTTCGTTTCCATTTGTATATATATAAAAAAAAAAAATTTGAGTAAACCTGTAACCAGCACCAGATTACGGTTTTTTTTTTTTCGTTTTTTTTTTTTGAGAGGACTGGCCAATTTTTGTTGTGTGGAGAAGACTGGCCACCAGTTTAGGTTCATCGTTTTATTCTATTTTTCATTTTTCAGTTAGCTTGGCATGACTCTACTAAACTGGGTTGTTCTTATAGAACATGTTCTAATTTAGGCAATGCTGCTGCTGGTGCTTGGTGGATCGTTTGTCTTTACACGCCATGGTATGTATTCATTCAATCTGATTAAAACACGGATCCAATTTTGTTTCGTTTTTTATAGTTTAAAATTTCGTTTTTACTTGTCTTTACTACATAAGTGTAGGCCATCGAAAGTATAAAAAAGCGAAACGAAATATAGATCTGTATTTTAATTAGATTGGTATTCATTTATTTCTATGTCATATAAATGGTTTCAATGTAGGGTTTTTTTTAGTTATTCTGACATCTATTAGTTATTAAAACACATTTAATTTATTATATTTTACAGGGGAAATAATGGTGGAGAAAAGGTATTTGAAATGGGGTCAGCCTGCTCACATCCCGACTGCAAAGGTTTACCGTGTGAAAATAAATTGTGTGTTGGTGAGTAATTTATACAAAAATATAATAATTAAATGAAACGGGGTTTATATACGGGCCAACTTTTCTGTACCAACCGGGCTTGAACACGATCTTTGATAAGGATTTAAAAAGAGATAAAAATGAAAACCCACAATATTTAAAATTAATAGCTGTTATATACTGAGCGCCATAAACGCACCACTTTTTTCCCAAAATATTTTATTACTAGGTGGTTTTGTATGTATAATATTATGCAATACTATGAACTGTTGTTTCACACAATCTCCCAAACGCAAAAAATATCGGCCCGTGTCCGCACGAGATGCACATAAAAAAAACAATATTCACGTGCCTCATAGTGTTCAACTTAATGTGCAGTACATGAACTGTGAAACGTCAGTCGGTCGTAATTGTTGTTGAACGTATGAAGGAATAGAGCTAGAGATGCCGAGACTTACTGAAAATCAACGGAATGAAGCCATGGGACGGTCCAGGGCTGGCATGTTTACACGTGCTATTACAAGACACTTCAGTTGTCATCAGTCTACTATTGTAAGGTTGGTGGAACATGTTCGAGTTACTGGATCAACACGTGACCGTCAACGTCCTGGTCCACAACGCGTTACAACCCAGGCCCAAGACCTCTACACCCGGGTCACTCATCTGCGTGACAGATTCTGCCCAGCGACTCGAACAGGTGCACCTGTCATCGGAAAACTTGAACCAGTAAGTGCCAACACCATATATCAGGTGCGGATCCAGGATTTTTTGCAGGGGGGGGGGGGGTCTAGGTTTGATAATTGCTTAACTAATTGCGCTCAACCGATAATTTGGTAAATAAGATTCAATTTGGTTCATTCTGACGTATTTCCGGAAGGTAAATTCCAAAATAACAGGTCTAAATCGCCAATAAAATCGCATAAAAATTTTCAAGTCTGAGCAGGGGGATCCGCGCCTGTATATACGTAGTCTAAGGGAAGCAGGACTCCGTGCACGATGACCTTATGTTGGAGCTATCCTCAGGGATCATCAGCGCCAGCGGCGTTTAATATGGGCTCAAGGACACCAGACATGGAGAAGAGTAGACTGACAAAGTGTTTTCTTCAGTGATGAGAGTCGCTTTCATCTTTATCACGCTGATGTCCGTCAACGTATGTAGAGAGGTCTTGGGGAACGTCTTGCAGAGTGCTGCGTCTTCGAAACGGATCGATGGGGTGGGGGAAGTGTAATGGTGTGGTGAGGCTTCACATTTCATCACCGGACCCCTACACATTTGCAGGGGTCGCGTTAATGCTGTAGCCTACCGTGATGATGTCTTGCAACCAATTGTTGCTCCGATGTTTCGAGCGCACCCACAACTTCAGCACTTCCAACAGGATTACGCACGTCCGCATACTGCCCGTGTCAGTATGGACCTGGCTGCTAACAACAGCAATGTCTTGGACTGACCAGTCATGTCTCCGGACATGGCACCAATAAAACATGTCTGGGATGAGATTGGACGCCATCTGTATCGGTGACCATAGATGCACACCATTGCTGCTTTACAAGCTGCTCTTGTCCAAGAATGGAACAATTTGCCCCAGGCCTTCTTTCAAACATTGGTTAATTCCATGCGACGTCGCTGCACAGCGTGCGTGAGAACCCGTGAAGGACACACGCACTACTGACAGTGACATCTGTGTCCTACTTTTGGTTTTGATCCCGCTGACTTTGTACCGTTGATTACAGATAAACATCCATAAGTGTACAAAAGTGTTGTTATTGATGTGTTGCCTTTTGAATATTGTTCACAATAAGAAGCAAAATAAATAAGATATGTTTACAGGATCGTTTTGTTATGCGTTTTCCATGGCGCTCAGTATAGTTTGTTACAAGATTTTAGCTCCCAAACGTCATATCAGTATTCTTTTATTGTATAACGTACTATGACTTTTTCATATTGGGGATTTTAGGAGAAAAGAAAAGAGAATGTAAGGATGGTAATGAAAATTGTCCAGAATGGAAGAAAAATGGTCAGTGTGAGGGAAATCCAAATTATATGAAAAAAACTTGTCCCTTGTCATGTGGAGTCTGCAAGGGTGAGTTCCGAATTCGTCATCAGTATATTAATTAATTATAGCTGCAGTGTAATCTTCGGTGTCATGGTTTGGTTCGGTATAAAGTTTTTCAACATCCATATCCCACACGAATAAACACATACTTAAACTGTTAAAACAAATGGCGGTGTTTTCGCGGGAAAATTGTGACAGACGTCTCATATCCTAATACTGCTCCGACACAAAAACAACTGCCATATCAAAATACTATTGGGAAAATGTATTTAGCATTTGAAATTTGGACAAATTCGGAAAAACGGCGTTGAATATAAATCATGTAAGAAATGGATAACGAGCCTGCAGTTTTTGTTTTAATATATTATATCAAAAATAGATAATGAAAAATTTCAAAGTTATCAGTGTTTGAAGATATAGCTTAGGTACTTGGTAATCGAGACTTAGTCAAGTTTATCAATTTTTAAATTAAACTATGAAACGGTGATCGTGTTTCAATCCATTTATATCCTGGTCATCCCATGGATTAGACAGATGATTATAGTAGAGTTATGTGGATAAACGTCGAAGTATATAGTTTATATAACATTTGGAGTCAAAATAAAGACAACTTTAATAATTACCGACAACAAAAAGGTATAGAGTACCAAAAGGGTATAGATTATTGCAAATGGAAAGATATGCTATACGTATGTGCTACACATCATGTTCATAATTAAAATTTCATAAAATTCTTTATGGAGAATCGAAATTTTGAGAAAAACAACCTAATTAAAGGGACAATAACACTTGATGGCTTGGCAGCTCCAGAAAATAATTAATAGCCTTATTCTAAGTACTAGATGTTTAAGTGTCCTACCTGTTATGTAAATTATCCATTACAACCTATTTTACTTGTCCAGAGGGTTCGAAAATATTTTAAATCAAAGTCACATTTGAAAAGGTTTACGTTAGACTTTTCAAATCAATTAGTTGAATTTTTCCAATTTTTTAAATTAGGTGTGTTAAGATGAAATATATATCATGGGGTTTAACGTCCACTCAACACAAACTAGGGCATTTCGGGACTAACATATGGTTTAATTTTATTTCAATAATTCACTTGCGCGTAGGGGTCTTAACAGTGGGAGGAAATCGGAGTGCCCGGAGGAAACCCACGAGGTTGAGAAGGCGCCCCTATCTCCATGCCACATACGCTCACACCAGGGCTCGAAACCACAGCCGCAAGCCAGGGGTGACCGACCAACTAGACGGCTATTATAGTACCTCAAATTTAGGCCCTTTACGTTGCTCTAGCAGAAATTGCCATGGAGTGTTTTTAGGTGATGTTTTATTGCACTGCGAACATTAAATACAATTTGTTGAGTTAAAGTGCACATAAGATGGACGTGAAAACTTTTCGATACGTGTAGCCCACGGTAACTTTAGTCACTTTACGGCAAGTTCACACCAATCTGATCGAAATTGATTCAGTTATCTTCACCAATAATCCCCTCCAGACGCAAGTTTATTCCTTAATTACCTATATAATTGAAAAATCGAAACGCGTTTTGGCGTGTCGGATACTTAAACGTCAACAACCGACATAATTATAATCAGTTGGCGTGAACTTGCCTTAAAGTACATATAGTAACCGTTGGCTCTACGTATGCATGAAAATTAGATTTTTCACCTTACGTGGTCTTTAATATACAAGACACGTTGATACAAGAGGAGATAAAAAAAAATGTATACTATCTGGGATAGTTCTTTTTCTATGTGGATATTAAAAATGCATTTAAAATGTTAATTACACAGTATCTAAAAGATTATAGTAATAATTTAAATTAATTACTTCACAGTGGAGGAAAATGAAAGTGTTTCAAAGCCTACCAATGACTGTAAAGATGAAAGGACTGAATGTACAAAATGGGCGGAGAGTGGAGAATGTGCCAAGAATCCAAACTATATGATGAAAAGTTGTAAAAAATCGTGTAATGGATGCCAATGTAAGTTCAATTTAATAACTAATACTTTATTAAAATTTGACAGGATGTTGACTATTGACTTGATAAATTATTATTTATTGATTGAATCATTCCGTCCCGTAATATCAAGTTTCGGGAAAACTCCAATTTGTACCACTTCTTATCTCCAAAGCTATTCATCACCTATAAATTCTTGAAAATCTTTGATAGACCTCTTTTTAATTCCAAGAACGGGAGATTAGGTCATATCCGTTGTTATTTAGATTTTTTCCCGGTTGTATGTTAACAACCATCAATTTGAACACATTTTAGTGTTGATTTAGCATTGAAAAATTAAATAGCTGACTTTTCGGGCAGACGGGTTAAGTGAAAAAATATTTTTATTTCATCTACTTGGCAAAATAAAGTGCGCGAAATCTAATAAAACACTAATTAATAGCAGTAAAAAGCGTTAGCGGCCGTCAAATATTTCAAAATTTTCTTGGGAGTCCTTACAAGGTCAGCTCGCTTCTTCGCCTGTCGAAGAAAACCGGCGCCGCTGTCTGCCAACACCATTTTTTTTTTCGGGCATTTCTAGTTTTGCTTCCCTAACTGCCATCAAGCCCTAATAAAACACTAATTTTACTTTCCTTTTAATTGAATACCACGAATCTGTACTGAGTTGACTGTAGATTAAAACATTTTGTCTGTGGCCTTTTTACTTTGTGCGACGTTTTTCGGGCATCGATTATCATTTGTGAATGCAGCTGTAACAGGCTGATTGGATGGTTGGAATTCAGAATGGGTTACAAAACCATTGATTACTTTTGGAGTTGCTTACGCGGGCTATAGAATAGTGGAAAACGCATTTGCGGTGGTTAAATTTTCAAAATGTTCTCCGTGAGGATGAGGCCCAATCTGATTAAAACACAGATCCAATTTCGTTTCGTTTTTTATAGTTCAAAATTTCGTTTTTACTTGACTTGACTACTCTTGGATCTGGAAGACTTGTTATTTAAGTCGTGTTCTGCCTGAAATGAGGGGTCAGCCAATCAAATGGTCTGTCGAATCGACCGTTTAACCTTTTCATACGTGGAACTGTGGGTAAATATTACCAGCGGATAGAAATCAAAACAAAACAAAAGTAGATTTTAAAAAGCATGGCGGTCGCTAAATAATTGGTTAATCGAATGACTGACGTTATCGGGTCAAATGTCCCGTGCTTGATACCTGACGCCATAGAACGTGAGCTCCCACTATACCTTGTTAGATCTACACGAGTGTAGGCCATCGAAAGTATAAAAGATAGGTTGCCAGGCAACGAAACATACGCCCATAGCAGCTAAATCGCCCGGGCAGTCAACAAGGGTTGTCGCATATTTTTTTCTTTTTTCGGTAATATAACATTTGTAATACACTAAAATCTGATTAAGAGTAACAACTCATTATGTAATTATCAGAAAATCATTAGAATTTGTTTGTTTTTTTTATAAAGTTTTGCCCCAGGCTAACAATTAGTATACGAAACGTTTAATATCATGGATTTAGCTGTTCAGTTATCAAAATTCATTGAAAATCAAAATACTTATTCGTTTCAACAGCTTAAACTCTGTGTATCAATCTGAAGTCAATCGGATGATAAGTTTGGCCTGTATAGTTTCACAGGGTTTTTTGAAGTGATTGTCGTACCGTTGGTTCGAACTCAAGAAGGTGTTCAGCTTCGAATAATCTTTATTACAGGTTTTACATAACATAAAATCTAACAATGCTTGTCCTGTCTTCCATCCTCACTCACCGCCAACAACAACAGCCCAGCGCGTGTCATACACCCTTCTCATTGGCTATCTCTCTCCTCGCACTCACCGCAATACCTTATATGGACATACAGTAAGAGTAAAGGTACATTCACACAGTTACTGTTTGTCACACCTCCCCCCTTAAAAAGTCAATGCCTCCTGGCAGTGGTACATTTAAAACAAAAACTAATTCCCATACTATGCAATAAGAAAATGAACTAAATATGCCTATACCTAACCTAGGATTTTGACAAATAGAGATAAAAACAATGATAACATTAGTGATAATGTATTAAGAAGAGGGGTCAAATCTGACTACAGGTTTTGTTTTACGATTAGATCGGCGTAATATAGGACGTGGTGACGATGTAGACAGAGTTGGTTTAGGTATTTTTGTTCGTAGGGGTTGCTTCTGAGGATCCGGTGGTGGTAGAGGTACTACTGGCTGTTGTAGAGGGAGCTCTGGTCTGTTAGGTTGTAATGACGGCTCATTGGCAAAAAACAAGATATCCTCATCTGGATCAAATGTTTTATGGCGAGGCACCGCAGATTTATTATTAAGTGAAATGTGGTCAACAGGCTCTTTAAGTTCACTTTCTGGTACTTCTCGCATATAGGCTGGTTTCAGGTTTTTATAATGAACGATAATTTTATGATTTTTTAGTTCATCAAATATTTCATAAGTTGTTTCCCCCAACACTGTTATGACTGTATATGGACCTTTCCAACGATCGGCAAATTTCTTAGATTCACCTGCATCAAATATCATACGACGTAGAAATACATGATCTCCAACTTCATAAGCATGTCCGCGTATTTTCTTATCAAACCAAGACTTTTGTCTGGCTGCTGTTAATTCGGTATGTCGATGGACCTCTTGAAAAGCAGTTCGAAGATTTTCGGTAAGTTGTTTGGCATAATGATCAACTGTTTGGTAAGCTGTTCCAGTGTTGGTCCCAAAAATAGCATCAAGTGGAGTTCTTGGAATTCTGCCATATACTAACATCGCGGGAACATGTTTAGTCGAGGAATGTTTAGTGGTATTATATGCTAAGCAGACGAGTGGGAGATAACGATCCCATTCTGATAGTTTACCAGTTGAACACTGTTTAACGATTGCTGATAATGATTCTGCAATAACTTTATTTGACCTTTCAACTTGTCCGTTGAAACTTGGGGTATATGCTGGTGTCTCCGTTTTTCTAATATGAAGTAATGAGTATAGATCTTTCATCAGTTTAGATATGAAGCAAGATCCCTGATCAGTATGGATTGTTTCTGGTATTCCAAAATGAGGGATGAAGCGATCTATTAAGACATCTGCAACTGTTGTAGATTCTTGGTTAGGTAAAGCGTAAGCTTCCAGAAATTTTGTAAACTTGCACTGGAGAACCAGGATATAACGTTTATTACGTGTTGAGCGTGGAAGTGGACCCTGAAAATCCATGGAAACCAATTGAAATGGTCTTTCTGCTATAACAGGATGAAGTGGGGCCTGTCTACTTGGAGTAGGTGATTTCCGTAAAGCACAGAATTGACAAGTTTTACAGAATCGTTTAACATCTTCTCTCCAACCTGGCCAGTAAAAACGCGATCGAATTTGGTCCAGAGTCCGATCTTCTCCCAAGTGACCAGAAGCAGGATTATCATGGGATACTTCTAAAACTTCAGTGATCATGGATTTGGGAACAACGATAAGAAGACCTTGGTTTCTACCATCCGGTGTCTCATCTCTCTTATAGAGCAATCCTCGTTTTACTCTCAGTTGATCAAAAACTTTCAGGTATGGTTTGACTTGTATATCTTGGGAAAAAACTGGTTTTCTTTTACAGAGTACATATTTATATACTGTCTGGATAACTGGGTCTTGAAGTTGGGCAACTTCCAGGACTTGCGAGGACAGCATAGAGACGAATACACCACTGGAGGTCATACTAGGAAGATTTGAAACAGCATTCGTACTTGGGGAATTATAAGATTCAATGACATCGGAATCCGGAGATGGCTGAATTCTAGAGAGAGCATCTGCGTTAGCATGTTGTTTCCCTGAACGATGAGAAATTGTATAATCAAACTCCTCCATATCAAGGCTCCATCGAGTAAGTCTGGAGTTAGTGCCGCTATACTTCTTTAAGTATATCAAGGGTTTGTGATCGGTGACTAATTGAAACGGTCTTCCCAGAAGATACGATCTGAAAACTTTACAGGCCCAGATAATGGCAAGACATTCTCTTTGAATGGTTGAATAATTCTGTTCAGCTTTAGATAGTGATCTGGATGCATACTGTATGACGTGTTCTCGGCCATCGATTACTTGACACAATATGGCACCGATAGATAGTAAGGAGGCATCAGTCTGTACCACAAATTGTTTCGTAAAATCAGGAAAACTGAGGATTGGCTCAGTAATCAAACATTGTTTTAGATGAAGAAAAGCGGTCTGACAGTCTTCTGACCAAACAAAGGGTACTTCCTTAGCTGTGAGTTTGTTGAGCGGTTTGCTGATTTCTGCGTAACCTTTAATGAAGCGACGGTAATATCCGGTGAGGCCAAGGAAAGCTTTAACATCTGTAACGTTTTTTGGAACAGGGTAGTCTCTAACAGCCTGAATTTTGGATGGGTCAGGTTTTACCCCTCCATTGGATATAACGTGTCCCAGATATTTGATCTGTGTGCTGGCAAAATGACATTTGCTAGGTTTAAGTTTGAGGTTTGCGTCTTTCAGTCGAGTGAAAATGGTCGTCAAATCAATCAGGTGTTGAGTAAAATCTTTGGAAAAAATTACAATATCATCCAGGTACAAGACACAAATCTGCCATTGCAAACCTTTCAATACGAGCTCCATTAGCCGGGTAAAAGTTGCTGGGGCATTAACTAGACCAAAAGGCATTCTGCGGAATTGGTATAACCCTCCATCTGGTGAAGCAAAGGCACACTTCTCTTTGCTGTCCGGATCTAAAGGTAATTGGAAATATCCCTGGGATAAATCGATCACTGAATAGATATAGCTTCCAGCAAGTGCATCGAGGGTCTCATCCACGCGAGGGATAGGGTAGGCATCTCTTCTGGTGATCTGGTTGAGTTTACGAAAATCGATGCAAAGTCGTAACGTGGAGTCGGATTTCTTTGCCAAAACAATTGGAAATCGCCACGGGCTTTCACTTTCCTCTATAACACCATTTCTGTGCATAACATCGATCATTTTTGTTACTTCCTCCTTTAGATGATGAGGTATTCGACGAAGTGGTTCTCTGATTGGTCGATCGGTGAATGTTTCAATGGTGTGTTGAATTCTGTCACAAAGTCCAGGTTGACTGTCAGGTTTAATAAAAAGATCTTCATATTCTGCAATTAAGGTGGATAGTTGGTGTTTCTGTTGTTCAGTAAGGTTACCATTGGCTGAAATGCCATCCAATATGCGCGTAATATGACTTGGTGGTTTCGGAGTATCAGTACAAACATAGCGGTTATGGACAAGTTCCTCAGATTCTGTAGAAAGAGGTTCAGCATTCCGATAAACAGTGGAAGCATTGGTAACAGCTGTAGCCCAAGCTATATTATCGCCTTTACAGAGATTAATGTGTTTATCCCCAAAGTTAAACATCATAAGCATTGCCCGCTTATCCTGAACTCTGGTTAAAGTTCTTGCAACTATAACATCAGTCTTCTCTGATAGTCCACATAATGGTTCAAGGATTGTGTCAAAAGAAATGTTGGAGGTAATGTTCATTCCCACAGGAAGGATAAGCTGTTCACCGGGTGCTATAGATACATCCGATATCAGAGATACGCGACTGACTGTAGGCGCTCTGTTATCTTCTAAAACTGGAATGACAGTATCTTCACGAACTATCTTCCGTTTGCCATAATCTATCACAATGTCATTATATTCCAAAAAATTGCGACCAAGGATACATTTCTCTGATAGGTCGTTGACAATATAAAAAGTTTGGAAGTTAGATCTACCTTGAAAGTAAACTGGTAGAGATACAACACCATAGATGGTAAATTTTGAAGAATTAGCGACGCGTAAAGTGGTTGTTGATGTACTGACTGTATACTTTTTATTGTTTGGTAGGGACAGGAAAACCCTAGTATCAAGTAAACAAACATCGGATCCACCATCAAGCAGGGCCTTGGTATTCTGTCCAATGATTTTGGTAGTTATTCGTAGAGGGGGAGATTTCATGATCGTGGTATCTTCAACCTTATCTTCATCATTGGTACATGTTGACGAAAAATGTGACCTTGGGGTGGGACACTGCCTTGCTATATGTCCGATTCCACCACAAATCTGACAGATAATACGACTGGGTCGTGTGTTGTTCTCTGGGCGATACAGGTAATTTTGGGAACTCGGTTTAACATCTTCACGCAGCCACTGACGTGTTGGAGATGATGGATGTCTATAATAATCATGACCAGAATACACTGGATATTGATAAGGTGGTAAAGGACCATGATGCATTTGTTGATATCGCTGAGGAGATGGAGTCCGAAATCGCCTGGTTGAGTCATAGGCGGGTGAATAACTTCGACTGTTCGAGAACTTTCTGGATGGAGAATGGTCACGAGAGTTTGGTGAAAATTGATAACGTTTTGTCGATTTTTGTGAGCTATAGCAGTTGTCATAAGGCTGGTTGTAATTGGTTCTATATGGGGATGGAGACCGTTGACGGTGGGTAAACCTTGGGCGGGATTCATAGTTCGCTGGCGAAGGTGATCGATGCCCTGACTGGTGACGCTGTTGGTCGGTGGAATACTGCGGAGTTGGACAATCGCTGTGGTTATGGCTTGAAGGTAACCTTTTTTCACGTTGTGACCTGTCGGGGTCTTCTTGGTATGTACGGTTAGAGGCTACAGTAGGACTGTCGATCTTCTCCAATGCGGTCTTAGTTTTAGCAATATGGATAATTTTAGGTAAAGATTTCAGCAATTTCGGCTTATGCTGAGTGTGCTCAAAAATATACTTTCTAACAGAGTCAGGTATAGCAGATAGAAATTTATCAATAACAATAGCTTCTAAAACACTAGAGTCGAAATTATAATATTCTCTGGCCAAAATCTGTAACCTGGCGGCAAAAGCTTCAAATGTCTCGGTGTCTTTCATTTTAGCTTCATTAAATAAGATGCCAGTTGTATGATGATCTAAAGGACTAACGAATTTATCTCTCAACATAGAAATGATGTCTTCATAGTTGTGTTGTTTATCAGTAGGCATAGCCTCCCAGCTGGTTTTTGCATGTTTTTCAAGCAATAAGGACAACACTTGACCTGCATAAGGGGTATAAAGTGGACTGTTCAGGGCTCTTTGAACTTTGTTTAACCAGTCTTTTAAATAAATGTCAACATCAGGTTCTTCACCTGAAAATGTCCCAGTAAACTCCTTCACTTTAGAATAAATGTATAAATGATCTCTGACTGGGTTTATATTTGATTGGGGTGGGTTGGATGTGTTGGATTGAGTGGTGGGTTGCCACTGTTCAGCTGCTAAGCGTTGACGGAGGTCTGCCAATTCTCTTCTAAACCTATCCTGTTCTTGTTGGTGCAGTAGTAAACTGCTTTCCATCATGTTTTGTAATTTCTCAACCTCGGTAAGTTCCTGATCTGTACGACCTTTTGCCCCAAGTTGTTCGCCGTCGGTTGACATTTTAAATATTAAAGCCAATGTGTTACTACTAGAATAACAGAAATCGAAGGTCGGACAACTAGCCGAAAAGGTTTGCGGTATCACTAATGTTAAAAAGAAAAAATAATGGACAAACAAACAAATAGATATAGTGATGAAAACAATACTATTACTGGATATCAAACGTCAATCAGAGTCTATCAATCAAGTGACACACACGTAGTCCAATGCATCAAGTTAACAACATACATGACAATATGATATACAAATTACCACATTACAATTATTATGAGGAACACAATATTCATATTATTTACGTTACATACAACATCAACAATCGAACAAAATAAAACTCAAGACAATAGAGTCTATAAAAATTGAAAATAAAATACTTGAATATTTTATTGCGGTATGAAGTCCATAAAACACACAAGTGTTCTGTTGTGGTCTGGTAAACGACTGACTAAATGATTCTTATAGAAATTGAATGTAAATAAGACATCATGAGTTTATTACACTGTCGATTCACGGAAAAAATGTTCGAGCATTTTGTCGGTGGATCTTCAATTCGACGAGTGAACGTTGTACTTACTGGCAGTTGACTGACAATAATAAATCGTCACTTCTTATAATCACCAATTATCAAAAACGTCACTGGAAATATTTGAAATATATCACAGCTACTGATTACAAGTTACTGATTATTCATCGAAAAATACACAGAATCCTGGTTCGGCGGCGAGCTGTTAGTAAAGAAGCACAGGCCTTCTTCTTTCTTCGACTTTGAACGACTTTTCTTTACTCGTTTGGCGACGAAGGTTCTTCATTCTCGTTCACACAAGTAAATTCCACACACCTTCGTGACTATCGGGGACGCCAATTTGTCGTACCGTTGGTTCGAACTCAAGAAGGTGTTCAGCTTCGAATAATCTTTATTACAGGTTTTACATAACATAAAATCTAACAATGCTTGTCCTGTCTTCCATCCTCACTCACCGCCAACAACAACAGCCCAGCGCGTGTCATACACCCTTCTCATTGGCTATCTCTCTCCTCGCACTCACCGCAATACCTTATATGGACATACAGTAAGAGTAAAGGTACATTCACACAGTTACTGTTTGTCACAGTGATCAAGGGAGATAACTCTGGAAGTAATTATTTGAAATCGCTGAAAATTAACAGGCTTCTTTGTCTCATGACGTTAAACACTGTGTATAAATTTAAAGTCAATCGTATATTAACTTTGGCCTCTAGATCGACCACAAGATTTTTTGAAGTGATCAAGGACCATAACTCTGGTAGTTATTATCGGAAATCGCTGAAAAACAATAGGCTTCTTTGTCTCATGACCTTAAACACTGTGTATAAATTTAAAGTCAATCGGATATTAACTTTAGCCTCTAGAGCGTCCACAAGCAATTGTGGACGCCGGACGGACGGACGGACAGGCGGACGGGGGCGACGACAATATACGACCACATTTCAATGTGGGCGTATAAAAACGAAACAAAATATAGATCTATATTTTAATAATATTAGATTGGATGAGGCCCCCATACCCCTATATGCGATTGTGGTCACCCCTTTGAAGATTCCGAACATTTTCTTTTAATCTGTCCCTTACGTTCAGATGCACGATCTGCGACTATATCAAAACTTCCAAAACTTTTTCAAAATTCTTATAATTTATTATTCGGAACTGAAAACAAAAACACTTTTGAAGAAATTTTTTCTTCAGTACATAATTTTCTCGAGATCTCCAAACGCTTTTAAAAATTTCCTTATGAAACTGCATGAAATAGAGACATTTTGATTGTGGTTTGTACATATCGTGTATATAGTGTATATAGCCATCTTATAATTTACTTGTTCCTCTCTACTTTAGTTTACCTTACTTTACTTTTCAATATATATTTATGTTTGTACTTTTATGGAGAGGGGGTCTATAGGCTTCTGCCTGTTCTCCAATCCAGCTCCTGTGAATAAATATTGTTTTAAAAAAAAAATACCCCGCGACGATTGATTGGTAGTTTGGGCTGTTTGTAAAGCCGAAATTTTTTCGGGTATTTCGGGTTCTGCCCCCCTAACTGTCATCGAGCCCGTGCGCTTATGTAATCATCTGAATGGTAGCCTGTCCCGAACAAAACTCTTGTTTTTTTTTAAGAATTTAAAAAATATGTATAAGGGACGCTTTAAACTATAAATACATATTTTTACACAGTTCATAAAGAACCACTTCGTTCTGCTCACATAAGCTTTGGATACAATTATCTCATATTTTATGTCCGTTTTACAAGCTCTAAAATAAGCCTTAAACGGGCTTAACTTAATTAAGATTTCTGACTAAGATTTAATTTTAAAATGTTTTACTTACAGAGCTTGCAGTCAGCGATTTGATGTCATAATATTATATCCTTAATACAATCAAAATCTAAATTTTTATTTTATAAACTGAGAATTATGTTTTAATTAATTTATTTTATACATGTAAATAATAATAATAAATAACGGATGACTATTTAAAATTATATTAAAATCAAATAGAAGTAATTGTATTTTAATGAAATAAAATATTAAAGAAAGAAATTCAACCTATTGAATATATATGAGAGAAAATGGCGTTTGACTCCTGCTCTTAGTTCAAACCACAAGCACTTGAGAGGTTTAAAATAAAACTTCTTAGATCTTGAATATATATTAATGCTGTAATATATATAGTCAAACAGTAGTGAGATAGTTCATTGTAATCCCTTTAAGTGCCTTTGATTCAACCCATCTTATAATTTAAAATATCGTCTACCATGGTTAATTTGAGAATTAACTTTACAATTTCGTATATGCATATATAAGCAGTAATTGTATTCCATAGAATTGTGACATGTATATTCCAGTTCAATTATTGAGCCTATTGAAACAATTTAATTTACAACCCATTCTTCGAAGACGAGTCACAAATTAGTTTGGTAGTCGGTAGCAGTTGCTTGAATACATTATATAGACATCATTTTCGACCAAATCCTGTTTGGAGACAACAGTATGATTTTTAGACATATTTTAAATTACTGTATAACCCCTGGGGAAAGAATATGAACTGTCTATATTGCCACATTGCAACTTTTTATTAGTAATTGTTTTAAACCCGCGGATTTTATATGTAGTATGTTGTCTTCACCTCACCTGCAGTTGTTCGGCATAATGGCGAATTTTTTGTTGATATTCAACGTATCCCCCACCGGATCTTTGTAAATGAACTTTAACTGTAAAGTAATTCAGAAAAGGAATATTCCCGCGTTCCTCGCCCTTGTCAAGTGTGGGAGCGGTCGAGGCTGGAAAGATGTGTCTAGTAACTTGTCCAGTGTATACGTTGGTGTACACGCACAAGTGCCAAAACAACCGTCGACAGTTGTAGCTCGAAATAAGAGTAGCCCCCCCCCCACACACACACTTAAACGTAGTACGCGAAACTCCATTTAAATTCGTTTTGGGAGCAAACTGTATATCAAAAATCAAATGTCAAAGATTTAGGAATGACTTTCGCCGGGTGAATGTTTGAACAGATAATATTGTCAACGTCACTTAAAACTAACTGTCAATCCATTTGATCTACAAAATTACCTCAAAATAAGGTTGCTTGGAGTTTCTTGGGGTTTTATGTTTTGTTTTTTGAAGGGGAATTTGGTGGATATTGGGCCGACCTTTTAGTTATGAAATAAGAGGAAGATGCCTAATCCTTGACAATTTTGTAAAAACCTGCAGAATGTACCCCCATATTATTAGGCCCTTTACGTTGCTCTACCAGAAATTGTCATGGAATCTGTTCAACATATACGTTGATAGAGGAGAGCATAAAAAGAATATACTCGATACGTAGCTCTTGGATATGTGAATATCAGATGCATTTAAAATCTTAATTACGATTCGTGTGTGGTTCTCGTGGAATTGATATGAATTTTAAGCAGATCTAATGGTGTTATGTACGAAGTGAATCTGTGAGCAGGCGTTTACCTACGTTCCTCTGTCCCCATTAATTACACAGCATCTAAAAAATTTATAATAATAATTTAATTACTTTACAGTGGAGGAAAATGAAAGTGCTTCTAAGCCTACCAATGACTGTGAAGATGATAGGACTGAATGTAAAATGTGGGCGGAGAGAGGAGAATGTGCCAGGAATCCAGGCTATATGTTGAAAAGCTGTAAAAAATCTTGTAATCGATGCCAATGTAAGTTTAATTTAAGAACTAGAAATGATTTGCAGTAATGACGGGTTTCATCGGTGTCACGTTACCCTTCAACTTGTGCCACTTCCGGTGCCAGGTTACACTTGAAACAATTCCAGCAATATCAATTCCATTTATACATTTGTTACCATGTGTTTCAGCCTGTCAAAGAAGTGATCCAGGCAAAATTGGCTACTTACTTACTGCTAACTTACTTATGGAAAATTAAAATGCGAAATTAAATCTTTAAATGTGGCCTTGGCAAGAATTGACTGTTTCAAGTCAAGGGAAGATGCTAGAAGCAATTTTTGGACATTTATCTGATCGTATTGATCCAGTCTATATGCCCATTAGAATCAAATATCGTAATTGTACACGAATAATAAATATGACCCATTTCAAAAGAAATATTTGCTTTGAAGGCTAAATGGCATACGCCGGTTGATTTTATAACAGATAAATGTCAACGTCAATAAAACCTAACTAGCATCAATTCCATCTGATAACGATAATTATATTACCGTAAAATAAAGTGAAGAATTTTGAGACTAATTTACAAAACCTGTGAATTTCTGAAACAGTTTTATCTTGAAAAAAATCTCTGGAATATGAAAACAGTAAACTTCAATACCTGGACTTGAAGGAAATAACCCGTGAACCAGACGTATGTAATACTATTCAACAACACACAACTATATTTATTCCACTCTATGGAATTGACTTTTGTTTCAGCTGGAAACGGTGGAAGTACTTATAACTGTCGAGATGAAAACTATTCTTGTGCAATGTGGCAAAGATGGGGAGAATGTTATAGAAATTCAGGTTACATGTTGATCAGATGCAAAAAATCATGTGGTAGATGTCACTGTAAGTTTAATTTTGTAATTCATGAATTGATTATTACTACCACATAGGTCCTAAAATATTTATTGAGTTAAAATAGTAACAAAGTCATTGGGTGTGATGGTATTGAGTCAAAAGTGTTAAAAAATTGTATGTGTAAACAATTTGTAACAGTTTGTATCATTAATCTTTGTATTTCTCAAAACATGTTCCTCTGTACCCTTATACTTGCTAAGATTATTCCAATAAATAAGAAGGGAGCTAAAGATGATCCGAATAGGTCAATCGCAATTCTCACCACAATTTCAAAAATATTCGAAAGGCACTCATGTCCTACTACACTGAACCGAACGACAGATAATTGGCTTGATGCTATCGGTAATGGTGCAATGAACTGATTCAATGGCATTTAGTAATTGAACTACATGTCACAGTTCTATCATCTTCAATAGAAGGCTTGATGTCGCCTTGTGTTGTAAAACTCGCGGACGTTGCTTAATGAACATGTAGTTCTATTGAATACAATTACTGCTTATTACTGAGCGATGTTTCAACTAGGCTTCTCTAGTCATTATCTTTATCGATTTGATAAAAAGTCACAAATTTTGATTGAATCATGCCTTGACTTGCAGAAGCAAAAGGTCTGTTTAGGATCAATTACCTCCTCAATCACTACAGTCAAATGCGGTGTCCCACAAGGGTCGATCTTTGGTCCTCTCCTATTCTTTATTTCTATAAATGATCTCCCACTCAATATTGAATGAAGTCAGATGGATTTGTTTGCTGATGACAGTACCCTACATTCTTCACACAAAGATATTTTATCCATCGCTAATAATCTCCAATTTGATCTCTTATTTGACAATGGGATGGTAATCAATCCTTCGAAAACAAAATCAGTGCTGATTTAATCAAAATACAAAAGAAATCAGAAAAACCTAACTTCATCACTCCATTTTGAAAAACTTGAGACGTTTACTACCGCAAAATTACTTGGAATTCAAATTGACCAAGTATTTTTCCCAAATAAGGCAACAGAACATTTACCTGACGAAACAGGAATTTTGTTTTATAATAGTTACATACTACCAATATTTGATTATTGCTCTATTATTTTTGGGAATTCTTTTAAAATTACAAAAGGGGGCAGCAAGAATTATTCTTGATGCACCTCTTTATTTACTAAACTCTGTTTGCTTACCCTTACACAGAGGATTCTTTATAATAAAATTGTCTTATCATTCAACATTATTACATTTAATACTCTGCTTTATCGAAACTCCTATTTTATTCAAAAATCTCTTGTTTCCAAAACTGATATCTTGCTCCTTTCACAGACCTATAAATCTCTTTCCCTTCAAAAATGCAAAACGGAATCCATGAAACCTACTTTTCATTATTCTGCATGTCTTTTATTGAACAATCTGCCTTTTGACATAAAGATGTGTAAAAATGTTGACAATTTTAAGATTAAACTGAAAACTCATTTATGATGCGCACTGAAGAAACCATGACATACTTATTATTTTTTGTGTATATTTAAATGATGTTGAATTTATCCTGATATTACATGTATATGTCTTTGTAGCTGGAGGTGGAGGATTATGTTTTTTGCAAACTAAATAAGTTGCCTCATTAAATAAAGTTTATATCATTTTTAATATTATTAACAGACGCATTGTCGATTTTCGTTGAGTTTGTCTTCACATCCGATTACATGTGATTTTGATAAGAATTATTTGTAAATTAGTTCCTATTGAGTTAAGTTAAATATATTTTTTAAATCAATGATAATTATATTTTACTTGCAGAGATATCAGCCAGTCTATTTTAGAGATGGTAGTGTGATGTGCTATTTACCAAATATATCCTTATTGGATTTTCAATTTACCTCATTATATATATACCTCAAGTAACATCTAAAAATTATTTTTTAATAAATTAAAATAGTGTACATGTATTATTAATTTACCTCGGATACATAATAATATACCTCAAATTAAATTTTTCTACTTTATTGAATAACATCTAAAAATTATATTTTAATAAATTATTTTTGTCCATAATTATAATAGTGAATTATTAATCTATCTAAGATACATAAAAATATACCTCAATTAAATTTTGATAAATACATGTAATTATCAGAATTTACCTGTGTTAAATTATAACTTTTTTTAAATAAATTATTTTTCCCTAAAAATATTTATATTTATATATATGCAATAGTAAATATCTAGTTGTTAATAAATAATAATTATATTTAAATTACACTAAACCTGTAATTTAATGAAATAAAATTATGCAGATATTCAAAGTGTTGAAATTTTGTTAAAGAAAGGTTGCCACACAATGACCCAATAGTTGCCAGCAGCTAAGTTGTCCGACAGTCCACAAACGCTGTGAAATATTTGTTGGTAATATGAACATTCACCAGAAAAAAATCTGATCAAGAGTAATGGCTCACATTAATTTACAAAATCAAGGCTAGTGCATAAATTTAAAATTAATAGGGTGGTAATGTTAGCTACGCGAGTTTCCACCACTAGACTTGTCATATTGATGAAGGCTGAAAACAGTAATTATAAATTATAACAAACTGTTGAAAATCAAAAGGGTTCTAATTTTCGTGTCTGGTGAACATAAACAATGTGTAAAATTTAAATTCAATAGGATATATAACTGTAGTCTCAAATTAGTCTACAATATCTTCCCTCGTCCAAGGTGACGTTAAGCCATACGCACGTACAAAAAACCAAATGATTAAAACACAGATGCTATTTCGTGTAGGCCATTGAAAATATTAAAAAAAACAAAACGAGATGTAGATCTGTATTTTAATCAGATTGCCTGCCACAAGACTAGCGCCTTTAGGAACTACCTTAAGACTGTCTACAAGGATCAATGCACAGATATTGGAAACAACCATATACAACCATGTTACAATATGGATGTACAGATCTTATTTTACATTCTTAAATAAGATTGTTCAACCCCTCATTAAAGATGCGTTATGTAAGATTTAAATAAAGGGCTGACCATTCTTTCTTTAATAGTTCAAAAATAAATAATAAGACTGAAAATCTCTTTAAAATGCCTTTTTCTGTCTTTGTAAAAGTTAGTATAACATTTGAAGCTAAAATAAGACCTGCAATGGGAAGGTTTACCTTTCTGGAAAGAAGGTGGGGAACCACAAATTAATGACAACAGTGATTTTTCTTTATTTTATTAACAATATTTTGATGGTTTTTTACATTAACAAACAAATAATCATTATGATTATAAATATTATAATATAAATATTAAGAAACTCATAACTAACAAATATTATTATATAATAAAAGTCATTATATTATTGAAGGTATTTCTGGGAGATTTATAGTGCTGTTAAGCAATGCAGATAAAACAGTTTAAATAACAATTAAAATGTGAAAAATGAAAGATACTGTAGTGTTTTTCTTATACATCTTAACCATCTATGATAAGTCTCAATTTCAAGTTACATAGGATCTAAGGAGTCGGTACATAAATTTCAACTATGTTGCAATATTTAAATGTGGAAAGATACCAACCTCACAAAGCAAATGAACACATTATACTTATTCTTAATCCTAGTTAAAGAGGTCAACTCATTTGTATGTAAGTAAGATTGAATCTGGGTTGCAATTGTATAATTACTGGTTACCCATTTTCATCATGGAATTTTGTTTGGCAACAAAATAACTAAGAATTTTTAGGGAATTAAAATTCAGGAAATGTGCACCACATCTTAGTTAAGATTGAATCTGGGTTGCAATTGTATAATTACTGGTTACCCATTTTCATCATGGAATTTTGTTTGGCAACAAAATAACTAAGAATTTTTAGGGAATTAAAATTCAGGAAATGTGCACCACATTATACGTTAAATGTCTATAGGAAGCAGGACATAATATTTCTGAAGAACTGGTATTAGATGGGTACCGTAAGATGGATACCATCTATTTCGACTGGATCCAAGATAACAGTAGGTAAAATTTGTAAGATCAAGTTGAAATTAAATCAGAAATTCTGTATTCTGTTTATTCCTTATTCCATGAGACATTTCTTCTTCTTCGGACAATAACAGCAGGCCCTGAACAAAAACATAAGTATATTCACCCATAATGTAATGCATTCAAAAGGTACATTTAAATTATTTCATTTTCGTTTAAAGAACTTGTAAATTAGAGCTGTCATATATACTGTGTTGTAAAGGTATGATATAAAATCAAAGGTTTATTAGATCATATATGTATATTATATTATAGTATGGTATAAAGTATAATACACAGTCTATGTATATGAGAGGTGTAGTAAAGTATATTTTGTAGTATAGTATAGAGAGCTTAGTGGTATGAAGTCTATGTTTATTACAGGTGTATAAAGTTTATTGTGTATTATGTAGTACAAGAGATGTGTCTATAGAATGTATGTATATTAGAGGTGTATTATAGCATAGAGAACTGTGTGGTTTAATGTATATTACACAGTCTATGTATATTAGAGATGTAAAGTATATTGCTATTATAGTATAGAGTGTGTGGTATATAGTATATATGTATATGAGAGGTGTAAAGTATATTATTTTTTATATTATATTGGTGAGTTGAATAAAGGATAGAGGGGAGTCAGTGGAGAATTGTTAGGTGGTAGTAGTAGTAGAGTCTGTGTATACTTGTCTGTGATATCAAAATGAAATGGGGTTTAACATCCTACTGTTCTGCTCCTAACCTGGACTAATGAAGACGGGAAAGACGTTAAAGCACCTGGGACCTGTTTCACGAAAATTTTTAGTAAGATAAAATCCAAATTTTAGTAATTTGATTGGATATTATTAGATTGATTTTAGTGCTCAGCCAATCAAAATTGAAGTATCTACTAAAATTTGGATATGATCTTTAGTTAAGATTTTTCCGAGAAACAGGACGCAGGTAGTAGTAGTCTGTGTATATTAGATGTGTAATGTAAGTAGTATATTACAGTTGTAAAGTATATAGTATATTAAAGAGTCTATGTATATTACAGACTTCTGGCAGAAAACCAAGGAATACAAAACCCTGGTGGTCTTCAGAATGTCAAGAGGCAGTTTACGAAAGAAAGAAGGCACTTCGTCTACAAAAACGCCACTACAATGAAGTCAACCACCAAAATTACTTGAAGTTGAAATACGCCGCAAGAGACACCATCCAGAAGGCACAAAGTGGGCACTGGAGGACATTCTGTAATGCGTTGAACCAAAACACGCAAACAGGTGTCGTCTGGAAGAAACTGAACGCCATGCACGGAAAACGCAGATCGTTCAACATACCAAACCTTGAAGATGGAGACAAGTACGTTACCAACGGCAATGAAAAGGCAGATTTACTTGCTAAGACATTTGCAGATGCAAGTAAAGATGAAAACCAACCACCAGAATTCATGAAGAGGAAAGAAATCTTTTACTCACAGCACCCTTCATTAGTAATTGAATCTAATGTAGAGGCTGAACCAATCAATCTGCCCTTCTCCGAGGAAGAGTTAAATAAGGCTCTTTCCCTCAAGAAGGATAGCGCGGCTGGTGAGGACAAAGTAAAGTACCCAATGCTCAGAAATGCCAAAAAGATACTACTGAACTTCTTCAACACATCTTGGTTGACAGGGGAGGTACCTAAAGAATGGCTGAAAGCCAACGTCATCCCTCTTCCGAAACCGGGGAAAGAGAGAACAAAGGCAGAGTCCTATCGACCAGTAAGCTTGACATCCACACTGTGCAAAACCTTGGAGACAATGGTTAACATCCGACTTCAGTTCTACCTGGAGAGTAACCGACTGATCGACGAAAATCAAAGCGGGTTCAGGAAGGGACGATCAACAATGGACCACTTGGTGCGACTACAGCAAGTCATGTCTCAGGCACTCCTCTCGGGGCACCTGCTATGTGCCGTGTTTGTAGATTTAACCAAGGCTTTCGATTTAGTTTGGTTGGACGGGCTGCTTTTCAAGCTGGGTCGTATCGGAATAACGTGCACAATGTTTCGGTGGATCAAAAGCTTTCTGAGCGATAGAAGGATGCAGGTGAATGTTGGCAGATTCCTGAGTGCCGAGCAAACATTAGAAAATGGCACGCCTCAGGGGTCTGTCATCAGTCCCACTCTCTTCAATATCATGATCAACGACATACAGAAATCTTCATATCTCGACGCCAGAACTGAGCTAGCAAAATTTGCTGACGACAGCACAATATGGAGGAAAGGGACGAGGTTCTGTGAACTTCAAAAGAATATGCAAAAGGCCTTAGACAAATTCGTGACATGGGCAAACGACTGGGGATTTAAGGTCTCAGAGAAGAAAACAGTCGGCATGCTTGTTTGCAGGGATAGAGGGATAAGCATAATGACTCTGTGTATGAACGGGAAAAACATCGAGTTTAAAGACCAAACCAAGTTCCTTGGCGTAATCTTTGATCGAAGGCTGACCTGGAAACCGCACATCGACTGGACTGTAGATAGATGCTCCAAAGTCCTAAACTTAATGAGAAAAATAACGGGTAGCACCTGGGGAGCCAATAGAGTTACACTTATAATGTTGTATCGTGCTCTAATACGCTCTGTATTAGACTACGGATCTTTGGTCTTCATGAACTGTGCGCCAACACTCTTAAGTAAGCTTGACACCATCCAATACAAAGCTCTGTGTATTGCGACTGGCGTAGGGCTTGGGACCAGGAGGGAGGCATTAATACAGGAAGCTGGAGAGTTGCCCCTATCCCTAAGAAGAAAAGAACTAGCAACAAGGTATTGGGCTAATATCTCGCAATTGGGCGAGAGATCCCCGGCCTTTGTCAGCCTAAAGAAGACAAGATATGTAAGAGATCCTAGAAAGAAAAGCTTCGGCCAGGGTATCAGGGAAACAGTCAAGGAACTACGACTAGAGGAGCTCGTGATAAACGAACACGACCCACCATCGATCGCTCCTTGGACACTCCCAATACCACCGGTCAATCTAGATCTGCTACAGAAAACCGACAAGAAAAACAACCCCACTGCAGCACGAGCTCTCTCTCTGGAACACCTGGAAGACAACTGGCCGTCGGATGACTGGGAACATGTTTATACGGATGGCTCACGCAATCCTGAAAGGGGCACCAGCTCGTTTGGTATATACCTGCCAAACGGGGAAGCAGGAAACTACCCAATAACTGTTCGGTGTACACTGCAGAGATTGTGGCCATCCGTGATGCCATATCATGGATCTCTTATCAAAAGACTAGTATGTTCGTCATCCCAAGCGACTCTCTGAGCAGTCTGATTTCAATCCACTCGGAATCAAGACCAGAAGTCATTTTGGAAATCAGGCAGCTGTACCAGAGGGTCCTAGAGAAGGGAAGCAAATTAGAGCTCGTGTGGATTCCATCACATGTGAACATTAGAGGAAACGAGGAAGCATATCGACTCGCAAATGAAGGTCTCGGGGACACAGCACCACTCCGCATCATAGAATACAGCACCACGGAAATCTACAGTATGGTAAAAAGACAGGTCAATTCACTCTGGGAATTAAAGCTCGTTGAACTTGACACACACAGATTCCGGCTGGATGACAAGATCTACACGAAGACAGCTATCAATCACCCTAGAAGAGATATATGCAAACTTATATCGAAACTAAGGGTGAAAGAGCGGCTGCGAGACTACAAACACCAAGTCATCGTCTGTGAGTGCGGAGAAGAATGTACCACCAACCATATCCTGGTAGACTGCGAGGTATACAAGGAAGAGAGAACGGAACTAGTGGAGATGATGGAGACCAACAACATACCGCTCAACACTAAGAACCTACTATTTCCAAGGCCCGATCTGAAGTTGCAAATCTTCGAACTAATTCACGATTTAATGAACACCGTTGGATTAAGTAGAATAGTGAAGTAAGAGGGGGCTACGATAAGACGAGCTCGGCATCTAAACACTAAACTACATAGGGGATATACACCAAAGTAGCGGGCTAGTGGAGTAAGGGAGGGTCACGGTTAGACGGGCTCGGCATCTAAACACTAATCCACTACAAAGACACCAAACCTGCAAAATGGGATAAGTGGAGTAAGGGGAGGCCACGATAAGACGGGCCTGGCACCTAAACACTAAACCCCAAAAGATGACTTCTACCAATCCAGAGACGAGACGCATATATGTCTGCATAAATGCTGTCTTTACAGATCAACTACCAAACCATATGTGTTTTATTAAATAAAGGGAATAACTTCTCACTAAACCTACTCCATGGCTCGAGGCCGCAAATGGAAAGATTGCAAAATCATATTCTAAAAACAGGAAGAAGCCTCGGCTCTCCTATGTCTTGTCTGCGATATCACTTCTGTGGAAGCGGACGTTAAAACACCAGGTAGTAGTAGTATGTGTATATTAGAGGTATAAAGTATATTGGAAAGTATAATATGTATTTTAGAAGTGTAAAGTTTGTTGTGTTTTATGTGTTGGGTATATAATATATAAAGTATATTGTGTTTTGGATAGTGTTATCTAACAAGCTCTTTCTACTTACCATGTTGGTTTATTTTGTAATACATGAACGGATGTAGAATGTCCTGAAAACAATAAATTAACAGGAAATGTATTAGAAATTACAAATTAAACCAGCAGCTGCCAGGCAGGATACGTCCCCATTTTCGAGAGATGGATAGAGAACAAGCTAAAAACAAAGTGATTTTTCCTACAATCAAGTGCCATAATTCATGAAGTTACAATTTGATATGTGCAAATATCGAAAGGTACCAAGATCTTTTGGTTATAAACATGCATTTTAAGTTTCACCAAAATTGGAATAAAATTGAGACTTCTATACAGGGTCCACAACCTTGATAATACCATATTTTTACACTATTCGTGTACAAGCGGTTGCCATTTTGTTTGGCAGTTTTGGTTTGATTTTCAGGAAATTCAAGTTCAAAAAAACTTTATTATGGTGTAACGGTGATATAATCACAAGCTAAAGAGGAACAACAAGCTAAAAAAAGGTAATTTTTCGTGTAATCAGGGGCCATATTTCAGGAAGTTACGATCTGATATGCACAAATATCAAAAGGAACCAAGATCTTTGGGTTGTAAACATGGATTTCAAGTTTCATCAAAATCGGATCACAACCTTGATATATACCATATTTTCACACTATTCGTGTACAGGCGGCAGCCATTTTGACCATCAATTTTGATCCAAATTCGAACCAAACCTTCATGACGGTGTAACGGTGATATAATTTTAGCAGATACTTCAATTTTGAAAATGTGGGCGTATAAAAATGGAAATTCAAAGAGCATTATTAGAAAATTGTAAAGAATGGCAATGTTCCCCAAAATAAACCGGTAGTTTGCAGACCTTAAAGAAGTATTTGGAGACCTCTGTCCACTGGTAGTAAACTGATTTTTTATTTGCTGTGATTTCAATTTGATGCCAATCTATCAGTTTTTATGATTGAATACAAATGAAAAACATTATAATTTCTCGTAGGTTTTGCGGAGCTAAACGGATGTGTGTAAAAAGTGTTTTTAGGTACTTTGAACATAATTTTGTTGGAAGTGATAATACAATATAAAAGGCAGGACAAATAATACTCTACTATAATGTAAGTAATAATAAACCTTTCCTACCTTTATGACAAAACTTTATACATGATTTACAGATCCCTGAAAATAAAAAAAATATACATTCATATGGATATATGCATCGATATGTACAGACAGGCGTTTGTCAGGCATATGTTTAAGCTAAAATACAAAGGAAACTCTACAAAAACATTTGAAATTAACAATCTTAAAAATTTGAAATTAACAATCTTAAAAATTTGAAATTCAGTAGGCTTTGACTATAAAAAACCCCAAACCAATAGACAGTTCCACTAAACTTTATAAAATTCTATAAAGAACAAAATTTCATCATGACTACCGTACATGAATAAGGTGTTGCCTTTGATTCAGATTTTGCCCTAGAAAGTTCCCCCGGATTTGTCAGCAGTGCAGGTCAGAAGGCCTGGCAAGGAACAGGTTCCAATAGAAACCAATATAAACTTTAGATGGTCTTACCTTTCGTTAGAATTAATCCATTTGATAATTTAATTAGTTTATGGACCAAAATGCTTATGTTTATAGTCTTAAATCCGATATATACTGTTTTTATTACTGACAATCTATCACAGACAAATTTGATAATAGCTGTGCAATAAAATAATACAAAATTCTTACAATTAAACCCACAATCTTGACATTTATAATAATCGACTGCAGTAGATGAACCAGGTTGATGTTGGTGAATATAGCAAATAGGATTATCACTGTCTAGTTTCATACAATTATATAATACTATCTCTGAACCTGGTTTCTATAACAAAACGTTGGAATAAATTAGAACAAACAATTCTATTATATGAATGCTTTGATAAGACAAGATACCTGACTGAGTCTAAAAACATAATTATTTTCATTAAATATATTAGAGTTACTCAAATTTGTAACTCACATTATAGGCTTTAAATACAATAAACAGAGCACACGGGTAAATATGGTGTTGAGGTCATATGAAAGTTTTTCTAAAATTTAAAAACTACCCAAATAAATGGAATAAGTTTTGGGGAACTGGGTTGACGCACACTTATCCAAAATGTTGATACTACTTTCAATTATACACTTTACATTGAGCATTACCAAAAAAGATTAAATTAATGGAATCTTGCCCAGATCAGATGTGCTTTACACTGCTAACAGATTTTTACCATACTTAAGTTTAATATGTAGCACAAATCAAGAAAATGATTTTCACAGAAATATTATGATTTGTTACTTGTAGCATTTTACTTCTAACTATAGAACATTCAGTAATTTTATAAATGGTAATATAATGTTGTGGTGTATAGAAAATTCAGTAATTTTATAAATGATAATATAATGTTGTGGTGTATTTAACTATGGAACATTCAGTAATTTTATAAATGATTATGTAATGTTTAACTGACCATTTGACATGTTAATACAGGTCTATCTGTCCAACTTGTTATAGATACACCACTTATTTCTTTACCACATTTCATCTCTTCTATAATTTTCTTATACTCAACACTTCCCGAAGATCTTTTAGCTAGAGGACTGTAAAAAAAATTAAAAAGAATATTAATAGTTTGTTAAAAAAAAATCCATGATTTAATCTACGATATATATTTTATCAAATTCAATTTGCTTGTTGTAAGAGACATCTGGAGTTTAACTTCATTTAGGTAAATATATCAATTTCAAAAAGATTGGTTGATATATGTACTATGTAGTCTAAAAAAGGTCATTTTTATATTTAAAGAGTATGTGAAAAGAGAGAGAGAGAGAAAACAAGTGATGTTTGTGGTTATTGGGTATGTAAAACATCTGTCAACTAACCTGAATATATAAACAGGTTCATCTGTCCACTCTGTAATCTCATCATGGTGACGTTCAAATAAGATTTTCCTAATTACACCTTGAACTTCATTTAATCTAAAATTCCAATATATCAAATATATAACCTCCCTTTCAGGAATATTAGATCCTAAGATTCCAAGTTTATTCTAAGTTCATCTCGTGATAAATTCCAATCTGATTTAAATCCAGATCCTATTTTGTTTACTTTTTAGGCCTATAGTTCAAAATTTCATTTTATTTGTCTTTACTACACTAGGATCTGGAAGAGTGGTTATCATTGACATGTCCTGGATGATGTGAGGGATTAGCCAATGAAACGGTCTGTCACGGCGAGTTCTTGGCCTTTTGGTGGACGGAACTTTGGATAAACCACTATAAACTTCAACGCTGATTGATTAATCATTGTAAGACGGCATAGGTCAAAAGGCGCTCATATGACCTCTGACATGAACTCCCACTATAACTTGTCAGATCTTCATGTAGTGTAGGCCATCAAAAGTATGAAAAACAAACCGAAACATATATATGTATTTTAATCAGATTGTAATAAATTTCTAACAAATCTTAATTAAACTCCTTAAATAAATTTTTTGGGATGTGTTTATATGGGGCTGGTGATTACATAAAGTACCAATTCTTACCTTGTATCAGGTTTTAATATAACATCAGGTAAGCGTAAATCTTTATCTATTATATATACAGATACAGATATAGGTAATATATGTAGATTAGGAATATGTTCTGTTAAATACCTGTAATCAATAATATATGTGTACTTTTAATATGCTATCTGGGTAATAAAATAGATGGTAAATCTGACTAATTTTAACTTGGGTTTCTCAATTTGATACAAAGTTGGTTTGAAAGTAAATATAAATGTCACCTACCTATCATATGCTTCTGCAACTAATTTTTGACAATTTTCAAATTCATTTTGTAACTCCACAACATTTCTCTCTAAATTGGCAATTTTTTCCTTCAAGTCTACAACATAGAAATGGAATAAGGTTTAACATCATACTGTCCTGCTCTGACTGGGCTAATGAAGACGGACATACACCATACTGTGGAATCTTAAAAATTACTGGACAGCAGTACTACAGCCCACTTATATATATATCAAATCCCTATTGTCAAGGGCTCAATGTGTACATACGACCTCGGTTTTTCGTCCCATCTGAATGACGGATAAGGGGGTACAGTTTCAAAAATCATGATGACATCTCTCCAGGCCAGGCCATCTGGAATGGGACTAAACCCAGGGCCATCTGGTTAATGACGCATTGTATTACTCAATGAACCACTGTATGTTAATTACTTACAGCTGATGTAAAAACTGAAACATTTCACCTCACCTGATTGACAAGCATGTTTAGACATTAATTCATCTTTGGATGTTCGAATTTGTGCTTCATACAATTTCCTCTTCACATCAAACTCTGTTTTTAAAGACTGACAAAAAATAACGAAATTAAGTTAAATGTCACATCTATATGCAGCATTTATCTACAAATATAAGTTTTAGTGCCCAGGATAGAGTTCACAAGGAATAATTGTTTAAAAGTTTAGATATAAATATCACCAGTAACAAAATATTAGGTGAAACATTACCACAGAATTACAAAGATCCCATTTTAGGTGAAACATTACCACAGAATTAATTAGAAAATCCCATTTAACAACAAGAACAAATCATCCAAGCGAACAAATTAAAATTGGGTCAAGTTATATCCTTCTACCTAAATAATATGAAATTCCTTAACATAACCAAATCTTACCTGAAAATAGCTGCCATGTTCTATTAAACTCTTTTGTAAATGTTCTGTAAATTAAAAAAAAGAATTGTCCAAACAATTAAAATTCTGGTTTATTTATGATGACTTCATCTTTAAGTAGCTAAATCTCTAACTCAATATCATCCAAAATCTTCAACTTTGAAAACACAAATTGCGTTTCAGCCCAGTTCTAACAAGACACCCCGGGAATGAGGCTAGTCACATACCACCAAATCAAACTGCGTATGTAGATGGGAATAACCAGACGCTAGAAATTTGCATTCGATTGACCCTGCTGGCTTATTTCACGGAACATAAAACGGAAACCATTGAATGTAAATCCTTTTATGTACATTCATATTACAATATTATATGCGTTGCGACCTACTTCTGTCAATTTCTAGACCCCGATAATTAGCTCCTTTAATAATTATTAATTGTAACCATAAGATGGTTTAAGAATAGCTACTTGCTCAGGTAAACAAGTTCTGATTTTAATATATTTTGTGAACAAATAGTTAGTTTTAATTTAAAACGATTGCCTGAAATTATATGTTGCAGAAATGTGAGATAAAATAGTCTAGATTTTTGTTAATTATTATAAGTGATCTAATCTAACACATGCGCTTTAGATCATAAGATTTCTAATTGAATTTTTATCCCAAGCTTATTAATGTTAAAGAGCATGGTGACCTGCCTAACCTCATGGGTTTCTTGTGGGTGCCCTGGTTTCACCTCTGCTGGCTAAAGAAAACCTAAGCACAAGTAAATTATTGAAATAAAATCAGTTCCTGAATGACACAGTTCGTTTCGAGTGGACATTAAACTTCATTTCTCTCTCAGTCTAATATGTATGTATAACTAAACAAAAGATTGTTATAATGTTATTGACTTACTTTTTAAAACATTTTCAATACATGAACTATCTGTAATTGGATTTCTTCCAGCACATGCCTCATTATTACCTAAAATAATCAAAGGAATCTATAGGGATAAATTAAAAATAACTAGAAAAATCACCCATTCCCTTCATTTGCAGTATTAAATAAAGTAAAACCCAGTCCTACATGTATGTCTTTTGTTGGTTCTTCAATGTTGACTTATGTGATTACGTTGTGCTTTAATATTACAGAGTTAGTTCATCACTAAATAAAAGAAGCAAACTGTGAAGCTGATGTCACCTTTTATCTTTTTGAGCAATCAATGTGATTAGTCTAAGCAATCGAACTTGAAGTACCTGCTAATGAAACTAATCTCTAAGTTTCATCAGTTAGAAGCAAAGTTATCTTGTCTCAAATCATCGACCAATGACATTGTTTACTTCTTCTTAATCAGAACCAAGTTACAGTGTCCTCTTAAAAGTTAAAACTCCATCAAGGCATTCATCTATTGAACACCAAAAACTTGTGAGGAACAGACAGACACTCATTTTAACAGTCCTCTGCTTTCTCCGAAAAGTGGGAGACAACAACACATCAGATGAACACAATTAATATCTAATCTAAACATAATAAACAAGTTAACAAAAGGTGTAATCATACAGAACTTCTCTCATCACTAATTGAAATAACACATCATATTATCAGATTAGCCCAAATTTTGCTCCAATATATTTACCGGTACATCAAACAAATTTAGCATTTTACTTACCTGCTGAAAGACAAACTTTCTGAAAATATGCTTCTTGTAGTCTGGATTTTTCTTTTACAATACACTCTACAAATATATGTATATTTATATATCATTCAAGTACTATCATGAATCAATATTACCATGGACCTTATAATACAGTCCATGATATTACAAATTTTTCAGAAAAAATTAAATTTTCGATCATATTTTAAGTTTAGGTATCTTGTTCTTCCAAGGACTAAAATTTATGAAACAAAATATGTTCCAGTAATTAGACGATAACTATTTGAGTTATTGGAATTTGCAGAAAATAAGTAGAATTTTTCTGCTAGAACCAGTAGTGAACATGAAACCCAGTACAAATTTCTTGTCAGTTGGATGACATTTTGGAAGTAGAAATCAACGTTGTTTTTTTTTTTATTTCTTACACATAAATACTACGTAAAAATTTCAAGTCCATCAATTTATAAACTTTATCTAAACCTCTTGAGCCTCCACAAGCAAATTTGAATGACAGATAGATGGATTGACAGAGATGTCGACAATTATGGAAATATAGTTGTATAAAAAATTGACATTTTGAAGTGAACCTTATAACTTCACTTTAATATAAACCCTACCAATAAGACTGTCATACTGTCTATCACTGTACAGATGTTTGCTGTTTAGTGTTGAATTACAACATGGACACTTAGAATTCCTGTCTACCCATTCTTTAATGCATTTTTCACAAAACCTATGACAGCACGAGGTGGTTATTGTTTTAGTCATTACATTTAAACATATTGTACAGTTGATATAATCTTCTAATACCTCAACCTAAAATAATAATGAAAGAAATTATTCAAGGATGCAATAATTTTTATTACCAGTAAATCAAATAAGTCTATATCATAATTTGATCTAAAATTGCCCACTAGTATTATGATTATGAATATTTTACATTATATATATAAGGCAATATTGAAATGTAAAAGGTTTTCACTGTTGGACAAATTGAACCAAAACGTTAATATTTTGTAAATGTAATAGGCTAAGAAGTGAATGGCTTGTCATTTTATAAATGAAATAACAGTAGGCTACATACACTTTTGATCGCACATCCCATTTGGTACATTATTAATATAATTCCCATTACATGTATAATTTAAATAATCTTTGAAAAACAATAGAGATCCTGGAGAAACAACTTTAATATCGGTCTATCTAATCTAATAGTAATACTTGTAGCCTTTTTATTATCTATTTTCTTGTTGATAGTCCTGCATTTCGTAATATATATTTTCTTTCTCAATCCTAAAACGTCACATTGTCACATAGTTGGTTTCCTTCAGATGTACCAATACCATGTTGCTATAATTTACCTGTAAAACATTTGATGCCATGTTTACCGATTAACAATTCATAACTTTTAATTTACAAATAATTGTCGTTCTGAAAATAATGTTTATTAATACTTCTAAAAATAGAAATATGTCATAATCAGAGAGTTATTTCCCTTCCTAGCTGTGGCTGTCCAGGAAGGAGGCAGACCAAAACAAACTTTTGAATTTCTGATGTACTGATACTTGTTGAGTAGCAGCAAGCACCAGAGTTTTACAACCATTGGATAAATAGACTAATAATGCTCATCAAAGCCTTCATACCGGGTTTTAGAAAAGTGAAGGAGTCGGATCATGCATTCACCGTAAGTATATTGAGGGTATAGCACTAATAGCAGGCCTAAAGACAACTCATCCCAAAGACAACTCATTCCAAGATAACTCATCCCAATATAAGATAACTCATCCCAATATAAAACATGGGTCAAAATATGAGACAACTCATCCCAACAAATGTAAATTGTATCAAATCATTCTATTTTAATATTATTAGAATAAGTCACCCATCATCCAAAACTAAACTACCGTACCCACCATTAAGAAGGCTAGCATAGCATACAAAACTAGACAACAGTGATGTCCACTGCCGAATTCCCAAAATAAATCTGAGTTTCAATGCTCTCACTTCATTATAACCAAAGTTACCATGTCTCAAAGCATCAACCAATCAGATTGCCCATTTCTACTTAATGTAAGCAGCAAATATTCATCATTGAACTCCATCAAGGCATTCACTTATTGAGTACCAACATCAACAGAGAGACAGACCCATTTTAATAGTCTTTCTTCAAAAGGCAGGGCACACAAACATGATACCAATCTGTTTCACAGAGAATTACTTACGAATTATCTCTGTAACAGATGACCGTCCACAACACGTGCGTTGACTGCAGTCATTGGCTCAACGACTGGTGCAATGTTTACTTAACACCTAACTGCTTCGGGCAAATTGATGCATTTTACTCATTTTGTTACCCATTTACACTAAATAGGAAATATTTTTTAACTACAAACACTTCAAACGTCTTTATTTATTTTTCTTTTACCTCAGAAAATGTTTGAGAATTTTATTTGTCGGAGTAAAAAAGTTAATATGCCATATATACTCATTAAGCCTTGTCGATGTCATGCTTATCAGTGATTGTAGCGGCCAAGCGAATATTCACTGCAGGATCAGTTTGACATGATACATGGACACATAAATATAAATCAAGACAAATGAGGAATATATTATAAAGGCAGTGGCCCGTAAGAACAGTCCTCAAGCTATTGTTACGACGATGCTTTCAGTTTTAGAGCCCTCCATCGTTTCTCACCCAAATTCTTAAGCCCAACCCTAACCTAACCCAACCCTAACCCTGAAGTGAAAGCATCGTCGTAATTATAGCCTGAGGACTAGTTTTACGATTCGTCGTAAGAATAGCCACTATGATATTATAAATTGCTAGTTGCTTGAGTAATGGATTCTTATCCTATCCAGTTACTGCCTGAGCTGATCCTCCTATACACAAACTAATATGAATCAGGGCTGGGGTAATGGTAATGGGTAATGGTAATGGAATGTAATCATTACATTTTTTAAGTAATGGCCATGTAATGAGTAATGGAAGATTTCGAAAGTAATGAGTAATGGAAATGTAATTAATTACATTCCAAAAATCATGTAATGGTCAATTACATTTCAATTACTTTTCAATTACATTGTATGGCACACCTAAATATTTCCATATGATAAACATCAAATTTTATAGCCCCAAAGAAGAAAATTAAGTGTATCTGACACAAAATCCAATTTGTTATAATTCTTTTTTTTTAAAAAAAAAAAAAAATAAATCAGATTTAATAAATTTTAATAAGAAGGCATTCAACATTTTGTTTTATTACTTTTTATGCAGGACCCTTCTTTAGACATGTAACCTAAAAAGTGAATCTTTGAAAAGAAGTATATTTTAATCAAAGATTAGTGTTAATTTACAGTCAATCACTCAGTCAATCAATCAATCAGTTAGATTAAAAGACAATAGTCTTACTACCCTTTAATCTTAATCTCAAGGTAACAAGTGACAACCCAAACAATGGCTTTCAAGCATCTCATTATTTTATGGTTATCAGTTATACAATGTACAGTGAAATCCCGCTTAACGACCAACTCAAAATTACGGGCAACTCACGTATACGACCACATATTAAAAGAACCAATTTTTTTCTTCTATATTCCTTATAAATTGAACTCAGTATTACGGGCAACTCACTATTACGGATTACGACCACCGAAGCCAGTCCCAATCAGTCAATTTCATTGTTTTTGTGACTCGCGATAACGACCACTGATTGGGATTAATCAGCTCCCGACCGAGATCAAAACGATAACGACCACTGATAGGGATTAGTCAATCTAACGACTGAGATCAAACAGTCGTGGGTGACTGATTTATCGCAACAATTTAACGAGTCGCTAATCTTTCTTTGTTGATTTTATTTTTTAAACAATGGAATTAATTAATAATGATTAAGTGATTTAAACTCTTACTGTAATCTTTCTTTGTTGATTTTATTTTTTAAACAATGGAATTAATTAATAATGATTAAGTGATTTAAACTCTTACTATTTATACGAGTAAATTTTGTCAAAATTATAATTTCTTATTCGACCTTCGTCTGTTTGTACGATTACATTTTGTCAAAAGGGTATCCTTTCTTATTCGACCTTCACCTGTGTAATGGAAAAAACCCGTAGTAATAAGCGTACTCGTGTAGAATTAAGCCTGAAAGCAGAAGTAGAACTTGTCAAAAAAAAAGTGAGGGTAGAAGCCAAAAACAATTGGCCGAAGATTTTGAAATTGGTAAGACCCAATTACAGACTATTTTGAAAAGAAAGGCAGAAATTATTGATGGATGCGAAGAAAATAGAGACAGTGACAGGAAACGTCTCTGTGTTCGCTCGCCGATGAATGAATGTGGGCGTGGTTTCAACGTGTGCGTGACAATGATGTGTCGCTCGCCGGTCCTACGCTTCGTGAAAAAGCAGATTTAGAGAAAGATAACATTTCATTTTTCAAGATGTACGTTGAAAGTGGTAGCGTAAATGACGACGTTGTGAAAGAATGGACTGATAGTGTACCTGACATTGTCATTGGTTACGAAGCTCGGGATATCTACAACATGGAAGAGAGAGGAGTGAATTATCATGGCCTCCCAGATAAAACGCTCTCTGTTCGTGGCTAAACTTGTTCTGGTGTCAAAATAGCAACATGTTTATAAATTTGAACATTTCTCGTCCGCCGGTCACGTGGAGATCCGATAATAAAAAAGCTTGGATGACGGGATTATTATTTGAACATTTTACGTCTGCCGGTTTCGTGGAGATCCAATAATAAAAAAAGCATGGGTGACATTATTTTTGTTTAAAAGGTGGTTGCGGGATTTTAATCGAAAAATGAAGGTAAATAAAGGAAGCATTATGAATTAAAAATTATAACCTGATCAAAGACTTTATAACATGCATAATTATTATTATGTTTTCATGATGTGTTTTAACATTACATCTGTTATTAGTAATAAAGTATGTCTTTGCTGTATATAATTTACCAAACACTGTCTGTTTTTCTTTGAATTTGTCTAAAACATGCTCACTCAGTAATGAGACCAACTCACTATTAAGACCACATCTAGACAGTCCCACATGTGGTCTTAATAGAGGGATTTCACTGTATTATAGACAGACTATTTGGATTGATTATGAATCTCATAAAATTACGTATTAAAGGAGCTAAATTTATATTTTCTGGACCCAGAAATTGACCCAAATGGGTCGCACTGCATATTATAATGTAATATGAATTCATATAAACTGGTTTACATTCAATCCTTTCTGTTTTAATTGTAATTTCTAATCAGTTATGTTCGACGAAGTTTGTCAGTTTTTGTCACCACTGTCCGTCACATGAAAATTTGCCTTGATGTTATAATTTATAGAAATAACAATTCATAAACAAATATCTATTAAAGTGATGCAAGGTTATTTTGAGTTTGGTTTTGTAGGCTGTTCATGGCAGAAAATTGTGTTCTTTTTTTGATTTCTATGTGAAAAATGATTTTTATTTATATTGTCATAAAGTAATGGGTAATGGTAATTAATTACTTTCAATGTAATGGGTAATGGTAATTAATTACTTTGCTAAAAATGAGAAAGTAATTGTAATTATTACATTTAAAAAGTAATGGTAATGGTAATGTAATTAATTACATTGGCAATGTAATGGCCCCAGCCCTGATATGAATACCTCAGTTCTAAGGCTATTTCGGAATCCTTACTGTCTATTTTTCAAAGTGATTCTTCTTTGTTCAACAAAAGGAATCATTTCTTGCCACATCCGAAACAAAGTTATAATCAACACGCTAGGCCTACGTGTATTTTCAGGTAAATTTTAGTGATCCAACAACACAAACAATAAGAGGAATTCCTTTGTTGAGCAGGCCTGTAACTCGCTTAATTTTCAATTAACCTGACACGTAACTGTAGGTTACGGTACTACACAAAGCTAAACATGATAAAACCACATTGAAATTAACACAATTAAATACCTTTACTCCAAAAAATATAAACTAGATTGCATCCTGGGCAGTGGCCAGACAATCTGCACAAATCACCAAACCCCACTCTTATACAATTTGCCTGACACGTAACTGTAGGCTACTACACAAAGCTAAACATGATCAAACCACATTGAAATTAACACAATTAAAAACCTTTACTCCAAAAGATATAAACTAGAAGCATCTTGGGCAGTGGCCAGACAATCTGCACAAATCACCAAACCCCACTCGTATACAATTTGCCAAAATATATAATATATAATCAGTGCCTAGTTATTGTGATAACACGCCAAATGGTACTGTTACTGTGAAAGATAGGATATGTTAACTATGCTTTATGGTGTTGTTTTGTATAATGTTGCTGACATAATATTGGGCCACACATTTTGAATTTCAGACATATATTGAGGTTGCTACTCAATGCTAAATATATGGTCAATTTTTTTTGCTATTATGGTGTTTTTATTTGATGTTTATCAGTTTGATGTTTTGTTGCATTGAATCTGAAAACTGAATACTTTTCATTTTATATCCAGGTGTTTACAGTAGAAGTTTGGAACTCTGGGCAAAAAAATATACTAGAGAAAAGATATTCAGAATTTGAAGAACTTCATAAGCAGGTAAATGAATTATTTATAGAACCTTGATTCTGGCCATGTGCTATTACTAAACTACACTGAAAGATCTGATAATAAAAATGGTGTAATTTGTGACTTTTACAATCAGCAGGTGATAATGATATAGAATACAATAATGTATAAACCCATTAAAAATCTGCATGACTGAAGTTTTTTTATGTGCCCACATTTTCCAAACTGCCCAACTACTAAGTTTGTGGACCCTCTAGAGGTTAGGTTTTTTTCTGATTTCGATAAAACTTAAAATGTAGGTTTATATCCCAACTAATCTATTGATATTGACACATCTTTGACTCCAGTGTAACATTCTAGATTATTGCCCCTGATTATACGAAAAATCATTGTTTTAGCTTGTTCTATGTCTGTCTATTGGGAACAGTGGGCGCATATTGCATGGCTACAGCTTGTTATATTTTGTACTGGCAGTATCTGTAATATGAAATGTGTATAATTTTGACAGTATAGTTGTTTTGTTATATTCTAGCTGAAAAAAATTGTAGTGACCCCAGATTTTCCACCAAAAAAAGTTATGAAATGGAATGCTAAGGTTTTAGAACAGAGGAGATTAGCCTTACAAACTTATTTACAGGTAATATAAGTGTACCGTATATTGTATAAATGTCGATTGATTTCTGTGTTTTATAATGTAGGGGGCTTGTGGTTATAGTATCAGGTTATATATAAAGAACTTACACTTTTAAGTGTACATAGTTCTCTATGTCAAATGTAAAGTCTCTGATACTCACAAAACTATAGAAATTTACATGAACCAAAGCACCATGTTTTTGCCTCAGGCGGTAGTCCTGGGCTCTAGTTAATATAGTGCCTAAATAAATGAATCTTCCACTTCTTTCATATATAGAAAGGGCATGATGAGTGGTGGGTAAGTGGCAAGTGCAGGGTACTAGTCAGTCACTCAATTTTATATTCATTCAATCTCTCACAATTTACAAAATCACTCTTACTATGCTTCTACAATATTCACAGATTTAACCGCTCTTGTGTAATTTTTATACGCCCACATTTTCATGTGGACGTATATTGTATATTGTCGTCGCCCCTGTTCGTCCGTCCGTCCGTCCACAATTGTTTGTGAACAGTCTACAGGTCACAATTTTTATCCGATTTCAATGAAACTTAGAATATAAGTTTATCACCCCAAGATCTCGGTTACTTTCGATATTGGCATGTATCGGACTGTAACTTCAAGGGTTATGGCCCCTGATTGTACGAAAAATCACGTTTTTTAGCTTGTGAACAGTGTAGAGGTCACAATTTTGAACCGATTTAGGTGAAACTTGAAATGCATGTTTATAACCCAAAGATCTTGGTTACTTTCAATATTTGTGCCAATCGGATCGTAACTTCCTGAATTATAGCCCCTGATTATCCGAAAAATCACCCTTTTTTAGCTTGTGGTGCCTCTGGAGGTCAAAATTGTTATCTGATTTAAAAAAACGTTTGATTATATCACCGTTCCATGGTTATGAAGGTTGAGTTCGAATTTCGTGAAAATCGGACCAAAATTGACGGACAAAATGGCCGCCGTTTGTACGCGAATAGTGTGAAAATATGTTATATCAAGGTTGTGGACCTTATAGAGTTAACAATTTTGAACCGATTTTGATGAAACTTCACATGTATGTTTATAACCCAAAGATCTTGGTTCATTTTGATATTTGCGCCCATCGGATCGTAACTTCCTGAATTATGGCCCCTGATTGTCCGAAAAATCACCCTTTTTAGCTAGTGGTTCCTCTGGAGGTCAAAATTGTTATCCGATTTAAAAAAACGTTTGATTATATCACCGTTCCATGGTTATGAAGGTTGAGTTCGAATTTCGTGAAAATCGGACCAAAATTGATGGACAAAATGGCCGGGATTTGTACGCGAATAGTGGGGAAAATATGTTATATCAAGGTTGTGGATCTTATAGAGGTCACAATTTTGAGCCGATTTTGATGAAGCTTGACATGTTTGTTTATAACCCAAAGATCTTGGTTCCTTTCGATATTTGCACCCATCGGATCGTTACTTCCTGAATTATGGCCCCTGATTGTCCGAAAAATCGCCCTTTTTAGCGTATGGTCCCTCTGGAGCTCAAAATTGTTATCCGATTTAAAAAAACGTTTGATTATATCACCATTCTATGGTTATGAAGGTTGAGTTAGAATTTCGTGAAAATCCGACCAAAATTGACGGACAAAATGGCCGCCGTTTGTACACGAATAGTGTGAAAATATGTTATATCAAGGTTGTGGACCCTATATAGGTCACAAATTTGAACCGATTTTGATGAAACTTGACATGTATGTTTATAACTCAAAGATCTTGGTTCCTTTCGATATTTGCACCCATCGGATCGTAACTTCCTGAATTATGTCCCCTGATTGTCCGAAAATAGCTTTTGTTAGCTTGTGGTCCCTCTGGAGGTCAAAATTATTATCCGATTTAAAAAAACGTTTGATTATATAACCGTTACATGGTTATGAAGAGAGAATTTGAATTTTGTGAAAATCGGACCATAATTGACGGACAAAATGGCCGCCGTTTGTACACGGATAGTGTGAAAATATGTTATATCAAGGTTGCGGACCCTATAGAGGTCACAATTTTGAATTGATTTTGATGAAGCTTGACATGTGTGTTTATAACCCAAAGATCTTGGTTCCTTTCGATATTTGCGCCTATCGGATCATTACTTCCTGAATTATGTGCCCTGATTGTACGAAAAATCACCCTTTTTAGCTTGTGGTCCCTCTGGAGGTCACAATTATTATCTGATTTAAAAAAAACGTTTGATTATATCACAGTTACACCGTAGCTATGGCCGAGTTTGAATTATGATTTTCTGATGATTACTTAAAAAGCAACAACTCTTGTTGACTGCCCGGACGATTTGGCTGCTGTGTGGGCATATGTTTCGTTGCCTGGCAACCTATTTTTGATTATTTGAAATGTCCTCTATATACTTAAGACACCAAATGTTTCATTTGGCACCTGACTAATTTTTGTGTAAAATATTTGGCCAATTTATTTTTCAGTCTTTTCTTGATAGAGATTCAATACCTAAGTCACTATTAAGGTTTTTAGAAGTAAATATCTACACAGGTAGTATGGAGTAAGTATGTAAAAATTGCTATCTCAGAAACATTCTTACTAAAGTTCTTATTTGGCCTAGTACTCACAACCCTAATACCCGGTATATCATATCCTGGATTAATTGTCAGACTAAACCTTTAGTACTACTACAACTAAGCATCTAATTGTCAGACTTATCCTTTAGTAGAACAATAACTAAGTATCAAAAATTATCCCAGCCCTTAACTTACACAGTTGTGACCCTTGATCAATTTCAAAAATCTGTGGAGACTCTCGAGGCTAAATGTATTACAATACAGTGTTTGTGTGCATAAGACAATAAAGCAGTCTATTGATTTTCAGCTTTTCCGATAATTGCTAAATTTATCCTCTGATTGTTTTTAAGTTCATGTAAAGAAAAGTCTTTTGATTTTCAATGATTTCCAATAATTGCTCAATGGGTTGTTACTCTTGAACAAGGTTTGTGTGTTTTTTTTTTTAATGCCCCCATTATCTACAAATGTATAAATCGGTTGCAACCATTGTGGACTGTTCGGGCTACTTAGTTGCTGTGGCTAATGCTAAATGTATAGAAACATTTGATTTGTCTACTTTATATACCAGGTACTATGCTTCAACATTCTGACCTTAAAGAGTTGGTTGACAAAGCCCTCAGTGCAGAGGAAAAGACAGAAACCTGTGTGTTTTTCCATACGTTTTAATATTGATATCCTTAGAGATTATGAAATTTTAACAATTTGTCAAACAAAGTTGTAAAATTTGTAAATGTGTGATTCATTTCAGATCTTTAGATAGATTAATTGATAATAATACTGAAACTCATCAACCTTTAATTTCCTTCTCATTTGATGCTTTCCTAAATGAAAATTCTAAAAGTAAGTAAAATTGATTGTTGTTTACAATGTTTCCTAAATGCAAATTCTAAAAGTAAGTAAAATTGATTGTTGTTCTGAAAGTTGAAACCTTTGATAACATGATAGAGATGATCTCTATTTATCGTCAAATTTGGTGTGAAGCATTGGGACCAGAGCGGATGAACCTAATTGGTTTTCAGCACCTAAGATATATTATTTGTCTAGAAAAGCTTGTGAAAAGATTGCGATCAGATATTGCGTTAGTATAAATGCTTGTCGAAATCTACTATGAAATATCATCACAATGTCAAGTTTTACATGAAAAAGCAATACGAACATGTTAAAAATGATCAGGAAAACATATCCTTGTCCATTTTGGTAGTAGTAAGCATATACACTATCATGGCGGCACAACACGTCAAAGGTGATGATGAACAAAAAGGGTTTGAGGCCTGCTATACTTGGCAACATTGTTTTTGTTTCAATTTCAACACCCATGTAACTTTTAAAATCCCCGTTTCCAGCCTACTACTACATGTATATGTGTACATCAGTTAAAAGAAGTAATGATAACCTCAAAAGTGCACCAATATGAGAGCAGCTCCCACAAAACCAGACGGATAGTCATTTTTATAATAGTAGAGCTGGCACCACATTTGAATAGTCCACAGCTAAGCTTTCCAAAAATGCAATTCTTTTTAAATTTGTCGTATCATCTGGAGTTGAGTACGGCTTATTAATAGTAACAAGAAGGCATACACTTTGTGCTTTTGTGCCCAAAATACAAAATGAAGATGTGCGACAAGCGCATGGTTTCGAGGGAGCGGGTCACATATGTCACTTAAAGTTAAGCAGGTTTTTCTCACTTACATGGGCCTTTGAATACCAGTGAAAGACAAAGCATGTTTAGTTATGGAAGGTTACTTAAGGGGACATTTGATGCTAAACATTGCCTTTGCATACCACTTATCCTTATTCACCACAGGAAATTACCATATATATGTTAAATCTAGTAGTTGGGTGACTTAACTTAAGACTTAAAATTTCATTTGAATGTAGATTCTGATTTTTCCAATTCACTGCAAAGATTCACTGGTCATCACTAGATTAAAATAGCATTATGCAAGAGCAAAATCTGCTTATTACAGGTCTTTCTTTAGGCCTGAAATGTTATCTAAATAATCAATTAGACATTAATTAACTCATCCAGACTATAATAAACTCTTGATGTCAAGGCTAGCCTTCGATGTTGGCGGATTAAATTCCTATATGCCGCTTTATTGCCATTGATAATTAAATCTATCAAGTGGATAATGGAGACTATGCTGTTTATATTAATGATTTTAGTAATGATGAGGCTATGCGAATATTTCACTCGCTTCGTTCTCGGCTAATAGTGGATCAATTTGACTGAAATTTTCAGCAAATTACCTTTACACTATCTAGTTTTTAACAATTATAGTAAGAACTGCCATCTCTTTATCTTATCTTCCGTAATGTATCTTTAACTTGCAACCTAATGGCTATAGAATTGTGTACATGTATATCATCAATTTTTGTTTTTCAGGTACATTACCAGATATAGTTGTAGAAGGTGTCACAATGGGTCTTTATGCACCTTTAGAAAACTTCTTACCAGGATAATATTGGATGTGACACTTTATGTGATGGTTGGTGTTTGATATGATATATATATCATCTACCTCTATGTCATACTCATAGACAATTTTAAATATACCAATGATATAAATTGACTAATATACATAACTATTTATAGTCATTTAATGGAAATCAAATATAACAGGCTTGTGTCTATTTATTGTTATATCTATTTTATCATGTTGTTTACAGAGTATTTGTGCAATAAAAAGAGTGTATATGATTAATTAGAGCCTTTAAGTTATTCTACATGTGGCTGACACGGTTGGTATGAAAAAAGTCTCCATCACAAAATGTATTCTAATACACTACATATATCGCAGGCTAACAATAGCATCGAGAGTTGAGTATGGCTTTGATAAATCAATTAATGTCTCATTGACATTTTAGGATAATATTTCAGGCCTAAGGAAAGACCTGCATAATGCATGTTTAAGGTGCTGTACCACTGATGACGACTCCGTCCTATGTTATGTGTGTGTACCATGAATGATGCCTCCAATGGCCTAATACTAATAATAGCACCAAACACGAAAAAGATCTATCACATACCATTGATATTAGTTCACAGTAGTCCTCAAGTAACATTGAAGTGAAACCGAAAGTGAACAAAATCGAAATTATAAAAACGGCTCCTTAAGAAATGGTGCCATTTGGAGTAGGTTCATAACAAACCCAGCGGTTGCTAGGCAGGAGATGGATAGAGAGAGAGAGAAATGGACTTAAACTCCACTAGACACAAACTAGGTCACTTTGGGACTAACATACGGTTTAATTTTATTTCAATAATTCGCTTGCGCGTCTGGGTCTTGAGCAGTGGGAGGAAACCGGAGTACACAGAGAAAACCCACAAGATGGATAGAGAACATGCTTATAAAAATGAGATTTTTCATACAATCATGTGGACAGACTTTTTTATACAATCAGGGGCCATGATCCACAAAGTTACAATCTGATACTGCCAATATTAAAAGGAAACAAAATTGTTACCTGTAGACTGCCAACAAACAAATTATGGATGGATGGACTGGGAAGACAGGGCAAACCATGTAAATATCTTTATTGACTGTATACCCCTAAATGTCCCTTATGTTACATCAGATACAAGATTTTAAAGGAAGGAAAGTTTATTAAATCAACATTACAATACATGCTATAAAGTGATAAAAATAATATATACACATGTAGATAAAGTAATTTACATCACATTGTGTAAGGAGTATAGTAAAATCATCACCCTGACTATCCTCATTATTGTGTGCTAATATAATACACATAGTTCATGAAAACTATTTATAGTATAGAGATATAGTTATTAATACACATTTAATTAATATATCATTAAAAACAAAGAAATCAACAACAGCTATATACTAAGCTAATGAATATTATATATTAATATACAGTACTTCTACACTGATGAAATTATAGGATAACTTCGGATTAAATGGAAACGCTGGTCTCTTGGGATAGAATGGGGTTTTAACATCTTGCCGACACTTAATTTGGTCATTTTGATGCCAACATGTGTGTGTGGTCCTCCACCAAAGTGATATCGCAGGCAAGAGACCAGTACTGTACTTTTTATTCATTTCTATTTGCTTGGGGAGCAGCATTTCCCCTACAAGTCCAGTCTGTTGGACACTACCCATGAGAAGTGACAACAAGGCTTGATAATCCTAAAGGTACATGTACTTCTCAACCCACATTGAAATTCAAACCTGGGACATATTTGGTAATTAGCCCTTTGGATAGAATCCATCTTAAATTTGGCATACAACACAAAAGAAACCAGTGCAATGTAATTGAATAGTGAAAGTGAAAAGGGGTTGATAGTTGAATCAAAATAGCTTCCTTAAATACTATTACACAGAGACTACAGATTATATACAAATGTAGAATTTACATATTTATATTCATTAATATTATCATTATTAGTTCCAGTACATTGTCTTGAATTTAAAAAAAGAAAGCCAAAATCAACACACATCTACTTAAAACTGTTTAGGCTAAAATGATAAAAAATATAACGTTTCTCGCAAACAACTGTTTCTCTACTTCACAATCAAATAATAACACTTGAATTTCTAATGCTATCAGTAAGTATAGCAAGTGAACCTTTCACATACGTACCTGTGTATCATTTATTGATTTCATGCTTTTATCAATCTTGTATCAGGAACTCATTTTGTAGTTCTACTATAAAGTTTATCTTGATTAATCAGTGTAATTGTATAATAAATAATTAAAGGATTGGAATGTGAAAACAAATATATATATAGATAGATGAATACATCTTGCAATTTACAAACATCCATCCTAAAATGACTCAACCTCTTTGATTTAGGTCAAAATATATTTAGATTTTAGATGAATTTATTTTTGTGGGATGACAAGCTATATTTTTTTTTAGTTATAAATGACAGATAAAACTATTGTTGACATATAACCAACTTTGGCTTTTAGTATTGACAGACTCCATCACATATATTTCATTTTCACCTAAATCAAAGAGGTCTAAATCTTAATTTATGGTTCTTATGAAAAGCTTCATCAATTGCAAATATATTTGTTTTTGCAAACACTGCATTATTGTTGTGAAAAGTCAAAGTGAACTTTTAAAATTCCAAGTACACTGAAAGCCACATGGGGGAAGAAAGAGTTAAATGTAAGTTACATCATTTCTATTTATGAACAATAATTCATTAAAACAAAGTAAATTTATAAAAATGTAAAATTCTCTCTCATTCGCATACACTGAAACATGTACATCACCATGATATATGCATGCTAAAATTTTTCTTAACTTGACTCTATATTTTCTTGTATCTAGTTATTATTATATGTAACTAACTTTCCACTGTCACACACACACTAATATTACCTACACATTAGAAGATTCACACAAAATTAACAGAACCATTATAGACTCTTACATTGTATTTAACACAAGCATTGACATTAATATACATATATATGCTAGTGTGAAAATTTGAAAAATAAAGAAGGTTGAGTAGTTTTCAAAACGAGTGCTAAAATATATTTTAAAATTACAATCTTCATCATTGTGTAAAGGGACTAATTATCTCAAAGGGTTGGCATCCACACAAAAACAATCCAATTTTCAAAATTTCACATTAAAACATATATAGCTTCTATTTAAACTTGAGTGAAGAAAGAGTTTCCCAGCAATTATTTTTTTTGTCATAAAATAAATCTTCATTTAGTGAATTCTTTCAACCAAAATAATTTGAACTTGTACAAAGCATTATCATTTATGGTTGAGCAGAGTATCAATATTTCAACTAAATGTTCATTAACTGTGACATTTAATATAACATAATCTTAATCATTTAATCCATTTTCTAAGCTCTCACATTCCTCTGTCTCACTTCATTTGCCTCATTAGCATTGGCGCTTCCACTGAAAATAAAACATGTTTATCAATACTTTATTCATATCAGCATATTAATTAGTAATAATAATAGGGATCAATCTGGCAACAGATAAAGGAGATTACAACAATTAAAAGATTTTAATATTGTACCAAGGATTAACAATTATATAATCATTCAATGTATGTTTTAACTGACACATGGGCGATTTAGAATCACAATACAACAATGTTTTCGGAGAGATAGAGTTTAATGTCTGCTCAACACAAACTAGTTCATTTCAAAACTAACATATGGTTCAATTTTTATTTCAATAATTCGCTTGTGGGTATGGGTCTTTAGCAGTGGGAGGAAACCTAAGTACACAGAGAAAACCAACGAGATGGGCGATTTAGAATCACAATACAACATTATTTTCGGAGAGACAGAGTTTAATGTCTACTCAACACAAACTAGTTCATTTCAAAACTAACATAAGGTTCAATTCTATTTCAATAATTCGCTTGTGCGTATGGGTCTTTAACAGTGGGAGGAAACCGAAGGACCTGAGAAAACCCACTAGGTTGGACAGAAGACCCTACCTCTTGTAACATACAACCGGGGAACTCTTGGGTACAGAAAATTGCCAAGACAGCCTAGAGAGAGAAATATTTTGATAGGGTTCCTCTGTATTGAGACCTTATTTCTGTATTGCTTTCTCAAGCTCTACCATTCAAGTTCAATTCTTTGAAGAACTGTGTACTGTATTGAGTTCACTAATACAAATGTGTATCTTTCAAATCCATAAATTACCTTTTCACATCAGTTTCATCATTATCAGCTGGATCTTCTTTACTGCGTTTCTTTTCATAAATAAAGATAATGATACATAAAATGACAACCTCGGCTACAATACCAAGGAATGGCCAGAGAGCAGCAAGCTTATCTGAAAAAGATCAAGATAGTTAATTAGATTTAAGTATTCAATTTATAAAACATACAGGGGCTGTCCAACTTACGAATACATCTTTCACAAGTAAAGTCCAACTTACGAATACATCTTTCACAAGTAAAGTCAAATAATTTAAATTTATTTCACACTTTTTAGGGGATTTTTCAGAATGGTTTCCGCTTGTCAATGATGTAGGGCCGAGGGCCTGGCAAGGAACAGAGTACACATACGCGTACCCATAAAAGAACCCTTCATAGTTTTAATCGAAATACATTAAGGGTAGCCCAGTTGGTGCAGAAGAGTAGAAGGTTAAAGCCAATTTCATGTCCATTTCAACAGACTGCGTGTTAAAATGTTTTAAATTATTTAAAAGAAATTTTAAATGTTGGGTAGCATTTCCCCATGATACTCCACCCACTTGTTCTGTTGAAGAGGGGGTCTCATTACATGATTATTATCCAGTCCTTATTCAGCAGACTTAAGCTAAAATAAGACACTGTGTACCATATTATTAATCAAAGATCTCCCGTCCCCCTCCCTCGTGAGGTAATTTGACATTTGACAAACTAATCAAAAAACCAATATGATGGCTTAGAAATGCAGTGTAGAGTTGGATAAAACATAAAAAGCACAGTAAGGGGATTGTTGCATAGAAATCACTTATCATTGCACCAAATTATTGTAAAATATTACCTTTAACTCTAACAAGGATAGTACTGTTTGCTGTAGTATTATATCTCATGCTACTAGCTAGACACATGTAAGTTCCTTTATCCTCAAACTCTACATGTTCTATTTCTAAAATACCATTATCTAGACCACTACCAGGTTTGAACTCAATTCTCCCATTAGCAGCAAGTACTACACCATCTTTACTCCAGGTAATGTTTCCCAATGGATGACCATAGACTCCACACTTCAATTCAAGGCGATCTCTTTGGATCAAATTCTTTGATTTCTCAAATCTTCTTATCAAAGGTGAGGCTGATAAAATAAAACGTAACTGATAAAATTCTGAAGTGAATATTATGGCAAGAGCAATTCTTGATTAATATTTAGGCTTTTTTTCCAATCTTGATATGAACAGATTACTTACCAAAGATATTAGCTATAACAGATTACTTACCAAACAAATTAGCTGTAACAGATTACTTACCAAACAAATTAGCCGTAACAGATACTTTCTGACTAACTTTAGATCCATTTGCATGACTGCTAAAGTCAAAAACACATTGATAGGCACCAGCATCTGCTCTCTCTGTAAAAACATACAAAACATATGCTATATAGATGGATGACTTTTTTAAAATACATTCACATCTATATTATATCCAGTAATCAAATTACTAATCATTTTGTTAAACCCAAGTCGAAAATGTTCAATATGTAACATTAAGTGATGGTATTGATGTAATAAAACTTTACACCAAGTTTCAAAATTCCCCTTCAATTAGAGTTATTGTGTTTTACACTCTTGGCAAATCAAAAATGGTTATCCATGTTCATGTTAAAGCAGGAATATTCATTGGTGAAGACATTAACACAACGAGCATCTATATCATGTCTGAACATTCTACGTCAGGTGGGATTTGAAGTGTCGTACATGTTCACTTTCGATGATACCTTCTGTCATACAAGGAGTATCTATAGCTGTGTCCAGTGTCCAACCTCTTTGTTCTATATATTGCATCTTTATATTCTTAACCATATTGATTGTTTTTTCCTTGACAGTTTGAGTGAGATTGTATGAGAAACTTCTTGTTTTCTAATGAATGTTAGCAAACTGAAATATGATACCATACCTGCATTTTTTATTTCTAAGATATGATAGGGCATGGTATTATTGACAGTATATTTCTCTTCATAATCTTCTAAAGTAGTTATAGGTTGATGTTCTCTTTCCCAGGTAACTGTGTAGTTTGTCGGAAAACTAGTACCTTCAGTTTCACATTCTAATTTTACAGATCCCATGCTTCTCTTAAACTCAACATCATTGGAATTTACTAAAAAAAGAGAATATACAAAAAGTCCATATATAACTAAAATTTGACAGTGCATTACATGAAGGTAGAGGCTGTCTAATTAAATTAAACACTATTTTGTTTCTTTTTTTTCCACACATCTGCATTTTAATAATTTTATGACATCAAATTAATAATGAGGAAATATCAGGAAATTATTCAATTCAATTCACTGTTTGAAATGACTTTCAAAATTAATAAACAGGTAACTCAGATAAACAATTTTAGTTTATTATTGTATACCAATAATGAATGAGCTGATAAAAGCAAGAAGCTTTTATCTATCAACGGCCATGTATGGTCACCGATTTGTGTTGGGTATCAATAGTTATTTTTACTATCGATAATCGGCACTGAAATGTCGGTTGATAGTATCGAAACAATCTTATTTTCACGGTGGTAACCAAGAATGGGTTTCGTATTTAAAAGTCAAAACCATACGATGTTGCGATAGATGTTTTTTATTTGTCTAATTAATAATTAAACGTTTCATATTACGTATAAATTGTACTTAATTTTTAAAAAATGTAGCCTTGGTTCTGAATGACGAAATACCGTTGATAGGCCGATGTATGTGGAGGAACCATAATAAAATGAGCATAAGTCGATTCAAAACATTGCGTACGTGAGAGCGACCAATACCAACATGACGGACAATCCGTTGTCAATTCGCGTGCAAAAATTTAAAGAAAATTTAATAGCCTAAATAACTTGATATCACGAATTCGTAAATTGTTTATTATTATTAAAATAATGTAGCCTTGATTCCGAATAAAAAATACAAACGTTTTTGTCATCTATCAGCCATTTATAATGAGCAGACGAATTCTGAAAGTTTAGGGTGAAAACTTCGGGTTATTTGCATATCCGGGTATATCCAATTTAGCGAATTCCATGATATAGTGATTATTGCTTCTAATGAAAGTATTGTTTAAATGAGGGCGAATTCATTTCAACATTGTTTGGGGAGAAAAAAGGCTACATTGAGATTGAGACTTTGAAGTAAATATAAAGTGACCGATGTAGGCTATTGTGTTATTATACGAAGGATTAAGTCACAGAAAACATTGAGTCGAATCCTCTACGCAGGCACAAAGAATGCATTATGTTTGTAAAGGTAATAAATATATTGAACGGGTTGTGATCGTCAGGCCTCTAACAACAGTTTGACTGAGAAAAGAGATGTAAAATAAACAGATTTATCACATAATATTACAAATTTGGGCACTTAATATAAGCAAAATCTGCTTTTGAAAAACACTCTCCTAGAATATCTGAGGTGTAGGTTTTTAAGAAAGCGATTTTCTGAATTTGTAATTTTAGGTGCAGCTTTTAGAGCTCTCCATGATTTTATTCCTTTCAAACCCTGCATCTGGACAATACTGCTGTTGTCAGTTTGGAAACTTACAGTATTACCAAACATAATTAGATATTTGTATTTTACAGATAATTAAACATGACGTAATTTCAATTGCATGCTTTACAGCTCCTTAGCACCATTATATAAGAATGTATTTATTAATTCAATATTCAATTCAAGTGCATAAATATTTACCTTTTGCAACTACAACAGTGATGGAAAACTTGGTACCAGATGGTGATTCCACACAATCATATGTTCCAGCATCAGCAGCACTACTGCTTGACTTTACAATATTCAAAACAGTTTTCTTTTTATCACCAGATATTGTTGAATGTTTTGTTTCTTCTGTAATCTTAGCGCCATCTTTTTTCCATTCAATGTCGCTACCACTATTGCTCTCTGTGATATGATTGCAACTTAAGTTAAAAGCAGAGGGTGCAATAACATACAGGATATCATAAGGCGGGGAAACAGTGATGGACTGACCTGTAACAACAAATATATAAGTGTGTTAAATTTGATAAATACATAATGTAAAGAATGTCATATGTTTAGATTATTACAGTACAACTAACTGGCAGTAACCAAAAACACAAGGTATTTAATACATTAGGGTCATTCCATATCAAGTGGACCAATTTTGGGGAAATTGGGAAATCCACCCTCTCAAAAAAATCTGGAAAAAATATATGTTAAAGTACATGGCCTAAAACTACCAAATACCAATTTTTAGCTTCTTAGGTCAAATATTGGCGGAGATATCACCATTTGAAAAAAGGTTGCCAATTGGTAATAAAAATTCTCTTATTTCTGTTAGGTTTTCAGCTCCGTTGTTTATATACTTCTAAAGTGTCTAGAACCCCCTAACTTGGCAATATAATAGAACTACAAACATAGATTACGATTCTTTGAAAAAATTTGGGGTAGGGGGTATCCCTACTGTAAGGATTGCCATCAAAGTTGGAAAAAAATAAACAAATCAGGATGACTTCAACAGTCGACACTGGTTGATATATTTTCAAAGTAAAAAGTCTGTAAATTTAAAAATAAAATATGCTTGTTTCTTGTTAATAAAGTTGAATGGCCAATCTTGATTATATTTTGGAGATCCTGATTATATGTTGGAGAACAAAACTGCTTAATAATTTTGTGTTAAAAACACCTAAAATCCTCTACCTTAGGACCGAACTGGTCGTCAGTTTTCATCAGGATATGGAGACCAGTGTAGACCTACCAAGCCAGGCGCGGATCCAAAGGGGGGCGCCACCTGGCGCACGCCCCCTCCATTTTTTGTGGTGGCGAACAATTTTTAGCTCCATATATTCTCGCGGGAAAGGAGAACAAAAAAAGTTAAGGTTGGAAATCCCAATTTTGGGGATTTGGTTGATTGCCCGTCTGTCCGCCCACCGAGGGCTGGACTTCGCACTCTCAGTGGGACAGCACGCCCCCTCTTTCTTAAAATCCTGGATCCGCCCTTGTACCAAGCTGTATTATACGGTGTCTGGATAAAACCAGACTTTCCTTTTATCAAAATAGTGTGTAGGTGAGATTTATCTTTTGTTATCAAGTAATCTAATTTTATAGTCTATCGCAATAGATTATTAGGTCACCAAACCAAAAAAATTGACCACAAATCTTAAAAGGGTTACCCTGACCAGCTGATCTTTTGAGAAAAGGTAAATACACCATTTCTCTTAATAAATAGCATACGTACATAAACTTTTATTTCTAAGACTCACTTAAAATCCGGGGGGGGGGGGGGGGGAGGAATTCCTTGTAACCGCCAAGTTGGGGAATTCTTATTGTTAATCATGTTGCAAAATTCACCCTACTTAGTCAAATTCAAAACCCTCAATTTCTAAAAAAATATATCAAGATTCTTAACCATTTAACATTTTTTATGGTCGTTCTGACTAAAAGTACATTCACTTCGACCACTCTGTGCTGAACAACAAAATATAACAAATTTAATGTTGATGATCATTTCGAAAATATTCTGAAAATCGACATATTGACTCGAGGCTATCCTGTAGGCCTAGTTTTTGGTACTTTTTATTTCACTCTTTTTTGGCCCAGCGTAAGAAGAGAATGTTCTTTCTCCAATGATAGGTTATTAGTATTATGAGAGGAGACAGAAAAAGCCTGTCACAGACCCAGTACAATATTCAATCACAATATCCTACTATAACTTAACATGAGCTTTTCGATCAGCTGATCATCTCGACCTACATTTGTACTTGCCGACTGCGAATAATCAAGAAATACCACTATCGCTATTAATAATGCTAACGGTAAACTCAAACTGGGCTAAGCCAGATCTCAACTGCTTTTAGTTTTGGAAATACAGGCACTTGACTCGCTTCTTTCTCATACTTACATTCACTACCTACAAACATAGCTAATGCTATACTTAAAATCTGTAAACCCCGTCCCATCGTCAAATTATTCAGATATCCTTCTAAGTTTTAAATATAATTTGTACACCGCACAGCAAAAGCTAGTTTTCTCTTCTACTAGCCCGCAATCCTTCGATAAATCAACATGGAGGAAAAACCTTAACATACGCATGCGCAAAGTATGACATAGATCACCAAGAAAGGGTCAGAGACCCCGTAATACATTATGGATATTACGAGGCCACATTAAGGTTATTGCGTTATTCGCTTACGAAATAACATCGTAAAAAAAAAAAAGAAAAGGAAAAAAAAAAAAAAAAAATTACTCAAAGACAAGTCATTAAATTTACATCATTTAATTTAGCCTCCACCAACATTTGTTAAATTTATGTTTTTAAGTTCCGATTTGAAACCAGAATTAATTAACCTATTTCAATTGAACATGACAAAAAGTTTCAAAATGCCACCCTTTCAGTTCCCAAAATATTTTATACTACGTCGCAATAAGTAAAACTGTAAAACTTTCTTCATTCCATAAATATAACTGGCGTCCAAATCAAAACTATTGAAAAACGTGACCAACAATGAAAGATTGTTATATAGATTATTATTACATTCTAGCCCTACACTTTCATATCCAAAATTTGAATGATTTCATAAAAATTCAAAAAATTATGAATAATTGAAATATTAACAGAAACGATCTTGCTAATTACGGACAAGAGCCTTATTTTGTCAGTGGCGCCCAAGGCACCTATTGTCAAATGTGACCGCCAAAATTATAACAACAGTTATAGTAAAATTTGACAAAACGGCCTTACTAATCACCGACAATAATGTTTTTGTTTTTTTTTATTTCAATTTCACTTACCCTAATTTTCTTAATTGTGTATGAAATCTTTTGAAATTTGGATATGATGTGTAGTTCGGTCGTCATTTGCAATACTTTATACCCCATTGACTTATTACACCAGTGTAGATGATGGATTTTGCTGAAACTAATGGCACATTTACTAAAAAATTTTTGTTCTTGTTGTTTTTATTTAAAAAAAAAAATTATAAAATAAATGGCTTTTATTTAGGAATAAATATACCAAAGAATACATACATGTTTACGGACCCTGGTCCGTAGCCAGTTCATAAAATTTGGTGAGGCTATACGAAATTTTTTTGGAGGGGCTGAGGATGTGGTCGACTAAGAACACTCGTAATAAATCATTATTGTTTTCGAAATATTTGCGGGCGGGGGGGGGGGCTACGGGCCCGCATGTTTATCTTCTGACAAGAGGATATTCAGATACGTGATCACCAATATCGTGAACAGCACAGACAGTCCAAAATTCCAAAGTATATATATCAACCTTGCACATAACATGTAGTGGTGGTAATGATAAATGTTTTCAGAATAAGGTGGTTTAAACACTTAGAGATGTATGTCTATGCGATAGGCGGAGGACATAGAGGACTCATGAAAACGAGACATGGTACTGAGAGCTTTTAGTCCCTTCATTTATAAGGGGAGTGGATGGCCGAATGGATAACGCATGCGCGTTGTATCATAAGGTCTGTCATTGAGTTAAGTGGCACGGATTCGATCCCACGCTTCTGCGTGGCAAGGAGTGGGTCGCTTGCCCAATATCGTGGTTCCTTAACACTGCTGAAAGACCCTTGCGCACAAGATAATTAAGGAAATAAAATTGAACCATATTGTTAGTCTATAATGACCTACATGACAATGTAGTTTGTGTCGAACGGACGTTAAACGCCATTTATCTTCCTCTCCTTTAACTTATTATAGTCTACTTCAAGTTTGTATCCTAATATACACTGTCGACAAGACATAGGCCTATCTCTTGAGTGTTAACATGAACGTTTTAAATGAGTAAATATTGAACGAATGAATGTCCCACTTTTCTTGCTCTTTACCAAATTCCAACTGCCAACGGCGCTTATACGTTAACGCCAATGAGTAAACGGGACCCTGGATTTTCATGCCATCCGAAAAACTATAATAGACACTTTTCCTTGTCAAGCCCAGATGTTGATCGTCTTATATACTATTCAAAAAAAGTAGGGGATATTTGATTTTTAAGTGTTATTAAAGTCACCTAATGAAACTGACGAAGAAACAAATGACAAAATAAAATGAAGTTCACATTCATCGATTTATTCAAAATGATCGTTAGACTAAGTAAGACACAGATTGACCATTATAAGGGTAAAATGATACCCGGGGCCAAACAGCAAAGTTACCACAGCATCACAACAAAGTCAGTAACGGGTAAATCCTCCTCTGTTTGCCAAACAAGCATTGATCCGACGTGGCATACTCATAATGAGACGTCTAAGGTCATTTTGGTCCAGATTGTCCCATTCCTGGTGCAACGCAGCAGCAAGTTCTTGGACATTGACAGGACGTTGTTGACGTTGACGTAACCTCTGCCCAAGCATGTCCCAGACCTGCTCGATGGGGGAGAGGTCGGGACTCAGTGCTGGCCAAGGTAATGTGGTGATGTTCTGTTGTTGGAGGTAACCTGTAACGATCCTGGCCCTGTGACATCTTGCGTTGTCATCCTGGAAGATGAAACGGCGGCCATGACGTCGTGCGAACAGCACAACATGGACTGCCAAGATGTTGTCCCGGTAGTACTGGCCTGTGACACGCCCTGCAACAACATGTAAAGCCGTTCTTCCAGCAACAGTGATGCCTCCCCACACCATAACAGAACCACCCCCAAATCGATCATGTCTGATGACGTTAACGTTCCGACGACGCCACACTCTCCTACGTCTGTCCAAAAAATCAACAGTGAACCTTGACTCATCTGAAAACATCACATTGCTCCAGCGTCGATTATCACAGTGTTGACGACCCCTACACCAACGACGTCTTGCCTGAATGTGATGATCTCTCAAACAAGGGATCACGCGAGGGCGTCGGGCGCGAAGGTGACCCCTATGCAGTCGATTCCGAATCGTTTGGCCACTCACGCTCACACCAGTGTCTGATTTGCTGTGATGACATGATTTCTCAAGGCCAAGGTACGGATAAATCGATCCTGGGCTTGAGTTGTCGCCCTTGGTCGACCTGAGCGTGGTCTGTCCTGTACAGATTGTGTATCACGGTATCTGGACCATAGCCTGCTTATGACAGACATAGGAACATTCATCGTCCGCGCCACAACCGCCTGTGTTGTGCCGATCTGTAGCATGCCAAGGGCACGTAACCTTTCATTTTGGGTAAGCCAACGCATATCATAATTTGTTTTCTGGTCACTAAAACAATTAAACTGATGTTTCCACCCTGGAATTCAATGCCACAATGACTGTAACATTCAAAGTCAGAGTCGTGCAAATCTTGGGTTGGACCCCCATGATGATCCCAAGCATCACCAGCATTCCATGCGGTAGCTATTGGTGCGTTTGGGCGTCACATGTAACTGGAAATGTTTCTTCTGTTAGGTTCCATAGTGACATTTTTCGTAGTCATTTGCATATTTTAGTATTATGCCCCCAAAATCAAATATCCCCTTCTTTTTTTGAATAGTATACTACGAGCTCAACAGTAAAGACGTCGTCTTTTGTTGGCTCCCCGCCAGTCACGTCGATATAAGGTGGAATGATCCAGCAGATTTTGCTGCCACACTTTTTAATACCATTCCCTGATTTCAAATCAGCTATCACACAATTTATATACGATCGCTGGCAACGGTCTTGGGATCTTGCTGATACAAATAAACTTCATCACATCAAGCCTATCTTAAGGCCCGGTCCCAGTGGCCGATGGACACAAAACGTATGCAAAAAAGGACGCAACGGACGAGCAAATTTTCGGGGGTAGCTCCATCCGTTTTCATCCGCTCAGACATGGACAAAATAGACGAGAAAATTTTAGCAAATGGGACGGAAAAGAACGAACGTATGGGAAGTATATAGCAGGGATGTTAAATGGATGTTCATCGGAAGTCTAGCTGATGGAAGTGGATGGTAGCTTAGGCAAAATCCAGACATCCTTCAATATACCAGGGTCCGTATTCAAAGGATAACGTAAGTCTAAGATATTAGCCACTTAACTACTAGTTTTCACATAAATATACGTAACTTCCTGTAATTCAAAGACAGTGTTAAGCATCAATTTTTACCTTAAAGTTAAGCTGCCTTAACTTTTAAGTGTCTAGTCTTTTAGCGGTATTCAAAGGCTAATTTAAGTGATCGTGGGAGGTACCTTAAAGTTAAGCGAGATTATAATGAGTTCTTTTAATCGCAGTAGTGTAGTAGCAGGCCGGTTATTGCGATTTTTAAAGTTAGTGGATTGAGATCGAATCCTCTTTGACAGGTTGTAGGATGGAGGACCCGACAAGGGATGACATCTAGTCCTTCGGATAGGACGAAAAAACCCTGATTTCTATAGAAGAGTAGGCCGTAGCACCGTTATTCGGGCAAAGTTTCCCTCATAGCTTATCAGCCCAGTCGGAGCAGAACAGATGGACGTTAAACCTCATTTCCATTCATTTTCCTACTTTTTATGCACCAGGTTGTAGTGCCATAATAATACTTTAAAAGAGCTAAGTCTTTAAGTCAGTATCATCCAAAATCTTCAACATTGAAAACACGAATTATTTGTCAATTTAAATCAAAGTTAATGCTGTGATCTAACCGGAAAAAGATGGGCTTCTGATATCAAATATTTAAGACAAAATGAATATTTTACCATTGGTACACGAATCGTGTACCGTAATGCGTTTCAGCTCCAGTTCTAGCAAGAGACTCGAGGAACGAGGCTAGAAACATTGTACCAAAATCAAACGGCGTATGTAGACTGGAATAACTAGACGCTAAAAAAATGCCTTAGGTTGACACTGCTGGTTTATTTCGCCGAACATAAATGATTTGAAATTAGAGTAAAAACGGAAACCATTGAATGCAAATCAGTTTATATACACTCATATTACCTTATTATATGCGTTGTGACCCACTTGAGTCAATTTCTAGGTCCCAAATGTTAGCAATTTAGCTCCTTTAATAGTGTATAAGGTCACTGCCACCGAAATGGTCAAGGAGTTTTTCTGGTAATTTATCATGTTCGTAGTGCTTAATCATGTTTTCCACGACTGTCACATTATAAAGTTTGCTGCGTTAAATATATTGTAAAATTTTACATTGTGAAGACATTCCATTGTAAATTTCAGAAAATATTTATCACGATTTATTTCTTTTACAATTCATTCACTTATACATATTTGAAGTTAGCTGCAAGTTGACAATGATTGCAACATGTTATTGTCTTCGTTCGTACATAAATTTAAAAATATGATGATGATTGCTGACCCAAGCTTGTCACCAATTATTTACCTATTTAATTTTAATCAGTAATATTTATTCGGGTAGAAATACGGGCCCGGGCCTATGAATTTTCCAAATTTAATGATAGATTTCATTGATCAACACTGAAATGATTTGTACAATTCAACTAAAAAGCAAACGGTCTTTGCGAATTGCTTCATATAACATTTTCACTTACACAAAGTTGATATTTATCTTTAATTGATATTTGTTTTTATTTATGTATATAGATAATATTGTGATTATTTTTTTCTAGTTTGTCTCGCAGAATCTCACCATATGTTTGTCGCAGTAAAGCCCGGTTGGAGCTGACGTGTCATTCAACAACATTTCATTTCACTTCATTTCCTTATCAAGCCCAGTGGTTGGGTGGGGGAAGGGGGGTGGATGGCCTAGTGGTCTAGAGTGCCGCGCTTTGACCTCTGGCTGGCCGGTAACCTCTGGCTCCCACTGCTAAAGACCCCTATCGCAAGCGAATTATGGAAATAAAATTAAACCATGTTAGTCCCAAAATGACCTAGTTTGTGTCGAGTTGACGCTAAACCCCATTTCTCTCTCTCTCTTGTCAAGCCCGAATAAATATGGAAATGGAAAAAAAAAGAAAAACAGAGATCTCTATATCAAAATCTGTACTACAGCTGTTGCTAACACTATTACTCTTCATTGCCATACGCAAGGGAAGTTAAGAAGAGACTTGTTTATTTTCATATTAAATGGCTATTTTAAACAACGTCAAACGAAGACCAGAATCTCCCACAAATCGATTTGTTATAGTAAGATTTTAAAATTGATTAAGGCAATAATTTCTTGCGAAATTTCTGTTACTTTACATTATTAGCTCATTATAAGAAATGTACAGGCGTGATGAATGTCGACTGGAAACAAGATCGGAATGATTCCGATCAATACGTCAGTTGCTAAGCAACGATAAGTCCATTTTTAATGAGCAATATGCGTCATTCTCACCAAAATTCGACATATTATTAGAATATATAATTTGTTGTCCACCATATTTTATATAACAGTTGTTTGTATTGTTTACATCAATATAGATGGTATATAGTGTTAAGAATCGGTATTGGTGACGGATGTGCGGTTTGTTTGTGACAGCTGGTGTGTTATCAGATAATATCTGATCTAAGATCTAAACATAAGGTATTTACAGACGAGAGCGGAGACACAACATGGTGATTGTTCGGTATTTTACCATTGCTTCCGCACTCTTGGTCAGCTGCTTTTCTTTCCCAACAGATCTGAATATACGACGTATATTGGACAAACTTTATTCATTTCCGGACACACCAGAGGTATAATTATTACTATCAGTGTTTAATCATGTCACTATTTTTATTTTATTTCGTAAATGACATATTGTATGTTTTATTAAATTCAATTTTCTAAAATGACACTTATAACAGTTTCCATGGCATGTAATTATCTACTGTATAATTAACATTAACATTATTAAAATTATATATATTTTTTAAAATATCAAAAGCACTACCCAAATGGGATGAATAAGTTTATATCTTCGAAACTGCACAATCAGCTTTTCATCTCGTAGAGAAGCCACATGTGTTCATATCGTCAGCGAAAGTTCTATTGACAACATAGGGTCCTATGTCGAAAAATTAAGCCAGTTATCAGGACCTGTGACAAATGAATTTTATTATAACACCTAAAACGCCCAATTACTGAACAACATTTTAATTTTTCCAGGACAATGAATGTAAATAGGGATGTACATTGAATATTATGTATACTCGCAAAGAAATTAGGTCACAGATCAAACCTTTAAAATAGATATAATTTTGTATGCGCATGATCTATTGTTTCATTGAATGTATATACTATCACAGACCTTTTCGTAACTTTGTCAAAATGTAAACAAATGAGAGTATGTATAACGTATCCATAACTAAGAAAAATTTCACTTTTATCATGTTAATTTGAATATGGTTGTTTTTTCACCTTTCAGATTTTATCTGAGGATCCTAACTGGCCAGACAACAATGTCGATATAGGTCAAATTGGAGGATTGGCGATTGCTCTTAATAATGATTTAGTTGTTTTTCACAGAGGTAGTCGAAAATGGGGATTTGGGTAAGTAACACTTACTTAGTTACGTTACATGTTATAATTAATAATACATCGTTCATTCAGATTTAGCTTGTAATTTCCACTATGAAATGGGACGTGGTTTGACGTCATATTTTTCCACACTAATTGGGCAAATTTGCGTTATGCGTGGAAATGTTCATGTCGGGTATAATAAACGGACCATAACAAACATATTCAGCGATGGGGTACCCAGCCCCGCGCCCCCGAAACCCACACACACATCACGAAAGGGAAATATAATCGACCCCAAATGAAGCCCATTGCAAACTGTTCAGCATCATCCCAGAACAGACAATACCAGCGACGGTGTACCCCATTCAAATGTGTTTTAAATTATTAGACCTCCAAAATTTACAATGCGAGACATTCTTATTGATGGATTACCGAAGTGAAACCATTAAAAAAATCAACTGCAAAATGTTGACTACAACCAAAATATCATGAATGGACAATGTCAGATATTTTCGGCGGTATATCGTACCCCCATCCCTTCCCGACACCACGAGAACGAATTTGGAACCCACCAACAATCTCCCTACAGCGCCTGATGAAAGATGTTGCAACTTATTTGGGATGATAGTATTTCGGTTGGATTCCATGGAGATATTAAATTTATTGAATTTGCTTTATGCATCATGATATTACGACCTAATTTCAATGCAATGACCCTCGACCTATTGTCGTAGGTCTATCATCCGTCATTTGAAAATGAATAACATTGTTATTTATGTTGTGAATATTTATTAAGCTGGCATTAAAACATTAAATTCCACAGCCAACCACTTTGCTGTGGAAGGAAGGGACAATGTCGGCATCTGTGTTGGAGTTAGTCAGTTGCATTTACATGTACTTGATGACTGCCATATAGCCAGTTTTGCCCATTCCTGATGATATCAATGGAGGTTCACAAGATGGTCTGGTACGAACACATTGCTGTTCTATGATTCATTCAACGATTGTACTTGTTGGTTGTAAAAGTTTGCTTAATCCCAATTGACCAGTCCTTTTCATGCTTAGAGCTTTTCATCCGGCCCTCGTACATGCTGTCACAAAATGTCACAGCATGAATCTCATTTATTTTGAATATTGTAATGATTTAAAGGACCTTTGGGAATTAAAACTGCTTAATTTTGTGTTAAAATAACTTAAAACCTATACCTAAAGCCGACCAACTAACCCGATATTTGTGATACGCTTGTAAATAACTTAAACCTGACAGTCTTCATCTGGAAATGGAAGCCGTTGTATCATACAGTTTCTGGATAAAACCAGACTTTTTTCTATAAAAACAATATGAAGGTGAAATTTACCTTTGGTTATTCAAGTACAGTACATGGGTCATTTATTGTATAGACCTCTCAAGAAACGGGAATCGATTATCAGGTCACCCAATGAAAAATTAACCCGAAATCTTAAAAGAGTTACGTGTCCGGATAAGCTGTGTTGAAACACTTTTATATCCAGAGTCCCTTACACATTAAACAGATATCTTTATTCTTTTGTCTGGTATAATGTGACAGTGTATTTGGACGTATTTCAAAACAAAACGTTTCTGGTACATGAACATCAAGAAGCGCAAAATTCTTTTACAATGCATATTATAATGTCACGTTTTATGAATATTGTTTGCTTCAGGGGGTAGAGCGAGGACAGGTAAATTAACTGAAGTTATACAAGATTCGTTAATTTTTCTTTTTCTCTCTCTGTAGGCCAATTCTCTGTGTGATAAATGCAATGTCTGGATACTGCGTTAATCGGTGTACGTGGGAAAATGTTGAACTTTTTAGAAATATACTTTCACATAATATACAACATCAAAAATACCACGCGGTATTTAACAAAAACTATTTTAATTTCATTAACAAATTTAAAAATACTAAACCACTGTAAAAACTCTTAATTCAAAATGTCATCACAACCTTGATAATTATTTATGTATAATTCTTGTCATCGTCAGTAATTTGTTTGACTATTACGGAAGACTAAACGCGTCAAATTTGATCATTTTGATTGCATCAACCTCCGTTCATGGATTGCGGTTGTGGTTTTATAAAAATATCACGTGATTATTAGAATGATGGCTATCACTTTCTTGTCACGGCTATTTTACAAGGAGTTACAAGAGATTATATTATAGTCATCTACAAACTCACTGGACTTAACAAAAATTCTAATAATTCTTATAAATTGATTGGCTGCCAAATTAACCCGCGTTTACAGCACGCGACTTTATAGTTATATAAACACCGGACATCATTCAAAAATATTATCATAAAATTGAATATAATTATATTGTTTGGGTTTGCGGGATGTCAAGCAAGTGCTTATTTACCACTCCGGTTTGTGGCGATTATATTATTTGTATTTGCATAAAAAAAACAACACCCCCACACACAAAAAAAACCCCAAACACTATAATAGATATATATATATATATATATAAGTGTGTACATTTTATCTCCCAGTTTTAATCTAGGATAGGCCTAGAACGTCAATCTCGATCCATATTAAGATTACGAGCTTAGATTATTAATGAGGTTGAAATAAAAATGTGATAATGATTTACAGACTATTATGCAAGACTCTATCCAGAATGCTAATTTAGCACGAGCGTTATATACCAAACTAAAATACCAAATAGTCTAGCATCATAAAGATCTACTCTATTTATTGTAATTTTTGTTTGTCATGTGAAGGTACAGCTGTAAACTTATATAGAGGTCACACCACATACATCTACCTATATAATCTTGACATAATAATATGTATACTGTGTCTGCGATATGACGCTATTATGAACGCAGACGTTAATATCAAGCGCCCATTAAATGCACCTATTTTTGGAATTTACACAAATAGTCAATTCGGCGGTGTAATGTTAGGGTTTGGATTATGTGAAAATTGCCGTCGTATACCGCGTGTTCTTTAATTATATTTGAATATATATACAAATACTTAATTAAATGACGCAAATAAGTGTCAATATATAGAAGCACATAAAGACAAACTTTGTACTGTCAGGAAACGAACGTCATAACTAACACGTGACGATGACTTTGATGCATGACTATACATAAGGTTTACTGTTTAAAAATTATTATCCTATTTATAATATACTGTAAGTTTCATATCTCTGTTTATAGCAACTCATGGAAAGGTTATAGTACATTTTGTAACCCCAAATTCATATATAGAATTAAATAAAGTTAAATGTGTACAGTACTGGGATTGGCTTCAGTATATTGTTTATCCAGAGTATCTACTTTAGAGGAGCTTATTGTAGAAGTCAGCCTAAGTTTAGTATAGCCACAGTACTGCATTTGCATATTCCTCTTAAACTTAAAATAGATATATTCATTTTCATACCAGCAAACGGAGAGAGAGAAATGGGGTTTAAGGTCCACTAAACACAAACTAGGTTATTTCATGACTAACATATGGTTTTAATTTTATTTCAATAATTCGCTTGCGCCTTCTCAACCTGGTGGGTTTCCTGCGGGCACTCCGTTTTCCTCCCACTGCTAAAGACCCCGAATTATTGAAATAAAAATTAAACCATATTACGTTAGTCTCGAAACGACCTAGTTTGTGTCGAGTGGACGTTGAAACCCATTTCCCTCTTTCCCTCTTATCATGTCATAAATTGTAAGATTTATGCCTCTTCGAAGATAGTTTATCCTGATTATTAATTTAAACGTGCGCGTTACTTTATGTTACATGAATTATATTATAATGGCATACTGTTGCTCAACAGTGCTTCTATTCGTCACTGTCCAATTTTATGTAATAAATAATTCCCCGTAATATTAATAAATCACGAATGTTAAAACGAGTTGTGTCCCCTGTATAATACAAAAGCGAGACAAAGGCGATACTCGATTCACAGTCCCGGAATTGAATTCCAAAACTGGTGTCAATCGAGTGAAAAGGAGAATTTCGGATTACAGCGCATGCGTCGACTGTATAAAAAGTATCCCAACCAATCATGACTGCTGAAACATATTTTTTACCTAGGAATACGTCACGATTCTACTCACTCCACCTCAGCTGTCGGGACTGGAAGAACTGTGACAGGACTGAATTCCGCGTCACTCGATTGTAATTCTGTCGATTCGGGACGTTCTGGACTGTGAATCGAGCACCGCCTAAATCTTTTAATACATCTTTTATTACACATTCAAGTTCTGACTGGTTTGATATTGCGTAAGCAACCGTCCGCCCACAACCGGTTTGCTATGCTTTAACAGATTTCAGAAGAAATTAGTTTTAATGATAAATAAAATAAGTTGCTTGGATTAAAAATCTTCTTTTTTTTATATTAAATAATTTCATTCCTTTTAATTGCAGATCCTTCAACAGTGACAATACCTATGCACAGAAAGACCAGGGCCCTATTGCGGCAGAAACAATCGTCCATTTTGATGTAAAGAATGGGAAGAAAATAAACGGCGAGGGTGCCAATAAGTAAGAAATGCATTTCTAAAAATTATCGTTAAATCCCAGTTACCCAACACAATCAATAAAAGAAATTCAAGCCCAAGTTTGTCTCTATGAAAACTGTAAAAATTGGCCTTTATAAAACAGAATCCATCGATGAGTTTTTTTTCTTTTTTTTAAAAAAAAAAAAAAAAAAAAAAAATAGCTACACTTACAAAAGTACAAACTTAGATAGAGATATCAATTAAACATTGACTATAACTCTGATAGAAATATCAACTCAATATTGACTATAACTCTGATTACTAATAAATAAAGCTTTTATTATTCTGTCAATTAAATCTAAGATGCTGAGAATTATGACCTGACATTTATTGGCAATGTATTGCAGAATGTTTAAAGTGGCATAGTAACAGAATGAGAATAACACGTGACACCAAAAAGAATAAATAAGTCATATTAGATCCCAAATGTCTTTGATCTTACTCTACTTCGTGTTGGATTCTGAAAATTGTCCCTCAAAATATGCCGATATGAAGCTTGATCAAGCTGAAATACCTGAGATAATTCCCCGACATATTGGAATAAAATAAAACCAAGTACGAACAATCCAATCCATTAGTCAAAACTCGAAGTCCAATAAAAACGGTCGAGGCAAAATAGTGTAATCAGCAGATGGACTGTTCACCGTGTACAAAATACACGACAAACAGTGGTAACAGGTGTCCGGAAGAGTAAGCTTACCCTGCCTGGCGCCACACCCGCCATCGCTGCATCCAAACTATTAGACGAAATCTCAATGAAATAGCATGATTGGCCAATGGACTATCGGTATACAAAATGCACGTGATGACCAGTGTTAACGATGTAATAGACAGACATATAATTAGGAAGATAATACTTTACGAGTCAATAAAATATATCTTGAATAATAGCCGAGAGAGACATGTTATATTTACCAATCAAGTCAATATGACGTCCATAAAACTTTTTAATGGTTTTAATGAGTTTAGTGCGCAAGTGTTCTGGATTGGCAATATTTTTAGATCGATGAAAAGTTGCGTTCCATATACGAACGCGATATAGGAAAAAGTTCGCATTTATCAATTATCAAGCCTCCGTGGGCAAACGAGGGACCCATTCCATAATTACCCCCCCCCTCCCGTCCGCACAATTGCAAGTGATCACTGCATGAAAGTCGTAGTTTTTCTAGACCAAATGTTTAAATGGGTTTTTTGTGTGTGTGTGTGGGGGGGGGGGGTGGTGGTGGTGAAGACTTGTTTGCAGAGTTTTTCTTAAAAGAAGAGAGACTTGTTGAGCGTTTTGTTGATTGGTCTAACCGGTTCCATTCCTTGCCGACTTTGATTGCAAATGAACTTGAAAATTAAAATTAAATTGGCCACCATTGTATTATTCAGATATTACATGCCACATGGTTTAACTATTGATGGTGCTGGTAACAAATGGGTCACGGACGTGGCTTTACATCAGGTTTTCAGAATTCCTTCTGATCAGTCAGAACCTGACCTAGAACTTGGAACAGCTTTTGTCCCTGGAAAAACAAATAACACCTTCTGTAAACCAACTGATGTTGCTGTTGCGTCGAATGGCGATTTCTTTGTCGCTGATGGGTATGTATTTTTCTTATCTACAAGTGTTTTATTAGAGACGATTGGCATTCAAACAAGTCGTTGTTATAATTCATTTGTTTGTGATATCCTTACATGTCATTACTTTTGTTACCCATCCTGATTTTCCGGCATGGCTTCCTCTTGTCAGTGATGCAGGACTGACGGTCTGACAAGAATAGCAGCTGTCTAGTCATTCGGGTAGGACGAAAAACCCGCTTGTACACATTTGCGTGAACGTAAAAGATCCCTTGGCAGTTGGAATTCGATATAAGAGTAGGCCGTAGCGCCGCTAGGGGGCAAAATGTTCCTCATAGCTCACAGTTTAGCAGCCATGTTACCCAGGTATCATCTTCATCTTATCCCATTTAGAATTCAAGGCGGAGGGTCAACATTTAGCGATAATAGAAAAATACTGTCCAATCACAGAAATTTATCTACACATTAATATTCTATACTGGAAGGCTGTTCTATAGGGAATTTAGATCCAGCTTGCACCCCTGCACCAAGCTGCGTTAGAGCAAACCGAACAGTATTATTGATGAACTGAATTACTTTTGATTTTGTAGATACTGTAACGGTCGTGTAATGAAGTTCTCAAAAGATGGATCTCTGATCACTGAATGGGGCCACAAGTCTAATAATGGTGGTAGGTGAACATATTTATTATAAGTCAGTTGCAGTTTAAATGGCATTCGCCAGCGTAAACCAGGCATACTCATTTACACTAATAAAATCACTCAAAATCCATTTTAAGATTACCTTCAGAAACACGTCAGTCCCAAGTTTGAAATACCTCCGCCCCTTTCTCCCTATACTCCTTTCTCCACGTCATCTTAATTTCGGTACATAATATTCAATATTTCAGGTCCTGTCACAGAATACACACTTAACGTGCCACATAGTTTGGCCCTGGTAGAAGAGTTAGATCTCTTGTGTGTAGCTGATCGTGAAAACAGCAGGTAAGTTCAAATCAAAAAATGGTTCGATGATAGGAGTAAGTTATATATAAACCTAAAGAAATGTCAGATTTAAGAGTCTTTCCTATAGTGTTCATCTTGACGTCGAAACTAATGAGAATCTTCAAAGAATCTTCTCCTTGGTGCTAAAATGTACCCGTTTAGAAATGGAAGTATAGTGATGGAGAACAAATTTTAATGTTGTAATGTTCTTTATCAATGTTCTGTATTAGTTCTCATCTCTGATATATAGCTATTCTTCACAGTTATTGCTTCTCCGATGTTTATTTATATTTGTCCCATTAAAAACTGTTAAGGCAATGGTGCATTCAGAATTAAAACCGATTCTATTCGACCCCGGACCCCATATATTTCGCAACAGTTTTCTTTTAATGCTTTGTTACTGTAGTTACTGTAGTCCTCTTTATTTACAGAATATTGTGTTATCGTGCTGGCATCAACGATCCTAGTAAAGCCGGAGATTTTCACGGAACCTTGGTAAAGTTTGACCAGATCGGCCGTGTCTTCGCAATCGAGTATAGCCCAGTCAGTAAGTATCTCATCTCCAATAACTAACTTAGATGAAAGAAAACCTTTGTCACCGATTGATTGACCGCAGAATTAATATTTCGTTTCTGTAGTTTCGATTATGAAATTCAGGTCCAACCGATGGTTCTAATCGGCTTTAAATAATGGCTGACGTCGTTCGGGATTATTGATTCTGTATTTAGAACACCCGTTTCAAAAAGTTGCGCAGCTAAGAAATTCTAATTGTGCTATTTTATGCGCTCAAGGAATTGTTCAACTAGGGTGGTTCCTGAACGTACCAGGGTGAGTGTAATGAGACCCACGTTCAGAGATGAACTATGAAAGTAATTTATTTATCTTGATATCTGAATAGCTTGACTATTTTAAGTTGTCTCCCATGTACCCGCATTAGCAAGATTTCATAAAGATTGGCAGGAATAAAGTTTATAATTGTTGTCAAATTTTTTTTCAATTATGTTTTCAGATCAAGTTATGTATGCTGTAGTTAGTCCCGAAGAGAATGAATTAGGAGCTCGGGGTTTTACTATTGAGATGGATGGAAGAATAGTCGACTCTTGGGGAGTAGTTAACATGGGAGTAAGAATAAATATAGTTTTTATATATACCCGTTATTTTATCTTCCTTGTCGATATTCAGCTGTTATATCTAGCATATTTAGCAGTGGGAGCAAACCGGGCAGGCAACTCTACTCACGTACAACAGGGGAATCGACACCACGCCAGTTGACTAAATGATAGACTTTATCATAGGGCGCACACGTGGTACCCCCCCCCCCCCACACACACACACACACCTCCCCTAACACGAAATGGATTCACCAATCTGTGCACCATATTGTTTGGGATACATTAACTTCCGTTTTCAATGAGCTAGAATGTTCAAAGTAGGCATTTATTAACTGAGTTCGAGGAAGCAAAAACAAGCAATTTGATTGGTTGATGCTTTGGCACACATTCATTACATCAATATCTCAGGTTTAGCAGAGCAATTAGCAATATGATTATAAATAGATTAATGTTCAAATAATTAGTATGTGTCATCTATTTATTTTGAGATTAATCCTCACTGTTGTCTTGTTTATACCAGGTACTACTTTTGCGCCATATTCATGTAGAATATTTTCTTTGTTTGCGTCGAGTGGACGTTAAACTCTCTCTGTCTCCCCCTCTCAAAGGCGTTTTATAGCTGAGGCGCTGGAGGCGCCAGCCTCCTCGCAAAAAATATCAAAGAAATGTGTAAATTAAACCGGGAGAAAAATGCTAAAAACGATGAGAAAAATGAAAATGTACCCTAGTTAGAAGGGCCCTAAAGGCAGACAAAAGGGCCCCAAGTCTGACAAAGGGACCCCTCCGGCCAAGGGAAAGGACCCCCGAGTCCGAGTCAATCGCTTTTTATACACTTTTACTGTCGAATCCTTTACTGAATGAGAATGCAGTCATTGCACTGTCATAAAAGTCATCAATCAAGGCCACCCCTTCCCGCGAAAAAGGGCCCTCTAAATAGTATAGCCTCCGCCATGATAAACCTTAAAACGCCCCTGCGGCCCCTCTATCTCTCTCTGTCTCTCTGTCTCTCTCTCAACTCATTCGAGCCAGACTTTACAAAAACTACATTCAAAACAAGATATTTATCAAAAGGAAGTAGTTGTGTACACATGTGAAAGTTTAATATTGAACTTGCGTCATACGTAATATTTTTTAGCAGGGAACTAAATGTTTATATCCTGTAATTGACTTTTTAAAATGTCATTGTCTTACTTTTTCAGTCTCATTCACAGCCACATGATGTTACTGTCTCTAAAAACGGAAATGACGTGTTTGTTGGTGACATTGGGGACGTCAGACCAGTCACTCGATTCAGGAAAAAGAAACAGATATATGTTGGATAAACTTTTTTGTTTATAACTTTAACTGTTTGGGTTGTTTTTGTTTTTCTTCAGTTTGATTTGTTACATTTGATTAAAACATAAAAAGGTCACACATTAAAGATGCATTATTCAAGAGCTAAACCTGCCTTTTGCAGGTGTTTATGCCTTAAATGGTATATAAACTATTAATTAGACATTTCTTAACTTGCCAAGATTTTAATCAACTCTCGAAACTATCGGATGATCTAGATTTTCAACAGATTAAAATTCAATTGGCAATTACTGATTTAATTTAAAAACAGATAATCGAGACTTTGTTTGTTATCGTAACAGCGGCAGAAATGACAATCGTGACTAGAATGTTCTACAATCGACGATAACTCCGCTCATAATGAAGTAATTTGACTGAATTTTCAACACATTCCCATTTCTTTATCTATTTTTTACTATTATAGCTAGAACTTTCAGCCCCTTGTTTCAAATCTTACATAATGCATCTTTAATTGTATCAAAACCAGCGTCACAAGCTGTTGGTCACGTCATTTCGTGACCCTGTAAGGTCTAAACCTTTTGTGCAGAGACAAAAGGGAGACAAATTCTCAGGTAACCCATTCTCTTATAGTCTCTGGCCAAAAACACATTCTCAAGAATATATTCAAATATCTTGGACATGCGCATGACGTACGACAACTTTCATTTGTCCAAATTGGGCGCAGTGACGTACACCCATTAACAAGAAATAATTATTTTAATTGACGTCGCATTTATGTCTACATAAATTCTTTACAAGAAAATAAGTTCCCCGCCTAATTGTTGTGCTATTAATGTGGTATCCTATATTGCACATATACATTTATCATGAAATTAATGTGTTTTGCACATCGAACTAAACTTTGACAAGGTGATCTTTATTGGTATTGTCATAGGTCCTATAAATTCATTCTCCCACCTCGCTCAAGCTCAGCCCACATTCCACCGGCTCCCGCCCACCCCACTCTCGTCTCGCTCCCACCAGTCCATCAAAATGTTTTTCTGTAGCATGGTCCGAACATAGCGTTTTAAGACTTAAAAATATGAAAATACTCTGCCAGTGTACACCAATTGAGAATATTTTTATAGTTTATAATATAATTTCGTTTATACATGTATTGCTTTACTCATGCGGGAAAACGCTAGATCGGAGACGGTCCTATGCAAATTGTGACGTCATATGTGAACTGTGGGTTAGGGTAAGGGTTAGGCTTGATCATGGGATAGGGTTAGGGCTAGCCCTGTTTACATCTGGGGACGTTGACCAAATCTACAGGTCCTAAACCTTACCCTAACCCTAACCCATAATCTATGTATGACGTCATTTATTGCGTAGGGCTGTCTCCGATCTAGCGTTCTCCTACCTATTAGCGAGATAAAAAGATCTGCCCAGCTTTGAAATTACATGCAGTACACTCAACTGTTAGAGTTCGTATTGGTCGTTGCAAAAATCAGTGAACTCATTCTAAAATCACTCCCAAATACATGTATTATCTGTTTCAAATTGTAAAGATATTGTTCTTCCTAAACACTAAGTTTTCCCTGTTCCCTGATACTGCACTTAAAGTTATATTGTTACGTTTTCCCTCTTCCCTGATACTGTACTTAAAGTTATATTGTTACTTATTATTACATGTATTATATATTTAAAGGAAAGTGCAATAAAGATATATTTAAATGTTTTTTTCTTTTTAAGTTGAATTTTTGGAACAGAAAGTGGGTCTCAAATACGCACTTTATTTTAATCGTTCTTGGAGGCAACGCTCTTCGAAATAACCGAAGGCTTTGCCAATTCAAGTACGATCGAAATAAAACTTGGCATGCCTGAAATAATGCGGTCATTACGTTCTGAGACAACTATTCGAATTACGACATTTCCACTAAAAGCTCTTATTATTTAAACAAGACACGGTAACAACATTTGCTGTTACGCACACGACGCTCCAAATACAAGATGGCGGTATACAAATGTCGTGGAACCAGTTGCTGCTTCATCATTTTTAAGTCTTATACATAATTAGGCTTGGTAAGGCCCAGAGACTCTCGTGAACCCGGAAATATGGAAAGGTTAGGTCTTAAATATTAATTAATTAATATAAACCATTTAAAGCTACACGGACACCTAAACACTGGGTCGGATTTGAGTATGGATAGGTTGTGGTGCAGTATTTGAAGCTATAGATATCTTCCAGAATGAAGCTACTCAATATTTGATTTAGAAGTATGGTTTAAAGACAAAGCAACACCATGTTGTATAATCCAATTTGATTAAATTGGTACTGATGCGAGGCCCTGTGCTAAATCTACATGTATTTGTTAAAGTCAGCTCAGTTTTCATCAAGGTCGCAGAGATGTAAATAAGTAGGTAGGGCACGTAGTTGTTGGTGACATTGTAGAATAGGGTAAGCATTGCGGCTAGGTCTATGTTGTTGTTAGGGTTTGGATTTTTTCTTAATATTTGTTTACTTACCTATTCATGTAGGTTTTGTCTTACGAACTGAGGTTGAGACTAATAACCTACAGGAATCGGTTCCACCCTATAGGATATTTTCTAGGGTTTGTCTAAAAGAACCACCCCACTATATGCCTAAATACGGTATTTTTGCTTTATTTTTTCTAGTATTCTTATGCACGGTCTATTCATAAGTGGATATTCACCAACCGCCATTACAGTACATGTATTTTTTAAAGGATTTATAGACGTGGAAGTAGGAGGTAATGGAACTAGAACAGAAATTAATTACGTTATAAAAGCAGACGAGAAGCTAGACGGGAGATTTATTCAGAATCATTTAGGTCTCGTAATGCTATCAAGTTCTGACATTGAAAGGCCACAAAAAGATATCCGCGGATCAATTTAGTTTAATTTAATGGAGTAAGTTTTCTAAAGGTTGCTGTAATAGGACATATTGGTTTATGTAATGATCATATTGGCTATATTGAGCACTGATCATTACACTATATATAGAGTCAAGTCGAACTGGCTGACTTCTCTAAGTAATATTTGCTATTAATGATCGAGCTATTGTAGGACTATTTACAGAATAAAGTACGTACAGAAGCATATCGATACACCGAGGACAAAAGACCTTTGTTTTTCTTGGTTGTTTCACAAAACGTGGCTTGTTTATTTCCATTTTTGAATCGCTTCTATTCAGCAGAAATTGACAAAATCAAATTATCACGTTATGAATTTCATACTCGTTTGTTTTTTATCAATAAATTCTTTGATATTTGTGCAGCAGATAAATATTTATATGAGTAAAAGACATTGGGCGACGAAGCAATTTTATCGGTCTAAATCCCAGGCTTGTATATGTGACGCGTAGTGGGGTCGCCTGCTTAATCTCGACCCCCACGCCAACACAACACACACACTCTAAACTGATAAAGACCCCTATAAATACTTGAAATGATGTTGTTCCATTTTAGTCACGAATTAGGGTCGTCTGCTTAATCTCGAAGAACCCCCTCCCACCCCCACCCCGCCAACACAACACACGCACAGCATAACCGAAGTCGAGGACATTATCTTGCTTATAAACCGTCTGTTTACATGTGCGTAAAATGGGAATATCCCGAAATTCCAGTAAGAAATCTTATATCATGTTTTCTTACGGAAAACCTACCCCGGATGAATAACCCGTTACAGGTTTAAAGAAAAACTTTCAGAAGAATAATACCAAATTCCCCTGTATGTATCCAATGCCACCGACTTCCAGACTGTAAGTTTGCACAGGGGCATAAAATTTACCACAAAAATAAAAGAGATTTACCGGTAACGATTTATCAGTGCATAGAATAACCCTCTTTCAGAGAATATCCCGATCTACAAAAAGACAAGGATGGGTTTCGAATGACCATAATCTATGAAGACGGAACTGAAAGCACTAAGGATAATACAGATACATAATCAAAGAATGTTCAAGAATGACTGCTTCTTCAGGTTTTTTCGATGAAATAAATCGACAAAATCTTCATGCAATGTCGAATATGGTTCAAATGCACGTAAGAGACAGTGAGATGTTTGAATACTTGATGATTTCAATAAAATGTTATAGAATACTGACGCCCTTTCACTATGTGACTTTCTAATTATGGCGGGAGTTTTACACAAAGTAATAAAGGAAATAAAGCAACGTTGATTAAATGCGAGTCAAGTGAAAGGCAATATTAAGAGATTCAAGTGTCACTGGAAGTTCAATAAAGGAAAAGTTGTGGACTGTCATTTGTCTTATCGATCTGTAGTTTGTTTAGAGACGGAAATATGACAGGTGTAAGCTATTGATATACAGTTCTCCAAAATAATACGATTGATTGTGATGTATCAATATCAGAAAATCGATCTTAACTTGATAATGATGGGGTTGATTAGTGGTTTTCTCTTTATGTATGATTTCTCTTGCATAACGTCAATACACACGTCGATAGGCTTCAGGCTATTATGTATATCTAATAATTTCGTCTTTGAATCATTAAGTGCGGAATAATGGATTGACTTTCTAATAATTATGGACTATATTCCTTCAGGAAAAATTTCTATGGTGCCACTGGAAGCCATGTCGAATGAAAAACACGATACAGATATTGTGTGTATGTGAAATTTAAATATCTTTTGGAGTATCTGACGCGAACATGATATTGATGTTAATTGGCCAGGGGCGGCAAACAGGTTTGTTGTTGGACTGTTACATAATTTACATACAAATTTGTACATGCTGATATAAATTCTTGTATTTAGAAATATTATGAAGCGCCAAAAAATAAACCTCTGTCCAATAAAGTCATGGTTGCAGGCGTATTTACGAATGATAAAGGGATTACATCATTTGGAGGTTGACATTGTTTACCGGGATGAAATCCGTAAAAAGTTATCAAATCCTGGCTTTACAGAACGTGCGCTTTAGACCATAAGGCTTGTCATGGCATTGAGTAGATTGGTGTGGTTTCAATCCCAAGCTTGTAATTGAAGAGGAGTAGTGTCGACTGTCCAACCTTGTGGGTTTTCCTGCATGGGTCCTTCGGTTTATTCTCTCTATTAAAGTCCCCTAAGCGGACGCAAATTTTTGTTGCAAAAAAAAAAAAAAAAAAAAAAAAGGTACCATTTGTTAGTCCCAAAATGACCTAGTTTGTGTCGAGTGGACGTTACCCACTCTCTCATATTATCCATACAGATAGAATCAGTATGGTACAAGAACGAAAAGTCAGACGTGTGAAGAATCAAGATGGGTATCAGTAAGCCTAAAGCAAAGGCAAGAAAAGGCCAATTTTAATACCATATCATACAAAATTAAATTTACATTATACACAGACTCTAAATCTAATATGTATATAGCAGTCTTGATGAAGGGGAAATACAAACATTGCAAGATTATCGTATAACATGGTTTTTGCTTGTACACTCATGCATAAATATATTACTTTAAATGCACCGAGACTGATTATTAAGTGTGTAACAGTTATTTACATACAAATTTAATCAAAACCAGCTTCTAAATCTGGAAAATAAAGGATGAGTTTCAGTATAAAAGTATTTGGCAAACTGCACAACTTCTAAATAATCCGATCTTAAGAGTCATGGCTATTTAAACTCAACGTTGGTGAACGATCCAGATCAAGATTCGTCATGCTATTACTAGTCAGTATAAAGTTAGTACAAAATTTTGTCAAGTTTTATGCGTATTGTGGTTGTGTCATCTGGACCGACTTTCAAACGTTTTTTCCAGTTTATGAGACCGGAGACGAAGTTCATTGTTCGGTTGGCTTATCTGGTCTAGTCATCAACCTTTTTAGCTTTTTGTCTAACTCCGTCATTTAGATTCTCCTTTGTTGAGCTATGGATGTCAGCCAGGTCATGTTAGATAATTTTGATGGATATAATAGTGTTGCCTAATTATTTAGATTTATGCAGTTAACGTCAATAAAACATGCCTATACAGACGAACAATGAATAAACGATTAATAAATAGGATAGTATACAATATTTCAAAAAATATATTTAAATGTATTTAACTATGCCCAATAAATACTTGAAGCGAACGAATCTTTACTATGAAATAACGATATAGCAAACGGGCTTTAAGTATGCAATAACCATATAAAGAACAAAAAATATGGAATAACGATATAGCAAGTGAATCTGGAATGAACATGAAATAGTGATACAAAGAATGAAATTTAAGTAGGGAATAACAACAATATAGCAAACGAATCTTAAAAATGGAGTACTATATATGAAATACCGAACGAATCTTAACATTAAATAACTATTATAATGAACGAATCTTAAAAATACTATATGAAATAGCGAACGAATCTTAACGATGTAGCGAAAGATTAAAATATGAAATAACGATTGATGTACACGTAAATACGCAAATGATGAATATCTCTACATTTTTAGCATACATATTCGTATACTTGCAATACTTTATACATAAACATACAAAAAAGGCTGTTTTTTTTTTAAATTTTGGTGGAGGGGTATACACAACATCGCATATATGTAGACTTACATTGTAGCCACAATTGGTAAAGAGAAATTTCTAAGCAAATTACCAATATACAGCTTAAAATGTATAACATTCACAATCCTACCACGTTTGTCTAGTTCTCCTGAAAGAACCCGGTCCATTGTCTTGTAGAGATGGATGTCCATGTATCAATATAATTCAACTTGATAAATAGTTTGTCTGAGGTGGCGATGTAATAATTTTCCCGACGAGAACATTCAATCAATCAACACATTCAAGGGATATTGCGTAATTTCTAGCCCCCAGTCAACTCGTATTTACACAAATAATCGCCCGAATCCCGTCTTACGACTCGTAGATTTACATGTCCGTTCGTCCTACAAAGAGTAACTACATGTTTTGTAGGAAAAACCCAAGCCTAAAACGAAAACGTAAACATCCCTAGGCAAACCTAAACCCAAAATAAAAAAAAAACCCAAACAATGCTTCATTGAACCCCGATAATACAGTTGTGAACTGACGATATAAAATTTTAGTTCAGTAATCTAGATAAGCTGTCCTTCAAAAGACTATACATGTAGTAACATTACCACTTCCAATTTAAACAAAGCATCAGCATTTGATACTCCTCACCTCAGAAACTTCTAGATATTAATGACACATTTTAACCTTCCATTTCATTTTGTTCTAGTTGGATTTGTTGGTTTTTTTTGTAGTTATTACCGACAAATTCATCCGTCTTTAGATTTATTGTTGGATGGTGTCCGTCAGTTTTGCATTGCCTTGGTATTTCATCAATCACGCGACATTAACAAAGATACCTCACAAATGAAGCCAGTACTGCATGCAAGTCTTATCAGTGTTGTTTATCTCCACACGTAGTCGACTGCTGAACAAAGTAAAATGAAAAATAAAATCTTTTAAAAATGATAAATCATGAAGCCCTCGATATCATATTGACGCATGGCTTTATTCAAAATGTCTATGTAGCCTTCAATAAGAGAAACAGGAAGACCCCAAAACAGCTAATCAAAGTCGAGAAAACTGACGTAACACTTGCACCATGGTTCACTTCGAAACCTAATATGTCCACTACGAATGATCTGGTCACTCGGCCCATCATATTTTCAAATGAGCAAGAATATTCGCCCATGTCTGATTTAGAAAGGTTTTTAATAGGATGAGTTAATGTAAACGGGGCTTTCATCATTTCACCAATATTTTGTTCTTTGATGATTTCTCCGTTCTTCAGCCAGACGACATCCGGTGTTGGGTATCCTGTGACTGTACACATCAAGTTCAAGGTCTCGTTCTTCATAACCTTCAAACCATTTACTGAGGACTTTTCTTCCAATATTTTTGGTTTGCCTTAAAGACCAAATAAATACATACATATACCGTTCATTAAATTTGTCAAATTCATAAAAAATTAATAAGGATAATGAGTTACATGATATAATACATTTCAACTACGGTAACGGCACAATTCCCATACTGGTACTATATGAGATTGAAACCAGCGGCAGGATACGCCCACATTTTCAAGAGATGGATAGAGAACAAGCTAAACAGAAAGCGATTTTTCGAACAATCAAGGGCCACAATTCAGGAAGTTACAATCTGATATGCGCAAATATCCAACGGAACCATGATCTTTGGATTATAAGCATGCATTTCAAGATTCATCAAAATCGGATTTAATTGTGACCTGTAGAGGGTCCACAACCTTGATATATCAGAACACTGCACATTAAAGTCTATATTATACAAACAGGTCACTTAATTTCTAAGATCATCATTGCAAAAAACTTTGGTTGTTAAAACCGTTGGTTGCGTCTATTCCGTTTTGTTCGCAAGAATAATTTAATTATGAACTTTATTTTTAAATTATCTGATTTTGATCAATTTTACATACCAAACATTTTTGCTTTCTTTTCGAATTTCTGTTCTATGGGTGTACCATCGTAAAATATAATAGAACATTTGTATTCGCCAGCATCGACGGCAGCTGCAATAAAAAAAGAGAAGAAATCAATTTAACTGTATTGCATCTAGAGAATAGCGTTTTATTGAAAACCACTCGTGATTAATAACATATAACATCAAGATCTTTTACCAATATCCGTCCAATTTCAGTAAACGTAGGGCGGTTACATGTTTAAACTGTACACATCGCCATAGCAATTTCTTACTCTTCGTTTTTTTATGTCAAGGAATTGCCATTACACTGCACAATTTTGCCATACTTTTTCATTTACTCCTTTTAAATGTTTGAAAACACTGTTTGAAAGTATTTAATTTTCCAAACTTTCCACCTGACGTAAAGATAAATACAATCATTGACATTCTTATAATAATATTTATTCGTGTGAAAATCATCGTAAAGTTCAGCAAAATAAAACCTAATGGGGCTTTAAAATCGTCTGTGTAAAGCGGAAGTGTTAATAACGACGAATCGTTCGTATAAAGAATAAACAAAGAAATCAGATTACTTCAAACTTTAATTGGTGCAGGCCAAACAAATGTGTGATATTTTTTATTGATATTTCATCGATTTGAACGAGGGCATTTTGTTTTTCTTCTACAGTGGATGGGTACACAAACAACGATTTGGGCAGTTTCCTCCTGAACCAAAATAACCTCGAGTCTGTCAATTTTGATGTTGATATCTCAGGGGCGGATTCAGAGGGGGGATTTGGGGAGGGGGTGCCCCACCCTGACAGAATTAATGTCTTGCATCTCTTTAAAACGCTCAATTTGTATGTATGCCTATGTAATGTAGAGACGATGATGGCAGATTTCCATATCAGGAACCTGGCAAACCCCCTCCTGCAAAAAAATCCTGGATCCGTCCCTGTATCTATAAACCAATTATTAACAGATTAAAATTTATATGGTTTGGAGTGGGATACATTCGATTTGGCAATATAGTAGGCTATTAAGTAAGAAAAAGGCTAGTACGAATTTGCAAGACCCATATGGAACTAAAAGTAAACTCATCAAATATAGCAACGTTTTAGCAAATTCTCGTGGCCGCCACAGTGGTACCATGTTCTGATAATTTATCAAATTATATACACTCAAAGAGCGTCATAACGATGGTAAGATCTCGACAAAACTTAAGAGTTATTCAACTATTCTCTATTCTATATTTCTGTATAAAAATTGGGTTTCAAGAGAAGAGTCAATAAAATGGCCAAACTTAGGATGAATATGATACATTTAAATACCGACCACAATTCATAAAAATAATCAATCACTTCAGATGCGAGCTAGATTAGAACAAAAAAATCTCCGGAAATCAATGAATAACAATGAAGATAGCATCGACTGTCAAATGATAATGTATTAACATCAATCTAACTTCTATAATATGAACGAACAAGTAATAAACGAGCTGGGTACAGAAGCATCCCCAAAATAATGTTATAGATCTTCTTAAGGGCGCCACGGTGTCTACGGTGGTACAGTGGGCAAGACGCTGGTTGACTATTCAGTGAGGTCCCAAGTTCACTCTCGTTGTCGGTTTTCCAAATCGTTCTGGTGGGAACAAAAACCTGGGTTCCGTGTACACACCGGAAGAGTGGACGGAATGCCAATGTCAGGGCAAGCTCTCCCTCATAACACTCTGCATGGCGCATGTCTTTCTTTATTATACCCGTCGTAAAACAAAATGGAAAAAAAAAATAAAAAAAAAATAAAAAAGATTTAATATTTAGGTATAGTCATATATTTGCGTGTAGGAGTAGGTGTGTGGTAATAAAAGAGGAAGAAGCTGGTTTCAGATAAATCGAAGGGAAAGAGAATGGACTGGTAATCTAGCAGACGGCTGAAAATCCAGGGATTCATCGACACGGTACTATATTAAAATGAATAAAGGCTGCATCTGTAACCTAAATCTAAAGCAAACAGATGAACCGACTTGGTTTAAGAATTCCCTCATTGCCAATAACATTTTGTAAAAAGCCAATAATTAACCATAAATTCCGAATACCGTTCATTTTCAACACAACATTGTGTAAGTTTTATGAATCCAGATTAAGCCTTTCTGCGCAGTGCCAATAAATAAAGTAATACGCCAACAAGCAAAGCAAAACGTATCATATGAATAATTCCAAGAATGTGTTTATTACCTTGTCAAACAAGCTAGGGGAAATTATGTGCGTGATGGGAGAGATTTGTTGTCATATTATTTTCTAAAGGAAACAAAAAAAACTTTCTTCGTTTGATCACTAACTGAAAACATGGCGTCTAGCCTCAATAATCATTAATAAAAGATTAACTTTGACCTTTAAGATAACTTGTAGCGTTCGATAAGTATGATCCGCCATCTTCACGTCCAGGTTCTCCATGGAATATTTTGATTAAAAACATCGGACTGCCATAATCGCTATCTCGCTTCTCATTAAATATTAGGAATCGAATTGCTTGAACCCATAACAACAATACCAGGCCACACGCCACCGAGGAAAAAACAACATAATCTGTCAGCTAAAATGTTGTTTTGTCTCTGCAGTGTTAGTTTTGTCTATAAATGCATATTACATTCTATTAATAAAACTGACAATAATTTTTAGTTCAGGGTACCAACTCTACAATACCGCCGGACAGAGTAATAGCATCCTATGGATACAGTAAAATAGTTCCAACAAACGCCGGGTTTAGAATAAGTGAAACTTTGATTCCATTCTGTTTCAAAATACCTGCCACTAAAAAAAAACCAACAACAAACGCCAATATAACCAGACAAATTACACCCAAACCACTACTAATAATTACGGGGTGGAGGGTAACTTCTGGCACTGCTTACTGTAATAATCTAGGTTTCAACAAGAGGTCTGCGGTTGCTATGCAAGATGCGCCCACATTTTGCAAAAGATGGACAAAGAACGAGCTAGAGCTAGCAAGCGGTTGCCATGCAAGATAGTCCTACACTTTGCAAGAGATAGATATAAAACATGTTAAAGAAAAGTTAATTTTGGTACAAACAGGGGCCATAATCTAGGAAGTAATGATCTGAAATGTGCGAATATCGAAAGCAACTGGAATGTTTGGGCTATAAACAAATATTTTATGTTTGATCAAAATTAGACAAAACTTGTGCCTCTCGAGGGTCAAAAACCTCCGCATTGGATAATTTTACAGTATTTGCAAACAGGGATTTGCCATTTTGTGGACAATTTTGCTTTGAATTTCCCGAAATTCAAACTCAACCTTGTGAGCTCTAGAGGGTCCACAATCTCAAGATATGATTTTTCGTACAACCAGGGTCCTTAATCCATAAAGTTATGGTCTGATTTGTGCAAATATCGAAAGGAAACGTGATCTTTGGGATATAAACAAGTATTTTTTGAGTTTCTTCAAAATAGGATAAAAATTGTGAGCTCTAGATGGTCTACAACCTTGGTATTACATACTTGTACACTATTTGCATTGACGGAGCGGTCATTTTGTTGGGCAATTTCGGACTGTCCGATTTGTACGAAATTCAAATTTAATCATCATCACGATGATGATGAGTTCACAAGCTAAAATCGCGATTTTTTTTCGTACTATCAGGGGCCATAATCCACAGAAAGATGCGGTCAGATGCGGTCGAAAGGGACTGCGATCTTTGTGATACAAATAGATGTTTGAAGTTTCACCCAAATCAGATCAAAACCGTGTACACGGAGCGACCATTTTGTCCGTCTGATTTTCAAAGAATTTAAACTCAATTGTTTTTATATTCTAATGGTGATATTTTCAAACAATTTTTTTAAATTGGTTAAAAATTGTGAATTCGAACTTAACCGTCATTTTGGTCTAATGGTGATATATTCAAACGATATTTTCAAATTTGTTAAACATTGTGACCTCTTGAGGGACCACTTATAACAAAACGCGATTTTCCCTACAATCAGGGAGCATAATCCAGGAAGTTACAGTCCGATACATGGCAATACATGCAAATATTGAAAGGAACCGAGATCTCTGGGAGATAATCCTATGTTTCAAGTTTCCACAATCACAATAATCGGCTATAACAGTCATTATGGTGTAACGGTGATATGTTTAAACGGTTTTTAAAATCGCATCCACGAGCTGAAAACGCAATTTCTTGTAATGTACAATCAGGAGCCATAATCCAGGAAGTTACGATTCCATGTGCGCAAATATGGAAAGGGGCTGAGGTCTTTGGGCTTTAAGTATGTAATCATGCACCCAAATTAAACTCAGAGATAAGACGAGCAAAGTCAGCAGGGTCACGTTAACCAGGAAGTTAGGAACCATTTAGTATGACTGGAGTTTCTAGACTATAGTCGGCTGCTAAGTCATTTTATTTTTGAACAACCATTAATAATCCTTGAGGAACAAATAACAATGCTTGATAATGTATAAATTGTGGGACATCATAAATAATGTAATTATGTAATTGAAGTAATACAATAATGAAGGGATATTTGGATTAAGTGAATATTATATGTAGAAAGACGATAAATAGATTAGTGAAAAGATGGATGACCAATTTATCTCGCTAAAGGTGGATGATAGATGTTGCTCCATGTTTCGGCTAAACGTATTTTTATCACTAAGAATTGATTGTAAAGGCCACTGCGCAGACAATAAGAAATATTTGTTTCTCAATCAATCAGCATCGTGGGGATTGGCTACGGTTTAAAAACTGATCATTTGTGGAGTATTTAAGATACGCTCAGCCCATTTTATTTACCTTAATCACCACTAAATAAGATTATCAATATAAGCTCCGCGATAATGACGGTAATAAACATGGCGGGCTCCAAATCGATTTTGAAAAAGCCGCCAGACGTGAAAGCGTACATGGTGTGATACAAGTCTCACAAAACTCTCATCCATTCATTAAAGTCAAATTATTTCCACCGTGTTTAATTTTCAAAGAGAAAGAGTTGTACGTCCCCTGTCGGTTGTCTTCTGTGTTTTAATTCATATTTGTGGGTAATACACATAAATACTAAGATGTCGAATTTGTAAACCACTTGAATAGATGGCTGATCTTTGTCTTCATACAAAACCATAGAAAAATATTTATATTTCCTTCAGGTGAACAAAACAAAGCCATGGTTCAGCCAAATATCCCTTATACAGCATCGTATATAAAGATACTGATTCTAGTGACAACAAACTTCACCAATGCAAACTAGTTTTGAGTAGTTTTCCACTGCTATTCAACATAATCCCATCCAATTTATTTAACGAGATCTATATTGTCCTTTGATGCCTCGTAAAAATGTAGAAATCTTCAACCATACAAAAGTGAGTAATTCCAGGAATATAAAATATGTATTGGATTGTGCCATGATAAAGTTACAACAGTTACTCTTATTTGCAAATAATTAATAGATGGAAGAATACTTGCCATCTCAATTACATTATTGGAAAGGTTGAAAGTAACTTGAATACAACATTTAATGTACAATGGACATTCTTACATTCTGTGTACAATGTTCTTATATTCTGTGTACGATATCCACCCTGACATCTTTGCAATATTAATCATAACAGTTTGTGTCAATTATAATATTTAAATATTAACATCAAGTAATCGGGGAAAATCATTAGTCTAACTCAAGTCCAGTCGTACAATGGTACTTAATTTGCACAAAATAATTAGAGATTTGTTTTATTTCATTATAAACAATATTTGAATAAAACATTTCATGTAGAAAATATAAGGTTTAAAGAGGTAAACTTTGCTGCTGAGATAGAATTCAAAACTACATGTATATCATATTGTAGAGACTGTTCCTTCGATCAGGAGTACAACGAACTTAGACGAAAAATATGTTAGCATCGGAATGTGAATATTTACTCATGTCCCACATTCCATACCACCCTGTTTTATATACCTAATGCTTGAATAAAATTTCAAAAGTGATTGCACATTAAGTTAAAGGTACTTTATTTCACGTTCATTATCTGTATCAATACAGAGTGTGTGCTCAAATTGTGAGTTTAGTGATTTAGTATCATTTGCTGTAATATGTCTACAGATTAAGAAGCCATTTACCAAAATAAAGAGTCTCTATGGAAACGCTTAAGAGGGAATGTTGGAGTCTGTTCGTGTGCAATTTGGTCATCGATTTGAGACTCATTCTGTGTTTATTGAATCGAAAAATCAGCAGTACGTTTCTATTGCGCCAAAGGTCCCATGCTGTTACCATTTATTTGCAACTTTTCTTCGATGAGCAGATTCTCATTGAGATGATGAACTTCACGAGTGGTGAGCAAGAACTACCTTTTCGTTCGCCACTCTCCAATACTTGCCCACCACTAGTGGCCTTTCTTCTTCAACCAACATGTTTTAACTAATCGATGATTAATACCTAAACTTTTATCACAAATTACCCAATACATTGAACTACACGTCTGTATTGACAGTAATTGAGTTGGCGATGGAAATTCTTCATGACTGGCGAGGAAAATAAATAAATCACTATAAAATAAGTGAAGAAGGTCTTGCTTATTACAGGCATAACCGTTTGGATCGGCCAACAATGGTTATAAGATAATTTATATTATGTATTTTATGTTTGATCATTTTCACCAACATTTAAAAAAAAAAAAAAAAATTCTAGAATATCTACAGTTATGTCGTTGTTGTACTTTTGTTAGAGACTAAGCGGGAATGTGAATCCGTATTCAAAGTGTGTTGATACGGGGTTATGATTTTTGTAGGCAAGGACAAAATACCCCCTCCCCAAAGACACATATTATTAGTTTGTCTTTATTTGTTAAGTGTATGGGATGGATGCAGTAAATCAATTAATTATGAACCGATTAAACTCTCATTTACACACACACTTGTAAGCAACACCCCTCGCGGGGTTTCAGTTATATAGGCACATCTCCAATTTACATTTCATTGGGTCGGAGAAGCTAAAAAGTAGGTTTACCGACTCGTTGAATACATCTGCATTTCACTGCATCAGTGCAAAAGTTTGGTTTCGAATATACTACGTTTATTGTCTACTGGTTAATCGAATACCGAGTATCAGATATGACTTCCATTCCCTACTTTCTCATAATATAAACATAGTGACCTATTTAGTCGCGGTTAATGAATATGGTACTTAGTGAGAAAACCATTTAATATCGACCACATAACCCTTGGCATCAGTGGGTTTTGAATCAAATGCGAAAATATAGCGATATGGCAGAATTAATCTAGCCTGATTAGTAAAATATATTAAGACTACTAAAAATGGTCGGCGGTGTGCTTTTCAGATATGAAATTGGCAACCATTCGGTAATCGTGTGCAGGGCCGTATGTAGGATTTCGAAAGTGGGGGTGCAGCAGAGTGATGGGGTGCCATAGCCTCCTTGTAAGTGATATACATGTAAGAAAGTTTGGATCAGGGCGCCCTTAAAACCGACCGATTGATCAGTACTTTAAGAGCATCACTCTGTGGTCGTGAACAAGTGTATTATTTTCTAACTGGAAGATTGTCAAATAATTATTTTTTTTTTTTTTTGAGGGGTTCGGGGCGCCTTATTTTTCTGTGTACCCCCTGCATCCCCGCTGTTTTGTTTGGAGGGGGGGGGGACCATTTCTCGGGGAGCTTTATTTTTTCTGGGGGTGCAATGTACCCCCTGCACCCCTGATATACGGCCCTGATCGTATGGCCTGTTAACAGCGTCTATCAAGTACCCTTCTTAACTTTTGAAAGCGTGGCCGTCAACCAAACGTGAAAATACAGTCGTTTGCCTGTGTTCTAAAATACCTCATAATATATAATTTTCTTGCTCTGAAACATATCTGGGGTTGCTCCTTTTGGAAAGACAGTGCATGTCAAAATAGTTTTGTTTTAGCTCTGTACTGGGTATAGACGAAGTTTTACTCTCAGAACGTAAACAGGTCTATAAACGACTGTAGGGACTGTGTGACGTATCCTGTAATATAACGACATTCAATGATCTACGATGTCCAATTATGTGATTTACGTCTTAAGTTTCATCACGTTAATGGATATAATAGTGGCTGTAATGGCGTTTTGTCACCCGTGTGTCTGATTATATTAAACCACAAAAATCACACAAGTCCAAAAGATTGGACTTGAAAAAACAACTAAATCTCTGATAAGAATTTGGACAAATAAAATCGGATTGTCAGTTAACAACCATATATGTAAATTTATAGACAAATAGACATCTCAGAAAACACAAAATTCACTGCTTAGACATTATTCATCTCCAGGCGCGGATACAGAGGTGGGGGGATGGCGCACCCGGCGCACCCCCCTCTATTTTATGCGGTGGCGAACATTTTTTAGCTCCATATATTCTCGCGGGAAAGGAGAACAAAAACAGTTTAGCTTGGAAATCGTAATTTACAGTACTACAGTGTAGTATGAAATTAGTCCTTGTGGGCATTTTCGTCCACTCAAAAATCATTGGTCGGGCTTCGCAATCCCAACTTGGTGCAGCACGCCCCCCTTTCTGAAAATCCTGGATCCGCCTCTGATCTCGATTATTGATAAGGTATCGAAATCAGGTTTAATTAACTCACTTCAACAAACGTCCCTCCCCCTTTCACTATTTGATACCCCCCTCCCCCACTCCCACTAACACCATTACTTAAGAATACGACAACAATGAAGTACATAAAGCCAATTTTAATAAATGTATGCGTTTTTTTTTTTAAATTTATCTTTTTTTGTTGGCCACACGTGCTTACTTCCAAAACTAGACAGTCGTACGCACACGGAAACGTTCTTGTAATTTCTATATACCATGGGAATATACAGCTATGTTATCTAGAATTATAGTTTCAAACCATTTAGTTAAACACACAATTCAAGACATGAAACAGCCTATCAGTGTGGGATATAGTAGAAGTTTATAAGATTGACGTGCACATCGATAAATTCTACAAAATGCTTAATTTTTTCCCCTAATTGCTCGTTGTTTTTGGTGTGTTTTATTTCTAATTTGTGACACAACTGACACTACAGAAGTTGATACGGATAACTACAATCCTCCCATGTCAGGATAACATGGATCAAACTCTATTCCTCAAGGTACTGGTGTACGGAAAGAAGAACGCGACAAAATGAATTGAGCCATAAACTGCACGAATCCGCAGTATAATAATATAAGCACTAATGTTGATGAATATGTTTCTTGCTTGTAAGTTTATATATGTTTGTACATTTACATTTTTAAATCATAGCTGTACCCCCCTCCCTCCGCCCGAGTAGGTTTGTATATTTACATTTTTAATTTTCCACCCCACCCATATATAGTCTGCAAATAAAAAGAAAATCGCACAGAGATTTCTGGACGCGTAGTGGCATCAATTTTTGTTGAAAGAGGGGGAAAGAAAATACAGGTTTTGATATACACCACCATATTTGATTAGCCCTTGGTAATTTGAATTAAAAAACTTGTCCAAATGAAACCCAACAGTAGGAGTAAGTCGAAAGGCACAGGCAAAAAATGGCAGGTGACTATTTAAATTTCACCCATAGAAGCATGGCGTCCAAACCACAACGCCTGCATCGAATATATATTCCATGATCTAAAGTACTTGCGTTTGACCACGCGGCCACCATATCCATCTAAAATTACAGAGAATATATTGGCAGCGAGCTTCTTCCATATAGTCAGATATTTGTTGGACTTTTTTCATCAACATATAGCAAATCCCGAAGAATTAAGCTCAAGGTCGGCATTTTGTTGAAAACATGTTATAAGATTAAATTGTTGTCAATTTGGCACCTGGGGCAAATACCACGAGAACAACCAGAATAACAATGATTATCAAAAACCATCCAGATCTGGAACAGTTTAAATATTGATGGTCTTGTCCTTTCAAAACCACGCTAGAAATCCTTAAAAAATTTTTTTAGGTGTTTCCAAATTTAAAATCCAAAAATAAAATTGATCGTAGAAATGATGATCGACCTTGAAAATCAATTGCTTATAAAAAGAATAAAAAGAGAAAATCAGGATAGGTCAGTTTGGGAACCACTGTCAAAAATAATAAGATAGTTTACACCACTTTGGGTGGCAACTAGATGCCACCTAAAATTGGGTAAGTGTAAACTTTTAGTGGTGTAAACTACATGTAGTTACCCCATATTTGGAGGAATGTTACACTCAAAATAGTGTATAACATTACACTAATTCAGGTGGCAACCAGTAGTGTAACGTTTTATGAGAGAGAGAGAGAGAGAGAAATGGGGTCCACTCACCACAACTAGGTCATTTCGGGACTAAGTAACGTTTTACCTTGGGTGGTGTAAACTGATACGCTGCATATTAATGCAGGATTTTTATAATTTACACTTCCATCGTTAATAATGACATCCAAGCTGGTGTAATTATACCCGTGTTAGAATTAACACCATAGTTTACAAAAAAAACCCAACCCCACTTAAATTAGAATATACAAACACTTTTCGCACGCAACATTCGGGGTAAAATTGACATCTTATTAAGAGGAATGTTTCCTTAATAATAATTACACTCGTTGTAGTAAATGCAGTAAGTAGTGTTGTAGCTCATCCAAAACCGGTTACAATTCCATCCATTCTGTTGTTCAGTATTTATGAATATCGATTACCCTTTTGCAAGCCAAAAAACGGTGTAGAATTAACACTGTTTAAGGATTTATTCCCCAATATACATGCAGTATAACACACACAGAGCTCTTCCAAAATACCCGGCAACGTCTTTAATTACACACAATCAAGTGCTCCGTAGTCATCAATATCTGTTACACTTGTTGGGTGTAGCTCTCTTAGTTGTATTACCCTTGCAAAGGCTGTAGTGTAAAACCTACACCTCTTAACACGATGATGTTGTATTTCTATGGTTAAGATACAACCTGACTGTTAACCGAGAGTTGTGACCATGCAACTATAACCGGTGATTTATACATTACCGAACCACTTTCCAGTAGGGCTGTGTCGATATATCGATACACCGATATGTATCGATACGTTCCAGCGATATTTATATCGATATGTAATATGGCCGTATCGTCGAAAAAATTCTTCAGTTCAGAAAGACCATGAATTGAAACCCACGTGGCGAAAGAAAACGATCTCGGCATGATGGTTTGTCAATCGAACGTCTTCAACTACCCGTATGAATTCCATGTATCGCGAAATATTATAATAACTGGATCATACATTGATGGATTCACTGACCAGTTGTTAGGTAAATTTAAATCTTCATTGAATATAATCCCCTGATAGAACACCAAATACACCGAGAAACAATCATTTTATAATATATTTTCCCGATGGCATCTCCAATGCTGAATTCCAATGACACGTGACATCGGTTGCAAATTAGGTCAATAAACCAGTTCTAAATAGGGCTTACCATGACTTTTTTTTATTATATACACATTCTGACAAAAGTTTAATATTGTCATTTTTATTGAAGGCTATATCATAATCGTACGGAATTTTTATTTTAAAGCAATTTCAAGTATGGTTGTCACGTGACAACTGTGTCGTGTGTCTGTCATCATTGGCGAATGAATAAAAAAACTTTCGTAAGTTACGTGACTAGTTACGTTTAGATTTAAGCTACAAATTGTGTCATGAAGAAATGCCGTTTCGTTTTAAAATAGATTTAGAAGCCTGGTGGCCTGATGCTTACCCATGACAAACAACGTCTTGAAACAGAATGTAGTTTGGGATTATTTTTGGCATAATTTTTGACGTCACCATCTCGCGATACATCGGTTTGCCGTATCGCCAATACGTATCGTATCGAAAATGAACTGTATCGACACAGCCCTACTTTCCAGTTAGAATCCTAGCTCTGCATCGAAACTACTGTCGCTTATAAATCCTTAATCGAATACCCAAAGTTGTCCAAGGTTCTATACCCCACCTCCAAAAAGAAAAACCTAAACAAAAGACTGCCCAGAATTTGTAGGAGACATGGAACGTGTCATCATGTATAACAAATATCAAAATTATGATAAAATATCTATCAGTAATGTACCGACTAGAGATAATCCGATTTCACAACCAACGCTAATATAATATAACAAGCAACCACCTCCAAGGACGGATTAGAAATCTCTAAAATATGTAGACATAAATGAGACAAATAGAGAGTAAGATATATGTTAAGGCATAACGCCATATATCTTAATATGTGTGTCTCGGAAAGACGCGAGTGGCAGTGTTTTATTATATTTCTATGTAAATTCACCATCACAAAATGATAATAAAGCGTACAGACGAAATTGTATCATTCAATCACCATGATCAAGACAAATGTAAGATGGTGTTAATAAATTCACACTCCTAACCAACACACGTCCTTGTTTTAACATTAGAAATACACCATGCCTAGAAATCAGAATCTCTTGAGACGTCGAGAAAATATGTTATTTATAGCAGGAATTAAGCAATCCCCCATTTATAGACCGCAAATAAAACTTAATTTTCTCATCACAAAACGACTGGCTCGGGACCAAATTGTTCCATTAACACTGCCATTTAAACAAGAGTAATATTTTGGCCTAAGCGTTATTGTCGGTCTTTCCAGTACAGTAATAAATAGAAGAAACAAGAACAGAATCACAATTACTGCAATTGGTCATTTTGTCTAGTGTAACAAAGTTATCTGAACATTCATTTAGGTGCAAAGAACTGTATGACCTCTGTTAGTTTTGATATTTATTATAGTGGACGTTTCTTTTACTGTCTAAACTTATTTAAGGCACGATCTTGTTAACTACATAATTTATTCCATATGTTATTTACTAGCTACATACGATATGTACAAACGCCATAGAACTTCCTTATTTGATGATCCCTCCTGTCCACCTTCCCGAAGTGTTGGAGGCTTTATATACAGTAGTGTATACTCACAGTAGATGAGAAAAAGACAAGACAGCCAGAGAGAGAGGGAGAGAGAGCAGGCGGCAGAGACCGGCGTGTGGACTTGCCTGAGTCCAGCCGCTGCGTTGGCAGCGGTGTAGAATGGATGTTACAATGTAGTTAAATATGTTACAGTATATATAGACTAGTTCCTGTAGTGTAGATGTAGGCCTATTTGTGTATTTGTTGATATTCTGTCCCCGATGTAAATAAACCATATAATTACGAAGCTGACTCTCTAATAACTAAAATACTGTTACAGTGATTAGATTTGGTGTCATCGACCAACGAGACCCTTGGGTGTGTTCCCGTCAACCAGAAGAAAAATCCCGCGTGGCAGACAAACGACGTTTCACCGCTAGCCGCCCGTTGCGTTTGTGAAAAAAAGAAGTTTAAATAAAAATCCAGGACTGAAACGTTTATCTGTGAAACCGTGAGTGTCAGGCGCGGTTTCGTTGATATAAAAAATCTTAATTCACGGATGGAAATGGAGCAAATCACCAAACACGGGGAAATGACGAACAAAAAGCCACGAAAGACGTTCCGATTAATGGCGACGGAACAGCGAGAAAAATGTGTGTGATTGTTGTTTTACGGTGAGTCATTTTGTTTTTAAAAGAATGTAAATTGTCCTTGTTTGTTTTTGAACACATATTTTGGCTGTTAAAGTGAATAGTAATAAAGTATTAAGAAGTTTGTAGTAAGAAGTAAAATATTTTGTGATTGTTTGACTGGAATTGAGTTAAGTTCCTAATTAGGAAATTCTTGAATAGACGGTTGAATAGATTTTTCATCGTCCATCGCCATATTTGCGGTGAAGATATTAACTCACAAACATTCACATAATATTCACGGTTTTATCTCCTGTTAATTTTTTTGTGTGTTTTTATATACCCCGACGTAACGGGAGAGTTTTTTCAAGAGTTTTTACCTCGTAAATTCGAGAGATTTGTGTATTCCTATTAGGAGGAATCGGTTTTGTATACCCTCAAGGAAGAAGGGTCGCGCTTAGGTTAGAAGCGTATGTGGTGTTTTGTTTTGTTTAAAGAATAGAGAGATAAACCGTTGTTAATTTTGATAAGTTCTTTGAAAATATCTTATTTGAGATTAGTAAAATGTGTTCAAATCATTCATTCACCATTTATCTCAAGTAAAAAACAAAATGACAAAATCCTATATTAATTTCTTACTATATATTATGTACATTTTCTATTTTATAAAATGTTTGCTATTTTTTTATTAACATTATATTTCAAGTATGAATTCCCTTTTAGAAATGTTTACGATCGACGTTTATATTGTGTACATTATTATAATATCGTGTGTGCCGTTCTTATTTCGCGTGTGATCAATTAATGGAGATGAACCCAGTGTCCCAACTGTGTGCATGGTGTTATTTATTTACTTTCGTAAATAAACTGTGGGTGAGAAAGGAAATGTAACAAAGTTATCTGAACATTCATTTAGGTGCAAAGAACTGTATGACCTCTGTTAGTTTTGATATTTATTATAGTGGACGTTTCTTTTACTGTCTAAACTTATTTAAGGCACGATCTTGTTAACTACATAATTTATTCCATATGTTATTTACTAGCTACATACGATATGTACAAACGCCATAGAACTTCCTTATTTGATGATCCCTCCTGTCCACCTTCCCGAAGTGTTGGAGGCTTTATATACAGTAGTGTATACTCACAGTAGATGAGAAAAAGACAAGACAGCCAGAGAGAGAGGGAGAGAGAGCAGGCGGCAGAGACCGGCGTGTGGACTTGCCTGAGTCCAGCCGCTGCGTTGGCAGCGGTGTAGAATGGATGTTACAATGTAGTTAAATATGTTACAGTATATATAGACTAGTTCCTGTAGTGTAGATGTAGGCCTATTTGTGTATTTGTTGATATTCTGTCCCCGATGTAAATAAACCATATAATTACGAAGCTGACTCTGTAATAACTAAAATATGTTACACTAGTTCAATGTTATAATGACTTACTTGGTACTTTTAAAAAGCTTTTGTTCGTTTGAAACTTACATCTTCAAAAGTCTAGTCAAACCTAATAGTATTTATTCCGAACACGATGCCAAAGTTTAACTTAATTTAACTTTATTTAAAAATACATTGGAGGTCAGTCGGTAACGAAACTAATGTTTGATATAACGTGATTAGATTATTCCATGTCCACAGGGGATGTTCAGACTAGACTGTATCCAAAATTCGAGACGACAAAAACCCATCGCTAAGATATATTAAACATTAGGTTTCAATTCTAATTTGTTTCACTGGTTTAGTGATTTGCATTGGAGTTTCTAGATTATTTGACTATGATATTTTTTTAAAAATTAGCAGGTCATCCATGTATTTTTACATGCATGCGTTTATGTCCAAATTCTAGGTAAGCAACACTATCACGAATTATTGCATTACACATCATTGGTATGTTCTGCTGGAACATAATAATACCATATCGTTACTTTGCAAGAGATTTCAGCTAATGGTTTAATACAAATATGTTTATATTATAACCCAGATCAATTCAATCTGATTTGGCGTATATGTATATGTAGAACTGGGATGGCAGAAGTCTGTGGTAAATGGACGTAATATAACAGTGCGTGCAGACGATAATTAGCTTTTTAGCACTCATTTATCACAGCAATGATACACTTGTTAAATAATTTGACAAAAACCTGTAGACATTGATTTTCTCGAATCCTACCAGGGACTGTCCAAGAGAATAGTGTATAATTTAATCTTTAATCGAAAATGTCATTGAAATTAGTCTTGATAGAAAAAATAACCCCAAGAGTCTCCGTCATATTAAATATACCAAATATAGTTACTAGGACGATGCAGTGAGAATTACCAAGGCTGTTATACTCAATTGTCTTGAATATAATACCTGGCCATTAACACTGGTTTGGAATTGTTTTTAAAACATCCGCCATATACCTGCTCAGTAACAGAGATTTGAAACATCCACCATTTGTCGTTTCATACATCAAGGCGTGTGTTTTCTCTGATCTTACCGTTATATTTTTACTGATTGATATATAGACAGACGTTTTAGCTTTCATTTATTACAGGTCTAATAAACATCTTAATCTATCTTTTTATTTTTTTCTGGTCGTTAGAAGTAATCTATTTCATTAAAATAAGTTTTTGGATTGCATTGGTGATCTAATTAACTATCAGATACACTTCAGCACTAATGCGTTATTGCATTACATTACATTACACAATGTATGCTGTTGTTTTATCATTTTATTAAATTTTAGTGTATAAAGGAATTCGGTATGTGGCGACGTACGCGTAAATCAAAGACTGGGTCAAACAGGACAAAACTATTTGTGGGTTCCGTAAAAATGACATGCCCAAAATATCTCTCATAGAAATTAGATCTTCTAGAAACAGTAAGCAGGAACTACCGACACCGCGGATAAGACCTATCCTGACTGCTGCCCCGTAAAGACACTATGTCTTACCAAAAAGCCAACACAGCCCTATATTCTGTGGCTGCAACAGGCTAGTTTCTAGGTGGTAGTGGACGTTAAACATCAGGAACGAACGAACGAAAGGAACCACCGTCTGCAGGAAGCACACACGGCACTGTTTTGGACAGCTAACAGGACTGGTTTGTATAGAAATATGTGCAAGATAGAAGTCTATATAAGAGTCGATTAATTGGTCACATCTGATATACCCAAGCATTTACATGTATTGGAGCAAATTTTATTGGTGAATAAAATCGAATAGTTTTGAATATTCAATATAGCTGAATACTTGTAATTAAGTGAAGAAGAATGGGTCACAAATATACAACACATAAAAACTTTCAGCAAGAAGCAATCAGAAAGGAAGAAAATAATAAAATACAGTGTTTCCGATTGACCGCTTCCGACCAGCACCCCATCAATAAGCCAATAAATTAGGAATTGATTAGAAGTCGACTTTAATTCATTCTACTCTCTGTGTCTAGTGAGACATCGACAATTACTTTTAGCTAAGAACCGCTGAATAAAAGAACAAAAGCAAAATGTATGAGGTTGTTGGACGTACGTATCACCACACTACACCACACAAAATGAGCACCATAAATTTGATAGGAGGGAGTCAGTTAATTTCTTCGAGTTTACTGATTGTAGGAAAATCGATGAGGAGAAATGCAGTTAGGAATGCATTTGGGAACGGTATGGTTTATCAGGTTATCTGCCAAACCTAGCTGACATATAAAATAAGAATGTAATAAATTGCTTTACTACCAGTTCACGCATTCCCTCATCTTGACAGTAGATCAGTGATAGACCATGTTCGCCAAATTGGAACACAGTGGCGGGAATTTCTTAACATATAAGCGACTGGGTGGGTCTAGAAACGTGACAAAAATGTAGTCGATACTGATTACGGTGTTTTTACAGACTATCATGATATACGATCCGGTTCCACTATTGAAGGAACTAATAAGTGAATGTACTCGTTATTATACGTGTTTTAAAACATATTGGATAGACCGAATTCACATCAGAATAAAGATGGCGAACACAATATCACATGTCATTTACTTAAGTAATAATATACGAATGAGTGTTTTAAATGTGGACATTTGCAAACCCATTGAACATTTATTTTAATTTAAGCGGTTTAGTAGTGGCGGAGAAAGCTCCATTAAAATGCAATGGTGCCTATAACGACCATGCCACGTTTGTGAAAGTATTGCCTACATGGTTAATATGTCCATTTACTATCCTTCCGGTCATCACAATGTTGCAAACTGACCCACCATGAATTTTTACTGAGTAACTGCAATCGTTCAAATCACCAGCGAGGGACAGTTTGGCGATTTTGTGATGTACCATGGAATGGAATCAATATGGACATAATATGTGTAATTAGAGTTTTGACATTTGCGATAAAAAGCTCTTGACAGGAAACGGTTACCAAGTAGAATTATCTCTTGACTTCATCTCGGTTTTTGCAATTTTCGGTTGATTTGGAAAAAATGGCGAAAGGAATCAAATATACTTACTGGCGTCTTTGATAGTAAGGGTGTGGTTAGCGTCAGATAATTTCAAACGTGGTAATAAATCTGGTATAGCTTCCACTGGTTGATCGAACTTATACCATACAACCTTAAGTTGCTCAATACTTGGTTCGGGATCACATCTTATAGAGGCATCTTCACCACTTGTAATATTTGTATCTTGGGTGTAAACTGAAATAATTATAACACAGATATTGTTAGCAGTGTAGTCGGGGGGGGGGGGGAGGGGGTGATACTGACATGTAGTTAATCCTAATCATCTCTTAATATTGTACTAATTCGATCGGTGTATGTCCATTTCTTCAGTGATTGAGGCGACGGAGCAGATATCAGAGCTGGGACAGAGTATAATGATTGACACGTAACGACGTGACCTCCCCATTCAAGTCCCCGATAAAAAGGCCTATTTCCTTGACACTGGCCTGCAATTGTAACTGAGATTTTTCTTCTGTCGCGGATACAAAATCTACCAACGAAATAATTTCGATCAGAGAACATGTGACGTTTCTGGTTAGTTGACTTAGCAAAGATATATTTCTCTGTTGATGTTGGTACGATTTGATACAATCACCTAGAGAGTTCAAATGACAATTTCTCTTCTAATCCGACGCCCGCTTAGACAGTTATGCGAAGTACGAAGAAGAGGTCTGTGGATGTATCGACTAGTTTAATTAGTCGGCAATCGAACCTGGTACAGGAGAGAAAAAAGTCGAATATAACCAATTGCTATCATACCAATGGTCGATCAGCCTTTAATGCTCATTATCATTACTTTTGGAATATTGTACAAGTGAGTTTTAAGAATGACATTCCAGATATTGTGGGCTTGTTGTTACTGATAGAGGTGCTATGTATACATAATTGAAACCGCGCAACCATTTTAAATCAGACGTTAGAGACATTACAAAAGCAGATATTAATATAAATGTTCAAGCATAGAGGAAAGGAGATTGTGGGCTCGAGAGACGGTGTGGACCAGCTTCTTTAACAGATTCAATCTGGGACGTTGAACCTAAACAGGTAATAATCAATGATAAGACTGTCAATACAGAACACCACCAATTTGTTAGTGGCCATGTTTTAGTAATGAAGACCTTTTGTTATCAATAATTGTAATCTCACTATACAACTGATATGAATTAAGATTAGAAATATATACGTGTAGATGATATCGTCTCTATAATAGTCACAACAAGGTATTGTTATTTTTGACCACTGCCCACTAACGGAAGACAATTAATGGCGCCCATTACTTTTCAGGACAACGCCCGGAAACAACCGCCATAGAAAATAAATAAGACTAACGCTTTGTCACATGTATCTAATCTTTCCCCCAGAACATCATAATTCTCAAGAATCGATATCATTTAGTTAGATAAAATTTTGAAACAATGGAGACGTAGCGATTACACCGATTTGTGTTCTGGGACCAATAGGTAATCCAAACAATCTATATTTGGCATTATTGATTAACTTAATTAAAAAAAACGAACATAGAACACGCACAGAAATCAGATCGAAATATTCCACAGAGAAAAACACAAGAAATTCTAGTCGACAGATTTTTTCTTCTTCATTTTTTGACCTTTCTATCAATTCCATTGTCTTTGATATATAATGCAACAGGTATAACGTCATGAAACATCTTGTAATTAAATAAATGTTTAACGTAATATGTTTTACAGTAATATGATTCATCGAATGCCTGCACCCAGGATTCTGCAAATCAAACTTTCAGAATTTCAATCAGTTCAATTACAGATCAGATTCTCCCATTCCTCAGTTGCTTTAAAAAAAAAATAATGGACAACGATTTTTTTTCTTCAACATATCAATAAATTAAAAATGAAAAGAACAGAGACTTCTAACCTCTCACGGGCTGTGGATGACCAGGTGGTTAGCACGTGCGTGCTGTATCATAAAGCCTGTCATCGAGTCACCTAGCGTGGTTTCGAATCCCGGTTGTACGTGACAAGGTGTAGGGTCGCTTGTCCAACCTCGTGGGTTTTCTCTGGGTCCTCCGGTTTCTTCCCACAGATAAAGACCCCTACGCGCAAGCGAATTATTGACATAAAATTAAACCCATATGTTAGTCCCGAAATGACCTGGTTTGTGTCGAGTCGACGTTAAACCCCATCTCTCTCTCTCTCTTTCTCTCTCTCCCTAACCCCCCACAGTGTGACGATTTTATCGTAAAATTATCAACATGTATTGTAAACGAATTATAACTTGCGACCTTATAAAACAAATTAACCTATTAAACCCTAATTCACAATTTAATTAATATTAAAAATTGAATCTTATATTAACCGAATTCTGAATACATCATGTGCTGGTTGTACGGTTCTACCGTTGTAAGAATTTATAACTGATATTGTTCCTCTAATAACTTGACCGACTGCTGCAAGCCGTGGCGGAACATACAGGGTTAACGTGACTGATCGTTTTGGTCAATCTGGTAATGTAGCCTGGGGTTAATGGTGGAGATGTATTCTGGTTGTGATTAACGAGCCGAGTTGGTAATAGATTACTGTGACCGAAGCTATAGCTAAATATTTACCTTACTACGGTCTCCAGTTGTCTAGAGAACCTAATTTCACCGGCATTGCGACATCGCTTTATTGACAGTCAGTTTCTTTACAAAAACTTAACATCTAAAAACATTGAAATTTACATCAACGGCCGTTTCAAGAAGAGTTTTTGGTCGATGACACAAATTTCACATAATTTGAACATCCAAAATGGGAAATGGGGACAATACTTATGACCTGTAGCTACCCAATATATTCTAAAAATAGTAGGCCCAGATCTATTTCCGGACTTAACGTTGCAATTACCATATATATTATTTTTAATTTTGTATTTCATACTGAATGATTTAATGTTAACGAAACCCACAAGGAATAAGTTACGTCCTGTGTGAACTACATAATCTGTTAGTTTCCATTATTCAGTCTTATTGCCCTCAACTGCTACAGTGCATCAATTTGATTGCACCTTCAAAATAGAGTTTGGTACATTACATGAAACAGTGCGTATTTAAAGGTGCATTGTGTATGAGCTAAATCTGCCTATTAATTTTTTGATTATCTATTTTCTATAATAATGTATCTTTAAGTTCCAAATTTGTCTTTAGGTTATTTCACTTTATGTTTTACTAGGTTGAAAATTTGATTATACTTGGCGTGTAGAATATGATATCTATAGACTGTCTTACATGTCTACTATCTACTACGTAATAAATAATGGAGGTTAGACTATCAATCTATGTTGATTTGTATACCTAATCACCTACAACCAAGCAATAAACAATCAACATCAAGATCATAACACGATTTCCAATCAATTCTCTGCAGAAAGGTCTTCAAAATATAGCAAAATTACACCCAAAATAATTATTTTAGTGAAATTCAATCTGTGCGAGTTATATTAAGAAAACAAACCATGGTATTAAGTGTTACTACTCTGCACAGACTATGAATTTCGATACTAAAATACGGTTATCTGTACAGACTATATTTGGACCGGCAGGTGTAGCACATCCTATGTCTATGTATGACTTATGCATCTTTTCTTGCTACATATCTTGATCGTCTCGAATTTGTCTCTGATTGCCTTTCTTCCCCTTCACGTTGTGTATTATTTACTTCTTACTGTTTATCTCAGGTAGTTAAGACGTTTGTCTTCTCAGTAGTGATAACAATGCGACAGTTCAGTTTTACATTTTATATAGAAGCTGCTTACATATGGTACTAAGCATTACATAGATTACAATACTAAAGTCATTCTCTAACCCTAGCCAGAAAGGCTCGCTGGAAACTGCTGTCTGACGAATTCTCACCTGTATGATAGTTTTGTAGCTTTGGGGTTCAGACCTTCAATCATCTAATAATTGGCCAAATATGATGTAAATAATTACAGAAGTTGGTCAAATTAAGCCAAATGATGCAATCACATGGTTTTAGACACAATATATCCTTGAACTTAAACCCTCTTTCCTGTTATTCTCACACTACCTCATCCAGAAATTAATTTGCGTTTTAAACAAACTCATACCATAGCTAATATACTATCAGTAAAAACTAAGATAAAAATATTGTTTAAACCATCTTATTTCTCAATTCCTTGTCCATAAATTTAAAAACAATGTCGCAAAGACGATATTTCTACACAGGACGGATTTGCAGGCAATGGCGAAGACAATATACCCCACCACACCCCGTTAATTTCTATTGTATATGTGTTGTGTTTCGTTCAATGACATATGTCTGTTTTATATGTCAGATAACACAATCTCTTCGCAATTTTCATTTTCCGATTTTTAAAATGTAACGGAATTCCAAAATGTTCATATCAGTATTTGAAGATGGATAGACTCTAAATCCATGGCATTTATCACGTATTATATCCACCCACTATTCTCATTATTTCCAAAGACATTAGAAATTGAATCTATATTTACTTTTCTGAGTGCACCAATAAAGGTAATGAGTCATGTTACTATGAGAATCGTTTCCGTGCTATGCGGACTTAATGTTATCAACGTGACCAGAATTTAACCATTAACAGCTCAGAACCCACACATAAATGAAACAAATTTTAATTTGTTGGTTTTTATATCTTTAACGATATGGACTAAAATAAATCTTAAGGGCAATACGACTGCAGATGAGAAATCAAAAACACAGATTCACCATCTAATTTGGATTTAATCAGTTTGATTTATGGTCCCTTCATCACTAAAATCAGAAAACAAAATACATCGATGGTGTCTATAAAACATTGCGTCCTCATCACCAATAGATATCACAAGATCATAAACCTTTCTCTTAATTTTCCAACAGTTGTTGCATAATCATAACAGTCGATAGAACGTTTTTTCTTAAATCGATGTTTCATTAGCATATCCGACAGTAAGAAAAGATAAAAAGGTAACAAACATTGGTTTATGATTTCGTGTAACTGTTTTCGAATTCGACCTTATCTTGTACACTAATCATGATAAAACACAGCATCGATAAACATCTTAAATATTCTGGAAAACGGAGTTTTTTTTTTCTTGAAATACAAATAAGGTGAATGCATTTGGCTAGATACAAGACAATTTAATAAGATTTCTACATAACTCAATCAAAAATGTATCCTGATATTTGAATAATAGAATCTATGTTACAAATGATATATTATGCTTTGCTCAGCATCTATAATTTAAATTATTTATATACATTTATCAGTGTTATAGTGGTATAATTGTATTGTAATAATGTGATAAAATATAGGCAGACCGTGAAATATTACAGAATGGTAATGTCAATGGAATACAAAACACCCCCAAAAAGCTGTTAACAAAATACCATTATGACAAAAACAGCAACAGAAACCATCGCACTACACTCAAATGAGAATCATTCTTGTAATATTAAAAGTTTTAGGTAAGAGTTAAGGATATAAAGAGGTAATGATGCTGTAGGAGATTTACCATAATCAGCAGCAGATAAGGATTTTTATTTCCTGAAATCCTAGAAATTATTTCGTCAAGAAAATTTAAAGGACTGCACCAGCATTTGCCAAAATAAACCATGGAGTAGTGAACACAAAAGTAAATGGTTAAAAATATCATTATGAAGAATTTTGAGTGAGCATTCGATTTATAGAAAGTATTATACAATAAATGATAAAATAACGTTTATGTCGAATCCAAATGAACTTCGGTAGAATGATAGATCTAAATGATTTCAGATAGTGAAAGCGGGATGACGAAAGACTGTCAGAAAGTGGGGTATATTTGGGTCGAGACGTACATTTTCTGATTGCAAAAGGTGATCACTCAGTACTATTGATTGAGAAATAGTAAGGCAATAAGCCATGTCATACTAAACTACATAGAATCTAGATTGTTCCGTTTGCGATGACAGTCGAGCAATTAATTTGTTTCGTTTCAGTTACGAGTGACCTTACATCGACTGTGACATTACTAAATGATTTCTCGACGCCAACAAGACAAACAAAATTGACCAAAATTAAAGCTTCAAGAGCCGACAAGTTTGTCAATAAATCGGATCTTTTTCTTCCAATTCTATTGACTGCCGGAATGACGCATTTAGTTCCCAATCAACTGACTGGAAATGTGCTTTATAACAGTAATCTTCACAGGATATCAAATTGAAAAGTACAACTAACATCGTACACATCTATCATGTCGCAATTTCAATTACAGCTCACGAGGTGTTTTTTCGTTGTGCTCACATGTATACAAAATGTAAGAGTGTTTTCTTAATGGCTTTCATTTTCATGACCTATCGCTAAAAAGATTTATTTTACGAAAAGACTATAAAATATTCTACAAATTTCACGCATCTTTGCTTCTTACGATAAAGTTATCCTTTCCAGGATTATCTTCACGTTTTGTATCATGAACAGAAATTGGATTTGTCTTACGAGTAATGTCATAATGTTCTTCCTGAACGTCGACGTGTGAACCATAACTCAAGGCACAATGACATAGTGTTGATTTAACCAATTTTGTCAATAACATTGTTAGGTTTTTAGTTTTTTTGCTCACACGTTTCGCTAAACTCAATGTTGAGAAGCATCAATAACTCATTGTACGTTTTTTGTAATACAGTCTTAAACAATTGTTGCAAGAAAAGAAATGACCTTCTTTAATAAGTATGTTTCTTTATTTGCAAAGATCATTTCCTTCCGGCCATTTTGGATTCAGATACACGATAAATTGAAACATCTTGTGACATTTTCGAAAGTCTTTCATCATTTGTTTTTTGGTGCAAATAAGCTCGGTAAAATGGAAAATTTTATTACAAAAAATTAAACTTTTTGTTTGATTGAATCGATATTGTTTGGTAGGTCGTCAGGTTTACAGTTTCACATCGTTCCAATATGGCGACAACACTAGCCAAATGACTTATTCGATCATGTACGAAAGATAATATTCCGGAAATGAAGAAATATTTTACATGTCGTATGTCTGAATAAATGTCTGATATATGTTATTCAATCCACCGTCTATGCGCCACGTCTTCATTGGTGATTTATCAATGCAATCTACTAGTTGCTGTTCGAAGATATTAATAAGGTATTGGCAGCAACGTTATGCGTATCTTTCTATGTAAGGCATGGATTAATGGAATGCTGGGCCCTTTTCAAAATGTTGAAATCCTTTGGGCTAACAGGCCCCGCTGTTGTCGCGTTGTTATTTCAATCAAAAAGTCGATTCGTGGTATAAAGCCTTTGAGCTGGGAAGAAATATGGTCTGATGTTTTCAATGGGCTATTAAAACTGCAATTGGTTATCCACGAACATGAAAACTGGTTTAGTTATTCAGGATAAAACGTATTTGCCTAATAAGTAAGGTGATATTCCATAAGACTTGTGAAATGAATGGGGGCGTATGCAATAAAACGTGGAGTTTATTGATGGCAGACTGTGTACAATCCTTGGTTGTATTATTAATACCTCGTTTCATATATTTTCGTAAGTTCACACAGAACTATAACACACTAAAAAGAAAAGACAAAACCGGTAAACTAATATTATTAAAAGAACCGAGGCCAGTCTAGATGTAGACATGATTCGTTACAGAAATGTGATAGCGCCAATATAAAGAGCTATATTCACGCAATGCCTCTGAAAGATACTATCAAAAATTTATCAGCAGTAATCAATGAATTCAAATTGAGAACCAATCTTTTCAGTAGGCTTAAATGGTGAAATGGGTTGTCTGAACTCCCTCTTGATAACTTGTAAATAATGATTGTTTTGCTCTGAGATTTATATAAGATAACGATAAAATATGTGACGAGGTATGCCTACATGAAATAGTATTTTCATTAATATATAAATATTTTATTGAATAATAAAACGAGATTACTACATATAACCAACTTTATTTCGTGCAGTTTCCATTAGAAAGCGCGATATTATCATCCGAACATGCTGTGAATCCTTTAAAAATCAAAAGTTGTCTCAATTACCACTTGTCGTCTGATTTTCTCAAATTAGATCCCGATTACCTAAATAGGATAGACGAGCTCAGAATCATCTAAATATAGGCTATTATATCGTGTATTCACTGTAATGTAGTTGAAATTCGTTGAAGCTTGAAGCAAAAGTCTCGAAGTATAGAAGTCTATAATGACGGTGCGTCTATGACGAAGTGTAAATGGTGTTCTAAAACTAAAACTAGAAAACGGTACGTCATTAATCATCGCCTCTGGTTTGTCTTCTGTATAAACCCAAGCATGATTAAGTAGAGAAACATCATTATAATACACTGGATACAGAAACATCATTATTAATATACTGGATATAAATAACAATATTAGTCTGCTTACAGACAAGGCCAGGTTTCATTAACATGTCTATACAGACCTTAATTATCTTCTTAACGGTACATATTAACCTTAGATGACAAATTACTTTCTCTTGTCCGTAGGTTTGTCTTTTCGGGTTTGTTTGGCATATAGTGTAGTTCTCCCACACTTACTATTAAATACGATAAATTATGATTGGTGCTATAATAGGCTTTCTCTTGAATGTATAAATGAAGGGAACAGAAAAGCTCATTAGAATTTAAACCATTCGTTCTTCTCAGAAGGCCTTTTTGGTTTAAACCAATTTAAGGAAAGGCTTATTATGATAAAATGACTCTCAAGTTAGTATGTTTGATGGACAAAAGGCACTGTTTGCCCCCGAGCAACATAACGACTAGAATACTCTTTTAAGAAAGATTGGCGATTCCTAGCCGAAACGTTGCTGGGTAATAAACAGTATTTAGATTCCATAGATTGTGTTTTGTGTAATTCTAGTTCAATTACCAATAAATTCCTAACAGCAATATCGCTCAGTGAAAAAACAGTAATTACAATTCATAGCAGTGTGTACTATGGTTTTCTACTTCAGTAATACTATATGTCACCTAAACAATTTAATAATACCAATGTGTACATCCCAAAACAAAACAAACACATGATATGATCATGACAATAAAACTAATAAGATTGTATAGTTTTAATGTCTTTGGTACTAATGGCTTACCATAGTTAAACGTTAATATGACAGAAATGTCAGCCCTGAATGGTGTAAATTTCTCTTAACAGATCGTTTCCGGCCCTTGGACCGACCCTGTTGCCAGTAACAGTATGGCAGTGATTGGCGGTAATGGATTAAACGCAAAAAATTCTAAAAGGTCGATGTTGTGCACATCATTAGCAACGCGTGCATATTTCAGATCCAATTATACAGGTTAACAGCCACAATCATTTTAAATACTTTACTTAACACCATAAACGTGTTAATAAATATGATACCCTGATATGTTTTGGATTTATAAATGTACAGTCGCACACCAGTGATCATCTGAAAATACATGAAACCTTTGCTCAAAATAGGAATAATCTTTACTCAAAATATGAATAAATATGAATAATCTTTACTCAAAATAGGAAGTATCTTTAATCAACAAAATATAAATTTTCCTCTTCAAATTTTAGCATGTATATGTATAGTATTCGATTTAAAGATACATTATGGGAGATTAGATAAAGAACTGTTAGTCTTCACTATGATAGTTACAAACAAGATAATGTAAAGGGAATTTGATAAAAATTTCAGTTAAATTGATCACCCTGAACCGAGAATTTAGCGATTGAGTTTTCGGCCTAGCCTCGATCGTCATTACTAAAGTCTGTACAAAAAATCATAGCCTCGATTATCCAATCCATGATTTAATCATGAATGAAAGTAGAATAGCTAATCGGACCCTTATCCAGTAAATATCACAGGCTAGTGATGGCATCGAGAATTTGATTACGGTCTGGATAAGTTAATTTGTGTCTAATTAACAATTTACATTAACAATTCATGCCTAAAGAAAGACTTGTAATTGGCAGATTTAGCTCTTGCATAATGTATATTTAAATATATCGATAATTATAGCAAATATTTGAAATAACCCTTTGGGCTACAGGTATATTCAGAAACAGCACGTGTGGCTCTGTGTCATTTCATTTTATTTTCAATTACTTTTTTTTTAATTTCTGAAAGTTCATATAGTGCGTGGTTAGATATCTGATAGTGTTTAAATATCTCATCGATCAGTTCATGCAGCTTTAATGATATCGCTTGATAAACACTTTACACAAACACTCGTTCCTGTTAAAATGTGGATAAATAATAATCGTTAATTAAAACATGGAACTTACTAAATATAAAACGGTAATAATCCATTGTCTTACCTGTAAAAACTTTAATTATCTTAATATCATCTTTAACCCCAGCTTGACATGTATAACGGCCTTCATCCTCCATATAGGTGACGTCCTTGGTTACGGTATGAACTAAAATCTTTTTTTCATCTTTCACAGACTCAGTTGTGGTTACTGTATACCCTTGTTGCTGGATAGGAAATCCGTTTTTGGTTATATCGTGTACCTGGGGAGAACCATCATCTATCGTCATGGTTATTTCACACGCTATTTTAAATGGTTCATTTTCCAGCATCCACACCGGACTTCCAGAAGGCATGATTTCTATTTTTTCGACATGTATGTCACCTGGAATAAGTAGAGTTAACGAAAGGTGTTAAACGACAAAGTGCATTTGTTCAATAAATTTACCCTGATCAATAAACTTCAGAATTGGTTTGTTTTCCTTCCATTAATGATAAAACAAGTTTATTTGAAATGAGACAAAATGTAAACCCACGAGCTGGGTGAATCGGTCAATAAAGTTGACTATCATTTCTAGCTGTTTTTTCTCATTGATAATCCGATATTCTCCATAAATATTCATTAAAATGATAGATAGCCATATACAGAACGTCTTGACATTATGATGGATCGTGTATCTCAGAAGTATTACACGTTCAGATACTTTCTTATTCCATTTTCAATACCATTATTACGACGATTTTCGAATTTAAATAATGAATGACACATGATTCTTTGAAAAAAAAAACAGCAATAAATCACAAACAACTATTTCAATATTAGTCGTTAACATCATAAATGCTAATTATAAACATGTTTCGATTCATTATAGCATTAATAAAATCACATCAAAGAAGATATTATGATCGTGTTTGGCACTAAATTAAGTTGAATACGTATGGCTGTCTAATCCCTCGACTGGGTGAACAGTCAGTTTTTCGGGCAATATATATCCGTTTATCGGGGACAAACGTCAGAGAATGAGACCTTATATCATAGAAATATAATTGTATAATTATAAAATGAAATCGATCGCGATTTACGTTTTGAAAACTGCAGTACTTAAGTGGAGCTTTGCGGGTAAATTCTTTAGAGTTTTCGGGCAAATAGCCTCAGCCCCACCCTAGCTTATTTATGCTTCTTTAACAGAATATAATAATGAAGGAGTATTGTTGATCAAATCTAAATCTTAAATGGACACCTTTTGCTTTTTTAGTCATAATATTTAGAATCACTGTCAAAGAATTTAAATTTTTTTTTTTCAATCTGGATAGACATACATCGCGAGTTATAACACGTGACTTATTTGTCAAAATACGTTGCTGATTTTAATGCTGAAGGTTATCACAATACACTTCATCTGAGAATGAAGAAAGCAGGAAAATTGTGTTGCATGAATTCATATTGTTATCTCGGGGGGATTTCGGTACTTAACCTGGCATTGTGTGTATCCGATGAATTTCGCTACTTGAGAGCAATGACGAGTTACGTGCTTTGACTGGGAAAATTAACTTGGACTAAATTGATACCCCCTGTTAATCACTTCATTGGCGTTATTGGATTACCTCTTCTTGCAAAAAGTAATCATTTACATTACCCTCTTTGACTCACTAATGTTGGCAGTCTGTGTTTGAGTTGCTGGCCATGAACATTTCTCTTTATAAACTACGTAGTAAACGTTAAGTATTGTATTGATTGTTTTAATTGATCTTTATGTTCTCACTGATATTTATACTTCATCTATCTATAGTTACTACCTGTTGTTTCACACATAAAATATTAAGTAGTTTTTATTTAATGTAGGGCAATATAAAAGGCTTGAAGGTTATATTGAAAAGTAAAAGCTATTAAAAACAGAAAATATAAAATTTGTACCCCAAATTTCTTGATTTAACAAGGTAGAGTATATTGGTATGAAATTAAGCACCAACTCTTTGAAATAGTCTCTGTATAGGAGTTGGGAAATAGAGAGATCCATGTGGACATACCATCCACAACGAAATGAAGGTCACGAAATAAAATACTAACATTTATTAGTTGTTATGATAATTCATAATATAGAGGGGGGCGGTGGAAATGGGTAAGACGCTGACTCGCCAGCCTGGGGGGTCACATGTTCGATTCAAACATTGGCAGAGAAAGTTCATCGGGATTTTCCGACGTGGTTCCCCTTTGGCAGTGGTGCATGACGGAAGGTCTGAGAAAGACAGCTGTTTAGTCGTTCGGATGATACGAAAAAACGCGGACCCGTGTACACATTAGCATGCAGTTGGAATTCGATATAAGAGTAGGTCATAGTCATAGTGTCGAGCAAAATATTCCCCATAGCTCACTGTAAGGTGTATGTCATTAGCCCAGTTGGAGCAGAATAGTAGGCAGTTAAACTCAATTTCAGTTCATTCCTCGTTGTATGTAATATCTGAGATTTCCCTTGTTGCTGAATTGTTCCCTCAGACTCAGAAGATATGTTTCAGGGAAAACATACACCAGTATATAATGGTCTCTGAAAGAAAAGTCACTCGCTGCAACTATCTAGCTCGTTACGAAAATAATTCTGAAAATATCTTGTACCTCACAGAACTCAATTTTCTACCAGCAAATCCACCATTAATTAAATTACATGAACACTAATGAGTAAACTGTGTTGCTGATCAACAATTTATGTTCTTCCGGCTGCTTGAGACTGGATATTCAAATTAGGTGAAAACCAAATTATATAGCCTTGCTAAACTATAAACAAGTTAAATTAGTGTTTTGTCCCAGGGCCATTGCTTTTGCTTTAAGTAAATGATCAATAATATTTATGAAGGGCGCAGATTCTGATATTCTGAGAAAGAAGCCAAACACTGCACCACATCCCATCTCCAGCTCCCTTCCCGAAAATAAATCAGACCTCCTGTTCGAAACTTGGTATTAAATGTATGGACAATAAACATGTTATACCACGAGAAAATCCCTCTTTTGTGAAAAGAATAATTTTTCAAGCTACCTTATTTTCCCAATGGTCCTTGGTAGAATCCAATGACAACCACGTTGATATGCCTGTCAATTAAGTTGCTATTTTGAGAATGTTTAAATTTTACTATCATCTATCAAACTATTAAACAATAAAGGGGCAGATAGCATCGCTACGTCATTAGGAAATCGGGAAAACTTTCTTTGTTCAAACGCATCACAGTTGATAATTCAATGCTGTGTGCTTTTTCGAGCTTTGTTATCAGAATTACAATCATTTACAACTGAAAATTGCCAACTGGTAAGCTACATACTGAAGAGGTTTCCACAGTTTGCAGATCATCAAAGGAAAGTAATTGAATCTCAAAAAGAAGTCATCATTTCTATGTGATTATAATACACGATGGGATCATACATCTCAGAAAGGCATCACGGAGTAGTGAAATGGAATTTGGGAGATATTATCAAGAGCACGATTGTCCACTGCTATCGTATCTGTGTTGTTCATCTTGTTTCTGTAGCTGGTTGCGTGCCAATGGTTCATCTCACTTTTACTCTGGTTTAAAACTTCATCACTTTTAATCCATCTTAAGAAGAGACATGGAACAGAGATTATGCCACAACCTTTCATGTTTTCAATAGGAAATAACTTCAATTAATCTCATTTTAACACAAATCGATTTTGTTCCCGTTCTATCGATCTAGGGGTCGCAATGGGTCACATTTTGTAATTCAAGTTACCAGTACTTCAAAGCCTTCTTCTGTTTATGAGAAAGGCGAGAAAATCCCACACTGTTGCTTCACTGAATTCAATAAAATATCCAATCTTAAAACTATCAACAGACTGACCGACTCCATATATAAAATATTGGCCTATTGTGAGATAGTAGATGCTTTCAAAGTTTGAAAAGAGGAACTATTCAAAGAATGCGTTAAAACTTGCTTACGTGCATGGCAGTTGCAGCTAATTTTAAAGATAATCAGAATAAGAATAACACTTACCTGTTAAATAAGGCAGAAAGGTAGCCAGGAGGAAGAAAGTTAACGTATTTTCCATCCTGATTAAAAGTTGGTGTATTAACGTTAGCGGTACAAATCGGATTGACATGAAGAATTTACTTGGCCAGTCTATGTCGTCGGCCGACTGTAAATGCTATTCAACGCGATCAATATTCGTCTATATCCGTACCGCGCGCCTCTCAAACGCCGGTGAACAATAGCTGCTAATCGCTGCTCTCCTCGAGTGCTACTTGATGCTTAAGATCATGTCATCGCAAAATGTCTTTTGCGTCCTAGCTATTGGTGATATCACGATGACTGGTCCAAAACTTTTTTATAAAAAATACTCTCAATTTGGTTCTGGTTCATTAATACACTAAAAATAACCGTTTGATCAACGAGCGTAAATTTACGAAGCGTTAAATCACAAGCTTTCCATACTATATTGGGTAACAGGAATGGCTATATTAGACGATCAGGGATAAAATTTGAATTTACTTCAAATTTAAAAATGGTTTTGGTGATAAGTTTTTTAAAAGTATAACCGTAATGTTTTGGCGATATGGAAACCCTCTGGGCTGTTTATGAAGATAATCATTACAAGGCACCAAACTTGAAATTATAATAAGTGTACCCTGCCTAATGCACGGTGTATAATGGTTCCTGACACTAGGCTTGATATTGGCTGTATTGTGAAGGAGACCATGGAAGGTTAAGTCCGATTAAAATTCTTTAGAATTCACATATTCTTCTTTGTGGTTGAACTGCAATTGCGCCAACTGGTCAGAATTAGATAAATGAAATACATGTAAAATGGGGTTTAACGTCCTACTGTTCTGTTGCGGTGTGAAGACCGACATATACTTAGTTCCTTTATGAACTGTCTCTGAGTGGACGATATCCACTGATATTTCATATCGGGCCCTACATATAGCTGCAATATGAAAATACCGCTCTTCCCCACCCCTGTTCTAAGGCTTTTCTGGAATCCTTACCTATTATTTTTCACCTTGATTCTATTTTATTCGTCAAAGGAATCATTTCTTGCCAAACCTGATACACATTTACATTGATTCCACACTATTTTCAAGTAGAATTCTGCGATTAAAAACATACACGCCCATTTGTACGCGAGATCTCAGTTTTTCGTCCCATCAGAACGACTGGACAGCTATCCTGCATCACTGATAAGGGGAAGCTTATTTAGGGATCTATCACCTGAGTTCTAGGCTAGCAAGCCATCGTTTTACCCACTTAGCCACTGTGGCCACCAGAATAAGGGAAGACAATGCAAATTATTGTGTAATTTGATTGGAGGTAATGTAAGTTAATAATTTGTTATAACTTCAAACTAGTGGTCAGAATGATATGGAATATTGGTAGATCCATTTCCATTCTCGGAGTTAGCCGGTCTGGCTAGGGCGAGCTGACATTTTATGTTTTAGTTCATTAGCTTTGTTTTTGATTTTATGCTTCATATAAAACACCTTTGTAAAGAACAGTATCTTCCTATGTAATATTGTAATTGTCATATTTAGTCCGTGTAGAAGTCTATTTCTAAATCCCATTTCGAAACACAGCGTGAAAAAACGAATTAGCAACTGTAACGACGAATATACATGTATAGCTACCTATTCTTTTTGGTGCCGTTTTGCAGAACGAGTAACACATGGCAGTGTTACACAATGGATCAATGGACTTTTACCTAATTTCAATTTCGCAGAATTAGTAAATTCGCGTCAAATAAAACATGTATTCTTTATGTCAACCATAGAAATATGTCACTGCCAGCAGATTCAGATGATAATTAATACAGTGACAAGAGAGAACCATGAAGTCGGGCACACTTTTCCTTCCCCACAATAAAAATAAATATAAGCATATATGTCAAAATCCTGACAAATCAACAAAACATTACCAAATATCATGAGAACGAGGAGTCAAGGGAGAAAACTCTGTTTAATGTCACGTCCTGATCATTGGGAGAGAGAGAGAGAGAGAGAGAGAGAGAGAGAGAGGTGGGGTTTAACGTACGTCCATTCGAAACAAACTAGGTCATTTCAGAAATTCGCTTGGGCGTAGGGGTCTTTGGCACTTGGGGGAAACCGGAGTACCCGGAGAAAACCCACGATGCTGGACAGGCGACCCTACACCTTGACACGTACAACCGGGAATTCGAAACCACGCCAGTTGACTCAATGGCAGGCCGTGAGAGAGAGTGAGCGAGAGAGAGGGAGAGAGAGAGAGAGAGAGAGAGAGAGAAATGGGTTTAACGTCTAGTCAACACAAACTAGGTCATTTCGGGACTAACATATGGTTTTTATGGATCGCTGCAAAATGGGGGACTGGATGGCCATATGGTTAGCGCGTGCGCGTTGTATCATAAGGTCTGTCAAGGAGTAGCGTCGTCTGGTCAACCTCGTGTGTTTTCTCTGGGGCATCCGACTTCCTCCCACTGCTAAAGACATGCGAATTAATGAAATAAAATTGAACCTTATGCTAGTCCCGAAATGTCTTACCACAGGAATCTGACCTTCTATTCGTATTCACCATACCGAACTAGACAATTATATATTTAGCCTATATATATTGTCTAGTTCGGTATGGTGATGCATATAATACGGATAGAAGGTCAGACTCCTGTGGTCTTACTTTTATTCTGTCCAGTGGACGTTACAATTACACCCCATTTCCTTCTATAAAATCTCAGAAAAACTGTAACCACGAGACGGATTGTTTATCGTGTATTTGTTATTGTTTAAATTTTGAATTGTAATCTATATTAGGACACCAAACTATTCTATGTAATCGTAAGAAAAGAAGCAAAAAATAAGGTTTTCAATTTCCCGCTTTCAAAACTTTGATGTGCATACACAATGATGACGTGACACCTGACGGTGGGGATCTGAGGAATGGGTTCAGACTCACTTTGCCTGTGTCTACACCGAAGTCAGAAGTTCAAGGAATAACTGCCTTTGAATCAACACACGTCGATCGGGAGACACAACCTCAAAAGCTTAAATAAAATGAAATGGGGGTTTAACGTCCTCTTGTTCGGCTCCGAACTTGGCTAATGACAACAAATAACTGCCCTTGAATTAACACACGTCGACCGGGTGACGCAACATCAAAAACTTAAATGAAATATTGGGGTTTAACGCCCTATTGTTCGGCCCCAAACTGGGCTAATGACAGCGGCACTACGGCCTATACTCTTATATAGGCCTATATCGAATTCCGACTGTCAAGGAATCTTTTACGTGTACGCCAATGTGTAGGTAGGTTTACACCGGACCTCTGTTTTTCGTACCAGGGGGAAAGAAGCCGGAAAATCTGGATGAACTTTTTCGGAAAATGCAGGGATCGAACAGCTTCTTACCCACTTAGCCAAGTAAGAATCATCTCAAGAAACAACTAAAGATAACAAACGATGAAAGTGGTGACTTGTGCTAGATCTATTTCTTAAGGCAAAATCAAGATTTCGTCTGTAGGCCTACTTGGCAGGCCCTCCGTCCTGCATCACTGACAAGGGAGAATCACGCCAGAAAATCTGGATGAACTTTCTCAGCAAAATAAATGCAGGCATCGAACACCTATGTAAGCCCATACCTTGTTAAAGAACAATCCTATTAATCATAGGCTATAATTCACTTTTGCAAGTTGAGAAATTGGTAAAAATATCATTTTAAACTTAAAATTCACACGTTTGAAGATAGCTATCCCATGGGGGTGGGAATAGATAAACAAGGGAGCTAATTGGGTTATCATTTCCGGTGTGAATGATTTTTAAGTGTGGGAAATAGTGCCTAGGCGTATATGATCGTAGATGAGTTGACAAATTATGGGCAAAGGAATAAAAATAATTAGCCTTTGTTTTGACTTTCTTAGAAAATATGAAATTATAGCTTAACTGTCAGTGGACATTGTCCGCTCAGACAGTTCCTGAAGGAATTAGCCCTATGCTAGTCGAGGACCCTTAAGCGTGTCCAAATAGAATAAGGGTTTATAAAATCAACTGTCAATTAAACTAAATGTCCTTGAATGACAACTAAACCCACAAAAAAAACAAAACAACCCCTACACCCCCTAAAAAAACCCCGAAATTTTAAAGAGACCGGCGGTTGTCGAAACGTTTACAAAACCAGTGGCCTTCTATTCTAAATGGTCTTGGTGTTTTTCAAATTCGAGTTTATAAACAAAATGCAGCCCATACCAGTTGCAATTAGCCATAGTATACGTGTACAAGATGCGTGTCACAGCGTTAAAAAGCAAGGAGAAAACTATATTACTGAAGGAGGAGCTCAACTAATCAAAGCTAATTCATAATTATATTCCTGCCGTCTGCTGTTCATCCGGGTACTCACTGAACAAAGATGGCCGCTACAGAAGCTTTGCGAGCCGATAATCCCGAATCTATCGAGTCTTTGAGCAGAGAAGCAGAATCATTGAAAGCCAGATTGGAAGAAGAAAAGGCCAAATTAAACGATGTTGATAGTAAGTTGGTCCTGAAGCCGAAAAGTAGGCGTAAATGGGCGTGTGATGCCAATTGACAACCCGTCATTGGCAACACATAACCTTTAAAAACAAATGTCAGTGTCTCCTTTCACTCAATGTTGGAGTGCATAACATTTTAATTTAATGAATATATTCAAATAACTCTGTTAAGTAGACAGATTTTGGCATTGCATATTATCTCATGTTTGTACATTTATGGCTGGTCTGGCTCTTAAATCTGAACGTTAGCTACAGTTACTCATTTCCGAAATTTTCAGGAAAACCTGGGGTCAGAGGTCAGTGACTAAACCACGCCCCGTTTTCTAAAATAATGGGATTTTTTTTATGTGTAGTGTTGTTATCTTTTTACAACAATGTATTTGCTCAGTAAATTATTCATTAATAAATAGCTAAATTTCATGTGCATTATGGCTTATGGTGTGCACAGGAATAGGCTAAACATAATATTACTAATTACATGATAACCCCATCTGTCCATAACCAGTGTTTATTAATAATATTTCCCTGTTAATTTGCAACATTGTTATACACAAAGGGTTATACACAATAGGTTATGGTGATATTGAAGCTTTGGACACACCATCCAGTTTATAGAATTGGTTATTTTTAGTGTATGAAGTGGGCCAAATAATAATTCTATAACACTGCTACAACAGATATTGGACATAATATCAGTTTTGAATTCAGTGATCTAATTTTGTCATGTTACTGTTATACGCCCACATTGAAATGTGGTTGTATAATATGCAAGGATATTTGGGGACCCCATTACTATATCTTAACATTTGTGGGCAAATGGTTCATAGTTGTCTAGTGAGAATTTTATAAATTGTCATTTCAATTACTTAACATCAGGTATAATGCTGCAAATAGAACGGAACTGAGGCATTGGCAACATTCACCATTAATTGACAAGAAACTTAGAGTATCATATTACATTATCGGAAAAAAGGGTTCTTCTGACCACTTTCCCCTTTCCTTAAACATTTTGCTGGTTACAAGTGTCTAATCTGCTGTGAGCCCGAGGCTAGCTTTTTATTTGTAATCTTTCTTACTGATATTATTATGTTGGACATTCTAGTTATCTTGATCTGAAAGCAAACGTAGGTACTCTACCAACCTCATCAAAAGACAACTCTGCATGGAAATGGCCATTAAGTTATTTGCAGATTTTTGATATTTGAAAAATATCTTATAATTCAAATCTTCACCTCAAATATTTTTTTTTACTTTGATTATTATTCAGTATTTATATGAAGCTGTTGTTTGATCGTATTTGAATAAAATTATACAGCCAAAAAACAATTTATGTCTGTTTGTTAACCTTTGGAGACAGCAGGGGTATAGCTTTGCTTAATGATGGAATAAATTAATGATTGCATTTTGTAAGTCAAATGTTTGAAATAATAATTGTTAAATATTTTCAAAAAATAAGCAACCAATATTTGTTGCTATTGTTGTTCAATTTGGATTGGTTGAAAATCTTTGCGTAAATTTCCTTTCATAGTTTTGGTACCACCATGAACATGTCATTAACAAGAACTAATTTTCATTACAGTGTGTGTTGTTGCCCAACGGCTAGATAATCTTGCCCAGTTTAATATTAAACCAAGACGAGTATTGAAGGGTCATCAAGGCAAAGTTTTATGTATGGATTGGTCTTCAGATAAAAGGCATATTGTTAGTTCTTCACAGGTTTGTTCTAGATTTTTTAATGTTGATCACAGTAATTTGCGGTAGACTTGAATACCGGTATGTAAAAAAAAAGAATTGACAGTATAGACTCAGTTCTAATCCTATTTTACTAACTTGTTAATTCTGTTTTATAGGATGGTAAAATGTTAGTTTGGGATGCCTTCACAACAAATAAAGTAAGTTCATAGATTTATTCCACATAGATCATCTGCATGAAAATAAGATACAAATGTTGAAAACAGTTCAGGTTGGTCACCAGGGGATGAAGATATAGTAAAACACTAATTGAATTTATAAGAAGTTTTGGTGTAGCATATGATGTACATAATAAAAAGAGAAGTTATAATAAGTGATAATAACTTCAAAGAATCAACAATTGACATTTTTACCCAAAGGTGCTTATTAAAATAACATTCATGTGAGGATATGTATTCATTGCTAGAAGTATTAGTAGTCTAATTTATTGCTGTTCGAGATGAGTTTTTTGTCCCTAAATTGGATTATCTCCCTTATACAAGTTAATAGACTTCAGGCATATTATATAGAGTGCCATTATAAAATTAGTCCTTTAATACTACCCTCCATTTGAAGATCTGACTGGTTGTAGTGGAAGGTTGTGCCAGAGGTCATACATGAGGTTTTTGACCCTATGCCTTCAGACATTTGATTAACCAACCGTGTTGATGTTTCTAGTTGGTTACTCACATTTCTGTGCACCTCATGTCAGAACTCACTGTAACACGAGTTGATATTATAACTCTTCCAGATTCTAGTGTACTAAAGACAAATAAAACGAAATTTTGAACTATATAAAAATGAAACGAAATAGGATCTATTGGCCCAGTCTGAACAGAAGACAGGACGTTAAATATCATTTTATTTCACTTTAAACTAATATAAGGGAGAGAATCCAACTTAGGGGCAATTAACTCATCTCAAAATGCTGCTCAATCAGTCAATAAAGGCAAGAAACAAGGATTTTACTTCTCTTTAATTTTCTTTAATATCAACTGTGGTCAGTCAATAAATTTTGCTCTTTTACTCATTGTACTTTCTTACAAAACAATAATCCTACCACAAAAATGCAACTTGGTAATGAAATAAATCCATGGTTCCCAACTTTTTATTCACCCGTATTATTTAGAATCAGGTATGTGTTATATTTGAAATATTTTCTATTTTACAAGTGCTTGTGTTTTTATCAGCTTCCTTCACCATCTATTTACTGTTAACATGACTGATGATGAATGATTGTACATGATAAGTTGGTAATGTACTTTTTATTATATTGACAATTACTACATATTAATCTATTTTTAAATCATATTACAGGAACATGCAGTAACAATGCCCACAACATGGGTAATGGCATGTTCTTATGGTCCATCAGGCTCAATTGTTGCTTGTGGGTAAGTTTTAATTTAAATATATTACTTAAACGTTTATTATGCAAGGGTTAGATCTGCCTATTGCAGGTCTTCCTTTGGGTCTGAAATGTTATTTAAACTATTACACATTTATTTACATGAAAAGACCATAATCAACTCTTAATGCCAACTTATGTGTCAGATTTCCATTGAATTTGAATCCAATTTGCTGCTCAACGCTAATTGATGATTTATTCCAGAAATGGATTGTTTAGACTATTTGTTTTATTGGACCAACTTTAGTAATGATGATCGGGGATATGTCTTAAATTCAGGGTGGAGCAATTTGACTGAAAGTTCCAGCATATTCCCTTTGAATTATCTAGTTTTTAACTATTATAGTGAGAACTGCCATCTCGTTATATAATCTTTCGTAATAATGATTTGGTTTACTGTAAAAGTCTGTAGTCTATTTTCGCAGTATTAATGTGACTGAGTGTACAATTAGTAAAATAAAGTTTTGTGTATTTCAGTGGTCTAGATAATAAATGTACTGTTTATCCATTGAGCTTAGAAGAAGATCCAGCTAGTAAAAAGAAAGCTGTAGCTACACATACTAGTTATTTATCCTGTTGTTCATTTACTAATTCAGATTATCAGGTAGAGTAATTAGTACTTGTTATATTTATAGCACGGCTCTCATGAGTTAAACCTGGGAATGAAGCGTGCTGTAAATGATTTGTAACAATGACACCTGCTCAACATGCTTGTTGTTATTGCACGAAAACCCCAACCCACTTCTCTATATGATTTATACTATAATTAGCGTAAGCCAACAAAAGTGTGCAATAACATTGAAAATATCTAGTTATTGCAGTTACGCTCCAGTGTATGTGAATTGGGCTATTCAGATCTCAACTTTCCGCCCATATTAAAACCCATTTCCTGTCATTGCCAGTGCTTAGCATATGTTTTCTTTAACAACTTCCTGTAACTACATTTTGGCTCGACAGATGCCATCCGTATATAAATTTTTTTCCCAACTAGCCTATATCATATAATCAGTGTAAAAATGCATAGTGAACTATTCAATGCGCCTATATGTATGAAGTAGCCTGGGAACTCAAATGTTAAACTAGTGTCAAGGGTTTAGATATATAGTATAAGAGATTGTTTTTTCTATTTATACTAGATATTAACAGGTAGCGGAGATAGTACATGTGCATTATGGGATGTAGAAAGTGGTCAGTTAATACAAAGTTTTCATGGTCATGCTGGTGATGTAATGAGTATAGATTTATCGCCAACAGAAACAGGCAATACATTTGTCTCAGGTGTAAGTAATTCACTTAAACATACACTATGCAAGAACTAAATCTGATTATTTGCAAGTCTTTATTTAGGCTTTAGATGTCATAGAAATTATAAATTAGATCTTTATTTACACAACAAGTACAAAATCATCTCTGTAGACCCACCGATGGCTTTGATTTAAATGGGATTTTGTTGACTAATTTAATTTTTAAATGGCGTCGCGGGCGGAGGCTAAATGATAGAGTGTACAAAGCGTGGCCGTTGTTGAGCGGGACCTCAACAAATGACATCTAAAGTATTTAAAGTGCAATAAACTAAACACAGATGATGACAAATTATACAATTCCTGGAGACCGTGTGATGACTAATACAGACGGACAGGTCTTCTGTCCTAATAATATCAATAGAAATATTTTTATTTCCCCAATAGGCATGACGCCCCTGGTGTACACCTATAGATTTATCATAATTGTATTATAATATTATGTCCTATATTCAATTTCTAGTCAAACATAACACTGGTAGTAACTGGTCAGAATAAAGTAATTTTACTGCAATTTTCAATATATTCTTCTTTCATCGTGTATTTTTGTACGGTTACAGCAAGAATGGCTAACTCCTTACAAATATCTCCCATAATGTATCGTTAATTATCAGTTATTACACTTAATGAGGCTGGGTGAGAAAAATATAGCTAAATATACAACTAGTCTTTATATCTGTCATTGATATAGGAGTATATTGTTCTTATCTCCATCATTCCATATGTCTACAATTCTTGTAAATACTCTGCAGGTTGAGATTTTGGGGGATTTTTGTAACAAATTAACTGGATATGTTATTGCAGCCATTGTAAAATTGTAAATAATCCACAGGTTGGGGTTTGTGAGGAACATGCTAGAATGTTTTAATTGCAATAATTGTGGATATTTTTCATCACCTGGCAATGCTATGTTTATAAAAGTCATGTTGTTGAGAATATGATATAATTTTTAGGGCTGTGATAAAGTAGCTATGGTGTGGGATATGAGAACTGGTGATTGTGTTCAGATGTTTGAAGGTCATGACTCAGATATAAACAGCGTCAGATTTTATCCTAGTGGTGATGCCTTTGCCACAGGTTCAGATGATGCCACAGTAAGTTCACCTCTTTTTTTCAAGACTAATGCCTTTAAAGGTTTTGTACTGGCGCTAGTTATATCAATTCTAATAGTTGCTTGGCAGTCTACTTATTTTGTATGATGTTTTGTTTTTTTTCTATTCAGTGTCGTCTATTTGACTTACGGGCAGATAGAGAAGTTAGCTGTTATAAGAAAGAAAGTATTATATTTGGCTGTAATTCAGTTGACTTTTCAGTTAGTGGTAAGAAACTTGATTATTATATTATTTCTTATGTAAATTAAAAACTAACAGTAATTGAGTGTTTAATTTATGGTTGAGGACTATTAGATTAGAATATAAGATATTTGTGTTTTACAGGTCGTTTATTGTTTGGTGGTTACAATGATTATACTATAAATCTATGGGATGTATTGAAGGGTACTAGATTATCTATATTATATGGTCATGAGAATAGAGTTAGCTGTCTTGGTGTATCACCAGATGGCACAGCACTATGTACAGGTAGCTGGGACTATACATTAAGGGTGAGTATACTAGCTAATTTAATGTGATTACATACATTTATTTCAAATAAATAGTTTTAACCTTTCTTTGGTAACCAAGCTTATTAAGGTTGTTACATGCTACGAGAGACAATTTGTGGCACTATGACCTACTCTTATTTTGAATTCCATCGGTCAAGTGGAATCCACTTTGGAAAATCTCGGGGAACTTTTCGCAACCATCAGTGAATTCCAGGTTTCATGGTTTAGTGAGTCATCATCTTAACCACTCTGCCATCATGGTTCCCGTAAATGGTATTTTATTTGTAACAAATAAAAAATGTGTTTTTTTTTACAGATATGGGCATGATTGGGTATTCAGAAATACAGAAGTCTTGGCACGACCATCCAGCATTTTATCGTCAAGGCCATCTAGACAACGATCTCAACTTTTGACCAAGTAGTAGCCACCAAAATAATGAGTTACTTTCTTTTCATTTCTTTTAAAATATGGGCATCTTATGACCTTTATTAGATTTTTCTTCAAATTATCAATGTAAGTATGTATGGTAATTTGAATAATTAAAGCTATGTTCAAAGTTACGATATGATACATTGAATATAGGGAAAGTTCATATTTAATATAAGTATTATTAATTAGTCTCCATGAAAGATATTGTTTTGTATTTTGTCCCCTGCCTTTCAAAGAAAGCAGTGGACTCTTAAAATGGGTCTGTGCGTCTGTCTGTCACACTTTTTGGGACATGATAACTCTCCTCCTAATCAAGTTAGAATCTTCAAACTTGGTGTAGGTGTTTATTAGGTGAATGGCTTGACTGAGGTTAAGCAGAGGTAAGCAATTTGATTGGTTGAGACTTTGGAACTCGATAATAGATAATTACTTCTAATTGGGTGAGAGTGGTGAAACTCAGAGTATACGCTATAGGCTAAGTAGCGTGAATCAGTTTGATTGGTCAAGACATTGGAACATAACAACTGAGGTAGAATTTTTAGACTTGGTGTAGATGTGCATTAGGTGAATGTCTTGACTCTTGAATTCAATGATTAACATTTTCTGCTAAAGTTTAGCCAAGCAATTTCACTTGATTTTCGGATGGAGAGTGATAAAACTTAGTGTATAGTTTCACTACCAGGTATTTCAAAACCGTGACTGAGTTTAATCGTGAACATTTTCTGCCTAGATGAAGTATAGATAATCAGTTTGATTGCCTGATACTTTTCAAAAAGATAAATGTGCAATTAATTAATATGTATCATCTATTTGGGATTTCAGCAGGGGAAATCAACATCACTGTTGGCTTGTTTTATTTATTAAATTTTTATTGACATAACATAAAGTCATATTTTATAATTTATTTTAAGTTTTTGTCGCATAATGAAGAAATATTATTTATCTTAGCATAAGTTATTTTTTGCATGGCACTTAAATTCCAATAAATTGTACGTAGTGCATAATATATTTTTAACATGATGTTAAAATTTTCTTTTTTTAGTATTATGTTTCTAAATTTTAGACGATCTTGTCTCATTTTTATTTAATTTATTTATGAAAGAGATATTATATAGGATTTCAAATTGGAGATTAGAAAGTGCTATTATTATTTTATTGTTGTTTTTGCTACAACATTTCAAGAAAAAGAATGGGGACATCAAAATTGGTGCATTTTAGAACCCAACAAAATCTTTTGCATTTTCACATATATAGCTCTATATAGATAATATTCATGTAAATATATTCCATCAATTAATTCAAAGTCTTGTTTAAAATCATGATTTTAATTTCAAAATATATCATTATGCAAATTGTTTGTTAAATGTGTAAATTAGTTGATATGTGATCATGTACTTTGTTGTTTATATAGTCTTGTTTCGATTTAATCTATAAAACTTGTCTATTTGTCAGATATTCAGCTAGTCAAAACATAATAAATGGAGACAGTAGAAGCTTCTTCATCATCTTTCTATTTATCTTAAGAGAGATATGTAGTGACTATCTTATTTAGATTTTCTGTATATTGTGTTTTAATTATAAAAAAAAACCTGAGCAGTTTGGATGGAAATCGTGCAGTTCTGTTAAAAATCAACGATTTTCCACATCCAAAACAATGAGAATACCTGAACATTATTACTACTTATCAGATATGTCAGGATTTGATAACAAAGTGTTATTGGGATGTATAAAAAGCTTTTAAACAGGGTATGGAAGATATTGAACAGAATCTCAGATATATCATTATGTGTGTATGTATTTTCACTCATTAAAAAGATTGACTTTTTCCCCATTCACAGATAGATTATAAATAATCACAGTTTTAAATGTTAAGATGAAGAATGTTTTGATAACATGTTTCATGTAATATTCAACAGAAAAAAACATCAGTAGAGGTGACACATTTTATCTTTTGTTAGCTTTGTAAAATAGAGTCCTTGCCCAAAGACAATAAAACATTCTCAGATTTTAACTAAGAATCTAAGAATTTCCTCATTTATGTTTCTTGATCACTGAGAATCTGAGAATGTTTTGTGGGCCAGATCTTGTGATCTTAAACCAAATTACAGAGATTTGTTTAGTCTTAAACTATTGTAAATATGCTTCTTGTTGCCTTCTCTTACGTGTAAATTTACAAAATAAAGTTTATTTGTTGGTCATTTAAGTATATAATGACAGTTTTAAATCATTTTAGTGTATTATTTGCTATCTAGAAAAGCATGCGCAGAACCAGTTTTTAAACTTTAATAATGGTTATGTAATCAGTCTGTGGAAGATTCTTATGCATAATATGAAAAGTAGTTTACTTCTTTATTGAAGTAATATCTCATATTGAACATTCAATATTTATTGGAAAATTCTTTCTTGTAGAATAAGACACGGATTGCTTTTTTAATTCTATCTCGGATTTGCAACGCTATACTGTTAATCCTGAATGAATTCAATATTATTAATGGTTTTACCCTTCTAGGGAACATTAAGTTATTTAAATAAAACTTTACCTTAAAACCACTGATTATCATTTGCATTTTTCAGACAATATATAAATCTTAATTCATAAGTGTACTGAAATTGATTATTTAACATATTAATCAAAATGCTGAATTAAATATTTAGTGTCTAATATGAATGCAGTGATAAATGTTTACATACATTTTTACCAAAATTTGGTCCATTTTGAACAAAGTGAATTTTGTCTATTTTAAACAGGGTGAATTTTGTCCTTTTTGAACAGGGTGAATTTAGATATTGTAGTTAGTTTGCAAGGGATTTAAAATCCTGCAGTTGATGATCAGAGACTCTTAGGAATGAGTTTTTGTCAGTTACATATGTACCCTTTATATATTTAGCATTATTCAATATAGATTGTAAATTTAAAAACCAATAGTTATATTGCATACACAGGGCTTGTTGTTGCAGGGCTTTGGTTATTGTACCCCTGCATTTCGGAAAAAAGCAAGAGACTATTAGAATGAGTCGGTCTCTCTGTAACATAATCGTTTTGCATCTAATTGTGTTAGAATGTTCAAACGTCGTGCAGATGTGGATTAGTAGGTAAAAGTCTTGACCGAATTATGTGAAGAGGGTTTTCTACATCGGCTTAGGAGTGGCCCTTGACTACTTTGGATCTAATTAAGGGAGTATGTTCAAGCAGGGTGTATATATTTGTTATTTGAAAGGCTGAGACATTATAACACAGAAACTTTGGGCTCTTATATATTGATAGTGAAAAAACTTAGTGTATAGTTTCAAATACCTTGACTATATGTGCCAGTAATTAATGAGTGTTATTTATTTATTTTGGGATTTAGGCTCACTGTTAGCTTGTTTTTATATATTAGGCTTGATTATTTATTTCTAAATTCATTTTTACTGTGATGGTTATTTATAAAACATGTCAAAATTGATCAAAATTTTTAAAAATATCAAAATGTATTCATCAAATGAGAATTGCAGTCTTGTCAAATTGAAGTATTAGTTTAGTATTATTTAGGTTTTATTTCTAGTCAACAAATGGATTGATTACAGATCTTAATAATTTGTTATGATCTTTATTTACCATACCTGACAAAAATATATATTAAATTTTATGTTCTGTTGACCTTTTATATTAGCTACAGATTAACAGTCAGCTTTTCACAGCTGATGTTGACCTCTTAAAATACCTTCAAATATAACATTATTGTTTATTGGCTTATGGCTGGTTAAAACACAAATTGCTGACAGAATGAGTGATTGATAAGTCATAAAAACAACAGCCTGGAAGAACAATATTGTTGTCTCTATTCAAATGCTGTATTACTTGTGTATAAATTACTGTTATTGTCTAGTCTTTATTATAATTTTACAATTACTTATATTTTTTGTTCATTTTTCTCACCTTATTGTATTTTTAGCTTTCTGCTTTCTTTTATATCAGTATTTTATTTTATTTTGTATGTTTTCTCATTTTGTATATCCCCAATTTAATTTTTATCTATAAATAAAGTATTTGTTACTTTTGTTTGTTATAAGATGTTAACATATTACTGTGTTCAATTTTATTTATATTGTGAATACGAGTACATATAATGTAATGTTCGATACGTTTTCTCCAAAGAAAGTATAGCTGGAATACTTGTGCTAAAATTACATCTTGGTGCATAAATATAAATTTCATAACATTTTAGTGTACATACTTTAGGACAAATTAAATGGCATGAAATTGGCAAGTTTATTTGGAGATCTTGCTCTCCCAAATCCATATTTTAAAGTGACTTTGGAAGAATATGTTCATGTTGTTGATCATGTTAACTAATAGTTTAAAATCAATAATACTGTTTGCCATTGCAGATATCTTGAAATTGCATTTAACTTACCTTGTCTCAAACAGCCATCTGGATCAGTAATGGTCAAATACATTTTTATTGTGCATGTTATAATTATATCAAATATCTATTTAAATAATATATCATCAAATGTTTTTCGCATTGCAACTATGAAGACTCATTAAAGTGCAATAAACCATTATTAGAGAAATTTCAGTCTTATATTTTTGAAAGTATTTTAATTTGTCCCCCAGAAGAGCCACTTGAACATCTTATATGGGCACAAGTCATACTTTATACAAAATGGTATATTCATATCTTTAAATGTCTTCTCCATAATCATGCAATGGATTCCAACAAAATTTGGTAGAGATGCTGCTTGGCAGTAAGTTGATTATGTAGATACAATGTATTTGATTTTGTATGCTACAATGCAGTGTTACAGGTCAAGTTTGTGTTCCATGGGATTCCTCTAAATTTTATAGGTCTTCATTGAAATGTGGTAGTATATCGTCATCACCCCTGTCCGGCTTGTTGACACTCTTGAGGCTTAAGTTAATACCCGACTGACTTTAAATTTATACGTAGCGTCATAAGATAATTAGTGCCAGAGGCATTTCCGATAATTAGTGCCAGAGACAATCCTATTGATTATCAATGATTTTTGATAATTATAGTGACCCTTGACCTCTTTGATGAAAAATCTTGTAAGAGTTCTAAAGGCTAAAGTTAATATCCGATTGACTTTAGATTTAGACAGTGTTTAAGGTCATGAAACAAAGAAGCTTATTGATTTCTAACGATTTCTGCCAGTTATGTCCCTTAGCCATTACGAAATACATGACAATCTTGTGGATATTCTAAAGGCTCAATTCAATATCTGATTTCTGGTAATTACTGCCACAGTTATGGTCCTTGTGTAGTACTTTGGTCCTAACGACCATATTTATTGTACCTTTAACTAATTTTTTGGTAACACTTTCTATAGAATCTAAACCACCTACTAATGAAAGTGAATGACATGTTTTTGTACAAAGAATAGAGATATTTTAGTAAAATCCTTACATTGTCAAAATATCCTTCAATTTCTATCTGTTTATGTGTTTGGTAGACCAAATAAAGTAATGTTCTCCCCCTGGATGTTTATTCCATATTCGGGACGGAAATTCAATCCAAGGTCTGTTTATAATCTACAGAAATAATAGGATTATGAAAGAGGGTTGAGCAATATTGATCAGAGCTCACCCAGATATTCCAAGCAACTGTCATCTATGCTTTATTGAGAACTAGGGACCTGAGGGACTTTCGAAGCCAACCAGTTTAACAACAAAGTTCTACAAACAACTAACCTGTAGTTTTATTTACGATCTCATGGAACACAACAAGGAAGTCCAATATTACTACACTTGACTTGATCACTTCGAAATATCTTTTGGGTGCTCTAGAAGCTAAAGTTAATATAAATCTATACAATGTTTCGGGTCAAAAGTCAAACATTTGAAACAAATTCTACCAATTTCTGATAATTATTTAATGGGTTGCGTAATCAGATTTTCATGTGTTGTAGATTTTTTCATGAAAAACCCTTGACTGCCCAGATGAATGAGCTGCTGTGGCAACCTATCTTTTACCGACTTGTGCCCTTGATTGACCAATAAAGGGAAAATTCAGTCGTATAGAATTTGTCCCATCACTATGAATAATAATAATATATTCACAGCAGTATCAACTTCTCCAAGATACTTGCATTGTAAAATTTGTTGGGGCCGGCAAGGGACACATATTATGTACTCAGACATTGCTTGTTTGAGGCACCATGACAGGACAGATTTAGCGATTTTTATGTTACTAATTTATTATTAAGGAATATTACAAAGTAGACATTTTATCACAAGACACTTTCTTTGAGAAATGAAGACCATTCTGAATGTTCTTCTTGACCACGTAATTGAAATACAACAGAAAGTAACTATACTGATTGTCCGAGTTAAAATTTAATTCTAAAATAGCTATGTAAATATAGTGTGGTTCAGTATAGAAAAAGAATCAAGTTATAAAATCTATAATGAAGAAACTTAACAATAATCAGTAACTTGTAAATATATGAGTTTCTAATCTATAATATACATTGTAATACAACAGTATGCACGCTTTATTTTTCATAAAATTAAAAACCTCAAAAAAACTATTAAATCTAATGCGCATCACAGAAGTGCAACTGCAAACTGCAAAAAAGACAGCATTTAGCAAAATGAATGCCAATTTAAAATTCAAACACCTGTATCTTATCTAATGCATAACAGGTACTTTTTCTTAAATATGTATATTATGAAAAATATGTAGATGCTAATGATTACCAAAATATAATTGATCTAAATAGAATAATTTTAACAATATCTAATAAAACAATGTGACAAAATGAAGAGATAAAATACCTTATAAATGCATAAATGTATAATTAAAATATTCTTAACTGGTGGTCTAATCTGAGCAATGAAATAATTATATCCTCCAGGGGGTTGAGATGGATTAAACAATATGAGACATACTTTTATAAACTTAATATATTATAATGCATGCATTAAGAATTTATTAATACTATCAGTATTAAACATACATTATGCAAGAGCTAAATCTGCCTATTGCAGGTCTTTAGGCATGAAATGTTATCTAAAATAAGACATTAATTTACTTATCCAGAGCATATTCAACTCTTCATGCCATCGCTAGCCTAATAATTAAAACGTAAAAGTGGATTTTTTTTTATCGTACTGACTTTAGTAATGATGATCAAGGCTAGCCTAAAATTCATAAGCTAATATCTTGGTTCATAGTGGAGCAATTTAACTGAAATTTTCAGCATATGTTATCTATTTTTTACCTAATCTCCAATAATGCCTCTTTAATAAATCAGTATTGATAAAACCCCAACTACATGAAAAGGACATACATAAATAACAAAAATAAACTACCAAAAATATAACAGAAAGAATGTATAACAAAAAATATAAGATTGTGGTTATCACAGTGAAAGGTTTTGATTGGACAATACATGTATTTACATTTTTAAATCACATCACAGAACATATCTTAGATGTTTTCTCACTGTCTTTTTTCTCTGGTAAATGTACATCAGTTTGTTGTTGTTTCTGGTACTGCTCAAACAGAAATTTCTCACTAAAACAGAAGATGTGCAATGTATTGATCAAACCAAAACACACAGAATATATATATATATATAGCATAACAAATATCAGTATCTACTGGGTAACATCTTCAATATTAACCACCGAATATCAGTATCTACAGGCTAACACCTTTAATATCAAGAACTGGATATCAGTTTCTACTGTGTAACTTCTTTAATATGAACAACTGGATATCAGTATCTAGTGTATAACTTGTTTAATATTAAAGGGCTAATCCCGATAATGTTTTGAGGACTATAACTGCTTAATTTTGTGTTAAAATCCCTTAAAATCCTCTACCATAGGGCCGAGCAACTAAGTAAGTATTTGTGTTACGTCAGTCTTCTTCTGGAAATTGAGACCGGTGTCCCCAGCTGTATTTGAATAAAAATAATGTGTAGTTGAAATTTACCTTTCCCTATCAAGTACAGCACAAGAGCCATTCACTATATAGACCTCTTAAGGAATGGGAATCAATTATTAGGTCAACAATGAAAAAATTGACCCGAAATCTTAAAAGGGTTAGGTGTCAGGATAAGCAGTTTTGATGTTCACGTCCAAACGACTCAATATTTTGAGCTGAAATTTTGAGACACGGTCAATTAAATTTCATATGTACTCAGACTTTTATTTTTGAGAATCTGTTCAAATCGGGACTGTCCCTTTAACCACTAAATATCAAATGGTAATATGATTAATTACTAGGGTAACATTGTCAACAATAATCACCAAAGCTCTTGCTTTCAGGAGAAAACATAGAATTTTGGACTTAAATTAGTTTACATTAATTTTTCATGCAGTGGCTCAGTGAGTAACATGTTGGCTTGCTACCCTGAACGTCTCGTGTTTGAGTCCTGGTGTTGGCCCAAATCATGTTGGATTGCAAAGAAGGATACAAGTTCTTGAAGTGAAAATATGATACAAACCAAGTTCAGTGTGCCCACATACCTATATCTGGTTATGTTTTGCACACTATAGATAAAATATTGGCAGACCATAAACAGTCCTTGATATAGGCTTATTCATACTAGAATTTCTTTTGTATTGTATAGATTCTCTTTCCAAATCGAGACATGATACAGTAACGTACTATAAATAGTGCTAAAATAATTTAATCTGTTACTGCTGAAATGATCACCGGTATTTTTGTGACAGTATTTGTTATAAATTCAAAATAATCCAAATAAACTTTTGTGAAAATATGTGACGTAGTGACATGCAGTTAGAAATGAAACGGGGTTTAACATCCTACTGTTGTATTCCTAAACTGGGTTAATGAAGACGGGCATACGCTATAGAGTGTGCTATGAGGGAAATTTTGCTCGGGAACCGGCACTACGGTCTATATTCTTATATCGAATTTCAACTGCCAAGGGATCTTTTACATGCACGCCAATGTGTACACAGGACCTTGGTTTTTTGTCCCATACAAATGACTAGACAGCTGTCCATGTCAGGACCTCCGTCCTGCATCACTGTGAAAGGGAAACCACCCCAGAAAGACATGCAGTTAAGAGTTTTAACTGTTATATTACATATCTTGTGACAAGAGAGAATTCCATGACTATGGAATATGATTCTTTCTTGAATATTAATACTTTGATAACAGACAGCTAATTGTTAAATGCTGTGTGGGTGTATTATGTCATCACCTATGACTGTCAGCTGAGATAGATAGAGGCTGCATCTTTCAACAAATTTTTTCCAAAAGGGGTCTAAAGCATTGGGGTCATGAGAGGACAAATTTAAATTCATTTTCTGAGTTACCCCCTCTTTTTTTTGAAAACTGTAAAAATGCAGAAGTCACAGCTTTTAACTGATTTTGTGGAGAGAATGAACCCTATTGATATTCAGCATTTCATAGCCTTCCTATGATAGAGATCTCATTTCTTGAATTTGGTCATCCAAGTTATTCTATCAAATAAGCTGATGTCTATGGCTATCTTACATGAAGATGCTTCGGCATGGCCATATTTCCTCGCTTGATTTGGCTATCTTCCTTTTCCTAAAGCAAAGGGGTGGGGGTGGGCTATTGCTTCTGACAATGACCTAAGACCACAGCAAATCTGCAAATCTAAATTATGCACCGCCCAAATTCTAACAAAATTCTAAAAATAAACCTAAATTTTCATATCTACTTAAATGGGGAGTTCCTATCTGAATTTTAGTCAAATGCTTGTCTAAATAATAGGTGTTTCAAAACATTAAATTAAAAATAAAATTATAATCATCTGATCAAAGTACTTACTCTGCTTGACCTAATGATCTTTTAATTAAAATAGAATATCATTATCTAACACTCAATAAAAATTTAATTAATCTATATTCTAAAACAGGCTACTGTTCTACATACCAGATGGAAAATGGGTATCAGCATATTCTAAATATTATTAGTTTCACAATCTGATTAAAATACAGATCTATATTTTCGTTTTTTATACTTTCGATGGCCTACACCACCTGTAGATCTGACCAGTTGTTGCGATAGGTCACATCAGACCCTATGTCAGACACTTGATTAACCAATCAGCTTTGATGTTACTAGTGGATTACCCACAGTTTTGTGCAAAACATGCCTAAAGCTTACCGTAACAGACATTTAGAACACACCAGACCTGTCAACCCCTCAGAGCTGAAATGCAGTAGGGTAGTGTAAAAAAGGCAGTAGAAACCATGATATGGCAGTAGATTTCCAAAAACGCGTAAATTCGCACTTCCAAGGGTAATTAATTTGGAAATGTCAAATGATACATTGAATTGTAGGCCTAACAATACAAAAATTGCATTAAATGGGTAATAAATAACATACACACACATTCATTAGCAATGAACCATATCTAAAATTATTTATTAAACCAAAAATGAATATGTACCCTACAGAAAGAAATAATTAGTATTTATTAGCAAAGGAAAAATAATTAAAATTAGCAGTCCAGTAGTGGCCTACACTGGCAGTAGATTCTACCATTTTTCTTTTGTTTTAACTTATTAGTATTAGTATGATTTTAAAAAAAACATCCTCGTCTGACGTGGGTTTCCTATTCCGACAGTTTTTGTCAATTTTATTTAATGTAAGATAATTGTACTTAGTATATAGATTCTACAACAATTCTTGATAAGGAATAGAGAGAGGAGGGCGTAAAAAATAAGTTTTGCATAGCGACTAAATAAGTAAATACTAAAATATTATTGGCATCGAACATGCTTTTCATGCCGTGACGTTTATCCTCTAATGCAATTCAGTGTACGGGATTTTTTCTCACGGAATTCCGTAAATCTGCTTTTAAATTTATTCGAGGGAGCCCTCCATGTAAGCCGTATTCTCATCTTAAAATTAAAGTTCCAGGTTGTGTTGCATTCGAAGTATTGTATTACTTGCTGTACGTACGTACGCGCGCAAACGAAAATGTCAGCCATTGCTGCCGTAAATTGGTCGCTATTTGTTTAGTTTATCGCTACATATTTTAAGAGTATTTGGAACACGTGGCAATAATATATCCGCTTTATTAACTCTAAAAAAGGTTGAAACGAATTCGAGAGCAAATCGGTTAGCTAAATTACACCTTACAACACCCCAAGTCGATGTTGATAACAGAAAGTCGCAATCTTTTTTGTTTACATGCAACGAGTTGCTTCCCTTAGTTCCAAAGTTTTGGCGAGACAATTAAAAAAAATCGTTTGTTTAACAATGCAGGAGGAATCTATTACCGCGCAGTAGAGCGGTACACGAGGCCATTTCGCGTCATTTTACCGCGTGATGCGGTAGAGTTGACAGGTCTGGAACACGCCAATGATAACAACTCTTTCAGATCCTTGTGAAAGACAAGTAAAATGAAATTTTGAACTATAACCTTTAAACGAAATAGGATCTGTGTTTTATTATTGTTAGTTTTATAATCCATCCAATGATATATTTTTTGTTATATATTTAATATGAACAGACTTACCGTTCAGCTCTTGACATTTGAGTATGATCAGATGCTGGTATACTGTGAACAGTTTAAATTGTCAATTATTTATTTATTTACAAGAATGAGACCTGTATTATAGTCTTACATAGCGTATGCGCTGTTTGCCATTTCAAAATATGAACCTTTTATTAATAGGATCTATATTTAAAAATTTTGAATGAATTTTCTGAACAAGAATCAATATCAAAATCCTGGTCACAACTCACAAGCTATAATTTTATAGAAGATATAAAAAGCATTTCTGCAGACAAATGGCAAATACTATTTCTACAGCAGAAACAGATCATTGGTTGACAGAAAGTATTATATAGTAATAAAAATCAAGTGATATAATAGAGGTAAGCCAAACATTCAGTTAAATATTTGTAAGACTAATAATTGCCAATATCTGTGGTCACATTGAAAGGCATGTAGTATCTGTTCCATGGATTTAGCTCTATATGGCACTTACTGTCTGTTCCAGGTACTACTACAACTCGAAAATCGCTTGTCATTTATTCAAATTTTAATTAAAATGGCTAAAACTTCGTGTAATACCTGGAATGGTCATCCCATTGCTTTCTGTCTTGTGAGAACTAAGTTCAGGTCATGCTTTATGTCCTTTCTCCTATGAAAAATCGTTATTTGTTTATATCTTACTAATTGATCCTGCCATGTTTGGCCTAGTTATCTGGACGAGCCTAATTGGACAAGGGGTGCTTTAAGTCGTTTCACCCTACTTTGATTAGCAGTTGGTTGTTTCGTTCCAGTAGAATATAACCCTTTTGAAAGAGCTATTTACTGAATCCCAGACCACGGCTGTTTGTCCCACTAACTTGAATATTTAGTCGCCAACCGTCCGAAGGTTGTAATTTTTTATATCAATATAAGCTACATCTAAATTTTAACCCGCTATCAACGAAATTGTGTAAGTAGGCTGCAAAACATACTCAAAAGTAGTTACGAGAACATAGCTAAAAACGTTGAGATATCCTGATGTGTTTGTTTTTAGCTACGGTTGGATGCCTGCCTTTAGTTCCAAGTGGCAAACTCAGTTTCTTTATCAATGCACGTAACATCTTAAAAATAAGATAATTTTACACCATTATATCCAGTTAAACAGAGCTATAAAGTCGCAGAAAACAAATTTCAGAATCATTTTACCAGACATATTTATTCAAACTTTAAATAAGGCTATAACCTTTACACCGATTTACTTATTTCTGAGAGTTTGCATGGTTATGGCATGTGCCGACTTTTCAAAATAGTTTTAATCTTTAAGTCACTCCAAATTTTCCAATGAGAATTTTTGTGCGAAATAATAAAGGTGGAAACAGAAAAAAAAACCCATATCAATCTGAACAAAAACAATATTGTTTCACACAAGCTTCAAAGTGTGAAACTCTAACAAGTATTATTGTCGCGAAAAAGACGGCCGAATTCTCCTTCACTGTGTCACATTTCTAACCGAATGCACCAAATTGTAAAGTACCTGTCTACCCTAAGGCGAAATGCATGTGCTCCATGTTGATGTTATGGGAATGTGACAATGTCTAAATATGTGAAATTTACAAGAGAATACTGGATTTTATCTGACTTCTAGTCATTTGGGCTAAGGGAAGAAATCAAAGGGATGTCAATTCCAGGTATGTCACAAAGTTTTAGCCATTTTAATTAAAAAATGAAGGCATGGTAAGCATTTTTCGAGTTGGAGTATCACCTGGAACAGACAGTAGTACCAATTTGACAATTCTAATTAAGGTCTGCCTAGGTCTGTTTCAAATGTTAGTAATGACCACCCAAATTAGTATAATATATACCTGCTAGTACTGGCTTGTTGTACCTCATTTCTCTCCAAACTTTGTGACGGGGGTTCAATTGTCTCAAAAACTGTGTCACTTAAACTCGTTGACTTTAAACCTAAATAATATATCAAATTTTACACAGATCTGTATTAAGACAATAATTTTTACTTTTCCTTTTGGATAATAGTATTTCAACTTAAATTCTAGTAGAATTCATTCATTTTCTAATCTTCTTTTACAAATCATACATATATTAATGGCTACAAATATAATTCAACAAAATACCCTTAAAGTTACAAGATTTATTTTTCAAACATTTTTGAAATTTTAAAATGTAAGTTCAGTTTGAAAATAGTTACTAGCCCCAAACTCTCCATACTAAAAGTTATAGTCCCTACTATCACACAACTAAGAAAATAAATTCAAAGGCAAGTAACTTAAGTCATTAAGTGTTATGTAAACTCTTTTTAAATTGTTTTTAATTACAACATAGACACAACATTAACATATTCCCTCATGCTATCAAAGATGTCTACCGTGCTGTTTCTATTCACATGCCTTCCATTTAACTTGATATACATGAATAGTATGATATCATTTTATAGACTTCATACATATCTTAGTCAATCAATTAATTTATCCTGGTGATGAGGAACATATAATATTTTCAGATTAACATAATCTTGGGTTTTTAAATAGAAGACCTAATAAGCCACTAATCTTATATAATTGATAACTTTGCATTAGGCCTACTGGGTAAATAATTATATATATCAAAGCTAAGGGAAATGTTTAATAAATAGTTAAGTTTTGACTAGCTAGGTTGGTAATTTAAATAATTTGATTGGATTTTATATGTTGATTAGCTTTATGCAATGACAATATGTCTTTGTTGAAAATTTTTACTTCTATAAATAAAGAAAGTGTTTAAATGTTACAGATTATATTTAATCAAGATATTATTAAGCCAAAAATGAAACTAAAATTAATAAGCACCTAATAATCTCCAAAAGTGAAAAGCTTGACCCATAACTAAATGAATTACACATCAGATCCGCCAAATTAAACACTTTATTTTGACCTACATCAACGTATGTATAAATTATTTTGTTGAATAGAGAAATTTAGAAATCAATTACAAACATCATTCCTCATTTTTATGTACATAGCAATTAATTACATGCTGGAATTATAAGTAAGTATTTTTGAAGTGATTCATACCATGCTTTTAAAAAGCCATTTGTGACGATGATTCAAGATGAATTTCAAATGATAATCTGCGTGTGTGCGAGAGCGAGTGGAGGTTTAATGTCCACTCAACACAAAATCAGTCATTTCAGAACTAAAGCATGTTTCAAAAGAGAGAGAAAATGGGGTTTAACGTCCAATCAACACAAACTAGGTCATTTCCGGACTAACATGGTTTAATTCAACTTCAATAATTAGCTTGTGTGAGGGGTCTTTAGCAGTAGGAGGAAACCGGAGGACCAGGAGAATACACACGAAGTTGGATACATGCTTCAATTTTATTTCAATAATTTACTTCTGCACAGGGGTCTTTGGCAGAGGGAGAAAACCGGAGGACCCAGGGGAAACCCATGAGGTTGGACTGACAACTCTACTCCTTGTCACGTACAAGCTGGGAATCAAAACAATGCGAAGTGACTCAATGATAGACCCTGTGATTTCACGCCCACATGCTAAACATTTGGCCTCTCAAACCACTAATAACTTGTGAACTATGATGTAGGTTAATAATTGTTACCATAAACAAAGAAATTAATATGTCGAACATAACTATATACATGTATAAATTAAAATGACCCACTGTATCATTTTTGTCCATGTCGCTTATTGAAATTATACCAATATAATATCATACAATTATTTCCATTTAATCACAAATGATATTTCTTCTTAATCTTATTAAGGATATTGTGTTAGAATCTGATATACAAAATAACTATTCCATTTATCACAACAATGTTTTCTCAAATTAATTTCTTGTTCTATATACATGAATAAAAAATGTTACTGCACCCTGTCTATGATGTGTATAATTAGGGAGATGACCAGTGTTAGTACTAACTAGTAGCCAAGCTTATTAGATTTAACCCAACCAATACCGATACCTTTATTACTGTGAAAAGCATCTTGAACAATATATTCATCAGCAAAATAATTTGGTCCAAAATCCTTGGACTTTTTCCGTTCACCTGGTTCTGCAGTTACAACCGCCGACCTTGTACCAAAGTTTATTTCAGCATAAGGAGATACCTCGCTGGTTTTGTTTTTTTCAAGTTCATTTATTTTAGGTCCTGTGTCAAATTCTATCTCTGCGTAATGGGGCTCTTTTGGTTTATCGTTATTCCTACCTTGATCCACATTTGAGCCTGTGCCTATTTCAGCATAAAGTGGTACAGGGGTTTCGTAATCTTTTAATGTTTGTGGTGGTGACTGGGTAGGTAATGTGGGTGGACCATTTCTGAAATGGTTAAAATTCAAGAAATGAAACACAAATGCCATATATAAACATGGTACTTGCCATGATTTGCGCACCAGCTGCACAATATTCAAGGATCAAGTACATCATCGTAAGCATAATCCCAAAACAAGCAGATGACACTTTTATTATTTGCACATTTATCTTTTTAAAAAGCATCAAGCAATCAAATTGCTTAAAATATCTCTCTGCTTAATCTGAGTAGAAATGCCAATTATCAAACTTTGTCATGGTATTGATGTAATGAATACACCAAGTTTCATCAACTACTATTAGTAATACTCAATCAGAATCCGAGTTATTATTGTCTAAAGTATTCACACATCAAACTGTTTCTCTCTGCTTTGTCTAAACAAAAAAAATGTTCATTATTAAACTCTAACAAAGTTTTAACAGTCTTTCCCAAATTTAAGCAGATTTATTGTTTTCTTTTAAAGTCTTCACCAAATCAAATTGCTTATCTCCGCTTAACCTAAACAGAAAATGCTCATCATCAAAAGCAGTCAAGATATTCACCTAGTAAAAGACTCGTACACATTCTACCTCAATTAGAATGATGAACCCATTTCCCACAATTTATGTACAAGAAACTAACTAAATCAGGGTGTAAACAAATTTCTTACTTTTTCTGGTGGTGTTCAGTATCCGAACTATCATCATCAGTTTCTGATAAGCTGTCACTATTACTTTCACTTTCACTTTCAGATGAAGAATCCTGAATGATAAAATTCTGTACACATAGAACTATTTACTTTGAGATCTCTACCCAGAATGGCTGCCATATATTGAACAAACTGTTGCCAGGCAACATACGGCCACATATAGCAAGAGATGGATACAAGCTAAAAAAAATCCCCAGTGATTTTTCGTATGAGGGGCCATAAGTTATGGTCTGAAATACGCACTTTTGTTGGGCAGTTTTGTTTTGAATTTCCTGAAATTCGAACTCAACCTTCATAATGGTGCAATGGTGATATGTTTAAATGGATAAAAAATTGTGACCTTTATTTAGAGTGCCCACAAACTAAACATGTGAATTTTCCATCAAGTTATGGTCCGATACATGCCTACATCAAAAGGAAGCAAGATCTTTGGGATATTAACCTATATTTCAAGTTTCGTCAAAATCAGATAAAAATTGTGACTGGCAGGAGGCATGACAATGTACGCCCACATGATGCTGTGGGCATATAAAAATATTGAGAGAGACCAATAGTTTCAAACAAAAAATTTAATTGGCTCAAAGACTCGAAATTTAGGTTAATAATGCGGGGTGATACAAAAGACTTTCAACATACAACATACAGCTTGAAATACACTGACTTCTTGAAATGACACAATGTACCATTGCTTCCTACAAATTTCAAATGAAATGATTTGCTCTTTTATTAATAAGATAATTTTCAATCCCTAATACTGAAATTCAAGCCTTTTTTTTATCAAAGAACATAAAACTGGGTTATAAAGAACAAATTGCCTGTTCACAGTCTGTCCTTATTGGACCTCAAAATAACTTTAGTTGTGCTTACGGACTGTATATCACACTGCTGGGGTCATAAATTAAACAATAGTTTTGTCACCACGAGAAAAAAAATCATCCGAATGCTGTATTTATTGGAAAATAAAAATTAAAACTTAATAAAATTACCTCTTCGTTTTTCTTATTTCCTGTAAAGATATAAAGGAGAAATATGAAATGCAAATCTTTACCTTATTTATTAATAACAGTCAATCACAATCAATAACATCTAATCAATAAGATTAATTACTAATCAGCTTTATTTAACATACACATCACATTGTTCATCTCTCTATATTGTATGTATGTAAATAATATTGTATATTTCATAACAGATGAGTCATCACTCAACAAATAAACAAGCGCTTACCAGGCAAGATACCCATATATTTTGCAAGAGATGGACAGAAAACAAGATAAAAAAAAAAAACGATTTATCTGTATAATCAGGGGACATAATTTCAGGAAGTTATGGTCAGATATGCACGTATATCAAAAGGAATCAAAATCTCTGGTATAAAAACATATATTTTAAGTTTCATCGAAATGGGATAAAAATTTTGACCTATTTTTACACTATTTGTGTACAATGACCTGCCTTTTTGTCAGATATAAATTGTGACCTATAGAGGGTCCACATGGTAAAAATCATATTTTTCCGTACAGTCATAGGCCATAATCCTGAAATTTATGGTCTGGTATGCACCAATATTGAAAGGAACTGAGATCTTTGGGATCTGATACATGCCAATATCGAAAAGGAACCAAGATCTTTTGGAGATAAACTAACATTTCAAGTTTAGTACTGTCAAATCAAATTGTTTACCTTTGATTAGCCTAAAGCAGAAAATGCTCATTATGGAACACAACAGTCAACTAACTAAAATCAACTTGTAAGAGGTATCAAGGACTGCCAGGCAGACAGACAAAAGCTTAATTTAAGCAGAATATGCTCATGATAGAATTGAGTAAAGACATTCACCTATCCAACATCTACAAAAAGTCTGAACATTCTAGATAAATTAACAGCAGATAATAATTATAGGTCAGTAATTATCTATGTTCTTACCCGATTTTTCAAGGATTTGTTGCATAGCTAACTGTACTTGTTCTTTATCTTCATCCATCAATAAAATGGATTCTCTTAATTTGTCTGATGATCTTTTACCAGCATTAAAATATTTGCTATATAAAACATATCACAAATAAAAGAAGATGATCACAATCAAAAGAATATAACAGAAACTGAGCGAGACATAGTCTGGAATTATGTACGTAAATTCATTGGAGCCTCTTAAACTAACATGAATATGTATTGCATATTTCTGGCATTAAATCTCTTGCAAGTATTACAAATATTGCTTCACGCATAATGCCGTGGATCTTTTAAAACATACGCGACAAACTTAATATCAGCAAAACAAATTATTTGTAGCTGACTCATCCTCTAAATAACATTTTATTTTACCTTTCTTCTTTTTTCGAATGTTCTATTTTCCAATCTTTATATTTTTGTTCAGCTTTTCCAATAACTGACTGGAGAAAACTGAAATAAAAACACAAAAAATTATTGAATCATCATAAAGTTTTGGGAATAGGAGTTTAATAAATCTATATGGTAGCATATAATAAATCTTTCTATAGTTACATTAGTGACATAATATGCTTATTCAAAATAAAAGAATGTTTCAATAATCAATAGATATATTTCTATGAGTATGACAGTCAATAGATCCCAATTCCTTATAAATGGTTAGAAAATATATTCTAGTTACCATCAAAAATATATTTGTTGCAAACAGATCATCTTACAAATCAATTAGCGATAAACAATGGTAAGTATCTATATAGTTACATTGGTCCATGTTCATTATTCTCACATATTTCGGGTTGATATTTAATTAAAGATTTCTTTCATAATAAATTTTATTTAAGTCATCAGTTTCGGTTTATAATTTATGACCTAATCATGTCTAAAAAAATTAATAAATTCTTCAACATTTTGCGGAACACGAATACGAAATGAATGAAATCGGGTCTAACGTCCTACTCTTCTGCACCTAACCTGGGCTAATGGAAGACGGGGAACATGAATATAATCTTACTTGTTCTTTTTCTTTCTATCTTGTGATGATGTGGGACTACTGCTACTGATAGAAGAATCAGTACTGTCTATATCAGTAACACTGTATGTCGGACTACTATGTGTACTGATTTGATCAATTTCTTTAGTGTCTAACACATCCTCAATACCACTTACATAAACACCTCGTGCTATTTTATCAAACTCTCGTTTGGATCCTGATCTTCTAACCTTTAAACGTCTAAAACAGAGAGAGAAATGGGGTTTAATGTCCACTCAACACAAACTAGGTAATTTCGGAACTAACACATAGTTCAATTTTATTTCAATAATTCGCATCCGCGTAGGGGTCTTTAGCAGTGGGAGGAAACCGGATTGTTCTGGTAAAAATAATTTTTATGAAGATTAAAGGGGCTAAATTGCTTTTCTTTGGCACCTAGAAAGGGACAAAAATAGGTGTCAACACATATAATAATGTATCAGTAATATGAAATGTATATAAACTAATTTACATTAAACTGTTTCTGTTCTTACTGCATTTTCTTATCAGATATGTTCAGAAAAATACAGAAAGTGTTCAAACTGAATGGCAGTCTTTGGCGTCAGGTTATTCCAGTCTACACCGGTAGTTTTCTCATACATGGGATTTAGCCTCGTTCATGAAGTCACTTAATAAAAATGACCCTCAAAACATTCTGGTATTTGATTTGTATACCAATTTTAAAATTTAAGTCGCGTTTGCAATGTCGAAGACTGTGGATGATATTGAGTTAGAGACTTGGCTTCTTTAATGTTAAATTTTTCAACAAATTAATAGTTGGTGAAATGTGTTTATTTCTGCGTAAATTCTAAATTACCTTAAAGCTATTAACTGTTGTCTAGTTTGTTGAACTGGAGCTGAATCTGGTGCTACAGGCCGTTGATTTTCTTTTGGTCGAAGTGCTAAGGGTGCTGATTGATTTAACTGGAATAAAACAACATTTGGTAAATTCTAAAATTTACACTTCTGCAATTACAGATTAAAGAAATTGTAAAACCAAAAGACAGTATAGTTCGCAACTATAGACTCAAAGAAAAGAATATGGTGACTTTCAGTCCCGGTAGACTGATTATCATTCAGCGTCGGACGAGTCATGGCCGTCGTGATCGGGGAAAAATATTTGATGAAAACAATGGGGACTTTTTGACATTGTACTTATGTTTTATAGTTTAATTTACTATCCCTGTATTGAATAATGCATTTTTAAGAAGGCATAAGCTTACTCTTGAATGGGAAAGAACGAGTTTGCAAGGGTAAACAAAGTCCAATCTTACACGTAGCTATAAAAATATGCACGACCGGAAGAACAAAAACTTTTTTATGTTGTTTGGACTTCCTTCATTCGAAATACATGTATTTCTAATTTGAATAAAATATTATAATTAATATTTTGAATATCAAAATTGTAATAAAAAAACAACTTTAGCAAGTTTTCATGGCTATAGATCTGTGTTTGAACCAGCTTGAATTAATGTTTTGTTACCGTAATTTTGTACTGTGTATTTTAAAAATAATATTGACTAGAAATAATGATATTGAGGGGTATTTGCACCTTTTTATGCATGTTTATTTACATTTAAAAAGTTATAAACTGAAAGTATTGACCTTTTATAAAATATCGCGATATAGTGATTATATCGCGATATTTTGAAAAAATATCGCGATATCTGTTTCTAGGTATATCGCCCAGCTCTACCAGGCTGTTTCAAACATAACTACCATCTAAAAATTCAGACCTCCATTATCCATTGTGCACCCCCCCTTGGTTACCTAGATCCCCCTTCCGTTTCCCTCCTTCGTCTCCTGGCTCCCTCACACCCCTTATCAAAACCCCTGCAATAGCACATACATTATAATTAATATATTACATTCTTGATCTTATAAGAAATGGGAAGTAGGGTGACTAGTGGTATTAAATGGGAAGTTTAGATCATAAGGTCTGTCAAGGAATCAAGTTTAATAGTTTTGATCCCAGGCTTTTACATCACCAATCTTATTGGCTTTAGGCCATCTATCTAACCTCTAGGGCTTTTACCATCTTTTCCAGTTTCCATGAACTGACAAATAAAGATCACTGCATCTAAGCTCATTAGTGTCCTTTACCTTATTTGTAATAGTGTCATTATTAGGTTTATTATCTGCATTTCTCAGTTGGTTAGTTTCTAACACAAATGATTGTGTCTTCAAAACCTGTTGTTGATTATTTTGTGGCGATTGTTTTGTGATGTTTTGCTGTTGTTTGGTGATTATTTCTTGTTGTTGGATCTTAAATTGTTGTTGCTGCTGTTGCTCTTGTTGTTTTAAAGCCAGTTGTTGTTGTTGGTTGTTAATCTGTTGTTGCTTTTCAGCTTGTTTTTTCATCAGATGAAAGAGTTTAGATTGAATTCTGTCCTCAGATGAGGATGTCTTGATACCAGTGTCTTTTGTTATTGATTTAAAAGCATCAGTATAATATTTAATAGCTAGATCTAAGTTACCAAGATTACAACTTAAAGCACCTAGACTTTCTAAAACCTGCCATTCAGAATGGGCATCACCTGTAGAAAAATCACACCAATGCACAATAAATAAACCAATTTTCTGTGAATAATTATCCAGCAAATATAAAAAAAACTCTCAGCTTCTATAAGATCTTATAAAGATGATCACTATGGGTTTATATCTTTAAAACATTCTGATCATATGTTATTTCTGGTTCCACCAAATTCTTACCTTTCACAGCATTTGTCAAACACATGTATCTCCGCATGCAACCTGTGATGTCACACAAAGAGATATTTCTAACTGTTGGGCGGTCAATTAGGGAAACACTTACATTTTTGTCCTGTATGCGCTCCATGAGTGATTTTTTTTTTAGGGAATCAAGTATTTTTCTAGAAAGATTGGACATCTCTACTTTTCATATATACAACAAAATTGTCAAACTTTTATTGGAAATAACCACCCTTAAAGACATTTCTAAATATCTTCAGTAGTAATGTCATAATAACTACGCATAATAGATACATTATCACTTGCTATGTAATATGACAGTTAGCTTATCATTTACCTGTGTCCTTTGCTTTCCTTAAAGCCAAAAAGAAATTTTCCATGGCTTTATCAACATCTCCAACTTGATTGTATGCATAGCCTAAATTAGCAAAACAATGGCCTTCATTTACGAAGTTCTTTAATTGCTCTACAAAATAAAAGATTTTAGTTTGATCATACCGGAGAAGAGTATTATTAGAAAATTAGTAAAAATATTCGATATAAAACATTTTGTGTAGATACAATACATATCTTATTAGTAGACTGAATGTTTACAATTAGTAGAGAGATAGGGAAAGATTTTTGGACCAACATATGGTTCAATTTCATTTCACTTCCATATTGTGGTCTTTAATTGTGGTAGGAAACTTAAGGACCCTAAGAATGTCAACATCAGTTATTTTCTCTATATTTTCCATATATTTATGCTCATTGGTATTAATGAACTAATTCATTAAACTTAATTTAGGAAAAATATTTCACTGTACAAATGTACTAACCAAATTTGACAGCAGCTTTAGAATGGTACTCTATAGATTTACTGTAAGAATTTGTTAAATTGGCTAAAGCTCCCAGATTCTGTAGAAGGATAGCTTCAAGTTTAACACAGCTTGGTAAGGCATACACCATAGTTAAAGCTCGTTTATAACAATCCTCAGCTTTATCAAACATCTCATACTGTGATAAAACCAATCCAACATCATTTAACATATTAGCTGAAATATAAAGATAAACTCTAAATGATACGAAATATAAACAAAATAAATCTACCACTGACAAACTTTTGGTGAAAGTCAGATTAAAATCTAATTGAAATGAAAGACATTCAATGTCAATCTGAGATTATAATACTTATGGCAGAATATGGCAACATTGTCTATCTGTTAAAGTAAATTAAAGATGCATTATGTAAGATTTCTATAAATTGCTGACAGTTCTTGCTATAATAGTTCAACGAGTGCATGGTAGCTAAAAAAGTGATTTTTTGTACAATCATTATCAAAAGGAACCAAAGCCTTTGGGAAATGAACACATATTTTAAGTTTCATCAAAATCTGAAACAACTGTGAACTCTAGATGGTCAATGAACAAAATGTGAACAGATGGACAGAGGCGACGACACTATAAGTTAACATGAAAAGGGATATATTTTGAAAATTTATGTCAAATGACTTCATTCTGAGCAAAGTTATTACTCTTTGAAGAATAGCATAGTCTCGATTCTCACTTCGTTCGTTGTTATGTTAAACAAAGTCTTAATTATTCCTTTTTATACCACATTATAAAATGGTGATCAGGTTTCGATCCATAAAAAATCACAACCATATGATTATCTGGATAGAGAGTGGATTAAGGGTTTAGTCATGTGAATAGATGTCTAATTAATTATTGATATCATATTTAAGGCATAAAGAAAGATCTGTAATAGGCAGACATAGATCTTGCATAATGCATCTTTGAAGAAGTATTTTTGCCAACTTTCACTAAATCTTGCATAATGTATCTTATTCCAGCTCCAAAGGTAGTCAAGTCCAATTGGCTTGAAGAAAAAATACCAGATTAGATATCATTTCTTAGCGTGTTTTTGCCCACTAATCCACAAATTATTAATACAGACAGAGATAATCATATCTACTAATCATTCATGAAATGATAATCATCCTTTTGGGGAAAGAGATTATACAATGTGTGAAACTTTATGATTGGTAGGATCAGTAGCTTATGTAACTAAGTAAGACTAAAGGTTTAACACATTGGAATTATCTATAAATTATGCCCAATTGATAAGCTATTACCAGTAGGTGTGTAAATAGAAAGAATGACTAGTCAATGTTTTAACACTATTATTCTTATCTTCATAGCAATTAATTAACATGGAAGAGTTTAGGAAAATTTTTAAAATATGAATATTGATAATACCAGTTAAAGGTGTGATGACAATTTGTTCTAGTTGGTTTGTGATTGGTAAAACCAGATTTAACCATTTTTCTCTCTCATTAGCCTTCCGCAATTGTACAATTTGTTCACCAACAGAAACAAGTCTCTTTTCTTCATTTCCACGAGTTTGATACAACGCACCAAGTTCTTCATACCAATCTGCTGCTTCTAAATGTAATTTCAAATATCGAGAATTTCTAGCCAACTTTTCTAACGTTTCAATTATCATAACATCATTTGTATTTGCATCACTCTCTTTATATTCTTTTAAAGCTTTTTTAAAGTGATCCACAGCAGTGCTAAACTCGTGTAACATTTCAGAACCAAGACCCATGTTGAAATATAGATCTGCATTTCCATCTTTCTGATTGGAGGATGGTGAAATAGCCAGCTCAAGATATTCGATTCCTTTTGTAGCTTTTCCTAAGCGAATATAGACAGCACCTAAATTAAAAGCACATTTTCTTTGAGTGAAAGGATCTCTCATCTGCTTTGATATTTCAAATGCTTCTTCAAAGTCTCGTCTTGCTAGTTCAAAGTTCTGTTCCTGCAAATATTTGCTGGCATTCTTTGAACAGCTGGTTATTTCATCAGCTAACTCGGACAGATCTTTATTTGGTTTCATTCTGAATTATTGCAGTATACAGAAGTTTACAGGATCTGAAACGAAAGAACATGATTTCAATTATGCTTATTTAACTCTTTCACACCATTTTCACAGTTAAAATGGACAGTAGGCTAAGTTTGTTTTGATCACAAAAGGGAAAACTTATCTCATTGCACTTGGACATGGCCATGTTCATGAAGCAACAACTGTAAGTTTTACTACATCTAGCTGTTATCTCCCAAACCATAGCATGATTTGACTAAATCCATCCAAATTCACCATTATTTCGAGCTCATATAATTATAAGTCTTTTATATCAATAATACTATTCTTTATGCCAGACTGGCATTTTCAATTTAAAATTGTCATGTTTTTGTTTCAAAAGTCAAAATGCAATTTCCAAGAAAGCGATTTCCTGCAATAGACGAATTATGTCAGTTGGTTGCAACTTCCAAATTTGCTTGGAAATCACATTTGGAGTTTTGACACATTAAAGATACGACTATTTATAAATTTAAAATGATAATTTGAAATAATGAATGGTATATTATCAATCATCGATATTAAGTTGAAAAAATGCCTGGTGGACTAATTAGGTAAATCATGCTACCTGCAATTGTTTGTTGGGTTTTATATTATAGCCCATACAATACTGAATATATTCACAAATTAATAACTCTTTTTTTTTTAGGCCTATATCTCTTTACGACGACTTTTACTATTTCAGCACAAAAAGTCAAGATCCATATACCAGATAATTGGTTAGAAAAATACCACTGGACCCAGTAGAATACGGTCGGCAACTTCACATTTGGATAAATTTCTGTTAGTGAATACTTACCATCAAATTATCTGATAAACGGTTGCCTTATTCTAGCTCTCATTTTCTATATTTCTCTGCACCAAGCACCTGCTAAACCAGGGGTATTCTTTTCTCTCTCTTTTTTTAATTTTTTACTTCATCACTGTTGTGGCAACCATTGAAGAGTTCCACAAAGCCGTGATTTCACAGTTATCTCCCTTAAAACACAGTCTTAACAAGTCGCTCTAAACCCCCTAACTCCAGTTGAGTTACAGCACAACCCTTGGTTTAAACAGTATCTATTTCGAGAATATTATACAATATAAAAGGCATAAGTAATAGGATACAAAAACAAGCCAAGTATGTTTATATCAATTTGCTTCCCCCTGGTTTGGGTGTATAATATATGTACAATGTCGAGTTATATATGATACAGACAACAACTAATTACATTATTTTAGTTATGGTATAAATAAGCAGACAAATAAATAAATAGATAAATAGAAATAAACAAAATTTAAAAAAGAAAAAATTATAGAAAAAAAATAAAATAAAATAAATAGATTTAAAAAAAAGATTAAAAACAAAATAAAATACTGATATTGATAATAAAAAAATAAATTAAAAAAAAAATAATAAAAATAAATAATAAATAAATAAATAAATTCCTCGACCCAAGATTGTATTTTACGTTTCGTAACTTTAATATATTATTAATAAACACTTAGGCAAGTGATATTTACGAAAGCCTACAGAGCCAGTGTCCGAAACAAACATTTTCAAGCACAGGCCCGCAGGACCTGTGCAACACATGATCACGTGGGTCCTTCAGGTAACACGCAGGCCCAACCAATAATAATTATTTATAATTTCCATGTATAAAGCTATGGTTTAGTAACTTGCGAAAGAAAAAAGCAAAAAAAAGAAGACACAAATTAATGTGTCATTTCAATTTAATGGAACAAATCTATTCATGGCTGCATTGGGTTTTCCATAATAACCTACGTAAACTTCAAATAGTTACAAAACAACCCCAAACAACTGCCCTAGATTGTTAGCACCATAGCCCAGAGTCAGTCAAAAGAGGTTGGTAGGAAAAGTTTTTAAAATCATCAGCCTCCATTACGTTTAATAAAAGGTAGGCCCACAACTACACCGTTCGGGAAATTTAATACACGTTTTGGCTTCATGAAATTCATGTCAGTAAGACTAATATTCCTGATTAAATTACTGTCTTCGTTTTTTGAATGCATACAGCACAATGGTATTTTTTCATAACACAAGTTTTAATTTTTGTCTGTCACGTAACTTTCAAATATGCTTTTATTCATTCGTCCATGATAGACACACGGCACAGTGGTCACGTGGCAACCATAATTGAAATTGCTTTAAAATAAAATTCCGTACGACTCCAGATACCTTTCAAAAATAGTAACGACAAAAATTCAACATGGTTAAAATTAAGCCTCTGTCAGCATGTGTATATAAAAAATCATAACAGTAGATGCAGCTTAAAATCAAACGTAGCATCGCCGGCTTATTGACCTAGAAATTCCAATCAATGTCACACGTGTCATCGGCGGATTTGGCAATGGCGGATAAAATATATTATTATTAATGATTGTTTCTCAGTGTATTTGGTGTTCTATCAGAGGATTATATTCAACTAATTTCACTAACAACGTACTGGTCAGCGAAACCATTAAACGTATGATTCAGTTATCAGTTTAATATCTACCGATACCTGGAATTCATATGGAGCGTCGAAGAAGCGCGATTACCGAACTAGATGCACAAATAAGAGGCTGGTTACGCGAGTCACTGTTTGGAAAACATCAGCTTCCGTCATGTCGATGACAAGTAAACAATAACGGTTAGCTATCGGAGACTCTGGTTGCGTTTCTATGACAGTTCTACCATATCCAGAATTGTTGAATGGGGACACTAACTATGCGAGCTAAGAAAACGAAGGCCCGGCGGACCCGAGTGAAATAGGCAAGCAGGAGTCCTCCGATAAATCAGTCGGCCTCGGGCCTACGGACCGACGTTTGTGTCGAACACTGTACAGAGCTCATTTACTTTTTTTTTTAATTTCTGTTTTCCGACTTCCCACTTCTGAATTCAGGGTTCTGAGTTCTTACTTCCGAGTTCAGAATTCCTACTTCAGACTTAAATTCGGAGATATTATAAAAGCGCATGCGCAGATGCTACTTTCGTGCTAACTTTCCCGCCTAAACCAAGTGAAAAGCAGTGGATGAGATCTCAAGGATAATGAACGAATGAATGAATATTGTCTTATGGCATGTGGACACCGTAAATCAGATCAATTTGCGCCAATCAACATGTTGTCGCAGATGATCTGTTTATACGCTGGGAGTACTTGCGGAGTCACCCGACGACTCTCCCCATGAGTCGCCTTTTACGACACGCTGGAGAGGGGCAATAGACGTATTCTACTACCTAGTACTGGGCTAGCCTCGGTCAACAGGGGGGATCTCAAGGATAAGGTGTACTATAATAACCATCCTGTAGCAGATCTAGGTGGGGAGGGGGGGCAGGAGACCCATGGACTCAAATTACCAATGAATCCGTGGATTGAGCACAATTATTTTTATCTAACAGACATCGCTGCTGAAATGGTCTCAAATGCACGAAATTCATTCGTAATTAATTCCTTGGGTGGTGTAACCCTAGACACAACCTTTAGCGCTCGCGTTGGGTGATTATGGTGTATAGTGATGTAAAGTTTTCCTGCTAAAAGCCCACCTCCCAGCAGACATTTAGCGCTCACGGTAGATGCCTACGATACTAATATATGCTCCGCGTTCGAGATAATCAAACTGCAAAGCCTCGCCTCTGGAATGACCTTATAAGCACGGAAATAAATCCTAATTTGCAAACATGTTTTAGTAGAACAACCTCTCAGACACTCTCTACCGCTCGCGTTGAATGCCTACAACACAATAACGATTATATAAATGGAGCAAGCTGTGGGGGAAATATTTACTTTGTAAACCTCTGTAGGATGGACGGAGTATGTCTTCGAGCGGATTTGAGAGTACCTCAGTTTATGAAGTTGTAGAAAGCCGTTCTGAACACCCGAGACAATATATTTGTCACGTGCCCTGTTTTTATCACGATCACAAAATAAATAAACTAAATCCCCAATACGGACGTTCTGTGGAGGACCAGACTTGCCAAGAGGGTTTTTTGACCGTTCACTGTAAGGATGATTTTGGTAACGTCGCACTTGTTGAGCATGTATGAGATTACTGTCATCGATGAGTAGCTGCCCATTGGTGATTTGATCCCGCTTGCACCACATTTCCCTAGCCGACAAACCACTGGCCCGAAGACGAGAATTAACGCGCGCAATGACACAGCTTAATAAAACTGGGGTGATGGGGGATCCTGAAGGGTCCTGTTGGAGGATCTCATCCTCGATTTCTTGGATGGCGTGTTCAGCTACAGGGTTTTTATTTATGTTCTTTGTTCGGCCAAGTTCGACATAAACACCATGTTGGTTCAGTAAGCGGTCATTAACTATAGCTTGAAAACAGGGACCTGGGTCACAGGGTATAATACTACAGCCTTCAACTGGTACCATCTCAATGCACAATTGGAGAAGGGCGTCCCGGATAGTTTGGTGTTTTTCATCCGGAACTAGGGTCGCAGAAGTTTTGGAAGTAACACATTCACGGAGTACGAGAATTTTCTGTTTGGCGCGACATAAAACATCTGCGGCGAAATAGGTTCCAACAGCTTTAGGTGGGGGTTCGCTAGTTTGTTGAATAATAGAAGATGGTATTTTGCGAAGAGCTGCACATTGTTGACAGTTTCTAGATACAGCGTCCACGGCTTGATCTAAATCCAATGCGTAGAAATATCTACGAACGATAAGACGTGTTTGGTAGCTTGAGGGGTGATCCAAACGAATGTGTAACGCAGTGAGTAGACCTAGTATCAGGTCCCTTGGGATGACGATTAGGTCTCGAGTCACAGCTAAAGGGTCAGACTTTTGAACGACTAGGGTTCCGTCTAATGCCATGGAGACGGTATTGAGGTACCGTTTGACGTCATGAATATTGGTAGATTTCTTTGATGGTCGAGTGCCCTGTGCAAGGTGGGCATGCACTCGACGCAGGTCCTTACAATCTTGCTGAGCCTGGCGCCACATGGAGCGATTAACGAATGGCAGCCTGACCGATCCATTCATAATATCTTTCACAGACACGGCACAGAGTCCATGGTAACCGATATGAATGAGCACACTTGACAACTCGTATCTTCACAATCTGGAGCATTTCGACTTCCAAAATCTGACGGAATGTTGACCTTGCCGGCTAGGTGGCGAATGAAAACTTGATATCGACTGGCAATGGATAGAAATGTGGTCACTCTTGGACTAGTACAGTATTCACCCCTTTGTAACTTGAAATAAGCCTCAACACAAGGCTTACTGTCTGTAAGAACTTGAGCTACGTGACCAGACTGAATGATATAAGGAGCAAAGTGTTTGATGGATGCCGCAATAGATAAAGCTTCGATCTCACAGGGACTCCATCCGTGTTTTCGTTCAGGGAGCTTCGCGCTGTAGAAACCAGCTAATTGTAGTTTGTCGTTTCTAATAAGGTATAATGTGGAGGTCAACCCAAAGCTGACTATCCATAACTGATCGTTGGGTCTTGGTAATGTGATAGATTTCGCATCTTTTAAATATGCCTGTGCCAGGTGGAATGAAGCAGTCGTGTCATCCGTCCAGACGATTATATCTTTAGACTGAGCTCCTCCTCCCACTAGGCTATCGAGTGGACTCAAATATTTAGCACACTGCGGAAGTACACGTGAGAAGAACTTGTATGCACCTATAAAGGCTCGCAAGTCTTTAATAGTCTTACGGATTGCACACGTCGATAGGGTGGCGATTCTGTGAGGGTTTGCAGTTAAAGATCCCTGACACCAGGTCCATCCAAGAATGGTAGTTTTTCTCGGTGGATGATTGTTTTAGAGGCCTTTAAGTTGAGAGAGGCTGTGTGTAAGGCATTGAGAACAACCTGCCAGTTCTTTAGGAGTTCTTCAGGAGTATTCCCCCCACAGTACAAATCATCGGCAATCATCTCCCAGCACACGGCAAATTAACTCTTCTAACGCTGTCTCTGAGCCCGGCATACCCATGGCACACCTAGTATATACCCGGATACCCTTAAATGGGGTAGCGACGCCGCAAAACTTCATAGAATCCGCGGATAAGGGAATTTGGTAAAAGGCATTTGACAAGTCTGTAGCAATTATGTAATTCCAACTGGCAATTGACCGTAAGGTTGAATCGATATCTGGCATCAGGGATGGTTGTGGTTTAGCATACTTGCCGACTTCGCCAAACGCAGTCACCAGTCTGTATGTACCATTGGGCTTTTTGATCAAAAATGACGGATTTAAGTATTCGACTACCATATCCAGGTCCTCGGGTTTCCGGAAGACTCCGATGCTCTCAAGCTCATCAAATTTGGATTGTAGTTCATCTAGCTTATCTTTAGCATACTGGGTGACACGCCCTTTTCGTTTGGGGTGGAAGGACTGGACCCATATTGACTTTTGCGGTGAAGTGACCAAATGCACCGTTATAGCCCTTGGGTGTTGTGCTGAAAACAGAGTCGTATTGTCGTAGTAGGGTGCGAAACTGCTTGTGAACAAGAGGTGACAGTATTTCATCCGGATCAAGCTTATAACAGCAGATGAGGGCGGATTGGGCATGGATGTGGTCAGTGTGTGTATGTCATTGGCTGAATTCGGTGATACCAGGGGGGTTATACACAGGTAGCACCTGAGAAAAGTGGCTGTTTCTGCGAACGATGATTGGTAAATCAGAAGAGTTAGGTATACGTAACTTTCCGCCTATCGGTCGTAAGACGGACGGGGCGGGCCATAATGCTTCGGTCTGATGGGGAGAGAGATCTAGCCGAGGTTCTACGGCCACTGTGTCGATGTTGTCGAGTTCAGCTGGGACATCTACTTCTATGAATTTACCAGGCCAAATAGTGGTAGCAGTATTCGATCTTAAAACAGAAGCTTGAGTTCGTCGTATCGATGGACTTGACTTTGGAGAAGAGGAACCGCATGGATAAATATGGCCACCAATAAGTACGTGTTGCTTGGAAGGTCGCACGGCTACATCGTTGACAGACATGAAAGGGGTTCCTCCAAGTAGTTCCACATCCATAGAGGACACGACTAATGCGGTGAATGATAAGATATGATCGTCTCTTGTCAACTCAAAGCGAGTTTCTCCGACGACGTTTAACAATGTTCGTCCATCAGCCTGAGTAGCGTATTGTGTACTTTTAGTAACAGGAATGCCCAACTGGAGAGCGAGAGGATGACTTATCATATTCGTTTCGGAACCAGAGTCGACGGTTATGCGGATGGCATGGTGGTCGTAGAATGCATCAAGATAGGGAGACTGATCGACTTGGACTCTTCGTGATGAAACCGACAAAGTTGGAGTATCAGCATTATTGGCATCTGAAATGATATCAGTGTTCTCATCATCGTCAGAATCGACGATAACCTGCCTGGCTCGTGACATAAACTTTCTGTCGCTCTCGGGCAAATATGGACATAGACTGAAGTAATGGTCAGTGGAACCTCTGTTGGATTGTAAGCATAGAGGACAAATTGCAGGCGATCTTTTTGTAACACGTTGTGGCTTTAAGGTTTGTGGCCCGGGCCTTGGCGGGGGGTTATGCAGTCTGGAGTCTGGGCGAAACGTTGGTCGGGAACCCATACGCATGCAACGAACCTCTTCAGCAATTTCCACCTCTTCTAAAAGGGATGACAAGGCCATTGATATCTCTGGTTTAAGTGAAGCGATAGTACATGTACGTAATTGGATTCCATACCATTGCTTAACGAGCTTGGGCAAACCGGGGTGGATTAAACGAAGCCATAATCAGATTTTCTAACGATGGAGACATTTCGTCCTCGGTAACTTGAGTTCCATAGTGTGTTAGACCGCATCCGACAGTTAATAGATTGTCATCAACGAAGGCGATCAGCCTCTGAAATAAGTCTTCGGCTTTTTCATCCATTTCGAGTTTCATATCACAGATGTCAAGGAACTGTGCCCCACTATTCTGAAATCCATAGTGAGCACGGATTGATTGCCAAACAGAGCTTATACTCACAGACTTGTGAATAATGGTGTTGCGGGCTATCACCGGGCACAAATTGGCGATTTGACCCAACATGAGCTCTAAAAAAAACACCTTTTGTGCTGCAGTCTTCCCACGTTCGTCGGTAAAGCCTCGATTGGGGTTATCCCTGCTTTTCTTAGACCATACAATATCGGGAGTGAAGAATGGGGCGAAGTTGTCATCCAGAGATAAAATGTATGTAAGGTTCTGTTTCCAGGCCTCGAACGAGGTGATAGTTTCATCTTTTGTCAAAACACGCTGCTTTGGGGCGCGAGTTAAAGCCATTGATTGATGGGGGTTCGTCTTAAAAATAAAAATTATATGGCGCGCTTCTACGCGAGCCAACAGAAATCTATTTACAGTACACTGTAACCTGCCTGTTGAATGATATTTCTTGTTTGCCGAGTCCTGCAGTTCACGGAGACGTAAGGAATAAATCCACAATCAGCCACCACGACAGTTTAGTGGGAAGTACTACAGGGACAAACACAGACAGCGACAACTGTTGATAACTTTAATTGACGTGCCACCATTACAATAACATGATAGATAACCCGGATGTCTCGTATCACGAGAACTAACAATGAACGAAGGGACCTGTAACCTACAGGGACTTGTAACATATATAATTAACTATAATGGCGAAGAAGTAATTGTTACCCATATAATTGTGTCCAGTTACTATAATAACCTGATTATTGATATTTGATAGTACTAGACAAACATTCACAATTCACATGTGGTTCTAAATAATTCAATTTAGTTACAAGCTAAAAAATAAATTATACATGTATATGATCCCAAGGTGATCGAAACGTTTTTCAACCAGAGATCGTGGAATGTATTAAAAGGGGCCACATTATTGTGAACAAAACACGTTTCTACATCACATTATTAATTACAGGAAAGTATAATCATTTTAGTACTTATTATGAGTCAGAGGTCATCATTGGTAGTGTTCTAACAGTTCCGTTATTTCCATATACAAATTGAGCCCTTCTCTCGCTGTTACAGGAATACCCATCCCTGGTATTAGGAGCTCAATCAATTGTACAAATTTGTTTGAAGCTATCGACTTGTTATCGTATTCAAACATCGTCATGCATGTAGAAACATCCCTAATATCCACAAATGTACCTTGATCGCTGGCATCATATAGTTGTGGCAAAAAATACATTGCGTCAGGTTTTCCTGTTGGAACCTCCGTCTTGCGGCTCCTACTTATCTGGTGCAGATTACAGTTTCTAGTGACCATGTCGAGTTCTGATTGAATAATGTGCATAAAATAGAACTGCAGACATTCACTGTGAAGAATATTTGAGTCATTAAAAATATTCTGTTCTCGCATGTCTTTAAATAAATTAATCCACCAATGTAAACATTGTCGTCGAAGGATGGACCACCACGCTTCTATACGCTGATTAGAAGTGCTCTTTCCATAAATAAAGGATTTCAAACACGCAGTGGGGTCATTTTCATCATAATGGAATAGCAGCTGAAGATTCTTTAATATAGAATTTACTGTTCCCAAATCACACCTAATTTTAGCTGGGACAACTTCAAGCTGTTGGACCGCCTGGGGGTGATATCTAGCAATTACCTTGGGATTATTGTTAGTTTTCCCAACACGTAGTCAAATAATTCGTCGACTAAAGCCATCCACACAACCGTGAATGCAAAATCCAAATGGCCATATCTTGTCATACCCATCTACATGCCAAACCTTTTTTGGTCCTTTACAAATATATCGTCTTCGATGTAAACGTCGACGTTTTCTCACTCGAATTCCTTCTGGGTCAACAATCCGCATAAGTCTGGGAATTTCATCGCGAGGAAATCTGATGTCACATTCAATCTTTAAGCGATACCACATAGATCGGTGTCCAATACAGCGTCCACTACATCCGATTTCAGTTATAATTGCATTAACCACATGATTATAAGAAGAAATTGTATTTCTACTCCAAGTGAGTTTACGTTTTAATCTCAAAGATCTTAGACGTCTTTTTAGAGTGCTCAAACTGATATTGACCTGGTGTAGATGCAACAACAGAAGCATTATTTCCCCATTACAAAAATCACAATTGAAATATCGAAGAATCAGCTCATTTAGACTGAAAACATTATTAGACAAACATGGTAGATAGCTGGTAGGTACAGGTAGGCACTTTACACACGAAATGCAGCATACCAAAATCAAACCGACAAAGAAAATTATCCCCATAATGGTATATGCAGTATAACACACGTAAGATGCCTTTAAAAAGAATAGTTATCTAGATTTTCATTCATCTATTCTCATTCTCATTCTTTATTTTACCGCTGTCGGCATTGAACCAATAAGTAATGTGAAAGTAGAAAGTGCGCATGCGCATTTTATACAGATCGTTGAATTCAGAGTTAAACTCAGAAGTGGGAACTAAAGGAACTCAGAAGTGAGAACTAGGAACTCAAAAGTAAAAAAAAAATATGAGCTCTGTAGGCTTTCGTAGATATTTCTAAAAAAAAAAAACATTGGTAATAAATTAATGGTATTATTTCGCTGAAAGGTGTAGTTTGGACAGTAGAGTAAAAGTAAAAAGTTTTCAGTGGTTTCAAGGTCGAGATCACAGTCACATCGAGGATTGCCGTATATACGCATAAGGAACTTATGATATCTTAAATCACTTTTATTATTACGTAGTTTACAGTGGATAATTTGGAATTGTCGTTCACCGTAGAAAAACAGTTTGTCAACTTTGGGAAATAAGGTTGGATACAGTTTAGTTTTAAAATCAGAGACAGACGAGGCCTTTATTATTTCATTATCTAAAGAATTCCACGCTTTTATAGCAGACGGGAGAGAGAGAGAGAGAGAGAGAGAGAGAGAAATAGGGTTTAACGTCCACTCGACACAAACCTTGCGCGTAGGGTCTTTAGCAGTGTGAGGAAACCGGGGTGCCCGGAGGAAACCCACGAGTTTGAGAAGGCGCCCCTATCTCCATGCCATGTAGGCCTACGCTCACACCAGGGATTGAAACCAAAGCCGCTAAGCCATAGGTGACCGGCCAGCTAGAGGTCGAAGCGCGGCACTCTAGACCACTAGGCCATCCAAACCCCCCTATAGCAGACGGCAAAAAGGAGTTTTTGTATATATTAGTTTTACATTTAATTTGTGTATTCTTTGAATGACATTTAGTAATTGGAACATAATCAAATAACACACTTTTATGGAATAACAGTGAAATAAACCATTATAGTAATTGTTATTCCATAAAAGTGTGTTTTTTGATTTAATTTTTGTAAAGTGGTCGGAGTTACGTAGGTTGTAAGGGTTTTTGGAAGAGGTAGTTTGCGAGATAAGACAACAAAAATAATTTGGAGCTATATTATTCACCATTAATTTAATAACACATTATTAATTTATGAGCTTGACGTCGCACTGATAAAGATGAGAATCCGGATTCGGTATAAAGTGTATTATGGGAGGTTCCACCAGGCAGACCAGTTCGTAAGTGGAGATTTTCTAATTTATTTCAGTAGTGTTTTTCCAGACGATATCAGCGTAATCAAAAATAGAAAGAATAAAAGAATTATACAAAATACTCAATGATTTAAAATCAGGCGCGGATCCAGAGGGGCGGATCCTGCTCAGGCTTGAAAATTTTTATGCGATTTTATTGGCGATTTAGACCTGTAATTTTGTAATTTACCTCCCGGAAATACGTCAGAATGAACCAAATTGAATCTAATTTACCAAATTAATCGGTTGAGAGCAATTAGTTAAGCAATTATCAAACCTAGACCCCCCCCCCCTGCAAAAAGTCCTGGATCCGCGCTTGATTTATTCGAAAGTCTATATTTCAAACTTCTCAGACAGTCGAAAATGATTGAGGTTTTAAAAAATCCATGTGATTGTCCCATTTACAATGTTTGTTAAAAACAACACCTAAATGTTTATGGGTCTTTGCGTTGTATAATGGTATATCGTTAAAAGAAGCGACAAGCAAAGTTGGGTTGTTTTTTTTAACTAAATGTAAGACTGGTAGTTTTGTCTGGGTTGAATTCGACCTTCCACTAAATGTAAGACTGGTAGTTTTGTCTGGGTTGAATTCGACCTTCCACTTTTTTGACCAATCGTGAATTTTCTTTAGATCATTATTCAAAGTGTTAAGGGTGTCGGGGTGATTGTCTATGACCAAAAGTAACGAAGTATCATCTGCGAATAATCTTAACCGGGAGATAATTTCATTTGTAATATCGTTAATAAAAATTAGAAAAAGAAGCGATCCTAGTACCGACCTCTTTGGTACGCCAGAATATAGGCCTACATTTTTAAATGCACAACCCTTATTTTCTTATCGATAGTGCAGGACAAAGGGTCTGCCAAAATACAGTGTCTAGTTGAGTAGATGGGGCAAAAAAAATCAAATCATTTGAACACATTGGCGTGCACATAGACGCATCCTTCACAGTTGAATTTCGGTGATGAAATAACGTAATCCATTGAAAATTTCTGTCGGTGCCATGCAACTTCAATAGCCCGATTGGCGCAGAAAAGTAAGAAAATTGAATGAGATGAAATTGTGTTTAATGTCCTACTGTTCTGACTATGCCCTATGAAGACGAACATAAGCTATACCGTGCACCGCGGGTGGGGGGGACTTTGATGCCTAAGGTGTCGGCTCCAAAAAAACTAGAAAATGAAGAATCTTGCAATACTTCAGATGAGAGTTACCCAGTTTCAACGTGCATTTCGAGTGTTTAGATTATAATAGCCCCCCCCCCCTCCAAAAACCTCAACAGAACTTTAAAATTAAAATATGATTATTACTACCGATGCAAAGATTTAATTTTTGTTAATCTATATAATATATATATATCTTTTACGATGAAATTTTTTATTACATTTTCTAAAATGAATGTTTATCAATAACAGAGCTACATCGAAGGGATACACGTTTCTGCTTTTCATCAGTCCCACTTCATTAAGTATAGATGGTGACTTGACGTCTATAATCTGGGAACGTACGTTATGCGTGAAACATAAGGCCAACTCAATTTTCGCCATGGTCGCTGAGATGTATAGGTTATGGTTAAGGCAGGCGTTAGGGCTAAGTTAGGGATGGAATAAGCGCGACTAGCCATGCTCACATCACATCTCGTGGCATGTGACTAAACTTGAAACTTTTCAGTGGCCACACAACTTTTAGCTATCCCCATATTTCAGAGAAGGAATAAGGATTAGACCCCGGTGGTGGCCGAGAAAGATCTCTTGTATTTTCCACCATGCCTGGTCTTCCCTTTTGGTTTCGCCATTACCCTATCCCAATTATGTTGCCCAATGCCATGGGAGAATTGGTTATATCGAAAAATTATCTATCTTTAGCATACGTCCCAACTTCAATTACAATCCAAGTCGGGTGAGGACGTAGATGTCACCCGTGGATTATGCAGCTATCAGTGTTGACGATTATCATTCATACAAAACGTTCGGCGATATTAAACCATATATTAGTTCCGAAATGACCTATTTGTGTTGTGAAGACCTTAAACCCCATTTCTCTCTGTCTCTCTCGTATATAGGCTACTATACAATGTGGTAATGAGGTCCGTTTTTTTCCGGGAAGCGGCGTTTCCACCAACTGTTCATCACATTCCAACTATCAGTGTCACGAGTACACGACTGGACCACGGATTTTCTTCACACCCGTACTGCTAAACGCTCTTTCTTGACTGACACCTCGGGTGAACTAAACACCTATTTTTGCGCGACACAAGGGAACTGATATAAAGAGCTTGATGAATAATACTTCATTTCCAAACAAAATGATAGAAAACCTATTTTTAAAACAAACTTAGATAAGCAATTATTACATGATGGTTGGTAACGCATGGGTACATTAATGATGCGTAACGTACCATTATTAATAGAGACTTTTGGCAAGTGACATTTTCCCTATCCGTATCACGTATCCGTATCGTATAAGTGACACGTTGCGTCAGAGTAGTTTTAGAGTTTTGGCAGAAATACACACACATTGATGACGTCACACACAAAATCCACACGGATACGCGATACGCACTAGAAATTTACGCTTGCCAAAAGTCTCTATTACTTCAAAATGGCAAATCCCATACTTGATTAATGTTCATGACAAAAATCAATTTAATTGAATCACAGGTCCTATTTCGTTTCGTTTCTTATAGTTCAAAATGTCGATTTATTTGTCTTTACTATGCTAAGATCTGGAAGAGTTTTTATATAACCCTTTACAACTGGTCAGATCTTCGTGTAAGAGGACATCGAAAGTATGAAAAAAACGAAACGAAATATAGATCTGTATTTTAATCAGATTGGACCCAACTTGTCCTCATTAGCCAGATCTAAATTTTAACAAACGTTCAAGAATATTACATTACGGGTTTTGTGCTCCCCACCCCGGCACAGTCACGGTACTTTAGTAGTCTACGTCCTGATATTTTGTGGAAAAAAAAGCCTTTTTTAACAAAAGCTCACCCTTACCCTAAATCTGTTAAAATAATCTGTAACAGCAAAACACTTTACAAATGTTTGGAAATAATTTACTTAAAATGTTCCCTTCAACAGCAGATCATACACTATTTACATCAGACTTTGGTTTCTAGTTATGATTGTCATTGACACTATAAAAAGGCAAGAAAAGGCGGTGGGGCTGTTTTATTTCTTCTTTTTTCCCTTTTTCTTCCCCTTTTTTCCTTTTTTTCCCTTGGCTCCTTTCTTCTTTTTCCCGCTCTTCGTCTTTTTCTTCTTTGCAGTGCCATCTCCAATGGCAAAATCGGGAATTTCCGGAACCTCGAGAATTTCCTCTAATTCCGGCATTTCTCCATTTTTTGCTTCACTTAAAATAGTCCAGGATTCTGAATTAACTTTAGTGAAGTCGATAGGTCGTACGCCTGATATAGTCTCTGCGTCTAGATTAGCTCCTGCCAAAACTAAACGCTTTACAACCTCCACGTGGTTACCTGAAAACAAATTCCACCAAGCATTAATAAACCGATGATATACAAGATCCATTACGACTATTTTCTCTTATCTTAATCTTTGTTGATTTAACCCGAGTAAAATATTCGACTGGCCGCTACTGTCACCGAGTGGGATGACATCGCGCGAATTAATATTAACCGTTTTCCTTTTGCAGTTACATTCCAAAACAGTATATCTGGATAAAGGGGTACTGTGGCCGATGTAAGCAACGCATGTGTTGTCGAATGTCGACGCGGCATCATGTGACGGAACCTGTAGTTTATACTGCATAGAGTTAAAAGAAGGTTTTCGCAATCCACTGCAAAACAGATTGCGAGTAATAAAATATTGAGTTTGGCTGATCTGATGTTACTTCCTTTTTTCATCGGGGTGCTCTATGCGATTAAGTTTCTGTTTCGAAACATTAAGCATATTTTAGGAGGTTTTTTTTTTTACATTATTCTTCGATTTTATATTACTGTGCTGACGTTTGAACACACAGCCGGTTGCCTCAACACTGCCTTTATCTACAGACATCAAATTGTGAACCAAACCAAACTGTCCGAAAGAGAAACCAGCATGTACACGTATACCCCCACCCACCTCTCAATGACATCGACAATTTAATTATTTTTTTTTTATGCTACTTCAGAATATCGATGTTATCAATGAAATATCAGGATTATTGGGGCAAAATGTCATAGCACCAGAAGAATTGGTTTTAATACAATTCATTTTGTTAATTATGTCCGTCATTCTTTAAATCTCTTAACGGTACCCATCCATGACTTAAATTTAAAGGTCATAAATTAAAGCTCACTTTTCTAAATTGTCTTTAGATAATACCCACTGACAAAAAAATTAGAAAATTTGCAAGGAATGAGACGAAAAATGACAAATCATGCACGACCGTGAATATTGGTTATACTACTTGAATATTGAATATTGTTTATTCCAAATGCGTATTACATAGTTTACATACATTACATAGTTTACATATATTAAAATGGCAGATACGGGGCAATAAATATTGTCCTTGCGTATATTTTTATTAGAATGTCAGTCAATAATAACAATGATATACAAACAGTTTGCTTATTAAATTAAATTAATGCACTTTGCCAAACAGTTATTATAAAGGAGGTTATATATTTATATTCAGGGTTTATTCTCGAACATCAAACAGTACAAGCATTAATTAACCAACCTTTAGCTGCTATATGCAATGGTGAAACTTGAGATTGAACTCTACTATTGACATCAGCTCCCGCCTCCAACAATATTCTCACCACTTCACCAAATCCACCTTTTACAATAAATAGAATGATAGAACAGGTCATAGAACTGTATATACGATCAATGAACAGATCTTACAAATAGATTTAAGAACAAGAGTCGTCGGGAGCAGGGACGGGTGCGAAAACTAAATGGCATCGGCAATTTAACACCGCCCGGTGGACATCACCAAAAACTGCACGTAGCTTAAAATTGCTTTTCTTAATCACCTTTTTTAAAGCGGGAATTTCATGTCAAAAGGTTGTCAACTCACTATTATACGATCATGGGCATTATTTCCCAGGCATAAAAATCATAACACAATTACCTCCCTTGATCCCCCCTCCTTCCACGGAATGGCTATGATATTTTTGAAAATAATATTTTTGCCAATTTCTCAACTGGCAATAGTGAATTATAGGATTAATAGGATTATTCTTTACCAAGGTAGAACTGTTTAGGCCTATAGATACAATCTATTTAAGAGCTTTATTTTAATACAGTTTAAAAATGTAAATTAAAAATTTGAAATTGCAACTTAAAGCAACAAAATTAAAGAATGCCATTGTTATTCCTGTCGGCTGGTTACCGACGGTGTAGGTTCCACGAGATGTCCAGGACTTATTTATTCACTACATGCCATGTCTCGATCTGTTTCACCAAGATATTACGCCATGCCTATGTAATATACATCAAAACATGTTGTCAGAAATAAAATGTCAGAAATATGATAGTATTGATACGCACCTGCACAAGCACGTGCCAAAGCGGTCACGCCTTCTTCATCACGAATGTTTGGGTCAATTCTTTTCCTCAATAACTTACAAACAGAGCCAATTTCCCCTAAACCAGAAGAACCGACAAGTCTGTTTTGGGTTTCTCTGCTCATATAAATCTTGGATGCAACAATATTAGCTGCCATGGTTAAGTTTAGGCCACCAAAAATAAAAGTAGAAGTCGATGACCAGAAACTAGATTTCTTGGTTGTCAAGTATTTGTTTACATTTTGAAAAATATTTACTCCTCCGATAGTAAAGAACGTGTATTGCGAGTAAGCTCCCCTAGTAGCACAGTAGACCCTATTGTTCAGTAACAAATATTTTCAAACCCAATAGTAATAGGCTACGTTATAAGAATGTAAAATTCAAATTGTATGAACAATCAAAGACATTTCGTGCACTGTAGAGAACGCATATATACCCATTCATTTATTCAACCACCGTTATAACCTCATTCATGCAATACAAATACCCTCGTGATCAAAAGCAGTGTTGCCCAACCTTTCTGCGTCCACGAAAAAAAGGGGGGGGGGTCTGCTTAAATGTAAGTAGTAATACACCTTCATTACAAGATCCCCCCCCCCCCCCTAATAGCAAAATGCATGTATGTGCTCATCTCCGTTAAGACATTACAATTGCCTCTTCCATTATTTTTGCTTTAATTGTTTCAGTTTAAATATTTGTTAGAAATACATTATTTTTGTGAGAACAATTGGTTTAGAGGATCGCTCTTCGACCTGTAGCTAGTGGGTCACCTCAGGCGCGGTTATGATTTCGATCCCTAATCTGAACGTATGTGGCTTGGAGATACTCGTGGATACTCCGGGTACTCCGGTTTCGTCCTACAAGAAAGACCTCTATGAAAATAAGACATTACCTTCGGCACCATGCCAGTGGAAGCGGACGTCAAGACGGGTGCCATATTGTCCCGAAATTGATACCCGAAATCGATAAGAAAAAAAAATATTCAAATTCAGCTCTGCATCGTAAAAATCATCAGACCATCTTAAGCCATTGAACGGCCTACGACCTTTCGCGAGCGCTGATAACTTCGCGAGCGCTGATAAATTTTGCGCAATTTCATCTTCATTTTGAAATCGTGGGTCCATTTTATCCCTCACAGGTCCATCAAAAGTCCATCGTGAGGGTATGTCAAATTGCACCATCTTCGTCTATACTTTGTATGATCATTGGTGTCATTGGCCATTCTTATACGGCCACATTGTCACGTGGACGTATACTGTCGTCGCTCTGTCCGTCCGGACGTCGGTCCACAATTTATTTGTAAGACACCCTACGGGTTACAATTTATGTCGGATTATGGCCCCTGATTGTACGAAAATCGTGTTTTAGCGTGCGGTTCTTCAAAAGGGTCCACCCCCAACAAAAAAAAAACCAACAAAAAACAACAAACGTTTAAATGTATCACCGTTAGACCACAATGAAGGTTGTGTTCGAATTCGTGAAAATTGGGCCATACTGCCGAATAAAATGGCTATTCCCCGTACGCAAATAGTGTGTGTGTGTGAGAGAGAGAGAGAAGTAGAAATGGGGTGTCCACTCGACACAAACTAATTCATTTCGGGACCAACAAAGGTTTCAATTTTTATTTCAATAATTCCTTGCGCGTATAGTGTCTTTAGCAGTGGGAGAAAACCTGAGGATCTGGAGAAAACCCACGAGGTTGGAACGCAAACAGTGTAAAAGTATGTAATACCAAGGATGTGGGCCCTCTATAGAGGTCAAAATGATTATCCAATTTGAAATGTATGTTTGAAACCCAACAATCACGGTGCATTCGATATTCGCGCATATCGAATCAAATACTCGCAGCATTTTGAAATAATAAAATCCTTGGAAATTCAAAATGGAATCAAATTAACGACTGATAAACAGTCTATATATATAAAAAAAGGTTTTATTCCTGGAGTCTTATCATATATTGTGGCCAGTCGTATCAATCGCGTTGATCGCTCGAAGGGTTTCCGAGCGTAACTGCACGAACCAGCTCGCCCGGTAGCCTTGAGGTCAATCCTTGCATTTGCCGGGAAAGTTCATCGGGAAATTGGTTTTCTCTTGTCAGTGATGCAGGATAAAAAAAAAAATCGGGATCTCGTGTAAACATTGGCGTACACGTAAAAGATCCCTTGGCAGTTGGAATTCGATATAAGAATAAGGTCAATAATTACCTCATATCACAATGCTCGTCGGAGAACGTTGGAAGATAAACCTTATTTAATTTCCTATCGTAACGTATGGCGCGACAGTGGGACATAGTGGTTCCTTCGGGGTAGTTACTCAAGGAGATAGCCTTGATGTACCCCTATCCCTTACCATTATTATTAGGGGAATAGGAATGATGTTGTTGGGCCAACATAAGGGTTATTTTATGCGACTAAGCTGTGGGGTGCTGCAATGTCCCGGTGGACATTAGTAAGTGCTGTGGCCATCGATAACTAGTGTCGAGAGTCCGATGCCACACTCGTGACAAGTGATAGGGTTACGCACCCACCCCTCTCCATGCCCCTCCCCTCTCTCTGATCGTATTCATTTATTCATTTTCATTCTCAGGTATTTAAAACAAAGAAGTCAACAGTCAAAACAAAAATATGTTATTTTATACTTTAATGGTATAATAATATAAAATACTGGTAGGATAAAAAAATATTTAAAAATATATATATATTAAAAAGAAAATATGTTAAAAAGGCATTATGTAAGACCTAATTCTGTCTATTGTAGGTCTTTCTTTGGGCCATAAATGTTATAAAAATGAAAAATTAGACATTTTTTAACATGACCATAAACAAGTAGACACAGCTTGGGTTTGGCCATTTAATGATTTAATTTAAAATAGAGAAAGGAAACTAAGACCCCAATGAGAAGAACGGCGAGCTCTTTTTTTTATCTAAATCTTACATAACGCCCCTGCAAGTTGTGTATAAAATAATTAGAGTTAAAGAAGAGGTAGGCGGTCTTCTATTTCGATATCTTTTGTGTTATTTTATACAGGTATAGAATTGAGAGAAATACTTAAAACAGGATGTAGTAAATGCAACAACCCAGTTAAATTGGTTAATAAAACTGTTGGAAATGCTAACTATTATAGAGAAAATATTTGGGAAATTATTCACTTAGGAGTAACATATACCAATCCGAAATTGTTCATTTTACTAAGACTTGTTGTGGCCCATTATCCTGTACTTTAAAATACAAAATACGAATTTAACACTGCGGTTTGGCTTTTGATATATATACATGTATATATATTTCATGAAAAGTAAAACTGCCATGTTAAGTGTATAAAACTTGATGCAAGTCTTGAGATTCGTAATGTTTTAAGGTCACAGTCAGATAATGTATGCATCTTCCGATAAACATATTCGGTTTAATAAAAAAAAATATTTATTTTCATCACAGTGTCTTTGTGTTTCATTCAACCAGCGTACTGGATGTCGCAAATGCAGTTTATGATTTATTCATAGCACTCTGCTTATAGAACGTGTTGAAATTGGCCACAATAACAGGCACGGGTAAGGCAATAGTCAATACACCAGAAACGGCACAGAAGCCTCCTAAAATCTTACCCAAAATTCCAACAGGGACATAGTCTCCATAGCCCACTGTTGACATGGTTACGATAGTCCAGTAAAACGTACTTGGAATACTTTCAAATTGAGTATGGTCTTGATCAAGCTCAGCATAGAATACAGCACCAGAGAATATAACAGTCGCAATAGCCAGAAACATAGCAAACATAAATAATTCCTTTAAACTTGTCTTGAGAGTTTTTCCCAAGACTTTCAGACCTTCCGAATGTTTGCTTAGCTTGAAGACTCTTGCAACTCGTAAAACCCTTAAGACGGACAGAATTCCACTCTTGTTATTGGTGTGACATTCTCCCATTGACAGTGTGAAACCAAGGAATATGAAGTATGGTAAAATGGATACCAAGTCAATCCAGTTGGCAATGGCTTTCACGAATTCTAGTTTAGATGGAGCTACCAGGATTCTAATTAGCAACTCTAAAACAAACCACATGATACACAAAGATTCTATAATAAATAAAGCATTTGTGAAATCGGGAACTTTTACGATGCTAACAGTACCGTTTACATCTGTGATATTTTGATCTCGACAACCAGTATCTTTAAGAGATGGCAACGTTTCTATGCAGAAAATAATAACTGATATCCATATAAATACCACTGACATTAATGCCACAACTTTTGCCAGAAACGAACTTTCTGGACATTCCATCACAGTCCAAATTTTTCTCTGAATGGTGTTCCGGGGTGGCTTGATTTGAACTTCATCAAGGATGTATCCTTCATGGACTTTAAGGCTGTTGATCGTGTGGTGCCCTAATTCAAAGAAGTATAACTCTTCCATGAATATTTCAAAGGGTACTTCTAAAGGACATTTCATTCTTCCCCCACTTTGATAGTAATATAGAATAGCAGGAAAAGCAAGTCTATATCTATCGAAGAAATATTCTTTCCTACTTTCATTCCAATATTTGATGCGTTTTTCTGGATCACCCAGTAAAGTGTTGGGAAGTCTGTTGAGTGTCCTTAACTGGGTTTCAAACTTCATCCCGCTAACATTGATCGTAACTCGACCACATCCTTCGTGTTTGCAATCGTGTTCTTTGGTTAAATCCACAGTGCTGCCATAAAAAGTATCTTCGCTGGACTCCTCTAGCAATTGACTGGATTCGTGTAAATTGGATCCAGATTCCGCCAAGGACAAACGCGATCCATGTGAGGTACAGTGTGATGAACGTCGGCCTGCATGAGACTCAAATCCCTCCGGTGGCTTGAGATGATAATTGCTTGGTGCGTATCTATCGGCATTTTGGTGAATAAAGTGCATCTCGAGTTTTTGAAACTTTTTTGGTTGTGTGGCGTCTCTTCTTTGTGACTTGCAAAAATACTTTAAAACCTAACACGCTTTCAGTTAATATTGTTGTCAATCATTAAAAGGTTATTGCTTCTGTAGATCCATAAGCCTAATGCCCTGCTATATACATATACCATTCTTCAGTGTACACTATTCTTATTATTATGTGAATATGTACACACTATAATAGACATACTATGAAAGAAAGACTTGTGTGGAGGTCCTTATTATCAAAAAGTTTGAATACGTTTGGTAAATAGCATGTTTATTGGTTATGACTTGTGTTACCCTTGGAGACTATGTATGTATGTAACGGTATTTTACATTCACCTAAATCCTAATTATAAGCCTGTGTTAATACTCAGGTAATCAACGTCTACGGATTATGAATTGTATAAGAGATGATCCTTATAAGACTCTCATTTTTTAAAAATTTTATAATACATATTGTTGGATAATCCATTGTATTCAAATTTCATTTTGAAGTTACTTGTACTTACTACTAGCGACACATTATATTGGAAAGCTCTCTGTATATATATTGATACTGCATACGGGCGTGTTATGGTTATATTACCTCTATGTAATATAACCATAACACGCCCTTGTGCAGTATCAATATTACCTCGCTCTCGACTCCTATACTCGAAATTTTAAAATGCCCAATATATTTATTCCCAAAGTAAGATTCTTCTTTTTATTTTTTGCGTGGAAAGTAGAGCTTGCAGAACGGTTAAAATGCAATCAACAGGCCTGGGTAACTTTTGGAAAAATATATGATAATCAATATTTCAATACTTCGCGCTCGGACCGAATCGGGCTGAAACTTTTAATACAGTTTCTTTCATAAAATCTGTCTAAAGTTATTATTGATACCTTGATAACAAGAACCATGGACACATAGATAATCCTTTATAAGTCTATTTTGAAATAAAATTATCAATACAAGCAAATAAGGTAAAGGTATTTAATACCAATGCAAACGAACATGCCATTTTATTTATCACCCAAAATGTCTTTTTTTAAATTAAAAGAGGGGAGGGGGCCGTTGTGAACATTTACAGGTAATTTGAAGCAAGATCTTCCAAGGTGATATTGCAATTAATTTTTACATCAGACCAATCATCTGTGCAGTGCATTATTGGGTGATGTCCTTTATTGTAGTTTTTAATGTAAAGACCAGTAAGCGCACACTTGGGGTTTTGCCACGGTCAAACTGTCCGATGAAAACGGAATGTTCACTTTTCATGTAAAGATATTTATTTAGGGTCACCATACAATGAATAGTCTCATGCTGCTAATATAAAAGGAGTTATAATAAACCTCGATGCTTTTTCAGTTATGTATACACACACACTCAACACAATTTGTCAGACTGTATATTTTGCCGTAGAATTCGGGAAGTAGCATACCCCTCGCAGTGTTCTGTTTGATTAGAGCTAATCCCACTAGTCACTAATGGAAAGAGTGATTGGTCAATAGCCCGATTAACTACCAATCGCTAACTGCGTTAAACTGGACCAAATATGTTTACATAACTTTACGCCATGGCTCACGATTTTATTATGCCCAATAAACCAGTACATAGCAAAATATTGCAGTAAAACTAATTGCATGACAAACGAGGCCATAAACATTTACATAATGTAAACAATGCTGTATTGAGAAAACAGACTTTCGCCGTATTTAATATTTTAAATCCTTGTCCAACGTTTTAGGGAAGATCCCAAATTAAATGAAGGGCTGTCATGTTGCTGTACTCAAGCGATAGATTTGATAGATTTGATTGAAAAGGAAAAATAGACACACTCCCCCAAAAATTCAAGTATTAGAAGCCAATCCAGCAATGGCCAGAGAGGGATTTCTCGGCCATTGCTTCAGGAATATGGGAAATAGTCACCTACGCAGAAGTTTACTTTTATTTTGGATATCTTCTTAATTTCTTATTTAATAAAGTCAAGTTCAGTTATAAAACAATTCATTCCCATTTTTTTCATAACAAAATATAAACAATTAAAATTTATAATAAATATTTAAAATTTTATTTACAATAAGAAAATTGTTTCGAAGTACAAAATCACAGACAACATAAAATGACAAAGCTTATATAAAACATTCAAATATCAAGAAACATGCACCACATAATTTCTTAACACAATCCTTCATTTGATTTAATCATATTCATACATTTTTCATCTCTCAACAGACTTTTTGTAAATAGGAAAAAATGTGATATTTTTTTCCAATTCTAACACTAGAAAAAATGCATTTACTGTAAAACCCAGCAAAAAGAAAAAATAAATAAATAGAAATGATAGCAGTGTAGATTTTAACCATAAAATGCAGGTATCATATTTTTATCATATATTCCTTGACAGTCGAGATTCTTACTATATAATCAACAATATACCAGAAATTATCGTCCCTGGGCTTAATAACGACTTCAAATTTTGAATTTAAGCCCATGGGCTTATATCTAAAATTTATTTTAGAGTGGTCAATGTATAAAATTTTCAAACCACATGTGTTGACATCGATGGTGTCAGGTGGAATTGGTGTACATTATACTGTTAGTGCCGTGCGAGAGTTTCACATCTTTAAAACTCATTGAACTCCAATTGGTGGTGACATCTTAGACACTAAGTATGACAATTATAAAAAGAACCAAAATGTTTGTTGTTTTTTCCTCTTTTCGAATTTAACCCCTGTACTTAATTTATGGCGAAATGTTTCATGACTGACGTTGGTCAAATTCGAGATTAAGCCCATGGCTTAAATACAAGAATTCCCAGTATATCCTACCAAAAATAAATCATACAGAATTCTTGTTTGGCACCCACCATTGTCATGCAACATGCCTTACAGCAGTAAATATTCATAACTTTATAACAATATTTGACAGTTTGTACTAACCTTAATATATCTGTAAATATTTGTTTTCTTCTTTCAATAACATATCAGTCTAGTCATAGTCATGGTTATAATTATTAAAGCTGTCAAACACATGTAGAAGATACAGATATTTAAGGGATAAACTTATTCACTGTATTGCAACAAACATCAACATATACGTTTAATTAAAAATATTTGCAGTTTATTAAAATCTCTGAACGTCATTTACACGGTATCTTTAAATATTATTTTCGTCTTGCAATTACATATCAGTCTTGTCATAGCCTACAGAAGTTGTAAATGGGATATGATTAAATCCTAGCCCCACTTATAATTTTCACTAAAATCTTTTCCTGGGCTTCTTTTCAATTTGATTGAATCCATAATGGGATATTATCTACTACTGATATCTTGATTTTGCTTTCTTAATTACATTTTAAATACTGGTAATCAATCTGTGTAAATCAGCATGGATTCCGCTGTGAAAAATTTGATAATTGCCGAAAAATGCTACTGCTACACTGTGTCTTTAAATAACTACATTTCTTAAAATTTCCTATATTAAATCAGTCTAAATAAAATGGACGGCTTTGTAAAATAAATCCCATTATATATGTATCAATCATTATATATGTATCAATATATCATGAAATATTATCAATTCAATCTCTCCAAATATATCATTAAATATATGAGATAATTATTAATTTAATCTCTTCAAATGATTATTAGATCTTTTATAAAGCTACATACTCTTAAACATATCTACATTTTTATATACATAAATAATATACAGGTAATGCTGTACAATCTAATATATACCACGGCTTTCACTTCATACTATTGTCAACAACATATTATTTTTGGGGGAACATTTCTGTTTTATCTAGTTAACCCATTTGATTTATCGGTAGCATGGTTTCTGATATATATTATTCCAATTTATTCAACGGTCCAGCATATATGTCTGTCTGTCAATGTCAATATCATTCAGCAATGCTATGTCTGAATTTCGTAAAAATCTAAGTGACTTTTTGAGACATTGATTCCCGTATTTGTCGATCTAGTTCAGCAATAATTTTATCTTGAGTTGAATAAACTCCTGTTCTAAGTAATGTATCTCTCTCTTCTATTAATCTAGTAATGTGATCGTCTATACTATTATCTAAATCTGTATTTAAACGTTTAACACTGCCTAGTTGATGTATATCATTAGAATCACCAGTAACTTTCAGTTTTCCTTCCTCAATCTGTTTTAATCTGAAATTATTAATGAAACATATTTATTAAATATAGGAAAACAAATCCAAAGTTAAATGATGCAATGGTTATTTCAAATGAAAATAATCAAAGAAAATGAAAAGAAGTCAATGGAAGACTGAACCAATTGGAGAGAGACTATCATTCAATGACCTTTATTTCTTGCACATATGTATTTATAAAGGATCAACCAAGATAACCTTATTATCGAACTCAGTCAAGGTATTGATGTTATGCAACTAGTATATGCCAAGTTTCATTACTCTGACTCAAAAAGATACAAAGCTACAATGTTCGAAATCAAATTTCTCATCTCTGCTTAGCTAAAGCTAAGGTATTCAGCTTCTGAAATTCTGCACCAAGTTTGAATATTCTAAGTCAATTAGATTTAGAAACAGAGTTGCCATGTTCCAACGTCTCCACTAAATCAAATTGCTTATCACCCGGTTTAAACTGAGGAGAAAATACTTACTCTACACAAAATCAATGTATCGATGTTATGAAACTATGCAACAGGTGTCATCACTCACATTCAATTAAAATCAAAGTTTGAAAAAGCATCAGCATGGCAAATTGCTTATCTCAAGGACGGGTACAATTAATATCATAATAGCATATTTTTTTGTTTTTAATTTTTTTAAAAATAGGCTTTATTACAGAGACATGTGGTTGGCTCTCTTATTATTCGAATTAAGAAGGTATAATTATGCTGACATCACACTTTTATTAAACATGTCTTTAGATGTTAGTGGTCCTTTGAATCAGGGGTCCGGACCCCCCCCCTGCTCAGACTTGAAAATGTTTTATGTGATTTTATTGGCGACTTTTAGACCTGTAATTTTGGAATTTACCTTCCGGAAATACGTCAGAATGCACCAAATTGAATCTAATTTACCAAATTTTCCGGGGGGAGGGCCCCCAAACCCCCCGTTAATTGATTAAGGGCCTTTTATCAAACCTAGACCCCCCCTGCAAAAAATCCTGGATCCGCGCCTGTGAATATATGGAAAATAACATCTTTATTCATATTCAATCTCCATGACTTGAAGTTTAATTTAAAAGACCTCAATTTCTCAAACTTACTTATTTAATTCATTCTTGATATCTTCAAGTTCCTTTTTCTCCGAGGCTACAACTTCCTTTTCTTCAGCTGCTAGATAACGTAATCTCATATGTTCTAATTCATGTTGTTGACGTTTTAAACTGGCTTTAGCAATATCTTGTTCTTTTTGTTTTAATCTGGCCAACTCCTTTAAAGCTCGTCCCCATTGTTGTTTATAATGTACTTTAGATTTAGTTACAGCATCTAACTTTCTCTCTAGTTCAACCTGTCAAACCATAATAAAAAAAAACCAAATCTCTAACCAAACAACAATTAGTGACAAGATCTTTATCTCATTGCCTTAAACAATGCCAACAATTATATATTCAATCGGATATCAACATTACGTTCTAGAGTGTCCACAAGACTTTTCAAGGTGATCAAGGGTCATAACTCTGACAGTAATTATCAGAAATCGTTGAAAATCAATAGCTTCCTGTCGCATGACCTTAAACACTATGTTTAAAAATTTAGAGTCAATCAGACATTAACTTTAGCCTCTAGAGTGTCCACAAGATTTTTCAATGATCAAGTGCCATAACTTCGGTCGTATAAAAATAGTTGGATGTATGAAAAAAAAAAAATAGAAGGTAAAATAAACTTTAGGTGGACAGAATTTGAATTTAATCATTTTTGGACCAATTTGCTTTTTAGTTTAACAACTTTTCTATTGTGTCTGGAGTTGGCTTTTTGTCTAATATTTTTTTGGGGGGTTAACGGTAACAAACTATTATCTATTGGGCCTTTAACATAAATAAATTATGCATTGGGTATTAGGACAACATAACCTACCTTTTCTAATGTTAATAAGTTAATCTCTGATTGCAGTCTGACTTCAGGTTTAGTATTTTGTTGTTCTTTATAAATATTAAATTCTCTATCTATATTTCTATATTTCTTTTCAGCTTCTAATACCTAAAAAAAAAAAAAAAAAAAATTGTACTAACGTTTTTCTTTGAAATCTGAAAGTAAAATCAACCAATTTTCTAATGATCTACTTCAATACGATACCCTTAGCACTACTCATCTTCTTGTTCTTTTTCGGGGATGATGTTCTTCGAAGAAAAGTCTAAATCTCTGCCATTTTAAGTATGACATCAAGCTTGTTCCTTGGACAATTGCACATTGATTGACAAAAACTCAATTTTGGGGGGAAATCACAGTTCCAAGATGGCTATATAGATGAGTTTCATATAAATCAAACTTATGGTTCACATACCAAAAGAAACTCATATTCATAACATACTGATAATTCTCCTTCATTTAATGTCAGCAGCAAATGATTTAAGTATACATTAAGTGTATTACTTACCTCTCCTTTATGTCTTACAATCAGATCTTCTAACTCTTTTACCTTCATTCTAAATTACCAAATAAATACTAATTAAAAGGTAAGCATGACCCGGTCGAGAGAGTTTAGTTATATTCTAGACACTTAAACTGAGCATTACAAAGAAAAATCACTCATTTCTGATAACTGAGAGTTTTTGTGTAAAGTATATATTCTATCTTGGAAAAATTTCATGCTTATTTTTGATTGCAAACGCACATAGACATACATGTACAATGCAATAGAACAGATAAAATTAGGGTGTGTGTGGTATACTGGTATCGGAATCCAGACTACAACCACAACTGGATTTAGGATTTGAGTAGAAAGACAATAAAGATAAAGAGAGAAATGGGGTTTAACATCCATTCGACACACACTAGGTTATTTTGGGACCAACACATAGTTCAATTTAATTTCAATTAATCGCTTGTGCACAGGGGTCTTTAGCAGTGGGAGGAAACCAGGGAAAACCTACGAGGTTGGACAGGTGACCCTAGCCCTTGTCATGTACAACCAAGGAATCGAAACCACACCAGTTGACTCAATGACTGACATTATGCTTATGATACGCACATGCTAACCATTCGGTCATCCAATCTCCGAAAGATAATCAACAGAGGATTCAGATTAATTTATATCAAACATAACATTGTCAAATTTTTCACACACACTGAAAATTCATTGCAAACCAACAGGGATGAGGTTAACTTTAACAGATGTAGTGAATAAAATTGAAGGATTTTTGTTATCACTAGAATATATCATCTATAATGACCCCTCATCCAAGCATTGTGTGAAGGATGAGGGGCATTATTGATGTGAAGTCGGCGGCTTAGCATGTATATTCAGCATACTATTCTAATGTCTACATTCAACTGTTAAATACATGAAAGGATCCCCAACAGAAATCAAGCTTACTTTTCTAACTGTACTTGATGATCACAATCTAGTTTTAATCGATTTGAAGCTTCTTTCAGTTCTTGTAATTTACGATCATGTTCTCTTTTTAAATCTGTTTTCAGTCTCATCACCTAATATATAACAATATACAAACACTACAATAAAACAAAGGCTAATAATTGTAAATTTTAAAATTTTTTCAAATTGATGTCTAAATCACTTTCCGATCAGGGCATAAAATTTTTTCAGGTTATCACCATCAATACAAACCTCATGTTCATTGGCAGCCAATTGCTTTTCCCGTTTTTCCAAATCTGTCAAAGTTTTTCTCAGCTGTTCTTCTAACTGGTTGTATTCTGTTACCTACAGAAAGAATAAACAAAGGGCTCAATTTAATAGTCACGGCAAAATCTCATAAACTATTATGATTGTAATAACAATGAAACATAAATCTAAAGAATATTGCTTTCTCGATTTCAGTTTTCGAAAGTATTAAATCGGAATAATTATATTTCATTTAAAAGAATCAAAGTAAAACATATTGTTAAAAATTTTGAATCGGCGATATTGCTCACTGTAGTGTTTTCTAAAAGATAGTTTTGTTCTATTTTAGTCTTAGTTAAAATACAGATGTTGGCGTACCATTATTTTCAATAATGTACAGGCAACTTGCCAATAGTACATTATGTCTACTAAATGGAATATTGGACTCACGTGACATATTTCATTGAAAAGCATGCGCAGGATTAGATAGTGTCTGTATTTTAAGTTGTTTAATGGTCTCGAGCAAAAGACATTGCATAATATAGTGAAACAACACTCGGCTAATGACTCGTACAGTATCTATATATCACTTAATGTCTCTCTCTCGACCACACCTAATATACCTTAATAAAACAAAAAACATTAGAAATGTTTTCATTTTCCATTACCTTTTTCTGCATGATAACCTCTCTTTCTGTATCTCTTTTCTTCCATTCTTCACCTAAAGCTTTCATATAGGACATTTCTTTCTGTTTTAACTAAAATACAAGAAAAAAAATCTAAAGCTACACTTTAAGTCCAAGTTTTCACAATGCAAGGATGCAAAATGATGATTTACAAATATATCCAGGAAAATGATGAATCAACAAATATATCCAGAAATTTTTCAATTTAAATAATATCGTTACCAATGTTATATACTAGGGCTGGGTAAAATATCGATATAAATCGATAGTATCGATTGGACGTCCCAGAAAAGCACTATCGATAGCGGTGGGTTATTATCGATTATCGCTCTTCGTCTATTTTTCTTGCGTCTGAAATGTCAATGTTTTTCTTTCAGTTAATCATAATACACCGCTCACTTTAATTACTATCAAGTATCAATTGAACAGCCGTTTTCATAAACTCACTCTCATTGAAACGTTACTTAAGTTTTGAAGAAATTATTGTTGAATATCGCTAAATCGGAGATACCCGGATGTGTAAATAAAGTTAGAGTTATTTCCCTTTGCAAACTTCAGAATTCGTCTGTACAGTTCACTATTTTTGTACGAGTGCCTCAGTAATAAAGTACCCGGTACAATAAATAGCACACATGGACGACAAAACGCTTGTTGATTTTCCCGGCAAAGCTAAAAGTGCTGTGTGGAAGCACTTTGGGTTTTAGACAGGAGCAAACGATCTTTCGCAACTTCGTATGGTTTTGAACTTTGAACTTACACTGTATCCAGTCTTGATGATGACCTGAAAATAAGTTTGTTTTCGATACTATCGATTATCGACCGACATTTCATTGCCGATTATCGATAGTAAAAATCACTATCGATACCCAGCCCTATTATATACTATTTTTACTCATGCACAAGGTAATTGTTTATATCCTACCTGTAGCTCAAAGGCATGTTCCTGGTTTTCTTTCCACATCTCTAGTTCCAATGCAGCCTGATATTCAGCTGTTTGTCGAGGTGATACATGCTGCTGTATATTGTTTTGTTGATAGTTATTATCATCTATTATGGAATGATTGCCTGTTTGATACTGTACATTAGAAGTCTGATGCTGAAAGCAAGAGAGATAAAGTATGGCAATGCTCAATAAACTGATTATTTTATATTAGAATGAATTACATGGCCACATTTCTAACATATTACAAATATTAATGTTCATTAGTTATGTTATCACTTTCATGACAGTAAGCCTGCCTCTAGTAAATTTAAAAGCATAATAAACTGTGTACATGAATAAAGTACAGAATATGAGAAGCATATCTCTTTAATGGTCTGATGCATAATATGTATCAATAGGAATCGTTAGCAAACTACAATATAGTGAAAGTTTAATCCCTAATATGAATATATTCAGTGCAAAAGTGGCTGTCTTCCTTTCAGTATTTACAAAGTAGTGTTGAATTGAAATTTCATCGACCTATGCTGAGAGAAAGAGTGAGAGAAAGAGAAGAGAGAGATAGCTATAGATGGGGTGTGTAATCCTCCACTCAACATGACTGACATATGATACAACTTTATTTCAATAAACGGCTTGCATGTAAGGGTTTTTAGATGTGGGAGGAAACCAGAGGACCCAGAGAAAACCCAAGAGGTTCACCAGTCAACAATACTCCTTGTCACTCATGGGACCGAAACCATACCTCTATTCAATCTGAGTACATTTTTAGAGTAGGATAAGGTGTGAGGGTCAATGCAAATATAAAAGCGCCTGCATTCCAGTAAAAAATTACTGCTCCGCGGCGCTATTACATTTTGTAAAAATGTTAGATGCAGAATAAAAAAAAAAAAGGAAATAATACATATCATCACAAAATTTTTTTTAAGAAATATGAAGTTATTAAAAATGACAGAGCAATCATTATATATAAAACTTGGCTAAAAAGTTCAATTATTAAAAGTCAGACACTCCAAAAAACTTTGCTTAAAAGTTAATTTTTAAAAGTTATCACAATCACTACATAAAACTTTGCTTAAAAAGTTCTGTTTTTAACAATTTCTTAAAAGTTACGAGGGATTGTGAGTTTTTTATGTTTTTCGGGTAGAGAATTCCATAACATTGGTGCAGCGTAAGCAAAAGATCTCTGACCATAGAACGATTTGGTTTTTGGTTGTACCAGTAAATTGCTGTTCTGGGATCTTAGAGTTCTAGTAGGAGTGTATCGATGGAGAAAAGATTGAAGATATTGTGGAGAGTTTTCAGAATGGAGAGCTAGGTATGTTAAGGAGAGGATTTTAAAGTTGATACGCGATTCAATAGGTAACCAGTGTAGATTCTTTAATACTGGAGTAATATGATCATGTTGTTTGGTTCTTGTTACAATACGGGCTGCCTTATTTTGGATTTTCTGTAGCTGATTTATTTGATAACAGGGAAGATTTAACAGAATGGAATTGCAGTAATCAAGACGAGATGTTACAAGTGAATTGACTAACAGTTTTGCTGTTTTTAGATCAATAAAGTTTCTTATACGACTAATGTTGAAAAGATGGTAATTAGTAGATTTACATATCATTGAAACATGGTGTTTAAAATCAAAGTTGCAATCTAACTGTACACCAAGATCACGAACATCATTTCTCCCCCATAGAGCAATATCACCGATATTGATTGGAAGTTCGTCTATTTGCGATCTCTTAAACTTACTTCCGATCGTTAATACCTCTGTTTTTTCGTCGTTTAGTTTAAGAAAGTTTGTGGACATCCACTTTTTTATGGACTGAATGCAGAGTTGTAAATTATCTATTTCATCTTTTTGAGTACCTTGTTTAAAAGCAATATAGAGTTGTGAATCATCGGCGTATAGGTGATAATCAATGCCGAATTCTTTGATCAAATCTCCAAGAGGTGAAGTATAAGCTGTGAAAAGGAGAGGACCGAGTACGGAACCCTGTGGAACACCATAACATAAATTCACAGGTTTTGATTTTTGATTATTGATTATTACGGATTGTGTTCTTCGACTGAGGTAAGATTTGAACCATTCTAATGCCAAACCCCTGATACCAAATCTGTCATGAAGTCGTTTAATAAGTATATCCTGGTCGATAGTGTCAAATGCAGCACTAAGATCTAATAAAACAAGCTTCACAACGTTTTTATTATCCAGTTTTAAGAGAATGTCACTACAAACTCGAATGACGCATCAAGTCTTTATGGTTGATTATTTTTCAACACATGTAGTACTTGAAATAAATCAAAGTATTTCTATTTTTCTACCAGGAAAATGACAGCCATTTCAATATAATTAGTGTGAGGTCAGTGAAAGTAAGTGGTTGAGTGTAATAAACGTATCTATTCACTGAGTAAATGTAAATGCTTTGTATGCCAAAATGAACTAAAATTAAAGTGAATCCTAGGCATACTTCGAACAGTACACTGCACCATGGTTTCCATTTCGGCCGTATATGCCGGTCGGGACCTATGGCTTTGGAAAATGACCGAATCTGGATCAGACCTGTAGGTCATTTTGCACGCTGGAAAAATAGCATATTTTGTGCTAAATAATAAAATCCGGGAGACGACGAAACTCCGTGCGTGGCGTGATGTGAACTATTGGGATTAATAAAATTAACAGTGTTCAGTAGCCCACGAATGGAAACCACTGCCAATCAATTATCCTTGTGTATATTGCTCTAATCACAATTAACAAAGGGGCTACATCAAACAGATTAAAAGCTCAACATTTAATCAATTTACTTAGTTTTGTTTTGTTTTATAATTAGTAATACTGTGAGCGTGATCATTCTTGAGTTGTTGTTACAGCATATTTACCGACTTTCATCATTCGTGCGGCAATTCACTGTTTGAACATCAAACAAATTAAAAACTTTTCTTTGATGTCTTCACTTGATCACAAGAGTTAATCATGTCAATCTTGCTAATGATATATATATACAAGAATGTTAGCATTTTATATATCATTTCAAGTGAAATTCCTCACCTCCCAGAATAACAAAAGAAAGCGAGATGATGATATTGCTGTCAATGAATCCGATTCCCCTTCTTCAACATCGAACCACGAGGATGACAGTTCCGCCCCGAAAAACAAAGTCAGCCGTAAATTCTCTACTAAATGGTTACAAATATTCCCGTGGTTAAGATATGATATTTCCACACAAAAATATGTATTCCCAGGTGTGTTTTTAATCCATTTGTTCCGTTTATATAACAATCAGTAGACGTCATTTGGTTAAAACAATGAGCTTTTACGATCGCCGCCATTTTGAAATATGTGCAAATATCTTTACATGTTAAGAGTTAAAATACTCGCACGATATTATTTGAGCTCTCAAAATATCAATATGAGTTAATAAATTGATAAGTTTAAGAATTATATTAATTATTGTACATGTGTATGACTTTGAATTATTTACGTGTGCTAATCATTCGGAACTACTTTTTCCCCGTGTATGGAGAAAATAGTCAACCGCCGAATAATGTCACGTACGCCACTGAGAACCGGGATTCTAGCACCAAAGCATAATTAAAACCAAGTTACGATGTTCCTTGAGCATGAAAAATCTTGTCGAATTAATAAGAATTTCAACCGGCACGCTTTACAGAAATGGAAATCCTGTAGAAACCGACGAGTATATACGGGTGATGTCGTAAACAAATTAAGAAAATACTGTACTTTCGATAAATGAATGCATCTTGTTATTGTTATACTTTATGAATGTATAAATAACTAAATGATAATAATTGATTACATGTATTCTTTTATTTATTAGGGGGATAGGTGGGTGGGTATATAAATGTCGATGTGAGGTTGATTTTTTGTGTGACTGTCCTTGACCCAATTAAAGTCGATCGACATTCCGATAGGATGTAGTTTTTGGCTTCTTATTATGTGCTTTCTCCGTGAGAAAAATGACCGGTTGGGAAAATTTTGAAGTGGAAGCCCTGCACTGCACCCATCATAAACAAAGCATGAAATACCTACCTTAATATTTTGTTGTGTTGTAGTTACTATTTGTTGTTGAGGTAATGGTCCCCAATCTTCTAACACTAACACCACAAATAATTCACCATAGTGTTCATTCATACTGGAAATAGAAGTTTATGACAGTTATACAATTATCTATGGTTTATTTCTTGTAAATATCCAGGAAAGCTACAATCTCTATTCCAGAATTTATTTATAGACGATGAATTTTAATGTGATTCAGAATATATATCTGATCAAGAAGTGTTTGTTATATTCATACTTATTGTGGCCTAAAAGTTAATATTACAGTCCTCCATTTCCAAATTTTAATTTATGTATTTTAAACACTGGGTAGACACACAAGATGCTCTTGTATGAAGACAATAATAACACTACAGTTGCTGTTCATAAGCCTGTGATTAATTCAATTATTGGACTTATTTATACATCATTTAGTATAAATTTGTGTTTTTATATGATTGTACTTGTTGGTGGCAAAAGTTTCTTTCAAGTCAACTGATCTATCCCTTTTAGGCTTAGAACTTTACACCCAGCCCTTGTACACACACTGAAACTGTAAAACTTACCCATCAGCTTTTAAAACATAGATTCTGTCACTATGTTCTTGTCTTGTCCCATTTACACCTGTATCAGACTGTAAATAATACAACAATATTATAATGTGGTTAAATATTATCATCCTATGGGTGACCCTAATCATTTCTTGTTCTTGAAAGGGGTTTCTATCCAATATCAACCAAACAGTGGAACAACAATAATAATTCATAATTAGATAATTATTAGCATCCTATCTCTTAAGAACCATTTTGGAATTTGAAAAGCTTTGTATATCTTAATAATCCAAACAATACAGACAGATTCCAAAAAAATCAGATGACATGCATAATACATTTTAAAAGATTGAATGATGAAGTCTTTCTAGTGTTTATGAGGAATTATGGATACAATATATACAGGTGGACAGCAATGTACAAAATCAAAGAAGGAATCCGAGACAAAAGTCATACCACAACTCTTTTTCTATCAACAGGTAACACATCAGCTATTGGTAATCTTGCTGTAGCTAGAAGACGATCTTTAGTATTTTCATCTCGACTCCATACTTCTACTGTTAGAGGAACTCTACAAATACATAATAAACAATATAAGAATAATAAACCCAGCACCATCAACACACTATCAATTCTAATACTCTGTTGAATATAAGAACATTATTTCAACTTATTTTATTTATCAAAATGCCCAATGTATTAAGATTATTTCTAAATACCCCATTTTTGACTCATTTTGACAAAAGGCCCAACAAGATTTTAAGGGATATGGCAAAATTGCTAAGGAGTAAAAATTTATAGAGAGATAACAGCAAAAGTGAATCATGCTTATAATATTACACAGGTTAAATATCCACAATTATCAATACTTTTATCAAAAAATATTTAAATCATTCTTCAAGCTTGAATGACTTTTGAATGTCTTTCTATACTCTGATGAAACTGAGTCTTTACATTAAAATAGTACATATTCTTTTACTTTTGAAATATATGTGAACAATCTGGGTGCCTTTAAACTCACCTCTGAAATGTTTCTTGTATTTGTCTGGGAGAACAAGCGAAATCAAAAGCACAAAACGATTGAGGAAGAAGAACTTCCATTCCTTTTCTAACATCAACAGGTGGATGAGTTAAAATTGGTGCAGCACTTCCAAAGAAAGGATATATGTATCTGTTGAAAAGCAATAAATTCATTTCAGTCTATTACATATATTCATAAAGACACATGATGAAAGCTCTAAATCTGCCTATTACACATATTTTTCTTACTTTAAATGTTATATAAATTATTATTTAAATATCTATTAACATAGCAAGCCCATAATCAACTTAAGAGTTTAATGATAAAATAGATATGTATCTAACAAAACTAACAGTTTCAAATAAGGTTGCCTCTGACAATACAAACTAATGCATGAATAAACTCTGGTTACACTAAAAGAAATAAGGTGTAGAGAATATCATGTAAGAGGATTAATGTATGCATATGGTATTTACCTACCTGATGAATATTGACTGGGTGTTGGTGGACGTTGTATCTTTAATGCTACGTAAATCAATGGAGAATGTAAAATGATGAGATTGAGGGGGCACAGCCAGTGCAGCAGGTGGGAATCTCAGATCATTACTTCTTGATTCTCGACCTGGAATATAAAATTCTGTGTAACAAAAAATCAACCGGTTTCAAGATTGAATCTATAGAATTGCAATTAAGATATAAATTATAGTCACCTAAATATAAAGCTGTAAATAAAATTTCTAATAAGTACCTGGAGAAAGTGAGGATCTTTTCGGACTGTGAGATCTTGTTTTGGGTGATGAGGTTGGACTTGCATTTTTAGCAGCTGAAAAAAAAAAACCATTGAAAAGATACATGTATATTATACCATGGAATGCAAATAAAAGGAAATCTAAGTTAAACTAGTTAAATTAAAGGTTAAAATTTTGTTTGGAAGTGTTCAGGTATCTTTTATAAACATTTGAACCTGTACAAACACTTAATGCTCTGTAGCCATTAAGCCTGTCCAGTGATAATAACGATTGAAAACTGCATGTGATTCTACACCAGATTCAGAACTCAAAGCCAAGAATTATTTGAAAATAGTCCAGTGCTCTACTAATCACATAATCTTAGTGCCCCCATTCCCTTGAAATGTGACATCTGCACTTCTAAAATTCATCTAATCTTTAAGTTCTGCTCCAATACTGGGCTAATGAAGACGGTCTAATTTTTATAGTCAAAGTAGGATGTAACATGAAAAAAAATTGATATAATGACAATGTTTGTATGTTCAAACAAATATAGACTTTGAACATACCTTTTTGAGCTAATTTTTCACCTAAACTGGCAGATTCTTTAGATTTTTCGTCTTCAAAATCATCTGAATAGTTTTCACCTGAAGGTTTCGATTTAGATTGTTGAGCTTTAGGTGAGCCATCACGTTTTTCTTTACCTTTCACATCTTTTTTAGTTTTTGACTTGAGTTTAGGTGATGACTTAGGGCTGGATTGAGCTTTAGCTTTAGGGGAGACTTGAACATTAGTGTTTGTATTTATATTTCCTTCTAATTCCCTCACTGGAGACTTTGCTACCTGTAAAGGAATTATTGTACATTTAACTTCTTAATGAATAACATGTTAAAATCCATAAATAAATTTGAAGTCTATGACATGCAAATATAAACAAATCCACTGTGATTGTTAACCAGCGGTTTCCAGGAAAGATATGCCCACTTTTTGCAATAGATGGATAGAGAACAAGCTAAAAACAAAAGCAATTTTTCATACAATCAGGGGTCATAATCCAGAAAGTTATGGTCGGAAATGCGAGAATATTGAAAGGGACTGAGATCTTTGGGACATAAAGATATATTTCATGTTTCATCCAAATTGGATAAACATTGTGACCTCTAGAGGTTCCATGACCTTTGTATTACATATTTTTATGGACTTTGCTTTGAAAGAGTAGCTATTTTGTTGGGCAGTTTGTTTTGATTTTCCCCTTCATTATGGTGGATGTATTTAAAATCATTTTTTCAAAATCGGATAATAAATGATGGCTAACAGCAACACAATAAATGTTGATAATATCAAATGATGAGAACGGTCCCATTGTTCACAGTCACTATTTGAGCATCTTTACATTGTTTGAATTGTAAAAACACATGATTGTTAGATTGAACTAAAACTTCACTGACAGTCAAATACTTAGTGGAAACCGGATTTTGGCATAGTGTTTTAGATTTCGAAATTTGCTCAAAATATTCATCATACATAACATATCTTACGGTATCTAGAAGTTCAACTGTTTTTTTCCATGTAAATTCTAAAAAGTTACCAATCCTTGAAAGAGACAAAGTAATAAGAAAAAAGTAAATAAACCTACCATATCTTCTCTTTTTATAACAACTGAAATACCAACAGAAGGCTTCATATTATCAGGAACAGTTCCTATCTGTTGCTTGGTTTTGTTAGGTGGTACAAGCTAAAATTATGAAAACAATTAAAAATTCATGATCGTTTACAAAGACTGACCACGGATAAACCCATTAAACTACACATGCTAAAGTTTTTAATCTTAGCTTAAAACATATATATCTAGAATTAAAAATAACCTGCATAAGGTCTGGAATAATCAAAATGTTTGTTGCTCTGCTTACCCTGAGCAGAAGATGCTCATTATTGAACTATAGAAAAGTCAAATGCTCCCATCTTGAGTGTCTATGATCTCACATCAAGGTGACGCGGGCGTAAAACTCTAGGAACAAATGAATCGTCTTGATTACACATAGGTCACTTTATTTATAAAAAATATTTGAATTTTACATACTTGATATACTCCTTCCAAACTAATTGGTCTCATATAAATTTCAGAACTACCCTTCTTCAACAAAGTCTTCAGTGATACTTCACAACTACCTAATGACTGGTCACCACAGCATAGATGAAACTTAAAAGCAATATGGCATTCATAAAAATACTGATAATAATGATGTTGATAGAAAATGATGAAATGTAATGAAATTAGGTTTAATGCAGGGTTTATGCAGTGTTCTATGGACACAGTGGTGCTACATCATACTCTTATATTGAATTCCAACTGTTTTAGAGGTCACCATTCATTTACAGCCCCACCATTCTGCACAGCGGACAAGAGGAAATCATGGCAGAATGTCATGAGGAACTCTCTTGATGAACATTAGGAGTGAATCCGAGACCTCCTGATGAGCAAGCCAGCACCCCTACAAACTGAGTCACTACAGCTCCGGAAGTTTCAGAACCTACCCACCAATTTTTTTCAACAACTATCCCTAGACTCAAGCCCTGGTTCAGTAGACATGCAATACATGCTATAAGTGGTGTGGCAGATTCTGGTTGATTTTGGTCTACAGTAAAAATAAAAGTAACCATAACAAGAGATTAAATTCTAACACATTTTACCTGTATGCCTGGTTGATTTGACAAGAATGTTCTAAGTACTTCAAAACTTGACCGAACTTTAACTGAAGCTCTTTCTGCCGGGAAATTTGTATTGATAAGATCTGTAAAGGCTTCGTTTGTTACATCATTACCCAGTAAAGAATAGTAGAAAAAATAGGAAGTGGCTGATAATGGCTGGTTGGATGGAATTAGCTGAAATGTAATAAGGTGTTGTAATAGAGACATTTGTATTTATAATTTCATATGGTGCCAGGTAAAAGTATTAAAGTTAAACATCAGTATCTGTCCCACTGTTTAAAAGCAAAGTTGGAAATGCTAAGCTAAATGTAAAAAAACAAGGAAACAGTGAGACTGATGTCCTAAAATAAATAGATGACACATTAACTGAACATGGATATTCTACCATAACTTCCAAATAACCACGTTTTTTCAAAAGGAATTAAATGGTGATTTTTAATTTGTAATTTGTGCAGTATTACTTGCTGAAATCAAAAATTAATGTTAGAAACGTTCTAGAACATAGCTACATTTCTAGATTGGCCAATCACCTTATTTTTCTGGCAAAAATCAAATCAAAACTATTTAAAAGTAAAAAAGTCACTGGCACAATAGGAAGGGAAAGTCAAAATGGACCAAAGTTTTATTCAACTGCACAGTGAAATTGGTTAACATATTCTTCTTATATTGATAGGTATATTCAGTGTCAGTGACAAAAGTTCATCAATCTTATGGTATTCATACCTGTGCAAGATTAGAAGCATATGCAACTGTCACAGACAAAACAAACATTTCACCACATTTGTCAGCAGGTCCAATTTGATAAAACCCTTCATCTTCATCTAGAACAGGTATTAATGTTTTCGGATCTAATGCTTCTGCGTTTGTCAACTGTTCGTCTGCAATAAAAAAATTACTTGATTATATAAATAACTGACAATTTTCATTATGACTAGCAAAATTTTAACTTTGCTGGCAAGGTAATTTTAGACCTGATAAAAAATCTGATGTCAACCATCCGCTGAATTAAAGATACATTATGTAAAAAACTAAATCTGCCTCTTGAAAGTCTTTATTTTGGCATGAAATGTCAAAACATTATTTTGACATTTATTCACATGACAAGCCAAAAATCACCTCTCTAAACAAACCGATTAAAATGGATTTAAACATCTACAAGAGTTTAATGATCAAATAGACAATCAAGGCTATTTCTCGATTGTCAAGTACCGTTGCTACGACAATGAACAATCTGCACTACATCTTCGAACAGTCATACATGTAACTTCGGCCAAAATAAAGCACATATAATTCAATGAAATTTTCAGTATATTCATTTTTCATTTTAAACTATTATATATAGAATATCCAAATCTTTATCTAAATCTTACATAATGCAACTTTAAAGATACATTCCCACAAAAGTATTTATACTCAAATTATTTCCAATAAAAGTATGGCAAATTTGGTATAAATGGAAAGTTGAGATGCCTAATCTTTCTAGAAAAATACTGAATTTCCTGAGAACACCCATGAAGCAAGCACTGGGCAAAAAATGTCAGGGTTTTATGAACTGGCAACCTGACAGTTTTATTGTCTGCCAGCTTCACTATGCGAGAACTTGTTGGTGGTTAAGCGGTTTGGGGAACATTGAGGGGGATTAAACAGACATTTATACTCTGCAATTAAACAGCTGAAAAGGCAGTTGACAAAAGATAATACATGAATTTATATAGACTAAAATATGTATGACAAATGGACGGTAAGTAACCACAAATACATTCTGGAAATGGATCCTCCCTCAATCAAAAACATGGCTTCTAAGAATAGATATTTTTATATTTTGGGTTATTTCCTCATATGAATAGGCTACCAGTACAATGTTTTCAGAGGGAACTGAAGCAAATTTTTGATAAATTAATTAAAATGATCATAAGGATTTCAAAATACCTGACTGCTGAGCTTTAATGACATTGATATTATCATTCGACCCTTGATCGTCATCCAAATACAAGGCTAATCGGATTTCTGGCTTTAATTTGTGGTACTTGCTGTGTAGCAAAGGATACCATTTGGCACACTATGAAAGAATAAAAACAAATATATATATCAATTAAAGAATTCAAAGATATGTTCCCAAAACAACATGATGACACTCATTAATTACTTGCATACCGGTATATTATATCTTTTATAAGCTACCAAGCAATCATATAGATTCCTTATCAACCTGACCAGAAAGTACTCATTATAGAACTTAGTCAAGGTACATGCGTAGATGTAATGAAAATAGACACCAAGTTCCATCACTCAAAGTGTTTTAAGTCGCAACCAACCAAATTGCTTATCACTCTGCTTAACCCTCGAAGAAAGTGATAATTAATGACCCCAGTTTAAGTTATAGATAGTTTCATTACTCTCTCTCATTTAGAATCGAAGCTGTTGTGTTCCTAACAGGGCTCACACTGTCGGTCGCCAAAGTCGCAATAGAAACATGAAAGTGGCGATTAAAATTTGATTTGGGCGATAATGTTTTACAGTACTGGCAATTTTTTTTGAGAATTGGTGGAAAAAAATCTTAAAATTCTAACCATATTTATCCTGGATTAACCATTATTGAGTGTCAATCATGTGGATAATAAATTAATCAACTGGCTGATAATCTGGATCGCGTCGAAGAGTAATGCTAATCAGTCTTATGATTAGTTAATTGATAATTGCCAATGATATAATTAAACGGTGATTATTTAATGTTTAGTTTCGTATGAAAAAAAGAAATGGTAATACTTGTAATCAAAATGCCCGACAGTTGCTTTCGAAGAGAATTAAATACTTTAATATAAGCCTACTTGGCTTGTTTTTGTATCCTATTATTTATGCTTTTTAGATTGTATAATATTCTCGAAATTAAATATTTTGATAGTTGAATTCCGTTTACTGTGGCTTCCTTTATCCCATGTAAAATATACAAGCATGCCTATCGGATATCATTATTTCAAATTAACTTATCTACACTGGTCGAAAAAATAAGAACTAGTTGAATAGTTGGGATTCTTGAGCGAGAAAACAGTTCACCATTTGTATCATATCACCGTCAACAAAGTGCTCTTAAAGTGAACGACGGGTATAATTGTAAGCATCTCTTGCAAATATAATAAAAATATATATCATTCTATCAGGGATTCATATACCTTTACGGTACCTAAAAAAGCCCAAATGGTCTATTGTACACGAGACACATAAATTTATAGATAATTTGAAATCCTTGGACAAGATTTGAAGTGTAAATACTGACTATATAGCTCAGACCTCAGTACGATGATGTTCAAATAAACTCAAGTCAGCAAAAATAAAATCTGAACTTATTAGATACAAACAGATTTTTTAAGGTTGTTGTATGTATTGGTGATTGTTTTATAAAAAGCCTCGGAGAGACATAAAATTGTTAGACATTGTATTTTTTATCACATATTTTTGGCAGATAAAATTTTCAAGTTTGCGGAAAAAAATATTAATATTTCTTTGTATAAAAATTATCATCCATTTTGGCAAAAAAATATTGAAAGCCAGTGTGAGCCCTGGTTCCTAAGCAGAAGCTATTGTATTCCAAAGCATCAGCAAATCAAAGTTGTAAGCAGGAAATAATCATCATTGAACTTGGCTGGTCCCACATTAAAACAAACTGTTGTAGAGGTAACTATTGATAGTTTCTAAAGGCCAACATCAAACTCTAGTATAAGATTTAGAAGCAGAAGCTGAACTATGTACTAATAATCTTGACAATGTTGAACATACTTGTTTATTTGTAGTGGCTGATCGTAGATCTAACACCACATATCCTATCAGTTCTTTGAGAGTGCTATGGGCATCATACGCATAACACTGGATTTTAATGGATGCTCTTTGAAGCCTGTGTTGTTGTAAAGACTTTTTGTCTAATTCCCAAGCTAGTTCTTGTGTAAAATCAGGATTTTCAACATGATCAACAGGGTCAGTAGCTAATAATTCTCCATCAAACTTTGCTTCAGCAATGATTTTATGCTTAGTTCTCCGTGGTAATCGCCTTCCTGCAGTACACAATAAAGAAATTCATTTTAACAGGACAATAAACAACCATATACCTTATTTTTCGGTGTATAAGGCGCATGCGTAGATAAGGCGCAGGGCGACTTTGGCAGGAAAAAAAAAAAAATATGCGTGGTTTAGGCATACCCCTTTCCCAACGCCTTGTGAAACGAAATTTAGGTAAAGCCTGGGAGAACAAAATTGAAATCTTTGAAAAGTTGAGAATCTTCAGTCATTTATTACAATAATTTACAATCAAATTTTTTCAAAAATTCAAATTTATTCCCACCACATACTAAATTTTGTTTCATCTTATATGGCCGAGTTAGTAAATTTGTGCGTTACCCTTTCAATGATGTCAGTCAAATCACTTAGAAGACGGGGATGTATTTTTTAACAGTGTGTTGTATCGCTCGTACTGATTCTAGCAAGGTAAGCAAGGTCTTATTTTCTCACTAAGATGTTCGGTGTAAATTGGTCAGGCTTTCGCAGGCTGAAATGTGACCATTTAGCAGTAAAAAATTGCCCAGTAAAATTGACTGGGAAGCCAAGGATTCAACAAGAATTCACTCGCCCTACAGGGCGAGTGAAATGAGACTTACATTCAGAGCTAAATATGTCTATCTGCTACAAACAAATGGCGTACCGTGGATTGCATTTGCAATTATATCCACCGTTGTCTACATACATATGTGTGCACTGTGATTTATCCAGGCTAGTAGTACAGTAGTATAGTCACTAGTAAATGACAGTGTTAACTGTAAATGAAGCCGTCACCTCTGGCTTGCGGCTGTGGTTTTGAACCCTGGTGTGAGCGTATGTGGCATGGAGATAGGGGCGCCTTCTCAACCTTTTGGGTTTCCTCCGGGCACTCCGCTTTCCTCCCACTGCTAAAGAACTCTACGCGCAAGCGAATTATTGAAATAAAATTAAAACCATGTGTTAGTCCCGAAATGAACTAGTTTGTGTTGAGTGGACGTTAAACCCTATTTCTCTCTCTCTCTCTCTGTAAATGAAGCCAATGATCATATGATTACAACTACACTAACCACTAAGTAAAAGATAACAACAGTGAGTGATATGGGCTGACTAAACCATATGTACATCACTCAAAGAGCTTGAAGAACGTTTGAAAATCATGATTATATATTGGTTGAATATCTCATAAAAAATTAGTAAAATTGGAAAAGTAACAACCTTACAATAAGTTAAAAGAAAGGCGCCCCATTACAAACGAGATCAGACATGTCAACAAATATTATTATCGGTATTTTTTTTTTCAGGAAACAGCTATCTACAACATTTTAAGACATACCCTCAAGAACTGAAATCACCACGAGGTGTTTCTCTTTCTCTCCCATTATTTCAGAATATCTGACTTCGTTTAACAAAAACGAACAATTATTTAGGTATGTACAGACAAAAATATTTTGAAAACGTCCGCCATGCTTGAAAATAGGTTATGTTGACACGGAAGTGACGACAAAGTAAATCAGCTGATTTTATTTTATCATAATTATAATGTTATTTTCGTATCTTGGATTGATTAAACTAAACTTATAATTAAGGGGGTCGTTAAAATTGACGCAGGATTGAATCAAAACGATGTTTTGGGGTTACGGAAAGCATTTCCATCGCGGTTGTTAGTAAATAACAACACAGTCTTGGTAACGAATAATGACATGCGCAAAACTAACCGGAATAGAAACCACATCTTCCGGCAAATATCTACCCGGTTAAAAAAGTAGGACAAAGTATTAACGGGCTTCTTTATTTATTTTGACGATTGTGGATTCATATCATATGTATACGAATAATACCTATCGTTATCCCACATAGAATCGAGCATAGCGAATAAAGGAATAGTATATTTTACAGTAAGGATCCTCTCGCGTAGGAATCGTCCCCACCTTTGCAGTTCTTCTGTATATTTTTCTCGTAAGAGTCCGGCTAAATGAATGTTGATTTATTTCTGGAATTCGGAAACAAATAATGTAAATACGAAATGGGACAAGGGTTTGGCTTTTTAGATACTTAACAATATGTTTACTGACTTCAAGAAGCCTACCAAAGTGGAAAAAAATGATTTTAAAGGGGGCTTTTGGAGATCGTCAAATTACTAAAATTAGCTCATTTTCACTCGCTCTGACTTCAGCAGTCAGACTCAACAGTATAAGTCTGGTGGAAAAACTGAACTTGGTAGTAAACTGTCAGTCATTTTATTGTGTTATTTAATAATCTAACTTACAATGAGTACTCCTAAACGGGAATATGAAAAAACAGACGAAACAACAAGACGGAAATCTAGTGCAAGAGGTTTGCACAATACAAGCAGACAAAGTACAGCCACTAATTCAAGTGTATTGATGGTTGGGCCAAATTTCCGTGTGGGAAAGAAGATTGGTTGTGGAAATTTTGGCGAGCTGCGACTTGGTAAGCATATGCTTCAGTCAATGATGTTGGCATTGAATTTTGATTTTCATATAATAAACTTTTAACACTGCAAAATTGCTGCCAATCATATAATTATCTCTTGCAATAGATTGAATAAATAATGACCGGTCACACATAAGACACACAACAAATGGAAAGAAAATAGACCAGTCAATATAGGACCCACATGTATTGTAACAGGTACATTGTAGGACCCACATGTAGCACAATATTTTGGTTCTTCGACCTCATCAGATTCCACAAAAATGACATCAGATTCCGCTAAAATGACATATCAGATTTCACAACCATGACAGTTCAGACTCCACAAACAAAAACATTCCAGACTCCACAAAAGCAACATTTCAGACTTCCTTGACAACTGTGAGGACTTCCTTAACAACTGTTCGCACTCCATCATAATGAAGTTTTGGACTCAATTTTGGACAATGATAAATTATGAATAAATAAAACATTGTTGAAAATTTGTGTACCGGTATTTAGTAATACTAATACTTCGTTGCTTTTCTTTAATCAAGTAGTAAACAAGTTTGATTAACCGAACAATCAATTTCAGCCATTGTTTTTACAATTTTGAAAGCCTACATGTCATTAACTTGAAACAGAATAATTGCTATCAACACAATTGTCACAATATTAATGATTGACAATTCAGGTTTTTCCTCATCCACCAAAGAACCATATATCACTTGCCCCAGCTGAAATCAATGTCACCTGTTGGAGCCACAATATCAAGTAGCCTACATATATTTCTTATAATCTCGAGATAAGTACAGTACATTTTGTAATCATACATGTACAATATACATGTAGATCTATCTGTTGTGGCCTTTGTGAATCAGAACAGCATTACTGAACAAATACTTCCATATTTGTCTTTAAAACCACAAATGATCAGTTATTATTGCCTTTAAGCATATTGACATACATACATGTACATGTACTTGACAATGGTGTATTCCTGCGAAGACGCAGTTACAGAGCGTGACCAAAATTAATCCTCCCGTGAAGGCGCAGATATAAACTTTGTCGGCCTTCGTTTGAAGAGAGACATGTTGTTATTACATGTAGAACCCAATTAACGGTGTTAAAGATTTTATGATTTGGGCATTCATCATCATCTCAATTCAATTTTGAAAGTCGAATGTGTACTGTAACCCTTTAAATGGTACATTTGAATTCTTTCTTTAGATAATTAGCATTTTAGTTTTTCGACTTGATATTCCATTTGCTGCAATCATGTGAATTCTTCTTATGAATGTAAATTGATTGTCTCTTACTTATCATCCAAACAAATATTCTACGAATATTAATCTGGATGGGTCTTCAAAATTTGACGGAAAGCAGTCTTTTAAGTTACCACGTACTGAATCTATCAAAACATCTCGCTTGTCAACAATGACACTCTCTAAATAAAATTTTGTTTGTAAAGGTTTAATTGAAATGGTAATATTCTCTCATCATGAATCAGACGTATGACTTCTCACAATCTTCTTAATTCTACATCGCGATTCATGCTTTATTCCTCGTATCTATTTTGTTTCTAATAATAGATGTGCCAAGTGAATTGTGGAATATATTTCAGACTCGCTTTATAGAATCTAGCAAAATCGGCCCGGCTTCATAAGATCTAGCACTTGCAGAGACTTTAACCAAAAGGTTCCATTGCCCATGTGTAACCGTGAGTTTGGTTTTTTATGTGGTAGATTATCCAGTAATTTTCGTCAACAATTGAGAACCGACCTAGACCCTCCGTACGTTGAAGACTAGGGGGTTCTGGGTGAGACTAGTAAATCCACCACTCCTGAATGCTGTATTTCATTGTATTTTTTGTTTTCATGTCATTTTCTCATATTTCTTTACGTATTAAATTTCTCTTGCCCATAAAAATTTGAATGTTACGATTCCTTTTTTTCTCTGTGTAGATGTATGATTATCCCATTTCTGTCGTTTTAGACTATGATTGTGACACAATAATCCAATCATTTTTGTGGTGTAAGATAATTTGGTGCAAATAATTAAGCCAGCTAACACCCTGACATGCAATGTAAATATATAAATTTTGCTACTGTCACAAACATTTCTTACACATCCTGTAGTCTTAAATTTGTCAATGTGCCATTATCTTTGGTGGATGCTTAATTGTGTTTAAAGGACACTTTCATCTTCCTCTCATCATAGGTTGGGGGGGTGGGGGATTGGGACATGGTTGGGAGAGGCCTCATAGTCATAGTGGAATAACCTACACGTAGGACTTCTCTTTAAACTGAATCTGGCATTGACATTCAGTTCGTGAGTTAACCAGAATTTGTTTCTTGATTTTAATAAATGTATGTTAGTAAATCGGTAAAAAACTGACAAAAAAGGTCAGATTCATAGTCATCATTCTCATTAAATTGTCAGTGTCATAATCACTATGTCTTCGGCATCTTTTACGTTGACTTTGAATGCTAGTTCTTTCATTGAGAAGATTACTACTACATGTACATGTATTAGGACTGAATGTAATTGCACTATTGGGCCCAAAGTTACTGTCCCCCCTAAGGACAAATGCAATCTATATAAAACAAATTTGAACTTATTTTCAACATAATCCCCCTTTACTCGTCAGTGCACTTGTTTCACATTTTCTACAGAATATTAAACCAGTCAGAAAACCACAGTTTGCCATGTGACCCCGTCACAGACTTGTATTGTGGATAGAGGAAGAGATCAAGAAACGGCCAGATCAGTAGAATAGGCTGGATCAGCAAGCCACAGTCCTGAGCAGAGCACACTGCTACCTGGGTGGATTGAACTTGAATATTGTCCTGGAGCAGCCAGATTCCTTGGCAATGTTTACCTCATCGCTTTTCTTTTATTTAATCACACACCTGTGCAATTTATTTACTTAATATGTACCATAATTAGCATTTGTGGTGGAACCTCTCGTCAGGTAATCTTATGGTTGCACACTCAAAGTCTCCGCAAACAGGCAGTGACCTTGCCACTTTTGAACATTTTATGGCATTTGTGACATCACTTGCCTCCATTGCATGCTTTCATCTGAAATAACAATATGAACGACCCAAGATGGTCCCTGAGAAGCTGTTGACTGACCGTGGCTCTCTGTTCGTGGAATGCTCGTTTTACATTGTGTGTAGTAAGTAAGTTTTCTAACGGATGCTTGACGTAACGGCATCAACTTTTTCTTGGATGTTCACTCCACAAGGGCAACCATGCTGTGGTTTGTTTGTAGAGCTGATTTTTGCCCATTGTAAATTCGTCACACCACTGTTTGGCTGTATTATGCAAAAAAGCATTGTCACCTGCTGACATATGTCATGTTCATGAATTTTCTTTCGTGTTTAAATGTAAATACTTAATCACAGCTGTACATTCAGTTTTCACTATTTTGTGATCAAATGGGAGGTTCATGACATTCGGCAGTTATACATGTACTGTACATGTATATGTAAGTAATTTCAGCACATGGTGGAGCCACCGTGCCTAAGTGAGTAAGACATTGGCTTGCTAGTCTGGAGGTTGTGGATTCACTTTTGGTGTTGGTTAAGAAAGTTCTTCAGGATTTACCGGCATGGTTTCCTTTTGTCAGTGGTGCATAATGTACAGTGTAGGGTCTGACAAGGACAGTTGTCTAGTCATTTGGATGGGATGGAAAACTGAGGTCCATTGTACACACTTTTTAAAGGGTTTTTTTTTTCATGCCAAGTCCATAATCAACCCTCTTGACAGTCAAATTATGTATATTAGACATTATATGCTGATATTGCTGGCCAGGTCAAAATATTCTAGGTACATGTAATGCAGGATGTCCTTAACTGTCTATAATGAATGACAATCGAAACTTCATTTATTATCGTGGGAATGGTACTTGACAATAAAGAATATTGAATTGTGTGTGAAGTTCCTGTTTGTCAATGATTGGCAATTTAAGACCATTTCTTATTTAAACTTACATACGTACAACATTCACAACTTTGTGTTTTTCACCTCATTGTTGAAAATAAAGTAATAGTAATATGACAGAAATAATAAACAGAAAATTTATGGATAACATTCACTAGGTTTATTAACTGCAAGTTTTAATTATGATACTCACCGTTATCAGGCAGTACAGGCGCAGATCCGGTGGGGGGGGGGTCCAGGCTCAGGCTTGAAAATTTTTTATGTGATTTTATTGGCGATGTTTAGACCTGTAATTTTGGAATTTACCTTCCGGAAATACGTCAGAATGCACCAAATTGAATCGAATTTACCAAATTTTCTGGGGGAGGGTCCCCAAACCCCCTGTTAATTGGTTGAGCGCAATTATCAAACCTTAGACCCCCCCTGCCCAGAATTCTGGATCCGCGCCTGCAGTATCCTCATTGAAATGTTGCAGTTAATAAACCTAGTGAGTTGAGTGTTATCCATAAAGTTTTCTGTTTATTAGGGTTTCACACTGCGTAGCTTGTGTGAAACACTATTGTTTTTGTTAAAATTATTAAGCTTTCATATTACATATGAAAGCTTATTATTTCTGTTAAGATTATTATTGTTATTTTTTTTTTGTGTTTTGTCCACAAATCGGATTTCTCAGAATCTAACGATAGGATCGTTCTGAAACTTTTACCTATCCCCCCAAAAATGGGTGGTGGCTGTTGATTAAATATATTTTCAAAACGTTTTACGAATCCGAAATCACCGAATTTTACGAACGAAAAAACTGACAATGCATAGTCGTAACTTTGTTATTTTTTGACCGATTTTACTAATTCTTTTTTCTTTGAATACCTTGAAAAAAATCATTTTCATCTGCAGTTTCGCATTTTCCAATTTCGAAAATTCGTCGCTGTGATTTCGAACCGGAAGTTTAGACCAATTTGAGAACTTCTTTAATAGTTGTACGATTTTCATGAAATTTAGTGTATAAGTAGATGTTACCGATGTGACTTCAAAAATATAAGTATAAATGTTCTAAATTATCTCCCCTTGACGAAATTAAGGATCAAAGTTTTCAAAAAAATCGTCGAAATATAGGTCAGAATGACCTAATTTTTTTTTTTGATACTAGACAAGTAATTACTGATTCGTACACAAAATATGGAGTTTGTCGATCGAACCGGAAGTGCCACCATCTTTAAACGTGAAAAATGAAAAAGGCTTTTTTGCTATTTTACTTACAGACTCGGGAGTTATATTTTCAGAATCCGTGAAGGAATGCCTAAAAATCTATCGGATCCGAATTTTGATTTCGGTCACGTGATGGTCACCATTTTGAATTGAAAATGAAAAATAGAAGCAATTTGAAGGGCCGGGACTTTGGAACACAATAACTCTCCTTCTAATTAAGCTAGAATGTTCAAACTTGGTGTAGACGTTCACTAGGTCAATGTCATGATTGAGTTCAAAGATGAGCATTTTCTGCTTAGGGTAAGCAGAGATAAGGATGCTGATTTGTTGATTCTTTAGGGCACGATAACTTCGGTTATAATGAAGGGAGGGCGATGAAACTTTTGTCAATAGAGAGTCTAATAGCTAGCCTGTTGTTTGAAATCATTGTATCAATTTTTTTAAATATCAGGGATAGCCGAAAAAAAGAGATTGAAAATCCAAAAAGTCGTATTTTTACAATTTGGAGCATGTTTAGAAGTCTTTCTCGTAAAGTCAACTTAATATTTTTTGGGAACTTCTTCTACAAAGAGTCTTATTGGTAGTCTTTTATATGAAACCATCGATCAACAGTCCAACATATCTGGAGTAGAAGAACAAAAGGATCGAAAATTGAAAACGGCAACCATTCATGGTTAAGCAAAACATGCAGTGTGGGTGACTACAATCTACACATTTAGTCATCGTATAGAGCTTATTCAACAGTATCGAATTCCAACTGCTTAGGGATATTTTACGTGCACTCCAATGTGTACACGGGACCTTGGTGTTTCATCCCATCCGAACGACTAGACAGCTGTGCTTATCAGGCCCTCCGTTCTGCCTCATTGACAACGGGGAACCACGCCGGGAAATCAAGATGAACTTTCTCCGTGCAGAACTTTCAATTCAGGCCAAACGTTTATTGCACACGATTAAGCTGGTCAGTTGTAATAATCGGTTGGCAATTAAAGTACCGTGCACATTAAACTGTTAAAACAGAAAATTTCGCCCGGTTGAAATGTTTCTTGCTATAAGTCAGCAATTTTCCGAATTCAGGGAGGCTGAATGGTTAGCATGTGCGCGCTGTATCGTAACGTCTGTCATGGAGTCAACGAGCGTTGTTTCGATCTCCAGGTTGCACGTGACATGAAGTATGATGTCCAACCTCGTGGGTTTTCTCCGTGTCCTTCGGTTTCCTCCCAAAGGCTAAAGACCAGTAAGCGCAAGGGGAGTTTTTAAATAAAATTAAAAAGCATATGTTAGTCACAAAATGTCCTAGTTTGTGTCGAATGGACATTAGGCCGCATTTCTCTCTTTCTCTTTTATTTTTAAAGTTTTGTAATAATCGGTTGGTAATCAAAGGTACTGTAAAAGTGATAAAACAGAAAATTTCGCCCGGTTGTAATGTTTCTCACTTTAAAGTCAGCAATTTGCAGATTTTAAGGGGCAAACGTTTATTGCGAACGCTTAAGCTGGTCAGGGGGAGCTTATTTTTAAAAGTTTTGTAATATTCGGTTGATAACTAAAGGTACCATGCAAATTAAACTGTTCAAATAGAAAATTTGGGCCGGTTGAAATGTTTCTCGCTGTAGGTCAGCAATTTGCCGATTTTAGGGAGGTTGCGTGGCTGAATGGTTAGCACGTGCGCTCTGTATCAAAACGTCTGTCATTGAGTCAACTGGCGTTGTTTCGATTTCTTGGTTGTACGTGACAAGGAGTATGGTCGCCTGTCCATCCTCGTAGGCCGTAACGCTGCTGCCCGGGTAAAATTTCCCTCATTGCACACTTTATGGCATATGCCAGTCTTCATCAGCCCATTTTAGGAGCAGAACAGTAGGACGTTAAACCCCATTCAATTTCATTTCATTTTCTCTATGTTGCTTATTTATTGTAGTGGATAAATATTTTTCTGGTTCTAGCAATTATTTAATTTCTGCATAGAAATCTTGCTTTGGCCAGTTTTTTTTTATTGCAGAGTGCCATTCTTGTATAATTCAGTCTATGATCCTTTGTTTAAAACATGCTTAAGAAGTCGTCATGATTTCCTACTTATAACCAAACGTATTGGAAATATTTGTCTGGCATTATTAAATCCTAATTTTATTGGTCTTATTTAAAATTAAACTTTCATTTAACTATGAACAACCCTTAACGTGTCTCTTTAAAACTATTAAGTACTCTAAAATAGTAGCTCAACCTTTTGACCTAAACTAATTAATTTACCATTTTGTTGTGAGCGACTTCTTATTCTTCCTATATGACATATTGCACGTGTCGGATTTCAAAGGGGGGGGGTGGATGGCTGAATGGCTAGCACGCGCGCCTGTCATTGAGTTAACTAGCGTGTTTTCGAATGCCCGGTTGTACGTGACAAGGAGTAAGGTCGCCTGTCCAACCTGACATTTTTATTTTTTTTTCCCGCCATTTTCATTTCATTTTCTCATCCGTCTCATTGCAGTAATACAAGTTTCAGTTATTTCCCTTAAGTTTTCAGATTATTGTTATGCCTGGGTGCAATGTTTCATACTATATTTAGACTTGTAACTTCGCGAGTTTTTGACCAATTTTGATAATTTTTTCTTCTTATCCTTTTATTTAGGATACTTGATACAATCAATGACACGTGACGATGAATATGAAAGCTTTCATATCTGCATGGGACAGTAGCAGATCTAGTTCTTATTATTATTCTTCTTATTATTATTATTTTTTTTTTTCCAATTTGCTTATATCTCGGCAACTACTTGTCGGATCGATATAATGTCTTCAGTTTTACTGGGAAAGTGGGTGTGACTTAGAGATTAAAGCTATTCCCGGCATTCTGCGACATTGCGAAACGTCCGAAATCACCGAAAATGTCGTTTTTTGAAATATTGCCTTAATATTAACAATATTCATTGTATTTTAGCATATGATGCTTTTTGACATAGCCAGAAACAGGGGACATAGCTATGTTACTTCTGATTTTTGATTTTCGACGAATCTTGGAAGATATTAGGCGCCAAATTTTGAAAATTTAAATTTTTACAAAAAACTTTTTTATTTATTAATATTTTTATATGACATTTTAACCAAGGTTAAAGAGTCATCTGATTTGAGCAAAAGTGTCAACATTATTTGTTTCCGTAATTTTCCTTGGCCGCTATTGGCTAATTCAGTTTTTCAGTCCTACATTAATTATTTATTGTTCGATTTGTATAAAACCATGTTCATATGTTTCGTGGTTCAAAATGTCATTTTTTTTGTTACCGGTAAAGTTTCCTGAAGGCACCGGAAGTGACGTAAATTCAGCAAAAACTGCAATATTGACAGTTCGGTACCACTTTTTGAAAGCAAATACTATTTTCTACAAATCTGATCTTACTCAAAAGATGCGCCCTGTAAAGGTGCACAAAATCTCGGACTCGGTTTTTTTAATTTCGATTTTGTTTTCGGGCCATTTCGATTAAAAGGTAAAAAAAGGGGTAAAAATAAGCTATTTACAACCCATCCAGTGTCTTCATATATTAAAATATTTCTTCGATACTTTCATAAACGTGTAGCAATAATCCATACAAAGAGAATGTATGTGAAATTTAGTTTGTAATATGAGCCGTTGCCAAGAAATGGGCAATTTTGTATGAGTCACTTGTCACGTTATTTTGGCTGTAAAAGAATTAATTATTATTCGATTTTCAATTTTTTTTCACTGTCTGTTGCCTATTTCCACAGTCGACTATTCCAAACCATTTTAACACTTTCACTGTCACCGGAAGTGACGTCATTTAGGCAATAACTGGATTTTTAGCCTTAAAAATACATTTTTTATTCAAATGAGTATTATTTGTAATATTTTCAGAATTATGAAATTTGGTCCCCATCGACAAATAGAATGAACCCATACGATCATATAGATACCACAAAATGGTTTCTAACTTGTACGGTTGCAGAGAAATGGACGATTTTCCACAAGTCACTTTTTACATTATTTTGGCTCTAAAACAATCAGTTATTATTCGATTTTCATAAAATGTTCACCATATGATGTCTTATGCCATTTACGATTTCATAGAACTAATTTGATGCCATTTTGGCAAAAACTGAATTCTTAGCCTCCAAAACAGATATTTTATTCAAATGAGTCTGATTTGTAATGTTTTCAAAATTATGATATTTTATTCCAATCAACAAATAGATTGAACCCATACGATCATACAGATACCACAAAATTGTTTCTAACTTGTGCGGTTGCAGAGAAATAGGCGATTGTCTACAAGTCACTTTTCAAAGTTTTTGGACTATAAAAGTGGCAATTATTATTCTATTTACATAACATTTTCACTATATGATATCAAAAGGCAATTCGGATTTCATAAAACTAATTGAACATTTTCATTATCACCGGAAGTAATGTATTTTTGTCAGGATCACGTACAAGTAACAAAAGTATAAAATGAATTGATATTGCTGGATTTGGTTGATTCTGCGTCCAATTTATTTAAAGTGTGCAATGCTTATGGGGAAACCTGTTTAATGGTTTCATTGGTATCGGAAGTGAAATATGTTCAAAGGTAACGTTGCACCGGAAGTGACATGTTAAAGGGTGACGTGGCACCAGTGAAACCCGTCATTCCTGCATGCAGGTCTAGTTATAAATCACATTCACTAAATGCTCTTTCAAAGACACATTCTGACAGAAATATATTATTTTTTAATTATCTATTTTTGAATTATTATTATTATAGGAAAAACAGCTAGCTTTCAGGAAATCTTGAATAGTATCTCTTTAGTTTTTTACTAGCAATACCCTTAATTCATATTTTTGGAATAATGACTCAAGTCTGAATTGTTGTTTTTTTTTTTATAGGGAAGAACCTCTACAACAACGAGCATGTAGCAATCAAATTGGTAAGTACCGTACATGTACATGTTATTAGATTTTATGTGGTGTACATTCATGTTCTATTGATAAGTTAGACATTAAAAATAAATTCTATTGAAAATATTCCAAAATACCAGCAGACAAATTAAAATTAGACCCACATTGTGATCCATATTAATTATTAAGTTGTTTAATCACCTACATTTCTGTAAGGGAAAATGGGGTTCAAGTCCACATAACACAATCATGTTATTTTGGTGTATTATAATTTCATCTCGCCCATGTTTTTAGCAAATAAAATAGCAGGGAATTTACCGGTACACGTATGTAAGATCTACCAAAACTCTATAAGAAAATTCCTTGGCTTCAACAAGAGACCTGGTGTTGTATCAGGAATATTTTATTAATGTATTGTGTAATCTACATGTAGACCATACCTGACCCAGGAATTCACTTTCTTGTAAAGGACGCAGTGCGGATGAAACAGAGTACACAGCTATGTGATGCATTGTGTTCAAGTTTATAAAATGATTTTCTGTTCACTCAAGTTTACATGTACATGTGTAATTCAGTGTACATATGGTTGTAAATATTTTTACAAGCCAACTTAAAACTTAAAATAAACATTGTCACAGTATGCAGAAAACCTGTTCATGAAGTCATGAGTCATATTAAATACATCAACTTAAAAGGTCCCAAAATGGAAAAGATTAAAATTTTGTTAAATTAATTTTATATGAAATGAACTGATCACTGATATTAGATATTAAATTAATTTGTTTACAGTACATGTACCGGTATGTCTTAGTACTAAGTCAGCTAGGTCCACCATTAATGTTCTGTTGGATCAACGTTAATCTAATATTTTAGTAATGCCTTGCTTACTAAGATTCAAAAGACTCCATATATGAATGCAATTCACAATCAGAATAATTTATTGTATTAAAGATGCATTATGTAAGAGCTAAATCTACCTATTACAGTGTCGTATTTTTGGTTCAAATAAAAAATTGATATTTAGATATTCATTCAGATGGTGCAGATGTATACAGATTAAATAAAAGTCTTGATTTATCAGTAATGCTGCTGTTATAATAAACAATCTAAGTCAGAACTTAAAGTAGTGATAACGTCATTCGGAATAAAGTAATTTGAATGAAATTTTTGAAATTTTAATTTTGAATTAACAATTTTGGAATTGTTATATAGCAACATCAACCAGCTATTTATCTAAATCTTACATCATGCATCTTTAAACAAGGTTTGCACACTCCTTGAAAATCCTGGGAAAATGATAATGTGAATTCAAAAAAAACAAGATAACTCCTCAAAAATTAATATTTGTGGTTTTGTTGCTATATACAGATAAAAAAACTGAATGCAGTCATCAAATGTTTCTTGAAAAGTTCAAGAGTTTGTTGCCGTTAATGAACTCAAGTCCATCAAACAATGTTCTTCAGGCGTAAATGAAATAAATTATGTTGTAGAATTCTTTACGATGACTCCTGGAATCTGGTCGACAACTCCTGGAAAACTCCTTGAAGACTCATGGAATTTTAAGTGTTCTGATTTGTGCACACCTTGTTAATGTCTATTATACTTAGAATATCACATTTTGAAAACAACTTGTATATTGAATAAATTGGTTTATGTATTTTAGGAACCCATGAAATCCAGAGCCCCGCAATTACATTTGGAATATAGGTTTTATAAACAGCTTGGACAAGCAGGTAATTTTATTTTCTATGATAATAAACTTTATATCTGCTCGAACTGTGTAGTAGAAATGTGCCAATGATATACCAATAAGAAGAATTCCATTCTAATATTGGTGTCTTTCCTAATGTTGTCCTGCTGAGACCTGAGGCTACATATTGTACAAAAATAATCAGGTTTCTTACACAGATAAAGATGCCTGTAGTTTGTAGTTTTTGTTTTACAGAAAATAAATACCTTCACTAGAGAGTAGAATTGTGCGTGTATGTATTTCTAAAAACAGCATAGTTAAAGCATACATGGATATTATAGAGATTTGGAAAATGCTGTAATGTAATTGAAAAAGAATTATGAATTACACTAAACTAGCTGAAACTAGATTTACTTCGAACACATGTGACTACAGTAGTTTTTATATGTCCGCAAGTGTTCAGGTATGAATGAGGATGTGTAATTTTACCCACCTATAATGGACATGAGTAACAATATAATAAACTGTTACATTTTATGAATTCTGACAAAAAAAAGTTTCATATCGTGTCTAGTAATTAAGATTATTGATTTTGACATGAGTATGAAGCACAGAATTAAAGAAAGTGTTGAAGGCATTGATGTATAACATTAAATTTGTTCATTATTATCTACCTGCACTGTCATGTGAGATTTCTATTAATAGATTTTCCCTTAAGTTAATGTACCGGTATAGTGTTACTAGCAAAGCAAGTGGTTGGTTGCTTAAGACTAAGAGCTATTTTTAGACGTCAACAATCTTTGTTACATGTATGTAAATTCATGAACATTCTTATGCCTGGAGATTTACATACAGGAAATCTTATAATATGGGTTACAATTTTGGAAAAAGTTTTATTCCTTGAAATTTGATTGAAATCTGCTGACTTGGCAGGACCTACATTTCTGGAAAATATGAAAATGAATAATATTAGGCGAGCAGTTGTACTAAAACCATGACAATTACAATGTATCATTGTAATTATAAACTTGAATTCCAATACAGCAAGACTGACTCAAATGAATGTTTAAAAGTATTTGATTTTAAACAGTTAACCCAATTGGGTGTAGGGGCATGCTCCAGTACTTAGATATGAATATTTATGTAGCATTCCCAAAAAAGGAAACAAAATACATTTGTCGATCAACTTGCAAACCATAACTCAGATACATGTATGCAAAAACTAATAAAATCTGTTTTACATATGTCTTTGTTTGATGTACATACATGTACTGTACATAGATATATCTTTATTCTATAATTTTAGCCATTAACTGGACAAAAACCTATCATTTCCAGATTTAGTTGTCTTTTAGATATATGATCTCAAACTTTGCAAATATATTTGATATTGTACTGTAGTGTAAAGAATTACAGTGAATTGACATTCTTCATAAATATTTGTCCCAAGAGACACGAAAACTAGTAGTTGTTGAAATAGCCACCAGAAAATACCTCCGTTTCACGAAGGAAAAATTTGACTAGATGACAATGTACATGTATGTTCATTCTAGTCAATGCTGAGACAAATTTGTCATTCTTAAATCTTTAATTTACATGGAAACTTGACATAGTAGTGAAAATCAATTTGTTGACATTGAAGTTGTACGTAGAAGACCTTGATATGGCTGCACCATGTAGTACATGTACGTTTGATCACTTTGTTTTCATACATGTTTAGTGTTGTTACTGTTAGCCCTTTTACAATAATTGTTATGGTACGTGTATGATTTCACTTCACTCTAGAACTTGGCAAAAATATGTTCTCTAATTTGTGACAAAATGAAGATGGTAGTGGTGTGTATCAACCTAATTTTTTCGGCACGGAACAAAGAAATTGAGTAGGGAAGGGGATTTATCAAAATGGAGTCTTTATCTTTTTGTCCAAGCTTAGTTTCCAAAGCAGATCTCAGGAAGCGGTCAAGAATCAAGATATTTTTGAGAAACTTTGGACCCACATCAAACTATTGTTACCATATGCTTTTTTCCAATAACAACTTCTTAAATTTATAATTGTTGTTTTCATCTCTGAAATCATTCAAGATATCTTTATGAAACTTTTAGATATGATTTTTTTTTTGAAACCTCCTTTTTATACGCCCACATTGAAATGTGGTCGTATATTGTAGTTGTCCGGTGTCGGTCGCTCCCTCCATCGGTCTGGCATCCACAATTGCTTGTGGCCACTCTAGAGACTAAAGTTAATGAGATGAAGAAGACTATTGTTTTTCAGCGATTTCTGATAACTACCAGAGTTATGGCCCTTGATCTTGTGGACGCTCTAGAGACCAAAGTTAATATCAAATTGACTTTAAATTTATACAGAGTGTTTAAGGTCATAAGACATAGAAGCCTGTTGATTTTCAGCGATTTCCAATAATTAGTGCCAGAGTTATGGCCCTTGATCACTTCAAAAAAACTTGTGGACGCTCTAGAGGCCAAAGTTAATATCCGATTGACTTTAAATTTATACACACTGTTTACGGTCATGGAACGAAGAAGCCTATTGTTTTTCAGCTATTTCTGATAACTACCATAGTTATGGCCCTTGATCATGTTGACGCTCTATAGACCAAAGTTAATATCTGATTAACTTTAAATTTATACACAGTGTTTAAGGTCATAAGATGAAGAAGCCTGTTGATTTTCAGAGATTTCCGATAATTGATGCCAGAGTTATGACCCTTGATCACTTCAAAAATGCTTGTGGACGCTCTAAAGGCCAAAGTTAATGTCAGATTGACCTTAAATTTATACACAGTGTTTAAGGTCATGAGACGATAAAGCTAATTGATTTTTAGTGATTTCTGATCATTATTGCCAGAGTTATGGCCCTTGATCACTTCAAAAAATCTTGTGGATGCTCTAGAGGCCAAAGTTAATATCCGATTGACTTTAAATTTATACACAGTGTTTAAGGTCATGAGACAAAGGAGCCTTTTGATTTTCAGTGATTTCAAATAATTACTGCCCGAGTTATCCTGATCACTTCAAAAAATCTTGTGGTTGCTCTAGAGGGTAAACTTATCATCCGATTGACTTCAGATTGATCCACAGAGTTGAAAGGAACAAGTATTTTGATTTTCAATGAATTTTGATAATTGAACAGCTAAATCCATGATATTAAATGTATTGTTAGCGTGGAGCGAAACTTTATAAAAAGCAAACAAATTCTAATGATTTTCTGATAATTACATAATGAGTTGTTACTCTTAATCAGATTTTAGTGTATTACATATGTTTTATTACCGATAAAAGTAAAATATGCGACAGCCCTTGTTGACTGTCCGAACAATTGAGCTGCTGTGGGCGTATGTTTCGTTGCCTGGCAACCTATCTTTCCATACATGGTTCATGTAAATTCATTATTGTGTTCATACAATTACAATCAGGTATTTGATACATTACATGTATACTAGTACATTTATAGTGTTTGGTTGCTGATTACCAATAACACAGCTCCTATTCCTGTACCTTAAAAACATGTCAGAGATGTGATGTTAGAAAGGTTCAGTGTAACAGCCCTATGGGTGTATCAATTACATGTATTCTAAACAATTACCTAATAAATGGTGAATCTTTAAACATAGGAATTGAAAGTACCGGTATCTATCTTATAGTTTATAGTATACACATGTATTGGCAAAATACAATGAAGTTTCAGCCTTTATTAAGATAGATTTAAGTAAATATTAGACAATTTTAACCCTATATCTTTTAGAGACACCATTTTCCAAATAAACAAAATGGTCCACAGGTGAATGCTAATCATAATTTAAAGGTCAATCTCTTATGTTTATTGATATTGTTGACATTTTAGATGAGCGATAAAGAAATTATGTCAATTTATACTTTATATCCACTGTGTGATAATGATATATAATATATATACATACATCTTCATATCAGTATACTGAAGTAAGGAAAGTACATATCTAGATGTTAAATGTAGATCTGTCCTATAAATGCCAACTTTGATGGAAATCAATAATTTCTTTGCCAGAATGTTTATTAATGTTGAAGCTCTATTTTCAAGTTGACTTTCAGTAATCAGTCAGTGTTATAAATGAATGATTGAATGGTAGAAGCGGTTTAAAGCATGTTATAGACGCAGTCGAGCTTAAATTCAATTGGAATAAATGATTAAGACTAAGAAAAGAATAAAAGACCTGTCAAGAATTTTCTTTATTTTCAACATCATGTCTTGACATCCATAGTGAAATCACGTAATTCAACTTGCTGGCTTCTATTTTTGAATCTTTACTGATTAACATGTAATATAAATGCACTTACATGTAGATTAATCTTAAGAATTTTTATGAAAGACTGATAATGTCTTGTCTCATAAGAAAATAAAAAAAATGACTAGCTGTCTTGATTGAAACATTTCTACTTTCCATTTATGAAGAGAAGTGTACATGATTAAGTTTTCAATAGGCCTGATTTAAAGGAGCAGTCTCATGGATATTTAAATAAACAATAACTTAAAGGAGTAAGCTCTAATCACTTACCTGTAAATTAAGTAGAAGTCTTTGTTTAGGTAAGGGGGACTGGGATGTAACAGTTTACTATTACAATTGAACATAATGTAGGTCGTCTGACAATCATACAGCATAAATTATGGTACTAAAAAAAACAGAGTGACAAAGCATTTCTAATATCATTGTTTCACAAAAGACTATTCATAGCAATGAAAATTTAGACCAGAATGGCCATTACAGTACAATGTATTACAAAACTAATGACAGCCAATGTATTGAGGATTTTTAAAAAGTACAAATAGAAATCTCTTTTGTACATAAAATTTCTTGTGCATATGAATGACATGATTACATGTATGTGGATGCTAAAAAATGATAATCCAGAAAGTCATATCTAAGCAATTATTTATCTGGACAAGCAACCATTTCTTTGGTGATTAATTATTGTCTATGTTCAGATTTCTTTTCAGGAACATCTGTACGTATTCCCAATAGGTAGTGTTTATCTCTTAATTGATATAAAGTTGGCAAAAATTACAACCATTAATTCATATAGCTACCATTTTCACATATAAAACATTTAACTGCTCACTACTATATTAATGGCAATGGTTATGAACATCTTCACTTTATTAAATTTGGGTATCCATTTTAAGTAAGCATACACCTTTTTATCTTGTGAAATAAATTTTCCTAATTTCTGACTCTAAGCCATGGCTAGTTGGCGACAAATTCTATTCTGATCTGAAATGAAATAATTCTGCTTATGTACAGTCAGTTGAAATAAATAAAAAGTGTTCCTTGAACTGTAGACAGCCTGCAACTCACTATTTAAAAGTACTTATATTATCAAGCTATTTAATAATAGTTATTATATAGTAATCAATTAATAATATGTACTTCTATATCATTGTCAAATCATTACATACTTAATTGATACTGTACTGACCACTGTGGGTCAATATAGCATCCAGTATAAGCTCTTTGTCTGCTTACTAAGAATTAACTGGTAGTCTATCAAGTGATGGTGACAACAAACAGAAGACAGATCAAATATGTAGTAGGCACATTCCTAGCAATTATGACAAACTTTGCATGTCTTTTTCTTTAACAAAAATACTTCTTCCAATATCAGTCATATCTACATGTAGACTGACATGTGGTTTGTACAAGTACCGAGCGAGTTATGTTTTAAAAATTAGATATATGTACATGTCATGTAGGCAGTTATCATGCTGTGTTGTACCCAGTTCAAATTACACTATTTTTTTTAATAAAAATTACAATTCATAGTTTGATAGAATAGTCCACATGTGTGTACTACAAAAAGGCATCTTGTGTGTATAAGCTATTAATCTGATAAAAATAGAACATTCTGTCCTTATTAATAATGTTGACCCCCCAAGGCAGTTGTTGCTGTTTTCCAGGTTTTGTCAGAACTACAGACATGTAAATAGTGTCGGTCTTTTCTCATTCAAAGACATTAAAAAAGAATTGGTGCTAAAATGAGTAATAGTAATACATGTACAGTAAATGCCTACATATCATATATCTACATGTATTACAAATTTGTTAGGGATTCATCCAGAGAGTTACAATAAATAAAACTTTTAATAAATCATTTTTACTGGCATTTATGGTGGTTTTTGAATTATTAGTAATGGCCTGTAAAAACACAACTAGATTTAAATGGATATTACTATGCTTTAGACAATAAACATGTTGCATGAAGTTGGATAATAGTGTTAGGGAGATATCAGTCTATGATCTAAGACATTTACAGGGATATTGCCTCCAGCTTTCTCCGATGGTGACAAAAACCAGCAAATGTTGCTAGTTAAAGAGATAAGTCTTGATTAGTAAAGCAGACAGCCATCACAAACAGACTGATATGATTGGAAAGTATTGATCAGAAGGAAGTGATCACATAAAGTCTTGCGAATGTCTATATTGATTGGCTCTCACTCATCTTCTTCTCCCATTATATTTTACTATCTCTATTCAAACTTACAAGTTCTCAATTGCTACAATTTAACCTTTACATTTATCCCTAGCTAATATCTAACATACATGCAATTTCTGAGCTAATACAATGTTAAGGGTACTATTACTATTAGCAGCAACCGTTACATGGTTTATCTCGTAATTCTTTATAACTAAGTTTTCGGTGCCCCAATAGACTGGTTTTCAGATATCTTGTTGTAGTTCTATTGGCAAAATTCAATTAGTAGACTTTATTAACTTCATGTGTACAAATGGGCATTTTAGCATTCATTTAACAAGCAAGCTGCATTTCAAGGCATTGACCAACTACTACCTGAGATGCAGCTGATTGATTTTTGTTCAGGCATGCAAACTGCATTCTAGACATTGACCAACTACTACTACCTGACCTGTCACTAGTTGATTTCATTGCCATGTGACTATGTATGCAATAATTTCCTCCGGCTCTATCAAAAGGGAGAAAGACATTGGCTGGCTGGCTGTCAGTCTTGTCAGCAGTGCAGGGCCTGACGGAGACAGCTGTCTAGTCGGATGGAGCAAAAAAAAAAACCACTGTCCTGTGTACACATTGCGTGCATGTAAAAGATCCCTTGGCATTTGACATGGTCTCATAGTACGCAGTATGGTGTATGCCCATCTTCATTAGCTCAGTTAACCCCATTTCATTTCAATTATTTATTAAAATGATTACAGACCACTCAGTGTTAGATATCACTGAAATGGGGTACAGATAAAAGAAGTCATTCATAACTTAGCCGAGAATAAAGTGATTTGGCAAATATTTTCAATATGATCATTTTCCATTATCTGTTTTATTTTTAGAATAATTACAACCAGGACAGCAAGCTCTTTCTCTACACCTTGCTTAGGTTAATGCCTTTTTAATGAGCTGATAAAACATTATTCTAAAAAGTGGAATTGTTCCACTTGTATTAGGAATAGGATCAACATCAAAGTGTCATTTTTATGTTGAAGTAATTCTTTATACATTTAAATTGAAAGTATTTATAATATCAGTCTGTATAACTTTCATTCTCTGAGAACCTGTGAGGATATGCTTATGACCTTAGTTAACATATTTTATTGCTTGCAATCAAATTCACATCAAAGTATTCATCCCAAATTTATCTCAGTGCAATCTTTTACAGGTAAAACATTGCAATTACTTGTGCTAGACTTGATATACGCAATATATTTCTATTTTATGTGAAAATTTATAATTAATGAAATAAAGGGAAAAAGAAGTACCATGTAGAAATTAATGTCTATTATATGTGTAACATTTTCTTTTTATTATGACATCATAAGAAATAAATAAATGGTAACTGTACAAAGCATTTTCGCTTGAATACATTTATGAATGATACTAAAAGTGATTGCTTACACCAAAACTTATGTTAGTTGATATAATATAAATGATGTGTGATTTCTATCATTTTGATGGCTTATAAAAATGAATAACTTTTTTTTAAGTCCATGATTATGTATCTTGTTGAAAGCTGTAAAAGATTTTGACATAAAATTTCATGCCACTGTGATTTGTAGTATTAATATATGTAAAAAGTAACAAGATACAGAGCTAGAATATAAATCAATACATTATGTCCAAGCTATTTACATAGTGTCATAATTAGATTATCCTTTACATGTGGTTAACTCTAGTCAGGTATGGACGTGGTTGATTTGAATAGTAAGTCAACATGTATTTATACTGTAGGTTGTATTAGGTAGAGATTAATATCTAGAGATATAACAACCAGTTACTACAGTATTCTACCAGTACATGTAGAACAAAAGATTCATTTATAGGATTTGTTGATTATATGGTAGTATTTATAGTACATAGAGATGTCACCATGATCAAAATATTACACTTGTCATTAAAGATATATCACGAGGATGGTAGGAACTGAGACCATAATGATGTATTTGTCACATTAAAGAGACATTCCATGTACAATGAATATTGATCAACTTTTTATGATGAAGTGGGATGCATATTATACCATAATAAATAGATCAGGAAATCTCCTACTTTGTCAATGATTTTTACTGTCAGTCAGTCTGGAATCCCTCTTTTCTTTTCTGTAACTTTGTTATAAAAACGAAATCTGATGCCTACAGTAACTATATATATGTAAAATAGTGGTCGTACAAGTATAGAAATAGTAATTCAAGTTTTCAGGTAGGTTTGAGGAATTCATGAACCCAGAAGCCTTTTAATTTTCAACAAAATTCAGATATTTTCGTTAAGACTACAGGGCTGGCCACGAATAAATTGATGGCGAGCAAATTTAGGTTTGGGCGAGCAATAAAAATTGCTCACGTAAAATGCTGCTTGCGTGAGCACACATTGTTTCAATTTAAAATCAATTTTGTTGCCAGGAAACTTTTTTGTTAAATAAATAATGACAAACTAAAGCATGTTTAAAGTTTGTAATTTATTTTATTTATTTATTTTTTTTCAATTCTTTATTTACATGATAGTACTATTACTATGAGTTGGCACTAGTTTCACAAAACAACAAAATAAACGATTTCTGGCACAGAGTTTGCAGTGTAAACATGTGTGACCATAGCTTTTCTGTTTTTGACTGTCATCATTATCATACTCTTTTTTTATAATCAATTTCTGTACGGATTTCTTCACCCCACGACGACGGCCACGACATAAATGTGGATAGGAAGGGCAATCAGGTTTCCTTTAGCCAATATTACGCTTAGATTTAAAATTATACGACTGCACAATGGAATAAAAACCGAAGTTCTGATAAAATAAGAAATACCGATAATTATAAATTTGAAACGTGTTCATTTAGCGTGAAGTGCCAAATCATCCGGATGTAAAAATACTTTATTTTAGACTCGATTATCACACGTTTATTACTGGTGTTCGTACGAAAACCAGTCATGACGTTCAGGTATAAAGTGTATTTTTAGTAACACGACTCATTAGCCAATCAAATTTAAGGACGAAATGCCGCGTGCAGCTTGATGGATCTCAGTTTGACAGACGAATTTATGACGTTATTGACATTGTTGGATTAGTTTAGGCAATAAACTCGTCAATATTTTGATTATTTTTACAGATTTTTCCTAAAATTTTGCGCCAGCAACGAACAGCTCGTGTAAATCTACCTTTACGCGAGCACTGCGCACGTCTCGTGGCAAGCCCTGAGACTAAGAATTAATATCAGCCTTGATCTCTTTGTAAAACCTCTCTGGACTTTTCGTTCTCTTTATACACAATGCTTTCGCGCATGCATGTAAGAAAACTTACATCTGTAGGCCTACTTAACAAACTGGAATTGATGTAGACTAGCAGGATACCAGACATTGCACCAAATTCGACAAGAACCCAATTTGCCCGTATTCCAAAAGTAGTCTGCGAGTCAAATTTGAACGAGTGAAACATTCACAGGTTTTGGGGTTGAATGTACACACACACACACACACACATACAGAGGCATTTTTGATTTTATTTGTATAGATTGATACAGATAAATTACTGATTAACATTTTGTTCAATGAATTGCTGTTAGGATTTGTGACATAGCAGTGGTACATGTAGGTTTTTTGTTTCGTTTGTCTAGTAGTAAACTATCTTTCAAAATTATGTTGGGACATTTGCTATCTCTAATTCAAAATCTGGAATTTAAGGTGCCAAAACAATTAACATCATTGATGTATCTATCTACCATAATTACATGTAAAACAATGATAATTCTCTTAACAGGTGCTTACATGTAGGCTTCTATACTCTTCAAAAAAAGAAACGCACAACCCATTTTTCACCATTTTGTTATTTGAACCAGGTCTTTGTTTCGGTAAATCTTACTTGTTTTTAGTGCCATTATGTAAGGATAAAAGAAATTCATTATTGATTTTAAAGGTAGGGTCACTAATTGTGACTAGTCATCCTTTTTGTCGAAATTTTTTATCGCTTGATTGCGCCAAGAAACATGAATTTAACAAATTCGTGAGCTTTTCGCATGGAACCTAAATCTAAGGTCTTTAAAATCCTGGGGTTCTCGGTTTCCAAATAAGTTGCACATGTAAACACTCAAAGACCCAAGTGATGCCACATCCGAACGAAGACCAACGCACCAACGATATTGGTGGATTACAAGCAGGCGACTCCAAGACAGATGTAGCCAGGCTGCTGAATGTTTCCCTTAGTTCCATTTCTCGCCTTTGGGATAAGTACCGATGGCGAAGTTCAACACGTGAACGCCCTAGCTCAGGCCAAACAAGTGTGGTCCCACTTGTCCTGGATCGTCACTTCCGGTTACGTCATTGGCGTAAATGGTTTTCAACAGCGACCTCTACTGCAGCAGCAATTCCCGGACGGCGTAGAATCTCGTACCAGACAGTAGGCGAACGTCTACGTGAAACCGAATAACGAGGCAGGCGTCCCTGTTAGAGCTTCTGTTTTGAAATACGCCGACACCATGAAATCCAACTTTAATGGGTTCAAGCACTGAGGGTATGGCCTCAGCAACACTGGAGAGCAGTTTGGTTCAGCGACGTGTCACCGTTCTTGTTGCAACAAGGCGATAGTAGAGAGGATATATTGACGACGAAATGTAACGTTGCGTTTCTTTTTTGGGAGAGTATATTTCAGAAGTTCTCATACATATGTACATGTACATACATGACATATAAATACAGCCTGTAAAAGCAGACTGTGTTAACATTTTTGAGCCAATGATCAGTTCTAAGCACAAGTCCTTCCGTTTGATTGAGAATAAAATTGTTATTGTAATTTATACATTTTCCACAAATTGTTTGCTTTTGTGGTATAATCTGACAGAAAGTTAGAATAAAGAACACATATCTACTGGTGGAATTGTTTTAGTTCAACATGGGAAGTAAACATCAGTTACAGTTAGAAATTTAATGTAATTTAAAGGGAAATGGATATTGAAAAGTTAGTGCAATTACATACCACAAAGAGGAAGAAAAGCAATGACAGGACTATACTGTATTGGTAATTGAGCTGATATACAAATACATACTTACTTCCTGATGTTATACAGTACTATATTATACTTAAATTGTAGCATGTTAAAAATGCAAACAATGACAATTATTAACTAATTGTCAGTGAAGATATAACGGTGACTATTTTATTGATTCTCGAAATATGAAGAGTATTAAAAATAATGAATATAATGATAAAAGTAAACCCATAATAATATAATAAAAGAAGTTAAAAGATCAGGTTTATTTATAGATTAGATTTAGAGAACTGTCTAGAAAATCTCCTTTAAATACTGAATGTTGTTGTCCATAGCAGATTATGAATACTGTTTACCTCTGAACATAGTCGTCGGTCTAAGGAGAGGACATTTTCAGTTATCTCATCTCCCTATTACAATTAAATTCATTTTTTTGTTACAATAACACCCATTACATAATAGGATAGGATGATATGTATAAAATAAACCACATTGTTTGCACAGTGATCTGTTGAATGATTTTAACACTTCATGTACATACATATATAGTCTACAGGTTTGCTAAACTATGGATTACTAGTAGACCACACAAAAAATATACCAACAATTGCATGTCATAATCCGGTTTAATGCAATCTAACATCTTTGATTTCAGTCAACTATTCTGAATGAGTCATCAACATTATCCAGCATGTACATGTACGTGTACAATATTGATGGCAGTCATCATCATGTGCATGTACAGTACATGTATGTGATAGAACTGGTTAAACACATTCCAAATATAATTTTAATTCAGAGATCATTGCTACATGTTCTCATCTCATTTCAGTATACAATCAGAACTAGCCATGTTATTATTGTGTTATGCATATCTGTGTCCTGATTATTATGACCAGTATTGGTAAAGAAAATATATTGCCCATATACTTTACAATAAATAATAAATACTAATGGCATTAGGTTTAGAAGTGTGTTTTAAAGGGTTAGTCCCCACACCATGTCCTGCAAGTACATGAACTTCTTTTTACATGTCAAATGGGACTGTCAAATGGAAACTTTTTCTTCTCTTTATTGTTTATTTATGGTAAAAGCTTGATGAAACAAGCTCATGAAAATCTGTTTAAGGAACTGTGTTCTGTACTTAAACTTACACATTGTTTGTTTTTGATATTACAGAAGGTGTGCCGCAGGTGTATTATTTTGGACCATGTGGGAAATACAATGCTCTAGTCCTCGAACTGCTGGGTCCTAGTCTAGAGGACCTTTTCGACCTCTGTGACAGAAAATTCTCATTAAAAACTGTCCTCATGCTAGCCATTCAGCTGGTAAGTAAAGTATTTATATGAAGAAGTGACTGGGAAGTAATTGAATTTTATAAAAATCATCTTTACAGTATGATCATTGTTTTTGTCCTTCTATAATTTTTATTCGCCCACATTGAAATGTGGTGCTATATTGTCGTCGCCCCCGTCCGTCCGGCGTCCACAGTTGCTTGTGGACGCTCTACAGGCTAAAGTTAATATCCGATTGACTTTAAATTTATACGCAGTGGTAAAGGTCATGAGACGAAGAAGCCTATTGTTTTTCAGCGATTTCCGATAATAACTACCAGAGTTATGGCCCTTGATCACTTCAAAAAATCTTGTGGACGCTCTAAAGGCCAAAGTTAATATCCGATTGACTTTAAATTTATACACAGTGTTTAAGGTTAGAGACGAAGAAGTCTATTGATTTTCAGCGATTTCCGATAATTAGTGCCAGAGTTATGACCCTTGATCACTTCAAAAAATCCTGTGGACGCTCTAGATGCCAAAGTTAATATCTGTTTGACTTTAAATTTATACACAGTGTCTAAGGTCATGAGACGAAGAAGCCTTTTGATTTTCAGCGATTTCCGATAATAACTGCCAGAGTTATGGCCCTTGATCACCTAAACAAATCTTGTGGACGCTCTAGAGACCAAAGTTAATATCCAATTGACTTTAAATTTATACAGTGTTTAAGGTCATGAGACGAAGAAGCCTATTGATTTTCAGCGATTTCAAATAATTACTGCCAGAGTTATCTCCCTTGATAACACCAAAAAATCTTGTGGACGCTCTAGAGGCCAAAGTTAATATCCGATTTACTTTAAATTTATACACAGTGTTTAAGGTCATAAGACGAAGAATCCTATTGATTTTCAGCGATTTCCGATAACTAGTGCCAGAGTTATGACCCTTGATCACTTCAAAAAATCCTGTGGACGCTCTAGATGCCAAAGTTAATATCTGTTTGACTTTAAATTTATACACAGTGTCTAAGGTCATGAGACAAAGAAGCCTTTTGATTTTCAGCGATTTCCGATAATAACTGCCAGAGTTATGGCCCTTGATCACTTCAAAAAATCATGTGCATGCTCTAGAGGCCAAAGTTAATATCCGATTGACTTCAAATTTATACATAGTGTTTACAGTCATGAGACTAAGACGTCTATCGATTTTCAGTGATTTTCAATAATTGATGCCAGAGTTATGGTCCGTGAACACTTCAAAAAAATCCTGTGGAAGCTCTAGAAGCCTAAGTTAATATCCGATCGACTTTAAATTAACACACAGTGTTTAAGGTTATGAGACGAAGAAGCCTATTGATTTTCAGAGATTTCAAATAATTACTGCCAGAGTTATCTCCCTTGATAACACCAAAAAATCTTGTGACGCTATAGAGGCCAAACTTATCATCCGATTGACTTTAGATTGATACACAGAGTTTAAGGTGTTGAAACGAACAAGTATTTTGATTTTCAATGAAATTTCATGTATATACTAATTGTTAGCGTGGGGTAACACTTTATAAAATCAATCAAATTCTAATGATTTTCTGATAATTACATAATGAGTTATTACTCTTAATCAGTTTTTAGTGTATTACAAATGTTTCATTAGCGAAAAAAGGAAAAATATGCGACAACCCTTGTTGACTGCCCGGACGATTTAGCTGCTGTGGGCGTATGTTTCGTTGCCTGGCAACCTATCTTTTTATTTGAAGTCCTTTCAGGTGTTTTTTTTTTTAAAGACCAGATGGCAAACATTATAGGACCTAACAGGCAACATTATTGTATAATATACTACAACATAAAGCATGTCAATAACATTTTGTTCTGAAGTAAATTAACTACATGTACATGTTCAGACCTTCTTACTTCTTTTTGAAATGTTTTTACTCGCTTCCTTACGAGGCAATTATCTTTTTTTTTTATATATTTGAGTTAAGAATAATAAGAAACAAATTCTTGTTGACCTTGATAAATTCATTTTTATGCTGAAAGTCACAGTGATGAACATTAATGTTATACTTGCGATAAATCAAAAAAAATGATGAGAGGATAAAACAAACACTGAACTATGTCAAATTATTGTGTGGTGTGATAATGTTATAGAGATGGCCATATCCAGCAATCGCTGGCAATCCTAACTCTTTAGATAGAAGATAATTAAGTTTACATAGATTTATGTACATGTATTGATATGTTCTCTCTCATCCATCATAACTGCTCTTTATTCTCACCCATATAATATATTGATCTGACTTATTTCTACTTTTTCACATTTCTAAATCTATATACTGTAGTCTTTATATAATATAGCCATTCATAATCATATCCAATATTTTAAAGCAAATAGTTTGGCTTTAACAGTACCATTATTTGATTATGTATATTCTCAGATTATGATTATTATAATCAATCTTGACAAAGAGTACACAGAAATGGTGCTGTAGGGGGCAAAACTTCCTTTATCGCACACCTTCCCTCATACTAATGATGTAGCTTGTAGCACACATGGACTCATTAACCTGATTGGTGCAGAAAAGGAATGTTAAACCCCATTTCATGTTGTCCCTCTCCACAAATTCAATGTATATTTTTTATTTCGAAATAAGATGCATCTTTATCCAAAAAGATGATTTAAGTCTTCAGATTAGAAAAATACATATTTTTATAAGCCTACATTTTCATGTGGACGTATATTGTCGTCGCCCCTGTTCGTCCGTCAGTCCACAGGTCACAATTTTTATCCGATTTTGATGAAATTTGAAATTTAAGTTTATAACCCAAAGATCGCAGTTCCTTTCGATATTCGCGCACATTGGACCATAACTTCCTGAATTATGGCCGCTGATTGTACGAAAAAATCATGTTTTTTGTCTTTTGGCCCCTATGGTCCATGGAGGTCACAATTTTATTGCGAATTAAAAATGTTTGACTATATCCCTGTTACACATGATGGTTGAGTTTGATTTTCTATGAATTTTGATAATTGAACATCTAAATCCAAAATATTAAATGTTTTGTATAAACGTTGCATGGGGAGAACTTTATAAGAACCCAACCAATTCTAATGATTTTCTGATAATTACTTAATATGCGACAACTCTTGTTGACTGCCCGGACGATTTAGCTGCTGGTGGGTGTATGTTTCGTTGCCTGGCAAACTATTTTTATACGCCCACATTTTTATGTGGACGTATATTGTCGTCGCCCCTGTCCGTCCGTCCACAATTTGTTTGTGGACTCTCTACAGGTCACAATTCTTATCCGATTTTGACGAAACTTGAAATATAGGTTTATCCCCAAAAGATCTCGGCTGCTTTCGATATTGGCATGTATCGGATGAAAACTTCATGGATTATGGCCCCTGATTGTACGAAAAATCACGTTTTTAGCTTGTGGACCCTATAGAGGTCACAATTTTGAACCGATTTTGATGAAACTTGACATGCATGTTTATAACCCAAAGATCTTGGTTCCTTTCGATATTTGCGCCTATCGGAATGTAATTTCCTGAATTATGGCCCCTGATTGTCCGAAAAATCACCCTTTTTAGCTTGTGGTCTCTCTGGAGGTCACAATTATTATCCGATTTAAAAAACCGTTTGATTATATCATCGTTACACCCTAAGGAAGGTTGAGTTCGAATTTCGGGAAAATCGGACGAAAATTGCCATACAAATTGGCCGCCGTTTGTATGCGAATACTGTTAAAAAATGGTATATCAAGGTTGTGGACCCTGTGGAAGTTACATTTTTTATTTGATTTTGATGAAACTTGAAATTCATGGTTATAACCCAAAGATCTTGGTTCCTTTCGATATTTGCGCATATCGGCACGTAACTTCCTGAATTATGGCCCCTGATTATACGCAAAATCGCCTTATTTTAGCTTGTGGTCCCTCTGGTGGTCACAATTATTATCCGATTTAATAAAACGGTTGATTATATTACCGTTACACCGTAAGGAAGGTTGAGTTCGAATTTCGGGAAAATCGGACCAAAATTGCCATACAAAATGGCCGCCGTTTCTACGCGAATACTGTTAAAAAATTGTATATCATGGTCGTGGACCCTGTAGAGGTCACAATTTTAATTCGATTTTGATGAAACTTGAAATGCATGGTTATAACCTAAAGATCTTGGTTCCTTTCGTTATTTGCGCATATCGGATCGTAACTTCCTGAATTATGGCCCCTGATTGTCCGAAAAATCGCCTATGGTCCCTCTGGAGGTCACAATTATTATGCGATTTCAAAAAACGTTTGACTCTATCACCGTTACACCCTACGAAAGGTTGAGTTCGAATTTCGAGAAAATTGGACCATAATTGCCAGAAAAAATGGCCGCCGTTTGTACGCGAACAGTGTAAAAATATGGTATGTCAAAGTTGTGGACCCTGTAGAGGTGACAATTTTAATTCGATTTTGATGAAACCTGAAATGCTTGTTTATAACCTAAAGATCTTTATTCTTTTCGATATTTGCGCATATCAAATTGTAACTTAATGAATTATGGCCTTTGATTCTAGGAAAAATCACTTTCGGTATTGCTTGTTCACTGTCTATCTCTCGAACAATTGTTATCTGATTTAAAAAAAAAACTCTGATTATATTACTGTTGCACCGTAAGGAAGGTTGAGTTCGAATTTCGTGAAAATCGTACCAAAATTGCCGGACGAAATGGTCACCGTTTGTACGCGAATATTGTAAAAATATGGTATATCATGGTTGTGGACTCTCTACAGGTCACAATTCTTATCCGATTTTGACGAAAAGTAACATTTCTAGGTTGTGTACCGTCACACCATAATCATTGTCGGCTTCGAATTTCATGAATATCAGACTGGAACTGACCAACAAAATGGCTGCTCCCAATACAGTATGAAATACAGGACTTAATGATGTAGGAAAAATCACTTTCGGTATTGCTTGTTCTCTATCCATCTCCCAAAAATGTGGGCGTATCCTGCCTGGCAGTGCCAGCCTATCTTTTACTATTATTATAATTGATCAATACCACACTATATATAGTTGATTTATAGCAAAATCTGAATTAATGATATGAAATCTTGATGTTGATTTAAAAAAGCTGATGGTATTGATCAGCAGATGGTATTAATGTTTTTATTTGTTACATGGATTTAATGGCTTTAATGTTTTCTATTTTATAGATTTCCAGAATGGAGTATGTACATTCGAAACACCTCATTTACCGTGATGTTAAACCTGAAAACTTTCTTATAGGAAGGCAATCGACTAAAAAACAGCATATCACTCATATCATAGATTTTGGTTTGGCCAAAGAATATATTGATCCTGAAACCAATAAACACATACCATATCGGGAACATAAAAGTTTGACGGGCACTGCCAGATATATGAGTATAAACACACATTTAGGAAAAGGTAATTGTGTGGTATAATTTTTGACATGATTCCAGTTTCGTTCAATGTGTGTGTTACCAATACCAATAATATATTATTAAAAATTTAAACCCTTGTCTGACAATTTTATTTACGGTTTGATGTTATTCTGTTATCTATCCCTGTTGTTATAGTATAGTTATATCCTGACATACTACACTGGATATGTCGATTAAGTGGTTTTATCTAAATAACAACACTCCAAATTCTATACATCTATTTGTTTTCCTTGTTCATGGCAATCATTTCAACATTGGATTATATTTTGATGCAGTCCACCAATTAATATCTAAATCTATATGATGTAAAGCAATATTCAGAATATCCAATTTACTGTAATTACTGACATGTTTCCATGTATACATTGAACGTGATGATATATGGTCCCATCTGCATTATGACATTCCTATCCTTTTTACAAAATCAGTTTCTGTACATTGACAAATGCATGGCAAATTTCTTTTCTTTTCAATATTAACCATTGCTTATATATATTAATATTTTTTTTTCAAAATTTTTATGAAGTTTCATGGGATATGATTTAGAAATTAATTTTCATTTTAAAATAAGTTACACATGGACAGACATTTAGGCAAATGAGTAACATTAGTACTCAAGTTAATGTGAGGTAGTTGCTGAGATTTTTTATATGACAAAGCATGATATTATGAATTTAAGATAAATTTACATGTGTAATAATGTTGCAAGTGGACAGACATTCGGGCAAATGGGTAACATTAGCACTAAAACTGGAAGACATATTTGACGAAATGTCATCAAAATAGAAGCATGGAATTTCCCAACCATTTTCCTGCCATTTTAAATGGCATATACTAAAACATGGGACAAATTTTTTTCCATGTGGCAGTGTAAGCAAAGTGATAAAAATTTGATTGCTAGATACTTCATAAAACAATAAATGGTTAAGTGGTGAATGAATGTCATCTATTTATTTTTTGGTTGTTAGCTTGTTATCCCCTCTATTGAGAAATGAATTTCTGATCTTTTTGATATCCTGGGGTTTTTTTTTCAGAACAAAGTCGAAGGGATGATTTAGAAGCATTAGGCCACATGTTTATGTATTTTTTACGTGGAAGTTTACCATGGCAAGGTCTAAAAGCTGACACACTTAAAGAAAGATATCAAAAGATAGGTGATACAAAACGGGCAACTCCAATTGAAGTTTTAAGTGAAAACTTTCCAGGTAAAAATATTGGAAAAATAATTTTAAAAGAATGACTTTATTCCGATCTAGTAGCACAGAATCAACAATTTTAAGGGAGATAAAATTTTTTAAATATCTTTTAAAACATTAAGTTTCTATCACATTTGTCAATTATTAACAGAATTAAAAAGTGTAGTAATTAGCAACATATTTCATCATTTACCACTTGATATGATCACTTAGACATGTGGTTTGTGATGATAGTAGATATCTAAAACACCTTTAATTAATTTTAAAAAAATATTCATATTGGTATTGGCTACAGTCATAAAACATATTTTTGCACAAAGACCATAATTTTTTTATGTAATTGATTATTTGCATGATTGATTTTATCAAGAGTTACTTTTTACAGGCCCACGTGAAAATGTTGTATGTTGCCGTCACCCCTGTCTGTTCTTACGTCATCCACAATTTCTTGTGAACATTCTACAATGTTATTGAAGTCTATTAAATTTCAGCAATTTCCAATTATAACATCTACAGTGATGGCCCTTGTTTGAACCTTTTGAATGCTGTATTGACATGAGTTATCATTTGATCTGTATGCATTATTGAGATTAGTAATACGAACAAGCCTATTGAATTTCAGCAATTTCCAATTACAACTTCTAGAGTTGGGGGGGGGGGGGCGGCCTAGTTGTCTAGAGTGCCATACTTCGACCTCTAGCTGACCGGTCACCTCTGGCTTGCGACTGTGGTTTCCATCCCTGGTGTAAGTGTATGTGGCATGGAGATAGGGGCGCCTTCTCAACCTTGTGGGTTTCCTCCTGGCACTCGGGTTTCCTCCAACTGCTAAAAACCCCAACACGCAAGCGAATTATAGAAATAAAATTAAACCATATGTTAGTCCCAAAATGAGGTGGTTTTTGTCAAGTGGACGTTAAACTCTTTGTTGACCCTTGTGATAACAAAAGTTATAATCTGATCTGTATGAAATTGATATGCATTGTTTAAATTATCAAAATGCATCCTATTGAATTTCAGCAATTTCTATTGATTACTTATCGAGTTATAGTCCTTGTTTCACTTTGTTTAACCTTCTTGTTATTAATGTCAACGACAAAAGTTATATCCATTATTAACATGAGCAAAACAAAAAAGCCTATTGAATTTCTAGAGGTGTAGCCTTAGCTTCCCTTTGTTGAATCCCCTTGTGAACGACAAAAGTTATTGTCCGATCTGTATTATTTATATGCATTATTAACATGAGTTAAAAGAAAAAGACCATTGAATTTGTTGCTGACTTCTAGAGTTTGTGGCCCTTGTTCAACCTCGTCTTGTTTTATAATAGCTCTGGTTTCGTACAAAAGAATAAACATTCAACAACCCTTTTCGACTGTTTGAACGATCAGCTGCTGTGGGCGTATGTTTTGTTGCCTGGCAAATTATACTTGTCTTTGTTCCTTTGCAGAAGAATTAGCAACATATTTGAGATATGTACGGCGGTTGGACTTTTTTGAGACGCCTGATTATGACTATCTGCGCAAACTTTTCACCGATTTAATGGAGAAGATGAATTATGACTGTGATTGGCTATTTGATTGGGTGGGAAGACAAGTGGTGGGTTATGTTTATTTTGAGTATAAAGTGAAACAGCAGAAGTCAAATTTCCTCAGCACTATAGATCTGATAAATTATTTCATTTGTATTGTCCTATTCTAAAAAATGTTTATATTGATCATATTGCTTTTAAAAAAGCCCCCAAAAGCAACACGTAGCAAGTAGTCTAATTTTAAGAATATGACCAAAGATTATTATTTTCAATTTATGTTGTCACTGTGCTTTAGTATTTTTGCTGTTATCACTGCCTTAGAATTTAGCCTTAGTCCTGAATTCCAAACTTTTTTAATTTCTTCTTTTGGAAGACATATCAGCTAATACTATAGTCCTTAATCTTAATTTTTGAAGTTAAGTGTATGTGGTAGTCCCCATCATCCTGACTATGTTTTTCATTATGATCATAATACATTGTTACAGCATTAGATTTAGATAAAATTTGTTTAAATTTTTTTGAAGAAGATAGTCATAATGACTGATCAGTATGCAAAGGGAGATAATTTATGGTTAATGATTAATTATATAAGAGGAATATTCTCTTCATGAAGTATAATAGAATTTTGGAAAAACTTACTTACCTTATCACATTTTTTTTTTTTTTTTTTTTTTTTTGTCCTCTGCCTTTTGAAGAAATTGGGGAACTACTAAAATGGGTTTGTCTGTCCATCAAACTTTTTGGAACAATAACTCTTCTAATTGTGGAACAATAACTCTTCTAATTATGGAACAATAACTCTCCTAATTGGAGTAGAATGAACCTTCTAGTTGAGGTAGAATATCCAAATTTGATCTTGATATTTATCATGTGAATACTGAGTTGGATGATTGAATAATTCTTTCGAACACAGTGACTTTGAATGTTATTAAGTGAGAGTGGTGAAACTTGTATAGTTTCATTATATAAATATCTTGACTAATATCGATCATAGGCATTTTCTGCTCAGACTCAGAAGAGGGATTAGCGTCTGATTTTACATCAACGAAGTTTGATTATGAACATTTTCTGCCTGGTCAAAGTAGCAATAAACGCTTTGATAGGTCAAAATATAATAACTCTGATTCTGATTAAGCTAGAAAGTTTTGACAGAGTTTGATGCTTTTGATTTTATGCAATGCAGAAATAAGAAATTTGAATAGTTGAAACTTAGACACATGATAACTTTGATTCTTCTTTGGTGAATACATGTAGCTTCACTACATCAATACTGTGAGTCCGTTACTAATTTTGATTTGAGCATTTCCTGTTTTGATGGAGATGAGCGATTTGATTGGTATAGACTTTGGAGCATGATAACTTTGATTCTTCTTTGGTGAGAACTGACTGATGAAAACTTGGTGTACAGTTTCACTACATCAATATTTGACTAATTTTGATCATGAGCATTTACTGTGCTAGCTAAGAAAAGATAAGTAATTTGATTGCTCCATGCTTTATAATAAGATAAATATGCAAGTGATTAATTGATGTCATCTTTTAATTTTGGGATTTAGGTGGGGGACATCAGCCTCACTGTTGGCTTGTTTTGTCTATTATTTTTTTACTTGTAAGGCTACGCCCGTTTCAATCAGTGCTGATACGACTGGACCCTCACCACAGAGAGATCATACTCGAATAAGACATGATACAGGCATGAACCGGGTAGGTAATTCCACACTTGCTCTAGAATAAGAATATGTTTTCATAGTTTCACAGCAATTAATTGTTTCATTAAACATTAATCTAATTCTTATATCAGTTTGACTATCTTCATAATCATATCTGATAAATTTGATTGGTTTGCTGTTTTATGTTACGTTTTTATTTTGTTTCTCTTAAATGTATTGTTATGTCCATGCCATGTTTAGTTTGCTTGACATTTATCTTTCAAACACTTAAACATACACTGTTTTATGCATGATACTCATCATAGCTGTAAAATACAGAATCACATACTGCAGTGTAATTGATTAACTACAATCATATAATCATCATTGTAATATTTATAAATATTTATGGCCTTTCTACTGTTTTTCTCTCATCTTAACAGTATTCCATTCATTCTTTATACATCAGTATTTATTTATTCAAACCCAGCCTTTACCCCCAACCTTTTTCTATAAAAGAGTTTAGGGAAATAGATAATAAATTAAAACATGTCATTTCTTATTCTTTAGAACTTAAATTTTATCATAAAAAAACAAAACCAAATTATTAAATTAAATTTATGATAATGACTTTGTTCATTGATCATGCAGTGTATTCGGTATAATGCCAAAGGGTTAATAGGGGAGACATTGTTGTAGGTTAAACTATCTTTATATAGGTTAAACTGTCTTTCTTGTATGCCTGTTTTTGTATGGTTCATGCTTTCGATAAGGTAACTTCTTCTGCATCTGATTTTTTTTGTTTTTACACTGAATGAAACAGAGATTTTTTATTATTTATTTCATTCCACTTCTATTTCGTTATTTTTTTTTTTTAGTAGCATAGAGACATGATTTTTGAATGTGCACTGAATGTGTAGATTAATATTTAGTGTATGGAATTTTATGTTAGATGCCAAGACTACATTGCTTGTGTGAGCTTCTTGTTAAATAGTGCTTAAGACTGTCATTTTTAAGTGCCAGCTTTGTGTGTTTTGCTACACTTAATAAGATTAGTAAGAAAAATGAATTAATTGATAATATGTAATTTTAGTAAAATTGTCAAAATGAAGTATTTTATAAATATGTATATGATTGTTAAATTGAAATGTAAGAAAATTACCACTCTGCTGTGTCTATCTAACATCACTAATTTGCCTTTCAGTCGAGTGGCAATACACGGGGGCATGCGTGGGGAGAACAACCGCGTCTCTCTGATAATTTTCTGGGTGCTAACCTAGCCTCAAATAGGCATGGGGGTTCAGTACAGGTACGAACTTCTATGTCTTCTAATAATATATTGTACTAATAGTAATTATGAAGTGAACTTTATTGAAATGCTTATGTTATTACTTAAAATTCTACCCCAATAACTCTGCTTATTGTACATGAAACATTGCATTTTTGAGGACATGTATTTTAATGGTCTCATTAGCAGTGTTCGACACTAATTTTCAAAAACCTTAGTCTGGAAGTGTCTTCGGTGACTGGTCAGTGCGGAGTCCCTTACAAACGATAGAAAAAATCCTCAAACATGGAATTTATGTTATGATGTATTAAGTCACTTGTACACATGCGTGTAGAATACATGTATTGTCGCACTTATGTACCTACTACAAATAAAATGAATTTAGTAGTCATAGAAAAATAGTTGCATTCAACATTCTAATAGTAATACCATAACTAATAATCTAAGGATTATCATTGGGTTTTTTCTTTCTTCATTATGCAATCAAAACCGGGGAATATTTAAAAAGGTTCAGCTGGCTTGCCGTATTTCTGCTCATCACCCTTTTTTTCGAAACAAAGTTATGAGCATAAAAATGTCCTCAGTTCGATAATGCGTATTTTCTGGTCAGGTTAAACAATTTGATTTGTCGATGCTTTGGACCCCAATAACTCTGATTTTAATTCTGTGTGAGTGCCAAAGCTTTGTGTATAGTTTCATAATATCAATACATTGACTAAACTTGCTAATTGATAGTGAACATTTTCTGCTTGGCCTCCTCATGATTGAGGTAGAATGTTCAACTTGGTGTAACTATTAACAAAGTTTGATGACTATTTTCCTCGAAGGTTTTCCACAAACTATACATGCTATTTGATTGCTTAAGACTTTTGAACAAGATAAATCTCATTCTTATTGAGTAATGAATATTTCTGCTTTGGCTAAGTAAAAAGAAAGAGCTATTTGAGGGATAAAGACTGGAACACAATAACTTTACTTTTATTTGAGGGGAAATGTTTAAAGTAGTTGTTGTATATACTCATTAGTTTAAGGTCTTAATATAATTCTATAAGTAATATTTTCTGCTAAGGCTAGGCAGAGATCAAAGAAATTGATTGGTCAATGCTTTGGGTGATGATAACTTTAGTTTTAATTGAGGGAGAGTTATTAAACTTGGTTTATAGTTTCATGATCCAGTAACCATAACTAAAGTGCAACCATGAGTCTTTTCTTTTGGGCTATGCCTAATTGCTTGAAGCTTTACAAAAGATAAATATGGGTATATATGTCTGTATTTCCTCAGTTTGAGCAAAATGTGTTCTTTGTTCCAACTTCTGCCAAATGTTGCCCAGATATTGAAATTTACACATACTCTTTATGTTCATGAGTTCAAGAAGCAAATAATGGCTTTTGGAATTATTGCCTTTGACAAGCTTTTAAAAAAAGACCATTTCCAATACGGTAACTGAAGAAGCTAAAGTTTTATGGTTATGACTACGAACACTTTATTTGTATAATAAATGTTATCACCAGGAAGAACTAGAATTGTTTCTTATTATTACTCTATGGGTTGTTACTCTTATTCAGTTTTTAGTATCTTTTAACTACCCCTATCACCTACATCAGAATGAATATGTGACAGCATTTGTGGACTGCTAGGACGATGTACATGTATATACCGTGGGTAAATGTTTTGTTGTCTGACAACCTTACAGACAGCTTTTGGCCTCTGCACTTATGCTATGTCGAACACTGCTCATTTGGGAAAATTATGTAAAAATTTGAAGTTAATGAGAATCATTAATATGTTGATGAAATTTCTATCTTACAATTTTAATTCCCCCTAGATTTCCCTTGGGTTATTGATCTCTGCCATTTCTAACTCTTTTTCTTCCTCCCTGCTTTCATGAACCTAATTATTTAATTCATTTATTAACAAAAATTGCATCATTTCTCTGATCTTTTCTTAAATGTTAACCTTTTTTCTTGTTTCTTACTACTAGTACTAATATCATTATAACATGTACTCATAACTCATTGGTGATTGGTGATGATGTTCATCATAGCCTTATTACTTAGCAAACAAAGTTTCAATGTGGAATTTATGTCAGAACCTGCGAAATCTGCAGAGGTAATATACCCAAAAACACTGACTTACATAACGGTGGTACATTTTGAATTAAAAGTGTCTACTCGAATTTCTGAAGTGAATACCTGGATCGAAAGATCTAATTTAAATGTACGTGCCTTATAAGTAAATGTGATATATTCTTCACATCTGTCAGTAATGATCATATCTTTGACTTCCCCAGTGGTCTTATTCCATGTTTGGTGAACGTAACCAAACATGGCTAAAGAGTCGACTAGTTTGTAAATTGTTTTATGATTGGTTCAGAGAGTCAAACTACGATCAAGGTCAGAGCAGATAATTTGAAATTGTGAAAATCCTATGGATTAACCCAGGCAGGGTATTATAGTGGAGTAGAACGGAATGAGACCACTGGGGAAACCATGATCACTATTCAAAATTTTAAAAAAAAAACAACTTTTGTTTGTGAAATAAGGATATGTGTAATAAATCATCAAGAATTGGATATTTAGTATTACATATAATCTATGATTATTTTATGTGTATGGAAAAGCATATAAAAAAAAACATTTTTACGGTAGAATCTGTATTCAGTAGCCAGTCAACAGAATTCTCACGACTGACCTCTTTATCATCTAGTGTAGCGACCTCTCAGAGGTTGTTACTGCTAATATCAAGTAAAATTTTATGGGTCAGGAGCAAACATCTGTAGATGCATTGGTGAGTTTTGCCGTTGCTGCATATTCTTTGACCCAGATAGTCAAATCTCCGGCATAAATTCTATAAATATGTCATTAATGCTACTGCCTACCTTTGTCTCTCTAAAGAAAATACATCGATCAAAAAAAAGGCCTTACACATTTTCATATTTAGGGGATGGAAATAGATACTAGATGATCACGACAATACTCCATTTAACACAACATTTAGTCTATTCAGCTAGTGTCAAATAATATTCTGGGTTATGTGAAGCCATGATCAGAACATTGCATTATGTAAGATTTGGATAAAGGTCTGAGATGGGCGATGTTTTCATAGATTTATAACTAAAATAGTGAACGCTGGCCATGTTAAAGAGATGAAACTTCAGAATTTTTTACAGAGGAAATTAATAGTGGCAACTTGTAAGGCGATGTCGCTGAGAAGGAGTGGCTCCTCATACAGATTCTAATGTAATACAATCTTGAATGTGTGACTGATTCGGCTCAAAATGATCCTTTATCATCAACAAAAGTTACCTATTGAATAGAGCATATATTACTGATTTTGCACTCACAATTGATATGTTGGATTCATGTGATTGTTCATAGATCTGTCATATGGTGTGGTGATTTTCAACCTTTATTTGTAATCATCAAAATCCATATTTTAAAATAATCACAGATAAATATCTAATGGTATGTGGTTGTGAGAATTGATTATTTGATGTGGGGTTGTTACTAAATTAAATCATTCAGGCATTCCAGTCCAAAATTGTCAAAGTACATTTAGTAAAAAAGTATCTTATTGGACGTCTAGATATTGCATACAAGAGTGCTGAAGAATATGTTTCAGCATCACAGTGTTCTTTTTGTCAAATGATTCAGTATATAAGGATCATTCTTGACCTCACCTTAAGGTTCAATCTACATGTACTATTACCTTGGAATGCCTTAATCAATGGAAATAGATCAGGTTGATCTTACTATCAAAAACAGAAGAACATGGTTCACATGGCAATACACTATTTGTACCTGTACAATGTAACTATTGTCTCTACAATCATTTAAAGATCACCTTGATAACCTGGAAAAAAATCCAATAGTGTAACCATTCTAGATATTTAATACATGTATGTATGGTAGGAATTTCAAATAAACCATTCTTTGGCTTATTAAGACTATTAAAGATGCATTATGTAAGAGCTGAATCAGCATATTGCAGGTTTTTATTTTGGCTTCAAAAGTTATATAAATTATTATTTAGACATTTATTCACGTGACATGACTACAATCAGCTCACATCAGATGGCACAAATGTAAAGGGATAAAAATCAATCGCCATATAATGATTTAATTTAAAAATGAATAAGCAAAGTTGAGTCTCAATTAACAAGTAATATTTCTTTAATATTAAACCATCTACGTCAAATTTCAAACTGTGAAATTTTGGAACTATTATCGCAAGAACAGCCAAGCTCCTTAGCTAAATCTTACATTATGCATCTTTAACTTAATTGGTGAACTAAGCATTTTCGGTCTGATAGTAGGTGAATTATGTAGATTTTTATGCTAATGCAACCATGACTTTTCTCATTCTTTTGAATTGCTTCTTAGAATTTTTTTTATCTTCTTCACTGTCTTTCACTGTGCATTATGATAACATTAGAAAGTAGTCATTTATGATTTAATAATATTAGGACATTACAACTATTCTGTTTACAAGATCCAGTGTTATTGATTTATATGATGCTATTGCAGGTGGTTAGTTCAACAAATGGTGAATTAGTGCCAGATGACCCTAATGCAGCACATTCTAATACCCCAATAACAGCCCCACCTGAAGTAGAAGTAGTTGATGAAACAAAGTATGTTTTTATTTTCAATTTGTTCAATTTATTGAAAGCAAAGAGTTTAATCAAACATTTTTATGCGGCCACATTTTCATGTGGACATAATAGGTCGTCACTCTTGTACGTCCTTCCACAATTTAGTTGTGGACAACCCTACAGGTTGCAATTTTTATCCGATTTTGATGAAACTTGAAATATAGGTATATCTCCCAATGATCTTGGTACCTTTCGATATTGGAATGTATTGGACCGTACCTTCATGGATTATAACCCTTTATTGTACAAAAAACCTTGTTGGTTGAATTTAAGTTTTGTGAAAATTGGACTAAAGCTGGACTAAAATGGCTGTGTATGCAAATAGTGTAAAAAAATATGGTATATCACGTTTATGAACAATCTAGAGGTCACAATTTTGATCCAATTTTGATGAAACTTGAGATACATGTTTATAACTGCTTGAGTATATCACTGTTACACCCTAATGATGGTTGAGATTGAATCCATAAACTTCTAATCAAAATTTCCCAACAAATCTCTTGCAAAATGTGGGCGTATCATGCATTGCAACGGCAAATACCAAAGAGGTTTTTTTTTAGAGTTTTTTTTATACAAAATTATAAGTGCATGCTCACCTTTTATGGCAAAAGGTACTGGGACTGTATTGTAATTCAAAACTCTTATCAGTTTAAACTTTAAATCAATTGCTTGGTAGATTTTTTGTTGCCCGCCTTTCAAAGAAAGCAGCGGATTATTAAAATGGGTTTGTCCATCCGCGTCTCTATGTCTGCCTGTCTGTTCGTCACACTTCATGGGACACAATAACTCAAAATTGAGCTAGAATGTTCAAACTTGGTATTTATGGAGTTCGAAGATATGCATTTTCTGCTTAGGCTGAGCAGAGATAAGCAATGAGATTTGTTGATGCTTTAGGACATTATAGCTTTGTTTTCTAATTAAGTGAAAGTCATGAAACTTGGTGTATAGTTTCCTTATATCAATACCTTAACTAAGTTCAGTAATGAGCATTTTCTGCTCAGGGCAAGCAGAGCTATAAGCAATTTGATTAGACAAGACTTTGGAGCTTGATGAAGTTGATTCTAATGAAGTGAGAGTGGTGAAACTTTGTGGATACTTTCATGAGATCAGTACCTTGACTCTGGGTATGGATTCATTATTCCAATACCTTGACAGAGTTCAGTGATGAGAATTTTCTTCTTAGGCTAAGTAACGATAAGCAATTTGATTGGTCAAGACTTAAGGCTTTGGAACATAAAAACTCGGCTTTTAATTGAGATAGAATGTTATAACTTGATGTAGTTAGTCATTAGGTGAATGTCTTGACTCTTGTGTTCAGTTATTAACATTTTCTGCTAAAGCAAAGCAGAGCCAAGCATTTTCATTTGATTAACTGATGGAGAGTCCTAAAACTTAGTGTATAGTTTCAGTATCAGGTACTTCAAAACCATGACCGAGTTCGATTGTGAATATTTTCTGCTAAGACCGAGAAAAAATATTCAGTTTTTTTGCTCGATACTTTTTAAAACGATAAATGTGTGATTAATTAGTTTGTGTCATATATTTATTTTGGAATTTCGACAGAGGACATCAACCTCACTGTTGGCTTGTGTTTCTTTTGCCTGCCAAAACTCTTGATTGAGCATGCTGTTAAATATTGGAGGGAAAGGTTTTAAGTTTTATTGCACATTTTTATTTATGCCCTATATTCTAACTTTGCTTGCCTATTCACAGGCCTGGAAATAATGGTTTTAGATGTACCTGACAAAATGTCAGGCATAAATGAAATAGTACCTGACATTTTCAACTTAGTGCCAGACATGTATTAATAATGTCAATAAAATAGACAAATCAGTGCCAGAGAAAATGACAGGTACCAAAGGTTTTGTGCATGACAAATCCTGAATCTGTACCTGACATTGTCAGTGACAGGTGCTTTATTTCCAGGCTTGCCTATTCTTGACTGTTAAGTCTTATAAGACATATATTCCAGCATCAACTCTTATTTTAATTTAGCTCTCCAAATTTTAGTAATATTAAATTGATTTTAGTGCTTCGCCAATCAAAATTGAAATATCTACTAGAATTTGGACTTTATCTCAGTTAAGGTTTCGAGAAACAGTGCCCAGGTCTTTATTATTTGAACTTTTGGTTTTCGAGAGCACATTTTCATGTTTTGAATTTCTAAATAAAACCTTTTTGATGAGATTCATGGTTGTTTATTTATCCAAGGACAGAAAAACTAAAAATTAAATTGGTTTGGCCTAATACTGGATCAAAGAATACTTGAATACTTTCAATTGGCTGTTTTATTTTCTGCAAGAGAGATAGTGTCAGATTTAACTTCACTTTAACTATTTGTAATTTTTTCTTATTATAAGACTGTTTAGTCACAAATTGTAACTATCATTTCCAACATAATATCATTATAGCATAGGTTGTTATATGATAGTATAAGCTCAAGCCTCCAAAGTTTGAAATTAATGTTTTCCATATACATGTACATGTAGTGAGAAAAATGAACAATCTAGAGTTTTAATTTTTTGTTCTCTGCCTTTGGAAGAAAGCAGAGTACTATTATAATGGGTTTGTCCGTCTTTCTGTTAATTTTTGGGTCACAATAAGTGAACAAATCTGACTTAGTACTGATGTTCTTTATGTGATGGTCTTCACTGAGTTTGACAGTCAGTATTTTCTGCATGCTTAGGCTAAGTAGAAATGTGCAATTTGATTTGTTGAAACTTTTAGACACAATAACTCTACTTCGTACTTAGGGAAAATTTTCAAGCTTGGTGAATCATTTTATCACATCAATACCTTGATTTCAAGTTGATCCTAAGTATTTTCTGTTAAGTTTAAAGTAGCTAAATCTCTAACTCAATATCGTCCAAAGTCTTCGGCATTCAAAATACGAATTATTTGTCAATTTAAATCAACACTGATGTTGTCATTTTACCAGGAAAATATTGGCTTTTGATATCCAATATTTAAGACAAAATAAACATTTCTAGGGTTGGTACACGCATCAGCCCCAGTTCTAGCAAGAGACTCAGAGAACAAGGCTAGACAAATGCACCAAATCAAACGGTGTATGTAGACTGGAATAACCTGACACTCGAAATAGCCACTCGATTGAAATGTCTGGTGTATTTCGCCGAACATAACTGATTTGAATCAGAGTACAAACGAAAACGATTGAATGTAAATCAGTTTGTATACATTCATATTACATTATAATATGCGTTGCGACCCATTTGTGACAATTTCTAGGTCTCAAATATTAGTGATTTAGCTCCTCTAAACAGAGTGACAAACAATTTGATTCTTTATAGCATTAGAATTAAAAGAATGTGCAAGTAATAAATGTGTATCTGAATCTATTTATTTTGGGGTTGAGGCAGGGAACATCAAGTTTATTGATCACTCGCTTGTTAAAGTCTGACACTTTTCTTTTAAAGTGACTTTTCTGCATGCCCACATATATATTTCTTTGTTTGACTAAAACTTCGTAAGCTACATCTGCAGTAAGCTAGACACAATTTTATGAAAGTGAGTATACATGGATACAGAAATTCAAACCCCACTACATGTATTTTGAAGTAGAGCAGTGGATAATAATCTGCACCTTTCTTCTACGGAGAAGGATCACAAAGTGTAAATACGTAGCACGGTTATTAGAAATCGTGGATACACCATTAGAATGGTAGAGGTGGCCAGTATGGATTGGACGATATTCTCTCTGCTTTCAGGTGCTGTTTCTTCAGGCGCCGCAAGAAAAAGAAAGGTCGACAATCGTAAAGGTGTGGATCTCATCAGCTGCTTTTTACTCCTGTTTCTCTTCGATTAGACTACTGTCATCAACTATTAGCTCTATATATTATTATTGCTGTACGGTTATGCCCCCTTTCCACTTTATTACAGTCCACATTGACATGTAGTCTTGTGGGATATACTATCAGCAGTTGGGCTACTCCTAGCGTAATTTTTTACGCAGGGTTATTATTGCTTTCTGCTGCAGGTGCTGCATGTGTTGGTATGGAAGACGCAAAAGGGGAAAGAAAAAACGGCAGAAATGACTCACAGCATTTGGCCAGACTCAAGATACAGTTTTGTTACAACGCCATGACACTTCATTGAATTTGGATGTGGATTCCTTTGATGTTCTTGAACCATCATGGCACAGATTAAAACTTAGCCTTTGTTCTCCAGAAACTTATGGGCATGTTAATCAATCATTTTTATGATGAATATCAAAACTTATATCTGTTTATAATTGATGATGTATTTGAACTGAATGACCTTGAAACTTATGTAGTAAGAAGTATTTGCCCATTTAACATTAAAGACAACTTTATATTTCATATGTGCCACCTTTATTTTCCTCTGAAATTTTCGTTCATCAAGTTTGAATTCTCGATTTGAAGCAAGTATATATCAAGAAGTCAGTTGGAGAAGAAATTACAAGCTTGTTTTCTTTCGAGAGGAAAAATGATTAATTTTGATATTTAAAATTTTGAACAATTTAAACATAAGCAAAAGCTATTCTTTTTTTCTTAAAAATTTCTATTCTGATCTTGAATGTCCATTTAATTTGGATAATAGTGTGAATGTGTTTAATAGATATTTTGAAGAGTGTGATATTTTAGTATGAAGATATGATTGAGTATGGAGATGTATGAATGTTATAATTGTTCATTTTCTTATGTAATAAGAAGTTTCTATTCAATTTTGTTTTTTATGTCCCATCCAATTGACAAAATTGAGTCTGGCCAAATGCATTTATAAGTCTTTCAGCTTTTCGGCTAAACAAAAAAATCAGAGAGGCTGATATATAAATATATATATATAAAGTATATATTATCATATTTTGTACATAGAAGTAACATTTGCATGAGTGTAAATATTAAAACTGATTGCAAAAAAATCATAAAAGATGAAAAAAAAGTAGGCACATTTTCGTTATGTGTATAAAGATGAAATATAAAATCATTAATCCGAATGTAAAAATGACCACATTTCATGAAATACTGTTATAATAAGTATATGATTTGTTCATGTTTTTCCCTTCAACATCACCTTTTTTGTGGAATATGTGAACTGTGTTAAGTCAAGGCTAACAAAATTTATAGGTTTACAATCTTATATCTTCTAGATTTTTATTTAGACACTATGCATGAAATTTAAACAGTATTTATGTTGTGTATAGTACAAACCAAAGTTTCTCGTTTTCTTTTCTGACAGTTTCAACTTATTTTTTTTTTAGCAGCCTTAGAAATAAAGGGAGGGGATTTTGTAATGAGGATAGATTTATTTAATATCAATTTGTACATTATATTTTGGTTTAAAATGATGATTTTAACACTGAATTACAACATACCATTTTTGAGGCTGTATGTGTGATATTGACAATCAGTTTTTATTATGAAAAATTAAACGGACCCAATTAACAAATTGAATATTTTGGTTCGTGAACTTTTAATACCACAGATTTCCATAGAAAACGGTTTTATTTTTGTCTTATATTTTTTTGTAAATAGAAATTGTAATTGAGTTATGTTTTAATGTGATTCATTCGTATTCTCGATTCTGCTTTCAGTATTTCGTTTATTGTGTTGAAGTAGCCATCCATACATACCCTCTCTGAGAGAAACGAGAGAATAATTAAATCATTAATTAATTAATAGTTTATATTTATTCTTTAGAGTCAAATTATCATTATTTATGTCAAATTCTTCTTTCTATGAATGATATGATTTGCTGCTTTAAAAAAGAAGTGTGTACAATGTGTCAAATGAAAATTCAGTTTGCTATTCTTTTAGTTTGCTATTCTTTATAGAATAAATTGACACAATTGTGATATTAAAGAAATTAATTGTACAGATATATTCTTATTTAAAGAGCTAATGTAGGTATGTCAATACTTGTGTATTTCTCTCGTGTGAGAAGAATGTATAAGAACAAATCAAAATTTGATTGAAATATTCTGTGTGCTGAGTGCCATCTTTATCTTCTGTATATTGATCATATTTAAAGAATAGATTGTAAAAGCTTAAATAGAAGTCTAATATAAATGATTTTCAGAAGCTTGTGCAATTGATCTCTCTTTTTTTTTTTTTAAATCTTAAGTAGAATAAAAATGATTGACTGTTAATAAAGTTGATTCAAGATAGTTATTTTATAAGTAACAATTAATATAAAGAAATTGGCATATAGTTCTTTAATAGAAATACCTGCATGATTAGCTCATATTTTACTTTAGTGCTTAAATACACTTTTGTTTATAAATCAACTATCAAAGTGAAAGTTGAATTCCTTCTCGTATGTCTGTTAATGTATTAAAATAAAATATCATGCCTGAGAATAACCACTGGTATATTGTATTTAAATTATGTCATTAACATTCTTGACTGAGTCGGTGATGACTAAGCATAAAGTCTGTCAATATGTTCGTCACACCTTTTGGAACATAATAACTCTGCTTCTAAAAGAGATAGCATTTTTAGACTAGGCAGAGATGAGTAATTTGATTGACCAAGACTTTGGATCACAATAACTCTGCTTCCATTTAGGGTATGTGATGAAACTAGCATCATTATACTTCTATTAAATTATATCAATACTAATATAATTTCAGCTAGACTTGTCAAGACAAAGCCAAATCAATCTCATCCCAGAGATAAGTTTACCCATCGTTTATCTCTGGTAAAACTCACCAGCCATTAATCATCGTGAATTCCGTTGTTTAGCTCGGCCCTCATGGGTACTGATTGGCCCGCGACTTTTACCAGAGATAAACGAAGGGTAGACTTACCTCTGTTATCGAGATTGTAGCCAATGTAAGAATGTAGCTTATTTATCTTGTAAGCTTTAAATATTCAGTTGTTTTCGAGGGGGCGGCGAAATTTAGTGCTTACAAATTAAATGATTCTGCAGTCTTTCATTGTCTTTCTCCGCTGCTCATAGTCTTTAAACCTTGATTTCTTGGAAATTGAACTGCTGTAAATTTTATTAATATTCCAAATTTTTCGAGTCTTACAGTCGTGGCCAAAAGAATAGGACCACGCTTGAAAATGGTTGGATTTCTTCCGTCTAAATTCATGTGATCATATATCTGCCACCTGAAGGCCGATTTTAATAAATGAGGTATCGATGGATAGGTTATGTGAAGTATGCTCATTACGCATGCACATGCATGTTTGAACAATGACGTCATCACATGAATTTAGACGGAAGAAATCCAACCATTTTCTAGTCAATACTTCGTGTGTCCCCCACCGTTGGCTTTAAAAGGTGCTTGCTTCCGCTCCAATTTAGGGCGTCGTTGATGACGTCATAGCCGTGATGACGTCATCATTCAAATTTGCAAGTGCATGCGTAATGAGCATACTTCACATAACCTATCCATCGATACCTCATTTGTGCAATCGGCCTTCAGGTGGCAGATATATGATCAAATGAATTCACAAACCAAGTATGAAATCCAAACATTTTCAAGTGTGGTCCTATTCTTTTGGCCACGACTGTACTTCACTTGGCAAAATATTGGCAATCAATTGGTTTACTCAATAAATTCTTCATTTATCAATTAATTAAGCCCAGTGTGTCAAAGGAGTCTGACATGAGAATGGAAGAAATACATAGAAAATAGGCTGATCCCACTCCCCCCCCCCCCCCCCGATTCCACCAAAATACAAAACGTTTCGTTATCAAAATTTTTGATTGGTTCTTTCAAAGTCAATTCACCCATGTGGCATACACGTAGAAAAACCTGTCTCCATTTCTATCAAGGTTGGTGCAAAAATGTAGGTCATTAATCCCATTTCATTGCGCATCTAGAGTCGTCTACTGACAGCTAGGGATATAACTGTAACAGCAAGATGGGTACAAAATTGGACAAATTACCAGAGGCTTCGCTCGCTGCACCGGATTGCGAAGTTACAGCGCCCAGATCCCAGTTTGCCTGCTACCTATAGAGACCTACGCTTCACTTACACAACACAAGTGGAGAATGAATCAAAACAAAAGAATCCAAAGGCTCTATTTGTCTCGCTTTCTTTTATACCGTGACAGTCAATTCTTTTTATGAATTGTTAGTTTCTAACAGACATTCTCTCACAATATAACACAACAACTTTTCATCTTCAACGGAATTACAAGTGAGCTAAAACTTGACTGTGTGTGATCTGTTTTCGCTCTGTACTTCATTCGGTTATATATTAACTCAATTTCACCAGCTCGGTACCCAAAATAATTCGTCTATTTGTAGCAGCTCTCTCTCCCTCTCTGTCTCTTTCCCCCGCTTCTGCATTTCCATTTTTGTTGATTTTTTGGTCTAGAATGGACAAAGAGGATTTTAATTAACATTTTCTGCCAGGTTTTTATGATTTTGAGGCGAAAGTATAACACCAGGTTGGTTACGGTAATGTTTTTTTTATTATGTTTTTTCAAGTTTGTGTATCTCAAAATTTTGGTGGTCAAGCTGATATAAATTTTAGGGCAAAAGCCATGACTTGTTGTTCCGCTGTATTGAAAAGCATTTAGCCCAACGAAAATTTTTGGGAAACAGAATTAACATTAAAGTCAGTGGCGGGATTTAATAGTGGTCTGCCTCCAAACTGTTGACTAGAGTTGTCTCCCATATATCCCATTCGGACTCAGACAAGTAATTATTTGCCCATCATTGACTTCAATGTTAAAGTTCCAATTTCATATTTTCTAAGAAAGTCAAAACCTAATTATTTCTGTCTTTTGCTCAAAAGGTTACAACTCACTATTATATGATCATCGGCAAAATTTTTTGGGCATTACAAAGGCTCACACCCGCTGATAGAGGAAATAGTTACTCAATTACCTCCCTTGTTTTCCCATTCCTCTCCATGGACGGCCATCTTCAAACGTTTGAATTTGAAGTTGAAAATGATATTTTTGCCAATTTCTCAACTGGCAATAGTGAATTATAGGATTAATAGGATTATTCTTTAAAAAGGTAGGACTGTTTATAGGTTCAATCTATTTTAGGGCTTTATTTTAATACATTTTAAAAATATAACTTAAAAAAATGCTATTGGAACTTTAAATGGCAAACTGATCCCGCAGTGAATATTCGCTTTGTAATTCTCTGTGAAACAGATTGGTTAAATGGATGTAACATCACAGACTATAGCTTTTTGCTCAACATTCCGTTTGTTCCAATCTTAAATTTGTAGAGGGTTGACCGTTTAGATTTTTTGCTACAAGAGTACAATGATTTTAAGTTGACTGGGGTGAAAATCTCACCTCCGACACAATGATTACTCTGCAGAAAGACACTTTACACCCCCCATCCCTCCGCTGTAATATCAACAGTATTACCCAAAACTGCAAATTTGATCCCTTTTTCTCCAATTCTAGACCAAAAAGTCAACCTAAAAATGCAGGAAAAGGGGAGAAAAAAATTAAGGGAAAAATTATCTATTAATAACTCGCACTACATTCGCCACCATGAAATAAAGGGAAATAATTACTAGTCTTAGTCCATTCGATCATAAACTTAGTGGGAATGCACGATTCATAGAACGTCCCGAATTAACAGAATAACAATCGAGTGACGTGGAATTCAGTCCTGTCAGTCCAGGGGCGGATCCAGGAATTTTTGCAGGCGGAGGTTTGCCAGGTTTCTGTTACGGAAATCTGCCACCATCGCCTCTGCATCATTTTGCCCGAAGCAGTTAGGTGTTAAAGGGACAATCCCGATAAGAACAGAGTCTCAAAAATTAAAGTCCGAGTATTCATGAAATTTATGGACCAAAATATAGTGGCATGGGTAGAGCTGGGCGATATTTCGGTATTTCGATATAAAACCGTCACGAAATAAAAACCGTGAAAAATACCGTCTTTAGAAAAATATCGAAAAACCGAACATACCGCGATATATCGCGGTTTTGACTTTTTTGGATGACATTTTACATAAATATTGAACAAAATGTTTTCTTTTTTATGTTATTTACGATATTTTATTGCTTTATGATGAAAAAATACTGCTATAAACTCCCGAGTATTCATTCCACAAAGTTTGCAAATGCCGATGCGGAGCTTTATTTACGCCACGTGACTTATCGTCCACCTTTCCACCGGTTAGAATTATCCCTGTTTCGGTTCAATTTCTACACATCTTGACGAATGGTGAACACCGATACTTTGATTTTCAAAAGAAAGAAATCAATGATTTTAAGAATGAATTAAATTTTAATAAAGCAGAAATATAAATAATGCCAATCACATTGGGAGTCCCGGTAGACTGATTATCATTCAGCGTCGGACGTGTCATGGCCGTCGTGACCGGGGAAAAATATTTGACGAAAACAATGGGCACTTTTTGACATTGTACTTATGTTTTATAGTTTAATTTACTATCCCTGTATTGAATAATGCATTTTCAAGAAGGCATAAGCTTACTCTTGAATGGGAAAGAACAGTTTGCAAGGGTAAACAAAGTCCAATCTTACACGTAGCTATAAAAATATGCACGACCGAAAGAACAAAAACTTTTTAATGTTGTTTGGTCTTCCTTCATTCGAAATACATGTATTTTTAATTTGAATAAAATATTATAATTAATATTTTGAATATTAAAATTGTAATAAAAAACAACTTTAGCAAGTTTTCATTGCTATAGATTTTTAAAAATAATATTGACTAGAAATAATGATATTGAGGGGTATTTGCAACTTTTTATGCATGTTTATTTACATTTAAAAAGTGATAAACTGAAGGTATTGACCTTTTATAAAATATCACGATATAGTGATTATATCGCGATAATTTCAAAAAATATCGCGATATCTGTTTCTAGGTATATCGCCCAGCTCTAGGCATGGGGTATTTACCTTGTCTCAAAATTTCAGCTCAAAATATTGTGTCGTTTGGACGTGAACGTCAACACTACTTATCCGGACACGTAACCCTTTTAAGATTTCGGGTCATTTTTTTTCATTGGGTGACCTGATAATCGATTAATGTTTCTTGAGAGGTCTATACAGTGAATGACCCATGTCCCGTACTTGATAACAAAAGGTAAATTTCACCTACATATTATTTTTATAGAAAAAAAGTCTGGTTTTATCCAGATACTATATAGTAAAACGTTCTCCTTTCCAGATGAAGACTGTCAGGTTTAAGTTATTTACAAGCGTATCACAAATATGGGTTAGTAGGTGGGCCTTAGGTTATGGATTTTAAAGGATTTTAACGCAACAATAAGCAGTTTTATTCCCCAAAAAGTTATCGGGATTGGCACTTTAAGTAAACATTGCACGAGCCGTTGAGCCAATGACTACGAGGCGTGCAAGTCAACGCACGTGTTTTAGACAACCATCCGTTACAGGGATATTTCGTTAGTAATTCTCTGTGAAACAGGTTGAGATAGGCCCTACTTGCGCCGTTGATTACAGATTAAACATCCATAAGTGTACAAATGTGTAATTGTTATTGATGTGTTCCAATTTGAATATTGTTTACAATTTTGGGCGTGTCTGTTAGGGGTAACCCACCGCAGAAACTGTCTTGACAGTGGTCATTCAGGACTCCTGTGGTGGTGGGACTGAACAATTCCAAAGTTGTTTTAGGTGGTACAGATTTAAGCTAGCTGTTGACTGATAACTCTTGTCACGGATACTCCAACACTACACATGTGTGGTAATTACATAGCTCTGTCAGGGGTTCCCCAAAACTAGAAATGTCTGTCACTGTGTTTTTGTGATACCTGAAGATGTAATGTACACTACTGTGTGAATTTCATGTGTGTGTGGTCTGAACCCTATGAGTTATGTGCCCTATATAGCTCTCTTGTAATAAAGTTATCTTGTACGTAATGTGGTAATGTCGCCTCGTGCTTCTGTATACAAAATATCTACAATTAGACAAATTAGATAACATAACATGGCGCTGCGAGCTGTTTTACTTCCCTAAAACAATTCTCGCTATTCATATAAAGCATCGGAACTGGTTCAAAGATGTCTCGGTCACCGACTCCTCCTACAACGACCAAAATCAACTTCGTCCTTCTGCCGAACAAACTTGATCTTTCGGTAGACAAAGGTGAAGCATTGAAGACGTGGAAAGAGCGATGGGATATATTTTCAAACATCAATGAGCTAAATCAAATGCCCCCTACTACTCAAGTCGCCCTTTTAAAATCGGCCTTAGCAGACGAAACACTTAAAATTCTTCGCAATCTGCCATTGACAAGAGTCCAAAGGGAAAGCCCAGTAGACATTATTGAGGCATTGCAATCCTATGCTTTGGGTAGCCTAAATGAAGTTGTAGAAACCTACTACTTTAACAGAAGACACCAAGAGGTCAATGAAACATTTGATGATTTTCTCACAGAGATCAAAGAAATGCTAAAAACTTGCAACTATCCTGAAAATATCCATAGTCGTTTATTAAGGGATAAGATTGTCCTGGGTTTGTCTGACAGTGAGACACGCAAGAAACTCCTGGCCGCCAAAGATCTCACCCTGGTAACAGCCACAGAGATATGCCGTGCAGAAAAATCTTCAGCCCAACACGTGACCACACTTGAAGGCAAAGAAGGCATCAATTATATGTCCAGCAATAAAGCCCAGAGGCCAAAGGCATTCCAGTACAAGGCACCCCCCACAGTAAAAAAGCCGATACGCACCTATAACTGCAAGAAGTGTCTTACAACTCATGCTCAACGTCAATGTCCTGCATATGGTAAAACTTGCCCAGTATGTAAACAATTGGGTCATTTTCGCAAGAGTACACATTGTAGGGGAATGCAGCAAATTTCCAGCATTTGCTCTAGCGTTTTACATACCTCAGATGACGCGGACCTGGAATTTTGTATAGATATTTACCTTGGATCGCACCTTCACAGAGCTTGCCTAGATACGGGCGCAGTTGTTTCTGCGATTAGTCCAGTATTGTTCCAAAATATGCAGCTTCCTGTTCCTTTGCAACCCTCAGATCGATCACTTGTTGGTGTAGGCCACTCTTGTCTACAATGTGATGGCTACTTTGAAACTGAACTAAAGTACAACTCCATCAACACAACCCAACGTATTTATGTGATCCAAGGTATGAAAGGCATTATATTAGGAAGACCTGCCCTCCGAGCATTGCATTTGATTCCAGAGTACTGGCCTAATGCCTATCCATTGGCTATGGTTGTCAACTTACAACAAAAGGTTGTACACAGTTTTCCAACCATCTTTGATGACAAACTCAAGTCCATGAAGGGTGAACAGCTCCACATCCAGTTACACGATGATGCAAAGCCATTTTCCGTTCACACCCCAAGACGAATTCCGCTACCCTTAAGAGAGAAGCTTCAAGCCAAGTTGGATAGCATGGTAGCCCAAGGAGTCATCACCCCAGTCACAGAACCCACTGCGTGGTGTCACCCTATTGTCGTAGTCCCGAAGAAAGACACTGATGATATAAGAATGTGTGTCGACTTCACCAAGCTCAACAAATATGTTATTCGAGAACGCTATCAATCATTAACCCCACACGAGGCGATCGTCTCCATATCAAAACATGAGGCCAAGATCTTCTCCAAGGTTGATGCTTTGACAGGCTATTGGCAAGTCGCTATTGCCCCAGAAGATACCGACCTAACCACGTTCATCACCCCATTTGGCCGCTATAAGTGCCTTAAGGCCCCATATGGGATAAGTAATATATCGGAGCATTATAATCGACGCATGGATGCAGTGGTTCACGGACTCACAGGTGTAGCAAAAATTGTTGATGACATTGTTATATATGGAAAAGATGAAGCACAGCACGAAGAACGTTTGTTTGCTTTTCTCCAGAGATGCCAAGAACATTCAGTCAATCTTAGCCTGACCAAATGTCAGTTTGGAAAGCCGTCCATTCCATAATTTTGTGGCTATATTCTGTCTTCGGATGGATACGAACTCAGTCCCGAGCTCACTAATGCCGTCAGGAATTTTCCAAAACCAAACACTATTACAGACATCAGATCATTCTTCGGCCTGGTAAATCAATTGGCAGATTTCTCGTCAGAAATCGCAGATGCCCTACAGCCACTTCGTCCTCTCCTGAAGCCCAAGAATCATTTTGTTTGGGAACAAGCTCAAGAAGACGCCTTCAGACTAACCAAGGATCTTCTCACCAGCACACCAGTTTTGGCCTACTTTGACCCCAGTTTACCAACCCAGCTTAGAGTAGATGCTGCCAGGCTACATGGGTTAGGCCTTGCTCTTACACAAACCCAGACAGATGGTACATGTAGACTTGTACAAGCAGCTTCAAGGTTTTTGACACCCACAGAGTCAAGATATGCTATGATTGAAATTGAAGCACTAGGAGCAGCCTGGGCCATGAAGAAATGTCATCTTTTTCTCCACGGTCTTCCTCACTTTGATTTACTTATTGACCACAAGCCACTCATTCCAATTTTCAATCAATATAGGATTGATGAGATTGATAACCCTAGGTTACAACGTTTACGGATGAAACTATGCCCGTACAATTTTACAGCTATTTGGGTAGATGGTAAAAAACATTTTGCCGCTGACGCTTTATCAAGAGCACCCGTTGATCAGCCAGCCGAAGATGATATTATAGACCAAGATGATAGCGAAGCGCTAGTAAACACCATGCTGTCTCTCCAGTCGATAAACACCTTGTCAAAATCTTTAGTCAAGATCCAAGAGTGTATGGTCAATGATCAACAAATGTCAACCCTTGCATCCACCATTGCATCCGGTTGGCCAGACTCCAAGAATGATTGCCCTGAAATTATTAGACGATTTTGGTCAGTCCGTTCAAGTCTGACACTTCATGATGGTATAATCCTGTATGGTTGTCGTACCGTAATACCTAAATCTATGCAACGCCAGATGCTACAACAGCTCCACGATGGTCATTTAGGCATGGAAAAGTGCAAGCGTAGAGCTCGGCAGTCTGTTTACTGGCCTGGGATAGACAGAGCCCTGGAAGATCTCGTATCCCAATGTGAAAAGTGCCAGATAACCCAACACTCACAACCATGTGAGCCCCTTCAGCCACATCCAATGCCTGAAAGACCTTGGCAGAAGGTTGGCACTGACTTATTCCAGTATGGCACAGAAAATTATATCGTTATTGTCGACTACTTCTCCTTTTGGCCGGAGTTATACCGTCTGCACAAAGATACATCGTCTGAAACAGTCATATCTGCACTGACCGACTCATTTTCCAGATATGGTATACCAGACGAAATCATTTCCGACAATGGAACGCAATACACCTCAAAGTTATTCCGGAAATTTACCCAAGAATGGAACATCCGGCATTCGACATCCAGTCCCAGATATCCCCAGTCCAATGGAAAAGCCGAGGCTGCAGTCAAGGCCTTGAAGAACCTAGTACGCAAGTGTCGCACCCATAAAAATCCAGACTTGAAATCTTTGCGGAAAGGATTAATTTCATTCCGGAACTCACCCTTACTTGGTGGTCAGTCTCCAAGTGAAATGTTCCTGGGTCGACGTCTTAACGATACCCTACCACGTCACCCGACAGCATTCCACAAGAAGTGGACCATACCCGATGACCGTCGAATTCAACGTCAGCAGTATTCCAAGAACAAGCACCAACAATGGTACAACCAGCGATCCTTCCCGTTATCTCAACTTAGTGTTGGAAACCATGTCATAGTCCAACACCATAGTACCCATCAATGGACGTTACGGGGCAAAATCACGAAAATATTGCCACATCGCTCATACCTGGTAAAACTCTCAACAGGAATTACTGTTCGACGCAATCGTCGCCACATCAGGCCTTATCGATCAATGCCGATCCCTCCTGGATCTGGGGGAGGTGGAGGTACAGAAGTCAATACGAAAGGTTCAGCAGTCAAATCAAAACCTATCAAGTCCAAAAAAGTCCTCAAGACAAGATCTGGCAGAACCATTCACAAGCCAAAGAATTTAAAAGACTATGTTTTAGACTGTTAAAACTAACGGTGTTTAAATGATATTAACTCTAAAAAATCTTGGGGGAGGTGTGTGGTCTGAACCCTATGAGTTATGTGCCCTATATAGCTCTCTTGTAATAAAGTTATCTTGTACGTAATGTGGTAATGTCGCCTCGTGCTTCTGTATACAAAATATCTACAATTAGACAAATTAGATAACATAACAATGTGGTACACGTTTGAGCTATTTTGACTAGTTGGAGGGCGTGTCATTTTGGTTGTGAAATACAACACCCACCTCTAGAAACACGACATGCTTACATTTTTATCATACCAGATATACATGCATTGATACCATAAAGGAAAAAATTAGAAAACTTTTCAGCTAGGTTAACCCCCTGGACTCCTGTTCTAATTAATTGATTCAATATCCTAGCATTTGAGGTCATTGCTGGGAGAAATTCCTGTGGACGAGTGTAATCGAGTGGGAAGTTCACTATAATCGTGAATATGATGGTGCTGAGACAGTATAAGACAACCGCAGTGCAAAAGAATAATTTTAAAATGACGTATGCAATTTAGGCCCACGGATTCACGCAAATATATAGTATTTGGGATATATTCTGGCATTGTTTTGGGGGCCGACTGGAGTGACTGCACTTATTTTGTGGTCGACTATTTTTCTCCCCTGTTGAAATTTTGTTGTTAGACCAACATACTCACAACAGAATAAGAGTGACGTATGCAATTTAGGCTCACGGATTCACGCAAATAAATAGTATTTGGGATCTATTCTGGCATTGTGTTGGAGACCGATTGCAGTGACTGCACTTATTTTGAGACCGACTATTTTTCTCCCTGGGTGAAATTTTGTTGTTAGACCAACTACTCACAACAGAATGAGAGTGAAACACAACATCATGATAAGTTGACAAGGTTATTTTATACTAAAGACTGCTCCTATTTTGCGACCGACTGCACTGATTTTGCGACCGACTATTTTTATGCTAAAGGTTTGCGTGAGTAGCGTGGCGTATACAGTGAGTACTTATTTTGATACCGACTGCCCCTATTTTGCGACCGACTGCACTAATTTTGAGACCGACTATTTTGGGGGAGGGGGGGGGTATACAATGCATATCTCGGAGGAATACTAAAATACCGATAACCTAATAAACCCACACACGCACTGCCGTAAAAAAAACTTGTGCGAATCCTCCCGCACAAAGCATTATTAACCGAATGCATCCGATTTGTGGAATACCCTGATACCCTTAGTGACCAACTTACGCAGACGCAGTGGTGATGTTTATGTTCTGACAAATTAAATTGGCTAGTGTCGAAAAATGTGATATTTACAAGAGAATAAAGGATTTTATCGAACGAATAGGCGTTCAAGCTCGGCGAAGAAAGTGGCAATTCCAGGTAGTAAGCAATTTTCGATTTGTAGTGTCACCTGGAACAGACAGCGCGGTAACTTGAAAATTGTATGCATGATGTTACTGTTGCAAAAAATGCACTTCGGGTTCCGCTTTTTCCGATAATTATTTTCAGATCCATACCTTTGATTACTTTAAACATTCATGATGTAATCCCGTGTCGGACCCCACAAGAAACAATTTACCTCAAAAAGGCGGTAGCACTCGGACTATACAAAACTATGTCAATGAGTAATTTGTTCCGAGCCCGTTACTAGTCTGGAACATCCTGGTATTTTAAAATGAATTGTTGGATTGTCATGCATTTGACAAGCTATAATGTAGAACATTTAGATTCCACTCTTAAATCTGACAAATTCCCTAGGCTCATTCTGTAAGTCTGTAGAACTGTGTCGCATGGTATTGGCCTTTAGTTCGTTATTGTAAACTTGGTGTCACTCAAGACAGAACTATAGAATATCAATCAGGCTCGTAATATTCGCAATACTGGTATCGTATACAAAACAATAATTCATTAGCTAATCCACTCTAGCTATCAACAAGTCTCCAGTATCGCTCGTTAGAAATATGTTCAAAAAGCTTATGAATAAAAAGGGGTTTAACGCCCTACTGTTCTGCTCGACTAATGAAGTCGGTCATATGCCATACAGTGTGCCATGAGTAAAATTTTGCCAGGACAGCGGCGGCACGACCTACTTTTACTTAAATCGAATTCCAGGCGAACTTTTACTTGGACGTCAATTTGTAAACGCGATCTGTTTTTTTTTTTGTCCCATCCAAACGACTAGACAGCTCCCGGTGACCTTTCTTGGCCAACAGAAGTGAACATGGGACCTCCAGGCTAACGAGTCAACGTCTTAATTACTTAGCGACCGTGGCTCCAATAAATTTATGATAAAATTATAATGTAATCCATGGTGTAGTACTGTACGGTACTATAAAATCTGTGTATTCCATTTGGGGTTTAATGTCCAACTCTGCTGCGTCGAATGGACTAATGAAGACGAGAAAATAACAGATGCTACCCACAAAGAAGAAATATCAGTTTTCAAAGAAAGAAGTAATATCAGTTTTCAAAGAAAGAAATATCAGTTTTCCAAAGTCTTTTACCGTTTTACAGTTCTGCACGGGCCCGTAGCCAGCCCATAAGTGTTATTTTTTTTGGCGGGAGGGGGGGGGCTACAGAATGTTTTGGAGGGGCTGAGGATTTGGCCGGCTAAGAACACTGCTAAGAAATCATAATTTTGGGCGAAATATTTTTTTTTTTGGGGGGGGGGGGGTTAATTCGATTTTTAGTGGGGGGGGGGGGCTAAGTCCCCCACCATAGCCCCCCGTGGCTACATGCCCGATTCTGCATCGACTGGGCTACTCAATATCGGCACACGCCATACTTTGACCGGACATCGGCCCATTCTTATACCGAATTCTAACTACCAAGGTTTCTTTTATTTTCTCGCCAACGTGTACTCGAGGTATATGTTTTTCGAAAGACTATATGTTGCCCCTTGCTAAGCCCTCTGTTCTGCACCACTTAAAGGGGGGGGGGCGCCGGAATATAACGATCCAGCGTCTTACTCACTGAGCCACCGTTGCTCAACATAGAATTAGGAATAAATAAATGAAATTGTGCCCCATTGATACGAAAATTGCCCATACGCGCATGTAAATGGCAATTATGCCCCGCCTTGAAATGGGAATTTCGTTTATTTCCCATACAAGGACAGATTACATCTCTCCGACTATCTTATTATCGCAACTTTGCATCTTTTTGTTCAACCTATAAAATATCAAGTTTATTCCCTATATATTTCTCCCCTTTACTTCAATTAGTTTTTAAAATGAACAAAACATATTGACATCTCTAAACAAAAATAGACTTGATAAATCTATTTCTCTAAAACAACAGATAACAACAACATGTAAACCAATAATATAAGGCTGGTTATACAATAACCCAAATTGACGTTTTGCCATAAAGACAAAAACCCATTAGTATTCATTAAAGCCATCGTTGTTTTTTATTTGTGAAATCGGAGTTCGACAGAATATGATAAATCACAAATCACAACATGTTATCGATGATTACACAATATGTTTTATAGTTGACTGGGAGATAAAATAATACATCCCCCGGAGTTCCGTACCAGACATTACATGTCGGATGTAATGCGACAGTCTTCCATCTGGCTAGTATCATGTTCAAAAGATAAATTTATAACTAGACATCAGCAACATTTATCATATCGGCGGGGACTAAGTTTTATTTGATTTTGATTTTATTCCCATAATTGGTGATGGCATTTCAGTTCTGTAATCTTCAGAAAATTTGTTTCTATTTTTGCTGCTATGGCTACAACTACTTCGTCCACTGCAAAGAGCCGTTGAGCGTGTGGCGTTTAAGCTGTATCTGATTTTCTGTAATTGTTTTCTCTTGGAACAACAAAACCAAGACAGGATGGCACGCTTAAAACTCTGTCGAAAGTGTTTGGACATAAAGCCATACACTATTGGATTGGAACAGCTGTTGAAATAAGACATCAGAAAAAACGCCTGTCTCATGGGCTTCAAATAGTCGTAGTGAAACCTTTCAATGACACCAACTGCTACAAGAACGTTGTTGATAAGTATTGGTCCCCAACAAACAGAAAACAAAACAACAACCACAATCAACATCTGAATAACCTGGAAAAAAACAGAACAAAAAAATCATTTATCTTGTCAAGTATTATGTCATAAATGGTTAAAACTGTACCACGTTTAACTAAGGTGCAAATTAAGTGCTAACGAGATTTTAAAGTATACGTTGGAAGCAGAACAAGGAACAGCAAACGATTGGAAACATATATTTTGTCTTTGAAAGACTGATCTTTTTTCTTTGCAAGACTGATCGTTTTCTTTGAAAGACTTGGTTTTTGTCGATTGCTTCCGTTATATTCTCATCTTCATTAGTAAAGTCGGCGTTAAGCCCCATTTCATTTCATTTCGTTTCGCGCCTAAGATTGAATTAGCACATATTTGGTTCAAATCAAGAGCCAATGAAATGAAAAGAAATGTGGCTTAAAGTCCTACTGTTCTGCTCCTAGTGTTATACTGGGCTAATTAAGAAGGCATACAGTGTGCTATGAGGGGAATTTTCCCCGGGCAACGGCAAATATGGCCTACTCTTATATCATATTCCAACTGCCAAGGAATATTTTATGGCACTTCAATATATACACGAGACCTTGGGTTTTCGTTCCACCCGAGCGACAAGACAGGGGAAACCACGTCCGGAAATCCCGATGAACTTTCTCGGAGAATGCAGGGAATGAACAAGCGACCTTCAGACGCGCCAATCAAGGGCTAAGATAGGTTTTAACGTATATTGGAAGCAGAACAAATTGGACAGTAAAGGAGACATCAGATTTCAAATATGTTCATCGAAGATTGTTATATATAAGGCGGTTGACACATTGACTAGTTTATGAGATTATATGGGCAAATCAAGATATATATTTCGGTAAGTCTAATAAACCTTCGAACTCATGTCCGACATATAAACATCGACTCGTGGTTATAGTGAGGGTGTAAATCTCCCAGCAGTCAATATAATGGTCTGAAATAGACAGAGATTAACTTAACTTAACAAACTATACAACTTGTTCGGTTGATCGAATATATTGGATAGGACGGACGTGTTATCAGCATGTATTAAGAGTGTTTCTAATGAAGCTACAGACTACGTGTCTATAGTCTATCATAGCACCAAGGTATTAATCTACAATACTACCAACTTTATCAATACAAGAAACGAGCGGTAATGGCAAATCAACTGCAGGGGTCTCTTTTTTTCTTGATTATCAATCGTTATCCGTTATACGTCATAATGGTTTGATAGAACATTGTCTATCTTATTCCAGGAAGGGGTCTGAAAACATCGTTAAAACTGAAATAGCTCCGGGTACATTATTTTAACACTAAACATGTCTACTTTTGAAAATGATCTTAGTTACGAGTTGTTGGCAGATATCTTTTGTTTTATTCTGATCGTGTAAAAGTTTATCAAACAATAAAATCTTATCTTTAGGTAGTTTTAGCGTGATGAATCTCATATCACAAGCCCGTCTTGTGACTGACAGTCTGAAACTTTAATTTCTTCTAGTTTCTAGTTCTCTACTGATTACACACTAATATTTTGGTAATTCATTGCTCCGAATGTTTAATGTTCCAAAAGCCTACTGTAGTAAGTTTCTAATAACTTTTAACCAAAATGAAGCACATAATGAGCGATATATAGTTACTTTATAATATGTTGACCTTTTTAATTCAAAAAGTCAGATTAAGATAGTACATCAGATAACTGCATAATTCCACGGAAATCTTTCACTTGTTGACACATATATCATATCAAAATTCGCACAAATACTCCTTGTGGAAATGCTATTGAATAAGCGATTAGCCGGTGTCATATTTTATTGTTCCTTAACATATATTTGAAATTTCATCTAAATACTTAACATACTGTTACATTTTAATTTTCATCTAAAACGGACAAAGAATTATGAGGAATTTCTCGATGGACTTGCCAATGCAATGGGTTTTATTATTTCTTTGATTTATCAGACATGTCTTTCCATATATTTTCATTTTGTACATTATATTATTAATCCCCCACTCTGATAATTAAAAGGTGTGTTATTTAAGCTTCTGCAACGTCTTCACAATTTCTTGTCTGATCACGAGTGAAGATCAACTGGATCATCCATTAATTATGTGCAGATGGCACTGATTTTCGACCTTGCGTGGGGGATAGTTTAAAGTGTAAGTTTATCTCAAGTTTGATAATAATCAGTATGGTTGTTATATTGTATTCCGAATGATCAACAAGGAATTTTAAGAAATAATATGCACAGGTTGTGTTTTAACTGTCTTAACAGGCAATGATGCCTTGTAATTAAATCAAGTCTAAGAGTCGACCGCAAAAAAAAAAAAAAAGAGAGAAGAAAGCAGTTTTCTAATTAAAAACATTTTATTTTGTTGAAATTAAAATCATTTAATTTTGTTGTTTACTATATGATGGTATGTCACCAGGGAAAAGCTATCGCAAATTTAACTCTCTTTTTTAAAATGATTTCTTTCTCGTGTGTACTCGCTAAAGAAAACAATTTAAAATTTCAATTTACTGTCACGACATCCTGATAGAAAGCGAGAATAAAATATAATTCAACCGCGTTACTTTGGGTAAAATAGTAACTCTTTAGCGATGTCATTATTAAAGAACATAAATTACTGTATGAGAAGACTTGAATTAATGATAAAAATAATTTGATAGTTTGAAAAATGGCATTTGTCTCGGTAAAAAGGAGGGCGATGAACTCTTTGGAATCAGAATAACAAGTTATATATAATTCTAACTAGTACTGGAGTTAATTTCAGACTTTGATAAAGGTCTGACCGAATTGTTCAGAAATAAACAATGAAAAATGAACATATTGAAATTTTCCGCCACATAACTCCATTCGATATCTAAGCCACCGGTAGTCAAGAGAGCTGATTACATATTGGTCAAAGGTCCAAAAATTAATTCATTTAACATTTAAAGCTACACCAAAAAAATCCTTATTGAAAACGTAAGAAAGAAATGAATTCGCTCCACTCAACAATACATTAAGTATGCGTTTTTATGTAAATGAATCCAGTTTCAAAGGTATCCCACATGGACTTGATTAAGTACCGCACACAGAACAACTTTCCATCTTTCTAAAATGTGATCGACGAAGCAACTCTGGACAGAAAGTGGATCAGCAATATACCAGTGCTTTATAAAGACGTTTAGGGGCATAATGAATGTCAATCTTTCACTGTAGCGGAAGTTAAAGCCATCCCGCCCTTGGGTAGCTTACTGGTATATTATTAAGTAAAAGATTGGAATACCAACATTTTGGATCTCATCCACTATCATAATTTTACCAGAAGTATAATGATTACATAAATACATTCTATAAAAATCTATAAAAAAATTTTAGCAGATCAATTCTACCACTTTTATTAGGTTTTAATTTCTTAACAGCTCTAGCAATTAATCCTCCTTTTATCGGAGTATCTAAAGCTTCTCGTGGCCTAATTGCAGCCAGAAATCCGCAAAGTACGCCGGAAAGTTTTAACATGGTATAAGTAATATTCGTAAGCTTATTTTCTGGCAATTCATACTAACGCGAGACTTAGCTATTCGTTTTGTTTTGTTTAGTTCTGTTAATATTAGTAAGGTTCCTCGGTTATTGTTATTTTAGTAATATGCGTGGGATCTTTATTACAATTTGTAGAGTATGTTCTTTGTGTAAATAGAAGGATTACTTGAATTATTCTATATCTTATTCTCGGAACCGACGTCCTGGTAATTAATCAGAGTGGATGCCAGACTGCTAGAAACTATAAATGGAGAACACCTTGCTTTGACAAGCGAACACAGTTGTAACCTAGTTCTTTAAATGGGGTGCCAAAATCGGGCGCAACTTAGAACTAAGAGTCTGAGCTGGATTAAGATTTTGAGGCCTGCGGTGATATTTTCAAAAATAATAAAAAGGTTTTGCGTAATTACTTTCATGCAAATCTCTCCGAAAAATTATTTTATTTAGCCTTCACAAATGTAATAATTTTGTACTTAAAGGGACATTATTTAAGATTTAGATGAGGATTTGGTCATTTTCGCTATAACGTTTCACAAAACCATAATGTAAAGTGAATATATTGACAATTTCATTCAAATTACTTTATTTTGAGCGAAATTATCAATTGAAGTTTTGACAAGATATGTACATTGATCGTAACCACCGCACTGATCATTTGAGTCTTAGCCTATCATCTCCATTAAATCATTAAATGGCCGTACCGTTGTAATCTATTTAAAATCGGGATCATAAGATGGCATCAAGAATTTTTATTCTTATCTTGTCATGTAAATAAATGTTTAATTACTAATTTATATAGCATTTAAGGCCCAAAGAAAGGCTTGCAATAGGAAGCTTTACATCACGTCTGTTTAATCTCTCGAGGGATCCTCCGGGTGGCTGCTAGACCGCAGCTCTCCACGCTCATGCCTGGTTCAGACTAAATTATCAAGCGATCGGAATCTTTTTTTTAACTAGATCAGTCTACGGGTGTGTCAAACGGGGTTTAATCTTTAATCAATGCCGTGGATCACCTAATCAACTTGCAGCTAGCATATCACGAACTTGTTTTATGCCCCCGTCAGACTGGGGTGGTGTCCTGGCTGCGCTGCTGTGTCCATACGGCGACCAGAAAATACACAAGGTCGCCGGCAAACGTAAACAAAATATTTCAAACTTTCAGGCCAGATCGCAGAACCTGAGCGTTGACTTTGAACATGCTCAAAACAAACGCAGTAACTCGGCGACCATTGGCGACCATGGAGGCACAGCACGTGCATGGCGGTCTTGACGGCTTTGAGACTGTTTTCTGTCGCATTGCAGCACACAAGGTCGCCACCCCGGTATGACGGGAATATTATCGCGTAGATTTTCATATTGTTGGCCCTTCCTTTTCACCTGACTTATCAAACCTTTTTCCGAACAGTGAACGTTATTGTTTTTTCAAGTTCCAATGTTTCGTTATAAACCCCGACTTGCTACTAGATACAGCCAATCAACTGAATCATTCTTAGATACAGCCAATCAACTGAATCATTGAAAACATCTCGCAAGACTAATATGACGGTTACCTATTTGTTTTATCTGATGTGGATTTTATTTTTCTTGACACTTCTTGTATGATTATATATTGCTAATGGTTTAAAGTTTTTATGCATTTTACAAAAATATTGGATGATCTATTTTCTTGCATGTAAGAGCATACAGTGTTCGGAATCTTGTAAGTTGCGACTGAGAGAAATATTGATAGGGTTAAATCAACGCCCCTCGGGAAATTGTGGCCTTGAAAATCTAAGCAGGTCATCTTAGCTTGCAGTGTAATATTTGTAATTTCTTTGCCCTAAATAGTACGATGTTTTTACCCAGAGGTTAACAGCTGCAAAACTTTATCTAGTGTAGCTAACGGGGTATGAGGCGGGTGGATTTCTCAACTGAGTGCAGTCGTTACCTGCAGTAGCCATTGGGTTATCGAGCGTATTGAATCGCTTCCTAGCATAATTCCTGGAAGTCAAGCAGTAGCATACTTTAACAAGAAAGTCCAATGCGTGTCAGACAGACGCAACTGCTTGCTAGAATAGTTTTCGTGATGTCAAACTGATGCAGTCCTTAAATAGAGTAGTCTATGGGCTGTAAAGCGGATGCAATCATTATCTTGATCCAAATCGTTACCTACAATAGTCCGGGATGCGAAACGAAGCTAAGAGTGCATTGGGCGATGTCAAACATTACCTACATAAGTGGGAAAAATATCTTCTTAGAGAAGTTCTCGAATGTTTCGATGTGGCTTAATCTTTAACTAGAAACTTACCCATATTTATGTTTAACAATTCTCTATTATCTTTTCATTAAAAGTTTATTTGTGTAAATCGTCTGTTTCAGCTGAATTATTTTGTTGTCTTTATATAACATGTGCTTCATAAATTTGAAGGCGATGTCAAGACATCGGATAATATAGAACTGAATTCTCTCTTTTGCCACAGTATATGTCCCGATAACTTTAATGTTCCAACGTATGCGAGTGACTATGACGTTCTTAGTTCTAGCAAAATCAATTCGCGAAAAGTAAACTTTTGGTTGGTTTCCAACACTAAACAAATTCAGACTAGCAGGCCAAATAAAATACATGCTAGAACTTATAAAGTGACTGTGATAAGGAAGATATACTCAAAGTTATTTCAAAATATGTCACAGTGGGTCGCCATGATAATGAAGCCATATTTTGTTTTCACACATTCACCAGCATCAGAAGAAATGTATTGCGTTTTAAAGAATAGTATTGATGTTTAACTTTACACACTAAGTCATATTAAAATACATTCGTTTTTTATCTTATCAAAATGAATTCGCTAGAAGTAAATTATTGCATATCAGTAGTTTAATTCCATATGCGACGGAATACTAAATTGTCAAAATGAGGTTGTTTGTCACAACGACTTTTTTTTTGACTAGAAAGGCATTCTGTAGACATGACTTATAGCATATATGATGTGATGAAAACACATTTGATAAAACCCAATTGAATACCCCCATCCCCATGTTCCTGAAGCAATGTCCGTGTGGGATTAGGTATAATCAAACAGAACACATCGAAGAGTATAGGCTACACTTTCACCGATTGGTAATAATTTAGCAATTTTCATTATTGAGATAAAATTCATATTTGGACTAGAAATAAACATTCAGGGAAGAGCAATGGTCATATTTGTTTTTTTCCCAATTAAATACCTTAATTGTTTTATCATCGACGTCATCGGTTTTGGTTCTCTTTGGCTTCGTCTTTGTATAGATGATGTCTGGCTGATTATAAACAGGAACTACTGCTCTCTGATTTCCATTGTTACTGCTGCTAGACTGCTGCTGCACTAGTTTTCCGCTACAGAGAAAAAAACAACTGATTGTAAATAAGAACAAGGAAATAGGATATAAATTTAATGAATTTTGCACGAATCAAATTAAGAGATCTTTTTGAGTCTAACCATGTAATATAATAAAACGCCGTAGTATGAAACTGAAAGACATATTTAACAGTCACGATTTCTATTATTATTCTAAAGCTCAATGACATACAGTCATGATTCATGTCATTTCCAGCTGTAGATCTAAAAACTGTAACACCTATTCAAATCTTAATAATAATAACGGTTTCATTACTAGCAATTTTGGTACGATGTTCATGAAATTCGAACCGAATATTCATTACAGTGTAACGGTGATATTATCAAACGTTTATTTTTTAATCAGGTAATAATTGTGACCTCCAGACAGACCACAAGATAATAAAGACGATTTTTCGTACAATCAAAGGCCATAATTCAGGAAGTTATTGCTAGAAACCAAGATCTTCAGGTTATAAACATGTATTTCAAGTTTCATCAAAATCGAATTGAAATTGTGACCTCTACAGGGTTCACAACCTTGATATACCATATTTTACATTATTCGCGTACACACGGCGGCCATTTTGTTTGTCAATTTTGGTCCGATTTTCACGAAACTCGAATTCAACCTAGATCACCACATGATTTATCAAACGGTTTTTTTAAATCGGATAATACTGACCTCCAGAGGGTCCACAAGCTAAAAAGTGCAATTTGTCGGCAATCAGAGACCATAATTCAGGAAGTTACGATCCGATGGGCGCAAATATCGAAAGAAACCAAGATCTTTGGGTTATAAACATATATGTTAAATTTCATCAAAATCGGTTCAAAATTGTGACCTCTATAGGGTCCACAAAATAAAACATAATTTTTTGTACAATCAGGGGCCATAATCCATGAAGTTTCAATCCGATACATGTCAATATTGAAAGCAGCCGAGATCTTATGGGGATAAACCTATATTTCAAGTTTCGTCAAAATCGGATAAGAATTGTGACCTGTAGAGAGTCCACAAACAACTTGTGGCCGGACGGACGTCCGGACGGATAGGGACGACGACAAAATACGTCCACGTGGAAATGTGGGCGTATAAACAACTATCAGTTTTAGCGACCCCCCTTCCAGCTCTATGAAAGCCATAATCAATTTTATCAAACGGTGATAATAAGGCGGTAAAAACTACTTCCTTACAATAATTACCGATTCTCTTTAAGCCTAATTTTAAGTATCGCGATTGATTAAAATCTCCCAAAACAGAACAATTATCATTGACTGGATGTTCCACAAAGTCTCTGTTAACCAATACCCTCAAATATAAAAGAAACAATAATATTTTGCAGACAACATCTTCAGAGATTTTTTTCTTCGGCAAAACAATGAAATAGCCACGAAAGTAAATATAAAAAAATAAAACAAAACCAAAATCTGTTCAGTGTATGGACATAAACAAAAGAACGTACGTATCAAACATATTTTTAATGCGATGTAAAGGAGTTTGAACAATTTTTAGGAAATATACGCAACAAGTGTAGATACTGTGATTTGAAATAATGTTATTATTAACACCAAATACCCTAAAGATTGTATAAATGAAGAATGAACTTGTTGATGTCACTGAGGATGTGCGTGGATTATGAGTTCAATTGCGTGTTTGATCTTTCGACCAAACAGTTCGTTAGATAAAGTCTAATAAAACAATGAATAAATCTGAAAAGTAATAAGACTGCTTCATTTGGAGAATGATTCTCATGGGCTGTAACTGTCACGTAACTATATCTTGTTCCTTCTTTCTTGAAAGATCGAAAGTTTGCGTGTTTCAATTTGGTTCAGTAGTGTTTATCTTACTATATGGGATAGAATTTGACCGAGACGTTGCTTGTCAGTCATGTATAGAAGTTAGTTATTGAAAGGTAACGCGAACTTTTCAATAACCTGGTATTGCATAGTTATGGAGGAACCGATTAGTGGTCTATCGTGTTTGCTTTAGCCCGTAAAGATATATTACCAAGAATATGTTAACATAGAAAGTAGAGACACCCTGGAAAAAACCCACAGGAGCATTTATACCGATGTCATTATCTGATGTGTTGTCGTAAATCGCTAACGGCTGTGCGGGCACTAAGAGACTTAAACGCCCAGTAGACCTCGACATTAAACGGTTGAAAGCGAAACTGCAAAAAGTTACCTAGGTTTCGATATTTATGGTAAATGGGCAATGCCTGACGACAAATACAATCAGAAAATGTACTCTACATCAATCAAGTCACGTGACAAACAATATTTCTTTAAAAAGGTATCTTGCTGCATGGGATAGTTTTCTTGCTTTTAAAATGCTGTGAGAGAGAATTGAATGCAAACTTTTGTTAAATAAATTAGTTTGAATATGTTTTATGGAAGGGAAAGCTTATTATTAAGGTTTCGATTCCAGGTATATATTTGACCATTTGTAGTGTCCCCTTAGTTTTCCTCGGGTTACCCAATCCCACTCTCAATCTTCAACAGAATAATTCCAAAATGACCACGTGTCGAGCGGCTGTTAAAACCCATTTTATTTACCCTGTTTTTATATGCGTAAGCTGATTTTCTCTTACACCGAGATGAACCATATTTAAATCAGAATTAAGTGAATGTCCAAACAACTGGGTCAGTAGGGCAACTAACAGCTTAAAAATCGTAGTTTAACTATACTTGTGTTAATAATATGTCATTATTCAGCCATTATTGTCAGTATAATTAAATATCGGAACAATTTATAATCTGGTTGTGTGTGGATAAGTGGTGTTTGTATAAATTTAATAATAAATGAGTTGACACATGACGAAAGACATTTACTCGTTTCACATTCAAATCATCTTTTTGTAGTTATTAGCGGATATTTTATTTCCTATTTGCGGTATTGTAGAAAAGTGGAGATATTATTAAATAATTGAGCATCAGCAACTGAATTAAAACCTTATAATTAATAACAGTAATATATTTCACTCGCTCTCACTGTCTTATAATTTGGTTTGTTGGTTATTTCTCTCGTTTTCCCATTAACTGTCAATGTAGATGTTATCTATACTACTATCTTAAAGATAGAAAACTCCAAATTAATATATCAATTTCTTAAGGGTTGACTGGGAGCCAATGACATCCCAAACTTCAATTACACATTCTAATTTGGCCTAACAGCTATGGCCGCAATCATTATTGAGTGGTCATTTTATATTGGAAAATATGCAGTGGTCATTTCCCTTACAAATATCGGCCAACAGTATCCCATTACTCTTAATCAATGGTTATTGCTTTTAAAGATAAGTGAAGAGTAACGAACAGTTTGGTCTAATTTGTAAGAAAATGTACCTTGACCTTATTGAAATTTGTCCAAAATTGATCAAAATGAGTACACAATTATTCTTGAAGTATTTCAAAGCCACCATGTTTTAAACATTGTTTTATAATTCTTTGTATTCTTGTATTGGACTGTTTGTTTCCTTTTAGAAATACAGATTACAGAATAATTTCACTGTGTCGGCCTATTTATGACTACCCACTGAGACATACAGCAACAGAAACAAAGATAGGTAATGACATTCAATTCCTGTAAAAGCTGACATATCAGATGCGGCAGTTTGAATTTGACAATATTTAATATCATATCTAAATTCGAGTTGTTTTTCAAAAGTAAATCTTCATGTACTTTGTGAAGTAAATCCTGATTATTTCTTTTACAAACCAAGTTATCTGGTGTAATAAATTGAGATTTTCCACAGATTAAAACGGATCTATAAAGCCCGTAATATACTGGTATAGATGTTAAGCATGTTGATCAATATATTCAACAACTCCTACGTGGATTATATGACGAACACGTTCAACACAATAAGTTAATTAGAAGCTATACCTATATTAGCCGACAAAGCTAGAGAGGGTTTTGTTTATACTGAAAATCTCGGGAGAGACAAAAAGGTTTTCGCCTTGACCTACGATTCAACCAAACTAATTTCCTTAAACGGCATGAAATAAAATTAAGCATCGACAGTTGAATACAATATCTCCTTCCATACCACAGCCGGCAAAAGGTTTCAGTGAAATTGATTTATGCCATGTCCGACAGTTGATATTTCTACAGTGAAATATGAAGATTAATATGTCCAATATCCAAACGTTAAGATAACATCACTTATATCTTCATTTACTTTCTCTATATAGAAATCGCTAGAATCTACAAAGATGTTTACAATCACTGTCAACGAATCAGTTCAGGTACTGCGTGCGAAACACGATTTGAAAATATATCATTTAGTTTACAATACAGAATGGTTAACATTAAGACTGAGTGTCAACAACTAAGCCAGTCGTTGGTATTTTAGTGTGAAAATACTCATCGCAAGGTAACGCTAGCCGTCACACATTCGTCATCAGAAAAGTGCAAGTACTAAATAACGGTGACTGTGTTTAAATTTTTAGTTTGGCAAGGCAACTGCCCTTGATGTATTTCAAAAGATTCACTGGTATGAAAAAATATATTTTCGCGGTAATTGGGATACGTTCCCCAATCGCAGGTTATTAGTATATATTATTAGGTCTGCGACTGTAGAGGAAAAAAAATCTGTAATGCTACTAAGAAGCTTCACAATCACCTAGAAGGCCAGACATTACTTATAGAATTATATTTACTTTTCATTTCTTACCTAGATACTCTAAGATTAGCTCTTGTTGACGATAATGCTAATAATTCTTTACATATACCAGCATACGCTACAATCATCACTGTCATAGGTATTACAAACATCAACACTAACATATATACTTCGAATACTATCTCAATTTTAGATGAAGGCCAGTTTTTGACACACCAGTATGCCTTTATCTTTACACCAACCAACACATGTTTCTGAAACAAAGATAACTTGACCAGTAAAGAAATAATCTGACTATAAATGTTAAACGCATAAATAGAACGAAGTGTTAGTAATAGTATTATCATACTATAATAAGACATCAACGTCAACATGACACTCATCCAGTCATCATGGCTGCATATATTTTTTATTGCAATAATTCGCTTTCGCTCAGTCAGGTGTTTTGAGAAGTGCGATGTAATCAGAATACCAGAAGAGAGCCAACGGAGTTAAGCAGGCGAACCTACCCTTTGCCAAGTACAAACTCGGGATCATCCAGAACAACACTTGCACAAACAATAAGCCACGTGAATTACTGCACACGCGTTGCACCACGTCACCAAGGATGATTCTTTTCTGATAATACACGAATTTGTTTAAATTTCTTACCTGTCCAATTAGAACAGGAATCGCCGTAATAAAGGAAAATGCCCACACAATGAATAGAACCAAACGAGCATGAGAATATGTACACAAATATTTGGCTTTTAGTGGATAAAGAATAGCAACCCATCTGAAAATGAAAAGAGACACGTCTTTAAACAATTTTCATTAACGGGGAAAACATCCCTTTTTTGATTCTGAAACTCCTTACACAAGGGCAAGCTGTTTTATTGTATCAATGTTTATATTAAATTTATATTTGTTTTGATACAATCTTGTGTGCCCGCAAAGCATCAAGCGACCAAACTGTTAATCTATTCTAAGCAAAAAAACGTTCACGATCTAACTGTCATGGTTTCTAAGTACCCGGCAGTGACACGGACACCAAGTTTAAACATTCTACCTTAATTAGAAAAGGGTTATTGTATTCCAAAGTCTCGACCAATCAGATTATTAAAGTCTCTATTTAGCCTAAGAATAAAATGTTTATCATCCATCTTAGTCAAGGTAATGATGTTATCAAACTATACACAAGTATCACCACCCCAGTCAATAAAAAGTCTCGTACCTCCAAAGTCTCGTACAATCAAATTGCTCATTATCGAACTTAGTCAAGGTATTGGTGTAATGAAACTATACACGAAGTTTCATCACTCTCACTTAATTAGAACCAAAGTTATCTTCGGACTCCATTCACCTAATACCCACCTATACCTAGCATGGGCGTCACACATGTGGGGGGGGGGGGGTCAGGGGGGTTCGCCCCCCCATTGGTCTGAATATACTTGCTCCCCCCCCCCCCCAAATTTGGCAAAGTAAAGTGCTCGAAATCTAATAAAGCACTAATTTTAGGACTGGAATAGCAGTAAAACGCGTTTGCGGCCATCAAATATTCCAAAATTTTCTTGGGGGGTCCATACATGGTCACCTCCGCTTCTTCGCCCTGCGAAGAAAACAAACTGACCGCAGTCCGTAAACCTGCTTCGGGCATTTTTAGTTTTGCTTCCCTAACTTCCTAATAAAACACTAATTTCACTTTTCTTTTAATTGAATATCACGAATTTGTACTGAGATGACTATTGATTAAACATTTTGTCTGGGGCCACTCTACTTTGTGCGACATTTTTCGGGCATCGATTATTACTTGTGAATGCAACTGCAACAGTATGATTGGATGGTTGGAATTCAGAGTGGGATTTTGGTTGCAAAACCATTGGATACTTTTGGAGTTGCTCACACAGGCTAGAATAGCAGAAAACGCATTTGCGGTGGTTAAATTTTCAAAATTTTCTCCGGGAGGGTGAGGCTCACATAGCCCGCGACGATTGATTGGTTGTTTGAGTCAGCAAGCCACCTTAATTAGGTAATATTAGACCACTTTGAAATTTCTTTGTTCATGGGCTGAAATAGCAGAAAAGGTTGTTTGCAGCCGTCAAATATTCCAAAATTTTCTTAGGTGGGGATAAGCCACGCTTCTTCGTCTCTCGGGGCAGGGATGTCTGTAAACATGATACACGTTGTATTGATGTGATGTTTTAGAATAACCCCGTAAAATATGCCAAACAATGTTTACAGAAGACTGAGACTTTAAACAAAATTTATGGGGACCCCCCCCCCCCCCCCCCAATATATATTTCACGGCTACGCCCCTGACACCAAGTTTGACCATTCTGGCATAATTAAAATGAGATTTATTATGTCCCAAAGGATGTGACGGACAGACAGTCCTCCGGACAGACAGATACAAAGACCCATTTCTTCGAAAGGCAGTGGACAAACAATAAGGTCGATCTTGAGGGTCGTGGTCTCTTAAATGGCGATAGTCATGAGTTAGAACTCATTACACGTATTTTCGTCATATTTCACACAAAGAAATGCTTTTTGTAAAGGTTTATTGTCTTATTACTCAACCACGCACAGCTAACAAAGTAATCCTGGATAAATAATGACAAACATGTTTAGTCAGGTCTCTTTGACTGATCCCCACAATTTTAGAAAGATACCCGCGAGATGAGATGTATCTGTTATAGAATAATAATAAACTGGAAGGTAAAGCTTTAATTGATCAGGTTACGTGGTATATATGGGGGTCGTTAACCCAACACTCGGTTGTCTTCGTAATTGAAAGCCAATACCACATAAATATACGCATGGTTACAATATATATGCTAGCTGTCAACTGGCATGAACTCATTGTAATTAGATAGTTTATAGCACTAACTATACTGTATATAACAAATGTACCCGACACACTCATTAATATAATAGATCTATTTCTGGAACTATCTAATTCCCTATAATACATCATAACGATTAGATATATGGAAATCATATTTCGTAACGAAGTATGGTCATGTATTTCATGTTGTTTTATACTTTTACAACCATGTTCTATCAACATGACTATCTTATTAAACTAGACGTTGTCTTCGTTCCGTTTGTTTGGTTAATACAGGTTTTGGAGAGAAAATAAAACCGCATCCGTGATTTGAAAATGTCTGGATAATCAAACGATTTTGTCGAATTTTGTATATCGTGGGTTTTGATTGGTGCGTAGATCAAGTCTTTATACCAATCACGGCATGGGTATTAACGTAGCATTCTATACAAAATCTGGTTTATGAAAAAACATGGTGCGAGAAGCAACCAAAAAAAAAAAAAAAAAAAAAAAATACGAAAGGTTTTATTTTTATTTAATTTGTTCGACTGAACAACGAGTTACATTTCTGAGAGAATAATTAGTATTCTCAGCCCGATCCCCTGACAATGTTTTACCTATGTAGGAATACAGTCTTGCATTTTGAAATTAAATTATACTTTAAAAAGCAAATATTAGAACCATCATATATTTACAAAATTGCATTAATGCACTTTAACTACAAAATGATTCGGTAAAATGGAATCAATCAATTACATCTTGGGGCTGTTCCATAGGCTATACCTAAAATCATCTATCAGGTTGAGAATTGAGATAGTTTTCATTTTGAAAAAAAAAATATTGAGTTACGATCGCTCGCCAGTATATTTTAATCAAATCTGATTGGGTTTCGGTTATAGACCATTATTAAGTCGATGAATACATAATGATATAGTTGAATGAAATGGTGGTCGAATTACCATGATTGACGGTAAACTGTCAGTGTAACGGTAACTACAGTAACTGTGATATCATATATGGAGTAAATATCTAATTGAAAATGACGTTGTCCTAATTCCACATCAATACTTCCCCAGCTTAATCAATGATTTGTTGACGTTACTAACATCATCTTATAAGTTTATAGGACATTAATATTCTAATCAAGTTCTACTTTAACAGTCCATAGTCATAACCTTTACGTAATAATAAAAGTACATACAACAAATTCGAATCATATGGTATACCATAATGCTGGTTGAAGTAAATTTCAAAATGATTACCTCTACCATACTAATTATAATGTTTAGCCACAGCAAGATGATGGTTAAAGTAACACGATGATCTCTACCATACTAATCATGATGTATAGCCATAGCAAGATGATGGTTAGGGTAAATATAACACGATGTTTTCTAACATTATTCGTAGCAAGATGCTGGTTATAGTAAATTTAACATGATGATCTCTACCGTAGTAATCATGCTGTTTACAAAGCGTGATGAGTCAAGCATTCTAATGATGATGCTGGTTAAAGACATAACAAATCAAAGATTCCGTATGGCATTTCGTCCTAATATATTGAGCACGTTCGCTTTAAATTGCCAACTTCTTAAAATGATTATTTTCTAGACTACGGTTCAGTGAATATCTTTTTATTCCAAAGATTCTCTACCCAACTGTTAAGAGCTGAATATGATTTAAATATAAGCGCAGTTAAAATGCTGTAATAGATTAAAAGAGATCAACAGTTTCCATCTGCTCTAATATTAGAAAACGTTTTATGCCGACACAAACATCGAAAATGAGTTTTTGATTTGTTTATTCTTCCGCATCCATATTGTAGTATTGTGTGAAGTAATACATCACCACAAAATATGCTAATTTTTTCTTAGCAACATTGTTCAAAAAAACCCTAATATTTGGATAAATGTAATTTAACTTTCGGTAAATGCGTAACCAAGTATGTCTTTTAAAAATTGTGATTTTCAGATAAAACCTATACCTCAGCTAAAGATATTATCTAATGAAGAATACAACCTTTATTAATGCGAACTGGATTTTTTTAAAAAGAAACCAAATGAGATTTTGTTATATTAAATCCTGAACAGATGGCCTCTATTTCAATCACAGTTATTGCAATGATTCATATTTAAATGCCTTATTGTTTCATCATTATTCTAATATAAAAATGAAAATCAGTAAAAAAAACAAAACAAAAAACAACCCAAAACCCAAAGCATTTCTCTGTATCAGTATTAGAAATCTTAATTAAATAAGCCATGCATTTTAGAAACCGAAAACCAGAAATGAAATCTGAAACAGTATGGCTACTCACCTTTCTATGCTCATTACTGTTAATGTCATCACTGAACATATCATCGATACAGTTTGCATATAATACACAAACTTACATAAAACTTCTCCAAATGACCATGTAAACGACACAAAGGCAGCACACTGAAAACAAAATCGCTATATTTTGATTGTTATTTACATTGAGGCTGTCCGACAATAAAACATAATCGTAAAATAACTTAGCTGTTATAAAAGTACATGTATTTGAATTTTATTGTGTTGGTCTGCTTTATAAAGTGACAATCCGTTTTGAAACTTTAGGTCAACCGATCGAGCCATTAGATATTAGATTCTGTTCCATCCCTGAAGGAAATAAACAAGTCAGACAAACCTGACTCACATCATTATTTCAGCCTATTTTTTTGTTCTATAGGTATTTGCTACTGAATTATTATAGATCAAAGAGCATTAGTTTATTTAATTCTATTGATACCATTTATAAGAGCTATTGAAACCTACACTCTTCAATTGAGACTGTTGAGTTTGTGTCGCTAAAGTTGAAAGAATACTCTTCGAAATTCGAAAAGTCGCCTATATAAGTCAGTAAAATTGTGCTTCCATAATAAATCAGTAATTGTTCTTCCAAAAGTATGTATTATAGTTTATTACCATACCGCTTCAGCTCTAGAACAGAGTTGGGTTGGAATGATAGGTCTTAAACATACTATAAGCTTGTCTACTTAGATGATGATTTTTGTTCTGTGTTCTCGCTCGAGGGAATCCTGAGCTGACGCTCCGACAGACTTCATATACCCTTATTCGCTCTCCTGGCTTTGCGTTCAATTAGGATATGGCTGTCAATCCATGTTCTAGTGTTTACCATTCCTTGGAATTGAGATGGACACGATTGCCATGACCAGGTGAATAACCCCTCAAAAACTAGAGTAACTAAATGTTGTGCTGGACAAGATTTTGGAAAAGAAACGTGTTTAGAAAACTCAGCTACAATCGCTCAAAGGAAAATTAAATTTTCCGATCAGTGTTATACACGTCGAGCTAGTATTTTGCCGTCTTCTCCCGAACTATCTTAACAGTCTCAGTCACCATCACGCGCGCGGTTTCCAGTGACATCGAGAGTCTAAGCGAACTCAGGGGGTAGATTCTATAGTGGTGACTGGTTTTTCCTGATTTGGAACACTTATCTCATCTAAATTACAAAGAGACCGTGACCGTGATTGCTGCTTTGTGTAGATAGGCCTCTCGCGTTTGTAAAAAACGGTCAATACTGTCAGGGTCGCGTATGTAAGTACGGACACATGTAGATTCAACTCTCTAGTCATGTATGCTCGTCGTCATCTATTTTGGCTGTCTTCAATTTGTCATTTTTATGTTATGTACAGCCTGTCATATTCCATGGGTGGGGAAAATGGTTTGGTCGACAGCGTTTAGCTCATGAACAAGTTTCATTATTTTCACCGCCTGTTTTCGGGTTGCCCATCCTCCCGGTATAGCTCACTCCAAATGTCTCCAACTGTCCTTTGTTTTGTTCCACAGGGTCACAATATAGGTCAGAATTCCTGAGTTGTCTAGATGCCCGAGTGCTCTTTTCAACACAAAAACCTTTGGTCCAAATATCTCCGAAGACTTATATCCACCAGTGGCATACTTATTGGAACTTGTGCCGCTAAACATTACCTGTAACAACTTATTGCGGTATATATCTCATCTTAGCACCAACATCTAACATTTGTTTCTATTCACTTAAGTTTTATTGAAATATTCACCTACTCCTGACATTTATCAATTTTGCTCCAAGGAGTTCGCAGACACCATGATGGACAGGTTACATAATAACCTTAGTTTTAGGTCGACCCTGTATTTTACGGCCAATAAAGGAGTTTTATAGAAATTGTTTCAAAATGTATATTGAGTGGGGTGTTGGGGTTGATATGACTGCGAAAATACTTTAGATAAGCTTCAGTAATACGACGTTTTACATACTACATTTTGACTACAATTTCTTAACCACTGTTTGTCTGCGATATCACTTTCGTGGAAGCGGACGTTAAAACACCAGGTTTTAGTTAACCACTGTGCGATTTTTGGTTCTCCTGGACATTTTGGCAAAATCAAAATACGGCATTTTTACTTCTCGCCCACGGTATGTCACGGTTGTGGACCCTCTAGAGGTTACAATTTTGATCCTGTTTTGATATCACAAGGATCTCTGTTCTTGGATTATAGTCCCTAATTTTTCAAAAAAAAAAATCATGATTTTGGCTTGTGGACCCTCTAGAAGTCACAGTTTGTATTTAAAAATCGTATAAACATATCACAGTAACATCAGACTGAAAATTGATTTCGAACTTCGTAAAAATCCGACCGAAAACTCCGGACAAAATGGCCGCTCCTTGTATGCAAATAGTCTAAAAGTAGCCTATGTTATACCAAGGTTGTGGACCTCTTACCCGATCTCGACCCCTTTCGATTTTTGTGCATTTCCGACCGTAACTTCCTGGATTATGATATCTGGTGGTAGGAAAGAAATTGCATTTTTTTTTTAAAATTGTTTTCTGTCCATCTTTGCAAAACGTAGTTGGTTAAAAATAAAATGATAGATTGGTATTTAATATCGAAAAATAGTATTTCTGCAAAAGGGGTAGTTTGCTTTACAGACCTAATGAATAACGATAATTCTATCCAGGGACAAAGCTGATCATAAAGTCTGTTGCGTGTACATGTTTAAACTGTTTTTCTTTACGTCAGGGAAAGCTAGACGCTAAGAATTATCCAAAACGCAATTTAGAAATGAGTTTATACTTTATCTCGGAGTTTTATTATATCTATTACATTTGAATAATTATAGCTCAATAATAAATCATCCCCGGCAAAATACTACAGACGGATAAAATACGTATGTATCGTGACGAAAATCATTAGAATATTTCTTGACTTTTATATAACTAAATTATTTATTCAATAATGTACCGTAAAATTAGATAAATTTCACTGGCATAAGTTTGTATCATAGTGTGTCATACAAAAAATCTAATTCTAAAAAAAACCGCCTTTTTGTAAAGATTTAGCGCTACAGCTGTTTCTAAGCAGCCGTTGTCCGAGTCAAAATTAACTCGAGATTAACCAGATGTTGAGTCATTTGATAATGCATGAGAAGTGGATATGATGTACGTCTTTACTAACGTAATAGCAAATGCATTTTGAACCGATTGGTGTGTGTTTCCAATAAATTATATTTTTCACGCGTGTATGTTTTAAAGGACTATATTCTTATCCGCTGGTTTTAGAGCAGATATAACAAGAACATAGCCAATTTCCCCCGAAATATTAAGACCAAGACGAGGAACTTTAGATAAATTTGGTGCTGTTTGACATTATTACATAATTATGTTGGACCCTTTTACAAATACGTGTAATTTACTTAAGCATTTCTCCAATTTTATTTCGATTTGTCTTGCTTTGTAAGTTATTTTTCTACGATCGAGAAAGGGCAAGCCGACTCCGTACTTCACTATTCTAATAACTCATAAACATTTAACAGATGGGTTCGATATTAGAATAGGCGAAAGTACCGCTGTCCGGGCAAAATTTCTCTCAGTTAATACTTGTATTTGAGTTCCGTCTCAATAATGTAAAATGTATACCACATTATGTTTTATATGTTTAATTATTATCATGTTTATATTCAATTGTAATATGCTTATGGGTGAATCTTGCCTTTTGATTGGTTAAGAAGCCAACAGTGAGGCTGATGTCCCCCGCCGAAATCTCGAAATAAATAGAGTGCACATATTAATTAATTGCATAGTCTGCGATATCACCTATGTGGAAGCGGACGTTAAACCAACAGTTTAAGTAAGTAAATTAATTGCAGTTAGAATTAAACATTCTACCTCAATTGAAAGCAGAGTTATTGTGTTCCAAAGTGTTGACCAATCAAATTGCTTATCGCTCTGCTTACCCTCTGGCGATAATATTCAGTATATCGAACTTAGCCAAGGTATTGATGTGATGATTCTATACACCAAAGTCTCGACCAATCAAATTGCTTATTACCCTGCTTACCCCCAACAGAAAATGTTCAGTATCGAACTTGGACACTGTCGATTGGGCAATAACATCCCCTGTTTTACTAAGGCGAATAACATCGCATAAATATAACAGTGTACTTTTTTTTCATTTTTGTGCTCAGTGATCTTCCTCGACTAAAATCTTTATGGACATAATATATATCTTCAAAAATAGGTTGCCAGGCAACGAAACATACGCCCACACAGCAGCTAAATCGTCCGGGCATTCAACAAGAGTTGTCGCATCTTAAGTAATTATCAGAAAATCATTAGAATTTGTTTGTTTTTTATAACGTTAAGCATACGAAACATTTAATATTATGGATTTAGCTGTTCAATTATCGATTTTCAAGAAATTCACACTCAACCATCATTAATGTGTAACGGCGATATAGTCAAACGGCTTTTTAATTTGGAATAAAATCGTGACCTCCAGAGGGTGCACAAGGTAAAGAAAACCCATACATTTAGTACAATCAGGGGCCATAATTCAGGAAGTTATGGTCCAATGTGCCCGAATATCGATAGGAACCGCATCTTTGGGTTATAAACATACATTTCAAATTTCATCAAAATCGTATTAAAATTGTGACCGTTACAGGGTCCACAACCTTGATATGTCATATTTTTACACTATTCGCGTATTAGCGGCAGCCATTATGTCGGGCAATTTTGGTACGATATTTTCGAAATTCGACCTAAACCTCCATTACAGTGAAACATTGATATAATCAAACGTTTTTTTAAAAAATCGGATAACAGTTGTGACCTCCAGAGGGACCACAAGTTAAAAAGGCAATTTTTCGAAAAATCAGGGGCCATAATTGAGGAAGTTACGATCCGATATGAGCAAATATGCAATGGAACCATGTATTATAGGTTATAAACATGTTTTTCAAGTTTCATTAAAATCGGTTCAAAATTGTGATCTCTATGGGGTCCACAACCTTGATATAACATAATATTTTCACACTATTCGCGTACAAACGGCGGCCATTTTGTCCGTCAATTTTGGTCCGATTTTCAAGAAATTCAAACTCATTCTTCATTACCATGTAGCGGTGGGGTCCACAAGCAAGGTGGGGTCCACATGTTTTCACACTATTCGCGTACAAACGGCGGCCATTTTGTCTGTCATTTTTGGTCCGATTTTCACAAATTTCGAACTCAACCTCCATAACCATGTAACGGTGATATAATCAAACGGATAAAATCGGATAACAATTTTGACCTCCAGAGAGACCGCAAGCTAAAAAAGGCGATTTTTGGACAATCAGGGGACATAATTCAGGAAGTTACGATCCGATGGGCGCAAATATCCACAGGAACCAAGACCGTTGGACTATAAACATACATGTCAAGTTTCATCACAATCGGTTCAAAATTGTGACCTCTATAGGGTCCACAACCTTGATATAACATATTTTCAAACTATTCGCGTACAAACGGCGGCCATTTTGTCCGTCAATTTTGGTCCGATTTTCATGAAATTTGAACTCAATCTCTATAACCATGTAACGATGATATAATCAAACAGTTTTTTTTAAATAGGATAACAATTTTGACCTTCAGAGGGACCACAAGCTAAAAAGGGCGATTTTTCGGACAATCAGGGGCCATATTTCAGAAACGTAGAATCCGAAGGGTGCAAATATCGAAAGGAATCGAGATCTGTGAGTTATAAGCATGCATTTCAAGTTTCATCCAAATCGCTACAAAATTGTGACCTCTACACTGTTCAGGAGCTAAAACCGTGATTTTTTGTACAGTCAGGGGCCATAACCCATGAAGTGACAGTCCGATACATTCCAATATCGAAAGGAACCGAGATCTTAGGGTGATAAACCTATGTTTTAAGTTTCATTGAAATCGGATAAAAATTGTGACCTGTAGACTGTTCACAAACAATTGTGGACGGATAGACGTCCGGACAGACGGACGAACCGGGGCGACGACAATATACGTCCACGTGAAAAAGGGGGCATATAAAAATTCTGTTCATATGACCATCTCACTATATTCAAACTTCATCCTTATCTCGAGTTTAATTATTATTTATTTAGATAGTAAGGGACGAAATACGGTTATTGTGTTCATTCTATAATATACCCAGTTCGACGTCAAGAATAATTGTTACTTACGTTTCTAATAGATTAAAGCTCCTTGAATAATAAATATTGTGAGAGCCCTGTGCTTCGACGTATTAGAGCTAAACACCCTTGGCATAAGAAACCATAATATATTTCAATGTATTAAACTAGACGTATATTCAAAAATACGGTAATAGAGATAAAAATCGTTATAAAGACATTTAAAATTAACTGATACGTCTTCCTGCTTTACCAGTCGCGTGGTATTTAACCGAGTTGTTATTCCACCGGGCCTTCTCATTAATTTTCATGTTAAAAAGTCTTTAGGTTTTCGTTTAACATGTATCAACACCCCAAATTATACACCACAAACATCGTTACAAATGGCTTATTCCGTAATGAGTATTTACAAATCATGTAATACATGGTCTTTGCCACCATATTGCATCTTTACCTAATTATTAGATTCACACTTTGTATATAGAGTCAGATCTCACGTAAATTGAGTGGCTAAGCGGTTAAGGCGCTGGCTCGCTAGGCTGAAGGTCGGGTGATCGATCCCTGCATTGGCCGAAAATTATCATCTCGATTTTCCGGCGTGGTTTCCTCTTGTCAGTGATGCAGAAAGGAGGGCCTGACAACGACAGCTGTTTAGTCGTTCGGATGGAACGGCAAAATTACTACAATACGAGAATTAAATATGATGGATACTTCTATTATCTGTGGTAGAAGGGAAGGACCACACTGATCAGCAGTGAATATTCTCTTGGCCGCTACAATCACTGATGAGGATGACATCAACGAGACTTATTGAGTCCCCAGTATTAACTTTTTTCCTCCGACAAAAATAAATTCTAAACCTTTTTTTTGAAGTATAAGAAAAATAAATAAAGACGTTTGAAGTATTTGTATTTAAAAAATACTTCCTATTTAGTGTAAATGGGTATTAAAATGAGTAAAAAGCATCATTGTGCCCGAAGCATTTACGTGTTATGTAACCAAGGCACGTGCCTTTGAGCCAATGACTGACGCCGCGTGATGTCATGACGCGTGTTGAAATCAGTCATCTGTGACAGAAATATTATAAGTAATTCGCTGTAAAAGAGATTGGGGAAATACAATGAGCAGAAGTTCAGTGAAATTACTCCACCTCTGTACTGATTATCACCTCTTTTTAAATTACATTTTACCATTCCTTACATCTCAGGAAAGAATGAAATGGTCAGTGTCATTCAGAATGTTATTTATGTAGAAAACGGGTATTGAATTTCACATGCCCTATTTCAAACTACATTTGGTTGTGGCGGGGTAAAGGGGTACAAAAAGGTAAGCAAATTGCTACTGAGCCGTTTCTCAATGAAGTATACCCAAACCTTAACTACATGTGCTTTAATAGTAAGTAGGTATAATACAGTAACAGAGAAAAGGATATATTCAAAACGTGTTTTGGGGAGTTGAGGATATATTTAGATGTACAGTAAAGGAGAAGATAGGCTGGCACTGCCAGGCAGGATACGCCCACATTTTCGAGAGATGGATAGAGAACAAACATTACGGAAAGTGATTTTTCCTACATCATTAAGTCCTGTATTTCATACTGTATTGGGAGCAGCCATTTTGTTGGTCAGTTCCAGTCTGATATTCATGAAATTCGAAGTCGACAATGATTATGGTGTGACGGTACACAACCTAGAAATGTGACTTTTCGTCAAAATCGGATAAGAATTGTGACCTGTACAGAGTCAACAACCATGATATACCATATCTTTACACTATTCGCGTACAAACGGCGACCATTTCGTCCGGCAATTTTGGTACCATTTTCACGAAATTCGAATAATTCAGGAAGTTACGATCCGATATGCGCAAATACCGAAAGGAACCAAGATCTTTGGGTTATAACCATGCATTTCAAGTTTCATCAAAATCGAATTAAAATTGTGACCTTTACAGGGTCCACAACCTTGATATACCATTTTTTAACAGTATTCACGTACAAACGGTGGCCATTTTGTATGGCAATTTTGGTCTGATTTTCCCGAAATTCGAACTCAACCTTCCTTACGGTGTAACGGTAATATAATCAAACGTCTTTTTAAATCGGATAATAATTGTGACCTCCAAGCTAAAAAAAAAGGCGATTTTGCGTATAATCAGGGGCCATAATTCAGGAAGTTACGATCCGATATGCGCAAATATCGAAAAGAAGCAAGATCTTTGGGTCATAACCTTGAATTTCAAGTTACATCAAATTGAATCAAAATGTGACCTCCACAGGGTCCACAACCTTGATATACCATTTTTTAACAGTATTCGCGTACAAACGGCGGCCATTTTGTATGGCAATTTTCGTTCGATTTTCCCGAAATTCGAACTCAACCTTCCTTAGGGTGTAACGGTGATATAATCAAACGTTTTTTTAAATCGAATAATAATTGTGACCTCCAAGCTAAAAAAAAAGGCGATTTTGCGTATAATCAGGGGCCATAATTCAGGAAGTTACGATCCGATATGCGCAAATATCGAAAGGAACCAAGATCTTTGGGTTATAACCATGAATTTCAAGTTTCATCAAAATCGAATCAAAATTGTGACCTCCACAGGGTCCACAACCTTGATATACCATTTTTTAACAGTATTCGCGTACTAACGGCGGCCATTTTGTATGGCAATTTTCGTCCGATTTTCCCGAAATTCGAACTCAACCTTCCTTAGGGTGTAACGGTGATATAATCAAACGGATTTTTAAATCGAATAATAATTGTGACCTCCAGAGGGACCACAAGCTAAAAAGGGTGATTTTTCGGACAATCAGGGGCCATAATTCAGAAAATTACATTCCGATAGCCGCAAATATCGAAAGGAACCAAGATCTTAGGGTTACAAACATGCATGTCAAGTTTCATCAAAATCGGTTCAAAATTGTGACCTCTATAGGGTCCACAAGCTAAAAACGTGATTTTTCGTACAATCAGGGGCCATAATCCATGAAGTTTTCATCCGATACATGCCAATATCGAAAGGAACCGAGATCTTTTGGGGATAAACCTATATTTCAAGTTTCGTCAAAATCGGATAAGAATTGTGACCTGTAGAGAGTCCACAAACAAATTGTGGACTGACGGACGTCCGGACGGACAGGGGCGACGACATAATACGTCCACATGAAAATGTGGGCGTATGAAAATGGTAAATTCAAAATCGGTTTCAGAGAGTTAACAGTGTATTAGGGGGTAATGGATACGTAACCATATTGCTTAAGCAATTGTAACCCAGATTAACTGAGGGAACTGAGGGGACAAAGCTCACCAAATATCTCAACATATGTAGGGCGAAAGTTATTTTAGTCTTTCCACCCAACCCCCTTTTTGCATGGCGACTTTTGTTGACATTTTGGTGTAAAATCAAAGAAAAGTGTCTGAAAATACATTTTCTGCCAGATTTTAGTGAATATTCAGGATTGCGAGGCGAAAGGATACAAGAGTTGAGAGCTTGGTTAGGTTGAAATGTAGTGCATGTTTATTTGTCTCCACTTTTCATGGTGAACTTTTGGGCAAGATTTTGGCACATGCTGCTCCATCTGTCTACCCAATGAAAATTTGGGGAAAAGTTAGAGCCAGTCTAAGAGACCAGAATTAACATTAAAGTCAATGGGGAAATTGTAAGTGATCTATGGCCTGATAATATTAATCACGACTACTTCCAGTGTACTCATATGGACACGATGTTTCTCGTCCCTGGAAGTTAATTTCCTCGCAAAATCCAAGATATGGTTATTCACCCGAGCAAAGAAAATATTAGGTTACAATTTCATCAGGCCTGGGTTAATTAGATTAACATTCAATTGAAGAAAAAATTCTCAATTTCTAAAGAATCAGGATGTTTTGCATGAATTCAGGAATCAATTTTACAGTTAACGTCAAATAATTGGTTTCGTTACCTGTAAATGAATAATATATCATGTACAGTCTGGTATATAGCCGACAATACAAATGATTACAGGAAAGGAATAATAATCTAATATATGTTTTAAACCAGTTATATCTGAGGTTTTCAGTCCAGTTGGTTATTTCACCTTGCAAAAGATGGCCAGACAATAAATATATACCCGACAATGCAAATGTTTACGGGAAAGGAATAGTGATATAAAACAATATGTTTAAAGTAGTTGAAATATACAGAGTCATCTGTGTAGTTGATTATCATATTGCAACAGTCAGATACTAATGTGTAAATGGATTGACTAAGAACCAAATAGATTTCTCTACATCTTTAAATATGTTTGGGGCATTCATTGAACGCGTCGTGCCATATGTGGTAAAAGTCACAACTGAATATCCAGACATAGATCTATTAACCCGATTTTAAAACTTTCAGCCATGTTTGTTATTTGTCTGTAGAATCGGTAGACCTATATATGTACATTTATATCTGGAGAATAAATTCGACTGGTCGTGTTCATATGCATAAAACCCGAATCCAATCAAAGTACTTAATTGTGTCTGAATCGATGTAAGTGTTCAAGTTTTTCTATTTATTTCTACATCTACGGTTTTTACAGACCCCCTCCGTAATAGAAATATAGAAAGCGGATACTTATAACGTTATCACTCAACTGTGCCGATAATGATTGCCCCTCCCCCCTCTTCAAAGAAAGCAGGGGATTATTAAAATGGAATCGTCCGTCCCTCTCTCTGTCCGTACGTCACACTTTTGGGGACACAATAACTCTGCGTCTAATTGAACTAGAATATTCAAACCTGATGTAGGTGTTTATTATGTCAATGCCCTGATCAATTTCGAAAACGGGCATTTTCTGCTTAGGGCAAGCAGATATAAGCAATTTGATGGGTTAGTTCTTTGGGACACAATAACCTTTTAAAGATGGGTTCCCAGAAAAAATATGTATCGGGTGGTTATTGCCGATAAAAGTATGACAATTTTGGTATATATGGAAAGTAGAGATATCCAATTTTACTCGAAATATACTGGATCCCCCGAAAAACACTCATGGAGCATATACAGGACAAAAATGTAAGGGTTCCCTTAATAGACAGTCCAATGATTAAGAATATCTGCACGCGTGACGTCGAAAGCTGATAAACTTTATGAAGAGTTAGACGTACTACACTTTCTGGGATAAAAATCACGGAAAAAGACGCGGGCAGTGGATAATCTGAGAATTTAATTAGGATTCGATATTTATAATAAATACTCAGTGATTACAGACAACATCATCTTGTGTATGCAATGAATTCTCCCCCGCCGTTGCTATAGGAGAGGGGTAAGTCCCTGACGCAAACATGGCCTCATTTGATCGATTTTTATAGCAGGGTTATACTTGGCAATTGAGAAAGGGACAGTGAGAAATGGGTTTAAACGTACACTCGACACAAACTAGGTCTTTTCGGGACTAACATATGGTTTAATTTTATTTTAATAATTCGCTTGGGCGTAGGGGTCTTTGGCAGTGGGAGGTCTTTAGCACTCTAGACACTAGGCCATCTCAACCCCAGGCAATTGAGGAGGATTTGAAACAAAATTATGATAAATTAATTAGTTTGAATATGTTTTTAGTCCTAATATATCATCAAGTCACCCAGTTTGCACGCAGGAATGGAACTTTAAGTGAGAGTGTTGAAATTTGGTACAGGCCTATAGTTTTATTACGTCAATACCATGATAATGAGCATTTTCTGATCAGGGTAAGCAGAGCGATAGGCAATTTGATTGGTCAAGACTTTGGAATACAATAACCCCCATTCTAATTGAGCACTGTATTCACACTTGGCGTAGATGTTCATTAGGTGAATGCCTTGATGGAGTTCGAAGATGTGAATGTTTTGCAGAGATACGCAATTTAATTGATCAATGATATGGGAGATGATAACTTAAGTTCTAATTAAGTGAGAGTTAGGACACTTGGTGTATAGTTTTATCATATCAATACCTTGACTAGGTTCGATAATGAGGATCTTCTACCCAGGGTAAGCAGAGCGATAACCAATTTGATTTATCGTAATTTTTGAACACAATAACTACCCCTCTTAAGCTTAGCAGAGCTAAGCAATTTCATTGAACGATGCTCTGAGGCAAGATGACTTTGATTCTACCTGATAGAGTGTGAAGAAACTTAGTGTATAGTTGATAATCAGTTTGATTGCTTAATACTTTTGAAAAAAATAAATGTGCAATTAATTTATATGTGTCATTTATTTATTTTGGGATTTCGGTGATGGACAGCTTACTCACTGTTGGCTTGTTTAACATTGGGAACATAAACGAGTACGACTTCCGCTGCCTTTTATTTTGAGACTGAACAACTGTATGGTCTTATTCAAAGTAATGCTGATTCGCCGGTTTATACAAATATTGATTGTCAACATAAACTCCCGGAGGAAAACTTTACCTGGCGCATCCACTTAAAGATACATTATGGGAGATAAGATAAAGAGATGACAGTTCTCACTATGATAGTTAAAAACTAGATAGTGTAAAGGTAATTTGCTGAAAACTTCAGTCAAATTGATCCACTATTAGCCGAGAACAAAGCGAGTGAAATATTCACATAGCCTCGGTCATCATTACTCACATCATTAGTCTCGATTATCCACTTGATTGATTTAATTATCAATGGCCATTAAGCGGCATATAGGAAATTAATGCGCCAACATCGAAGGTTAGCCTTGACATCAAGAGTTTATTATGGTCTGGATAATGTCTACATGTAATTGATTATTTAGATAACATTTCAGGCCCAAAGAAAGACCTGTAATAAGCAGATTTTGCTCTTGCATAATGCTATTTTAACTAATTCAATTCAAAACTTTACACTTCCTTGGGAATACTCATTTAATATTATCAATTATTTGTTCTGTCACTGTTTTGTTTTGAAGTTTTTCAGTTTCAAAAGTTTACAATACGAGGTGATATAACGCACTTTTGTAAGCAAAAGCCATCGTCGAAGATATACCCCACATGGATCTATATTTCGTTTCGTTTTTTTTATACTTTCGATGGCCTAAACTACATGAAGATCTGAGCTGTTGTACTGGAAGGTCGCGTAAGAGGTCGTACACGGGTCTTTTGGCCAATGACGCCAGACATTGATTAATCAATCAGCGTTGACATTTCTAGTGGTTTACCCACAGTTCCATGCATCGCACTCACAGATCGTTCCATTAGCTAATCCCCCACTTCAACCAGAACGCCGGTACCATAACAATTCTTCCAGATCCTAACGAAGTGAAGACTAGTCATGCGAACATTTGAACTAAAAAAAACGAAACGAATTAGCATCTGTGTTTTAATCAGATTGCACCGAGATTGTCCGTGGTAACCACAAGTGGAGTGACCATTCATTTTTGAATGGTGCGGCAAAATATGTTTATGATATATGTGCAAACGTCGTGAGAAAAACCCTTCACAGTAACTTGTATTAAACATAATTGTGTTATGTCTTATGGAATGGGTGCGTATGCGCCACTTAGATTGTTCCCCGTTTCATTTTTTTTTATTATTACTATTTGTGGTACTAATGTGAAATGCGGTTTAGCGTCCTACTATTCTGCTAGTTTCTGGTTTCAGAAGGTGGGTGTATGCCCAGAGAGCAGTGCTATGACTTACTCTTCTATCGAATGTCAAGGGTTCTTTCACGCCCACACCATTGTGTACACGGGACATTTCCCCCGATCGACTGTACGTTTTCCCTTGTCTTGCCCCGTCCTGAACTGACACTAAACTCATGGCACTGGGAACCCCGAGGGAAATCCCTCAAATGAATTAATTTGGGTTTCCACAATTGCAGTCCAGTCAGCCTTCGTCTAATCTGACACAGGCGGTTAGCCGGTAGTGATATCATTTATGTAATTGTATTCTATGCTTGTGATAGTAAATGTGATTTTTATGATTGTATGCTGATGCCCGTGGTCGCTTTGTTCTTATCGTATCTTATTGTTCTGCTTGTATTATTGGGGCGTCGTTCTTCGAAAAGTCGACGACAATATTGAAGCAAGATTCGACAAGAAACATGGCATGTTTGTTTCTTAGACAACAGTGCGTTAATTGACGGGCTTCTATGTTTGATATGGCATCACCATTCCAAGCTGGCGGTGATGACATCATGTCTGGTTCACGGCCTTAGTAGGCCTATGCTCTAGATATTTGGCATAAAAACAAAAACTTACTATAAGCCTTCAAAAGAAATTAGGAAAATGTAAAATTACTATGATCAGTCCCGTCTGGCAGTGATTCTATGTAACTTTATGTCTACATGTGTTTGCTATATGATTTATTGCAGATATGATCTTAGGTCAAAACCGGTTCAGATTTGATTTCGTGAAGGCCAACTAGAGGGGATATCTGTGCGTAATCAGCTCGTAACACCGTGATGACGTTATGACGCTACGTTAATAACCCGACCTAATGCTATGTAATGGACCAGAAGAAGTCTTCACCACAAAACAACATTCATTAGACGCCAACTTGCAAAATAATCTTTGACTATCTGTCTACAGTTAGCTCCGCTTGGGAACAGATACTAAGCACTTTAACCGACATCTTAAGTATTTATTCTGCTTCCATTTAATAAAATTGAAAAAGTTTATTTAGTCTTTGTGTGTATTACAGATGTGAAACGGATTAGAACCGCATTGCCAAACAGTATAGTAATTGGATATGGCTACCATTTAGGGCAGAGACCTATTTTCAAAGAATGAAGCAGATAGACCCATAGATGTGTATTCTTAAAGTATGAAGTAGATGGATCGCTGTGTGCAGAATTTCCAACTTATTGTAGTACAGTTTTAACAAACCGTCCAAATGATTAATGACTAGAAAGATATACTCTTGATATAAATATATATATACACAAAGATAGATTTATTATACCCAACCTTCAATAATAATCCATTATATATTGACACTGAATTTCTGATAAATAAAAACTTTGACCAATCTTGCATAAGGGAAATAAATTAGAAATACAAGACTTTTGTTTTATGATTTTAAGTGCTACCATTTATTATATCTATCCAGCATTTTTAATTTTCATAAAGAGTGATATAGAACGATGATATTGCTGGCGTGGATTAGGTCTATGAATAATTGATGCTTCCAGGGTATGTGTTTTTCACACCCTTTGTATTAATGTGCGTTTTCGTCAACATTCCTATTATGTCGAATTCAATTTTTTGTATGTTTGAGAGAATTTGATTAAATCAGACGCGATGTTCTGATACAATATTTCTGCTCATTTACGTGCATACAATAACATGACTATAGTGGAGTGGGACCAAAACGGCGCGGTTGTGCTTGTATATATATATATATCGCTCGAAGTAAATGATATATTGCATTCTAAAAAGTTACGCTTTATTTGCTTCATATATGTTAAGTGTTATTCGTCGTTTAGATACAATAATCCGATACTACATCGGATTGGGTTTCGTTATCCGATTTAATATTTCCAGACAATAATTGTGTTTCAAAATAGCCCAAAACTGAATCCATATTTGTAAGATCTGTCCTTTGAGTATCATTCTTGTGTGCTTATCTGTGAACCTAAATTTCGTGGACGTGTTCAGAAGACTGATAACAATAGTCATGGGGTGAAAGCGTCCAATTCCGTCCCCAGAGAAATATATTAATGCGTCTGGAATACAACAGAAGCATATAGTTGGAACATTTTGACTAAGATACTACCATTTTCGTTTTGTACGTATATAATCTGATTAAAGGATTAACCGACATCTTCATATCACCTGTTATATAATTATTTAAATGTTTTGTTACTTTGGGAAACTACAGCGAAATGAAATCGATTAAATAGAACAGAACAGAACAACTTAATGCCTTTTATTTTTTTACACGTAATTTCAAAAGCTAAGGTTATAATATAATTTGTTTCTTTGGATGAACGCTTCTATCGCTTAGTAAATTAATGCAACAGCGACCATGAACAAATTTCAATTTATAAGACAAAGGCTGCCAAATGTCAACACCAGAAAAGATATCATTCTAGACATTTAGCTGTTTTAAAAATTATTTTAGGCGCAAAACCAGGGGCATCCATTTTGTTTGGGTTGGTGATATAACCATTCATGGAACACATGCCAATGGCAGTCTGAAAACAGTTACACCTCTTCCTCTTATTCTAAATCAAGTTCAACGCGAGTGCAATAACAAATATCCGCTGTAAAATGATTGTCTAAGTGTCAATTTTCCACGTTAACGATCTTATAACCCCACTTCAGGTAATAGAATAAATAGAATTCAGCAGAAACTACAGGAGCATGGAAAACCTGCAATTATATATTTATTTGTGACATTTTCTTCCCCTTCTGCCTTTAAAATAGTAATTCAATTGCCAAACTGAATCTTTTAACATGATGTAGAAAATGTCGCCAGTGTATAATTTCCTTGCAATACTGGGATGTTAAATTAAGTGAACTTCGATATTTTACTGTCTCCTTTCTTCTAGCCACCAGTAACATTAGATGGGGAACTGCTTTCTTTTCTGCGCTTCGAGACACTAATCGACGATTTTTCCACTAACAATTTTTTTCTAGCCAAAACATCAGATGAAATTTCTGAAAAGGAGCACTTGGACCGGAAACGATTGTAATGGTTCATAGTTTCTCATAGAAATCGAGTATGATTCGATTTAAAAACCGCCTCAGGCAGTTCTTTGTAGACGCAACTGATTGTATAAAGTGACATAACAATGGCACCTTCTTTGTAGAAGCAACTGATTGTATAAAGTGGCATAACAATGGCACCTTCGTTGTAGAAGCAACTGATTGTATAAAGTGACAAGCAACGGATTGTATAAAATGACATAACAGTGGCACCTTCGTTGTAGAAGCAACTGATTGTATAAAGTGACATAACCATGGCACCTTCTTTTTTTCCGTCCATGTATGTAACAAAACACATATTATGACCACTCTTAGTTTACTTCAGCAACGTCGCTGATTGCGAAATCATTCCGATTCTTATCTTTATTATTATTCAATAGTTTATAGTATATCACATACTTTCCCAAATTAACATAATTTGTAAGAGAACACCTTTCTACAACAGTGTATATGAAAAGTTTCCATTTCCACATAATATGTTTGTGACTAAACTGGTTAATTCTTTGAGACTCTTAGTAACTATCGGAAGCTTGGGGATAATTGTTTGTAGAAATACATGCGATTTATATTAATATTTGATTTCTGACAAGTATTTCAGACTGACAGTTGTCTAGGTAACCATTTGTAGTTTTTGCGTTATTGAAGACGAGTAATGCACCTAAAAAGAATAGCCAAAAATCTGAGTTACCTACAACATCGTCAAATGTTGGATGAATGATTTTCAGACGCGGTAAATACGCTATTTATATGTTGGCGTTTTATTGGCATACTTAAAGTGGAATTGGGAAAGATTAGAGAAGACAGTTTTCGCTATAAAATAGATAATGGAAAGAGAATATGTTGAAAATTTCAGTCATATTATTTCAATAGGAGCCAAGCTATCGGCGTTATAATTATAATATGGCCTCGATTGTCATTACTACCGTTGTTGCAATAATAAACACAGTCTGGATTATCACTTTTACACGGTCTCGGTAAGTTAGTTAATGTTTAATTAATTATTTATAGAACATTTCAGACACGCAATAGGGAGATTTGGCTCTTACACCATGCCTGTTTAAACAGCTTATGTTAACGGATACCAAGCTAAACGACCTTCTCTTCACATATACGCCATCTCCTCATTTGGGAATATGTGAACGCAGGTACCAATGTTGTACTATTGTATTCTATTCTGTGCTTCGTCAATAATTCAGCCTGTTATAGTTATGTCCAAAAATTCTATATCACAACCGGAATAGAAATTCGGGACAATATTAAGGTACATTTTAGAACCGTTTATGAGCATGAATGTCAAAGACTAGGGTTTATTTGGTCTATGAATATGACAGACGGGGTCATTATTGACGACTTTATCTATATATTCATCACTGTAAATAAACTAAGTGCTCTACTGTCTGGACTTCAAGTATGAAAATTGCAACATAAGATTACAACACAGTGATTAGATTCGGAATGGACTTCTAATCGGTTACGTTCATTTCACTTATGTTGCGACTAGACACATTTATAAGTAATGAAGGAATTTTACAATGACTACCATGATATAATGATGACATATATGATACCTGCAGTCGTTAATATCTATAACGATACCATATAAGTTATAGTGAAACAAACGGTTTCTTTTGGATGTATATTGTTAAATTCAAAATGAATAGGTGTGCCGGGTACTAAAATAACTCGTAAATTCATATAAAATAGGCATCTGTAAGGGTACATAGTAATACAATCGATTGCTTGATATGAGACGAACATACTTAGTAGTTAGACGGTTCGCAAAATCTGACATCATATTCCTTTTAGTCCGGTGTATATGAAATAAATCATGCCTGAAAATGAAAAAGAAACCCTGGCAACAAATCTATATCCTATAAACGTTGCGGAAGATGCCTGACCATAGATTGGAATTGTTGCTAACTTTGTTGTCACAGCTATCCTACAGCTAATTTACCAAAGTGAGTGTTGACGCAAAAACTCAAACCACGAAATACAATTTGATTTTAAATGCTGATATTTGCGAAAGTAGTAGCCACTTGTATTGACATCCAATTAATGAGCACGGCCTATACACAATTACAATTTAAAAAAAAAAACGTTAAAGGATTTGCCAAAAGTGAAAACAGATTCTAATGAACAGGAAATAGAGCCTACTGATGTTAAAATTTGATTTCAGGTTTTGCAATTAATCTATATCCAATAACTGGAATCTATGGCTTCATAGCTATAGGCGTTGACATTGGTCGTGTAAGAAGACAAGGTTTACATTCAGCCAGTGGCATAATAGATTAACGGACAGACAACAAATATCGTAAATAGAACCAAATTCTGCATTACATTATAAGCATTAAGTTGCGTGTTATTGTACCCAGTTAAGTTATCACACTAAATACTGATCAAGTCATGGAGAACTATGGACTGCATTACCAGATACAACTTCTCATTTGTTTGATGAAGTCACAAGCATCAGAGCAAGCAATAATTAAAATCACTTCCTCACTAAATATTTAATAATAGTTATACTTTAAAACCCAAATCCACTCATAGTTGGCCTTTAATATGAATGAATGTAGGCCTAGTTGAAAGTTATTCATGTTATGTATTCATATCCTAATTTCTACAACCCATTGCTGCTTTTACGGAGAAAGATGTCGGAACTTTAAAGACGAAAATCGTTAACTTGTATTGACATTTCTTAAAATTCATTATGACTTTTAGAATAGGGTCAAGATGCAATGTCAAGTACGATTTGCTTGTGTAAATAAAGTTAATATGTGGATTGAATGACAGTGGAGCATACGGCAGCGAGAGAAAATAATCCATATGAAGATCTTTTTATTATGGAACTACTTTAACTATCCCCGAGAACCGATTCTCGATGCCTATGATATAACTTCTTGGTCATTTTGATTCTAAAATCGCTTATATTCACTATGAAGGCAAATCGCTATTCACTATGAAACATCTTCTTTTACACACATACACAAACTCCAATGTTAATACGTGGTTTAAATTTATTAAATTAATTAAAAGCAAAATGAAAGAAATGGGGGTTTAACATCGGACTGTTCTGTACAAAGATTTGAACAAGCTAAAGAAACTTACAAAACATCATTGCTTAAAGGTGTATCAAATAATACTATATAAAGAGCTGATAGTTCTCGATATAATAGTTAACAAATATACAATGAAAAGAGAACATGCTGACTATTAATTTTAGGCTAGCCTCGACCGTCATTACTATCGATTATCCATTTTTACGATAATTTCACAAAATGTATTCAAATCTACGAAATATCACAGGCCAACGTTAGCATGGATTATGGGCTTGATAAAGTTTAATTAATAATTTAGATAAAATTTAAGGCCTACAGAAAGAATTGCAATAGGAAGATTTAGCTCTTGTACAATGCCTGTTTAATAGGTAAATAGAATTGTTAACAAATAGGGAAAAGTATAATAGAAATGGTATCGAAGAATAAATCTGAAGATTGACAAAAACGATCATAACTATAAAATAATATCCGAGATTTACTTCCCGTGACAAGGGTTATCACCATTCAGGAAACGACCACCGGGAACATCGGTTGCATTATTGCTATTACGTCTTTCTTGTAAATCATTCATTCATTTTGTCGTTCTTTTCAATCATTTATTCAATCAATTTCATTTTGACTTTCATGTTGGCCCCCGGATCCACTCACTTGATCTGTTAGTTTATTTCTTGCAATGTCTGAATCAGAGCATGAACAGACGTAGCTGTATAGGTATCCAGCGTCCCAAAATAATGTTTTAATTTTAATTTAACTCGGGGGTGCGGTCCACAAATCTCGATGTGTATTTGCATAATGTAACTGCATTCACTATTTTGATTCTGTACATTTATTATGTGGTTATTTAAAGCAATCTCGGCTCCTAGAGGTTTACCGTTAGTGTCTTGGGAATCACGCCGGTCATTAATCAGTTCGAAATCAGTTCCCCAGCTCCTCCCCCAGTGGCTCCTAGTTGGCTGGAATTTTTTTTTAAATGGAATGCTGCCGGTTTCCTGACAATTTGGCACTGCATGAGTTAAAAATGATCCTTGCAACATTTTCGACATCTTCACGCCACAAGTGCATTCGAAAACCGCCAATTTGATTATTTTCTGGGAACTATTTCTAGTGCGCAATGTGGGTGATTCGGCTATGAGTCACAGACCACTAATGACTTCTCCATTAACTTTAATATTAATTTCCTAGTTTTCGATGGAGATACAATGTTTTGTTCAAAAACACGTATGAGCTCCACCATGGAAAACTTGAGAAACACAAACTAGAAGTAAAGAATAACAAAAATGCAATTTTCCGCCCGACATTTCAACCTAATCTACCCGTAAACTCTCGCATCCTTTCGCCTCAAAATCATGAATATTCTCCAAAACCTGGCATATAAAATTCTATAACAAAGGTCATCAAAAATCGCCATGCAAAATGGGGAAAGGAGGAGAAAGACTAAAAATAACTTTGTCTTAGGAATAATTGGTCAACTTTGTCCAAACACTCGAAATTTCTGAAGTGTGATGGCGTAGGAACAATTGGTGAGCTATGTCCAAATACGCGGGATTTCTGAAAGAATGTGATTTTGTACCGCCATATTGGATCTTTGTGAAGCGACCGGTGGAAGGATATGTCATATGTGATATTCAAAATGGCGTTTAAAGATGTGTTTTATCGCTACACACATTCACTTATGGATTTTTGTTTTGCGTGTAACACAGTCTTCTTGCAAATGCTATTACATAAAAGTACATTTGACCCCCTGGTTTACTTTCATTATAGTTTTCGGTGTTAATGATGCATTCTGAGTTCTTGCTTTTAAGTGGACGGCGATTATTGGGCTTCAGATATGATTGAATTTTCAAACCACGCAACATATGTTTCTTATGGCTGTTATTATTTAAAGGATTTTGATATGTTGAGGAGACACATCATGTTGAGAAAGCACTACTGAATTTAAAGGAACAGGTTAGAGCAGTGGATCAATAGTATTGACACGTTAAACGAAATTGTGAGGATATCATGTATGGCTGTATATTAGTGCCAAAATTCTAACATGCTATCGTCTAATTTCTTACTTCTGTTCATATAATTTCTAACCTCCATTCATGTAACTTCGAACTTCCATTCATGTAATTTCTAATTTAAGACAATGTATAACCCAACTTCTTTATTTGTTCAGTGTAAATATCAATTCTGTTCCAACTTGTTTCTATTATTTAAACGAAAAATATCTTCTTAATAGATGCTTTACATGTTTAGCATCAACAAATTTAGAACTTATGCATTTCGCCTAGCAACCATCATTATGAAGACGTTTGGGTGATTGCGCACCTGATCGGGACCATCATTTGGTATAAACGACCCATTCTTCGTTTGGTTGAAGGCTAGTCTCTATCATCCGAAATGACCTGGTTGGTGTGGATTTGATGTTAAACCCCATGTCCCCATCACTCTCTCCCGATGCTGTTTTCAATTTTAACACTCAGGCAAGCCACTCAATCTGACGAAGAGCGAGTCGTTTGTATCTATAGAATGGCCCCGATCAGGTGCTCAATCGCCAAACTGGGCACATGGTTGCGACACCAAACCACATCATAATGATGGTTGCCAGGTAGAAGTATCATAATTCTAAATTTGTTTGCCGTTCATGCTTAACATGTAATACCACAATGAAGTAGACATTTTTCGCCTCAATAATAGAAATAAGATGAAACAGAATTGATATTTACACTGAACAAATAAAGAAGTTGAATTATACATTGTCTTAAATTAGAAATTACATGAATGGAAGTTCGAAGTTACATGAATGGAGGTTAGAAATTACATGAACAGAAGTAAGAAATTAGACGATAGCATGTTAGAATTTTGGCACTAAGTTACATGAATGGAGGTTAGAAATTACATGAATAGAAGTAAGAAATTAGACGATAGCATGTTAGAATTTTGGCACTAATATACCGCCATAATCATCTACACCCAGAGGCTCAAACAATGCCCACGCCATTAAGATGAACGTAACTTTGCAAGGCTGTCATTGAGTGTGCTTTGTGGGTAGCCCCAGACAACAATAATAATTCATCATTAGCAAATTTGTACCCACATATCCAGTCTTCTGGATACATGAATCAAATTCTATTTTGATCAATGAATATATGAAAATCAAGATGGAAGTGCCTGATAGTGGCATCCGAAGGGAGGGAGTGTTTTTTTATCGTGATAGCCCTGGTAACTTGTTTAACGTTTGAGAAAAAATGAAATAAGTCATTTCAAGCATTATTGGCATTTCATTTGTATGTGTGCTGTAGGTTAAAATTACCCCAATGTTTAGTTACGGGCTTGGAAGAATCCCTTTTCTTATATTTGTTTAGAGGATCAGTGTGATGCATTATATTAGCTGGTATAGGAATAGCATTGGTTTCTTTTGTGAGGTGTCATCTTCTTGCTTAGCTTTTCCTTAATACAATAAGCAGAGAGACATGAAAATAGTTTGTTGATGTTTCATTTTTTACGTTATTCATCTTGGAATGCCAGGATTATATTTGATAACCCAATTCTTTTCTAAATAAATTTAATTTATCAATCTCTTCTATGATAAAGAAAATGCCTGAAAATCTATTTTGATTTCAAGAATTTTTGAGATTGAATTTCTATGTGCTACAGTAACCTTCAAATCAAACCTATTATATTACCTGCTATACAAATTGAATTTAACCAAATAGGCAACCTCAGAATGAATTAAAGTTATGTTGAATCACATGTTTCGATTGAGTGGTGGTGCTATATAATACGACCTATGCTTTCTTGAAGGTAACCCTATCCCGGTGGTAATCTAACTGTTTTAAGAGACATAATAGCATACCCGTATTGGGCTTCCTGTTTATGATTGCATATAGAATAAAACATGTTAATATGGATCAGATCCAGATTCATTTTAAAATTACAATAGTATTGTGTCCATGGCACAATCTTAGAAATAAAATAAAAACCAAGTACGAACAATCCAAATCAATAGACACAATTCGAAGTCCTAAAAAACGTTATAGGCAAAATAGTGTAATTAGCAAATGGAATATTCGTTTGCGACAGACTGTAACAGATTGCACAGAAAATGTAGACTGGGCTCGCCTTAACTTGATTCTGCTTAACCTTTTTCTGCCAATCTTGAGGAATTTTCGTTGCAGTTAAGCAATCAGCCGCAATTTCCCGGAAACATGGCGATTTTCTAAAATCAAAAGCTAATAATATCATGACATGCGAATTGTCGGGTTTCATTCTACAAATTCTCCAGCAGGCCCATTATTCTGATAAACAATTATTAACAAAATAGGCGAAAAAAGAAGTCATTTTCTCAATTGGAATATAGGTATACTTGTGACTGTCGTTTGTCTGTCTGCTGTTCAGGGTGGGAGGCTATACTAATATTTGTGAAAGTCGTTTGTTTGTTTGTCCGTTTAGGCTTGACGACTAGAGTAGGAATGTCCCTAGGCTGAAATTTGGTGTATAGGGTTAGCTTTGACCGAGCCGTAACATCTGTTTCAGAGTTATGCTACATCTGGTTCATGGCTATATCCGCACTAGACCCATCTTCAATAGAGCTAGAAGGCTTGATCTCACCTTAACTACATACATCTTATCAAGCCCTTCACGTAATACCCTGTATATTTCGCCACTAAATTCGATTGGCACAAGCCCAGCTTGGGAACCTATCCGATTCATCGCTTGTCATGAATACCAAGTCTCGTGCTTTTAGCTAAAATTCCTACATGTGACAATCGATTTGCAATGTTCGAAAATCGATCAGTGTCAAGGTCGTTGGTTTACCACGAGTTTCTGAATTTAAAAAAAAAAACCTGTTTGTTTATAGTGTGTTATGTGCCACAAACTCTGATTGGACAATGCTAATTAGTCACGTGTAAAAACAACGGGCGCAAAGTTCGGGAATTGCTGAGTATTGAAGCAATGAAGCAACGGTTAGATGTTGTAAAACTCGCGAACGTTGCTTAAGGAACATACACTAGACCCATCTTCAATAGAAGGCTTGATCTCACCTTAACTACGTACCAAGATGTTGTAAAACTTGCGGACGTTGCTTAAGAAACATGCACTAGACGGGGCCAAATGCTAGTTTCAAATAAATGAATTTGCGTTCCATATTGAATGAATGATTAACATGTAAAAAGATGAATAAATCGTAACCTGACAACAATAACTGGAAATTGAAGTATAAAATATGACAGAATGTGCTGCCAAATCAATTTTTGTCCATTTTCCGAAATTCGTTTAAATCAGATTATGTAACGTGGTAATTGCGGAAGATAAAAAATGGCAGAATAATATAATTATGGTATGCTATCGCGTTACATTGTCTGACGGAAAGAATAACTATATTCGGAACGTTAATTAGGTTGGGTATTGTAATACATAACTATAGGTGAGTCTTAAAACATATTGTTGAAACCTTTTTGATATAGTTGCAAAATATGCCACAAAAAGTCTCCAGTTCCAACTTTTCAGTGCATATCAATTCTTTAGTGATCATGATTGGTATTTTGAATTTGTACGTGAGAGAGAGAGCGAGAGAGAGAGAGAGAGAGGGAGAGAGAGGGGGTGGGTGGGGTTTAACGCCCACTCGGCACAAAGTAGGTCATTTTGGGACTAACATATGGTTTAATTATATTTCTATAATTCGCTTGCGCGTAGGGACTTTAACCGTGGGAAGGAAACCGGAACCCGGAGTAAATCCACGAGGTTGGACAGGCGACCCTACTCCTTGTGACGTACAGCAGGGGATTTGAAACCACGCCACTTGACTCAATGACAGGCTTTATGATACAGCACGCACGTGCTAACCATTTGGCCATCCAATGCCCCGCATAGGTTAAAGTGCGCTGCCATAGAAGGTAATGGGCTATATACCTGTAAGATTGACCAATCAACCCTTTTATAGTAAATGTATAATTAAGCATGTCATGTTGCCTGCTTTTTGGAAATGTATATCGCTGTAATTGCATGAACTAAATGCACACAGTAGATTAAATGACAATTTACTACCACACGTAACTGCTAATTTATATATTAGAAAGAGCCATGTTATAATCGTAGTAATTATCATTTTTCGTACAATAATTTATCTGGATAAATGATTTAAGTTATATTATTCAATGTAATTGCATTTTATCTTCCATCGGGAAGAGCGGGAAATTGTTGATTGCCAAATAAAAGAAAAAGAAATTACTGGCGGTACTCATCGAAGCATGTAAAGGGCGATTATATAGGATTCCGAAATATATTTGCCCTAATTTCTTGCTAGACACTGTAAAGTCCCAAACTTTAATACTAACATTCAAACATGTATAATCCGTTTGTAACAGTTGCCAATATTTACAGTGTTAAGATTTATTCGTATTGATACATAAACGAAGTTAATTTATCCACAGTATATCTTTTTTCATTTTAACGGGAACATTGATATACATGTATAATTATGACACGACAGCTACTAGCTATATTCAACAACACAGTCGGCACATTCTTCGCGCAACATTGAGAAAGAAACATTAACCATTTTTGGACTTTTTATCCAGTTACAATAGCCCGAATGATTAATTAGAAAGAAAATAAAAAAATTAAACAAAGCAAAATTAGATAACTGGAGTATCCATAACAATCCATGAGACAGAACCCCAACCGGATTAACCACGGGGCGCGCCTCGAGAATGGTCGGACCCAGGACTCCAACGGCCGGTGACCTAGTAACGGGCACCCTCCGATGCTCCGAGGGCCCTCCATCAGAAGTCCCTGGGGCCCCCTCAATCCATGGTGTGTCGCGATCGACATCCGAGAATTCGGTGTAATCCGGTAATTCAGAAACTTGAAGATTTGAAAAATAAACGCTTTTTGTGGCTTTATTTAAGGGTGTAACACATGGTCTTTTATTGTCGTGAGATCGTCTATCGGACCGAACATCGTCTAACTCGAATTATCGTATAACTCGAACGAATTACCCGTCCCCATCACTTCGAGTAGCGCGAATTTTGCCTCAGATTGACATACGATTGTATATAAGCTGTAGTTGTTGTTGATATTTGTTGTGGGTGTAAGCTGAATTTGATGAGATGCACATCATGATCACACGAAATATTCAGATTTCTTGATTACATTTCGTTTTACCATTTGGTACTTAGAGTGTTAGACGTTCGTCAAAAATCGAGGCAGGCTTGGTCGTGACGTTACGGCCTCCATTTAATTCATCAAATCCTCGTGGAGGATATAATACGATTCCGAATCAAGTGACCCCGTTATTTATCACTGAGCGTCTTCAAAATTAGGTTTGTTGTAGCTTTGCTCACTTACAGTGGCGGATTCAACGGGCTCCAGTCCCCTCCTTTAGAAATGCCACCATTTCATATCACTCGCATGGATTGGTCCACTGGAATAACGCAAGAAGGGGCTAATTTTGTGGCAGAATTTATTTTTTTGGGGGGAGGTACTTTTAAATGGCCCCCACACAAGTACCTGAATGGCAACGGGCTCAATGGGCTCCAGCCCCCTCATCTAGAAATGCCATCATTTCATAGCACTCGCATGGATTGGTCCACTGGAATAACAATGCGCTAATTTTGTGGCAGAATTTTATTTTTTTTCTGAGAGAGGTACTTTTAAATGGCCCCCACACAAGTGTCTGAATGGCAACGGGCTCAATGGGCTCCAGCCCCCTCCTCTAGAAATGCCATCATTTCATAGCACTCGCATGGATTGGTCCACTGGAATAACAATGCGCTAATTTTGTGGCAGAATTTTATTTTTTTTCTGAGAGAGGTACTTTTAAATGGCCCCCACACAAGTGCCCGAATGGCAAGGAAATCACGTTTCCGGCCTCCAATTCTGAAAACTTCCGGGGGGGGGGTGTACCCCTCCAGACCCCCCTTGCGGGGCTTCGCGCCTTCAGCACTCGCGGTGATCAGAGGGCCCCCACCATGGTTAATCCGGCGTTGCAGAACCCCAATGTTATAATGACGGTTTCTCCAACTCTTTATTCTGATTCAAGAAATACGTGAAATAAATGAATGTTTATTAATTGAAAAGGTTATAAATAAATAAAATCAAACATGCATTATACTCGAGCTAAGTCTGCCTATTGAAAGGTCTTTTTATAGATTATTAATTAGACATTAATTAACTTAAAAAGACAATAATAAACCCTCGACGTCATTGGATATCTGCGAAATTAAGTATATTTAAATACGTTTTGTGGTTGTTAGGGTTACCGTAAAAATTGATAATCGAGATTTCGCTTATTTTTGTAATAACGGTAATAACAACAATCGAGGCTAGACAAAAATTGTATCGCCAAAATCGCTCATTTTGATTGAAATTTGCAACCCTTATAGCTAGAATTTTCAGCTCTTTATCTAATTTTACTTAGGCAGCTTGAACTATATGAAGTAAGATTTGCTCATCTTTTATCACAGCAGCATTTTAACTAGGCCTCATTATTATGCATTTTGACATGGATTTCATCTGCATTATTTATATTTATTTATTCAGCTTCTTGCATTCATAAGTTTTTACTGTTGCCAAAGCAACAAGCAACATTATCTAATTGTATGTCTTGTAGAAAGAAACAGAGGCAATAAGTCGTTAAAACCAGCAATGACACCATAGTAAAGCAAAATGAATAATGTGAAAAGAATAATGATTGAAAGGAATTGTATGTAAGAAATGCCATATAAATCAGCATGTGTAAAAAAAACCATTTTATTCTATGTAAGTAAGAAGTTGCGAAGTCAAGAGGTACAACCCCGTTAACAATTTCAATAACTCCCGTGCCACTGATTTTCGCTGTTTAGAAATTTGCTGAACATTAGGTGTTTTTAATTCACCAACCAGGTTATTTTGAGACTAACATATTTCAATAAAGTTGTTTTTTTTTTAGCAAAATCGGATACTACGTATGAGGGCAATAACAAATGCTAAAATCAAAATAGATATTTATTTGTGACACTAAAGAAAACATGACACACACATTGCAACTTAATTGTTATTCATTAGCATATACAAGAGTATGACATTACGAATTTAATTCGCCGATTCTTTCATTTTCTCTAGCTGTTTTTATTGGTCATTTAGTTTCAATTTGATAAGGCATCGTAAAATCTCTTGTATAAATATTTGACGATTTGCCAATCACATAAGAACAATGATAAGATTAGGAAGTCGTAGAGGGAGTAAACATCAGTTGCCATCAATAGCGAAAAAAATCAATTTCTTCTGATACGAAACTGCTCGGCTTATGTTACTTTACCCAACATGTACTTAAGATCTAAATAGATACCCTGAACTTTGACCATTATAGTTTCTATAAAATGTAATAAAACATCTTCTATCGAAATTGACTTTAAGATTCCGATTAGTTTTTAGGAATGAAATAAAATGAAATGATTTGTTGATGATTTATTGAGAATGTCAATCAAATTTGATATATTGTTCGCTTGCATCTAGCACGATTATAAAATATGGAGTGCCGCTATGTCCAGAATCCTGATCAGATTAACTAAAAGGAATGTCATGAAAACTGTCATAAAAAATATTTGAATTTGAATTTCCTGTGGTCTTCAAGTCTACATTGTGATGTTAACAATCGGGTGGACCAGAATCAACACCGGTCATTATGCTACGTTAATCTGATGGAAGACTCTTTGTGTGTCATTTAGTCTCGCTGCCGTCTGCCTTAACTATAAATGATGGTATAATAATGGCCGCAAATCAAATGTAAATATTGTTACAGAACACGTTCCTCAGACAGCTGGCGAGTATAACATACAGCATCCCACATCCTTTCATTTCTTGCAGGATTTTTATGACGAATTGCCTACAGGCAGCACCACGGTTCAAGTGGGGGTAATTACAAATTATTGTCACCACAACAGAAGAATTTGGCCAAAAGAATTATTAGATTTGTAGCGGGCTTGAACTAGTACGAATAGATTTATCGAGAAAATGGAGACTCTAGAAACAGATATATATCTAGATAAAAGTAAATTATATAGCCTAAATAATCAGAATATTTTGTACAGGTTTACTTTAAAGAAGCCAAATCTCTAATATTTGCAGCCTAGAAATTGACTCAGAGGGGTCACAAATCATATAATATTGTAATATGCATGTATATAAAATGATTTACATTCAATGGTTTCGGTTTTTATTCAAATTTTAAATCAAATAGGTTCAGTGAAATATGCCAGACGTTTCAATCAAATGACAATCTGTAGTGTCTTTTTCAGTCTACACCTATAGCATTAATTGCGCATGCTCTCCAGATAAGAATATGACGTCACCATTTGACATCACGCATGATTATGTGTAGCATCGTTTTTTTTTTGATTCCATTACAAATGGCACTGAAACGCATTATGGTACGCGATTCGTGCAGGATAAATGTTTATTTTGTCCTAAATATTAGATATCAGAAGCCCATCTTTTTCTGGTAAGATCACAACATCAATGTTGATTTAAATTGACAAAAAGTTCGTGTTTTCAATGTTGAAGACTTTGGATGATATTTCGTTGGAGACTTAGCTACTTTAATGTTGTATCTTACTTTCATATTATTTACTTTATCATAGAGTGGCTTACTTTAATATTATATCTTACTGAATATTGTACTTTATTTACTTGAATATTGTATCTTACTTTAACATCCATTCTTACTTTAATATCAATTCTTACTTTAATACCAATTCTTACTTTAGTGTACTTTAATAGTAATGCTTAATTTAATAGTATATCTTATTTTATTACTGTATCAATATATTAACTTTAATAGTCTGCCTGACCAGGAGTTCCGGCGTACGATCCCTTCAGGATTTTCAACTCTGATTAATTTTCCGTTGTCCGCGTGGTTGGGTGTGAAAAACAGCAATGTCGGAACAAAAGTTTCCACAGAAAACATTACATGGAACTAAGAATGTAAGGTACTGGGACACTGACTCATGAAAAACAGCAATTTCGGAATAAAAGTTGCCACAGAAAACATTACATGTAACTAAGAATGTAATGGTACTGGGACACTGACCCATGAGGAAGTTCCGCCAAAAGGGCCGCGTGTTCTGTGCACGTAAGTCTTCACACAAAGTACCCTTGGCAGCGGGAATTCGCCTAAATGTGGGGCGATAATGGGAAAATTTCCCCAGAGCACAGATCATGGCGTATGACTGTTTTCATTATCCCGATTGATTCAGAAAAGTATCACGTCAAAGACTATTTCTTTTCTTTTATATAACAATGAAGATATTTAATTGGACTGTTAAAATGTTTTCTAGTGTATCAGTTCACGTGGTGTTTCAGTAGAAACCCATTCTTTCTTCTAGTGTATCAGTTCACGTGGCGTTTAAGTAGAAACCCATTCTTTCAAATATCTATAAATACAGAGACAAGTGGATTATGTCCCGAAGACATGATGTGTTGCTGTAGATTACAAAAGTCACTACTTCATAGCCACTATTTGCATTGGTTTTTATCTTGACTCAATTATTACCCATGTCCTCACGATACAAGAACGTAATAAGTACATGTAAACATCATAACATGTAACCATTACACTGGAGAATATTAGTTTATTTTTTTCTTTCTTATAACATTTCGACATTTCACACCTAATATGTACGAAAACGAGCCTTGGCAACACGGCTGAGTATTTAGGTCTCGCTCTGGCCTGGCGTTAAATATTTTATGTATGTGAATAAGACATAATTTCTCTGTGTTTTTAGTCTTACCATGTATTTTTGTCAAAAGACCGGAACCAAGCTAATGACGTTAAATGGATACTTTTTACCTTCATGTAAAGTTTGGTTATCAACTATCAGGTCTTGCTTTCTTTTTCTGGATAAAGGAAATGGACATTGTGTTTTTGGTAGGGGTCGGGCGGTCCTCAAAAAGACTTTATTGTACCTTATAAATGAAGTCTTTTATCTCGGCGCCCATATTAGGCCTACTGTTTTAAACTCGACGACATACCTTAATGCTGGACTAGACAGCTGTCTATGTCAGGCCTTCTGGCCTGCACCACTGACAAGGAAGAAACCACACTGTAAATCCAGATGAACTTTCTCGGTCAACACCGGGATCGAATCCGCGACCTCCAGAGTAACGATCTAGCGTCTTACCTGCTTTGCCACTGTGGCTAGTTTATTGTTGGCTACACATTTTATATTGGAAAAATGTTATTGAATAAATGACGCGAATTTTATATGAATGATAGACATACAATATGTATTTTCTATATGTAATAGTTTAACCTCGAAAGTTAAACAGGTTTATAATATAGCCTACAAAATGTGTTTGAATAAAAATATTATATTTTTATATATGACGTGATGTTTGCAGCAAAGGATAGTATGATGCGTTTCATGTTAATAAAAAGAGTTGTGCAAAAGAATGATTTTCGTAAAAATGTTGACTTTTGGAATGACACCGCGACGAATTACAAATGACATGTAAGTATTTTTACATGTCAGATCAACTTGTTAGAAACGCGGATTTATTGGCTACAAATTCTGATTAAATAAATGACTCACCTTGATAGGAACACAAACCAGTAACAACAGTAGATCAGCTATAGCTAAACTCGTCAAAAATGAATTGGTTATACTCCTTAATCTCTTATATCTACAAACAGCAAATATAACCAAAAAGTTCCCAACAATGCCTATTAATAACGTTATACTATAAGTTACCGTTACAGGTAACAACTCTTCTAACGGTATATTAGAAATTGAATAGTCATAATCATAATAATAATCATCACTCAACGTTTCGTTACAGCCAGTGGTACTGTTAAAAAGTTCGTGAAAGCAAGACTCAGAGACGTTTTTGGAAATTATCTCCACATCGGAAATGTTAGCTGCCATGATAACAATATTTTATTTTGTCTTGGAGGCTTTTAATAGTTATCTTTCATAATAGTCCAATGCATTATCGTCTGTGAGTTCACATAACAAAAGTATGCACTTGTAGGACTAACCCAAGAATTAAAAGTTCATCCACGGTTGAGAACTGAAATGTCCACTTAAACAGTCAATTTTCTCAAACTTTCCCTGTGCCGTCTGTAAGTTGCCGAGATATGAATCTGTACTATTGTTTGCCTTTTTTTTTCAAATCACCAATTATACTGTATTAACCTATATATATATATATATTTAATTTCATTGTTGTTATCGGTGTCATCCAACTATCAAGTATCACACTTTTCTACCTTTCTAAAACTTTATCCTCAAAATCATTGGCTTATTTATCGGAAAACGTGTCATGCGCCGAGATATCGGATTCGCGTGCCAAATCGTATAGAAGGAACAATGTCACTGGTATTGATCAATGTGACCGGCTTTAATGTTTCACAAATATCTCATAAACAAGAATTATCTTCGACCAATTAACCGAAAACTTCGTCTAAAAATAAAGTAATTAAGACCAAACACCAGGAAAACGATCTAATTGACAAAGATACGTCATTTAGTTCACAATGTCCGGTTTAAAATTGTCAAGCATAATGAATAATGATAAAATAATAATTATTCGCTAAACGTATTTTTTAAAATAAGTTTTCAGAAGGTTTTTAGTAAATCGGATATAACTATTTTTATTTATGCATTAAAACTAATTGTTAGTCGTGCCTGAATTATTGCTAATTTTGGTGCCAGTATAGACATTTGGAACACAATCTTCAATTTATGCGTTCGGAAGGAAAAGTGAAGGTGTTGCCAAAACATTTACTGGCTAATTTGTGTCTGTATGCAGTAAAGTAAGAAATGTTTACGGAGGCAATTCAATTGCAATAGTAACGTATTTTAAAATTAATGAAAATCTTTTAACCAAATTTCACTTTTAAATGTAGACTACATATAAGGGCGGTTAGGATGGCCTAGTGGGCTAGAGTGCCGCGCTTCGACCTCTAGCTGGCCGGTCACCTCTGGGTTGCGACTGTGATTTCGAACCCTGGTGTGAGCGTATGTGGCATGGAGATAGGGGCGCCTTCTCAACCTCGTGGGTTTCCTCCGGGCACTCCGGTTTCCTCCCACTGCTAAAGACCCTACGCACAAGCGAATTATTGAAATAAAAATTTAAAAAAAAAAACATGTGTTAGTCCCGAAATGACCTAGTTTGTGTTGAGTGGACGTTAAACCCCATTTCTCTCTCTCTCTCTCTAGACTAAATATTAGCATGGTTTAGTTTCTTTTTACCGTCGCGCACTTCCAAATAGGTATAGCAGACAAATAAACAGTAGGCTTTCCTGTACAGCCACCAAAATGATAATAATTTATTATTTTCGGGTCATTTGAAATATCACTGGTATATAGAATTTCAGTGACATTTGATTATTTTAAAAAGCATGTTAACATTGGCTGTTGAAGGTATGGATTATTTGTGCACTAACAGTTGTAACTAGTAATGTAGGGTACTCGTTCTATTATATATATTTTCGGGGCCCATAGCGGCTCAGTCAGTAAGACACTAACAAAGAGGTTCGACGTTGGCCGACAAAGTCCTGAAAAGGCGGTACCGCTAAGCAGGACCCCTTGGCAGTTAGATCTCGATACAAAGTAAACGGAAATACCGCCACCCAGCATTAAATCTTATTTCATTTCATTTCCATTGTTTTTAGATCAACCTTGGTCGATATTTCTGCCTATATATATTTGGTATACTGTTACATGCTAGAATGTGACAGGACCTTCTACAAGACAGACAACCACATTAGCGACCAATCGAATATTTACTGCGAGAGAACCTGTTGGCCAATTGTCAGTTGTCTGCTAGAATAACGTCCTTAAGAAGGCGATTTACTTTCGTGAACTAATCTGAAACAGTTCAGTATTTTATGTGGAAGATTATTATTTCAATGTTCACGATGCTAACTGCATACGCGTATTTAGGCAGTTGTTCAGATTTTGTTTTGGCCTTGCGGGATTTATCATCGTGCAAATGAAATGAAATGGACGAGGACACACAATTAGGGGCCTCAATATAAACGACATAAAGTGAAGAATTGCCGTCTAGAGATGGGACCAAGACCAACTCCGTGCAATCGCGTATTTTAATGCATAATAGTATAAAGTACATCTCATTGTTTTATATTTTCATTAATTGGGAATTGAATGAAATTACGATCAGAAAAAAGCTTCCAATCTTTTAAATTGTTTTTTTAACGTCCAAACTTGAGTATACACACACAAAAATAGGATTATTTCTGTTTGTTTGTTTCCCACTAGACAAGACATATATTTATATGCTATCATAATAAGGCTATATTTTAAAAGAAATTGGGTGACAATAGGGATAAAGATGTTGAACTGTCAAGTGAAACAGACCATCGGTTCGCATTAATCTCTTTATCCATGTGAAATTAGTTCAATTTTCTTAATAAATAGGGGCGTACATAACGATTTCGTTTGGGGGGGGGGGGTGTTTAAGCCAAAATGTGACCGACAGATGCACATACCCCCTACGCCGGCCCCCACCCCCAATGCGAGTGACGCAATCAGGAGCCGAGCACCACGTGTGAGTTTTCTAGAGTTGACATAACATCTGTACAATCCGACGCCCCATACACCAGTGGTATTCCACAAACTGGGCAGTTCACTATAATCGTGAATAATATTCATATTATGACAGTGCTGAGGCAGTATAAGACAATTGAGGAGTAGAAGAGTGATTTTAAAATGTAATCGAGCGCAGCAGGCGCGAAAAAATTTCAGATATGTAACCGAGTAGAAGAATGATGTTATAATGTAATCGCGCCACATGCGCGAAAATATTTCAGATACTGTAACAGAGCTTTTAAAATTTTTGGGACTGGGCTTGAAATGTCATGGCAAATGGAACCAAATTCTCGTTAACGAGAGGATATGAAATGGGACAGAATCTTGAGGCCTATCTGTCAATTTCGCCTGTTTTGTGCTTGTTTGTTTATCTCATTAATTCATTTAGCCAGAGACCGACTGCGGTGAGTACTTTTTTTGAGACCAACTATTTTTTGCCATGGTAGAAAACATTTCATAGAACAACATACTTGCAACAGAATAGGAGTGACAAGCAGACATGGTTATTTTATAGTTTTGTGTGACGTATGCAATTTAGGCACACGGATTTACGCAACTACATATAGTATTTGGGATCTATTCTGGCATTGTTTTTGGGACCGACAGCAGTGACTTATTTTGACTTATTTTGTGACCGACTGTTTTTCTAACTGGTTGAAATTTTGTTGTTAGACCAACATACTCACAACAGAATGAGAGTGAAACACAACACCTTTTCAAACATGATATTGATAAGTTGACAAGGTTATTTCATACTAAAGTTTTGCGTGAGTAGCGTGACGTAAACAGTGAGCACTTATTTTGATACCGACTGCTCCTATTTTGCGACTGCACTGATTTTGCGACCGACTATTTTATACTAAAGTTTTGCGTGAGTAGCGTGGCGTATACAGTGAGTACGTATTTTGATACCGACTACTCTATTTTGTGACCGACTGCACTGATTTTGCGACGTGACCGACTGCACTGATTTTGCGACCGACTATTTTTTTTTTGCTGGGGGGGGGGGTGTATCCCCCACCCCATATTTACGCCCTTGTTAGTAAATAGAATAACATATTATTCATTATAATAATACAGCCAGAGAAATCTTTGGGCTTGACTTTGAAATCTGTCCATCACTCCCTCTGGTCGTACTATACGGGAATAATTTCCCTCGTAGCATCCTACAAGGTATATCCAAGCCTTCATTTCCCTGGTTCAATTTTAGTGTCCTTCGTTGAACCTGGGCGATATTTCTTTGATGTGGAATAACCCTCTCCTAGTCGGCGCAGAAGAGTTGGACGTTCATCATCATTTTCATTGGTAGATACAGGGAACATCCGGTAGAGATTATAATATAAATCTAAATACTAAATCCAAATACTTAATATTTAAATCAAGAACTTGCTGACGTTTTGTGCCGATCCTGTTTTTGTCATTTCTAATTTTTCAAACTAATCGATTGAGTCAAAGTTATTCACAGCATAAAATCTAGTTAATTATACCTGACGTAAATTCGTTACCTAAAATACCCCAGAGTAGCCCTCCTTGTTCGTTTTATCAACTCTTTGATTAGTCTGCCAGAAGGATGTGTGAATGCCTATTAGTTGGGTAATAGTTTTAGGAAGGATCACGAATTCATACATATTATGTTGACTTATATACGAAACCACTAATAAATACAAACACCATATGTTGGGTTGATGACAGAGCAGTGCCAACTTATTTAAAGTGTTTGTCAATCTGATAGGAGTACGGTTGTTATAATATTGATCGTGATCTCTCAGTTCGTTTTGTTAATTGTAGTTCCTGTCCAGAAGAATAACACTCTTGAGAGAGTATCTCAAAAGTAGACCCGTCGGTAATGGGATAGGATGATAGGATAATTTTTGAAACAAGATAGAAAGTGGGATTTATTCTTGCGTAGAAGGCATTCTTAACGGTCATGAACAGAATATGTTTATTCTCAATGAATGTTTGCATCTAATTTGAATCACCGAAGAGAGTGTAGAGTATATTATGTGACATCAGCAAAATGATCCCACGGCACATCTGCTAAATTGAGACTGTGAGACTATCCCGGTTACGATCATCAAATAAATAAATGACACTATACTGTCACCTTTCTTGTGGTACAGCACTAAACAGAGAACGTGATTCTATCCCGGTCAGGTATCACCCGTGTATTTAAATATTCTGCCATTACCTCTGTGATCTACCCATCGGACTTCACGTTGTTTAGTTGGCTGTAATGAATGGAATCGAGGTCATTTTATCAGTTAAGCTAAATCCGTATTTACCAGTAATACAAGCAGTTACGAGCAGCTATTACAGCGGGAGGATCCAATTCTAATATCTCCCCATGGTAGGTAATGGAGGTCTCTCGGCCCATTGGGCTAGGCACGTTTTAAATTTGTAAGCAGACATTCCTAGGTTCCACACTTACCCTGTGTAAAAACGTAAAGTTTGATCTTTTGACCTACGGGGTCACAAAAAATTCAGGTGAATTTAGCAAGTTTACATTTTTATTGCAAAAGCGATTACTTTCGATCATTTTCAGCATGTTTGAATTTGTTTAATAATTTGGCGTGAAAGAACTGTAAACGATTACGCACACTGTGGCATGACGATCCCGCTCGATCTCGCGTGAATCTACGACACTGTTAATGTTTTGGAGATGCTAATTGTAGGTCGGTTATGAAGGTTCGGGAATTTAGGAGTGGACAATGACCGCTTTATATCAATGGGAATTTTGGAGGATACTAACCCTAACCCAGCGGGTAACTACAATATGAACGATTGGCATCTGAATTGGTAATTGATGATAAAGTTACATATAAACATAAACTCTCAAATTAATAGATCACCTGAAGTATTCAGTATTCACAGATTAAGAATTGTAGTTATTCAAAGATTCAATTAGACAGAAACGATGTTAAGTTGGTCCGTGTTTCGTTATCAAATTAACGGCCCTGGTCGTTCGCAAGTAGTGCGGATACCACGTTCGCACAAAGGTCAGACGAACATAAAGGAGAGTGGTAAATAGGCACTGTTATTTATTATTTTTTTTAACGTTTTATATATTAGTCAAATTGAAGATATTTTGATTCCCAAGAAATTGATGAAATAAATCATGATCGCGCTGTCAGATCAAAATGTCTTCGGATTTCGGGCACTTTATTCTACCGACTAGAGAGATCTGTGACCGCGAGGGCCTTCAGATATTTCAAGTGTCCGGAATAGTTCTTCAAATATTGCCACTAAGTCGGATGGACCTAAAAGACTGACGCATCAAGTACAACCACCTATTCATATTAATTATATGGAATCGCATGTACTTGTAATCACATGGCTAGATGAAGTGTTGATGCAATAATGTACAATATAAGAAATACAACAGTGGTAAATAAACAATTAATAGCTTAATCATACGATTGGCATGTTCAAAAGTCGGGCAATATAAGCAGTTATTTTCTGCCTATAAAAGTTTTATAAACAATAAGAGATTATAATAAATTAACATAATATAGTTATGAAAGAAGGAACTGTCATACGACGATATGGCAGTTAAGCTTACTGTATGATTTGATATATAGAGAGTCTTTTTGGATATCAAAAAATATCAACGCAAGTTGATAAAGTGAAAAAAACGAGGCTCTGCCGAGTATTTTTTTTTTTTACTGTATCTACGAGTGTTGATATGTTTGGATATCAAAAAAGACGAATTCGAGATTTTATTTATCATCCAATCCTTTCTTACAGAAAAATTGTTTTCATGAACCCATTTCTTTTCTTTCACTTGGTATTCTATCTATCCATTGTTTAATCGTTTCTACATATCTTCCCTCGTACGCCACGAGTCTGTGTTCGATTTGGAGGATGCTTATTAAGTTTTCGTTAACAGTTTGTCTAGCTGACTACTTTTAGTGTATATTGTTTGAAAAGTCTCAACGCTTTTGTCACCAGAGCATATTTTGATGGTTTGACAACTATCTTTGCAAATTCGGTAACTGCCGCAGACACAGTGTTAAATACGGAATTTAAATGTTAACTGCACATCTTTCTTTAAATTTTTACGATCCCATGGCATCTCATGCTCTCCTGATAACCGATTTTCTCACTATGTTATAACAACAGACATTATAGAAACACTGTTACCCCCATTTTCGACTGATATACCTCTGTATTTAAATCCATCACTTCTTCTAACATAGTCCGGCAACAGGTCGACAGACCTGGAAATATAGTCCACCCAATGATTTATGATGGATTATAATCTTCAGTGTGTGTAGATTCAGGATCCGTATGATGCCACTCTGGCACTCTTGGGGAAAGTTAAATATTCCAGATGGCCGTCATGGGATATTTTCTGGTTATTTAGTGGGATGATATTTGAGACATCTAATAACTGTCAGTCATGGTTCCTGGTGAGTTTTCCAGTGATTTAAGCGACAAATATGTGGGGTTGAGTTCTTATAAGAATACAAGAGGGAGTATATCCTCGGGTTGGTTGTTCTTGATACAAATGTATTTTTACATTTCCGGGGGGTTGGGATGGCCTAGTGGTCTAGAGTGCCGCGCTTCGACCTCTAGCTGGTCGGTCACCTCTGGCTTGCGGCTGTAGTTTCGATACCTGGTGTGAGCGTATGTGGCATGGAGATAAGGGCACCTTCTCAACCGTGTCGGCTTCCTCCCGGCACTCCGGTTTCCTCCCACTGCTAAAGACCCTTAATTATTGAAATAAAATTAAACCATCTGCGTTTGTCCCGAAATGACCTAGTTTGTGTCGAGTGGACGTTAAACCCCATTTCTCTCTCTTTTTTACATTACTAAACTTTTCCATGGTCTGCTCATAGCTATAACGTCGAGTTTGAGAACCATATTGTCATTTATTTCGATCACAGGAAATTCAGCTGTTCAGATAAGAATTCAACGAACCCGAAAACCCACAGTTTGGCGTATTACACTATCCAAGTTACAAACATTGATATGGCCCGCCAAATATGGTCGGAATATGTTTCAATATATTGCGCACCTATTTGAGAAATTTACGAGTTCCCCGGCCAAAATGAGCCTTCATTTTGAATGTGTTCCCCAAGCGGAATAAGCCGAGGTCAGAGACAATCGATCACAAATTTTACACATATCGATGATACATAAACCACCCACAACCTATATTTTACACATAGATACATAAACCACCCACAACCTATATTTCAATATATAGCAAACCCTTATTTTGTGAACTCTTGGAACTTCATGAGTTTTTCCGCCAAAATGAGCTCTCATTTTGAAATTGGCCTACTAAAAGTAGCGGGATTTGCCGTCATTTTTTGGAGAAATATAAAATCTTATTGGATTCAGCGGGTCGAAGTCCTACAGAAACAACAATCAAACCGGGGTACTAAAAAATTTGTCATGAATTTTACTCCCATAAATAATCAGAAAATGCTCCAAGGCTGCCATTTTGAATACTTAAACTTCCCTAAGGGTGGCAGGATGGTATCCTCTGAATTCCGAATCTACACATATTGAAGATTTATAATCCATCAAAAAAGCGTTAGCTGGACTATATTCCATGTCAAGGCTTGGAGTTCTCGCTTTGGCTTGTAAGAGTCTGAAATCTTACTACACAAGGCTTCTGCACCAATTGTGACCGTGGGGTCCTCAGACATTTCAAGAGTTTGGAACGGTTCTTCAAATCTTTAATACCAGAAGCCTATAATAATAATTATCTACAATACACTTACAAGACTGCGGATAATAAACTGAAGTATCAAGTTCAGTCGCAATTACTTCTAATCACATGGCTAGATCAAGTGTTGACATAAATAAGCACTGGCGATCTACATGTAATAATGTACGATATAAGAAATAAAACAATGGTAGATAAAACAATTAATAATAGATTAATGACACGATTGGCAGAGGTGGATCCAGTGGGCTTTATTACTGCTGAAAGTGCCTTTATTACTGCTGAAAGTGCCTTTTTCAGACTCAAATGTGTCCTCTCAAAAAGTTTACTTAGACGAAGATATCAGCCAAAAAGCTCTTGGAATGTCTACAGATGCAAGGAAATGACGGATAATTTCTTGGGATCCCCCCCCCATCTCAACCCCCTCAGAGCGTCGTGCCCCGTCTCCGCAGTAAGTGCCCTCATTTTGCGCCCCCCCCCCCCATTTCAAAGTTCCTAGATCCGCCCCTGATTGGCATGTTCACGAAACGGGCTATATTAGCTATATTAGCAGTTGGCTTCTGTCTCTAAAAGTAAAGTTGTATAAACAATAAGGGATTATAAATCATAGCATTTCATCATTGTCTAGTTACCTTTTAATATCACACATACAATTAATGTTTAAAGGAGTAGAATAGTATGGTCTCGAGAGTTTAAATAAATTCAATTTGTAGGATTTCACTTTTAGAATTATAAATACATTATCTTAAATATTCAAGATTTAATTTAATAGATATAACTACTAACCTGTACGGTTATAGATCACTCTACCCGTCGGAAAAAAAAATGATTTTCCGTCATATTATTTTAAACATGGCAAAGTTCACATGACTGACATGACCTGTAATTATTCGTAACGATTCGATTATCAAGTCCTTAACTAGGACATCTCGCATGCAATGTCGTAATAATTATATAGTTTCAACAGAAAATTGAATATTTATTAAGTTATTTAACAGTTTATGCAAATCTACTATTTGGCCATAATGAGAAGTATGCCGTGTAAATATATTTTTTTTACTTTCTCTTAGATCTAGTTTCTAAATAGTTTTAATACCAATTTTTTTCTTTTCTAAAAATTTAGTTAAAAGGTTCCTGTTAGAGCATTATGGCCGACCTTTAATTTGAATTATATTCCGCTTTTACTGGTTTCGGACCTTTGGTCCGAACACCTTAGATTTTGACAAACAGGAAGTGTTTTTAGGATAGGGACAAAAATAATCTCAGATGGCCCATAACATGGTTATTTCTTAATGGATTGTTTTCATTTTGGGGTTCTTGGACAAATCCCATAAGGCTCTGATTGACGGACGTTTAATTATTAGCTTTAGCATCAAATATTTGCGATTTTTTTTTATCAGCATGTTTTCGACATATCCGTTAGTAATTGAAACGTGGTAAGAGAGAGAGAGACAGAGAGAGAGATGGGGTTTAACGTCCATTCGACACAAACCAGGTCATTTTGGGACTAACATATGGTTTCATTTTATTTCAATAATTCGCTTGCGCGTAGGGGTCTTTAGCAGTGGGAGGAAACCGGAGTGCCCGGAGGAAACCCACGAGGTTGATTATAGGCGCCCATATCTCCATGCCACATAAACTCACACCAGGGCTCGAAACCACAGCCGCAAGCCAGGGGTGGCCGGTCAGCTAGAGGTCGAAGCGCGGCACTTTAGACCACTAAGCCATCCAAACCCCCCCTAAACGTGGTAAGAATAAGAAACACATTGATGTCTTCAAATTACATTTTTTTGTGATGGTTTTTGGGAAGTTCCGGAAATTACCGAGGTTTTATAATTTTTCCCCATAATAAGTTCTCTCCATTTTAAAAGAAAAAAAAAACAAACTAAAAATTACATGGTGGTGTTACCTGCAGATGCTATCTTTCATTTTAAAGACTCTTTTCGGTAACATTTTCAAGCGTTTGGCCGCCATCTTGGATTTTACAAAAAAACACCCCAACCCCTCCAAACCTCTAAATCGATATTAAGCCGCCATTTCTTTAATAGCCATTATTTTAACTTCGAATTTGTTTACATCCGGTTTTACTTTGAATTTTGTTCGACTTTTGACGTTCTATAAACGTTGTGATATGCTGATGAGCTTGTTTTTAGTTGCGATTTGGCGCCTTTAGTTTCACCTGCAGGCAAACTTAATTTCTTTATTAGTGCATGTAACATCTTAGAAATAAGTTGTTTTTTCAAACTACTAGAACGTAAAAAAAAAACAAAAAACATACGCAGTCCAATCTACTGAAACAACTTTCATTTATCAGCAAATATTGACAATAAAGTAAATCAAGAATTGTTTTTATCAAAATTGATACGGGCATTTATAATTACAATGTATTAATCCTGTCCAGCTCGGATCAGGTACATACTTTGATCGGCTATTGTACACGGGGCCCCGCTCAATGTCAAAGACGTAAATTTATTATCGCTTTGATTTAAAAAGAGGTGATTTTTTATACCCATGTCAGGTAGGATTTTCTGCTTACCGGGTAACTGTAGTTGAGTGTGGCGGAAATGTTCTAAATAACAAAAATCAATCGTGGTTTTGAAGAAAAAATTGTCAATTTTGCTGATTTGAATTCCGATGTGATTAGGGTTGGGTTTGTCACTTGAAACTATAGCACCCTATCTTATCTCGAAACACGGAGAGCTGAGAGATGAGGCTTCTTATCCACTGACGAACCGAAACACGTTAGTACTTCTTTGTTAAATTTGAAAGTTTTCCGAGGACAATGTCAGATTAAAAATTTGTGAAAAGCGGAGATTAGAACTATAGAAGTTGAGTTAATCTAGCTATCAGTCCCATAAAACAGACCGCTTCCCGACACAGATGTGAGATATTACCCAAAAAAGATCCCTTCCCCCAAACACAATCAAGATTTGTTTAAACCGGCCTTGGAGACCAATAGTCGCGTCCTGGTTTGGACCGTCATATTATAATACTAATTAATAATAGTATAACTGACGATGCATTTTTCTGTCAATCGTTCAGTCACACACACTGGGATAGTTATTATAATTAAAGACCACATTTGATGAAAGCAACTATATTTAAAGAATATTTAAACAATGTTTCTCTCCATGTAAAAAACTGAATTAAATTAAAACTGAGGATATAAACTTAGACAAAGGGGTTTAAGTCCTGTTTAGACTTAGAGTTCTTTCCCTTGTCAATATTGCAAGATGGCAGCTTCCAGTATTGAGGAATGGGTCTGTCGCGAATTATCAAAACTTGGAATTGATACGACTCCAGAAAATGCAAGGTAATAATTGTTATTTGTCGCAATACAAATTCGTGATGTAATAATAAACGTATCTGTATAGATCGTCCAAGATAAAAAATTATAACCGCATTTTTCACCCATATTGTGCAATAACTTCAGAACTTCTTATTTTTCTAAGATCTACTTTCAGTTTCAGGTGATTAGATTAGATTCGATTGAGCACAATAACAGTGACAGTTAATCTATCCACAGCTGCTGCAGTGTCATGATTTTCCTCTAGGTGTTGGGTTGGGAAGGGGAATAGCAGAAATAACTGATTCATTCAACTTGTTTTCGACAGGCAATTAATTTTTACATCTGACAGTGACAGGTGATTTTTACATCTGACAGGTACATGTACCAAGTTAAACTGCCTGGAAGGTGTAAGGTTGGATATATTGATTCCCTCGATTAAAAAGGGCTTCTCAGGGTAGCCTACATGACAAATACTGTTAATTGCCTATGTGGGATCAATAATAGGCCTACCGTATTTCAATGCTGCGTATGCAATTAGGCGTTAAGGCCTATATTATTGTTGATGCCTGTAGGCATGGTGGGGCAAATAACAGTTATGATGCCAACCACCAAAACGGACGTTGCTCTTGGCAAACAATCAAAACCACTTAACCAGTGCCACTCGAGCTGGCCAACAAAACCAGCGTTATTCCTATTCAATCACTGGTTACAAGTATAGGCGACAGATCTGCATCGATAAACAGAGACAATGATTATATTCCATTGCTCATTTGCACCTGTCAGCTCATTTCATTTTTTACTGCATGGACAAAAATTCATAAACAAGCTAGTAGACTTCATAGCTGGTTGCAAGCGAATGCAGTAGTGCACATGAAGAAACTGGATCTGAGAATTCAGTAAAAGTGTCGAAAGTTATTTGGCAAAATTTATAAAAGAAATTTACTAATAGACTGGCCGTGACAGATTTGTATTTTAGTTACATGTAGGTACCTGTATATTTTATAAGATTAGAAATGTTGTCCTGTTTGATGCTTCTTCTTATAATAATGAATTCAAAGCAATCCTTAAAACTACATCAATCACATGTTTCCTCTGTTGCTCAGAGGCCATTTTCATTGCTTCAATTAGAACAGTAAGATTAATAACCCTATTTCAAGTATGTAATCAGTCTTGTCATTTTTTTCAGCTACATACTTTCTATAGAAAACAATCAAGATTTAGAAGATTATATGAATGACTTACTTGATAAAAAAGACCCCAAAGTTAGAATCTTTGTTCAAGAATTATTACGAAGAAGCAGTTCAAAGAATTCTCCAGAATGCATTGTAAGTCTTAGACATTTTGATGAATATATACATGTAATTAAGTGACTCTCAGTGAGTGATAGTCAACAGTTTCTCTGATGTAAACCTACATAGCTTTTTCCCATATTTTTATAATATTAATTCATATGTAATTATGATTATTTTAGGTTTTAAAGAAAAAGAATGAAGAAGATGTTTACTTTGCAGGATCAAATAAAATAAAAAAGAAAAATAAAGCACCAAAAAATAAACAAGTCATCAATCAAGGACAGTTGTTAAATGGTCATAATACTGCAGAAGAGGTAGGCCTACATCATACATGTTACATGCCCTCTACCTGTGCAAATTGAAAGTTTAAAAACTGATTTGTTGGTGCATATAGAACTGTTTTGACAATGAAGGGAATTGAAGAACAATGATAAAAGATATAATCCTTGAGTGGTATATAGTGATTGAGCACATTAAAAAAACACAACACAATTTATATGGAAAACAATCACTGGTTTATACACATATAGCACAACGTTTGGACAAGTATTCTCTTATCGTTATCAAGTACAAATAAGTTGTTAAATGGTCATAATATTTGTACTTGATAACGATAAGAGAATACTTGTCGGAACGTCGCGCTATATGTGTATAAACCAGTGATTGTTTTCCATATAAATTGTGTTGTGTTTTTTAATGATAAAAGATATTACTGTCTTTATCTTCTTAATATATCCAGTTAAAATTAGATAATGGCGTGAAAATAAGATAATTATTATTTATTAAAGGTGCAGGATTCTAAACCATCTGCTTCAAATCAACAAAATACAAAGTCAGCTTCTGTGATAGATGGTACGAAGAAGAAATCAAAATTTGTTCCTTTATTTAGTCAAGAAGGTGAAGCTAAAGCTGTGATTAAACTGTCTGGTAAGTTAATAAAGATATTATTAATTCTTGTATATCATCCTCTACTGCTCCCAACATTTTCAAGCGAGCTTATGTTACCCCTTTAATTAAAAAGTCTACACTGGATCCTAATATTTTTAAAAATTACAGACCTGTCTCTAACTTAAGTTTTATTTCTAAAATATTAGAGAAATGTATTGCTTCTCAGATAAAGGCCCATCTAGATGATAACTGTTTGTATGAACCATTTCAAAGTGCTTATAAACAATTTCACAGCACCGAAACAGCCTTAACCCGTGTTTCAAATGATATTTTGATGGAAATTGATAATAAAAAATGTACATTTTTAATTTTATTGGATCTATCTGCTGCTTTCGACACAGTGGACCATTCCATTCTTCTACGTAGACTACAGTTTAGATTCGGTATTTGTGGCTCTGCATTAAATCTTTTAGAAAGCTATCTTGTGGGTAGAAAACAGTGTATTTTAGTTAATTGTAAATCGTCTTCTGAATCTGTTTCGTCATCTGGGGTTCCCCAGAGTGCAGTTCTTGGACCGATTTTATTTACCCTCTATACGTCACCATTAGGTGATATTGTTAGAAAATATGGTCTCAGCTTTCACTTGTATGCCGATGATACTCAATTATATATTTCATTTAAACCTAATTGTCCATCCTCTTTCAATTTATCAAAACTGCAACTTGACAACTGTATTAGTGAAATTAGAAAATGGATGTCAAAGAACTTTCTAAAATTAAATGATGATAAAACTAAATATATGTTATTAGGCTCAAGGCATCACTTAAGGAAATTTGCTCATGATAATCCCCCTGTTGTAATACATGTAGGTAATTGTGATATATTTTCATCTGATTCTGCTCGTAATATTGGCGCAATCTTTGATAGTTTTATGCTTATGGGAACTCAAGTAAATAATATTTGTAAATTGTGCTATTTTAATATTAGAGATATAGGTAAAATACGTAAATTTGTAACTGAAGAGGCCACTACTTAGTCACTTGTTAATTCTCTTGTCACTTCTCGATTAGATAACTTTAATTCACTTTTAGTTGGTTTACTGTTAAAGCTTTTAGATAAATTACAAAAAGTACAGAATACCGTGCTAGACTTGTTACTTGAACTAAAAAATGTGACCACATAATTCCTATTTTATACAATTTACACTGGTTACCTGTTAAATATCGAATTGATTTTAAGATTTTGTGACTTACTTTTAAATACTTAAATAATCTAGCTCCTGTTTACCTCTCAGATCTTTTAGAACTTTATACACCCGGCCGAACATTACGTACATCAGATAAACTACTTTTAAAGCCCAAAACTATTCAACTAGTCTCTTATGGTCAGCGCTCTTTTAGTTATCAAGCACCTGTTTTATGGAATAATCTACCATTTAGTTTAAGATGTTGTACATCTCTATATTCTTTTAAAAAACAACTTAAAACACACTTATTTTATCAGGCTTTTAACTGACTCTGTATGCAATTGTTAACATCTTGTTGTTTATTTTTGATTACATTGTCACTTTGTAAAGTGCCCCTGAACATGTTATATGAAAGGGTGCACTATAAATATGCTGTAATAATAATAATAATATGATACACACTGCCGAGTGTTTCTTAGTATTGGGTGATCAAGGGAGATAACTGGAATGGCATGCTATGGGCGATTAAATTTGTTTCTCAATGATGTGGTACATGTATTGGTGTTTTGTAGTATGGTCAGACTCATATCACCATGCCCTTTCTAAACACACCTCAGCAATTTCTTTTCTAAGACTAAGATGATTTTTATTTTAATTTTCAGGGCGTCATGTATGTGAATGTCAAGCTGCTAAACATAAATTAATAAGTAATTGTTTAAAGTGTGGTAGAGTTGTTTGTGCACAGGAAGGTTCTGGTCCTTGTTTATTCTGTGGAAATTTGGTAAATATGAAATTAAATATTACTGTAAATGTAAAATTCGTCATCTTTACACATAAATTACTTGAATAAAGATTGGGTTCATGCTGAATGCATAGTAATCTTTAGTTTTTCTAAAACATCTGATAACACTTCTTGTTGAGGGAAGATAGAATAAACCCATTTTGGGGATAATTGTGTGATTCTCTAACCCCCGCCCCTCCAAAATAGTGACAATCGAATAAAAAGGGGAATTTCAGGCTACAACACAACATCAACTGAACAAAAAAAATATCTCAATCTTAGAACTGTGATTTGACTGAATTCCATGCCGCTCAACTGTAATTCTATCAATTCAGGACATTCTGCACTGACTATTATTCTCAAGGGAGGTAAATAAGTTTATTGGACAAGGTTGTCTTACAGGACTAAGATGTCTTACACTAATTTGCATATGAATATTCAATTCTTACCAGGTGTGTACAAAAGCAGAATTTGACATCATATCTAAAGGCAATAAGCAGAGTGAGAAATTACGAAGTCAGTTAATGGGTGGTGCTGATGCTCTACAATTGTTAGGACAATCTATATGTAATGATACTCTCTATACACCAGCTGCACAGAAAAGCATACAAGAGGGTGCAGAGAAAGCTAAACAACATAAAGATACACTTTTACATTATGATAAAACTAGGTAAGGTTTATGTTAAAACGTAAAGATAAACTTTAATATTATGATAAAACTACGGGTAGGTATGTTTATGTTTACTTAAAGCTTACATTTTTCATTGTGAAGAACGAGTTAGGTTTTGTGTTAAACAGATATATTCTTTTAAATTATGATTAAACGAGATATTCTTTTAAATTATAATAAATATTCTCTTACATTATGACAAAACAAGGTAAGATTATGTTGAACATGAAATTAGAGTTTATGATATTATTGGTAAGATTATGATGTCTTTTGTTCACCTATCAAATTATGCAAGTTACTTCCACTATAAATAAACCCTATCCAAACTATTTTATTATAATCATGATATGATAATATAATCATTATTAATATCCATATGTCTTCCTAATTAAACGTTTTAATTAAATTTTAATATATTAAAAATAAACAGGCGTATTAGAAATGTGAAATGAAATTTTATGCTTTTTTGATTAATAAGAATGGATGATTTATTTGTTGTACTTAGATAAACACTAATTTGTTGTCTGCGATATCAGTTAGGTGGAGGTGTAAAACTATTGCAGACACATAGCTACCTAGATTGATTTATTGCCCCAATCAGGTAAAGGTGTTAAGAAACAACTGTGGTGTTGTGACATTTTATTGGGGGCAATAAATTAATCAAGGTATAGCTGTGTGTCTGCAATTGTTTTACACCTCCACCGATGGCGTGTATTCTTGTCTTGTCAATTTCTCTGATAATAATATAGTTTGAACTGGTTTTATTTTTGTATTAAATAACATAAATTTAAATTTTACAAATTCGCCGATAGCAAATACCGCTAATAACTATCTTGAAAAAAACACGTTTAGTAATCCAAAGCATTTTTACCAAGCCTCGTTCTGAACAAAATACATCGTTCCAAAAAAAGGGCAATTTAAAAAACCTCGTTTTGAAACTCCAGACAACGAGGCATTTTTTTACCTCGTTTGGACAGAAATGCCGAACGAGGCATTCTGAGGTTTATAGTGTTCTGTTATTAAATCAGCATAAATTATGCAAGTTACTTCTGTTATTAAATCAGCATAAATTATTTATATTTTTCACACATTTTATAAGTAAGTAGTATGTACAGGTGATTTGTGCTTAGATTTGTTCATATAAGGTAAAAATGGACGAAAGTCTTCTACTAAAGACAAGACACAATAATGATCTTAAAAATAGTAGTCTCCTGGAAGGCTAGCAATTGGTTAACTCATTAATACATGTTAAAATCTCTTTTCTATAATAATATTCCAACCAAAACCAAAGAAAATAATGGAAATGGGGTCAAAAGTAAGAATGTGTAATACATCCAGCTCTATTTAACCTATGTATTAATGCTGTGGTTATATTTGTGCGCTGCCTTTAATTGGGTGTTTAGGTACAATAAAATCTTTTTTTTATCATCAATTATATTTATTTAATTGAGATTACGTGGATAAAAAGATTTTAATTATTTTACCCTTTACGTTCAGTGAACTCTTTGGCACCTTGCATGTGTTTTTTTTTGTTCCATCGAGTTGAATATTTATAATGTTTCTTCTTTTTACAGTGTTAAAAGAACAAAAGTTTTAGATGATGAATGTGATTATTTTGCGACAGATTCTAATAAATGGTTAAATCCAGAAGATCGACAAAAATTAAAAGAAAGAGAAGAGGAATTGCGATCTGAACGACATGCTTCTCGTAGAGACAGAAAAATAACATTTGACTTTGCTGGTAGAAAGGTTATTGATGCGGAAAAAGACAATTCTAAGAATATGTATGATGTTGATGATGAAATTGTTCAACAAGTACATTATGGAAAATCGTCTAAATCATCAAAAGACATACCCAAATTAGATCCTAGTGATTTTAATCCTCTAGTTAACCCAACTATAGTACAGCCAGCACCTCAGGTAATGCAAATATGCTGGGATGCAATGAAAACGCATCACTGATTTGACTACAAGTGCTGAAGGGACATAATGCAGCTGAAATGTGAATTTTGGCTTAAGCTGGAGTTTAGCGACACTAGGAAATCAACATCAATCCATTAAGGGCATAACAATTTACAACAAATAAAAAATCAGAAGTCAGTAACAGCCACACACACACTGTGCACTTAATGGAATAGATAAACATTAATATGGTGGCTTGTGGTATCCTTTTCTACTCTCGTTGTAATGCTACGTGCAGTGGCCCTGGAGCTTATGCTCTCTTGAATTAATACAATGGACGTTTCTTGCCTTTTTGTAGGGTCAGTCAACTTTCTCACTGCTAAGCATCAGAGAACAAAGATAGTTGGCTAAAAATGATCATAGTCTCTCTATTTAACTTTTCTAGTAATTTGATATTTTCTTCATTTATTTCAGTTTGTAGCAACAGGCGAGTCCTTTAGTCAAAAACTGACAAATAATTCTCATACAGTTGATGGAGTAGATCCGAGAAAGAAATCTACTTTAAGAATACAAGATAAAGAATTACAAGAGATGAGTGATGAAGGAATGTGTTTAAGTATGCATCAACCCTGGGCATCTTTACTTACTAAAGGCATTAAAATGTAAGTTAAGCTTCTTAAAACATCCTATATAAATTGAAATTTTTATGTGTTTCATATCACGAAGCATTGATTTGGTGATCATTGGGTTCTGCAGTAGAATATTATTTATCTAATGTAAGTTTTTGTTTTCTGAGGTAAAATGCCCTTTGTAAACTATGCCCACCTTTTGTTATGCACCCCCACATTTTCTTGGCGTTACCCATCGTACATAAGATAAATATTTGAAGTCGCTTATCTTCATTTTGATTTTTTTTGACTATATATCATTTTAAACACCTTAATCCAAGCTAAAATGGATTCAGATTGATTATTGAACATTTTGATTATGAAAACAAAACCAAAATGTCAATTGTAGATTTTGTTTCAGTCTGGATTCAGTTATATTAAAAAGTAGCCCATCAAAAGATTTTACACTTGTATGTGGTGTTGAATTGTTTATATTATTTGCAGAAGTAGGTGAATGTTGTACATAATATGTTCACATCCTATATTTGTACTGAATGGCATTGATCCATTTCAGACTGATATTCCTTTAGATATTAAACAATACCAATGAGGTCGTTTGCAACAGAATCAAAATCCCTCAAGTCATCATCATTGACTTTAAAGAGGATTTGATTAATTTTGATAATTATATATTTTTTGGAAACCTAAAATCTTTTTGTCATCTGGTTTACAGTTTTTGCTGAGATTTTTTTATTATAGGTCATAATATATTTTGATAAATCTATAATGAATCAACTTGTATAATATATTGTAGGTCTACTTATGTTGTAACACATTTTTTTTTTATTGAGCAGTCATGAAGGTAGAACATGGTATACTGCTCATAGAGGTAAACTATGGATAGCTGCTACATCTAAAACACCTTCATTAGAAGAAACAACAGAAGTTGAACAATTTTATAAATATCATTATGAAGGTAAATGTATAGAATAATCAATAGACACCACTACATCATAGTCCCACTAAAATTGTGTTTTCAGCTATTCCATTCAAAGGTTATTGTGACTTCATGCTTGATGCAGGCAGATTTGTTCGCCATTTTAAACAGATAACAACACTTATTTGTAATAAAAAGTCCTCGAATCAATTGAGTGAGTTCAGCCAAGACAGCCAGAGTTGTTTATATTTGTATATTTTGTTTACAGATGAGAACTTATCATTCCCTAGTCATTATCCTGTTGGTTGTTTATTAGGATGTGTTGATTTAGTAGACTGTTTATCACAAGATGAATATAGACAGAAGGTAAGTAAAACTGTTACTGGATGACAAATGTCTTTCATCTGTTATTATAAAATACAGAAAAGACTTGGTCATTTCAATAAATAGCTTGAGTTAATTTGGAGTATTTTGATGGGTTCCTTTGATGTTGCACTGAAATTTTAAACAGATTCAATTGGTTTCGAGTCTTTATAGGATATATTGCTTATGGACCACTTTAGTCATATTTGCTTAACTCATAACTTGTGTCCCATTTAACCAGAGCTGTTCACATATTAACATTTTTATATTGGATTGAGTGAAATGATTATAAATGATACATGTGTTGTTTCCCCTAATGATATTAACATTGTGTGAAATGGGTGCGGTATTACAAATGCCATTAATATATTTATTTTGTATATTTATAGTTTCCTGAAGGTGAATCAGCGTCACCATATGTATTTATATGTCAATATCCTCAAGAATTAGTAGTTAAATTTCCTATGAAAGGGAAGCATAAAATATGTAAGTTATTCAAGAAGATATTCTAGTATTCTAAAAAACATTTTTATAATGCAGATGACATAGTTTTTATCATGATGAAATGAAAATGCAACCCAATACTCTGATCATGTAAGATTTATTTCAAACGTATGACTTATGAACGAACAATTTTCCACCCAAGTCAAGAAAGTTTTAAAAAGAATTTACTTTGTTTTCCATGTTTAAATTTGTCTGAAGAATATAATCCAATAATTACAGTCGTGGCCAAAAGAATAGGACCACGCTTGAAAATGGTTGGATTTCTTCTGTCTAAATTCATGTGATCATATATCTGCCACCTGAAGGCCGATTTTAACAAATGAGGTATCGACGGATAGGTTATGTGAAGTATGTTCATCATACATGCACGTGCATGTTTGAACAATGACGTCATCACGACTATGATGTCATGACAGTGTACTGAAGATTTAGAATCTAGCAACATCGGGATGGTGGCAGAAATTATTACCAAACTGAGATAAAATTAGACCAAGGACCATTTATTTCATTTCTAAATGATAAGTTAACATGCAAACTAACATCGGTGATGATCAGTAGTCAATACTTCGTGTCTCCTCCACCGTTGGCTTTAAAAGGTGCTTGCTTCCGCTCCGATTTAGGGCGTCGTTGATGATGTCATAGCCATAATGACGTCATCATTCAATCATGCATGTGCATGCTTAATGAGCATACTTCAAATAACCTATCTATCGATACCTCATTTGTGCCAATCGACCTTCAGGTGGCAGATATATGATCAAAAGAATTTACAAACCAAGTAATAAATTCAACCATTTTCTAGCGTGGTCCTATTCTTTTGGCCACGACTGTATAAGATACTGGCTATTTGTGATGTTTTGTCCTGTGCAGAATTTGCATTAATCTGACAACCTGTTATTATTTACCATATAATTGGTTTAGAGGGAGAGTTAATTTACTGTAGTTATATATTTTGTCACTCCACATTTTTCACTCATATTTCTTTTTTTATCACATATTTCAGATAAGCTTGATCCAAATATTCACCAGGGTGCTAAAAAAGGTTTACGTCAGTTGACAGATGTTTGACAGTGATTGACAGCTGCTATGCTATATTTATAGTAATAAATATATATCTATATGTACAATATCATATCATAGCAAATACATACATCATATTGACTGAATGATAACTCATTCATTTCCATGAGAACTTTATATGAATATTGGAGACATTTTACTCTGGATTCAACTAGTTTTATTCATGGTCGGAGTAGACCCTGGTAAATTAACTCTAGATAACTTGCTGATCACAAGAAAATACAAGTTTAGATTGATGTCTTTTGAGAAATATTTTTTTCCCACTCCTAATAAAAATAAAGATATTTTATATCAGAGGTGTTACCAGGGAATTCTGATCATGGGAATTGTTGTCTAATTTAAAAAGAACAAGTATGTCCTGAAATTATGATTTTTGTAAACTATCTGCTGAATAAGTTCCTAAGGCTAATTCTAGTTCCTGTTGGATCACTCGTTACTCTTTTTTTGTCAAATGGTAACTATGCATTTTGTCCTGTATTTTTGATCATCTGTTGAAATATACAAGTGTATTTTTGAATATCTGTAGCCTCTGCCAATTTATTGCCCAAATCAGGCGCGGATCCAATGGGGGGCGCACCCGGCGCACGCCCCCTCTATTTTTTGAGGTGTCAAACAATTTTTAGCTCCATATATTCTCGCGAGAAAGGAAAACGAAAATAGTTTAGATTGGAAATCGTAATTTACAGTACTAGTACGAAATTAGTCCTTGTGGGCATTTTTTACACTCAAAAATCACGGTTCCGGGCTTCGCACTCCCAAGCTGGTGCAGCACGCCCCCTCTTTCTGAAAATCCTGGATCCGCCCCTGCAAATGCATGAAGCAGCTTCAGATCCTGCATTTCAGGACATTCTGTGTTTGGAAATCTTGTGACTTTAAGCTCTATTTTTTCAACATCCAAGTTTTTATTTTGAATACGCTGCTGTGAATGGCTGTAAATATATTTTTTTAGACATAGCTGTGATATGGGCGTATTAGCCAAATTAGGAACCCATAAGTTATGATACTTAAAAATGAATGATATTTTACATTAATAACTGCTTCGGTTAGACCAAGAATCTGTTGTGCTGCTGTCTAGGTACAGTTTCTCTCTTCATTAGCCCGTACAGAACAGAAAGGCCAGACGTTAATCCCCATTGCACTTCATAAGACTGCATTTGGATGTATTTGTTTATCACTCAGTCAGTTATTGTCCTTGACTTACAATCTTCTGGCGATGGTATGGGTGATGGTATGGGTCTTTTTATCGTGTCTTTCCAAATTTCTTGTTTGCAGAGTATTACAGACTGCAGCACCATATTTTTGATGATTCTTTCCATTACTTACTGTCAATATCCCTTTAGTAAATAATCAAGATTGGATATTATTAGAGTTATTACCCCTATGTTTTAAAATACATTATATGTTACCCTCCAGCACAAAATCAGTCGCATGTTCCACGACTCTATTTCTATATACATGGCAAAATACATTATTTGGGTCAAAACTACCGAAAATTTTTTTTTAGCACTAAACGCTTAAAAAAAGCATCTATTTTTCGTTAATTCGAAAGTTTTTGCGAAAATATAATAAAAAATGCATAAAAATGGGTATTTTGTGGACGTTGTGAAAAAAAAAGAACCGTAAATGCTGTAACTCTGTGGCTAGTTATTGTAAATCATTGTAGAAAAGAAAAATTATAATCAGGTGAAATTCATATGTGTCGTTCCAGGACTTCAATCAAATAAAGTGGGTTTGAATATGATTAAAATTCGTTTTTTGGAAAAATGTTGCCATGGTAACCAGCCAAAATCAGTACTTTATAGTTTTTAGATATCACACACAAACCTAAGCTAATCTGTTTTGATGTATAAAACTAATATTTTAATGTGTCAAACTTTTGTTAATATGGGACTCCGTTTTTGTGAACATAACTAAAATAAAACATGTGATTCCAGGTATTTTAGAAAGTTAAAACAAAAATGAGTTGTTATTGTGATTGTTTTATTCAATGTCACTGCACAAGATTGTGTGAAAATGAGTCATGTGGTAATATTTCTACTCTAATAAGAGGGGTTTGGTTTGGTTTTTCCCTTCGAATTTGATGTAAAACCAATTATTTGTAAAACTGTTACCATGGTAACGGGCAAAAATAATTTTATTTCGGGGGCTCTAGAAACATTATCACTTAAAAAACAAAGCAAATTAAGTTGGGCAAAATGATTTTTTGTGGCAAAAATCACATTTAAGATGTGGAACCAGACATTTGTAGCCATAACAAAGCCAATTCGAAGAAATATGGATTTTAGGTAAATTTCAGCCCCCCCCCCCAAAAAAAAAATAAAATTGAAATAATAAAAAAAAAAATGTTACCAAAGAAATATGTTGATAAAATTTGGTACAAATATTGGTATTGGTACACAACACATTATTATACGCACAAAAATTCATTTTGATGTATGCAATAGATATGTGTTCCTATTGGATTTTGCCTGTTTTAAAATGCAAATTTCTCAGTATTTTGTATTTGGCAGCACCACGTCTATGGAAACTTCAGATGGTCATAACTCAGCCAATTATTTTGTGATTTGCATATTTTATATGTCAACAGGAAGCAATTTCAGTCCCCTTTAAGAAAAGTATTAAATCACAGTTTCTAAAAATTGAAACATGTGACTGGTTTTGTAGCGGATGGTCACATATTAGAATTAAATAAAGAGCTAGTCATACTTGGTACACTAGTTCAAAAATAGATAATGAAATATAGTGAAATTTTTCAGTCAAATTAATTTATTCTGAAGTTTTTACAAAATGAAGTGTAGATTTACCGTGGTGTTTTAATCTACTTAAAATTTAAGCCATTGAATGACCCAGAGATTTAATAATGGGCTTGTCATGTTAATAAATGGTTAAATAATTTATATAACTTTTGAAGTCAGAATAAAACCTGCAGTATTCAGGTTTAGCTCTTACTTGAATGTGGTATATTTAAGTGAATAAAACTGGTTAATTCACGATGAAATATCCATGTAATTGTAAACCTTTACCTCAAGGTCTTCAAAGAAATGCAAATTTTCAAGTCTTACTCTGGATTGGTTTTAAGTCCATATATTTCACACTGTGGTAGTGCCTGGATAACCATGACAGTATTCTTTTCCGAATTAAGATTGGTATGGAATTGTCACCATCATTAAGTCACTCATACAATTTAGGAATGGAAATCCTGAAATGATATAACCATGTTTAGCATAACTATAATTTCCGAAGGACCCAGAATACCCACTTTTATTTACGGTGCCTATTGAAATCTTGGACTTTTCAGTTAAACGTTTTATAAAGTCCATCCACAGATGACCAAGCTGTCATTGCCTTGCAAACCTGTGTTTTTTTAAAAATGAGATATATGTTGATATCAGTCTTAATTTCATTTATATAAAATTTGGTATATATTATTGTATATAAGATGAAGATGAAATATATGAATTAACCATTAGTAACAAAACGCCATTTGTAAATGTCATTGTTAAGTTTATTGTATAATGTATAATTAAATCAAATGTTTGGGAAATTGTTGGTGTCTTCTTTTTTTATTATTTTATTTGACTCGCCCTGCTTGGTAATTTGGGGTTCCTCTATATTTTGATAAGAACCTAATCATTTAACCCAAAATGGTTGTGTGATTGGTACGATATTTAGCTGATGGAATGTTTGGATTAATAAAGTAAACGTTATAAACTATTAATTTAAGTTGGATTGGAATGTTGCTACTGTATCCGTCTCGGTAAGCGCCACCATGCACCTTAATCGTTTAAGGTTCAGATTTTAACGTATCAAATTTCATACAACGACCCTTACTTTCTCTCTTATCATTCTATGCAATCACATTATATATATATAAGTATATACACACACACATATATTATGTAGGGCAGTTATAACACTTGAAATCGGCGGAATTAGACTTGATGAGGCCCTACGTGATTTTAAGCTTGATGAGGTCCGAAGTGATTTTACGCTTGTATGGGGCGCCTAGCACTGCCGAAGGCTTAAGTTCTTACTTAAATTAATGACATTGTAAAGTCGCATAAAACTGCACAAGAGAACTTTTTACATATGATTTTAAAAACTACATACCAAAAGATCAGAACAATTTTGCGAGCCAATATTATTCCTAAATCTGACACTGCATTGAAACATTTTATTCCAAATGAACACAAATGTATATTAAACGATCCAATAAGTCAGAGGTAGTGGGCACAGTTTATGCAGTATAACTGAAGTCGCAGCAATATACGACACCATTAAAATTTGGGCGAATAGAAGTTATTTCCACGTAATACTCGTTGAAATGCTAAACCATTGATGATATCAATGCCTTAATGGGTTATAGTAAACCCCGACCGCACAATATTCACATCATGGAACTCATTTATATGTTAATTAAGCCAGCCAATTACATGCATGTTAGGCCTACATGTGGCGCATTCACAGCCAGTCACCCCCTGTCTAGAAGCATCTCCCTTACTCAAAAGACGAAATTATATTACAGTTATGTATAATAGATAAAAGTAAGTCAACCAAACACGTTTTGGAAACAAGTAAATAAAACCCTGTACCTGTCTTTCCTAACGCATATCACGGTTGTAATCATAATTATGTCCATTATTATCACAAATATTAGCACGTTCCAAAACAATTAAAGTCTTTAAGTCAAGTGTTCGCACCACCTTTAGTATCTCTAGCGAGAAGGAAAAAATTGTGGGGTTTTTTTTAAAAGGACTTATTTTTCAACATCTCCAGATAGGCCTACAGATTTAAAAAGGAGTATTACTACAGATATCCACAACTGTACTGCGCTGTTATCTATAATAAAGACTTAACAATCCGCATAGTGGTGAATGAGACTCCATTAACGTCGTTTCGGAACTGAGTTAAAGTTTATTTTAAAACTTTGCTTGTGGGCTGACCCAGAGAAAAGACACAATATCAATAAAAGAACTGCGCTCAATGCTTTAACTCTAGAAAAAATATACTGTATGTTTTATTGACTGATTAGCCTACATCCAGACTTTTATTTTGTTTCTTTTTTATTTCCTGTTAAGACAGAAGAGATATTGAACAGGTGACCGAAGTACCACATAGCCCATAATATGTATAGTGTTGTTTAAATTGATAGACTTTCTGCACTTTGAAGTTTTTTGAAACATATAGTACATTTATAGAATAACTTTATTAAAAGAATGAGATAAACAACATAATTCACTAAATTTTCTTTAAAATTCCCTTTCTCTATTTTTAACATTTTTCTAATATAGCGACCATGCAAAACATTTTAAAATTACTTCCCGAACTAGTTATTTAATATGTCCCACATAGTCACATCCCCTTACATATAGAAAGAAACATTGTTTAAAAGAAGTCACATTATCTTCGCAATGAAATACATAATACCCAAATACATATTAAATCATAATAAAGGCTGAGATATTCATTACACGTTAATAGGTAACTTCATACCCAGCTTATATCTGTGTAAGCATAAAGATTTAACTTTTGATCTTCACAACGGTTAGTTCTAGGCGCCGTATCCCTGTCACCTGTATATAAATATTAATTATTCATTAAATCAAGGGGCGTACTTCATTGAAATTTATATAGATGTTAAATTATCAAGACTGATCAGAAAGACATCATAAGTTCACTGGAAGCTAGGACGTAAACATCGCTTAACGATTGTGTACAATAAATACACTTTGAGTAGGGTGTGACATCTTTGAGGATGATTCTCGTCGGCTTAATTCTGGTGCTGTCTCTATGGCAGACATCGGAAGCAGCCATGCCAGCTATTACAGTAGCAGGTGAGTGAAGAATGAAATTTATATTATTTAAAATTAATTTTAGAATTAGCTCTGAATTTTGGTGGGCGTATCCTTACAATGGTAGACGTTACCATTACCATAATATTTTGTTTATGTTCAAGAAATAAATGCATCTACCATGGAATTGACCCCAATTCTTCTAAGATCCAAATAAGATTCGGCCGTAGTGTCTTTGTTTCCTCATATCACACTACATGGCGTCATTACCCCACAAGGATAAAATGTGATACGTTAAATCCATTTTTAGTTAATATTATGTCTATTATTTACATTTTCAAAGCTAAATGGTTTAAAAGTTACTAAAAATCTGTTTTAGGATTTGGTATTAGACTAGTAAATGGTACTGTTGGTCAAGGAAGGGTGGAAGTAAGACGTAGCACAACAGAACGATGGGGAACAATTTGTGATGATCTGTGGGGCGATGTTGATGCCACGATTGTTTGTCGAATGTTTAATTATAAATATGGAACGGTAAGAAACAATATAAAGAGATTTATAGGTGTTGCACACGAGGCAGGATATTACATGTATAATAATTAAATGCATCATGTTAGATAACGTATACTCGACACAAACTAGGTTATTTCGGGACGAATATATGGCTTAATTTTAATTCCAATTTTGGCTTGCGCATAGGGGTCTATAGCAATGGGAGAAAACGGGAAGACCTTGAGAAAACCATGAGATTGGACAACCGGGAATCGAAACTACACCAGTTGACTCAAAGATAGATCTTATGACACAACGCGCACGTGCTAACCATTGGACCACCCACCCACCCACCCTTTCATGTATACTCAGATTACAAATAAAGAAAACCCATAAAAGATATGAACATAGAAACGACAAACATCCTTAATAATATATAATCTACATCTACATTTGTACAATAATTCATAACGAAGAAGAATAGAAGCTGTTGATATCGCTTTGTTAGTATCTTAACTACTCCTACATATTTGTTAACATTTTGTATCTATAAAAGTTCAGGGGAACCACACTACACCCAAGCAACAAATATCAAATCAAGTGAATGGACCTGGGAACCAACACTAAGCGTCCACAGCGCTGCGCAATTTCGCGCCTGTAATGATACAGACTTCACTCAAAATGAAAAACAAAACAATGACAAATGATTTACAAGAAAGACGTAAAAGAAACAATGCGACCAGTCTGGACGATTGTCAAGAATAGAAATGTTCGATCTACACCTGGAGTGTTTAATATGTAAATTGTTACCAATACCTTTGTATATGGCTTATCGTTTTTTAATCAATATATATTTTATAGGCAATAAAATATGCTGCCTTCGCACAAGGCACTGGCCCAATATATATGGATAATGTGGATTGTAGAGGAAACGAAACCTCCTTGGCCAATTGCTCTTTTGCTGGTTGGGGAAATCATAATTGCCGTCATTATGAAGATGCGGGAGTCAAATGCTCCAATCAAGATGGTTTGTTATCAATCTTTTTTTTAAAAATAATATCTTTTAATGTAATTTGGGTGATTGTGTAGATCAAAAACAGGGGCATTTTCTATGTACATTTCAGTTGAGTTTGGTTACCCAACCACTGGTTTAGTCTGTGAAGAAATGCATCAATTTAGCTAGCATAACAACACGAAAGAGATCGTGTTCTATAATTAATTAGTAGCATTTTTACATTATAAAGATGTTTCTAGATGACAACTTTTCATGACAAACTTAACGCCTTTCATTTGCAGTTCAAATAGTAGGACTGGCCGGTGCTTCTGATATGGGTCTTGTACAGATCAGAGAAGTAACAGGATGGAAGCAGGTGTGTGATTCACAGTGGGATGATCTTGATGCTAAGGTGGTGTGTAAACAGATGGGGTACGATGATGGAAAAGCCGTGTGCTGCTCCAGGTTGAGTACTTACACCTACACATTTTTCTACCAACGTCCATCATACACCAACTTCACGTGTTCTGGAACTGAACGATACTTGACTAACTGTACTTACGCCAAACAAGCTGGACGATGTAATACAGCAAACATGGCTTCGGTCATTTGTTACAGGCCAGTTCCATCAACAAGCGATAATGGTAAACTATTACATATTATTATCCCGTTAGCAATTGGTACATGTATACATTGAAAAACCCTATGTATCTTAAACCGCATCAAACTATCCGGGATATGCGAATAGTTAAAGTATTAATATAATATTAACATACATGTATTTTACTGATTTTCGAACTGTTTGGTTGTTGCAAAAAAGATAATTTCGATTGAATTAAATATCGGGGACCACCGGTGTACAATTTGGCGTGCACATAAAGGAACTCGTGGCAGATAGAATTCGAAACAGATTGGTTAGAAACGAATCATCATTATAGGCCAACTTGGCATTAGCGTTTCTGACGTATATATAGAAATTAAAATATTAGTCTTTAAATGACTGATGAAATTTGTGTTGACGAGAATAGATACCCCAGTTCAATCCATATTTAATATGCTTCAACTGAGAACTAACTAAGACATGAATAATAATATTTTACAGATTTTGCTGTTCGGATACGAAATGGATCAGTAGGTGGTTCAAATCCACAATGGGGAATGATACAAGTTCGTCATATGGCGAAATGGGGTGTATCTTGTGCCAGAAATTGGAACGATACTACTGCCAACATTGCCTGTAAACAACTAAATCATCGAGGTAAAGTTTATTGATGGTTCAATGGGGGCAGATAAAAACTCCAGTTAAAACTATAATGATTTAATTGCAAATCTGGGAATGCACAGATAAAGTAACATTTTAGAATTTTACTTGCACGGGAAAAAAAAAAATTCTAATAAATTAATATGTATTTTATCATTTAAGGTGGGGTAGCTTTTGGTGCCTCATCAAGATCTCTGCCATTGCAATCCTGGGTGAGCAGCTACAACTGTAGCGGTTCAGAGAGTAGTCTAGAGAATTGCGTGGTAGAACCATGGGGGCAACAAAGTCGATATTGTTTACCAAACGGTGCTCTGTGTTATTCATCAGGTGGGTACAATATATGTTTATAATAGTTCTAATGAGATACATTTCAGAAAAATCGCACAAAACTTTTGGAATTCCTTGGTCTATTTATTGACGGAACCTTGATATGGATCTTCCGTCTGTCCCAATTGAGAAAATGGCTTTGTCTTCTACCAGATACGCAAGCCTTAAAGTCAAGTTTAAACCAAGGTTTCTTCATTGACTCATGGCTTTTGTCTTCGAGCTATGACCCCGAACTCGGCGATGGCGACGAATCTAAAGATATAACGTGGATGCCTTTTTTGTAAATTTTGTAGGTCCTCCGTCAATAAGGCTCGCTAATGGCACTGCTAGACATGGGAGAGTTGAGATTTCAATTAATGGAGAAACGGGAACTATATGTGACAACAATTGGTCGAATAACGATGCTGCTGTTGTTTGTAGAACTCTGGGTTTTGTGGATGGGAAAGCTTTCAGAAAATCTTACTATGGACCCGGACGATATAGTATTTTAATGGATGGCATGATCTGCAACGGCCAAGAAAATTCCATCTTTGCATGTAGGAATAAAGGATGGGGAATTTCTGACTCAGCTTGTTCTGATCATTCAAAAGATGCATCCGTTGTATGTTATAATGAAGGTAATGTTATAGTTATTTTTGAATCAGTCAATCGCCATCCTCATATAATTATTATGTCTCATAATTCAATTTTTGATGCATAGTTTATAGTTATCTTATACATTTTATGCCTGTTAAATTGATAAATTATAATGGTATTATATTACTCCACCCATCCCTGATGGACAGCTTGAACTTTGATTTTACTCGACGGTGTATTTCACAGTTCGTTTGAAATTCAATCTCAGTAACATTCAAACTTTGTCATTAAAGGCTTATTTTCATTTGTTCAAGCAGGTTCAAACGTGTACCTTTATTATTCTTCAATCAAATTTCAGTTCGATTACAAAGAGGAGATGAAAAACATGGCATTGTACAGATTAAAAATAGAAGATATGGTTACACATACTGGACACCACTATGTGGCACTGGATTCGGTAATAACGAAGCTCGAGTTGTCTGCCGTGAGATGGGATTTGAGAACGGTAGGGCACTACCGGCAGGTGCCTATGGGCAATATTATAGTTGGAGAGGCTACATCAGGAACAACATAACATGTACAGGATCCGAATCTTCCATTCTCAACTGTTCTTACGCTAGCTCTACATGTTCCAGTTTATCGTATAGTAACTATGCCTCCGTCGCTTGCTTCAACGGAACCATCGATGATAGTAAGTAAATTAAATTCGTAAGCTCTAAAATAATAAAACTATTGCTTCTTCAAGGTCTATTTTCAACTCTTAGAAGGGTTTGCCTTGATATTACTCGGCTCCAGTTGAATGCTCGTATTTTATTACATACTGGACCTTAGACGTTCACGATAGACTTGGTTGTGGTGGACATAACGTCCAAGTGATCCTGGTCAAGTATCTCAATCGTGTATATATATATTTTCTCCCTTCCAGCAACATCTGTAGGTCTAAGCGGAGGTGTGCCTGCTTACCAATCTAAAACGGGGCGCGTAGTTGTTACTAAACACGGTATCAAGGGTCGAATATGTCAACAATATTGGACCGACGTTGATGCTGGTGTTCTCTGTAAACAACTTTCATCGACTAACATGGGTGGTGTAGCTTATAAATACTCAAGGCAAGGGACAGGTCCATTCTGGTTGTCTGAGATTGGTTGTTTTGGAAATGAAACTATGCTATCACAGTGTCCTGTTGGACCCGAGAAATGTTTGGTGAGAGATTATTATAAGGATGCTGGTGTTCTTTGTTACACATCAAGTAGAGGTTAGTTTATTCACTTAATATATTATGTTATTAATCATACCCATGAGAGAAATTCGGCGATTATAAGACTACGGGTTATTTTCTACTAATATCATATGGACATGTGCACAACACAGGGGAGAAGATGTTTGTATGTCTTATAGGGCCATCTTGCCTGTGGGCCATGTGTACATACAGAGACCTCCATTTGTCGTCACATCGAAACGACTAGTTACATTGTATACCCTTTTTGGCCCATTAAACTAACTACACAAAGTTCAGGTTTTATCTAATCGTGTCTATAAATGTTTGTCTTTGTCTTTAAAACCAGCTCCATTTTTATCATTGGTTGGTGGAACTGTATCATCTGGATCAGTACAGATAACGTATGATTCACAGCGTGGTTATATATGTGCAGATAGATATTTCTATAGTAATACAGCTAAAGTTATCTGTAAACAGATGGGATTTACAGATGGCATCGTTTCAGGGTAATCTTTTTTTAATTATTTTTAAACGTTATCTACACAACATTTAAAAACGTGATTTAAAAACGTGATTATATAACTTAACATTACTTATAGCCTAAGAAAGGAAATGGATGATAAGAACTGCTATCCAAAATGTTTAGTCTTTATTTCCTGTGTCTCCTGGAAAATCACACTCTCACAAAAATATCAAAATGTGGAAGATATCCCCAACCCCATTACGTCAAAAAAAATGCATTGATATTTTGAACCACATTATGTTCCATGAACACTAGGCCATATAGAACACCGATTTCGATTCTGAGTAGCCCTTCGATTCAGTCATTCAAATGCCTGCTACATGTATGATCTAATGTATGATCATTATTATAAATTCGAATTCCTGTAATCAAACATAAATTGCGAAATTCTGGGCCCCAAAAAATTTGTTTTTTTTTTTTATTCATTCGTGTTAAATTTGTCTTAAACCAGAAATTTAGTTTTTGGACCAAATATTATATCTAAGTAAGTTAATTGAATCTATATGAATTGCTTATCGAAGCTATGTTCTATACTTGGAGAAAATCAGAAAATTGGGTAGTAATTGCTTTGTAGGTAAAGGCATTAGTTTTGTCGAAGGTCATTTTTCTTATCTAACTATTAAAGAAAGCAGAAGACTATTCTAGTGGGCTGTGCCACATTGTATATCCAGGCGACTGTCTAAGCTTATGATCAACACTTGTATCTAAGCGGAGCAATTGGCACCTTTGGAACTCTGCTTGAGACTGAGGTAGAAAATTGAAACTTCGTGTTTTCACTGGGTTTAATAATGGCCATTTTTTACTCGGGACAGAGACTTTAAAACAGATCAAACTTGGTGTAGATGTTCCTTGTGTGAATGTCTTTACGTAGGTCGATGGTGAGAATTTTGTGCTCGATGATTTGAATCGAGTGAACGTGATGAAACTGTGCGTATAGTTTCATGGCATGAATACAAGGAATATTGCATATTTTCGTCTTACGTTAGCAGGGTGATGAGCAGTGTCATCTGTTTAACTTGGGGATTATATCTGGAGACTCCTGTTATTTATATTTCAGTTCAAGAACAAATTGGCGATCTGGAGGAATATCATTTATGGACAGTCCATATTGTCGAGGATATGAATCTTCTGTGTTTCAATGTTCTAATGCTGGCTGGAGAAGTAAAGCAACATGTAACAAGCAGGCAAACGTCGTATGTTATCAACATGGTAAGATTTACAAAGATTTAGAACATATTAAACTTGTTAGATTGAAACACTTACACGTATTAAACTTTGATTCGTTTTTCGGCATTTCAAATATACCGCGAATAAAATAAATGTTCCACTATCAGGAATCAGTCTGAAAATGGAGAGATCTAAAGCATCATATAATCCAGTTATCTTTAGGGAATGGTCGTGGTCACATAACCACCCTTCTTTCTGACTGATGAAACTAATACTTCATCTTCTAGATTTTGGTAGCAGATATGATATGTTCACCCGAGTACTACTCTTTGATTCTTTATGTTTTACAGTTAAGCTTGTAGGAGGTAAAAGAACAGACAGTACATACACAGGTCGAGTTCAACTTTACTTCCGTAATAGATGGACACCAGTTTGTAGCACTATGTTTGACGATAATGAAGCTCGTGTTGCCTGTAGAGAACTTGGATTTGGTTATGGCAAATCCCTATCTCCTGGCGCGTTTGGCCGCCTTAATTCTTGGGACAGAAATACTCTTGGTGGATTTAACTGTACAGGATACGAGGCTTCTTTGGCTAATTGCAGTTTTAATTCTGCGGCATATAATTGTCGGGGAGGTTATCCGTACGTTAATTATGCTTCTATAGCTTGCAGCAACAGACCTATGTACGACCGTGAGTATTATTTAAAACAATATAACCAGTATACTCCTCACAAAATAACAGTTTGGTAGACAAAACTAATTCTTAATTTGTAAAAACGATAATTACTTCGTTTTTGTCTGCTGCCTGTGTAATCTTTGTTTTGACAGTTAGTCATGCCACACTGCTGTGTCTCCTCTATCTGTTTTGTGGTGTCACTCCCTTGTTCCAGGAATCGTCATCTGTCCGGGGGTATGTTGACTGGGTCAGGCGTTTTCTCATTTTTGTTTCTGTTCTAAGGTAACTGTCTGGAGAGCTACAGTGACTCAGTAGGACGCTTTCAGATCTTTCCACTTCGAGTAAATAACTAAAATGACTCCCTTCCCATATATCTTGCTTCTTGCAAGCTTCTTGCTCTTGCTGGTAAAAAATATCAAATGATCCATTCAAGACTGCGTTTATCAAACAGTGATCAAAATGGACATGCATTTTAAGACACATAACCGACCCCCCAACCTGCCGATGTGGACACAATTTTGAAGACCCTTATCACTTTCTGCTGAAATATTCAGATGCACGAAATACAACCATAAAAGCATAACAGCAGAATACATCAACACCAAATTCCTATTGTATGGCTCTATGGGTATTTCATTTGAACAAGATAAATTAATATTTTCTGTGGTGCAAATTAAGATTTTAGATATTGCAATCGTCATTTATCATTACCATCACTAGATTTTGTTTACAAATTAGCGCACTCTCGGGCCTTAAACCAAAATTAGTCGTTATGGATATCAAATAACCCTTTTATTTGAAAAAAAATACTATTTTGTATCCTTTCAGAATTGTATTAGTTAATATAACAATATGAATAATTTCGACTATATGTATTTATCTAAACTAATTGTCATTAGATTGTTTTGTTGAAGGGAGAGGGGGGATATAGGCCTAGCCTGTTCCCCAGTCCTATTCTTATTGAATTAAATATAGTTAAAAAGAAAAATAACGAATTTTAGGTTATGATATACCCGAAACAATGTTGTATTATTGTATTAGAATAATTAAAATGTTGATAGATATGGCTATTCGTAAAATTATGGCTTATGATTTGATTAATTATTCACTGGAATTATAACGGATTAACAGGATTGATATTGATATGGTATCAGTGAATGATATTTTCAAATAAACATAACATCTATTTGACTTGTGTTCCGGTTTCCAAAGGTTTTACAACGTCTATTGGATACAACTTCCCAGCCCAAGTTACTGTCAACATGTATGGTATAAATGGCACGGTGTGTTCTGATGGCTGGGGTGATGAAGAAGCTAATGTAGTATGTAAACAGGCAGGCTTCAGAGCTGGTATAGCTCTAGGACAGAGCACGTCATATTATTATTCCGCCCAAACCAACCCTAGCCTTTTGTCCGGCTTTAATTGTACTGGAAGGGAGTATAACCTTCAGAGCTGTCCGTACTCTAAAGTTATACCAACATCTTGTGCACCATACAGGAAACGAGCTGCAGCAAAAGTTTATTGTTTCAACACGGATACAGGTATGTAGTTATACACTTAATACTAGGCTATAGACAATAATGAAACCCAATTATTATTGAACTCAAATGGGATAATAAAGATACATGAAATGCGATTATTATTGAACTCAAATGGGATAATGAAAATTTATGAAACCCAATTATTATGGAACTTTAATAATGGGATAATGAAGATACATAAAAGCTAATTTAGAAAGGGGTTTCTAAAGAGTTTTCCGTTGATCTCATATCTGATCTAGGGATCCGATGTGCCCACTTCCGTAAGCTTCTTATAGTTTTTGAAAAATTAACACAGTTACAAATCGTTTCTTATCTGCTGGTTATTAACAGCTGTTTTGTTTTTCTATTTTGCAGCTACCGAAATTAAATTGACTGGGGGAACTTCTAGGAGCCAGGGTATTGTTAATATTAAAATCAATGGCCAGTGGGGTACTATTTGTGATAGCTATTTTAGTAGGAATGATGCAAAAGTAGTGTGTAAACAATTAGGCTATTTGGATGGAACTGCTAAATCCAGATCCATGTATGGTAATGGAACTGGACTTGCGTACTTAAGAAGTCCCAGGTGTACTGGATCAGAGGGTAGTATATGGAACTGTCCGAATGCAGGATTTAATGTGACAACGAGTTCTTGCCTTAACCATAATTATGATGCCAGAGTTGCATGCACAGGATACGGTAGGCCAATTTCTTTTGCTGTGTGCTTGTTATGTAGGGGGTAGAAATAAAAACAGTAATAGGTATCTTACGTTTTAATTAACCTTCTATATCATTGGTGTCTAATTTCTTATTTTAACTAATCAATGACTGTGTTATTATTTTATTCAAAATCTCACTAAGTCACCTTTTTCATTAAATATAAAACATTTTCTACTTTTGATTTACTCCATTAGTGCGACTTCAACCCAATGAAAGATTTGGTGCCGTTCAAGTATATGACCCGTCTCTTAGAAGATATGGCTTAGTCTGCGCAGAGAACTTTACAGATGTTGATGCCACGGTAGCATGTAATGAAATGGGTTTTGATTATGGTATTAGTGTCTGCTGTTCGGCTTTTGGTAGACTGTATTCTTACTCCGCTATCGTCAGATCCAAAATATCATGTACTGGACGTGAACCATCATTAGTAAACTGCAGTTATGAAAGTAGCTTAACATATTGTCCTACTAGAAAATATGCTTCTGCAGCGTGCTCCAATATATCACCCAATACAGGTAAAGTCATTATTGATTATAATACTTTTACACAGAAAAAGTTACTGGAATTTCACATTATAATGTAAAATAATAGACGACAAAACTAATATAACTGTCTGTTACATTTGCTGACTTTTGGAAATGACGCTAAAAAGAAAGTACCAAAACTGTTTGTATTAAATTCCACCGCAGCCCATATAATCACATGAACGATAAATCGGTTTATATTGTCCAAACTTAACGGAGTCGCTAGTTGGTAAAATAGTACACTAATTATGATTTTATTGCATATATTGATCAGGATATGAGTTACAGATTGGTTCGAGCGCAACAACCCAAGCTTCTAAAGGACGTATTCAAGTTACGCATATGGGTATAACTGGTTATATCTGTCCTGATGGATTTGATAATAATGATGCTAACGTTATCTGTAAGATGAAAGGATTTCATGGTGGATTTGCTTATATGTATAGAAATTACTATAGCTACATGGTCAGGGATATGAGATGGTTGTCTAATATACAGTGTACTGGTACCGAATCATCGCTAAATCGGTGTGGTGGAATGGTTTGGGGTGATATAAAAACATGTTCTTCATATGGTGATGCCGCTGTTTATTGTTATGCAACCTCAGGTCAGTTTACCTATTAATTCCACCGATTTTCCAAAAGTGTTTCTCAAAATAAAATTGCTTGTATTTGTCTTTGTGTTGCAAATCTCAATTTTGTGCAACTTTCCTAAGTATCTGTATAAAGTTACTCGCGACATACCAGGATTCGTTTGCTACCCATATGGAGTGGAATTTGTGCCATAAATCTAACAGGCCATCAATGCTAATATGCTAATTCGAAAGCACGCAACTTCTTACTTACGTGAAATTGGATATTTACACATATACAATTGCTAATTTATAAGATTTGTTTCTTAAATATTGTAGATATAATTTGTATGTATTTCCATGATTACCTTCTATTCAGTGTGCTATTTCTAATACTAAAGAAGATTGTAGTCTGATTAGTTTCTTAAACATTTTGACATGTCACAAATGCTATAATTTTAATCCTTATTGCGGTTATTCCTTGTTCACGTGGGATCCACTGTTGCTAAGTCAGTAAGACACTAGCTCGCTAGGCTGGAGGTCGCGGGTTCGCTCCCGGTGTTGTCCGAGAATGTTCTTCAGGATTTTCCGACGTGGTTTTCCCTTGACAGTGGTGAAGAACTTGGGACCTGGCAAGGTCATGCGTCTAGTCATTCGGATGGTACGGACAAAATTTCCTCATAGCACACTGTATGGCGTTTGTCCGCCTCAATTATTCAAGTCGGTGCAAAACAGTTAGACGTTAAACTTTTATTGATTTTCATATTATAGTTATCTGTGTTTGTCTTTCTTTTTACACAGTTATCCTAGATTTATTTTCTTATAATTTTTTATCGCCGAGAGTAAGTTTTATAACGAATATAGTGTGCTGTATTTTTTCCTACTTTCCGACAGGCCTTGAGGTTCGTTTAAGCGGAACAACGAATGGTGCAGGAAGAGTAGAGGTAGCTATTGATGGTGTTTGGGGTAAACTGTGTTTATCCTCATCCTACTATCGAAGCAGAGTTGCTGATGTTGTCTGTCGACAGAAGGGTTTCACAGGTGGAATAGCAACTACGCGCACAAGAAACCAAGGCACCGGACCTGTATATATAAATAATTTATACTGCCAGGGAACAGAGAATTCTCTTGAAGAATGTGCTATAACTTGGGGAACAACACGTTCATGTTATAATCTTAATGTCAAGTGCCACGGGGACGGTGAGTGGAATTAATTCACTTAAAATTGTCAGGATTCGCCTATAAGACAGGTCTATATAATGGAGGGCTACTTGTTAAAAGAAAAGATATAAATTTTTTCAAACCGAGGCTCACTAGTTTTCCTTTTGCTGAAACTTGTCTTAAAACGAAACAACCCTAAACCAGCCATCGTTATGTATATATATATATATATGTTTCTTGTTCCAACAGTTCGTTTAGCTGGTGTGAATAACAGACCTGACTATGGCAGAGTCGAAATGAAGAAGGGTGATTCGTGGGTTCCTATTTGTGATGACCAGTTTACGGATATAGCCGCTAGTGTACTTTGTAAAAATTTGGGTTACGCCGACGGCAAGATGCAGTGCTGTAATGCAATTGGTCAATTGTCTTATTACAGTACCCAACCAAATATCACTATCACCCGTTGTATTGGAACTGAATCAAGTCTTAAGGCATGTACATCGACAACAGGCGTTTGTGCTTCAGGAAATTACGTCACTGTATATTGTTCACCGACATCCATTAGATCCAGCAGTAAGTATTTCAGAAGTTGCAATTCGAAACAGCTTTGATCTAGTACGCCATAAATGAACGTTTCAGTTGAATACACAGATAAGGTTTGCAGGTAAAGACAACGACTACTGTTGTTGCCCGCATTTCTGCTTTGCTTCGATATGATTAAGATACTACAGACAGGACCTTTGAAACAGAGGACTACAGTAATATGGAAATACTGTCTAATATAAAGATTTTGTTACTTTATATTTTAGAAAATATTCATGTTCAGTATGAAATCATCACAATTTAATTTTGTTCTAGAAAACCCACCTACTTGTATTTTAAGCATTAACTTATACAAAAGTTATTTCTTTTCCAGGCATAATGGTGAACATTGAAAATAATCAAAACAAAGGAGCCGTAAATGCTTCTAAGTATGGTTTCTATGGACCAATATGTAATACTGGGTGGACAAATGCAGATGCTAATGTTGCATGTAAACAAGCGGGTAAGCGTGGTGGTGTGGCCATGTTAGCGACAACACGTTCCAATCAACCGATGGTACTAGGAGGATATAACTGTACTGGTACTGAAGCAAGTTTAGATAGTTGCGGCTCCAAAGGTTTTAGTGAAGATAAAGGGTGTTCCTCTCGTACTTCTTATAGTAGATCAGCTGCTGGTGTTTTGTGTTATAATAATGGAGGTAAGTCACAATCATGCGGCGCATGGTCTCCATCATTAAACTATGCTTAAACAGACCCCATGGAAGAATTAGATTTAATTTTGGATTGTCTTTAGGCTCTTAAAATACAAACAAAGGTAGACAGATATATATGACGACATTTCGTTAAAATGAAATAAATTAAATACAAATTGTGAACGGTTGTAAATTGATAATTAACTCCGTTATATCTCAATGATGGATGGGCTCGCAGATTAAATTGACCCAATTGTAGGATATTATCCAATTTTGATATGCATATACATGTAGCTTATCGCTACTTAGCCCCAGCAAGAAATTCTCACCATCGGACTTAATAAATACATTGGGGTAATGAAACTACAACCCAATTAGAATCAACGCTATAGTGTTCTAATTTATGATCCAACTAGAGGTCACAATTTTGCTCCGATTTTGATAACCCAAAGATCTTGGTCCCCTGGAGGCCACAGTTTTTATCCGATTAGGACAAAACTTTAAATATATATTTTTATCATAAAGATTTTGGTTCCCTTTGATAAACACACATACCCGAACGTACCTTCCTGGATTTTGGCACCTGATTAGTCGAAAAAGCAAATGCGAAATAAACTCGCCCAATCATTGATATACAAGATACTGGTCGTTCGGCATAATGATTCTTAAAGCCGACCTGCTTAGGAGAAACTTTTTTGGATTTGTACACAGTCAAATGTTAACATGCCCTAATGCATTGTACAGTGAATGTCGAATAAATTATATTTTTAACGAATATTCTTGGTTTTATTTATTAAAACAGGTATTAATATTCAGCTGGTTAATGGTACGTCAAGAGCAGGTCAAGTAAGGATACTGTATGAGACAACCTGGGGACGTGTTTGTCAGACATATCTGAGTTCGGCAACTGCTAATGTGGCCTGTCGTCAGTTAGGATTCAAAGGCGGTTATTACGATAAAACAAGAAAACAAATTTCGGTAATTATTACTAAATCTGTGTGTTTAACTATTTATTCAAACATTTCTGTCTTTTAAAGGAACAGATTCCATGGTCCATAACCAACAAATATTATAGTATACAATTTATGGCAATAAAACATGGCCCGTACCAACGTGTATAGTAAATACGCAAAACATGAAAGTTTAAATTTACATGGCCATTGCGTGGTTTTAGACCTTATACCCAACCCACCTTCCCAAGCGCCCCTCACACATACACACAAGGGCATCTTCTTTTCGTTAAATGTCGCTGGAAACTATTATTTGGGTGCAAATGACCATATTCTGTGTGTATCCGTCTGTGTGTGTGTCGGGTTGGGTACGGTGGGGCATATGGTAAGCGCTGTATCATATGGTCTGTCACCGAGTCAACTTGTATGTGACAAGTAGTAGGGTAGTATAATATTTGATTTATTTATTCTGTTTTACAGTATAGTCAGCTTGGTAAAATATGGATGGATGACGTGCGATGTTCAGGAACAGAATCGTCACTATTTGAGTGTTCCCGTTACAGATGGAATCCTGGTACATCCGCTTACAGATACTCTAGATGGAGGTGGAGTTGGGGTGGTTCCTCGAGAAACAAAAAATGTTACGATCTCGCTGTTTCCTGCTACAATGACGGTAAGAGTTTATATGGTCTTCAAAACACATTAAATTTATAGGAATTGCCAAGTCCGGCACTGATTCTCGTGGGAATTTTAATCCTGCTTATATTGATAATTGACCAATGGATTATTTTACAGAAATAAATAGTGGACTACATAATATAGAATTTAAAGATAAACATTGTGTAAATGTACCAAAAAATTATTACAGATTTAGTAAGATTTCACAGTGCTGTAAGAATATACCCGAGGCTTTTGATATTTTCACAATTAAATATACACCATGCATTTATATTTTAGTACGATTATCATCTGGTAATACTCCATCTGACGGAACGGTTGAAATATTTTTCCAAAACACCTGGGGATCGCTCTGTGATCACAACTGGAGTCCAACAAATACTAGTAAGTAACACTTATTCTGGTTATCTACAGCTTTGTGTACCTTGTCGTGGAGTGCTAGAGCCATTGTTTAATTAAATAATGAAATTTATTGTAGGAGTAGCGTGTAAACAGTTAGGGTACGAAGATGGAGTCATGGCTTGCTGTGGAGCGTTTAGTTCTCACCAAATAGCTGTAATGGAGAATGTAAGATGCAGTGATTCAAACACTCGAATACAAGACTGTACACACGACAATCCTCTATCCACAAGATGTTACAAGCACAATGTAGGTTTAGTTTGCTATAACGGGACACAACCAACAAGTAAGTGCATATCATTTACCAACTGATATAAAACAGTACAATACAAAAAAACAGAGAACATTATTTAGTACACATGCTACATTATAGGACACATATACAATTACTCTTTAATCGAACAAAGTCACTCAATCTGATCAAAACACAGATCCTATTCGTTCCGTTTTTATAATGCAAATTTCGTTTAACTTGCCTTTACTACACTAGGGTTTGGAAGATTTGTTATATTACCGTCGTTTGGGTTGAAAGTAGCGATGATCGAGACTAACCTAAAATTCAAAAGCTAATATCTCGACTCAGAGTGGAGCAATTTGATTGAAATTTTCAGCATACTATTTACGTTAAAATGAATTGAATTCTTGCTGGCTTGATAGAAAGACTGCCCTATTTGCTTAAAGCCGTAAGTTATTGCCTAATTATTTCACTCAGGGTCTTTTACACCCTTTTTCAGCCTTCACCTGGAGTCTCGGTGGTGGTAATAATTATACTGGAGAAGTATTAGTAAATTATTTGGGTACAACTGGTAGAATCTGTTCTGATGACTGGGATGATAATGATGCTAGAGTAGCTTGTAGAGAACTGGGTTATAGGAATGGAACAGCCTATAATCATGTCAGATTTGATTATTATTATTCTTCTAATGGACCTTACTGGATTAGTAAAATGGCGTGTACTGGTACAGAAAGAAATCTTGCAGCCTGCCCTAGAACTACAACATTGGGTGCCGTTAGGACTTGTTCTAGTGGTAAAGGAGCTGGTATAATGTGCACAGACTCTTCAGGTATTTAACCAAATAAGCCTGTTGTTCATTTTCGACATATAGCACATCTATTTATCTTTGTTAATTTGAGTGTCATTATGAAGGGTAACAAGTCAAAGTATTTCATCTATTTGTTTCTTATTTATTTATTTCACCCAATACAACATATATATAATACTTGTTTGTTACGTCTGTTAGGTATTTACTATAGAATATCTGGTGGAGCACAAGATAATGCTGGAAGAGTTGAAGTATCTGTGAATGGAGTATGGGGTTCTGTTTGTGGATATTATTTTGATGATAGGGAAGCCAACGTTTTCTGCCGAAATCAGGGTTACTCTGATGGGCGGGTACAGACCAAAACATACTCCGGCGCTAGTGGGCCAGTATATAAAGCTAGTTTCCGGTGTACGGGAGACGAATCGCATTTAGCGGCATGTCCACACGGTGGTTGGAGCACGGTGTCAAGAACAGATTATTACTGTGGTAATCATAAAGGGGATGCTGCAATTGTTTGTTATGAAGATGGTAAGAAAGATTTTAGTTGTAAGACACATAAAGATGTCAATGGCAAATCATTAGAAACTAATGTAAATTTTAAACGGCCATAAGTAAGAATTGGTACAAATGTTTTTTTTCTAAACGTAATGTTGTTTGTGTATGGTCGTAAACTCTATATTCGAAATCGATATTGGCGTATTTGGGTTTTGAAGGCCCCATTAAAGCCAAAAACATACTAGAATGGTACTTTCATATACCATCTGTCTGTACGTTGTCGTTGTACTGAAATTTCACAGAAGTAATCCGAATGTAATAATTTGATAATCGCCACTGCAAATGTACACCAATTAATGAACGATATCCTAACCTTAATGGCTGATCGAAAATGATAATTTTCAAACCACTGTGAATATACCTGATAGTAAAAATTAAATTTATGAACTAGAATCGTTTACTTTCACTTTGAACAGTGATATTATTTTGTAATATACATGTAGTAGCATAGTTATGACTGTAATCCATTTCTATTATTTCAGTACGTTTGGCCAGTGGTTTTTCACCCAGCGAAAAAGAGGGACCAGTTCAATTTTTTGCAAATGACACATGGAATTTAGTTTGTGATACCGGCTTTACTGATCTAAGTGCCAAGAGATTATGTCAGGATATCGGTTTTGATGATGGAAGGGCTGTCTGTTGCTCGGCGTATGGTACTAAATATTTCTGGACGAATGGTGGGAGAAAACTAAGCAATATGAGTATGGCATGTACGGGAGCTGAAACTAGTTCCATGGATTGCTTACAGCCTATGCCCTGTGACTCACAGAATTATGCTTCCGCGATATGTTTTAACTCCACTGATATAATTGATGAAAGTAAGAACAAAAAAGATTTTCTATTTCCACAAACTTAAATTGACCACGTCGGTATGTCGCTCGGTTCTTTCTTCACACACACTCGTTCTACTAAGAAACGTTTGTTGGCCAAATTTGGATCTTGTGTAATACCAAGGTCCCACCCACTTTGAAAAAATCGTCGGCGATGTGGAAATAAACAAATCTTCTCCCAATGACTCCCGATGGTTCCACATGACTCGTGAAGCCCTCAAACCTGTATATCCCCGAGGCCAAAAAAGCCCAGTGGGGCATTGGCATTAGTATTTAAAACATAGGGGTCAAACCTTAAACGTAAAATGAAAAATGAGATGAGGTTTGTGGTGTGATGTTCCATTGGCAGCTGGAATTCGATATAAAAGTAGGGCGCCACTGCACAGGAAAAATTTCCCTCAAAGTACTATATGGTGTATGCCCGCACTCATTGGCCAAGTTTCGGAGCAGAACAGAAAGGCGTTAAACCCCATTTCAGTTCATTTTTATAAAGTCATATATCTAAAATAGGTTAAAATAAAGCAAAAAAACAAATGAAATTTATGCACAGCCTTACCTCGTTACAGCATATACACTATTGTCAGCTGAGAAATTGAAATATATCACTTCAGTTCGAAACTGAAAATTTCTTTGGGCTCCAGGAAACAAGTTTAACCAGGCATCCTTATACTTCTCTGACCATAAACCTTGACAGCCGGGGACTACTCCTGACTTCCATTACGCAGACTTAGTTTAACAAAGAAATCAAAACCATGATACAATGCATACCGCAGAAAATATTTGAAACTGTTGTGTGAATGTTTTTGAAGAGCTAACATGGTCGTATAAGAGTGATTGGACAACGTATTAGAAACAATTATGTAATGACTTTCTTAGGAATTATGTGCCTACAACTTTATATCCATTTAATGAATTAATTAATTACTTATTCAATACCTTGTTTGAATATTTAAGGCTACAGCTTTCAATTTGATGCGCCAACAGACACAAGTGGCAGGATTGATCTATATCACTATGGTACAAAGGGTCGGATCTGTAACTCATTCTGGGATGATACCAATGCCAAGGTTTATTGCAAAAAACGTGGATTCCCCGATGGTATAGCTTACCACTCTTCGTACTGGACATGGAATACAATTGATGACCGGGGTCCCTATTGGGCAAGTGCCATAAACTGTACAGGTACAGAACCGGCTTTGCAGAACTGTTCATTTAACGACAGGCTGAACCTGGGAGATTGTGCAAAGTCTGATGTAGCAGCAGCTGCTTGTTTCAATGACGCAACAGGTAACAGTAAAGCTTCAAGTCAAATTTATTATTTTAAACTTTAACTTAACTTAATTAACTAACATGTCATTTGTTTAACTGAATTCAGCTAGTAAGCAAAATGTACTCAAGGTCATCGTTTCTATGTATAATTGAAATCCGTTTAATTTTAACCAAAGTCGGTTTTAGATTCTTACATTGTGGCTGAGTTATCACCGCTTTACAGCCCTGGCCTGTTATATGTTAGCAGAATTGAAGGCTGCATCTTTGGAACCCCCAAAAGATCACGTGGCATATTTAATTAGATTACATAAAGCAAATAAACTTAATTTATATTTTCCAAGCACTTGTGAATAATTTTAAAAATTGCAAGAATCGTGATACTTTGTATTCTATCACAAATTGAACTAAATAGCATGAAAGTTTCGAAAAATGGGTAATAACTGTTCATTATTGATTCGTATACAGGAATTCAGTACAGATTAGCTGATGGTGGAAACGATAGACAGGGGAGAGTAGAAATCAGTGTAGGCGGTGTTTGGGGAACAGTCTGTGACACTTTCTGGGATAACAGAGAAGCTGGTGTAATTTGTCGTCAACTTGGTTTCTCCGATGGTTATGCTCTTAGAAATGCGTATTATGGACAGGGTACTGGGCCAATATGGCTGAGTAACATTCGATGTGATGGAACGGAGGCCGAACTACATAAATGCCCTCATGCCGGATTCAGTAGCGAAGTTATAGATAGTAATTCCTATAGTTATCTGCAGTGTAAGACACATTATGATGATGCTTCTGTCCACTGTGTAGATAAAGGTGAGAAAACACTAGACATTTATATTTTTTTTTACACAGAAAAGAGTTCTTTGACTAAGATTTGAAAGTAGAGTACGATGTCAAATTCCATTTCATTTCATTTCTGTCTTAAAGCTAACACCCAAAGATAGACGATATGTAACAAACCTTTGAAATCAAACGAGTTCACATGCCTTCGCTTTTAAGTACGCTTTTAAACATGGATTAGTACCAACCACGTAATTTGTTATGTAATAGAAATCTATCAGTATTGTGTTTTGGAATCGGTTGATGCAAAGAACACAAACTCGAACCAAATAATGCAAATCTACAGACTTCGATATCATTTGTCATGTTGACAAAACTTTGTAATCCACAGCCAACTACGATTTTATAATATATGTACGAATGTGATAATTGAAATGAATTCAAATTACTTTCAGTGCGGCTAAACCAGGGTCTGAATGCTTCGATGGGAGGTGTTGAAGTATATTATGCTAATAAGTGGGTAGCTGTTTGTGATGATGGCTTCAATCAAATCGCAGCACAGATTGTTTGTAGATCGTTAAATTTCGCCCATGGTATAAAACTAGCAGGATCTACTTTCGGCAGATCAAAAACTATAGGCGTCTTTAATGTGCAATGTACCGCCACAATGAAAGATTTTGCATCATGTAAACAGAAATTTGTTGGAACCTGTGCCAGTGGACAGTATGCCTCAGTGATTTGCAGTCAAACACCGATTGTTAATAATGGTAATATTATTTTTTGTTTTCAATTTTGTAGTAACTTCTGAAATAGGAAACGCATTTCTTTAGAGCCAAGCCGAGGCATGACAGCAACAATAATTGCAAAAATATTATCCAGTTGTTACGCTCGCTAAATTATTCAAAATATCCATCAATTTCCTTGTAGGTTTTAAACTGGAGCTGGAGACGGATACAACCGGGGGTAAATCGGGTTACTTAAAGGTGCAATATAGCGGTATATGGGGAGGTGTGTGTTCAGCAGGATTTGATAATAAGGCAGCTACCGTAGCATGTAAGCAGTTGGGTTTCAAGGGCGGTGTACCATACAATCCAAGTCTGTACATGCGCAATATTAGACCTATTTTGATGACAGACGTTAAATGTACTGGTTCAGAAACATCTCTTGATGCATGTGTTCACTCTACTACATCTACATCTAATAACTGGTGTGATTATTATTCACCAAGAGCTGGAGTCCTTTGCTACAACACAGTTAACGGTAATCAGTTTTCCTTTTATCGCAGATTGCAAAAGAATGCATTGTATTGTCCTCACTCGAATCAGCTGTCCGTCTATAAAAAAGACTGTGGAGTCTCTTTAACTATATTTGCGAACAATGTCGTTCATGTAGTTCTTGGAATTTAAGATATAAGATTCTTTGCAGCGAGGTTCCTGTAGTTCTCTTATATGACTTATGTCCAGGTCCTTGTATCGAAATCTTAACTTACAGTGTAAGATAAAATCCACATTGGCTAAGCATTAAAATCGATCTTAATATTGAATATTATCGAATCAAATTAGTAAAATTTGAATTTTATCTTAGTTAAAATTTCTTGCAACAGCTGCGGCAGGACCGTTGAAACTATCTAATCTTCCATTCATTCACCCTAGGATTGTGATAGCTCTCAATTTAACTTTTTGTCCTGAATTATCTACGGATCCAGAACATGGCATCGAATTATGAGGGGGTTGGTTGGGCGACTGGGTAAGCTGGACGCGCTGTATCATAAGGTCTGTCATTTAGTCAACTGGCCTGTTTTGGATTCAACGTTTGAAAGTAACAAGGCGAGAGGTCGCCAGTCCAACCACATGTGTTTTCTTCGGGTCCCCTGGTTTTCTCCCAGTGTTGAAGGCCTCTGCTACGCACAGGAGAATTGCTGAAATACAATTAAACCATGTGTTAGTCCCGAAATGTCCTTGTTTGTCTCTCGATCTTTCTCTCTCTCCCTCTCCCCCTCTCTCTTTCTCATGACATTGTGATTGCATCATAATATTGCTTGAAATATCAGGATTGTCCGATTTCATATGGTACAGTTTCAAAGAAATTAAACGACAAACATTAAATTCATTAAATATTGATAATATAGGGAATCGAAATACACTCTATATCATTTTTTGTTATAGGCATACAATATCGATTAACTGGCGATAAAGATCCTACTCGTGGTAGACTGGAAATGCAGTATGATGGACAGTGGGGAGCATTTTGTGATACCTGGATAGATGCACGAGTGGGCAAAGTCATCTGTAAGCAAAGCGGCTTCGCAGATGGTATCATGGTATCTGGCGCCAAATACAAATCTGATAGTTACGAACCGCACTGGTTCACAGATGTTCGTTGTACTGGTAACGAGAGTTCCATTACTATGTGCAGAAATAATGGTTTCAATAACAGTGATTGGGGATATATTTCTTATTATTGCAAAAATCATATAGGACCGGTGTCTGCGCAGTGCTACAAATCGCCATTGAGTAAGTAATCACAACACTAAAAGTTTCAAATTTAAAGATTAAATATCACGATAACAACGAAATAAGTATAATTCGTGGGCCAAACCAAGAAATTAAATATACCAGTATTAGCCCGTCAGATATTTCAAACTGTGTATGCAATTACATTTGAACATGCACTGTGTAAAAAATGTACAGACAAATCAAGTCAAAGCGAATAGTATTCTTTTTCGAACCAACCACGATCTCAAAGGCGCCAATGACACCTTTCAACGACGTTATACTGTAAGTCTAATCCGAAGCAAAATCCAAACAGGGTTTCATTCAATTAAATAAATTTTGTTTTTTTTAGAAAACTTTATGTAGTTATAGATATGTGTTGATGACCCATGCCGTACTCTGATATTAGACATTGAAACTGAAGTCCACCTTGCTGGTGTAATTAGTGTATCTTCGGCATGTAGTTGATGTGTTGACTCATTGTACATAGTAAACACATCTGGTATATTTAATGTATCTTTGATGGATGTCAAGATCGGGAATTTCAGGAGAAAATGTTTCACCTGCTACTATCATGTTCTATTGCCATATACATTATATCCCCTAAAATTTTTCAGAACTAACCAAAATTCGATTGGCAGGCGGTGACAACACTTCAGGTAGAGTAGAGGTCTACGTAGAGGGTCCAAACTTATGGGGAACGGTCTGTGATGATCTATGGTCAGATGATGATGCTGCTGTCATATGTCATCAACTTGGACATGCTACGGGAACTGCAGTTAAAAGAGCCCAGAACTTTGGACAAGGAACAGGTCCAATATGGTTGGACAATGTCGGGTGTCTTGGAACCGAAGACGACATAAGAGACTGCAAACATAACGGCATCTCGGTTCATAATTGTCAACATTATGAGGATGCCGGGGTATTTTGTGGTGGTAAGTATGACCTTTATTATTTACTATCATGTCCTTTGTGTAGCATTTAGCAATTGATACAAGTAATAAACACAAAACCTTATTATGGAATACAATTACTGTTTTACTATCATGTTATAAAATATATTCCACTGTGATGTGTCTTCATAGTTGAGAAGGGAGAGTAAACTTTACTCTTTCTGGTACACTTTATACTACTATATTCGGGCATTGATTATTTTTGATCTTGGCTTTCATTTAACGAATTTTCTATTTTATGATTGGACAAATGTTTTCTGTCAATTGTCATCCAATCTAGCAATTAGAAATGCGACTAAAAATTAACTTCGACACAAAATTACCAAACTTTATATATTTATAAAAAACATCACTCATTTTCAGAATATTGAAATTATAATAGTAATGATAACATCGTTGTTATCCTATATTAGAAACAAATGGATAATCCCCTTCCCATTCTTAAATCAATTGGTGATTTTATTTTTGCTCAGGTGGTGTTTACATTCCTCCAACAACTGTACCCCCCACCGGTATGCCTACAACCGATAAAGGGGGTCCATCAAAGGACAAGTTAAAAGGTTCAGGGAGCCCCGGCGAAACAGCTGCCATTGTGGTTCCGATAGTTTTGATAATTGTTGTGGCTGCTGCCGTTGTCGGTTTTTTCTACTATAGACGTATGGACCGATTTTCTGGATTAAAGGAGGATCTTGTTGCCGACCAACCCAAATTGGGTGGTGTCACTCTTGGAAGGACTGGTGCTTTCTTCTCAAAATTCCGCGCAAAACCATCAACGGATGGTACTGGTGGCCAACCTGGCATGTCTAATCCAACCTATGAATTCGATCGTGAAGCGGATGCTTAATTCTTAGTAAATTAAACTATTATTTTATATTTTTGATTGTCTAAAATCATTTTTATATTTATGATGCACATATTTTAAATACATTTCGTTAAAACGTTACTGACTGTTTTTGTGTATTTGATAGAATTTATATATGTTATATTTAAGATTGTCATTTTAAATACATTTCGTTAAAACGTTACTAGCTGTTTTTGTATATTTGATAGAATTTATTTAATGTCATATTTAAGACTGTCTGTTTTTGGTTGTCTAACATCATCTTGATATTATGATGCACATATTTTGAATAGTTTGTTAAAACTTTACTATTTGTTTTTGTACATTTGATAGAATTTATTTAGTGTCATTTAAGACCTTGTGTATATATGTAAATAACCGGTCTGTTACAATCGCATGTATATATATATATATTCTTAAAATGTGAAGATTAAAGAATTATTAATGAGAATTTACTTTGACATATTTTCGTCAAGTCACATTTTGTAGTCCATTTCATAACACATTTATTGGTGGATTTTAACATGCTTTGAAGAATAAAGTCATCAATACTAGAAGCCATTTATTTGTTATCAAAGAGAAAGTTTGGGCGTCAGCTGACTAACCAGGGGGTCCCGGATTTAATTCCGGTGGTGAGCAAGAAAGGTTTGTCAGTGGTACAGGAAAATGTCTGTTGTGGTTCAGATTGAACGAAATACCAGTGTCCTTATTAAAATGGGTGTAATGAACCTATGTCTTTGCCAAATTCTTTATATTTCAAGTTGCCTCAAGGCATATTTACATGGATAATACACGATACACGTGAAATCACCATTTCTTGTAGGTTGTCAGTTATATTCGTAAAAAAACCCAATTCATGCTATGAACTTCAATGTCTGCTGCAGTTCTTCGCATAGCCCCGGCTATATATTATGCCGAGCTGTCATGCGGTACTAAATTAGCGAATATAGAGTTTGTGCCCTTTAAACTATTAAACACAAAATATCCTTCTAAGCCCCCCACCCCAACGTCTTGTAATGCAGTAGACCGAGAGTACTCGCCCGTCGTAGCTATTTTAGATCGAATGGTTTTACTTGACGCATAACTTCGTATATCACACTACCGACTTTCATTATATACAGCGTAGCAATTACAAATTGCAGGTTCAAAGGTAAGTTCAACAGAAACTAAAACCAACTCGTTAAATGGTTTAATGTACCCTCGACACAAAATAGGTAATTTCGGAACTAATATATGGTTTCATTTTATTTCAATAATTCGCTTACGCGTAGGGGTCTTTAGCAGTTGATGGGAACCGGAGGACCCGGAGAAACCCCTGTTGACTCAGTGACAGGCTTTATGTTACAGCGCGCACGTGCTAACCATTCACCCCCCCCCCCCCAAATGGTATCAAAGTTCAAGCTAAGTGTAACGGTAGTCTACTGCCCCCATATTTGAACTCCAATGAATTCTCTAGGTTTGACCCTTGCATTCAAAATGTATTAATTGTGTTTTTACCTGCTGATTTGCGAACGCGCAAAGTTTGTCAGAATATTAAATACAACGTCGACACCACAGTAAATGTTGTGGATTTTTCATAATTTCTTAAACAAACACGACGCTCGTTACATTAATTGGGTTAGAAATGAGGTGGTAACTAGTCATGTCTTAAGATGTTGGACGCCAACGTAATATAAATACTGTATCTCAATATTTAAGATATTACACTACTTTGAATTCCTTATCAAAACCTTCCTTATGTCATTATATTTAAAAATGCAAAGAAATGATATACTTAACTCGAGATTCTCCAAGAATGTGTGAATTGTTTTGCCGAATCGCCACGAATTTCAATTCGGCGCTATTCAGGGTTTTTCGTGGTATTCAGATAGCCCACGTGAAAGAGAGACAAAATGAATTCAGGCCATGCGCCATGTCTTTTACGTTTAGTTACATACGACTAGACGCTTTTGCTTGCAAGTCTCACTGTCCTGCACCACTAGTAAGATTAAACATTTACTATTTAAATAAGGTAAAACAGAAAAAAGAGATACACTGTAAAAAGTACAAACAAACGTACTGTTACATGAATGAGGATTGAGGTTTGATAAATACCGGCTAGTACTGAATAAGGGTATGGTTTTTCACAAATACGATTATAACAAAGGACTATACACAAATATGTAACAAGAGTCATCTATTCACATAATTAAAATATTCAAAATTTGTGAAAATCCTTATGTTGTTTTTAATAGAGGAATTTTAAACAAATCATAATTGATGATAAATTTATCAGTCAGTTATGCAGTGGGAAAACTACATTACATAATTGATAATATAATATATGAGTGGACACAGTGTATTACAGACCTTTTAATTAAAGACTGCTTATTGTTTAAACTATTAGAATTTGTTTCGCTAGATTTTTAAATTCTGGTGTTTTGAGACAACGACCGGACATGTTAATTCTATCAACACGAAATCTTATTATAAAGAGTATAATTCTTACTTTGTGGATATTTGTGGAAAATGCTGAACCTCAAAATACAACGCTGGAAGGTATGTTTGTTTTATAATTTATGTATTGCTTGGCGTAAGGATGACTTTTACCTTAGGAATGTGATTTTAAGCCCAAGTAGCGATAATTCCGAAAATTTAACCATCTTCAAGTATAACATTTTTGGTATTGGTCCCTTTGATAACTTCTCAACTCCCACCAATGCTGAATTCATACTCGGGGTAGGCATGGATCTGTGTAGAGTTAGGATGGCAGGAGATGAAGGACTGGAGTGCAATAGTTAAGAAGTTTTCGGAAAATTTAGCATGCATTCCCCGCCTTGTGATATCTTTTGTATGCTGTGTATCATCATTTTAGGGCTAAGTGTTCGTTTAACTAGTGGAAGAAAACTGGGAGAAGGACGTGTAGAAATAAGATATAATAGCAGTATGGCATGGGGTACAATTTGCAGAGATTATTGGGATGATGTCGACGCTACGGTCTTATGCCGTATGCTTGGATATAGATGGGGATCGGTAAGTACAAAATATCGAATCTCCTTAACTTTTATAAAACGCCCAGTGAATGTAATCCTTTCTTACATTCCACAATCCATCCATATATCTTATATTTCTTAATTAAAACAATTAACTAAATTTAGTGATATTTCTTAGACAATCAGAGTTGTGAAGGGATCTGGTCCTATTTATATGGATAATGTCCAGTGCCGAGGGAACGAGACCGTGTTGACCATGTGTGCATATAATGGATGGGGAAAACATAACTGTCACCATGCTGAAGATATAGGAGTTCGATGTTTTAACCACAGCGGTAAGTACTTACACATTTTTATAATCGCAGACAAATTGTGGTGACGCTGGTTTATGGACATATCATTTATTTGTGTGTGTGTGTGAGAGAGAGAGAGAGAGAGACAGAGAGAGAGAGAGATCGAGAGAGAGGATGGGATTTAACGTTCACTCGACATAAACTAGGTCATTTTTGGGACGAACATGGCTTGCGCATAGGGGTCTTTAGCAGTGGGAGGAAACCGGAGGACCCGGAGAAAACCCACGAGGGTGGACAGGCGCCCCTACTCCTTGTCACGTACAACCGGGGATTCGAAACCACGCCAGTTGACTCAATGACAGGCTTTTATGATACAGCACGCACGTGCTAACCACTCGGCCATCCAGCCCCCCTCATTTCTTTGTATGGAATGTTAATTAAACTCCCACCAGGAAGAAATGCGTGCTGATCTTAATCGTAATGAAAATACTATATTTATTTGCTAACATACCGACCGTATGATGGTCTTAGTCTAAATCAAAATAATTCATTTATTGGTTAACATACATGTCGTATATTGCTAATGCGCCCAGCCAACCAGTTCGTCTATTCGCCGTTCAGTGATTAGTATTTACAGTAAGAGTAGTAATAAACCAATTAAGAAACAAACGATTTTATCGTTTGTCTTCAAATACGAATCGGTGGCTTTTTGATGATTTCTGTATATTCAAAATGGCAGACACTGCGAATAATAGGCGACCCGTTCGATTTGTTTGGGATTATTGAATTATGACTTCTCTTACCCCTGTTGCACTCGGCAAACGTCGTAAGATTTCGGGAATCTAAACTCGGCTGTATCACGAATTCCGCCATATTGGAACTATTTTAAAGGTCCCGGATGAAACATGGCTGCGCCCATTCCAAACACAAGTTGGCAACCTATTTGGCTAGCGACCTATTTGACCGATCCAGCTGTAAGATAATGACGAAATTACACGTCTATTCTGAGCTGAAGGAATGGATAAAAAATAATATATTCTACTTTCATTTGATAGACATAACGTTGGATTTTATTGGTTGATAAATAGAGACTGTTGTCTTTGCTCCAAATAGGTTTCCAACGAAACAGGTTGCAGCTCGATCGGTCGAATAGGTCGCTAGCCGAATAGGTTCCCAATTTGTGTAATAGCGTCAAGTTTTCCTGTTAAAGTAAACCGGTAGCCGCATCGCAAATGTATGGGCGTAGGTACATATCACTTACTGTCATACATCCGAGACTAGATGTAGTCTACGTAGTTTACGGAATCTGTCGAGATTAGCCGAGTGACCCCTGTTGCCCGCATCGTTTAGGAGATAAACACTTCCTGTTTCGCATTTAGAGGGGTGTTATTGTCCAATAGACATGTCCTGAGATACGCGTCGAGGGTTCTAATGTAAAATCTCAGGACATGTCTATTGGACAATAACACCCCTCTAAATGCGAAACAGGAAGTGTTTATCGACATTGTAACATGCTTTTTTTAGGATTTTAAAAGACATTACTAAAACAGAGGGGTGTTATTGACCAATAGACAGTGTCTAATTGACCAATCAAAACGCAGGGTTTACGCTGAAGCATGTTACAATAATGAATAAAGCCAGGTGTGTTGTCACAGTTTATAATTGCAAATATACTCTTTGATGTGTTGTCGAACGTCAGTTGTCAAATCATATATCATGGGTCGTAGGCGAAAAATTGATCAGCCTTCGTCAACGCCCGATAGAAGAATGTCAGGTGTTTTTAGTATGTTACCATCAAAATGCTGTGAGTCTACAGATGAGACTGACATGATCAACTCTCGCCAATCTAAAAATATTTTATTACATCTTTGAATGTTGAAGCGATATGAACTTCTACAATAGCGGTTGTAATTTGTTTATGAACACTCTGCCGGTACAATATTTATCCAATTTTGACGAAACGTGAAATATCTCGGTTTTACTTTGTGGGCACTCTAGAGGTCACAATTGTTATCTGATTATGACGATATTTGAATTGCATGTTTATAACCAATAAATCATGATGGCATTCGATATTCGCGCATATCGGTTCCCAGTGTCCTGAATTATGACCCCTGGTTGTACTTTTTCCTCTGTCCATATCTTGCATGACAACCGCTTGTTCGTCATACAAACACAATACGAAGTAAACAAGAATCTGCTCGATTGACTCAGCATGACAACACGTCTACGCGAAGCCCTCACAATGCCCTCACTGTGGCCTTACGAACGTCGTCGCATTTTTTTTTGACATGCCAAAGATTTTGCCAGCGCCCACGAAGTTACTACGTCACAGGCGGTCATACGATTTCTTAAGATGCCTTCGATCAGAGCCGAAATTTCTTTATCGTGTAACTATCTGATGCCACCGCGTGCCCTGACGGTATCAGCTACTATACAAATACCCAATCTTCCTATGACTTTCATGTGTGGTTAAGGTACCATCGTGTGACGTTCTATAGGCATCACACTTGTTTCTGCAGTTGATCGGGTTGTTGACCAAAATCGGGTTCATATTTGCATGGCCATCTGGTGCCAATTTCGGGACAGTGTGACGCCAGCATTTTTGATTCGCAGCGCGACAAACGACATGAACTGCGTGGAACACTAACACACTGTCTGTATTATCTAATTACCACTTAATTTTAGCTAATTAACATGTCGATTTTATCTATCTTTTCAGTAAAATTAGTTTCAAGTGGCTCTAATGTCAATTCAGGGGCCGTTGAAGTACGAGAACTCACAGGCTGGGTACCGGTATGTGATAGTCAGTGGGATGATCAAGATGCAAAGGTCGTTTGTCGGGGATTGGGATTTAAGTTCGGGAAAGCTTTCTGTTGTTCTAAACTTTCCTATATTTACCGACTCAGCAGAATGAGAAAATCTTATAACGAGTTTAAGTGTTCAGGCAAAGAGGATCGTCTGTCCAATTGCTCTCATACGATATCGAACAATGCAAAGTGTCTGTTTGGAGACCACCGAGCATCAGTGGTTTGTTATAATACAACTCCACAATTGGGTAAGTTTCTTCTAAACAGATTTATAGCTTGTATTGCAATGTAAAACTCCACCAACAAAATATTCGGTAGTACGATACAGCTAAAAACGTCAGTTACATATTTCAATGGGAGAATAGAAACTGGAAACCTAGGCAAAATATTGAACAAAACAGTCATATATTATTATTAAACATTTATATAGCGTGTTTAGACGCGCTTTACAAAACAGCGAGTACAATTATATACCAGTAAAACAAAAAGTAAAACAGCTAAAAAACGACAGAAAGATACAATATATACCCCCCATTCAATACTTCAACGTAACTTGAACTCAAACTTCTTTTTTATAGCTTACACAATGCGCATCGGTTCAAACGAATCCGTTAATAATTCTACATGGGGAACGATCCAAGTCCTCCATAGCGGGATATGGGGTATATCTTGTGCCAAGAATTTTAATGATACAGTTGCTAATATTGCCTGTAAAGAGATGGGTCATGGAGGTTAGTAAGGTTGATAATGTTCTATAATCTGATTTCTAAGATTACATATGCGCTATAATTAGGTAACTTTATTTTTTCTAATTGCTCTTAATGTATAAGCAATTCTTGTTTACATTCTTGAAAAATACAAATTCTGAATAGAATATTGTTAAATTTTGTTCCTTTAATCTATACCTAGAAATAATGTTAGTCAGTTTCTCCAAGCATGTTCCTTAAGACCGTGACTCATCTTATGGATTTTAGGAGGAATTCAGTATGGCTCTGATATCCAGTATATACATCTACCTTCATGGATATCTGGATATAACTGCAATGGTACCGAAAGTAGTTTACAAGAATGTGTTGTTGAGCCATGGGGACAACCGGTCAGAACTTGTAATCCAAATGCTGTCTTATGTTTTCAACAAGGTAAGTCCACTGTCCTTTCTTGCTTTCACATGTCAGTGGTATAATTTGATACCAGTTTATATACTTATGCTAAGGTATGTGTGTGTGTGAGGAGGAGGGGGGCAACACAGGCTTCGGGGATTTATTAAGAACTCGGAGAGATCAACCATATGATTTGGCTACCGATTGAAGCCTTAGTACTATGATACTCGATAGGTTAAATCTCTCTTGGCTGCATTCTTATAAATGTGCAGTCAAACTCTTGTCTGTAGACTAATTGCTACCTTATCACAGAGTCTATCTCTTATTACAAGATAATATCATGTTGTGTGCGTATTCTAAATGTACCCATTTCCACCGTAGGTAGCTATAGCGTTAGTTTAGTTGGAGGGGGCGCAGACTATGGTAGAGTTGAGATAACTGTTGACGAAGAAACGGGAAGTATTTGTGACAACAGGTGGTCTAAAAACGATGCCAAGGTTGTCTGCAAACATTTGGGCTATGTTGACGGGACAGCCTACCGTGGTTCATATCATGGAAGTGGGAATGGTTCAGTATTTATTGATGGCGTAACCTGTAGAGGAAACGAAGCGTCCATTCTGGCCTGCATGAACAAAGGCTGGAAACGGATCTCGCCCGCCTGTCAGAACCACTCTAAAGATGCGTCTGTCGTCTGTCATAAAGAAGGTAGGAATATAAATGTTTTTATTGATCGTAATGTAGCCTATTAAACAAGGGATCCCAAAATATCGGTATGTAATGCAGTTCTTGTGTTTTGGACGAAAACCAGAGGTGTCTTGTACAAACTTTCATGCACGTAAAAGAGTAAAAGAAACTTTGACGGTTGGGATCCGACATACCGATCTTAATTAGCCGAGTTGGAGCAGACGAGTGGGCCTTTCATTTTATTTAATTTCAAACATGTAATATAAACCAATGAACAACACGAATCACATTTCTGGAATGTATTTTATCTGTTTTTCATATCTATTTAGTTAGAACTACGTGAAAGTGCGAAAACTTTAAACATAAGTTTCGTTGTACACTGAATTATTTCTTTAATTCTAGTAAAACTGACTAAAGGAGGCCAGAATCACGGTGTAGTGATGATTAGGAAAAGGCGCTATTCTTATAACTACTGGACACCACTCTGTGGCAACGGCTTCTCTGATGTTGATGCCAAGGTAGTGTGTATGGAACTTGGTTTTGAGAAGGGCCGTGCCTTGGCGCTCGGTGCATTTGGGACATATTACTCCTATCGTGGTTACGCTCGAAACGAAATAAGCTGTAACGGCTCCGAAAAATCCATTTTAAACTGTTCCTATTCCATGAGTTCATGTCCAAGACAGTCAAGCTTGGGGTATGCATCGGTTTCTTGCCACAATGGATCTCTACCCACAGGTATATTTTTTTATATGTTCTAATATTGTTTTTATGATTAATTGTACGAGTAAGAAATTGTTCAGATAGAATGTGTTTTAATAACAATTGTGATATATTTTGATAACTACAAATAAAAAATACACTGCGCTGACTTATAATTGTCCAAATTCTTTTCAGGTCTTACCATTGCCCTGGATGGAGGTAGTTTAGAAAACCAGAACTTAACTGGTCGAGCGGTAGTTTATAAAAATGGGATACGGGGCAGAATTTGTGCCTCTCTGTGGGACGATGTAGATGCCAGTGTATTTTGTAGACAGTTATCGTCAATATACAGTGGCGGTGTATCTTACCAATATATGCGACAAGGAAAGGGACCAATTTGGTTGTCAAATGTCCAATGCAAGGGGAACGAAACGTCAATATTCCAGTGTTCAAATACAACGGGTAACTGCCCTAGGAATAGAAAGGCATCAGGAGATGCTGGTGTGCTGTGTTACAAACACAAACAGGGTAAGTTTTGACATGAAAAGGGCTTTAACGTACTACTGTTCTGCTCCTAACCTGGGCAAAAAAGACGGACATACGCCATACATTGTGCTATGAGTAAAATGTTGCCCGGGCAGCGACGACGCAGCGGTACAGCCTACTCTTATATCAATTCCCATATGCCAAGGGGTCTTTCACATGCATGCCAATTTGTACACGGGGCCTCGGTTTTTCGTGCCATCCGACTAGTCAGCTGTCCCTGTCAGCCCCCCCCCCCCGCCGTCATGCATCACTGATAGAGGGAAACAACGCCGGAAAATCTGGATGAACTTTCTCGGCCGGCTAATGCAGAGATCGAACATCCAACCTCCAGACAAGCGAGCCAGCGCCATACCGACTTAGCCACAGGGATCCCCTAGGGTAAGTTGTAGACGATCATTTAATTTAAACCTTTGGACTGGTGAGCTTAGGTAGTATGTATAGAACAACTTGGCAAATGAATCTTTGTATCAAGATCAGTGAACTATGGACATTTGTATTAACCAAATAGACTGTTAACGTTTAACTTTTAAATTCTGAGCTTAACTCGTGTATTATATTGTGTATAGATTTTCATCCTCAGTTTAACAATTCTACAATCATTATGTGTTCTTTCACTGTTTCAGTACCACGGCTGCGTTTGAGTGGAGGTAACAGCACAACAGGTCGTGTAGAGATTGTTTATGATTCTGAAATTGGTTCCATTTGTGTTAGACTTTATGCTAGTTATCGCATTAGTAATACTGTTTGTAAACAGATGGGATTTGCTGGAGGTACAGTTGTACGGTTGGTAACTGTTATAATTATCTTTACTGAACAAGATTTGAAACTTACGCGTAATACAAATACTGAACATAGCACCTGCTCCTTAAATTAAATGACACCTGAGCCATACCCACTATCGGCAACGATTAAATTAAGGGAGTATGGCGAATACAAGGTTTCAAACATTTAAAAATGTTTTAAGTCTCGAGATAAACTAAGCGAAGAGCAATAAATATGTCTTAAAAAGTATAATTACTATAATCGATGTATCTTCTTTTTTTTTCTTTCTTTACAGTGGTTTTCAAAATTGGAGTATACAGCCGTTCATGTCATATGTCTATTGTTATGGCTACGAGTCATCTGTCTTTAGGTGTCTCAACTCAGGCTGGAGAGTTTTACAAAAATGTAACCGACAGTTGGCTGTTCAATGTTACAAAAATGGTAGGTTATCATCATTGTCCTCCACCTTTCGAAGAAACCAGGGGAGTATTAAAATGGGTCTGTCTGTCTGTCTGCCAGTCACACTGTTTGAGGCACAATAACTTTCCTTTTAATTGTTCAAGTATGGTGTTTATTTGTCAATGTTTTGATTGAGTTCGAAGATAAGCATTTCTGTGCTTAGGGTAAGCAGAGATATTCAATTTGATTGATTGATGCTTTGGGACACGATGACTTTAGTTCTAATTAAGCGACAGTGATGAAATTTGGTGAACAGTTTCATTACATCAGTACCTTGACAAAGTTTGATAATAAGCATTTTCTACTCACGGTATGTAAAATGATAAGCGATTTGATCGGTCAAGAATTTCGAACTCAACTATTTTGATTCTATTTGAGCGATATTGGTGAAACTTTGTGTATAGTTGAATTACAATAATACCTTAATAAGGTTCGATGCTGGTCAAGATATTAAAAAAAAACATATAAGTCTCCTTCTAATTGAGGTGGGATGTTCAAAGTTGCCGTAACATAGTTCGTAAATCCACACGGGCTAAGCCGAGATGAGCAATTTGATTGTTGAGACTATGGAAAGCGATACCTTTGGTTCCAAATAGGCGAGTGCGGTGAAACTGAGTAAAGATTTATTATATCAATACATTGACTAAGTTCGGCGATGAGAATTTTCTGCTAAGGCGAATGTCTTGACTGAGATCAATGATTAATATTTTCCATTAAAGCTAGGCAATTTCTTTGTCGATGCTTTGTTGGCTTGTTGGCTTATAAAATAGAACATTGTATATTATTTGTTCTGTTTAATGTAATTTCATATCATACCCATTAATATATTGATATGCACAATTGGGTATAGTTGTTCTCTTGTTATCTTTGAAATGCCAATTCATTGTTGGATGCTATTTGTGTATTTCAGTGCGGTTAATAGGCGGATTGGTAACACATAATCTAGCGTATGGCCAGGTTCAGATGTTAATACGAAAAACCTGGCGAAAGGCATGCTGTCGTTCCTTCGGTCAAGAAGAGGCTTCTGTAGTTTGTCGAGAACTTGGATATAACTTTTCAAAAATAATTCCTCCAATGCGAATGCGACAATCCTTCTTCTTTAGCTACAGACCAGTTGTAGGGTTTAACTGTTCTGGTTTAGAAAATTCTTTGCTAAAATGCAAATTCAATTCCTGGTTAAAGGGATGTTCCGCTAATGATTCTGTTGGTGCTTCAATTGTTTGTTCCACCACGAGATTTACTACAGGTAGGTGATTTGTTTATTCCAAGAAAACTACGTTCTGGAAAACTTAAATATATCGAATATGGAGAGGTGAGATTGTGCAATATAGTCTTTATTATTTTCTGTGCTGAGGTTTAAGCCCATTTTACTCCACCCTCTCGCCGAATTATTAAGATATTTGAAAATTAAAGATACATTATGGGAGATAAGATAAAGAGATGGCAGTTCTCACTTTAATAGCCTCGGTCATCATTACTTAAATCATTAATATAAACGGCATAGTCTTGATTATCCACTTGATTGATTTAATTATCAATGACCATTAAGCGACATACAGGAATTTAATTCCCCAACATGGAAGGCTAGCCTTGACATCAAGAGTATATTATGGTCTGGATATGTTAATTAATGTCTAATTGATTATTTAGATAACATTTCAGGCCTAAAGAAAGACCTGTAATAAGCAGATTTTGCTCTTGCATAATGCTATTTTAATAATAGTGCTTTGAAAAATAGTGAGGCGAGTTTGATGATTCATTACGCTGTCTATAAGCATACCCCTCGGGCACTGATTAACAATGTTTTTTCAATAAGTCATGACGATTAGATTACTCGATATATTATTTACGAAAGGAGTCTCATTTAAACAGTGATATTTGAGATTTTTGTCGCATATCGGCCGATTTCTCGAGTTCTTTCTCGTTTGTTATGGGCAGCAATATAGGTTTCTAACTTCCGAAAATCTATATTCAGCGTTATTGGCATTTCGGTTTTATGGTCGATGTAAACAAATTGTTCATCGACCTTAATCCAGACGCTGTTTTAGTTAACAACAATGTCGGTAAACGTTTAATTGATTAGATTGGTAATGGCAATGCTGTTGACGATATTGTACATCAGAACATGTGTTTAGTTTTGTTTGGTAATAGTTTCCAAATAATTTCCAATATTGATAACTGCACTTTGTTCGTCCTGTTTGTAAAAGCTATTGTAGATGTTAAATTTTCAGTATCAGTAGACCCAACGCGGCCCCTGCTGCCATTTGGACCTAACCTGTTAACAAAAAATGTATTCAAGACACTCGACCAAAGCAAGTCCATCAACTGTGGAGGTTAAAGAGATAATGCCATTTGAATAATATATCTGAATTGAAATTTATTTTCAAAGAGTTCCTAACAAATGCGTATTATTCTGTAGGCCTCACGTTTTTAGATTAGGCAGTGTAAGTTCTTTTACAAATGCGTATTATTCTGTAGGCCTCACGTTTTTAGATTAGGCAGTGTAAGTTCTTTTACATTTTCTGTAACACTATTATATAATATTCCTTGCTGCAGAATTTCATTATTTTAATTTGGTTCTTTTTTTATTACCCGTTTAGATATTTCTGTCTCCCTAGACCAAAACGACACCTCAGTGGTAATTATTAAAAAGTATGGTATCAACGGTGGTATATGTTCCAATGGCTGGGATGACAATGACGCCAGTGTACTATGTAGGCAAATGGGATTTGAAAATGGTTCTGCACTTGGCCCCCTTTATACGGGATATTCATTTACAACCCCACTCTTCTTGACAGATGTCAATTGCAAAGGGACGGAAAACAACATTGTACACTGTCCTTATAATTCTGGTGTTTCAAGTCGCTGTTTATCTTCTGGAGACAATAGAGCTAGGGTTGTGTGTTTTAAGTCATCAGAAGGTAAGACACTAACATGTTTTTAATTTTAAAATTATACTTATGTCAGTTTATTTATAGCCGAAGGATAGATGTAGTTTTCATTTCAATAGTATGATATGCAATGCGAATTGGAATTGTGCCTTGACATATGTCATATTTTTCATCCATTTTTCCACGAATTATCGTAACTTTTTATTAAACTAATTGTAACCATCTCTTTGATATTTAAGGCTTTTGCGTCTAATCGCCACGAACTTCGACTACTTTCGATTCGCCACTATTCGGGACATAAGCCACAAAAAGAACCCACCACCCCCGACAAGTGAGAATCGATACAAGCCGAGATCCCAACTTTTGTTTTATTGCACAGCAATCTGATATTTAACGCGTAACAAATACAAAGCTCATTTCAAAATGTTTATATTTATATGACGATTAAAATTACTTTGTTAACAGACTATACTTTTTTACATTCTGTGTAGGTTTGAAGATAAAACTGACTGGGGGCCCTACCAATAATCAGGGTATTGTTAACATAGGTTTCAATAACCAATGGGGCACCATATGTTCAGCTCAGTCTCCTTTCGCAACTACCAATGTAATATGCAGACAGCTGGGATTCTTAGGGGGGAACGTCGCCAGGAAAACAAGCAATAATTACACATCCTCAGGATTTAGTCTACTTTATGATCCGAAATGTACTGGGACCGAAAGCACGATATGGAGTTGCCCTAATGGTGGATTTAATAAAAGCACATCCTCCTGTAAATCTAACAAATATGATGTACATGTTAATTGTGAAGGCATGGGTGCGTATAGATAAATTATTACTGGCTTGGTCCTGGTGACTGACATACGACGTACAATTTGATGTGAAGTCGCCAAAAGCATTACCCTACCCCCTCCAACAACAAACTACCAGGTTTCCGTCAGTTGTATAGTCGGCGTAACAACTATTGAGAGATAAAGTGTACCACAAAGGATATTTGTAATCAGTAAAAGTTTTATTTTTGGATCAGAAACCTAACTATAAAGTGTCCAATAATTTCACATATTCCTCTAAAGAGTCTTTAGATATACCCCAAAAATAATGGTCATTTCTAAGTATATTATATCTCAAAATACCTTACATGTATCTTACGCCAAAAACAAACTACTTTCTATTAAAGGAAGTTTACACAGAAGGAACATCAAATTAAATGGGGGAGTATATGGCCTTACATGCTGATTAAAAACTGACGTTTATTGAGTGCTAATGGCGAAGATAATTCAAAAACTGTAGAATTCGAATCTGAATGTGGTTCTTGTTTTAAACACCGGCTGCTATAATTGTGGGTTTGTCTAGTATAAAACCTATTATCCAGTAGCTTCTGAACTCGTCAAATAAGCTGTTGCCCTGGGTCTTATGTATACCATGGGGCGTACCTGATACCTGTCACTTTCCATAACTAACCTAACTAGATCAGAAAATGATTAACACCTCTATTCCCAAATCGTCCTCTTTTCTTTTTAGTTAAACTTTCGCCCTATAAAGAATATGGCGCTGTTCAAGTATACATTCCAAGTCGCCGCTCATACGTTAAGGTTTGCTCAGATGAGTTTGACGATAAAGATGCGACTGTCGTGTGTAAGGAATTGGGAAAACAGTATGGTAAGAGTATGTGCTGTTCGTCATTTGGATATATTAGAGGAGATATAGGAATAACCGAAGTTCAATGTTCTGGTAGAGAATTGTCCATAAAGAAATGTTCGTCCGAGACCAGCTTAACGTATTGTTCTAGCAGAAATTATGCATCTGTTGTTTGCTCCGATGTTTCCCCAACTTCAGGTATGTAAGATATAGCTAACTAAACAGTGACATAAAGTTGTACAAATAACACTTTTAAAGCAGAAATATGTCATATATTTTCTTTTTTGACAGCAACATAAATATCGTTACAATTTAAAAAGAAATCAAATGTTTAAGAATAAGTATCATTAAAACAGTCATGCTTGAACCAGTTAATCCATGTCAGTCCTCAATCAATGGGTGCATTAATTAAGCTAGTTAATAAATTGTAAAAGTATTGCTGTGTGGTCTAACTTTTAGTTTACGGACTACCAATTGTTGACATTTCGTGCTATATATATAATGAACCAACAATTATGTTCTATCTAAATGTTCATTGTGCACCAGACACAAACACACTAATGTTAATCGTGATATCCTGTAGGTTTATCTTGTAATAGAAAGCATATTTCGTGTTCTTTTTTCGCCAGGCTTGCAAGTCAAAATTGGTTACTCAGAATCTTCGTCAAGGGGCGCTGTTCAAGTGAGATATATGGGACAGTGGGGTTACATCTGTTCACGTGGTTTTGACAATAATGATGCCAGAGTTGTCTGCAAGATGAAGGGTTTCAATGATGGATTCTATTACAATCAAGCTGCTTCATACAGAGATAAACGATCCTTACGATGGCTTTCCAACATAAATTGTAATGGTACAGAATCGACCTTAAAGGATTGTTCAAATTTGATCTGGGGGAGATTACAAAATTGTTCAATTTATTACCATGCTGCGGTGTATTGTCATCAAACAACTGGTGAGATTTTTTGATTACGCAGGGATTTGTACGTTTAGGGGTGGGGTGGGGTCGATTGGACTGGCGCGTGCTCTTTGGATCATAAAGTTTGTCATTGAGTCAAGTTTTATGGTCTCTAATCCCACATTATACATCACAGTGAGTAGGGTTGCCTATCCCTATATTGTGCCCCCCCCCTCCCAAGGATAGAAGACCCCTACGACCAGGTCAATTGTATAACGATATAACGATATGCTAGTCCCGGCTTGACCTAGTGTTTGTCGAGTCTACTTTGAAACCCATTTCAATCTCGCTCTTTATTAATTACTCATCATAAATGAATTTTTATCCTAATGTTTCGTACGTACCTTTGAATATATATAACTGTCAAACTTTTTTGAAGGGCTACAGTTGCGGTTGAAGGGAAAACATTCTTCAACGGGCCATGGTCGAGTTGAGATTGCAGTAAATGGAGTTTGGGGACGACTGTGTGTTAGCTACAAACATTTCTCGAGATTTTTCGTTAATGCAGATGTTATATGTCGACAAATGAATTATACAAGTGGTCGATATGTCTCGCTTTCTGTAGGTGGCACAGGGCCTATCTACATCAATAAGATGTTTTGTCAAGGCACGGAATCCACTATAAATGAGTGTAATATTTCTTGGGGAACAACCTACCACTGCAGGAGTATGAATGTGGAATGCTTTCGTTCAGGTACTTTTAAAACGATTGATTTGATGTACATAATTTTAAAAGGAGAGGCAGAACTAGAAGTTTAGTTGAAAATTTGGCAGCGGATCACGAATTCGGGTATCGCCAAAAAGCTTTTCCTATCGACGTAAAATCCAACAGCTTTCATTCCACAAAATAAATTAACCAGAAAATACAATGAAATATTATATTTTATTTTCCACCAAATAGTATAGCCATTTAATGAAAGAAAATGGCTTAAGATTTAAAATCTGAGTATCTCCTTAAGATGTGGTATTTTTTGATTTTTAAGAACATATACCCAATAATAGAATAACGAAGAAATTTTATGTATGTAACTCTTGCAGTTCAGATAGATGGTTTCCACAAGAGGCTGGAATATGGTCAGGTGAAGATGCGTGTGAACAGAAAGTGGACGGCAGTTTGCGATGATGGTTTTGATGACACGGCGGCTGGAGTGGTTTGTCGTCAAATTGGTTTTATTGATGGCATACATCAGTGCTGCAGTGGCTTAGGGAAATCCAAAACACCGATAAATGTAACAATTACCAAGTGTACCGGATCTGAAAGACGATTAGAAGACTGTTCCTTAAAATATGGCTCTTGTCCAACAGGAAGATATGTTTCTGTTTATTGTTCCTATAAAAGGATGGTACCGTCAGGTAAAAACACTGAGGATGTACACCATTATCCTAAAATTCATCATTTCTTAATACATATGTGCAGATTTAAACTATTCACGTTTTCTCTTTTATTATATATTTAAAGATACCTTCATTTTTTTTTTAGCTTCCCACATATGTGCCGATTTGAACTATCCGTGTTTTCTCTTTTATTTTTCAGTAGATATTTAAAGATACTCTCATTATTTCCCACAAATATTTCCAAAATTATTTATGTATCTGGATATAATTTTCCAGATCTACAAATCAAATTTGAATTTTCATCTGGCAATAATGGTACTATTCTTGGTAATAAGTATGGTTTCTATGGTCCCATCTGCAGTAAAGGCTGGACGGACGCGGATGCGAATGTAGCATGTAAACAATTAGGCATGGTTGGCGGTGTCGCTATGTTTGCTAGAACCGGATCTCTCAATCCGATGGTTACAGCTGATTTTTCGTGCACTGGAAAAGAGCATAAGCTGGAGAATTGTCCACAAGATAGAACAGGCTTTCGGGGATGTCTCAGTGCAATAACATCTGGTAGAGCTGCTGGTATTAGGTGTTACAACTCAGGCGGTACGATATGATTTTAAAATAAATACATATGTGCTCTTAAATATCGTAACGAAGATATTGTTCTGTATTCATTTGTCATATCAGAGTTTCCCGTTCTTTATGTTGAGACGCTTGGGCAACACTCGTAGACCAAGTACATATTTTCTGCACAGCCAAATTTATCATATTTACTTGATGCCAATGGGCCAAAATAGCAATATTCAGTTTTCTAGGAATACGCGAAACATTTATTTATCATGTTTAGACGTACTTAACATGTTTTAAAATACACTATTTAGCGAAAAGTTCCTCAAAAATCACTTTCAGGTTATTAATATTGTTATTACATATTACAATTTACAATATACATGTATATTATTTAAAGGAACTGGAATTCGACTACTGGGTGGAGGAAAAAGCTATGGTCGTCTAGAACTCAAATTTGGGAATACTTGGGGCAGAGTGTGTAATTGGCTGTGGGATAATAACGATGCTACGGTAGCATGTAAACAATTAGGATTTCATAGTGGTTTTGCAAGGAGGGGGAACTATTCACATGTGAGTATACCTTCCACATTTTTAAAGTTTGCATCAAATTCTATGACGATGACAAAGTGAATTGTTGACTGCTTAATGCATTTTATGTACCTTTCAATTCAATCACTAAAGGGAATGGTCAGTGAGAACATTTTGATAACCAGAAGTTCGTGTGATGGTACTGAAGAGTCTTTATATCAATGTAGAAGTTGGTGGATTCCCCCAATAAAGACCACTCATTGTGCTGATGCTGGTGTAATCTGTCACAACACAAGTGTGTATCGTATATTTTCTTTTCTTGTTACCGGAAATAATACTTTCCCAGAAAAGTGTGTATCGAGTGGCTATTTCAAATTTAGTATAGACACCCAATCTTACTAGAAAAACACTGTATTACCCGAAAAACGCCCATGGTGCATGCACTGGGCAAAATGTTAGAGTATCACTAATTGTCAACCCAACTGTTAACTGCCAGTTTATTATGTCTCAGCTTAAGTGAGGGAGTGGTTATTATTTCTTGATCAAAATGGTTCGGTGTTTTTTACGAATAATATTATTATATTGTCGTCGCCCCTGCCCGTCCGTCCACAATTGTTTGTGAACACTCTACAGGTCACAATTTTTATCCGATTTCAATGAAACTTGAAATATAGGTTTATCACCCACGCACTCGGTTCCTTTCGACATCGGACCGTAACTTCATGAATTATGACCCCTGATTGTACAACAAATCACGTTTTTAGCTTGTGAACACTGTAGAGGTCACAATTTTGAACTGATTTGGACAAAACTTAAAATGCATGTTAATAACCAGACTGTCTTGGTCCCCTTTCGATATTTGTGCATCTCGGATCGCAACTTCCTGAATTATGGTCCCTGATTGTACGAAAAATCACCTTTTTAGCTTGTGCCCCCCCTGGAGGTCAGAATTATTCCCCGATTACACACACCGTCTGATTATATCACCGTTACACCCTGATGAACATTGAGTTCGAATGTCGTGTAAATCGGACCAAAATTGGCGGACAAAATGGCCACCGCTTGTACGCGAATAGTGTAAAAATTATCGTCTATCAAGGTTTTGGACCCTGTATAGGTAACAATTTTAATCCGATTTTGATGAAACCTGAAATGCATGTTTAGATATTGGTTCATCTCGATATTTGTGCATCTCGGGTCATAACTTCCTGAATTATGGCCCCTGATTATTTAAGAAAAATCGCCTAGTTTTAGTTTGTGGTCTCTCTGAAGTTCACAATTATCTGATTTTAAACAACAATTTACTATATCACTGTTACACCGTAATGAAGGTTGAGTTCGAATTTCTTGAAAATCAGACCAAAATTGCTGGACCACATGGCCGCCGTTTGTACGCAAATAGTGCAGAGATATGGTATACCAAGGTTGTGCACTCTGTAGAGTTCACAATTTTAAACGGATTTCGATGAAATTTGAAATGCATGTTTACGCATATTAAATTGTAACGTCATGAATTATGGCCCTTGCTTGTAGGAAAATTCACTTTCTGTTTAGCTTGTTCTCTATCTAATCCATCTCTCCAAAATGTGGGCGTTTCCTGCCTGTCAGCCGCTGCTTGCAGCACTGAAGGGGTCAACTTACAAAAGACTGTAATTAAACCGCGGAAAAAGAAATTGGCAGAAATAATTAACAATTTACTTACGCCTCAATATGTATGGTAAATGTACAGTAAGTAATAAGAAATACACTCTTAAAAATGAACCTTTTCACAATGAAGCTATGCTGACAGAAATTGCGTCTAATACCAGGTTACTTTTTGATAGATTGGTTACTTTGAATATGTTTTCAGTTCAAATACATCATCACAAAGTTTGTACCTGGGAATGTATCTTTAACATTACACAGTGATTCAAACCTCAGATTACTTGAAATCGTTTGAGTCACCCAATTTTAAAGACACCAGATAATTTTGTTTATTTATATTAGTTCGTTTGATAAATGGTAACTACATATCGACTGGGTCTATTGGTGTAAACATTAATGGTATATGGGGCACTGTATGTGATCACAATTGGTCGGATAAAAATACAGGTGAGTTAGAAGATTTATGTTTTCAAGTTCGTCATTTTTTTTTATTTTCAACCAGCTGTATTCAACCAAGTGGTAAATTTCACTTAGTTATCAGCATCTTTCACTAGCAATAATTTCATCATAGTTTACATTCAATTTCAACCTTTGTTCGTCACAACCTTCTTCTACCAGTTCCGCATATGTTCGACGCACACCAGATGATACCAATTGAAAATATACAACTTATATTATCGGAAACAGTCGTAAGGATGCAGCTCACATACTTGTTCGATCTCTCGTGTATTCAAAACTGGACTTTTGTAATGGTCCCTTATCTGGGAGATATTAAAACTCCAGGCTGTTTATCTGGAATCTCCAGATACCCACACAAGAACTTAGAACAGCCAAAGAGTTTCATTAAACCGAAAATAGTTTTTAAACTCATGTGTTGGGCTTTAACGTGTCTGAACGGAACATGGCCTCGTTATCTAGTAGAAATATTCTGCGTCGTGCGTCGCCCTTTTCAATGTTAAGCTATAGAGAAAAAAAAAGAAGCGACGTCGGCTTTCGTCGCCTTTTCTAGGGTGATGAAATGTGCATGTACCAGGAGAATTGATTTGCAGTTTATTTGCCGTTTCGTATTGTATCTTCAATACAGTAATTTATTTTGGACACAAGAAACTGCCATTACTATCCTTTAAAATATAACAATGCATTTCTATAATACTGTCGCCTGTCCGACCTCGAGGGTTTTCTCTGGGTCCTCCGGTTTCCTCCCACTACCAAGACCCAGCTTGTGTCGAGTGTTTTATTTAATCGTGAAAATAGGGCAAAATAGAGATTTTCATTGCATGTGACATAAGCATTGCATTAAAGGCGTATGTGTGTAACTAGACAACAAACGACAACCGATTTTTTTTTTTTTTTTTTTTTTTTTAAACAATATTTTATTCAGGACGTCTGAATGGGATTGGAGAACAGACTAAGCCTGTGAAACCCCTCTCCCTAGATAATATACATACATAAATAATATACAAGGAACAAAATGGGTGTATATACACAGTTAAAATGACAAACACATACATATATAAATATAAATATATAATGAGATGGGTAGTAATGATTAATATACAATATAGGTTTCATTGTTACGGAAGTACGGAAGCCTCCTGGTGCCACGATTTTTTTTTAGCGTAATTGTGATTTTGTATCTCCTAATTAGGACTTTTTATCTCCTAATTAGGACTTTTTACTTTCTATCTCCTAATTAGGACTTTCTATCTCCTAATTAGGACTTTTTATCTCCTAATTAGGACTTTTTATCTCCTAATTAAGTAAAACGGTAGTATTTAAGTGAATCTTTATAAACAACACTTACTACTACTATATACTACCATAAACAACACTTACTACTACTATATACTACCATAAACAATACTTACTACTATCATATACTGCTATAAACAACACTTACTACTATCATATACTGCTATAAACAACACTTACTTATATCATATACTGCTATAAACAACACGTATTACTACCATATACTGCTATAAACAACACTTACTACTACCATATACTGCTATAAACACCACTTACTACTATCATATACTGCTATAAACAACACTTACTACTACATGTACCATATATAAACACCACTTACTACTACATGTACCATATATAAACACCACTTACTACTACCATATACTGCTATAAACAGCACTTACTACTACCATATACTGCTATAAACAACACTTGCTACTACCATATACTGCTATAAACAACACTTACTACTATTATATACTGCTATAAACAACACTTACTTCTATCATATACTGCTATAAACAACACTTACTACTACCATATACTGCTATAAACAACACTTACTACTATCATATACTACTATAAACAACACTTACTACTATCATATACTGCTATAAACAACACTTACTACTATCATATACTGCTATAAACAACACTTACTACTAATATATACCACTATAAACAACACTTACTACTATCACATACTAGTATTTATAAATGGTAGTTCAGAGTTTTGTGGAGTTTTCGAATGGTAAGTGATGGGTTTTGTGGACATTTCTAAGGGGTAGTGATGCGTTTTTTGGACATTTCTAGAGGGTAGTGATGCGTTTTGTGGACCTTTCTGAAGGGTAGTGATGGGTTTTGCGGACATTTCTGAAGGATAGTTATGAGTTGTGTGGAAATTTGTATAAGGTAATGATGAGTTTTGTGGAAATTGTCTAAAGGGTAGTGATGATTTTTGTGGATATGTCTAAAGGGAAGTGATGATTTTTGTGTATATTTCTAATCGGTAGTGATGAGTATATTTTATATTTCTGACGAGTAGTGATAGGATTTTAGTCTATTTCTGGGAGGTTGCGATCAACTTGAACGAAGAATTTACACGTGTCCTCGGTTTTTGTTCTCGACACACGCAAGAACCAATAATGTCGATATCCTCCGACATTTGAATCAAGGAACTCTATACACTGGCATCACAAGTTCATCCATGATTATACCACCAAGCGCGAAGAGATTCACTTAAATACTACTGTTTTACTTAATTAGGAGATAAAAAGTAATAATTAGGAGATAAAAAGTCCTAATTAGGAGATAACAAGTCCTAATTAGGAGATAGAAAGTCCTAATTAGGAGATAGAAAGTCCTAATTAGGAGATAAAAAGTCCTAATTAGGAGATAAAAAGTCCTAATTAGGAGATAAAAAAAAGTCCTAATTAGGAGATAAAAAGTCCTAATTAGGAGATAAAAAGTCACAATTACGCTAAAAAAATTAGGAGATAAAAAGTCCTAATTAGGAGATAGAAAGTCCTAATTAGGAGATAGAAAGTCCTAATTAGGAGATAGAAAGTCCTAATTAGGAGATAAAAAGTCCTAATTAGGAGATAAAAAGTCCTAATTAGGAGAAAAAAAGTCACAATTAGGCTAAAAAAAAAAAATCGTGGCACCAGGAGGCTTCCGTACATTGTTACGTGGATTTAAAGGAATATTTAACTACGGATAAGAATGATTCAAATCTATTTGACATACCAATAAACTTTTGGACTTGATTGAAAATATTGTTGTTTACATTGATACAGTGGGTTGTGGACCCGAACAGGAGACTGTTAATGTTTTTGAGGTCGTATTGTAGTTTGTCTATGGTTTCTTTCGTGCATTTGAATATAAAGAGCATCTCAGGAGGTAGCGATCAGGATCTTCAAACATTCAAAAATATTACCACGGAGGCATTTTTGATATATTAAATACAATTTTCTGTCTAATGAAAGGAAAAATTTGATTCTGAATTACATGTTTCTCAAAATTCAAAATAATAGTTATTCCCCAATGCTGACAATAGGTTACAAGGACATATTTTCTGAAAAGATTTCGGTGTCATGGTTACCGTAAATAAATGAAATGGGGTTTAAAGTCCTACTCTTCTGCACCTAACCTGGGTTAATGGAAGACAGGCATATCCCATACAGTGTGCTATGAGGGAAATTTTGCCCGGGCAGCGGCGGCACTGCCAAGGGATCTTTTACGTGCACGCCAATCTGAACGACTAGACAGCTGTCCTTGCCAGGGCCTCCGTTCTGTACCACGGACAAAGGGAACTTTCTCGGCCAAAACAGGTATCGAACACCCGACCTCCAGGCAAGCGAGCCAATGGCACACCCACGTAAATAAATCTTTTTACAAACTGGTATGCCATGGCTTAGTGTACAAGTTTGGGGATTTAGAGGGACAAGTACATGACTTCAAGACTGGACACATGCGGCCGGACGTTGACATTATCCTTTCACATTTTACGCCATGTCAGACACACATTTTTTGTGCATGTCAATTTGTCCGTCCCAAATTTTTAAAAGAAATTTAGATCATCCTAGCTGACGTATTAACTGAGTAGCCAATTCCATGATGTTCCAAAATGTAAACATCCGAAAAATAGACGTCTCGATCATCACAGACAGTTATTCTTACTATCTGTGCGATACTTCAAACAGTCACGCGAGCGCGAGAACCCGGGTTTCAAGCACACGATACATCACGCATTTGTACCACTATGCCAAAAATAACACCTTTCGTCAACGAATTGGAGGATGATACACCTAAAACCCTAATTCGGTCTTCAAATACTGATAACTTGATAAACATTGCAACGGATAATTCTTCCATAGGACATTCGGCGAGAAATCTCGGCTCTTTGAAGTGGTACGCATTTGTACCACTATGTCAAAAATAACACCTTTCTTCGACGAATTGGAGGATGATACACCTAAAACCATAATTAGATCTTCAAATACTGATAACTTGATAAACATTGCAACGGATAATTCTTCCATAAAAGATTCGTCGAGGAATCTCGACTCTTTGAAGCAAAATAAAAGTCGCACCACGAAGACAGCTACGGTGAGAAAATGTCTACGAAAAGATCTTGCAAAGTATGATCCTGATGTATGGTTGTCATTTGAAGAACAAAGGGTTCTTAGAACTTCGATAGCATGCGAAGTTTTTGTGAAATACTGCGGTAAAATAAAAAACCAAATGTGTGACTTCTCTATTGCATGGATAAAATGTTCACCTTCGCTTATCAAATTCGATGGACCTTGCTAAAACTATATGTCATTTCCGGGCGATTGAACTTTATTTTTATTGTAAAGATACAAACACATCTTTTTAGCAATTCAATGCAGAACCTGATCATTTGAATATGGTCAATGCATTTGAAGGACAGGACAAACTGTTAAAGAAAATAAAATAGAAATTGCCTACCTCATTGCGAAAAATGAATTCCCTTTCAATTTATTTGAGAAACTCATTGACTTGGAGGGTGCATATTCGAATAGAAAAAGATGTGCTGTCATGGCTAGTATTTATCCAATCAACTTAAGGTAAATCTTCTTGCTGCCAATTTCTACAATGGAAGCACGATTAATTCTGTTATTGATAAAGAGGTTATTTACGTTCTGTATTTTGACCTAAAACCCAATAATTATGTTAATAAAGTAAATGTTAAATTTCATTCTTGTGTTTGAAAGATAAGCAGAAAGCAGAGTCCAACAGCATTAAATAAGCAATTGAAATGGGGTTTCATGATCCCGGTATCATGCCTAATCAATTATACAAACAAAAAGTTGACTGGCATTCTTGTGTTTGAAAGACAAGCAGAAATCGGATGCCGACAGCATTAAATAAGCAATTGAAAGGGGGTTTCATGATCCCGGTATCATGCCTAATCAATTATACAGACAAAAAGTTGACTGGCTTTGGAGCAACTGTGAATACTGGCGACAAGGGTGGTGTAAAAGCTTTATTTAACTAGTGTGTGGTTCACCGACTTGGGTTGTTACTGACAGATTCCTCAGGACCCTTTTTTTTAAAAAAAAAAACAAAGTTGACAACTTCCTGGTAAAATTGTTTTATATTTACCAACGTTCTCTTAAAAACCTTCAGAACTGCGTAGTTTGTTCGAAATAATGAAAGAACGGTTTTGATTAAGGCCCAGCTTAAGTCCCAAAAGAGCATCTGGAGTTCTGGACACTGATCGGGATAAACTAAAGCGATATTTACACAGTTGGAAAATTAGTCAAATGTTAATTTCCTTGGCATTTACATTGATGTGTTAACACTTGCCTCTTTGCTTTCCAAATGATTCCATCATGACGAATATGGCGATTATTGCAAATCAGAAGATGATCAAGAAAAATAATTTATTGGCCGTAACATGTTGCAAGTAATCAAAAGATTCAACATGAAAAGGGGTAAAAGAGTCGCTTGAAATTAAGAGAGGATTAATGAGGGTAATTCCTTATTAAAATGGTTCAAGTTGATAAGAAAACAAAGTCACAAACAACAAGAAATATAAAAGATCAGAAGCCATTACTGTTGAAGAAGAAAATTCCATAAAGCAATTTTATGTATAGAATTCAGAAACTCTTCCCACCAGAAAAAGTGTTAAACAACGTACATGTACCCAAAAGGGCCAATTAAACGTTTACAAACAAAATATGTAAACAGAACAAAAAATAAGTCTCTCTAAATTGAATAGTATTAGATCAAGTAATCGTCTGACACGCAAAATTAAATCAATGTTTATGTGAGACATGTGCAAACTGTGACGTTAGTATTGAAGCAACAACGTATTGCATAAAAATTATTTTGACATTATGTTTCAATCGGCAGTGCAGAAATTGTGGTGTTTATTTGTTGAAAGAATCTCTATAGGATTAATCTACTGTTGATAATAAGGGTGAACTTTGTTCATGGAAATTGTGAGTCGTGGAGACATCCACAAATACATCTAGTGATAAAGTGTTACTGAAAAGAACAGGTCCAAGGAGCAAAACAATTGCGGAAATTTTAAAAAGGTCATTCAAGAATATATCAAAACATTTGTTTACCGTATTTTAGCAAAGCAGCAGTTATCTAATCTAACAACAAGAAATACACCAATGTTTTTAATATTCTTGCATTGGATTTTGCGGAAAATTACAGATGTGAATATTAAGATGACATTCATTAGGCCAATAAGGTGTATGAGCAAGTGATTATTCATCCTACTACCCTACACAAAGTTTCAAAATTGTCCAGAGATTGACCAAGAGGCACTTGTGTTCATTTCACCAGATCTTCGACAAGATGCAAGTGCTGCACACAAGTTCACTTCACTTGCCAATTAGCATTCATGTCAAAATTAAACCATAGTTCACAAGTCCAATATTCTGATGGTTGTGCAAATCAACACATGTTCAAAGAACCTAATACAGATAATTCGTTTTCTGAAGAGGGCCATGGCTTGCCTGCGGAAAGGCGTTTTTTATAGCGGAGCCATGGAATCTATATTTTAGTATGTCAAAGGAAATGTAAGACTACCTGGCATGAAACTTCATTCAGTCCATGTTACCTGCAGTATTGCGGGTAAAATCATTCAAGAACTGATTTTCGTCCTCAAAAGTTATCCATATAAACAAAAATGAATTAAAATTTTCCCTTTGTATAGACCATACTCTTGTAGCAGTATTGTGGCCTTATGCATATACATTTTCAATATTATATGACACAAACGCTTTCAAGAATTGTTAAGATAATCGACACCAATGCGTCGTAATACATGGAACCTCCTCTGACTCCAGGTCAGGGAAATCCACGCTGGTGCCCCACAGGGCAGTGTACTGGGACAGCTATTATTATTATTATGTATCAACGACATTGTTGATGATATACAGTGAAACATTAGACTATTTGCAGATATACTTAAAAATAGATGATCCAGGGGCATGCGCAGTTACCCTAAACAAAGATCATAAAAAAATCATTGCATGGGCGGAAACGTGGTTAGTGACTTTTAACCCCCTAAAGACAGAAACTCTTACCCCACAACTAAACGCAACATTGTGAAACCACCCTTATTAATGAAATCAATTAAAAAAAAGGAAGTAACTGAACACAAACACCTTTAACTATTTTCACAGCAATTGTATCTAGGAACAGCCAGATTGATAGTATATTTAGTAAAGTATCAAAATTAGTAAACTGCGTATGCTTCTTGAAATATCGCTTAAAAAGAAAATCGCTAAACACCTTATTATATTCATCGTTCATTCTTTCGCGCTTTGCACACTTCCCTCTAAGCGGAAACAGATTTTTCCATTCCCAAGAACGACGAAATCGACACAAATTAAAATTTCTATACAAAATTATGAATAACCTGACCCCTCCTTCTCTGAAGAATCTCTCATAAATCTTGAAACAACAAATACACATTCGTTTTGAAACGAAGATAAAATTAAAACATTTCGATGTCATACTGAAATATTTTCTATATTATTTATATGCAGTATAGGAGAGTGGAATAGACTAAGCCCCCCCCCTCCCCTGCAAGCGCTCTTAAAATAGTCTCCGACCATCCGTCCGAATCCGACATAATAATTCCATCTGTTTACTACAACGGTCAGCGGAAACTCCAGATAATCCATAGCAAACTTAAGACTCCGATGTTCTGACCTTCAGGGCCACAAGTACCTCAGACATATTGCTAACAGCCCCGCATGCCTCTGTGATCACCACCTTTTGCAATGCTCCTTACATTCAAAAGCTCGAAAGGAAACCAAAGATAAATTGTAATACGATCATAAAAACATAAACTGTCTTTTGTTCGGGTTCACAAACCACATTGCAATAATATATTTAATCAAGTGCACACGTTTATTGACATGTCAAACAGATTTTAATCTTGCTCATTAGCAGTTTTAATTTACAACATTAGTTTTTAATATACGTGATGATGTAAACCATAATATATATTGTCATTAGTCTCATCGTATATGTATTTACATCATGTACGTGCTTGCCATTTTAACTCTGTGTATACACCCATTTTACTCCTTTCTTTTAATCCTATATATGTATATTATCTAGGGAGAGGGGTTTTGCATAGGCAAGGCCTGTTCCCCAATCAGACATCCCGAATAAAATATTGTTTATAAAAAAACCCGCTCAGTAAAATCAAGAACATGTATACTAGCATAAGGCCGTGCACGATATAAGTGTACCTACACCACATTGTCCAAATCTTAGTCACAGTCCACCACCATCGTCCATAAAATAAATCGCAACATTCCACTACATTTTATCATTACGTGCATTTAAATCGGCACCATGGAATAACGTTACATCCGTTCAGCACTAACTATACCAGCACCTTACGGATATTATTTACATTTTTATTTTAAATTACAAACAGCTGTAGCCTGCAACGAATTGGGATACGATAATGGGGTGAGTGCATGTTGTTCAGCGTATGGCAATCAACCAATCGCCATAATGGAAAATGTTCAGTGCAGAGGATCTGAAAGCCGCCTTGTAGACTGCAGCCACGGAGATCCACAGACACACAGTTGCTTTCAACACAGTGTTGCTGTTATTTGCTTTAATGGGAAAAAATCGAAAGGTAAGTTGTTCGCGTTTATGTACATATAAATCGTTAAAGGAGTAGACCGACGATTTCCAACAAGGTTTCCATAAATCTTAAATATATTCAGAAATATTCCTACCTGTAACACACGCAAAAATGTTTTTGCAAGCGAGTAACTATTATTTTCTTTATATTAAAACCGTTATGCTCTCTATAAGAATCACACATGGTTAATGTGTGTTTAGCGATTTAGTATTTTTATACATCGTCGCTTAGATGATAATAATACCGAAGGGGCTGATTATTGCGATGTTATTACTATAAAATCATGTGTTTCTTAACATTTAATTTACCAAATAGTACGAAGTGGCCCAATTCACGCCACATTGTTGTATCTGATTTGTACACGGGGATGGGCCTTTAGATATATGTAAAGCCGTACTTACAGGCTACGGGCGCCTTACTGGTATATGTGAAAAATAATGCCTCAAAACGAACGTAGATTACTCTAAAATAACAAACACGGCTAATTGTTTACATCACTTGATTTGTTTGACACCGGCCAAGTGAGAGATATTTCGTCTGCATGAATATGCTTGCGCGTTCTGGTTCGATGCAGGAACAAAATACAGGAATACACGTATGCCGAATATGTATTCTTACAAGTGAACGTGTTGAACCAACTACGTCACTTCCGACTGTCTTCTCGGACAATTTGTACCCCACCAATTCGTCCCCCGGAGTTGTGCGTGCATTTTATCCATATTGGGAAACCATTTAAACTTTGATCATTTTTATTTAAACTCTGGTCATTTTTATAGAGCTTAATTAATTAAGGTGTTTAGCAAAGGCTATCCACAAGTGATTTGAGTCACAAAAAAGTGATGAAGCCATCGGAATGGAACATTTACCATGCAGATGCTATTTCTATCAATAATCACTTTAGTAACTGACTTTCAACATATAGGGTACTTTTACTAGTACACGTATTTATATATTCCAGCATTTAATTGGAATCTCGGTGGTGGTAATAATTATACAGGAGAAGTAATAATTAATTACTTGGGTACGCCTGGTAGAATCTGTTCTGATGATTGGGATGATAATGATGCTAGAGTAGCCTGTAGAGAACTAGGTTATAGGAATGGAACAGCCTATAACCATGTCAGATTTGATTATTATTATTCTTCTAATGGACCTTACTGGATTAGTAAATTAGCATGCAATGGATCAGAGGGTCATCTTGCAGAGTGCAATATGTCCATTCCGCTAGGTGGGGTTACCAGGTGTTCGAGTATGAAATCAGCCGGTATATTCTGTTCAGATAATGTAGGTAAGTTTTATGGTATTATGCTTTCGTGCATAATATAACTGGCCCCGAATTTTACAAAGCATTCTCAGACTTAAGTCAAGCATTTACTCAAATTGTTCGCCAAATCGTAACTAAAATACAGCATGTTACAAAACTTTAGTTGTTTTAATGTATCAAACACAATGGGTTTTGTGTTTCTGGATCAAAGATATTTCTTATAAACAGAGGTTGAAAGTTGAATACATTCTCAACTGAAGTCTGAGAATGCTCCGTGAACTTGGAGTCAAGGATATATTTGTCAAACATTTGGTTAGAAATAAAATTCTATACCAAGACAGACTGCATTTTCGAAAACAACAATTTAGCACTAGCGGTGTAAAAATGTATTTACCATTTCCTGTATTACAATTGAAGAGTCCAGGGGAAGAACGATGTAAGTCGCACTTTTGTCTTTTCGCATTAAAGGCAATTGGACGAGGATACTTGACGTGACCAATTGGGTTCAATCACAACTTCAAAATGATGTTTAATAGGAATCATAATACCAGTACAACAACTGGCTTCCATTTTTCAGCCAAATTAAGGTCAGATAAAGGGTACGTTGGACGTACGTGTCCAGGAGGTCATTTCAGAAGGGACTTGGTTCGATGTTAGTCCGATCGATTTTACTTAAAATTGATTGTTCCACAGAAAGCTTACACAATTTGCTACCAGATGGCGCCATTAACTGGGGTTCCTTAAAAAAGTACTTAGGTCGTTTCCCCCTGTGCTCAATTACAAATTCGTCATTTCGGATATGTTTCGTTAGCAGAAATAATGATTTTGGACTCTTCCTTAATTTATGTTTTTGACCGACGTACTAAGTCTTATCATAGAACTAAAAACAGGGACTGCTAAAAAATATAGACCATAGAATAGACGAGACATGGAGGACCCTGAACTGGATGAAGATGCCTCGAACTAAATTGTTCTCAAATGGATCAGAATTGCACCATGTGCTACATCATTGCATATTTTTCAAAATGATCCTATGTTTCTGAAATGTAGCTCACGGGGTCTGTTTAATGGATAACCAATAAAATGAAGCTTCCATAAATGTGGCCAACGTGACATATAGACATGTTACTCAATGAAACCGGAGGTCCTGACTCGTTGATCACGGGGTTATCTTCTGGTATTGATAAATACACGTCAAAAGGGTCCCCTATACGGTTTCCCATGATCAGGGCGGAGGAACCATGAACACATTGACGTGTAAGTAATAGAATCCGTAACAGTTGGTATTCGAATTAGGAATCGGCATCAGCACCACTGTCCAGGCAACTGTTATTACAAATTGTGTTTGTGGGCTTGAAGTACCCACATGTTAGACACATTCGCCCAAATATGTATCGTCAGATTTACATCCTACGTACTGCCAACGCTTAAGTTGTTGATTCTAAAATAAGCTTCACTGAAGTGTATCGCAAATTAAGAAAAAGGTTCTATTTACGCACTAGTACAATAGCACACACTATTACAATAGCAAACAATATTTATTTCTTGTGACTCAGGTATATACTATAGAATAGCTGGTGGACCTCAAGAAAATATAGGAAGGGTTGAAGTATCTGTAAATGGAGAATGGGGTTCTATTTGTGGATATAATTTTGATGATCGAGAAGCCGATGTCTTCTGTCGAAGTCTTGGCTACTCTGCTGGACGTGTACAAAGAGTGAACTATTTAAATCCCACTGGTCCCACATTTTCAACATCATTTGCGTGTCGTGGAGATGAAGCTAATCTATCAGAATGTCCACACAGAGGATGGAAGAAAGCTTCACATTTCTATTGTCTGAAACACAGGCGTGATGCGGGTGTTGCCTGTTATGGAAAAGGTGAGTTTGGTTATTTGATATAACGCGTGGGTGTCTTCTATTTAACTTGTTGGTGCAAAACCTCTTCAACTTTTGGTAATTCAGGACGTCATGAAAATATTTATGACATTAGGCTTCCTAATCTTACCTCTACTTTTTGTTATTTCCTTTCAGTTCGATTAGCAACGGGATTTCCCCCGAAAAGTAAAGATGGACCCGTAGAATATTATGCCAACAACCAGTGGAACATGGTTTGTGATGTAGGGTTTACCGATATTAGTGCCAGCAGAGTATGTCGTGATTTGGGCTTTCGAGATGGAAAAGCTATATGTTGTTCTGCTTTTGGTCCGATTCACACCCAAAACAATGAGCACATCCTTGCTAATACATCTATGATTTGTCATGGAACAGAGACTCATTCTTTAAATTGTGTAAAGCACCAGCGCTGTGTTTCAAATGCATATGCGTCTGTTGCTTGTTTTAGCGCCTCGGATGTTATTGATGAGGGTATGTAAACAATTGTCGGGATATGGTAATGTTAATTATTCTGACGAGTATCATAATTCGTATCTATTACTCGTTCAAATGCTATATAGTGACGGGTGAGGTTTCCTAAACATGTGATATATATTTTAATTCAGTTGAAATATCTATGTCTGATTACTGCTTAATAAGGCCACAAACTAGGTGGCATTGTTATTCCGAAATTCAAGAGCTGGTCCAAAAAAGACATTTTATTCAAATTATAGGGCATCGTGTACTTTTCATGCGTGAAAAATCTTTTGAGATCGGACACGTCTAGTCCCCTTTACGTGACCCGCGCCATGTTTCCCGCGTAATACTGTTTTTGGCATAAAATGTGACTTGCGTGGTGACCTTTTCTAGGTTTTTGATGATACTAAGCCTGGTTATTGACTTCAAAATTCAGCACTTAAAAATACCAATATTGGAATATTGCTAACGAAAAAGATGGGCATAGAGAATTCAAGTTACATCCTTGTACGTAGACCGACAAGATCTTCCACTTTGAAAGCCTGTAGTTTTCACACACGGTCAAGCTGTTATTTCTTTAATACCTGAATGAAGTGCGGATTGACGTTTTCGATAAGCTATTCATTGTTTGAAGTCACACATTGGATGACATCACTAATAGTACACCCTGATAACACTTATTACATCTGGAAGTAAATACAGACATCACTATTACATAATGCCATCATATTGACATTTTAACCTGCTGAGAAGCTTGATGTTGTTATTCTATGAAGTCATATTACACATGCATGATTACGTATGACTGTGTCCCCCATCTTGAATTTCTGAAATATTAGTGGTCAAAAGTCAGACTCAGACTAAGAAGCATTAAACACCCGTAAAAAGACAGATTACAACGCATAAATATACGATAAAAGCATGGCGTTAGACAAAATATGAGACCTAATTGGTCGATTTTTTCAATATCCGCCATATTAAATTGATGTAAATAATTTTGAAGTCAATGATCATACTAGGCACCTTTGGCGTATCTTTTTTCAGGCAAAAATAGGGGGTGGATGAAGGGGTAGGGGAGTTTTTACACGGTTAAGTTATCACCATTTCCTTCTAATATGAGTTTATGACCAATGGTTATTTCAATTTCATTAAAGGATATAAGTTTTCACTCCACAAAGGATCAACGAATTCTGGGTGTATAGACGTTTTTCACTATGGTAAAAGAGGTTATATATGTGATACCTTTTGGGATGATGAGGACGCTAAGGTATTTTGCAAAATGAATGGATTTACAGATGGTGTCGCCTTTCATTCACCCGAGATGACCACCATGGTGTTATACCCAAGGCCTTACTGGATGAGTGCAATAAAATGCACAGGAACAGAACCATCATTAGTAAACTGTGCCTTCAACGACAGATTAAATCTGGGGAACTGTTCAGCTGCTCATTTGGCTTCAGCTATTTGTTTCAAGGGCGATTCTAGTAAAATATTTTATATTAATTATTTATATAATCCCGTGGGATAATTACCAATTTAACAGTGTTCCAGGCTACCTATCATATTTGAACGTGGATTCTTGAACAGTCGCAAGTCTGTGACTCGTCCATATACTAATATTCGTTCCTGTCGTGTGTTTGTTTGTCTATCTGTGCAGGGTTGGCGGCTACACTAGGGGTGGAGTATGGAGGTATCGCGGAGCGGGGAGGGGGTATCATAGGCTTTGTGGCGATGGACTACCACTCCAGGTTTAAAAGTTAAGTTACTTCCGGTTTGTGGCTATATCCTTACCCAAATCCTGGGCAACAATCGTGTGCCTTAACACTGTTTACAGCTGCTGACCTTGACTAAATCTGCATGTGGCCTTAATATTTAGATCTGACCCGTGCTATGCCGGGTCAAACTCTAGTTTAATATTGTGCTTCCATTTTATTTCATTTGCTGTCACTAGTACCCCAATACCATCTTTCTTTTCTAGATATCAAATATAGACTTGCTGGTGGACCTAATAATAAACAGGGAAGGGTAGAAATCAGTGTTGGTGGTATTTGGGGAACCATTTGTGATTTATATTGGGATAATCGGGAGGCTGGTGTTATATGTCGTCAACTGGGTTTTTCTGATGGCTATGCTGTTTCTAACGATGCCTATGGTGGAGGTAGTGGGCCAATATGGTTGAGTAAAATGCGATGTGATGGATCAGAATCAGATCTACACAAATGTCCACATGGAGGATTCAGCCATGAAACCGTATCTAGTGTTAGGTCTTATTTCATCTTTATACCCTGTAAAACACACATTGACGATGCTGCCGTTTACTGTATCGATGAACGTTAGTATTTGTTTCTCCCATGTTCTCTGTCTCTCAAATAACATCTTATTATTCCGTCTCAACAGCCCTCTTACCTGAAGAGTACATGTTGAGTTCTAACATCACATTATAAGTTACATCGTATAAGATTATCAAGTTCCAACGTTTTAGTTGCCGTAACAATGTGATCATTAACTGTCCACATTAACTTCCTTTTCCGTATACTCCCAATCGTATGTGTCATTTACATTTAAATGTTTACGTGTCCCACATTTATATTTAAAGTTTATCATTACCATCATGTACTTTTATATTAGTATGTTCATCTTCACTTTATCGACATAGTCGTTACGATTGATAAAGAGTAACAAAGCTGATCTTCGCCAATGTTTGCCATTTATTTCAGTCCGGCTTAATCAAGGATTAAATGCGTCAATGGGAGCTGTCGAGATCTACGAAAAGGGTGGTTGGAAAGCGGTGTGTGATGACGGATTTGGACCTAAAGATGCACTGGTTGTTTGTAAAACACTGCACTTTAAGTATGGCATATACTTACCTGGATCGATATTTGGGGTTACCGAGGGCCCAATTAATGTGTTTAACGTCAGTTGCAAAAGGAACGAAGCGAATTTTTCAGCCTGCCAAAAAGAATTATTAACATCAACCGCGTGTTCGTCTGGAACGTATGCTTCTGTTTATTGTAGTAAACAACCTATAGTTGATAAAGGTATGGTAAATATTTACATAATAACATAGATGGTTTACATAATAACATAGCTGGTGCTCGGCATACATTTAAAATAGGATAGATTGTGTCATTTCATTGAGGTTCCTAATGTATATACTCGACTTCACCATGCAATAAGTATTGCATTCAAGATCAGATCATTTACATATAATTCAAAAGAGCATTCTACTACGGTGACCCATCCCCTTAGAATTTCTCTACAGTAAGTTGGTCTCGACACGGAGAATCTGCACGCTTTTCTCAAGTGATGATCGCTCACTCCCCAGTAAGAAATTATCGGCCGTGGAGTCAATGATACTATAAATAGCCGTTGCACGTGCACGTCTCTGCAAATTTATCAACTATTACAGACGTAAAGAATCTATTGTTGACGATTTTGAATAGAATTAAAATTCAGCTTCTTGGTTATTACATCACCTTTAGAAATTACGTTCGTTTTATTTTTTAAATGGCCTTATAATTAACTGTTCCGTTAGAAGCTGCATATTTCGGCTTAGTACAAATACTATCTCTAAATCACGTTCGTAAAGCAAGAACATGATACTAGCAGTAGTTTCATTTTACTTTTACAAGGTTCTTAAAAATATTGTTGATTTGTCTAATGTGTGTGTTTCTAAATTCAATTTCTTGTTCCAGCTTTCTGCTATGTTTCGTAAAAAAGTAGTCTTGATTATCCCAACCTGTCAATTAGACATAGAATGATCGGTAGACTGGTTAAGCAAGACCAATTTCAAATCAAGGGCACGTAACCTATCTTTTACTCAAAAGTGTATGGTTGTTATGGACGACACACGGAACCATGTTTCAGTATATTTAATTAAGACGATTAAATGGTCATAGCTTATTAAGTTCAACATGACCGTTTATTTAGTTACTATAAATGTGCGAAACTGATTTAAGGCTTGGAAAATATTAGTATTGTGGTGTAATTGTTGAGATATTTGGATATATTCATTGGTAGTGGGTCACCATAACTCTAATACATATTTTAGTTGGTGCTCGACATACATTAAAAGTATGATAAATTACGCCATTTATATTAAGCTTTATGATTGATCTGTCATTTGCACTATGTAATGACCATTGATGTGTGTCTTATCGACTAGGTTTCGAGCTAAAAATGGAATTGGACAGTGCATCATCATCGAGTGGTATGTTGAAGGTTACAATAGCCGGGGTAGAGGGTGGTGTATGTGCGACTGGAACTGACGATAAAGTAGCAAATGTTGCTTGTAATGAACTCGGATTTGCTGGAGGTGTACTCTACAACACTCCCAATACGAACAAATTGCCAATTTTAATGTCGGATGTGAAGTGTTCTGGCAGTGAGAAGTCATTGAATAAATGCTACTTTACCTCTAAGAGTAGAATGAAATGGTGTGATTTCTATGCTCCAAGAGTTGGTGTTATCTGTTCCAAGATTAGAGATGGTAAGCATTGTAGCACAATCTTTGTTTCACTCTACCTTTCCTATAAACCATATGTAAACATTGCGAAAGTGCACCTCTATGGGCTTGTTATTAAACGGATTTATAGAAAAGTTGGCACTTAAAACAAATAGAAGCCTTCAGAACATATCTCAAACCATTGTTAAAATTGGAGACTCGGTTATTCAGTTAGCTAGTGTTGTGAAAGATCTTGGTGTTTATCTAGATCCTTGTTTGTCATTTGAAACACAGGTTGATAAGCTGCTTCAGTCCGGTTACTTTCATTTGCGACGCATCAGTGATATTAAACAGCTCATCACGATTGATGCCACTAAATCTCTAGTACAGTCACTAGTGCATGTCAAGATTAGACTATTGTAACAGTCTGTTGTCTGCGATAAATCATTCAAGTCTCCACAAATTACAGAAACTACAGAATCATATCACGAACCAAAACATCATCTCACATAACACCTATTCTAAAATCCTTACATTGGCTCCCAATTTCAGCTCGCATAAACTTTAAGGTTCTGTGCCTCACTTACCAGTGTCTGCGAAATCTTGCACCCAGCTATTTAACATAACTACTAACAGTATATCAACCAAACCGGTCCTTGCGACCTCACTACCAGAATACGCTGGTCGTTCCACACTCAAAACTGAAACATTTTGGTGACAGAAGCTTTGGTATAGTTGCTCCTAAATTGTAGAATGGTTTGCCTTTGAAAATTCGAAACAGTGAAACTTTGACTATTTTCAAATCACAACTAAAAACTCACTTATTTCGAGAATGCTATGAGAATTAGACTTTCTGTTCACTGTGTATATACCATTGTCTCATTGCGCTTTGAGCATGCGTTTGGATGGATTTGGCGCTCTACAAATGTACATTATTATTATAATGTTCAGTTTCTGAATACCAGGTCTCAGATATAAGATGATCTAAATCCACATCCACGATTGACACGCATGCATATGTCTTACAAACATACCCTTTAAAACGCCGTATAATCAAATCCCCTCCCATATGGCAGGCGTAGCGGCAAGATCAACTTTGACGTTGGCTCGAAGATTCAATAGATAATCCTGTAATAATGCCATTGGTCTGCCAATCTTATTTGAAACAAACGAGAAGATAACGGGTGGTCCAATTGATTTTTCAGTTGGTTGAAGTGGTATTTGCTTAATGGATTGTAACTATAGTTTTTTGTGTTTACTTTTTAGGGCTGAATTATCGTTTAGTAGAAGGAAGTGATAAACAAAGGGGTCGAGTGGAATTCCGCTACGATGGTGTATGGGGGTCATTTTGTGATGTTGCTGTGAATCAAAAAATAGCTCGAGTGGCATGTGGGACACTAGGATATGTGGATGGTATACGAATGTCAGGAATCAAATATCAGACGGACGATAATACACCTTTTTGGTTTACAAGATTGAACTGCTTCGGTAACGAGACGACTTTATTGACTTGTACCAATGATGGTTTTAATAACAAAGAAAACCAACAAAATATTTTCGCCCGAGCTTGTAGGAGTACAACAGGGCCATTGGCAGTTAGCTGTTTCAGTTCCAAATTAAGTATGTATCTTAGTAAATTGTATAAATACAATCCTCTGGTATTTTAGTCTGGGACATTAGTCTTATTCGGATTGCAAGTTTGGCACTCAATTTAGTTGTTTATATCATTCTTTTGCAAATCGGTTATTTTCCTTGAACACTCTATCTTAGTCACATCAAGCCCAACACAATAGATTAGTGTGTACATTCAGCATTTCAATGTTTGCACGTAAATAAAATCAATTTATTTCTTTTATATTATTATGGTTTAAGGAATAACGAATGTTCGACTGTCAGGAGGTGGCGCCAATTATGGAAGGGTTGAAGTTTATCTTGAAGGTCCAAACTTGTGGGGGACTGTATGTGATCAGTATTGGTCAGATGATGATGCCTCTGTTGTTTGCCGACAAATTGGGTTTAATACAGGTATAGCGGTTACAAGTGCAAAGTTTGGACAAGGAACTGGTCCCATATGGCTCCAGAATGTCGGTTGCTCGGGAAATGAGCATAGCTTCAATGAATGCTCACACAATGGATATTCCGCTCACAACTGTTCACACCGAAACGATGCTGGCGTTATATGTAAAGGTATGTAAAATTAAACGATAGGTTCCTAAAATTTTGTTGTTTCGATTTACTAACAAAGGCTATCGAATCTAAATGTCTGCTGGGTACAAAACCTGAAAGAGAATACTCAAAAGTTTATTTTGATTAAATATATACCAGAGAGAAAGATGGGTATGGTACATTCAAGCTATGTATTATGTTTTCCAGGTATCGACGCTCGGTTAAGCAAAACCACACCAAAAGTTGTACATGTTAACAGCTCTATTAACAAAATCGTGGCACATTCATCTATTAATTTTGGAATCAGTGTCGGTGTGCCATTTTTTATCATTTTCCTCTTAGCTGGAATTGGTTTTGCCATATTTGTGATATATAAACGGAGAAAACAAGCATCAGAGATGAATGAATCATTGGTAGGGAATGAATCTTCAGAGACCACGGTGGTGTTTTCCGGTCTTGCAGAGTTCTTCGATCGTCTGAAGCCGAAAAGTTCTCACCCAGCATCGCAGTCATTTGATGTTAAAAATCCAGTTTACAATGTTAGCATTAACTCTCCTCAGAATTAGAACCTAGTGTAAATTTAAAGAAGTTTTAATATTGTATATTTTTATCAATAACATATGCTTTGTTTTATTGATTATGGATATCTACAACAATTTTATGGACATCTACAACAATTTATTGGTAATTACTAGTATTATTTGACGTTTGTAGAACGTAATTGAAGCAAACCAAATGCGGAACCTCACTGCCGGACAATATGAAATAGTTCAACAATATTTTATATTTTAGATAAACAACCAGAATCTGTTAAAAAAAACTATAGCCACTATCGCGTTTACAGGGTTTTCAGAAATGGGATGGGTCTCAAGAATGGAGAGTTCTATGCGCAGCAAAATCTAACCCATCCGAGATCTAGAGGGTCCTCAAGCTATGTACGCAATTTTCGTAGTGAACCAGGGAGTTACGGTCCGATATCCACCTACATCGAACTTCACGGGGACATACACATGTTTTAAGTTGTACTTTTTACAAAGGCTTGCTGAAAAGTTCTGAGCTCGAAAAGGGTAGATCTGTTGGACTGAAACATCTACCACCAATCACAGACATAAGTGTTTTTATTGATTTCTTACCAGACGGTCTTGTGAACCTACCCATTGAAATGGGACAAAACTGGCTATAGGACAGCCATCAAGTACAATCATTGAATGAGTCACGAGACATAAAAACTGCATCTATAGTGTTATTATTGTCTTTGTACCAGGTCATCTTGTGAAATAAAATAAAACCAAGTACGAACAATCCAAACCATTAGACAGAATTCGAAGTCCTAAAAACGTTATTAGGCAAAATAGTGTAATCAGCAAATGAACATACATACCCATTGAAATGGCCAGAAATGGACAAAAACTTGCTACATGGCAGTCATCGAGTACAGTCATCAATTACAGTCATCAAATTGTACCTGCAACCGAAAGGACGAACCCCAACACAGATACATGACATTGGTCTCCACTTAAACGAATGATGCCTTTCCTTTTCCACAGTAAATAAGTGGGCTGTTGTAGGGAGCCTTCGCGATGACCCGTGTCCTGAAAGGCCCGGTGGAGTAAATAAATTGGCCGCAAGGAGTTATGTCGTTTCACACTACGAGGTCTGATTATAACATCACGCCATTCAGTCAGCAGACGGCTGTCTTCTGAGACAGTCTACATTCCTTTGCTTCATTGTATTCAGTTTTGTTTGGTTCTGTGGCGGTTGTAATATGTGCCCAAAATACATTCAATATACTTTGATCTTCTTTATTGATTTAATGCATCTCTGATACATTTACCGGTGTGGTTACTTGTATAACGGAATTAATACAATATGCTTGAATTCGTGTTTCTTGTAACATATGACAGATCATGACTCATGCTGACATTACATAATTAATTATTTGGGTTGTATTCCCAATTGTTTTCAAATATGAGTGAAGTTTGTGTCACCACAGACCCTGGACTTTACAGCGCAGTGGACGCTCACGGCTAGTCCCCGGATCCATTCACTCTTTTTGAATTGTTTTGAATGTGGTCTCTGAGAGCGATGTCTTGTCAATGTATTTGTGTTTTGTGTTGAATTGTGTGTGGTGCAGTCCCCTTGCACTTACTGGTAGAAGTGAGACTTCTAGAACATAGACTTTCTGAAGAAAACCCATTACACCCTATACTGATCTTCCGGTTGCGAGCAAAGGCGTACAGACTCGATGAACTTAATGGGCGGTGGGGGGGGGCAGAACATGAACTTACCCCCCAAATAATTTCAGGTTTTAGGTGGTGGTGCCGATCGTCTGCGACAAGGGTGTAGAATTAAAAATGTCCCTCCCTCTATATAGATAATTTGGAAAGTAAAATTTGACGGCCGCAGACACATTTTCCTGGTGCGAATCGTGATAGTGGAAACACCAACGATAAATAAATTCATTTATATATTTGGAGTATGACGTGATTTTTTTAAAATTAAAACCAGAGGCCTTTTAGGAAGGGTGTTTTAGGTTTTATCAAGATAAATCTAGAACTATCAGATAAATCTCTATATAAAATGCTCCAGTCATGTAATGCATAGTGGTACGAGCACGACAGATGAAAATTTATCGGCATTTAGGATATATCAAAATAGATAAAACTTCGAACCTCTGACCCACAACCTAGGTATTACATGCTTTTAAGGGTAGCGGCGGCCATTTTATCGGTCAGTTTCGGTCCGATTTTCACGAAATCATGGCGCAACAGTGATATATTTGAACGGTTTTGACAATTAAATAAAAAAATTGCGACGTCTAGGGGGGCCACAAGCTAAAAATGTCGAGATCTTTCGGTTCTAAACATACATTGTCAGTTTATCAAAATCGTGTACAAATGGTGACCTCTTGGAATTAGCCAGATTGCGTCTCTTGATCCCCAGAAGTATCCGGAGCCCAAAATCCAACGATGGTCACCCCCCCCCCCCCGCCATCCCAACCAATCAAAAATTGCTTCCACCGACCCCGATTAAGAGGGACCACTCAAGAAAACATTACCCAGTGCATAACGATTGACCACTTGACATGTTGCCAGTGATGTGGACACTATTACACACTATCGCCAACGACAAGGCTCTTCGCTAGAGATCAGAAAGTGTCGGATTCCAGGTAGACTGGCCCAGTCTCTTCTATTTATTTTACATTTCGATTTATATAAAAGTAGTAATTTTTAGTAAACCAACACTTTCGTTTCCATTTGTATAAAAAAAAAATTTGAGTAAACCTGTAACCAGCACCAGAGACTGGACAATTTGCGAGCTTCACAATAAAATGGCCGTTTCTTGTCCTGTTTTACGTTGTTCCTTATTTGGAATGATTGACAGTTGTCAAGCAAGCCCCGAGTCACGTGACACGAATTTGTAAATGTGATGTCTAAGATAAATTAAGTTCGATATTTACCTTCATGAATCATGCGCCTCGAATGGAGTGCAAAGCAGTCATGCTGAAACCGTCTGCGGGCTGATGTCACGTTTTTGTTTCCATTCGCCATTCGGCTTCGTCCCGATACGCATGAACTGGCTTCGTTAAGTTGTTATAATGATGTCGTGTGTAATTATTTATGTTCATTCACCTCATCCCATACGTTGTATCCGTTCATTCGACAGATATTGTCCGTCAACAAAATTCTTAGATCGTTAAATTATCACTAAATAACAATAACTGTTATCCACAACAAACATCTCGCACCTACACCAGTTTGCCAGTGCAAATGCAGTAATCCCGTGCACGACGTCACTTGACCTACTAGATGAGAATGAAGCTCTATTTGCCCAGTCTCTAGAGATTACGTTTTTTTTTTGAGAGGACTGGCCAATTTTTGGTGTGTGGAGAAGACTGGCCACCAGTCTAGATTCCAGGCTCCCCGTGACAATCTCTAAAAATGAAAAAGGAACTAGTCGGTCATCAATTTGCTAGGAAAATGACGTTATGTCAGTTGTGAACGAACGACTTTTTTAGGGTGTCTGAAGAAACTTTCTTCCTGACCGGCATCCAGGCCTAGCAACATCGTTGGCACCTCAAAGGGGGCTATGTACAACAATGAATGGAAACTTCGACTTCGTACATGTCTATTGCAAAAATGCTCAGTACTTTTCAGCTAGCCCCCGTATGTTCGCATTTACACTAAATAGGAAATGTTTTAACGAGATAACACCTTATTTATTTTCATACGGCCAAAATTTATGTGGACGTATATTGTCGCCGCCCATGTTCGCCCATCCTTTCACAATTGGCTTGTGGACACTCTACATGTCAAAATATTTATGCAATTTTGACGAAATTGGCATGTATCATGGATTATGGCCCCTGATTAAACGAAAAAATAAGTTTTAACTCCTGGACAGTCTACAGGTCGCCATTTTTATTCAATGTTGATGAAACTTGAAATATGGGTTTCCAACAGATCTCGGTTCCTTTCGAAATTGGCATGTCCTGAAAAATAAACCCATATTACAATCTTTATATACTACTAAATTAAACAATGCCGAGCTGAACGGCACAGTTCATATTACGATCGACCATTGGAAGCGAAAATATACCAGCGGCTACCAGACAGCATACGATGGATAAGGAACAAGCTACAAAGAAAGTGATTTTTCCTACAATCATGAGTCATGATTCACGAAGTTACAATTTGATATGCACAAATATAGAAAGGAACCAAGATCTCTGGGTTATAAACATTCATGTCCAGTTTCATCAAATTCGGATTAAAATTGTGACCTCTACAGGGTCTACAACCTTGATATACCATAATTTTTTTTAACACTATTCGCGTACAAGCGGTGGCCATTTTGTTCAGAAGTTTTGGTTTGATTTTCACGAAATTCGAACACAGCCTTCATTGCGGTGTAATGATGATATAATCAAACTTTTTTTTATCCGTTAGTAATTGTGACCCCCAGAGGGACCACATTCTCAAAAAAGGCGATTTTCCGTACGATCAGGAGCCATAATTCAGGAAGTTACGATCCGATATGTGCAAATATCAAAAAGAACCAAGATCTTTAGGTTACAAACATGCATTTGAAGTTTCATCAAAATCGAATTACAACAGTGACCTCTATAGGGCCCACAAACTTGATATACCATATTGTTACACTATTCGCGTAAAAGCAGCGGCCATTTTGTTCGGCAATTTTGGCACGATTTTCATGAAATTCGAACTGAACCTCCACTACAGTGTAACGGTGATATATTCAAACGTTTTTTATATCGGGTAATAGTTGTGACCTCGAGAGAGACCACAAGGTAATAAAGGCGATTTTTCGTACAATCAGGGGCCATAATTCAGGACGTTACGATCCGATATGCGCAAATATCGAAAGGAACCAAGATCTTTAGGTTATAAACATACATTTCAAGTTTGATCAAAATCGAATTAAAATTGTGACCTCTCCATGGTCCACATATTTTTCTTTTACACCATTCGCGTACAGGCGCCATTTTGTCCAATAATTTTGGTCCAATTTTTACGAAATTACGGTCTAACGGTGATATATTCAAACGATTTTTTTTCATCGGATAATAACTGTGACCTCCAGAGGGACCACAACCACGGGCCATAATTCTGGAAGTTACGATCCGATGTGGGCAAATATCGAAAGAAAGGAAACAAGATCGTTGGGTTATAAACATGCAAGTCAAGTTTCATCAAAATCGAATTAAAACAGTGACCTCTATCGGTTCAAAATTGTGACCCCTATAGGGTCGGTCCACAAGCTAAAAACGTGATTTTTCAGACAGTCAGGGACCATATTCCATGAAGTTTCGATCCGATACATGCCAATATAGACCGGGAGTCCAGAGGGCCAACCCAGCTGAAAAGTGTACCAATTTTCTTCTATATATTATCGATGCTTGTATGTCTGGTATCATCACAATGTAAGTCAGCCGGGTTTCTGGCGGTGGGTGTGGTATTCCACGCACAAAATGCGATACCCCTCAAATATTCTAGATTAGCTCAAAAGTGTACTACATGAAATTCGCACAGCAGTGTACAGACATTTCTAGTGGTGGGGTACCCCTGGCAGGGCTATTTAATTGCTAGATATTTGTAGTGATGGAGTATACCTGACATGATTTATCTAATTTCCAGTCAACAGCTAGGTTGGATTAACTGAAATCTGTACCACCTAAAACAGCTTTGGAGTTGTTCAGCAGCACCACATGAGTCCTGAATGACCACTACCAGACAGTATGTTTGGTGGGTTACCTCTAACAGACGCGCCCAAAATCCCCCCCCCCCCAAAAAAAAAACAAAAACAAACTAGGCTAGATTAACGTGCACTGTTAGTGTTACCGTGGTCTAAATTTTTAGCCAGGATGCGTAAAATACTAATATATCACAAGCTAAAAAGGGCAATTTTTTGGACAATCAGGGCCATGATTCAGTAAGTTACGATCTGATGGGTGCAAATATCGAACGGAACCACGACCGTTGGGTTATAAACATGCATGTCAAGTTTCATCAAAATCGGTTCAAAATTGTGACCTCTATAGGGTCCACAACCTTATATAACATATTTTCACACTACAAACGGCGGCCATTTTGTCTGTCAATTTTGGTCCGATTTTCACGAAATTGGACCTCAATCTTAATTACCATGTAACGATGATATAATCAAACGTTTTTTAAATCGGATAATAATTTTGACCTCCAGTGGGACCACAAGCCAAAAAGGGTGATGTTTCGTACAATCAGGGGCAATAATTCAGAAAGTTACGAATCAATGGGCCCAAATATCAACAGGAACCAAGATCTTTGGGTTATAAACATGCATGACAGTGTCATCAAAATCGGTTCAAAATTGTGACCTCTATAGGGTCCACAACCTTGATATAACATATTTTTATACTAATCGCGTACAAACGGCGGCCATTTTGTCTGTCAAGTTTTGTCCGATTTTCACAAAATTTGAACTCAATCTTCATTACGATGTACCGGTGATATAATCAAACGTTTGTTTTAAATCGGATAATAATTTTGACCCCCAGAGGGACCACAAGCTAAAAAGGGCCATACATGTCAGGTTTCATCAAAATCGGTTCAAATTGTGATCTCTATTGGTTCCACAACCTTGATATAACATATTTTCACACTATTCGCGAACAAACGGCGGCCATTTTGTCCTTCAATTTTGGTCCGATTGTCACGAAATTTGAACTCAACCTTCATTACTATGTAATTCAGGAAGTTACGGTCCGATGGGTGCAAATATCGAAAGGAACCGATATCTTTGGGTTGTAAGCATACATGTCAAGTTTCATCAAAATCGGTTCAAAATTGTGACCTCTATAGGGTCCAGAAGCTAAAAACATGATTTTTCGTACAATCGGGGGCCATAATCCATGGATGGACGGACAGGGGCGACGACAATATACGTCAACATGAAAATGTGGGCGTATAAAAATTGGAAGTGTTAGAACTAGTGAATATTATGAGATGATACCATTGTAGTGAACTGGATCTCCGGATAGAGCAGATTACTGTAGTAGAGTGGGCCCGGCTCTATCCGTTTGTTCCGTTGAGGGTTCACTACTGTAGAGGTGTGGTAGTAGCCAACCAAGCAGCTGACTCAGAAAGACTAACACCAGATTAATCAGCAACTCTCTTTATTATTCTCCTAATACAAAAATAGCTAAATTCCAACCAACACTCGTCAGCACTAAACGCTTCTATTCGGGCTCTCTAAACGCTCCTTGATGGGCTCTATTAATCGCTCCTTATGGGGCTCTCTAAACGCTCCTAGAAGGGCTCTCTGTATCGCTCCCTATAAGTCGGGGTCAGACTCTAACGCTCCTTGTTGGGCTCTCTGTATCGCTCCCTATAAGTCGGGGTCAGACTATAACGCTCCTTGCCGGGCTCTCTAAAACGCTCCTTGTTGGGCTATCTCCATAGCTCCTAACCGGGCTCTATTAATCGCTCCCTATACGTCGGGGTCAGACTCTGTTTTACCACTTCTATGGCTCGACTCAGACTACGACTTCAACTCCGACTACATTCTGGTATATACCCCAGAATCACGTGACGTAACCACGTGGTACAAGCCACACCTACTGTTGCTGTCAATCCTAAGCACGTGCAACCAATAGATAGCGGGCTACTGACAGCGCGTGTAAGGACGTATTTACGAAAATGAACTAACAATATACATAAGCATTAAAATATAGGCGACACAATAACAAAGCTACAGTTCTTAAAAATGTACAATCAAATTAGACAATTACTAAATACTAACTGTGAGAGGGAAACGGCCTTCGTCGCCCAGTGACCAATAAACAATGACTGAAACCTGCGCGATGAGTTCGTCTAAACGGAGGACGCGGATCGGGCTATGAATATGCGTATCAGATCACCACACCATGTTTAATGTTGTCAACAAGTCAAAACAAAATGTCATCTGATTCCCTTGTTATCACTGCAATATATAGTCAAAGAATAGTGAAAAGGTTTATTTTAATCTCTTCAAGTGACTGTGGTTTTGCCGTCCACTTCCACCTATGGTGATATCGTATCCTCGATCATCACTGCCTTTTATGGGAGTATAACGCTTTAATCTCCGTCATTTAATCAATCAATGAAATTCTGTTAAAATCCAAGCCGAATCCAAGCCATATGTGGGTCTATGGAGTTGATTTTGGCTTGTTGTGTAAATAAAGATCTAATTTATAATTTCTATGACATCTGAGGACCAAAAGAAGACCGACAATAGGCATATTTAGCTCTTACATAATGTATGTTTAAGACAACCAAAATCATAGATAATGTTCCGACTTGGATTCAATCGGATTTAAACACGCTATCATTCATTACATTTACGTGGACAACAAAATGACTAATGGCTTATTGCATAGCGAGCTGCATAGATCCAAGACATTTCAATTCAGTATGTCTATGCAGAGGCGTAGTCGTGAAATACATATTTTGGGGTGGGTTAAAATGTTCCCGTCTGTCAACACAGTTTTAGCATATTTTACGGGGTGAGACTAAAAAATGACAACAATACAATATTTTTATCATGTTTAGGTCAGGGGGTGCAGTTTTCCTATGTTTATCATGCCTTTCACACATTGAATGTTACGCTTGAGTTATGAACAACACGACAAAGAGAGTTTAGCAGGGAATTTTTTTATGATGATACAAATGAAACAAAACTTGATCACATAACTTTAGTTTATGAGGATGCATATTTGACAATCACCGTGTTAACTACAATACTACACACATAAACACATTGACATTTACAAGAAAGTTGTATAGATATTTAAAGTATTTTGTGTATTATAAATGGATTTCGAAAAGTAATAATATGTTTGCATATTAATTTGTACATTGTTTAACATAAACCTTGTAAGACATATATAGATTTCACATTTTTATTCTTTTTTTTTGGTGGGGGGGGGGCAAAGTATATTCAGACCCAGTCCCCCTCCCCCGAAAAGCAATTGGGGGTTGTCTCCCCGACCCCGACCCCCACCCCGCGTATGTGACATCCATGTATCCATCTAAATATTTAACGGACTTGTTGGACATTTTTCACAATATTTATCGCGCTTAAAATGGCTACACCAAGATTTTTATAAAATATCATATTGAAAAATAAACCAAACATAATTGTTATTCCAGATGTTTCATCTTTTTTTCATAGAGCCAATTTATTTTCTTTATGGGGCACGCTAATCCTTGGATTTCTCCGATCACGTTTTGGGCAATGTGTAGGTAGTTTATGCAGTCATCACCGAACTCGCGAAACCCGGATCTGTTAATACATGTATTTTCAAACAATAATCATTGAACCATTGTCTAATTTTACTGGCTTCTTATTTACGTATTCTTTATCATATCTTTTATAAATGTCTGATGCATATAAAATATTTCACAATTACGTACTGGGCGCCACTAGGCGGGGCTTAATCATATCAGTCATCAGTTACTGTATGTACAAATCATATCTAATTTTAACCCTGTTACGTGTTGATAGTAAATCATGTCTTCATGTGTGTATAGCAAAATTATGATCTTTGTATTCATGTGTGTATCGCTAACATTTTGGATCTAGAAATTGACACAAGTGGGTCGCAACGCATATAATATTGTAAGATGAATGTATATAAACTGATTTACATTCAATGGTTTCCGTGTTTACTCTAATTTCAAATTAGTTATGTTCGGCGAAATAAGCCAGTCGTTTAAATCGAACGCAAATTTCTAGCGTTATTCCAGATTTGGTGCAATGTGTTTAGCCTCGTCCCTCGAGTCTCTTGTTGAAACTGGGACTGAAACACTTCATGGCACACGATTCGTTTACCAATAGGAAACTGTTTATTTTGTCTTAAATATTGGATATCAGAAGCCCATCTTTTTCCGGTAAGATCACAGCATCAATTTTGATTTAAACTGACAAATAATTCGTATTTACAATGTTGAAGATTCTGGATGATATTGTGTTAGAGACTTAGCTACTTTAACATTAAATAAATTTGAATTAAATCATGAAGTTAACGGTTATTTGTGAAAGACAGAAGATCTAGCATGGGACAACGTAAAGTCGTTCGTGTGGAACGAAACACCGAGGCCCCGTGTACACATTGGCGTGCACGCAGCAATACCCTTAGTAGTTGGAATTCGATATATAAGCCGTAGTGCCGCTGTGTCGATTTGCTCCCGATACATTCAGGGGTATTTTTTTCTTGAAATCATCACTAACAAACACTGGGATATACTCACGTCTAGTACAATAAAGAAAGTTTTCCATACATATTGCGACATACTTTAGGACTTATTTACATTTGCTCAAATGTATATCCTGGTTCACTATTAAACATTTAATAACACATATAATAAAACTAATATTACGTTTAAGGCTTAAAATATCTCGTTGAAACACGAATGTGTTATTTAGAGGGTGAAGGCAGACCTAACACTGTGCATTTTTATACCTGAATATAACTTTTAAGTGAGACTTAGTCGTTATTCTACTGATTAAATGGTATTGTTGGTGGAAATAACGCTAAAAAACGAACACCAACTGAGTCAGGAGTGAAATTCTTTAAGTATGATTCTTGCCTGCTTGGCATTGATGTTGTCTCTATGGCAGACCTCAGAAGCAGACATACCAGAAGTTACAGTAGAAGGTGAGTTATAAAAGAGGGAAACTTGATTTAATTAAATTGGTGATAATGTTTTGTTTTTAGTGGATGTATCCTAACAATAGGTGAATTATCAGGCCACAGTTACTGATAAGTTCAAATATTCTTATGCTTGGATTTGTTTATTTTTGGTCATTAGCAGATTAAGGGTTTTCTGGGGGCTTCAGATACAGAAATTCGTTTAACCTTCTTCTGCACCAACTGGACTAATTAAGACTGACACGCATCATAAAAAAGGAAGGTTGTGGTGTAATCAATCACCCACTCCTTGGAAGCAGGAGTTCAATATCAGGTTTTCTTCCCAGATTCATTTTTTTCGATCAGCTATATTTTTGGAGATTTCCATTTTTTTTCAAGTGGCAGGCTGGCGCCTTCGCCATAATCCACTATTGTTTTTTTGGTTGTTGAAATCTACTTTGATTTCGGTCGAAAATCAAATTGTCCATTTCAGTGGACATTACATACTAATTTATGTGTTCAAACACTAATTAACGGAATAGAATTCGTTATTTTATTTCGACCTAAATATAGGTGGTATTACTTGTTTGACAAGGAACTGTTTCTCTTTACTAGGATTTAGTATTAGACTAGTTAATGGTTCTATTGGTGAAGGAAGGGTAGAAGTAAGACGTTCTTCTACAGAAGAATGGGGAACGGTCTGTGATGACATTTGGCAGGATGTTGATGCCTCGGTTGTTTGTCGGATGTTTCATTATAAATATGGCACGGTAAGAAGCAGTATTTATAGGGCAAGGTGCAGTACATTTAATGATTAATTTATTTGAGCATTTTTCCTAATCATAAAAAGAAGAAATCGTGCAAGGTGAAAAGAAGAAGTCCATAACAGGTTATAAAAGTAAACACAACATAACCAGACACCGTCTAGTTATATATACTTACATAAGTACACTGTAAAAAAATCCTCTGATTTTGTACCGTCAACAAGTATTGTGTGTGGTTAAAAAAAACAAAAAACATTGTTATCTACACATACATAGTTATCAACGCAATGAAGAAAAAATCTCAATTCGAATCGCAAAATTTATAATATACTATTCAAAAAAAGTAGGGGATATTTGTTTTTAAGTGTTATTAAAGTCACCTAATGAAACTGACGAAGAAACAAATGACAAAATGAAATGAAGTTCACATCATCGATTTATTCCAAAGGATCGTTAGACTAAGTAAGGCACAGACTGACCATTATAAGGGTAAAATGATACCCGGGGTCAAGCAGCAAAGTTACCACAGCATCACAACAAAGTCAGTAACGGGTAAATCCTCCTTTGTTTGCCAAACAAGCATTGATCCGACGTGGCATACTCCTAATGAGACGTCTAAGGTCATTTTGGTCCAGATTGTCCCATTCCTGTTGCAACGCAGCAGCAAGTTCTTGGACATTGGCAGGACGTTGTTGACGTTGACGTAACCTCTGTCCAAGCATGTCCCAGACATGCTCGATGGGGGAGAGGTCGGGACTCAGTGCTCGCCAAGGTAATGTGGTGATGTTCTGTTGTTGGAGGTAACCTGTAACGATCCTGGCCCTGTGACATCTTGCGTTGTCATCCTGGAAGATGAAACGGCGGCCATGACGTCGTGCGAACGGCACAACATGGACTGCCAAGATGTTGTCCCGGTAGTACTGGCCTGTAACACGCCCTGCAACAACATGTAAAGCCGTTCTTCCAGCAACAGTAATGCCCCCCCCCACACCATAACAGAACCACCCCCAAATCGATCATGTCTGATGACGTTAACGTCTTGGAAGCGCTCGTTTCGACGACGCCACACCCTCCTACGTCTGTCCAAAAAATCAACAGTGAACCTTGACTCATCTGAAAACATCACAGTGCTCCAGCGTCGATTATCCCAGTGTTGACGATCCCTACACCAACGACGTCTTGCCTGAATGTGATGATCTCTCAAACAAGGGATCACGCGAGGACGTCTGGTGCGAAGGTGACCACTATGCAGTCGATTCCGAATCGTCTGGCCACTCACTCTCACACCAGTGTCTGTTTGAAGACGAGCGCTAATCTGATTTGCTGTGATGACACGATTTCTCAAGGCCAAGGTACGGATAAATCGATCCTGGGCTTGAGTTGTCGCCCTTGGTCGACCTGAGCGTGGTCTGTCCTGTACAGATTGTGTATCACGGTATCTGGACCATAGCCTGCTTATGACAGACTGAGAAACATTCATCGTCCGCGCCACAACCGCCTGTGTTGTGCCGATCTGTAGCATGCCAAGGGCACGTAACCTTTCATTTTGGGTAAGCCGACGCAAATTTGTTTTCTGGTCACTAAAACAATTAAACTGATGTTTCCACCCTGGAATTCAATGCCACAATGACTGTGACATTCAAAGTCAGAGTCGTGCAAATCTTGGGTTGGACCCCCATGATGATCCCAAGCATCACCTGCATTCCATGCGGTAGCTATTGTTGCGTTTGGGCGTCACATGTAACTGGAAATGTTTCTTCTGTATATGATGTTCTACACAGGAAAGGTGTGAATATAAGTTAATCAACTGATTCGTTTAAATGAAGCACAAACTCAATAATACATGATTTGAACACACCGGTGGGCGTTGGGGAGCTCAGTGAGCAAGACGATGGCCTAATAACCTGGCGGTCCCATGTTCGAACCCTGCATTGGTCGAGAAAGTACCCCCTTTCAGTGGCGCAGGACGGAGGGCCTGGGAAAGGACAACGTATTGTCGTTCAGATGGTAAGAAAAACGAGGTCTCGTGTGCGCATTGGGAGTTTGAATTCGATCTACGAGTAGGGCGCGCGGTCGCTGCCAGGGCTAAATGGCCCCTATAGCACACTTTACGACGTATACCAGTCGGAGAGAGAGAGGTCGAGCAGAACACCGGAGGACCCGGAGAAAACCCATGATCTTGGACACGGGACCTTACTCCTTGTCGCGTTGACCCCATGACAGGCTTTATGATACAGCACCTGCTAACCATTCGATACCCCCTCCCCACCCCATCCCAGTCTGAGCAGAACAGTAAGACGTAAAACCCCTTTTCATTTCATTTGAATGTACATTGGAATAAATTGATTAAAACTCTTATTTAATGAAATCGAAATTGGACAAATAATTATATAGAACCAATCAAATTATTTCTTGGATATTATATCAGTTAGATATCTGAACGTAGTAGGCTACGTTTAGCCTAGTAGTGAAGTTAGCATCAACAGTGTACTGATATGGTTTTTCGTTTCATCCGAACGACTGGACAGCTATCCTTGTCACATTCTTCTGTAAAATCGGAAACCACGCCGAAAAATCACGATGAATTTTCTCGTCCAACAATAGATTACCCAACGGCTTGAAACAAACTTTTGATAGATTGATAGATTCTAAAATAAAAGATTGTTGTTACGGTATTTGGGATTTTAAAATTGAGTTGGAATAGCAAAAATGGCACACGTATGTGTACAGACAGAGTCATCTTAGTTATCTCTAGATAGACATACAGTGTGATTAAATTAACACTTTCCTTTTTTTAACTGTTTAGTCAATCCAAGTCAACTAATACATATTTAGGGTGCCCCAACATAGATAAATATCTCCAATAGCTCGACAAGTCCACCACAATACTTATATCTATACCAATCTTTAAATCTGTTTCACACATTTATAGTCACTAAATAAACGGCCATATTGTACTTAATAAGCTATGACCATGTAAACATTCATAAATAATATTCTGAAAAATGGTTCGGAGTGTCGTCCATAACTCCAGACAGAAAAATAGGTTATAAATTGGGAAATACAAAATAAGTTGTTATTGCTGGTTATACACATGTTTGTATGAAACAACACAAGTTTCATAAATGTTAACATAAGTTTCATAAATGTCAGCATAAGCTTTATATTTTTTTTTCACAAGTGATGGGTAGATGTTCACACAAGTTTGTGTTGTTTCGACAGAAGCTTGTGTTGTTAAATAGAGACACCTAACGCACAACTGGCCAATTTGTTGTAGCGGCGTGAAGCTAGCTTGTTGTTCGTTATTCGGTATTCGCCTGTGGCGTGTTCCCAACAAAAGTACCTTTATTATATCACTGATTCAAACTGGCTCGTTGTTCGTTATTCGCCAATATGTAACAGCCCTTTCTTCGGATAGAAAGAGAAGTTGTTAGAATCTATTTCCCAGAAGTTTGAAGTTGTAGCGGCGTGAAGCTAGCTTGTTGTTCGTTATTCGGTATTCGCCTGTGGCGTGTTCCCTACAAAAGTACATTTATTATATTACTAATTCAAACTGGCTCGTTGTTCGTTATTCGCCAATATGTAACAGCCCTTTCTTCGGATAGAAAGAGAAGTTGTTAGAATCTATTTCCCAGAAGTTTGAAGTTTTATTATCCAGTTAGGCGCATAAAAACCCGCCTGCGGCGTGTTCCCGTACAAAAGTTATTTTATTAGATTACTAATTCCATATCTGGTGAATACCGAACAACAAACCAGCTCGTTGTTCGTTATTCGCCAAAACCGAACAACAAACTTGCTCGTTGTTCGTTATTCGCCAATATGTAACAGCTCTTTCTTCGGATAGAAAGAGCAGTTTTTAGAATCTATTTCCCAGAAGTTTGAAGTTTTATTTTTCCAGTTAGGCTCATAAAAACCCGCCTGCGGCGTGTTCCCTACAAAAGTTATTTTATTAGATTACTAGTATCATATCGGGTGAATAGCGAACAACAAACCAGCTCGTTGTTCGTTATTCGCCAATACCGAACAACGAACAACGCAATACCGAACAACAAACTGGCTCGTTGTTCGTTATTCGCCAATATGTAACAGCTCTTTCGTCGGATAGAAAGAGAAGTTGTTAGAATTTCGTGAATACCGAGCAACAAACCAGCTCGTTGTTCGTTATTCGCCAATACCAAACAACAAACTGGCTCGCTGTTCGTTATTCGCCAATATGTAACAGCTCTTTCTTCGGATAGAAAGAGAAGTTGTTAGAATCTTTTTCCCAGAAGTTTGAAGGTTTATTGTCTATTTAGGCTCATAAAAACCCACCTGTGGCGTTTCCTTACAAAAGTCCTTTATTATATTATTACTAATATATACGGTGAATACCGAAAAACAAACCAGCTCGTTGTTAGTTATTCGCCAATACCGAACAACAAACTGGCTCGTTGTTCGTTATTCGCCAATATGTAACAGCTCTTTCTTCGGATAGAAAGAGAATTTATGAGAATCTATTTCCCAGAATTTTGAAGCTTTATAATCCAGTTAGGCCTATAAAAACCCGCCTGTGGCGTGTTCTCTGCAAAAAATCTTTTATTACATTACTAATTCCATATCTGGTGAATACCGAACAACAAACCAGCTCGTTGTTCGTTATTCGCAAATACCAAACAACAAACCAGCTCGTTGTTCGTTATTCGCGAATACCGAACAACGAACAACAGGCTTAATTCACGTCGCCATTTGTTGTTCGTTATTCACCAGTATAGAGGAATAGAAACTGTTATGATGAATAGGTTGTATAATATTATTAGCAGTAGTTTTCTAAATCATTGTTAGCAAAACATTTGAAATCTAATTTTATAGGCAATACAATTTGCTGCCTTCTCCAGAGGTGTTGGCCCAATATATATGGATAATGTTGACTGTAGAGGAAATGAAACCACCTTGGTAAACTGTCCTTTCAAGGGATGGGGAATCCATGATTGCGACCATGGTGAAGATGCTGGGGTAACATGTTTTAATGAAGATGGTTAGTTATTTACTATTGATTTTATTATAAATATTTAAAACAAGACAAAGCAGGGGTCAAGTATAGAATTCAAATCAGCTTCATATAGATTTACAGAAATTGGACAAAAACCTCGCCTTTTGATATTAGCGACAAGTGCTTACAACGGTCGGTAAATAGTTGACCCAGCTACTTTGGCCAACTGTACAATTATAAATAGTATAATCCTTGACGGAAAATGCAGTCCTAATGTTTTTGATGGGGTTTGTACTTAATCATTAGTACAGACAAAAATTCCAGATCATGCCCCCTCCCACCCACCCCAAAAAAAGGAAAAAAAAGAAATGTTTGGCACAATATATCAAGGTTGGAGCTAATGTGCCATAAACACCCATTTCATACATGATGTCACCCCGGGATCCCTTACGGAACTTAAAATATCCGAGATGGTTGCCACGAAGCATTTTATGGTTATTATGTCATGCTGAATTATCCTATAGGCATAACAATATCTTACTTCTTGATCTAAAAGAATACATCGTTAGAGTTAGAGATTTAATCCCACTACGCGGTGAACACATACAAGAGATTGACTGCCTTCGATATCGAAATAAAGTTAATGATCCTAAAAGTGACAATAATCACCTTAGCAAAGAGTTAACTGATTTCAGGCCCCAGCTCGACGATCTAAAGAACATTGTTATTGTTGTCCTACTGCGGTGGCGGATTTGTTTATTAACATAATTATGTCAGGCTAACAGCGCCATTCCTTTATTTACAGTTCAAATAGTGGGTCTATCCGGTACTTCTGACATGGGCCTTGTACAGATAAGAGAAGTAACAGGGTGGAAGCAGGTGTGTGATTCACAGTGGGATGATCTTGATGCTAAGGTAGTGTGTAAACAGATGGGGTACGATGATGGTAAAGCCATGTGCTGCTCCAAGTTGAGTACGTACCAGGCTTATTTCCCTTACTACCTGCATGGCCCATCATTCATCAACTTTACGTGTACGGGAACAGAACAATCCTTGAAGAACTGCAGTTACTCCACAATCAACCGAAAATGTAATATTAATAACACGGCTTCTGTTATTTGTTACAAACCAGCTGCGTCTGAAGTTGACATGGGTAAGCTTTTAAACATGCTAATATAAACATTTACGATAAAAAAATAAAAAAATTAAATACCAATTGTTTTAATATTTAGGTACAGAAAAAAGGGCGTTGAAATAAATTTATTGAGCCATCTATTTTAATATTTTACAGCTTTTTCTGTCCGGTTACAGAATGGATCAGCTGGTGTTGAAAGTCCTCAGTGGGGAATGGTACAGGTTCGCCATCTTGGCAAATGGGGTATTTCCTGTGCCGATAATTGGAACGATACGACAGCCAATATAGCTTGTAAACAAATGAATCATCAAGGTAAAGTTTATTATATATATGTAGGTATACACATCCGATTTGATTTGATATCTGCAGTTTTTCCCCGTAATTTCTTCTTGATTTTGTTTCGCAATTACAAATATATTATAGAAGTATGGGGATTTTATGAAAAAACTTTAATTTAACTATTTAAGGTGGGATAGCTTATGGTCTACGATCAACCGATCATTCATTACCATCGTGGGTAAGTAGCTATAACTGTAATGGTTCGGAAAATAGTCTAGAAAGTTGTGTGGTAACCCCTTGGGGTCAACAAACAGGGTATTGCATACCAGACGGCGCCATGTGTTTTTCCTCGGGTAAGTAATAATTTTCGTGAGATAACATCAGTATTAAACGGTGATTATCACATTGATGATCACAAGCAAACATAAAACCAATGCACATCAATATCGCAATATGTAAAAAAAATATTAAAATTGTCTTATTTATTTGAACATACTTTATTACTTTAAAGTAAACGTATCGAACAAAAGTTACTAAAACTTTCAAAAGAGTCCTCTCCAATACAATATAATTGTTGTAGGTGGTCAGTGAAGCAAAGTCAGTACATATACATATCAGATACTAACAAACAATTTAATTAACAAGACAAAAATATTTACACAGGCTCAGTGTATGTAAAATATGGACAAGGGAGAACACCTCGATAACGTACAACGTCGAAATATACTAAAGCGTGTAAGGTTTATTTGGTGAGGTTCAATTTATATTTGAAATCAAAAATTATTTGGCGGGCGTTAGCGTGTTTTTCCATTCTAGAACTACATCATGATTTAAAACGCTGTGTGTTTTGTATGTATCTCTGTACTTGCTGTACTTGCTTTGCTTTACTGAATTGTCGTTAATTCCGGGTCAGATTTAGGTTATGATATCTTTTTAATTGATCAAAAAATATACTCCTTTGCTCATCATACAAAGGACAATTTTGGAAGTAAATTATCTTAATTACTTTCAGACAAAGAGCATTCCCGATGAAGTTATATAACAATAACTTCCATGTGTCCTTGTTTAGTATGCAAGTTTTAAGAATCAGAATATAAGCAATGTGGTCACATTTTAGACCTTGCTAGTGCTAAAGAGGAACTGGAATAAAATACCCCACAGTGATTGTTTGTTGCTAAAAATAAGTTGAAAGTAATTTCACATTTAAACCTCTCCCATGTCAACAGTGCCTTTAATTGTATATCGGTTGCTTGGCAATCGTAGGTTTAAGAAACAATCGAACACTGTCCTCTATTGCGTGCTCACAATATTATTTGGTAAGGATAGAACATAAATCTGTCCTCTAAGGCGTTTGCAAAACATAACCAGGCGAAACATCTGCCCAACCGGGTCATTAATACTGTGGCCCATATTTGACTTTTAAATATTTTGTAGTTTTGGGGTTTTGTTTTTCATTTTTAGGTTTGTTTATTTAGTTCTCACCGAGGTGAAAACGGTATACCCTCGGTGATAACTTTTCACGTAGGTGAAAGCCTTTTCTTTTCAATTCGATGGAAACTTTTCACCTCGGTAAGAATTAAAAAAAGAAACCTAAAAGAAACCTAAAACAAAACCGAAAACGTATACGTTGACGATACAACTAGGTAATTATTTTGACAATTTACCGGTTTCCCGAAATAAAAAAATAATTCCCGGTTTAACATGACTATATTCCAACTTTTGTTGATATTTTATAGGTCCGCCGATTATAAGACTTGTTGGTGGTGCTTCTGGATATGGTAGAGTTGAAATCACAATTAATGGAGAAACAGGAACTATATGTGACAACAGATGGTCGGATGGCGATGCTTCTGTTATTTGTACAAGTCTAGGTTTTGCGGATGGGACAGCTATGGGGAGTTCTTATTATGGGCGTGGAAAAGGCAGAATTGTAATGGATGGGGTGATCTGCAATCACAGAGAAGAATCCATATTTAGATGCAAGAATAAAGGATGGTTAGTGTCCGATGCATCCTGTGCAGACCATTCAAAGGATGCTTCGGTTGTTTGTCATGGTGAAGGTAACGTTTACAACCCTGCCAATCCACCGTTCCGCTCGCACTCAATCTAATCCTTCTTCAGCGATATTTATACTGTAAGATTTCAGTGTTCCGTGACCTTAGTTTCGGAGTTTATGCCGTCGAGTATTCATGAGTTAGTGACAAAAGTTTTTGTTCTAAATGAAATGCTTGTGGGGGGGGGGGGAGATAGCGCGGGGGACAGCGTCCACTGACATATATGGTTCAATGTATCCCAACAATTCGCATGCCCGTAAGAACTTCAACAGTTCCGGAGGAACCGGAGGACCAGGAGAAAACCCACCAGGTTGGACAGGCTATCTAACCCCGGCCGTGTCACGTACGGGCGGGGAATCGAAACCACGTCACTTGATTCAACAACAAACCTGATGATATGTACAACGCGCACGCCGCATTAACCATTCAGTTTCCTTTTTAAAGAAAATGGCGAGCACGGCAATGGTTCGTGTCGATTGTCGTGCGAACCCGATGAAGATTACGGTACGGTGTGTGTGTTGGGGGGGGGGGGGCGAATCTCAATGATGGGGGTAACAGTACTAAGACAGTTATATGGGAAAACAATCACTGATTTATTATAAACAACGTTACTATTAGTTACAGTCAAATTATCACATACTCTCTGAAAATAGTATTGCATTTATTGCCCATGCTTCAGGAATAATTGATATTCCGATATGATGTAGCAACATGGTTCTTTCTGTGTCAGACGTGAAAAGCGGCCCACATACTAATACCGGTCGCTAAATCCTAAAGATGGCGATTACCCATGCATCTTTTCTTACTACAAATCTTAATAGCCTTGTGATCGTTTTTGTATTTTACTTCACGTTTTGTATAAACTTCTTATCTATCTCATTCAGTCATAGTAAGGTTTTTCTTACTATGAATAACTATGCAACAGTTCGTTTTTACATTTTATATATCAGAGCCGGATACATAGATACGTAGTGATTACAATACTAAAGTCATTTTGTCTAACCCCATCCAGCTAGACTAGCTGGGAGACTCTTCTGGCAGAAATTGCTACATCTTTTCCCTTCAGATGATAATCTCTCCGGAATCTACTGAAATCTGGCTTAAAAGTTTGCCATGATTTCTTCAGCCTCACGCACAGACTAGGCTACTCATGGCCCTGAACCTGCGCAATTTCTGATATGATTGGTCATTTAAGCCAAATGACACAATAGGTAAATTTCCAATGACGTGTAATCTGGTAACATGTTGCCGACACAGAACCAGCTATATTTTGGTTCTATAACTCTTTTATATACCATATTTCACTCATAATTTATCGCACATTTAGTACAATTAATTACTACAATATAATGCAATTTTTATCTCTATTCTTTGTCTAGAAATTTGAAAACAATGTTATAACGATAATATTTCCATATGACGTACTGTGAATAATTGATGTTTTGACAGAATGATGATCGATTGGCCTAAAATACATTGATGTATAAATCTGGCAACCTTTCAAATGGCAATCTTTTTCGTTCTTGCACATCCAATGCACATCTTTGATAAACTGTACGGACTTCCTCTTGTATTATGTCTTTATACCTTTAACATGATTATTGAGCCTATTATACTTCCGTCTAAGATGGTTAAAACCTGCAATGTAGTGTGATGCATTTGGTAATAAATTTGTAGGATGACCCACTCGTGTGCAAGGTTTGCTTGCAAAATTAAAGTATGTCACTCGATATGTTACAGTTCGATTGAGGAATGGAGATCATTCAAATGGTATTGTACAGATTAAGATTAAGAATACGAGATTTGGTGTCACCTCCTGGAAGGCACTGTGCGGAAAGGGGTTCGGTGATACCGAAGCTCTAGTAGTCTGTCGTGAGATGGGTTTTGGGAATGGTCGATCACTACCTGTTGGTGCTTATGGACAGTATATTGGCGGTACCTACGCTAGAGACGGCATCACTTGTGCAGGATCCGAAACGTCAATTCTCAACTGTTCTTATGCTACATCGTCATGTTACAGTTATTCATATACTAATTATGCCTCCGTTGCTTGCTTTAATGGAAGTCGGAATGACAGTAAGTACATTTAGTAAGTTGACTGAGTGGGTATTGATTCTTGTTAATAAATTTTAATGGACATTCTAGCATTAAAACAATATTTTATTCAATATAATTACATAAAATCATACAATTCAGCAGTCTAGGGGATACGAAAACAAGCTTCCTGATTATGGTTGTTATTTTTAATCAATGAAAGTGGGGGTATAATAAAGAGCATTAGGTTTCCATACTGGTTGATCGTGATTTATGCTACAAAATACAAAGAACTAAAACAATAAAGAACAGTAAAGAAAATGCTAACGGGAGTTGTGGGCCATCAATAACGGGGTGAATAGTATTTTAAAATGTCAGTTTAAAAATCCGAAAATTTGATAGGTTATCTAAGGAATTACAGAATGGGGTGTGCTATCGATAATAACAAAACATCAGGTAACAGTCAGTTTAATCTGCTGAGATTAAATTATTCACACAGTAACTGCACATATGTTGCCTGCGTTAATGAAGCCCCAATAAAAGTAAGTCATTCTAATGTTTGCCATGTGAGTTAGTGTACATTGATTCCCGGTAACCAGAAAGAGGTGTTCTCCAGCAAATAAATTTGTCTTGGCACTGTATTAAGAGTATGGTTACCAAACAAATTTCATAAGCTTATTAGGCGTATTTGATGGTTCTTCCAAGTTCTAGACTAGGTATAATGAATGTTATTGGTTTTCCTTTGAAAGTTTACAATTAAGAACGAAGAGACATTCTATTATTATTATTATTTTATCGTTTTACCCCCTGTAGCGACAGCATTGACTTTAGAAGGTGAAACTTCTGCTTATCAGTCTCATACCGGAAGAGTAGTTGTTACTAAGCACGGTGTCAAAGGTCGAATCTGTCAAGAGTACTGGAGTGACCTTGAAGCCAATGTTGTCTGTAGACAGCTATCGTTGAGTAACCGGGGTGGTGTAGCTTATGATTATGAACAGAGCGGTACAGGTCCATTCTGGTTTTCCGAGGTTAAATGTGTTGGAAATGAAACCATGTTATCCGAGTGCACGACTGGGCCCGAAGGATGTTCTTCCAACTATGGAGGAGATGCTGGTGTTCTCTGTTACACATCAAATAGAGGTTAGTAGTTGTATTGATGGTTCTTTATGAACGGAATAATTGCAATTTACAACTCACATAATAGCCCATTATTAATTATCTTTTTTTTTACAAATTATAGTAATTATTACATACTATAGATAATTAATAAATGGCTATTATTTTGCTTTTTGGGGCTGATCAGGGGACCATTGATGATTTGTGCAGTCATTGTTTTAATGGTTGTTCGTGGAATCACTTAGTGGAATCACTTACATCAACATGCATATATCAACATTTTTCGTTACTTCAAATTTCATCTTTTTGGTGTGTTGAGATTATTAAAACCTCATCAAGTCATTGCGATTACTCCATAACAAGCTATCCATTAATTATTTGTGTTTATTGCAGGTAAAGTAGTCGTTGATAACATTTGATCAAATTCCATCTTCTTTTAGTCTTAGTCGTTATTAAAACCGAATCAACCACTGTATATAATAGTCTCACCAACAAGTTACCCACTTTGTAGGTAAAGTGGTCGTATTGTGAATGTTGTTATAAACATTGAATTTTATAATCCTTAATTAGATTCCTTTTAGGTACATGAAATTAGAAGGGGTATCTCTGGTTGGTCATCATTAACTGAGTATTGTTGTGTACAAATATATTTTCTTGTAATATTTTCACATTACATCATTGCTTGATAATGATTATGGCAGCCTAGTCGAAACGTCGCTCAGCAATAAAGCAGTAATTGTATTCCATGGAATTGTGACCTGTACTTACCAACCAACCGTCGTCTTTTTGGTATATTTCTACTAGGGGACCTTCGGGATAGAAGTAGTTTTATTTACGTCATTATGGACCTAGCTAGTTTTAAATTGTATGTTCTGTGTTTATTATCAGCACCATATCTATCCTTGGTTGGTGGAACAGAATCATCTGGATCAGTACAGATAACATATGATAATGAACGTGGTTTTATATGTGCTGATAAATATCTATATCAAGATACAGCTACTGTTATCTGTAAACAAATGGGATTTCCAGGGGGCGTTTTTCCAAGGTAAGACAGCTGTTATATTGAACGGTACCCACACTATTACCACTTACATGATATTTGTACCCCGCCCTTCGAAGAAAGTTGCATTGGGGGACTATTAAAATGGGTTCGTCCGTCTGTCTGTCTGTCGGTCCGTCACACTTTTGGGGACTCAATAACTCTCTTCCTAATTGAGCTAGAATGTTCACACTTAGTGTATGTGTTTATTAGGTCAATGCCTTGATGGAGTTCGAAGAGGAGCATTTTCTGCTTAGGGTAAGCAGAGATAAGCAATTTGATTGGTTGAAGCTTTGGGACACGATAACTTTAGTTCTAATTAAGTGAGGGTGATGAAACTTGGTGTATAGTTTCATTTCAGTAATACCTTGACTAAGTTCGATAATGAACATTTTATGCTCAGGGTAAGCAGAACGATACGCAATTTGATTGGTCGAGACTTTGGAACACAATAACTAATTGAGTTAAAATGTTCAAACTTGATGTATATGCTTATTAGGTCAATGTCTTGATGGAGTTCGAAGAGGAGCATTTTCCGCTTAGGGTAAGCAGAGATAAGCAATTTGATTGGTTGAAGCTTTGGGACACGATAACTTTAGTTCTAATTAAGTGAGAGTGATGAAACGTGGTGTATAGTTTCATTTCAGTAATACCTTGACTAAGTTCGATAATGAGCATTTTCTGCTCAGGGTAAGCAGAGCGATAAGCAATTTGATTTGCCGAGACTCTGGAACACAATAACTCTCCTTCGAATTGAGTTAAAACTTTCACAATTGGTGTGTGTGCTTATTAGGTCAATGCCTTGATGGAGTTCGAAGATGAGCATTTTCTTCTTAGGGTAGGCAGAGATAAGCAATTTGATTGGTTGATACTTTGGGACAAGATAACTTAGGTTCATCTTGATTGATGAATTTTATGCCAATACAATGACTGCATTCTCATTCAGTAATGGATTCGTCAGTAACAGTGTATAGAAACGATTGACTCGGACACGAGGGCCCTTTCCCTTGGCCAGAGGGGCCCTTTTGTCAAGAGTGGGGGCCCTTTTGTCTGCTTTTTGGGTCCCCCTAAATAGGGTACATTTTCATTTTCCTCGTCGGTTTTAACATTTTTGGATGACACTTCGTGTACAGTTTGATTGCTCGATACGTTTGAAAAAAAATGCGCGATTAATTTAATATGTGTCATCTATTTATTTTGGGATTTCGGCGGGGGACATCAGCCTCACTGTTGGCTTGTACATTTAGAGATAATATAACTTGACCCGGATGAGTAAGGTGATTGGCGACTGTAGAACAAAGTTATCATTATTATTATTATTCGATTAATATGGCCCACATGGGTGTTTCGTAGCGCATCCACAAGAAAACAGTTCAAACACATTTTTGAAATGGATGGAAGAGGACTCTCGAAGAGATTTTGGAACATCATTCCACATTCTGGCTGCTTGACGTAAATAGCATATTCACCTGGATGTTATTATATTTTGGAATACTCAATATGCTACGACCACTTGAAGAACGAAGGTTGAATCGTGTAATACAATATCATTTTAGGGGCTTAGAGAGAGACCTATGGGGAGAATTGGGTTCGCTCCCGTACCCTTGAGCATGGAGGTCTGCCGTCAGGCCCCGGAGCAGTCATGTATTCTATTTCGATTTTCTTATTAAACAGATATTTTAATGCTGCATAACATATTTACATATCAAAGTCAGTGTGGTTAGATATGGAGACGTATACCTAAAGATGTTCTCCTACATAAACAATGCATAGTAGCAATATTTCTTAAAGATTAGTAAAGAAAGTGTGTGAAATTAAGGTTCAGTCTACATCTGTACTTCCAGTAGATGGAATTTGGGCAATCGCTACCTACGAGACATTACATTTTACTTTAGTCTGTTATTAGAAAAAGTCTTTAAATAAAAATTTCCAAATTGAAGCCACACTCCTTTAGGTTTAATTCATCTAAATATGACTTGTTCGGCATCTAATCTCTTTTGCCTTATTTTCAAAAGGAGACTCGTTATAATGCGGCTCATATTTTTAAGCAAATTTATATTTCAATATTTCTAATATTAATTTATGTCAACCTTTATCAAATGCTTTTCCTAATACCTCTTCCGCCATTGCAGGAAAAATTATGTTAACTCGACTCCGTCCCTAATAAGTCTTTGGAATTAAATGCCAAAGTAGTAGAAAGCCCTGGTCCCATTTGACACAGGTATACATTGGTTTCAGTCTTAATATTGGGTTGTTTTTATGTATATGTATTCTCAAAAAGTGTTTAAGTTCTAAGTTCCGCCAACCCAAACATTATCGAAACAAAGAAGGTATAGGGTATTGAAGAAGATGATGGCCACAAGCTTGTATGCGAAACCACAGGAGAAACCAAGCTCCTTGTATCCCTCACTCCCGCTTGCAGCCACAAAGATGACTGCAATGTCCATGGCCCATAGTCACTAACATTTGTGAATACGATATGCTGACTTCATGGAGAATATATGCATACATGGTGATGTATACATGGTGGAAAATATATGCTGACATGATGGAGAGTATATGCATACATGATGATGCATACGTGGTGGTTAATTATGTGCATAATTGGTGGAAAATGGAAAATATATACAGACATGATGGATACTATATGCATAATTGGTGGAAGATATCCATCTCTCGATAATTAATGGATTATAGACTATCCGTTCCAGATAATGCTAGGGGTTCTCAATTTTGGATTCCCGATTTTAGATCGCGTGCGATAGTGATTATGTTTGTGTGTTTCATTTATCATTTATATGGCATTCACTTGTGTGACAAATTTTTTCCCGCGTGTTGTGTTCCCACGTAGTGTGTGCCTTTATTAATGAAATAAACTGACAGATGAACAAACGCGTAATGTGACCAGTGATTCTTGTACTTTTTTGAAGATTTTTACTTTTGATGTTGTTACTTTAATCTTTGATTGTTTTAAATTCGTTTCATATATTATTTTATATATTCCACTATTTTAAAATTGTGGCTAGGGGAGGCATGTAATATACTATTAAAAAAGTAGGGGATATTTGATTTTTAAGTGTTATTAAAGTCACCTAATGAAACTGACGAAGAAACAAATGACAAAATGAAATGAAGTTCACATTCATCGATTTATTCGCAAAAAGATCGTTAGACGAAGTAAGGCGCAGACTGACCATTATAAGGGTAAAATGATATCAGGGGTCAACCAGCAAAGTTACCACAGCATCAGAACAAAGTCAGTAACGGGTAAATCCTCCTCTGTTTGTCAAACAAGCATTGATCCGACGTGGCATACTCCTAATGAGACGTCTAAGGTCATTTTGGTCCAGATTGTCCCATTCCTGTTGCAACGCAGCAGCAAGTTCTTGGATATTGGCAGGACGTTGTTGACGTTGACGTAACCTCTGTCTAAGCATGTCCCAGACATGCTCGATGGGTGAGAGGTCGGGACTCAGTGCTGGCCAAGGTAATGTGGTGATGGTCTGTTGTTGGAGGTAACCTGTAACGATCCTGGCCCTGTGACATCTTGCGTTGTCATCCTGGAAGATGAAACGGCGGCCATGACGTCGTGCGAAAGGCACAACATGGACTGCCAAGTCCCGGTAGTACTGGCCTGAAACACGCCCTGCAACAACATGTAAAGCCGTTCTTCCAGCAACATTGATGCTTCCCCACACCATGACATAACCACCTTGCTTAACGCCCTGGAAGCGCTCGTTCCTACGTCTGTCCAAAAAATCAATAGTGAACCTTGACTCATCTGAAAACATCACATTGCTCCAGCGTCGATTATCCCAGTGTTGACGATCCCTACACCAAAGACGTCTTGCCTGAATGTGATGATCTCTCAAACAAGGGATCACGCGAGGACGTCGGGCGCGAAGGTGACCCCTATGCAGTCGATTCCGAATCGTCTGGCCACTCACTCTCACACCAGTGTCTGTTTGAAGACGAGCGCTGATCTGATTTGCTGTGATGACACGATTTCTCAAGGCCAAGGTACTGATAAATCGATCCTGGGCTTGAGTTGTCGCCCTTGGTCGACCTGAGCGTGGTCTGTCCTGTACAGATTGTGTATCACGGTATCTGGACCATAGCCTGCTTATGACAGACTGAGAAACATTCATCGTCCGCGCCACAACCGCCTGTGTTGTGCCGATCTGTAGCATGCCAAGGGCACGTAACCTTTCATTTTGGGTAAGTTTTCTGGTCACTAAAACAATTAAACTGATGTTTCCACCCTGGAATTCAATGCCACAATGACTGTAACATTCAAAGTCAGAGTCGTGCAAATCAAGGGTTGGACCCCCATGATGATCCCAAGCATCACCTGCATTCCATGCGGTAGGTATTGGTGCGTTTGGGCGTCACATGTAACTGGAAATGTTTCTTCTGTTAGGTTATAAAGTGACCTTTTTCGTAGTCATTTGCATATTTGAGTATTATGCCCCCAAAATGAAATATCCCCTACTTTTTTTGAATAGTAATGTCATTGAGACCTAGGGCGAACAAGCTATCAATAACATCAGATTAACTGTGTCCAATTGAGGTTGAATGTTCAAACTAGGTGTACTTCTTTATTATGTCAATTCAATGTTGTGCATTTTACACCGAGGTTAAGTTAAGCATCTTGGTTTGCCAATCATTTGGAACACGATATCCCCAAACCTAATACCATGGCAACACTACCTGAACTATGTTTGATAATGGCTACGTTATATCCGGCTTGAGCCGTGCTAAAAAAAATAATGCTCAATAGTTTATAAGAAATTACAAGTATTTTGAGGTTGAGGGAGGCGTCGATAAAGCACCCAAAATTTATGTCGTAAATAAACCCCTCGGTCTATCGGTATCATCTGACTTCCCTTATCTGGTTTCTTCTGTTTATAACAGCTTTCTGGTGCTTGTGAAGTATTCCTATCTAGCTACATGTATTTTTGAAAATGTATTTTTAGTGTAAAAACAAATTGGCCAACCGGCGGAATAGCATTTATGGACAGTCCTTATTGTCAAGGCTTTGAGTCTGCTGTGTTTCAATGTTCCAATGATGGCTGGAGAAGTAAAGCCACATGTAAGAAGCAGGCAAATGTCATATGTTATAAACATGGTAAGATTTGAAAAGTATTGAATCATACGACTTCAATAATATGATTTTCAGGGTCAGTAATTAATCCGGGAATGCTAAGATTTTATAACTGAAATTCTGTCAACATACTCATCCCACATTATTACTACTGAAATGATTCTGTGATTATACAGAGTCTACAACGATTTTCATCTAGTCACTAATCTTAAAATTGATTATGGTATTTTATAGTCCAACTTGTAGGAGGTAGACGAACAAACGGTTCATATGCTGGTCGTGTTCAGCTGTACTTCCGTAATAGATGGACACCAGTTTGTAGCTCTATGTTTGACGATAATGAAGCTCGTGTTGCCTGTAGAGAACTTGGATTTGGTTATGGTAAAGTTCTTCAACCTGGTGCGTTTGGTCGCCTTAAATCTTGGGACAGTAATACTCTTGGCGGATTTAACTGTACTGGATCAGAAGCTTCCTTGGCTAATTGTAGTTTTAATTCCGCATTGAACAATTGTCGGCGAAGTGATCTGTACTTAAATTATGCCTCCGTCGCTTGCAGCAATACAAACATGACCAATGGTGAGTATTAGTTTTGAGATCTAATCACTATAATCTAAGATATTAAACAGCAGATCAGTAAATGTAATTCAATTTCATTTGACGACATTTTACCACTTTTGTTCTTTTTTAAAAGGAAACAACTATGATTGTCATACTAATTACTTATGTTATTATGGAATCAATCTGTTAACAACTGAATTTTTTAATTCATCCACCGAAGGTTTCAGTGTATCCATTGGTAACAGCTTCCCAGCCGAAGTCATTTTCAATATGTATGGTATAAATGGTACGGCGTGTTCTGATGGCTGGGGTGATGAAGAAGCTAATGTAGTGTGTAAACAAACAGGCTTTAGATCTGGTATAGCTGTTGGGCCGAGCACGTCATATTATTATTCTTCCATATCCAATCCGCGATTACTATCAGGATTTAACTGTAGTGGAAACGAGTTTCGCTTAGAAAGTTGTTCATATTCTACAGTTATACCATCGTCTTGTTCACCAAAAAGATCACATTTCGGAGCAAGAGTTGTATGCTCCAGCTTGGACATGGGTTAGTAGTAATAGCAATATTAACAACTCATCATCAGTATCCTTAATATCACATGGTCATGACTATAAGCACGTTGTGAAGATTGTCGAGATTGGAGCATAACGGGTCCGACATGAGGTGCAGTTGTTGATACCTTGGATGTATACTCACAATCTTGAAAGTCGACCCTGCACTTGTCATGTACAACCCCGGGTTTGATAGCATGCCTTATCATTACAGCGCACTCAGCAACCCTATTCACCAGTTAGTCTTCAAACCAGGTTCCTATCTAAGTATTAAATATTCTACTCTTGAAATTTAAATGACCAATAAATAATTTACAATAAATTCAGTGATCAGTATTATGGAACGTAATGACAAATCTGTGGTAATTACCGTCTTACTATATTTCACAGATATCCAAATGAAGCTTACTGGGGGGATATCTGACAGCCAGGGTATCGTTAATATTAAAATCAATGGTCAATGGGGAACCATTTGTGATAGCTCTTTTAGTTCGAGTGATGCTAAAGTAGTGTGTAGACAATTGGGCTACTTTGATGGAACAGCTCAACCCGGATCATTGTATGGTAATGGAACTGGACTTGCATACTTAAATAATCCCAGTTGTACTGGATCAGAGGATACAATATGGAACTGTCCAAATGTCGGATTCTATGTTACAGCACGGTCTTGTGTATACCATAACGGCGATGCCATCGTTTCATGCACAGGATACGGTATGTTAAATGATGTCAAAGATATTTTCATAATCCCTCATTGTAATGTTGTTGAATATTGTCATCACCTATCCGCCAGTCCTTGGGTGATATACCCCTATTATCGGCACGTACCAGCACGCAAGTAGTATCGTTGCTTCTGCTTGAACATTCGTTAACATAAAGGCGATGGAATGACAACTCTTCATACAGTCTCTATGCCGGGTTGTATTAAACACAGTCGCCCTTTCAAGACCTGGATGACATCGCGCCTGGTACGTTCGTGCATTTTTTATGCGCGAACTCTTAGTTTTTCTATTACTGGCACGCGCACGGGCACTATTTTTTTTTTGTTTTCCATGTACCAAAATCGGGGATTTCGCGCGTAGGTACTTTTGAGTTATTATTCTGTGAAGCATAACACTTGCCACTGTACCTGTGTATCGCTAATTATAAACCGAATGTCTGAAGACCGTTCATATTTATTACGCGAAATTTTTTTAGGACTGAGTTGATGCGCGCTCCATTTGTTGCAAAGCAAACCAACGGTATTATTTTCTCAACAGTGTATGAATTTATTCATAGCGATAATATCCTTACACCGAGAGAAATTATCTAGTCTCGGTGAATAGAACCATGGTTGTCTGGTAGAAAATTACTTTTGTATTTTTTGGAACGGAGAACAGCGATTTTAGAAGCAAACTAACCTGCCGCCCATGATACTCATAATAAAAGGCGAGAACTCTTTTTGCAGCGGAAGCTTATCACTGAGTAATAGATCAAGGTTTTATACGTTTGCCGTATAAAAATCTAGCAAACAAGGTAAATACCTACGAATGTCGATAAAAAAAAAATAACATTCGGATTATAACTCTAGACAAGGTGTGTTAATTAAAAAGGGTGTAAATTGAATATTACAATATGTATAGGAAGCCTAGTGACGAGTGTAGTAAGTGCTGTCCGTCCGTCCGTCGGTCCGGCGTCCACAATTGCTTGTGGACGATCCAGAGGCTAAAGTTAATATCCAATTGACTTTAAATTTATACACGGTGTTTAAGGTCATGAGACAAAGAAGCCTATTGATTTTTAGCAATTTCCGATAATTACTGTCAGAGTTATGGCCCTTGATCACTTCAAAAAATCTCGTGGACGCTCTAGAGGCTAAAGTTAATAACCGATTAACTTTAAATTTATACACGGTGTTTAAGGTCATGAGACGAAGAAGCCTATTGATTTTCAGCGATTTCCGATAATTGCTGTTTGAGTTATGGCCCTTGATCACTTCAAAAATTCGTGTGGATGCTCTAGAGGCCAAAGTTAATATCCGATTGACTTTAAATTTATACACAGTGTTTAAGGTCATGAGACGAATAAGCCTATTGATTTTCAGTGATTTCCGATAATTACTGTCACAGTTATGGCCCTTGATCACTTCAAAATATCTTGTGGATGTTCTAGAGGCCAAAGTTAATATCCGATTCACTTTAAATTTATACACAGTGTTTAAGGTCATGAAGCGAAGAATCCTATTGATTTTTAGCAATTTCCGATAATTACTGTCAGAGTTATGGCCCTTGATCACTTCGTAAATTCTTGTGAATGCTCTAGAGGCCAAAGTTAATATCCGATTGACTTTAAATTTATACACAGAATTTAGGTCATGTGACGAAGAAGCCCATTGATTTTCAGCAATTTCCGATAATTACTGTCAGAGTTATGGCCCTTGATTTTTTTTTTGTAAACAATATTTTATTTCAGAAATACATGAAATGGGATCAGGGAACAGGCAAAGCCTATATCACCCCTCTCCTCTGATCACTTCATAAAATCTTGTCGACCCTCTAGAGGCTACAGTTAATAACCGATTGACTTTAATAATCATATTTTAGTGTATTATAAATGTTTCAATACCGAAAAAAGTAAAATATGCGACAACCCTTGTTTACTGCCCGGACGATTTAGCTGATGTGGGCGTATGTTTCGTTGCCTGGCAACTCTCGTTAAAAGTTGTACGCGAACTAAATGCGTTTGTTAGATACTGACAGAGCAGCCCGCAGTCGAGCAATCGCCGCCCGAACTGTCTTCGTCAGCTAGTTTCAAAATGGCGTACGACCAGTGCAAGTGGGAAAAGACGACAATAAAATCAGAAATATGTTATTTATTATTGTCGCACTTATTACATCACTCCTGTCTAACAAATCATAAAGCTGTGGTGTTACGGTGGCGGCATAGTATTTCACCGTAACACCACAGCCACTCTAACCATTCATAATACATCTAACCATCACTCCCTACACTCCCTCGTCTACTTTCCCAAACGTCAACAACACATCTCATACATCCATTTCGCTGATTAACCCTTGTACCATGTCTACTGGATGACATCGCGCCTGGTACGTTCGTGCATTTTTTATGCGCGAACTCTTAGTGTTTCTATTACTGGCACGCGCACGGGCACTATTTTTTTTTTGTTTTCCATGTACCAAAATCGGGGATTTCGCGCGTAGGTACTTTTGAGTTATTATTCTGTGAAGCATAACACTTGCCACTGTACCTGTGTATCGCTAATTATAAACCGAATGTCTGAAGACCGTTCATATTTATTTCGCGAAAATTTTTTAGGACTGAGTTGATGCGCGCTCCATTTGTTGCAAAGCAAACCAACGGTATTATTTTCTCAACAGTGTATGAATTTATTCATAGCGATAATATCCTTACACCGAGAGAAATTATCTAGTCTCGGTGAATAGAACCATGGTTGTCTGGTAGAAAATTACTTTTGTATTTTTTGGAACGGAGAACAGCGATTTTAGAAGCAAACTAACCTGCCGCACATGATACTCATAATAAAAGGCGAGAACTCTTTTTGCAGCGGAAGCTTATCACTGAGTAATAGGTCAAGGTTTTATGCGTTTGCCGTATAAAAATCTAGCAAACAAGGTAAATACCTACGAATGTCGATAAAAAAAAATAACATTTGGATTATAACTCTACACAAGGTGTGTTAATTAAAAAGGGTGTAAATTGAATATTATAATATGTATAGGAAGCCTAGTGACGAGTGTAGTAAGTGCCGTCCGTCCGTCCGTCGGTCCGGCGTCCACAATTGCTTGTGGACGATCCAGAGGCTAAAGTTAATAACCGATTAACTTTAAATTTATACACGGTGTTTAAGGTCATGAGACAAAGAAGCCTATTGATTTTTAGCAATTTCCGATAATTACTGTCAGAGTTATGGCCCTTGATCACTTCAAAAAATCTTGTGGACGCTCTAGAGGCTAAAGTTAATAACCGATTAACTTTAAATTTATACACGGTGTTTAAGGTCATGAGACGAAGAAGCCTATTGATTTTCAGCGATTTCCGATAATTGCTGTTTGAGTTATGGCCCTTGATCACTTCAAAAATTCGTGTGGATGCTCTAGAGGCCAAAGTTAATATCCGATTGACTTTAAATTTATACACAGTGTTTAAGGTCATGAGACGAATAAGCCTATTGATTTTCAGTGATTTCCGATAATTACTGTCACAGTTATGGCCCTTGATCACTTCAAAAAATCTTGTGGATGTTCTAGAGGCCAAAGTTAATATCCGATTCACTTTAAATTTATACACAGTGTTTAAGGTCATGAAGCGAAGAATCCTATTGATTTTTAGCAATTTCCGATAATTACTGTCAGAGTTATGGCCCTTGATCACTTCGTAAATTCTTGTGAATGCTCTAGAGGCCAAAGTTAATATCCGATTGACTTTAAATTCATACACAGAGTTTAGGTCATGTGACGAAGAAGCCCATTGATTTTCAGCAATTTCCGATAATTACTGTCAGAGTTATGGCCCTTGATTTTTTTTTTTGTAAACAATATTTTATTTCAGAAATACATGAAATGGGATCAGGGAACAGGCAAAGCCTATATCGCCCCTCTCCTCTGATCACTTCAAAAAATCTTGTGGACCCTCTAGAGGCTAAAGTTAATAACCGATTGACTTTAATAATCATATTTTAGTGTATTATAAATGTTTCAATACCGAAAAAAGTAAAATATGCGACAACCCTTGTTTACTGCCCGGACGATTTAGCTGCTGTGGGCGTATGTTTCGTTGCCTGGCAACTCTCGTTAAAAGTTGTACGCGAACTAAATGCGTTTGTTTGATACTGACAGAGCAGCCCGGAGTCGAGCAATCGCCGCCCGAGCTGTCTTCGTCAGCTAGTTTCAAAATGGCGTACAACCAGTGCAAGTGGGAAAAGACGACAATAAAATCAGAAATATATTATTTATTATTGTCGCACTTATTACATCACTCCTGTCTAACAAATCATAAAGCTGTGGTGTTACGGTGGCGGCATAGTATCAGGGAACAGGGAAAGCCTATATCACCCCTCTCCTCTGATCACTTCATAAAATCTTGTCGACCCTCTAGAGGCTACAGTTAATAACCGATTGACTTTAATAATCATATTTTAGTGTATTATAAATGTTTCAATACCGAAAAAAGTAAAATATGCGACAACCCTTGTTTACTGCCCGGACGATTTAGCTGCTGTGGGCGTATGTTTCGTTGCCTGGCAACTCTCGTCAAAATGGCGTACGACCAGTGCAAGTGGGAAAAGACGACAATAAAATCAGAAATATGTTATTTATTATTGTCGCACTTATTACATCACTCCTGTCTAACAAATCATAAAACTGTGGTGTTACGGTGGCGGCATAGTATTTCACCGTAACACCACAGCCACTCTAACCATTCATAATACATCTAACCATCACTCCCTACACTCCCTCGTCTACTTTCCCAAACGTCAACAACACATCTCATACATCCATTTCGCTGATTAACCCTTGTACCATGTCTACTGGATGACATCGCGCCTGGTACGTTCGTGCATTTTTTATGCGCGAACTCTTAGTTTTTCTATTACTGGCACGCGCACGGGCACTATTTTTTTTTGTTTTCCATGTGGACACAGATCACTAAATATTCATGGGCCGTCACCTACGAATGTAGGGCGAAATTTATTTTTAGTCCTTCTCTCCCTTTCCCTTTTTCCCCCTTTTACATGTCGATTTTTGTTGACTTTTTGGTTTAGAATTGAAGAAAAGGGTTTAAAAATACATTTTCTGCCAGGTTTTGGTGAATATTCATGATTTTGAGGCGGAAGGATACAAGGGTTGTGAGGTTGGTTACGTTGAAAGGGAGGGCCGAAAATTGCTTGTTTAGTTGTCTGGACTTCAAGCCTGTGTATCTCAAGTTTTTCATGGTGAACCTCATACATGCTTTTGGGCCAGAGTTTGCCACATGTTGCTCCATCTGTGACAGAAAGCGTTCTACCCAACGAATATTTGGGAAAAAGTTACAGCCGGTCTAAGAGACGAGAATTAACATTAATGTCAATGGGGAAATAATTAGTGATCTGTGGCCATGTACCAAAATCGGGGATTTCGCGCGTAGGTACTTTTGAGTTATTATTCTGTGAAGCATAACACTTGCCACTGTACCTGTGTATCGCTAATTATAAACCGAATGTCTGAAGACCGTTCATATTTATTACGCGAAATTTTTTTAGGACTGAGTTGATGCGAGCTCCATTTGTTGCAAAGCAAACCAACGGTATTATTTTCTCAACAGTGTATGAATTTATTCATAGCGATAATATCCTTACACCGAGAGAAATTATCTAGTCTCGGTGAATAGAACCATGGTTGTCTGGTAGAAAATTACTTTTGTATTTTTTGGAACGGAGAACAGCGATTTTAGAAGCAAACTAACCTGCCGCACATGATACTCATAATAAAAGTCGAGAACTCTTTTTGCAGCGGAAGCTTATCACTGAGTAATAGGTCAAGGTTTTATACGTTTGCCGTATAAAAATCTAGCAAACAAGGTAAATACCTACGAATGTCGATAAAAAAAAAATAACATTCGGATTATAACTCTAGACAAGGTGTGTTAATTAAAAAGGGTGTAAATTGAATATTATAATATGTATAGGAAGCCTAGTGACGAGTGTAGTAAGTGCTGTCCGTCCGTCCGTCGGTCCGGCGTCCACAATTGCTTGTGGACGATCCAGAGGCTAAAGTTAATATCCAATTGACTTTAAATTTATACACGGTGTTTAAGGTCATGAGACAAAGAAGCCTATTGATTTTTAGCAATTTCCGATAATTACTGTCAGAGTTATGGCCCTTGATCACTTCAAAAAATCTTGTGGACGCTCTAAAGGCTAAAGTTAATAACCGATTAACTTTAAATTTATACACAGTGTTTAAGGTCATGAAGCGAAGAATGCTATTCATTTTTAGCAATTTCCGATAATTACTGTCAGAGTTATGGCCCTTGATCACTTCGTAAATTCTTGTGAATGCTCTAGAGGCCAAAGTTAATATCCGATTGACTGTAAATTTATACACAGAGTTTAGGTCATGTGACGAAGAAGCCCATTGATTTTCAGCAATTTCCGATAATTACTGTCAGAGTTATGGCCCTTGATTTTTTTTTTTTTTTTGTAAACAATATTTTATTTCAGAAATACATGAAATGGGATCAGGGAACAGGCAAAGCCTATATCACCCCTCTCCTCTGATCACTTCAAAAAATCTTGTGGACCCTCTAGAGGCTACAGTTAATAACCGATTGACTTTAATAATCATATTTTAGTGTATTATAAATGTTTCAATACCGAAAAAAGTAAAATATGCGACAACCCTTGTTTACTGCCCGGACGATTTAGCTGCTGTGGGCGTATGTTTCGTTGCCTGGCAACTCTCGTTAAAAGTTGTACGCGAACTAAATGCGTTTGTTAGATACTGACTGAGCAGCCCGGAGTCGAGCAATCGCCGCCCGAGCTGTCTTCGTCAGCTAGTTTCAAAATGGCGTACAACCAGTGCAAGTGGGAAAAGACGACAATAAAATCAGAAATATGTTATTTATTATTGTCGCACTTATTTCATCACTCCTGTCTAACAAATCATAAAGCTGTGGTGTTACGGTGGCGGCATAGTATTTCACCGTAACACCACAGCCACTCTAACCATTCATAATACATCTAACCATCACTCCCTACACTCCCTCGTCTACTTTCCCAAACGTCAACAACACATCTCATACATCCATTTCGCTGATTAACCCTTGTACCATGTCTACTGGATGTATCACGGGTAATTTTAGTCAAATGTCAGTGCTATGTTGATAGTGTTTTTACTTTTCCAATGCTGCAAATGCTGAATGCAACGTGTAAATTGCACCAAGTCAAATTGCAAAAATCTTGCAATACTTGCAAGTTATTCTTCTATTACGTGGAACAAGAATTAGCTCTATGACATCACTATATCGCGTAAATTGTAATCTAGACTGTTGACAACTGTCCTGCGTATAATTCATTTTGCATAACCAATTCAATAAAACTTAATTTATTTAGATTGTGTATTGCTGGACGTTTTACATTTTAAAAACACTAATATAGCACTGTCTTTGGACTCAAATCCCCCGTCATATGGGTGTAGTTTTGCAATCTATGTTTTGGTTCCCAGAATGGAAATTGGCAAAAACGTGACCAATTAAGAAAGTGTCATGGTTCCCAAAGTGGGTCGAACCACCAGCCTTCTTTAACATATTACGTCATTTACCGGAACAAACGCCAATAGACCGTGGTATTGCTGACCAGTATTATTGTAAATTATTTGGAACTTTTCCATAAATAATTATTAATAAACCTGATTTATATCCTGGGAAAATATTTTTTAATCTCATTAAAAGAAATACCAGTGTAAAATAGGATTATTTGTCAGCAAATTCCACCATACCTTCATATTTGTAATGTAAACTTATATGCATTAATATATGCGCAAATGATTTGTGGTGGATAAAACATTTTTTTCTTAATATCAATGCCGATTTTTTTTTTATCGATTTAGGAATATTTTAAAACTGCCTACCATTGACCGTATAGTATTCGTCGATGGTATTCTTGGCGAATGTAAAATGTCGTACGACTTTTTTTTGTGCCAGTGTGTCAGTTAGTTTAAGTGTCACGTCCCGTGCTTTACTTTAGTCGGGGTGGTTTAGTCAAAAGTTTTCTAACACTAATCTATTTCTTCTTTGGCGGATATATGGGTGCTCCTCACGCCCCTTGATTTTAAAAAATTTAATTTATCAAGTTCTTCCACTGTGCAAAGTGTTCCAAAATTAAATATAAACTACCGCTCAAAAAATCATGAAGATCAGTTCATATCTATGTGGTCCACACCGATTTTGAAAATTGTATAACCACTGGTTTTTTTTTCCCAAAAAATGTGTTTATCGTTATCAAAATTTCATTTTTTTTATATTTCTTAGGGATGTACTATTTTGATGTTATATACTGTATTCATTAAGTGTAATATTTGGCTGTGAAAGTGTTAATATCTTATGATATCTGTAATATCTGATTGGCATTACTAATAAAAATCGCACATCATCGTGACAGATTTGATATATCTAATGTAAGAACATTTGTAGTTTTTTTTATCCAACCATAAAGAGTATTACACTTTATTTGATGATGGATTATTCCTTAGATGCCTTTGACTTCTCAACTTCGGAATATCCTTTCTATTAATTCAGAGGCTATAATATACCACAAATGTCGATCAAGAGCTTTCTGGGCGCTTGTAGATATTGTTCATGCATGTTATGGTAGCGGAGTATATCTTTGTAGAGGCACAAGTCGTTCTATGGGGCACTGAAATCGGATACGTCATCCACCAAGGGCCATATAGTTTGTAAAATCACGAACGTTGGATGTCTGTTGTCTTGTAGTGATTGTTCCTGGAGGCAGTTGATCAATCTGCGTTTGTTTTAAGCATACTTTCAGACAGTAGATTAATTTCGACATCCAGCGATCCTTGTGCATAGCTCCCGGGCGCCTAAAGCCAAAGCCATCATTGTCACCATTCAAGTATGCACAAGAAAGATTTATAAATTCAAGATAATCGTCGCCATGTTTATGTGAGTCTTTTCTCACAAAAGCACAGTGTAGAAACTCGTCTTTTAAGTCAGTGACTAGCTGTGTCACACTATCATCAAAACTGCCCATATCTATTCCAGTGAGATGTGTATCTGCGCGTGGAATCATCTCCCAATTTGACCTTAACCGTGTGAATAATGCCACATCAGGAGATTTTGAAACTTCTCTTTTTAAATCCGTAAAAAATATGGCCAATCATAACTTCATCAATGTGGTGACGACATCCTGACCAGAGTAGAGCACGAGTCAATCTCTTTTGAATAGCAGTGCATGCTGCACTTACATGACCGGTATTACTGGTGGTTGTGTCAAACATAATATTAACAATAGAGTTGGCACAGTTCCATCACTAAGTTGGTAATAATTTCTCCTGACTTTTTGTCGGTTCCCGGCTTGTAATTCGGTATTCCCAGTAATTTACGTTATCCTGGTCACCGATGTAAACTGCTAGTCGCTCTTCTTTTTTACTCTCAATATCCAGACACTGCATAAGCTTCCAATCCCAATGTAAAGATGCAAATTCAGGCGGTACCCAGGATGATTTGTATTTACCAGCTATTTCATCATTAACTCCATTTTTGGCCATTGAATATGATGTATGCACTTTCGATACATCCCCTCCTGCCACCCCAATGAGGGCAGACGTATACGCTGCCTGTTGAGCCGGCGACATCTTCATACGGATATGATATTTTATATAATCAAATTAACTAAACCCAATTAATGCCATTGGTAAAGCTGCCTGTTGTTACAAATGTGCGATATTCAGTTTTTTTTGTTTACATTTGTGACCCATTTCGTTCATTTACAGTACAACTTCAACCGAATCCAAAGTTTGGAGCAGTTCAATTGTACGACCCATCAACCGGAAGATATGGTATGGTTTGTGCAGATAACTTTACAAATGTTGATGCCACAGTAACCTGTAATGAACTTGGCTATGAATATGGTATTAGTATCTGTTGTTCGGCTTTTGGTAGAAGGTATGCTAGCTACAATATCGTCAGATCCAAGATATCATGTAATGGACGTGAACCATCTTTAACGAACTGTAGTTATGAAAGAAGCTTAACTTTTTGTCCCACTAGGAAATATGCTTCAGTAGCATGCTCTAATACTTTACCAGGTCAAGGTAAGATGTTATAAATTAAACTTCTAGTTTTTATTTCACCCAAAATAATCCTCCAAATTACAAACAGATGACCTAATATAAAGTCTATTTCTTATCAATTTAAATATTTGCACCATCTTTCGCTTTGCAATAAAATCAGAATCTGAAAAACGAAACAATATACAAATATTTAATTAGAAACATTAGTGACATTTTAAAACAACTGGGAGACGGATATAAACCTAAAACTGGGGATTAATTATTGATGTTAATAACATTTTGTATTATTACGGAATCAAAATGGAACGGAACTTTTAACAGATAACGGTATAACTCGATACTGGTAACCAGCAACCGATGCATATTTACCAGGGAACAAATAAACACCGAACAGATCAAAGATTAGTTTTTGTTTTACACTTTATAGGTAAAAAAAATAGGTTGCCAGGCAACGAAACATACGCCCACACAGCAGCCAAATCGTCCGGGCAGTCAACAAGAGTTGTCGCACATTGAGGAATTATCAGAAAATCATTAAAATTGGTTTGGTTTTTATAATCAAACATTTTTTTAAATCAGATAATAATTGTGACCTCCAGAGGGACCACAAGCTAAAAAGGGTGATTTTTCGTACAATCAGGGAACATAATTCAGGAAGTAATGACCCGATGGGCGCAAATATCGAAAGGAACCAAGATCTTTGGGTTATAAACATACATGTCAAGTTTCATCAAAATCGATTCAAAATTGTGACCTCTATAGGGTCCACAACCTTGATATAACATATTTTCACACTATTCGTGTACAAACGGCGGCCATTTTGTCCGGCAATTCTAGTCCGATTTTCACGTAATTCACACTCTCTCTTCATTACCATGTAACGGTGATATAGTCCAATGTTTTTTTTTTTAAATCGGATAATAATTTTGACCTCCAGAGGGACCAAAAGCTAACAAAAGCGATTTTTCGGACAATCCGGGGACATAATTCAGGAAGTTATGATCCAATGGGCGCAAATATCGAAAGGAACCAAGATTTTTGGGTTATAAACATACATGTCAAGTTTCATCAAAATCGGTTCAAAATTGTGACCCCAATAAGGTCCACAACCTTTATATAACATATTTTCACACTATTCGCGTACAAACGGCGGCCATTTTGTCCGTCAATTTTGGTCCGATTTTCACGAAATTCAAACTCAACCTTCATAACCATAGAATGGCGATATAATCAAACGGTTTTTTAAATCGGATAACAATTTTGACCTCCAGAGGGACCACAAGCTAAAAAGGGCGATTTTTTGGACAATCAGGGGCCATAATTCAGGAAGTTACGATCCGATGGGCACAAATATCGACAGGAACCAAGATCTTTGGGTTATAAACATACATGTCAAGTTTCATCAAAATTGGTTCAAAATTGTGATCTCTATAAGGTCCGCAACCTTGATATAACATATTTTCACACTATTCACGTACAAACGGCGGCCATTTTGTCCGTCAATTTTGGTCCGATTTTCACGAAATTCGAACTCAACCTTCATAACCATGGAACGATGATATAATCAAACGGTTTTTTAAATCCAATAACAATTTTGACCTTCAGAGGGTAAAAAGGGCAATTTTTCGGACAATCAGGGGCCATAATTCAGGAAGTTACGATCCGATGGGCGCAAATATCGCAAGGAACCAAGATCTTTGGGTTATAAACATACATGTCAAGTTTCATCAAAATTGGTTCAAAATTGTGACCTCTATAAGGTCCACAACCTTGATATAACATATTTTCACACTATTCGCGTACAAACGGCGGCCATTTTGTCCGTCAATTTTAGTCCGATTTTCACGAAATTCGAACACAACCTTCATAACCATGGAACGGTGATATAATCAAACGTTTTTTTAAATCGGATAACAATTTTGACCTCCAGAGGGACCACAAGTTAAAAAGGGCGATTTTTCGGACAATCAGGGGCCATAATTCAGGAAGTTACGATCCGATTGGCGCAAATATCGAAAGGAACCAAGATCTTTGGGTTATAAACATGCATTTCAAGTTTCAGCCAAATCGGTTCAAAATTGTGACCTCTACACTGTTCACAAGCTAAAAAACATGATTTTTCGTACAATCAGGGGCCATAACCCATGAAGTTACAATCCGATACATGCCAATATCGACAGGAACCGAGATCTTAGGGTGATAAACCTATATTTTAAGTTTCATTGAAATCGGATAAAAATTGTGACCTGTAGACTGTTCACAAACAATTGTGGACGGACGGACGAACAGGGGCGACAACAATATACGTCCACATGAAAATGTGGGCGTATAAAAAAAACACAATTATAAAATTATGTTTGGGTAAAAAGAAAACACCAAAGAACACGATTATAAAGTTGTTTTTGTTTAGAACTTACGAAAGTTTAGAATTTTATCTTTCCTATTTTCAAATGCTTCCAGGATATGAGTTACAGATTGGTTCAGCGACCCAAGCTTCTAAAGGGCGAGTCCATGTCACGTATATGGGTATAAAAGGTTACATTTGTCCTGATGGATTTGACGATAATGATGCTACCGTTATTTGTAAAATGAAAGGATTTAACAAGGGTTTTGCTTATGTGCATAGACATACCTATGGATGGTCAGTCAATGATGTGAGATGGCTGTCTAATATACAGTGTACTGGTACCGAATCATCGCTAAATAGATGTGGTGGAATGGTTTGGGGTGATGCCGATAACTGCTCTTCGGTCGGTGATGCCGCTGTTTATTGTTATCAAAACACAGGTATTATTATCCATTGAGTAGAAAAGGTTACAATAGATTCTACCCACTAATTCTAATGTAAACTTATTGCATTTCCAATGAGCGAAACGATATAGTACATCTTATAAACTTGGAAATGAAATAGGGTTTAATGTCATACTGTTCTGTTTCGTCTGGGCTAATGAAGATGGGCATACGTCATACAGTGTTCTATGAGAGAAGTTTCGTCCGGACAGCTGCAATTTGACCTACTCTTATATCGAATTCTAACTGCCAAGTGATCTTTTATGTGCAAGCCCATGTATACACGGGACCTCGGTTATTGTTTCATCCGAAGGACGAGACAATTGTCCTTGTCAGACCCTCCGGCTAGCTACCGGGTGTCTTACCCACAAAACTTGAAAAATAAAGATTTATATAATGTAAAATCATTGTATTTGTGTTAAAACTATACCCGGTAATCCCAGTTCTGATTTAATAACGTATAATACTCAGACCAAACATAGTGGTCTTCATTTTTATTTTTGATACAGTTATACTGTACTATCCTTCAAATATTTGATTTTTTTCTAAGAGATAATGGAAATAGATAAAGATAGCCTGTTTTTTATTGTATCCTACAGGGCTCCAAGTTCGTTTAAATGGAACAAGAAGAGGTTCGGGAAGGGCAGAGGTGGCCATTGATGGTGTTTGGGGTAAACTCTGTTATTACTCGTCTTCCTACAGCTCTAGAAACAAGATTGCTTATATTATCTGCCGAGAGGAAGGTTTCGAAGGAGGAATATCTACCGCAGGAACACACAATCAAGGCACTGGTCCTATTTATATAACTAATGTATACTGTGAAGGAAGAGAAAATTCTCTTAAAGAATGTGCTATAACCTGGGGTACAACCTATACGTGTTACCATGTTAATGTCAGGTGTCATGGGCAAGGTTAGTGGAAATAATTGAATATAATGTTTTAACACACCAATAAATATATATGTCTAATTTTCCATCAGAGACCCTTTGTCGACTAAAAAGGTGATCTGTGCTGTTAATTTATTGGGTGTTGATATATTGAATATTTACGATATAGTCCGGTGGCTGAAGAGGGGAGGGGGGGGGGTCGCCATCCGAGCTGGAATTTATGAGACCAGGTTTTTCTAGACCAGTTGTTTGTTTAGATTCCGAATCTGGGTGGTGATCAGGCGTTTGATGGGGCTTTTTTCGGGATATAGGGAGTCAAATGTCTACAATGAACGTGGGAGTGTGGTGGGGGGAGGCGGAATGACATGTTGATATAATATATTAATAAAACATAAATTTCGAGGACTTTCTATCTTTAAAAAAATGTTTATGATGCCAATGACAACTGTTTTGATTTGAGGGGATTTGGGGTGGAGTAGCAGGTGCGGGTGTGCGTATGTGGAGGGGGAGTTGACATTATGTTGCCATAAATGAAGATCATGTTATATATTAATAAAACATAAATTTCTAGGAATAACAATCTCTAAATAAGTCTTTAGGATGTACCTAGACAACAGTTTGATTTATGGGATGGAGGTAGCAGGTGTGCGTGTGTAGAGGGGTGGGTGGAGGGGTGAGTGGGGATAAAAGTGGCGGGAAATGAGTTCACGTTGATATTAATGATGATTGTCTAGTATTTTGATGAAACATCTCTAAATGTGTGTATAAGATTCCCATTGTGTCGGGTGGACGACGGGGTGGGTTTCCGTATACGTGTGTGTATGGGGGGGGGGGGCTGACAACATGTATTTTTGTGGACAGAAGTCATTTCGTTCATAATTGAGCTTAAAATTGTATTTCGTTAACGTTTTCGTTCAAAATATTAAATTATAATCTAAGAATGTAAATCAAAATCACAGTAACTCAGAGATGTGCTTAGTTATTAGTTTATGCATAGTCATCATCAAAAGATTTAAAATGAAATGCCCATATGATTGAGGTTAATATTTTCTCGGTTGCTCACATATCCCTTGGATATGCTTCAGAAACCATTTCACATTGTAAATCTCTATTCCAGCCCTGCAGTGTATACGGCAAGGTGGTAATAAAGAAATGTCTGTTATTTATTCATGCTGAACTTCTTTTTTCTAGCGTTATCTACTGATGTAAGTCGTCTATTCGCGATATTGTCTACCTTTGCCCATCTCTAAACTACAGAAGAACAATTACTGTATTTTGCCCGTCTAGTTATCGGTCAAAATTTAGATCATCGTTTGAGAAGAGAATGATTGGGATGTCTATTTCGCTCGAGCAAGAATGCAAAATACAATATTTTTCAGCACCTCCATTAATTTGAAATGCGAAGAGGAGTGGGTAAGACATTTTGCTGTCCTACTGGTTAGTGGTCGGTTCTAGGATATTCTCAACACTAATCAGTGGTAATGACTGTCTGTCTTTCTTTTCCAAGATAATCCCATCTTTCTAACAATTTATGAGGAGCTTTGACGACGTAATTGCTGGTTTAAAAAAATGTTTGTACCTTGTACTAGAAGAAAGATCTTCTGGGGAAATTTTAATTGTGATGAAAAATAACAAAACTTTCTACATATTACCATCTTGCCTGGAGATTTACAATGTGAATGGGTATCTGAGGCATGCGACGTATATGAAAGTACCATTATAATTTAATATTTTGAATGACGATATTGGTACTGAACGAAAAACTCGAGAAAACATTTTTCAGATCAATTTGGAACTAAGGGGTTTCTCTTCCCCAAAAAACATTTATCCCACCCCCTCCCCCAAACTATGGTAATCTTATACCCATATTTAGAGATGTGTAATGGAATTAAAAAGTAATGTTTTTACCAAGCTCTAAGAAAATCATCATTTAAATCAACACGAACTCATTTCCCACCCCTCCACTCCACACCTGCTACCTCCACCTCATAAATCCAACAGTTGTCCAGGGGCATCATAAACACTTATTTAGAGATTGACAGTCCTAGAAATTTATGTTTTATTAATATATAACATGATCATTATTTATGTCAACACAATGAGCCCCCCCCCCCTCCACATACACCTGCTACCTCCACCCCACCTCCCCACAAACCAAAACAGTTGTCAAGGGCATCATTTATTTAAAGATGGACAGTCCTAGAAATGTATTTTATTAATGTATTATGTCAACCTGTCATTCCGCCCCCACTCCCTTTATCTCGTAAAAGCCCCCTCAAACGCCTGATCACCACCCAGATTCGAAATCTACACAAAAAACTGGACTAGAAAAACTTGGTCTCATAAATTCACAGCTCGGGTGGCGATCACCACCCCCCCTCCCCCCTCTTCAGCCACCGGACTAATATTTATTTTTGGAAGCTTTTGTATGACTGAAAGCGTAAATAAACATCAGTATGTAACCCTGACATTACAAGGAATTTTCGCGTATGGAATACCATATCCGTCGACGATGTTGAGTCATTGGGTATCTGTGACGGCCATATATATAGTAATATAACCGTGGAAGGTTGTAAGTGCCACTAATGACCCAAATAGCTATTTTGCATAGGATGACTAATCACATTTAGAGGCTTCTCTATGCAAAATTTCAGAACTGTAAGGTCGTAACTTTCACAAAAACATTGCTATTAAAATTTTGATATCCTTATTGCGTTATTAAGATTGGAATAGGTTTTCCTCTCATATCTTAAAAACTAAATCCGACAATTTTTGACACATAAGAACTATGACATCGATCGGTTAAGAGAATCTTATTGAATTTACATTAATTGCGTTTGGTCTCATTATGAAATCTCATAATCAATCTTATAATGTACTTAATTAAAATAGCCACCTTTCTCACGTTAATAACCTAATCTATTTACAAATGTGCTTTGAGAGAAATCAGGCGAAGAAGCCTATAAATTGAATGTATATACATGTATTTTAACATCACAAAGTGTGTGTGTGTATGTGTGGGGTGGGGTCCACTCTATAAAACAAGATTATTTGGAGACTAACTTAGGCATGTGGAACATCTTTTTATTTCAGTACCTCGCTATTTTGGGGTCTTGTAGCGTCGGGGTATCCACGGAATCTAAAAAAAACCAACAAGGTCTTGACACCTTATGATTATAAAGATTATAGACCTCATGATCTACATTTCGCTGGGCATTGAAATTTTGATGAACACCTAGATTTCGTCAGCTATCATATCCTATTTTGTATCTTTGTATATATTACCCGTTTATTGAAAATATCATTCTGCTCCGTAATCACAAAATGGAAAATATCTTTTCTTCCAATAGTTCGTGTTTTCGGAGTTGGAAATAGACCTGACTATGGCAGGCTCGAAATAAAGCAAGGCAATTCATATATTCCTGTTTGTGATGACCAGTTCACTGATGAAACAGCCAGTGTCGCATGCAAAGAATTGGGTTACCTAGACGGCAAGATGCAGTGCTGTAACGCAATTGGTCAGCTGTATTATTCCGATACCAAACCGAATATCACCATCACCAATTGTACTGGCACTGAATCAAGTCTTACGTCATGTCATTATACGACAGGTGTCTGTGCTTCAGGAAATTACGTCACAGTATATTGTTCAGCAACACCCATTAAGGTCGGCAGTAAGTGTTTCAGATCATTGATTTCCTGTAATAGTTACGTCATATTCATTGATATAATGTAGACAGGACATGTAAAGCATAAAGGCAACCATGTGACTTAAGGATAGTGTTACTATATTTTAAAAAAATGAAATAAAAATAATTACCTCGTAACTATAGTGTTTACGTACGAATATTTATCACGCCAATATTAACACTATCATCAATCGATCTAACCACCAGCTGATCTTTACTGAGACTACCCTTCTCCCACCGCGGTTACGATTAACCTTTGTTATTTAATTTGTTTATCTAGGTATAGTAGTGAAGATTGACAATTCACTATCAAAAGGTGTTGTAAATGCTTCTAAGTATGGTTTCTATGGGCCAATATGTAATATTGGATGGACAGACGCAGAAGCCAATGTTGCGTGTAAGCAAACCGGTAAACTTGGCGGTGTTGCCGTGTATACAACAACACGTCCGAGTCAGCCCATGGTACTAGGAGGATACAACTGTACTGGTACTGAAGCAAGTTTAGATGATTGCAGTTCTAAAGGTTTTGGTGAAGATAAAGGGTGTTCTGCTAGCTATAATAATAGGCCAGTTGCCGGTGCCCTGTGTTATAATAATGGGGGTAAGTTAAGTTGGGTCACATTCAAAAAGTGCACTGCATATTTATTTTGATGGGCTGTGAAAAGAGTGTTTTCGAAATATTGTTCACATTTCGTCGGATAAGTGTAAAAAGGGTATATCTCAGGTGTGTCGGCGAAGTGTCAAAAGGGTGTATCTCAGAATTTCTAAGATTAGGAAATAGAGCATTTTGCATTTCATAATTTTTTCCACAAATCAAGATACAAAATTTGGACACATGATACCCAGAACAGTTCTAATTGGCGTAGAGATACACAACTTAGACAGAAATGTGCATATTAATTGGGGAGAGAGAGAGAAGAGAAATGGGGTTTAACGTTCACCCAACACAAACTAGGTCATTTCGGCACTAACATATGGTTTAATTTTATTTCAATAATTCGCTTGCGCGTAGGAGTCTTTAGCAGTGGGAGGAAACCGGAGTGCCCGGAGGAAACCCACAAGGTTGAGAAGGCGCCCCTATTTCCATGCCACATACGCTCACACCAGGGCTCGAAACCACACCCGCAAGCTAGCGGTGACCGGCCAGCTAGAGGTCGACGCGCGGCACTCTAGACCACTAGCCCCCCCCCCCCAAATTAATTGCGATATTTTAAAAAACAAAAAAGTGTATTTGACTAATTTCCCGAGATACACCCTTTTGACACTTCACCCACGAGTTGTAACATTTCTGTTGATACTTTGTTCAAATTAGACCGAGAACACTGGAAATACGGGGTTAAACAGAATTTATAAATCTTTGGTAAAGAACAGTATATTGTCAGCACCAACAATACGCCCAGCAGCAGTGTGGTTCTGAATTTCGATAGGGCTCAATGCTTATGAACAGCTGAATAACTACAGGAAGTCTCAGAATTTATAGGTGCATATAAAGGCCCATTCTCACGGTAGTATCTACATGTAGATTACAAAATCGTATATAAATGAGTTGATACGACTTGGAATCTCGCGATAATCTCGTCTTGTCTTAGCATAATGGCGTCATCAAGCGACGAAGAACCACTGGCTATCATTGCCCTACATTTGATAAATAAGAACAAAAAGAAAGGAGAAAACCCAAATCCGTCTGGGTTAGGCTGTGCGAGGTAAAAATTGACAAAATTCTCTGTCTCAGTTTTGCTGAGCGGCTCTTGATGGGTGCGCTTCGCGTCCGTGTTTACAAACAACAAGGAGAGAAAACTCGTGTTTGTACTAACACTCGACGTCTCTGATTGGTCAATTTCATACGATCTGTTGACTGTTATAGGGAAGTTTCTATTTCACCCAACTCGCTTTCAACTGGTTGGGAGCTTGTAAAAGTCGGTACGGCTAGGGTGTTCTCACACTGCAACTCGGGTCGATACTACCAGGCGCGGATGCAGGATTTTTTGCAGAGGGGGGTCCAGGTTTGATAATTGCCACCGCCACCATTACCCGGGCGTTTGGGGGCCCTCCCGCAGAAAAATATGGTAAATTAGATTCAATTTGGTGCATTCTGATGTATTTCCGGAAGGTAAATTCCAAAATTACAGGTCTAAAAATCGCCAATAAAATCGCATAAAAAATTTTTCAAGTCTGAGCAGGGGGGGGGGGGGATCCCTCTGGATCCGCGCCTGACTACAAGTAGTTACTACAAATCGCACCGTGAGAATGGGCCTTAAGAATCCCAATTGATTTGTATTTTGCGAAACATATATTATCATTTTTATTCTTTCATCAGGTATTGGTATTCAGTTGGTTAATGGTACGAAAAAGGCTGGTCGAGTAAGGATACTATATGAGACAACATGGGGACGTGTCTGTCAGACATATCTGAGTTCGTCAACTGCTAATGTGGCCTGTCGTCAGTTAGGATTTAGAGGTGGCTCTATCGATCCTACCTATTCCACGAAAATTCAGGTAATTAGGGGTTCAGCAACTCTAGTGGGAACACATCTGAAATTGTTGTATGCTATTTTATTATATTTAATGATAGACGAAGTTTCTGTTTAAAATTTGATAAAGGTCTCGGTTCCTCGGGATTTTCTGGCGCGGTCTCTCATTGTCAGTTGTGGAGGGCCCGACAAGGAGTGTCCAATCGTACGGACGGGGCGCAAAATCGAGGTCTAGTGTACATATTGGTGTGAACGTAACAAAACCGTTGAAAATTGTCTGGGCAAACTTACCCGCATGACCCACTATATGACGTAAGTTCGTATTCATTATCTTAGTCGGTGCAGAAAAGTAAGAAGTTTATCCTCATTTCATTTCGTTCAACTTTTGAAGCCTCCTTTTTGTACACTCTGATTAAAACACACGTTTCGTTTTTATAGTTTAACCTTTCGTTTCGCGTGTCTTCACAACACGATAGTTTTGGAATATTTGACGGCCGCAACGGCGTCTTGCTATTTCAGCCCGTAAAATTAGTGTTTTGTTAGATTTAGGGCACTTTATTTTGCTTCTTGTTTCGTTTTTTATTGTTTAAACTTTCGTTTCGCGTGTCTTCACAACACGATAGGACATAGGCGTATGGGCTCGATGACAGTTAGGCGGCAGAACCCGAAATGGCCGAATAAAATATCGGGTTTACAGGGCGCGAAGCGGAGCTTAACTTGTAATCCCCCACCAAGAAAAATTTGGAATATTTTACAGCTGCAAACACGTTTTGCTGCCATTTCAACTCGTGAACAAAGCAAATTCAAAGTGGTATAATATAGCTTAATTAAGGTGTTTGCAATCAATCGTTTACAGTCCACGAAAACGGTTCGGTGGGAAAAATATTTTGAAAATTTAACTACCGCAAACGCGATTTCCTGCTACTTCAGTCTGTAAATACAGCAGCTTCAACTGACCTTGTATGGACCCCCGAAGAAAGTTTCGGAATATTCGACGGCTGCCACGGCGTCTTGCTATTTCAGCCCGTAAAATTAGTGTTTTGTTAGATTTAGGGCACTTTATTTTGCTTCTTGTTTTTTACTTTACCTGCCTGGCCGTAAAGTCAGCTTTCCCGAAAGTTAGGAGGCAGCTGCCCCTTGCCCCTCCCCCTGGCTGGTACGCCTATGCGATAGGATGTTGTTACATGAAACAGGCATTCAAGTTGATGTGAGGAATTAGTCAACGAAACGGTCTGTTATGGCATGTTCTTGGCATACTCTTTACAGAACTGTTTGTAAACCACTAGAAACGTCAACGCTGATTGATAAATCAGTGCGGACGCCATAGGCCCAAAAGCTGCTCTTATGACCCCTGACGTGACATCCCTGAAATCTGGCCAGATCTTCATGTAGTGTAGGCCATATGAAGTATAAAAACAAACGAAATATAGATCTGTATTTTAATTAGATTGCCTTTTGCAGTGTGTTTGTTGAACGTGTTATTTACACGAAATTGTAGAATAACACCGCCTTAAATCCCTGGATGTAGCATCTAAACTTATTTTAAGGCACGACCCTATTAACCATCTAATTTAATTAGCCAATGTGTTCTTTGCAAGCTACACGTGAGCTGTGTATAACACGCAGCAGAATTTCGTGACTTCAAATGAAATATGCAGTACAGTTAGAGATACTACAATCTTAATCAACAATACCATATATGATCACTTCTGTCCATCTTCCCAAATTGTTAGAGGCTTTATAAGCAGGAGTTTACTCAAAGTTAACAGACAGCCACAGACGGAGTGCAGACGGCGAGCAGACGACGAGACGGCAGAGACCGGCGTAAGGACTCGACCGGGTTCAGCCGCTCAGCGGGGCGGAATGGCGGGGTTGATATATTTAGCCCACCGATGTAGTCTAGTCATCGACGTAGTAATAGTTCCGGTATAGTTTAGTTAGTTTCTGTAATGTTGGTGTAGGCCTATTTATGTATTTGTTTGATATTCTGTTCCCGTTTGTAAAAAATCATATATTTACGAAACTGATTCTGTTATCACTTACAATAGTGTTACACATACTTTCAAAAAGAATATCTGATCTATTCGATGCAGTATAGATATTCCTAATGTATATGAGTGTCGTTTATGTATTATATATGATATTATTTTACATTATGGTCAGCGTGGGAAGGTATGGATGGGTAATTTGGGTTGTTCAGGAATAGAATCCTCGCTATTCAAGTGTCGCAGCTATAGTTGGAATCCCAGCACATACAGTTATACCTATCCTTTTTCCAGATGTTATGATCTTGGTGTTTTCTGCTATAATGATAGTAAGTTGTCAGTATGCTTCATCAAAGTAATTGCGCGCTATTTCTTCAATTTGCCTCCACTTTGTATAAATATGCATTCTAAAATTGCGCATCTGGCATAATTAAAATTTGATTTTATTCTATACGAATGTCTACAATTAGACGGAGCATAATATTAAGGAATACGGACAATATTGTTTTATTGTTTTAGTTCGATTAACGGCTGGTGGTACTCCATCTGTCGGAATGGTTAACGTCTACTGGAATAAACATTGGGAATTCGTCTGTGATCACAATTGGTCTCCTACAAATACAAGTAAGTGATATTCCAACGTTACGGGCTTCGGTTACGGTAGTTAATAATTGTATCCACTTACAGTGCTATCTTTGGGTTAAAACAGGCAATTTCTTGCCCATTTACGTAAATGTGTTCCATGCCTGGGTGTTGACTTCAGACGCGATTGACACAACATTTAATCCTTACTATCTCTGACTAGCTGACACCGTTGACTTATTATTTCCAATAGTGTACCATATTTCTGAAGCAAAGGCCCGAGAAATCCCTCCCTGGCGATTGCTGGATTGGCTTCTAGATACTTGAACTTTTCGGAGAGTGTGTCTATTCTTCTCGTTTAATTAAATCTAACACTGATACAGCAACATGACAGCCCTACGTTAAATCTGGGTCTTCCCTAAAATTTAGGACAGTGATTTGAGGTATTAAAAACGGTGAAGGTATGTTCGTTTCCAAACAGTATTGTTTAAATTTTATTCCATTTGATAGCCCCGTGTGTCACTAATTTTACTGCAATATTCTGCTATACACTGGGTAATTGCGTATAATAAAATCGTGAGTCAAGACGTAACGTTATGTAAACATATTTGGTCCAATTTGGCGGACTGTCTTAAGCGCAATACTTTTGTAACCCAGTTAGCCATTGGTTGTTAATCGGACTATTGACCAGTGATAATTTAGAACAGGATTTGTTTTTTTCTTTTACAGCAGTGAGTAGTGGAGTTAGCTCTAATTAAACAAAACACTGCGAGGAGTATGCGGGCAACTTGCCAATTGTACATTATCTGTACTAACATTGACTCGCGTGGCGTATTTCATTGAAAAGCACGTGTGGGATTGTGTCTGTATTTTAAGTTGTTTAATGGTCTCGAGCTAAAGACATTGTGTAATATATTGAAGGAAGATTCGGCTAATGCCTCGTGCAGTATCAATATATTACTAAATGTTTCGCTCTCGACCATTAAACCACACCTAATGTGTATAATGTATAGAACGTGGTTAGAAATCATATAGGAATCATTAATTAGCAGGTGTGCAACTAGCTGTAGAAAATGTCACTATTGGTGTAAAAGTGTGGCTAATTGTAACACTATTGAATATGCAAACCTGGAAACAGTGGTGCATATAATTCAGTAGTCACAGTTTTAACAATTTGGTGACAAAACACCTACTTAATGACTACTACCTGACTAATGGCGACTTTGATCTATTAGTGTCGTATATATTCGTTTATAAAAAATAGTCAACGATATCAACCTTACAGTGTATCTATGTTGTTTTCTGTAGGAGTAGCTTGTAAAGAGTTAGGTTATGATGATGGCGTCATGCCATGTTGTGGAGTTTTTGGTACGGGTCCATCAGCTGCAATGGATAATGTAAGATGCACTGGTTCAGAAAGTCGTCTTGTTGACTGCCCCCACAATAATTCAATTTCACGATCCTGTTTCAACCACAATGTGGCGTTAATCTGTTACAATGGGTCAAAACCAAAAAGTAAGTCTAATATCCACGCCTAAAAAATATTCAATTTATGTCATGTTATGTCAGATAGGCTTTGTGCATTAATATACTACAGTACAAATACGTATACTGTTGTAAATGAAGAAATATATATCCATTGGATTGTAGTAATTCATTCAGTGTCAGTATGCAATGTTTATTTACTACCTAAATAGTTTTTTTGTGTGTAATTATAAATAATAATAAGTATTCTTATATTGCGCTAAACTCCAGAACAAAGTGTCTGCTCAAAGCCCTAACAAAATTAAGGTTATCTCAATAAAGTGTCAAAAGAGTATGTCTTTTAACATGATTTAAATGTTGTTAGTGACGGGCAAATTTGATACATACGGGTGGTGAATTCAACTTAATTGCAGCTGCAACTTCCAAGGACTTGAATCTTTGTAGATATATTTATCTTTTTTTACAGCCTACACCTGGAGCATCGGTGGTGGTAATAATTATACAGGAGAAGTAATAATTAATTATTTGGGTATAAATGGTAGCATCTGTTCTGATGATTGGGATGATAACGATGCCAGGGTAGCTTGTAGAGAACTGGGTTATAGAAATGGAACAGCATATAAACATTTTAGATATGAGTTTTCGTCTTCTAATGGACCTTACTGGATTAGTAAAATGGCCTGCACTGGTACAGAACCAAACCTTATATCCTGTTCAACAACTATAGCATTGGGGGACGTTAAAACTTGTGCAAATAGACATGTAGCTGGCATTCTTTGTACTGATTCCTCAGGTATTTTAACCAAAAAAGCCATTTGGTTCCTTTTCTATGTAGAAAATATTTGCATTTCTGTTATTAGTTATCTTTTTATTTCTAAATCTGAACTTTATTTTCTAATTTTCAAGATTCGTTTCAATTTTGTAATTTAAATTTAAAGTTTAATTCTAAACTTTATATTTAAATTTTATAATTTTAAATTTTATAATTTTATAATTTTAAAATTTTATAATTTTATAATTTTATAATTTTAAATTTTATAATTTTAGCCTTTAATTCTAAACCATAATGTATAATTTTAAAAGTTTTGAACTCAGCCAAATAATTTCGGCATTAAATTATGGTTCAATTTTAATTCAAAAAAATTGTTTTAGTAGTGGGAGGAAACCTGTACAAGCTGGGGATCGAGTCCATGCCACTTGACTGGATGACAGATCTTGTAAAAAAAATAATCTACAAAAAAATTTTACAAAATTAAAAAATATAAAATTAACTTACAAAATTAAAAAATAAAATAGAAATGTACTTACAAAATTAAAAAAAAATAAAGATATATTATGTTAGATTTAGATAAAGAACTAGCGATTCTTGTTATAATCGTTCGAAAGTAGATAACGTAAAATCAATAATTTGTAAATTTCATTCAAATTACTCTATTGAAAGCCACGCTTTTAGCCTTTGAAGGTTTGCAATAAGTTCAACCACCGAACTGGTTGATCGAAGCTAAATCTCGTTCCTCCATGTTTGATTAGATCAAAGTATCGCTGAACCATTGTAATCTATTTAATATCGGAGAAATCTGATGCCATCGATAGTTGTTTAAGGCTTGAATCAGTAAATTGATGTATAATTAATACTTTAAAAAACATTTCAGACCTAAAGAAGACTTGCATAATGCATGTTTAACTTACAAAATTAAAAAACATAAAAATTTAATTTCAAAATTATAAAAGCTTCCGTGCTATAGTCATCTGCAGTTTAGAAACAATAGCTGAGGTTCGTCTTCATGTAGAAGTTATGCACTTTGATTAACCCTTTCAGATATTTTAGTTTAGCCATTTATCTATCCATTAAGACACGTTACGTACTGTTGTATCTGTATAGTTAAATAATTACTTTATATAAGCTAAATTGGGCATGTATATACAAACCAGGGTTTAGCAAAATATTTTTATCCGGGGTCAGAAATTGGCAGTGACTGTTTTATTTGGGTTCGCTCGGTTTGCAACAGCTTGAAGTCTCCGGTATCCAGTTATCTTCATTGATCAGTGAAGGTATGTTATAGCGTCTTATCTGTAGACTTGGACATGATTTTTTTTCTTTAAACTATTCTTTGGTGTTAATTGAGTGACGATCAGAATAACTGGACAGAAAATGTTTGCATAACATGATTGATGAAATATAAAGCACTTTTTTTAAACAGGTATTTACTATAGAATAACTGGTGGACCACAAGATAACATAGGAAGGGCTGAAGTATCTGTGGATGGAGTTTGGGGTTCTATTTGTGGATATAGCTTTGATGATCGAGACGCCAATGTCTTCTGTCGATCTCTTGGCTACAGTAGCGGAGGGGCAAAGCAAAAACTTTATCCGAACACTACAGGACCAGTTTATTCATCGTCTTTCCATTGTACTGGAGATGAATCACAATTAGCAGATTGTCCACACAGGGGATGGAAGAAGGCGCCTGTCAATACATATTATTGCAGGAATCACAGAAATGATGTTTGGATTGTTTGTTATGAAAAGGGTAAGGGGAATTTTGGTTTCTAACAAAATGAGATATATATTCTGTGGGTATAGCTATATTCTAGCGATTGTATCTAAGTGTTCAGTTATTTTCCCATCCGTGATACGTCAATGCCTTTTTAAAGTTTTGATAGATTTTCGTGTCGCGTATGTACACTGAAAAAAAACTTGTGTTGAAACAACACAAACTTGTGTTGTTTTCAACACAAGTTGGGTGTTACTATTTAACAACACAAACTTGTGTTGAAACAACACAAACTTGTGTTAAATGCTGAAACAACACAAGACTTGTGTTAAAATTTGTCAAACAACACAAACTTGTGTTGAAACTTGTGTGAAAATCTACACAATACTTGTGTTGAAATTTCTGAAACTTGTGTTGAAATTTCTGAAACTTGTGTTGAAATTTCTGAAACTTGTGTTGAAACTTGTGTTGAAATTTCTGAAACTTGTGTTGAAATTTCTGAAACTTGTGTTGAAATTTCTGAAACTTGTGTGGTTTCATATACAAACTTGTGTATAACCATCAACAAAAACTTGTGTTGTATTTCCCCCAATTTATATCCAATATAGCAACCTTTCCCATGCAGCATCCCTCCTTTTGCTCTGTTTAATCTGCAAAGTTTGATAACATGAGGTAACAATAATTTTTTTTTTGTTAAATATTTATTTATTCATAAAATGATGTTTGGAATGTTAACAGAAAAATAATATTAATAAAATTGTGTTAAATAATGCCCCTCCCCATCACAAACTATAAAATAGCTATTTAAATTTTTCTTTACCCATTAACAAGTACTAAGCATATAAAGACAGTATCCCTACCCCATACCCCCAAAATATATAATTCAAATATATTTAAATTTAATAAGATATTATACGATAAATTATCCACTAATTTGAATTACTTTCAAACAGTGAAAAGTGTTATAAGTTGAATTACAAGTGATTAGTGAGTAATCTAGAAATAACTAGCATACACAGAAAATTAACAAAAGAAAAATGACCTATTTTACAGTAGTAATAAAATGGTGTAGAACTCTTTCCTCATTAGGAAAAAAAAAAACAAACAAAATAAATATTTTGTGCATATAAGGAGCAAAGCATCAAGACTGCAGGATTGAAATATAAAAATATCAGAGACAATGGCAAATATTGAATAATATGTACAAAATATTTATATACAATTACAAATTATAAGCAATGGGAAGCCATGGTGAGTATAAGGCGTTGGCCGAGAAATTTCAACTGGAGTCCCAAGCATAGTTCCTCCATGTCAGTAGTGTAGGACGTGGGAAGGGACAATATATAGTTATTTGGATAGGACAAAAAACCTCGATCTAATGTACACATTGCCGTGTATTTTAAAGAAGAGATAGAAATGAGATTAAGCGCCCACTTGACACAAACTGGGTACAAGCCTGGATCAAAGCCACTTCGACTGTGTTCACTTTAAAGTACCCTTGACAATTGACATATTTGACTCATTGCCAGACCTCCTGCTGATCCAATGTGTGCCTGTTAACCATTCGACCCCCTGAGTTCCCTTTAATGATTCCTTGACAGTTGAAATATTTCATATAAGAGTAGACTGTAAGGCAAAATCACCCTAATAACACAGAAAAGTGGGATATTAAACCTTATTTCGTTTCATAAGCAAGGAAAAGTCACCTTAATGTAGGTCAAGGTTTTTTGTAATTCTGGGTATATCTGATCTACATTTGGTTTCTAGATAATGTCTATTAAATACTTTTATGATTTCCGACCAAATTTTAAGTGATTTATATGTCACTTTACTTTCTATATTATACAGAAATTAATAAGAGGATTAAAATCTAATTGTGTTTTCGAAGAATACTTAACATTACAAACAAAAAATAAATATATAAAAATTGGGTCAAATGCATTCTTTTCCAGAATTATAAAATAAATTGATGCTTGGTTTCTCTTCTTTTTATCATTCATTAAATTCTCCTCCGAGGGTGCTTCAGCCTAAAAAATAAAAAGTGGGAAATAAGAATACTTTCTATATGGTTCATAATGTTTTTAAATAAACAATTTAGTTTGCCACATCAAGACTTAGTTTCTATTTTGTTTCAACTTTGCGTAACACTCCTTATGTCTTGTTAAGTCACAGGCTCAGACAAAATATAATGCTCAAATGAAATAGGTTAGAGTCAGAGAAAGAGAGAAATGGGGTTTAACATCCACTTGACACAAACTAGGTCATTTTGGGACCGACATAAGATTTAATTTTATTTCAATAATTCGCTTGCGCTGAGGGGTCATTAGGTGTGAGAGCAACCGGAGGACCTGCAGCTTTATGATACAGCGCGAAGGTCCTAACCATCCGGCCATCCAGCCGGCCATCCACCCCCACCCCCTTAGAAGTCACAAAAAGGCCTTGAGATTTTGGACTGAAATTTTGCACGGTACCGCGACCCTAAGGCATACTCTTGTATCGAATTCCAATTGCCAAAGGATCTTTTACATGCATGCCAATGTGAACACAGGACCATGTTTTGTTGTTCAATCTGAACAACTAGACGAATGTCCTTGTCAGGCCTTGTCAACATTGGGAGCAAACCTGCAGCCTTAAAATATGAGGGCCAGTGTCTTACCCACCTCGACTCTCCACAAATGAGACAGTCATATGTGCACATACATGTATGTGTATACTTTTACTAAATTGAATTTTATATTTTAAAATAATAAACTGAAATGGAGGCTAATGTCACCTCCGCTCCAACCGGGCTATATTGTGCCAAACACATTTAATGGCGAGATTTCAAATTACCATAACAACAATCTTTTCTATTAGAATTGAACACTCACCCTCCAAAAACCTCATTCTTTCAGCTCTTTCTTCTCCCATATTTGTTTTTTTTTTTCTTTTTTTTATTATATGATGTTTTATTTGCTATGGCATCTAATATGGAAACTGAAAAATATGAATATGTGACATGTAATTAACTGGGTATGTCCCATTGTTGGTTTTTAGAAAATACCGACTTTTCTAGAAAAGCTGTGGACACACCAGAATGATGTGTTCAAATTATTTGCCCAATTCAATTGGCGCATAAGTGCAGCTGAATGAGTGGATACTCCAAGTCTAGTGGTCTAGAGTGCCGCGCTTCGACCTCTAGCTGGCCGCTAATCTCTGGCTTGCGGCTGTGGTTTCGAGCCCTTGTGTGAGTGCATGTGGTATGAAATAGGTTAGAGTCAGAGAAAGAGAGAAATGGGGTTGAACATCCACTTGACACAAACTAGGTCATTTTGGGACCAACATATGGTTTAATTTTATTTCAATAATTCGCTTGCGCCGAGGGGTCATGAGGAGTGAGAGCAACCGGAGGACCTGCAGCTTTATGATACAGCGCAAATGTCCTAACCATCCGGCCATCCAACCGGCAATTCACCCCCACCCCCTTAGAAGTCACAAAAAGGCCTTGAGATTTTGGACGGTACCGCGACCCTAAGGCATACTCTTGTATCAAATTCCAATTGCCAAAGGATCTTTTACATGCATGCCAATGTGAACACAGGACCATGTTTTGTTGTTCAATCTGAACAACTAGAGGAATGTCCTTGTCAGGCCCTACATCCTGAATTTTCTATGTCAACATTGGGAGCAAACCTGCAGCCTTAAAATATGAGGGCCAGTGTCTTACCCACCTCGACTCTCCACAAATGAGACAGTCATATGTGCACATACATGTATGTGTATACTTTTACTAAATTGAATTTTATATTTCAAAATAATAAACTAATAAACTGAAATGGAGGCTAATGTCACCTCCGCTCCAACCGGGGTATATTGTGCCAAACACATTTAACAACAATCTTTTCTATTAGAATTGAACACTCACCCTCCAAAAACCTCGTTCTTTCAGCTCTTTCTTCTCCCATATATGTTTTTTTCTCTTATTTTAATATTTTAAGTTTTATTTGCTATGGCATCGAATATGGAAACTGTAAAATATGAATATGTGACATGTAATTAACTGGGTATGCCCCATTGTTGGTTTTTAGAAAATAGGCCTACAGACTTTTCTAGAAAAGCTGTGGACACACCAGAATGATGTGTTCAAATCATTTGCCCAATTCAATTGGCGCATAATTGCAGCTGAATGAGTGGATACTCCAAGTCTAGTGTTCTAGAGTGCCGCGCTTCGACCTTTAGCTTGCTCACCTCTGGCTTGTGGCTGTGGTTTCGAGCACTGGTGTGAGTGCATGTGGTATGGAGATAGGGGCGTCTTCTCAACCTAGTGGGCTTCCTCCGGGCACTCCGGTTTCCTCCCACTGCTAAAGGCCCCTACGTGCAAACGAATTATTGAAATAAAATTAAACCATATGTTAGTCCCGAAAAGACCTAGTTTGTGTTGAGTGGACGTTAACCCCATTTCTCTCTCTCTCTCTCCATTGTCAGATTCACCACTCCGTTACATTACCTTTTACGTCACATGATTTAACATTTGTCTTCAAAAAATTCATGTGACTTTTTGATATAAATGTGTGCTTATTGGCTAATGAATTCTAAAACCAGACGAATGCTTCAACAAAGCCGGCACACCAATCAAATATCGTTCAGCCAAATATATCAAACCTGTTTGATTTGGGCGAATGTCAGTGTACACACTACATGAATTTTAGCGCTGATTGATTCAGCAGAATCCTTCTGCTAGTGTGTCCAGCGCTGCCGATTTACGTTTATACTTATGCAAATATCATATTTGAAATAGACCATTCTGTTATGCAACAAACACTAGCAACAACTCCAAAGTTTATGCCGAATTAATATAAACACAACATACACAATGTCAATGCTCAGGAAAATGGCGGAAGACCAGTCCTACTTGATTCTAGGATATATATCATGCATGGGCCTACTTGATTCGACCAATTTAATACAAGGACATGTATATCGCACAGTTCTGTTAAGTGAACTTAAAACCCGATTTCCCCTCTCTCTTGACTGGATAATATTACTACTGATAGTGATATTATTAAAAAAATATATTAAAAGAAAATGAAATTGTTACCAGTTTTCTTTGTGGAGTAGGCCTATATGCTAACATCAATGACTGAAAAAAAAGAAAAATAAAAGAAATTATAGAGAAACTTCAGACGACAACAAGTGTTTGTTTCTGAATCAGTACGTCTAATATATTACACATTGCATTGATTGATATAAAAATAAAAGGCTGATTTGTTTGTTTGTTTTTTATTTCTTTTACACAGATAAGATTACATTTCAATTAAACTAGTACAAAAGTTAGTATCTAGCTATAGTCCATGCCTGATATACACGTATTTCTCATTTTGCCCGAAACAAAGATGGCTGCCGGGAAAGTATAAAATGAAGAGAAATTCTTACCTAGTGCTGGTCCCAGTTGGGGTTGTTTTTTGCAAGTACAAGTATTTGAACAACGGTGTAGCGCCGGATAATATTAATTAAGCACGTTTTCAGAAAAAATAAGACAAATTCGTTAGACTGCTGAATTACCGGGTCCGGGACGCTTTAGAAACAATCAAAAATTTTCCTTCCCTTGTCCGCCATTTTTCAAATACACACTTCCGGTTTAATTGTTCTGAGTTAGTCTCTAACATCCAGAAAAATATTCTATGAAAAACGTACGTTGAAGATTACGAGGTTCTAGAACAAGTCTTGGTCTGACTTGTTTGTTTTAAATTATTAGTAATATACATATACACAATAAATCGATGCTAAATTAAATATACGGTTTTAATTTTTTTTAAAATTTTACAAACCTGCGGTCTTGTATTCTGTGTGACAATTATATTTTTAAAAATATCACTTTCGGTTGACACTACTACGAAACATGGCGTCCTACAGTTAAATGTCTAACTGAATGTCGCTGATAAAATATCAAATAGAGTATAGATAACTTGGAGAACCATTGTATCAATAAATCAATTATGAGACAAATCTGGAAGATTAATTAAATTTGATTGGTTACTGTTTAGTTAACCAATATACTGTCCAATTTCGATTACATCAACCAATTACATTACTAAGAGTTTTACTCATTGTTTTCCAATGCATATTGAATCAATTTTGACAAACACAAGGGTGCTGAAAATCACATGTATACTATATATTCCTTTGATATATCAGTTTATTGGATCAATAAAAAAAGACAACCAGACATTTCATCTTTACAGACAACTTAACACCAATTAACATTCAAGTCTGCCTGGCAATTGTCTGATTAATTAGTGCTCACACTCTTCCAGTGAAGAACAGCATGTAATTTACGGGATTTGAATTAAGCTTTTTAATTTATTACTTTTCTTAAACTTGTCAACTCCCGAATTCTGAATTTGTAAAAAAAAAAAAAAAAAAAAAAAAAAAATCGTAGGTTGACGGTAGGCCTACACAATACTTGTGTTACTGATATGAAAACACACAAGATTTTTAGAAATCTACACAAGTTTGTGTTAATGCAATGCAAAACAACACAAACTTGTGTAGATTAGTTTTAACACAAGTACTTGTGTTGAGATCCAACACAAGTTTTTTTTCCGTGTATGCTTAGTTCTATTTCAGCATGCGATGGCAGTTATCTTCCAAAATCACAATCAGTACTATAGGGGAGTGTCTAGCCTAACAATTACTGGAGAGAGAGTTAAGTCGCTCGTCAGTCGCTGAGCTATGTGACAAAAATTAATGTCGAATCTTATTTTTACAAAATTGAACCATTGGTTCGTCTGGAGGAGATTGAACTTAAAAAAAAAACTACAATATAATATATTGGTTGTATAATCTATGCAGAATCCATTGTGACATAGTACTCACCGCCCTCTGAAACATATAGAAGCTTGTAAAGTACATACATATCCTATGAAAACGGAGAATTTGAGATTTTATGACGCCAGAGAACGTATGATTTGGGTGAAAGAAGCTTTTGAACAATAATTGATGTGTGTCGTTTCTTTGAAAAATACTTTAGTTTCCAATTGGTCTGTGTTTTTGGTGTTGCTACTTTTTAAAAACGGCAGTGTCAAGGAAATCTATACTGTTATGACTTACATTTGCGGTCAACTTGACAGAGAGAAGATGATTGTTGAGGATATTAAAAAAAGCCCCCCCCCCCCCCCCCCGAAAAAAAAAGAAATAAAAAACAAAAGAAAAAAAGAGAAAGAAAGGTGAAAAAAAGATTCCCACAATGTTATGTGGTGCGTGCCAACAGACCTGTCAAATACGTGTAGTGTATGTATATTATAATTTGCGTTATTTTCATCCACGGAGAATAAAAGGTTTTTGATTTTGAAACTCAAGAGAATTCTCAAGTTCATCTAATGATTGTGCTGTTAGGTCGTTCTGTTATCTAATTGTATCAGGAAACCAAAAATTTGCCTTCTTCTGCTTTGGTCAAAATGCTTGGAAAATGGATTTGCAATTGTCAATTTTAGACATTTTCCTGGGGGAAGAACCCCCAACACCCCCATCGGGCGCTCGTTCGTACGTGTATGAGACCTATCCTTAACACAGGCATCTGTTGGGAAAACCGAGACAGCACGTCTGACAGTATTCTCACACAAATCAGTTGTGTGCTCTTTCCTATTTCTTAATTGGAGTTAACTCCCCTTTTTGTACTGGATAATAGAGAATAAAACATGTCTAATGAAATGAAGAGTGATATGTTTGTTTACAACAAGTAAGCTGTTGTTGTTCAAGTCAAAATATTGCCATTGAGGGCAACCAAGTTTCCAGCCCTAAGTTCCAAATACAGTCCTCACTTCAAGTACATTTTGGTCGGACGAGACGGATTTTTAAGCCAGAATTTCAAGTAAAAGTAAAGTTTTGAGTTTGAATTTTTACACATGTCAAAATGGCTTCCTTTGCAAGTAAAGTTGAATTAGATGGTTTAAAGAGAAAGCGACGATTTTGAAGAAATTCATGGACGGATACATTGAGGATGGCAGACAGTGATATTTCACAGAATGTAAATTTTGTGAGACTTGAATTTCTTAAAGAGACAATTGAAAATAAATTATCAGAATTAAATGATATTCAAGGCTCTATATGCATATTAGTTGAGGACAAAGAACAATTAGACGAAGACAGTGCACAACACAGTGAATATGAGATAAAGGCCTTAAAGTATATATCAATGCTGAGTGAATACATTGAAAAAATAACCCCAAGAGATGATGCAAGGTCAAATTTAGAAGTTCAACAAAATATTTTACCAAGTTCAAATGGTGTACAAGGTGTTGGCCCTACTGTACCTCAAGTCAGACTACCTAAGATTAATTTACCCACATTTGATGGTGATGTGTTGTCGTGGCAACCATACTACCAGTCAATTAAAGTATCTGTCATTGACAACCAGTCTTTAGCAGATGTTCAGAAATTAGAGTACATAATGAGGTCTCTTAAAGGGGAAGCTACTGAAAATTATCAGGCTGTCCTAAATACATTAATAGCAAGATTTGGCAATCAACGTCTCATTTTAGAAGCCCATATCAAGTCTTTATTACATCAATCACCACTAACATCAGAAGATGCAACTTCAATGAGAAGATTTTTTGATAAAGTTACCAGTCATGTCATATCGGTGCACTCAATGGGGGAGAAGTTTAGAACCGAAGCCCTTGAGCCCGTTTTAGTTCCTTTGTTTGTCGACAAACTACCCAAGTCTATTGTTGAAAAGTGGAGGAACTTGAGATGACAGACGACAAAGGCGATTGTCTATCAATGAAAACTTCTTTCTCATTTCTTGAGCACATCATAAGAGCTAAAGAATCATCAAGTATTAAATCATTTTATTCTTCAAGTTCACAAGAATCAAAAGTATCTTCGAAGAATCAACCTTATAAGCCTAACTACCCTTTCATATCAACTATATCATCTATGTCTGCTTCTGTTAAAGATCAAGAAAGTCCTGTTTACTACAATCCAAGACACAAGATTTCATCATGCATTCAGTTCTTATCCATGACTGTTCGCGACAGAGGACTTTGTTTTCTTTGTTTAGAAGGTGGTCACATCTCGGAAAACTGTCAAGCCATGTCATGTAAGTACTGCAAACGAAGACATCATCATTTATTACACCTTGATTATGGCAATTCAACAAGTGGATCTACTGAAGTAAAGTCTGCCAGTGTTACATCAGCATTAACAAAAGTCGACAACAAGCAAGTTCGAAGTATGCTGCAAACAGCGCCATGTATTTTGACTGGCTCGAATCTCCTATCCAGTGTCAGATGTTTCTGTGGTCTAGGATCACAGTCGTCATTTGTAATGACACCTATCACAGAAGAACTGGGCCTCAACAGAGAAACAGAACAGCGGATTCTGGATTCGAAAGAAGACAGGGTAAGCTTGTGCTTAGAAGAAGGATTCCATTCACTTTTGCCCCTCTAAGTAATCCGAAGATTGAATTTCCAATGACAGCACTTACAACCGACAAGATTTGTCAACCTGCTGAAGCTGTAGAATTCCATCATTCAAATTTTCCACACCTTAAAGATATTAAATTTGCTGAAGAATTTTCCAAAGGTAAATGCGAAATTGATGTACTCATTGGTATGGACTATTATTACCTCTTCGTTACCTCTGATATGGTGAAGGGAGAACCCACACAGCCCGTTGCAGTTTGCACCAAGTTAGGCAGGATTTTATGCGGACCTGCTGTTACGTTAGATGAACGTCACACAGGTGTACCCATGCATATTCAAGCCACTGAAGAAAATGTTTTAAATAGTACGTTAGAGAAGTTTTGGAATTTGGAGTCTATCGGCATTAAGGCTAACGACAAGATAGACACATCTGAAGATAAAATCATGAAGAATTTTAAAAAGAATCGTATATTTGAAGCCAACCACTACACGGTATCTATCCTATGGAAGGAAGATATGCAACTGACAAGCTGAAAGGAGATTAATAAATTTAGAAAAGAAGTAGAAGTTTGATACGAAGAAAGCTGTATATAGAAGAAGGTTTTGCAGAAGAAGTTAAACCTGAAGAAATTATTCCGCCTGATGATGGTAGTCACACTTTTTATCTGCCTCATCATGCTGTATTCCGTGAAGATAAATCCACATCGTCGAAAGTAAGAATTGTTTTGATGGATCCGCGAAAGACACGAATGGTGTATATTTAAACAGTTGCATCCACTCTTGACCTGCACTTCAAGAGGATCTTGTTGGATTTCTAATAAGATTTAGAAAGCACCAAGTCGCTGTTGTGGGGGCCAAACAGAAGATTTTCCTGCAAGTTTATTTAGCCGATAAAGATAAAGATTCTCACAGGTATCTGTGGAGAGACCTTGATGTTGTTAATCCTATAAAGACTTACAGAATGACCAGAATCACTTTTGGTATTACAGCCAGTCCATTTTGAGCCATACGCTCAAATAAAGAACATGCCAAGTTACACCAAGATCAGTTTCCAAGGGCGTTATCCGAAATAATTAGAAATACATACGTAGATGACATCACAATTGGAGCTGATGACGACAAGATTGTTCCGATATTACAGCAAGACCTTAAGGACCGTATGGCTCAAGGAGGTTTTAATCTTACCAAATGGTCTAGCAACTCTAGAGAGGTTTTAAAAGCTATACCTGAAAGGGATAGAGCGCCAGATGGTCCTATAAATCTCGAAACTGAAACTGAAGAAGGCCCAAGTTCATACTCTACAAAGACTTTAAGATGGGATCCACAGAATGATACATTAAGTTTTAAAGTTGACATCCCGTGTATAGATATACCTCAGAATAAAAGAACTTTACTGTATTATCTAAAGCAGCAAGAGTATTTGATCCGTTAGGACTCATTACTCCGTTTACTGTCCGCTCAAAGATATTATTTCAAGAGCTATGGTCTAAAGGTCTGTCATGGGTTGATATAATTCCTGTTGATATTTCCAGAAAGTGGATAGATTGGTTTGGAGAAATAAAAAAGGAATTGGAACATTTGAAGATACCCAGCTGTTATGCACGACTTACCAAATCTCAAGTTAAAGAAATTGAAATTCACGGTTTTGGTGATGCATCGGAGAATGCATATGCCTCAGTCCTATACCTAAGAATTATGTCCAAAAGTAACAATATAAGTACCAGTCTTGTAATGTCCAAAAGTCGTGTAGCCCCTGTTAAGAAAATAAGCTTACCTAGACTAGAATTGATGGCTGCTGTTATCACTGCTCGTCTCTGTTAATATGTCGATGTTTGATTGTGATGTCACTCGAGTCGTTTGCTGGACTGACAATTCATCAACATTTCACTGAGTTAAAGGGGCAGCTTCACAGTGGAAACCATTTGTAGCCAACCGATTAATGGAGATTCAAGGAATCTTTGAACTAGGTGTATTTCGCTACTCTCCAGGAAAAGATAATCCTACTGATTTACCAAGTAGAGGAATACAAGTTCAAGAGCTTAAGGATAGTCAACTTTGGTGGAATGGTCCATCATGGTTATTGAAATCAGAAGAAAAGTTGCCTACTGGTCTAAAGTCCTCAAGTTCAAGTCATGATAATGAAGCTATAATCTCCGAGAAAAGAAAAAAATCGCTTATAGTTTGTATTGGCCAAGTAGACGAACCACTCATCAACCTAAAAGTCAAGAAAGAAGATAGAAATTTGCATACACTGTCAGTACCAGAAATAGAAGCTGCGGAGGTTTATTTACTGCGTCAGGTTCAGGAATCATCATATAAAGAAGGGATCGAGTCACTTAGAGTTAAGACATCGCCAACCTCTAATCATTTGTTTAACCTGACACATCAACAGGATTCTTAAGAGTCGAATTCATAAGTCAGTTTTTCCAGAAGAAGAAAAACATCCGGTAATACTTCCATCATAACATCCAGTAGTGAAGATGAAAAACTTTGTATACAGTCTCCAGGTTCACCCATAGTTCTGTCTGACTATACAGACCCTTTTCAGTGAAAGCTGTTCGATACGCGCTGCCGTATCTGTGTGCTGTATCACGTATGAGAAGTACACACACATTGATGACGTATCAAGTAAAATTGATACGGACCAGGAATTAGCGCTTGCCAAAAGTCTCTTATAATCAAAGATTACGTGTTGTTGATTTACGTGTACTTTTAGTGGAGTGTAATTGGCATAACTATAAATGGTGTTTGAATATAATATACACGGAGGCGCAATGAAAACACACCTCTTTTAGAAAATTGTTTTTGTTAATCGCGTTTCAGAGACGCACGTTAATCTTAGAATGTTGAATGTTTGCATCACACGAGAATGCTGTTATCATTACATGTAAACGAACTTCTGATTAATTGTATTCAACACAAAAAAAACAAAAAGCTTTTGACTGAATTAGAATGTTGAAAATCACGATGATCTGATGCGGATATGGGGTATACAGTTTGGACTTTTGAAAGCTTCAAGAGTCAGTATGACCCATACAGTTCTGTGAAACATGCATCCACATGCTGCAAACGATAGACAAAGACAATACGTTAATTCAAGAGAGTATTTTTACCAGGACTGATCCTCGAACAGTTTGGACACCATCTCACTTCCGTCTTTGGACTGGTTTTATCTACTAGATCGAATTGTGTCAGCTACCCGTACTATCATCCGATTTTGATGAAACTTAAATTCATATCACACGACAGATCTCGGTTCCAGTCGATATTAGTGCATATCGGACTGTAACTTCCTAGATTATGACCAGTGATTGTACGAAAAATCATGGTTTTAGTTTATTGACTATTTTTATTTCACTTTTTTAAACTCTTAATATATTCCCTGTTACACCATAGTAACGGTCTTTTAGCTTCTTCTTCATCGACCTCTTGCAAAATATGGGCGTATTTGCACGGTAACTCGATTTTTTCTGTTTTTATTATTTTAGTTCGTTTGGCCAGTGGCTTTGCACCAAGTGAAAAAGAGGGACCAATTCAATTTTATACAAATGATACGTGGAATTTAGTTTGTGATACTGGATTTAGTGATTTAAGTGCCAAGAGATTTTGTCAGGATATTGGTTTTAGTGATGGAAGAGCTGTGTGTTGCTCGGCGTATGGCACCAAATATTTCTTGAACAACGGCGGATTAATTCCTAGCAATATGAGTATGGTATGTTCAGGAGCTGAATCCAGTTCCATGGATTGCTTACAACCAACAGTCTGTGAATCTCAGAGTTATGCTTCTGCCATCTGTTTTAATTCTACTGATAACATCAATGAAAGTAAGAATACTTAAGATATTCTTCAGTGTTTACGGCAGTCTAAAATGGTCTTTAATTGTTTATATCCCCAATACCACTCTTGTTGTAACTGAATAATATGTCCCAATCTTCATTCTGGTCAACAAATTGTTTTATTTTACAATATTCCAAATAATTGATGATATAAATTTCATTTTAACACACCTAATTTAATTGGAAAAATTAACTTATTGATTTGAAAAGTCTAACGTAAACCTTTTCAAATGTGACTTGGATTTTAATATATTTTCGAACCCTCTGGAAAAGTAATGGATGTAATGGATAATTTACACAACAGGTAAGACACTAAAACATCTAGTACTTAGAATAAGGCTACTATTTATTTTCTGGAGCTATTATTTATTTTCTGGAGCTACCAAGCCAGCAACAGTGTTATTGTCCCTTTAATGATAACACAGTTATTGTCCTTTTGTTGGACTTTTCATGTGGATTTATTTATTTGTGTGTTTTATCGATTCGGTCAATCTTTTAGGCTACCGTTATCAATTCGATGAGCCAACAGACACGGGTGGCATGATTCATGTCTATCACTATGGTACAAAGGGTCGGATCTGCAGCACATTTTGGGATGATACCAATGCTAAAGTCTACTGTAAAAAGCGAGGATTCCCAAATGGTATAGCGTACCTTTCCACTCGCTTGATATGGGACTCATTTGATAATCGTGGACCTTTTTGGGCTAGTGCCATGAACTGTACAGGAACAGAACCTTCATTGTTAAACTGCTCATTCAACGACAGATTAAACTTGGGCAACTGTGCAAAGGCCGACTCGGCAGCAGCAGCTTGTTTCAATGATACCATAGGTAAAGCAGAATTTTTAAATAAAAATATATCCAGTATGTTTAATTGAAATCTTTGTTTTAAATTCGTATTAAAAGTTCAAAATGAAAATTAGTAAAATAAAATTTGCTCTCAAAAGGAACAGTTTGTATTGTGAATTTTTACCCCCCATTTGTTTTTGTATTACAGTTATAGTAACATACATAATGACAATATGGGACAGGGCAATGAATGATCAGTATTCTTTCATATACAGGGATTCAGTACCGACTAGTAAATGGAACCAGCGAGCAGAATGGCAGAGTAGAAATCAATGTCGGTGGTGTTTGGGGAACAGTCTGTGACTTTGACTGGGATGATAGAGAAGCTGGTGTTGTGTGTCGTCAACTTGGTTTCTCCGATGGTTATGGTATTTCTAATGCCCATTATGGGCAGGGTACTGGACCAATATGGCTAGGTGAAATTCGATGTAAAGGAACGGAAACCGAACTTCATAAATGTCCGCATTCTGGATTCAGTAGCGAAGTTATATATGGTAATTCCTATAGATATGGTTCGTGTAAACGACACAGGGATGATGCTTCTGTTTATTGTGTAGATAAAGGTGAGTGTTACACTATTGCGAAAGTAAAGATAATTCACACATGAAACAGAGCTATTACAAAGCTTATCTCTGTGTCGGATAGCCAAGAAACGCCTTTTGTCAGATCCGTTTTTAATCCAGTTTTAGTGTTACCGTTTATAAGACTAGTATATTATAACCCTTTCTTTTGATAATAAAGTAATATTATATAAATATTTTCATGGTGAAGTATTGATGTATGAACTAATTTCAGTGCGGCTAAACTTGGGTATGAATGCTGAAAAGGGTGGTGTTGAGGTATATTATAACAATAACTGGTTAGCTGTTTGTGATGATGGTTTCGATCAACTCGCAGCACAGATTGTATGTCGATCTTTGAACTTTTCCTATGGTTTGAAAATACAAGGATCTAGCTTCGGAAGATCAAGTCCTATAGGTGTCATTAATGTGACATGTTCTTTTACACAGAAGCATTTTTCCCAGTGTAAACAAATATATGCTGGAACGTGTGTTAGTGGACAATATGCTTCAGTGATTTGTAGTCAAACACCGATTGTAGATAATGGTGAGTTTCAAGGATTGGTTTATGATGCTGTATAATTTGAGTAGTACATCTAAAATTTGCCATTTATAGGTTTTAAACTGTTTTCGGTTAGGTTCTTATCTGTAAAGATTATGAAATTATCAATTGATGTGTTATATTAAGATCAATATACAATAAGACAATAATTTCTAATTTGCGAGAAGTGGAACCTTGTTTTCTATAAAGTATAAGCATACCCACCCTGCCATACGTTACTACGTAATTCACAGCTTTAAAAGTAATGCAATTGATATAGTTTTGGGTCATAAACTGGCATGAATATTATCATTGCAGGTTTTAAATTGGAGCTTGAAGCAGATACAGCAGGTGGTATATCGGGTTACTTAAAGGTACAACTTAACGGTGTATGGGGAGGTGTGTGTTCAGCAGGATTTGATAATAAGGCAGCTACTGTAGCATGTGAGCAGTTGGGTTTCAAGGGTGGTGTACCCTACAATCCAAGCCTGTACATGCGCAATATTAGACCTGTTTTGATGACAGACGTTAAATGTACTGGTACGGAAACATCTCTTGACGCATGTGTTCACTCTACTACATCTAAAAACTGGTGTGATTATTATTCACCAAGAGCTGGAGTCCTTTGTTACAACACATCTAACGGTAAATTCAGCACAAAAAGCCTCTTTACAATATGCTGCAGTACCATTAAAACAAATAAGTGTCGTTTGACCAGATCACCCTCCAAAGTTTTTGTTGTCCATTTTCATGAAACAGCGTGCCTATTGCAAATAAAATGAAATGAAATGGGGTTTTAGAGTCCTGTTGTTCCTCCCCTCCTGTGCAAATGAGTAGGGGTATATGTCATAGTATGAGGGAATTTTGCCCGGACAGCGGTGCCACGGCTTATTCTTATACCGAATTCCAACTGGCAAGGGTCTTTTATGTGCACGTTAATGTGTACACGGGGCCTGGGTTGTTCGTCCCATCTGAACGACGGCAACACAGACAAGAAGGGACCACACCGGAAAAACCCGGTGAGCATGGAACCCCTAAGATAGCAAGCAAACTTACTCACTGTACCACCGTGGCCCTTTGGGCATTTGAATCCACCAATGCCCGGCTTGTTTAAAATTCCTGACCCTTCAGTGTATATTCTCTGTAAATAAGTTACATTTACAATAATTTTTAACCAGTTTTCTAAAGAACGCACATATAATATCATAGCCATTGGCAGTTTTAATCAGTTTTGTAATAATATCTATGATAACCGAATGAAAACACATAATTTTGTGCATTTTACAGGCATTCAGTATCGGTTGGCTGGTGATAACGACACAAGTCGAGGAAGACTGGAAATGAATTATGATGGTCAGTGGGGAGCATTTTGTGACAACTTCGTAGATCAAATCAACAGCAAAGTGATTTGCAAGGAAAACGGCTTCGTGGATGGTATTATGGTGTCTGGTGCCAGATACAGAATTAAGAGTAATGAACCATACTGGTTTAGAAGTCTTCGTTGTCAGGGAAACGAAACCGCAATTACTATGTGCTTGAATGATGGTTTTAACAACAGTCTTACAAGTTGGAGGGATTATGCATGCCGATATAACAGATTACCAGTGGCTGTACAGTGCTACAAATCACCAATTCGTAAGTTGTGATAGCACAACATATTTTACATTTGATACATGACGAAGTTGATTTAAGTCTAGTTCACACCAACGGCGAACGTCGCGCTTTAAATCGGCGAGCAAAGCGCCATCATTTTTGTTTACTTTTCCAAAAATATCACGACCTTTTATGTAATGTTAATCTCTGATACGAATTGTTTACGCTTTGCGGGCGAATTATTTCCTGATGTGGTAGTAATTTTACTGATCGAAAAAACATGGTATTTTGAATATCCTTGCACTACAACATAATTAGAGAAAACCAACTCGAAAGGCATGCAATAACCCGTGATGTTTAGCCAATACACTAAAAGACCTGTAAAGACGTTATGTCGTGCTTCAATCCATAACTTCCTCCGATTATTTTTATAGACATTTTGCACAAGATTCCCACCACTTCTCCTGAACCACTTATAACCAAGTTCAGTTGCTTGATGGTGCGTATTCAGATTTTATCGAGGGTTAGCCTAACTTTTTGTTTTATTTCATGTTCGTTTAATGTCGTGTACACTATATTAAAGGCGTGTTATTGCGGATTAGATAAAGAGCTGACCGTTCTCACTATAATACTTAAAAACTAGATGATAAACTAATACGTCGCGCAGCGGGTCGGGCATAATCATGTTTCAAGTATACACCGAGTACTTCATTATCTAATATAATTATAACCACACGGGGGTACAGACAATAAAGGGTCCGTAATATGGGGCTCATTTACAATAAGTATAGACCAACAATGACTTTCAATTTCTTCGCTCTCTGATTAATTTTACCTAGTGCCAACAAATAGTTAAATCTGGTCCTATATAACGGTTGAATTCTTTGTTTTGGTCATTATACTTCTTGGTCTTAACCGATTGATTGAATTCAAACAGATATGGCATGCCATGTAGCGGGTATTACTTATGTAAATGAGTGGTTCAATTGTAGCTTGAGTGAAGAGGAAACTTTTGATGTTTTCGCATTCTTCTGGAAAATTACGTGCTGTTTAAGTATGTTATATTTTCCCAACACATACAACTTACTATCTTTCTACTTGTAGAACTGACCAGAATTCGATTGGCCGGCGGTGGAAACAATTCCGGAAGAGTAGAAGTTTATCTAGAAGGTCCAAATATGTGGGGAACAGTCTGTGGTAACTCTTGGTCAAACGATGATGCGTCTGTCGTCTGCAAACAACTTGGCTTTGCTACGGGAACGGCCGTTTTAAGAGCACAGATCTTTGGCGAAGGAACAGGTCCAATATGGTTGGATGATGTTGGTTGTATAGGAACAGAATTGAACATTAGAGAGTGTACAAATAGTGGGTTTTCTGTTAATCGTTGTCTACATTCTCGGGATGCCGGAGTAATCTGCTATGGTAATTATGTCATATTATCTAGTATACTCACATAAATCGCTTTAACGCAACGTTGTTTTAATGTCAGCATTGATACTGACCATAGTTTTAAAAAATACCATGCTATAAATACCTCTTTTTCGTATCAGGTACTTACGTTCCTTCAACACCAACAGCTGCTGTACCATGGATTCAAACAGATCCGCCTGAAGGAAGTCCATCCGAGGACACTTACATTCCTCCAACATCAACAGTTACAGAAATAACCCTTACTCAAGGACATCGATCACAGTTTACTGGTTCAACAACGCCTGGGAAAACAGTTGCCATTGTTGTTCCTATAATTTTGGTTTTGATTGTTGTAGTTGCTGCTGTGGGAATTTGTTATTATAAACGTAGGAACAGGCCTTCTGGTTTAACAGAAGAACTTGTTCCTGTTTCAAAGCGTGGCGGTGTCACACTCGGTACAAATGTTGCATTATTTTCTAAATTTCGAACAAGTGACGACGACGACATTTGCATAATATCTAATACATCCCGTGACTTTAATCATGAGACCAATGCTTAATTGGTTTCACATTATGATTTCATTGCTAAAATTATTTTGTAAATAATTGTAATGTACATTATATATTTTTGTTATGCTTTGTTAAGAGTTTTTCAATGCTAATCAAATTGTTACGCTATTATATGAAGTAATATTACAGATTTTAGGTAAGACCTAAAAGATTTATATTTTAATTACTATTTGACCTACAATACACATAATGTGAATACTTCTTTATAAACAGTATCCATTTATTGAAACCAGCTATTGTAAATACGTACCTAAAATGCTTCCTTGATACTAACGTCTTCCACGACCATAGACTGGTTTCCAATCTATCTTTCTGTAAAAGCTGTATCTATCCTGTTTGTAAACCGATACATGATATTTTAGTTTTCCGACAAAGATGTTTGTCGGATAATTCCAGAAATCTTATTGAACGGTCTTGGGTCCTAATTTGGAATCAGTGGATGCAATCAGAAATGGTTTGAGTAAAATCTGAAATTGTCCATAGACGATGTTTGTTACCAAGCAAACGTTCCAAAACATGGATTACTACAAGATTCCACTCTGGGCTCGTCACAGCCCGCACAACTTCCCTGGGTGACGCCATTCGATACCAGGGAATTATACTAACACGCCACTCTATGGAGTTTTAAATGGGACGTCTGAATCTGTTAAGGTAACTATTCTTGAAAATGTCCTTCAGATATTAAATGAAATGGGGTTTAACTCTACTCTTCTGCACCTAACCTGGGCTAATGAAAGGCGGGCATACGCTATACAGTATGCTATGAGGGAAATTGTGCCCTGGCAGCGACGCTACGGCCTACTCTTATATCGATTTCCAACTGCAAAGGGACCTTTTACGTGAACGCCAATGTATACACGGGACCTCCGTTTTTCGTCCCAACCGAACGACTAGGCATCTGTCCTTGTCAGGCCCTCCGTTCTGCATCACTGACAAGGGGAAACCACGCCGGAAAATCGAGATGAACTTTCTCGGCCAATGCAGGGATCGAACACAGACAAGCGAGCCAGCGTCTTACCCACTTAGCCACGTGATCCTCTCCTACAGATATTAAATTTCGGGTGAAAACAAATCTTTTAAAAAGATATTAAAGTTTGTGTGAAAACAAATCTTTAAAAACTGAATGGCGACATAACTGATTTGTCAAATCGTTTCCATTATCACAATTCAAACAACAATGCAGTAGACCTATATATTGGAACAAGATATTGTAAGGAACTTGTGGGTTATTGGACACAAAATGTCAGTGAAGGCACAGATAACCGCAATGGGCTAACCGTGTTATATTATTTATACAGCATTGGCAAAATTAATCCTTCAACGATATAGATAATTAATCGCCATTCATGGCCTTACTAACAATTAAAAATAATTCAAATTATTGCCACCGAATCACGACCCAGTCCAATAGTTGTACAAACAGTGTTTTAAAAAAAAACTCCATTGGCTATCTATTCCATTGGGTTCAAAATAGAATCCCAATTTTAACTGTGATAAAGCTTCAAAATATCTCTTCTGATATATTACCCCAATATGAAACATAATGCAATATTTAAGAAAAAACAAGCAACGCACTGATATTCCTAAAACTGAACAAACTGGACATCCTTATTATAATCTGGACAGTACTTATGTTCAATGTGTTGATTTTGGCAATTAATTGTTACAATTTACTTTCATACATCTAATTGTAAAACCAGTGCGACTGACTGAGTAGTGAGTGACTTCACTGGCCGGATTGTGGGTGCTTTACAAACTTATCAAATTGTTATTAGTATTATTGTTAACTATCATTATTATTATCAAAAAACATATTCCAGGCTAAACCAGCTTATTATTCCCAAAGCGTGGTTTCACTTAAAAATATCGGCTCTCTTTGAGAAAGTAGTGGTTATGCTTAGGACTCATTACCGTAGTTATCGAAGAATTTCTACAGATTAATATTTTGCACATAGTCTTTGCAAATTTGAGCCCATAGTGGATGTAAAATGTCCCTGCAAATGTTGTAGATTGTATCTTAATCGACTTGTTCGCTGTGTATAAGCTACAGAATACATTGGTCTCCCAAACCAGATAACAACAAGATTTGGCTACAATTGAGTGATGAACAAGTTATGTGCTGGGCCCGATACACAGACCTACGGGGCCTGGGACAATCAACTCGTCGTGGGGTGGGTCCGAACTGGGGGGTCTCTCAGCCCGGGCTCGAAAATTTTCGAAAGATACACAGAGACGGTGGTAAATGGGAGTCAGTTTGCTAAAACACGGAAACTGGGATTTAACCCAAACACATGACATACCAAATACATGTAGTTTTATTAATGTAATAATCATGATTTTTGACAGGACATTTTAAGCAAACAAACAAATGGAAGGACTAATACCGTGACCATCAGACGCCAACATATCAAAACGGAAATGTTTTCTTCTCATAAACTATTCGTTTATTTATTTCAATACCCAAACCATGTTGAACTGGATTCAAGCGGAAGATGGGCCTGATACCCTGACGGCAAGGACAGCTTCAAGTTAAACGAGAGTGGACCGGGGCCCTATAGCGCGAAGGTCCGGCTTAAAGTTTTTAATTCACTACTGAGAGAATTCAATTCTAATCCTACCCACGCTATTGGGTGTCCATATTCAGAAAAGTCACCGATTTTCTCTTATTATACGATCTAGTTCTTCTACAATTCTTTTTATTTATTAATTTACACCAACAATATTTTTTTTAAAAAAATGATAAAACGGCTACTCGTCATACCTCTGGGCCCCTTGTGTACATTCCACCAATACCTTGTCGGAGTTCGTTAATGAACATTTTCTGATGAGGATAAGCAGAGTGATGCGCAATTTGATTGGTCAAGAGTTTGAAACACAATAACTCCCATTCTATTTGAGCAAGGACTTGGTGAATGCGTTGATGGAGGTTGATGATGAACACTGGCAGCTTACTGTAAAGCAATTTGATTGGTTGATATTTTGAGTACGATAACTTAGGTTGTGATTAAGTGAGAGCTATGAAACAATTAGTATAAATTCATTACATCATTACCTTGACACAGTTTGATGAGAATTTTCTGCTTCGACTAAAGAGCGATAAGATACGACTTTGGAACAATGTATCTTAGGTGAATGTCTTGAATGAGTTCAATAATTAACGGACATGGTGAGATCCTAGCCCGTTTCCGAATATCTCGTTCATCTTTTGAAATTCTTTTAGGTCATATTGCACCATTTGTTGAAAAAGAAAATCGATCAAATGAAAGAAAGATTACATTGTCCATTGATAAGACATTATTACTCTACATGTACTATGTCTCTACTAATGATCTGTTAATTCGGTAAGCACATAAACCAAGCTCTTCAGTTACTGAGAACTTTGCTAGGATTTTTGGCGCCAACGGCGGTCATTGAGTTTACTACCACCCACCCCGACAACATGAAACATAATTTTATATAAAACAGTACACAAGAAATGAGAATTGCAGACATAAAATGTAATGCCACCGGACATTCGGTAACGCGTACCGTAAACTTAAACGCGGATTGGGTTTTGTTAATCAAAATGTTCTTTTTAAATTCTTTAAATCATCCGCATGGACTGTTCCGATTCATAACGTGGACGAATATTTCCGTCGACCCTGTCTATGCGTGTGTCGCCTACTGGTTGCAAATCTTAAATGACTGTCACCATCGCACGATGTGATTTTCTCTAGGCTAAAAGGCATGGTATCTTTAATAAGTTTTGTCCAGTTTGAGTTTTCTGTAAGGATTTTATTTTATCATGACAATTTAAGACTTTGTATGAAACAGTTTACATTGAGCATTCTTAAACCACTGTTTTTATACCCCTGTACTATGTATTTTCTCGAGATTCTATCTGTCTTGATATTCCAGATATAGTTAAAATCATAGTTTCGATTTCCTTAGTAACTTCCTGGCTTGGAGTTGGTGAGCTAATAAAGAAATGTACCAGTTTTGGTATTATGATACTTTTCACTACTGCTATTTTTCCTATTACCGTCAGGAATCTCTTTGACCACATAACAATTAATCTTTTTATTTCGTCAATTTTAGAACTATAATTTATGTTAACCATATCATCGAGATATCTTGAGAAGGTAATTCCCAAAACCGTAAAATTTTCTAGAGATGATTTTCAGAGATATGATTTAGGTTTTCTTCTGTGAACATCTCAACTGGGAAACATAAAGTTTTGTCTAGATTTGGAGTTAAACTAGAGAATTTGGAATACTGATCAAGGAGATTCAATGCATTTTCCAGAGATTTGATTGATCCATCCAAAAAGATGCATATTGTCAAATATTGTGAGAATTTATATTCGGTATCTTTTACTTTAATCCCTTTTATGAGGGTATTATTTCTAAACATTATACTCATTATTTCTGAACAAAGAATTAACAGATAAGGAGATATTGGGTCACCTTGCCTACAACCTCTTAATATTCTAAAGAAAGACGAATAAAATTTGTTTTGGCACACACAAAGCTGCGCATCATTTAGTATAATATCGATCCATTTTCTGAAGTTTTTTACAAAACTGAAATAAATCAATACCGTTTTCAAAAATTTGCATGATAGTCTTAGTATGCCCGTCTTCATTATCATAGTCGCAGTAGGGCGTTAAGTCCCATTTCATTTCATTTGGCATACATTACACTATACGGTATTATTACATGATGAGGCGGCATTGACATTTAGGAGGTCGAGTGGCTGAATGGTTAGCAAGTGCGCGCTGTATCATAAAGCCTGCCATCGAGTCAAATGGCGCGGTTTTGAATCCCTATTTGTACGTGACAATAAGTAGGATCGCCTGTCCAACCTCGTTGGTTTTTCGCAGGATCCTCATGTTTCCTCCCACTGCTAAAGACCCCTACTCGAAACTGAATTTTTGAAATGAAATTTAACCATATCTAAGTCCCGATTTGACCTAGTTTGTGTCGAGTGGGCGTTAAACACCATTCTCCATCTCTCAATAATTGAACTTTAAGTTATAATGCAAAATAATACATAGTATTACTCACTCGCTGTACTGGCTCTGTTACATTTTATAGTCTACCATTAGCATTTAATAAATACATATTATAAAAGAAGACATTCATGAGTCAATTGCGTCTTTTTTAAGGTTTAAAATAACTACGTAAAATAAAACGGGTGTTATTTAACGGAGTGTGACGGCCAGATATAAAATTAGTGCATTGACTGTATTTCTGTGCACATGACATTATCTTTGTACATGCCAATATCGCCCATGTACAAGCGCCATCTTAGTAAGGAGTGCAATTCATTAAGTATGACCCTTGCCTGCTGGGCATTAATGTTGTATCTATGGCCGACATCAGAAGCAGCCATGTCAGAAGTTACAATAGAAGGTGAGTTATAAAAGAAAGATAGAAGTAACTTAAAGGGGGGATACGGGTGGCGTAGAAGCTTAAAGTGTAGCGCTTCGAGCTCTATACACCGGGTACCCAGTGAGCGTGTCCGAAGATAATAAGAAAAAGACAACTTGTCTAGGACGTTACCATCGATGGACGCGGCGTAACAAACTAAGAACAAAAATAATTTAATTAACTTCTTGACAATATTTTGTTTTTAGTAGGGATATCATATCAATAGGTTAATTATAATGCCTTCACGTTGTCTGTATGTAATATAAAGATGACAATAAAAGTATTCTCTAAGTAACACAAAAGAATCCAATGTATTTTTATACTGACTCAAATGACGACTTCTTTGGCAAATAACTGTTTTTTCTTACAAGGATTTAGCATTAGACTAGTCAATGGTTCTGTTGGTGAAGGAGGTGTAGAAGTGAGGCGTTCTTCAACAGAAGAATGGGGAGCAGTTTGTGATGATCTTTGGGACGATGTTGATGCCGCGGTTGTGTGTCGGATGTTTAATTATAAATACGGAACGGTAAGATGCAACATTTATTGCTTTAATACTTGAATCCAACTTGGTGTATGTTACGCATATATTTATCTTGAACAGGTGGGTTATTGAAAAGAGAACACACTGTGAAAGGTAGGTCAAAAGCAGCAGTCCGAAACAGGATATAATAGAACGAGACACCGTCTATAGTGTCGTCTGCATAGGTGAAAATAAACTTCTACAATCAATAAGTAATATCAAACCTTTAGGAGTGTTTACTGTACCACACCTTCGTTTTACCAAAAATCGATAACAAATATGCATGCATATGAATTATGAACATTTTAAATCTAAATGTTTATAGGCAATATATTCTTCTGCCTTCTCCCGGAGTGTTGGTCCAATATATATGGATAAGGTGGACTGTAAAGGAAATGAAAAATCCCTGGTAAATTGTTCTTTTGGTGGTTGGGGAAGACATAGCTGTCCCCAGAATGCAGCTGCTGGAGTCAAATGCTTCAATCAAGAAGGTTTGTTATTTTTTCTGATTTTGTTAGAATGATACAAACAAGGCAAAACACAAGTCGAATAGGTTATTCAATTCGGTTATATTTACGTCTCCGCGTCAATTCAGCGACAAATCGACAACGTTTGTTCTTTATGGATTTACAGAAAGCGGACCTAGCTCGGTGCTATTCACGACAGGTCGAACCGAGTCACCTGTTCAACTAAAGTCGTCAGTAATGGGATTTTACAACTGTATATATTCACTCGTATATATTTACAATCAAACCTACTGATCTGATTGATTTATTACACTGTCTCATCTCCATATTGATGCTTAATACATTTGTTAAACGGTATATAGTTACTGAACGCATTCCAATTAAACACAAGAGTTCTATGGGAAATAGGGGGGTTGGGATGGCCTAGTGGCATGGAGATAGAGGCGCTTTCTCAACCTCGTGGGTTTCCTCCGGGCACTCCGGTTTCCTCCCACTGCTAAAGACCCCTACACGCAAGCGAATTACTGAAATAAAAATTAAACCATGTTAGTCCCGAAATGACCTAGTTGTGTTGAGTGGACGTTAATGACAGGCAATGATACTGCTTGGAACTCACATTGTTGAGATGTTTGCACTTAATTAAAATGTACTTAACTGTTAAGCGAAATTGACAGTTTTCACATTCGGACCGAGGCCCTCGCTTTAAGATGAAAATGTTGGTTTAACAATTATGATCTATGCGAGAGTCCAACAAAACACTCATCGTTCCGTTGGATCTATAGGAATTTGGCCAATCTCTTAAACATGGGCTCAACGTGACAGAGTATGTTTGTGCCCGTGTGACACTATTCTGGTCCACGATAGCCAAAAAGGAACTGTGCCACAATGAAGATAATTAACCTGTGTCACAGCCTCCCTTCGTCTCAAAATTGACGTTGCGTACTTGTTTTACTCCTAGATTAGTTTACTGTAGAGAACATCGTGCTATTATAACTATGTTTATATATCTTTTTTAAAATACAGACGTGACGTCACCCTTTGATGTTGGCGTACGATTATTTCAAAAAATCACACGGGCAACTTGCCAATCGTTCTTTCTCTAACTAGTGAAATACTGGATTCGTGTCACTATTTCGTTGTAAAAGCACGTGCATGTCTGTATTTTAAGTTGTTTAATAGTCTTGAAAGAAACAAGAAAAACGTGGCGTAGTTATGGTACAAAACTTATTTCTGTTAAAAATATACTATGCAAGAGCTAACTATGCCGATTACAGGTCTTACTTTAGGCCTGAAATGTTATTTAGGCATTAACTTATCCAGACCATAATGAACTCTCGGCCTTCGATATTGACTGGATTACAATCATGTATGCTGCTTTACGCCCATTGATAATTAAATCAATATATGGATAATCGAGACTATGTTTTTTTATCGTCCTGACTTTAGTATTGATGATCAAGTCTAGATAGAAATTTCAATCGCTTAAATCTCGGCTACTGAAATTTCAGCAAATTACCGTTACATTATCTAATTATGAACTATTATAGAACGAACTGTCAACTCTTTATCTAATTTCCCATAATGTATCCTTAAGGAAAAGATAGTACTTTATACGAAACCCGCATGAAATTAAGCATTCGGCGTTTCACCCGGTCGACCACGTTTTTTTTTTTAAACAACATTAGTTAAATGCTTGTTATTAGGCACAACACTATTCCTTTATTTGCAGTTCAAATAGCATGGGCGGGTTCTGATATGGGTGTTGTGCAGATCAGAGAAATAACAGGATGGAAGCAAGTCTGTGATTCAGGGTGGGATGGCTTCGATGCTAGGGTAGTCTGTAGACAGATGGGATACGATGATGGCAAAGCTATGTGCTGCTCCAAGTTGAGTAATGTTTACTACGACAACACGAGATCATCATACACCAACTTTACGTGTACAGGAACAGAAGATTTTTTGACAAATTGCAGTTACTCTGCAATCAACGAAAAATGCAATATCACTAACATGGCTTCTGTCATTTGTTACAAACCAGTTCCATCACCAGCCGACATGGGTAAGTTTGTATACGATATTAGAAATGCGGCTAAACACTTTTTACATCGAGACAGGGACGTCAATAAATATGAACATAAACCAAACAGGAACTTAGACAATACCGTTGCACATCACTAGTGTATAACAATCATACAATTCCTCTGCCAAGTCAGTGGCTAAACTCGGGCGAGTCATGCCTGTCCACGCGCCGTCATCTTCTCAGTCTCTCCAGGGGCGGATCCAGAGCGGGGGTTTGGTGGGTCCACCACCTCCTGCTCAGCTCCATAAAAAAAATAAGCCTTGCATTAATGAAATTGCATCACAAAATGATCCTACATCAGTATAAAAACGATTTCTTTGTTTAAAAAGCTCAATTTGTATGTATGCCTATTTAATTTAGAGACGATGATGGCAGATTTCCGTAACCGAAACCTGGCAATCCTCCTCCTGCTAAAATTCCTGGATCCGCCCCTGCTCTCCCTTTCCAAGTCTCTCTAACTACAGAAAACAGGCGAGAAATTGGATACTTACATTGTATAAGGATCTAGATGTATGCATACAAGGCCTTCATTATGTAGGGAGTTTATGTACCATCAGTGATCGTATAGCTGAGTGTGTGAAGTCTATTTAATAAACAACGTTGTCAATATCACATGTGGAATTTATTAAATCTGTAATTAAAACACAATGAATTCGTACTGATATGAAGAGGTTTGTGGGAAATGGAGTAAAGTGCTTATCAGTAATGTTTTAAAACATATAGTATGTTTTACATATTTTGCCATAGAGTTAAAACAATGAGTTTTTGAGCGAAAGGTGTTGTGCTAAGAAAACATTAATATATTTTACAGATTTATCGGTCCGTCTACAGAATGTTCCAGTTGTTTTACTAAAGGCGTTAAACTAAATGTGTTGAGCCATCTATGATGAGTTTATGATAATATATTTTACAGTTTTTTCTGTCCGTCTACAGAAAGGATCGACTGGTGTTGAAAGTCCACAGTGGGGAATGGTACATGTTCGCCATCTTGGCAAATGGGGTATTTCATGTGCCGATAATTGGAACGATACAGTAGCCAATATTGCTTGTAAACAAATGAAACATCAAGGTAAAGTTTATTATAAATATGTAGGTATACACACCCGATTTGTTTTGATATCTGCATTTTTTCCCCGTACTTTCTTCTTGATTTTATTTTGCAATTACAAATATATTATAGATGTAGGTATGCATATCAATTGCAGATCAGATACTGAAAGTACAAAGCTTTTTCATAAAACATTTATTTAATTGTTTAAGGTGGAATAGATTATGATTTCCCATCAATATATATGCCATTACCATCGTGGATTAGTAGATATAACTGTACTGGTTTGGAGGAAAGTCTAGAAAGTTGTGTGCTAACCCCATGGGGTCAAAAAACACAGTACTGTAAACCAAACGGCGCTATATGTTATTCCTCGGGTAAGTATTGTTGCTCAGTTATTCCAGTATTTAACTGTGATTACCACAATATTAATCACAATCTGCCCATCCTGAATAGCATTCGGGTTTTTAAAAATCAGAATACAAACTGTGTGGTCACACTGTTCACCTGTTAGGCTTGTGTACTAGAGAAGAACTGGATTGAAATGCAGTTACACACTAGTGATTCAGTTGTTACTAGTTTCCGCCACAAAAGAACCTGTAAAATAATACAGAGGGGGGGAGGGTATATCATAAGATTTGTCATTGAGTCAAGTGACGCAGTTTCCATCCAAGGAGTAAGGTCGCCTGCCTAACCTCGTGGCTTTTATCCATTTTGCCCTCATTCGTTGCTTGGTAATGATAGACGTGAACACTCAATCAAACATTGCGAAATATAGGCGGTCGCATCATTTTACATGTGACCCAATAACGGATGTCGGCATCACAAGCAGGTCGCACACTTTAAATTTCTAGGTATTAATTGTTGCGTGGCATCTTTGGAAATCTTCTGGTCCTCCCAAAAAAAAATGATAATGGCGTTTTTAGTTTAATATTACAAAGTTATAATTATTGTTGATATTTTATAGCTCCACCGACAATACGCCTTGTTGGAGGCACTTCTAGATATGGTAGAGTTGAGATTACGATTGATGGAGAATCAGGAACTATATGTGACAACAATTGGTCGGATAATGATGCTTCTGTTATTTGTACAAGTCTGGGCTTTGTGGATGGGATGGCTTTTAGTGGTTCTTACTATGGGCGTGGAAATCGCAGTATTTTTATGGATGAGATCCTCTGCAATGGCATAGAAGAATCTATATTTAGATGCAAGAATAAAGGATGGTCAGTGTCAGGTGCATCTTGTGCAGATCATTCAAAGGACGCCTCTGTTGTTTGTCATGGTGAAGGTAATGTTACGCCCCTGTCAATAGGTGTCTCTATCCACACCCAAAGAGAATGGCATAAACACAATGACACACCTATTAATTTTGACCGTAATCAAGAAAGTGGTCTTAAAATAATTGTCGATTAAATGATATAAGAAACTGCATTTTCGTATGACATATTGAGACGTGCTGCTGTATACAGTGGGCGCTACGATGATGCAGTGGGTAAGAAGTTGCCTTGTCAAAATTATTTAACCGATAGCACACTATATGCCCGTTTTTCATTAACCCAGTTGTTTCAGAACAGGAGGGTGTTAAACCCCGTTTCATTTCATGTTATGATACAACGCTGGGGGTCCACGGTGGTTAAATGGGAAGTAAATTGACACCCCTCTCGATATATTGCAGTTAGATTGAGAAATGGAGATCATTCAAATGGTATTGTACAGATTAAAAATACGAGATATGGCGTCACGTCCTGGACCGCACTGTGTGGAAATGGATTCAGTGATGCCGAAGCAAGAGTGGTCTGTCGTGAGATGGGTTTTGGGAATGGTCGATCACTACCTGTTGGTGCTTATGGGCGGCATGTTGGCAATACCTACGTCAGAGACGATATCACATGTACAGGATCCGAAACGTCAATTCTCAACTGTTCTTATACTTTGCCGATATGTTACAGTTATTCATATACCAATTATGCTTCCGTTGCTTGCTTTAATGGAAGTCGTGATAATAGTAAGTATATATAGTAAGTTGGCCGAGTGGGTATTTTCTGTTAATAATAACAAATGCCCTAGCAATACGTTATCCACACAGTAAGTACGCAAATGTTGCTTTATTGGAAGCCTCGATAATAGTTAGTAATTAGTAATTCTTGGTGATGAGAACAGAAAGTTCTTGCAATAAGTTTACCTTCGAATTGGGTTAAAAGTACGGCTTCACCAAACTATTCTCACCCGCTTAATTTATGTGGCAGCTTACCTTACAAATCCTGTATATCATAATATTAATTTTATATTCAACAGTGACATCTGTAACTTTAGAAGGTGGGATGCATGCTTACCAAACTGAAGCTGGGCGAGTAGTTGTTACTAAACACGGTGTCAAGGGTCGAATCTGTCAACAGTACTGGAGTGACTCCGAGGCCAGCGTTGTCTGTAGACAGCTATCGTTGCGAAACCGGGGTGGTGTGGCTTTTAACTATGGACTGAGTGGTAGAGGCCCATTCTGGTTCTCTGGAGTACGTTGTTTTGGAAATGAAAGCATATTATCTGACTGTACGATTGGGCCCGAGGGATGTTCATCCAGCTATTATGGTGTAGGTGCTGGTGTTCTTTGTTACACATCAAATAGAGGTTAGTAGTTATAGGGCCTTTGTGAAAAGAATAATGTGAAATTTAGTGCCAATAATAGCTTACGAGAGGCAAAGATAGATAATATTCTTAATACGCCCACTTTTCTTGTGGACGCATTATGTCGCCGCCCCCTATAGGTCACAAATTTTATACGATTTTGTTGAAAGTTAAAATGTTTATTCACTATTGATCTGTTGACAATTAGACCACAAATTCGCGGATTATTACGTCTGATTGTGCGAAAAATCACGCTTTTAATTGGTGGCCCATCTAAACCTCGCAATTTGTATTTTATTTCAAAAACCTTTCAAAGGTATCACGTTTGCACAGTAATTACGGTCGAGTCAAAATTTCATGAAAATTGGACCGCAACTATCCGCTTCTCGTCAACATTGTCGCTCTCCTTTATGAAAATACTGTAAAATATGTTATGCGTATAGCAAGATCGTGGATAAGTTCGACTTTGATGTGCATAGGACGTAATACCCTCTGATTTTTAGGCTAAATATGAAATATGTATAAAGACATTTTCTTCTTCAGAGGCGGCAATTTGTGTACGATTTTGATATAACTTCATACATGTATTAAAGGGACAATCTCGATAAGAACAGAGTCTCAAAAATTAAAGTCCGAGCATTTATGAAATTTAAGGACCAAAATATAGAGGCATGGTGTATATACCTTGGCTCAAAGTTTCAGCTCAAAATATTGAGACGTTTTGACGTTAACGTCAACACTACATATCCGGACACGTAACCCTTTTAAGATTTCGGGTCAATTTTTTGATTGGGTGACTTGATAATCGATTCTCGTTTCTTGAGAGGTCTATACAGTGAATGACCCATGTACTGCACTGATAACAAAAGGTAAATTTCACCTACATATCGTTTTTATAGAAAAAAGGTCTGGTTTTATCCAGATACTGTATAATACAACAGTCTCCATTTCCAGATGAAGACTGTCAGGTTTAAGTTATTTACAAGCGTATCACAAATATCGGGTTAGTTGGTCGGTCTTAGATAATGGGTTATAAGGGATTTTAACACAAAATTAAGCAGTTTTATTCTCCAAAAAGTTATCGGGATTGGCCCTTTAAGGATCAAACATTCTTGAAAGAATTCGATTTTGGAATTATTCCCATTTCGTTTTATGAAAAATCTGAAATATGTATAACCGTTGTGGACACTCCAAGGGGAACAATTTTGTCTTGATTCAGATGAAATGTAATATGTACTTAGTTGAGTTTCATTTAGTGCGCATCGGACTTTCCGTGCTAAAGTTATGAAATATGTACCAAGGTAGTTTGTAGACCCTTCATTCAAAGGCTAGAATTTTTGTCCAGGCCGAATGAAAATTGACAAATATGTTATAAATCAAACGATATTAAATGTCCCTTGATTCCAATACGGGCTAGTTCCCCAAAACTTATACAATAGTCTTGATCAATAAGGACACTATAATTAAAACTTGACCCCTTTCGGAAAGTGAAACTTATAACGGTAAATCTTTCAATCAGTTTTTAGATATCTTTTCAATGTGAAACATTGGGACAAAGAGAAAATGAGCCCTATTGATTTTCCCTGTTCTCGTACATCATGCATAGCAACCCCTTGTTTGTATTTATTATCAGCACCATATCTATCCTTGGTTGGTGGAACTGCATCATCTGGAGCAGTACAGATAAAGTATGATAATGAAAGTGGATATATATGTGCTGATAAAAATCTATATCATGGCACAGCTACAGTTATCTGTAAACAAATGGGATTTACAGAGGGTGTTTTTCCAAGGTAACATTCCTCTTTTGATATTTTTGTTGCTAATCCCTCTCCCCTCTCCCGTGCGTTTTTGACGCAGCATTGTGATATGTTTCTAAGCATAATGCATATGAACTCATGTCGAAAATTTCCGGACACCGTGGATTTATTCTGCCGGTACAATAATCACAATTGTGATGTACGGAGGTTATGCCTTATAAGCCGGTATGCAGTTCCCTACATTGTAACATACGACAGATGTATCGAGCATACAGTTTCTGCTTCTTTGTATCGGCGTTTATTTTATACCAGGCTGCTCTTCTCCAGTATTACTGTTTATATCAATTTTGTAGCGCGTGGGGAAACGTTGAAGTCTTGTTTAATTGTTATCAACATATATTTTATCAACTGCTTTTGTTTTCGTAGTGTAAGAACAAATTGGCTTACCGGCGGGGTAGCATTTATGGATAGTCCTTATTGTCAAGGCTTTGAGTCGTCTGTTTTTCAATGTTCTAATGATGGCTGGAGAAGTAAAACTACCTGTAACAAACAGGCAAACGTCATATGTTATAAATATGGTAAGATTTGGATTGTATTGTATGATGCAAAAATAAGCAATTATCCCACCCACCCCTTTGGCTTTGAACCAAGAGAATAATTCAGCCAGAATGATTTTATACCTGGTGTTCCATAGAACACACCAGATTGTTACTGTAGACTTAATTGTGTTTTTTATCAATAAATATTGGGAGTATCGTACACAGATTTTAGCAAAATGGCAAGTCTTAAATTTGTTGTATTTTACAGTTAAGCTTGTAGGGGGTAATAGAACAAACAGTACATACACTGGTCGAGTTCAGCTTTATTTCCGTAATAGATGGACATCTGTGTGTAGCACTATGTTTGATGATAATGAAGCTCATGTTGTGTGTAGAGAACTTGGATTTGGTTATAGTAAATCCCTATCTCCTGGCGCGTTTGGTCGCCTTAATTCTTGGGACAGTAATACTCTTGGTGGATTTAACTGTACTGGATCTGAAGATTCCTTGGCTAACTGTAGTTTTAATGCTGCGCAGTACAACTGCCCGGAAAGCTATCCTTATTTAAATTATGCTTCGGTCGTTTGCAGTAGTACAAACATGTCCAACCGTGAGTATTTTTGGGATGAAATCTCTGTACTTTTATGTAATAAACACCTCATATCTGTAAATGTATTTCATTTTCACGCGACAATTATTCATCTCTTTGATTTTTAAAGTAACTCTAATTACGTTACTAATTACCCATTTTACCTTATTGTACGTCTAATTGTCCAACCAAGGTTTCAGTGTATCCATTGGTTACAACTTACCAGCCGAAGTTACTGTCAAGATGTATGGTATAAATGGTACGGTGTGTTCTAATGGCTGGGGTGATGAAGAAGCTAATGTAGTGTGTAAACAGGCAGGCTTTAAATCCGGTGTAGCTGTTGGACCTAGCAAATCATATTATTATTCCACCAGCACCATTCCCCGTCTATTATCCGGCTTTAACTGCACGGGAAATGAGTCCAGCCTTGAGAGTTGTCCATACTCTACAGTTCTGCCATCCTCTTGTTCATCAGAAACAGACTTACATGGAGCAACAGTTGCATGCTTCATCAAGGATAATGGTTAGTATGAAGAACGTACGAGAATAACCCACGAGTTTTAGACGTTGACCCTGCAAATTCTTATGTACAAACCTTTTAAAAGATCTTATGAGCTAGAGTGCACTCGGCAACTCAATCCCCGAGTATAAAATCATGATATGTATGTGTGTCGGTGTGTGTGTGTGTGGGGGGGGGGGGTGAATCTATGTTAATTAAATATTTCATTACCATATTTTGCAGGTATCCAAATGAAACTGACTGGAGCAAATTCTAACAACCAGGGTATCGTTAATATTAAGATTAATGGTCAATGGGGAACAATTTGTGATAGCTCTTTCAGTTCGAGTGATGCTAATGTGGTATGTAAACAATTGGGCTATCAAAATGGAACAGCTGGTTCCAGGTCATTGTATGGTAATGGAACTGGTCTTTCATACTTAAATAACCCCAATTGTTCTGGATCAGAGAGTAAAATATGGCACTGTCCGAGTGAAGGATTCAGTGTTACGATACGATTATGTCCAAACCATATCAGTGATGCCAGTGTTTCATGCATAGGTAAAGGTATGTTAAATGATATCAAACTCATTTGTAAAATCCAACATAATGTGTGTAACGTGATCGTATATTCTCGTCACCGTGTCCTCGGTCTTTGTTAACACCCAAGAAAAAATAATTGTATGTGATTTGCATAGGTTGTTCAGCTCTCGGTGTTTACTACCCCCGGCGTCACTCCTGGTGATTGACACTAGAATCTACAATTATTACTTGACCCTTTTGGATTCTTGGATCCATTTTAATGATTCCTGCAAATTACTTCCGAAGCTCAGTCTCTCATTTACGAATCGTTTTTAACATTCCAGGGAATGCAATTATCATTATATTTTTCCCTTTTATTTACAAAGGCTTTGTAACAGACTAAAGGTCACAATTTCTATAATATCAACTCTTATTGTTCGGTCGCTTAAAGCTACCTTCTGAATTACGTAAAATTTTCTAAGCACTCTACCAGTTTCTGTCTTGATTTCTCCATTTGATTTTGAAATTGTATCTGCGTTCAGATCACGTGTTCTCGCATTGATAATGACACAAGTTCCCATGTTTTAAATGCATGTTTCTTTTTAGGTACCAACGCTCCCACAACAGCAACAGCAACTGTACCATCAACTAGTATCTCCACATACACAAGAATTTCCCAAACATCAACAGTTGCAAACAAATCAGCGAACAAGCTGACTGGTTTATCAACGCTTGGAAAAACAGTAGCCATTGTTGTTCCTATAATTTTGGTTCTGATTATTGCTGGTGCTGCCGTGGGCATTTGTTATTACAAACGTAAGGATAGGTATTACGGTTTGCAAGGCTAACTTATCAAAGCCTAACTCACAACCCGCCGTGTGTGCTACTACGAACAATCTACGGTAAAACTTTTAGAAAACCCACGCGAGAAACTTATGCGTTACTTTTGGTGCTCCACACAGTAGGCGGTGTCGCACTCGGTAAGATTGTTGCATTCTTATCAAAATTTCATTCAAATATACCAACTAACATTGGTTTCATGATTGATATCACATTCACTAAATTTCTTTAGAAATGTTTGGTATACATTTTAGTTATATATATCTCCCATACTGCATGATTCAAATGGTTACTCGGCTATTGCAACGCATCACTGGCTGTTCTCCCTTCCTTTACTGTATAATATATCTAACCTGTTACAGTTATTTCTAAATAACGCCACCGAATCATATACCGAACCAATGGCTCTGTAAACATCACACTAGTGCTTAAAGACCGACATTGACCTATTTCATTCAGTATAAAGCAAAATATTTTAAAGACTTAAGCCAATCCCACAAAATCTTCTACAAATCCCGATAATCATTATTTAAATAATACAAAACGCCATCCTATATACTGCCTTAACATTATGGAACAAGCATTCAGACAAAACAAAAATGAGATCAAACTATGCAATATTTAAGAACAATCTTAAAACTGAATTTAAATATCATTGAAATAATCTATAGAATCTTATCATTGTAAACTGAACTAATTAATCATATGTGTAAAATCTTTGTGTTCTATGTTTTTACTCTTGTACATTTAATGTCATGTCACAATAAATTGTTATATTTTACTTGGACAATGTCATCGCCGCTGAGCGGTTACGCTAACTGGAGTAGGTATCGGCTTGATTTATTAGGGTTCGTTTTCATGGCTATCACCAAATTTGCAGCCCACGATAAGCATTTGCCATATTTAAATTGATAAATTTGTCGAATATAGGGGGTTGGGATGGCCTAGTGGTCTAGAGTGCCGCGCTTCGATCTCTAGCTGACCGGTCATCTCTGGCTGGCGGCTGTGGTTTCGAGCCTTGGTGTGAGCGTATGTGGCATTGAGATAGGGGCGCCTCCTCAACCTCGTGGGTTTCCTCTGGGCACTCCGGTTTCCTCCCACTGCTAAAGACCCCTAAGCCCAAGCGAATTATTGAAATAAAATTAAACCATATGTTAGTCCCGAAATGACCTAGTTTGTGTTGAGTGGACGTTAAACCCCATTTCTCTCTCCCTCTCTCCCTCTCTCTCTCTCTCTCTCGATTATACCCTATGAGTCATAAGAATTAACCTGAATTGCAGTACAACTCGCATTATTTCAAATAAAACCAGCACAGACGGTTGTCATGCATTCAGGGCAAATATTCCTGCAACGATGCATGTAAAATGATACATCTTTCAACATTAGTATATTATAAGATTAGTCTTTCGGTGTATTGGTTCATTATCGACAAATAACTGTCAAAGAGAGGGGGGGGGGAGAGACACGAAGTTGGCCATTCAATTAAGGTCCAACGCCAACATGTTTAACAGAGAGGTACGAAAGTCTTCTAATATCTCTGTCATAGATGACTGTCTTCAACACGTGCAATCACATAACGGGGCGTCAATCATTGGCTCTGTGGCACGTGCATTCTTTACAAGTACATAACACCGAGCTGCTTTGGACAAAATGATGCCTTTTGCTCATTTTAATACCCATTTACACTAAATTGGAAATATTTTTAACTGCAAATACTTCAACGCCTTTATTTATTTTTCAAATACCCCAAAAAGTTTTAGAATTTAATTTGTCAGAGGAAAAAAGTTAATATTTTGGCTCATTAAGTTGCGTCGTGTCATCCTTATCAGTGCCTAGCGGCCTAGCGAATATTCACTGTTGATCAGTATGGTCCAACGCACGGTTTAATTTAATTCCAATAAATCGCTTGCGTGTTGGGGTCTTTACCTGCGGAAGGAAACCGGAGAAACCCCACGTGGTTGGCCGGGCGACCCGGTTCCTTGTGATGTACATGCGAGGAAACGATACCATGCCACTCGACTCAATGCCAGGCTTTGTGATTATTACAATTCTATTGATACACTCCAGTCGAAATTATCGATCAACATAATTGAAAAGTAGGTGTTTTCTTTTGCTTCCTTTTTGTTTATGTCATAGTGTTCAACATATGTCTTGGAAACAAACCTGTACTGTAACAGTTAAATTTAAAATTCGAATTTGGTCATAGTTTATGGTACCCATCATTACTCACGACTCCAACCTCCCACTTCTTCCCTCCCAACTAATTCTTAGCAAACTTTGCACGCGGTTTCCATAATGGTACATGATGTTTCAATCTTGGGTAAAATATTCATAAATTACCAATTAAGTAATAGTAGGCTACGTCGTTGGCCATTCATTCTCTGATGCATTTTACAATGGGTGTTTAGGATTAAATCAATTGCTTTTAAATAAAACTTTATCGCCACAATCCGAAAATATGTTACCCAGTTATATTAAAAACTTTCATAACCAACAATAACATGTGTAGTATTATTTATTAATGTACACATGTCTGTAGCCATTAGAATATAATGCAATGTTTGCTTGAACATATAATGAATATTGGGGACATTCAAACGTGCACATTAGATAAATTTAAAAAATAGCTGAATAACTGTTATTCAGCAAGACTTTTTTTTATAAAAAAAATACTGATACAGGGTCAACAAACTAAAGAGTAAATGTAAGCCATGTAAATGTTTTTTGTGTTATTATTCAAAAGTGTATTGGATACTTTCCAAAACTACATAAAATGTTCAACGAACTATATCGTTACGCTGTACTTGTCATGTCTCTCTTTTACTATATATAGTTTTGATAAATAAACATATATGTGTCTATTATTGAACAGTAGAAATCGAACAGTCATAGTAAAGCAGCACTAAGACATACGTTACTCATGCCTGAACACAAATTTCTACCAACGAGACTGTGCGGTATTCATTATATAAGTGACATGCAAGTATTGAAATTCGTCAATGCTGTTGAACTAGTGAAACGGATCAGGATTGCTCTATTTATCCACTAGTATTGGACAGGTACACATCGCTGCCACTCAACCAACAACGGAGCCCAACTTTGGCATGATTCTCGCCTGGTTAGCGTTGATGCTGTCTTTATGGCAGGCATCAGATGCAGCCATGCCAGAAGTTACAGTGGGAGGTGAGTTAGACAACAAGGCTTTTAAAGTTACAAGAATTAAATTTAATCTTTAAATGACATTTAAGGATTGGGAAAGACAAAATGTGTACGGGAAACAATCACTGGTTTTACTCTTTTGTTGTTCATTAAAGATTTAAAGTACAATACATTAGATAAAATGGACAGGTTGATTTAATTAGATCATTTAAATTTAATGGGTTGAAAATTGGTATAAACACAAAATTAAAACGTCCGTGTATATCAAATGTCGCCTTAAAATCGTTAAATCACAAACAAAAAATTCTTATATGGTGGGTCATCTTCTACCTTTGTCATTATAAAAACAGGTTAAATCAGGGTGTCTAGATGACTGATGTTTGGCGCCATTAGTGCGGATGGAAAAGAACTCATGGGGGAAAAAGAATCCGTTTGCGTTGTGCGGAAAGGGGGGTGCTAGCAGTAGACAACACATAGCTGGACCCGTGAATTACATATTAAAAACTGTTCGTCTATTAAATTCCATATGGTTAAAAGTTAGTTAAAAGTCCTATAACACGGTTCATAACGTCAGCAATTAAAAGTTAAATGCATTCCATTAGGGGTTTTCTTGTGTATGACTCTCCCCAGATAAATGTTACCTGAAAAGAAAAAAAAAGTCCAAGACATAAAGATAGTTGGTTCGTTCCTGGGGTTTTACGTCCACTTCGAACTGGGGGGATACCGAAGACAAGTGTTTCTTATGAAATTTGCTAGGCGCAAAAGGGGCGGATGGTACTTTTGACTGGAGTGTAAGGCCATGGACCCTACATAGACTACTTACTTTGTATACTTTGGACTCAAACATGTTAAAAACAAATCTACTTTGCCATACATGCTAGGGTGCTTGAGAGTATAAGGGGTTTAGGTTTGACTGTCAGTCGGGCCCAAGGATCATCCGACTGTTTGACCTTAGCCAAGGGAGTGCAAGCCATGCTTTCCGGGATGGGCGTTGACTAGCCGTAGGTCCCCACCACCGAAAAAACACAAACGGCCCCCTCAGCGTTCTTTACGTACCTTCGTGCAGGGTTGTTCGATTACCAGTAGCCATCAGGGCCTTGGATTTAAACCTCAAGTCAACACAGAGTAGAACACTCTCTTTTATACCCCCGGCGTCACTTCATATTGTCTAGGATACCAATCTCACACACTAAATCGTAGTTTAACTCATAGATCTCATGTTTGCCTTCCCTAGGATAGACAGTAAACTTGAGTTTAATGTATAAGAATTCGGCTATTTACAGAGATTAAATAATACTAAGATGAAGTATAAAATTAAACAAAAAGCCAAAACAGCTTATAGGCTTACAGTCTAGCCAAAGGATAATATTAACTAATTATGAATACTTTCACAGTCCAAAGGATAATGTTTACTAGTTATGAATACCTTCACAGTGCGATGTTGGGTGAAGATATATAATAGTTAACAGCGATTGATATACATAATGAAACTAGTTGTCCGAATAGTTTCATGGAAGGCCGCATGGATTTCCGGGAATCCCAATCTGGGAAGACCGACGTGACCGGAAAACATGTATCTGATGACGAGATTAAAAGTTTGCAAACTTTTTACGAGTTCTTATTAATTTCGCCATTGTACATATAATAGCTCACGGGATATCACTATCGTATTGGTAAATGTTAGGCTAACGTGGGAATGTTTAGCGGGCTTTGTGACGGGGCCTGCAGACTTGAGTCCACTGATGAAACATGAAACTTTCCAATTGTTTGTTTGTCAGACAACTAGTATCATTACGTATAAAATTCGTTGTAAAACTTCTTCGGAGAAATTTTGATCTGGCAGTTATTAGGTATTTTAGAAACGGGTTTCAAGGTGTTTTTGTTTTGTTATGCAATATCTTTTTTGACGTTTCAAAGTAAAAGTTCGGTGCTAAGATCACCTAAAGATACATTTTAAATGTTCCTATTATACTATTCAAAAAAAGTAGGGGATATTTGATTTTGGGGGCATAATACTAAAATATGCAAATGACTACGAAAAAAGTCACTATAGAACCTAACAGAAGAAACATTTCCAGTTACATGTGACGCCCAAACGCACCAATAGCTACCGCATGGAATGCAGGTGATGCTTGGGATCATCATGGGGGTCCAACCCAAGATTTGCACGACTCTGACTTTGAATGTTACAGTCATTGTGGCATTGAATTCCAGGGTGGAAACATCAGTTTAATTGTTTTAGTGACCAGAAAACAAATTTTGATATGCGTCGGCTTACCCAAAATGAAAGCTTACGTGCCCTTGGCATGCTACAGATCGGCACAACACAGGCGGTTGTGGCGCGGACGATGAATGTTTCTCAGTCTGTCATAAGCAGGCTATGGTCCAGATACCGTGATACACAATCTGTACAGGACAGACCACGCTCAGGTCGACCAGGGGCGACAACTCAAGCCCAGGATCGATTTATCCGTACCTTGACCTTAAGAAATCGTGTTATCACAGCAAATCAGATCAGCGCTCGTCTTCAAACAGACACTAGTGTGAGAGTGAGTGGCCAGACGATTCGGAATCGACTGCATAGGGGTCACCTTCGCGCCCGACGTCCTCGCGTGATCCCTTGTTTGAGAGATCATCACATTCAGGCAAGACGTCGTTGGTGTAGGTATCGTCAACACTGGGATAATCGACGCTAGAGCAATGTGATGTTTTCAGATGAGTCAAGGTTCACTGTTGATTTTTTGGACAGACGTAGGAGGGTGTGGCGTCGTCGAAACGAGCGCTTCCAAGACGTTAACGCCATCAGACATGATCGATTTGGGGGTGGTTCTGTTATGGTGTGGGGAGGCATCACTGTTGCTGGAAGAACGGCTTTACATGTTGTTGCAAGGCGTGTTACGGGCCAGTACTACCGGGACAACATCTTGGCAGTCCATGTTGTGCCGTTCGCACGACGTCATGGCCGCCGTTTCATCTTCCAGGATGACAACGCAAGATGTCACAGGGCCAGGATCATTACAGGTTACCTCCAACAACAGAACATCACCACATTACCTTGGCCAGCACTGAGTCCCGACCTCTCCCCCATCGAGCTTGTCTGGGACATGCTTGGACAGAGGTTACGTCAACGTCAACAACATCCCGCCAATGTCCAAGAACTTGCTGCTGCGTTGCAACAGGAGTGGGACAATCTGGACCAAAATGATCATAGACGTCTCATTAGGAGTATGCCACGTCGGATCAATGCTTGTTTGGCAAACAGAGGAGGATTTACCCGTTACTGACTTTGTTGTGATGCTGTGGTAACTTTGCTGTTTGACCCCGGGTATCATTTTACCCTTATAATGGTCAGTCTGTGCCTTACTTAGTCTAACGATTATTTGGAATAAATCGATGAATGTGAACTTCATTTCATTTTGTCATTTGTTTCTTCGTCAGTTTCATTAGGTGACTTTAATAACACTTAAAAATCAAATATCCCCTACTTTTTTTGAATAGTATATTAATTAGAACAGGTTCCGATTTGGTTTATTTTTATTTTACGCTTACATTTATTACTGTAAAGATTCCAAGTGCTAAAACGGAAAATATCACTGAGCCTCCAGATTAGAACAGCCGGGACGTTAGTTTGATAACTCCAACACGTCGCACGGGCAAATCTTGGTTCCGCATGTGCGACTTGCTGTAATACCCGGGCTTACCTAGAACAATCATCCAACTACCACAACTGTAATTCGCGGCGCCATTTGTTTTATTGGGTTTTATTTTTGTGTTATGGGGTTCCGATTTTTATTTTAAAAAAAGATATGCCTTATTTTCTTGAAATCTACATTCTCTCAAATGATTGATTCCACGTAAATAGAACACAATTCTGCGATTAAATGTATACGCCTTTCTAATTTTCTTCACGAGTGTCGTCATCTGCATAAAACAGCACCGTTTTAAACTCACATAATAGCAAACAAAACCTCACAGTTTTATGTAATCTTTTAACATAACACAATCTAAAATCCCTTTACCCATCCCCTCCTTTAAATTCAAATATAGGAGAGGGTGCTGTTCTATGGGAGAGGTAGAAGGAATACAGACATAAAATTTGAACATTTTTAGTCACAGTCTTTACGAAGTACATCTTTTTGTTTTTGCACCCACGCCACAAAAGGAAATAATTGTTACACTTTGCAACGTGTTTATGCCATTGCCTCAATAGTTAGCTGCCATTGGGCTGTATAGTTCTATTATTTAAAGGGAGCTAACGTGTTTCTGTGAATAAGGCGTGCTAAACCAGGGTCCCGTGTTCGATTCCAGTTGGAATTCGATGTAAGATTAAGCCAAAGTGCCGCTGTCGGTGCATAATTTCCCCTCATAGCACACTGTATGAAGTATGCCCGTCTTGATTGGCGCAGTTGGAGCAGAACATGGGGACGCTAAAATCCGTTCATTCAATTTTCTATTTAGTTAAACCAAACGCTAGATAATTTTTATACTCCACATTTCATGTAGACGTATTATGCCTTATCCCCGTTCCGTCCGTCGACAATTGTTTGTGGACTCTACACAGGTCACAATTATTATCCGAGTTTGACGAAACTTGAAATATTATCGGTTCATCTCCAAAAGACCTCGGATACTTTCGATATTAGCATGTATTGAATCGCAACTTCATGAATTATGGCCCCTGACAGTACGACAAATCGCGTTTTTAGCGTGTGAACACTCGAAAGGTCACACTTATTTCCGATTTTGATGAAACTTGAAATGCATGTTGATAACCCAATGATGATCTTATTTCCTTTCAAAATTCGCGCATATTGGATGGTAAGTTCTTTGGTTGTTCTTTAGACGTTACAATTTTTTACCGATTTTAAAAACCGTTTAGATATATATCACCATTCCATAATGAGGGTTAAATTCGAATTTCGGGAAAATCGAAATGAAAATGCCCGACAAAATGGGACGCTCTTGATATGTAAATTTGTAATTCAAAAGTTATGGACTGTCTTGTTGTATAATTTTTTTTATCTAATTTTGATGAAGCTTAACACATATCTTTATATTCCAAATATTTCAACCCCTTTTGATATTTGCGCATTTCGAACCATAACTTTCTGGATTATTGTACAAAATTTATTTTGTTTTTTTTGCAAAATGTGGGCGTATCTTGCCTGGCAGCTGCAGGTACAATTTTCATAGTAATTTGCACATGTATTTCTTAACTAGGATTTAGCATTAAATTAGTCAATGGTTCTATTGGTGAAGGAAGGGTAGAAGTAAGACGTAATGCTGCAAAAGAATGGGGGACAATTTGTGGTGACCTTTGGGACGATGTTGACGCCGCTGTCGTTTGTCGAATGTTTGGTTATAAATATGGCACGGTAAGAAGCAATATTTGTCGAGACATGTCGGTGTTGGGGACGTATGTTCTTATACTCTATTTGGTTTATGAAAATTATACTATCAATCTGATTCTAACGATGAATAGATCGTGATTTAACGAAAAGGAGAAAGGTTATACATGTAGTCAAAATAACAAAAACTATCAATGCATTTGTACACAATGGGATATACACATCCATATAATAAATAGAACGTTATTACGTATATCTACTAAAAATGGAAGAATATAATTTGTTGGGTTGAATAGATAATAGAATAAATATGGCAAGTTCTGCTAAATCATACCTTCATTGTAAATAAATACATAAATATGAATGTTATGCTTATAAACATAAAGCCGTATAAATCGGTGTTAGAGATTCCATTGAAATATAAATTTATTTTACAGGCTAAGAGGTATGCCACATTCTCTGAGGGTGTTGGCCCAATTTATATGGACAATGTGGACTGTAGAGGAAATGAAACCTCCTTGGTAAACTGTCCCTTTCGTGGATGGGGTAACCATGATTGCGAACATTATCAAGATGCTGGAGTCGAATGCATCAATCAAGACGGTTTGTTATTCAATTTGATACTTTTACACCTTGCTGTCAAATGGAAGCACAGCGCGGGGTAGGGGCTATTAAAAAGGCCACTCGAATATAAACATCTATTCATATGTAATTAGCGTACTGTAATCTATTTGAATTGGAACACAGCAAGTTTACTACTAATAAATTTATTTTGAAATCGAATTTCAACGCCAACAACCACTTGCATATTAATTTGATCTACGCAATCTTGATGATCGATTCTTTGAAACACAATAACTATTACTGGGTATATTTTAGTAAAGCTTTTAAATTGTGATATATTGATTACCGCTATCACTCACTTAAGTTCGACCATTAACACAAGCCACGCTTTACTTCTGAAACTGCTAAAACATGAAATGCATCTTCTTTATTACAGGTACATCAGGGCCCCCACTCCCTCCCCTGACTGTTCCTCGAAAAAGTTAAATCTGGAAATATATTTTTAAAATCTCACCCCTCTAGACAATTTTATAAGAAAATTTTAGGACAACTGTACAACATACCAGCTTATTAACCATTGTTACATTCCACTATCAATTATTGCTGTAGGGTGGCAGAATGACTTAATGCGTGCGCATTGAGTAACGTGACCAGAAGTAGGGTCACCTGTCCAACCTCGTGGATGTCCACGACTTCCTTTCACATGCTAACAGCCTATTCGCGCAAGCGATTTATTGAAATAAAAGTGAGCCAAGTGTTAGTCCCTAAATTGCCTAGTTTGTGTTGTATTGATGTTAAATCCCATTTCTGCCTGTACTTCCCCCACAGTGGAATGTTATAATTCACCCACCCCTAACGCGTAGAGAAGTCTTCTGCATTCACCCAAATAAAGTGAATAAATATGCATAGCATTGTCGCCTTCTTGACCTCATGCTGCTGTTACGGTGACATCCACAACGACAGCTAATTTTCTAGTAATTCTTTGGTTTGCTTAAGAACCCACATTATTTCTAATTTTTAAGACCGACCTGTTGTTAGAATTTTCTTGTAATTCTTTGGTTTGCTTAAGAATCCACATTATTTCTAATTTTTAAGACCATTTGCTTAAGAATCCACATTATTTCTAATTTCTAAGACCGCCCTGTTGTTAGAATTTTCTTGTAATTCTTTGGTTTGCTTAAGAATCCACATTATTTCTAAATGGCTTAGTTTTTTTAATCATAGTTTACGTAAGAAGCTTGTTATGTTGTAGTATCCTTTTTTACAGTTCGAATAGCATGGGCTGGTTCTGATATGGGTGTTGTGCAAATAAGAGAATTAACGGGATGGAGGCATGTTTGTGATTCACAATGGGATGATTTTGATGCTAAGGTAGTGTGTAAACAGATGGGGTACGATGATGGCAAAGCTATGTGCTGCTCCAAGTTAAGTACTTCTTCGAGTTATTACTACGGCTACCTGAGATCATCATTCACCAACTTCACGTGTACGGGAACAGAACAGTTCCTGACGAACTGCAGTTACTCCACAATCAACCGAAAATGTAATATTAATAACACGGCTTCTGTTATTTGTTACAAACCAGTTCCGTCACAAGCTGACATGGGTAAGTTTTGGATTATGCTAATATAGACATTCAGGCAAACCCATTTTCTGAAAAGCAGCTAAAGTTATAACGTTAAATATTGTGATATTTCGTAGAGACTTCAAGCATGTATGTAATGTTCTAAATAAATTAAATTCCAATTGTAATGTTATATTATCGTGTATGTACTGTTCTAAATAAATTAAATTCCAATTGTTTTTAAAAAAGGCATTAAAATAAATTTATTGAGTCATCTATGATGGGTTAATGATAATATAATATTTTACAGCTTTTTCTGTCCGGTTACAGAATGGATCAACTGGTGTTGAAAGTCCGCAGTGGGGAATGGTACAGGTTCGCCATCTTGGCAAATGGGGTATTTCCTGCGCCGATAATTGGAACGATACGTCAGCCAACATTGCTTGTAAACAAATGAAACATCAAGGTAAAGTTCATTATAAATAGATGTAGGTAAAAATACAATTAGGCATTTTCACGTGCTTTGTCGTGTTATTTCTTATGTGTATTTTATTATTTAAGGTGGTATAGCTTATGGCGCTACATCATCTTCGAGATATCAGCCATTGCCATCATGGGTTAGTAGCTATAACTGTACTGGTTCAGAGGATAGTCTGGAGAACTGTATTGAAGAACCATGGGGCCAACAAACTCGATATTGTATACCAAACGGGGCCATGTGTTACTCATCTGGTAAGTCTTGTGGTGATTGAGTTGCTATCAAAAATATGAATTTGACTTCTCTTTTGATTTCATTTTAAACACAATCAGGCCTTCAATTTTCACCAGCTCTTCGAACGGGTACTCGACTAACGAAACGGTGAAGACAAAATAGTGTAATCGGTAAATGGAATGTTCAGTGTGTACAAAATATACGACAAACAGGGGTAACAAGTGTCCGGAAGAGTAAGCTTGCCCTGTCTGTCGCCACACCCGCATCCAAACCAGTAGACAAAAATGTAGCCGGCCAATAGACTAAACTGCAGAGTTATAATTATTTTATAGGTCCTCCAATTATAAGACTTGTTGGTGGCACTTCTAGATATGGTAGAGTTGAAATCACAATGAATGGCGAAACAGGAACTATATGTGACAACAGTTGGACGGACATCGATGCTTTTGTTATTTGCACAAGTCTAGGTTTTGTGGATGGAATTGCACTGATCGGTTCTTACTATGGGCGTGGAAATGGTAGTATTTTAATGGATGAAACGCTCTGCGATGGCGGAGAAAGTTCTATATTTAGCTGTCGCAATAAAGGATGGGGAATATCTGATGCATCGTGCGCAGATCATTCAAAAGATGCATCAGTTGTTTGTCATGGTGAAGGTAATGTTTTAATACCCCTTTCTCGCACAGTCGCTTGTACCCACTTTACCCTGAATAACGTTGATACAATCTTCAAGATATCATAGCGAAATCAAGACAAAGTATTTTTGCTCATGTTTGATATGATTTTTAAGAAATAGCTCGTGTTTGGGTCTTAAATTGTTATCGTCCCAAGGAGTATGACATTAATTGTAGCATTGAGCACGACCGCTTTCTCAAATTTAACCCCACAGTCACGGCCCCTTGCTGATATCATTTTACTCATACACTCTCATATTCGACCTATTTTTACAGAATGTCCGGTATACGAGTGTCGTCATCACTGCAAATTAATGTTCTAGATGACATTCAGTACTTGACTGACCTTAGTGATGTTTTAACACTTAGATTTGTACGGGTTAAATAGTGTAATACAAAATTCACGGAACGTCCCTTCATCCACTGACACCCAATGGTATGTCTTCTTTCTTTATATTTATGTTGTAAATTGGTATCACATTGCAGTACGATTGCGAAATGGAGATCATTCAAGCGGCATTGTACAGATTGAGAATAGGAGATATGGCTACACAACATGGACAGCACTATGTGGAAATGGATTCGGAGATACGGAAGCTCGAGTGGTCTGTCGTGAGCTGGGATTTTCAAACGGTCGATCACTACCTGCAGGTTCTTACGGGCAGCATTACGATACAACGTACCTCAGAAACAACATTGCTTGTTCAGGGTCCGAATCTTCAATTCTCAACTGCTCTTATGCTGGGTCTACATGTTTCAGTAATTCGAACACTAACTACGCCTCTGTTGCTTGCTTTAATGGTAGTCGCGATAATAGTAAGTACACAATAATTTGGTTGGATGGGTATATATATATATAAATAATATATTCCTGTTTAAAACTCAAGCAATACATTATTCATACAGCAACTACCCCACTGTTTAATTTCATAGAAGCCTTCTGTTATCACCCCAGGCTTAACAGAGTTATTGAGGAATATTGAAGTGGGTACAGTCCATCCCAATTTTACATCCGGAACAAAAACCGTTCATGAGATATTTTGATATGTGCGTTTTGCTATTTAAAAATTTATCCGATTTAAATTTGTTTTCCATACAAATAAATTTGATTTAGATTTGGTATATTTCTTTATATTCCTGAGCAGATTCCATAAACCGTTCCAAGATATCTTTCAAAAAATGTACAATATTGTGCGGTTTGCTTATATATCAAAGTTGTGGATCCTCTACAGGTCACAATTTGGATCCGATTTTTATGAAACATGAAATAAATGTTTATAACCCAGCGCTTATCAGATTGTATCTTCCTGAATTATGTCCCCTGATTGTACAAAAAATCAGGTTTTTAGTTTGTGGTCACAATCTTGATCCGATTTAAAAGAAAACAAACCATTTTAGTATATCACGGTTACACCCTAAAGATGTTTGAGTTTGAAATTCGTGAAAATCGAACCAGAACTGCCGGACAAAATGACCACCCCTCATTTGCCAAAAGTGTAAATGTATCAAGGTTGTGGGCCCCTAGACGTCACAATGTTGATCCGATTTTGATGAAACTGGAAATATATCTTTATAACCCAAAGCTCATGGTTCCTGTCGATATTCGCGCATATCATATCGTAACTTCCTGAATTATGGCCTTTGATTGTCCAAAGAGCCACTTTTTATTTAGCTTGTTCTTTTAAGGCTAGTTACCTTTTCCCAACGTCAAGTTATGTTTTGGCAAGAACTATTCTAGTGTTTGTCATCCCACAAAGTTTGAACAGCATTGCCGCACACCGATTTGCTACACATCGTGAATTAAAATGATTTCTAAACAATTTTCTGTGTTATATCGCATACGCCGTATAATATATCAGTATGAGCTAGGCACCTATATTACCCAGTTACTGCAGTTAGGTATTTTGCCTATTAGACATTTCTGGAATGTGTTGCCACCAATCTGATTTGCTATGTCGTTACGCTTACGGCTAGCCCCCGGATCCATTCACTCTTTTTGAATTGTTTTGTTTAGGGTCTCTGAGATGATGTCTTGTCCATATATTTGTTTTTGTGTAAAATTGTGTGTGATGCAGTCCCCCTGCATTTACTATTATAGTTCAAAATTTCATCTTCACTCTTACAATAAATAGAAGAGTTGTTATGTACATGTAACCTGCGTTCGCGTTGGCGCGAGGGATAAGCCAATGAAACAATCTGGTACCGCGATTAGTGGATGTCACACTAGAAATATCAACGCTGATTAGTTATGATAAATGTCTGGCGTAATTTGGTATAAATCTTTTTCGTATGATCCCTGACACGACCTTCCACATAATCCGGTGAGATCATCATATAGTGGAGCCCATCGAAAATATGCAAAAAACGAAACGCAATATAGAACGGGGTTTTCAGTACTTTAACGCGATCTAACCAAGCAATTTCAGCTCATAGTAAGACCGTAGCGAGATCTTCGTTATGTGTGAAGGGGGTTTAATCAAACGTTTACAACAGTGCATACTGATTCTAAAACTATTCTTATCAACATTTAATCGAGATTTGTCTTCCACTTATCTTACGTTTGTTTATCTCATACAGCGACATCAGTATCTTTAGAAGGTGGAACTACTGCTTACCAATCTAAAACAGGGCGAGTTGTAGTTACTAAACATGGTGTCAAAGGTCGAATCTGTCAAGACTATTGGACTGACGTTGATGCCAGTGTTGTCTGTAGACAGCTATCGTCGAGTAACCATGGCGGTGTAGCTTACACGTATCGACAGAGCGGTAGAGGTCCATTCTGGTTATCTCAGATTGGCTGCTTTGGAAATGAAACCAAACTATCCCAATGCTCGGTTGGTCCTGAAAGATGTACATCTACACGTTATTATAAAGATGCTGGTGTTCTTTGTTACACATCAAATAGAGGTTGGTAATTTTATTGAACATACTTTATAGTCTGTAAGAAAGTGGGTAACTAAATTGATGAGAGGAAAAAATACTAATAATAATTAGAGTGCCGAAATACTAGAAACAAGTCATTTTATTTTTGGTTTTGAAGTTTCAGAAACGAATAAAATACATGGTTATATAGCTTTAACTATAACCTTTTAATTGATATCCAAACATCGAGGGCCACTAAAGCAAAATGCAATGCGGATAATATCATTACCTTTGTCACTATGCACAAAAGAAGGTCACTCCTGGCATCAAACGACAACCTCAGAAGGGAATTTGAAGATGTTTAATTCAGAAAGACAGTCACTTAATCTGAAATACCTCCTATAAGCAAAGCAAAATTCAATTCATCTATCACAACGGTCGGTTTTTATAAATGTAAATGACCGGATCTACAATTTTAATGTTTGAACCATATTACGCCAAATGACAAATATACGGAACCGCAAAAAACGCCCCTTTAATCAAATCATTCTAGAAAACGACTAACTAAATGGATCAAAGCATTTTTTGTGAACAGTATGTTGACACATTAGTGATTAATTAATAAAAAAATTCATAACGAGAAGATTTAGAGTGTTTACACGGTCTTTACATCACTATCTGGTGTCAATAACATTAATAACAACAGCGCAGCGTCTGTACATGGAGTGAACGCCATTTGCACCTGGAACAACACTCTCGCGCAATCCATCGGCTGTGTTCGTTCCCAGTACGACATTTTTATGTCTCCTCTGAATTTCATCCCAAAGTTGTTCAATCGGGTTTGAGTCCGGACCAAGGGCTAGCCAGTGCATAACGTTGAAAATCCGGAGTATGGGTATGGATATGATGTGCGGTCTGGGAGCTTTATCGATGTAGCGCACTGCTGTGATGCCGTCTCCTCTTCCTGGACTAAGATTTTGGAACACAACAGGACCCACTCGCCGGTTCAGGCCGATTCAACTCCAAACCTAATGCTATAACCTCCCCATGAATCTCGTTCCATGAAAAACGTTGGTCAGAATAACGCTGGCGACGCCATATTCTGATGCGCAATACCGACTCTCATTTGTGAACAGAGCAGTTCGCAATGGATGTTCGCGCACTGTTTCGGTACTGATGGGTCTTCCGTGTGTTTGCACTGCCTGGCGTACTGTCTCAGATGCCTCTGTGAAGGGACTCTATACCCAATGCCAGATTAACCATAGGGCACAGGCCCCAGGGCCCCCCACATTAGGGGCCCCCACAAAAATCTCAGTTGCGCGCCTCGAGCATGGTCGTACTGATGACGCCAAGGGCCGGAAACCTAGTGACGGGGTCCCTCCGATGCTCCAGTTTAACCCTGGGCCTGACTAGAATCGCGGATTCCCTAACGCGACGAAAATATTACTTCGGAACCTTTTGAATGGCACGCATGCGTAACACATAATTAAACGCTCTTTAATACAATAATAATTACATAATATTTGATCACGAAATTTATTATGTTTCGAATGGCATACAGTGCGCGGAAATGATAAATATAACGGCGGGGGAACTGTCATAACTGCCGGGCCATGCCTTCATCGGAAGTCCCTGGGGGCCCCCTCAATCCATGATTTGTCGTGGTCGACATCCGAGAATTATGTGTAATCCGGTGATGGTCTTTAAATGTCGTGAGATCTTCTATCAGACCGAACATCGTCTAACTCGAATTATCGTATAACTCGAACAAATTACCCGTCCCCGTCATTTCGAGTAGCGCGAATTTTGTCTCAGATTGACGTACGATTGTATATAAGCTGTAGTTGTTGATATTTGTTGCGAGTATCAGTTGAATTTGATGAGATGCACATCATGATCACACGAATTATTCAGATTTCTTGATTAAATCTCGTATTACAATTTTGTTCGTCGAAAATCGAGTCAGGTTTGGTCGTAACGTTACGGCTTCCATTCATCAAATCATCGTGGGGGGATATAATACGCTTCTGAATCAAGTGAGCCCGTTATATGTCACTGACAGACTTCAAAATTAGGTTTGATGTAGCTCTGGTCCACAAGTCATTTATAGCACGCTTCATTCGTTACCAGTTGTTTAAGTGGCATTTAGTTACTGGATGGGGATAAACATTACACGATTATATTGAATACAAGTTACTTAAAGGATTTATTTCAGCAACGTTTCGACAAGGGTTATCACGTCAAGCGAAAATGACAACCATGGCACAACCGAAAATTTATATACAATTGGGGATAATCCAGATTGTCCAATGTGGTTCCTCCTTGTCAGTAATGCAGGACGGAGTGCCTGACAAGGACAGAGGTCAAGTCGTTCGGATGAGACGAAACACCCGAGGTATACATTGACCTACACGTAAAATACCCTTGACAGTTATAAGAGTAGGCCGTACAGCCGATGTCCCGAGCTTAATGTCCCTCATAACATACTGTATGGCTTATGCCGGTCTTCATTTGCCCATTTCGGAGCAGAACAACAGGACCCCGTTTCATACCATTTCGACTAATGTGCTGCCCGTTGGCCTACAATACCTTTCTATATTGTTCTTTGTTTTATTTTTTACCAGCGCCCATCCTGTCTTTGGTTGGTGGGACTGCATCATCTGGAGCGGTACAGATAACGTATGATAATGAACGTGGTTATTTATGTGCAGATGATTATATCTATAGTAATACAGTTAAAGTTATCTGCAAACAATTAGGATTTACAGATGGTGTCGCCCTAAGGTAACATCGTTTCAGTTCTTCCAGATTATACAAACGTTATAACCACGTGCGTGATATTGCTACTAAATACTTGATGAGTTAAGTTCCTTAGTAACTGGACCAAAGCGAGTGTCAATGGATCACTAAACCTATAAATCAGTTATTACGGATTAACTCATTCTATCTCAGTGTTAGAAATTGTAAGTGCTTGGGAAACATTATGCATTATATCACTAAATTCATACTATATTTTAACAAATTTCTACTTTAAAATTATATTCGGTTCCAGGACAAATTTGCCCACAGGAGGAGCGGCATTTATGGATGGTGTTTATTGTGAAGGATCTGAGTCTTCTGTTTTTCAATGTTCTAACGATGGCTGGAGAAGTAAAACCACCTGTAACAAACAGGCAAACGTCATATGTTATGAACATGGTAAGATTTGGAATGTATTGAACAATATAATCATTATATATTTCCACACATGACTTCAATAAGATGATCTTCACCGTCAGCAGCCAATCTGGGGGTGCAAAGATCTTACAAATGGTTTTCTGTTGAAAATACACATCCCAAATTATTACTGTAAAAATGATTCTGTGGAGTCTAGTACAAAGATTTTCACCTAATTACTACTATTGTATTTTACAGTTAAGCTTGTAGGAGGTGTAAGAACAGCGAGTACACACACTGGTCGAGTTCAGCTTTACGTCCGTAATACATGGTCAACAGTTTGTAGTAATATGTTTGATGACAACGAAGCCCGTGTTACGTGTAGAGAACTTGGTTATCTTTATGGTAAAGCTTTGTCACCTGGTGCGTTCGGTCCTCTTACTTTTCGAAACAGTAATGGTGTTGAAGGATTTAACTGTACTGGATCTGAAACAACCTTGGTTAACTGTAGTTTTACTTCTTCGTCCAACTGTAATGGAAGGTATCCGTACTCCAATTATGCGTCCGTGGCTTGCAGCAATACAAACAGGTTTAATGGTGCGTATTGATTAGGGATAAATTAAATAGATAAAAACAGACTAATGTGCATTTTAACAACGTATACACAGTTCCACAATTCACAATTTGAAGTCATTCTTGGTCATTCTTTGCTAAAGTGTGTACATGAAGAAAACTACTGTAGTTTTTTATGGAAACGAATTAAAGGAAATTTGACTCTGATTTATTAATAGGGACCTTTCACATATGTTCGTTTGCGTTTTCGTGTACTGTAATACGCGTTTTCGCAATCCGACGTTCGATAATAGCTAGATAGTGTTAATTTCACTCTATGAACTTCTCGGTGCAGGCAAAGTTTCAATCGTTTTAGTCAGATGAGCAAGGAATCAAACAGAATATTACATTTGAGCAAATTCCACATACCCTACACAATCAGCAATATTCATTTTCGTTTACATACTACCTGAATCCATCTCCAAACGTGTAACGTTTTTCACTGGCCCAATCGATGACGTTTTCGTATTCGTGCCGATGCGAAAGGTCCCAAATATATAGAGTCGACGATCATATTCGAAATAATGTAATATAAATATCCCGGTCGGATATGCTGTCGCAGGTTCATATGGCAGGTTTGAGTCAGTTTAGTCCCCCAACTTCAGTCTTTTAAATAAACGACCTCTACATTCATTAGTTTTCCTCTGTTTCCCAAAGGCTTCCGTGTATCCATCGGTCGCAACTTCCCAGCTGATGTTACTGTCAACATGTATGGTATAAATGGTACGGTGTGTTCTGATGGCTGGGGTGATGAAGAAGCTAATGTAGTATGTAGACAGGCAGGCTTTAGATCTGGTATAGCTCTTGGATCAAGCACGTCATATTACTCCACTACCGTTCCTCGTCTGTTATCCGACTTTAATTGTACAGGAAAAGAAAATGACCTACAGAGCTGTTCTCATTCTACAGTTATACCTTCATCTTGTTCATCAGCAAGATCAGGAGTGAAGATTGTGTGCTTCAATACGGATAATGGTTAGTGGAAACTATCAAAAATGCTTATTAGAAAGAGTGTGGGTTTTTGAACTTGAAATACAACTGTTGTTACTGCACAACCACGGCATATTGAAATAATACAATTTTAAATTACCAAGAAATAATTGACAATAAATGTTTTAAATAATTGAAATTTTAATTAACTAAGAAATAATTTATTATAAATTACGTGACAAATACACGAATAGAGAGGAGATAATAACCAAAACTGTTTTCGTTCATGACAAATCTGTGTTCGTTAAACATTTTATTATTATATTTTGCAGCTATCCAGATGAAACTGACTGGGGGAACTTCTAGGAGCCAGGGTATCGTTAATATTAAAATCAATGGCGAGTGGGGTACTATTTGTGATAGAACTTTTAGTTCGAGTGATGCTAAAGTGGTGTGTAGACAACTGGGCTTTTTGGGTGGAACCACTGAGTCCAGGTCATTGTATGGTAATGGAACAGGTCTTGCATACTTAAATAGCCCCAGATGTACTGGATCGGAGAGTAAAATATGGAACTGCCGGAATTCAGGATTCAATGTTACAACATCATTTTGTATAAACCATATCCGTGATGCCAGAGTTTCATGCACGGGATACGGTATGCTTAATGATGTCACTCATATTTTTGTTTTATATTCCGTGCTTTTCTTTCCTGTTTTATTTACGCATGTATATATAACTAAAATAAGAATTTGTACTTATTGCCGTTTGCCTGGTGTAATTGTGAATCTTGACCTATTAATGGGCCTGTCAGACTATAATGGGCCTGTCACACATTGACGTATAGCATCAGCGTATGCCGAAGTATGGGAAATTTAGCAAACACGCTGGTGTACGTTTTTAACAAGTTACGAGCATGCTGAAATACGATGGTATAAGTTGCATGCACAAAATTTTAAGCGTATTCCGACGTATTGCTTACACGTTACTCGTAAGTTAGAAGTACGCGACGGGTAAGGTATGCACGCGTTCACGCACGTTACATGTAAGTTACTTATAAGTTGACATACGTTGGCTACCAGCAGGGCAATTGAGCAGCGTACGCGTAACCTATTTCTAACCTATAGGCAACGTACTTCTGGCGCCCTTCGAATTTACTGAACGTATGAAATGATTATCCAACAAGCTGGCATACGCTGAACCTGAATTTAAAAATCAAGAGGACGCTCGTTTTGGACGCATATATAACGTTCTTCTAACGCGCTGAACGAATATATAACCTATGTTTAACGTATGAGTAACTTATTCATAACGTATAACTCCAACGTAAACATACCTTATACAAGCATATGAAAGCGTGTGTCCAGCGAATGTTTAGCGTTCTTGACTTACGCGGAACTCGTGCAGAACGTGTTGGGACATAATTCGACGACCACGTGGCGTCAGATATAAAAGTGGAGGGTCCGCCATGATTGTAGACTTCTGCACATGCGCATCTCTACACACGTTTCAAACACGCTCAGGACGTCAGAAGTAACTTATGAGTAACTTATATGAAACGTGCCTGAACGCGTGCATATCTTACCAGTCGCGCACCTGTAACATACGCCTAACGTGTAAGCAATACGTCGGCATCCGCTGAAAATTTTATGCATGCACAAAATTTTGGGCCGCGTTCAGCGTACAGCAACTTATACCATCGTTTTTCAGCATGCTCGTAACTTGTTAAAAACGTACACATAACGTATTCGACGTACACCAGCGTGCTCGCTAAATTTCTCATACGTCGGCATACGCTGATGCTATAGGTCAATGTGTGACAGCCCTATAATGTCTTGTTGGTCTAGCGAGCCCCAGCGTATATATTTGACTTCACGTTGTCGTCAAAATGAGCCCCAACACGTTATGGATAAGTTAGGCCTATGGTAGACTAACGTTGTACATCAGTTCTTCATCAGTCAAGAACGCTAAAAATTCGTTGGGCACACGCTGTCATATACTTGTATAAGTTATGTTTACGTTGGATAATAAGTAACTCATACGTTAAACATAGGTTATGTATTCGTTCAGCGCGTTAGAAGTACGTTATATATGCGTCCAAAAAGTGCGTCCTCTTGATTTTTGAATTCAACTTCAGCGTATGCCAGCGTGTTGGATAATTATTTCATACGTCGGAATAAGTTGTCTAAAACGTTATAGTGTGACAGGCCCATAACGTTGTAGACAACTTATTCCGGCGTATGAAATAAATATCCAACACGCAGACATACGCTGAAGTTGAATTCAAAAATCAAGAGGACGCACTTTTTGGACGCGTATTATATAACGTACTTCTAACGCGCTGAACGAATATACAACCAATGTTTAACGTATGAGTTACTTATTCATAACTTATCCCCAACGTAAACATAACTTATACAAGTATATGACAGCATTTGCCCAACGAATTTTTAGCGTTCTTGACGTATGAAGAACTCATGTACAACGTTAATCTAACTTATGCCTAACTTATTCATAACATGTTGGAGCTTATTTTGACGACCACGTGAGGTCAAATAAGGCTCGCTAGAACCACAAGACATTACAGGGCTGTCACACATTGAAGTATTGCATCAGCGTCTGCCGGCGTATGAGAAATTTAACGAGCACGCTGATGTTCGTTACGGGTACGTTTTTAACAAGTTACGAGCATGCTGAAATACGACGGTATAAGTTGCTGTACGCTGAACGCGGCCCAAAATTTTGTGCTTGCATACAATTTTCAGTGTATGCCGACGTATTGCTTACGCGGTAGGCATAAATTAGAAGTGCCCGACGGGTAAGATATGCACGCGTTCAGGCACGTTACATGTAAGTTACACATAAGTTACTTCTGACGTCCTGAACGTGTTTAGAGATGCGCGTGTGCAGAAGTCTACAATCATGGCGGACCCTCCACTTTTATATCTGCCGTCACGTGGATGTCGAAGTATGCTCCAACACGTTCTGCACGAGTTCCGCATAAAGCAAGAACGCTAAACATTCGCTGGGCACACGCTGTCATATGCTTGTATAAGTTTTGTTTACGTTGGAGTTATAAGTTATGAATAAGTTACTCATACGTCAGGCGCGGATCCAGTGGGGGGCGCACCCGGCGCACGCCCCCTCTATTTTTTGAGGTGTCGAACAATTTTTAGCTCCATATATTCTCGCGAGAAAGGAAAACGAAAATAGTTTAGGTTGGAAATCGTAATTTACAGTACTAGTACGAAATTAGTCCTTGTGGGCATTTTTTACACTCAAAAATCACGGTCCCGGGCTTCGCACTCCCAAGCTGGTGCAGCACGCCCCCTCTTTCTGAAAATCCTTGATCCGCCCCTGTACGTTAAACATAGGTTATATATTCGTTCAGCGCGTTAGAAGGACGTTATATATGCGTCCAAAACGCGCGCCCTCTTGATTTTTAAATTCAGCTTCAGCGTATGCCAGCTTGTTGGATAATTATTCCATACGTTCAGTAAGTTCTAAGGGCGTCAGAAGTACGTTGCCTATGGGTTAGAAATAGGTTACGCGTACGCTGTTCAATTGCCCTGCTGGTAGCCGACGTATGTCAACTTATAGGTAACTTACACGTACCGTGCGTGAACGGGTGCATAACTTACCTGTCGCGTACTTCTAACTTACGAGTAACGTGTAAGCAATACGTCGGCATAGGCTAAAAATTTTGTGCATGCACAAAATTTTATGCCGCGTTCGGCGTACAGCAACTTATACCGTCGTATTTCAGCTTGCTTGTAACTTGTTAAAAGCGTACACCAGCGTGTTTGCTAAATTTACCATACGCTGATGCTATACGTCAATGTGTGACAGGCCCATTACATACTCCTGGTCACTTTAGCGTATTTAATTATTGATTGTCGCAACAACAGCTTCCTGATCGAGTGTATTTGCACACTATCTTGCGTTACAATGAATTTGGTTTACGATAATCTATATGAATTCCTCCACTCATACCTATGATAGAATTGTCAACAACGGGTTCGAAAACTCAAATTTGTTAGGTTTTTTTTCTTAACTTAAAAATTCAAAATGCGACAGCCTTTGGGACCAGTCGTATGTATATGACTTGGGCATATATTACATTGCTTGCAACTTATCTTTTCTTTTAGTGCGGCTTCAACCCAATGCAAGGTTTGGTGCGGTTCAGCTGTACGATCCATCAACCAGAAGATATGGTATGGTTTGTGCAGATAACTTTACAAATGTTGATGCCACAGTAACATGTAATGAACTTGGTTATGAATATGGAATTAGTATCTGTTGTTCGGCTTTTGGTAGAAAGTATGCTAGTTACAATATCGTCCGATCCAAGATATCATGTAATGGACGTGAACCATCTTTAATAGACTGTAGTTATGAAAGAAGCTTAACTTATTGTCCTGCAAGAAAATATGCTTCAGTGGCGTGCTCTACTACTTTACCAGGCAACGGTAAGATATCATTTATACTTCTAATTTAAAGGATAATGTACCTGGTTGTCTTGCAAGATTTAGGCATGAGTTCCGGATACAACGCAAAGATAGGATACCAGTAAGTGGACTTCCGGCCTTCATCTTCGTAGGAGTAGGACGCTAAACTCAATTTCATTTTATTACGACTTCCATATATATTTTTATATATACGGTAATATTTTAATGTATAAAGTTTTGGAGTTAACTGGTACACAGGAATCAAACATGGATTAATTTGAGAAAGACTAGAATTTTGTCTTTTCTATTTTGCCAGGATTTGAGTTACAGATTGGTACAGCAACCCAAGTTTATAAAGGGCGAATCCAAGTCACGTATATGGGTATAAAAGGTTACATTTGTCCTGATGGATTTGACGATAATGATGCTACCGTTATCTGTAAAATGAAAGGATTTAACAAGGGTTTTGCTTATATGCATAGAAATACCTATGGATGGTCAGTCAATGATGTGAGGTGGTTGTCCAATATACAGTGTACTGGTACCGAATCATCGCTAAATAGATGTGGTGGAATGGTTTGGGGTGATGTCAATAATTGCTCTTCGGTCGGTGATGCCGCTGTTTATTGTTATCAAAACACAGGTATTATATGCAATGAATGAAATATAGCACGCTAGATTCAACCAGTGGGTATTCATTTCGGGGCAGTATTCAATTAAAGAGTGCATTTAAGTTTGTTTTTAAATTGACTTACTCGCTGATAGCTTTATTGTTCAAAATTATCCCAATGAAGTTGAATAACAAGTGTATTTCGTATGATTTGACATATTTAAAAAGCCGTCCTTTCCCAAATACTTGATTCTTTGAGACATACAATCAAGGACCACGACACCTCTGCACGCCACTGTTACATACCACATATCATGCAAAATTTGTGTTAAACTACTGATAAAACCTTACCTATTTAAAAATAGAATATTTAGGATGAATTAAATATTTCAAACAATAAAGGAGGTCATTGTATTTGTACTATCCTTCCACTGGACAGGATGATTTGCCCAATGCCACTCAATACTAACGCAGTTCTACCAAATACCACCTCTTACTACACTACCTTATTATTATGAAAAATTGGCATAATACTTAGATTATATCAAACAAATGGACTGAATTCCGGGAAAGATTGTGCAGCTGTGATCACAATGACTGGTCATTTCATACTCAGACAAATCAACTGATTTCTGTGTAATAATGGGCCAACACTACCAAAATATAAATTATAAAAGAGCAATTAATTGAATGACAATACGTTGTCTTAACCTTCAGATGTTGGCTTGTGTATCGTTCTAGAATTGTGTATAAGTCTACAATAAATATAACCGGTTATTTATTGTATCCTACAGGGCTCCAGGTTCGTTTGAAGGGAACAACAAGAAGTTCCGGCCGAGTAGAGGTAGCAATTGAAGGTGTTTGGGGTAAACTGTGTTATGACTCGTCTTCCTACAGCTCTAGAAACACGATTGCTGATATTGTCTGTCGAGAGAAAGGTTTCGAAGGAGGAATATCCACCCCAAGAACAAGCAACCAAGGCACTGGTCCTGTTTATATAACTGATGTATACTGTGTGGGAACAGAGAATTCTCTTAAAGAATGTGCTATAACCTGGGGCACAACCAGTACGTGTTACCATGTTAATGTCCAGTGCCACGGGCAAGGTTAGTGGAATTAATTTTAATTTAAACAAGAACCCAATAGCAGATCACGCATTTCTCTTTTTTGGAGGAATTAGCAAGACGTTGAGTTGAGTGGTTAGGCATAGAGACTTGGTTGGGCGGAGACACTTTTCATATTGCTTAGTGAAAGAGTGATGCCCAGTATTAATTAGTAATAATATTAATCGACTTCTTATAGTGAACACGAGCAAAATTACATTATCGGATTACATTGGTGTCCACAGTCGCATTTAGTCGTTAAACGATCGAACATTCAGGCATAGCCACTCAGCCCAACGTGATTTTAGAGTTGCATCTCTAAGAGGAGAGAGAGAGAGTCTACAGGGAAATTAAAAAACAGTATTATGCTTTTTAATCTCCCATAGTTAGCCCAGGGCAACAAGACACCACTCCACCTCGACTTGTGGTAAATGAACCCGTTGATGAACTTGTGTGCTATGTCAGTGCTACCATATTTCATGTGCTATAATGTTTATGTTATTGTATACTCAACCACAAATATTGTTGTTTTAAGGGTTCTAAGATATGGCTGTCTAAGTTTAGTGAAATACTGGTTTGTTATCGCGATCAAAATATAGAATGTGGCATTATAGAAGTAAAGAAATACAAGTTAATCATGATATAGGAATTGAGAATTGAAGTTAAAGGGGGAATTTCATATTTTCAAAACATAATTATGTCTATGTCTTTTGCTCAAATGGTTGTCAACTCACTATTATAAGATCATTGGCATTATTTTCCAGGCATTAAAATCAGTGACACAGGAAATAATAACACAATTACCAATCCAATGTGATGCGAAAACTGCACGGTCACGCACGAGACCCAACACATAAAATTGACGATTCAGGAAAAGTTGTTAGAAATGCATGTCTACCCATTTTACTAGATAGAATATAATGAACGACTTTTTTTTTCTATTTTGGGTGTGTTTTCTGTTCTCACTGTAGTGAATTCCATTTATGAATATAGTTGAGTGACGAACTGATATCATCTCCGTGGTGTTGTATAACGACTTTTCATGGGCATTAACAATTACCGACGGTTTTCTGTTGTAACCCTTCTGAACGGGTTAATATTTCACATTTATTGTAGAATTTATGTGATTTGCCTGTACAACTACCAGTTCCATAGAGAAGGTTGTTCTAAGAACCGTTTGGGTGATTATATCGCATATCCCTTACATAACGTAACATGAAATAACACACAACTTACAGTATCTTTACTATATTGTATTTTACCCGTTTAACGAATATGGAATATCATTTCTTCCTGGGGGATCAGGTGGCTAAGCGGTTTAGACGCTGGCTCGCTAGCCTGGAGGTCGGGTGTCGACCTCTGCATTGGCCGTGAAAATTCAACCAGATTTTCCGGCGTGGTTTCCCCATGTCAGTGATGCAGTACGGGGGGCCTGACAAGGACAGTTGTCTAGTCGTTCGAATGGGACGACAAACCGAGGTCCCGTGTACATATTGGCGTGCACGTAAAAGCAAGGGAAAATTTCCCTCATAGCACACTGAATGGCGTATGCCCGTCTTCCATTAGCCCTGGTTAGGCGCAGAAGAGTAGGACGTTAAACCCCATTTCATTTCATTTTCATTTCTTTTCTTCCAATAGTTCGAGTTTCGGGAGCTGAGGGTAGACCTGGCTATGGAAGGGTGGAAATGAAGCAAGGCAATTCGTGGATTCCTGTTTGTGATGACCAGTTTACTGTTGGGGCAGCCCGTGTCGCATGTAAGGAATTAGGCTACGCAGACGGCAAGATGCAGTGTTGTAACGCAATTGGTGAGCTGTATTATTACGATACCAAACCGAATATAACCATCACCACTTGCACTGGAACTGAATCAAGTCTTACCGCATGCCAGTTTACAACAGGTGTCTGTGCTTCAGGAAATTACGCCACTGTATATTGTTCAGCAACACCCATTAAGGTTGGAAGTAAGTGTTACAGATAATTACTTTCCTGTAATAGTTACGTCATATTCATTTATGTAATATAGAATGGACATCTAAGGCAAAAGTCAGTCATGGGACTAAAGGATCTGTTACTACCCGAAATTGACCCCAGATGGGGGCACACGATAGAGTAAATGTTCAAATTCGGCTATGATCGTATGACTATCTGGGGGCAACTCTACAGAGCTATCGTGTGATCTTGGGGTGTACCGCGAGTACATCTTCGTGTGTGGTTCGGGGACCATCATGTGACGTTTTGTAGGCATCGCACTTGCTTCGGTTGTTGCAAAGGCGTTTTATAGCTGAGGCACTGGAGGCACCAGCCTCCTCGCGACAAAAATCAAAGAAGTTGAACAAATAAAACGGGAGAAAAATGCTAAAACCGATGAGAAAAAAAATATACCCTAGTTAGAGAGGGCCCTAAAGGTAGACAAAGGGCCCCTCGTCTGACAAAAGGGCCCCTCTGGCCAAGGGAAAGGGCGTCCGAGTCAATCGTTTTCTTTACACTGTTACTGTCGAATCCACTACTGAATGAGAATGCGGTCATTGCACTGGTATGAAAATCATCAGTCAAGACACACACCCCCCGCCGACCCCCGCAAAAGAGGGCCCTCAAAATAGTATAGCCTCCACCATGATAAACCTTAAAACGCTTCTGGGTTGTTGGTTGCTTTTTGGCCAAGTTCGGAGCCATGTTCGCGCGAAAATTTCTGGCCATCAATTTCGGGACAGCATTCTAGAAAACTGACTTTGCTCCAATGAAATAAAAATAAGGACACCGATATTTGTAACCACTGTCTTTACGAATAGAGATTTCTACCCTAAACTTTCAAATAACCTCTTTCCCAAATACTGATTTATTTCGCCAGGTATAGTAGTGAAGATTGAAAATGAAAATTCACTATCAAAAGGTGTTGTAAATGCTTCTAAGTATGGTTTCTATGGACCAATATGTAATGTTGGGTGGACAGACACAGAAGCTAATGTTGCGTGTAAGCAAACAGGTAAACTTGGTGGTGTTGCCGTGTATACATCAACATATTCCAGTGAGCCCATGGTACTAGGAGGATACAACTGTACTGGTACTGAAACAAGTTTAGATGGTTGCAGTTATAAAGGTTTTGGTGAAGATAAAGGGTGTTCTGATAGCCTTTACTGGAGACGTGTTGCCGGTGTTTTGTGTTATAATAATGGGGGTAAGTTCGGTTGGGTCACATTTTAATGGATTGTGAAAGGAATGTTTTCGAAACAGTTTCTTTTGCTTCTTTAAATGAGACTGGAGGCATTGGAACTACGGGTTAAAAAGAGAAATAATATCTTAATTATTTTGGTAAACAACAGTGCAATGTTTGCAACAACAATCTACCCAGCAGCATGTTCCTGAAGCAACGACTGTAACATTACTTTTCAATTCGTAAACTTACGGTTACGTTATATCCATTTACAGCACACACGCGAACAGTAACGTCCAATCAAAGGTTATGACACAAACATGTTTAATTCAAATAGTGATCTCCACGGAAACCTTGATTTTGACGAACCTTAAATATCATTATATATATTATGTAGACATTTTAGCTGGAAAACGCGTGACTTTGTTTTCGCGATGATCGCGGAATTTGATAAACTCTCAAGCTGGGTGTATACCCAATTGAAATTAGTGCCGAAATATCCTCGGTATTACGTGAAAGCCTTGATAAAATGAATCTAGTTTTATCGAGACCAATGAATAGCTGAATAACCACAGGAAGACTCAGAATGTTTAGATTAACAGACATGCTCCAACGAGTTTGTGTATAAGAGCTCCAATTAATATGTATTTTGCGAATCATATATTATCATTTTTTCTTTTTCACCAGGTATTGATATTCAGTTGGTTAATGGTACGTCAAGAGCAGGTCGAGTAAGGATACTATATGAGACGACCTGGGGACGTGTTTGCCAGACATATTTGAGTTCGTCGACTGCTAATGTGGCCTGCCGTCAGTTAGGATTCAATGGTGGTTCAATAAATCGTTCCTATTCCACTAAAATTTCGGTAATTATCTTCCCTATGTCTCTTGTTGGAATAAATCTGAAAATGTTTTGTTAGTGTATTACTTTTAATGATAGAGAAAGTTGCTAATTTGAAATGACGTCGACTATATTGACAACATTTTTTTCTCAAAACAAAAATAATAACCCTTTCATTAAAACCCCTCTATGTTGGTTGAATTTTTCGGAAAAATATTCATCGGCTTACTCCTCACTTTAAAGGGTATAACACACAGACTCGGTTTTAATCCAGTTTAAGGGAAGCCAACCAAAAGAACTAAACGAAACTTATTTATTAAGGTTATAGACGGAAGGACCTTAAACACACATTATGCCAGACCTACATTTACCTATTGCTTGCAATGCTATATACTATAGTCTATTGATTAGACATTTATTAACACTCGGTGGCATTGGATATCTTCGATATTAATTGGTATTAACGGTTGAGCCATAATTTGATTTAATTTCCAAATGGAGAAGTGAGACTTAGCGTCGAACAAACAGTACGATGGTTGCGGTTAATGTACGCGTCTTGTCAAGCTCCCAAAGGCTAATATCTTCGCTCGCAATAGAGTAATTTGACTGAAATTTTCAATATATTCATTTTGGATTATTTATTTTCGAACTATATACACGTGTCTATCTATTTATCAACATTGTACATAATGCATACATGTATTTAAACCAGCTCGGTTGAAATAAGCATAAACATTACTTACATAATTCTAACAATGTTTTAAACGTTTTCACCATACCTAAAATAATGTTCACATTATGAAGTTTATATTACAAAGAAGTTGGTTGGTAACTGATTCTAAAATATATGTGGACCTCAAATAAATCGTTACTACAATAACAATATTTGTTTTAAATACAGTGTTACTTTTAGGACTGGTTAGAGAAAGTTAGTTAGGATATATGCCCAAAAATATTGTAAGCATAAGATAGTAGCGTTGAATTTTAACTTTTTCATTGTTTGAGGAGGAATTCATTTTGAACTTCAGCGATTTTGTATTAAGAGGGATGAATTTGAGACATTCTTACTGATTTAATCAGAAATTCTTACTGATTTAATCAGAAATTCTTACTGATTTAATAAGACATCCTTGCTGATTTTATTAGACATTCTTACTAATTATCATATATTGTCTTGATACTGTGAGTATCTCGTATAATTATAAGGAAAAGTTTCTCCGGTTTGATTGCCTAATTCTATTTCATTTCTTGGAAGTAATTGCTTTTAATGGAGGATTTCGAGTTCCCTCTTGGTGTGACCGAGAAATTTCCTAGGATTCCCGACGTGGTTTCCTATTTTCAGTGGTGCAGGACGCAGGACCTGGCTGGACAGTGCCTAATCGTTTGGGTGGTGTGGAAAATCGAGGTCTCGTGTGGACAGTTAAAATTCGAAATTTTGAAGAAATCGTAGAATAACAGCACCTTTAATTGCTGTATTTAGCATCATACTATCAAAACGGGAATCTGACAGTCATCTGATCAATTGAGTGTAGTATTGATATTTATGCGTTGATTTTATGATTGTTGTTTATCTATTAAATGCATAATATATATGATGTTATTTTACAGTCTAGTCAGCTTGGTAAAATATGGATGGGTAGGATTGATTGCTCAGGAACAGAATCCTCACTATTCCAGTGTTACAGCTATAATTGGAATCCCAGTACATCCAGTTTTAGCTATCAGAATCCAGAATGTTATGATCTTGGTGTTTCCTGCTACAATGATGGTAAGCTGTCAGTATTTAGTATCATCAAAGAAACTGCACGTTTCTTCTAAGTGAATACCCCCACCCAACTCAGGCAGTGGTGGGTACAGGATGTTTGACTAAGTAGCCCGTGCGAAGGGCGGGTGGCAGCCTGGGGATCCCCCTCGCCCCCACCCCCTAAACAATCGGATTAGCCCCATCCTCCCCCAATATTTTGCCGACAACAATTATTTCTTAGGAGTGCTTCGTAGGTGACCCGTAGGCTCGTAGCATGGCTTCACCGATACCTGTCTGTCATTAATAGCTCCTGATCCTTTTGTCTTATAATACCATACCTGCGTTGTACATAACTCCTGTGGGCGTGTTGGTTTATTGTCACTAAACACGTGTGCTCGCTCATCACGCTCACGCACTCGCGGCTCCTCTCGTCTCGCGTAATCTTATCAGCGCCGGTCCGAATAGTTGCCTTTGCGTACATCCAATGTAGGATGCCTACGGGCGCCTAAAATGTAGGTACCTATTGTGTCTAAAATAAGGTGCCAATTGTGCAGCCTATACGGTAATTATATGACTAGAATAATAGGATACCTATAGTTCACTTGAAAATTGATTCTACAGCTGTATTGCTCGACCAAGAGTTCTCAGCGTAAATCAAAAGACACTATTTACTACCCTCAAGATGATATTGGCGGGAGGAGTCGAAGAAGGAAATTTCAGAAAATTCAGCCATAAAAGCCTGCCCGAGGTACTCTAATTTGAGGCCCAGGAATGCACTCAGATGCTTAACCCGCCAAATCATGAGCCTCTCCAAAGAATTCGGTAGCCCCACTAAATTTTATGAGCCCGATCCCCGTCCCAAATCTTTGAGATGACCCAGAAGTCATAGTGAATGAAACTGCTAAACGTAACTGCGAAGATACCACCCGACATTATGGCCCTTCCGAATTAATGAGAGAGAGACACAGAGAGAGAACTAACACACGCTTGCTGACTTTCTTTTGAAAAGGCACACACGCGTTAACCATCCGACATCCACCCCACCCGTTATCCCCGGCCCTCCCCCTTCAAATGAAGAGACAGATAGGCAGAGAAAAACATATTGTTATACATATTTTTACATTAATCCTCATAATAGTCGAGCGTAATCTCCTGATCAACCTAAAAAAGTGCTTGGTGTCTGATTTAGATAGAGCAGACACTTCTAGGCAGGTTGTTATATCTTTAAGCTTCACGTTGCCTTGACTTCCGTCACTAAAACTATCACTATATTAGAAAGCAGACAACAATGACGCCTTTCTGGTTCATTAGACTTGTGCAACTAATGTATTATACAAAGGCTATGTGCATATTAGACATTAAAATTTGTGCTAAATGAATTCTGAATGGAATAAACTTTAGATTATCAACTTACCGTAAATTACCAATAATATTTAACAATTTATATTAGATTACAATTGTATTCCAGTTTATAAAACCTTTCCAATTTTTTTTAAATATTTTCATTTCAGTTCGATTAACAGGTGGGCCTGCTGCGTCCGCTGGATCGGTTGAAGTCTACTTGAATAACCTCTGGGGATCGGTCTGCGATCACAATTGGTCTCAAACAAATACAAGTAGGTGACATTGCCCACTGTGTTTTGGGGTTTAATGCGGTAATATTTGTTAACTTGAGTATGCCACAGTTTATCGCCATATTCCATCTAAAATATCTGTATAGTTTTGGGGTTTTTACGGATGACACGCTTTTTTCATACGCGATTGACACAATCGTGTTAGTAAACTTTAGTATGATTTAGAATTACAGTTTTTTTTAATTAAATTAATGGATCGGTGAGTAAGACCTTCGCTCAATAATCTGGAAGTCCCGGATTCAATCGCGGTATTGCCGAGAAAGTTTCTCCTTGTTAGTGGCGCAGAACTGAGGGCCTGGCAAGGAACGATGTTTAGTCGCCCCGTGTAAGAAGCCTCGGCAGTCGCGATTTCTTACGTAGCACATCTTATGACATATTTTAGTCTTCACTAGACTAGTTGGATTAGAAATGTAAGACTTTAAATCCCATTTCATTCACTTATCATACTGAATTTTAGGAGTAGCCTGTAAGGAGTTGGGTTTTGATGATGGCGTCAGGGCTTGTTGTGGAGCTTTCAGCGATTCAGGATTAGCTATAATGGATAATGTAAGATGCACTGGTTCAGAAAGTCGACTACGAGATTGTCCTCATGGTAACCCGCATTCCAGCAATTGCTATTCAAACAACGTAGGATTAGTTTGTTATAAGGGAACAAAACCAACAAGTACGTTTATTTCCATATTTGATAAGCATCTTGAAATGTAAGTATTCTCCAATTTATGACTGGATACTCAAACAGATTAGCAGCTATGTAATTCCAAAGAGCGTTGAGTTTATTACCAAGTGTTCCACGTTCAAATACATTCAATGTTACATATTCCTTAAATTCAATTTCAGACGTGTCTTATCATGATGCCCACCAGAGAGTGGGTTGAACGCGAACATCGACAGTTTAAACAATTAGGTTTCAGAACGTGCAGATCGATGTTGAGCTTTTTCACAAAAAATGTTTCAAAGTTATTACTCTTGATATATTTGAGTGTTGGTGAATGTACATTGATATTTTATGAGATTTCAATTCTGGGCTGATTTTCTCAAAATTAAATCTGGAGGTGATTTTGATAATTTTGAAAGTGTAGTTTGAGAACCGTTTCTCCTGATTTATTCAATTGTTCATCAACCCCAATAACCGTATCTCACTAAAGAGGTAAATTTTCAAGAATAGCTATTATTGGATTCAAGATGGTGATCATTTTAGAGTTATTGTGTCTGACTGATAATTCTTTATTAAAGGAATATGACCCGATTTTACACTTGGATCCCGACTTCTTTTTATTGATACGTTAAAAACAAAACGGTAACAAATCATGAGAAAATGTGTCATATTGCAGCCAGGACAATAAAGTCGCTAGTCGGGGTATGTCACTGTTCTGTATAAGCAATATTTCGGGTTAAAATATAAACCGATCTGGTTGTCCGCAAATTGACAATGGACAGAATAGTATGAAATATCGTAGCCAAGTATAGATATATTTCACGAGAGGTTGGCAGTATTAAATATGACAGCTTTAATAGAATAATGTCTGTATACATGTTGACTTTCTAAGAGAAATGTAAAATTCGTTAAAATCGTTTTTATGTGAAAACATTTCTCATTCTTTACAGCCTACACCTGGAATCTCGCTGGTGGTAATACTTATTCAGGAGAAGTAATAATTAATTATTTGGGTACAAATGGAAGCATATGTTCTGATGGTTGGGATGATAATGATGCCAGAGTAGCTTGTAATGAACTGGGTTACAGATATGGAACAGCCTATAATCATTACAGATATTATTACTCAAAGGGGCCTTTCTGGATAAGTAAAATGGCCTGTACTGGTTCAGAAAGTAGTCTTGCAGCTTGTCCAAAAACTACACCATTGGGTGAAGTTAAAACTTGTGTCAGTGGTGACAGTGCTGGTATCCTGTGTACTGACTCGTCAGGTATTTAAACAATACATTTCGCTTGACAAGACCAAATAATACATAGACCAGCAAGTTATTGGCTTTTAACAGCTTCTGATAAGGACGGTAACTACAGAAAACGAAATGATCAATTCTGATACTCTATAATAGGATAAAAAAGCGAAATATTATATTTTGGCCCATACATTGCATCCAACGTTTCTTCAAAACAGATAAAATCATTATACTACTCTCGGGGGGGGGGGGGGGGTACTGCACCAGAAAAGTCTATAATAATAAGTTATCTTATTGAAAACATTTTAAATGCTATGACCTGAGACGCTTACTATAATTGTGGATGGGTCAGCACAGGCGGGAATGGTGACAACGCCCTAAGATACAATGTGAATAACCAAGCTAATTCCGTAATAAAAGTCATAATATAAAAAAGAAATTACATAGACCGGACTTAAACGTTAAGAATTAACATTATGATGGAATGTACTGTATAAGTAATCACTTGTTTCTTATACAGGTATTTACTACAGAATAGCAGGAGGACCACAAGATAATATAGGAAGAGTTGAAGTATCGGTGGATGGAGTGTGGGGTTCTATTTGTAAATCGTATTTTTATAATACGGAAGCGGACGTCTTCTGTCGAACTCTGGGTTACAGTGCCGGCCGGACGAATCAAAACAAATATCCGAACCCTGCTGGACCAGTTTATTTACCGTCTTTCCAGTGCAATAGAAATGAATCAAAATTAGCAGATTGTCCACACCATGGGTGGACGAAGGCGTCTGGCAATACAGATTTTTATTGCGGAAATCACCAATATGATGCTGGAGTCGTCTGTTATGAAGATGGTAAAATGCTACTTACTATTCCTTTTATTTAAAAAGCTCAGATTTCGATAGAGGACACCGAGACTACGCCTAACAACCTTAGAAGTTTCAAATGGAAATTTATTAAAACTGGTTATGTGTTTACAACAATTACGAGGGTTACAGCGTGTGTCAATATAATATGGGTAAATATATATTAGGGCGATTGTTAGACTAAAATATTGTTTTGCACAATTTCTAGTATTGTTTTACACACGGGTGCGCATTTTAATTAAGTTTATAATGATTCAATGTTATATTATATATGTGGGAATTACTTTCTTCTGTTTCTTATATTTTAGTTCGTCTGGCCACCGGTTTTGCACCTAGTGAAAAAGAGGGACCGATTCAGTTCTATGCTAATAATACGTGGAATTTAGTTTGTGATATTGGCTTTACTGATCTAAGTGCCAAGAGATTTTGTCAGGATATTGGTTTTAGTGATGGAAAAGCTCTTTGTTGCTCGGCGTATGGCTCCAACTATTTTTTTCGCAACGGCAGATCAAATCTAAGCAACATGAGTATGGTATGTTCAGGAGCTGAATCTAGTTCCATGGATTGCTTACAACCAACAGTCTGTGAATCTCAGGGTTATGCTTCTGCCATCTGTTTTAATTCTTCTGATATAATCGATGAAAGTAAGAACAATTTGAGTACTTCTCTCTTTTCTTAAAGTAGCAATCATTCTGCCATACGCCCACATTTGATTGTGAAGCTTTGTTGTCAAAAAAGGACGAACCGTTTCGCTATTCACGGTTCCGCAATATTCCCTTAAGGGTTATATACCCTTTTGCGAAAAACTTATAAAGGCAAAAATCATTGTGGTTATGATGGGACATTTTAGCATTCAAGCGATACAGCACACATGCAACGTTTTAAACAAGATAGCTGCTCAAGTTTTAAATGGACGTTTTCAAGTTTTCCTTTCAGATAGCTGCTGTCTATTTATATGGCCAGACCAAACTGCCGTGGATGCGTATTTCGTCTGCGGGGCTATCATTTGTATAAACTTTTATGTATTCAATAAATGTACAAAGGTTAATACTTGTATGGTACTATTTATCAATATTTAAGGCTACCAGTATCAATTCGATGGGCCAAAAGACACTGGTGGTACGATTGATGTATATCACTATGGCACCAAGGGTCGGATCTGTAGCACATTTTGGGATGACGCCAATGCTAAGGTTTATTGTACACAACGTGGATTCCGGGATGGTATAGCGTACAAATCACCTTCTTCGACGTATGATTCACTTGAAGACCGTGGCCCGTTTTGGACAAGTGCCGTGAATTGTACAGGAACAGAACAATCATTGTTAAACTGCTCATTTAACGACAGATTAAACTTGGGCAACTGTTCTAAGGCCGACGCAGCAGCAGCAGCTTGTTTCAATGACGATACAGGTAAAGTCGAATTTTTAAATGAGTAAATCCAGTTGACGTATTATGTCGTCGCCCGTCTCAAACGTATCTATTCACAACTGTTTGTTGGCACTGTACGGATCACATTTGTTAAGTGATTTTAATATTAAGGGATTCTAAAGAACCTTAAAATATATCGTTATGTTCTATATATCCCGATTCCTTTCGGTATTGTCATGTCTCGATTCGTAGTTTCATGGATTATGGCCCCTGTGGGAAAATTCGTGTTTTAGCTTTTGAACCCGCTAGAGGTCGCAGTCATTCGGCTTTGATTAAACTTAATATATGTCCGTATCTCATAGATCCTGGATCCTCTTGATATTGGTTAACTTCTTACATTGTGGCCCCTTATAGTACGAAAAACCCCGTTTGAAGCCCGTGTCCCCCTACTAAATTTACAAACCGTTCAAACATTTCTAAACCGTGAAAATTTGATCAACATTTTTCGTCAGAATGGCCGCTCGACGTCACGTAAATAGAGCAGAAGCATGTGGATCGTCGTGAGGACACGATATGTGTCCGATTTAGATGAAACTTAAAATTATATGTTATGGGACAAACGATCTTGGACGAACTCGATTTTGGTCCCACACCTGGGATCCTTCCATTCTATAGTTAATGCTCCTACCGTCTTGTGTAAATATTAGAAATATGTAAAAGGGACCCAGCTTTTGTCTGATTGATGAAACTAAAAATATGCGGGAGTTATTATCAATATTCTTATTCATAGCAGTCGTAGCCTTTTTTTAACCCTTCGCCCTGGAGAGTGTTAAGGATGAAAATATTTTGGTGCGCAAAATGTTATAAAGGCAATGTTTTCTACGCGGACACATTTTCGTAGCCGTTCTCATGTGTGTGTTGACGCTCTACAGGTTCCTTTCGGCATTGATGCACATGAGACGGTAGCTTCCTGAATTCGTCACCGTTCCATCATAATTATGGTTGAGTTCGAATATCGGAAGATAATTGCCCAAACAAAATAAACGCCCCTTACATAAATAATGTAAAAGTATGTATACAAAGGCCAGAAACGTAAATAGTGTAAAAGCATGTCGTGCCAAGATAAAACTAACACAATATGTTATGGATCAAATGATCTTTGATGGGTTCGACTTTGGTGGGTGTAGAACACATAATTTGAAATATGTACGAAATATCCTCTTCATTAATTTTGGTATGTTATGTAGTATAGTGTTATATAAAATGGCAATGTCGTACTTAGAAGAGCCCAGAATTAGTGGGGAAATCGAGAATGGCCATGAACTTTAAATTCCTCCCATTGAGTCAACTGCCAGAGTGTCGTCAATGAGTATTGCAGAAATTATCGATGTTCCCTGGGCTCTCAGGTTTCCCCACAGCTAAGCCCAAAACTTCAAGCGAAATAGTGGAATAAAGATATACCGAAGTTAGTTCCAAAATGACCGATTGTTGACGAGTCGATAAACTCATATTATCTGTTGTCCCTATGAATGGTATTAAAGTCTTTTGAATAACCAGTTTGGTTTTATATACAGGAATTCAGTACCGACTAGTAAATGGAACCAGCAAGCAGAATGGTAGAGTAGAAATCAGTGTTGGTGGTGTTTGGGGAACAGTCTGTGACTATAACTGGGATAACAGAGAAGCTGGTGTTATGTGTCGTCAACTTGGTTTCTCCGATGGTTATGCTATGTACAATGCTCATTATGGACAGGGTTCTGGACCAATATGGCTTAGTCGTATTCAGTGTAAAGGAATGGAAACCGAATTACATAAATGTCCGCATGCTGGATTCAGTAGCGAAGTTATATATGGTAATTCCTATAGATATGATGCATGTAAAAGACACAGTGATGATGCTTCTGTTTATTGTGTAGATAAAGGTGAGTGTTACTCTATTATAACTGTGGTTTTGAAGATGGGCAAGAAATGGCTTTTAAATGTCAGATACGTTTACCATAATATAATCTTTTCTATAAGACCAATTATTTCAGCGAATTTAAAATCTTATAAATATTTTCATACGACAATATACCCTACTAAAACAAGTTTGAATATTGATTCTTTAAAACAATTTCAGTGCGACTAAACCTGGGTATGAAGAGTAATATGGGTGCGGTTGAAGTATATCATGTTGATCAGTGGGTAACTGTTTGTGATGATGGTTTCGATCAAATCGCAGCACAGATTGTATGTAGATCTCTGAATATGAGCCATGGTGTAAAAATAGCAGGTTCGAGCTTCGGAAGGTCAAACCCTATAGGTGTCATTGGTGTGACGTGTTCTCCAACAGAAGAACATTTTCCCCAATGTAAACAAACCTATACTGGAACGTGTGTTAGTGGACGATATGCTTCAGTGATTTGTAGTCAAACACCGATTGTAGATAATGGTGAGTTTCAAGGAATTTTCTCTATTATTATGTAATTTGAGTAGTGAGATTAGAAGTCACCAAACGTATACGGCGGCTGATTTAGTACACGCAAAAAACTAAATAATATCTCGAGCGCTCGAGAGAAAGTTAAGTCGAGCGCTCGAGATAATACAACCGAAAACATTTCAACCGATGTTTTAAGCTATGATATGATTTTGTTCATTATATTCAATAATAAACTTGCAGAATTACGGTGGCTGATTTAGGACACGCAAAAAAATTTTTTTTTTGTCTCGAGCGCTCGAGATATTAAGTCAATATGATAACTATCCATTTTGTTTTAACAACAAGACACATACTTATGGAAAACAGTAACCAGTGTATTTTAGACGACGTTTCGTAGAGTATTCTCTCAACGTTTCCAAGCTAATACAGTAAAACAGTTATGAGGCAAACATATATAGACAAAATACAATAACATAACTGAAACCATACTTGACAATAACATGATCAAAGGCCTACACCAACAATTATTTAATTATACAAAAGCAGATAGAGAGTTAATTAACTTGATAGTCCATAATCGGTAAGGTTGTTTTAACAAGATGGGAAGCCATACCTAACAACTAGTAGATCAAAGGTAATAATATACATTTTGGTAATAATATACAGGTAATAATGTACTAAGTAAGAAAGGAAGCCAGTATGTTGAGTGAGGCATTTTGTTTTAGCTTTCAGTTCAATTACTACAAAATGGCGACGTATAAACAAACACGTGCATGTGATTTCTTCGGTAATTTTCGCATATTTGGCGGTAACTATCCATTAATATCCAATCACTGTTGCCTTTTTTAGAAGAGTCCATTAAATTTAAGGGTGAACGTTGTATGTGTCAGATATAAACCTACACTCCCTCGGAGTGATATGATAGAGAACACGCCTCGGGTAGGTTAATATCCTATACTTATTAATTCGTATAATAACATGCGATACACTCCCCACTTGGAAGGGGGAAAATATAAGGGGAAATATTTAGTGGTGATGAGTATGGGATGGAGTGTTGGGTGGGGGGTATCCGTCCTGTCACTGCAGCTTTGGATGGGCTGTTAAAATAAACAAATGAATCTTTATTCTGTAAGTTTACCATTGAATATAATGCGCAAATCATAAAGCTTAAAACATCGGTAGAGACGTGTTCGAGCGCTCGAGTTACTAAGCGCTCGAGATATAAAAAAAATTGAGTGTCCTAATTCAGCCACCGTACAATTTCTACAAAGATAAACAAAAATTTTGATATGGAAATTTTATTGATCAGTACACCCTATCAGTGATTAGAGTTTGTGGTTTTATAAGAAATGATACTCATTATTATATAATGGTTAATTAGCGTTTATATATATAATGGTTAATTAGCGTGTTACAGCTGTACGCAAAGTAAACTATATAGTATGCCCATACATTCAGATGCAAAAACACGGGCGGTCATAACCCTGCAATATAATTGTAAAACATAAGTCGTAGAATTCGTAGCTGGCCATCGAATGTGTTTCAACTCGATGTAAAAACTAGACGTATTTTTATTTTGTAGCTGATATAAAATTACATCAATCTTTAAATTCAAACGTTTCCGCATAGTGGAGAGCGGTATTTGCGAAATTTATGCAAGGCTTTTGTTCTGATAATGCATTTTTAGGGCGTTCTGACAGTGGGGATTATGTCTAATTACTGCTAAGATAAAAGTGACTGGGGCGACTGTAGTAGTAAATGCAGGAGAACTGCACTAAACGCAAACAAAACTGTTCGAACAACAAGATACAAATCACATACATGTCAAGGAATAAACGACATATATTAAATCTAGTGAATGGATGAAGGGGTCAATCAGTAAGCGTGTTTGTGAAGGGCCGTGTTTTTGATAGTATCCGCAGATACGTATAAGATTGGTTCGCATCTTTGAAGATACGTTCGGTTCAATGAAATTCAACATGTACAGGTATACCATCCATGGAGATCTTGGTAATATGCATTTATATAACCATTATTGTTCTAGGGTTTAAATTGGAGCTTCAGAAAGATACAGCTAGAGGTATTACGGGTTACTTAAAGGTACAACTTAACGGTGTATGGGGAGGTGTGTGTTCAGCAGGATTTGATAATAAGGCAGCTACTGTAGCATGTAAGCAGTTAGGTTTTAAAGGTGGTGTACCTTATGCGCCAAGCACCTACACACGCCATACCAGACCTATTCTAATGGCAGACATTAAGTGTACTGGTTCAGAAACATCTCTTGATGCATGTGTTTACTCTACTACATCTAATAACTACTGGTGCGATTATTATTCACCAAGAGCTGGAGTCCTGTGTTACAACACAGTTAAAGGTAAATAATGTTAATATATTTTTTGTAGGTACGAACCCGTTTCAAAGTAAGTGTGTGAGGTTCAGATTGTTCTCGTAATTTTCTTTAAAGTGCTATTGAATGATTTCCTTTTTTATCAATCCGCCGTTGCTCTTTTACTTTATTTTTTCAATTTCCATTTGACATTGGAGGCTTACAATAATATTTATAAAATTTTGCCCATTTGTTAACGGGAATCCCAGGCTCGTTTCTATGAAATAATGTGCTTTCACCTTGTCAGTAATGCAGGACGGAGGGCCTGAAAAGAATAGCTGTCTAGTCGTTCGGATGGGGCGAAAAACCGAGGTCCCGTGTACACATTGGTGTGCACGTAAAAGATCCTTTGGCAGTTGGAATTCGATATAAGAGTAGGCCGTTGTGCCGCTGCCCGCCAAAATTCACCTCATAGCACACTGTATGGCGTATGCTCGTCTTCGTTGGCGAAGGTTAGGAACAGAACATGCTCAGTTCGTCTCCAATTTCTAATCCTTATTTGCATACCCTTTTCGAACAACGCGGATATAACTATAGAGATGTGAATATGTTCAGTTTTGTATTAATAATCAAATCTGTTATAACCGAGTGTTATGTTTTACAGGCATCCAGTATCGCTTAGCTGGTGATAAAGACACAAGTCGAGGAAGACTGGAAATGAGTTATGATGGTCAGTGGGGAGCATTGTGTGGTTACACCAATGATCCAAATATAAGCAAAGTGATTTGCAAGGAAACTGGCCATGTGGATGGTATTATGATGTCTGGTGCCAGATACAGAATTAGTAGTCATTACTGGTTTACGGGACTTTATTGTCGTGGTAATGAAACCGCAATTCCTATGTGCGAGAATAATGGTTTTAACAATACTTATTATCCTTATCGCTCGGGGACATTCAGCTGCGAATATTATGGACCCATGGCTGTACAGTGCTATAATTCGCCAATCAGTAAGTACCATTGTAGAATATATTTAACACGAAAAGTGCAAGACTTTAAACAGATCCATTTATTATTACTAAAAATATTAATAATGACTACTTTATAAAATTTTATAAAATTTCGCATTGTGTATCTAAAGTATATTTAATTACAAACACTTTCTACATGAAGTCGAATTTGGCGATCTATAAGACGTAGCCAGTCCTATGTAGAATCCCGTCTTCATTAGCCAAGTTGGAGCAGAGCGTTAAAACCCCATTTCATTTCTTTTCCTGAGTAGAATCAAAGCATTATTATCTTGAATGAGCTATTATTCTAACACAAATATGCTTCATCCCTTTCGAACACTATTTGGTAAGAAATCCTTTATGTATTTGTCCTTAAGATCATGGTTTCATAACATGCCGATAATGTTTTATTACCAGCCGAAATTATACTTTCTGATGCCTAGCTGACAATAATATTTTATCCGATTTTAATGTAACTTCAAATGTATGTTTATACCCCACAGGTCACGGATATTGAATTGTGGGCCCCCATTGCTCAAAAAATCTAGTTTCCTTCTGCGCCATCAAGAGATCGCAATTATTTTCCGATTTTAAAAACCGCACAAATAGATCATCGTTGCCCCATAAATGGTCGCTCCACCTACGCAAATAGGGTAAAAGGATGTTATACCAAGTTTGTGGACCTTCTTTGGGTCACCGTGAGCGCATAAAACATATAAATAGATGAAATAGAATGGGGTTTGACGTCCTATGTTCTGCTCCCACTGGAGATAATTTGAGAAAGTGCAATATGGCATATTGAGTCAGGTGATGTCTTCTTTAAAAATGTTTTAGAAACCCTTAAAACTTATAACTGTTCTTCTTACAGAACTGACCAAGGTTCGGCTAGCCGGCGGTGACCAAAATTCGGGAAGGGTGGAAGTATATCTAGAAGGTCCGAATGAGTGGGGAACAGTCTGCGGTAACTCTTGGTCAAATGATGATGCATCTGTCGTCTGTAGGCAACTTGGATTTGCTACAGGGACTGCTGTTTTGAGAGCGCGGATCTTTGGGCAAGGAACAGGTCCAATATGGTTGGATGATGTTGGTTGTATAGGAACTGAAATGAGCATCAGGGATTGTACCAATAGTGGCTTTTCGCCTCGTAATTGTGATCATAGTGAGGATGTCGGTGTTATCTGCAATGGTAATTTTGTCTTCTTTTATACTCTACAATACTAAATTTTAACAGTTGACAAAACCCACTTTAGTGCAACGTCATAGTAGTGTGGTAAGTGAATGTCACAACCTCGTCGTATTTGTTTTGTATTTGAGTTACATTTGCCCGCATTGATAAAGACATAAATAATATTAATTGGCATGTTTTTAAATAAAATGTGTGTTTTTTTTTATTATCAGGTACTTACGTTCCAACAACACCAAGTAAAACAGCTACTACTAAAGGAAGTAGATCAACCTACACCCAGGTTCCTTCCACATACGTTCCTTCCACGCCAACCGTTACAGAAAACACTCTTACTAAAGGGGTTAGGTCACGGAGCCAACTGAATAGTTCACCAACGCCTGGAAAAACAGCAGCCATTGCTGTTCCTATATTATTGGTTTTAGTTGTTGCAGGTGCTGTTGCGGGAATTTGTTATTACAAACGTAGGAATAGGCCTTCTGGTTTAACAGAAGAACTTGTTCCTGAGTCAGAAAATGGCGGTGTCCGTCTCGGTAGAAATGTAGCAGTCTTCAATAAATTTCGTTCAAATCGACCATCTAACGGCGAAATTGGCATATCTAATCCAAACTATGGCGAGGCGAATGCTTAATTATATTCATATTTGAATTATTTTATCAATTTTAAGGTACGACATAAACTGTTAGTTATATTCTATTTTAGTTTAGCATGCTTAAACAAAATGTTTTAAATACTTGCCGCCTTTCTTTCCGTATCTAAACGTTACAACCAATTCAAAATAAATTTGTCGAACCAATAAAAACAAATGCCTTGCATCAATGAAATTACATCACAAAGTGATCCTACATCAGTATAAAAATGATTTCTCTGTTTAAATAGCTCAATTTGCCTATGTAATTATAGAGGGCCGATGATGGCAGATTTCCGTGACAAAAACCTGGCAAACCATCTCCTGCAAAAATTCCTGGATCAGCCAATGACGTTATCTTCCTATTAAAGTCCGAATTTCTAACGTATCATTTCGTGAATTGTAATATAGCTCCAAATTATCTAAAAGGCTCAATTCAGTTTTACAAATTCTTCTTAATATCCCTCTTCTCATATACACCCCGACATTATGATACAAACTTTCATAAAAAAAAAATGTAGCCCAAACTATGCGGTATTTAAGAGAATGCTAAACATGCCGTTAATAACCTGTCAAATTATTGAAACGTGTTTAGATTAATCTTATATTGCATTTAATGCTAATGTGGGATATTTTGTATTCGGTTTGGGTAAATGATATTGAAACACCAGCGCCACTGGGAAGTTACACCAGCTGGGCTGTGTGTGCACTTTTCAAATGTATCAAATTGTTATTTTAAATAGCGCTACTCCAATGGGTGTGCGTGTGCACTTTTCAAATGCATCATATTATTATGATAAATAATGTAAACCCAACTTATTCTTGCAAGGGTCACTTATATCCCTCGTGTCTCTTTTGGAATTTGTAGTCCGCAGGTAAACATATGGCATGTAGGGACATGTTGATGTACACAACATTGGATTGTTGAAGGGCATGTAGATGTACACAATACTTACGTTTTGATTCAAATACGTCATCAAGATAGATCTCACATGCCCCCCACTACCACCTAGCCTGTGTTTGTGTGCCGTTATTTATCCGGAATTTTTCTAATTATGTGAAATACATCTATTGTATCTCTTAACAACTTTGGACCATAGATTATGTGTGGGAATTACATCACAAAGCTAAGGTACAATAGATATATCGAAAACTGGCAAATGTCTTATGTTCTCGCGGTAATTTATATGAAAAAATCGGTAAAAAAAAACAGTTTGCTGCTTATCAACATACACAATAATTGTTTCCTTTAATGAAGTTGGTCGATGCCCATCGAAGCGGCTCTCATGGATAAGAAATGTCTCATTTGTGTACCTATATGACATCCTTATCCTGACCAATCAGTAGCAAGTATAAAATCCCTGTGTCCTGCGTCTCATCCATCATTTGCTAGGTCGGATCTGAACAATGGACACATGTATGGAAGTTCAAATACGAACTGTTTTTGTTTTCTTTATTCGCTATTTGTATTTTCAGTTTTGAAAAATAATTTCTAATTTTTTAATTTCGACTTTGTAGAATAGTTTTCAGTTTTAAATTTTTTTTATGTCCTATTTTGAAATTTCTAATTTTGTAAAATAATTTCAATTTTGTAAAATAATTTCTAATTTGTAAAATAATTTCTAATTTTGTAACACAATTTATAGTTTTGCAATAGACTTTCTAATTATTTAAAATGATTTCTATTTTTGTAAATTTGTATTCAGAACCAACCCACCGCCCCGGTTCACAAACATCCTTCGCGGTAATAAACTGTGGTCCAGTGTACACATTGGAGTGCACGTAAAAGATACCTTGGCAGTTGGAATTCGATATAAGAGTAGACCGCTGCGTCGCACTTAGCCCACTGTATGTCATTTGTCCAACTTAGCCTAGGCGAAGCAAAACAATATGGGTTAAACAGCATTTTTATACTAGGGCCCACAGGAATGCCCTGTTCATCGGTATTTTCTGGCATGGTTTCCCCTTGTCGGTGATGCAGGGCGGAGGGCATGACAAAAACCGAGGTCCCGGGTAGGCTAAACCCACATAATGGCGTGCACGTAAAAAAAGTTAGCAGTTGGTGTTCGATACAAGGATATGCCGTATCGCCGCTGCCCTAACAGGATTCCATCCGTAACACACTGTATGGCGTATTATTCCGGTCACAGAAGAACGCCAAACGCCATTTCATTCCCCTGTCGCTTCTATAATATACTCGGCCTACCTCGGATTTAATACTTCAATTTGACTTCGCCTGCACAACATTGAAATGCCTTCTTAAGAAATGTTTTTGGTAAGCGACGTGTTTTCCTGATCGGTAAACCTGCAACTGTTTCTCATTCTTGCCGAATGCTTACCGATTATTTACCATCTAGCAATCTCCTTTCGTGAGATGGCTCAGTGGGTAGGGTGTCGAGTTCGCTTCAATGATGACCGATAGAAGTTTCTTAAAATTTTCGAGCACGGTTTCCCTTCGTCGGTGGGACAGGACGGACGATCTGATAATTGGTTCGGATTTAACGAAAACCTGAGGTCCCGTGTGCACATTAGCCTGTAAAGTTGGGAGTCAAAACAGGAGTAGGTGCTAGCAAACTGCATCACATCAGTACACAAGCAGAAGGCTTGATCGGAGGACATAGAACATGGCATTTTTAATCAGGAATCAGTCAAACATAGTCATCCAAAGCTTGTCGGCCGAAGCATTTAAAATCTATGCCAGCCCTGGAACATCAACGTTCCACTGACATACAAAAATGCCTTTGGTGTGAGGTATATGTACATCATAAGACCCCTGCTCATGTGCTGAATTTACTGCAAGTACGACAAATTATCTGAGATATCACCCACGATTAACAGTATGTACGCCTTTGGGACGTGAAGAAATAGAAGGGAAGAGTTTTTGTTTTTTTAAGCAATATTTTTATTCAGATTTCTATCTGAATAGGGATTGGGGAACAGGCATAGCCTATATTAAACCCTTAGAGCTAAGGAAACAGAACGTAGAGTTTGGGGAAAATCAATTTGTTGTCCTGAAAAGGTGTCGCTTTCCTTTCATCCAAAGTTTAGAATGGGCCTAATGAGAGCGTACTTCGATTTTGTTGTTTTTTTCCGTGTGTTGTTTTCAACGCCTCACCATCAGGTTTTTGCGTGTCGGTTTTTGTTTTGGCAGTGAGAGACGATTTCATTTGTTGAACGGGGTATAGTGTGACGTCGCGTGAAAAGCAGTGTTCACAATGTACGAAATATAACCAACTGTACATAGCTATGTTGGTATGGCATCGCGAGTATACGAGTATTGTACAGATCAGAGAAATAACAGGATGGAAGCGAGTCTGTGATCAGGGTGGGATGACCTCGATGCTAAGGTAGACTTTAAACATATGGGGTACGATGATGGCAAATTAAGTAGTGTTTACTACGACAACACGAGATAATCATACACCAACTTTACGTGTACGGGAATAGAACATTTGTTGACAAACTGCAGTTACTCCACAATCAACAAAAGAAGATCAGTTTACGTACATAAATTGCATCGTGAATAGGGACATCAATACACAGAAACATAAACAAACAGAAACATAAACAAAAACATAAACAGGGCACATCACTAGTTTATAACAATTAAGTTGTCAAGCCAGTTGCTCAACTCGGGTGAGTGTCTCCTATCCGCCCACCTCCATCTTCTCGGTCTCTCCCAAACCAAGTCTCTCTAACTATAGAAAAAAGGTGAGAAAATGGATCGTATAAGCAGGCCTGTAAATAATGGTTTTAGGTGTATTAGATAAAATGCCAGGCACAAATGAAACCTGACATTATCAATAATATAGAAAAATCAGTGCCGGGCAAAATGACAGGTGCCAGAGGTTTTGTGCCTGACAAATTCTGAATCTGTGCCTGACATTTTCAGTGACAGGTGCCTTATTTCCAGGCTTGCGTATAAAGAATTGGGTGTATACACACAAGGTCATCATGGAGTTAATGTACCACCAGTTATCGTATAGCTGAGTTTGTGAAGTCTATTTAATAAACAGCGTTGTCAATAACACACGCGGAATTTATTAAGTCTGTAATTAAAACCCTGTGAATAGGCACTTATGAAACACTTTGTCACAAAATGGACAAATGTAAAAAAGTGCTAAAAAACTGCATATCTTCTAAATATTTAATAGTTTGTCATAGAATTAAAACAATGAGTTTTTAGAAAAAGATGTAATGTGTTAACATTTTGCCACAGACCTAAAACAATGAGTTTTGAGCGATAGATGTTGTATGAAGAATACATTAATATATTTTACAGATTTTTCTGTCCGTCTTCAGAATGGATCAACAAGCCTTGATAGTGCACAGTGGGGGTGTAGTACAGGTTCGCCATCTTGGCAAATGGGGTATTTCATGCACCGATAATTGGAACGATACAGTAGACAACATTGCTTGTAAATAAATGAATCATCAAGGTAAAGTTTATTATAACATGCTTAGATGTAGTTATGCATATCAATTGCAGATCAGATACTGGAAGTACAAGGCTTTTCTTATAAAACATTTACTTAATTGTTTAAGGTGGAGTAGATTATGATCTCCCATCAATATAATGCCATTAGCATCGTGGATTAGTATCTATAATTATACTGGATGACATCGCGCCTGGTACGTTCGTGCATTTTTATGCGCGAACTCTTAGTTTTCCTATTACTGGCACGCGCACGGGCACTATTTCTTTTTCTTTTGCATGTACCAAAATCGGGGGTTTTGCGCGGAGGTACTTTTGAGGTATTAGCCTGAGAAGCATAACACTTGCCACTGTACCTGTATATCGCTAATTATAAATCGAGTGTGTGAAGACAGTTTATATAGATCACGCGAAAATTTTTCAGTACAGAGTTTATTCTCGCTGTATTTGCAGCTAAGAAAACCAATGGGACTATTTTCTCAACAGTGTATGAACTTTTTCATAAGCGATAATATCCTTACACCGAGAGAAATTATCTAGTCTCGGTGAAAAACCGTGATCATCTGGTAAAAAATTACTTTTCTATTTTTTGGAACGAAAAACGGTGTTTTTAAAAACAAACGAACCTGCCGCACATGAGGAAGTCATTATACTAATAATAACAGACGAGAACTCTTTTTGGGCACAGGCTTTCTTACTGAGTAGTAAATCGTCCACAAAAAATCATGAATGAACTATGAGTAGCGACGACTGTAGACAGTAAGTAGGTTATACACTATACTTTTGAGTCGAGATTACTCGCTTTGAGTCGAGATTACCAGCTTTCAGGTCACCGATAACCAATTATGTCAGAAATACCATACTGACATTCGGTTTTTTCAAGTTGTACGCGAACTAACAATCGGCGCCCTAACTGTCTTCGTCAGCTACTTTCAGTTTCACAATGGCGTACGACATTCGGTTTTTCAAGTTGTACACGAACTAACAATCGACGCCCTAGCTGTTTCGTCAGCTATTTTCAGTTGCTGGCGTACGGCCAGTGCCGGTGGGAAAAGACAACATTAAAATCAGAAATAGTTTATTTATTATTGTCGGACTTACGGTATCAATCCTGTCTAACAAATCATAAAGGTGTGGTGTTACGGTAGCGGCATAGTATTTCAACGTAACACCACAGCCACTGTAACAATTCATAATACATCTAACTATCACTCCCTACACATTTCCCCTCGACCTACTTTCCCAAACGTCAACAACACATCTCATACATCCAGTTCACTGATTAACCCTTGTACCACGTCTTCTGGATGACATCGCGCCTGGTACGTTCGTGCATTTTTTATGCGCGAACTCTTAGTTTTTCTATTACTGGCACGCGCACGGGCACTATTTTTTTTTGTTTTCCATGTACCAAAATCGGGGATTTCGCGCGTAGGTACTTTTGAGTTATTATTCTGTGAAGCATAACACTTGCCACTGTACCTGTGTATCGCTAATTATAAACCGAATGTCTGAAGACTGTTCATATTTATTACGCGAAAATTTTATAGGACTGAGTTGATGCGCGCTCCATTTGTTGCAAAGCAAACCAACGGTATTATTTTCTCAACAGTGTATGAATTTATTCATAGCGATAATATCCTTACACCGAGAGAAATTATCTAGTCTCGGTGAATAGAACCATGGTTGTCTGGTAGAAAATTACTTTTGTATTTTTTGGAACGGAGAACAGCGATTTTAGAAGCAAAATAACCTGCCGCACATGATACTCATAATAAAAGGCGAGAACTCTTTTTGCGGCGGAAGCTTATCACTGAGTAATAGGTCAAGGTTTTATACGTTTGCCGTATAAAAATCTAGCAAACAAGGTAAATACCTACGAATGTCGATAAAAAAAAAATAACATTCGGATTATAACTCTAGACAAGGTGTGTTAATTAAAAAGGGTGTAAATTGAATATTATAATATGTATAGGAAGCCTAGTGACGAGTGTAGTAAGTGCTGTCCGTCCGTCCGTCGGTCCGGCGTCCACAATTGCTTGTGGACGATCCAGAGGCTAAAGTTAATATCCAATTGACTTTAAATTTATACACGGTGTTTAAGGTCATGAGACAAAGAAGCCTATTGATTTTTAGCAATTTCCGATAATTACTGTCAGAGTTATGACCCTTGATCACTTCAAAAAATCTTGTGGACGCTCTAGAGGCTAAAGTTATTAACCGATTAACTTTAAATTTATACACGGTGTTTAAGGTCATGAGACGAAGAAGCCTATTGATTTTCAGCGATTTCGGATAATTGCTGTTTGAGTTATGGCCCTTGATCACTTCAAAAATTCGTGTGGATGCTCTAGAGGCCAAAGTTAATATCCGATTGACTTTAAATTTATACACAGTGTGTAAAATTGTGTGTGGTGCAACCCTCCTGCACTTACTATTTTAAGGTCATGAGACGAATAAGCCTATTGATTTTCAGTGATTTCCGATAATTACTGTCACAGTTATGGCCCTTGATCACTTCAAAAAATCTTGTGGATGTTCTAGAGGCCAAAGTTAATATCCGATTCACTTTAAATTTATACACAGTGTTTAAGGTCATGAAGCGAAGAATCCTATTCATTTTTAGCAATTGCCGATAATTACTGTCAGAGTTATGGCCCTTGATCACTTCGTAAATTCTTGTGAATGCTCTAGAGGCCAAAGTTAATATCCGATTGACTTTAAATTTATACACAGAGTTTAGGTCATGTGACGAAGAAGCCCATTGATTTTCAGCAATTTTCGATAATTACTGTCAGAGTTATGGCCCTTGATTTTTTTTTTTGTAAACAATATTTTATTTCAGAAATACATGAAATGGGATCAGGGAACAGGCAAAGCCTATATCACCCCTCTCCTCTGATCACTTCAAAAATTCTTGCGGACCCTCTAGAGGCTAAAGTTAATAACCGATTGACTTTAATAATCATATTTTAGTGTATTATAAATGTTTCAATACCGAAAAAAGTAAAATATGCGACAACCCTTGTTTACTGCCCGGACGATTTAGCTGCTGTGGGCGTATGTTTCGTTGCCTGGCAACTCTCGTTAAAAGTTGTACGCGAACTAAATGCGTTTGTTAGATACTGACAGAGCAGCCCGGAGTCGAGCAATCGCCGCCCGAGCTGTCTTCGTCAGCTAGTTTCAAAATGGCGTACAACCAGTGCAAGTGGGAAAAGACGACAATAAAATCAGAAATATGTTATTTATTATTGTCGCACTTATTACATCACTCCTGTCTAACAAATCATAAAGCTGTGGTGTTACGGTGGCGGCATAGTATTTCACCGTAACACCACAGCCACTCTAACCATTCATAATACATCTAACCATCACTCCCTACACTCCCTCGTCTACTTTCCCAAACGTCAACAACACATCTCATACATCCATTTCGCTGATTAACCCTTGTACCATGTCTACTGGTTTGGAGGAAAGTCTTGAAAGTTGTGTGGTAACCTCATTGGGTCAACAGACACCGTACTGTAAACCAAACGGCGCTATATGTTATTCCTCAGGTAAGTATCGTTGCTGAGTTAACTCAGTATGTAACTGTGATTACCACAATAATAATCACAATATGCCCGCCCTGTATAGAAACCAGGTTTTAAAAATCAGAATACAAACTGTGTGGTCACACTGTACACCTGTTAGGCTTGTGTACTAGAGAAGAACTGGATTGAAATGCAGTTACACACTAGAGATTTTGTTCTTACTTATTTCCGTCTTAAAAGAACCCGTAAAATAATAATAAGGAAGGGTGTTAATGCAATGAATTTATATCATAAGGTTTGTTATTGAGTCAAGTGACGGGACTTCAATTCCCATGAGTAAGGTCGCCTGCTCAACCTCGTGGGTTTTCTCCTCATTTGTTGCTTGGCAATGATGGGTGTGAACACTCAATCAAACATTGCGAAATATAGGCAGGTACGTCGGTGAATTTTATAGGATTCCTGTTTATGTTTCAGTGAACAATGTATCCAAGGAGCAAGCAATTCTATCTTATAAATATGGTAGAGTTGAGATTACGATTGATGGAAAAACATGATCTACATTATGTGACAACAATTGGTCGGCTAGTGATGCTTCTGTTATTTGCACAAGCCTGGGTTTTGTGGATGGGATGGCTTTCAGCGGTTCTTACTATGGGCGTGGGAATGGCAATATTTAATGGAAGGGATACTCTGCAATGGTAGGGAAGACTCTATATTTAAATGCAAGAATAAAGGATGGTCAGTGTCAGATTAATCCTGCGCACATCATTCAAAGGATGCCTCTGCTGTTTGTCATGGTGAAGGTAATGTTACGCCCCTGTCCACAAGTCATTCCATCAACACCTAAACATAATGACATAAAGACAATTTTAAACTGCATGTTCGTATGATCTGTTGAGACGTACTGTTGTATACAGTGAGCGCTGCGATGATTCGGTGGGTAAGAAGTTGCCTTGTCAAAATTATTTAACCGATAGCACACTATATGCCCATTTTTCATTAACGCAGTCGTTGCAGAACAAGGATGTAAACATATTTCATTTCATTTCATGTTATGCAAGGGATTCGCGGTAGTTAAGTGGGTAAGACGCTGGCTCGCAAACCTGGAGGTCGGATCTTCATCCCGATTTTCATCGTGATTCCCAATTGTAAGTGATTCAGCATCAAGGGCCTAACAAGGACAACTGTCTAGTCGTTCGGATTGGACAAAAAAACGAGGTCCCGTTGGGATTCGATATAAGAGTAGGTCGTAGTGCTGCTGCCAGGACAAATTTTCGTCATAGCCCCCTCTATGACGTATGTCCATCTTCATAAGCCCGGTTCGATACAACGCTATTTTCTAGATCAACTGTGTACTCACTTCTATTTTACTTCAATCTGTATACTTTTAACACCCTCTGTATAAGCCCATTCGAGAAGAACAGTAGGACGTTAAATCCCATTTCATTAATACTTTTAGCAGGAATGTTAGTCAAATATCCAGATTTGGCCAATGTCAAACGTATCACCACTGCAAATTCCATAAAAATTGGACCGCAACTGCAGGCTTCCCGTCGACATGGTCACCCTCCTTTATAAAAAATACTGTAAAGCATGTTATCCGTATAGCAGCGTATAGCAAGATCGTGGATAAGCTCGATTTTGATGCGCATCGCACCACCTGTGGCAGAATATCCTCTGGCTTTTATACATAAAATTAAATATGTATAAAGGTCGCAGACTGCTCAGATACAGCAATTTTGTACGATTGTGATAAAACTTCATACATGTGTTTCAGATCAAACATTCTTGGAATAATTAGACTTTAAAGTTGTTTACACTGGACACTCCAAATTAAGGGCACAATTCGTGTCTGAATCATATGAAACGTAACATGTACTTGGTTGAGTTTCATTTGGTTCGCATCAGACCGTCCGTGTTAAAGTTATAAGATATGTATCAATGTAGAATGTAGCCCCCCCCCCCCAGTTTACAATTTTTGTCCAGACCGAATGAAAATTGACAAAAATGTTATTTTTTTTTTTTTTTTTTTAAAAAAACAGTTTTATTTTTAAATGAAACATGTTGTATACAATTTCAACTATTATCATAAAATAAGGTGATTATATTTATATATGTGGCGTCAAAACGATTTCTCATACTATACAAAACATGTTATACAAAACATTTACAGCAATTTACAGCAATAAAATAAAGCGTTTTACTATATATGAATATTCTTTTTAAAGTATACTTGTATCATTCTCTTGAGAAGTAAAAACCTTTTTAAGTTAAGCAATATGATCTTTTCACAAGTTACTGCAATATGATATTTTCATAAGTTTCAAAAATCCCCCCTTTTAGTTGTGTTGTCTCCCTTGCTTGAGTTGGGGAGTATACATATTTCGAGGGTTACAGAACACTGAAGAAGAAGAAGAAGAAGAAGAAGAAGAAGAAGAAGAAGAAGAAGAAGAAGAAGAAGAAGAAGAAAAAGAAGAAGAAGAAGGAGAAAAAAAAACAAAACAAAAAAAAAACAAAAAAAAAAAACCCCAAAACAGCTTGTTATACTCCTTTCTGCGAAAAGTCGAAACAGGAAGGAGATTTAGGCTCCCCTTAGTAATAAATGCCTGGTACATGTAATGTGTTATAAGGTTTATGTTCATATCATAGGCATATTATAATATTAATTGAATGATAAGGGTATGCGACCAGTCTAATTCTACAATATTGCGTTGCATTCTACATATTTCCATTTATTTCGGGTGTAGACACTTGATTTAAATACTTCCAAATCTAATGAAATTTTACTCATTAAAAAAGCATTATATAGCGATAGTGACGGCTTAACGTTTTCTAATTTAGATCGAAATATATAATATTTGGTTAAGAGTATCAAGTGCTTTGCAAAGTCCCATTCATATAAATTATTGAACTTTGATTTTCCTGGATAGCCAAAATGAATATTAGTATTTGTTAATGTTATATTAATATTACTTTTAAGGGTAACTTCGAGCATTTCTCTCCAAATTTGTTGGGCATAACTGCAGAAAATGAATAAGTGATTTACTGTTTCAATATCGGATTGGCAGAAGGTGCAGAGGGTGGTTTCAGTTAAGTTTAATTTACATAAAAGTGTGTTTGTGTATATTATTTTATGAATATATTTGTATTGGAAATTTTGAAGTTTGCTGTCTATACTTATGTCATGTGCAAGATTAAAGATATCTTTCATATGCTGTTCGTTAATTTCAATTTCTAATTCCTTTTCCCATTTACCTATAGCCAACGGTTTTTCATATAGTAACCTGATCTGCGCGGAATATATTTGTTTAGCACTGATTGATTTTAAGTCATGTTTATACCAAGATATTAAGTTAGTGTTTATTTCTTCTAAATAAGTGAAACTCTTACAATTCTGTGTTTCGTTGTGTGGGGTAGTTTTCAGAAATCTTCTGACAACTGACGATGTACTTTTTATATAATTTTTGATATATTCGTCGGTTACCTGTTCATTTAAATTATCTTCAATAAATTCATACATATACAGAATATTTTTATTTTCAAATTTCTTTCTAAAAATATTATTATCTAGTCCTATACGTCTATTATTCCAGAATATTTGATTTTTCGGATGTATCAAGTTATCAACATGTTTAGTATATATAGTATACCAATTTTGAAATAATTCTTGATAAAAGGGAGATAAGTTTTTAAGTTTAGGGTCGTAGTTGCACGCTGGTAGTAACTCACCCCCATACGTGTCTAGAATAAAATTATATGTTGTTTCCCAAGTCTGCGCTGTATTAGTTTAAATTTTCTTTATCCAAAAAATGCTACGAGCTATCATCATTTCATTTAAATTTATCATATTTAAACCCCCCATATTCTTCATTTGACTGATTACAGTTCGTTTAAGTTTATCTGGCCCATTCCATAAAAATGCAAAAATCTTCGTATTAAATCTTTTAATAACGTACTCTGGGATCATTAAAGCCGACGCTGGATACAGAATTTTTGATATACAGAAAGTTTTAATTATTTGAATCTTGCCGATTAATGTAAGTTTTCTCTTTCTCCAAGTATTTAATATATTATCAATCTCAATCAATCTGTTTTCTTAGTTTAATTTCTCAGCTGTTTTTGTGTCTTTGGAGAATAACTACACCTAAGATTTTTATGTTCGAATTTTGATATACAAAACCAAATTCATGTATTTCAGATGACAGATTAGATATTCCACTATTTAGATCAATTGCTTCAGTTTTTTTAATATTAATTTCTAATCCTGACACTTTACTGAATTTTTTAAGAACTTCATATAGATGTCTAGCTGATTTATAATCTTTTAAAAAACATGTCACGTCATCAGCAAAAGCAATTAGTTTTAATGTTTCATGACCAATGTCAAACACTCTAATATTAAAATCATGTCACGTCATCAGCAAAAGCAATTAGTTTTAATGTTTCATGACCAATGTCAAACCCTCTAATATTAAAATCATTTCTTATAAAATTACATAGGGTTTCATGGTACAGCTACAGTTATCTGTAAACAAATGGGTTTTACAGAGAGTGTTTTACCTAAGGTAACATTCTTCTTTTGATATTTTTGCTGCTAACCCCCACACCACGCATTTTTGGACTGAATAGTGGGCATTTTCTGCCCAGAATCAGCAGTGTGATATAATTGTTTAAGCATGTGTATCAAATTTGTAAAATGTATTTTTATTGAATTCAATAAAAAGATATATGCCAATACATTCCCAACCTGGCAATTTATTCATTTGATCCAGGGACCATTGTTTCTTTTTCTTCGGTAATTCGTCCACCCAATGTCGTATGGGGTCATCTTCGTCTATGTGTTCGATGAACTCAATCTTTGCGTTTGATCAACGCTGTCTTAAAGCCCGGTACCACAGTCCAGAATTTTTTCGAGGCTTCGTCGACATCTTCACGCCATCGTTGTTCGACCTCCCACTTCTTGTCTTGATCCCGTGGATCGTCCACCATACTGCTTAGTACGCTATCGATGTCTTGAAGTTTCGGCTCGTCCACCCAGAGGTAGTGATTGTAATCCCAGACACGATCGGCATTTCTGACTGGGGAGCTCGTACTTGCAGCAGAACCACTCCTCACGTTGCTGATTCCTATATAAGTCGCAGTGCTCGCAGGGTTCTTGGTTGTTGATGCAAAAATGACAGCACATCAGACACGGATAGCTCTAAACCATAGTGTACCCCTTGGTCTCAAATCCATAATCTACCCTGTTGTCTCTAAAACATGATGTACCCTATAGTTAAATAGAGTCTCTAAACCATGTTTACACTGTAGTTGGGATAAACAGTAGTTTTGTAAATAGAATGTCGATCGTCAAATGAATAAGAATTTTACGATATGTTAACCCAGAAATGACATAGTTTGTTTTAAATGAATATATTGTTAACACGCTTAAAATATATGATTGCCATAGACTTCGTGTAGAAAATTCTAGATAGACACTGTTAACCACGTATGAATGTTTTTTTTATGTCATGATTCATATACTCTATTCAGCTCGACGTAAAACTTAAAAATAAATATCTAGACACAGTTGGTTAAACTTGAATGTAGATATTAATAATCTACGTTGCATATATACATGTATGTATATGCATCTTTCGGTTGTATCATATCATAAAAATATCTTTTTCATAAAGTCTTACGTATTTGTCGACATTAAGATGTTTGTTCTATTGTTCGTTTAAACTTTTGAATTTTCTTGTTTCACATTTAGAAGGGATCTAAGCTTTTATAGATGGAACAAGAGGGCGGTAAATGTTTAGATGGGTGGAACGAACTCGAGATATTATTACACATCAGAACACCATGTTCACCCAAATACACAGTTCCGTTTCTGGTCTGGCATGATAGGGACCCTGCCCTCCTCTGTTTTTTTCTTTTCTCTTTCCCATTCAGATGGGACCTATTTGTTCGCATAGTGGCGAGCGACGACAATGGATACTCAGACATGTGTTGATCCAGTCGAAATTTTTCATTACTCTCTAATACGGCAGCCCCTTTCTGTAAAACGTCTTCGGCTTTTAACAAGCGATGCTCACTATAGGGTAACCAGATCGGTGATTTGAGTCCTGGGTGACTGATGGCGATTCTAACTTAGTTACTGTCTCTGGCGTCCAAGGTCCGGTGAATTTCCTCAATGATGGCCTCAAAGGTATCGTGTAATTGTTGTGGCACATCTATGGCCGGAACGGGAGTTCAATCTTCAAGAAAGTCTATTTCCACACATTGCGATTCGGTCCTAAACAATCTTCTGTATCTTCTGTTCATGGGTCGTAAACAAAAACTCACCTTGCTTCGCTCTCTCATGGCGTCCCGCCTCCTTTACCCCCCCCCTTATTTCCTGACGTCATCAAACGTTCGATATGGTACACCCTACGCAGTATAAGGATGCACATACGTTGTATAACGTTGCATCACGTCTATATCTAGTCTCCAAATATACACATTACGAAGCATAACGTTGCATCAGGTCTATTTTTAGCCCCAAAATTCAACCTACGATGCATAACGTTATCCCAAGCATAGAAATATATAAACAAATTGGAAAAGAAACCAATGCTGTTTGGTTCATTGATAAAAATGTCAGACAAATTCATACTCAAAATCGGCCGAATTCGGCCAAGGAAAAAATGACGTAATTAACATAATTCAATATAGTCTCGGTCACCCCTAGTCTTCAACGCACGGAGGTACTGGGTCGGTTCTCAATTTTTGACGAAAATTACTGGATAATCTACCACATAAAAAAAACCAAACATTTGGTTACGCATTGGCAATGAAACCTTTTGGCTAAAGTCTCGGTAAGTGCTAGATCTTATGAAGCCGGGCCGATTTTGCTAGATTCTATAAAGCGTGGTTGAAATATATCCCACAATTCACTTGGCATATCTATTATTAGAAACAAAATAAAGACGAGGAATAAGCAAGAATGAAGAATTAAGAAGATTGTGAGAAGCCATACGTCTGATTCATGACGAGAGAAAATTACCATTCCAATTGAAACCTTTACAAACAAAATTTTAAAGAGTGTTATCGTTGACAATCGAGCTGTTTGATAGATTCAGTACGTGGTTACTTAAAAGACTGGATAATCCAGACAATGACCTATTTTCCGTCAAATTTTGAGGACCCATCCAGACTAATATTCGTAGAATACCCAACAACCAATGACAACAATAGTAGGCTTAGTACAGGAGGATCGCACTACACGCAAAACCAAAATCTTAAAGATAAACCATCTGACAAGACAGAAAATAGACATTGCAAAAAATAAACAAATCAAATAGTGGAAAAAATCATAATTTATTCAGCTCAACATAAGACATACAATACCGTCGTGTTGCATACCATTTACATAGTTGAATCACATCATAAAAAATATCTTATTTCATGTAGTCTTACGTATTTGTCAACATCTAGGTGAACTTGATCTATTGTCCTATTTAGCTTATTAGGGTTTCACACTGCGTAGCTTATGTGAAACACTATTGTTTTTGTTAAAATTATTATTCTTATTATTATTATTATTATTCAGATTCCAATTTGTCGCATCGTTACGATTTCTTCGAAAAGTGGGTGTGACTTAGAGGATAAAGCTATTTTGAACGTTCTGCGACAATGCGAAATCACCGAAGTTATCGTTTTTTAAAATATTGCAGTAATTTTAACAATAATCATTGGATTTTAACTTTCGATACATTTTGGCATAGCCTGAGACAGGGCACATAGCTACGCTACTTTCGATTTTTGATTTTCGGCAAATCTTCGAAGATATTAGGCGCCAAATTTCGAAAATTTAAAATTTTATAAAAAAATTTTTTATTTATGAATATTTTTTAGTCGTATTGTGCACAGAATTAAAGAGTCATCTGACTAGTGCAAAAATGCTAAAAAAATTTGTCTCAGTAATTTGCCTTGGCCGGCATTGGCTAATTCAATTTTTCAGTCCTAGATTAATTTTTTATTGTTCGATTTGTATAAAACAAAGTTCATATGCTTCGTTGTATCAATTGTCATTTTCTTTATTACCGATAATGTTATCTGTCGGCACCGGAAGTGGCATAATTTTACCAAAAACTACAATTTTGACAGTTATTTTCCTATTTCGAAAACAAATATTATTTTTTTCAAAAATTATATGACTCAAAGAGTGTGCCCTTTCAAGGCGCAAAAAATGTAGGAAGCAGTTTTTTTAATTTCGATTTCATTTTCGAGCAAATTCGATTAAGAGGCTAAAAATGGTGTAAAATTGACCTATTTACAACATATTCAGGATTTTCAGATTTTAAAACATTTCTTCGTAACTTTTATAAACTTGTAGCTATAATCCATACGAAGAAAATGTATGTTAAAATTCGTTTGTAATGTAAGCAGTTACCAAGAAATGGGCAGTTCTGTACAAGTCACTGTTTTCGTTATTTTGCCTGTAAAATAGTCAATTATTATTGGATTTTTATAAAAGTGACATCATTTGATTCAAAAAGCATGTAGCGTCATATCAAGTTGATTACAATTTAAAATTGACACCGTAAGTGACATCATTTGGTCAAAAACTGCATTTTAAACTTTTTAAATCAATGTTTTATTCAACCAAGAATAACTTAATATGTATTAATAATTTTAACTTTTGGTTTAAATTCACATATAAACAAAACTCATATGGTCATATAAATATCATAAAATTGATTACAATTTAAAATTGACACCGTAAGTGACATCATTTGGTCAAAAACTGCATTTTAAACTTTTTAAATCAATGTTTTATTCAACCAAGAATAACTTAATATGTATTAATAATTTTAACTTTTGGTTTAAATTCACATATAAACAAAACTCATATGGTCATATAAATATCATAAAATTGTTTCTAACTTGTTCGGTTGCCGAGAAATAGACGGTTTTCTACAGGTCACTTTTGAAGGTTTCGGGGCCATAAAAGTGTCAATTATTATTCGATTTTCATAAACGTTACACCGTGTTATACCTAATGCCATTTGGGATTTCATACAAGTAATTTAAGATTTTCATTATCACCGGAAGTAACGTCATTTTGGCAAAAACTGTATTTTTAGCCTTCAAAACAGATATTTTATTCAAATGAGTCTGTTTTGAAATCTTTTTCAAATTATGGTATTTGATGCTAATCAACAAATAGAATGAACCCTAGACTGGTGGCCAGTCTTCTCCACACACCAAAAATTGGCCAGTCCTCTCAAAAAAAAAATAAACGAAAAAAAAAAAAACGTAATCTCTAGAGACTGGGCAAATAGAGCTTCATTCTCATCTAGTAGGTCAATCTGCATTATGTAGGTCGTGTGACGTCGTGCACGGGATTACTGCATTTGCACTGGCAAACTGGTGTAGGTGCAAGATGTTTGTTGTGGATAACAGTTATTGTTATTTAGTGATACTTTAACGATCTAAGAATTTTGTTGACGGACAATATCTGTCGAATGAACGGATACAACGAATGGGATGAGGTGAATGAACATAAATAATTACTCACGACATCATTATAACAACTTAACGAAGCCAGTTCATACGTATCGGGACGAAGCCGAATGGCGACTGGAAACAAAAACGTGACATCAGCCCGCAGACGGTTTCAGCATGACTGCTTTGCACTCCATTCGAGACGCATGATTCATGAAGGTAAATATCGAACTTAATTTATCTTAGACATCACATTTACAAATTCGTGTCACGTGACTTGCTTGACAACTGTCAATCATTCCAAATAAGGAGACAACGTAAAACAGGATAAGCAACGCCCATTTTATTGTGAAGCTCGCAAATTGTCCAGTCTCTGGTGCTGGTTACAGGTTTACTCAAATTTTTTTTTTATACAAATGGAAACGAAAATTGGTTTACTAAAAATTACTACTTTTATATAAATCGAAATGTAAAATAAATAGAAGAGACTGGGCCAGTCTAAATGAACCCATACGATCATACAGATACCACAAAATGGTTTGTAACTTGTACGGTTGCAGAGAAATTGCAGATTTTCTACAAGTCACTTTTCAAGTTTTTTGGTCTTTAAAAGTGGCAATTATTATTCGATTTACATAAAATTTTCACTATAATATGATATCGTATGCCATTTCTGATTTCATAAGACTAATTGAACATTTTCATTAACACAGGAAGTAATTTAATTTTGTCAAGATCATTTACAAGTAACAAATGTATAAAATGACTTGATATTGCTGGATTGATTGGTTGATTCTGCGTCCATTTTATTTGTGTGCAATGTTAATTTGGAAACCTGTTTAGTGGTTACGCTGGTACCGGAAGTGACATATGTTCAAGGGTAACTTGGCACCGGAAGTGACATGTTTAAGAGTAACTTGGCACCAGTGAAACCCGTCATTCCTGCTCAACAACCACGTGTCGCATCGTTACGATTTCTTCGGTTTTACTGGGAAAGTGGGTGTGACTTAGAGGATAAAGCTGTTTTGAACGTTCTGCGACAATGCGAAATGTCCGAAATCACCAAATTATCGTTTTTGAAAATATTGCAGTAATTTTAACAATAATCACTGGATTTTAACTTTCGATACATTTTGGCATAGCCGGAGACAGGGCACATAGCTACGCTACTTTCAATTTTTGATTTTCTGCAAATCTTCGAAGATATTAGGCGCCAAATTTCGAAAATTTAAAATTTTACAAAAAACTTTTTTATTTATGAATATTTTTTAGTCGTGTTGTGCACAGAATTAAAGAGTCGTCTGACTAGCGCAAAAATGTTAACATTTTTTGCCTCGGTAATTTTCCTTGGCCACCATTGGCTTATTCAGTTTTTCAGTCCTAAATTGATTTTTTATTGTTCGATTTGTATAAAACAAAGTTCATATGCTTCGTTGTCTCAATTGTCATTTTTTTTATTACCAAAAGTGTTATCTGTCGGCACCGGAAGTGGCATAATTTTACCAAAAACTACAATTTTAACAGTTAGGTACCATTTTTCGAAAACAAATATTATTGTTTTGAAAAATTATATGACCCAAAGAGTGTGCCCTTTCATGGCGCAAAAAATGTCGGAAGCAGTTTTTTTAATTTCGATTTCATTTTCGAGCAAATTCGATTAAAAGGCTAAAAATGGTGTAAAATTGACCTATTTACAACCTATTCAGGCTTTTCAGATTTTAAAATATTTCTTCGTAACTTTTAAAAACTTGTAGCTATAATCCATACGAAGAAAATGTATGTTAAAATAAGTTTGTAATATAAGCAGTTGCCAAGAAATGGGCAGTTGTGCATAACTCACTGTTTTCGTTATTTTGCCTGTAAAATAGTTAATTATTATTGGATTTTTATAAAAGTGACATCATTTGATTCAAAAAGCATGTAGCGTCATATCAAGTTGAATTCAATTTATTTTGACATCGGAAGTGACGTCATTTTGTCAAAAACTGCATTTTAATCCTTTTAAATCAATGTTTTATTCAAACAAGAATTGTTTAATATGTATTAATGATTTTAACTTTTGGTTTAAATTCACATGTAAACACAACTCATATGTTCATATAGATATCATGAAATTGTCTCTAACTTGTTCGGTTGCTGAGAAATAGACGGTTTTCTACAGGTCACTTTTGAAGGTTTTGGGGCAATAAAAGTGTCAATTATTATTCGATTTTCATAAACTTTACACCATGTTATACCTAATGCCATTTAGGACTTTATACAAGTAATTTAAGATTTACATTATCACCGCAAGTAACGTCATTTTGGCAAAAACTGTATTTTTAGCCTCCAAAACAGATATTTTATACAAATGAGTCTGTTTTGAAATCTTTTTCAAATTATGATATTTGATGCCAATCAACAAATAGAATGAACCCATACGATCATACAGATACCACAAAATGGTTCCTAACTTGTACGGTTGCAGAGAAATAGCCGATTTTCTACAAGTGACTTTTCAAGTTTTTTGGTCTTTAAAAGTGGCAATTATTATTCAATTTACAAAAAAAAATTCACTATATTATGATATCTATGCCATTTCTGATTTCATAAAATTAATTAAACATTTTCATTAACACCGGAAGATATGTAATTTTGTCAATATCATTTACAAGTAACAAATGTATAAAATGAAATGATATTGCTGGATTTGGTTGATTCCCCGGTTTTTGTTTTTTTTTTGATGTGAGCAATGTTTATTTGGAAACCTGTTTAGTGGTTTCGTTGGTACCGGAAGTGACATATGTTCAAGGTAGCTTGGCACCGGAAGTGACATGTTCAAGGGTAACGTGGCACCAGTGAAACCCGTCATTCCTGCATGCAGGTCTAGTTCAGAATTGATTTTTAAATTTATTTAATACATAGGCTAGCGCTCTTATCTGACGATCTTATACTTTATTTTGTTTATGAATTAGGTTATATTATAACATACTCTTTGTGTTGTATAATAATAATGATAGTATGTCCGGCTATACATTTCGTTTTAAAAAATATGTTTTATCTACAATAGAATCTTACGCACTATCTATCCACACCCTGTATGTCTGGACAGTCAATTGCGACACAACAATAAAATAGGGCATATTATAAATAGATAGTGCGTAGGTACTTGGGACCCAAGATGGCGTCTTTTTACACATAACGCCATATTTTCATGACGTCATGTGAATGGACTTATACCCCTCAAATGGATTCGTCCTTACGGTTATAAAACGACACATCACCCGTCTCCCAGTATCAGAATCGCTGCTCCGATCTTACGAATCGATGAAAACCGCAGCATGGACACTCTTGTTCTCAGGGGTCATACTCTTGTCGTGATTATCCCTGGCGATATCTTCGTCTTACCTGACAAGGTATTAAAAACACCTGCCAGGAAAAGACCATCCACCCGAATTAGTAGAGGTCAGTAGACGCAATTTATGTCGTCATAAATTTCGTCGCACCCTCACATTCGAGTTAGGACAACGGCCCTTTTCAGGACCAGCTTAGTTAATGCAAAAAGAGTTGTTTGACCCTTCCTTCTCCTCTTCTTCTTCTTCTTCTCTATCGCATGGACTAGGTCATAGGGTCACTCCATGCAAGGTCGCGGGCTCAAGGTCACAGGGTCAAAGGTAAAGGCCAGTGCGTCACCAAACAGGAAGCTCTACTACTGTCTATCACAAATAAGCTGAGAACTTTTCAGTCAGCCCTTGTATATTAAAGTTCCAATTTCACTTTTTCTAAGAAAGTCAAAATATAATTATTTCTATGTATTTTGCTCAAAAGGTTGTCAACTCACTATTATACGATCATGGACAAAATTTTGAGGGGGGGGGGGTAGAAATGGCGACACTGGTTGATTGAGAAAATAGTTACTCAATTACCTCCCTTGTTTTCCCATTCTTCTCCATGGACGGCCATCTTCAAACGTTTGAATTTGAAGTTGAAAATGATATTTTTGCCAATTTCTCAACTGGCAATAGTGAATTATAGGATTAATAGGATTATTCTTTAACAAGGCAGGACTGTTTATAGGTTCAATCTATTTTGGGACTTTATTTTAATAAATTTTAAAATATAACTTAAAAAAATGCTATTGGAACTTTAAGATGAAATGAATGTCAATATATGAATAATGTAATCTCCCACCACAACCGGTCAGATATTTATGTAGTGGAGACCATCGAAAGTACAGATGTACGAAACGAAATGTAGACCTGTATTTGATACTGAACGAAATTCAAATTCTGATTACAATATTTAACAAATGTGTCTAATAAATTCACAGTTTTAAATGTTTTAGTAGGAATTTACATGCATTGAAATTAGAATATTAGCATAGCTTAGCAAACAATTTTGGTATATTTGGCGGCCATTCGCGTAGTGCATGACGTTTCTTTTAATTTAAAATATTGCGAGTTTATTTTGCAATATTCTTAATTCAAAACTAAATAATACATTTTATTTGCGTTATATAGATAACTGTTATTCGGTTAGAATTTTTTTTATATAAAAAGAACTTACACAGGGTCAAAAAACTAAAGAATAAATGTAAGCCCTGTAAATGATTTTGTGTTATTATTCAAAAGTGAATTGGATACTTTCCAACACTATAGAAAATGTTCAATGAACTATATTATTACGCAGTACTTGTCGTGACTCACTTTTACTATATTTAGTTATGTTAAATATACATATATCTGTATATTGAACAGTAGACAAGCAACATTGAGACATAAGTTACTTTGAATTTTCAAAACAACTATATTGTTCATACCTGAATACAAATTCCAACCAACAAGACTGTACGGTATTCATTATTCAAGGATCAAGGATTTTTTGCAGGGGGGGGGGGGTCTAGGTTTGATAATTGCTTAACTAATTGCGCTCAACCGATTAATTTGGTAAATTAGATTCAATTTGGTTCATTCTGACGTAGATCCGGAAGGTAAATTCCAAAATTACAGGTCTAAATCGCCAATAAAATCGCATAAAAAAATTTTCAAGTCTGAGCAGGGGTGGGGTACGGACCCCCTGGACCACCCTTCTGGATCCGCGCCTGGACATGCAAGTATTTAAATTCTTCATTGTTGTTAAACTAGTGAAACGGATCTTGATTGCTTTATTTGTCCATTAGCATTGTGGACGTAAACATCGCTACCACTCAACCAACAACAACTGAGTCCAATTTTGGCATGATTCTTGCCTGCTTGGCGTTGATGCTGTCTTTATGGCAGGCATCAGATGCAGCTATGTCAGAAGTTACAGTGGGAGGTGAGTTATAAAACAAGGCTTTTTATGTTACAAGATTTAAATTTAATCTTGAAGTAGCATTTAAGGATTGGTAAACACATTAACAGAACATGACTTTTATGGTTTATTATAAAAGCACTGCGTTTCGACAATTATCCTCTTGTAGTTATCATAGATATTATGGACAGGTTGATTTAATTAAATTATTTATACTTAAAGGGTTCAAAATTGGGAAAAAAAACGTCTGTGTATATCAAAAGTCACCTTAAAATTGGTAAAGAGTGAACTAACACAAAATAAAAAGTTCTTGTATATCAAAACGTCAATTTAAAACACACTTATAAAAATGTTGTCGTGAGAAGAGAGGGCGGGTCAATTTTTCCCTTTGTTATAATAAAAACAGAGGGCACAGCTGGCTGTTTGGGCGTCATCAGTGCGGATAGAAATGAATTCGTAGGGGAAAGGAACCCGTTTGCGTTTTATGGAAAAGTGCAGTGCTCGTAGTAAAAAACACTTAACTGGACCAGTGGATTATTTACATATTTAAAACTGCCCGTCTTATAAGATCCATATGGTTGGTTATACGTCCTATAATACGGTTAAAGTAGCTAAGTCTCTAACTCGATATCATCCCAAATCTTCAACATTGAAAACACGAATTATTTGTCAATTTAAATCAACATTGATGCTGTGATTTGATATCCAATATTCAAGACAAAGTTAACATTTTACCTTTGGTAGGCGACGTGAAGTTAGCCCGTTGTTCGTTGTTCGTTGTTCGGTATTCACGAATAACGAACAACGAGCCAGTTTGTTGTTCGGTATTCGCGAATAACGAACAACGAGCTGGTTTGTTGTTCGGTATTCGCGAATAACGAACAACGAGCTGGTTTGTTGTTCGGTATTCACTAGATTTAGAATTAGTAATGTAATAAAAGATTTTTTGCAGGGAACACGCCGCAGGCGGGTTTTTATAAGCCTAACTGGATTATAAAGCTTCAAAATTCTTTGAAACAGATTCTCACAACTTTCTTTCTTCTGACTTCTGGGAAATAGATTCTAACAACTTCTCTTTCTATCCGAAGAAAGAGCTGTTACATATTGGTGAATAACGAACAACGAGCCAGTTTGTTGTTCGGTATTCGCGAATAACGAACAACGAGCTGATTTGTTGTTCGGTATTCACCGTATATGGAATAAGTAATATAATAAAGGTACTTTTGTAGGGAACACGCCACAGGCGGGTTTTAATGAGCTTAAATAGACAATAAAACTTCAGGCTTCTGGGAAATAGATTTTAACAACTTCTCTTTCTATCCGAAGAAAGAGCTGTTACATATTGGCGAATACCGAACAACGAGCCAGTTTGTTGTTCGGTATTCGCGAATACCGAACAACGAGCTGGTTTGTTGTTCGGTATTCACCGTATATGGAATTATTAATATAATAAAGGTACTTTTGTAAGGAACAAGCCACAGGCGGGTTTTTATGAGCTTAAATAGACGATAAAACTTCAAACTTCTGGGAAATACATTTTAACAACTTCTCTTTCTATCCGAAGAAAGGGCTGTTACATATTGGCGAATAACGAACAACGAGCCAGTTTGTTGTTCGGTATTGGCGAATAACGAACAACGAGCTGGTTTGTTGTTCGGTATTGGCGAATACCGAACAACGAGCTGGTTGGTTGTTCGGTATTCACCGTATATGGAATTAGTAATATAATAAAGGTACTTTTGTAGGGAACATGCCACAGGCGGGTTTTTATGAGCTTAAATAGACAATTAAACTTCAAACTTCTGGGAAATAGATTCTAACAACTTCTCTTTCTATCCGAAGAAAGAGCTGTTACATATTGGCGAATAACGAACAACGAGCCAGTTTGTTGTTCGGTATTCGCGAATAACGAACAACGAGCTGGTTTGTTGTTCGGTATTCACGAATACCGAACAACGAGCTGGTTTGTTGTTCGGTATTCACCGTATATGGAATTAGTAATATATTAAAGGTACCTTTGTAGGGAACACGCCACAGGCGCGTTTCTATGAGCTTAAATAGACAATAAAACTTCAAACTTCTGGGAAATAGATTCTAACAACTTCTCTTTCTACCCAAAGAAAGAGCTATTACATATTGGCGAATAACGAACAACGAGCCAGTTTGTTGTTCGGTATTCGCGAATACCGAACAACGAGCTGGTTTGTTGTTCGGTATTCACCGTATATGGAATAAGTAATATAATAAAGGTACTTTTGTAGGGAACACGCCACAGGCAGGTTTTAATGAACTTAAATAGACAATAAAACTTCAGGCTTCTGGGAAATAGATTTTAACAACTTCTCTTTCTATCCGAAGAAAGAGCTGTTACATATTGGCGAATACCGAACAACGAGCCAGTTTGTTGTTCGGTATTCGCGAATACCGAACAACGAGCTGGTTTGTTGTTCGGTATTCACCGTATATGGAATAAGTAATATAATAAAGGTACGTTTGTAGGAAACACGCTACAGGCGGGTTTTAATGAGCTTAAATAGACAATAAAACTTAAAACTTCTGGGAAATACATTTTAACAACTTCTCTTTCTATCCGAAGAAAGATCTGTTACATATTGGCGAATAACGAACAGCGAGCCAGTTTGTTGTTCGGTATTCGCGAATAACGAACAACGAGCTGGTTTGTTGTTCGGTATTCACGAATACCGAACAACGAGCTGGTTTGTTGTTCGGTATTCACCGTATATGGAATTATTAATATAATAAAGGTACTTTTGTAAGGAACACGCCACAGGCGGGTTTTTATGAGCTTAAATAGACGATAAAACTTCAAACTTCTGGGAAATAGATTATAACAACTTCTCTTTCTATCCGAAGAAAGAGCTATTACACATTGGCGAATAACGAACAACGAGCCAGTTTGTTGTTCGGCATTGGCGAATAACGAACAACGAGCTGGTTTGTTGTTCGGTATTCACCGTATATGGAATTAGTAATATAATAAAGGTACTTTTGTAGGGAACACGCCACAGGCGGGTTTCTATGAGCTTAAATAGACAATAAAACTTCAAACTTCTGGGAAATAGATTCTAACAACTTCTCTTTCTATCCGAAGAAAGAGCTGTTACATATTGGCGAATAACGAACAACGAGCCAGTTTGTTGTTCGGTATTCACCGTATATGGAATAAGTAATATAATAAAGGTACTTTTGTAGGGAACACGCCACAGGCGGGTTTTAATGAGCTTAAATAGACAATAAAACTTCAGGCTTTTGGGAAATAGATTTTAACAACTTCTCTTTCTATCCGAAGAAAGAGCTGTTACATATTGGCGAATACCGAACAACGAGCCAGTTTGTTGTTCGGTATTCGCGAATACCGAACAACGAGCTGGTTTGTTGTTCGGTATTCACCGTATATGGAATAAGTAATATAATAAAGGTACTTTTGTAGGGAACACGCTACAGGCGGGTTTTAATGAGCTTAAATAGACAATAAAACTTAAAACTTCTGGGAAATACATTTTAACAACTTCTCTTTCTATCCGAAGAAAGATCTGTTACATATTGACGAATAACGAACAACGAGCCAGTTTGTTGTTCGGTATTCGCGAATAACGAACAACGAGCTGGTTTGTTGTTCGGTATTCGCCGTATATGGAATTATTAATATAATAAAGGTACTTTTGTAAGGAACACGCCACATTCGGGTTTTTATGAGCTTAAATAGACGATAAAACTTCAAACTTCTGGGAAATAGATTCTAACAACTTCTCTTTCTATCCGAAGAAAGAGCTGTTACACATTGGCGAATAACGAACAACGAGCCAGTTTGTTGTTCGGTATTGGCGAATAACGACCAACGAGCTGGTTTGTTGTTCGGTATTCACCGTATATGGAATTAGTAATATAATAAAGGTACTTTTGTAGGGAACACGCCACAGGCGGGTTTCTATGAGCTTAAATAGACAATAAAACTTCAAACTTCTGGGAAATAGATTCTAACATCTTCTCTATCTATCCAAAGAAAGAGCTGTTACATATTGGCGAATAACGAACAACGAGCCAGTTTGTTGTTCGGTATTCGCGAATACCGAACAACGAGCCAGTTTGTTGTTCGGTATTCGCGAATACCGAACAACGAGCTGGTTTGTTGTTCGGTATTCACTGTATATGGAATTAGTAATATAATAAAGGTACTTGTGTAGGGAACACGCCACCGGCGGGTTTCTATGAGCTTAAATAGACAATAAAACTTCAAACTTCTGGGAAATAGATTCTAACAACTTCTCTTTCTATCCAAAGAAAGAGCTGTTACATATTGGCGAATACCGAACAACGAGCTGGTTTGTTGTTCGGTATTCACCGTATATGGAATAAGTAATATAATAAAGGTACTTTTGTAGGGAACACGCCACAGGCAGGTTTCTATGAGCTTAAATAGACAATAAAACTTCAAACTTCTGGGAAATAGATTCTAACAACTTCTCTTTCTATCCGAAGAAAGAGCTGTTACATATTGGCGAACAACGAACAACGAGTCAGTTTGTTGTTCGGTATTCGCGAATAACGAACAACGAGCTGGTTTGTTGTTCGGTATTGGCGAATACCGAACAACGAGCTGGTTTGTTGTTCGGTATTCACCGTATATGGAATAAGTAATATAATAAAGGTACTTTTGTAGGGAACACGCCACAGGTGGGTTTTAATGAGTTTAAATAGACAATAAAACTTCAGGCTTCTTGGAAATAGATTTTAACAACTTCTCTTTCTATCCGAAGAAAGAGCTGTTACATATTGGCGAATACCGAACAACGAGCCAGTTTATGGAATTATTAATATAATAAAGGTACTTTTGTAAGGAACACGCCACAGGCGGGTTTTCATGAACTTAAATAGACGATAAAACTTCAAACTTCTGGGAAATAGATTCTAACAACTTCTCATTCTATCCGAAGAAAGAGCTGTTACACATTGGCGAATAACGAACAACGAGCCAGTTTGTTGTTCGGTATTGGCGAATAACGAACAACGAGCTGGTTTGTTGTTCGGTATTCACAGTGTATGGAATCGGTAATATAATAAATGTACTTTTGTCGGGAATACGCCGCAGGTGGGTTTTTATGAGCCTAAATGGATTATAACACTTCGAACTCTTAGGAAATAGATTCTAACAATTTCTCTGTCTATCCGAAGAAAGAGCAGTTTCACATTGGCGAATAACGAACAAAAGTTACTTTATTAGATTACTAATTCCATATCTGGTGAATACCGAACAACAAACCAGCTCGTTGTTCGGTATTCGCGAATACCGAACAACAAACCAGCTCGTTGTTCGTTATTCGCGAATACCGAACAACAAACTGGCTCGTTGTTCGTTATTCGCGAATACCGAACAACAAACTGGCTCGTTGTTCGTTATTCGCCAATATGTAACAGATCTTTCTTCGGATAGAAAGAAAAGTTGTTAAAATGTATTTCCCAGAAGTTTTAAGTTTTATTGTCTATTTAAGCTCATTAAAACCCGCCTGTGGCGTGTTCCCTACAAAAGTACCTTTATTATATTACTTATTCCATATACGGTGAATACCGAACAACAAACCAGCTCGTTGTTCGGTATTCGCGAATACCGAACAACCAACTGGCTCGTTGTTCGGTATTCGCCAATATGTAACAGCTCTTTCTTCGGATAGAAAGAGAAGTTGTTAGAATCTATTTCCCAGAAGTTTGAAGTTTTATTGTCTATTTAAGCTCATAGAAACCCGCCTGTGGCGTGTTCCCTACAAAAGTACCTCTATTATATTACTTATTCCATATACGGTGAATACCGAACAACAAACCAGCTCGTTGTTCGGTATTCTCGAATACCGAACAACAAACCAGCTCGTTGTTCGTTATTCGCGAATACCGAACAACAAACTGGCTCGTTGTTCGTTATTCGCCAATATGTAACAGATCTTTCTTCGGATAGAAAGAAAAGTTGTTAAAATGTATTTCCCAGAAGTTTTAAGTTTTATTGTCTATTTAAGCTCATTAAAACCCGCCTGTGGCGTGTTCCCTACAAAAGTACCTTTATTATATTACTTATTCCATATACGGTGAATACCGAACAACAAACCAGCTCGTTGTTCGGTATTCGCGAATACCGAACAACAAACTGGCTCGTTGTTCGGTATTCGCCAATATGTAACAGCTCTTTCTTCGGATAGAAAGAGAAGTTGTTAAAATCTACTTCCCAGAAGCCTGAAGTTTTATTGTCTATTTAAGCTCATTAAAACCCGCCTGTGGCGTGTTCCCTACAAAAGTACCTTTATTATATTACTTATTCCATATACGGTGAATACCGAACAACAAACCAGCTCGTTGTTCGGTATTCGCCAATACCGAACAACAAACCAGCTCGTTGTTCGTTATTCGCCAATACCGAACAACAAACTGGCTCGTTGTTCGTTATTCGCCAATATGTAACAGCTCTTTCTTCGGATAGAAAGAGAAGTTGTTAGAATCTATTTCCCAGAAGTTTGAAGTTTTATTGTCCATTTAAGCTCATAAAACCCCGTCTGTGGCGTGTTCCCTACAAAAGTACTTTTATTATATTACTAATTCCATATACGATGAATACCGAACAACAAACCAGCTCGTTGTTCGTTATTCGCCAATACCGAACAACAAACTGGCTCGTTGTTCGTTATTCGCCAATGTGTAACAGCTCTTTCTTCGGATAGAAAGAGGAGTTGTTAAAATCTATTTCCCAGAAGCCTGAAGTTTTATTGTCTATTTAAGCTCATTAAAACCCGCCTGTGGCGTGTTCCCTACAAAAGTGTAACAGCTCTTTCTTCGGATAGAAAGAGGAGTTGTTAAAATCTATTTCCCAGAAGCCTGAAGTTTTATTGTCTATTTAAGCTCATTAAAACCCGCCTGTGGCGTGTTCCCTACAAAAGTACCTTTATTATATTACTTATTCCATATACGGTGAATACCGAACAAAAACCAGCTCGTTGTTCGGTATTCGCGAATACCGAACAACAAACTGGCTCGTTGTTCGGTATTCGCGAATACCGAACAACGAACAACAAGCTAGCTTCACGCCGCTCCTTTGGTACACGAATGCGTTTCAGTCCCACTTGTGACAAGAGAATCGAGGGACGAGGCTAAACACATTGCATCGGCGTTTGTAGACTGGAATAACCAACTCTAGAAATTTGCATTCGATTGAGAGTGCTGGCTTATTTCGCCGAACATTACTGATTGGAAATGTTAGCGATTTAGCTCCTTTAAAATAATTCCATTAGGGTTTATCTTGCCCGAAAAGAAAAAGAAAAGCCAACACCAAAACAGAACAGGACATAGTTGACAAGAAGACATAATTGTTGTTGCACTTAGTGCTTAACGTCCTCTTCCCGGGAAGGTGTCTTATTTTCATTTTAATGATCTTAGCGCACGCGCATAGGTTTTTGCTTTCGGAGAAAACCGGAGTGCCTGGAGTAAATCCAAAGGTTGAGAAGGCACATACGCTCACGCATACACTTATACCTGAGATCGAAACCACAACCGCAAGCCAGAGGTGACCGACTAGACTGGCCCAGTCTCTTCTATTTATTTTACATTTCGATTTATATAAAAGTAGTAATTTTTAGTAAACCAACACTTTCGTTTCCATTTGTATAAAAAAAATTTTTTGAGTAAACCTGTAACCAGCACCAGAGACTGGACAATTTGCGAGCTTCATAATAAAATGGGCGTTTCTTGTCCTGTTTTACGTTGTTCCTTATTTGGAATGATTGACAGTTGTCAAGCAAGCCCCGAGTCACGTGACACGAATTTGTAAATGTGATGTCTAAGATAAATTAAGTTCGATATTTACCTTCATGAATCATTCCTTATTTGGAATGATTGACAGTTGTCAAGCAAGCCCCGAGTCACGTGACACGAATTTGTAAATGTGATGTCTAAGATAAATTAAGTTCGATATTTACCTTCATGAATCATGCGTCTCGAATGGAGTGCAAAGCAGTCATGCTGAAACCGTCTGCGGGCTGATGTCACGTTTTTGTTTCCATTCGCCATTCGGCTTCGTCCCGATACGCATGAACTGGCTTCGTTAAGTTGTTATAATGATGTCGTGTGTAATTATTTATGTTCATTCACCTCATCCCATACGTTGTATCCGTTCATTCGACAGATATTATCATATTGTCCGTCAACAAAATTCTTAGATCGTCAAAGTATCACTAAATAACAATAACTGTTATCCACAATTACAAACATCTCGCACCTACACCAGTTTGCCAGTGCAAATGCAGTAATCCCGTGCACGACGTCACACGACCTACATAATGCAGATTGACCTACTAGATGAGAATGAAGCTCTATTTGTCCAGTCTCTAGAGATTACGGTTTTTTTTTTTTTTTGAGAGGACTGGCCAATTTTTGGTGTGTGGAGAAGACTGGCCACCAGTCTAGTGACCGACCAGCTAGAGGTCCAAAAGTGACACTCTAGCCTACTAGCCCCCCCCCCCCCCGAAACCATAATATTTCATGATGAAGCCATTTACAGATATTAAATAACAATAAACAGTAAAGGATTTTAAAACAAAAACCTAAAATAAGATGCTTACGGTTCCGGCAAAGGAAAATATTAACTAATTATGAATACCTTCATAGGGCGCTATAAAGATGAGACTATATACCAAAATATAAATAACACTAATAAATAGAAATACAAACACCACACTGAAAAAAACCTGTGTTGAAACAACACAAACTTGTGTTGTTTTCAACACAAGTTGGGTGTTACTATTTATCACAATCCTGTGTTGAAACAACACAAACTTGTGTTAAATGTTGAAACAACACAAGACTTGTGTTAAAATTTAGCAAACAACACAAACTTGTGTTGAAACTTGTGTGAAAAGCTACACAATTCTTGGGTTGAAATTTCTGAAACTTGTGTTGAAATTTCTGAAACTTGTTTTGAAATTTCTGAAACTTGTGTTGAAATTTCTGAAACTTGTGTTGAAATTTCTGAAACTTGTGTTGAAATTTCTGAAACTTGTGTGGTTCAATACAAACTTGTGTATAACCACCAACCAAAAACTTGTGTTGTATTTTCACCCAATTTGTATCCATTATAGCAAGCTTTCCCTTGCAGTACCCCCATCCCCTTTACTCTGTTTAACCTGTAATGTTTGAATAATGAGGTAACAATAATATTTTTTTTGTTAAATTATTATTTATTCAAACATGATGAGAAAAAAGTAAATATACATTTGAATGTTAACAGAAAAACAGAAAAATAATTATTATACTAACAAAATTATGTTATATAATGCCCCCCCCCCCTTTCCCATGCCAAAATATAAAAAAGTTATTTTTTTTTACACTAAAACAAGAACCCCCAAAATATATAACTCAAAAATGTCTAAATTTAATAACATCCAAACCAAGCACTAATAAGATTAATTATGCACTAATATTTTATGACATTTTTACATAAATGGAGCAAAGCATCAAGATAACATAATTTAAAAGAAAGTTGCAAATACATTTATTAAATAATATGTACATAAGCAAGGGAGGGGAAGCATAATGGTTCAATGAGTATAAGACGTTGGCCGAGAATTTTCAGCTAGATTTTAGGTCTTAGGTCCATCATGTCAGTAGTGTAGGACATGGCAAGGTATAATTGGGCACAAGCCCGGAATCGACCCCCGCCCCTCCCCATTGTGTTCACTTTAAGGACCCTAGACAATTGAATTATTTGACTCAATGACAAGACCTTCTGATCCAATGTGGGTGTGTTTACCATTTGCGCCCCCTCTCGGGTTCCCTTGACAGTTGAAATATTTGATATAAGAGTAGAACGGGAAAGTCACCTTAATGCAGGTCAAGGCTTTTTGTAATTCTGGGTATATTTGATCTACATTTGGTTTCTAAATATTGCCTATTAAATACTTTATGATTTCCGACCATATTTCTAAGTGAGTTATATGTCACTTTACTGTCTATATGATACATAATTTTGTAAAGAGAATTAAAATCTGATTGTGTTTGGGAGAATATTTAACATTAAAAACAAAAATAAATATTTAAAAATTGGTCAAATGCATTCTTTTCCAGAATTATAAAATAAATTGATGCCTGGGTTCTGTCGTTGTTATCATACATCAAAATCTCTTTCAATGGTGTTCCAGTCTAAAAAATAAAATAAAAAATAAGCAATAAGAATACTTTTTTATGGTTCACAATGTTTAAATAAACAACTTATTTTGCAACATCCAGAGTGAGTCTCTATTTTGTTTTAACTTTGCGTAACACTTAGTATGTCTTGTCCAGTTACAAACCCGGGCAGATTATTATATTCAAATCAAATGGGTTAGAACTTAGAAGTCAGAAAAAAAAATCGGGAGATCTGGATAGGTCAACAATTCACCCGGTTTCAACATGTATTGAGTTTCCAAATCCAAATTCCCTACTACATCAGGACAGCGCCTATTTACTTGGCAATGTCTAATTATTTTGGCGCATTCATATTTTTTTTCCATTGGCAACAAATTAGATATTACCTTTTAAAATCTATTTGAAAAGTAAAATATTGTCCAACAAATTTATACTGCTATTTACAGTAAAAAATACACTTATCACAACTATGGATGTGGTTGTTAAAAATGAAGCATGCCAAGTACTTGAAAGGGCAGAGTTCTAGGCATTGCCCCGATTAGAAAAACCCAGATTACCAAACAAGTGTATAGAACTAGTTCCTTAATTAAAAATACAAATATGTATGTTACTTACATTTTGCCTGATTATCAAATTTTGTGAGAAAAAATTTCCACAATATGAATAGCCATTTCAAACTGTCTTGATCTTTCTAATGTAGTTAACTGAGAAAAAAAATATACTATATTAGTCGACTTAAATAGACTCAACAGTTATAAGATGAAAGCTTTAATTTAATTACATTGTATGTTAAATGTTTTAGTTAGCTTTGTCACAGATGAAACGAGATGAAAAAATGAAATGAAATGGAGTTTAGCGTCCTGCTGTTCAGCTCCCACTTGGCATATGCCATACAGTGTGGTATGAGAGCAATTTTTCCAGGTTCCTCGACCCTAAGGTCTACTCATATCAAATGTTAGTTACATTTTCCCGTTTATCAAGCTGTGTGAGAAAAGTTTCCACAATATAAGTAGCTATTTCCAACCATCTTAATATTTCTTCTCCTATAAATGCATCCTTGCATCTTAATTTCTTATGCATTAGCGACATCCAAATCTGATGATATGTTGAATTTCTCTCAGAGAAGGGGAACCTTGTTTATTCATATATGGCTGTTTCTAAATGTATATGTACATGTTAGGGGTACCAGTTAAGTCGTCCACAGTGAAGTCGTCCACACCCGTTGGTGGAGTCGTCCACAACTGTTAGTGATGTCTTCCACAACTATTGGTGATGTCGTCCACAACTAAGAATAGGATTAGTAAAACAACTAAGAATAAGACTCGTACACAATTTAATCGCATAGAAGAAATAGCTAGTACTTGTTGACTATTTATTTTGTTATTTGATTTCAGATCGAATCACCGATGATTTGTAATAAAGTTAATCGTATTATTTGTATGATCGTACTTGGTAAGCGGTTGAAAGTTTCAACCACTCTAAATAAACTGGTACGATAGTTTTCGGGTAGCGGCAGCGTGTACCTACTCTATATACTTTCGGAAGTTTCCCCAATTGATTAGTACGTCGTGGCCGACGGCAAAATGATCCCGCAGTGAATATTCGCTTGGCCTCTACAATCACTGATAAGCATGACATCGACGAGGCTTAATGAGTACGGCATATTAACTTTTTTACTCCGACAAATTAAATTCTCAAACATTTTTTTGAGGTAAAAGAAAAATAAATAAAGACGTTTAAAGTATTTGTAGTTAAAAAATATTTCCTATTTAGTGTGTAAATGGGTATTAAAATGAGTAAAATGCATCATTTTGCCCGAAGCAGTTAGGTGTTAAGTAAACATTGCACGATCCGTTGAGCCAATGACTGACGCTGCCTGCTGTCAACGCACGTGTTGTGGACAGTCATCTGTTACAGAGTTAATTCGTAAGTAATTCTCTGTGAAACGGATTGGGCCGACGGAAGTACAATTCGTAATTACATTCAACAGCTATTGCAGATCTATTTTACACCTTATAACTTTTTTGTTTCTCTTCACATTTTATGTTGACTTGATTTATATTAAAGTCTCTAGACCAAATATCTGTGTTGTTCTGTTCAGGGAAGTGTTACCTTTTGACTGACACCTATCCCTCGTCTACCGATCATGTTTTTATGTTAGCGGAAAGGGGTTGCGTATTGCGTTAATATTAGCCCTTGGGTACGCTACACAAGCTTGCGTTCTTTACCTATTCATAGGCTACATTTTGAACCATGGGCTGCAATAGCAGGAAAGCGCGTTGCTATGATGCGGCCGTAATATTTTCTAATTTTTTCTTCTTTGTAAACGGGGATTTGTCTAGCCTTCCAGCGCCCCCCCCCCCCCCCCTCCGACATTCATCTGACCCGTATGTCTGTGGGAAAAAACAAAGAGTAGATTGCTAATTCTGGATAGTAAAATACAATAAAATTACCCTAAACACCATTGACAGGTAGCTCAATGGGTAAGTCGCTGACGCTTACCATAAGGTCTCGGGTTTTTTCCCGGTGTTGACCGAAAAAGTTCCTTCAGATTTTGCGACGGTTTCCCCATGTCGGTCGTGTAAGGTGGAGGGCCTGACAAGGAAAGTGTCTATTCGTTCGGATGGGCGAAAAATAGAGGTCCCGTGTACACGTAAAAGCTCGCATGGAATTTGGTATAAGAGTAGACCGTAGTATTATTAGCTAGTCGGAGATAAACCTCACTGCGTTTCATTTAGCATGTAGGTATATTCTTTATTTCGAGTGTATATTATAGATTGTAGTGTTTCATATACCATGTAATATTCTTTATTTGGATTGTGTGCTACAGATTGTAGTATTTTCAGATAACGAAAATATCAGACATTTTGTCATATCTTTAAACATGGTTACCTGATTAAATATTTATGGACCTAACCGAAACAACCAATCAGGATGTAATTTAATCTCTTGTACATAATATACCATCTCAGCTTGTAATTTAATAAACCATAACGATCAGCGCAACCCTAACACGACATTCGTTGGAAAACATGGGCGGGCCCCTAGAGGGGTGTGTGCAGTCGATACATCGCCCCAGGCCCATGAAGCCCCCGGAGGCCCATAAAGATCTATTAAATTTTATTTACGTCGACATGGCCAGTATTTGTGGAGCAGAGCCCGCGGTCCGATACCTGATGCCGTACTCTTAGGGGTGGTGGTAAAATTGGTCCTGCATCCGCACATGAAAATTGTTTCGGCGCCCCTGACCATGACTGTAGCACGTGAAACAAGAACCGCTTAAAGCGTTCTTTCATCCAAAATATTGCAAAAAATAAACCGACAAAGACAGCTATTATATAGATAGTAAATTATATGATATTCGAACTTTTAATAATATATAAAGAAATGATATATTTAGGGATATTAAAATCTGAAGCAAGTAGTGTTATACCGACACGTACATTTATAGTTCAAAGGTAAGCACGATAATATGTAAAGACATTAAACCGACAAAAAAGACAAATATATGTATAAATAACCTCAGCCCGCTTACGATACGAAGTATAAAAAACGCGGGTTTCAGAAAACAAATTTAAAACGTGGGTAGTTTGGTAGCGGTGTAGGAATATATTTCTGCATGGGGTTTTATTTTGATGAAATTAGATTTGTTTTATTGAATAAAATGATTTACTTTGTTATTTATTCATGAACGGGGCCGCTCAAGCTTGTGGACGACTGTATCATCGTACTATTATATCCGGAAATTAAACTAAGATGTGTGGACGACTCCACCAACGAGTGAGGATGATCACGCAGAACTCGGCACAAAAAACGTATACTATTACTAATAAGAAAGGAATACCCATGTCGCGAAAGTAAACTATGTCGTGTGGACGACTTTACCAACGTATTATTATATCCCAAAATTAAACTAAGTCTTGGCACCACAAATGTCTTTTGAAATTTCTTTAACTGTAGTTCTTTGTTGTCATTAATGTCATATTATTCTTTATCATCTGAAATAAGCAGAAGAGAACTTTTCTACAACACTTGTTCTCGGTGCATCAAAGTGATCAAATGTGATTATTTATTTTAAGCTTTTTGCTTCAAGCACTGCTAATTTATGTAAACTACAATTATAGTAGACACATCAACCAACTGTAGAATAAAGTTGTTGTGGTCATTACTTAATAAAGCAAGTAGTGATATTTTAGTTATTATGCATTTAGGTAAATTCAACATACCAAGCATTATTTCTTGACTTTTGTCATATCTTCTGTATAGTTCCCTCGTTTGGTTTGTAATGAAACTGTTCTCGGCTCCTGGATAAAAATATATAATTGCGAAAAAATGGATAATAACAACTGAAGAAGAAGTCAGAAGCCCCTTGACAAATTGACACGTTTCATCAGTTAGTTCCACCATGGCAGTTGGGAATGCAATATTTGCAAACAGTATTTTAGTATATTATATATATTTTAGCGCTTTTGGCTCTAACAAATTTTGATGCATTTTAACGCTTTTAGGGACTATTGTTTTTTTATGAAAGGGTGTAACATATGAACAAGTAAAAGCTTAATACGTGTATATGAACAAGAAATGGCGTACTACATGAGCCAGGAAATTTCATTAAATACAATTAACAAAAGTCAAAGAAATTCAATTGTCAAAAGTTTCTTGGTGTTCGTACTTGAAATGACAAAGCCCAAGACACTGCATGCCGAAGAAAAACTAGATTGTGGAGAGTATGGACCCGGTTCCTCATTCAAAAACAAATATGTATGGTACTTACATAGCCTTTAACTGATTGGCAATCTCTGAGAACAAAATTTCCATAGCCATTTTCAACTGTCCCTTTGGCGGTTGGTCACTGAAATAAATATGCCAGATGGTAGTTGACTTGAATTAAGTTGACAGTTTTGATTTGATCATATTCACAATTACCCATGATCAGTTAAAACGTGTAAAATATAAGTCCAAAACCATAATCATATGCTGATACCCTCACATTTTTGTTCTATACATGAATGTTGTTTTAGAGAATCCGATATTTTCAGGCGCCGATCCAGGATTTTTTGCAGGGGGGGGGGGGTCTAGGTTTGATAAAAGGCACTCAACCACTCAACCAAAATCATGTTTAAATCATCTATTAAAGAGCAGATATGTAAACTACAACAGTAACAAATCAAACGAATACGAAAATCAACTATGTCACACTGCATGGGGCTGCAATGCAAAACAACACAAACTTGTGTAGGTTAGTTTTAACACAAGTATTTGTGTTGAGATCCAACACAAGTTTATTTTCAGTGCACATTGCCCAATTCCATTTGAATAAATAAACAAGATAGCAACTAGCCTGCTCAAACCTACAATTCATATTAAAATAATAAAAATGCAAAAATAATAAAAAGTAAAAGAAGATAAAAAAAAAACATAAACAAGATCATAGCCTTACTAATTAAATAGTCCAGGAAAAGAATACCATAAACTTATTATGAAGACTTTCAAAGGGAGCCATTAGGTGAAAACATGTTATAGTTAGTGAGGTGATACAGATGAGACCATTACCAAAATCTGGAATACACTAAAAATTGGAAATACAAGAACTAAATTGCCCAATCTCAGATGACTAAAAACAATACCGGAGATCAATCACGAATAGTAGGTTGGGCAGGCTTATTGTGAGAAACAGTAAAAGGATATATTTAGTAATGAAGACAGTTTGTAAAGCCAATTGAAATAAGGGAATAATATATAACCTGATCATATACGCCCTGGAAATGTGACGCCCGTGTCTCTGAACCACAAACTTATCATCATGTTTTGGGGTTCCGATTTAATAGAAATGTGCCTTTTTTACTTGAAACCGGTGCTCTCTGAAATGTTTGATTCCGCGTAGATAGAACACAATTCAACGATTAAATAAACACCTTTCTTACGTTGTGGTGTGTCGTCGTCTGCAAAATACAGCATCGTTTTTAAACTCACATAACCTCACAGTTTCATTTAATGATAAACGATAATAATTTACCCTGTGTCATTACTTACTTTTAAACCCAGGGCGCTGTTGTGTAGCATAGGAAGTATGTATTATACATTAAAGCGTATTCAGTAATATATGTACATATTTTATGATTTTAAAAGAATCTTATTAAACTGAAATCCTAATCGATAAAAGTGTATGCTTTTAAAGGAGTTTCATAAGCTGAAATCGAACCTGGAATCGTAATCAATAACTTTCAGTCTATTCATGCACTTTGAGATATAAAATGGGAAAGATTTTTCAATTCATGAATCTAGGTACCCCTTAACACTAGATCTTTCTGTAAAGGAATGCAGATATAAAATTTGAACATTTTTAGTCATGGTCTTTGCGCAGAGTACCCTTTTTTACACAAAAGACCCATAAGGGAATAATTGTTATACTTTGTAACGTGCTTATGCCATTGCCACTAGATTTTGCTGCCATTGGGTTCTGGTTCTATTATTTAAAGGAAGCTAGAATGTTTCGGGGAGTAAGACGAGGTAACCTGGGGGTCCAGTGTTCCATTCAAGTTGGAATTCGATGTAAGATTCAGCTGCAGCGTCGCTTCCCTCATAGCACACTGTATATGGAGTATGCACGTCGTGATTATAAATAGCCCAGTTGGGGCAGAACGGGAGGACGTTAAATCACTTCATTCAATTTTCTATTTGTTAAAACTTAAAGCTAGATAATTTCCCATTTTCATAGTAATTTGCACATGTATTTGTTTATTAGGATTTAGCATTAAGTTAGTCAATGGTTCTATTGGTGAAGGAAGGGTAGAAGTAAGACGTAATGCAACAGAAGAATGGGGGACAGTTTGTGGTGACCTTTGGGACGATGTTGATGCCGCTGTCGTTTGTAGAATGTTTGGTTATAAATATGGCACGGTAAGAAGCCACTTTTGTCGCTGTGAACGAGACGTATCGATGTTGGGGACGTATGTTGTTATACTTGATTTGGTTTATGTGAATTATACCATCAAGGTGATTCTAACCATGAGTAGATAGCAAGTTCGGGAAAAGGGAGAAAGGTTAGAATGTCAAACTATAAAAACGATCAATGCATTTATTCACAACGGGATATACATATCTATATATAATAGAATGTTATTGCGTAAATCTATAAAATGGAAGAATAGAATTGTTGGATTGAATAGGTAATAGTAGTATAAATATGGCAGGTTCTGCCAACTCATACCTTCATTGTAAATAAAGACATTAAATATGAATGTTAGGCATATAAACATAGAGCTAGGGATTCCTTTGAAATATAAATTTCTTTTACAGGCTAAGAGGTATGCCACATTCTCCGTGGGTGTTGGCCCAATTTATATGGATAATGTGGACTGTAGAGGAAATGAAACCTCCTTGGTAAACTGTCCCTTTCGTGGATGGGGTAACCATGATTGCCAACATTATCAAGATGCTGGCGTCGAATGCATCAATCAAGAAGGTTTGTTATTCAATTTGATACCTATTCAATGGAAGCACACGGCGCGGAAGCGGTCTATTAAATAGATTCCGTCCTACCTTTATCACAATCACTCGAACAAAAACACCCCGTTCTTACACCAATGTCATCTATTTGAATTGGAACACAGAAAGTATACTTCTAATGAAATGATTTTTTGAAATTTAATTTCAACGCCAACAACCACTTGCATATTCAATTTATCTACTCAATCTCTCGTCATCAATTCTTTGAAATGCAATAACTTTACTTTTACATAGTATTTTTTAGTAAATTGATTACTACCATCACTCAGTTAAGTTCGACCATTAACACAGGCCACACTGAAAGGAAATCTGGGAATTAATTTTTAAAATTTCAGTCCGCCAGACTATTTTCATTAGAAAGAGAGAGAGAGAGAGAAAAATGGGGTTTAACGTCCACTCAACACAAACTATGTCATTTCGGGACGAACACATGGTTTAATTTTATTTTAATAAATCGCTTTCGCGTAGGAGTCTTTAGCATTGGGAGGAAACCGGAGTGCCCGGAGGAAACCCACGAGGTTGAGAAGGCGCCCCTATCTCCATGCCACATACGCTCACACCACGGCTCGAAACCACAGCCGCAAGCCAGAGGTAACCGGCCAGTTAGAGGTCCAAGCGCGGCACTCTAGACCACTAGACCGCTACCCCCCCCCCCCCTTCATTAGAAAGTATTAGGACAAAAGTACAAAGATATCAGCTTATTAACCATTAATACATTTTAAAAAATCAATTATGGCTTATTGCGTGCGTGTTGGATCGTTTGGTCTGTCATTGAGTAAAGTGACAAGAAGTAGGGTCACATGTCCAACTTCGTGGATGTCCCCGACTTGCTATCACCTGCTAAAGCGAATTATTAAAATAAAATTGAACCAGGTGTTAGTTCCTAAATGGTCTAGTTTGTATTGGGTGGACGTTAAACCCCATTTCTGTCTGTACCTCCCTTACAGTGGAATATAATAATTCGCCCCACCCCTAACGCGTAGAGCATTCTTCTTCTACATTCATCCAAATAAGGTAGCATGAATGTGCAAAACATTGACGCCTTCTTGACCTCTTGCTCCAGTTATGGTGAAATATTTATCTGACATCCATTCCGACAGCGAATTTTGTAGTAATTCTTTGGTGTGCTTAAAGGACAATATTGGTGTCTGGATGAGAATGCAGTCATTGTATGCATGAAAATCATTAATTAAGAACACCCCCACCCCCTGCGAAAGGGGGACCCTCAAAATAGTATAGCCTTCGCCGTGATAAACCTTAAAACGCCCCTGAATTCCTTCGACGACCAAAAGTAGTTATATGGCACTGCAAGGGGATATCTGACAATTCAATAAAGTAATTGAGTGTCATTAGATAACACGAGAAATATGGAAATAGTCCGTACATTCCATTGTTTTTATACCTTCTATACCTTATAAAAAAACATGGCAATGTACGGACTTTTTCCGTTTTTTTATTTCGTGTTCTCTTATCTAGGGGCAGTCAATTGTTTTTTATGAATTGTCAGATATACTCTCACATAACAACTTTTGGTCTTCGAAGGAATTATTCGTGAGCAGAAATTCGCCCATATATCTGTTATCACTCGTCAATTCAGTCAGCTATATAGTTTTTTCCATTCGCGTTCGTCACTTCCCATTGTTGAAACCTTTATTATTCACCCATCGTAGCAATGATCTCTGTGTTATATTTGGAAAGTCTTTAACCAGTTCTATCACATATGTGATAATGACTGATACCAATATTGTCCTTTAAGAATCCACATAACAATGATGATACTTCGATGCCACTAGCGTCACACTTTTTCTAATAAGGACATTGACTCACTTGGACTGCGTAATTCCAGAAAACTCTCTAGATCTTTAAAATTAATTTAAAACGTCTTTGTTGATTAACATATTTTACGTAAGAAGCTTGTTATAAGACGTGGCAGTATTCCTTTATTTACAGTTCGAATAGCATGGGCTGGTTCTGATATGGGTCTTGTACAGATAAGAGAAATAACAGGATGGAGGCAAGTGTGTGATTCACAATGGGATGATCTTGATGCTAAGGTGGTGTGTAAACAGATGGGGTACGATGATGGTAAAGCTATGTGCTGTTCCAAGTTGAGTATTTCTTCGAATTATTACTACGGCTACCTGAGATCATCATTCACCAACTTTACATGTACGGGAACAGAACATTTCCTGACGAACTGCAGTTACTCTAAAACCAACCGAATATGTAATATTAATAACATGGCTTCTGTTATTTGTTACAAACCAGTTCCGTCACAAGCTGACATGGGTAAGTTTTTATTCATGCTAATATAGACATTCGGGCTAAACCTATTTACTAAAAAGCATCTAAAGATATAACGTTAAATATTGCGATATTTCGTGTAGGTGTCGCGCGTCTTTGGAGAAAAAAAGGAACATAGTAAAAATGTGTAATGTTCTACATATATTCACTTCCAATTTTAATAAAGGCGTTAAAATAAACTTATTGCGTCATCTATGATGGGTTAATGATATTATAATATTTTACAGCTTTTTCTGTCCGGCTACAGAATGGATCAACTGGTGTTGAAAGTCCGCAGTGGGGAATAGTACAGGTTCGCCATCTTGGCAAATGGGGTATTTCCTGTGCCGATAATTGGAACGATACGACAGCCAATATTGCTTGTAAACAAATGAAACATCAAGGTAAAGTTCATTATAAATAGATGTAGGTAAATATAACAACTAGGCATTTTCACGTGCTTTGTCGTGTTATTTCTTATGTGTATTTTATTATTTAAGGTGGTATAGCTTATGGCGCTACATCATCTTCGAGATATCAGCCATTGCCATCATGGGTTAGTAGCTATAACTGTACTGGTTCAGAGGATAGTCTGGAGAACTGTATTGAAGAACCATGGGGCCAACAAACTCGATATTGTATACCAAACGGGGCCATGTGTTACTCATCTGGTAAGTCTTGTGGTGATTGAGTTGCGATCAAAAATATGAATTGGCACTGTTTTCTGAGGTCAAGGTTTGTGTTGCTAAACAATGGGAATGACCTATTTTTTAATCTCATTTAAGCTATAAACTCTTTTAAACACAATCATGGTTTCAATTTTCATCAGCTCCTCGAACGTGTACTAGAGTAGCGAATCCAACTTTTGAAAAAAAATAAAACCAATTACGAACAATCCAAACAATTTGACAAAATTCGTCCCAACAACAGTATAAGCAAAACAGTGTAATCAGCAAATGGACTGTTTGTCGTGTACAAAATACCCGTCATGCTGCATCCAAACCATTAGATGAAATCTCGGTAAAATAGCGTAATTGGCCAATGAACTAAACTACATACATATAACTACATTGTATTTTATAGGTCCTCCAATTATAAGACTTGTTGGTGGCACTTCTAGATATGGTAGGATTCAAATCACAATTAATGGAGAAACAGGAACAATATGTGACAACAATTGGTCGGATAGTCATGCTTCTGTTATTTGTATAAGTCTGGGTTATGTGGATGGGTTTGCATTGAAAGGTTCTTACTATGGACGTGGATCTGGCAGCATTTTAATGGATGGGATGTACTGCAATGGCAAAGAAGCTTCTATATTTAGCTGTCGGAATAAAGGATGGGGAATTTCCGATGCATCATGCGCAGGTCATTCAAAAGATGCATCCGTTGTTTGTCATGGTGAAGGTAATGTTTTAATACCCCACGCTTCCTCGCACAGTCGCATGTACCCATTTTACCTTGAATATCGTTCATAAAATCTTTAAGATATTGAAGTAAAACCATACCACAGTATAATTGATAATGTTTGATATGATACTTAATAAAACATAGCTGATATGAATTAGCAGTTTTTTAAAGAACTAGATAGAGTTGGGTCTTAAATTGTCACCGTCCCAGTCCTTTCGCTGACAATTTAATTCACATAGCTGCCCTTCAACGATTTTGGCAATACATGTATTTGTAGCATTGATGTGTGGCGGGTTAAGCAACATAACCGCTTGCTGATATTCGATCAATTTTTACAAAATGTCCAGTATACGAGTGTCGTCATCATTGTAAATTTTGGTGTGGTTTTACATCTGGCAAACCATCCAGTTGAATCGAGTAATATTTCATTACTGCACACATCCATGATAAACTTTTGATCTTCATAAAACTTAGATTTGAACGGGCTAAATAGTGTAATAATAAATTCATGGAACGTCCCTTCATCCAGGGTATGCCTTCTTTCTTTATATTTATGTTGTAAATTGGTATCACATTACAGTACGATTGCGAAATGGAGATCATTCAAGTGGTATTGTACAGATTATGAATAGGAGATATGGTTACGCAACATGGACAGTACTGTGTGGAAGTGGATTCGGTGATACGGAAGCTCGAGTGGTCTGTCACGAGATGGGGTTTTCAAATGGTCGATCATTACCAGCAGGTTCTTACGGGAAGTATTTCGGTACACCCTACATCAGAAACAACATTGCTTGTACAGGATCCGAATCTTCAATTCTCAACTGCTCTTATGCTGGGTCTACATGTTTCAGTAATTCAAACACTAACTACGCCTCTGTTGCTTGCTTTAATGGTAGTCGCGATAATAGTAAGTACACAATAATTTGGCTGAATGGATATATCTTATAATTTATATATTCCTGCATAATACTCTAGCAATAAATTATTCATACAGCAACTACCCCACTGTTTGATTTTATAGAAGCGTCCTGTTATTACATCAGGCCGAAGGAGTTCTAGAGGAATATGGAAATAGGTACCGTCTATCCTAATTTTATATCCAGAACAAAAACCGTTTAAGATATATTTTGATATGTGTGCGTTTTGATATACAAAAGCTTATATGGTTTTCATTTATTTTTCCAGTACAATCAAATTTAATTTAGATTGAGTATATTGTCCTTTATTCCGGAGCAGGTTCTATAAACCGTTCCAAGATATCTTTCTGAAAATTCCAAACCTCTGCAACCCATGTTTTGCCGTTTGCTGTTTAGAAATGTCTTGGATGCAATTGGGATTTTCGAAGGGTATTTCTGTGGAAACAAATTTGACTTGGTTTGGGTACACAATGTTTTATTCTGGTGCATATCCCGTGAAACATTTTTCTTTAACCTTGTTACACGTATTAACCTTATTAATAATAATAGTAAAGTATCTACATTGCGGAGGCGTGCTCTAAGCATTTTTAACTTTTCCTAAAGCCATGTAACGTTTTTGACACTTTTGATGAAGCTGTTCGAGCGTTGTCATCCCACAAAGCTTGAACAGCAATGCTAAACTACGATTTAATTTTGAGTGTGCGTGTCCAAGCATTTTACATAGTTTTTGGTATACATTTTTTGGCGCATCAACCATTTAAAGATATCTTTTTGAAATTTGCTAAGCTTCAATCTACAATAGTAGGGTTGCCCTGTGCTAATTCGCAATTCCCTGAATTTAAATTTTGTCCTTTCATGAATCAAAAATGATTTTCTATACACGTTTTTATTCTGGGTCATACCACATACGCTGTGTAAGATACCTTTATGAGCAATGTACCTATATCATCTTGTTACAGCAGTTATGTGTTTTGCCTATTAGATATATCTGTAATGTGATTAAAACACAGATCCTATTACGTTTCGTTTATCATAGTTCAAAATGAGCAGGGGCGGATCCAGGATTTTCAGAAAGAGGCGGCGTGCTGCACCAGCTTGGGAGTGCGAAGCCCGGAACAGTGATTTTTGAGTGTAAAAAATGCCCACAGGGACTAATTTCGTACTAGTACTGTAAATTATGATTTCCAATCTAAACTATTTTCGTTTTCCTTTCTCGTGAGAATATATGGAGCTAAAAATTGTTTGACACCTCACAAAAAATAGAGGGGGCGTGCGCCGGGTGCGCCCCCATTGGATCCGCGCCTGATGAGGGATTAGCCCATGAAACAGTCTGGTGCCGTGATTAGTGGGCGTCACACTAGAAATCAAAAGTCCCGCGTCATAGGGTCAAAAGCCTCTCGTATGATCCCTGACACGACATTCCACTACAACCGGTGACATCTTCATATAATGGGGCCATCGGAAGTATGCAGAAACGAAACGAAATATAGATCTGTATTGGGATCAGATTGTATAGCCACAGAAAGCAGTTTTTATCCCGGTTTATATCTGATTATATTGTACACATTCGAAATTTCTCCGCTGAATAACGTTATAGTGGATCCAAACACGGGACTAGAACATGGAGCCAGTGTGGTGTGTTCTTCTAGAGCGTAGTGGAAATGTGGTTGGGCATCGTAGTAGACTTCACATTGACGGGGTTTTCAGCACTTTAACGCCATCTAACCAATCAATTTCAGCTCTTAGTAAGCCCGTAGCGAGATCTTCGTTACGTGTGAGGAGGGCTTAACCAAACGTTTGCAACAACAGTGCATACTGATTCTAAAACTATTCTTATCAACATTTAATCGAGATTTGTCTTCCACTTATCTTACGTTTGTTTATCTCATACAGCGACATCAGTATCTTTAGAAGGTGGAACTACTGCTTACCAATCTAAAACAGGGCGAGTTGTAGTTACTAAACATGGTGTCAAAGGTCGAATCTGTCAAGACTATTGGACTGACGTTGACGCCAGTGTTGTCTGTAGACAACTATCGTCGAGTAACCAAGGCGGTGTAGCTTACACGTATCGACAGAGCGGTAGAGGTCCATTCTGGTTATCTCAGATTGGCTGTTTTGGAAATGAAACCAAATTATCCCAATGCTCGGTTGGTCCTGAAAGATGTATATCTAGAAGTTATTATAAAGATGCTGGAGTTCTTTGTTATACATCAAATAGAGGTTGGTAATTTTACTGAACATTTTTTATAGTCTGTAAGAAAGGAGGTGACTAAATTGATGAAAGGAAAATACTAATAATGATTAGAGTGCCGAATTAAAAACAAGCCTTTTTGTTTTCGGATTGGAAGTTTCAGAAACGCATAACAGAATGGGTATATAGCCTTAAGTATAACCTTTTACGCAAATGATATCCAAACATTGAGGACTACTAAAGCTTAAGCAAAAAACAATGCGGATAATATCATTACCTTTGTCGTTACTCATAACACCCAACATCCCATCTTCTATAAAAATGCACGCGAGTGGGACACTCCTGGCATCAAAGGAGGGCTACTAAAGCAAAAACCAATGCGGATAATATTATAACTTTGTCATTTCTCATACCCCCCCCCCACACACACACACACACACAAATACACACACACTAATTCCAACTTCTTACAACAAGGACCAGGATTTTTAAACGCCACAAGACCCACTCTCTGATTCAGGCCGATTTTACCCAAACCATTATGCTTGGACCTCTCCTTGAATTTCGTTCCATGACACACTGGTCAGAATAATGCTGGTCACGTCGACGTCATATTTTTGTACGCAATACCGACTCCCATCTGTGAACAGAACAGTTCTCCGTTGCCTGTGTCACCAGTTCTGGTGTAAGGCAAACTGTGGACGTTCATGGCGATGGCGAGGGTTGAAGATCGGGCAACCGTAAGGTCTACGCAATAGATGTTATCTCTGGTGAGACATATGCGCACTGTATCAGTACTGATCTGTCTTACGCGTGTTCCCACTGTCTGACGTGATGACGCAAATGCCTCTGTGAAGGGATTCTGTATGTGCTGTCGCACAACATGACGGTCGTGTTGCCTAGGGCTAACCCTTGATCTACCCAATTAAAGAGTGCATGACATGTAAACAATGCTGTATTGTTTAACTGTTTGGGAAGGAGTCGTATTGCTCAGGTAAACAATACTACATGGAGATGAACAGACTTTACCGTTTTTAATACTTTAAATCACTGTCCAAGTTTTAGGGAAGACCCCAGATTAAACGAATTTTTTAGGGCTGGTCCCGATGAATAGCACGTGCACATTATCATCTTTGAAGTCAGGATGCGTTTTTGAGTACATTTCCTGGGTTCATTTCCTTGGTTCAATTCCGTGTTTGGGAAGGAGTCTTATTGCTCGGGTAAAGTTCGAGACGTGGTCACAAATATACAATAAAAACATTTGGCAAGTTTTATGCAATGCGTCTATTCAGAGTAACATACCAACCAGACGTTTCTTTTACTGCTAATTTTACTTTTAGTGTCAACGACAAAAGACCCCTACGCGAATTATTGAAATAAAATTAAACCATATGTTAGTCCCGTAATGACCTAGTTTGTGTCGAGTGGATTTTAAATATCTCTCTCTCTCTCTCTCTCTCTCTCTCTCTCTCTCTCTCTCCTAACAATTTCTACAACTGAGTATAATATTTCCCCGTGCGTGAACATGGACGCGCTAGAGACTACATGTTTAAAGTTTGTTGTGAGGCATTGGGGTCGTGCGTCGATAAATCATATAGATATTCAGCGTTCCAGGAACGTCCCGTACATATGTATGCCCGTTTCGAACGCGATAAAAGTTACAGTTATTAACGAATTATTTTGTACCACCACAATTAAGCCCGGGCGTATTATGTCTTTCTTCGGTCGGTCCGTGAGACAAGTCGTCAACAAGTGGGATGTGAATGCGATAGAAGCTATTTTTGACGGTTAATTTAAAAAAATTGGTTGGAAGCTTTCAAGCCATGAGTCGATAAACCCCACCTGGATTCAGCATTCTGCGATATTCCGTTCTAGAGACATCTCTCCACTCTCTAAAATCCTGTGAACGCGATAGAGGATAGAAGTCATATTTCTTAAAGGGATCCATATCAAATTTGTCAACGTATTAAATTTCTCATCGGATATAATAACTAGCTGTGTCGGCGTGAGTTTTCTTTTCTTTAAGTCAATCACGGGGGGCCAGGTGCTCAATGTCTGCATTTACCGAGAAAGTTAATCCAGGTCGCTCGGTGGGGTTCCTTTCTAATCGTTCGGATGAGACGAAAAACCGTGGACCTTGCCAGTTGGAATTCGATATAAGAGTAGACCTTAGTGTCAATTTCCGGGTAAAATGCCCCCCATAGCACATTGTATATTTTTCATTGTTTTATTTTTTTTACCAGCGCCCACGCTGTCTTTGGTTGGTGGGACTGTATCATCTGGATCAGTACAGATAACGTATGATAATGAACGTGGTTATATATGTGCAGATAGATATCTATATAGTAGTACAGCTAAAGTTATCTGTAAACAGATGGGATTTACAGATGGTGTCGCCCAAAGGTAACATCGTTTCAGTTCTTCTAGATTATACAAACTTTATGACTACGTGCGTGGTGTTGGTAATAAATACTTGATGAGTTATGTCGATATTTGCTTTAATCAATATTTTGTATAATAATCCGGTAAGAAGTTATTATTCTATATATATATATTTTTTATTATATTTTATTTTTTCTTAAACTTTCTCTTCTCGTTCGTATGCGAGTTCAGGCGCTTGTTTATGCTGAAAAGTTAAAACACCCATAAAGGAATCCTGTGTAAATCAATTATTACGGATTAACCCATTCTTTCACGTGGTTAGAAATTGCAAGTGCTTGGGAAACATTATTGCCTTGTATCACTAAATTCATACTATATTTAAACAAATTTCTATGTTAAAATGATATTCGGTTCCAGGACAAATTTGCCCACAGGAGGAGCGGCATTTATGGGCGGTGTTTATTGTCAAGGATCTGAGTCTTCTGTGTTTCAATGTTCTAATGCTGGCTGGAGAAGTAAAACCACCTGTAACAAACAGGCAAACGTCATATGTTATAAACATGGTAAGATTTATAAAGTATTAAACAATATAGTCATTGTAGATTTTAACACATGACTTGAACAAAGTGATATTGAAGGTCAACAGCCAATTTGAGGGTTTTTTTGAGTATACTCATCTCACAGTTTGAATAGAAATGAATAAAGTACAAAGATTTTCACCTAATTACTACTATTGTATTTTACAGTTAAGCTTGTAGGAGGTGTAAGAACAGAGAGTTCACACACTGGTCGAGTTCAGCTTTACGTCCGTAATACGTGGTCAACAGTTTGTAGTAATATGTTTGATGACAACGAAGCCCGTGTTACGTGTAGAGAACTTGGTTATCTTTATGGTAAAGCTCTGTCACCTGGTGCGTTCGGTCCTCTTACTTTTCGAAACGGTAACGGTGTTGGAGGATTTAATTGCACTGGATCTGAAACAACCCTGGTTAACTGTAGTTTTACTTCTTCGTCCAACTGTAATCGGAGATATCCGTACACCACTTATGCGTCCGTGGCTTGCAGCAATACAAACAGGTTTAATGGTGCGTATTAATTAGAGATAAATTAATTAAATAATATATAATCGCAAATTAATGTGCATTTAACGACGTATACCCAGTTCCATGATTCATAATTTGAAGTCATTCTTGGTGATTCTTTTCTGGTGTGTGTACATTTAGAAAACTACTGTAGCTTTTTAGGGAAACGAATTAAAGAAATTCGGCTCTTCTCTATTTATAGGGACCGTCCAAATATGTTCGTTTACGTTTTCGTGTCCTGTAACACGCGGTTTCGAAATCCTACGTTCAATAATAGCTATATGGTGTTAATTGCACTCTATGAACTTTTCGGTGCAGGCAAAGTTCTCAATAGATTTTTGACGGATTTTCAACAAATCAAACAGAATATTACATTTGAGCATATTCTGCACACTCTACATAATCAGCAATATTCACAAAGCATCGAAAAGTTATGGAAAATTCAATATATGCGGCAAGAAGCATTTTCATGTACATACCTACGTGAATCAAGCTCCAAAAACGTGTGACTTTTTTCACTGGCCGAATCGATGACGTTTCTGTTTTCGAATTTATTTTCGTACCGATGCGAAAGGTCCCATATATGTAGAAATACGATCATATTTGAAATAATGTAATACACATAACCCGATCGGATATGCTGACGCAAGTTCACATGGTAGGTTTGGGTCAGTTTAGTTATTCATAGTGTAGTGTAGTATATTATTAAATCCCTCAACTTAAGTCTTTTAAATCAACGACTTTTACGTTCATTAGTTTTCATCTGTTTCCCAAAGGTTTCCGTGTATCCATCGGTCGCAACTTCCCAGCTGATGTTACTATCAACATGTATGGTATAAATGGTACTGTGTGTTCTGATAGCTGGGGTGATGAAGAAGCTAATGTAGTATGTAAACAGACCGGCTTTAGATCTGGTATAGCTCTTGGATCAAGCACGTCATATTACTCCACTACCGTTCCTCGTCTTTTATCCGACTTTAATTGTACAGGAAATGAAAATGACCTACAGAGCTGTTCTCATTCTACAGCTATACCTCCATCTTGTTCATCAGAAAGATCTACAGTAAAGATTTTATGCTTCAATACTGACAATGGTTAGTGGGAACAATCAAAAATAATTATTAGAAAGAGTGTGTTTTGATTTGTTTTTGTTTTTTTTTTTTTTTTGGTTTTTTTACTTGAAATGCAACTGCTATTCACCAACACAGCAGATTGAAATAATACACTTTTAAATTACCTAGAAATAATTGATAATAAATGTTTTAAATAATCGAGTTTTTATTTAACTAAGAAATAATTTAATATAAATTACGTGACCAATACACGAATAGAGAGGAGATAATAACAAATCTGTGTTCTTCCATGACAAATCTGCGTTCGTTAAACATTTTGTAATTATATTTTTCAGGTATCCAAATGAAACTGACTGGGGGAATTTCTAGGAGCCAGGGTATCGTTAATATTAAAATCAATGGCCAGTGGGGTACTATTTGTGATAGATATTTTAGCTCGAGTGATGCTAAAGTAGTGTGTAGACAATTGGGTTATTTCAGTGCAACCATTAGTTCCAGGCGATTGTATGGTAATGGAACTGGTTTTGCATACTTACGTAGCCCCAGATGTACTGGATCGGAGAGTAAAATATGGAACTGTCGGAATTCAGGATTCAATGTTACAACACGATCTTGTTTAAACCATATCCATGATGCCCGAGTTTCATGCACAGGATACGGTATGCTTAATGATGTCACTCATATTTTTGTTTTATATTCCGTGATTTTCTTTCCTATTTTATTTACGCATATATACATGTATAAACCTAAAATAATAATTTTGAGTCATCGCCCCTTGCCTGGTGTAATTGTGAATGTCTACCTATTAATATACGTTAGTGTTGCATCAATTGAGATCAGTTGCTTATCCAAAAACAGTCTACAGAAGCAATAGCTTCCTGGTCCAGTGTATTAGCACGCAATCTTGCGTTACAAGGAATTGGGTTTACGATAATCTGTTTGAATGCGTCCGCTGATAGCTATGATAGAATTGTCAACAACAGGTTCGAAAACTCAAAAATCCACAATGTTGCAGCCTTTGGGACCGGTCGTATGTATCTGGCTTGGGCTTATATTGCATTGCTTGCAGCTTATCTTTTCTTTTAGTGCGGCTTCAACCCAATGCAAGGTTTGGCGCGGTTCAGCTGTACGACCCATCAACCAGAGGATATGGTATGGTTTGTGCAGATAACTTTACAAATGTTGATGCCACAGTAACCTGTAATGAACTTGGTTATGAATATGGTATTAGTATCTGTTGTTCGGCTTTTGGTAGAAGGTATGCTAGCTACAACATCGTCAGATCAAAGATATCATGTACTGGACGTGAACCATCATTGATGAACTGTAGTTATGAAACAAGCTTAACTTATTGTCCTGCAAGAAAATATGCTTCAGTGGCGTGCTCTACTACTTTACCAGGCAACGGTAAGATAGCATTTATACTTCTAATTTAAAGGATAACGCGTTAGTCCCGAAATGACCTAGTTTGTGTCGAGTGGACGAAACCCCATTTCTCTCTCTCTCTCTCTCGCTCTCTCTCTCTACAGGATAACGCGAAGTTAGGATAACATTAAGTGTTCTTGATTGAACTGGGAATTTATATCAAACGCCATAGACGCTAAACCTTATTAAAACCCTATCTTAATTTCAAATCTGTTGGATGATGAGAGTCCGGTGAAAAATAATATACAAAATATAAAATGAAAGACATTATTCTGATCATGGTATTAAAATCAATCATTGATTTGAAGGATTGTTTATGAATCTAACACTGGCTACTAATTTCATTCATTAAAACATATCAATTTTTACGAGATCGAATTATAAAGAGAACTTTCAGTATTTACTGTAATTTGTTAGCAGATTGAAATATTAAAGAGGTAATTAGTATATTGGAATCCCAAATGGATCGATTTGAGAAAGTGTATAATTTTGTCTTTTCTATTTTGCCAGGATTTGAGTTACAGATTGGTTCGAGCGCAACAACCCAAGCTTCTAAAGGGAGAGTCCAAGTCACGTATATGGGTATAAACGGTTACATTTGTCCTGATGGATTTGATGATAATGATGCGACCGTTATCTGTAAAATGAAAGGATTTAACAAGGGTTTTGCTTATGTGCATAGAAATACCTATGGATGGTCAGTCAATGATGTGAGATGGCTGTCTAATATACAGTGTACTGGTACCGAATCATCGCTAAATAGATGTGGTGGAATGGTTTGGGGTGATGCCGATAACTGCTCTTCGGTCGGTGATGCCGCTGTTTATTGTTATCAAAACACAGGTATCATATGCAATGAATGAAAATATCGTACGCTAGATTCAACCAGTGGGTATTCACTTCGGGGCAGCATCCAATTAAATAGTGCAATTCTGTTCATTTTTGTTTTTTTTAAATTGACGAAATCACTAATAACTTTGTTGTGCAAGATTGTCCCAATGAAGTTGAATAATAAGTATATTTCATATGTTTTGAATTCTAGTTAAAATGCCGCCCTTTTCTCATATACTCGATTCTTTGGGGACATACAATCAAGGACCACGACAACTCTGCACACCACAGTTATATTCTACGTATATTGCAAATATTTTGTTAATCTACTGACAAAACTTGACCCATTTTAAAACAAATAGAATATTTTAGATGAATTCAGTATTTCAGACAAAAAAATGTAGGTAATCGTATTTATATTTTTTAAGTTTTATTTCTGACACAATTAAACTGCACTATCCTTCTGTTGGACAGGACGATTTGCCCAATACCACTCAAACCCAGTACTACCAAATGCAATCACATACTACGCTACCTTATTATTATGATAAACTGGTATAGTACTTCAATTATATGAAACAAATGGGCTTAATTCCGGGACAGATTGTGCAGCTGTGATCTCACTGATTGGTCATTTCATACTCAGATATTGGCTTTTGTGTCGTTCTAGAACTGAGTATAAGACTACAATAAATATAATCGGTTATTTATTGTATCCCACAGGCCTCCAAGTTCGTTTGAAGGGAACAGCAAGAAATTCCGGACGAGTAGAGGTAGCCATTGAAGGTGTTTGGGGTAAACTGTGTTATTACTCGTATTCCTACAGCTCTAGAAACAAGATTGCTGATATTGTATGTCGAGAGAAAGGTTTCGAAGGAGGAATATATACGACAGGAACACACAATCAAGGCAGTGGTCCCATTTATATAACTAATGTATACTGCCAGGGAACAGAGAATTCTCTTAAAGAATGTGCAATAACCTGGGGCACAACCCGTACGTGTTACCATATTAATGTCAAGTGTTACGGAACAGGTTAGTAGAATTAATTTTAATTAAAACAAGGACCCAATAGCAGCTCACGAATTTCTCTTTTTTGGAGGAATTAGCACGAGTTGAGTTGAGTGGTTTAGGCAGAGAGATTTGGTTGGGCGGAGACACTTTTCATACTGCTTAGTGAAATAGTGATACCCAGTATTAATTAGTAATAATATTAATCGACTTATTATAGCGCCCAAGAGCAAAATTACATTATCGGATTACATGGTGTTACAACCGCATGAAGTCGTTAAACGAATCGAAGATTCGAACAGCCCGACGTGATTTTGGGGCTGTTCTTTTAAGAGAGTCTACAGGCAAATTGAAAAACAGTATTTCCCAGGGCAACAAAACACCACTCCTGTTTTCTGATACAGTAGCAACCATGTTTACAGTTACCGACTGTTTCCTGTTGTCGTAACACTTCTTAACTAGATGATATTTAAGATTTATTGTAGTGTTAATGTGATCTGTCAGTTCATTCCCGTTGTCACCATTTTCATCACTGTAATTATTGTTGATGCCTATGTACACCTACCAGTTCCACAGAGACGAATGTTCTAGGGACCGTTTGGGTAATGATGTTGTGTATCCCTTACATCTAATGTTCGACGCCTTGGACATACTGCAGACATAACATGAAATAACACAAAACTAACAGAATCTTGACTATATTCTATTTTACCCGTTTAATAAATATGGGAGATCTTTTTTTCCCCAATAGTTCGTGTTGTTGGATCTGGGAGTAGACCTGACTATGGCAGGGTCGAAATGAAGCAAGGCGATTCGTGGATTCCTGTTTGTGATGACCAATTTACTGATGAAGTAGCCCGTGTCGCATGCAAGGAATTGGGTTACGCAGACGGCAAGATGCAGTGCTGTAGCGCAATTCGTCGATTGTATTATTACAATAACAAACCGAATATCACCATCACCAATTGTACTGGCACTGAATCAAGTCTTACGTCATGTCAGTATACGACAGGTGTCTGTGCTTCAGGAAATTACGTCACTGTATATTGTTCAGCAACACCCATTAAGGTTGGAAGTAAGTAATACAGATTATTGATTTCCTGTAATAGTTACGTCGTAGTCATACATGATATGTTACTATGTTACTGTATCTTAAGCGACCAGATGGACATACGACAGAGAAAATATTTTTAAATTCGGCACTGATCTTATGGCGAATCTGGTGTCGATTCCGGGAAATAGGAACACATCTTTCGGAATCAGTCATGGGCAACTTTGGGTGTCCCGCGGTTTTTTGTACGTGGTTCGGGGACAATCATGTGACGTTTTGTAGGCATAGCACTTGCTTCGGCTGTTGATTGTTTTTTGGATAAGTTCGGGGCAATGTTCGCGCAAAAATGTATGGCCATCAATTTCGGGTCAGCATTATAGAAAACTGACATGGCGCCAATAAAATAAAAATAAGGACAGCAACATTTGTAACCACTGTGTTTTCGAATAAAGATTTCTACCCTAAACCTCCAAATATCCTCTTTCCCAAATATTGGTTTGTTTCGCCAGGTATCGTTGTGAAGATTGATAATCCAATATCAAAGGGTGTTGTAAATGCTTCTAAGTATGGTTTCTATGGACCAATATGTTATGTTGGGTGGACAGACACAGAAGCTAATGTTGCTTGTAAGCAAACAGGTAAACTTGGTGGTGTTGCCGTCTATGCAACAACACGTTCCAGTCAGCCCATGGTACTAGGAGGATACAACTGTACTGGTACTGAAACAAGTTTAGATGATTGCAGTTCTAAAGGTTTTAGTGAGGATAAAGGGTGTTCTGCTAGCTCTTCCAGCAGACGTGCTGCCGGTGTTTTGTGTTATAATAATGGAGGTAAGTTCGGTTGGGTCACATTCAAAAAGTGTACTGATATTTTGTTTTGAATATATCGGATCGATGAAGAAAGTTCAGACGTTTATTGAATAGTTTACAATACTATCGCGTGAATATATAACATGGTGACTGATGAAGAAAGTTCAGATGTTCATTGAATATTTTTACAACACAATCGTGTGCTTATATAACGTGGTGATGGACATGAAATTAAACTGTTTGTGTTTGATGAGTAATAGCTAATTTCCACTGCAATGTTTAGAAAACACTATGAAGGAGAACATTATGTGTTTTACTGAATTCCTTGGCAACAATAACATGGGTATAGATAAACATCAAAATCATTGAAATCGGGACATTAATTATAGACGAGAACGTGTTTAATGGCGGCCATTTTGAATTTCTCAATTTTTGGTGGTAACAGCTGGAGTGATGTCGTGGCTCCCGCCATTTTTCATATCAGCATACCCCAAAAACCAATTGGCCAAATTTTCACGGTTCTTTCCGGAAGTGCACGTACATTTCAATATCCGCCCACTATATGTGTATAAGGGCTCCATTTAATTTGTACTTCTTGAGTCATGTATTATCAGTTTTCTTTTTATTCTTTCACCAGGTATTGATATTCAGTTAGTTAATGGTACGTCAAGAGCAGGTCGAGTAAGGATACAATATGAGGCGACCTGGGGACGTGTTTGTCAGACATATTTGAGTTCGTCAACTGCTAATGTGGCCTGTCGTCAGTTAGGATTCAATGGTGGTTCTATAAATCGTTCCTATTCCACTAAAATTTCGGTAATTATCGTTCCAGTGGCTCTGGTTGGAATAAATCTGAAAATAGTTCTTTGTTAGTTTACTACTTTTAATGATAGACAAAGTTGCTATTATGAAATGACGTCGACTATATTGACTACATTTTTTTCTCAAAAATAACCCTTTTATTAAAACCTCTCTATTATGGTTGAATTTTTCGGAAAAATATTCATCGGCTTACTCCTCACTTTAAAATGCTCGCACACTGATTATTTAACATAATATAAAGGGTATGTAACAACCAGGCTCGGGAAGCCAAGCAAAAGAACTAAACGAAACTTATTTATTAAGGTTATAGACGCAAGAGCCTTAACCATACATTATGCCAGAGCTACACCTTCCTATTACAGGTCTTTCTTTAGGCCTGAAATCTATATAATCTATTAATTAGACATTTTTTTTTTTTTTTTTTTTAAACAATATTTTATTGAATGTTAGGATTGGGAAACAGGCAAAGCCTATATAATCCCTCTAGACATTTATTAACATGACAAGACCTTAATCAACTTTCGGTGGCATTGGATTTCTTCGATATTAAGTTGATTAAAACGGTTCAGTCATAATTTGATTTAATTGCAAAAGGGAGAAGTGGGAAATTGCGTCGAAAAAAAACAGTACGGTGGTTGCTGTTAATGCACACATCTTGTCAAACTTCCAAAGGCTAATATCTTCGCTAGCAAAAGAGTAATCTGACTGAAATTTTCAATATATTCATTCGGAATCATCTATTTTCGAACTAACTATATTTGTCTAGCTCTTTGTCTACATTTTGCGTAATGTATCTATTTAGCACATTGAGCATGCATACTAGCGTGGAACTGTACGCGATATAAATGTACATAATATTATTATTATAAGAGCTCGGTTGAAATAAACATAACTTTTAGTCAAAACGATCATAAATTAGTCATAACAACAAAAAACAAATCAAAAAGTGCGACTAGTCATTTTCGTCTAATTACAATGATATATATTTACATAATTTTGACAATATTTTAAGCGTTTTCACCATGCCTAAAATGGGGTCTGAATACTTGAAGTTTATATTACATAGAAATTAGTTGGTAACTGATTCTAAAATATGTAGATCTCGTATAAAACGTTACTACACTATGTGTTTGAAATACAATGTTACTTTTTATCACTAGTTAGAGAAAGTTAGTTAGGATATGTCCAATACCATTGTAATTCTATTTTAAATCTACATGTTAAAACTTAGTTTGAAAATTTTATATTCTTGCAAGTCATTGCTTTTAATGGAGCACGACCATGTATTATGCGTTTTAAGATTTGAAGCAGACGTGATTGGTCGAAACGCTGTCTCGCTAACCAGAAGATCTTGAGTTCGCTCTTGGTGTGGCCTAGAAAGTTCCTAATATTCTCGGCACGGTTTCCCATTTTCAGTGGTGCAGGGCCTGGCTGGACAGTGCCTAATCGTTTGTATGGTGCGAACAATCGAGGTCTCGTGTGGACAAAGGCGTTTTTCTAAAAAAAATAACCTTGGCGGTTGGAATTCGAAATTATGAAGAAATCCTAGAATAACAGCACCTTTAATTGCTGTATTTAGCATCATACTATCAAAATGGGTATCTAACAGTCATCTGATCAATTGGATGTAGTATTGACATTTATGTGTTGATTTTGTGATCTTTGTTTATCTATTACGTGTATATATGATTTTATTTTACAGTATAGACAGCTTGGCAAAGTATGGATGAGTAGGTTGGCTTGTTCAGGAACAGAATCCTCACTATTCCAGTGTAACAGATATAATTGGAATCCCAGTACATACAGTTTTAGCTATGGTTATACAAAATGTTATGATCTTGGTGTTTCCTGCTACAATGATGGTAAGCTGTGGAATTGAAACCACACCAGTTAAATCAAAGATAGACCTTTTGATAATGCGCACACGCGTTAACCACCAAGTTATGAAAATATTTCAAATAGCCAACAATTTTTACTTAGACACCATTTTATAAATATATTTTGGTTATCATTGCTTTCTAGGATACATTTAACCACAGCATCTATAAATCATTGTATTTTGGCAGAATTTCAAAGCCCCGCATTGACCTGTTTAAACACTGGAATAGTATTCCAGTTGATAAAACTTTTCCTAGTTTTTTATATATTTTCATTTCAGTTCGATTAACAGGTGGCCCAGCTGCGTCCGCTGGATTGGTTGAAGTCTATTTGAATAACCACTGGGGATCGGTCTGCGATCACAATTGGTCTCAAACAAATACAAGTAGGTGACATTGCCGACTGTATTTTGGGTTTAATACGGTAATAGTTGTTTTAACAAAAACTTAAAGGATAATATACTATTCAAAAAAAGTAGGGGATATTTGATTTTGGGGGCATAATACTAAAATATGCAAATGACTACGAAAAAAGTCACTATAGAACCTAACAGAAGAAACATTTCCATTTACATGTGACTCCCAAACGCACCAATAGCTACCGCATGGAATGCAGGTGATGCTTGGGATCATCATGGGGGTCCAACCCAAGATTTGCACGACTCTGACTTTGAATGTTACAGTCATTGTGGCATTGAATTCCAGGGTGGAAACATCAGTTTAATTGTTTTAGTGACCAGAATCCAAATTTTGATATGCGTCGGCTTACCCAAAATGAAAGGTTACGTGCCCTTGGCATGCTACAGATTGGCACAACACAGGCCGTTGTGGCGCGGACGATGAATGTTTCTCAGTCTGTCATAAGCAGGCTATGGTCCAGATACCGTGATACACAATCACATTCAGGCAAGACGTCGTTGGTGGAAGGATCGTCAACACTGGGATAATCGACGCTGGAGCAATGTGATGTTTTCAGATGAGTCAAGGTTCACTGTTGATTTTTTGGACAGCCGTAGGAGGGTGTGTAGTCGTCGAAACGAGCGCTTCCAAGACGTTAACGTTATCAGACATGATCGATTTGGGGGTGGTTCTGTTCTGGTGTGGGGAGGCATCACTGTTGCTGGCAGAACGGCTTTACATGTTGTTGCAGGGGGTGTTACAGGCCAGTACTACCGGGACAACATCTTGGCAGTCCATGTTGTGCCGTTCGCACGACGTCATGGCCGCCGTTTCATCTTCCAGGATGACAACGCAAGATGTTACAGGGCTAGGATCGTTACACATTACCTTGGGCAGCACTGAGTCCCGACCTCTCCCCCATCGAGCATGTCTGGGACATGCTTGGACAGAGATAACGTCAACGTCAACAACGTCCTGCCAATGTCCAAGAACTTGCTGCTGCGTTGCAACAGGAATGGGACAATCTGGACCAAAATGACAGACGTCTCATTAGGAGTATGCCACGTCGGATCAATGCTTGTTTGGCAAACAGAGGAGGATTTACCCGTTACTGACTTTTTTGTGATGCTGTGGTAACTTTACTTTTTTGACCCCGGGTATCATTTTACCCTTATAATGGTCAGTCTGTGCCTTACTTAGTCTAACTATCATTTGGAATAAATCGATGAATGTGAACTTCATTTCATCTTGTCATTTGTTTCTTCGTCAGTTTCATTAGGTGACTTTAATAACACTTAAAGATCAAATATCCCCTACTTTTTTTTAATAGTATATTAGGTCAGTCATTATCACATATGTTGTAAAACTGATAGCAATGATCTCTGTGTTAAAATTAGATGTGGAAAGTTCTCTCACATAATGTGATAATGACTGACACCAATATTGTCCTTTAAGTTCTAGACCCTGAGCATTTTACAGTTTATCGCCGTATTTCATCTGTTTTTTGAGGGGATTACACGCTGGTTTCATACGCAGTTGACGCAACAGTGTTCATAAACTTTAATATGATTAGAATTACAGTTTTCTCTTAAATTATTGGATCGGCGAGTAAGACGATTCAATCGCAGTATTGACCTAGAAAGTTACTCGGAATTTTCCGGCGTGTTTTCTCATTGTTAGTGGCACAGAATGGATGGTCTGGCAAGGAACGATGTTTAGTCGTCCTATGTAAGAAGCCTCGACAGTCGCGATTTCTTACGTAGCACATCTTATGACATACTTTAGCCTTCACCAGACCAGTTGGATTAGAAATGTAAGACTTTAAATCCCATTTCATTCACTAATCATACTGAATTTTAGGAGTAGCCTGTAAGGAGTTGGGTTTTGATGATGGCGTCAGGGCTTGTTGTAGAGCTTTCAGTGTTTCGGAAACAGCTGTAATGGAGAATGTAAAATGCACTGGTTCAGAAAGTCGACTACGAGATTGTCCTCATGGTAACCCGCATACCAAAAATTGCTATTCAAACAATGTAGAATTAATTTGTTATAAGGGAACAAAACATACAAGTAGGTCCATTTCTATATTTAATAAGCAACTTGAAATGTAAGCATTCCCCAATTTATGAATGGATACTAAAACAGATTATCTATAATCTTTGAATGGCATTTAGTGATTGAACATATTATAACACAACACAGTTCTGTAGATAACAATCACTATATTATATGCACACGACGTTTCGACAAGAATTCACAGGTCGTTATTTATCAATTAGCTGTTTGATTCCATAGAGCGTTGAGGTTAATGACAAGTGTTCTACGTTCAAATACATTCAATGCCACATATTCCTAATTCAAGTTCAGACGTCTCTTAACAATTAGGTTTCTGAACGCGCAGATCGCAAAAAGTAGTTCCAAAGTTATTACTCTTGATATACTTGAGTGTTGGTGAATGTACATTGGCATTCTTTGAGATTTCAGTTCTTGACTATTTTCTCAAACGTAAATCTGGAGACAAATGATTTTGATCATTTTTGAAAATGTAGTTCGAGAATCGTTTCTCCTGATTTATTGAATTGTTCACCAACCTCAATAACCGTATTTGCATTCACACTAAAGAGATAAATTTTGAAGAATAGCCATTATAGGACTCAAGAGTTATTGTGCCTGAGTTGATAATTCTTTATTAAAAGAATGTGACCCGATTTTAAATTTGGATTCTGGCTATTTTTTTTTTTGGGGGGGGGGGGAGTCGTTAAAACAAAACGGTAACAAATTATTAGAAAATGTGTCCTATTGCTGCTAGGAAAATAAAGTCGTTAGTGAGGGTATGTTACTTTTCCGGATAACCCATATTTCGGGTTAACATGTAAACCAATCTGGCTGGCCTCAAATTGAGAATGTTAATTGGACAGAATACTATGAAAAATTGTTGCGTATCAAAATATAGATACATTTCACGAGAGGTTGACGGCATTAAATATGACAGCTTTAATGGAATAGTGTTTGTATACATGTTGACTTACTATTTCTTTAAATATATAAAAGAGAAATGTAAAACTCGTTAAAATCGTTTTTATATGAAAACATTTCTCGTTCTTTACAGACTACACCTGGAGTCTCGGTGGTGGAAATACTTATTCAGGAGAAGTAATAATTAATTATTTGGGTACAAATGGAAGCATATGTTCTGATGATTGGGATGATAATGATGCTAGTGTAGCTTGTAGAGAACTGGGTTATAGACACGGAACAGCCTATAATCATTATATATATTATTCTTCTAATCCTTACTGGATTACTAAAATGGCATGTACTGGTGCAGAAAGAAATCTTGCAGCGTGTCCAACAACTACACCATTGGGTGAAGTTAAAACTTGTGTCAATGGTAACAGTGCTGGCATCCTGTGTACTGATTCGGCAGGTATTTAAACCTATACCTATCGCTTGACCAGGCCCAACAATATATACACACCAACACGTTTTTGGTTTTCAACAACTTGTGATAAAGACGATAAGTGCCAAAAACGAAGTGGTCAATTCTGTTTTTCTGCAATAGGATAAAACAAAAGGCCAAATATTTTGGTCCGTGCATTGAATCCAACGTTTCTTCGGAACAAATAAAATCATTGTACTATTTCACAGGTTTGGGCGGGGGGGGGGGGGTATTCCCCCCGGACAGGCTATAATAATGATTATTTATCTTATTGAAAACATTTTATAGTCTCAGACCTGAACTGGAATTATGGACCGACAGACGGGAATGGTGACAACATCCTAAGATACAATGTAAATAACCAAGCTAATTCCCTAATAAAAGTCACAATATAAATAAGAAATTACATAGACCGGACCTAAACGTTAACAATTAACATTAAGATGGAATGTACTGTATAAGTAATCACTTGTTTCTTATACAGGTATTTACTACAGAATAGCAGGAGGACCACAAGATAATATAGGAAGGGTTGAAGTATCGGTGGATGGAGTGTGGGGTTCTATTTGTAAATCGTATTTTTATAATAAGGAAGCGGACGTCTTCTGTCGAACTCTGGGCTACAGTGCCGGACGGACGAATCGAAAAAAATATCCGAACCCTCCTGGACCAGTTTATTTATCGTCTTTCCAGTGCAATGGAAATGAATCACAGTTAGCAGATTGTCCACATAGTGGGTGGAAGAAGGCGTCTGGCAATACAAATTCCTATTGCGCAAATCACCAATATGATGCTGGAATCGTCTGTTATGAAGATGGTAAAATGCTATTTACTATTCATTTTATTTAAAAAGCTCGTATTTTCGATAAAAAACACCGAGACTAGGCCTAACAACCCTAGAAGTTTCAAATGGAAATTTATTAAAACTGGTTATGTGTTTACAACAATTACGAGGGTTACAGCATGGGTCAATATAATATGGGTAAATCTGTATTAGGGCGATTGTTAGACTAAAATAATGTTTTGCACAATTTCTGGTATTGTTTTACACACGGGTGCGCATTTTAATTAAGTTTATAATGATTCAATATTATATTATATATGTGGGAATTACTTTCTTCTGTTTCTTATATTTTAGTTCGTTTGGCCAGCGGCTTTGCGCCTAGTGAAAAAGAGGGACCGATTCAGTTCTATGCTAATAATACGTGGAATTTAGTTTGTGATACTGACTTTACTGATCTAAGTGCCAAGAGATTTTGTCAGGATATTGGTTTTAGTGATGGAAAAGCTCTTTGTTGCTCGGCTTATGGCTCCAACTATTTCTGGGACAACGGCGGATTAAATCTAAGCAACATGAGTATGGTATGTTCAGGAGCTGAATCTAGTTCCATGGATTGCTTACAACCAACAGTCTGTGAATCACAGAGTTATGCTTCTGCCATCTGTTTTAATTCTACTGATATAATCGATGAAAGTAAGAACAATTTGATTATTTCTCTCTTTTCTAAAAGTAGCAATCATGCTGTTAAACGCCAACATTTCATTATGAAGCATTTTGCCATAAGAGGACAAACCGTGTCGCTTTACACGCTTCGACAATTTCCCTTTCCAGGGTTATATCTCCTTTTGCAAAAAACGTATAAACGCAATAAGCATTGTGGTTATAAGAGCACATTTTAGCATTCAAGCGATATAGCCCACCTTTACTGATACATTTTAAACATTTCCCTTTCAGATAGGCGCTGCCTATTTATATGGCTAGACCAAACTGTCGTGCATGCGTATTTCGTCTGCGGGGCTATAATTTGTATAATATTTTATGTATCCAATTAATGTACAAAGGTTAATACTTGTATGGTACTATTTATCAATATTTAAGGCTACCAGTATCAATTCGATGGGCCAAAAGACACTGGTGGTACGATTGATGTATATCACTATGGCACCAAGGGTCGGATCTGTAGCACATTTTGGGATGACGCCAATGCTAAGGTTTATTGTAAACAACGTGGATTCCGGGATGGTATAGCGTACCAATCACCTTACTCGACATATGTTTCACTTGAAGACCGTGGTCCGTATTGGACAAGTGCTGTGAATTGTACGGGAACAGAACAATCATTGTTAAACTGCTCATTTAACGACAGATTAAACTTGGGCAACTGTTCTAAGGCCGACGCAGCAGCAGCAGCTTGTTTCAATGACGATACAGGTAAAGTCAAATTTTTAAATGCGTAAATCCAGTGGAAGTATTATGTCGTCGAACTTGTTAAACGGTCCGCGTATCCGTTTACAATTGTTTGTTGAAACTCCACGGGTCACATTTATTTGTTTAGTGAGTTTAGTGAAACTTAAAATAAATCGTTATGTCCCATATATCCCGACAATAGAAAAAAAAACAAAGAGAGGTAATTGTGTTATTATTTTCTGTGTTAATGAGTTAAAGGGGTTGGAAATAATGCTTATTATCGTAGAATAGTGTGAGTTGACAACCTATTGAGCAAAAAAAACATAGAAATAATTATGTTTTGACTTTCTTTGAAAATATGAAATTATCGTTTTGATATAAATGTGTATATCCCACCCATCGTGGATCCTGTTGATATTGGTGCGTATTGGACGGTAACTTCCTACATTATGACCCCTGATTGTACGAAAAACGGCGTTTGTAGCCTGTGGTCCCTATCGTGGTCACAAATTCAATTAAATTTACTAACCGTTCTAACATCTCATTGTTAAACCATAATATCGTGAAAATTTGATCAAAATTTCTCGTCAGAGTTACCGCTCCGCGTCACGTAAATGTTATGCGTACGCTAAGGATGTGGACCGTCGTGAGGCCACGATTTGTGTCCGATTTAGATGAAACTTAAAATTATATGTTATGGGGCAGACGATATCGGATGAGTTCGATTTTTGTCCGCACCAGAGTTCCTTGCATTCTAGAGTTAATGCTCCTGACGTTTTGTGCAAAATATTTGTCTGATGAAACTGAAAATATGTGTGTGGGAGGAGTGGATAAGCAATATTTTTATTCAGATTGGGGAACAGAGAGGTAGCCTTTTTTAAATCCCTCTCCCAGGAGGGTGTTAAGGATGAAAATATTTTGGATGAGTTTGATTTTGGGGCGCATCTGTTGATTTTGGTGCGCATCTGATCTACCAATCCGCAATTATACTAATTTTTCCGTATTATGTCTTCCCTACGGTCCGTCGTGTGGCCTTACACATTTGGTTTTCGGCCCTCTACTGGTTCCTTTCAGTATTGGTGCTCATGGGCCTGTAGCTTCCTGAATTATGGTCTCGTTCAAATTTACTACAGTTGCACCATAATTATTCGAATTCTGGAAGGAAATTGCCCCAAACAAAACGACCGCCTCCTTACATAAATAGTGTAAAAGCATATAATACCAAAGCTAGAAATGAAAATAGTGTTAAAGCATCTAATACCAAAATGAAACTAAAATAATATGGATCGAACGGTCTTGGATGAGTTCGACTTTCGTGGATGAAGAACACAAAATGTGGAATATGTATGATGTTTTTATACACCGACATTCTAAACCAAATTCGGACTGAAGCATTGGAACAATGGGGTAACTTACAAACTTACCGCAATCTCTTGCAAAATGTGGGCGTATAGTTGAAGCACTGGGCCATGAGAAGTCGAACTCTATCGATAAGCAAAGTCTGGTGACCTTTTGTTCTACAGTTATGGCACCTTACCTGAATTTTCAGATTTGTTGTTAAGCATTGGGTTAATGAAAGGTCAAACCCTAACGATATTCATCGTCCCACAACGTTCCGTTCTAGAGTTTTCCCCACATTATGAACGCGATAAAGGCTACGGTTTTTAACAGATTGATTTTAAATTTGGTGTGTAACATAAGGGTCATCAGAGATGCTACAGTTTTTAACAAATTTATTTTTTATTTCATGTGAAACATTGGAATTAGGATTTATTTCAAATTTGGTGTGATTTATGTCTTACTCCGTGTTATTAGATTTTATGTTAAAAGCCCGTAAAACCTTTTACCCTAGGACCGAACAACCAACTCAATATAGGCTACGTGATACATTTTCAAACAATTTCAACCCGTCAGTTTTCATGTGGAAATAGAGACCAGTATCATAAGCTGTATTATGCCGTGTCTGGATAAAACTCAACTTTTATTTTATAAAAGTAACGCGTAGGTGAAATCTCCATTTGGTTATCAATTACTGCAATGGGTCATTCATTGTATAGACCTCTAAGGGAACGGCAATAGATTATCCGGTCACCCAACGAAACAAGTGACCCAAAATCTTAAAAGGGTTACGTGTCCGGACAAGCAGTTATAACGTTCGTGTCCAAACGGCTCTATCTTTTGATCTGAAATTTTGAGACAAGGGTAAATGCACAATTCCTGTACATTCTGGGGCTTAAATGTCATACGATCTCGGATTTTTATTTATTTATTTATTTTTTTTTTTTGAGACTCCGTTTATACCCCTTTAAGTAAATCGTACAAAAGAAATATCATCTTCAATAATTTTGAAACAAAATGTATGTAATGTAGTATAGCGTCATATAAAATGGCAATGTGGTATGGTACTTAGAAGAGTCCAGAAGTAGCAGGGATGGCTGTGAGTCAAAAGCCATTGAGTCAAGTGCCATAGTGTCGTCAATGAGTATTGTAGAAATTATAGACGTTTCCTGGGCTATCAGTTTTCCCCCACAGCTAAGCCCCAAAGTTCAAGCGAATTAGTGCAATAAAAATATACCCGAAGTTAGTACCAAAATGACCGAGTGTTGACGGGTCGATAAACTCATATTATCTGTTGTCCTGGTGAACGGCATAAAGGTCTATTGAATAACCAGTTTGGTTTTATATACAGGAATTCAGTACCGACTAGTAAATGGAACCAGCAAACAGAATGGCAGAGTAGAAATCAGTGTTGGTGGTGTTTGGGGAACAATCTGTGACTATTACTGGGATGACAGAGAAGCTGGTGTACTTTGTCGTCATCTTAATTTTTCGGATGGTTATGCTATGTACAATGCTTATTATGGACAGGGTACTGGGCCAATATGGCTAAGTCAACTAAGATGTAAAGGAACGGAAACCGAATTACATAAATGTCCGCACGCTGGATTCAGTAGCGAAGTTATATATGGTTATTCCTATAGATATGGTTCATGTAAAAGACATAGAGATGATGCTTCTGTTTATTGTATGGATAAAGGTGGGTGTTCCCATATTATAACTGTTATTTTGAAGATAGTCTTCTTACAAAAGTTTGTTAAGACACGTATTGCTTAGCTTAATTAACTGGGTGTTAAAGCTGACTTTTGAATGTCACATACGTTTACCATATAATCTTTTCAATGAGACCAATTATTTCAGTGAATTGAAATTTTATATACTATTTTTTTAATCATACAGTAATTTCATTGTAGAATATACTATAAATTAGTTTGAATATTGATTATTTTTAAACAATTCTAGTACGACTAAACCTCGGTATGAAGAGTAATATGGGCGCGGTTGAAGTATATCATGGTAATCAGTGGGTAACTGTTTGTGATGATGGTTTCGATCAAATCGCAGCACAGATTGTATGTAGATCTCTGAATATCACTCATGGTGTAAAAATAGCAGGTTCGAGCTTCGGAAAGTCAAACCCTATAGGTGTCATTGGTGTGACGTGTTCTCCAACAGAAGAACATTTTTCTCAATGTAACCAAATATATACTGGAACGTGTGCTAGTGGACGATATGCTTCAGTGATTTGTAGTCAAACACAAATAGTTGATAATGGTGAGTTTAACGGAATTTCTTCTATTAGTGTGAAATGTAAGTAGTGAGATTAGAAGTTACCAAAAGTAAAACTATGTATATATATGTGTACATTGGAAGTAAAGTTCTCATGTTACTCAGGTGATCAATGTTTATATATTTTCAAATTAACGAAGCGTGAAAACCAAACTACCCTAACAAAGGCAACATTTTTGTGTGGGTTTTACACAATTCCTACAAAGAAACAAAAAAGATTTGACATTGGAATTTTATTCATATGTACACCCTATGAGTTATGTGAGTCATTATTAATGGTTGATTAGTGTTTTATAGCTGAACGCAGATTAACTATTATGCACTAACATTCTATTTTAACGCCAAACAGCTCTTTATTATTGTATTTTAATAAAAGCTAAGAACTAAACACTGAATAAAGAGCTGTTTGGTCTTCCATAACATTCCGATCCAAGAACACGGACAGCCAAAAACTTGCAATATAATTGTAAAGCATAAGTCGTGAAATTCCTAGCTGGCCATCGAATGTCTTTTAACTCGATGAAAAAACTGGCAACGTGAAGTTGGCACGTTATTCGGGATTCGGGATTCAAACAACGAATAACGATTCGCCAATAACGAATAACGAGCCAGCACGTTTTTCGCGATTCGGGATTCGACACTAAAAAGAGCGGTCTACCTTTCATGCCCCCATTTCCTCCATAACTCCGAACCCTAGGGGTAAGTGAACGTCGGGTGGCCAACTAGCACGGATACAGCAGCATCTCCAGCGAGTAGGGTGCTGACTGGTTTGTTGGGGTGCACGGGGCAGTAAGTGAACGTTGGGTGACCGACTAGCAAGGGCACGTTATTCGGGATTCGTCACTAAAACCGACCGACTGAAGTGGCATCCGATCATTACTTCGTTACCCCCGACAGTAGATGAGTGGCCGACTAACAACTAGACGACTATTTGTCGAGGGAATAGCTTGTTGATTGGTTTGTCGGCGTGCACTGGGCAGTCCTGTCCTGCACTAACCTGTTTTGTTGTCGAATCCCGAATAACGTGCTGGCTCGTTATTCGCCAATACCGAATAACTAGCCAGCACGTTATTCGGGATTCGCCAGCAAGACAGAACCATCTATCGTGGATCCGGCCATTTCCACGTTGGGTGACCGACCAGCTCGGAGACGACAATTTATCAAGCAAATAGGGTGCTAATTGGTTATTTAGAGTGCACGGGGCAGTCATCTCCAGCAATCACCTGTTTTATTGTCAAATCCGGAATCCCGAATAATGTGCTGGCTCGTTATTCGGGATTCGCCAATAACGAATAACGAGCCAGCACGCTATTCGGGATTCCGGATTCGCGACTAAAACAGACCGACTTACGGGCAATCCAATCAATTTCCTCGCTACCCAAGACCGCAGTTGGGTGACAGACTCACAACTAGACGACCATTTGTCCAGCGAATAGCGTGTTGACTGGTTTGTCGGCGTGCACTAGGCAGCCCTGTCCTGCTCTCACCTGTTTCATTGTCGGTAGCAAATTTTGACAGCCGCAAACGTGTGTTCCTGCTATTCCAGCCCATGAATACAGCAACTTAAATGTGGTCCAATATAGTCTACCTTAGGTGGCGTACCATGCTCCTAGCAGTGTTTCGTTTGGTTAGAGCTAATCCCGCTTAACACTGCTGTAATGGAAGTAAATGTCTGTTCCAAATTGTGACTGGTCAATGGCCCAATTAACAACCAATAGGTAACCACGTAACAATATCATTACGCTTTTAACAGAGCTTCAAATATGTTACGTCATGGCTCACGACTTTATATTATACCCAGTTAACCAGTGTATGTTACAGAACAAGTAATTGTGTGACAAACTAGGCTATCTAAACAGATACAATACCTTAAATCACCGTCCAAAGGAAGACCCAAACAAATTATAATCCATAGTCAATTTAATGTTTTATTAGATTTCATGCACTTTTGCCAACCAATGAAATAATTTTTTTTTTTGGGGGGGGGGGTCACTTTATCCATCTTCCCGAAAAGTCAGTTTGCCTATGGTGCCCCCCCCCACCCGAAAATTTTGAAAATAGGGTTTGCACCTGATAATGAGGGACATTTTCAATTTTGAAGCTTAATTTGCGATATTGGCGTATTACGATATTTTAATATGAACATTATAAACATTTGAAGGAGGGAATACGACTTTAATAATTTATGAGAAAAATGAAAAGTTCGGAATCGGGTTAATTTGCGACTTGTTTTAATTTTGCAGATTAGTATCCGCCGATACGTAGAAGATTGGTTCGCATCTTTGAGGATATATTAGGTTCAATATCTGTGTAATATGCATTTATATAACCATTATTGTTCTAGGGTTTAAATTGGAGCTTCAGAAAGATACAACTAGTGGTATTTCGGGTTACTTAAAGGTACAACTTAACGGTGTATGGGGAGGTGTGTGTTCAGCAGGATTTGATAATAAGGCAGCTACTGTAGCATGTAAGCAGTTAGGTTTTAAAGGTGGTGTACCTTATAAGCCAAACCTCTATCAGCGTCGTGCCAGACCTATATTGATGACAGACGTTAAATGTACTGGTTCAGAAACATCTTTAAATACATGTATTCACTCTACTATATCTACATCTAATAACTGGTGTGATTATTATTCACCAAGAGCGGGAGTCCTGTGTTACAACACAGTTAAAGGTAAATAATCCGCCGTTGCTCATTTCCTTTATCTTTCAATTTACATTTGACTTTGGAAGCTTGTGTTACTACAGTTTTAACTGTAAATTAAGCTTAGAATAATGTTTATAGAATTTAGTCCATTTCTAAAAGAGAATACAAGTTGTTGACTTCTCCCGAGTTTTTTAGAATTCCATTCCATATCAATCCACGGGATGGGGGGAATTGGATGGCCGAATGGTTAGCACGTGGGTGTTGTATCATAAAGCTATCCATTGAGTCAACTAGCGTGGTTTCGAATCCCCGGCTATACGTGACAAAGGGTAGGGTCGCCTGCCCAGGTCCTTCGGTTCCCTCCCGCTGCTAAAGACACCTACGCGCAAGCGAATTATTGAAATAAAATTAAACCATATCTTAGCTCCGAAATGAACTAGTTTGCATTGAGAGGACGTTAAACTCTCTTTTAGTCGTGTAGACATTGACATGTACTTAAACGATCCTGTGGCAGTTGGAATTCGATATAAGAGTGGGCCGAAGCGCCACTGCCCGACCACAATTTCCCTCATAGAATACTGTATGACGTATGCATGTCTTCATTAGCCCAGGTTAGGAGCAGAACAGTAGGGTGTTAAACCCAATTTCGTTTCATTTCATGCTCAGTACGTCTCCAGTTTCTAATCCTTATTTGCATACCTTTTTTCGAATAACGCGGATATAACTATATAATGACTATGTTCAGTTTTGTATTATTTAATCAAATCTGTTATAACCGAGTGTTATGTTTTACAGGCATTCAGTATCGCTTAGCTGGTGATAAAGACACAAGTCGAGGAAGACTGGAAATGAGTTATGATGGTCAGTGGGGAGCATTGTGTGGTTACACCAATGATCCAAATATAAGCAAAGTGATTTGCAAGGAAACTGGCCATATGGATGGTATTATGGTGTCTGGTGCCAGATACAGAATTAGCAGTCATTACTGGTTTGCGGGACTTTATTGTCGGGGTAATGAAACTGCAATCCCTATGTGCCGGAATAATGGTTTTAACAATACTTATTATTCTTATCGCCCGAGGCCATTCAGCTGCGAATATTATGGACCCATGGCTGTACAATGCTATGATTCGCCAATCAGTAAGTACCATTGCAGAATATATTTAACATGTAAAGAGCACAGACTTTAAATGAAATGGGGTTTAACGTCCTACTGTTCTGCACCTAAACTGAGCTAATGAAGACGGGGTACAGGCTTAAAACAAATCCATTTATCATTAATACTTAATTTATTTTATAAAACAATATTTTCGCATTCTGTACCTAAAGTATATTTGTTTACAAACACTTTCTACATAAAGACCAAACCAATCATATGTAGAATCCGGTCTTCATTAACCAAGTTGGGGCAGAGCGTTAAAACCCCATTTCATTTCTTTTCCTGAGTAGAGTCAAAGCATTATTATCTTGAATGAGCTATTATTCTAACACAAATATGCTTCATCCCTTTCGAACACTATATGGTAAGAAATCCTTTATGTAATTGTCCTTAAGATACTGGTTTCGTAATTTGCCGAAAATGGTTTATCACCAACCGAAATCATATTTTCTGAGACTCTGTATTCCTTGTAAAAGCGTATTGCTTGTATTATATTACTAACACTCATCGTCCTAAAGTTATTACAAGATAGCTACTGAACAATTTAAGTTCGGGAGTTTTTCTGGGTGTCCCCATTGTCATCAATAACTCTCTTGCAAGAATATGTCACTTCGGATACTTTTATCAATTACACTGTGCATTGAATCGCACCCAATGGTAGTGTGACCAGTAACCAAATATTTTTGACAAATGACAAACCATCAGACCACAAAATGAGTTCTTTGATCTTGTTATTATAATATTGAATGATTGCAAATAATGATTTCTTAGGAGTGTTCTTGGTGGTCACTTCCTCAGCCCCTCCAAAAAATTGAGTAGTGTCGTTTTCTAGGCACCATTTTGTTTTAAAGGGAGTTGCATAACTCGCATAACGTACATAGACAAGAAATTCTATTATTGAATTGGGTGTCATAAGAATGTGACTTTCGGTTGGTCATTCCACCAAAGCTATACCCTCTATCGCTTGTCGGAAAGACATGGAGAATCGGAGAACGCTAGAACTCGAAGAAGATCGTCATACCTTTAGAAACTCTATGGGGTTAAGAAGACATTTCTTTGTCGAAATTGCTAGGGTATATCTTATGGAACAAAATGGGGTAGACGCTGATAGAAATCATCCTCCCGACGACGTACTTTGCCGTGACCCCTGTTCCGCCTGTCCACGGTGTATTTTCTGGGCACTCGACGGGTCACAATCTTTATCAGATTTTGACAAAACTTGAAATATAGGTTTACATCCCAAGGATTTCGGTTCCTGTCGAAAGAGAGGCATGTATCGGACTGTCATTGCATGGATTATGGCCCCTGATTGTACGAAAAATCATATTCTTAGCGTGTGGACACTCCATAGCTCACAATTTTTATTAAATGTAGGTTTATACCATCAGATCGCTGATATCGAACTGTAACTATTGGATTATAAGCCCCCATTGTACGCAAAATCTCGTTTTACCTTCTGCACCTTCTAGATATCACAATTGTTTTCCGATTTTAAAAAACGTACAAATAGATCCACGTTGCACCATAAATGGTCGCTCCACCTACGCTAATAGTGTAAAAGGATGTAATACCAAGGTTGTTGACCCTACTCCCACTGCAAATTCGTACAGATTTTTTGAGAAAGTCTAATAATATGGCATATTGAGTCAGGTGATGCCCTTTTCTAAAATATTTTAGAAACCCTTAAAACTTATTACTGTTCTTCTTACAGAACTGACCAAAGTTCGGCTAGCTGGCGGTGACCAAAGTTCGGGGAGAGTGGAAGTATATCTAGAAGGACCGAATCAGTGGGGAACAGTCTGTGATAACTCTTGGTCAAACGATGATGCATCTGTTGTCTGCAGACAACTTGGCTTTGCTACAGGAACTGCCGTTTTAAGAGCGCAGATCTTTGGCCACGGAACCGGTCCAATATGGTTGAATGATGTTGGTTGTATAGGAACAGAAATGAACATCAGGGATTGTACCAATAGTGGCTTTTCGCCTCGTAATTGTGATCATGGTGGGGATGTCGGTGTTATCTGCAATGGTAATTATGTCTTCTTTTATTCTCTACAATACTGAATTTTAACATTTAACATAATTCACTTTAATGCAACGTCATAGTGTGATAAATGAATTTCACAGCCTCGTCGTATTTGTTTTGTATTTCGGTTACATTTGTCCGCATAGATAATGACACAAATAATATTATTTGTCATGTTTTTAAATAACAGGTGGGGCTTTTTTTATTATCAGGTACTTACGTTCTCACAACACCAACAATTACTTCACCATCAAGTAAAACAGATGCTACTGAAGGAAGTAAATCAACGGACACCCAAGTTCCTACGACATACGTTCCTTCCACGCCAACCGTTACAGAAATAACCTTTACTAAAGGGGTTAGGTCACAGAGCCAACTGAATAGTTCACCAACGCCTGGAAAAACAGCAGCCATTGCTGTTCCTATATTATTGGTGTTAGTTGTTGCAGGTGCTGTTGTCGGAATTTGTTATTATAAACGTAGGAACAGGCCTTCTGGTTTAACAGAAGAACTTGTTCCCGAGTCAGAAAGTGGCGGTGTCCGTCTCGGTAGGAATGTTGCATTTTTCTCTAAATTTCGTTCAAATCGACCAACTAACGGAGACATTGGGATATCTAATCCAACCTATGGCGAGGAGAATGCTTAATTGTTTTCATAGCTTATTTTTTCGTATTTTAATTATTTTGTAAATTTTGAGTACGCTATAAATTGTTTGTTATATTCTGTTTTAGTTTCGCATGCTTAAACAAAGTGTTTTAATTACTTGCTGCACTGCTTTCCATATCTAACCGTTACACTTCATTCAAAAGAAATTCGCCCGAACAAAAAGTCGTAAAAATATAACACCAGTGCTTAAAAGACTTACCTTTTCTTCCTATATTAAAGTCCGAATTTCTAACTTATCCTTTATTGACCTGTAATATAGCTCCAAAATATATGAAAGGTTCTATTCAGTCTTACAAATTCTTCTCAAAATCCCTAGAGTCTTCTCAAATACTACCCCGACATTATGGAACAAACTTCATGCATTATTTAAGAGAAATGTATATAAAATCCGAACTTTAACATGCCGTTAATTATCTGTAAAATTATTTAAACATGTTTATATTAGTCCTATATTACGTCACTATGTGTTGATTTTATTTATTTGTGTATACATTTAATGCCGATCTGGTTTATTGTTGTATTCTGTTTGGGAAAATGTTATAAAAAAAACCAGCGCCGCACTTTATGTCTGCCAAATGTTAAAATTATTTGTAATATTATGTGTTAAAGGTTGTTATAATTTTGTAAAAAAAAAAAATAAATTCTCCCAAAATTATTGGCTTAATTAGTTTTATCCCCCAGCTTGGGTCTATTGTTCTTGGCCACTCGACCCCTTAACACCGACCAAAATTTTCCCCCTAAAACAAAACTCGGTGAGTCGGCGATATGGGAATAAACCGGAAGAAGTAGCTACATCAGCGGGTGTGCGTGTGCACTTTTCACAGCATATTATTATTATAAATAAACTCAACTTATTATTGCCAGGGTCACGTAAATCGCTCGTATCTCCTTTAGAATTTGAAGTCTACAGGTAAACATATGGCCCGCCTGGATTTTAAAGGAAGTTCAAATGCGAACTATTTTCGTTTTCTTTATTTCCTATTTTTATTTTTAATTTTCGATTTTGTAATTTTTTATGTCCTATTTCTACTTTTAATTTTGAAAATAATTTATAATTTTTGAAATAATTTATAATTTTTGAAATAATTTATAATTTTGTAAAATAATTTATAATTTTGTGAAATAATTTCTATTTTCTAAAATAATATTTTCTAAAATAATTGTTAAAAAAAGTTCAAATACGAACTATTTTCGTTTTCTTTATTTCCTATTTTTATTTTTAATTTTCAATTTTGTAATTTTTTATGTCCTATTTTTATTTTTAATTTTGAAAACAATTTATAATTTTGTGAAATAATTTATAAATTTGTGAAATAATTTCTATTTTCTAAAATAGTATTTTCTAAAATAATTTCTATTTTCTAAAATAGTATTTTCTAAAATAATTTCTATTTTCTAAAATAGTATTTTCTAAAATAATTTCTATTTTCTAAAATATTTCTATTTTCTTAAATAATTTCTATTTTCTAAAATAATTTCTGCAATAAACTTTCTATTTTTGTAAATAATTTCTATTTTTGTAAATTTGTATTCACGGTAATAAGCCTATTATTATTACCACTAATAGTAATGGTTCGGTGGAAAGAAAATCCATGGTCCCGTGTACACATTGGAGTGCACGTAAAAGATCCCTTGGCAATTGGAATTCGATATAAGAGTAGACCGCTGCTTCGCAAGCCGGGAAAAATTTCCCCTCACAGTACACTGTATGGCGTTTGTCTGTCTTCATTAGCCCATTTCCCTACTAGGGCCTACTGGAATGCCCTGTCGCCACGCCACGGTGGCTAACTTGCTAAGTGTATAAAACACTGGCTCGCTAGCCTGGAGGTCACGGGCTCATTCCCAATGTTGGCCTAGAAAGATCTTCGGTATTTTCCGGCCTGGTTCCTCTTGTCAGTGGTGCATTGCAGAGGGCATGACAAAACCCTAAGTCACGTGTAGGCTAGGCCCACGTAGTGGCATGAACGTAAAAGACCCGTTAGCTGTTGGAATTAGGCAGTGTAGACCGTATCGCCGCTGTCGGGACAAGATTACCTTCATAACACACTGTATGGCGTATTATCCCGGTCGCAGCAGAACAGTAAAACGCCAAACCCCATTTCATCCCCTTTTCGCCATTTGGTTCATAACAGACGATTCTATAATATATTCGGCCTATCTCATTTTGTACTTAGCGGAACCTCACTTCCTGAATTCAACATGTTTCTTCTCAGACTGGGGCGAAACCATAACGTCCCAACAAAATAAACATTGTCAGTATTGAATATGTCATCGAAGCTAGAGACGCCAAATTCAAAACGAAATTTATTCGAAATGAAATGAATGACGATTTTGCAAGACCCGGCCATGGGGTTATCACAGGCCAGGGGGTAATCGACTGGCATCTAGTGATTTCGTGAACTACTACTGGGATGGTGTAGAAATCCTGAACTCCTACGTCAAGAGGAGCAAACACACTGTAGGGTTCCAGAAGAGACCCGTTGGTTAAACTATGTGAAATCCATTTAACTGTATACAAAAATCTCAATTCAAAATTATTTCCCCCCTTGCCCATATCGTTTTTTTAAAAAAAAATGAAAACATTACATTTTAAAAACGAGATATCTTATCCATCATATATTACAGCTTTCATAATACATTATAATGCACTATATAACAATGTATTCTTAGAAAACATGTGTCAAGAGTTACAAAACCTCCTTCGTTTCAATGATAGCTGATTGGATTTCTCTGACATCTGGTAAGGATCGCTCTAACGTATTTAAAATTTAATTTCACTCGTTGATCGAATTCCCTATAAAATGGCGGCCTTGAGCAGCCCACCCCCATCGCGTAACCATCATTCTCCCTCCACCTACTAAAGTGGATTACAAGGAATCGAAAATTTCCTCAATCATGTTGTTTTTGTACAACCATTATAGGGTCGATCAATTACATTCAAATCAATCTGAACAACACATGCAAAGTAAGATTCGTGCCACGAATTTATCAAAATTTTGTCATACAAACTCTTATCTGTCATTATGAAAAAGAAGCAGATATGGAATCCACCATCGTCTCTTGGGCATGACTGGCGAATGGCTGGAAAATGGGAAATTGGAAATGTTGACCTGTATGATACACCCCATCTTCGTGTAGCATTGCTGGATTGGTTTCAGATACTTAAGCTGTTGATGGAATGTGCCTATTCTTACCGTTCAATCAAATCTATCTCAAGTACAACAGCATGACAGCACTTCATTTAATCTTGGGTTTCCCCTAAAACTTTGGAAAGTGATTTAAGGTATTAAAAAAGGTGAAAGTATTGTTCGTCTTCAAACAGTGTTACTTACAATGTATCCGTTTTGATAGCCTCGTTTGTCACGCAATTGTTTTTTATGCAATATTCCTGCTTTGCACTGGTTAATTTGGCGTAATAAAATCGTGATTCATGACGTAACTTTATGTAAACATATTTGGTCCAATTGGAGCTCCGTTAAAGCGGAATGATATTGTTACGCAGTTTAATAGCTATTGGTTGTTAATCAGTCATAATTTGGAACCAATGATTCAAACTATTCACACTCTTAATGCACGTTTTCTGAGATTTCAGAGTAGTAGTATGGTGGAATACATTTTTACATAGTGCATTATAATGTAATGCTGTACACTGTTAGCAATATTTTGTAAAATTACAGTACTACAGTACCTTAATTGTCGGTATATTCGCCACAGTATAGTAGTTTTAATAACTCTGACGTATTTTTACGGAGTTTCGTGTATGTTTACGGATTTTCATGTATGTTTACAGAGTTTCCTGTCTTTTTTACAATAGACACAGTAAAAATACATTCTAACATATGCAATATTTACAAACAGAACGGAAAATGAATAAGCAAGCATGTAATTATACAGATCTTAAGTTTATTCACAATTATTTTGTAAATTTACTTTTAGGTTAGAAATATATCCTAAACGTTAAAAACTAGATAATGTAAAGGGCATATGCTGAAAATCTGTCAAATTGCTCAACTCTGAACCGAGATATTAGCGATTGAATGTTAAGCCTATCCTCGATCAGTATTACAACAGTCGGTACGATAAAAACATCGGCATGATTATCCTTTTGTGAATTTAATCACCAATGAAAATCTGACACCTAAGATGGCATCAAGAGTTGAGTATGGCCTTTTCGTGTTAATAAATGCCTAAGTCATAGTTTATATAAAATATCAGGTCTAAAGAAAGACCTGCCGAAGGCAAATTTAGCATAATGTATTTTTAAAATATTGGTAGTTGTCGTATTCGGTAAATTTATTGTCTCCCAGCATGCAATTTTACAGATTGTACGTCTACTCACATTATTTTTTAAACTTTCAGGCTAGAAACGTAAGCAAAATATTTGGAATATTTACAAAAATGATGTATATTTATCAAGTTTCAGTCTCTTTTTACAACGAATTTTGATGAAATCAAAGGCACATTAAAACCCGGTAAAAATATATATTAAGTATTACAATATTGCACTGAAAATAGCAAAACCAGAAGGTAATTTTGCAGATTTACGTGTTTTCACATTATTTGGTAAATTTACTTATCGGTGAGGTAAATTTACTGTCTCTTATCTTATTTTAGTATTCCATAGCAACGAATCATTCCTAATAACTATCTTCTAAAAGTATTCATTCTAATTTATTAACCATAATATGGACAATTACATTTTGTGAAATTTTTTATACTGCATGTTATGTATATCTAATTTCCTTTATTTATAAGACCTATAACGTGTATTATTATTCATCGTACATTAATCAGATTGTAAGTATGTTCATACACGTATTGAAAGTAGTTTTACTTTCCGGTCATAGGTTAAAATTATGTCGTAGACAAGGTCACTTGAAGACGCTTAATAACACCTATTGGCCAGTGTTAGCTGGACTGTCTCTAAAGCAGTTTCAATGACTGCAATAGACAGTACAGCGGCGGTTTCAACATGTGTTCGTTTGTGAGATAAATCGGCCAAACAAGATTAGGCTGATGTTTTCGACACACAACACAATCGGGGTTTCAGATCCCCCTTATTCAGTTTATTTCCTTTACGGGGAATTGTTGTTTACCTTAAAAAGAAGTGTGGGAGGGGGTTACTGAATTTACGGTCATTGTGGTGTTTTTTAACATTTGTCTGTAATTTTTCAATTACTGCTTTTAGGTAAATTTACATTTGGAAGTTAAAAAACAAACTTACTGTAACCGTTTATTTACAGTCCAAAGTTAAAAAAAACAAACTCATAGTCATTTTCCATTTACTGTTTTCAGGTAAAGTTACACAAAAGGTCAAATTACAGAAACTCTGTAAAATTACATCTGATTGTTTATTTACAGTAAATTTACTTGCAACTTTTGCTGCCAGTAATTTTCATGTAAATTTACCAGATTTTTTCTAACAGTGTAACATATGAAGGACAAGACACATGGATATCTGGAACAATGCATGGCAGTCATTTAGGAGATAAACACTTCCTGTTTCGCATTTAAAGGGGTGTTATTGTCCAATAGACATGTCCTGAGATCATTAGGACCCGAGACGCGTAGCGTCGAGGGTTCTAATGTAAAATCTCAGGACATGTCTATTGGACAATAACACCCCTCTAAATGCGAAACAGGAAGTGTTTATCGACATTGTAACATGCTTTTTTAGGATTTTAAAGACATTACTAAAACAGAGGGGTATTATTGTCCAATAGACAGTGTCTAATTGACCAATCAAAACGCAGGTTTACACTGAAGCATGTTACAATATTACATGCCATTGTCTAGATCTGTATAGTCGCGAAAGTGCTCAATCTTTTTTTTCAATTCCAATGAATTGGATTCGTGTCAGATATACTTCATTTACTTCTTTGATGCAATATTAAAGTTTGAGGCTTGTCATAGAAAATGTAATTGAAAAGTGATTGAAGTGTAATTGACCATTACTCATGAAATCTTCTATTACTCACTACATGGTCATTACTCAAAAATCTATTGATTACATTCCATTACCATTCCCCAATATCCCAGTCTGCAAGAAACGGAAGAACATGTGTAAGCCCTGTAATAAAAAAAAAATAATATTCGCGCGTGTATTGTCATATTCCTGAAGCAATGGCCCGAGAAATCCCTCTCTGGCCATTGCTGGAATAGCGTCTGTTTCTTGAACTTATGCGGGAGTGTGTCTATTCTTTCCGTTCAATGAAAGCTATCACGTAAGTACAGCAACATGACAGTCCTTTATTTAATCTGGGTCTTCCCTAAAACTTTGGACAGTGATTTAAGATATTAAAAACGGTGAAAGTATGTTCGTTTCCAAACAGTATTGTTTACATTTCATTCGACTTGATAGCCTCGTTTGTCACGCAATTAGTTTTACTGCAGTATTCTGCTATGCACGGGTTAATTAGGCATAATAAAATCGTAAGCCATGACGTAACGTTATGTAAACATATTTGGTCCAATATCGGCACTCGTTTTAAATGTAAAGCTTTTGTAGGGCAGCTAGTGATTGATTGGTAGACGGACTACTGACCAATCAAAATTTAAACAAGCCAACAGTGAGGCTGATGTCCTCCGCCGAAATCCCAAAATAAATAGAAGACACATATTAATTAATCGCACATTTATTTTTTTTCAATGTATCAAGCAATCAAACTGTACACGAAGTGTCATCCAAAAGTGTTTTATAGAGGAAAATGCTAAAACTGACGAGAAAAATGAAAATGTATCCTAGTTAGGGGACCCTAAAGGCAGACAAAAGGGCCCCTCTGGCCAAGGGAAAGGGCCCTCGTGTCCAAGTCAATCGTTTCTATACACTTTTACAGTCGAATCCATTACTACCGGTAAATGAGAATGCAGTCATTGTATTGGCATAAAAATCATCAATCAAGATGAACCTAAGTTATCTTGTCCCAAAGTATCAACCAATCAAATTGCTTATCTCTGCTTACCCTAAGCGGAAAATGCTCATCTTCGAACTCCATCAAGGCATTGACCTAATAAGCATATACATCAAGATTGAACATTTTAACTCAACTAGAAGGAGAGTTATTGTGTTTCAAAGTCTCGACTACTCTCGACCAATCAAATTGCGTATCGCTCTGCTTACCATGAGCGGAAAATGCTCATCTCCGAACTCCATCAAGGCATTGACCTAATAAGCATATACACCAAGTTTGAACATTTTAGCTCCATTAGAAGGAGAGTTATTGTGTTACAAAGTCTCGACCAATCAAATTGCGTATCGATCTGCTTACCCTGAGCAGATAATGCTCATTATCGAACTTAGTCAAGGTATTACTATAATGAAACTATACACCAAGTTTCATCACTCTCACTTAATTAGAACTAAAGTTATCGTGTCCCAAAGCATCAACCAATCAAATTACTTATCTCTGCTTACCCTAAGCGGAAAATGCTCATCTTCGAACTCCATCAAGGCATTGGCCTAATAAGCATATACACTAAGTTTGAACATTTTAACTCAATTAGAAGGAGAGTTATTGTGTTCCAAAGTCTCGACCAATCAAATTGCTCTGCTTACCCTGAGCAGAAAATGCTCATTATTGAACTTAGTCAAGGTATTACTGTAATGAAACTATACACCAAGTTTCATCACTCTCACTTAATTAGAACTAAAGTTATCGTGTCCCAAAGCATCAACCAATCAAATTGCTTATCTCTGCTTACCCTAAGCGGAAAATGCTCATCTTCGAACTCCATCAAGGCATTGACCTAATAAACACAAACACCAAGTTTGAACATTCTAGCTCAATAAGGAAGAGAGTTATTGTGTCCCAAAAAGTGTGACGGACAGACGGACAGAGGGACAGACAGACAGACAGACAGACGGACGGACGAACCCATTTTAATAGTCCCCCAACTTTCTTCGAAAGGCTGGGGACAAATAACAATATCCACTCATAATAGCAATGTGTAGTATGGTGTATTGTATACTTTTCATGAAATGGGGTTTAACATTCTACTTCTACTTTCCTGCGTCGACCGGAGAGAGAAGGAAGTGAGGTTTAACGTCCACTCGACACAAACTAGGTCATTTCGGGACTTACATATGCTTTACTTTTATTTCAATAATTCGCTTGCGCGTAGGGGTCTTTAGCTATGAGAGGAAACTGGAGTATCCGGAGAAAACCCACAAGGATGGACAGGCGACCCTACTCCTCACCACATACAAACCACGCCCAGATTCGAAACCACGCCCGTTGACTCAATGGCAAGCTGCATCGGCCGGTCTAATGAAGACGGGCATATGCCATGATATTTCACATGGGTATCGGCGCTACGGTCTTCTGTATCCAATTCCAACTGTCAAGAGTTATTTTACGTGCACGCCAATATATACATTCAACACCGGAAATGTGTATCTCCATCAACACCGGGACCCGAAGCCCTGTATAGGGAAAGTTACAACTCATTAACGGGCACCATTTTGGGTCCCAACTATGACGCCATAAAAACTATGACGTCATGGTGTCATATAGCTTTACTTAACGTAACGTTTTATTTTTTTCTTGGTATAACATAGAACTAAAATACTAACCGGAACGCCCACCGTGTGACATCACTACCTTATGTGACGGCGGGCCTCTAGTGCAGATATCGGGCACAACGTAGGCTACAACTAGTTGTCTCCAGTCGTAGGAGTAGAAATCGTGCGACTCAGAGAAACTGGAGACAACTGGACAGCGACTGGTTGGCGTCCGACTTACACCAGTCGAAAGAGCGCTTAGGTTGCCCAAGTAGTTACGACTTAGGCCTTTCAGTTCCACCTGAGCGTAAAACAATCGCCGATTTCGAGTCGCCGTCAGTTTTATCTCGTAGTAGGGCGACATCAGCTGGACTTTACGGGATACAATTTATCCTATACAAATTGCAAAAGAATAGTTCGGATATTTCAGATAGAGTCCCTAAACCATGATGTATCCTGTGGTTCGGATAGAGTCCCTCTAAACAATCATGTACCCTGTAGTTCGGATAGACCCTCTAAACCATGGTGTGCCCTTTAGTTAGATGTATCCCGTAGTTCAGATAGTTTCCAATTCATAAACTACCCTGTAGGCTATATATGATGTACCCTGTAGTTCAGATAGGGTCTCTAAACCATGTTTACACTGTAGTTGGGATATACCATAGTTTTGTAAATATGAGGTCGATCGTCAAATGAATATGAATTTTACGATATGTTAATCCTGAAATGACATATTTATTTTCTTAAATGAATATAATATGTTAACGCGCTTTAAATATCTGGTGTAGAAAAGTCGAGGTATACAATGGTAGCCAAGCATAGATGTTTAATGTCAATTATGCATACACTTTAATCAGCTCGACGAAAAATTATATACAGTTGGTTTAACGTGAATAGATAGATATATTAATAATCTACGTTGCATAAATGTGTATGTACCGTTCGGTTGAATCATATCATAGACAGGTGTACTTGTTCTATTGTTCCTTTTAGCCTTTGAATTTTCTTGTTTCACATTTAGTGCTTTTATAGATGTTACAAAAAGCCAATAAAGGTTGAGATGGGTGGATATGCTCGAGACAATTTGTAACAAATGTGATATATTTTTGATATTGGTTGAGCATCAGAACAACGTCATTCTTTCTTTTTTTTGAAAATGGTAGTGTGTGTGGGGGGGGGCAAATACCCAAAGGAGTCGAAAAAACTCAAAGCTAACTGCGTTCCATTCATTGTCTAGGGACTATCCGCGGAATGCATGTCTTTGTATGTTAAATTTGTGTCGTTTATATATTAGACAAATTAATATTATTATTTACACATAGGCGGGGGTGATAACGTTGTACCCCAAATAAATTGCAAAGGAAACCAGAAAGTTACGGAGAGCGAAACATATGCCCGAAACACATGTCGCGCATGGGCATAAAATAGTGAGTAGGCAATTACTTGGGACCCAAAATGGCGTCTTTTTACACCTGACGTCTTATATTCATGATGAAATTTCTGGCTTCACAGTTGTTGCAACTTTATCTATGTATGGCTTTGCTGGGACCGATCCCGTGACCTCAAACCTAGTGAGGTATAATTCGAAAAGCTATAAAAGATGTTCAATGCACATTGCAACGTAATGCATAGCCTGAATCACATTTACTTATTTACTATATATTTAAAGGAGCTAAATCGCTAACATTTGGGACCTAGAAATGGACTCAAGTGGATCGCAATACATATAATACTGTGATATAAATGTATATAAACTGATTTGCATTCAATTGTTTCCGTTTTTACTCCAATTTCAAATCAGTTATGTTCGGCGAAATAAACCAGAAGTGTCAACCGAAGGCATTTTTTTAGCGTCTAGTTATTCCAGTCTACATGCGCCGTTTGATTTTGGTACAATGATTTTAGCCTCGTTCGTCGAGTCTCTTGCTAGAACTGGTTCTGAAACGCATTATGGTACACGATTCGTGTACCAATGGTAAAATATTTATTTTGTCTTAAATATTGGATATCAGAAGCCCATCTTTTTCCGGTAAGATCACATCATCAATTTTGATTTAAATTGACAAATAATTCGTGTTTTCTATGTTGAAGATTTTGGAAGATATTGAGTTAAAGACTTGGCTCCTTTAAATATAGTTAATGTGATTCACGCTATGCATTTAATGTGCATAACATTACACTAAGTTTAGACGACCTAGCATGCTATTTACACCTGAATACAAATTCCGAGATACCGGACTGTAGGGTATTCATTATCAAAGCGATTTAAGCACTTATTGAAATTCATTGCTATTTTACTAGTGAGCCGGGTCAGAATTACTTCATTCGTCCTCTAGTATTGTGCGTCTAAACAACAAGAACCATCCGAGTCATTTTATTAGAATGATTCTTGCCTGGTTGACGTTGATGTGGTCTCTATGGCAGGTATCAGAAGCAGACATATCAGAAGTTACAGTAGAAGGTGAGTTATAAAATAAATGTTTTAATGGTTCTGCTTTTCTGCGGGCCATATGTTGTCAATATGTTGATCATAATATTATCATAATTATCATAGAAATAAAATGTTTTGCAGTAGCCCCCTGTGATTAAAGGACCTTAATGGCTATTCTGTGGCATCTTGAAATGGACACATATGAATTGCAACGAATATAATAATGTATTATGAATGTATATATAATATGATTTACATTCAATCGTTTCTGTTTCTTCTGTAATTTCTAATCATCAGTTATGCTCGGTAAAATACATAAAGTGGCAGTCTTTGGTGTCTGTTTATTCCACTCTACTCAGGGCCGTATCTAGCGGGGATGCAGGGGTACATTGCACCTCCAGAAAAATAAGGCGCCCGAGAAATGGCGCCCCCCCCCCTCAAAAACATTGACACCCTCACAATTATAAAACAATACACGTATTTATTATCACACGGTGATGCTCTTAAGGCATTGATCAATCGTTTGGTTTTAAGGGCGTCAACACTCTTATATCACCTATGTGGGGGCTATGGGGCGCCACCACAGACGCAGATCCGAGGGGTGGTAGTAATGGGAATCTCACTTTAATATGTCTATAAGACCAGGAACGGCAAGATATGCCGAATTTTGAATCAAGATACGGGGGATGATATCACTTACCTGGTCTTTAAATAAAAGATTGTCGCCTTTAACTAAAAACTAGTTTATTGGATTTACTTAGTCATTTGCACATTTTGTTTACTAGGATTTAGTATTAGACTTGTGGGTGGTTCTGTTGGTGAAGGAAGGGTAGAAGTAAGAGGTAATGCAACAGAAGAATGGGGAACCGTCTGTCATGACCTTTGGGACAATATTGATGCCACTGTGGTTTGTCGAATGTTTGATTATAAATATGGCACGGTAAGAAGTAATATTTGTTGAGCTGGTATCGATGTTGGGGACGTATGTTCTTATACTTGATTTGGTTTATGTAAATTATACAAGCTGATTTAAACTATAAATAGACAAGGGTTTAGAAAGGGCGGAAAGGTTATAAATGTTTAAAGACGTATATATAGAAAATTATAAAAGCTTTAGTCCGTAACAGGATATTATATATAATAGAATGTTATTTTGATATATCTATAACAATGAAGAATATAATTTGTTGGATTGAATAGGTAACTTTATAAATATAGCAGTCACTGCTAGGAATATAGCAAACCTTCTTTGTAACTAGAGATTAAATTTATGGATGTGTATGCATGTCAATAAAGAGCACTATCAAGCAATACTAGGGACAATTTTTAAATACGAATTTGTTTTATAGGTAAAGTATTCCTTCCCCCGAGGCGCTGGTCCAATATATATGAATAATGTGGAGTGTAGAGGAAACGAAACGTCCTTGGTAAACTGTACTTTTCCTGGATGGGGAATCAATCATTGGCATTGCAGCCATTATAACGACGCTGGAGTCACATGCTTTAATGAAGACGGTTTGTTATTTAATTTGATATTTTGCATCCAGTCATTCAAGGGGTAATATGTTGATTCCGCCCTTTCCTTCTGTCCATCCGTAAATTTATAAATTTAACTTGTGTTATGATTACCCCGTGATTAAATAATCATACTACTACAGTTTCAGGCTCGACCGTGGAACTTTTCATTGTTAATCACAAAACTGATTTTATGTCCAATATCTTGTTGAACTCGTGTGGTACAAACACCACAGACCAAAACACTCCACCAAAAATCTTTCGGGATGTTATACCAGGGGTATAATGGGGTCTGATTTTTTTCCTAACTACAATATCTTGTGTAACTCTTGTGGTATATAAAACACCACAGAAAATCTTGCGAAATGTCGAACTTTTGTCATAATGCTTGATAGTATGAAAACCAGAGCCTGTTCTACCCAAGGACTTTGATCTTGTTGTCGTGTATGGTTTAGGTTTTGCTGTTATGATGTTTTCTATATGTATTTGCCTTACATTTTTATACGCCCACATTTTTATGTGGACGTATATTGTCGTCGCCCCTGTCCGTCCGTCCGTCCGTCCGTCCGTCCACATTTTTTTGTGAACAGTCTACAGGTCACAATTTTTATCCGATTTCAATTAAACTTAAAATATAGGTTTATCACCATAAGATCTCGGTTCCTTTCGATATTGGCATGTATCGGACTGTAACTTCATGGGTTATGGCCCCTGATTGTACGAAAAATCACGTTTTTTAGCTTGTGAACAGCGTAGAGGTCACAATTTTGAACCGATTTGGATGAAACTTGACATGTGTGTTTATAACCCAAAGATCTTGGTTCCTTTCGATATTTGCGCCAATCGGATCGTAACTTCCTGAATTATGGCCCCTGATTGTCCGAAAAATTGCCCTTTTTAGCTCGTGGTCCCTCTGGAGGTCAAAATTGTTATCCGATTTAAAAAACCGTTTGATTATATCACCGTTCCATGGTTATGAAGGTCGAGTTCGAATTTCGTGAAAATCGGACCAAAATTGACGGACAAAATGGCCGCCATTTGTACGCGAATAGTGTGAAAATATGTTAAATCAAGGTTGTGAACAGTGTAGAGGACACAATTTTGAACCGATTTGGATGAAACTTAAAATGCATGTTTATAACCCAAAGATCTTGGTTCCTTTCGATATTTGTGCCAATCGGATCGTAACTTCCTGAATTATGGCCCCTGATTGTCCGAAAAATTGCCCTTTTTAGCTTGTGGTCCCTATGGAGGTCAAAATTGTTATCCGATTTAAAAAACCGTTTGATTATATCATTGTTCCATGGTTATGAAGGTCGAGTTTGAATTTCGTGAAAATCGGACCAAAATTGACGGACAAAATGGCCGCCATTTGTACGCGAATAGTGTGAAAATATGTTATATCAAGGTTGTGAACAGTGTAAAGGACACAATTTTGAACCGATTTGGATGAAACTTGAAATGCATGTTTATAACCCAAAGATCTTGATTCCTTTCGATATTTGCGCCAATCGGATCGTAACTTGCTGAATTATGGCCCCTGATTGTCCGAAAAATCGCCCTTTTTAGCTTGTGGTGCCTCTGGAGGTCAAAATTGTTATCCGATTTAAAAAAACCGTTTGATTATATCACCGTTCCATGGTTATGAAGGTCGAGTTAGAATTTCGTGAAAATCGGACCAAAATTGACGGACAAAATGGCCGCCATTTGTACGCGAATAGTGTGAAAATATGTTAAATCAAGGTTGTGAACAGTGTAGAGGTCACAATTTTGAACCGATTTGGATGAAACTTGAAATGCATGTTTATAACCCAAAGATCTTGGTTCCTTTCGATATTTGCGCCAATCGGATCGTAACTTCCTGAATAATGGCCCCTGATTGTCCGAAAAATTGCCCTTTTTAGCTTGTGGTCCCTATGGAGGTCAAAATTGTTATCCGATTTAAAAAACCGTTTGATTATATCATTGTTCCATGGTTATGAAGGTCGAGTTGGAATTTCGTGAAAATCGGACCAAAATTGACGGACAAAATGGCCGCCATTTGTACGCGAATAGTGTGAAAATATGTTATATCAAGGTTGTGAACAGTGTAGAGGACACGATTTTGAACCGATTTGGATGAAACTTGAAATGCATGTTTATAACCCAAAGATCTTGATTCCTGTCGATATTTGCGCCAATCGGATCGTAACTTCCTGAATTATGGCCCCTGATTGTCCGAAAAATTGCCCTTTTTAGCTTGTGGTCCCTCTGGAGGTCAAAATTGTTATCCGATTTAAAAAAAACGTTTGATTATATCACCGTTCCATGGTTATGAAGGTTGAATATGAATTTTGTGAAAATCAGACCAAAATTGACGGACAAAATGGCCGCCGTTTGTACACGAATATTGTGAAAATATGTTATATAAAGGTTGTGGACCTTATAGAGGTCACAATTTTGAACCAATTTTGATGAAACTTGACATGTATGTTTATAACCCAAAGATCTTGGTTCCTTTCGATATTTGCGCCCATTGGATCATAACTTCCTGAATTATGTCCCCGGATTGTCCGAAAAATCGCTTTTGTTCGCTTTTGGTCCCTCTGGAGGTCAAAATTATTATCCGATTTAAAAAAAACGTTTGACTATATCACCGTTACATGGTAAAGAAGAGAGAGTTTGAATTACATGAAAACCGGACTAGAATTGACGGACAAAATGGCCGCCGTTTGTACACGAATAGTGTGAAAATATGTTATATCAAGGTTGTGGACAATATAGAGGTCACAATTTTGAGTCGATTTTGATGAAACTTGACAGGTATGTTTTAAACCCAAAGATCTTGGTTCCTTTCGATATTTGCGCCCATCGGGTCATTACTTCCTGAATTATGTCCCCTGATTGTACGAAAAATCACCCTTTTTAGCTTGTGGTGCCTCTGGAGGTCACAATTATTATATGATTTAAAAAAAAACGTTTGATTATAAAAACCAAACAAATTCTAATGATTTTTTGATAATTCCTTAATATGCGACAATTCTTGTTGACTGCCCGGACGATTTGGCTGCTGTGTGGGCGTATGTTTCGTTGCCTGGCAACCTATTTTTTGTATTACTGTACATATAGCTTGGTAAGGTTGGGAGAATACTCTTCGAAACGTCGCCCAAATTAATAAGTAGCTGTTTTCCATAAGTATGTGTTATAGCATATTGCTCTATCTGGTTACTAAACGTCTCTAAAATATTATAATAGTTTACCTGTTATAAGGTAGCAGAAGCTGCGGAACATACACTGGTCGGATTCGACTGTAATAGAAGGACATACATTCCACATTATTACTGTAGAAATAATTATGTGTTTTTATTTGTGGAATATCGTACTACAATTTCCACCTGGTACTTATTATTACATTGTTGTATTTTAAAGTTAAGCTTGCTGGGGGTAGCAGAACAAACAGTGCACACACTGGACGAGTTCAGCTATATTTCCGTAATAGATGGGCATCTGTTTGTGGCACTATGTTCGATGAAAACGAAGCCCGTGTTGCCTGTAGAGAACTTGGATTTGGCTATGGTAAAGCTCTAAGTCCTGGAGCGTTTGGAGATTTAAGGTTATTTGACAACACTGCTCTCGTTGGATTTAATTGTACTGGTTCAGAAGCTTCCTTAGCTAACTGTGGTTTTAATGTGCTGGACAGTTGCCATGGACGTTATCACTCCTTGAGTTATGCTTCCGTAGTTTGCAGCAATACAAACATGTCTAATCGTAAGTATTAATTAGAGATGAATAAAATATACTAAACAGGAAAAAAAACGTCTGTACAATTTCAAAAACATTTTAATCAAATCATTCTAGAAAATGGATCAAAGCAATTTTGTATGATGACACATTAGTGATTAATTCATCACAATTCCAAGACATTACGAGAAGGTTTAGAATCTCTACACAGTCTATACATCAGCATCTGGTGTGTCCACCGTGAGTCTCGATAACAGCAGCGCAGCGTCTGTACATGGAGTTTACCAGACGATTTATGAACGTCAATGGCACCTGGAACCACACCCTCAGCTTGGCGCTTTTACGATGTTATTAAGTCTCCTTTGAATTCCATCCCAAAGGTGTTCAGTCGGGTTTAAGTCCGGACTACGGGCCGGCCAGTGCATAACGTCGACACCGCTCTGCTGTAGAAAATCTCAAATAACTTTTCAGGCGGTGTGGGCACGGACGTTGTCATGCTGGAAAACGTTGTTTCGATGACGTGCTAAATGTTGTATGGCGTGGGGTCTCAGAGCTTGATCGACGTAGCCATAGAGTAGCGCACTGCTGTAATGCCGCCTTCTCTCCCTGGACCAAGATTTTGAAACACCACGGTACCCACTCTCTGGTTCAGGCCGATTCAACTCCAAACCATTATGTTTAGACCCCACCCCCCACCCCGCCCCATGAGTCTCGTTCCATGACACATTGGTCAGAATAACGCTGGCCACGTTGACGCCATATTCCAGTCCTGCCATCTGCAGTTGGTAAGCAATACCGACCCCCCTCTGTGAACAGCACTGTTCTCCATTGCCTGTGTCGCCAGTTCTGGTGTTTCTGGGCAAACTGTAGACGCTCACGTCGATGGCGAGGGATGATGATCGGTCAACGGTAAGGACTACGGCAAAGGGGTCTCTCTGCTGAGACGTCGGATCACTTTATCGGTACTGATGGGTCATCCGTGTGTTCCCACTGTCTGAAGTGCTGTCTCTGATGCCTGTTTGAAGGAATCCTGCACGTGCTGTCGCACAACATGGCGGTCTTGCCGCCTTGTGGTAACCCTTGGTCTAACAGTTCGGGGGCGATCATCCGTGGTGCTCATGGCTCGAAAGCTGAAGACTGTAGATGTTCCGTACATTGACCTGGGCAGTGTGGCCAGCGTCGAGTCTTCCAAGCGCCTGGTTCCTCTGAGCTATCGCATTTTATAGGGCGTTTTTAAGAACATTTCCTGGTTTCAACTCTGTGTTTGGGAAGGAGCCTTATTGCTCAGGTAAAGTTGGAGATGTGATCACAAATATACAAAAAAACATTTGGCAAGTTTTATGCAATGCGTCTATTCAGAGTAATATACCAACCTGAGGTTTCTTTTGCTGCTTAATATATATACAGGGCCCCAGACTAATGTAATACCTAACAAAATCGTCGTCCAGAATAAACATTACCACGCCAAAGAGAAATTATTCAATAAAGAACTTGTAGTTAGCAAAGATGAAAATTCAAACTTATTAAACAATATGATCCAAATTATAAGGGATTTCTGTGTATGCTTTCTTTTAGACCCTATTTATTATGCGTTTGGCGTGTGCGTCCTGAAACGGCTAATAGTTTTTAGTAGTACTTAGAAGTGCAGCGATACCCCAGGCCATGGTACGTTGCGCAACTTGATTCATATCCCACGATAGATTGATATCGCGATATGGGAAATCAATTTTAAAAATGCTGTTAAATTTTAATAGTCTTTATTCTACTTTAGCACCCAATAACACATTTCACAGTAGATATCGCATGTGTGATACATTACATAATGTATTGCGATGTCTCCTTAGGAGATATCGCTTTACATGAATTTTATTGGTCAATCAAAAAGGAACTACTTTCTTTTATTTTAAAGAAATGATTCATACCCCACGATAGATTGATATCGCGATATGCGAAATCAATTTTAAAAATGCTGTTAAATTTTACTTTATCACCCAGTAAAACATTTGACAGTAGATATCGCTTGTGTGATAAATTACATAATCTACTGCTATATCTCCTTAGGAGATATCGCTTTACATGAATTTGATTGGTCAATCAGAAAGGAACTACTTTCTTTTATTTTAAAGAAACCACTTATTTTAAACAAAAAGGTGACTTTTGTTTTTGTTAAAAAGAAATTGTTATTTAATTGACCTTGAATGAAATACTGGGTCAATATATAGGACTTTGCAATAGCGAAACTGATGTATCACTACGGTGTAATGTAATTAGATTCAGCGAATAGTAATAACCAGTATTTGTTCGATTACTAAATTCCATTGAAACAATACACTATTCAAGTATGTCATGTAAAATCAATTCCCAGCTCGACTTGCTTAACCAGACTGATGACATTTTAATCTTCACGAAATATCAATAATAAGCCACTCCACGTGCCGAAAACGCCGTGACAATCGCTGAAAGTAAAAAAAAAATGATTATTTTGGCCATGGACTTTTTTACGCATTTAAACGACTGAATGTTGGTCTACTTTTGTGAAATCATTATTTGGATAACCAGTGGCCACACGGGCCATAGGCGTAGATGTCTATTCCCGATTTGGGGAGGAGGAGGCTACTTCCAAGGAAAGTTTCTGTGTAACCCGGATGTACAGAATGAATCAATCATTAACTAAAACGAGTCTTCCTCAAACATCATTGCGCAATGTCAATATTATTATAGTATTCAAAACGTACACCGTGGGCGATTTCATTATACAATTATATTTCTATGATAAATGGTCTCCTTCTCTGATGTTTGTGCCCGAAAAACGGAAATACGTTGACCGCAAAATGGACGGTTTACCGAATCCCAGCCCCACCCGGGCTCCCAAGCCTATAATACGTACAATCGTTGCAGCCCTGGTAATCATTTAAAGAAATACGGTTTATATTCTTCTTTATTAATATATCGATACATTGGGAGATCATATCTGTAATATTGTTTGATTTCACAAGTAATATTTTCCCCTTTTGTTTTCTTAAAACAAGTCCGACGTTGAAATTACATTAATCAATACATCAATTGATTCTACGTTCTTTAATATTCCTTCACTTTCAAAAGGTTTCAGTGTATCCATTGATGACAACTTCCCATCTAAAGTTACTGTCAACATGTATGGTATAAATGGTACGGTGTGTTCTGATGGCTGGGGTGATGAAGAAGCTAATGTAGTATGTAAACAGACAGGCTTTAGATCTGGTATAGCTCTTGGATCAAGCACGTCATATTATTCCACTACCGTTCCTCATCTTTTGTCCGACTTTAATTGTACAGGAAATGAAAATGACCTACAGAACTGTTCACGTTCTAAAGTTATGCCTTCATCTTGTTCATCAAAAAGATCTGAAGTAAAGATTGTATGCTTCAATACGGATAATGGTTAGTGGGAACAATACAAAATACGTTACTGTATCTTATTAGCACTCCATATATCACTGTAGTAACGTCTGAACCCTTTTTGTTATCTTGAAATGCAACCTTTGCTGAACCGAAGTACGACAATGAAAATGAATTAGATTGTAAAAAATTGTCAATTTTAGAATGTAACCCAGTGATCAATATATGAACAATATATAAGGATAACCCACTTTTTTGTTATTTTTTTATTTTATTTTTTAATTTTTTTTTTTTTTTTTTGTTTGTAAACACTGAAAATGTTGTAAGTATTGACAGATTATGTTCAAATTCAGCATAACTTGTCAATAACAGGGTGGTGCCTATTTATATTTTTTCATCATTTTAAAAAGTACAAATCTCTTGTTCTTTCGGGTAAGTTGAATTGCTGTTTTCCATAAAAGGCTGTTGTGTGCGCGTTTTTTCCACACTAAACGTGGTTATCTTTTTTAACTATATTTTGCAGCTATCCAAATGAAGCTGACTGGAGGAATATCTGACAGCCAGGGTATCGTTAATATTAAAACCAATGGTCAATGGGGAACCATTTGTGATAGCTCTTTTAGTACCAGTGCTGCTAGAGTAGTGTGTAGACAATTGGACTACTTTGATGGAACTGCTGAACCCGTATCACTGTATGTTAACGGAACTAGACGTGTATATTTAGATAGCCCGAGGTGTACTGGTTCAGAGAGTAAAATATGGTACTGTCCGAGTTCAGGATTCAATGTTACTACACCATATTGTTTACGCCATAACCTTGCTGCCACAGTTTCATGCACGAGATACGGTATGTTTCGTGGCGCTAGTCATCTTTTTGTTCAAAATTCCGCCACTATCTATCTTTTCAAAAACTTACGAAACCTAAAGCAAGAATTAAGATTATTTTGTTTAGTATTTCGTTGGGAAGTTTAATTGTACAATGGAATTTATTTAACCGGAGGTGATTTCAAATGCACAGACCAATTTTTAATAACCATAATTAAGTAGTTTGTTAATAATCGAAGAAAAATCCGTTTAAAATTTACGACGGTTCAAACAGTAAATTACACAGTATTTTATACGGCACAAATAATATCAAATTCTTAAGTACACTAGTTTAAAATCATGGGGTATACTTACAGATTGTCATAGATGTACACAATGTCACAAAAACACGGAAATAAACATGTCACCAAGACAAGCATTTGCCATGAAGACAAGAAGATTATTTATTGTCACCAAGAGAAGCAATTATTAACCTAAGACTTTTACATTAACACATTTAAAAATACGTGTATCCAACAATTAGACATGTTGCTTACTTCTTAATAAACTTCAGGAATAGCAACTAACAAATTCGGAATATCTACTTCAATACCCTACCGTGAACTAAAACTTAAACAAAGCTCGATTTCCACATAGTCACATCCACACGTCTTGTGCATCGCCGATTGCTTTATTATTGGACAATCAGTACAGTTTTTTTAATTTAATGCATTTATTGCAGTCTGGATAATGACTAAACAATCTATGGGTACATAAAAGGGACATTTCAATAATCCTCTCAAGGGACAATACGTATTGGTGTATCGTACTAAAATTTCGACCTGGGTACTAATCGTTATTTTTTTTTTAATTATTGTGTTTTAAAGTTAAGCTTGTAGGCGGTAGCAGAACAAACAGTACATACACTGGTCGAGTACAGTTTTATTTCCGTGATAGATGGGCATCTGTGTGTAGTACTATGTTTGATGACAACGAAGCCCGTGTTGCCTGTAGAGAAATTGGATATGGCTATGGTAAAGCACTGTATCCTGGTGCGGTTGGTTTTTTTAGTTCAACTGACAATAATACTCTTGGTGGATTTAATTGTACTGGGTCAGAAGCTTCCTTAGCTAACTGTAGTTTTACTTCTGTGCTGTACAATTGTCATGGAGGTTACCAATCCTTGAGTTATGCCTCCGTCGCTTGTAGCAATACAAACATGTCTAATCGTGAGTATTAATTAGTGAAGAATAAAATATATATTAATATCGCAGACTTATGTGCTACCGGACAACGTATGCAAGGGCGGGTCCAGGGGGAAGGGGGTCCAAACCCCACCCTGCTCAGCTATATAAAATAGATAATGCCTATATCAGTATACACATGATTTCTCTGTTCAAAAAGCTCAATTTGTATGTATGCCTCTGTAATTTAGAGACGATGATGTCAGATTACCGTAACAGAATCCTGGCAAACTCCCTCCTGCAAAAATTCCTGGATCCGTTCCTGGTTATCCAGGATAAATCACACCATAGACGGCTTATGCTATAAAGATCTTGTATTTAACAAAGATATTCAAAAATATTAACCATTACAATCTTTTATGATTCAAATTATAATGTGAATATGCTTTCTCTTTGGGCGCCTGTTTATTGGGTATGTGTTGGACGTTACTCTTTATCATCCAGAAAAATATTCTACGAATATTATTCTGGATGCGTTGTCAACATTTGAGAATAATAGGTCACTGGCTAGATTATCCAGTCTTTTACATGATCATAAACAACGTCTAAGGAGTGTAACTCGTCATAAAACAAGATCTTGAAGCATACGAAATTAATTTATGAATACCATGTCAGAAAATCCATTTGATTGCATGGTAGTTCAATATCCAACACTCTTTATTTTAAATTATAAAATGTCTCTCTTCGCGGGCTTTGGTTTTGTTTATTTTTTTTTAAAAATTAATCCCAGTTCGTCGTCACGTTTCATAATTGTTTAGATTAATGCAAGAATTGTGGAATTTATTGCGGGAAGGGGTGCCACTCGGCAAATCTCGACAGATTCCGTAAACTACATCTAATCTCGGCTGTATGACAGTAAGTGATATGTACCTCCGCCCATACATTTGCGATGCCGCTATCGATTTACTTTAACAGGAAAACTTGACGCTATTACACAAATTGGGTACCTATTCGGCTAGCGACCTATTCGACCGATCGAGCTGCAACCTGTTCGTTTAGAATAAAGACAACAGTCGCCTTAACTCACATATTTATCACCCAATAAAATCCAACGTTATGTCCATCAAATGAAAGTAGAATATATTATTTTTTATCCATTCCTTTAGCTAAGATTAGAAGTGTAATTTCGTCATTATCTTACAGCTGGATCGGTCGAATAGGTCGCTAGCCAAATAGGTCGCCAATTTGTGTTCGGTATGGGCGCAGCCATATTTCATCCGGGACCTTTAAAGTAGTTTCAATATGGCGGAATTCGTCATATAGCCGAGGTTAGATGTAGGTTCCGGAGGTTACGGAATCTGCCGACTTTGCCAAAGATACTGGATAATCAACCACATTAAAAAACCAAACTCCCGGTTACGCACAGGCAATGAATGGACTTTACATCAAATACTGACAACGGTCCCAGACCCCCGTACATTGAAGACAAGGAGGTTCTGGGTGACTGAGACTAGTTGGACGTGTACGTACAGAAACCACAGATTGATTTATGTTATAATCATTTAAATAAATTTGGAAGATTATAATGTGTGTTGTATATATTATTGTAGTTTATGTATTAAAGCTCCAAACTTCAGGTTTTTACATCAATGAATCCTACGTTTTTTTTAAAATTCTCTCTTTCTCAAAAGGTTTCAGAGTATCCATTGGTGACAACTTCCCATCTAAAATTACTATTAACATGTATGGTATAAATGGTACTGTGTGTTCTAATGGCTGGGGTGATGAAGAAGCTAATGTAGTATGTAAACAGACCGGCTATATCTCTGGTATAGCCCTTGCACCAAGCACATATTACAGCTTCAGCACCTATCCTCGTCTTTTATCCGGATTTAATTGTACTGGAAAGGAAAATGACCTACAGAGCTGTTCTTATTCTACAGTTATACCGTCATCGTGTTCATCTGAAAGATACGGAGTAAGCGTCGTATGCTTTAATACGGACAACGGTTAGTGAGAACAGTAAGAAATGCTTAACACTCCATATTGCTGTAGTAAGTTTGTAAACGAGCGTCTGGCATAATGCACGTTAAACAAATTATTTCTGTTCCTGAGTAATAGCCCTTTAATTAGCGTAATTTGGCCTATCCGCTTTTTGCAGGCCTCATTATTTGTCTTAACGGTTAAACTTCAATGCTGTCTATTGCTATCATTTTTTCGAGACAAAGCTGCTGTGTGTGCGTTTTTCCACACTTTGCGTGTCTATCTTTTAACAATCTGTGTTCGTTCATGGCAAATCTGTGTTCGTTAAACATTTTGTAATTATATTTCACAGATATCCAAATGAAGCTTACTGGGGGAATATCTGACAGCCAGGGTATCGTTAATATTAAAATCAATGGCCAATGGGGTACTATTTGTGACAGCTCTTTTAGTACCAGTGCTGCTAAAGTAGTGTGTAGACAATTGGGCTACTTTGATGGAACCGCTCAACCCGGATCATTGTATGGTAATGGAACTGGACTTGCGTACTTAAGACGTCCTAGATGTACTGGATCAGAGAGTAAAATATGGTACTGTCCGAGTTCAGGATTCAATGTTACAACACGATCTTGTTTAAACCAAAATCGTGATGATGCCAGAGTTTCATGCACGAGATACGGTATGTTTCGTGGTGCATTATTTTTTGTTTGAAATTCTGCCACTCTCTATTCTTTCATAATTTTATAATTTTATGAATACCTTAACTAAGAATTAAGACAGTTGTTCTAGAGTTATTGACCTTTTATCTGGTGTGATTGCGATCACAGATCTTGTTCGTCATCATTTTATCGGTAAACGTTTTTTTCCATCCACTGGAGCCAGGTGTTAGGATAAGGGTTAGGCTTGGCCCAGGGATAGGGTTAGGGCTAGCCCTGTCTACATCTCGAGACTGACGAAATCTGCAGGCCACAGCCCTTATCCTAACCCACAATCCACATATTATGACGTCATAACACCTGGCTCCAGTGGATGGAAAAAAACGCATACCGAACCCATTCATTTTCAACAAGCTCCATTAAAGTTTCAATGCGGCATTTGTACTCTCGCTAAAGTATAACGACTCAATAGCGATCAATCTCTATTGTTTGGTGCCGAAAATATACAACACTATTATAAAGAGAATGGTAGCGTAAATACACGAGTAAGTACATGAATAGTTTAATATAACCATTCCGCCCTTTTGCCACGGCAGCGGCTGAACTCGAATGAGTCCATTCGCCCCCTCTCCCCCTCTCTCTCTCTCTCTCTCTCTCTCTCTCCCTCTCTCTTGACATAATATTTAGTTTCCTGTTTACCAGGTCATTGTATGTATACCTGACCCCATACATATTTGAGGGTCAGGTTATAAATATCGGATCAATTTATTCTGAAATTCCAAAACAGTTCAGTTGAAAAGATAATATCGTATAACGACTCAATAGCGATCAATCTCTATTGTTTGGTGCCGAAAATATACAACACTATTATAAAGAGAATGGTAGCGTAAATACACGAGTAAGTACATGAATAGTTTAATTTTACCATTTCGCCCTTTTGCCACGGCAGCGGCTGAACTCGAATGAGTCCATTCGCCCCCTCTCCCTCTCTTTCTCTCTCTCTCCCTCTCTCTTGACATAATATTTAGTTTCCTGTTTACCAGGTCATTGTATGTATACCTGACCCCATACATATTTGAGGGTCAGGTTATAAACATCGGATCAATTTATTCTGAAATTCCAAAACAGTTCAGTTGAAAAGATAATATCGTACGTATGCATGCATTATCAACACCAGCTGGAGGTCAATATGCGTACGTAACTAACGTACGAAAGTTAAATGGAAGTTGGCTTTTTTTTTGCGCGCGCGTATACAATGAATGGCCATTTTGCGCAGTAATCCCAGTCAGAATTTGGCTATTTGTTTTTAAAATTGCGTTAAAGTTTTAATTTTTTTTTTTAGAACTGAAATAAATTAACTATTAGTCAATCCCCACTTTAAAAACATCAACAGAATTGATTGTGTATATCTGACATAGACACGACCGAAGCACAAAATAGTGCCAATACGTCAAATCTAAATTTGTAATGTTATTTTTGTGAAAAATCATTGGAAGATGCAAGACGTTATGGCTGTACGGATTATATAGTCCTAAAGGCTTCAAGAAGGCTATTGTTTACAATGCAACATTGTGTTGACCGTAGAAATATATAAATATATATATTTCTATGGTGTTGACATTTGTTTGTTGACATGACCTCATGACCTGTGACGTTTAGATAACGTCATATGGATATCATGGCTATTCACTGTGTCAGAGTCACTTCTTTGCAGGTAAGGTGATTCTGTCGTTCAGATTGGTCAATTATAGTTTCACTGTATCTAAAAAATAGAAATTTGAGCGCTTTGTCACAAATGGGTCACACTGCTTATGTTATTTATAAGTTTATATTTACATTCTTTTTTAAAACTTTCATAGTAATCTTTAATCAATTTTGTTTACCGGATTACGCGAGCAGTTCATAAAGAATGACAGTCGGTTGCGTCTGGTAGCTCCAGTCTACATCTGTCTATATCATAAGTACTATTAGACATTTCACTTACGCACTGACGTTTAACCTCGTTCATCAAGGTGGCGGCATGTGCCGATTTTAAAATTGTTCACAGTGTCTTAAAGGGACAATCCCGATAAGAACAGAGTCTCAAAAATTAAAGTCCGAGTATTTATGAAATTTATGGACCAAAATATAGTGGAATGGTGTATTTACCTTGTCTCAAAATTTCAGCTCAAAATATTGAGTCGTTTGGACGTGAACGTCAACACTGCTTATCCGGACACGTAACCCTTTTAAGATTTCGGGTCAATTTTTTCATTGGGTGACCTGATAATCGATTAATATTTCTTGAGAGGTCTATACAGTGAATGACCGATGCTCTGTACTTGATAACAAAAGGTAAATTTCACCTACATATTATTTTTATAGAAAAAAGTCTGGTTTTATCCAGATACTGTATAATAAAACGTTCTCCATTTCCAGATGAAGACTGTCAGGTTTAAGTTATTTACAAGCGTATCACAAATATCGGGTTAGTAGATGGGCCTTAGGGTATGGATTTTAAAGGATTTTAACACAAAATTAAGCAGTTTTATTCCCCAAAAAGTTATCGGGATTGGCACTTTAAATATTTGATATCAGGGACCTATAAATGACACACAGGCCCTTTATTGCATCTAGATTTGTGACCTTTGAATGCTGCAGTCACTTCTATTTGCGGTTGGCCGTGTGTATCTGATGTGGGCGTATGTATCGTTGCTAGCAACCTGTCTTGTCTTTTAGTGCGACTTCAACCCGATCCACAATTTGGATCAATTCACTTGTACGACTCATCAACAGGAAGATATGGTTTGGTTTGTGCCGACAACTTTACAAATGTTGATGCCACAGTAACCTGTAATGAACTTGGCTATGAATATGGTATAAGTATCTGTTGTTCGGCCTTTGTTCCACATGATTATGTGGTTATCGTAAGATCCAAGATAGCATGCACTGGGCGTGAACCATCATTGATAAACTGTAGTTATGAACGTAGCTTACGTTACTGCCCTACTAGACACTATGCTTCTGTTGCGTGCTCTAATACTTTACCAGGAAAAGGTAAGATATTATTATATATTTCTTGTCTAAAAGATAGCGTTGTGTAGTCCATAGTTTTAACTAGCATGGTTAAACAGATTTCTAAAGATCTGGTTGGCTCGTAAGGTCTATGCACCAGTTCTGAATCTGGCGCGAACACAGAAGACATATGTTCCGGAATGAAATAGTGAGCGATAGGAGGTGTGCAAGCTTATTTTAGCTCTAAAAGCCTGTCTGGCACGATTACGTCACTGGTCGACGTAAACTATATTTATTGTGTAGGTTAATGTGCGCTGTTAAGGTAATCCAATCGTGTGTCGATAGTTACGTGTCGTAAAGGTAGTCTACTGCCAAACTCTACACTACAGAAAAATCGACGCAGATAGTAACGCAGTGTTGCGACGCGTCTGGTTTGTGTAGACCTTTGTGGCAACTGACGTCCAAACACTGGCGGATTTACACCCACTGGTGCAAGTGTTGCGAAAGTCTACCGTGTTTCATTTTGGATTTTTCATAGAGTTAAACTACGGAAAGGCAACGCGTAACTATTAGCGTCATTATCGGATTCAAAATATAAATGGAACTTTTAGTATAAAAACTGTACTAATATAATTTGTCAGCGGGTTCAAAATCTAAATGAATTTTTTGTTTCTACGGTAATTCTGTATAATAATGTAGTAGTAGTAAAGTGTTGAAAATAAACCAGATGAAAGAAATTCCGATTTGAACATTAGATATTTTTGTAGCCCCCCCCCCCGACAAAAAAACCAAAAAACAACACGTATATATAGCTTTGTATAATTTTCAAAAAGTATAGAATTTTATCTTTTGTTTTTTTTACACGTTGTCAGCATACGAGTTACAGATTGGTTCAAGTTCAACAAACCATGGGCGAGTCCATGTAACGTATATGGGTATACAAGGTTTCATTTGTTCTGTTGGATTTGACGATAATGATGCTACTGTTATCTGTAAGATGAAAGGATTCCCTAATGGGTTTGCTTATGTGGATATAAAAGACCAATTCAGGGTGTCCCAAAGTATGAGATGGCTATCTAATATACAGTGTACTGGCACCGAATCCTCTTTAGAAAGTTGTGCTGGTGTGGTTTGGGGTGATTTACAAAATTCTTCTTGGTTTTCCAATGCCGCTGTTTACTGTTATCAGAATACAGGTATTATTATTCATTGTAGCACAAATTAGAAATTTCCTCGATTCTGATTGGTCTAAAAGTGTGGTCGAATTAGGAGATAAACACTTCCTGTTACGTATTTAGAGGGGGTTTATTGTCCATTTAACCATGCTTGAATCATTAGAACACGAGACGCGACAGCGTCGAGTTGTTCTAATGGATAATTCAAGCATGGTTAAATGGACAATAAACCCCCGATAAATACGTAACAGGAACGTGTTTATCGATATTGTAGCTCAAATATTTAGTGATTTTCTTAGGAACTATTTAGGAAACATTTTTACACCTATTTCAAAAAGCCGTTATTTGCCCACGTGCTTGCGTTCATTTTTCAAAATATTCTCAACACAGATTTAGGCCGTCCTGGCTTTCCTTCAAATTTAAAATTCTGGATTCTCGAGTGTCTAGTAAATGAATTATGAAAGAAAATGCTATTCGGATATCGATATAATTTTTTTTTAACGTTTGAAGATTTTTTTAAAAGAACGGGAAATAAGTCTTACTGTGTGATTTTGAGAGACGGGTGTTAGCGTGATAGAAATAATTCCGGCCTGCTATCCGAGACTAAAAGAGGGGTAACTCTTGGCAACAAAGGTTTCTTCGCTTCGTGAGTTTCATGTAAGTTTTCAGTCTTTATTATTTTATTTGCAGACTTTTATCACAACCCAGCAGCTTGTTCGTGTTCAAACAATTGCATTTCGTACTTACATCTGCAAAAGTACTGTATAAAACTATGACAGTGGTAGCAAGCCTAAGATTTCAAGTGGTTGCTATGTATACTATTCTGACGTGTTGTCAACAAATGTCAATTTTGGCATGTTTAGATATTCAGCTGCTATTTTCGACCCCCTCATTGTATTTTTAAGCGGTTTCTTCTGACTAATGGCTTATTATTAGGTAGATCATATTAGCCAGACTTTGATCAAACCGTGATTTAATAAAAAATCCACCTGATTAAGTAAAAATTGATTGGTGAGTGAAGCTATATCCTACCAAAAAAGAAAATAAATTTGTCCATACTGTGACAGCCTAGTTACGAATATATTTAGATACCTGAAAACGGTTTTAATTAATATATGGACTGATTTTCTACTGTTTTATGTATTTCAGAAATGTGTTTTCATAAAAGATGATGTTTGAAAATGGTGTGATAGTCATATGTGCAGAATTTCTTGAAGATATTTGCCAATAAAGATTTGAGTTGAGGAAGATCATGGAGCACAAAAATGAAAAAAAGTACACTGGAATATTTATACGCAGTAATTCGCCTTGATAATTCAGAGGGGGTTTATTGTCCATTCGACCACACTTTTCGACCAATCAGAATCGAGGAAATTTCTAATTTGTGCTACAATGGACAATAAACCCCCTCTGAATTATCAAGGCGAATTACTGCGTATAAATATTCCAGTGTACTTTTTTTCATTTTTGTGCTCCATGATCTTCCTCAACTCAAATCTTTATTGGCAAATATCTTCAAGAAATTCTGCACATAGGACTATCACACCATTTTCAAACATCATCTTTTATGAAAACACATTTCTGAAATACATAAAACAGTAGAAAATCAGTCCATATATTAATTAAAACCGTTTTCAGGTATCTAAATATATTCGTAACTAGGCTGTCACAGTATGGACAAATTTATTTTCTTTTTTGGTAGGATATGGCTTCACTCACCAATCAATTTTTTCTTAATCAGGTGGATTTTTTATTAAATCACGGCTTGATCAAAGTCTGGCTAACATGATCTACCTAATAATAAGTGATTAGTCACACGAAACCGCTTAATGAGGGGGTCGAAAATAGCAGCTGAATATCTAATCATGCCAAAATTGACATTTGTTGACAACACGTCAGAATAGTATACATAGCAACCACTTGAAATCTTAGGCTAGCCACCACTGTCATACGGTATTTTTGAGGATGTAAGTACGAAATGCAATTGTTTGAACACGAACAAGCTGCTGAGTTGTGATAAAAGTCTGCAAATAAAATAATAAAGACTGAAAACTTACATGAAACTCACGAAGCGAAGAAACCTTTGTTGCCAAGAGTTACCCCACTTTTAGTCTCGGATAGCAGGCCGGAATTATTTCTATCACGCTAACACCCGTCTCTTAAAATGCCACAGTAAGACTAATTTCCCGTTCTTTTAAAAAAATCTTCAAACGTTTAAAAAAATTTATATCGATATCCGAATAACATTTTCTTTCATAATTCATTTACTAGACACTCGAGAATCCAGAATTTTAAATTTGAAGGAAAGCCAGGACGGCCTCTGTGTTGAGAATATTTTGAAAAATGAACGCAAGCACGTGGGCAAATAACGGCTTTTTGAAATAGGTGTAAAAATGTTTCCTAAATAGTTCCTAAGAAAATCCCTAAATATTTGAGCTGCAATATCGATAAACACGTTCCTGTTACGTATTTATCGGGGGTTTATTGTCCATTTAACCATGCTTGAATTATCCATTAGAACAACTCGACGCTATCGCGTCTCGTGCTCTAATGATTCAAGCATGGTTAAATGGACAAAAAAAACCCCTCTAAATACGTAACAGGAAGTGTTTATCTCCTAATTGAATGGAAAACGATGCGTACTTCTAAACAAAATGTAAAAAAAAATATTGTATTAACACTTACAAAAATGGAACTATATCAGGATAATGTAGAATATTTCAGGTAGCGTTTATCAGACCAACAATAAATTGTTTCAGTGGTATTTAATAATTGAACTGGAATATACAGATCACAATTCTATGGAAAGCAATTACTGCTTATTACTGAGCGACGTTTCATCTATCCTTTCGTTTAATGGACGTGTAATGTAATTAAAAGTTATCCCTGGTTTATCAGCATTAAACAACTATTTGTGTATACAATACTTGATAATGACTAGAGAAGCCTAATCGAAACGTAGCTCAGTAATAAGAAGTACACGTTAACAAATACAAGTCCACAATAATCTGTTATTTATTGTACCTTATAGGGTTCCAGGTTCGTTTAAAAGGGACAACCAAAGGTTCCGGACGAGTAGAGGTAGCCGTTGATGGTGTTTGGGGTAAACTGTGTTATAAGTTGTATTCCTACAGCTCTAGAAACAAGATTGCTGATATTGTCTGTCGAGAGAAGGGTTTCGAAGGAGGAATATCTACCCCTATAACAAGAAACCAAGGCACTGGTCCTGTTTATATAACTGATGTAGACTGTGTGGGAACGAAGAATTCTCTTAAAGAATGTGCAATAACCTGGGGCACAACCAGTACGTGTTACCATATTAATGTCAAGTGTCACGGACCAGGTTAGTCAAATTAATTCGAATTAAAACATGAAATTTAATAGTCGTGTATCAGTTTCTTTTATTTGATGAAAGGAATGGGCAAGACGTTCATTTGAGTGGTTGAGGGGGGGTAGTCTTTTTCAAATTAATATATATTTCTTTGTGAAATAATGAAGCCTATTGTCGACACACCAGAGGCGAGAGATATCACCCCATCGACTAGAACTGGTAATATTAATACCTTTGATCACATTCACAGTGGTACAAATTAACATTAATTACAGTTACATATCTTTATCAATATAATAATCTTTGTACTTCACGGCATGATTTGATTTAGGGATTTTTTTCCTGATTATGTCCTTAAGCACGACTACACCTGCATTTTTTAAATATATATATATATATATAGATATATATATATATATATATCGATGTTGCCAATGATAATATAGTCTCTTTATTAGTCGGCTAAGATTAGTGGAGTTCGTGAGCCGATGAGAAGCACAACACTTTTTATATCAGTTAGTTTTAGAAAATTGGGTTTCATCTAGACTGCGATATCCCTTATGCACTTCATCATATTCACTTTCAGTTTTTTTTAACAAAAAACTTAGTTTAGAGTTATGTAAGTAATAGTTATTAGCACACTTTCCGAGGTGTATCGGTGAATATCAGGACAGTTTTGGTCGGGGGCTCAGCCGAGGCGGAGCCGAGGCGGCCTACGACCAAAACTGTCCTGATATTCACCGATACACCGAGGATAGGTGCTAATAAGTTACTTACATCACATTTCTATCGAGTATTGTGAAGCAAAATGTGAAAAATAGTATTTATTATCGAGTCGTTTCAACCGAAAAGTGACAAATAATTTCAGCTCTTTTATTTATCCCTTTCTGTGCCTTACGTTACATTTCATGGTAGTATTTACACGTGCGTCTTGTTGTGACACCCCGAGCTTAAAATAGCCAAGTGTTTGTTTAGACCACATCGTCAAAACAACTTGTCTATGACGTAGAGGACTGCGATGATATTAAATGTAGTGGAAAGGAAATTCGAAACGTGGGTCATTCCTGGTCAAAGTATGCATCGGCGCATGGTTCGTCCGTTGAAATTTAATTGTAATAAAATTTATAACTTTCTAGGCGTTTTTTTTATATCCTGCTTATTTTCAAGGCTTGTGAAGTGTCTAGCAAGGGAATCACAATTAGTTAAAATAATTATTTAATATTCTCATTTATATGTTTTGCATAATAAATTAAACCAAATTATGGAATAGATGCCAAATGATATGTGTAATAATTGATTTTCGTAAAATGTTGTTACGTTGATTTAATGTCATTGTATATATTTTTGCACTGCCATGTAGTTCCTGTCGGTTTGTCATGTAGTTCCTACCGGTTTGTTTTGTTACTATGATTTTGATTAGTTGTCTCATGTACCTTAGCCAAGTGCAGTACGAAACAACTAGTTATTATTGCGATCTGGGTCGGACTAAACGTCCACTTCTTATTGCTTGATAAGTTTCTTAAACGGTAGAAAAGTATCCGTGTATCAGAAATGAACAGTACTCTTTTCACGAAAGTGTACTGTTCATTTCTGATACACGGATACTTTTATGCCATGTATAGGAAATGAACAGGACAGTTTCATCAAAGGTTGTCATTGGCAACGAGTAGAAGTGGAATGTAATTTACAATATCACCATTCGGGGTCATTGTCACGCTCATTAAAGGGACTGTCCCAATTTGAACGGAGCCTCAAAATTAAAAGTCCGAGTATGTTTGAAATTTAAGCGTAAAAATATAGAGGAATGGTATATTTACCTTGTCTCAAGTTTTCAGCTCAAAATATCAAGTCCTTAGGACGTAAAAGTACAAAATGCTTATCCGGAAACGTAACCCTTTTAAGATTTCGGGTCAATTTTTACGTTGGTTAACCTGATAATCGATTCCCGTTCCTTTAGGGGTCTATACATTGAACCTAAACATTATTTTTATGAAATAAAAGTCCGGCTTTATCCATAATACAGCTTGGGACACCGGTTCCCATTTCTAGATGAAGACTGAAGAGTTTAAGTTGATTGGAAACGTATCATAAACATTGAGTTTGTTGCACGGTCCTTAAGTAGAGTATTTTAAAGGATTTAACACAACATATTATCGGGACTGGCCCTTTAAGTCGCATCGATGCCATCCTTATCAGTGATTTTATCTGCCTAGCGGATAAACACTGTTTATCAGTGTGGAATGACAAAGTGACAATAAAACTGATCAGTTTAATATCAATACTGGAGGATGCTACTGTAATAGGGGGGGGGGGGCGAATACCATTTTATAAAATCTGTCAATAATATTATCTTTGTATATTTTTAAAAATGACACTGGGAAATCAGAATGATAAAATATAAGAAAATTTGATTACGTGAAAAAAAAATCGTATTTAAAAACACCGTATCTTGTTCACCTTATTGCACCAGCATCCTCAGTGCATATACAATAACAGAAAAATACAAACTCCATACATGTAGTATAATACAAGCACCCAGCAGGTGGGTATCCAGTGGGGAGGGGGTGTCTATACCCCTGACCTCGCGTCCTAGATGGCATTGTTCTTTAAGTGGCATTTAGTAACTGGGCCGATAAATAAACTATAACACATACTTATGGAAAAACAGCCACTGACGTTGTATTATAGTGTATTTGTCCTAGGTGACGTTATGACGTAAAGAAAGTTCACGTCCTGGGCTAAGCGACTGGCACCGATGTTTTGTTTCAATGGCATTTAGTGATTAAACTGGAATATACAAGTCACAATTCAATGGACTATAATCACTGCGTTTAGTCAAGCACCGATATTGTACATATCAATGATGTTGTGGCCAAGCGAATATTTACTGCTGACCATTTTGTATGATTATTTTACAGAACAGACTTATCGTCGTTACGCTTTTAAAACCCGTAGGAGTAGAAGCACCCCCCCCCCCACTTCCTAAGATTTAGGGAATCATTCATTTTGGGGGCAATGTATTTCATTTTTTCTGGCACAAACATCAGACAATGGGGAACATAAAATAGTTTGAGGGATTTTTTGTTTTGTGTGTGTTAGTTTTAGTTGTGTAAAATTCGTTTTAGTTAATGATTGATTCCTTCTGAAAATTCGGTTGACAAAGAAAATTTTCGGGCAAATTACTTCCGAATTAAAGAATAAAATGTCCCAGACAATGCCGTCCAAGTTAAATATATTTCAGTCAAGAGGACATATTATTATGCGGGTAAAGATGACTTTAGAGAAACGCCATACAGTTTCAGAAACATCAACCATGTAATTTAGCTGAAAGCGAAGTTGTTCTGTAACAAAATACTCATTAGGTGAAATCAGTAAAATTGTAAAATTAAAATACGTACTTTGAATTACTGGCATAATATATGCATTTTGCAGTGTGAACATCGAAATCAGCTCAGTATGATAATGAGCAACTTTTGGCATGGGTACGACATAGTACCGACTTCCGAGAACATGTTTAAAGCTAATCTACGCACAATTGGGTCGATAAACATAATAATTAAATATATTGATAATTGAAAATAATAATAATAAATAACAATAGAATTAATGTTTTTTAATGTTTAATAAACGTCCTGCCATCAATGGCAGCCATCTTGAACATGTGATAATTTTACACCAAACACGACTAATCAATCAAAATCTGCACGTGGCCCAGTTTTCCCGCCAAAAAATGACCTCTATCTTAGAAATATCTTCATACCGTTGTGGAAAATGATCTGAAATATAGTCATGACCGCCTGTTTTTATTAATACAATGCTAAATCTCTATTGATATGCCGAAAACGTTATAAATAAGTTCAAAATATACTATATACCGGAAAACAGTCGGGAAATTACAGGAAGACCCCATGTTATACTAAATACCGGAAAAGATTGGAAAAACGTTAAATACCGGAAAACATACGAAATACCGGAATCTCCCTAAATAGGCAACCCGGAGCCTGGTCCTCTGGTAAACATCGGAAAGATCTAACCCTTACCCCAACTCCCCGCACACAGAGGACCTGGCCTCTGGAAAACAACCGAAGAACATAACGCTAACCCTACCCCCTCCCCCCGCACACAGAGAACCAGACTCCGCGCTAGCTATTTAGGGGGTTTTCCATTATTTAGTATGTTTTCCGGTATTTGGGGGTTTTCTGGTATTCCGTATCATTGTGTTTTCCGGTAGGTTTCCGACAGTTTCCCGTTGTTTCCGGTATATAGTATTGCGGAAATATTATCGCAAAATGGCAACTCTTGAAATAAAGGCGTCAGTACTACAAAACCGAATCCGAAAAAATGGCAACATTGTTTGGGGTTTTTTTTATTATTATTTTTATATAATAAACATCAAACCCTTATTAGATGATTTCAACCCGAAAAACTGACATTTGCTGTTCATTTTCATATTGCAAAAAATATGGAATATTAAAGCAAACCCGATGTGTGGAAATATATTTCTTATTTTTAAAAAAAGCATAACTAGATACTTGAGATTCTGGTATTAAATGAACTTGAAGTGGACATCGATTGATTGAAATTGTTAGCCTTCGTTAAGAAAGCAAGATAAATTAGCATTTTAAGCTTTTTTGAAAATGATTACTTTTCCGCTGTTTTATATGCAATGAAAATATACATGGAATGTTTAGCATTTCAACAACAAAACGAAGAAACCATTCACATTTACACAGTTGCGCACAAATACATTCATTAGTTGTTCAACTTTTAGTATCTTGTAAATGTCTAAGTTACCTATAAAGGGATTTTTTTTTTATTGTCTGAAAATGTTGCTATATGTAACACCTGGGTTACTAGAAACTAATTACTTTTAGAGTTATTGTCTAGATCACTTTTTATCACTTTAGCCATAGACGTACGACGTGATGGAGGTGGGGGTACAATTTCAGGGAAATTGGATAGTAGGGAAGGTGGGCAATGTGAAAAACAAATATTATTCTTAATACATACCTAATTGGAAATTTTTTCGGGGACAGAGCTGAATTTCGGAAAACACTTCCGTCCCTCCCCCACTCCTACCTCCGCACCCTAATTACTTGATCCACGTGCAATTAGAAATCAATACGATATATTATATGTCCTTTTCTTCCAATAGTTCGAGTTTTGGGAGCTGAGGGTAGACCTGGCTATGGAAGGGTGGAAATGAAGCAAGGTAATTCGTGGATTCCTGTTTGTGATGACCAATTTACTGATGGGGCAGCCCGTGTCGTATGTAAGGAATTAGGTTACGCTGACGGTAAGATGCAGTGTTGTAACGCAGTTAGTCTTTCATCTTATGGCCGTACCAAACCAAGCATCACCATCACCAATTGTACTGGAACTGAATCAAGTCTTACGGCATGTCAGTATACGACAGGTGTTTGTGATTCAGGAAATTACGTTACTGTGTATTGTTCAGTGACACCCATTAAGACCGGAAGTAAGTGTTTCGGATCATTCGTCTCCTTTAATTATTGCTTCATATTCATTAATATAATTCATACAGGACACCTCAAAAAAGAGTTAACCATGTGAACTGACCATCTAGAAATATATTACATATAAAACTAACTGGGTCCAGATGAATTAAAATGCAACCATATTCGTCACATCTTTACGAATAAAGATTACCCTGTGACCAATATGTTTACGAATAAAGATAACCTTGTGTTTACCAATCAAGATTGGCTGACCCAATGGTTGAACGCGTGAGCTTTCAATCACAAGGTCTGTCAGTGAATCAAGTGGCGCGTTTCGATTCACCGCTTGTACGTGACAAGGAATAGGGTCGCTTGTGTAATATCGTGGGTTTTCTACAACTACTAAAGACCCCTACGCGTAAAGGAACTCCTGGAATAAAATTGAACCATGTGTTAGTCCCGAAATGATCTGGACTCGTAGACACTATATTTATGATAAATGATTACCCTAACCACGACCCAATCTTTACTAGTATTTCCCTAAGCCAATTCTTATCCTTTTAAGGTTACGAAAAACTCTTTCACAAAAAGTCATATTGATTTTGTTTCTCTAGACACAATAGTGAAGATAGAAGATCCTCTATCAAATAGTGTCGTAAATGCCTCTAAGTATGGTTTCTATGGACCAATATGTAATGTTGGGTGGACAGACGCAGAAGCTAATGTTACATGTAGACAAACAGGTAAACTTGGTGGTGTTGCCGTCTATGCAAGAACATATTCCAGTCAGCCCATGGTACTAGGAGGGTACAACTGTACTGGCTCTGAAATAAGTTTAGATGATTGCAGTTCTAAAGGTTTTGGTGAAGATAAAGGGTGTTCTGCTAGCTACACATACCGTAGACCAGTTGCTGGTGTTCTGTGTTATAATAATGGAGGTAAGTTCAGTTGGTGGGCTGAGAAAAGAACGTTCTTCGAAATATTGTTCACACATGTAGCATTTTTATGTATTTTATTTTAATTTTGTCTTATAGATCTTCCAACAACATCAGATCTACAAGGTAAAACAGAAATAATATACATAAGCTTACTCTTCCGGACACCTGTTACCACCGTTTGTTGTGTATTTCGTACACGATGAACAGTCCATTTGCTGACTACACTATTTTTCCTATAACGTTTTTCAGGACTTCGAATTTTGTCTAATGGTTTGAATTGTTCGTACTTTTTATTTTATTTATACATAACTACTTTGGTAAACAGTACATTATCAGTAACTAAAATACGACCAACAGCAGCGGAAGAAAGGGTATTATTCTGAATTTCCTCAGAGTTCCCTGTTCTTGAATAGCCGAAAAATCGCAGAAAGTTTCAAGATCTATAGAATGACGAGCATATTATTATAGTTGTTTTTATTCATTTATTTAACCAGGTATTGATATTCAGTTGGTTAATGGTACGCCAAGAGCAGGTCGAGTAAGGCTACTATATGAGACGACATGGGGACGTGTCTGTCAGACATCTTACAGTTCGTCCTCAGCTAATGTGGCCTGTCGTCAGTTAGGATTTAGAGGTGGCACTATCGACCCTACCTATTCCACGGAAATTCAGGTAATTAGGGATCCAGCAACTCTAGTGGGAACACTTCTGAAATTGGTTTATGCATTTTTTTTATTTTTAACCTTAAACGGAGTTGCTGTTTCAAAAAATTAAAGCCTCTTTAAAGCCTTTGTGGGGCATTTGCATTTTTGGGGAAAAATCAAATATTGCATGATTTAATCCAAGTTAACATGTGCACACATTCATTAACATTGAATTAGGAAAACCAAATCAAAATATCAACGGTTTTTAGCGACGATTAAAGACAATGATTTATATATAAAAGAAAGAAATGACCTCAAATAAAACACGGCCCACAAATTGGACAAAACAGACGTAACTTAAGTCAACACGACCACAGACTAGTAATAACGACAATAAAATTCGTCAAAATGATCTATTGAATATTTTTGTTATTTCATACGAATCTGGTGATATACCTTTAGATAATTTTGACAACATTTAGAACGTAATCACAATGTTGTAGTTTGCAAGGGATTACCAGTCCCTCGAATAAAGCTGAGAGATATTTCATACGCATCGGATCAACTACTTGGATCTATAGTTACGATCAGATCACTGATTCCAAAAATTATGTGTACTCTAATTATAAGATGCATAAGCTAAGTTAGTGAACATACATTTGCCAACATTATCAGATCTTATCATTAGATAAATTATTTTGAGGGCAATTTATTAAATCTTGAGAAACCGCGGTGGATCAGTGATAAGGAGCTTGTGTACTAACCTGAAGGTCCAGATATGTTCTTTGAAATTTTCCATTGCGGTTTACCCTTGTCAAGTTGGAACAGTTGGGAGCTCCGAAAAGGAACAGCCCTCTATTTGATCGAATTGCAAGAAAACCGAGGTTCCAAGTACGAGTTGGGTCAACACAGATACATGACGATGGCTTATCGACGATTGTCAGTGTTGTCTTGAACACAGTATCACCAACGACGTAGGAATGACAAACGTTTTTGCAAGATGGGTGCCAGAGCCCTTAACTATGGATCAGAAACGTTTGAGATTCTTGACGTCCCTTGACAATCTTCACCGTTTTGAAGCAGGTCCTGGTACTATTTGGGCCAGATTTGTTGGCCCCGTCAGACATTATCTGTTTCCAAAAATGGAAATGAAACTTGCCAGTCGTCATTTTACTAGTGATGATAACGACATGTCAGCTGTGTGTGGGCCTGTCCACCACTGCTGGTATGCCTGTCCCATTCCACTACAGATGGTATGTGTGTTCTAGTCTACCAATGATGATTTGTGTGGACCAGTCCACCACTGATGGTATGTATGGTGGGTGATTGGTATCGTGTTGTAATGTTGTGATTTCGCCCTAAGACGACAACCCGAAATCCCGACAGTTTAAACCGACAGTTCGAGATCACTACGCGACATTACGACATTTTTAATCTATTCAAGACACTGTTCTTTGCCAGGCCATTCGTCCTGCACTACCGACAAGGAGAAACCACGCTGCAAAATCAGTGTACATTATCAAGCTGTATATTGAGAGAGGAACATGGCCGATAACCCGACAACCCGACATGAAGATATCTCACCATAGAAACCCGACAATATGCCATTTTTACGACATTCTTGGTCCCAATCCACCACTGATTATCTGTCATATGCCACTACTGAAGGTCTATTGTACCCAGTTCACCACTGGTAATCTGTGTGTTCCAGTCCACTACCTATAATCCCAGTCCACCACTGATGCTGGGTGCGTCCCAGTCCACCACTGATGATCAATTGAGTCATATTCCACTACTGATGTCTATTATAGGCCACCACTGATGGTCTGTGGCCCAGTTCACCACTGATGGTCTATGTATAATAAGGCATACGATTGCATATAATCCAGTTGATTTTGAAAGTTGATTAGTTCGCCTGAATATTGCGTGAGTGGTGTAACTTTAAAATCCATATTTCCTCAACTCGGTATTGGCACTTTCATGACTCTAAATGGTTTCTAAATAGCAGGCGGTGAGTTCATCCACAAGATCGTTTGCGCCATACGGACTTAATCCAACTGAATTGTATGGCTAATATCTGAAACTTTCGCTCGGGAGTTACAAGAGTTAAAGTTTCAAATGAAATTAGCGGTAATCTACTCACCCAAGTAAATAGTTGTATTTAGTTTAGTACTTTTCCACAAAGGTCATTTAATGTGATAATAAGACTGAAGGCTGGAGGGTTGTGTGGGACGAATTGGTATTAGATATGATAGATGTTTACAGGCTGTGTATTTGATTTTTGTTTATCTTTTTTATGCATGTATGATATTATTTTACAGTATAGTCAACTTGGTAAAGTATGGATGGCTGAAGTAGGTTGTTCGAGAACAGTATCATCATTATTTAAGTGCAGTTTTTCATGGGATCCTATTAGAAACAGTTATAGGGGAGCCAAATGTTATGATCTTGGTATCTCCTGTTATAATGAGAGTAAGCTTTCAATATATGTCATCTTCGTACAAATTACACGTAGAGCTTCTGATATAATAACCTCCATTGTGTCGACGTTAACAACTATCAACTTTGCAAAAAATATCCGTTATAACGTTTGTTATTACTGTTAACCTTAAGACTATTGAACTTATTGAAATAAACATTACGCGTTAATGTATCGCTACATTTTTTGGAATCCTTGACTGTATGTAACAGTTATTTTAATACAGTAAATAGTGGAGCAAATGACCCACAACTTTAAAGACATCATTGTCCTACTGCTGTGTGGTGCAGTTATAGGATGTTGGTACTAATTAAGAGGGGATGCTGTACGGATGAATCGCGGTGCAGAATATTGTCCTTGAAATTTCTGCATTCTTTCAAGTTGTTAAAGTCTTAGGCTGAAATAGCAGAAAACGCGCTAGCGGCCATCTAATTACAAATTCACGGAATCTAAACTAGAATTTGTTTGGTCATTCCTGTCCCCTCTCCCAATTCAAGTGGGCACAAATAGGGATTTCGGTGCCCTAGTGACAAATAACTAATTTGTATACCTGGTTCGTATTATATATAGTATGTTCATTAGTAGGTCTTGCAAACTTTCTTAGAAACTTTGTTTAGTTGTCATATATTGACGACATGTTATTAACGTTGTACACGCCTACTTAATCGATTTTGATGAAACTTGAAACATATGTTTATAAACCTTAAGATTTCAGTTCCTTTCGATATTCGCGCATACCGGGCCGTAACTTCTTGCATTATACCCCCTGGTTGTACGACAAATCGCGTTTTTAACTTAAGGTCTCTCCAGAGGTCACAATTTTTATACGATATACAAAACCGTTTAAAGATATCCCCGTTACACCTATGTTTATAACCTTAAGATTTCACTTCCTTTCGTTAATCATGCATATAGGAAAGTAACTCGCTGGATTATGGCCCCTTGTTGTTCAAAAATTTACCTTTATAGCTTGTTGATAAGTCACAACTTGGATTCAATTTTAAAACCGTTTAATATATCACCGTTTTACTTCAGTGAAGGTTGAGTTCGAATTTCGTTAAAAAAAATCCGACCGAAACTGCCAGACAAATGATCTAAGAGTATGTAGTAATACGAAGGTTGTGGACCTTCTAGAAGTCACAGTTTTTATTCAATTTTGACGAAACTTGAAATGTAGATTTATATCACAACGGTCGTGGTCCCTTTTGATAATCGCGCATATCGGAACGTAATTTCCAGGATTATTGACATGTGCAATTATAGCCTCAGTTTGTTCGAAAAATCATGTTTGGCTTGTGGACCCTCTAGAAGTCACAATTTGTATTCAGTTTTAAAAACCGTTAAAATATATGACCGTTACACCTCATTGTAGGTTGAGTTTGAATTGTGTTAACATCTGACCGAAACTGCCAGATAAAATGACCACTCCTTCTACGCAAATAGTAAAAAAAAGTGTGTAATCACAAGGTTGTGAACTCTCTAGAATCATAATTTTTATTTCATTTTGATGAAACTTGAAAAGTATGGTAATATCACAAAGGTCTGGTTCTTTTCGATAATCGCGTATATCGTAGCTTCCTGGATTATAGCTTCAGGTTGTAAGCAAAATCACGTTTCTTACCTAGAGGTCACAATTTCTATCTGATTTAAAAAAAAAAACAGGTTAAATGTATCACCGTTACACACTAGTGATGGTTGAGTTCGAATCTCAGGAAAATCGGACCGAAACTGTTTGACAAAACGGCTGCTACGTGTACGCAAATTGTGTAAACGTATTAATACCAAGGTTGTAGATCCCGAAGGAGTTAAGATTTTTATCCGATCTTGATGAAACTTAAAATATATGTTTATATCCAAACAATCTCGGTTCCTTGCGATATGACTTCCTGGATTATGGCCCCTTATTGTACAAAAAAAAATCATATTTTGTTTTAGCCTTTTCTCTATCAATCTCTTGTAAAATGTGGGCATTGTATTAACATAGCTGCAGTTTGTAAGATCCGGAACTTCGGTTGTTTGAAAATTTGAGAGTTTAAAATTATGAAATCAAGAAGTGGATAAGTCTTACTTTTCAGTTTTTCATCATTAATACCCACATATTTAATATCGATCTTTTATGTTACTGATTTTATTACTTTGTTATTAGTTGATAGATTTCTAAACTCCAATCGAGGTTTGCGAACTCTCGGATAATGGTTTGACAGTTTTTTCTCCGATTGATATGTTTACTCTTGCTTACATGTTATTAATTGATGGTATAAATGCAACAAAAGATAAAATCGTCGTCACGTCCTGTGACCAAAGTGACCTCTTTTATTGATCCTTAACATATATTTCAAATTGCATCTAAATCGGGTTGTAGAGAATACACAATTTTTTTACAATTCAGATTTTAGTGCCACCACGCCTCCAAGATCATTTAAGAGTCATTTGAACAGGATCAAAAGTTGTGGGCCCCAGAGAGCCACAAACTGTTTATATAATTCACATTTTGCGTAGATGACCAGGGCCATAACTCAAGAAATTGTTGTCTGCTTGGCATCAAAATCAATCTTCTCAAAGATATGTTGATCGTTAAATTGTGATAAGTTTTATCAGAATTGGGCCTCTGTAGGATCGAAAAACTTTCTACATAACCATTATGCGTCATAGCTAAATCTCAAGGAATTTGCTTCTCTAGTCGTTCCAGTGCGACGACAAACGAGTCGTGAACACGTTGTAAAATTAAAATACAATTAGTTATGACAGGGCAACGCAACAAACATTTAGGTTCGTGCCCGTGTTCATTAGTCATCCTGGTGCAGAAAAGACATCCGCGATCCTTTGGAAATGAACATTATTTTAAGAGTTTCTTTAAAATCGAATGAAAATTACATCTTGTAGACTGTCTACAAACAAATGTTAACGGACAAATGTGGTGAATAAAAAATCTTCTGAATCAATTCAGTGAGTAAAAATATGTGTACGAAAATATCCGCCATCTCGGGAAAGCGTTCCAATCGTGCTTTTCTTAATAAATGACGCTAATGCCCCCGTCAGACCGGAGTGGTGACCCTACTGCGCTCTGAGAACTGGAAATACACATGGCCGTCGGCAAGCGTGAACACAACACGGTAAAATGTCCCAAAATTACAAACTTAAAAAAGTCGCGTTCTTACTGCGACCGGTGCGTTTATACAGCATTCTCGCGGCGGGCTCGCCACGGTGTCTCTGCGCTTATGGTGTTTCTATTGAGATCTATCTTGGCAACGGCGGTCGCGAACCCACGTCGCTCAACCTCCCGTCTCATCTTGACTACACGTGCGTTTCCACCACGATATCACGGCGACTATATAAGCTGGTTAGATTTTTTTTTCGAAATTTCAAGATGACCTTTAAATCGCCCGTTTTCAAAGCAAGTCGTACGTGAAGAGCATGGTCGCCATAGTCGAGTCAACCTCGTGGGTTTCCTCCGGGCACCCCGGTTTCCTCCCACTGCTAAAGACCCCTACGCGCAAGAGAATTATTGAAATGAAATTAAATCATATGTTAGTCCCGAAATGACCTAGTTTGTGTTGAGTGGACGTTAAACCCCATTTCTCTCTCTCTCTCCATAGTCGAGTAATGCAAGCTTGGTAACCGCGCCATGGTCGCATTAATAACTCCATACATGTAGTGGGGACCTCATAACATCGCCATATGCTTAGAGGAAGCCCAATGAGGTTGTGATGCAATCGCGCAACAGTGGTGGAATCATCGTAACATCGCCATGACAACGCCATAAGGACCCATAACGCTTGGTGGGGTCGCGCCCGACACGTGAGGGTCGTGGTGAAGATGCCATGAAGGCACGGTTGCAAATGTTACAATTTTCGCAGCGTCTTTGCCACGTGTGGACTGCGCGTGTACTACGTTGATAGAGATGTTACCACGCTTATCTCGCGACCTTCGCGACCCACCACGTTCTCTCAGCATTCCGTGGTAAAACCTTGGCGTTTGCTTTTAACATACTCAAAGCAAACGCCATGACTCAGCGATCATTGGCGACCGTGGAGACCACAGCACGACATCTCGCGTTTCCACCACGCTTATGGTGATCTTGGCACGCTCTTTTGTTGCCGTAGCAGCGCAGTAAGGACTTTTGCGACCCCAACAGGTTCTCGTAGCTTTCCAGATCATCTGAACATGTTCAAAACAAACGTCGTAGCTCGGCGATCATTGGCGACCATGGAGACCACAGCACGATATCTAGAGTTTCCACCACGCTTTTACCACGCTTATGGCGATCTTGACTCGCTCTGAGACCATTTCGGTCGCAGTAGAAGCGCAGTAAGGACGCATCCCCGGTCTGACGGGGGTATAAGCGAGCACCTATCCAAATTTTAATGCTTGTATCCAGTTATCTGATTTACTATTGCAGAATATTGTTAACGCCCCTGTGATATTTTTTTTATTGTGAAAGTGTTTGCTTTTCATTGTGCCTTAAGAATCTGGATTCGACAACGTATATAATGGACCACTTGGACTACTTATTTTCAACTGGTATAAGTTGAGCAGTCTAGTGTAATATAAGGGTTCGTAAAACACGTATTCCATTATAAGGCCTATCTGAAGTTCAATCACGGTGTTGGCGGAGAAATAAACTTTGTATGATACATTGACTGTTAATAGCCAACAGTATTTAACAATTTATATAGATTGCTATTGTATTCTAGTTTATAAGAATGGCATCGCTGTATATTAATACAAGAATATAAAATTGAAATACAAATTTTAAAATTGAGAATGGGTATTTAATTGAGCTTTTTTGTTGTGAATATGAAGGCTCAGAAAATTAAAGAATGCAGATAATGAGCTTTTATTTCTTTTTTTAAATTTCAGTTCGGTTAACAGGTGGTAATGAACTGTCGACTGGGACGGTTGAAATCTACTGGAATAACTACTGGGGATATGCCTGTAATCACAATTGGTCTCCAACAAATACACGTAAGTGACACTTCCGTGGTTTTTGTCAATTTTACATGGGAAGGGGTGGGGGTAGGGTAGTTGATAATTATAAGCACTTTCATTTGGAAGTATTATGTGAATGAATGTTAATAATAAACGCCCTTATTTGTAAACTTTTCTGTAGGAGTAGCTTGTAAAGAGTTAGGTTTTGAAGATGGCGTCATGGCTTGTTGTGGAGTTTTCCGTACTGGACAAACAGCTCTAATGGAGAATGTAAGATGTACTGGTTCAGAAAGTCGACTACGAGATTGTCCTCACGATATTCCACATTCCAGACATTGCTACAAAAACAATGTAGGATTAGTTTGTTATAATGGATCAAAACCATCAAGTACGTTTATTTTCATTTTTAATAATATATGACTGAAAAAAAAAGCATTGTGAAATTGATGGTTGGATGCGACTTTTGGATCTCTCAAAGCTTCTTGTGGGTTCAAATGTGAAGTTCAAAAACATGTACTGCCACATATTCCTACTGTTTATTTCGAGACGTCTTACCGCGAATACAGAGACGGTCGGTGACGACCACGCGACAATTTAGACACGCCCCGAAGTTCTAATATCGATAATGATCATGTCAAAATACATCAAATGACAAAGTCATATGTCATAAGTCGAATGTAGAGTGGAGAAAGGGAGAGAGAGAAATGGGGTTTAACACCCACTTTAACACACGCATTCTACAATTGACATTATGCAAAGCAGTTTTAACATTGCAGTTTCGACATAGCATCGTTACTGAATATATATCTGATTATTTACAGCCTACGCGTGGAGTCTCGGTGGTGGTAATACATATACGGGAGAAGTAATAGTAAACTATTTGGGTATAAATGGTAGCATCTGTTCTGATGGTTGGGACGACAATGATGCTAGAGTGGCTTGTAGAGAACTGGGTTATAGAAATGGAATAGCCTATAAACATATCAGATATTATTCCTCTAATGGGCCTTACTGGATAAGTAAAATGGCATGTACTGGTGCAGAAACAAACCTCACAGGTTGTCCAACAACTACAGTATTGGGTGAAGTTAAAACTTGTGTAAATAGACATGTAGCTGGAATCCTCTGTACTGATATCTCAGGTATTTTAACCTATAACATAGCGTTACCGGGCAACCAATATGCACCCAGAGAGAGAGAGAAAAATTGGGTTTAACGTCCACTCGACACAAACCAGGTCATTTTGGGACTAACATATGGTTTTGATTTTATTTCAATAATTCGCTTGCGCGTAGGGGTTTTTAGCAGTGGGAGGAAACCAGAGTGCCCGGGGGAAACCCATGAGGTTGAGAAGGCGCCCCTTTCTCCATGCCTCTTACGCTCACACCAGGGATCGAAACCACAGCCGCAAGCCAGAGGTGACGGGTCAGTTAGCGCTCGAAGCGCGCACTCTACATGTAGACCACTAGTCCATCCCAACCCCCACCCCAAATATGCTGTCAACAATCCCAGAAATTTGGAAAAGAAATCCCTCGAAATTTTTGACATAAAGGGCTTGGTGACAGCTGTTATAAACATGAAATTCCGATATGGTCTCTCCTCAGGACCAGCTTAACAATCACAACAGGTTACGGTGTTTATAAGAATTGTGGATGGACAGGGGTGGCGTCAAAACACATAACAAGTGGGCATATTAAAATCAATCACATTCCTTAATAAAACAATTTTAATACAAATATTCAAAGCCATTTTGTAGTATATCAGCGTTGAGAAAACAATGGTATCCATTTTACATGAATAGTCTGTTAATCTTAGACCAAAGTTTTATTTCAGTTTAATGATAATAATAATGATAATAATGTACATGTGTAGAGCTCTAAATCCATCCGAAACCATGCTCAAATCGCAATGAGAAAATAATTAAATACACCGTGAGTGGAGAGTCTAATTACTAAAATAAGTAGGTGATTATACTCGACTTCAAGTTAAGTAGCTAAGTCTCTAACTCAATATCATCGGAAGTCTTCGACGTTGAAAACACAAATTATTTGTCAATTTAAATCAACATCGATTGTGTGGTCTTACCGGGAAAAGATGGGCTTCTGATATCCAATATTTAAGACGAAATAATTGTTTTACCATTGGTACATGAATCGTGTACCATACAGCGTTTCAGACTCATTTTCAGCTAGGGACCCAAAGAACAAGGCTAGGTATACTCCACATTACATCTCAAACGGTGTGCATGCGCAATAAATAATATATAGACTGGAATAACCAGACGCTATATATTGTGTGAGACTTCTGGTGTACTTCGCCAAACATAACTGATTAAAGTAAAAACGGACACGATTGAATGTAAATCAGTTTATATACATCCATATTAAATTATTTTATGGCTTGCGACCCACTTGTGTCAATTTCTAGGCCCAAAATATTAGCGATATAGCTCCTTTAATTATATTGTTCATCCGAAGGTTTGTTCTCACTTTCCCAGCAGATTAACCCTACTAATTAAGCGGATTAGGGATTAGTAATAGATTAGTGAGTTATACTCTGTTTTAATTATTGCATGAACAGTTCAATTTAACCTCCCAGAAACATGCTTTGCAGAAACTGTATGGTAAGAACAATTCTGTGACTAGTTTTGTGAAACAAGCTACCGCGTTAGCCCTTGTAAAACCTGGTGATATTGCAGACTTTTGCTTTTACTCCGAAGAAGACCCGGATATTGATATTCCTGGGGTTCGAGAATTTGCAGACTATATTAGAGAACAGTGGCCGAAGGTGTAGATATACGTTTATGGGACCATTTCTATACTGAAGGAGCAAGAACAACCAACAATGTTGAAGGTTGGCATTCAAAGTTAAAGAAGGCATCGTCAAACCATCCGAATATTTTTAGATTCATAGAACTACTAAAGTCAGAAATGGAAATGGAGACGTTTCACGTCCAAAGAAAAGAAAATACATATAATTAAACAGAGATTATTAACTAGTTAGACGACTTTATATGAATACGGAAATTCGATATCACATTTAGTCGGATTTTAAATATACATGTACGATACTAAATTTGTTAATTAAAATAAAAATAACTTGTATATAAAGTAGTTAATATTGATGTGAAAAATATGTATGATATGTACATGCTTTTATGTGAAGTGGTTAATATTGATATGAAAAAGACTATAGTTTTAACATCATTGTTACCCTAATTAGTACTGGTCCAATGATTTTACCTGGGGCCAGTTGCTCAAAGCTCTGTTAACTTTTAACGATCCGTTAACATGGAGTGAACGGATCGTTAACTTCAACGAAGAGAAAGGTTGTTGCTGGAAGCCCCGTTAACATTAACGGATAATGAAATTGACTTTCCAGTAACCGAAATTTAACGGACCGTTAACAAACGACACATGAAAGATAACAATCCGTTAGTTTAACGGATCATTAAAATAACTTAGTTTTGAGCAACCGGCCCCTGGAAAACAATAGCTGCTGGGAAAGTGAATAGTATTTAGTCTTGATAAATTTGATTACAATTCAGATTGGTAGTGACATCGACAAAGCAGATACAAAAAATAACACAAACATGTCCATACTGAACTAAATATTTTCATTCAAAAACTAGAAAACATGATAATCCAAAAGTATACCCGAAAATCTTTAACCTTTTTCTCACACAATAATCACACAGTTCATATTTAAACCATACACATGTTTCAACTACCACAGTTGAAGAAATCAAGAGAAATATCACTTTCCACTCAGAGGAAAATAACCCAGTTGCAGCCACACGGGGTGCATAAAATTAAATTAGATATACTATTGAGGCAATATATCGTACGTTTTTATTCGAAATCAGCAATCTGATTTGTATTATTATTTTTTGTTTGTCTAACATGATAGATCCATGTAATATAAAACACTTTCTTATATAGGTATTTACTATAGAATAACTGGTGGACCACAGGATAACATAGGAAGGGCTGAAGTATCTGTGAATGGACTTTGGGGTTCTATTTGTGGATATTATTTTAATGATAGGGAAGCCAACGTCTTCTGTCGAAGCTTGGGCTACAGTGACGGAGAGGAACGGCGAAATTTTAACCTTTATCCGAACCCTCCTGGACCAATTTATTCAGCTTCTTTCCAATGTACTGGAGATGAATCACAATTAGTGGATTGTCCACACCGTGGATGGAAAAAGGCGTCTGGCAATACAAATTCTTACTGCGCAAATCACCAATATGATGCTGGAATCGTCTGTTATGAAGATGGTAAAATGCTATTTACTATTCATGTTATTTAAAAAACTCAGATTTTCGATAGAGAGTACTGAGACTAAGCCTAACAACCCGAGAAGATTCAAAAAGAATTTATAAAACGAGTGGAAGACTACCAGTAGAGATAGCTTCTGTTGGAATCACATATCTGATGCTGCAATCGTCTGTTATGGAGATGGTAGTTGATTATTTATTTTAACAAAAAATAGTTCCGAATTTCGAGTGTGTCCCCCGCGAAGACCAGAAAAACAATTCCAGGAATTTGAAAAGGAAATGTATATATATAACAATTTTTTTAAATTAAGCTGCAGTCCTCTCCTCTTGCAAAATATCTCTATTTGCTATGTAGTCATGTCTAATTTTTAAAACCAGAGCTTGAACATAAATCCCGAATTTTCTTGTAAATAGCGATCAGTCATTAGTTTTCAGAAATAGAGAGCAATATCTACTAAACAGGGCCACAATATTACGACCAGTGACACTGTTTGCGAAATATGATACATTTTTACATTGATTACCAATAGCATAAAAAGTTATTTTTCCTTATTTCTTCGAAACAAATGCAAGAGCGCGGGATGTTTGATGACTGGTCATCTTGTTTTAATAGCAGATATCATATGCGAGTATCTTTGTTTAATATCAACAATCACTTTTTTCCGTCTCTTATGTTTTAGTTCGTTTGGCCAGTGGTTTTGTACGAAGCGAGAAAGAGGGACCAATTCAATTCTATGCTAACGATACGTGGAATTTAGTCTGTGATACTGGCTTTACTGATTTGAGTGCCAAAAGAGTTTGTCGGGATATTGGTTTTAGTGATGGAAGAGCTCTCTGTTGTTCAGCGTATGGTTACAGGCATTTCCTCAACAATGGCGGGTTAAATCTAAGCAACATGAGTATGGTATGTTCAGGAGCTGAATCTAGTTCCATGGATTGCTTACAACCAACAGTCTGTGAATCTCAGAGTTATGCTTCTGCCATCTGTTTTAATTCTACTGATAACATCAATGAAAGTAAGAATACGTTAAATATTTTTCATTGTGGAAGGCAGTATATGATGATCATAATTTATTGAATCATTGATTATAATGCAACCACCGATACAGTCGTTATTTTCATTTTACCAAGAACTCAACACAAACCAAGTCATTTAGACAGGGGTGTTTTAAGGTTTATCATGGCGGGAGCTATACTATTTTGAGGGCCTTCTTTCGTAGGGGGGTGCTTGATTGATGATTTTTATGCCAGTCTCATTCAGTAATAGATTCGACAGTAACAGTGGATAGAAAACGATTGACTCGGACTAGGGCTCCCTTTCCCTTGGCCAGAGGGGCCCTTTTGTTAGACGTGGGGCCCTTTTTTCTGCCTTTAGCCCCCACCCCCAAACTAGGGTAAATTTTCATTTTTCTGATCGGTTTTAGCATTTTTCTCCCATTTTATTTTTCCGTATTCTTTGATTTTTTTCACGTACCTCAATAATTTGCTTGTGTGTAACGTTTTTGCGAAGGTTAGAAACTCTACTCTCTATCACATAACCGGTTTTTGGAGTCGTAATTATGCACGGCATAATTTCTAGTTCGTAATGTAGCAAATAATGCTTCCTTCAATCTCCCGTAATCTGGCAAAACCTAGTAACACTGCTGGATGTTTTTTTTTAAGAAAACTGTTTTGTTTCAGAATTAAACTACTAGATAGAAACCAATTTTATTTTGTCTTTTTAGATGAAAATAATTAGAAGCATGGGTCTAACTCAATTTTCACCAAATTTTGACTTGCTAGGTTTTTCCAGATTACGGGAGCAATGCATGTAATCTCTTAGGTACATAATTTGTATTTTATTCTATTTCCATTATTACTTTGATTTTGTTTTTATATATTTTGAATAGTCAGTTTAGTTTCGTAAATCTTTTAGCATTTCACAAATGTTGCGCGCTTATAGCGAGATAATGGCAACAGATGGTTTTGTTTAAATTATATGGTTTTTGTTGTTTTGTTGGGTTTTTGTTTCTTTTTTCTCTTTTATGTTGGGGTGAGGCATGTATTCATTCAATGTTCAAAGATGAATACTTACATGAAACTCATTATCAATATTTAAGGCTACCAGTATCACTTTGATGCACAAACAAAGTCTTTCGGAATGATTGTTGTCAATCACTATGGCTCCCAGGGTTGGATCTGTAGCACTTTCTGGGATGATACCAATGCTAAAGTGTTTTGTAAAAATCGTGGGTTCAAGGATGGAATAGCGTATCAGTCTACTTACTTGAGGTTTTCTAGGCTTGGTCCTTATTGGACAAGTGCTGTGAATTGCACAGGAACAGAATCTTCATTGGTAAATTGCTCATTTAACGACAGATTAAATTTGGACAACTGTTCCATGGCTTATGCAGCAGAAGCAGCTTGTTTCAATTATACCACAGGTAAAGTGATATTTATATTTTTAAAATTCATAATTAAAAAGTGTATTTCAAACAGAGAATGAATCAATGATTTGCAATGTGTAGATCTAAACATAAAAAACTATAATTATTGGACATGGTGTGTTTTAAGGTAAATCAAACTAATGAAGTCTCCTTATTAACTCAGACACAAAAATTGTTTTCTCTTCGGGTTACTATCTATTATAGATTCATACATAATGCCAGTAAGGAATAATGCGGTGACCTGAAGTAGCGGGGAGTGTGTGTGATCAGTTCATTGTGATAGAGCAAAAGGTGCACTGCATGAATGAAAGTGTCGATTCCTTCTGTCATTTCGCTTTTATTCGACCAGTCAAACAGTGCCTAACAAAGACTGGTATATTTTAATGGGTGTGTTTTGGTTAACTGGTTTTTACCACGACTAAAGACATTTGCGCTCAAGCGAATTGGTGAAATTAAGGTTTACCGAATTGAGCGAGTGTTGACAGGGTCATAAATTAAACTTATATTTCCATAAATAGCATTACAGCGCAATAGTCAGGGTAATAAAAAATCAGGGTTTGATATATATTCAGGAATTCAATACCGACTAGTAAATGGAACCAGCAAGCAGAATGGCAGAGTAGAAATCAGTGTTGGTGGTGTTTGGGGAACAGTCTGTGACTATAACTGGGATGACAGAGAAGCTGGTGTACTTTGTCGTCACCTTGGTTTCTCCGATGGTTATGCTATGTACGATGCTCATTATGGACAAGGTTCTGTGCCAATATGGCTTAGTCGTCTTCAGTGTAAAGGAACGGAAACCGAATTACATAAATGTCCGCATGCTGGATTCAGTAGCGAAGTTATAGATAGCAATTCCTATGGATATGGTTTATGTAAACGACATAGGGATGATGCATCAGTTTATTGTGTAGATAAAGGTGAGTGTTACTTTAATATGGATGGGTTTTAAAGATAAACTACTAGTTTACTAATTTACTAAGAAAGGCAATTACTGATTAGCCCAGCTTTGTGTTTAAACTTAACAAAACACTTATTTTTATTATAAATATTATAATTATACAAAGTTTTAAATAATGAAGTAAATTTCTATACATAATACCATCGTCGAAAAAAATGCATGTACTATAAGATCATCCCCGATAATCCCAGTGTTCGCATTCCGTTCTCCTCGACTATACCCAGGCTTAATCCATGGGGTTTCCACGATTTCAAATTATCTGCGCTGGCCTTGATTGTAGCTACAATCTACGAACCAATCAAACCTGTCGTTTCGCCTTCTTTTTTATAAGGGTAGATAACAATATTCATGTCCATTTGCTAAATGATTTATATAAATAATGTATATTATTATATTTCTAATTCATTTATTTTTTGTTGTATTATCAAAATCTGTGTTATGTTTCGTTGATTTCAAATGTGTATAACATTATATTTTTGACTTTTGTTATTATCATTACTATTCGTTCTTTGTCGAAAATAAGAGTTATTCGGTTATGTTTATTATTATCATCGCCCCCTCCCCCATTTAGGGCACACAATATTGTACTTTGTAAAAGTTGCATAAAAATATTGTGTCCTTGAATGTGTCCAATTTAACAGCGAATTTAAATTCAGAGTGTCTGTAGTTAGGCAATTAAATAGAAATTTTAGGACTTGAACCCTCTATTGTTTGGAGTACAGTAAGCCACGAGTTACAGTTACATAAACAACTGTTTTAGTTGTGTATATTACAAGTAAATAATTAATTGATGATTTAGAAATTAAGAACTTATTCATTGCAAAAGAGATATTGTAGAACCTGCCATGGGCCTTCACATAAAAATTGAACTTTTTTTTATTTGGTAAAAACTCCTCAGAATCACCTAAAATGCATATTTATTCATACATGATTTTGTAAAAAAAAAAAAAACAAACACAGACACCCTTAGCAGCATTCGGATCGGAAATATAGTCGGTCCGTTAGTTTTTGGGCACCCCCCCCCCCCAGTCAAAATTTCCCCGTACGCCTATGACTATTATTGCACTTATATACTTGGCTATATATTTGATTCACAATAACTTGTCTACAATATCAAGTGGATGTAAAACTCCGGGCACGAACGAACGATTCTCAATATAAACGTCCGGTCTTTATTATAATTTGGTGTTAATATTATAATTTAGTATAATTAGGACTAGTCTCGGTCACCCAGACCCCCCTAGTCTTCAACGCACGGGGGGTCTGGGTCGGTTCTCAATTATTGACGAAAATTACTGGATAATCTACCACATAAAAAACCAAACTCCCGGTTACGCATGGGCAATGGAACCCTTTGGCTAAAGTCTCGGTAAGTGATAGATATTATGAAGCCGGGCCGATTTTGATAGATTCTATAAGGCGAGGATAAAATATATCCCACAATTCACTTGGCACATCTATTATTAGAAATAAAATAGAGACGATACAACAGCATGAATCGTGATTAAGGAGATTGTGAGAAGCCATACGTTTGATTCATGACGAGAGAAAATTACCATTTCAATTAAAAACTTTAAAACAAAATTTTAGAGAGTGTCATTGTTGACAAGCGAGATGTTTTAATAGATTCAGCACGTGGTAACTTAAAAGACTGGATAATCCAGACAGTGACCGACTTTCTGTCAAATTTTGAGGACCCATCCAGACTAATATTCGTAGAATATTTGTTTGGATGATAAGAGACTAAATTAGGACGTCTCTCATTTAGGCTAACTCCTAGACTTGCACAATGAGAGTTACTTCCCTTTGCCAGCTTCATTTGCAATTGACGATTTATGGGATTGGTCGATAATGCCCCCGTCAGACCGGAGTGGTCACCTTACTGCTCTCTGAGACTTAACGGCGGCCAGGAAATACACAAGGTCGCCAGCAAGCGTGAACACAACGCGGAAAAATTAATGTCCCAAAATTACAAACTTAAAAATGTCGCGTTCTTACTGCGACCTGTACGATTATATCGCATTCTCACGGCGGGCTCGTCACGATCTATAAGCTTGGCAACGGCGGTCATCGCGAATCCGCGGTGCTCTAACCACACGACTTCAACGTGTATCTGGACTGCACGTGCGTTTCTACCACGTGATGACGGGGACTATATAAGCTGGTTAGATTTTTTTTTTAGAAATTTCAAGATGACCTTTGAATCGCCCGTTCTCAAAGAAAGTCGCACATGAAAAGCATGGTCGCCATAATAGGCGAGTAATGCAAGCTCGGTCACCGCGCCATGGTCGTATTTAAAGAACTCCATATACGTAGTGGTAGCCCCATGAGGTCGTGGCGCAATCGCGCAACAGTGGTGGAATCATCGTAACATCGCCATGACAACCCCATAAGGACTCCGAACGCGGACACGCGGAGGTTGTGGTGAAGACGCCATGAAGGCATCGTTTCAAATGTTACAATTTTCGCAGCGTCTTTGCCACGTGTGTACTGTGCGTGTACTACGTTCATAGAGATGTTACCACGGTTGCCTCGCGACCTTTGCGACCCACCACGTTCTCTCAGCTTTCCAGGTCATATAGCAGAACCTTGGCGTTTGTTTTGAGTATGTTCAAAGCAAACGCCGTGACTCATCGATCATTGGCGACCATGGAGACCCCATCACGTATCTGGCGTTTCCACCACGTTTATGGTGATCTTGGCGCGCTCTGAGCCCATTTTTTGTCGCCGTAGCAGCGCAGTAAGGACCTTCGTGATCCTAACACGTTCTCACAGCTTTTCGGGTCATATTGTAGAACCTTGGCTTTTATTTTGAACATGCTCAAAGCAGACGCCGGAGCTCGGCGATCATTGGCGACCATGGAGACCACATCACGATATCTGGCGTTTCCACCACGCTTCTGAGACCATTTTTAGTCGCCGTAGCAGCGCAGTAAGAACTCCATCCCGGTCTAGCGGGGGTATTAGAGTAGCACAGACATTAAGTCCCCCCCCCCGCTTAGATTAACCAAGGGGTTTGTGGATTAGATCGGAAAGAAACCACTGGGGATACCGAGCATGCTATAAAATGGAATAATGATGTAAAACCAATTTCAGTGCGTCTACACCTGGGTCTGAATGCGGGAGCAGTTGAAGTATATTATGGTAATCAGTGGGTAGCTGTTTGTGACGATGGTTTCGATCAATTCGCAGCACAGGTTGTATGTAGGTCTCTGGACTTCTCCGATGGTGTGAAAATAGCAGGATCTAGCTTCGGAAGATCACGTCCTATAGGTGTCGTTAATGTGACATGTTCTCCTACACAAGAAATATTTTCCCAGTGTGAACAAACCTATTTGGGAACGTGTATTAGTGGACGATATGCTTCAGTGATTTGTAGTCAAGCACAAATAGTTGATAATGGTGAGTTTGAAGGGTTTTTTTTATATTGCCAAAAGGCAAAACCACTTTAGTTAGGTATGCACATGTGGGTATAGATCCTAATGATTGTCCAATATTGAATGTATTTTGTCGTCGTTCATGTTCGCCTGGTATTGTTTTAGGACTAAACGATTTTACATGCTTTACTTACGCCTTTTTAAAAACAAAACATGACGCATGTTTCCCAATTTGGAGTAGTGAATTCCAGAATAAAGAAGCGGTATATTGAAATGTAAATTTAATATAATTTGACTATCTGATCTAAATATCAAGGTAGTTTCGGCCAATTTATCATTTTTATACCAATATGATGGTAATTTGGCTTTTAGAATTTTAAAATCGTTGGTAGATTGTAAAAATGAGGTCGCCATTTATACAAGACCTCGATTTTACCTTAATTGCCATAGCCCCAAACTGTGGAATAGTAACCAAAAAAATGCTAAAATATATGTTTGTAGAAAAATAACGTCATTTGGTAAATAAGGTTGAAACTTTTTCAAGATTTAAAGGATATTTTTCACATTTGGGCATAAGAGGCCGAACCTCCACGACCTTCCGTTCCGGAGTTACCTTCATTTGCCAAAAATATTGTAAAATATTTCAACACGTTAATTCACTCTAACTGTTAACAGACGTCATTATGGTTGCCAACTGATTTAAAATTCAGATTTTCAGAGAATGTATTGTAATAGCCATAAATGTATGCAATATGTTTAACTCTATGCAAACTCTAGATTTTGTAAATTAATCTAAAATAATGTCACTGATACATAATATTCTGGGTACCATTCTTATGCCATGAAATTATCTCAAACCCTTACTTCCATTTGTTTTTCTTTGTGGTTTAAATGTTGTCCGATTCTGATATGTGCTAGCCATTGAAAAGGTTGGAGCCACATGTCATAAATCGGTTGTGTTCTGGCTCGTACCCTTGTATACGTCGATACAGAAGGTCCAAATTTAATTCACAATTGTTTAGAGATACCCATCCATGAAGATCGTGGCAATATGCATTTATATGACCATTGCCATTGTAGGTTTTAAATTGGGGCTTGAAGCGGATACAGCTTGGAATATATCAGGTTACTTGAAGGTGCAACTTAACGGTGTATGGGGAGGTGTTTGTTCAGCGGGATTTGATAATAAGGCAGCTACTGTAGCGTGTAAGCAGTTAGGCTTCAAGGGAGGTGTGCCATACAATCCAAGCCTGTACATACGTAACAGAAATCCAATTTTGATGACGGGCGTTAACTGTACTGGTTCAGAAACATCTTTAGATACATGTGTTCACTCTACTACATCTACATCTAATAACTGGTGTGATTATTATTCACCAAGAGCGGGAGTCCTATGTTACAACACTATTAACGGTAAATTTTGCTTCGAAAGTACACTATGATATATATATTTCTTAAACTGCAAATTATTATCGTCAACCGGGATCGCTCTGCTGTTTAAACAATATTTTTTTCCGAACTGGTCTTGTATTTTTAGCGACACTACTATGAATCATTCTTTCCAGATCGATCGATGGGTGCACAGTTGGTGTCCAACTCCAAAGCATGATTTGCACGTTCTTCGCAAATAATATTAAGTAGCCAGTGGCCAGTTTCATATTATTATTAATCAAATCTGTTATAACCGAGTGTTATGTTTTACAGGCATTCAGTATCGGTTGGCTGGTGATAACGACACAAGTCGAGGAAGACTGGAAATGAGTTATGATGGTCAGTGGGGAGCAGTTTGTAATTACACCATAGATCCAAACATTAGCAAAGTGATTTGTAAGGAAATGGGATTCGCAGATGGTATTATGGTGTCTAGTGCCAAATACAGAATTAACAGTAACGAGCCATACTGGTTCAAATATATCCGTTGTCGGGGTAACGAAACCGCAATTACTATGTGCTGGAATTATGGTTTTAACAACAGTGGATATTTGAAAGAAAATACATGTAGAAATAACATAGGCCCGGTTGCTATACAGTGCTACAGTTCATCCATTAGTAAGTTACTATGTTTAACATGCAAAGAGCACTGGAATTTTGTTTTGATTCATTAAAATTACATTTTTTAAAAAAAATTACATGAAAGAAAATGGGATTAAGGCCCTACTGTCCTGCTCCTACTGGGCTAATGAAGACGAATGGCATAAAGTGTGCTTTTAGGGAAATTTTGCCGAAGAGTGGCGTTACAGCCTACTCTTATATCGAAATCCAACTGCCAAGGGATCTTTTATGTGCTCGCCAATGTATACAGGAGATCTCGGGTTTTTTTTATCCCCTTGGTCCTCCGAACGTCTAGACAGCTGTCCTTGCCAATCCCACCGTCCTGCAACATAAATTTAAAACAAATCTATTCATTAATAATGAATATATCAATAATCGCTCAGTTAAGAGTGTAATAAATCGTTGGTCACTCTTGCTATATTTAAAAAATAGATGATAGAAAGGAAAATGTTGACAATGTCAGTCGAATGACTTTACTCTTTCTGAAGGAAGTTGTCACTGTTGGAATTTTGGACTAGAAATAGGCATCAACTGTCTCCGCACCGTCTCAGAGCTTGCTCATCGTTTGATTGACATACGATAACTCCATCCACATATTCTCGATTATCAAGTAACATTCTCGATGGCTATGGCACACTCGATTAGCAGGCCTTTCATAGGTAGTGACGTAAGTGACTAAGGGTAGACGTTAGCTTGGTCCAGTGGCGGCGGCCCTCTGCCCCCCCCCCCCAATAATTTTCGGGAAAAAAATGTCTGAAATGCTACCTGGCTGCATTCTCTTTTACAAAATATAGTGGCGAAAATATTCATTCACTTTGAGTCACTCTTACTCCGCCCGCTCGACACTTTCTTCTCTGGTCGGATAAACTAGTGATTTGGCGACAGGCGGTATCTGTTAAGCTCTATTTATCTCGACGATCAATGCCTGAAATACTGCCAGACTGCATTTCGGGCCGTCTACTTTTCAAATTTTCGTTGAGGTTCGCAAGTCCGTTTATTTCACCAAATATAGTGGCGAAAATATTCATTCACTTTGAGTCACTCACTTCGCCCGTTTGTCACTTTCTTCTCTGGTCGGATAAACTAGTAATTTGGCGACAGACGGTATCTTTATCTCGACGATCAATGCCTGAAATACTGCCAGACTGCATTTCGGACAGTCTACTTTTCAAATTATTGGGGACTTCATTGCGTTTCATGTGACACTTTCCTCTCTGGGGTCCGAAAGACTAGTGATCAGGCCACAGGTGACATCCGATCTGCTCTATTTATCTCTACGATCGGTGTCTGAATACTGTCAGGCAGCATTTCTAACAGTCTATGTTTCAAAATTTTCTTGGGGAAAAACCCCCACACGGACTCGCTACTTTGGCGCTAACAAAGGTACTTCGTTGAGGTTAGCAAGTCCGTTCGTTTGCCATTTTGGTCTCTGATCGTATAAACTAGTGATCAGGCTACGGACAGTATGTGGTCAAATTTATTTATCTCGACGATCGGTGCCTGACTGAATACGCTGTCAGAGAGCATTTCCGAGAGTCTATTTTTCAAAATTTTCAGGGGGAGGTCCGCCATACCCTCCATAAATACTCCCGACATTGGCGCTCGAGAGTGGGATTCGTCGAGGTTCGCAAGTCCGTTCGTTTGACACTTTACCTCAACGGTCATTGCCTGAAATACTGCAAGGCTGCATTTCCGACAGCCTGTTTTTCAAACTTTTCTGGGGGGAGACCACCCACCCCCCCCCCCTTTAGTTGATACTCGTGCCTTTGCCCCCTTAACCTTGGACTTTGCCCCAGCTTTGCCCCTCCAACCACCGACGGCTGGCGCCGCCACTGGCTTCGTCAGTCATTTATTGTTATTATTATAAAATAGGCGACTGTTTAAATCCAAGCTGCACTGAGCTTCTCATGTAAATAAAGGTCAAATTAATATTTTCTATAACACCTGGAGCCTAAAGAAGACTTGCATGGGAAGATTTAGCTCTTAACTAATGAATCTATAACGCTTCACTAATGGTTAATCTTTTTATAAAACAATATGTACTTCTTCTGTATCCAAATAATATTTTACATACAGGGGACCTGGCCAAACGTTTTCGCGCACCAATGATTATTAGCAAACCATTTTCATTGGCACACTGTCCCGGACAAACTATCTTGCTTCGTGTATTATTTTACTATAAGTAATGGTCAACGTCGAAATGGTATCTATTTTCAAATGCACATTGTCATGACGGAGAATACAGGGGACCTGGCCAAACGTTTTTGCGCACCAATGATTATTGGCAAACCATTTTCATTGGCGCACTACCCCTGACAAACTATCTTGCTTCATGTATTATTTTACTTGTATAAGTAATGGTCAACGTCGAAATGGTATCTATTTTCAAATGCACACTGTCATGACGGAGAATGTTTGTGTAAGCATTTATTTGGGCCGTGTATATGCTCAGTCCTTTTCGGTCAATTTAACTTAATGGCAACGTGTCAAACAAGAATAAAGCCGTCAATTTTTAAGAGACACAAATGAAACGGACATATTCCCTTACGTTGTCTTTCATATGTCCGATGTTTCCGTATACCATTTTCGGGTGTCCAGCTAATATCTGATTGACACTTGTGTACACTGTACAGTGTTTAAGGTGAAGAGATGCTCTGGACACAAAAGTTAACATCCTATTGATTTTACATTTATATACCTATGGATTCCGCATGGTTTCCAGGTAATTTGCCAGAGTTAGGCACTTGATTACTTCAAAAAATCTTACGGGTGCTCTACAGGCCAAATTTATTAGTCGATTGGCTTATTTATACAAATAGTTTAAGGTCCTGAGACGTACGGGCATGTATGTTGATTTTCAATGAAGTCCGATAACTTCAACAGTTGAATCATGTCTTGTATACTATACCGACAGCATGGGGCTAAATAAATTCTATTGATTTCTGAGAAATCAGGCACTCGATATGGCTGATGCGGGCCTCAGCTAAACTCCACATTTTTACTTCACCTTACCCACTTAGCCACGTGACCCCCCCCCCCCACCCCGAAGAAGTGAAGGGTGAGGAGTAATGTGGCTAAGTGGGTAAGGCGCTGGCTCGCTAGCCTAGAGGCAGGATGTCCGATCCCTGCATTGGCCGTGAAAGTTCATCTCGATTTTCCGGCGTGGTTTCCACTTGTCAGTGATGCTGAACGGATGGCCTGACAAGGACAGCTGTCTAGTCGTTGGGATGGGACGAAAAGCCGAGGTCCCGTGTACACATTAGCGGGCACGTAAAAGATTCTTTGGCAGTTGGAATTCGATATAAAAGTAGGCCGTAGCACCGCTGGCCGGGCAAAATTTCCCTCATAGCACACTGTATAGCTTATAACCAACTTCCATTAGCTCAGGTTAGGTGCAGAAGAGTAGGACATTAAACCCAATTCATTTCATTTCATTTCCCCCCTTCACTTCAGCCTCAATCCCTCAATCCTTTTATAAATTTTTAAGTGGGGAGCAACGGTGGCTAAGTGGGCGAGACGTTGACTCGTTAGTCTGGAGGTCGCATGTTGTATCCCTGCATTGGCTGTGAAATTTCATTTGAATTTGTATACATTGGCGTGCGCGTACAAAATCCCTTGGCAGTTGGAATTCGATATAATAGTGCCGCTGCCCGGGCAAAATGTCCCTTGTACAACACTGCGTGGCGTATGGACATATTCATTAGCCCAGTCGGGAGAAAACAGTATGACGTTAAACCCCATTTCAATTTATTGTTCGTTTTCCAAGGTCTGTAAATGTGGGTACCACTCCCTTCTGCTGGTCTTGGCCTTGCAGATTGATCGCGTATTAATTTCTGTCCTTATCCGGACTTTTTCCCCGTACAAATGAGCTTCGTCGTAGATCCCACGTAAAGTAGTTTGTCTATTATTTATGCAAAATGCAGAATGGAGAAGGGTAATGTGCAAAATAACTATTATACTGTATCTTTAAAAAGTGTATTTTAACACCGTGACATTCGTATTATGGCGCACTGGAAATTACGAATTGTAAAACTAAAATACGTATTTTGAACTGCTGACATATATTGATAATGTTATCCTTTCATAAATGAATGGTTTATACGGAGGTCAAACTACTGAGTAAAGCAATCAGTCATTCATTAGCATGTTTCAGCTGAAGGATAGATTGATTCTGCTAAGTGAAGTGATGCGGGATGGTTTTTTTAAATGCCTTTCTTTGTGGTCATGTTTGCCACGAGTAATGATACACCAGATCACTACCTATTTACTATGTAAAAAGTGGTACCCGGATTAAAATTGACCGTAACCTGTACGTCTTATATTTCAAACCTCTTTCTGTCAGTATGTGTATGCAAGCTTTATATTTGTATCCAGATGTTACATCCCACTTCTACTCGTTGCCAATGGCAACCTTTGATGAAACTGTCCTGTTCATTTCCAATACATGCGTAAAAGTAGCCGTGTATCAGAAATGAACAGTACACTTTCGAAAAAGAGTACTGTTCATTTCTGATACACGGATACTTTTATACCGTTTAAGAAACTTATCAAGCTATAAGAAGCGGACGTTTAGTTCGACCCAGATCGCAATGATAACTACTTGTTTCGTACTGCACTAGGCTAAGGTACATGAGACAACTAATCAAAATCATAGTAACAAAACAAACCGGTAGGAAATACATGGCAGTGCAAAAATATATGGAATGACATAAAATCAACATAACAACATATTACAAATAACAACTATTACACATATCAATTGGCATCTATTCCATAATTTGGTTTGATTTATTATGCAAAACATATAAATGAGAATATTGAATAAATATTTTAACTAATTGTGATTCTCTTGCTAGACACTTCACAAGCCTTGAAAATAAGCAGGATATAAAAAAAAACGCCTAGAAAGTTATAAATTTCATTACAATTAAATTTCAACGGACGAACTATGCGCCGATGCATACTTTCATCAGGAATGACCCACGTTTCGAATTTCCTTTACACTACATTTATATTATCGCAGTCCTCCATGCCAAAGACAAATTGTTTTGACGATGTGGTCTAAACAAACACGTGTCTGTTTCACGCTCGGGGTTTCACAACAAGACGCACGTGTAAATACTACCGTGAAATGTAACGTGAGGCACAGAAAGGGATAAATAAAAGAGCTGAAATTATTTGTCATTTTTCGGTTGAAACGACTCGATCACATTTTGCTTCACAATACTCGATAGAAATGTGATGTAAGTAACTTATTAGCACCTTTCCTCGGTGTATCGGTGAATATCAGGACAGTTTTGGTCGTGGGCCGCCTCGGCTCCGCCTCGGCTGAGCCCCCGACCAAAACTGTCCTGATATTCACCGATACACCTCGGAAAGTGTGCTAATAACTATTACGTACATGCTTTGCATAACGCTGTTCATTACATATTAACAGAAGACAATTTCTATGGGAAACAAACACGGATTTTATTCTAAAAAGCACGGCGTTTCGACAAGTATCTTCTTATCATGATCAAGTGCTTTTATAATAAAACCAGTGATTGTTTTCCTATAGAAATTGTATTCTGTTAATGAGTTTCCGAAGCGCTAAATGACACTTTAAGATTATAATATTCATTACACATATTTTGCACATATCTATGATTGGCTGACTAAACTGGACTTCCACATCATATCAACAAAATGGTTATGCATGGAACAAATGTTTTGTTGTCCTTGGGCTGGATATACCTTCATGTTGCCACACAAAGTTCTGCTGGCTTGGCAGAGTCTTATTTCTGGCTTGTTTCCATGCGTATGAAAGTTATTGCTATGCAGAGAGATTAAAAGACTATAACTGACTAGCCAAGGCTGATTATACATGTTAACTAGACAGTAATGTTTATTCGTCTTTACATTAGTTTTATTCTGATACCTGCAGGAATTGTTAGTTATCACGCATGTTGGCATTTTGGATTGCCTGTTAGTCTGTTAAAGATGAACTATCTAATTGATTCATCTACGCTTCCAATTGAACGATGATTAAATCAAAACAAAACATCACAACAATCAGTATATTAAAAAACGTGTGAGAAATATTCGAAGATTAAATAGTTAATTTAGGTAAGATTCTAATATATCGCCAAAGAGTCCATTAATTCGCTCTTCAAATATATATTGAGAAATCTGTTCTTAACAATTAGCTTGTTGTCTTTTTACTTACAGAATTGACCAAGGTTCGATTGGTCGGCGGTAACCAAAATTCTGGAAGAGTAGAAGTTTATCTAGAAGGTCCAAATCGGTGGGGAACAGTCTGTGATAACTCTTGGTCAAACGATGATGCGTCTGTCGTCTGTAGGCAACTTGGCTTTGCTAAGGGAACTGCTGTTTTAAGAGCGGAGACCTTTGGGTACGGAACCGGTCCGATATGGTTGGATGATGTCGGCTGTATAGGAACTGAAATGAACATTAGGGATTGTACCAATAGCGGATTTTCTGTTAATAATTGTCAGCATAATCAGGATGCCGGGGTAGTTTGTTATAGTAAGTAAGTTTTTAAAATACCCAATTTTAGCTGGTTATATATTTATATGGGGTAGTAAAGTTTAAACGGTTAGTTCAAAATAAACATTCAGTAAATGTCACGATCTGGTCAGATGTGTTTAATATTGAGATTACATCTGCGTCATCGATAATGGCACAATAAGTATTACCATACTTTAATATTTAAATCCGTTAATTGTTTTTCCTCAGGTTCTAAAGTTCCTCGTCCATCTGGAGAAACAACAATTATAGGAGGCCCATCAGGAGATCAGTTAACGGGTTCATCAACGCCTGATAAAACGGTAGCGATAGTGGTTCCAATAATTTTAGTTTTAGTTGTTGCCGGTGTGGTTGTGGGCTTTTTGTATTACAGATATACACACAGATCTACGCACAGATCTTCGGATTTATCAGAAGAGCTTGTGACCGCGCAGCGTGCCGGTGTCACTCTTGGACGAAATGTTGCTATCTTCTCTAAAATCAGTCCAAATCCATCAACCAACGATGCCTAATCCAGCCACTGGCTTTAATCATGAAGTGGATGCTTAATTTATTAGAGTTTGACACTTATTTCTGTGTTAATCCTTTCCAATTTCACTTGTGATATATCGCTTTGAATCCTTTCGCTTTAATGGCGTTGTAGTTGTCAATTAAAGAATAAATATATTTATAATATATAATACTCTGTACATATACAAACTCCTCGAAACCAAGTGTTTTTTGTTTATATTATATTTTATTTGATATTAGAAAATTGAAATATGACGTGTTTTTGTTTTATTCATCTTCAAACGTATATCAAAACATGTTTATGTTTTTTTGTTTTGTTTTGTTTTGTTGTTTTTTGTTTTTGTTTTTGTTTTTTTTTTTTTGGGGGGGGGGGTGTCCTTAGTTTCTACTACAATAACATGAGTAACATTTTACGATTATCAACGGAAGTGACGTTATTCGCATAACCATTTACTTAAAGGTATCATATCTAAATCTAAATTATTTCTGTAGCCATGGAAAGTACGAAAACAATACTGGAGACGAGTTTTGAAAATTCACATCAGATTGGGTTTTTAATTCAAAACCTTTATAAACGTGTATTATCAAAGAAACGTTTCACATGTATATCAAGAAAAAACTTAGTGATTTTTGTATCGAGAGCGAATAGCCATATTTTAACCTCTTTATCACATAATACACAAAGTAGTATTTTTTTTAGAATTATTAAATCTTTTCCAAACGTCACTTAAAAATGTTTTTGTATCATAATTTAGTTGATTTTCAGTTGTCAAATATGAAGGCAAATAAAAACTAAACCACTACCTTTTAATTCATATATATCTCTACGTAAAAACTTTGAATTATAACTGGGGTCCATATTGATCCCTTGATACCTTCTATGTGATTCTCACAACGTGCACCTACAAGGGTTAAAGATACATTATCGGGGATTAGATAATGAGTTGGCAGTTCGCACTATGATAGTTAAAACTACATAATGCAATTATGAAAAGGGAATTTGTTGAAATGAAAATTTCAGCCAGATTGGTCAACTATGAACCGAAAATCAAGCGAATGAAAGATACTAAAGACTTTTCATTCCAATTTGTGGCTCACAAACGTGAATATTTTTGTACGTAATTGCTATAACGAATATAATGGGGGAAAAACACCAGACTATCAAAAGATAAAATGTAATTGTTACAGCTAAATAGAATCATTACACATGTATATCGATAATTACATTTGTTTTCTGGACAACGTCTTTGGAAAGTATTGCTTGTGTAGGTCAGTGATTACGGCATTTGACCACTAAGTAGACTAGGCCTGCAGCCAAAATTTCTAGCTTGCTTAAAACACAATTCCGCTTCAAAGTCCTCTCTAGTAAACAAAGTTTTCAAAGTTACAATATTTCAGGTTTTGTGAAAACTGAGTATTTCGCCACTCTGTTCAATCCGACATATTGTACCGATTCCGTACGATGGATTGACAGAGTCCACTGTATACATTTTCGGAAAGCTTATAACACCAGAAACACAGATCCAGAGAGTTCCAAGCAAAAAGTGAGCACTAACTCGATTTAGGGCCAGATGAAAATGTTGATAATTGTCAAGTATATAGATGCAGGATGCTATATTTATACTAATAATTGTGATATTGACACCAAATTAAATATTGGCAAAAACACTCAGTGTTTTCATCCTCGGCATGGTATAAATTTTGATTTAGACCGAAATGTGGGAAACATAATGGACAAGGGAATATACAGAATTTTTTAAATCCATCAACGAAAATAGAGAGTTACGTCCCTTTCTGTCAACTGTTTGCAATTGAAAACAGGATTTCAGGTGCGTGTTGACTGCTGATGTTGTATGGCGCACAAGAACATGTGTCAGCACCAAGCCCAATATTTATATCGTTCATGGGGTTCCGGGTTGGTGACCAGTTGTTTACCAAGAGCCAAGTCTGATGAACAAGAATGTTTAATATGTTTATACAATGTGGTTATGAAGTAACGGAGACCAGAATCTGTAGATTTGTAAATCGCACTGAAACCATGTTTTCCCCACTAGGCCGTGATGTGAAATTTCTAGCAAGCTTGCTTCTGTTGCTCCATCCCGACAATTTTCAGGCGGAAAACAAACTACATAATCTAATTCTTCTAGTATTACTTTGTATTTCCACACAACTTTTCTTTTATCAATTCTTTGACGTTTGACAGAAAACGTAAAATAAAAATGGGCTTACTTATCAATGTGCGATGGTATTTGAATTTTGCGGTGATTTGGTTTTAATAGATCACGTGACAAAGCTCACCAATCAGACGCACACGACGAAAGGTCAACGGGTCGTGTAGAGTGAAAGGTCACCGGTTTGTTTACGTTTTGATAGTAAAAAAGCGGAAGAATAACTAGAACTGTATACTCCGTGTAGATTTTGTTTAAAACACGGATGTAAAACCGTTTACTGCGAGAAACTGGGAAAAATTTAGGGTATGTGCTAACCAGTGGATCAAATTAGATGGAAATATTGATATGTTGGACAAAGAATTGTAGGAATGTGCAGACAAAACTCTCATTCTAACAATACAGACTTCTCACATACATTACCAACGTAAAAAAAAAACAACAACTGTGTATGAATAAAGAACTATGTTTAGAGCAGCTAATATTTTACCAGCGAAATAAGAAAAAGAATAATAGGTCTGGTTAATTTGTTAAGGGGATCATATCTTAACATTTTCCAATTTTATTGCAAATGCAAGTTGATGAAGATATTCTCCTATTCCTAAATGTATGACAACTCAGACCAAGATAAAGGACCACTATGGAAAAGACTGTGTCACCATTGAGGTGAAATACCATGTGCATTACTTTAAAGTTGCCTTACTGTATCTGCAGAAATTTATGCCCTTCTTGTTAAACTCTACTGTAACAAATGACAGGGTTAGGTTGACTATAGAGACCAAAAACCAAACAATATTTTCTCTGTGGATGCAAATCAGGCTGCATTAGGCTACAGATAGTTGTATTTGTTACAAGTGAAAGCTTTCTAGTATGGATTTGTGAAAATTGTTTGAATATGAAAGTGACAGTCAAATGATATTGATGAAATTACATGATTTTTTATGAATAGGCCTACATCTGTATGTATTTTTGTAACCGGTTTGGACATTGGTGTGCATGTAAAAAGACCCCTTGGCAGTTGGAATTCGATATAAGAGTAGGCCATAGTGCTGTGCCCAGGCAAACTTTCCCTCATAATAAACTGTATAGCGCACGCCCGTCTTCCTTAACCCAGTACATGTATATAGGAGCTACAGATAGATGAATTTTTTAGAAGTGAAAGTTTTCTAGTATGGATTTGTGAAAATTGTTCAAATATGAAAGTGACAGCCAAATCATATTGATGAAATTGTGATTTTTATGAGTAGGCCTAAACCTGTATACATATGTATTTTTGTAAGTGGTTCTTACATTAAATATTTTAAACATGTTTTACTTAAATGTACTGTACATGTCGATAAATGTTCATATCATATTTAGCTATTTTAAGTTGACATATATGTTTTTATTTTCCTTTTTTATTCCAATTCAATTCAGGCGTGGTTTCTCCTTGTCAGTGGTGCAGGCAGAGGGGCTGACAAGGTACGAGGACTGCTGTCTAGTCGTTCAAATGTGACGAAAAACCGAATTCCTGTGTAACATTGGTGTGCACGTAAAAAGGTCCCTAGGCAGTTGGAATTCGATATAAGAGTAGGCCATAGTGCTGTGCCAAGGCAAAATTTTCCTCGTAGTACACTGTATAGCGTATGCCCGTCTTCATTAGTCCAGTACATGTATAAGAGCAGAACAGTAGGACGGCGTTTAACTCCATTTCATTTCTTATTCATATTACTGGAACCATTTTATTTAGTTAACTGTTTGGTTTTCTCTTATATGTACTTTTCTTTACTGGCATATACTTTTTAATTTTGTACAGTGTATACGGACACAAGACCTGATCTGTGTGTAAATACATGTAGTCTGTGCGGTTTAGCCCCCTCAAAAATTGATGATTTCTTAGGAGTATTCTTAGCCGGCCACATCCTCAGTCCCTCCAAAAAATTCTGTACACCCCCCCCCCCAATTTTATGAGCTGGCGACGAGCCCGATTCTGTGGATATAAAAATCTGAAAAGCAGATTAGAAACCATTCTCCAGTATTAATACATTATATAAATGATGTTATTATTATTATATACATTTTTCATTAAAGATACATTATATAAGATTTAGATAAAGAACTAGCCATTCGTGCTATAATAGTTCAAAAGTAGATAATGTAAAATGAATAATTTGAAAATTTCATTCAAATTACTCTATTGCAAGCAAAGATATTAGCCTTTAAAGGTTTGACAGACATGTTCAACAATTTCAACCACTGTACTGTTTGATCAAAGCTAAGTCTCGGTCCTCCACATTTGATTAAATCAAAGTATCGCTGAATCATTTTAATCTATATAATATCGGAGAAATCTCATGCCATCGAGTGTTGTTGTTGAATACTGTATGAGGAAGTATATAAAATTGCATTCATTTCTTATTTTTTAGTACTGTATGAGGAAGTATATAAAATTGCATTCATTTCTTATTTTTTAGTACTGTATTTTTTAGTACTGTATGAGGAAGTATATAAAATTGCATTCATTTCTTATTTTTTAGTACTGTATTTCTTTCTATAAAATAAATGTATACTTATTTGACATCTCTTATAATATGTCTTTATTGGTTTTTTTTTTAAAAAAAAAACAAGTATAATTGCATGTTCAGGTTTGTTAGGTGAATCATTATTAATATTCTGTTGTATCAGTGGGCTCATGTAGATAGTATTATTTTTTTTTTGTTTTTTTCTCAACATTATATATAATTATTATACCGAACCAGTATTTCAATCATGCCAAAAACGTTTTCATATGTATACTATATTTATATTTCTTTTGCATATTGTTGTATTGAAATAAAATGGAAAAAATACTTTTTCCAGGAAATATTACATTCATTGATACAATTTCGCTTTTGACCATATTTTTTCCGCAAATCAGGGGCAAGTCGTGTTCACGGTGTCAGCACAACATTTATCTGATGTTATTGTCCCGTAATTCAGGCATATTTGCAGAATAATTCTCTCATACAAATGTAAACAAGCCAACGTGTTCCGTCTCGTAAAAGGTATTCCCTGGTCTATTTATGGCTATTGACCCCTGACCTAATGACGTTGATTGCTTTTATGGTTTCTGATTGGCTTAGAATATGATTTCTTCACCACATTATGGCTACACTTGACAAATATAGTCCGAGGCGTAATTCGAGTGTTGGTCTGATTGTACAAAACATCGCAATAGAAATGTGTACTACAGTGACGACTTACTTGTTTACTTGTGAAGCAAAGCGTCAGATTTTCGCCTGGAATTTGCTGGGACAAAATGAAACGATTTTCGTGGCTAAATCACAGCTATATACCCACACCTACTCACCCTTTCAATTAGACCCTACGGTATTTTTACTACAGGTATCTGTAAACCCCCAGTTCAGATATTTAAGGCCAAATTATAAACATTTAAACTGAAACCGTATTTATAATTGTGTAATTTACTAACAAATATAGATATAAGACAAAAACTAATTATTTCTTTTTAGGTAAAACAATCATTGAAAAGGGTCGATTTCATATTGTGAAATATAATTTGTATTGCAGTGCAAGGGGGGTAACTCTTTTTACCATTCCTCAACTGCGTCTTTAGGCCAAAGCACGAGGCAAGATAATGTCTTCTCCAACACAAATAGCACAGGGGTTTTTTAAGATAAGAGTTATCATCACCACCTTCCTTCCCCCTCCTTTGCGTGTTTTACACCCAACGGTTTTCAATTCTTTATGTTTAGTTTTCCTTACTGTTTCTATAATTGTGGATTTTATACCACCTTTAAAGTGAGGATTCCATATTTGCTAAGAAAGTCAAAACAATTATTTCTGTCTTGCTCAAGAGGTTGTCAACTCACTATTATACGATCATAGGCATTATTCAACACATTTAAAAATCATTGACACCAGAAATAATAACACATTTACCTCCCCTTGTTTTTATATTCCGCTCATGGAATAGCTAGCCCTATCTTCAAGCGTTTGAATTTGAAGTTGAAAATTATATATTTGCCAATTTATCAACTGGCAATAGTGAATTATTGGATTAATAGAATTATTCTTTAACAAAATACAATTGTTTATAGATAAAATCTATTTGAAGGCTTTATTTTGATACTTTTTAAAATATAACCTAAAAATATGTGCGGCAACGTGTGTACTGGACCTCAGTTTTACATTCCATCCCAATAACTAGACGCTGCCCATCGCAGCCCTCGACCCACTTCCTACACCACTGACAAGAAGGGGAAATCTTCATTATGCGGACTGGGACAAAACAGTAAGACGTTAAACTCCATCTGATTTCATTTCTCTTCCTTACAATGTTGTCACTCCCATTGCAGTATTTAGTTTTGGCCATTTTAGTGAGAAAACTAAATATATGTTGTAGATAATATGTTTCAGTTTAGGTAGTTGTTAAAACTTTAGTCTCAATCATACCTGTAAAAACAGTGAACTATAGTCTCAAATCCTACCTGTAAAAAGAGTGAACTATATAGGCCCTCGCCTGTAGTTAAATCCTATTCAATTTATCGAATAAATTCTTTAAACAAATTATTGTTTTCATGGACCTTATTGTATTATCAACAATTATTGATATTTCCCATACTGGGATATCACCTCTTTTACCGTACATTCCGTAGGTTCCTTTGGCCATTATGTTTCCGCATTTTGGTTTAAATCAAAATTTAACCGATAACATATTTTTGGCATAGGATGAAGGCATCTTATGTTTTCGCTAAAATTTAATTTTATGTCAACTTCACAATTGTCAGTATAAATATAGCATTTACTTGACAATTATCACAATTTTCATCTAGCCCCAAATCGAGTTAGTGCCAACTTTTTGCTTGGAACTCTCTAGATTTGTGTTGGCAGTGGAGCGTCACGCTAGAAATTCAAATTAAAATGTAGGCGGTATACCACCACTTAACGGTATGTGTAGAACAGTAGGACGCTAACACCTGTTTCACTTTCATTTGATATAATACCACCACCACCACAGGACAGCATTTGTCCACATAAACCGTCCAAACCATCTGCATTTCCAAAATACATGTCTTTGCTCATTCAAACTATTCGAACTCTGCGTATGCACGTCCCGATTAGTATGAAACGTCAAGCCTTATTCCGTGCCATTTCTTGTATAGAAAAAAAAATATAATTCGATAATACGACCTTTGGAAAACAACCACGCAAGTTTACGTTCTATTTACAAAAAACAAACGTTCTTGTCGGTGTTAAGCAGGACCGCTGTATACTTGATTGCATATTAATTTTAGGATTTAATTTATATGTTTCCTTTGATAATTTCAAGCAAGCCATGAGCACAAAAACAAGTATAATAATATAGTGTTTTCTCAATCAGTAGTACGAGTGTTTATGCAAGTAATTAATGACAACTCTATAATAATGTCTTAATTGATAGAATGAAGCCCATCTACGTACAGATTAGGCTGATTAACATTAATGGCGTGGACTCAAGTCATTATAATATATAGGATTCTATTCATATCAAAGACAATGACGCCCGTGACCCCTATTCCTACGTCATTATAATACGCTGTCAACTTGATGACAAGTTGTCAAGATTTACATATATAATAGATACAATATGTATATATTCAAAGATACTTGCTGTCAAGCGACTTTACTTTATTGTGCAGGGGTGGTCGAGGACAATAATAGTACGTTATAAACTGCTATAGTTATATACAATGTGGTAAGCAACATATTAAATAGTTCAAATTCATACATAACCCTATTTTTGTGAGGTTTTAAGACACCTCTGTATTAAAAATGGGCGACTATTTACCTTGTTTGAATTTGGACATTCATCAAAAATTGAAGATTAAATCGAACTAAACGACCGAAAAATAACGATATAATTCATGTATCGGGCTTATGTAACAGGACCTACTGTTTTGGGCATTTTGACCTCTGAACTGAAGAGGACATACAATGCGCTATCAATGTTAATATTTAATTTTTTTCTTCTTGAACTTCTTTTACATATGTTTGAAATAATTTTACAAAACCTTATTTTATTTGGCTTGTTTTAATATGTTTACAGGGTGGAAGAGCAAAGAATGAATATGTCCAAAAGAGAAGAAAGGTTATTTGGTGGGCATTCAGCTGTCAAACAGGCAGAACAGGATTTAAGACGGCAAAAGGGGTTTCTGGCTGTTTTTAATAAACTCTTTCGACGTAATCGAAAAAAAAAATTAAGAAAAGAAATGTGTAGTTCGGTAGATACAGGACTATCTTCCAACAAAGATTGTGTCAATATAGAAATACGTCAGAGATCTTTATCCGTGAATGATATTGATGTTATGAATATAACTAAACCAAAAGGTACTTGGTTATATGTTTCTGATGTCATTCTAACAAATGCTGATCGAACGGAGATTTTAGATGGAAAATGTCTCAATGATGATATCATACATGCCGCTCAACTCTTGCTTAAAAAACAGTTTCCCGGTATACATGGTCTACAGGATCCAAATCATGCTCCAGTAAAAACAGGAATGAATTTGACTAGTCCACTCAAATTCAACCCAGTGGAAGAACCGTGTGCTCAGATACACCATAATGGTAGAAATCATTGGGTAACGTCCATCAAAGACTCTCCAGATTCTGATATACTTCTTTTAGACAGTGCTTATTATAAAGACACAATAACAGCTTCTTTGCAAATCCAATTTCAACAAATATATAGGACAAATATGCCCAAACTATCAGTAACAATTCCACGGGTGCCGAAACAATTGAATAAATATGATTGTGGTGTTTATGCTATTGCATTTTTAACTGAATATTGTTTCAGAAATTATCTTGGTGAATATAAAATCAGTTTCAAAACAGAGCAGATGAGGCCCCATCTAGTGAAGTGCTTATCAAGAGGTAAAATGTCACCGTTTCCCAGATAATACTATAGTGACACCCAGTTCAATTTCCATGTCTTATTGTCTACAGTTGATGTTAATCGTCATATTTCTGAAAAGGTTTCTTTCCATTTAAAGAAGGGAATATACAAATGAATCCTACGATAGTGTTTTAATTTGTAAATAGAAACACCAACGTTGTACAGTATATTGAATAATTATTTATAATAAATGGTATTTATTAATATTAACATCGTGTTGTTATTCTTACAATATTGCCTGAAACTAAATACACACACTTACCCACAACATGAAAGGGTAATTCCAATATTATACGAAGATTTATACGATTTGTACATCAACGAAAATGTATACCTCTTACATAATAACCCGAGATTTATCATTAACTGTTTTATTATTACCGCTACAATTGTACCTGTAGTAATGGACTGATTATTAAAATTAACTGAAATCACTATTTATTCCTATAAGAAGTCCGGTTTCGAGAACGGAACTAAAATTAAATATGTTTAATTTAATTGAAATGGAATTTTAAAAAAAAAACTCACAGACAGGTTTTATAAAATTCCATTTATATTTGCCTAACTAAGAACAAATTATTTGCCCTATTATCACTAAATATCTCAAATACATGTAGCAACATTGGAGCCCAGCTACTGAAACCATTTAACACCAGTCACGGCATAATGGAGTTGCAAATTAAAACTATACAAGAAGAAAGTTAGAACATTGCCACCGATAGTCGTTTTGTATTATAATGTAATAAAGAATTTAATGGCACATGGTGAAATATTAATTTGCGTGATGATAAACATTTTACGGTAACATATTCAATATATTAAAGATATTTAGCGGGCATGTCTCTCTGTCTCTCTCACTCATACACACACACTATCTCTCTTTTATGGCGCAATATATCCCGGTTGGAGATGACATGCCATCAAACTACATTTCATTTCTCTGTCTCTCTCATTTCTAATAATAGTCAATGGAAGAATTTTTGGCGGTCTGCTTCCTACAGCCAAACTATCAAAATTACCTCCCTTGATTTAATGCTCTTATTTTGAAGGTATCAACAGACAGATTCCCAGAATGCCATTTTCGGAGATACTACCGAAGGTGATGTCATCTTCGTAATGTGTATATGTCTGCGTTTTCCTAGATTGTCAACAAAATACACAATTTTAAGACCCAGTCTCTCCTTATTCTTCAATTCCATACAAAAGTAGGTCACATAAAGTTACAAGATACCGTTAATTTCGGGTTTTGCAACCACCTGAAGAGAAATCCCGAAAGTGACGTCACAGTCATGAATTCAGTGTAGTCTGCCAGTTTGGGAGACTATGAAAGCAAGCCAAGAACTGGTGTGTTGCTGTTAATTTACGTCTTTAAAAGAAGCTATTTAATAAATACCTTGCCATGGATAGCGACGAGGATTATTTGCCCGACGAATCTGAATCAGAGCCCTCTGATAATGACGATGAATTAACCATAGAAATGGGAAACGCAGAGCAATCTTCTGCAAATGAACGACAGGACGACGAAGAATTTCAACATAGAGTCCTGTCAGCAGATGAGATTGTCAAATTTATGGTAGATACTATTAAAGAAGTGAATGCAGTTGTACAGGTATCTTACCAAGGATTTGTATATTTAAAGAAAACTTGATTTGGCAAGCAGGATATTGTCATTGATTGACAGTTTCGATGAGTTGTGGGTCACAACATACAGAAACAAAAAAGATAACCACTCATTTTTTTTCTTAATCGTTTTATCTTTTGTGTATGTCTAAAGCTATATACAGGGATTTTATCAAATAATGTCCATTATTTTATATATGCAAGTTTGTGTACATACACTGGGCTGATCACTATTGCAGTGACTAACTATTTGTTTGATACTAAAAATAGATCGAGATACACCAGAACACAACCACACACACACACACAGTCGACAGTGATTATTATAGGCCGACACTTACTTACTACCGTTGTATTTTTACACAAACATAAAGCCATTGCACATCCTATACATGTAAGCATAAATACATACATGTACATGTATTCAGATTTTCTTAAATTTAATGGTCACAGTCATAGGCGAAAGAGTAACTAGTATGAAAGTAAGGCTTTCCCCTCATCTCCGTTCTAAGACTATTTTGGAATCCTTACCGTCTATTTTTCACCGTGATTCTGCTTTAGTCGCCAAAAGGAATCATTTCTTGTCACATCCGACACAAATTTATAAAAATCCAACACTATTTTCATGTAGAATTATGCGATACAAATAGATAAACAACTTTCATTTCAATGCAGCCGCCATTTTCAATCTCCTGCTCAGCCACCATTCCAAATTTCGGAATGGAATTTTACCGAAAACGAAAATTCGTGCTGTACACGCCACACGGTCACTTAAGTTTTTTTTATTCAACATGCGTGATTAATTATTACACAAAATCTATAACACAGAACAACGCATTATATTGACCTTCATAAAATATTTTAAATAGTCTATGTGTTATTCCATGTACAGCGAGAATTTTCGTTTACGGTAAAATTCCATTCCGAAATCTGGAATAGTGGCTGAGCAGTAGATTGAAAATGGCGGCTGCATTCAAATGAAAGTTATTTATCTATTTGTATCGCATAATTCTACATGAAAATAGTGTTGGATTTTTATAAATTTGTGTCGGATGTGACAAGAAATGATTCCTTTTGGCGACTAAAGCAGAATCACGGTGAAAAATAGACGGTAAGGATTCCAAAATAGTCTTAGAACGGAGATGAGGGGAAAGCCTTACTTTCATACTAGTTCTCTATAAGGGGGAGTAGTAACGTAGTGGAGGGCATAGCCGAAACATTTACATTACTTAGAGTAGCTAATCTAAGACTACAATCAAATGCTATTTTATTTGATAATAACAATTGTTGTAATGTACTTAACCTTTCAATCATGTTCTTTCTATGTGTTTTAGATTCCAGCTACAATAACAAGAATTCTACTAAATCATTTCAAATGGGACAAAGAAAAGTTAATGGAGAGGTATCTATATATATTTATCTTATGACCTTAATTTATTGGCTAGCCGATAATTGCTTAAGTGTCCTGCAGACTGTAGTCATCATTAATGCTGGCTGACTGTTCAATTTAGTAGTTTATTACTTCAATGACTACTGAGATAAAACACAAAGATTATCCTCTGGTTTGCAAGTGCATGTTATAATATGGGCAATAAATGAATCCTAGAAATGAATTGCCCATCAGGTTACTCAGATTGTACATGTAGATAAACTTAAAGATACATTATGTAGGAGTTAGATAAAGAACTAGCCCTTCTTGCTATAATAGTTAGAAAGTAGATAATGTAAATGAATAATTTGAAAATTTCATTCAAATTACTCTTTTGCAAGCGAAGATATTAGCCTTTGGATGTTTGACAGAGGTGTGCAATGATTTCATCTGCCATACTGGTTGATCAAAGCTTTGTCTCGTTTCGCCCTATTTGATTAAATCAAAGTATTGCTGAACTGTTTCAATCTATTTAATATCGTAGATATCTGATGCCATCAAGAGTTGATTAAGGCCTGGATTAGTTAATTAATGTCTAATTTATACCTTAGAAAACATTCAAGCCTAAAGAAAGACCTGCAATAGGCAGATTTAGCTCTTGCATAATGCATCTTAAAGGAGTAATTTATTCTCAGGAGAAATCCTTTTGGTATTGATTCTTATTAAATGAAGGAAAGTATGCCCTGTATGCAGAAATGCAACTGTCTGATAAAATTTATTTGCATGTTGTATTGCCCGATGTCATTTCATAAACTGCCATTTAATAAACAGCCCTGGTAATGTAAACTAACCATACTTGATGAACTACCTATCACCCTATGTACATATATTTCCTTGGCATCTGTAATAGCCTAACTGAATTTTGAAAGTAAAGTCAATATTTGTTTTATTTATAGATATTACGATGGTGATCAAGACAGATTGTTTAATGAAGCTCATGTTGTAAATCCACATAGAAGGGAACCTGCTAAATCCAGAGTAAGAATACAGCAAGTTTGTGATGTCTGATTAAGATAATGGTCCTTTATTGTACTTCAATTTCCATAAAACATTTTTATTCCATTTTGTAGTCAGCATTTAAAACCTTACAGTAAACCCAAGGAGTGCAACAAAAAACTCACTTGAACCAAGTAAAAAACAAAATTTTCAGTCAAAAATATTTGATGGAAACAAAGCAACACCTTTAAAATTTGTTATGCTGTATTTAGTTATGGTAGTAGAGTGGACAGTGGTAACCATAGCAAATCATCAGAATGATTCTTTATTTAATATATTTATTTTTGTATTCCAGCAAAGAGTAACTCGCTCAACTGCTGGTAGCGAGGAAATGGTCTGTGAAATTTGCTGCTTAGGAAAAACGATGGGAGTAAGTTCATTGAATGTTTTGAAGCATTTTTCCATAACCAATCAGTGATTAAATCGCTTACGTCATGTATTAAAGAGCCGTATTCAATTTAAAATCTTGAATGCAAGAAAAATAATTCTACATGTACTTGACGTTTCTATTTTTCCCTTGTGATTAATTTTGAACAAGCTATCACAATTCTTAACAGTATGCATAATGAATCCTTAATATTTTGTGTGACAGCTTATTTATGATTTAGATCATTTATAAAACTACAGTATTAAACTGGATAAACCTGTATAATTGTTTTTTCTTTTATAGGCAATGACTGGGTTAGAGTGTGGTCATAGGTTTTGTGCAGAGTGTTGGACAGACTACCTCACAGCAAAAATAATGGATGAAGGCATGGGTCAGACAATATCATGTGCTGCCTTTAACTGTGATATACTAGTGGATGATGCTACTGTCATGTAAGTTGCTTGGAAATCAATTGTACAGTAGAATCTGTACATGCAGCGACGCTCTCCCTTGTAAAGATTCTATTGTTTAATCTCCTCTAACATTGCCAGCGGTCACTATTTTACTAATAAATTTAAATAAATAGTGCTTATGATACCATCTTATTGTACTTCATAGCATCTCTGCTCATTCTGTGATTGATAGTCAATTATCTGGCCCCCCCCCCACCACTAATCGAGTAAAAAGAACGGTGAAAATAACAATAAACCAAGGCTTTAATCAATCTTTTGCTTTATTTAAGGACAAACCCAGATCATTGTTTTCACAATAATAAAAAATTTTTTGATACTGATTGAATAAATAATAAACTAAAAGTACCGTTAAAGCCATGTTTTGTCATAGTCATCTAGAATCTAAAATTCATTGCCACATTGTTACTAACTAAACAGCGTCTCCTATATTACATACAGAGTTACACCCCTTAAAATTGGGTGACAAATTCAGCGATGAATTTTTTTAACATACATGTGCTTTTTTATTAAAATAAAATTAATTCAAGGATTTTATTCACAAAAATGGATAAATACATGTATTATGGAATGCATCACAATGGTAGACAATAGTATCAATGTTGGTGCGATTACATGTCATTTGGGACTCACGTCATTTGGGACTCGCGTCATTTGGGACTCAAAAAAATTTGACTGCGACATTTGGGACTCGGGTATACGACGTTTGGGACTTTGATATACGACGTTTGGGACTTTGGTGTACGTCGTTTGGGACTCGATCAAGATATAAGTAATACGTTGGTAAAGTCGTCAACACGACATTGTTCATAATCCGAATAATTAGCAAGCTGTTGATCATTCACAAAAGGTGCATTAAAATAAGTCACGTGGTCATTGGAGACAGTCTCGGCGGTCTCCGAATTGCGCGTCTTCCACGCTCTGTCCGTGTGAATTTCAGGTACAGGTAGATATTAAAATAATAACTGGAAAATATATTGATGAATTCACTGACCAGTTGTTAGGTAAATTTAAATCGTCATTGGATATAATTCACTGACCGAACATCGAATACACGGAGAGAGAAACAGTGGATGTTTTCCCCGATAGAATCTCCATTGGAGAATTCCAATGATACGTGACATATCGGTTGGCATTATGCCAATAAACCAGTTCTAAACTGATTTTTTATTTTATACACTATTGACAGGCAATCTGAACGACACTCACCCTACCACTACCATATAATTTTTCATACGTTAGTTAACGTACATATTGACAGGGTGTTAATTTTAACAAACATTGAAGGCTATATCATAGTCGTACAGAACTTTATTTCATAATGTAGCTATTTCAGTTATGGTTGTCACGTGATCATTGTGTCGTTTGTCTATCATCGACGGATAAATAAAAACGTTTGCAAGTTACATAACAAAATAATCTAAAGAAATGCCACGGCATTTTCTGATACTGACAATAAACACTAATCAAACAATCAAAATTGCTAAAATCATAACACCAATTAACAAACAATACAAGAATACTTCATTAAAAAAAAAACATCGGTGAACAACAAAACAATGATCATACGATCATATTAACATTAACTTTATTATAAAAACATCGATGATTCGATCTGAAATCAAATAACAAAATAGTCGAGTACTAGCTATTTCTTCCATATGATTAAAATGTGTATGAGTTTTATAAATACATTTATTTATTTTAACAATACATTTCGCCGGCTTTTTGACCTAGAAATTCCAATCAATGTCACGTGTCATCGGCGGATTTGGCAATGGCGGAAAAAATATATTATTATTAATGACTGTTTCTCAGTGTATTTGGTCTTCTATCAGAGGGTTATATTCAACTTAGAATAAATTTCACTAACAACTGGTCAGCGAAACCATTAAATGTATGATCTAATTATTATTTTAATATTTGCCGGTACTTGGAATTCATACGGAGCGTCAAAGAAGCGCGATTACCGAGCGAAATGCACAAAATATGCACGCAGCTAGGGATCCTCCGATAAATCAGTCGACGTTTGTGTCGGACTGTGGTCCAAAATATCGTTTATATCGGGTCCCAAATGTCGTTTATATTGAGTCCCAAATGTCGTTTGTGTTGAGTCCCAAATGACGCCAATGAAGTCCCAAACGTCGTAAACTGGGTCCCAAATGTCGTTTGTGTTGAGTCCCAAATGACGTGAGTCCCAAATGACGTGATACCGTTGGTGCATAATGACTTTACTGAAGTTATGTCAGAAAATGTTTATTCCAAGCAAGTTTCAGCGAGGACCAAATTTACGGATCAATGCACATATTGATATTTGATCACAATGCATGCAAGCGTAATATTTAGTTGATGTTGGTACTAAGAAATTGTTAATTTTTGCACGCGAATTGACAACGAATTGTCCGCCATGTTGGTATTAGTCGCTCTCACGTACGCAATGTTTTGAATCGACTCGTTCTCATATTATTTTGGTTCCTATCAACGGTATTTCGTCATTCAGAACCAAGGCTACATTTTTTAAAAATTATGTACAATTTATTCATAATATGAAATGTTTTATTATTAATTAGACAAACAAAAAACATCTATCGCAACATCGTATGGTTTTGACTTTTAAATACGTAACCCATTCTTGGTTATGAATGTGAAAATAAGATTGTTTTTATACTATCAATCGACATTTCAATGCCGATTATCGATAGTAAAAATAATTATTGATACCCAACCCAACACAAATCGATGACCATACATGGCCGTGGATAGGTAAAAATCGGCCACGAATCTGCGCCCAAATTCTAAAATTCAGAGGCCATTGCCGCCGAGGCCGACGGCGTGTCGAGTCTTGCTTAAATAGAAATAGATTAATTTAACAGGAATTTTATCAAAACCAAAAGCGTTCGCGTTAATTCATTTAAAGGGTCGGGTGATATTTTAAAAAGAGAACTGTGAGTTAGCCTTCGGTGCGAGGAGCTTTGTTTATAAAATTCAGGTGCGTTTAAAAATATGCACCTGGGTTTCACTTTAGGTGTGTGGTAGGTGCGCGAGCGCTTTCGCGCGCCTTTCATTGCGAGTCCTGCCTATATGACGTTACCGTTAAATACCCACAGCGACTTTTGTCGACAAAACCAGTTAGCCGAATGCAACGTTCCTAGCGAAATGAGAGTTACTTCCCTTATAAGCAGACAGCCTTTACTCATTTGTTTACTTTCTGTTTGACATTTTGACAGTTGAAAATCTTACTGTTTCTTCTTGAAAAATTATAATAAAATGGTGTTATGTCTAGGCCTATACGACAACGTTATTAAAATCTCTACAGTGATTCAGATTTTATCGGTTGTGTAGGCTTACGACGGATTAACATCCCTATACAGTGATTCAGATTTTATCGGTTGTGTAGCCCTAGATATTTATAGTTTTGCGCCAGAACATGATAGCTGGTAGACTAATCTAATCATCCCAAATTTTAATTACTTATAAATAACGAGATTCACGATAAATGATTTTTAATTAACAAAAGCCGAACAAAAAAAGAAATAACCATTAGATCTTTATAGTCCTACATGTGCATGAAATGTCTAAATTATTATTTTTTTGTGTGTGTGTAAAATTCTTATTTATGCATTTTAGATTATTCCATCCATTTACATGGAGGGTCTATTTTCAGTTGTTATATTTAATGTTACGATTTAAAAATGCATAGGCCCTACCTTTATTTTAGAACTATTGACCATTGTGACGTGGGTTTTTATGATGTCAAACCTCTGGGTAATTTAAGAGTTAATAAAAACAGTTATGCAAGGATTATTCAGCATTTTTAGTGTGTTTTCTTAATGGTATGCAGTAGCTGAATTAATCCGAAATAGATTTGATTTAAACTCTTGATAAAAGATATTGTTGTGTTTCTTCCAATAATTTACATGTATGATTGGTAACAAATATCTCTTACTACTAATGATAAAATAAAAATAGGAGTACAACATGTGGGTGTTAAATCATTGGGGGAACAATATACATTACACAATTACCTGTCTGCAAATTTCCTAGACCCTTCCTAAAACATTTATTATTTTTCAGGTCCCTTTTAAAAGATCCTAAAGTAAAATTGAAATATCAACAGATTATAACTAACAGTTTTGTAGAGGTCAGTATTTGGATGAAATGAAGTCTTTCTGTCCCTCTGTCAAGCACGTTGAAAGCAATAAAGGGACTCAAACATGTATTCATGCGCATTAAAAAGCCCACTAAATGTGATGGGTTGATCCTATGATACACAATAATTTTATTTTTTGATAAATACATATTTATTATCAAAGCATACTTAATTGAGCCACAGAATCTGATTGGTTAATTGTTTGGATTACAATAACTTTACATCTTATGAATGTAAAATATACATTCATAAATGATAGCTTGCTTGAATTTGAACATCCAGACATATCTGATTGGCCTACTATTATTAACCTGATGTATGTAAAATTTGTCTCAGTTTTTAAACTCATTCTACAGAAGAAATCCTATAGATTTGTATAAATTCTACATCCATTAGTCACCATTAACATGTCTTGTTGGTGAACTTAGGGCTTCTGCAATCTTTCAATCTGCCTCAATTTTTGTATAGTGGGTGGATGAAAAAGCTACAGGTAGGCATATGTTTAGTTGTCTTGTATGGTATGTTTTTCCTTTTTCAGTGTAATAGATTATTACGTTGGTGTCCAGCACCAGATTGTGGTCATGTTGTTAAAGTAAAATATTTTGATTGTAAACCTGTTCAGTGTTCCTGTAGCCATATATTTTGGTAAGTGCAGATGTTTTCAGCTTGGGAAAGCTGCGTTGGCCCAGTGAGAAAAGCACTGGCTGCTTAAGCTGCAGATCCCAGGATTGATCTGAGTGTTCGCCCAGAAAGTTTCCCAGGGTTTTCCAGTGTAAGTGGTGCAGGGTGGGGAATAGTTTGGATGCAACGAAATAAACGTGTCCTTGCGTACACCTTGCTATTCACATGAAAGTAAATGAAACCTTGTCAGTTGGTATTCAATGGCTGTCGGGGCAAAATTTCCCTTGGACCACTGAAATTGGTAAAAATGTATTGATTGCCAAACTGACAGGGTATAGTCTGCTTTTCTTTTATTATTACAGTTTTGCATGTGGTGAAAACTGGCATGATCCTGTGCGCTGTTTCTGGTTAAGGAAATGGATTAAGAAATGTGATGATGATAGTGAAACTTCTAATTGGATTGCTGCAAATACAAAGGTAATATTTAATTATCTGTTTATTTATTGTGAAAAATTGAAATATGGTGCTTTAGTTTTACCGCTGTTAAATCTACTATACCTGTCTTTAGATGCAGTGACCAACAAACCTTGTAATTTGTTTAATAATAATGGTACTCTACATCAGTCTATATTCTGGAAATATATTAACATGTGTACACCTACATAAAGTTTCACCTTATGTGCTTTCAGGAATGCCCAAAATGTAATGTAACCATAGAAAAAGATGGTGGCTGTAATCATATTGTATGTAAAAATCACAACTGTAAAGCTGATTTCTGCTGGGTTTGTTTGGGGCCTTGGGAACCACATGGTTCATCTTGGTAAGATTTATTCTGCATATTTTGCTTAATGTCACTGAAAGTTGATCTTTTTGGAAAGTTTACAGGAAAACATCTATGTTGGTATTTAGTTCCACAAACCATCCTACAATCTTTCAGTATAGAGGATTCTTAATCTAGGTGTCCAAATCATACAGACCGCATAATTTCTGTGACACTGAACAAATTCAGTTCCAACACAATCTTTCCATTTTAGCAGTGACCACTCACCCTGACCATTTAATTTTCTATGGCTACAGTGCTGAAAAAAAAAATGAGTTTGATTTGAAATATTGATCTGAGCATCAAGAATTAAACTGAATTACCACATATGATACATGATTAATTTAAGGCCATATATGTATATAATTGAAAACGTAGTCACATTTTGGGTTTTATTGTTTATCTGTTTGGTTTGTAAGAGAAATTTCTGAAATGACTACAATATATTTTTATTTAGGTATAACTGTAATAGATATAATGAAGATGAAGCTAAAAAGGCTCGCGATAACCAAGAGGTAAATAAGTTACAAAATCACACATTAAATATTACGCATCATCTATCCATCTGAAATTAGAATAAATTTTATAAGAAAGGGTTAGTTTTGTTCCATTTAAAGATACTTTCCCAGAAAAGTATTTACCGGTGGATATTTCCAATTAGAGTATGTCAAATTTGTTATTCATGGAAAGTATAGACACCCAATCTTACTAGAAAAATACTGGATTACCCAAAAATGCCCATGGGGGAAGCAATAGGCAAAATTGTCAGAGTATCATTAACTGACAACTCGACTGTTATTTGCCAGCTTATTGTGTGCCTGCTTAAGTGAGAGAGCAGTTGTTATTTCTTCATCAAATGGTTAGGTGGCTTGATCAAATGGTTGCAGAAGACTGCAATTAAAAGGCTAGAAAAATAGTTGACAGAATTAATTAACAATTTACTCAAGCATCAATATGTATGGTAAATGTACAGTAAGTACTGATAAATATATTCTGAATAAAGGACCCTCCTACAATGAAGCTAAGTTGACAGAATTTGCGTCAAACAATAGTTTATTTATAGTACAGGTATCCCTGTCGAAACAAATTTTTGAGAGGGAACTGAAGCTAATTTTTGATGGATTGGTTCCTTTAAAAGTGTTTTCCATCCAAATATATCATCAAATCACAAAATTTGTACCCGGAATGTATCTTTTAAAAAAAATTTGCTTTACCCAAAATCTTACAGATAATGTTATGAGTATTATTAGGTCATGGTTTAGTCTGAAGTGAGGTATCTGACCTCAAACTCAAAACTAGTCATTCCAGTTTCCAACTTTTACTTTGTCTTCTCCAGGTCCCTCAATACTTACGCCTTCTGTGCTATCTGATATCATTTTAACTGATATGTCATCTATCCCACTCATGACTGAAAACATAATCAATATCTTAAATTTTATGGTGTTTTTTTTTTTTCTTCAGAAATCCCGGTCTGCTCTGCAGCGATATCTATTCTACTGCAATAGATATATGAATCATATGCAGAGTTTAAAATTTGAAAGTAAAGTAAGTAAAATCACAGTTTGAGATTTGTCATGTGGATTCCCTTCCTGAAACACCTTATCAATTATGTATCCCTGAAATTTCTATGACTTGTTGGAAGTTTCACCAAAACAATGGCAACAAATCATGTCGAAAGTTAAGAGGGAAATTTAAAAATGTCAATAGAATTGTAGGTCTTGTTTTGTGAACAGTTTTAGGTAAATAAAACAATAAGTCAAAGAATAGTTAGACATATCTATGGAAAGGAAAATAATTAGGGTTTCACACTGCGTAGCTTGTGTGAAACACTATTGTTTTTGTTAAAATTATTATTCTTATTATTATTATTATTCAGATTCCAATTTGAATAGATCTCAGCAACTACGTGTCGCATCGTTACGATCTCTTCGGTTTTACTGGGAAAGTGGGTGTGACTTAGAGGATAAAGCTATTTTGAACGTTCTGCGACAATGCGAAATGTCCGAAATCACCGAAGTTATCGTTTTTGAAAATATTGCAGTAATTTTAACAATAATCATTGGATTTTAACTTTCGATACATTTTGGCATAGCCTGAGACAGGGCACATAGCTACGCTACTTTCGATTTTTGATTTTCGGCAAATCTTCGAAGAAATTAGGCGCCAAATTTCGAAAATTTAAAATTTTACAAAATTTTTTTTTATTTATGAATATTTTTTAGTCGTATTGTGCACAGAATTAAAGAGTCATCTGACTAGTGCAAAAATGTTAAAAAAAATTGTCTCAGTAATTTTCCTTGGCCGCCATTGGCTAATTCAGTTTTTCAGTCCTAGATTAATTTTTTATTGTCCGATTTGTATAAAACAAAATTCATATGCTTCGTTGTATCAATTGTCATTTTTTTTATTACCAAAAGTGTTATCTGTCGGCACCGGAAGTGGCATAATTTTACCAAAAACTACAATTTTGACAGTTATTTTCCTACTTCGAAAACAAATATTATTTTTTGGAAAAATTATTTGACTCAAAGAGTGTGCCCTTTCAAGGCGCAAAAAATGTAGGAAGCAGTTTTTTTAATTTCGATTTCACTTTCGAGCAAATTCGATTAAGAGGCTAAAAATGGTGTAAAATTTACCTATTTACAACCTATTCAGGCTTTTCAGATTTTAAAATATTTCTTCGTAACTTTTATAAACTTGTAACTATAATCCATACGAAGAAAATGTATGTTAAAATTCGTTTGTAATATAAGCAGTTACCAAGAAATGGGCAGTTCTGTACAAGTCACTGTTTTCGTTATTTTGCCTGTAAAATAGTCAATTATTATTGAATTTTTATAAAAGTGACATCATTTGATTCAAAAAGCATGTAGCGTCATATCAAGTTGATTACAATTTAAAATTGACACCGGAAGTGACATCATTTGGTCAAAAACTGCATTTTAAACTTTTTAAATCAATGTTTTATTCAACCAAGAATAACTTAATATGTATTAATAATTTTAACTTTTGGTTTAAATTCACATATAAACAAAACTCATATGGTCATATAGATATCATAAAATTGTTTCTAACTTGTTCGGTTGCCGAGAAATAGACGGTTTTCTACAGGTCACTTTTGAAGGTTTCGGGGCCATAAAAGTGTCAATTATTATTCGATTTTCATAAACGTTACACCGTGTTATACCTACTGCCATTTGGGATCTCATTCAAGTATTTTAAGATTTTCATTATCACCGGAAGTAACGTCATTTTGGCAAAAACTGTATTTTTAGCCTTCAAAACAGATATTTTATTCAAATGAGTCTGTTTTGAAATCTTTTTCAAATTATGGTATTTGATGCTAATCAACAAATAGAATGAACCCATACGATCACACAGATACCACAAAATGGTTTGTAACTTGTACGGTTGCAGAGAAATAGCAGATTTTCTACAAGTCACTTTTCAAGTTTTTTGGTCTTAAAATTTTACATAAAATTTTCACTATATGATATCGTATGCCATTTCTGATTTCATAAGACTAATTGAACATTTTCATTAACACAGGAAGTAATCTAATTTTGTCAAGATCATTTACAAGTAACAAATGTATAAAATGAATTGATATTGTTGGATTTTGTTGATTCTGCGTCCATTTTATTTGTGTGCAATGTTAATTTGGAAACCTGTTTAGTGGTTTCGCTGGTACCGGAAGTGACATATGTTCAAGGGTAACTTGGCACCGGAAGTGACATGTTTAAGGGTAACATGGCACCAGTGAAACCCGTCATTCCTGCATGCAGGTCTAGTTCTACTTTTGATTGTATAAGTATGTAACAGCCGATCTCTCTAAAACCTTCAGAAACTGATAGGAAAAAAGGATCTTTTCCATCTAATTATCTACTGGTTATAAACTATGACAATAGCCATCAAAAGGGCAAGCGAAAGACTTGTCAACTCAGACTACAATAATGGCATTGCTGCCCGAATCTAACGGTTAAATTTTCCACTTTTTTTTTTTTACAGCTCTATGCATCTGTTCGTACCAAAATGGAAGAAATGCAACAGCACAACATGTCATGGATTGAAGTTCAATTTTTACGGAAAGCTGTAGATGTATTATGTCAGTGTAGACAAACTTTAATGTACACATATGTTTTTGCTTACTTTCTTAGAAAAAATAACCAATCAATTATTTTTGAGGTAATTACAATTTACAATATAATTTATGTCACAATTAAAAACTGATCACTCAGTTATGATTTGTAATAGAATTGTTGGTGATATGGGTTTAAAGTTCTTGATTTTATGATGCTAATGGTAAGAAAGAAGTGACATCAGTTTTTGGAATAACAAATCATTTTCTGTTGGTTCTAAATACAGTCTATAGGTTATATCTGTAATATTTCAATGATTTACATTGTTAATCCTTGAATTTTATATGTAAAATGAAGTAGAGAAATAATCAAATATTAATTTACTCAAGTGATTTTGTAGAATGTATTCTATATATTTACAAATTGCACTACCATTGTTCGTTTTTTGTTACTGTTTAGGATAACCAAAAAGACTTAGAAATTGCCACTGAACAGTTATCAGAATATCTAGAGAGAGATATATCTTCTGAAATGCTGCATGACATCAAACAAAAAGTACAAGATAAATATAGGTAATTAAAGATTAATGGTCTTTTATTGGTTTGTTCACTTAACTTTTTGTGATCTTACTTTTAATATTAGCTTGTTTTTTTTTTTGCAATTACTGCTCACTATTATTTCTAATCAATTGTAATTGTAACATGCTTAAGGGTAAATCTTGTGTTTTGATTGGTCCAAATAGACACTGTTTATTGGACAATTACACCCTTCTGTTTTACTGATTTCTTTTAAAACCTTTAAAATCCTAAAAAAGCATGTTACAATATCATAAACACTTACTGTATCGCATTTTAGAGGGGTGTTATTGTCCAATAGACATGTCCCTGAGATTTTACATTAGAGCCCCTGACGATAACACATCTTGGGTCCTAATGATCTCAGGACATGTCTATCTATTGAACAATAACACCCCCCTAAATGCGAAACAGGAAGTGTTTATCTCCTAATTATTGCTGAAATTACTTCATGGATTATTATTTTTGATGAGTAATAGCTTCATGTAAATGTTCTCAAATAAATAAATTTGTGACTATCTAGCTTTCCGAAATGTAGTTATCTCCCTTGTAAGATTTTATTTTTTCAAAAAATATGAAATGGAGTCTGCAAGAGGTGTTTCTTCTTTTATTATACGCCCACATTTTCATGTGGACGTATTATGTCGTCGCCCCTGTCCGTCCGGACGTCCGTCCGTCCGTCCACAATTTGTTTGTGGACTCTCTACAGGTCACAATTCTTATCCGATTTTGACGAAACTTGAAATATAGGTTTATCCCCAAAAGATCTCGGCTGCTTTCGATATTGGCATGTATCGGATCAAAACTTCATGGATTATGGCCCCTGATTGTACGAAAAATCACGTTTTTAGCTTGTGGACCCTATAGAGGTCACAATTTTGAACCGATTTTGATGAAACTTGACATGCATGTTTGTAACCCAAAGATCTTGGTTCCTTTCGATATTTGCGGCTATCGGAATGTAATTTCCTGAATTATGGCCCCTGATTGTCCGAAAAATCACCCTTTTTAGCATGTGGTCCCTCTGGAGGTCACAATTATTATTCGATTTAAAAAACCGTTTGATTATATCACCGTTACACCCTAAGGAAGGTTGAGTTCGAATTTCGGGAAAATCGGACGAAAATTGCCATACAAAATGGCCGCCGTTTGTACGCGAATACTGTTAAAAAATGGTATATCAAGGTTGTGGACCCTGTGGAGGTCACAATTTTGATTCGATTTTGATGAAACTTGAAATTCATGGTTATAACCCAAAGATCTTGCTTCCTTTCGATATTTGCGCATATAGGATTGTAACTTCCTGAATTATGGCCCCTGATTATACGCAAAATCGCCTTTTTTTTAGCTTGGAGGTCACAATTATTATTCGATTTAAAAAAACGTTTGATTATATTACCGTCACACCCTAAGGAAGGTTGATTTCGAATTTCGGGAAAATCGGACGAAAATTGCCATACAAAATGGCCGCCGTTTGTACGCGAATACTGTTAAAAAATGGTATATCAAGGTTGTGGACCCTGTGGAGGTCACAATTTTGATTCGATTTTAATGAAATTTGAAATTCATGGTTATAACCCAAAGATCTTGCTTCCTTTCGATATTTGCGCATATCGGATCGTAACTTCCTAAATTTTGGCCCCTGATTATACTCAAAATCGCCTTTTTTTTAGCTTGGAGGTCACAATTATTATCCGATTTAAAAAAAAACGGTTGATTATATTACCGTTACACCGTAAGGAAGGTTGAGTTCGAATTTCGGGAGAATCAGACCAAAATTGCCATACAAAATGGCCGCCGTTTGTACGCGAATACTGTTAAAAAATGGTATATCAAGGTTGTGGACCCTGTAAAGGTCACAATTTTAATTCGATTTTGATGAAACTTGAAATAACCCAAAGATCTTGGTTCTTTTCAATATTTGCGCATATCGGATCGTAACTTCCTGAATTATGGCCCCTGGTTATACGCAAAATCCCCCTTTCTTTAGCTTGTGGTCCCTCTGAAGGTCACAATTATTATCCAATTTAAAAAAACGTTTGATTATATCACCGTTACACTGTAAGGAAGGTTGAGTTTGAATTTCGGGAAAATCGGACCAAAATTGACAGACAAAATGGCCGCCGTTTGTACGCGAATACTGTTATAAAAATGATATATCATGGTTGTGGACCCTTTATAGGTCACAATTTTAATTCGATTTTGATGAGGAAGGTTGAGTTCTAATTTCGTGATAATCGGACCAAAATTGCCGGACGAAATGGTCGCCGTTTGTACGCGAATAGTGTAAAAATATGGTATATCATGGTTGTGGACTCGCTACAGGTCACAATTCTTATCCGATTTTGATGAAAAGTCACATTTCTAGGTTGTGTACCGTCACACCATAATCATTGTCGGTTTCGAGTTTCATTAATATCAGACTGGAACTGACCAACTAAATGGCTGCTCCCAATACAGTATGAAATACAGGACTTAAAGTTGTAGGAAAAATCACTTTCGGTATTGCTTGTTCTCTGTCCATCTCTCGAAAATGTGGGCGTATCCTGCCTGGCAGTGCCAGCCTATTTTTAGTGTTTAAGGTCCACTTACACCCGCATTTTAGTGTATGTTGCCATCACAACTGCGTTAGATAGTTTGTCTCTCACATAAGTCAACACTGCTTGATTTATCTTTTTGAAATTGATATCATGTTTGAAATCTTAGAACCTTGTAGGTAGCATTTATTATTAACCATCTTCTGTTAAATTTATTATCCATTCTATTGAAACAAAGACTTAATTGTTTTTCAATGATTGTCAATAATAAATGCTATGCATTTCCCTTTATTTCAAAATCCTGTTATATTATAAGTGTCATTGATTCAGCTGGTGTGGTTTCAATTCCACAGGTGTATATGACAAGGAGTAATGTCACCTGTCCAACCTTGTAGGTTTTCTCTGGATCCTCTGGTTCCCTCCCACTGCTAAAGACCCTATGTACAAGCGAATTATTGAAATGAAATTAAACCATATGTTAGTTCCAAAATGACCTAGTTTGTTTAGTGGACCTTTAACCCCATTTCTTCCTCTCAATCTTTTTAGAAATGTTTAGCTCATAATTGCTCGGATGACATAGATTTGGGTTGGTGTAGGTTTTTGTGCCTTGCAACTAAGGTTGCAACGATATCAAATTCTGATATCGCCATTAATCATGATAACTGCTTTTGGAATTATCGCGATAAATAAAAGTCTACGATTATCAATTTTATCACGATAATTCTCTTTATCATGATATTTCTCTTTATCACGAGAAATGGAAAAACCACCGACTCGATTGACCAGTCTTGAATATGGTATAACCGCTGTGTTAGTGTATGTTTTTCAACAATAAAAAATATACAAATTTATTAGTTTGTAAATATCTCATTAATTAAAGTTTAGTCGTATGGTTTTAAATATATTTTCTAATTACTTCTAAAATATTAAAAACCACCCAAAGTATGTTTTAAAAAATCATATCGATGAACCTGAGTGCGGATTCATAACTTGAAAAAAGCGGCTGGATGACTAAGTCGAGTTACTTGGTTGCTTTGTTTTGGCGGGTTAAACAACCAGACGTACAGTACTAACTTAACATTGAAATAAACATAATATTTTCAGTCTTGTTAACCGGGGATTCGCCGCACCGTTGCTACGGTACACCGATGTCGCGTGCGGCTTTGTTTACAAAATGTGTTTCGGGAACTTTCTCTCACCGATTTTTATTGTATAATTTTACAAGTAGTAATTAAACTATTATTTCAAATTCGATCCGGCCCCCGCACCGGTGAAAATGAACTTTGGATTTATTGCACCGACCTCCGCCCAAAAAAATCCTAAAATACCGGGGATTGCGATTATTCAACTTTGGCCGATACGATATCACTTGAAAAAAAATAATCGCGATAATGCGGCATCCCCGGGGTATCGCTGCAACCTTACTTGCAACATATATTTTTAATTAGAGTAGTGCAAGGAATATTTTTTATGCGACCTTTTGAAAAATGATGAGATTCTGTTTTAGAAAGAATATCCTTACATATCTGTGAACAGCTAATGATACGTTAATACTATTTCTATTTTTATTTCAGGTACTGTGAAAGTCGTCGTAAAGTTCTGTTAGATCATGTTCATGAAGGATATGAAAGAGATCTTTGGGATCATTTTGAAACCTAGAATAATCTTAAACTATAGATATATTTTCACAAACTTTACAATTTATTCAATACAAAGACAGTTAAAAATCAATACAATCTGATCAAACGATTTTATTTATGGTACATTTATATCTTTAGAATTTTTTGTGTTGAATTTAGAAGGGGTAAATATTCTTTGTGTTAACTCTTTTGTAAAGGACTAGCATCACATGAGAACCTTATTAAAAGAAACTACATAGAATGAAATTTGACACAATAAATATCTCACTCCTTTCTCATTCCATACTTATTACCTACAAAGGATTTGTAGATGTTCACCCAATCAGTTACAAATTATACAGCATATTTATTATTGTAAAGCTTCGGAAACTTCATTTAGATTTGAATTTGAATGTAAGGGCATTTAAAATGCAGTTTATTATATGGTATATACATGTTTTGAATTTATATTTAAAAACAAAAAAAAAAATAAGAAAATCACTGTATATATTATATTATTAAATCTTTTTAATTACTGTATAGATTATTGAAGTGTTTATCATATTTAAGGAATTCTGGAATTCACAGTAACAAAGTATATTTCATGTGCATGAATGAAAACTATTATTCACTTCAGTCTGTTTCGAAACGAGATGTAGTAAAGAAATTGGATTTTCATATTTATTATATTCGTAGAAATATAATTTATAAGTACTGTAAATAGTTGAATATTTCAGTATGTATGAAAACCTAACGGCTTAGATTTTTTGATCTTCTAACTTCAAGCATTACTAAACTGCCTTAATTTAACTTTGTTTTGGTATTAGATCAAAATTCACAGCCTTGCTTGTGTGTAATCTTATTTAATTAATGTTGTGAAATGGCTTTCTATAAGTATTTGGGAAAATTGGATAAAATGGTGTCAAATGCTTTTTTATGTACAGAAGTGTCAGAATATATACCGGTAGTTAAAATATTTTGTTTGGAATTTTATTAATTTATTATTAATATATGGGTATTCACCAAAGAATTTACTTCACAGCAAAGAAGTTTCATGTTTTTACTTAGACTGGACATAATGGGTTATCTTTTGAATAAAATAAATTCCCATTCTATGTTACAAGTATCTTTGTTTTAGGCTGCTGCTTGTCACTACTACTTTTAATCTGATAGAAGACAATGCAAAAAATCATAGATTTTTATTATGGCATTATTCAATTGCATATTTGAACATATCAGTAAGGATTTCACAATTTGTATGTATTTGTTCACAATTAAATAATCTTTGCTCACAATTATACATCTGTATAATTTGTTATAAATCTAATTAACTTATTGATCTCTGTACAGTTTTTAAACAAATAAAATTATTATAGTCTGAATATTTCTCAAACCATATTTATACTTCTCAATATAAGGAGAGACCATCGATTATCGGGCGATTAATTTCATTTACAATTTCCATTCATTTGTTTTGAAAACACCATATATTTTTTACTGTTCTTGTCAGAACAGAATTATGAATCGGTATTCGGTAACATCTGAACGTTCACTTTCCTTCTAAATATAGCACAGAATGTTTATTCAAATACAAAACTCTTTCATACAAGACCTGTCTGATTTTTTTTATGGGAACTGTTGGTCTGACCAAGGAAATGACCCCATTTTATTGTTAAAATTTAATTCTTATTGAAAATTTATTTATAGCTCAACGATCTGATTTAAATACAGATCTTTGTTTTGTTTTTTTATATTTTTGATGGCAAGTAAAATCAAATTTTAAACTATAAAAAATGAAACGAAATAGGATCTGTGATTTAATCAGATTGATAGCTTGAAATATAACATGCAGTTATGATTGAGTACATCTTTATCATCCAGTCAAAAACTGTGTATAGAATAGGTTGGGTGAATAAGAACTCTTTAAGTACATGAAGTTTTAGGCCCTTGGGCCAGAGTTACCAATTTAGTATTTTCTATTCCTTCAGTGTAATCATAAAATGTTTAATGGCTGCTGCTTTGTATAATAATAATAGTGAAAGTTTGTTACTTTGAATATACAGGTATCATGTTTATATCACAATATAGGTAGTATCAGGCCTTGTGGAATTCTCTTATTTTAAGCTTGTTTTTTTTTTTTTTATACCAATCCATAGATATTTTAAACCATCTTTCTTGAGTAAATATTGAGTTGTGAATACCATGTAAATATATGTTCAAATAAAAATTAAAAAAATAAAGCCAAGTTTTGCAGAAGTTCAACAAGGTACATAATAGTATTGTTAATTAATTCCCTCAGTTGAATTAACAATTGGTGGCTTCAACAAGCAATGGCATATTGTGTACTTGATGTCATAGACCACGCTTGGGGATAAGTCGAGGGGTTTGAGGTTCAGTCCTGGAGTTGGTCAGTTTTCCCTCGCCTGTGGTCCTGGTTGGGGGGCTTTGCCAGGTACATGGTCCAGTAGTTTGGATGAGATGATATACCGTGTAATTGAAAACTATGTTGAAAAGTACTTATGTAGCCTTTTCTGGTAGTCTATCCAAGTTCAACAAAAAATCAAGTTGCCCATAGCTAAAAACATTGAGATATACTGTGATGTGTTTGTATTTAGCTAAGATTTGATGCCTTTAGTTTCACCTGGCAAATTTCACATTTATTAATGCATGTGGGATCTTGAAAATAATTTATTTTATACACTTAAGACTAACGAACGTGCCTGACCCAATGTTGTGAAACAACTTTCGTTCATCTGCAAATATTGTCAGTTGAGTAAATCAAGTGGTTTACTTTTTTATCAAAATTCATATGGACATTCATAACTACATAGCGTTAGTCATATGCGACTAGTTCTAGACTGCTCCGGTATTTTAAATCACAAGGACTTGAAAGGATTAAAATAAAACTTCTTACTACTGCTTAGTAGTAGTAATTATACTAATTATACTATAATATACTAATTATAGTCAAGCAGTAGTAAGAAGTTATATTTTAAGTCCCTGTGTTTTAAATGGATGTTGTACAAGACCTATATTTGGCCCGCCCTTCATGATGTCAAACATAAAATGTCGGGACAATACTGTTGTGTCAGGTAAGATTACATGTATACATGTAATTGTTGATGGATGTGGCAGAAATGTAATAATTAACAATAATCAATCGTTGGTTTATAGAAAAAAAAAATGATTCGCATTGTGCATTCGGGGTTTCTAATCTAGTTGCACGCTGTCTTGGGTATCATACCCACTAAACCCAATAAGATATTTATTTGCAAAACTAAAGTTAATATGTGACCTCAACATACTCTTGGAATCTAACAAAAACTTTAAATAAATATTGGTAATAACATATATACATTTATTATCAAATCTTTTTTAAATTACATCACTCGGAGAATTGTCTAAAATGCTTTAGCTTTTCTTTCGGAAATGGGGTGAAGTGGTGGTCATTAAGGCATCGGATAAGATGTGCCCTCATTAATGCGGTTTTAAACATCACGAAACAGCCTCCACGATATCTGTTAATACAATATTCGACCAAAAACGCCAGAGTAAGGAGTCCACTGTCCTGGGAAACGGTCAGTTGTTGGGCACTAGGTAGACTGACGTGTTGTCTTGTTCTTCCAAGATCGTAAAGTTGGTGAAGTTGAGATTTTAGAATGGATGGCACATCCCCACCTTCATCGCAACTGTCAAGTACTAAAATATCTTCTGAATAACTATCAACGATCGACAAAACCCAGTGATATCTTCTAATGCGGTGAATCTGGACAGCTGGTTCTGTGTAACGCTTAAATTGGGCTATTTCGTGGGATCTAAAATCCTGAAATCCGTTTAATTTCGGGAATTGCCTTTTTAAGATCAGTTGAGCACAATGAATAATCTGATCATTTAGACAAAGACCCAGTCGAATGATTTCAAGGTCATTCTTGCTCAAAATTAAGTCAGATATCTCAATCCACCTTTCACTTAAATTGACCTTGAAAATCTTTGATCGGACCCTAGATTTTGAAACAGAACAAGATAGTGATTTACTTCTTTTAACTCTCTTTTCCGGTGTAACATGTTCTTCGCTGGAAGCATTTTGCAGAACTTCACCATTCAAAGCCTTCTCTAAATTGTATTCAGACTGACATCGTCTATGACCACCAAGAATACTAGAGACTCCTTTAATAAGACTGGAAGAACGCCTTCTAAGTTTTGATTTTGTGTACATGTTATGATCCCGGGTAACAAAATCGTCTTCAAAGTCGAAATTATCTTCCAATAGTTTCTTATACTGACTCATTGTTTTATCTGATGATGAAAATGGAGACAGGATACCGCTTTTGTTCTGAAATTTAAAAATACAAACTATGTTAGTTTTGTCTTTAGCATTGGTTCTTTTTATTTCAGAGTTCATATATTCGTGATGACAAAATTAACGTGACAGTTACCGGTCGTCGGATTCTATATGTTCTAGTCTGTTTAAAGTTTATCTCAAATGAAGCTTTGGGTACTTGTCAAATTGTGGGAAATGAAACAATAAACTAAAATAAACATGTAAATACAAACCTCCAGTCCTGTCCGTCGTCGTTGGTATGATCTCTGGTTTGAAATGGGGACAGTTTAGAAATTCTCAATGTTCGTCATATGGGTGTATGATCACTGATTACTGACTTCGACTTTCTTCAGTAACCAAGATGTGAACACCAACTCTCTTTTGTTGTTTTATTGCTCACATGAACACAAATCTATATGAGCGGGAGTTCAAGTAAGATTTACATAAAATTGTAAAACGAATATTAACAACTTTTATGTCGGCAATGATTTGGCAGATTTCCCTCAAATTTTGCTTACACCCCAATCCAGACATCGAAAATTAGTTTATACCCAATTGATGGATACCCCATAAATGCGCTTATAAGATCTATGGAATGAACTTTAAAATAATTAATTTTCTACTTGCCATGATTTAATTAGCTAGATATATATAGGCTTTCTTGTATGCAATTATTTTGGTAACTGTTGCATAGCTACCATCTCTCAAATTGACCATAAAAAAGAGGCTGGGGTTCGAACGAGTCGGATAAACTTTTCGGGCTAATTTGGGACATTTTTAAATACAATAATTTTATTTTGTCATCCATTTTCTGGTAGAAAATGACTCCGTCTGCTTTGCTGTTCTTGTGAAAAGAATAGGGTTCACATACAATTCTTCATTACGTATAGAAACACCCTTTTTTGCCCACGGAATTTTTTTCACTTAGCCCTAGTACGATATGGACTGACGGTCGAATTGTCTAACTGGTACGCGTTGAATCCAAAGGTCTACCATTGGATTAAGGGGTGCGGATTCCATCCCACGCGTTATACGTCGTATGACTTAGTGCCGATTTCCCAACAGACACGGATTTTCTCTTCGCCCCCCCCCCACTTACTCTACCAACACTTTTAAGACTTGACATATTATAGGCATTCATAAGCGCTAGGGCTATCAAATTGTTCGAACAGGCTGGTTAAGGGAAATAAAAGAATATATTATATATTTTGAGCATAGGCGTACGTGCCCGAAAACTAATGAAACACTAATTTTAAGGACTGGAATAGCAGTAAAACGCGTTTGCGGCCGTCAAATATTCCAAAATTTTCTTCGGGGTGAGGGTGGGGGGTCTATACAAGGTCAGCTCCGCTTCTTCGCCTCTGGAAGATAACCGGCGCCGCTGTCTGTAAACCTGAAATTAGTATTTGTGAATACAGCTGTAACAGTCTGATTGGATGGTTGGAATTCGGAGTGTGATTTCGCATACAAAATCATTGGATACTTTTGGAGTTACTTACACGGGCTAAAATAGCAGAAAACGCATTTGCGGTGGTTTAATTTTCAAATTTTTCACCGGGAGAGCGAGGTCCCCATACCCCGCGACGATTGATTGGTTGTTTGGAATTCGGCTCAGCAGGTAGGCTGTATTGGACCATATTGAAGCTGCTTTATCCACAGACTGGAATAGCAGGGAGGCGCGTTTGCGGCTTTTAAATTTTCAAAAATTTTCTCGTCTTCGTGGACTGTAAACGATTCATTGAAATTCGAGTCAGTCACCTTAATTCAGCTATGTTAGACCATTTTTAAGTTGCTTTGTTCACATGTTGTTTGCATCCGTCAAATATTCCAAAATTTTCTTAAGGAGGGGGGTGGGGTGTCTGTAAAGCCGAAAATTTTCCGGGCAATTCAGGTTCTGCCCCCTAACTGTCATCGAGCCCGTACGCCTATGATTTTGAGGTTAATCCATTATTTGTTTCACCAACTTTTGTGGATTTCTGGTGTCCAGTGAATGCAGCTGTAACAGCTTGATTAATTGTTTGATTGGAATTCGTGTGGGCAAGTCATATACGTAAGGCTAAATTGGGCCAATTCCAAGTTGAAATAGGAGGAAAGTTCTTTTGCGTCCCTCTACGTGTATAATATTCATAAATTAATGGTTGGTGGGGGGCAACGCCGGAGTAACCATGGTGGGGGCCCTGGGGCCTGGAACATGTGAGGGGGGGGCTGATCCCTAACCATGAGCGAGGGGGGTTTAGGGGCTTTCTTCCCCCGAGAAATTTTCAGAAATTGGAGGCCAGAAACGTGATTTCTTGGTATTTCAGGCACTTGTGTCGGAGCCATTTAGAAGTACCTTCCCAAGAAAAAATAAAATTCTGCCACAAAATTAGCACATTCTGGCGTTATTTCAGATTACCAATCCATGCGAGTGCTATGAAATGATGACATTTCTAGAGGAGGGTATTGGGGTCCATTCAGCCCGTAAAATCCGCCACTGTAGGTGAGCAGAGCGACATCAAACCCTAATTTGAAGTCGCTCAGTGATAAATAACGGGGTCACTAATTGATTCGGAATCGTATTATATCCCTCACGATGATTTGATTAGGCCGTAACGTTACGACCAAGCTGGTCTCGATTTTTGACGAACAAAATGGTAATACGAGATTTAATCAAAAAATCTGAATATGGAATATTTCGTGTGATCATGATGTGCATCTCATCAAATTCAACTTTTATACCCACAACAAATATCGACAACAACAACAACTACAGCTTATATACAATCGTACGTTAATCTGAGGCAAAATTCGCGCTACTCGAAATGATGGGGGCGTGTAATTTGTTCGAGTTATACGATAATTCGAGTTAGACGATGTTCGGTCCGATAGAAGATCTCACGGCAATTTAATAAACAAAAACATGTGTTACACCCATCACCGGATTACACCGAATGAATTCTCGGATGTCGATCGCAACACACCATGGATTGAGGGGGCCCCAGGGACTTACGATGGAGGGCTCTCGGAGCATCGGAGGGACCCCGTCAAAATGTCACCGGCCGTTGGAGTCCTCGGTCCGGCCATGCTCGAGGCACGCAACTGAGATTTTTGTGGGGGGCCCCCTGATGTGGGGGGCCCTGGGGCCTGTGCCCCATGGTTAATTCGGCGTTGGTGGGGGTCACCTCTAGAACACCTTAGCCCCCATAAAAAAACCCTGGGCAGTGGGATTTTGATTGCAAGCCACATATAGGCCTAAGTAGGGCTATATTGAACTAGCCTACTTTTGAGATGCTGTTAGTTACTGCACATTGGGCCAATTCCAAGTTGAAATCGGGGGAAAGTGCTTTTGCGTTCGTCGACGATATTCATAAATTAATTGTGATTCCTTCGCCACCCATAAAAAGAACACTGGGCATAGACGCATAGTAGGATTTCGATTGCAAGCCACATAAAAGTAGAGCTATATATTGAACTATTTTCTGCCTTCCCTGTTCGATCCCTGCATTGGCACGTGGTTTCCACTTGTCAGTGGTGCAGGACGGAGGATCTGTCTAGGACAGCTGCCAAGTCGTTCGGATTGGACGAAAAACTGAGGTCCCCTGTATACATTGACGTGTACGTAAAAGATCGCTTGGCAGTTGGAATTTGATATGAATAGGGACTAGGCATAGGCCCTAGTGCCGCTGCCCATGAAAATTTTCTCTCTTAGCACACTGTATGGCGTATGTCCGTCTTCATTAGCCCAGTAGGCTGTAGGAGCAGAACAGTACAGGACGTTATAACTCCCATTTCATTTCATTTCTGTCTCGCCTTTTCTTTTTCTGTAGGTTTACTATTTTACAATTTTTGGCGATGCCAGCTTTCCATAAGAGACCGAACACAAATTGGCCACCTATTCGGCTAGCCAGCTATTCGACCGATCCAGCTGGCAACCTGTTCGTTGGCAACCTATTCAGAATTAAGACAACAGTCGCCCAAACATCTATTTTTACCAACCAATAAAATCCAACGTTACGTCTATCAAATGAAAGTAGAATAATATATTATTTTTTATCCATTCCTTTAGCTCAGAATAGAGGTGTAATTTCGCATTATCGTACAAAATTCTAGACATTCAACTAAATATATTCCGAAAGGTAATTAAATAGGCTTTCCAGTTATTATTAGTAAAAGTTGGCACAATCATATTAAAGGGGTGCGCTCTCATCCTAAACGTCGACAATTTTTCAATATTTTAAACTCAAAGAACGGTAATATTCCGAGTCAAAATTCGCACCATCGTACAAAATTCTTAGCAACCAGCTATATATATTCTGAAAGGTAATTGATTACGCTTTCCAAATATTATTAGTAAAAGTTGGCACAATCATATTAAAGGGGCGAGCTCTCAACCTGAATATAGCCAATTTTTCAATATTCTATATGTAAAGATAGACCGGTATTTTATTCGAAGTCCAAATTCGGACCATCGTACAAAATTCTGAGCAACCAGCTATATATATTCTGAAAGGTAATTGAATAAGCTTTCCAAATATTATTAGTAAAAGTTGGCACAATCATATTAAAGGGGCGCGCTCTCAACGTGAACATAGCCAATGTTTCAACATTTAAAGTGAAAGAACGGTAATATTCCGAGTCGAAATGCGGACCATCGTACAAAATTCTGAGCATCCATCTATATATATTCTGAAAGGTAATTGGATAAGCTTTCCAAATATTATTAGTAAAAGTTGGCACAATCATATTAAAGGGGCGCGCTCTCAACCTGAACATAGCCAATTTTTTAATATTTTAAAGTGAAAGAACGGCAATATTCCGAGTCGAATTCGGACTATCGTACAAAATTCTAAGCATCCAGCTATATATATTCTGAAAGGTAATTGCATAAGCTTTCCAAATATTATTAGTAAAAGTTGGCACAATCATATTAAAGGGGCGCGCTCTCAACCTATAAATAGCCATTTTTTCAATATTTTAAACAGAAATAATGGTAATATTCTGAGTCAAAATTCGGACAATCGTACAAAATTCTTAGCAACCAGCTATATATATTCTGAAAGGTAATTGATTACGCTTTCCAAATATTATTAGTAAAAGTTGGCACAATCATATTGAAGGGGCGCGCTCTCAACCTGAATATAGCCAATTTTTCAATATTCTATATGTAAAGATAGACCGGTATTTTATTCGAAGTCCAAATTCGGACCATCGTACAAAATTCTGAGCAACCAGCTATATATATTCTGAAAGGTAATTGAATAAGCTTTCCAAATATTATTAGTAAAAGTTGGCACAATCATATTAAAGGGGCGCGCTCTCAACGTGAATAGCCAATGTTTCAACATTTAAAGTGAAAGAACGGTAATATTCCGAGTCGAAATGCGGACCATCGTACAAAATTCTGAGCATCCATCTATATATATTCTGAAAGGTAATTGGATAAGCTTTCCAAATATTATTAGTAAAAGTTGGCACAATCATATCAAAGGGGCGCGCTCTCAACCTGAACATAGCCAATTTTTTAATATTTTAAAGTGAAAGAACGGCAATATTCCGAGTCGAATTCGGACTATCGTACAAAATTCTAAGCATCCAGCTATATATATTCTGAAAGGTAATTGCATAAGCTTTCCAAATATTATTAGTAAAAGTTGGCACAATCATATTAAAGGGGCCTATAAATAGCCATTTTTTCAATATTTTAAACAGAAATAATGGTAATATTCTGAGTCAAAATTCGGACCATCGTACAAAATTCTGAGCAACCAGCTATATATATTCTGAAAGGTAATTGAATAAGCTTTCCAAATATTATTAGTAAAAGTTGGCACAATCATATTAAAGGGGCGCGCTCTCAACCTATAAATAGCCATTTTTTCAATATTTTAAACCGAAAGAATGGTAATATTCTGAGTCAAAATTCGGACCATCGTACAAAATTCTGAGCATCCAGCTATATATATTCTGAAAGGTAATTGCATAAGCTTTCTAAATATTATTAGTAAAAGTTGGCACAATCATATTAAAGGGGCGCGCTCTCAACCTAAAAATAGCCAATTTTTCAATATTTTAAACTGAAAGAATGGTAATATTCCCAGTCGAAATTCGGACCATCGTACAAAATTCTGAGCAACCAGCTATATATATTCTGAAAGGTACTTGAATAAGCTTTCCAAATATTATTAGTAAAAGTTGGCACAATTTTATTAAAGGGGCGCGCTCTCAACCTGAACATAGCCAATTTTTCAATATTATATATGTAAAGATAGACCGGTATTTTATTCGAAGTCCAAATTCGGACCATCGTACAAAATTCTCAGCATCCAGCTATATATATTCTGAAAGGTAATTGGATAAGCTTTCCAAATATTATTACTAAAAGTTGGCACAATCATATTAAAGGGGCGCGCTCTCAACCTGAACATAGCCAATGTTTCAACATTTAAAGTGAAAGAACGGTAATATTCCGAGTCGAAATTCGGACCATGGTACAAAATTCCGAGCATCCAGCTATATATATTCTGAAAGGCAATTACATAAGCGTTCCAAATATTATTAGTAAAAGTTGGCACAATCATATTAAAGGGGCGCGCTCTCAACCTGAACATAGGCAATTTTTCAATATTCTGAATCTAAAGACAGACCGGTATTTTTTTGAAGTCCAAATTCGAACTATCGTACAAAATTCTAAGCATCCAGCTATATATATTCTGAAAGGTAATTGCATAAGCTTTCCAAATATTATTAGTAAAAGTTGGCACAATCATATTAAAGGGGCGCCCTCTCAACCTACAAATAGCCATTTTTTCAATATTTTAAACTGAAAGAATGGTAATATTCCGAGTCCAAATTCGGACCATCGTACAAAATTTTCAGCTACCAGCTATTATTCTAAAAGGTAATTGAATAAGCTTTCCAAATATTATTAGTAAAAGTTGGCACAATCATATTAAAGGGGCGCGCTCTCAACGTGAACATAGCCAATGTTTCAACATTTAAAGTGAAAGAACGGTAATATTCCGAGTAGAAATGCGGACCATCGTACAAAATTCTGAGCATCCAGCTATATATATTCTGAAAGGTAATTGGATAAGCTTTCCAAATATTATTAGTAAAAGTTGGCACAATCATATTAAAGGGGTGCGCTCTCAACCTAAAAATAGCCAATTTTTCAATATTTTAAACTGAAAGAATGGTAATATTCCGAGTCGAAATTCGGACCATCGTACAAAATTCTGAGCAACCAGCTATATATATTCTGAAAGGTACTTGAATAAGCTTTCCAAATATTATTAGTAAAAGTTGACACAATCATATTAAAGGGGCGCGCTCTCAACCTGAACATAGCCAATTTTTCAATATTATATATGTAAAGATAGACCGGTATTTTATTCGAAGTCCAAATTCGGACCATCGTACAAAATTCTCAGCATCCAGCTATATATATTCTGAAAGGTAATTGGATAAGCTTTCCAAATATTATTAGTAAATAGTAAAAGTTGGCACAATCAAATTAAAGGGGCGCCCTCTCAACCTGAACATAGCCAATTTTTCAATATTCTGAATGTAAAGACAGACCAGTATTTTTTTCGAAGTCCAAATTCCAACTATCGTACAAAATTCTAAGCATCCAGCTATATATATTCTGAAAGGTAATTGCATAAGCTTTCCAAATATTATTAGTAAAAGTTGGCACAATCATATTAAAGGGGCGCCCTCTCAACCTACAAATAGCCATTTTTTCAATATTTTAAACTGAAAGAATGGTAATATTCCGAGTCCAAATTCGGACCATCGTACAAAATTTTCAGCTACCAGCTATATATATTCTAAAAGGTAATTGAATAAGCTTTCCAAATATTATTAGTAAAAGTTGGCACAATCATATTAAAGGGGCGCGCTCTCAACGTGAACATAGCCAATGTTTCAACACTTAAAGTGAAAGAACGGTAATATTCCGAGTAGAAATGCGGACCATCGTACAAAATTCTGAGCATCCAGCTATATATATTCTGAAAGGTAATTGGATAAGCTTTCCAAATATTATTAGTAAAAGTTGGCACAATCATATTAAAGGGGTGCGCTCTCAACCTAAAAATAGCCAATTTTTCAATATTTTAAACTGAAAGAATGGTAATATTCCGAGTCGAAATTCGGACCATCGTACAAAATTCTGAGCAACCAGCTATATATATTCTGAAAGGTACTTGAATAAGCTTTCCAACTTTCCAACTTTTACTATTTACTAATAATATTTGGAAAGCTTATCCAATTACCTTTCAGAATATATATAGCTGGATGCTGAGAATTTTGTACGATGGTCCGAATTTGGACTTCGAATAAAATACCGGTCTATCTTTACATATATAATATTGAAAAATTGGCTATTTTCAGGTTGAGAGCGCGCCCCTTTAATATGATTGTGCCAACTTTTACTAATAATATTTGGAAAGCTTATTCAAGTACCTTTCAGAATATATATAGCTGGTTGCTCAGAATTTTGTACGATGGTCCGAATTTCGACTGGGAATATTACCATTCTTTCAGTTTAAAATATTGAAAAATTGGCTATTTTTAGGTTGAGAGCGCACCCCTTTAATATGATTGTGCCAACTTTTACTAATAATATTTGGAAAGCTTATACAATTACCTTTCAGAATATATATAGCTGGATGCTCAGAAGTTTGTACGATGGTCCGCATTTTGACTCGGAATATTACCGTTCTTTCATTTTAAATGTTGAAACATTGGCTATGTTCACGTTGAGAGCGCGCCCCTTTAATATGATTGTGCCAACTTTTACTAATAATATTTGGAAAGCTTATTCAATTACCTTTCAGAATATATATAGCTGGTTGCTCAGAATTTTGTACGATGGTCCGAATTTTGACTCAGAATATTACCATTATTTCTGTTTAAAATATTGAAAAAATGGCTATTTATAGGCCCCTTTAATATGATTGTGCCAACTTTTACTAATAATATTTGGAAAGCTTATGCAATTACCTTTCAGAATATATATAGCTGGATGCTTAGAATTTTGTACGATAGTCCGAATTCGACTCGGAATATTGCCGTTCTTTCACTTTAAAATATTAAAAAATTGGCTATGTTCAGGTTGAGAGCGCGCCCCTTTAATATGATTGTGCCAACTTTTACTAATAATATTTGGAAAGCTTATCCAATTACCTTTCAGAATATATATAGATGGATGCTCAGAATTTTGTACGATGGTCCGCATTTCGACTCGGAATATTACCGTTCTTTCACTTTAAATGTTGAAACATTGGCTATTCACGTTGAGAGCGCGCCCCTTTAATATGATTGTGCCAACTTTTACTAATAATATTTGGAAAGCTTATTCAATTACCTTTCAGAATATATATAGCTGGTTGCTCAGAATTTTGTACGATGGTCCGAATTTGGACTTCGAATAAAATACCGGTCTATCTTTACATATAGAATATTGAAAAATTGGCTATATTCAGGTTGAGAGCGCGCCCCTTTAATATGATTGTGCCAACTTTTACTAATAATATTTGGAAAGCGTAATCAATTACCTTTCAGAATATATATAGCTGGTTGCTAAGAATTTTGTACGATGGTGCGAATTTTGACTCGGAATATTACCGTTCTTTGAGTTTAAAATATTGAAAAATTGTCGACGTTTAGGATGAGAGCGCACCCCTTTAATATGATTGTGCCAACTTTTACTAATAATATCTGGAAAGCCTATTTAATTACCTTTCGGAATATATTTAGTTGAATGTCTAGAATTTTGTACGATAATGCGAAATTACACCTCTATTCTGAGCTAAAGGAATGGATAAAAAATAATATATTATTCTACTTTCATTTGATAGACGTAACGTTGGATTTTATTGGTTGGTAAAAATAGATGAGTTTGGGCGACTGTTGTCTTAATTCTGAATAGGTTGCCAACGAACAGGTTGCCAGCTGGATCGGTCGAATAGCTGGCTAGCCGAATAGGTGGCCAATTTGTGTTCGGTCCATAAGAGGTCTGTGGTAATGTGGGAGTAATCATTACAACGTATATTTTACTTATTGTTTTGTGAATATCAACGCTGAGATATAGACCAGTGGTGATGACTACTATAGACATGCTATATCTAACAGATTTTTGGAATTCATGATTAATGTATGTTTACGCATTCATAGAGAATAAAGCATAACCATCAAACGATTATGAATACCAAATGAATGCTCCTTCAATAACAAGACAAAATGGCGTCAAAAAATAAAAACGTGGTTTCAGAAAAATTAGAAAATGAATCTATTCTTCCCGAAAGAAGTTTATCTGATATTAAAAACAAAGAGATACGAAAACAACTATATGCAAAAATGAGGAAGCAAAAGAAAAAGGTATGAAGATTTTATTTCTGTCTTTATTAAGGGACAATAACATTCTTGCTGGCTTGGTAGCTCCAGAAAATAAATAATACCCTTATTCTAAATACTAGATGTTTAAATGTCCTACCTGTTGTGTAAATTATCCATTACAACCTATTTTACTTGCCCAGAGGGTTCAAAAATATTTAAAATCCAAGTCACATTTGAAAAGGTTTACGTTAGACTTTTCAAATCAATTGGTGTGTTAAGATGAAATTTATATCATCATTTAATTGGAATATTCTTAAATAATACGATTTGTTGACCAGAATGACGATTGGGACATATTTTTCAGTAACAACAAGAGTGTTATTGGGGCTTTAAATTTGCTCATGGAGACAGACACTTTTAATACTTTTATAATTTAAATAATAACAATGTTGATCCATGTTATCATACATATTATAAGTGCCGGTATTATGTATAAATTTTGTTATTTAGCGATCTTAAATAACATGGTTATAGGGAAAATGCACAAACGAAATGGTACACATGTGGATGAGAGTAAGTTCTGCAATTTGATCATTCATTTCATTGCGTATTTATTAATTTAACGCGTAATGAAAAGGTTGGTGCCATGCAGATGATGATGCCATGTTCATGATATTGTATGGATGGAGGAAGAGAAAACTGGCTACAAGAACGTCGGCGAAAATGTTCTGATAAATCTGTTTTTAGTTCCAAACGATCAGAGTCTTTAATTTCACCTTGCAAATTTTTTTTAACATCAATCAATGTGGCATCTGAAAAAAGGATATTTTTCATACCAATAATAGTTAGCAGCAGTACATGGTTAACTAACCATGACTGCCTTCGATTGATAAAATTAATAGTAATGCATCACATATTTTGATGGTCCAGTAATTTAACATATGCATGTGAATTCATAAGGTTTGTTGCTTGACTCATGAGTCAAGTCAAGTGGTGTGGTTTCGATTCCCCGCTTGTACATGATACAGAGTGGGCACTGTCCAACCTGGTGGGTTTTCTCCGGCCCCCCCTTACCTCTGCTAAAGACCCCTACAACTTGGAATGAAATTGAATCATGTATTATTAGTCTCAAAATGACCTAGTTAAACCCCATCTCGTTCTCAAAACACCAGCATATAGAAAATAAATGCAGTTTTATTCCACCTTTTAAATGTTTATTTGCAGGATAAAATTGCACTAAAAAAGAGAAAGAAGACAGAAGCAAAAATGTTAGGTGACGAGGTGAGTCCATAGCACTTACATGTAGAGCACCTTAAATCAAACGAAAATGTCACATGTGTTTCATTACTGGTTGGATTCTTGTTATTTTCATAACTTTGACCGATAGAAAATGACTGATAACATGATATACATGTACAAACTATGTGTACAAAAACACATCATCACAGTTTAGAATAACATTTCAAGACTACATGTATTTGTATATGTAACATGTATCTAGTAGAAACAAATGACCAGATGGGGTTACATGTAATTAATGAAGTTCACTACCAGGATGCAATTGTTGAAGTTTTAAGAGATAAACATAATAAAATCCATAAATTAAAATTTGTCTAATTCCTGTGTTTTGTATATTGTTATGTCATTTGTCTAATGTTTGAAATGAAAATAGTTTATGATTATGTTTTTTTTCATCAGTTGTATAAGTTTTTAATGTTTTGAGGGGTTTATTTTAACACAGGCCCCTCCAAAACAAGTTCCTAAGACTCTTGAGAACATGAGAATTAAAGATGAGACAATGGTTACCCCAGATGATGAAGAGGTAAGCTTATATGTGTATGTGATAAAATATATATATTAAATGGTTTTCTGATTACTATACATATGTATGCCTTTTACCATAGTGTTGAAAATGGTTATGGATAACAAATTGATTATCTTACATACAGTACATGTATTTGTTCAAGGAATTTATTACCAGTGATGAAAATACTTTTTTCAGTTTGGTATTCATATATGTACATGTATTTACAAAGTGAAATCTCAAATGCATAATGAGCAGCTAAGGCCATTGGGTCACTTTGGAATATGTAATAATTTTGCACAATTTATTATTATATTAGGTTATCAGAGATGAATCTCAAGATGAAATGGCTTCCTATTTCAACAGAGAATCAACACCAAAAATACTTGTAACATCGGATGATAGAATTAATTCAGTAAGTATAAATGTAGCAGGTCATGTGATGAGAATTAGTACTAATTACAGCCAAATTATCTCAGCTTTGACTACAATGAAAATAGCTTGGAATTATGTTGGCTATCAATTAATCAGTAAAGTTAAATATTTTCGTATTTATCAATATACAGAGGCATTGAGACTAAGACCTTGATCCAGTTTCACTTAGTAAATTTTCGATGTAAATTTGTGAAAACACTAGTGGAGGATCCTGTGCTGCGCAGGTTAAAAGTAGTATAACTCTGGAAGTGGTAGGCCAATGTGTTTCAGCCTCGAGATAGCCCAAGTGTATTACACCTCCAACCCTGAACAGGCAGACAGACAAATGGTATAAATACAGCAGAAAAGTACAATTTTACGGATACACAATTACTGAGTTTGATACTAAGCAACGTTTCGACGAGGATGCATGATAAAGACGAGAGCATCCTCGTCGAAACGTCGCTTAGTATCAAACTCAATAATTGTGTATCCGTAAAATTGTACCTTGTGTTAATATGTTCAATTACTAAATGCCAATCAAAGAAGACAGCGGAACAGTGTTCTTTGTTATGGGATTTATTTGTACATATTAAATATACGTACATACAGTGTATTGCACAAATGGATATGTTTCGTTTCAGAAAACTAGAAAATTTTGCAAAGAGCTGGCAAGGATTATACCAAATGCCATGACAATGAAAAGGAGAGGTTTTGACTTAAAGAAAATAATACCACAAGCAATTGAAAAAGAATTTACAGATCTTATTATTATTAATGAAGACAGAAAGATACCAAGTATCCTTTCACATTAATTATGAATTAAAACAAACTGAAGGAATATTATCCAGCCCTTTACTATGAATTTATACTTGTTTTGTTCAGCATACTTTTGGATAAAAAAATCTTGGATGAAGGTTACATCCATTGTACTGTCTGGTGGAATGTGTGTCAAATTTCAATACAGCCACATATTTACATCATTATCTAAAGTGTTCTTACTTTAAATGCTTGATTTTTGTATTAATTATCTATAATCACGTTTCCATGTTTATCTTAACATTAAAACAGATGGAATGGTAATATGTCATTTACCAAATGGTCCGACAGCTCACTTCAAACTTTCTTCAGTGCAGTTATCAAAGGAAATTAAGGTAAGCATTTACATTTAGTGCTGTCAACTTGAAACAAATGAATGTGTTCTTATTCTATATTCTTTCAGTGTACATGTCAAATGGATCATAATAATAATGATAATAATCATATTGAACTTGTAAAATGCCAGAATCCAGTTTGTAAGTCTGCTTTGTGGCAAATATACAAGATAAATATATGATTTGAATATGTAATTTTGGATGGAATTGGCACTATATATAAATATACATTATTATTATTATTATTATAAAGACAGTATAAAAAATATAGAATATTCATGTACAGTAAAATCAGTCCAATGCAGACTGAGTATCAAAATATATTTTAAAAATCAAGACTTAAGGGAATCTGATGTGCAGTTGAATTCATCCTAATTGTTGTATTAGTAATGGAAGGGTTGCTACTTTTTCTGTCTGTCATAATACATAATGTTTGTTTTATTTTAGGGTGTAGGAGAGTGGACTAGTCATAAACCAGAAGTAATCCTAAACAATTTCAACACAAGGTTGGGTCATTCTGTTGGTCGTATGTTTGCCTCTCTTTTCCCCTATGATCCAAATTTTCAGGGCAGGAGAGTGATGACCTTTCATAATCAGAGAGATTTTATTTTCTTCCGTCAACACAGGTATGATAGTTTCTAGTCTTCATCATTTTTTATAATCTTATATTTAAATATCTTATCATAGTGGCACCAATACAGGGTAGTGGTCTGACTTAGAATTTTATCTGAAGCATCACACCAGGTCACTAATGCATGGTAGTCATATCAGCGGTCATGACAACATTGATCTTACACCCATAGTCACACGTAATAACTCATTTTGGACAATATCGTCCCACATGCATTCAGTACCCAATGGGTTATTAGTTTGTAGGCCTACTGCTTTGTGTCATATTACCGATAGACACAAACTTTTAACATAAAGTATGTATGTAGTATAAATCATTCTGGATTTTCCTATATACGTGTCAATATGAAAATGTCAAGCATTATGGTGAGATCTCTCTAAAATAATTATGTGTAGATAATATAAATGTGGATATAATTGAGCTTGTTGGGTTCATTTACATTTATCAACATTAAAAAATTTAGTTCTGCAAATATTAAGATACATGGATATATCTGATTGTGTTCTACTGTCAACCAAGCCTGGAAATAAGGTATCTGTCACAGACAATGACAGGCAAAGATTCAGGCTTTGTCAGGCACAAAGTCAAAACCTCTAGTGCCTGTCATTTTGTCCGGCACTGATTTGTCTATTTTATTGATATTATCAATACATGTCCGGCACTAAGTTGAAAATGTCAGGTACTATTTCATGAGTTCCTGACATTTTGTCAAGTACATCTAAAACGGTCATTTTCAGATCTGCGGTCAACAGCTAAAACCGAATACAAAACTAAAATTGATTATGTAGACAAAATGATTTATTTTGAATTTCGATTTTGTCCATAATTGAAATAACGCATGAGAGCAACCCACTTTATTTTGACCAAATGAACTGTTACATTTTAAAAGAGTTGTTTATTTTACAGGTACATTTTTCGAAATTCGAAGCGTGTCGGTTTACATGAATTAGGTCCAAGATTTACACTGAAATTAAGATCATTACAAAAAGGAACATTCAATTCAAAATATGGAGAATATGAATGGGTTCATAAGGTAACATATTTCAGTAATTATTATTTTGAACAGACTTAAAAATATTTATCGCATATATACTCGATTAAAACCACTTCGATAATAATTATATTGTTATTTTGTATCATATATATTTCACACACACACACACACACACACACACACACACCCCACCCCAGCATGCTACCACCCTCCTAAATACTTTGGAAATCGTTTTGAAGAGTTAATATAATTCAAATCCAGTGGCAATCCACACACTTTTAAGTTGAAATTAGAAAATGGTTTAATCCTAGTAATTGGATTATGGATCAGGCCTTGTGTTTTAATATTTTATTGATTAAGATATCCAAATGAACAACCATGAATCATAGCTTTGCAGAAACCAATAGCTTTGAGGACATTTTGATTAAAAATCACAGATGAACATCCAGCATCTATACAATAATTATATGATGGTTCTAAAATTTATTATTTTTGTTTTTTTACAGCGTCATGAAATGGAAGCAAGTAGAAGAAAGTTTCACCTATAATTGTTATGAATAGTGATATTGGTTGTAACTTTGGAAGAGTAAAAAATATTACCCTATTCAGTGACTATTTATGTGATAATGAAAAGTGATTATTAAAGATAGACTGACACATACTTTGACTGTAAGTGTTCACAATGCTGAAGGAATTTATATTTCAAGGAACTAAAGATATAGACCACTTGTTATATTAATTGTACATATCTTTGTTTGTAAATATATCAGATATCTAGTCTGAATAAGTGTTTTGTGTTGTTCAGACATGTTTGCTATTGAATAGTTCATTTCTGGTTGTCTGAACACATGAATGGCGATCATAATGTTGTCTTTCTTACCTTGTGGGTTAGTTTTGTAGAACAAACTGATACACTGGTTTTAGTTGTGGTGAGCATGACCTGGCTTAACAGTCCCTTTTCATTACTGTTTGTCTTCCACCTGTCTGTCAGAGTCAGAACTACACTTATACATGTAATTTTAAGCAAAATAATTATATCACCGTAGTGCTAATTACAGACATTCTGATTGGATCTTGAGCTGCTACCAGTTATGGATGGAAAAACTTCAGACATTTCTGAAACAGGTCATATATATTTCATTTGCACAAATGTAAAATTTGTGGTTTCAAAGATACATGTACATGTATTAAAGACTATATGGGTTTATCTGTCTGTCACACTATTGGGGAAGGAATCACAGTGGCTCAGTGAGTGAGACACTGGCTCGCTGACCAGAATGTCTACGGCTAACCCTTGATGTTGGGCGAAAAAATTCCTCTGGATTTTTCAGCATAGATCATCCTTGTCATTGTCTGACAAGGACAGATGTCTAATCATTTGGATGGGACAAAATACCAAGGTCCCATGTACACATTGGACAGTTTGTATGCAATATAAGACTCATAAGAGTACACATAGTGTTGCTGTTTTAGCAAAATTTACCTCAACGCACACTGCATATGTATGCCTGTCTTGATTAAATCCCATTTCATCCTATTCGGGACAATACATGTGACCCTGCTTCTAACGACGTAGAATGATGTGTATATGTTCATTAGGTTACATGTAATTTGAGAGATAAGCTTTTTGACTGGTCAAGACTTCGAGGAAACATGGTGTAGATGTTTGTTGTGTATAGCAGTTATCAGAATCAATGTTTGGAACACAGTAACTCTGGTTCTAATTTGTTGTAGAGGTTTGTTATGTAATTGTTTTTAATGAGTTCGGTGATGAACATTTTCTGCATAGGCTGAGCAGAGTTCAGCAATTTCTTTTATCAATGCTTTGGAAAATGAAAACTTTGATCCTAATTAAGTGACAATAATGTATAGTTTCATTACACCAATATCTTAAAAATATAATCATTTAACAAATTTTATTGAGTAAACATTAAAATAATTAACAACTCTCACATGTATGGAAATTGAAAACAGCCAAAAACCATTTACATGTAAGTGCATGATTTAAGTCCATGAATAACTAACATACATGAGCCAGTAATAAATGCTGGTTGATAAAAAATGAAATAATAATTTGCAAGCATTACATTTATGGCAATACATGGAAACTATGACAATAAAATTATAAGATTGTAAATTATTCAGTGTTGGAAAATATAAAATAAGTGAAATATTGAGATTCATACAATGTCATTTGTATATTTTGTGTAAAAAAAAGGTTCTTAATTTTCTACAAACAATATCTAGGTATTCTTGAAATAAGATCATACGCAAACAGTTCGTGTTGACAACAATAAAATTGGGTTTAACAATGAGGTAATTATTGCCTGGACAGCACTCTTATTTCTCACACAGGACTTCATTTCTCTCCCATCTCAATGATTAGACACAGTTCTTTGAGACACCCCCCCCCCCACATTGATTAGAAGCCACTCCAAAAACACCTTCTCAATATCCTGGCTACTCAGCAAGTGTCTTACTGAGCCACTGCAGCTCCATTCCTTACGAAAAGAATGAAATTATGGCACAGCTTTCCTCATCGTTTACCCATCATACACTTATTACTGTAGTAATTAATAAGGTTTTTATACTGACATGACAATAACATACAAATTAATTAAATGATAAAACAGTTTGTCCACCCTTTCTGCCTGGTATAGGTTTATATGATAGTTTACTGCGTTTTATATTAGACATACTGTTCTCTCCTGATACATGATGTACTCTAGTCTCATCAACTGTAATATTAATAAACAGTCTAGTCAAATAATCAAGAATATTTAACAAAGTTAGAAACATTTCCTGGATAATAATAATAATAATTAATTCTATTTATTCATGAGGGATCTACTGCATTGTGTGCTTTAAAGAGCCTGCATTACAATTTTTACATTACAATTTTCAACACACTTTCATAATTTATAATCCATTAAAAAAGACTCAAACTTACCAGTGGGAATATTTGTCATGGATCTGTGACAATAATTTTGTTCTGAAAACATTCTTGACTGTAATGAGAATAATTGAAAACTTATTTTAAACTCAATATCATACAGTCTTTGACATAGCAAACACAACCAACTTATTGGTCATTTTAAATCAACATTCATGTTTTTATCTTCCTGTGAAAAGATGGACTTCTGATTAACCAATATTTAAGACAAAATGAAAAATGTTAAAATTGGCATTTGAATAGGATGTCAGAATGCTTTCGAGTGCCATTTTCCATGAACGAGGCTAAACATTACCCCACAGGAGAATACTATCTGTATAGACTGGAATAACCAGATGCCAAAGACTGCCATTCAATTTGGACTCTTCACGTATTTCAACGAACATAACTGATTAGAAATTACAGTAAAAATAGAAACGATTGAATGTAGACGTTCATAATACATTATATGCGATTTAGCTCCTTTAAACTAACACTTCTAGGAAATTCACTCAGTGTTTACTGTTTACCTTGATGCAATAGTTTGTTAGCACTATTGATATTTGTTGTTTATTTCTTGCAATGTCTGTGTAGTTTGTCTAGTCGGCAGATTTGTCTTATCAGGGTTTTTTATGCTTCTTACTTGAGATAGCAATCATCATAAAACTCAGTCTTACCATTTGATCTTCTGTAGTTGGAGAAAAGGAGTCTAGGTCCATCGGTGGAGAATAATCAGTTAAATAATTTTTAGTTGAAATATTTCTTTGACGAAATGCAGAATTTGGATCTCCTTTATTATTTGGTCCTTGCATGTCTCTGTTATACGGTAAATTTATAACTGTATCTTTTCTATTATTTAAAAAAGGCACATCTGTTCTTTTTTTTCCCACGCGTGGTATGTTTTGTTGGTTACTGTTTATTGTATCATTTCGATTTCCATTTAATAATAAATTGTTAGTAACATTACTGGTCTCTGAAAAATATATTCCTATACATACATATCCACAGATTTTTCTCCGAATTCAAAATTCAAAATGAAAAAAACTTTAGTACATGTGTATACTAACTCAAATATCTTGCAACCCAATGTAACCATTATTTTAAAGATACATTATGTAAGATTTAGATAAAGAACTAGCCATTCTTGCTATAATACACCAAAAAAAGATAAAGTAAAATGAAAAATTTGAAAAATTCATTAAAATTACTCTATTGCGAGCAAATATATTAGCCTTGGAAGGTTTGACAAGAAGTGTCCACTAATTTCAACCACCATATTGGTTGTTTGAAGCAAGTCTCAAAACTCCATTTTTAAATTAAATATGGCTGAACCGTTCCAATCTATTTAATATCAGAGAAATCTGATGCCATTGACAGTTGATTATGGCCTGGATCAGTTGATTAATGTCTAATCAATAATTTAGAAAACATTTCTGGCCGAAAGAAAGACCTTCAATTGGCAAATTTAGTCCTTGCATAATGTATTTTTAAATGTGTTGTAAATTTTAAAATTTCTAATTAATTATACACTGATGATCATAAATTTATTACCGGTATTACCTTGATTTTCAGTGACACGTCTGAGTGGTTGAGCTAGACCAACACTTATTCTCTGTACAGATGGATGAAGTAAATTATTTTGCAGTGTCTCATGTAAAACTGGCCGGCGTAGTAAATTACGAGTGGTTGATGTCAGGTCAGCACTGAATCTTGCAATCTTTCTAGAAGATGAAGCATTTGGACTAAAGCAACAGGATTGTCGAGCATTATCTCTTTGTGATCTCATTGACGTTGACACACTATCCTCAAATTGCCTATTGTCATTGTTTTCATAAACCTGTATTTTATCACGAATTGAGATGCCTGATATATCAATAGCATTTCTCTCTTGTAGTCGTTTTACAGTTTGATTTGATTCTATTGGTATACATGTTTTAGGGGGAAATGCTTTTTCTGGGCTTCTTTGACTTGTTTGTCTGTAGGTATTGATGGCTGAATGATAGTCTGATAAATTTGACCAGGCTTGAGATAAGTGTGGAAAATGAGGCTGTTTCCGTGGAGATATTATTTGTCTTTCCCGATAATTGTGTGGTATCTTTGTGTAATTTGATGATTGCTCACTTCGATATTTATCAAAGCCAATATCATGAATGTTTTTATCCAGTTCTCTATCCAAATTTCTTATTTCTGGCTCTGAATAACTAGCATACATTGTAGCATTTTTATGCATATATTTGGATTGTGTATCATTTTTTAGGTAGTGGAATTTTTTTAATCCACAATTTTTCGCTGAATTTTGTATGTTACATTGAGAAGTATACATATCACTTTTAGTGTTAAACCATTCACTTGATTTTGAATTATTATCTGCTAGTTTATTATAAAACTCTCTTCCTTCCAGTTCAGCAACAACATATTGGTTTGGTTTATCAGACATGTCCTGTGAGTCACTAACACTACTATTTTGAGAATCACTTGTTAAATCCACTAAAAAGTCTTCACTTAATGACCGTTTACTAATTAACTGACCACTGTAAACATTATCACGATAATTTCGTTTCGAGGGCGAATCACAATTATTTATCTGTCTTTGGTTGTTGTCAGTATTATGCATGGACGACAATCTACTTTCATTTTTTACATCTCCGTTTTTTATATGTGGTTCACTGTACATATCTGGACTTTCTAGACCGTTGTGTATTATATGATATTCATCACTTTCTGAAAGTTGTTGTGATGAAGGAGTAGGTTGGAGTTGTAGACCATTATCATTGTTAAATACTTTATAAAAAGCCTAAAATAAGATTTTAAAAATCGGTAATACCCAGGTACAAATCCTAAAAAGACAGCTTTCATTCTATTATACATGTAGATAAATGTAGCACTTATTGTTTTACATAATATATCATATTAATTTGCTGGATTTTTTATCGTCACTTTGACCCATGCCAGCCAAGTACATAAAACGTCTGAATTACTACAGGGGTCTGGATGATGGAATGGTTAGTACGTGCGTGCTAAAGCCTGTCATTGAGTCCACTGGCGTGGTTTCATATCCCTGGTTGTACGTGACAAGGAGTAGGGTCGCCTGTCCAACCTTGTGGGTTTTCTCTGCGTCCTCCGGTTTTCTCACACTGCTAAAGACCCCTACACACAAGTGAATTATTGAAATAAAATTAACCATATGTTAGTCCTGAAATTACTTAATTACTACAATATATTATTTTAGTACCTCAAGAACTTTATACGGAATTTCTGGAAACAAATGATGTAAATCTTCCAGTGACATGGTTATAATTTCTTTCAAACTGGCTTTTTTTAATAATAGCTGAGAACTAAAAGAGTTTAAACAAGGTATACACAATAGCATCTTCTCTTCCTGTAAATAAAATATTAGATTTAAGAATTTGACATCTATGTTTTCTGACTAACTAACAAAGACGTCCCAAGTTTGATCCTGTGTGGTGGGTGAGAAAGTTCTTAAGAATTTTCAAGACTGGTTTCCCCATGTCAGTGCAAGATGGAGGGTCTGGAAAGGAAGAGTTTCTAATCTTCACTCATTAGCCTTGTTTATGCAGAAAAGTAGGATGATAAAACAAAGTAAATGTCATTCAAAAAGGTCAAAAATCAAAATATTCCTTAATATAATGAAGTAAATTTTGATCCTTTTTAAGATTCTTCTTAGATTATATATCTCACCTTACTCATTGTTTGTGCTAACCATGGTCTCTCTAAATTTTCATGAAGAGTACTTTGACAAACCATGTCACATATTTCTCTAACTATACAACAAATATCTTCTTTCTGATGACACAGTAGTACCTTGGAATGTATACATTTGTGTTATGATTAAGGAATAAAGTATAAAGATGATACAAATTGAACTTCTTCCTTTCAGTTTTATCAAAAAGAAAAGAGACATGATCTATTGAAAGGATCATTTTTATACGTCCACATTCATAATGTGAACGTATTATGCCGTCGCCCCTGTCTGTGTGTGTGTGTGTGTGTGTCTGTGTGTCTGTGGTTCGCCTACAGGCCGCAATTCTTCATGGATTTTCTTCAAACTTGGTATACTTATTCCTTATACCCCAAGGAAGATCCCTATTGTTTTTGGGGCATACCCGACCCCCAGGGGCCGAGCCACGCCCATTTCTAGTATTTGTTTGTTTGTCGTCTACAGGCCACATTTCTTAACTTATAATTTTGAAACTTAGCATACACATTCTTTGTACCCTAAGGAACATCCCTATCGTTTGGGGTGTATGCCCCACCCCCAGGGACAGAGCCACGCCCATTTTCTTTTCGTGTGTCTTTGTGTCGCCTACAGGGCGCAATTCTTACTGGATTTTCTTCAAACTTGGTATACGTATTCCTTATACCCTAAGGAAGATCTCTATTGTTTTTGGTGCATGCCCGACCCCCAGGGACAGAGCCACGCCCATTTCTAGTATGTATTTGTTTGTCGTCTACAGGCCACATTTCTTAACTTACAATTTTGAAACTTAGCATACACATTCTTTGTACCCTAAGGAACATCCTTATCATTTGGGGTGCATGCCCAACCCCCTGGGGCAGAGCCACACCCATTTTCTTATCGTGTGTATTTGTGTCGCCTACAGGCCGCAATTCTTATTGGATTTTCTTTAAAACTTTGTATACTTACTCTTTATACCCTAAGGATGATCCCTATCGTTTGGGGTGCATGCCCCCCACCCCCACCCCCACCCCCCCACCCCCCCGGGGGCAGAGCCACGCCCATTTTCTTTTTGTGTGTCTCTGTGTCGCCTAGAAGCCGCAATTCTAACTGTATTTGTCTACTTACCCTAAGGATGATCCGTATTGTTTTTTGGTGCATGCCTGACCCCCAATGGCAGAGCCACGCCCATTCCTTGTATTTATTTGTTTGTCGTCTACAAGCCACATTTCTTAACGTATCATCTTGAAACTTTGAATGATTATGCTTTATACCCTAAGGAACATTTCTATCATTTGGGGTGCATGCCCAACCCCCAGGGGCAGAGTCATGCCCATTTTCTTTTTGTGTGTCGCCTACAGGCCACAATTCTTAATCGGTCATCTTGAAACTTAAAATACTTATTCCTTATACCCTAAGGATGACCCCTTTTGTTTTGGGTGCATACCCGACCCCATGGGACAGCAACACCCATTTGGTTTATGTATTCCTTATAGCCAAAGGGCGTCCACTATTGAATTTGATGAATGTCCCGACCCCCAGGGGCAGAGCCACGCCCACTTTTTGCCTTTAGTGTTAGGAAGGCACAATTCTGAATGGATTATCTTGGTATAGTTATTCCTTATACTCTTGCCCCTTGTATACATAAATAAATGCATCTCAATATGACAGCCTTCATGACTGTTCATGCAGCTTGTAGCCTATGGAATTTCCAATGTTTCCATGTTCAACCAGGCACTATACAAAATAATATTAGGCTTTCAATCAGGATTAACAGTGTTTTTATTTTGTTTTACCTTGAATGCTACATCTTGTTGTCCTTTATGTGACATATTGGCTAACGCAGCTTCTAGCTTGAACAGGTTAGACAAAACTTGTGATGACAGGGGATAACTGGAAAGCAGAATATATGTAATTGTATGTGAAAAATCGAGTTTTTAATTTCAAAGCTCAAATATATCTATACTTAATATTAAAATGTCCAGATTCTTGTGATCCAGATTTTTAATTTAAAACTCAGTTGTTATCTCATAGAAAAAATGAACTGGTTAAAAACTAGCTTAAAATGAGACATCAGATTCATTTAGATTAATTTACCAAAATTAGTACAGAATGTTTGTTGAAAGATATAATGAATATGTAGGATTCTCCAAAATGACAAAGAACAACATACCCTTTTGTATTATCAAACATAAAAAGTATGATCCAACATTTTTTGTATTTGAGAGCAAATGAAGCCAGTTGTCTTGTGACCAGTTCTATGTTACTCTCCTCTGTTAAATGTAGTAAATCTTTAAGTAATATAGCTTGATTCTGATCTAAAATGATATCAGCAAATGATGTGCTCTTTAATTCTTGAATGACGCTGTAATCTCGTTCTATCACTGATATATCATACCTGTATATAAAATACATGTAATATACATGTCATTTACTATCATTTGTGACTAACATTCAAGTCTTAGCAATTTTCTAATGTGACAATGAATACATTCTTTCCACCTTACATGTGAGATATTAATACATAAATACTTGCTTTATAGAAAATAATTAACAAATGAGAATAATTTGTACAATTGTTCTGAAACTGAAAACAATCATAAAAATAAAGAGCAATTTGTTGTTTCATTACCTTAAGAACCATTAGTCATCATTTAAGCATGTGCTCACGTTTTGCATATGAAGCCAAGAGTTAAATAAATAATGACTTATTTATAATGGTACTTTGTTGTGAATAAAAAAAAACTATATGTAAACTATATGTTTATTCTATATCTACATGCAAATACAAGCAAATATTGTACACAGCCATTGAATAACCTATGGTTGTATTAAATGGCTTGGACACCTTTTGTCAAGAATGACGTCACTTTCAGAATTACGTCAAACTGTAATGACGTCACCACTAGCAACCACAATTTTTGTAAAAAAGAAAGAGAAAAGGGTGATGAAATTTAATGTTATTTGTTAATTTTATTTTGATAATCTGGACTGTACAGTGTATCTTTAGGTTTACATGTATTAATAGAATAAAAACAGAACTCAATTCCCATTGAATAACTCAAGTGGTATTCAATGGTCATTAACTTCTATCTATATATTTTTCATGTTGTCAAGTGTCAAGATGTCACTTACTTTGATTCTAATATATGTAGAATATCTTCATGTTGCGTGAGGCTTGTAGATCCAATAACAGTTATTGGTTGGAAGTGTTTGTAAACATCTCTAATATTATCTGGACCTTGTTTAGTTTTGGTCATATCATCTGAAATCGATGCTACATTAAGTGAGAAAATTTGTAATTGTTGTTGGTAGAGCCGTTATTTAATTCTTTTTGCCGGCAGTGGTGGCACCAGCCGTCGGTGGTTGGAGGGGAAAAATCCAAGGTTAAGGGGGTAAAGGCACGAGCTTCAACTAGGAGTATGGGTCCCCCCCCCCCCCAAGTCTGAAAATTTTGAAAAACAGACTGCCGGAAATGCAGCCTGACAGTATTTCAGGCAATGATTGTTGAGGTAAAGTGTTAAATAAATGGACTTGCGAACCTCGACGAATCCCACTCACAAGTGCCAAAATAGGTAGTTCTTAGGGAATTTGGAAAAATAGACTGTCGGACATGCAGTCTGACATTATTCAATCAGGCAATATCGTCGAGATAAATAAATTTGAAAAATAGACTGTCAGAAATGCAATCAGACAGTATTCAGTCAGGCACTGATCGTTGAGATAAATAAATCTGATCACATACCGTCTGTCGCCTCATCACTATCCACCCAGAGATGAAAATGTCAAACGAACAAACTCAACGAAGTACCCTTGTAAGCGCCAAAGTAGTGAATCCTTGTGGGGGGGGGGTTGGGGACCTCCCAAAGACAATTTTGAAAAATAGACTGTCGGAAATGCTGCCTGACAGTATTGATGCACCAATCGTAGAGATAAATAGAGGTAATCGGATGCTGTTTCTCGTCTGATCACTAGTCCTTCGACCCCAGAGAGAAAATTTCTAAAATTATTGGGTGGGGGAGGGCAAACAGAGGGGAGACCAGATCCCCCCCCCCCCTTAGCACTGCTACTGTTTGCCAGGAGAAATGACAATGTTATCATGACATGTATTTAGTTACTTTGTCCTTAATATAAAAAAACAGCAGCTGTCACAGTGTCAGGCAGGATACGCCCACATTTTTGAGGGATGGATAGAGAACAAGCTAAAAAGAAGGTGATTTTTCCTACAAGCAAGGGCCATAATTCATGAAGTTACAATTTGACGAATAGGGCGACGACAATATACGTCCACATGATGCCTAACATTTTATTCAGTTAACAGATTTAACACCTTTTTTACTTGACAGCTGAAGACATGGCTGATTGACACTGCTTGTACTCTTCTTAGTAAACTTTATGGTAGAAATTTTGAAATTCATTAGGGTTCGTACCTTTAAGCTGAATGAACAATCTCACAAAGAAAACTTTATCATGTGATACTCACAACATTTCATGAATTTGGAAGTAAATGGGGGAATGATTCTGAAATTTACCATAAAATCAACTTAAATAACGTTCCCTTTTACATACCTATTACCTACGGAAATCCCACGAATGCTTTTCAAAAAAGCATTGAGAACTTTTTCCGGTATATAGTATATACAAGCTTAAATTCTTCTAAGATTTTAAATTAAATGAAATGGGGTTTAACGTCCTACTGTTCTGCTCCAACTGGGCTAATGAAGACAGGCATATACCGTACAGTGTGCTATGAGGAAAATATTTGCATGGACAGTGCAGTGGCACTACGACCTACTTTCATATCGAATTCTAACTGCCAAGGGATCTTTTTTTCGGCCCCCTTTTCCTGCAAAACATGCTGGAAAGTCCTGATGAACTTTCTCAGCCAATTCAGTGATCGAACAGGAATCTCCAGGTTAGGGAGCCAACATCTTACTTACTGCATTCCATAGGAATATTTCTCATGCCACAATTAGGAATCTCAATGAGTTTTCAATAATTCTTTGTGCATCATGTTCAAAAGATTTCATGAATTTAAACGTAAATAGTCAAAAAAAAAACCCTCCAGAATTAGCATTCTAAAAGACTCTAAAGTTCGATAGGGTCCTAATAAATAATACCAATTCTAAAGCATTCAACCAAATACTTTAACAAATTTGCTCTGTATCCGAATCAGAAATATAAATCAGCAAAACTTGTCAGAAATTTACAATTTATTCCCCCTAATAGTAATAGTAATTATAAATAATGCCACCAATTAGATTTGAAACATTCTATACAGCACTTTGTATGTGTTTAAAAGATTATATGTAAATTGTGAATTTCAATCATCCTACTTCCCAGCTCCAACTGGGTTAATGAAGATTGACATGTGACATAATGTCGGCTATGAGGGAAATTTTGCTCAAAACTGCAATTGAATTCCAACTGTCATGTTTTTTTTTAATTGCACAAAGGTTTTTCTCCCATCCAAACACCTGGATGCTTTTCCTTGAGTCTTGACAGACCCTCGTTTGCACAACTGACAAAATGAAAAAACCACACTGGAGTCCTCAAATGTACAATCTCTACTACTAATACTATAATTGGAAAAAAATCCAGCATATACAAAAAAATTAGTTGGATGGACCAGCAATCGTAGGTGATGACAAATTTTGTGCAGATTAAAGGTGTGCACATAAAAATATTGACCTGTGCTGTAGTGTTTACCAGATTTTATTTTAATGACAAAGACAATAACCCTGTGAAAAATCAATACACAAGCGAGGAAGTTATACAACAAGTAGAACAACTTTCTAGATAAAACCCCTAACCCATACTCCTGTTGAGTGGTTATACGATTTAGAAAGAAACAATAAGTCTGTAAAAATAATACAAAAGTATGAATTTCAACTTGCTTTCGGGTGAATACTTGGGCTAACAATCCCAGCAAGTGTGAAATATTTACTTCCAAAATTCAGACCATATGAATATCTAAATGGCTTTGATGACAGAGGCAAAACATGATTGCCATGCAGCTCTGCATTTCTTTACTCAAACTCTGTATAACATGCCTAATAATCACAGCAATATTTTGTCCAAAATCCATCTTGAATGACAACTACAGGTACTCTACAAAGCCCCAGTGCATAACAGGGTTCCTGAGTCATGAAACGTCATACAATCCCAGTCTGACAGCTGATAAAAATATGTGTATGTAGAAATAAATAAAGTATAACTTACTAATTGGAGGAATATTAAGGAAATTTTGAGTAGTAAATCCTATAAAGTTGGTTTCTTGATTTTCACATATTCCTTTTAACATAGATTCATTAGAACTTTCATATTCAAATAAACATTCCACATCAGATAAATCTACATCTTGTAATTTCTTCTGGGACACTATCATACAGTTATTAGTGCTATTCCTAAAATAAAACATCAATACAAACATGAATTATATGGGCCTATGATCAGCTATAATAAAGTTTAAAATCAGTAAACAGAAACCTCACTAACATGTTGTCAGATCATATCTTGTAACGTTGTGATCAGAAATACATAAGCAAATGGTTTACAACCAAAATATTCTAGAAATGTGCATCGCACCATCCTAAATCAATTTTATTTATGTATTACATTTTCAAATGACAGCTCAAATCAACATGTGAATTGTCAAATTTACATCTGTATGTTTTTGTTAAGAGGGAAGAAAAATAGAAATGCAGCTTACCGTAGACAGGTCCAATCATCGTTGTCTGTAACTATATATGGCCTTATTGTACCATCAACAGCTAAATTATCCTTCAATAATGTCATTAAACTTAATACTGGCCTTTTAACGACAACTAGTAGTACCTGAAAATATGGTGTGTATTATTAACATCATTGATCATCATTTGAATTAATCAGATAACTAAATATTCACAGATTAATGCTTGCTTAAATATACTCAAACTGATTATTTAACATTTAAGAGCGTGTCCGCGAGAGCACCATGCAGGGGGTGATAACCCTTGGGTCGGGGATTTGGGCCAAATTTTTTCTGTGAGATGGGTTAGTACCCAGATACATCCCCACAAAATATTAGATTGATTCAGTTGATACCGACCTGAAAAATTGGAAATATATTTTTTAATAGAAAAATAAGCAAAAAATTGGCGATTTTGGCACCAAATTCGGATGATTTGCTATTCGGACAATAATTGATTTAGGCATACAAAATTTTGGGCATTAGTAGGACCACTCAGGTTCCTCCTATACACCGAGTTTAAAGTTTCTACTGCTAATTCTACCTTGGAACTGGCATAATACCCAACTCTGTCTGAAAATTGAATTGAATGAAAACCAATGTTTGAGATGCTATAGCTCGTTCTTTGCAGGGACTAGAAAAAATTGAATGTTACCCACATCTAGCAACCTTCCCACTAACAAAATAAAAAATAAAAATGACCGGAACGGGCATAATAAATACATCAGAAATAAATTAAAAACACCCAAAAATAGGATAAAATGTTCCGTTTATCAATACCCCAGATGAAGTATATGTATGGACATCTTTACAAATTTAATATATTCCATTTAGTCATTATCAAGGATGATTTAGACATGAGAGGAACAGAGTAAAATGAGATTTAGCATCCATTGAACACAAACGAGGTCATTTTGGGACTAACATATGGTGATGCATATCTATGGACATCATAACAAAGTTAATATATATTCCATTCAGTCGTTAGCAAGGGTGAATTTGACATAAGAGAGAGAGATGGGGTTTAAGATCCACTTGACGCAAATTAGGTCACTTTGGGACTAACATATGTTACAGATTTACTTCAATGATCGCTTGTGCGAAAATAGAAAATCCACACGGTTGGACAAACAACACCACCCTTGCATGTTGTGTCACTACTTGACCCAATAACTGACCTTATGATCTAAAGCCCATGTAGAACAGGGACAAGTGTCGTGCAATTTACATAGAATAATTCATTTTATATGAATATGATATGGTAATGGAAGGTGAAATATGATACACCATTCAGAGTAAGCATATTTCAGCGCTTGGGTAAAAGATCACTACGCTGCCGATAGCTGTGGAAGGTTCGAATTAGCATCTTCAGTACATTCTCGTGACTGGAAATGTTTTGTGGAGAACCGGACAACCTGAAACGCGATAATTCTTGAGTGGTAGAGAGCCACGCCACATCAACTTCGTGATCATAAACTATTAGTCGTCCATGGGTTGAAGTCTTGAAGTGTTTCTGAGGCATACATGTTTGCTCTTGTAACAGGTTTTTAGGACGAGGGGATTGTACATGATCCAGTGACATTAAATCATAGTTACACGATCAGCAAGATGACTACACAACAAGCATAGGATTAGTGGGCTCACGTGCCCAGTCACCCGCTGAATATCAACTTTTCTACCACCGTTACTGTGCCAAATAGGTTATTTTGGTCAGAAACATTTAGAAATTTTCACGGAGAGGCATTTTAGATCGGGAGGCTATGATAATTCCATACTGAAATCCACGAAGGAGAAGAGGACATAGACCAAAAACAGTATTACAAAATAAAACATTATTCTTTGGTCCAAAAACTTGAAGGAAGGTCAGATAGCATTTACGTAAGCACTTCTGCTCCAACGTAGACATGTAGGAGGTTGGCACATGCGGTCAACATTATCCTGGAATGCCATAAATCCTGTTGTGATCTACGTCATCTTCCCCTTCAGAGATTTCAATATCAAACATTAAATGTCCCTACATGAATACTTCTGAATGTTTCTTTACATGAGCAGGTGTACAAATTAATAGATCAAGTTTATGATAGTCATGTCAGTCAATAAATCTATACAATGATCTGTTCCTGAATACTGATCTTAATAACAGTGGTCTGATTCCTGCAAAATTATACACGACATATGACCCTTCCCTTTGGCTATCAAGCGAGCGTCAGATTGTGTCACATAAATATGATTTTAAACAATATCTATTTGACACGAGGCACGTTCAAATACCGAAATAGTATAAGTAATGAAGATAATCGTTGGTCATTGCTGAAAAGGTGCTGCTTTGGTTAAATTGTGCCAATATGAAAGCTTGCCGTGCCAACCCATGGATTCATGCTCTTCTGTGCTACTAACTACTGAATACAGATTAGAATAATCGTTGCCTGACCCTGCAAAATTATACACCAGTTACGCCCCTTTTCTACAATGACCGCGAACGTCCGATTTTGTCACAAAAACTTCATGATATTTAACCAAGATAGTATATTTGGCGCAAGGAACGTCCAAGTAACAAAATATGTTAGTAATGTTGATAATCAACGGTCATTTGAACTCTTGATGATAGTAGTCCATCATCAGTGAAAATACAAATTTGTGGAAAATACCGTTTTTACATATTTTCAAACTATTGCAGCACTCTAGTGGGTTGCGTTCCGGTCAGTTTTTTTCTTCTGACATTTACTTTGAGAAATGCCCTTCACAACCACACCAAGCAATTATATGTCAGACCTGCAAAGAAGTAGCTACATGCGTTTTAGGATGGCATAGTTTTCAACATACGTAAAATGACCACTTTAAGATCACGCACAGAAAATTTCACACAATTCATACAATCCCAAACGACTGCAGGATTTTAAGACGACTACTAGGCCTATCATACCTCACCAATTTCAAAAAATTTAAAACACAACTTTTCGGGTAGGAGCGTTTTGAAATTTGGGTAAAAAATTGGTCGAAATATGTCAAATTTTGCCCGAAAACAACAATTTCCAGTTATACCGGAAGTTGTCACTTCAAAAATTTTTCACTTCATCATGTGACTTCAGTCGCCTAGGGGTCCCCATAGACCAAGTATGGTTGATATTTGCTGACCCCCAGGGTTATCGTTTTTTTTGATTTCTGCATGGTCCTCTCGCGGACGCGTTCTTAAATAAGAAAACAAAACCAAAATGGTAGATAATCAATTTGATTAAAGGATTTTACCCAATATCATTTGCAGAGGATGCCAAATGTTGCGAAATTTTCAATCAACTTTCACAATATTTTTTTTTGAATCAAGTTGATTCAACATTTCTCAAATGATGCTTAATACTATAGCTTTCAAGATGTATATATCTCTAAACTTACCTTATCATCAGTTTTAGATTGTATTATACCATTAGCTTCACGACACACTGCCAATATCTTTGGATGAACTGTATTATTATTTTGAAATCTGTATTGCTGATGAAATAATCTTTGTCTCAGGTCATTAAGACATGCTTGAAATCAAAAGGTAAGAAAATAAAAATGATTTAAATAAATAAATCAAATACAAAGCACTATTATACACATAATATTTGAAATTCCAATTTATATTATTTCAAGTGTTATCTTAAATAATTATGGATTTAAAACTCAGAATTTAAGACTTCTAAATGTTCCTTAAAAATATCTATAAAATTCAAACCTCTATTCTCTTTGTTTTACTTTAGTCAGTTTAAGATAATTTGTAATCTATTTCTCAGGTCACATTTGCTAATGAAACATTTGCACTAACTTCACAAAAAATATCAGTGCATGTTCAAGGAAGCCACTGTGTCATGTGACTTTTTACAATTGAATATGTGAGTGTTGTCTGCTGACTCAAAAGTTGTCATGTCAACAGACATTTTATATTCAAGTGTACAAGATTAAAAGATTTATGAGGAATTAGGAACAGAGTCGATGTGTCTGAAACATGTGATTTGATACAAGATAACTCTCCTTTTTTTTTCCAAAACAATGTCCTTAAAGTTTAAAGATTTCATTAGTAGCCCCCAAAAATCAATAGCCAGGGTAATATGACCTAAACAAAGATTTCTGATATTCGTCCAACGATAGCTATTTTCTTTCATTACTCTCACAATATTTCTTTGAAATATTGTTGCTGTTTGGGTGCAAATGAAATACAAAAATTGCTAAAATATTTTTACTTCACATCGGAAGAAGATAAAAATAGGATGTATTAAAAACTGACAAAAAGTTCATCTTGGACAAATGTTTGTTAATATGCATTTAGCTCAAAATGATATGAAATAGGGTTTAAGATCCTACCCTAATTTTTTGCATCAACATTTTTTGCAGTGTGCTATGATCGAAGAACGTTGTGTGCTATGGCCTACTCATATTTCAATTTCCAATTGTCAGGGGATCTCTCATGTTTTATTTCTTTTGTATTATCTGAATGACTGGACCATCCTTTCTAGGGAAACCAGCCTAAAAAAAAACCTGAAGGAACTTTTTCGTCCAACACAGTATGGGCGTATCTAGGAATTATTGCAGGATGGGGTTTGCCCATGTAAATTGTTTGATATTCACTGAAGTATATCATTAGTAATTACTAATATCAAACAATAAAAAAAATTGAAGTTCGGACCCCAAGCTTCAAAATCTTACTATTACAAACAAAGAAAATTAAGCATACCACTCTGTACTGTTGATCATGCTATATTTTTCTCATTCATAGCTGATGATGCATAAATATATAAATCATCAATAAACAATTAATTGCACTTACATCCCAGTATAACATTATTTCTATCTTGTATGAAACTAAGATGAGATATAGCTGATTCTAAACAAGCATGAAGAACATTATCACTTGCAACTTTAATGCAGTGAACAACTAACAGAGCTTTGTAGCTCTCATCTTCTACAAAATACAATGATCAAAAATACAATTATAAAAAATCAAGCAATGCAAGTATAGACATAATTATGTATCTTCAATAAAATAAAAAGAAAAAACTGGTGTCATTAACCTCAAGCATGTAGCCAACACATTTTTTATTTGTCTCCAAGAATGACACGTAAACTTCCAAGTAGCTGTGACACGAGTAACGAATTGATCAGTAAAAATTTATTGACGGCTTTGTCTTTCTGCGTGGATAATGCAAATACGGTTACACCAAATACATACACATGAAGTTTAGGGCCAATGCAAGTGCATTCCATGAAACCTTTTGTCTCACGATCACACATCCACTCTTGGTGCCTCATTGTGAAAACATATTTTTTTGGTGTGTACGGTTTATTCTTTGATGTCTTGTTTGCTGAATATTTAAAATCATTGCTTTGTTCCACTTTTTTGTACATGCATATCAAATTATATTTCATGATAATACTTCAGGGCCAGACTCAAGTACAATTTTGTCATCATATATATTGGAATATAAACAAAACAAGAAAAAGTATACCAGTAATTTGATACAGAAAAATAGGTTGCCAGGCAATGAAACATACGCCCACGGTAGCTAAATCGTCTGGGCAGTCAACAAGAGTTGTCGCATACTAAGTAATTATCAGAAAATTATTAGAATTCGTTTGGTTTTTATAAAGTTCTGCTCCATGCCAACGTTTAGTATACGAAACATTTAATATTATGGATTTAGCTGTTCAATCATCGATTTTCAAGAAATTCAAACTCAACCATCATTAATGTGTAACGGGAATATAGTCGAGCGGTTTTTTAATTCGGAATAAAATTGTGACCTATATAGGGTCCACAAGGTAAAAAGCATGATTTTTCCTACAATCAGGGGCCATAATTCAGGAAGTTATGGTCCAATGTGCCCGAATATCGAAAGGAACCGCGATCTTTGGGTTATAAACTTACATTTCAACTCTCATCAAAATCGGATTAAAATTGTGACCTCTATAGCGTCCACAACCTTTATATAACATATTTTCACACTATTCGCATACAGACAGCGGCCATTTTGTCTGTCAATTTTTGGTTCGAATTTCATGAAATTCTACCTCAACCTTCATTACCATGTAACGGTGATATAATCAAACGCTTTTTTAAATTGGATAATAAGTTTGACCTCCAGAGGGACCACAAGCTAAAAAGGCCAATTTCTCGGACAATCAGGGGCCATAATTCAGGAAGTTACGATCCGATGGGCGCAAATATCGAAAGAAACCAAGATCTTTGGGTTATAAACATATGTCAAATTTTATCAAAATCGGTTCAAAATTGTGACCTCTATAGGGTCCACAAGCTAAAACCATGATTTTTCGTACAATCAGGGGCCATAGTCCATGAAGTTTCAACCTGATACATACCAATATCGAAAGCAGCCAATATCTTAAGGGGATAAACCTATATTTCAAGTTTCGTCAAAATCGGATAAGAATTGTGACCTGTAGAGAGTACACAAACAAATTGCAGACGGACGGACAGGGGCGACGACAATATACGTCCACATGAAAATGTGGCCATGTGGGCGTATATAAATATTAATAAAAATATTGGTTTTCTGAGGGAAGTCTATGTGATAGGCTGATTGGAAGACAGCGTCAGATTAACAATGGGGAACAGTGGAGCCCAGGCCCAAGGGATTCGCCACAACAAGGGCCTCCCTAAACAAAAAACCTTCTTGGTTGCACAAAAAGCATTAAATATCCTCTTTAACAGTAATATTTTGGTTACAACTTCTTTTGCTACTGAGAGGTGGAATCAAGGTATCATTGAACCATTTATATTCAAGTTTTGTCATTGGTAATCTTTGAATATACGTTGGTTTCTGGGTTCGAATTATTCAACATTTATGCGCTAAACTACAATTATTTCATAATCAGGTGTGTATAATTTGTGTTGTTTTTGTATAGGCTCCATTACTTGTAGCAAGCTCATCCCAGCCAATTCTAGTGATGAGTGAAAAAAACAAAACATGTCTCTTGGTCCCTGGGTGTACCATAGTGGCCCTCTGAAATGGAAGGCTTCTCTTGAAAAAGGAAAACAGCACCTAGAAATTGTAGATAAAACAAGGTCTTTATCTGAAGTCTTTTTAACTAAAGTTGAGGACTTTATCTTCTTTATAAACTGTCTATGTTTTCATATGTACATAATAATAATATTCCAGAAAAACCTTGTATCATGTTTTCTTGTAGAAAAAAAATCTCTACCCTGGAAGAATAACCTGTAACAGGTTTAAAGTTATTCTTGGCAAAGAATATACCCCAAAGATCATTGAAGAGATTTACTATTATAGGTTTATAAAATCACAAAAACAGCTTGAATACAACTTTGGTATTACATCATTCCCTCTCATTTTGGGAGGATTTTGATTCATTCTTGGAGGAGTCAATTGATATTCGGGGTCCTCTACTGTTATGGTCTATAATAATTAATATTAAAAGGGTGAGATCTTTCAGATGTAAAGATATATGTAAAGTTTCATCAAAATTGGATAAAAATTGTGACCTCTAGAATGTCCATCCATAACCTTTGTATTACAAAGAACACCATTTTGTTGAACAGTTTAGTTTCTATTTTCTCAGATAAACATTGTGACATCTAGAGGGACCATAAGCTAAATACATGATTCTTTATACAATTAGGGAACATAATTCAGGGATTATTTGGGTAATAAACACATATTCAAAGTTTCATCAAATTCAGATGAAAATTGTGACCTCTAGAGGATACATAACCTTGTTGTACCATATTTTTACAGTAATAAGTGTACGAGAGATGGCCGTTTTGATCCAATTTTCACAAAACTTGAACTCAATCATTAATGGGTTGTAATGGTGATATATTCAATCGATTCTTTTAATCAGATAAAAATTGTGTCCTCTTGAGAGACCATACAATCAAGCGTGCACGAAAATTGAAAGGAACCAAGATCTTTGTGTTATAAACATGTATTTCAAGTTTCACTAAAATCGGATCAAAATTGTGACTTCTAGAAAGACCATTTGCATACGTGGAGAGGCCATTCTGTCTATCAGTTTTGGTCCGATCACCACAATCCGATACATGCCAATGTCGAAGGTACCAAGATCTATGAGATAGACCTATATTTCAAGTTTCATTAAAATCGGATATAAACTGTGGTCTGTAAAGTGTCCACAAACGGCAGGATATAGGCAACACCATAAGTAATACATGCACATCAAAATTAAATATACCGGTAGCCTCCTTCTTGGAGCACTGGTCCTGTTATAATAAACAAATACAAAAAAAAGAATAACTTGTCACTTCTGAAGAGTAAGCTTACACAGGATTCTACAAATGGATCTTAGGTAAATTCTTCTCTAAATATATCTGTCTTTATATCATTAACAGGATTGTATAGCTTATGGACAAAAACTCTAAATGTAATTATCAGCAATTGCATTTCTTTCACACTAAGGTAAACAAGATCTCCATTTTATACAAATCAGAGTGACATTTGACCATTCACAATTCAATCAGGAGTTATATATATCCTGATTGGCCTGTTTTCAAAACCCTTGAAACATTTAATGGGACTTAAGTTACATTGACGAACCCTTTTGATAAATTACCAGAAGATTAATTATCTTATGAACATTTAAAGCAAGGTGTCCAACAGCAATGAATGCTTTAAAAATCCTTACTTTCAGAACTTGTGTCAAGAAGCTGTTTTTCCTTTTGTTTAAGTAAAAACCTTGTTGAATCCGATGTTGTTGTCTTCAGTTCAAAGGATCTTGGCAAATCACATCGAAGTTTCAAAAGACTTATATAAGGTTTTGCAAATGTTTCCATCTCTTTGTAGATTTCCTCAAAAGGACCTGAAAATGGTAAAGAAACACACATTTTTTTAAAAAAAAAATATAATTTTCAGCAATCAAATAACAGTATATTTCAGTAAACCAAACAGGTTCATTTTGTGTGGAGTACTATAAAAAAAATATCCTTTACATTTTGTGGTACTTCCATATATTATGTGATTAGCACAAATTTCTAAAATTCCACGCTATTTTCAAGAACCCATATATAACCATTTCTTCTAGATGTACATACTTACCAGAGATATGGTTACCTACGTCTTAAATGTTTGGACAACTTAGAGCCTGTTTAATTTTCTGAATTTTTACATATATTATTATATATATATATATATATGTATATACCAGGGCGATGTTTACGTTTTTCAGATGATAATTTTCTTTTAAAGCCTAAACATTCAAAACTATTAACTTTCGGTCAAAGATCTTTTAGTGTTCTGTCACCTGCTTTACAGAATAAGTTACCATACATCAGATCCTGTAATAGTGTTAATACTTTTGAAGAAAATACTAAAAACCCATCAATTTCTCCAGGATTTTTAGACAACATGTATATATATTGAAATTTTTATCGATTCATTAATATTGACTGTATAATATTGTTTAAATTCATTGTATCATAATTCAATATTTGTTCCATTATAAAGCACATATATGTGGCGTTCTAAAAATTTGGGGTGAGAAACAAGCCAAATCTAAATTAGAGGAGCGTAAAACTGGTGAAGGAGAAATGTTAAGGAAAAGAAATAAACAGGAGGGTGGAAGATAAAATAGATTTATTATCAGGAATTAAACCAGGAATAATTGAATAATGGTAAAAAAAAAGTCTGTATCCAAAATGCTGGAATTCTAGTGAAGAGCATGCTATAAATGACTTGTAATACTGACACCTGCTCAACATGATCGTTGTTATTGCTAGGAAAATCCACCCCACTTCTCTATATGATTTCAACTAAAACTAGCAGAAATCAGCAAAAGTGTGTAAACACTGAAAATGTCTAGTTATTGCACAGTTACGCCCCAGTGAGTTTAGTAAAATAATCTGCTTATTGAACGAAAACAACAAAGGAAGATCTCCTGTTCGTGTTACAATATGTTTGTAGAGCTTCCATTTTGGTTTACAGATGGTTGTGATGTAATGTCGGAGTGACATGTACATACATTACTATATTAAAGTTTAAGAAAGGGATGGTGTTACACCTGTGAGAGGGTTGGGAGGCTAAAAAAATCCAAAGTTGGAACACCAAGTGAAAAGGGATGTAAACAAAGAAAAAAGGTTAGGGGTCCCGAAGTTCAGATTTTGTAATTGATACCATATTGGTGAAAGGTTTTCAATATTATGATCCAGTGAAGTTCTATTTGTGGGGAGGTCAGAGTTGGTACCCAATTGTTTAATTATTTGATAGTCTATATTTCGACTAGAGTGGCTTGGTAGGTGGAAGTGAGAGGTAACAGGATCGTCTCTCTTGCGAGTGATGTCAGCATAGTGTTCCTTCAGTCTGATCTTTTTGTTTCAACAACCTATTGTTTGTGACATAGGTTGCATGTTAGTAGGTAGATAACGTTTTTACTATGGCAGGTCCAACTATAGTAGATTTAAAAGATTTGCCTGTTTTACTAGAACAAACCTATTGCCATACTGGCATTGGGGTTAGTTTCAAGTGGATTCCAGATTTTAGTTTCAACAGTGGCTGAGGTTAAAAGATCTTTGAGAAGATATGTTTAACTCTGATTAGATAAAGCGATGACAGTTCTCGCTAATAGTCAAAAGTGGTTGCCATACAAATACGCCTACATTTTGCAAGAGATGCACAGAGAAAATGCTACAAAAAAAACCCAGGAATTTTTCATACAATCAAAATTGAAATGAAATAAAATGGGGTTTAACATCTTGCTTTTCTGGACAGCAGCACTACAGCCTACTCTTACTTATATTGAATTCCAACTGTCAAAAGATCTTTTATGTGCACACCAATACCAATGTTTTTCGTAACACCTGAACAACTCCACAGCTGTCCTTGTCAGGCACTTTGTTCTGTATCACTGATAAGTGAGAACCATGCCGAAGATCTGGTTGAACTTACTCGGTATATGCAGGGATCGAACATCATACAATCAGGGGCCATAATCCCGTAAGTTATGATGACAAATATTCCCCCCACCCCGCCCCTTTCAAAAGAAACCAAAAGACCTTTGAGATATAAACACAAATTTTAAGTTTCATCTAAATTTAATGAAAGCTGTGACCTCTATACAGTGTCCACAACCTTGGTATCATATACTTTTACACTATTTGCAGCCATTATATCTGACAGTAATAGGTGTAACAGTAATATATTAAATCTTAAAATCAGATAAAAATGGTGACCTCTACATGTAGAGTGTGAATGGATTAATCCTATTCCACCAGGTGAATTCTGTCATTTTGACCGATGTAGCTGTTTGCTCAATCTACACTACGGCTCACCATTGATATCCCCCGTGACTACACTGACTTTACTATAGGTAATGTGAATATTGCATGATCCACTTACATAAATATTTTGAATTACATGTTCATTGTACTTTGAATTGAAACAGCAGTAATTTAAGATGGCATCCCAGAAAGATGTAGTGGAATATTAAAAACTGACCTGATAATTGTACAGATACTAATCTGTTATGTTTACGGGTAGACATTTTATTACAGGTAGGTTGTTTTGGTTGATCTAATGTTGGTTTACAGGATACCTGCTTCATTATTTCTTCTTTAACAGATTTATCAATTACTACAAATACAATATAAAGCACAATCATTTGGTATCAGATACAATTCAAATAATAGAACACAGATTCTTGTTTCATAAAATTTAATGCATGTAAAATCGAAATAAACTGTATTAATGATTTTACAACCTAATTCTAAAATCTCATATAATCAATATAGAACCATTAATAAGGGAGTACCTACCATTAACTGGATTTTCTGTTTGAGTGACACCAGAGGACAACATTGCTAGAAACATATCTAATGAATCATTTGTTTCCATGGCAATGCTTTCTATATCAATAGAAATTATATAAACAGTTCATTAAAATCTTGGATTGAAATTCAGTGATCATATGTATAGTCTATACAGACACAATATACCAAATAGAATAAGATATCAAACCCAATATAGTTAATGGTTAACGGAAGATGTCATGTAATTAGCATCTAAGGTATATATATGACATTACATCAGCATCAATAACAAACTATAGAATAGATATTTAATAACATATTTAGACCATGTATGTTCAATTAACATGTTCTCTCTGAAGATAACCATATAATTAATGATCTTTAAATTAGTTAGTAGGTACTGTATGCCTATATTGTTCTGGAGTAAGTGGCATTTTATGTGATAAAATGAATCACCAGGGACAGCACAGAATCAACCTCTATTATACACTTTAATAAGTACTAGCTGTATCTAAATTTAGCATTAATAATATGCCACCTACCAAAGCAAATAATTTATAAACCATTTGAATATCAACCTATCAATTTCAAAATCATTGGCAGCAACACAAAATATAACAGTTGTTGTTAGCCAGCAAATGTATGGCCATCAGCAGATTTGTTAAGATTGCCACTCAATTACAAAAACTGTGACCTTCAGATTGTTTACATGGTTTTAGCTTCAAGGGCAGAAATTCTGGATTTCTATGGTGTTCCTCCTTATGCGAGGCAAAGTTTAAAAAACAATGTAAAATCTCTGTAGATGGTTTACAAGGATTTGATGACTGGTGATATGGTTTCAACATAATTATTGAAATACAATTAGCTCCTCCTCATGTTTTGCCGAGATACAAACCCAGGGCAGTCTTGTTGAAAATCTAGTTCCCTTACTGACTATTACAGCCCACAACAGGAACTGTGATGGACAAATAATGGACAAGGATAACGGTAAAACAATGTTTTTGCATAAAAAATATTGACTTCTATTAAAATTTAAACAGTACCTGGAACAATTGGTGGGTTAAACTTTTCTGGCAGGATTGGTAGTGTGTTACTATTTTTTACAAGAAGTGTACCAGAAATGGACTGCTCAACTGTGTTGCCTATTGACTTTGAGTTACTATTTACATTTATAGCCAATGGTTTGATATTATTTTCTAATGCAGTAAATGATGTCGGCATGGTATACGTTGTACATGTGGATTCAGATGGTGAGTTGTTAGTTGGTACTTCAATGGGAGATAAAAGTTGTGAAGTGCAGGTTAATGGATCTCCTGGCTGTACTATTGTATTGATGGGTCCTAATGCTGGAGTGGATATCAATGGTGTTCTTGCAACCTTTAATGATGCAGAGTGTGTGTTTTTTAAAGGTGAAGTTGCTGTTGTTGTTGTTGATGATGTGTGTCTGACTAATGATGACAGTTTTTGACTGGATGAATTAGGAATCAAAGGTGGAATCATAACAGGTGCTGTGCTATTTCTAGCTGTAGTCAATACTTTCTCTACTGTGCCAGTATTTTTCAATGATGAGTATTGTACGTCTGATCCTGCTGCTGGGTGATGTACACCAACTAATGTCACTTTTGTATTAAGTGCATCTTTCGAAGTTGAATCAAAGTTGTCAGAAAATTGTCCTTGACAGATAATAGGTGGCGCCAATAACTTCACTGTGTTCCAGTAGTCTTCATCTGCAGTGTCTTGTCTTAAATTGTGTTTTTCTGAAATTATAAAGGACATATTATAAGCTTAGAAACACTAACAAACATATACTGGATTTATGAATAATCCATAGTTTTTTATTTGGCTAAGAAATAGTCAAATGCAACAAGATATAGATTTAGTGTAATTCTATAGAATAAAATAAAAGCAAAAGTCACTTGTTCCTTAGTAAAATACCTTTATAATCTTCCAAGGACTTCGATGGAATCATGCAAGTTTTTCTTGGATTTAATGTCAGCTTGTCCCCATCAAATGTGCTTGTGCAACATACATTTTTGGGAAAAGGATCCCATGACAATTTTAATTCAGCTGCTCCCAAGTTTGCTTCATTGGTTATTTGTATACTCGTTTTCATTTCTATCATTACATTATAGACATTCAACATGCCATTTGATATATCTGGAACTAGATATTAAACATGACAAAGTAATTATGAAAACTCAGTAAATCTTTAAACGTGAATAAGTGTGTACATAATATCTTGCTTTTATAAGATAAAAGATTATGTTAATAAAAGTCATTAATGCAGATGGATGTTATTTGATTGAAAGCTCTAGGAAAGCAACAGGATGACCAAGAAAGACTTCTGTAATACAAACTTAAAGATTAACTAATTATTTGTTATAACATTATTATAACATGTGCAATGGTTACCTTGAAGTCGAATACATAGATCTTCATCATGGTACTTTTCTTGCTGCCAAAACTTCTTTAATAAGAACTTTTCTTCTGTATCTCTCAAAAGTAACCTGAAGAAAAACAGTTATTGACACATTATTGAAAAAGATGAGTAACAGTTTATCTTATATTATATGGCTGCTCAGTTAAATAGTAGGTAGAAGTCCACATAACAGTACATACTTTTTAGTTTTAAGTGATGGCATTGCAAAGGATTGAATATGGTCAAAATTCCACAGTTGTGTTTTTGTGTAACTTTCTATACTCAGGCTTTCTGTGACAAACAATGGTGATTCTATCAGGGTATCCTCCAAACAGATAGACTTAATTTGACCTGAAATAATAATAATTAATATAAACCGATATGAATATATTATCAGTTCAAATGATTAGCCTTAATCTATTATAAATTTGGAGATTAAGTTGACCATTAATTCATTTTATATTAGAGTCAAACATAAGACATTCATCTTAAAAATAAGCGGCACATTCCTAACTGTAACAAATTTTTTTTTTTATTCAAACTTTCCTTGCTCTGTCGTGATTAAATGAAGAAAAGGGACAAATAAAATATTTGCAAATTAATTAATTGTATAATGACAACTGAAAATCAACAACTTTACATTACTGTGAAAAGTAACATAAGCAATGTTTCATGCAAGCAAAAGACAAACACCTTCTTCATTAATTTCCCTGAATTCCTTTTCTTGGATAGTTTCTTTGGAACCCCCAAAATCATTTTCTATACATTCTGTAGCTGTTACCAATTTTTCTTTCATTTCATCTGCAAAAGCAAAAATATATTTATTTTTTATGGGAGGATTAAATCTGACAGTTGAAATTCATTTCTCATTCTCTATGATGGATATTCATAGTTGAAAGTAGTGGAAACTGTAGTGAAACTAGTGTGAGCTGTGTTGAATCATAATCAGTGGGACAACCAGAGCAAGAAAATAATCCGTCATGGCATCGTAGCATCACTGGGTATCACCTCTGGTAACTCACAGCATAATATATTCCTATATGGTCAATGAGGACTGTTTACCACAGGGACAGTTTACCATGGAAAGTCTGCAATGTTGCAACACCTTGTGAGAGAGAGAGAGAGAAACAGGGTTTAATGTCCACTCGACACAAACTAGGTCATTTTGGGACTAACATATGGTTTCATTTTATTTCAATAATTCGCTTACACGTAGGGGTCTTTAGCAGTGGGAGGAAACCGGAGTGCCCGCAGGAAACCCACGAGGTTGAGAAGGCGCCCCTATCTCCATGCCACATACGCTCACACCAGGGCTCGAAACCACAGTCGCAAGCTACAGGTGACCGGCCAGCTAGAGGTCAAAGCGCGGCACTCTAGACCACTAGGCCATCCCAACCCCCCTGCAACACTTTGTCTTGATGGGGACAAGGTTGCTTACGTTTTTTCGCGGTTTGCGGTCCAGAAGATAGAATATAGGATCAAGTCAGTACTACAGTCTTAGAAGTCACATCATTATTGTTGTTAACTACCACAGCTGATAAACTGGAATCTACAACAGAACACATAATTGGCTGCAAACAACATGGTGATGCTCCAAGTTACTCAGTCTAAAGAAGAATAGGAGAGAGGGCCAGATGACAGAGAAACATTAGTGTTTTCAACAATGTGTATACCACATATTTGGAGATTAGACTTCATAGGACTCTGTGAATCTGGTTGACTGTTCTCTAATAAAACCTGTATACTGGAAATCATATAATTGTCTTCTTTGCAGCTTATTGGAGAAATAAGTTCTTCTAAATCATTCTAAAAAAATTGTTTAAAGATTTAAAGCTTTCATAGGTCTTAAACATTATGTTTCTGCTAAAGAAAATGGTTCAATTTCAATGTTGGCTAATTCTACATACTTAAACACCATGAGAGTTTCAATTTCTCATCAAAAACAGGAAAATATGAGAAGAGAATGACCAATTACAACAAATTTTACCAAATATGCTAACAATTCCTCCCTGTGATGTGTTGGCAAGAACTTCTAAAAGAACTGATACAACATAAAGACATTAAATGTGGGCAGAGCAAATTATATGACCATTTTAAAAGTATTTGTAGTAAATTAAATTTATATTCATCTGTACTTACCTTTCCATCTTCTAGTTTTATTTTATTAAATGTTTCCTTATTATCACAAATATCTGCTTTGATAGATGGATTTCCAGCATGGTTATTTAGTTTAAGCTCATCCCTAAAATCAAAAAATGCATAATTTTTTTTTACTGGTTAATATAGAACTGGCAGAACACTGTTTTGATAGAACGTTGGTTAGACTACAATACTTCAATAGAATGTAAAAATAGAAAAACCAGCGGCTGCAAGCCCACATTTTGCAAGAGATTGATAGAGAACAAGTTAAAATCAAACGCGATTTTTTTGTACAATAGGGGGCAATAATCCAGAAATTTATGGCTTGAAATGTGCAAATATCAAAAAGGACTGAGATCCTAATTTAAGTTTAATCAAAATTGACATTTAGAGGAAACACACAATTTACGTACCGGAATGGCCATTTTGTCAGGCAGTTTCATTTCGATTTTCTCGAAATTTAAATTTAACCTTCCTTATGGAGCAATGGAGATGTACTAAATGTTTTTTAAAATCAAAAAAAAATTGTAACCCCTAGAGAATCCGCAAGTGCAAAATGCAATTTTTCGAACAAGTTCGAGTATCCACGATATCAAAAGGAACCAAGATCTTAGTGTGTAACGGTGATATATTCACCGTTTTTTTAAATCAGATAAAAATTGTGACTTCAACAGGGACCACAACCTAAAAACGCGATTTTTTGCTCAATCAAGAGGCATAATTCAGGAAGTTACGATCCCATAAACGTGAATATCGAAAGGAACCAATATTTTTGTGTTATAAACATGTATTTCATAGAAATCAGATCAAAATTATGACCTCTAAATGGTCCTCAACCTTGATTCACCAGATGCTTACACATTTTGTCCAACCTGATTTTCGCGAAATTCGAACTCAACAAACATTACGGTGTAACGGTGATATATTCAAACATGTTTTTAAATCAGATGATAATTGTGACCTCTAGAGGGTCAACAACTTTGATATACCACATGTTTACATTATTTTCGTACGAGGGGTGGCCATTTTGACCAGCAGTTTTGGTCCGATTTTCATGAAATTCATACTCAGACATAATTATGGTGTAACGGTGATATATTCCAACTTTTAATAAAATAAGATAGTAATTGTGACCTCTATATGTATTGTGATTCAATATGTATGAAAATCAAAATATTTGGGTTATAAACATGCATTTCAAGTTTTATCAAAATCAGATGAAAATTGTGAGTTCCAAAAGGTCCACAACCCTGATACACAATATTTTGACACTATCTGAGAATGAGGGGCGTCCATTTTGTCCGTCAGTTTCAGTCTGATTCTTTACGCACAATCAGGAGCCATATAATTCTGGATGTTATGGTCCGATATGCGCGAATATCAAAAGGAATCAAGATCTGTGCATTATTAACATATATTTCAAGTTTAAACCAAATCGGATAAAAATTGTGACCTCTACAGTGTTAACAAGCTAAAGAAGTTATTTTTCGTACAATCTGCATGGGGCCATAATCCATTGTGACCTCTACAGTGTTCACAAGCTAAAGAAGTTATTTTTCGTACAATCAGGGGCCATAATCCATGAAGTTACAGTCCAACACATGATAATATCAAATGTAACCTATATTCCCAGTTTCTTGGAAATCAGATAAAAATTGTGACCTGTAGATAGAGTGATCACAAACAATTGTGGACGAACCGACAGGGGCGATGAAAATGTATCTCCACATGAAAATGTGGGCGTATACAAATAATGGAACTTTATTGTAGTCTAATCCAATTTGTATTTGAGATCTTCTTGTGGAAGAAAATCCCCATGGTTTATCCAGTGCTTTTCTATGGAGAAATAGTTTGGTCAATGACCATCAGTCCACTGCAGTTTTCTCATAAAATTTAAAATGCAAAAACTGTATGACAGATAAAGAGAAATTAATACCAACATAAATATCATTTGTTCTGTATACTGCTGGCCTTGGCTATTACATAGTGGATCTTTAATATCCTTTGGTTGAAGTATGCCAGCAAGCTGTTGTAAATGAGGTAATTTAACTTTATAATTATTTTCGATACATAACACCTCTTCAAGAATATCCTTATCTGAAATGAATATGATTTATTATCTTACCATGATCCCAGCATTTTTTTCATTGTTTTTTGCTAATCCAATGATGTAAAATTAGAAAAAAGAATCTTTTGTATAGAGAGAGAAATGGGGTTTAACGTCCACTCAACACAAACTAGGTCATTTCGGGACTAACATATGGTTTAATTTTATTTCAATAATTCGCTTGTGCGTAGGGGTGTTTAGTAGTGGGAGAAAACCGGAGTGCCCGGAAGAAACCCACGAGGTTGAGAAGGCGCCTGTATCTCCATGCCACATACGCTCACACCAGGGCTCGAAACCACGGCGGCAAGCCTGATGTGACCAGCCAGCTAGAGGTCGAAGCGCGGCACTCTAGATCACTAGGCCATCCCAACCCCCCCTTTTGTATAGAAAATGTCTGCATGGTGGGCTGTCACTTAGCTTAGTCTGTCATATTATCCAGGTTCCCTGAAAAATAATCTGACAAATAATCTCTGACATGCCTTGATCATTACCTTTTAACATCTCATCAAACATGTCTAAATCCTCTCTTTGAAATGTTTCTAGTTCTTTATCATTTTCTTTATTCTCTAAAACATCTTTATAGGCTTCCCATTGTGTAGATTTCTGTGATTCTGGATTGGAACTAGGAATAACTTCAATTTCGTCTTTATCATCAATGTAGTTTGTTCTTTATCAAAATACATATAAAAAAAATGCTTCATAACCAAGTAAACATAATACTTCTCTTTGAAAGATTGGAAAAATATATATCTGTCTGGTCATTTAGATATTATGGGAAAAGAAGGTCCTCTTTGGGGATGATTAATTTTACAAGGAAATAGCCAAGTCTGTAAATGATCCAGATGATGTTTAAGAAACCATTCCACTCTATAAGTTTTGGAATGCATGAAATATTTAGGAAGTTAAATTTTTCAAAAGAAACAATACATGTAATGAAACATTTTATAACCTTATCTATCATAGCCATATATACCCTGTGTCGTTGAACGATTCAATTTTTCCATATTTTTCAGAACATGGTATCTTCACAAAGCTTCTAAACTTATCATCATCATAATCTTCAAAAACCTCCAAAGCTTTTATACCTGGGAAAAGAATTCTTAATGCTTGTAATTGCTAATGACGAAATTCCCAGTGTAATGCTGTTTCAAAAGTTGGTGAGGTAGTTCAATGGAGCAAACAGAGCAACCCTATCGGGTGCAGAGTTAAAATAGATAGTGTACCACATTAAAGAGTGAACATTGGAAAAATTATTAAAACCTAGTTTGCTCAGTGGAATTGTTCACAATGATTTTTGAACTTTTATGTTATTCCATGTATTTTTATAAGGTAAAGTACCGGTAATTTCTTTGAAGATAGAAAAGATACTAACTTTGCTTATCATAAAAACCATTTACAGTTCCCTGATGAACGTACAAATCAATTTGTTCCAAATAGTGAGGAATGGTCAATAGAGATCGGTTGTAGAATTCTCTTCTTTGATCAATTGCCTTAAAAGTGGAAAAAAGTATTATTAGTCAGTACAGCACCTAGAATATGTAAATATTGACTACCCAGTTTCTGAAAGAAATAGAGAGAAAAGTGTATGGTCTTCTGTATTTCAAGTTTGTAGCTCATTTTCGAAACGGGGGGATGGGTGACCGAATGGTTAGCATGTGCATATGGTATCATCAAGTCTGTCATTGAGTCAGTTGTATAAGTTGATTGATTGAGCAATAGTTTCATCTGTTACTGTAAATGTGATAAATGTCCTGCTGCTACTCATCTCTTACTGGTACCATCAAGTAACAAGAGCTGCCAAGGACATCTTGAATATAGTAGTTATTTATGAAGTGCCAGATGGTTTGTAGGGTTTATCTAGTACTTCTTGTAACATACAACTTATTTTAATTTAAAATAGCATATCAATATTTATTAATAATGAATTAAACTATTTTGCATGCAAAATTTCTCCAACAATTATTAAACTATAATTAGAAAGTTTACTTATCCTATATTTGTTAAATGATATTGATAGGCTCAAAGTACATGGTAATGCATCAAAAAGGAAATGCACCTAACCTGGGAATGGAAGACGGGGCATGAAAAAGGGATCTGTCATCTGAGAACATTTTATGCCCTTACCCAAACAGACATAGTTAATACCTCACATATTAAATGTGCCCATAATTCTACTTCAGGCAACATAGTAAATAGAGAGAGAAATGGGGTTTAACGACCACTCGACACAAACTAGGTCATTTTGGGACTAACATGCTTTAATTTTATTTCCATAATTCGCTTGCGCATAGGTTTTTTAGCTGTTGGAGGAAACCGGAGGACCAGCAATCCTTCTCCTTACATCATGTACAACCAGGGAATCGAAATCATATCATTGACTTAATGACAGACTTTATGATACATCACTCACACGCTACTGTAACCAATTAGTCATCCCATACCCCACACAGTAAATATATTCAAATTAATACATCATGGTGGCTCAGTAAGATGGTGCTGACTCACTAACCAGTAGGTCCCTGCGAGTTTGATCCCAGTGTTGGCCAAGAAAGTTCCTAGGTTGGAGAAGTTTTCCCTTGTACTGGTAGAGGGATCTTGTAAAGAAAAGTTTCTAGTCTTTCAAATGATACAGAAACATGAATATTAAAAACCCTTATCAGACTGAATCTAAAGAAGAGTAGGCAGAAATGTTTCTGTCCAGGCAAAATGTATGGTGGGTGCCTTTCTCCATTTCCATGTTGGTGTAGAAAAGTAGGATGCAGAAAAGTAGGACACTTAACCTATTTCATTACAATTATTACCTGTTGCCAATAATTTATTCCCAGGTAACGTGGCATTTTCTGTTCAGCAAGTAGAGTGTGTATAATAATAATACCAAAACCATATATTTTTCTACAACCATAATATATTAAAATATGGATTTCCAGGCTGTATTTTGTAGTGTTAATCGAACTACTGTCTTTACTTCCTCTTATCTGAAGAAATAGGAAAATCCAGAATTCTTTTTACAGTACCATAAGATAATCCCTTTCTAACAGGTATATTACAGTGATGTCATTCGTGTTTTAGCGATAACACAACATCTTCAGAGTAGGCCTAGTCCAGAAATAATCTGGCTCATTTAGGTGTTACTATCAGGGACGTTAAGTATCTTGGTCTTGATGTGAGTTTGCCTTATTGTTAAAAAATATTCACTGGATGTCTATGTAAAATGTAAGGTTTGTGTAATTTGGACTCATCTCATGCAGGGTGGGAGGTAATTTAAAAACCACAAAATGTAATTCATACTTATTTAATATGCAACATCATTTTTTTTTAAGGCGAGCAATCGCTCTCGAGCGACTGCCACTCAACTGAATGTCGACCGAGGAGAGGTTTTTACCTCTCCCCTTAAATTTGAAAATCGTTCTCCTTTACAAAGTCATGGGGGTTTTATTATTGTGCTTGAAAACAGGAATCTGTCTTTAGAAGTTCAGAACCATTTTCCATATACACAACTAAAAAATCGGATCAAACTCCATTTCTAAATCGTTCTTCTTATCGAAACTGGGAGAGTTTTTTTGGGGAGTGATTTTTCAATATGTATATTATAATTATCTGATTATCTATGCTCGCTATTACTATTAGTATGGTTTCACTGAAACTTATTAATTTGTCCAATCTCAGAATCTGGTATCAACTACCCGAGAAAGTTTGAAATATAATGTCAATGTTTGCCCCTTTTCACTTCAAGTGCCGGTATCTGTTCATTTTATTTTGATGTTTCGTCATTCACAGCCTCACAGGCATTACCAGGCACAATCCAATAACAGAATCTCCATCGAGTCTGTGGAATCCTCGAAGTGTAAAATTTCGTCTGCTACCGAAGTACCTTATTGACCCTCCTGTCCAAAGAGCTCTTTTAAACGGAGTTACCTCCCTTTAACTGATAACTTCTAAATGATATTCAAGCAGTTGCTTTTTCATTAATTTTATATGGAAGTGACTAACTTCAGGTCTATTCTCTATGTTTTAGTCCTATCAAACGTTTACGATTTCTATCTTAAAATTGTCTGAGTTACTGGATTTTCTGCAACCCTGATTTCTATCTAGGAAAGAAAGTGGTTGAAAATCTTCAAATTTGTTTGAAGGATGCTTGATATACTAAATCTGCCTAATGCAGATCTATCATTTGGTTTCAATAATAGACAATCTACGGTACATTTTTCCAAAGCTTCAAACACTCACAGCTTTTTGCATAGAATAAAGTAATTTGACTGAAATCTTCAATAATAACATAATCATTTTTCATTATCTACTTTTGAATGTTCAACTCTTTATCTAATTCTTAAATGATGCATTTTTAATCAACTTTTAGAAAGAGCACTTCCATGCACAGTTGCTTTAGGATAAAAAAAAGCAATATGAATAAAATTGTTTTTTATTACTTCCATAGATATACCTTAGATAACATTTTAAATCATTTTTGTTCCTTTTTACAAAATTTTAGCGTGAAATATATACAACTATCACAGTTGAATAAATTATTAAAATACCTTTCACAGAGTTTAATAGCAACAAATATTTAATAAGAGATGCAAACAATAACAAAAGATAAACTTGGTATATACTAGTAATATATATCAATCTAAATGTAGTTCAGTAATTTATACACACACTTAATAAATAAATGGACAGAATAATATGAGCAACGATTTCTGTATCACAGACTTATCTTTGAAACTATGTAAGTTGAAATCTTTAAAAGTAAAATCATATAATATAAAGTTTATAACTACATGTTAGAAATATAAATATATCTAATGGTAAGTGGAAACATATATCCTAAATGTAAAAATAAAATAACAAATACAAATTTCATTAGGAAGACAATAAATAAGCCAATAATGCTGTCCACCTTATGCTATAAAGCACAATGCATTTAATACATGTTATACTAAAACCTTGTCTTTCATTTTGCCAGAAAAGGATTCTAGAATTAGTTGAGCAAGGGAGTCACATGAATTTTAGAATTTATGTAAAACGCTATCCATACTTACTCAGAAATAAAAAAATAATAATATAGATTTAAACTAAAGATAAACTTAAGTACACTTGTTTATCAGTACTGACTAGGATATACAACTCTACAATATTTATAGCTTAAATTTATACAATTAAACAATAATTAACAGTATAAGAATAATTCAACTGAATTTCTGGCAATGTTGATTTATGACAAATTTTAAATTTTGTGTGGAGATTTAACAATGTCAACCATATCATAATTCAAACACTATGCTTAATTGAATAATATTCACAAGGAGAAAATTACAATCTACAATGATAACAAAATATGATATAGTAATGAAAACAAAATATTGTAAAGCTTGGTTTAAATTAAATTTCAAACACCATCTTTATATTTTACCAGTCTCGGTTTCCGAGTTTGGTCAAAAAATAATGAATATTAACTTTTCCACTTTGTGATGCTTCACCCAAAGCCTTGGATATCACATAGTCTGGTATATTCAAGTTACAAGCTTCATTGTGTAAACGGGTCCAATTCCAAACATCATCATAAGGCAGTAATCCTGTATAATATAACAAAAATTAAGATTCAGGTATTACGAATAAATCAATTATATTCAAATTTCCCCACTTTTTTCAGCACTAATGTCCGATTCTTAAATGACATAAACTATCAGCTGTTACTACATTTCTTCTGCTTTATATCTGATATAAACAGATTTAAGTTGCAATTGAATCTTTATTCACATCATCATCAGTGTTTGAATGAGTGGTTGCTCTTTGGAAAAAAAATCTGATTAAGGATTTCAGTACCGGTATGTAGAATGTTCACAAGGGATGGACAGATGCAGATGCTTAAAACATAGGTCCACATAGGCCTTTAATAAGCAGACATGTATATCTTTTAAGAACAGTACAAACCAGAATTAGAGACATCTTGTCCATACAAAGCATTTGCCAATTCCATAAATCTTTTAAACCACGGTGAAGAATCATCTGCCTTCAAATTTCTTTTCATAACCTATTATTATAAAATATAACAATTTATAATATTATATCAGGCTTAAATATATATATACTAAATAAGAGATATAACTTATATAATGAAATTGAAATATCATACCTCATAATTTCTCTCTAGCTCTTTAAGTTCTCTATCCATTCTATCTATGTCCATTCTGCTACCCTGTACTTCACCTCTATCTGATTGAGGATCGTATAGTTGTATTCTTTCTGGTGTTTTACTTTTAACTACCTGTAGATTAAAAAAAAAAATGCTTACACTTGCATAACATGTAATATCCTCCCTCCCCAAAACAAATATGGTACAATAACACAACAAATTGATGTTACACCAGAAGGTAAGAGACATAAATATGTATAGAAATTAAGGATACCTACTACATCACCTTTTCTAAAGTTACGACTGAATAGCAGTTTTTAAGCTAACAAATTTATGTAACAGATCAATTTAAATAGCAGGTAACTGCAACATTATTCTGTCATCAATGACAATGACAAGTCTATCAACTACTTAATGTTATGTTTGATGAAATACATTTTTTTTTCTCATGTTACAGAACTGAAAATAATGTTGAAATTAATATGACTGTTCACTTTGTGTTTCTAATCAGGCAACACATGTAAGAATTCTGAAATCAATATGGAAATAGATTTAAAATCTTCTATGTGGCTACATTTGTTTCAGATTTATAATGTCTTGACTTACCTCTTCTCTTCTCCACAGTGGGGTTTGTAAACCAGGACTTTTAGGTTTGGGCCATTCTGTAGTTGGTTGAGGAACATGTTTAGCATAATCTAATGGTCTCTTACCACGGGGAATGTATAAACCAGTTTTGGAAGGCTGCACTCTCTCCAGGAAATAGACAAACTTGATCCAACTAAAAGAGATAAAAACAGTTGGCTTAAATAGGAATAGTCCCAGGCTTGATTTATCTGAATCAAGCTTTTATATGGCACTGCACAAAACCAAAGCACTCACACTTACATGTAAACTCAAAATAATATATTCTGTCAATATGGTTCATACTGACAAATTTCAATTCTGTTGTGTCTTTATTTTCTAATCAAATTATGTCATCACTCTCACCCAATTAGAACCAATGTCATGGTTCACAAGTCACAACCAAATTTCTTATTATTGCTGAAACTTTGTGAAAAATTGGTATGATCGAACACTGTCAAGATATTTACTTAATGAATACATTAATGGACAAAAATAACATATACATCTGTAGTTAAGAGTTGTTCTTTGAAAATGCTCACTTACTTGAATTGTCCGTCCTTGTTAAGATCTTGACATCTGTGTAATATTTGTTTCATTAAAGATTCTGTAAGGGGGAGATGACATGCATAGCATATTTCTTTGATCTGAAACAGACATTAAAACAAGTTTGAATATGAAAAGGGTTTTTAATTACTAGATTACTGGCTAAATAATTATATTTTGTTACCTTTTATTATTATCATAATCACGGAATAAAGACTCCAGTAATGTATGCAATTACCTGATGCTCTGACAAAGTTTCTCTGAATTCTCTGTCGGCTAATTGAAACTCTGCTATTAATTTCTCAAAATCAATTGTGAATCCTTGGTTATTCAATTGCATTTCTGTCGTTCGTAACAGTTTTGTAACTTCTCTATCATTAAAGATATGTTCCATACTTTGTGCCCGGCTGTAATAAAAAAGAAAACTATCCCCTTATTTATCATATTTTGAATGGGGCTTGCTACTCACTTGTCTATATGCTGGATAGTTATGCTTGATTGCATAAGTTCATAAATTCTTAACAGTTCATTGAATGAGATCAATTACAATAGTCATCTTCAAAATTACTATTCTTTATGTAAAATGTTTTCTGAGGTTTTATATGTCTTAATTAGTTATATTGACATTAAAGTAAAAAGACATTTGATCTTACAATACATTTAGATTCATTTTTGTGAAATCAAATAGAACTTAATCAATGACATTTGATTCAAATAAAAAAAAACAAAATAAAACTTACGGTGATATACTTTTTACATCAAAATACTCAGGTCTGTCATTTTCTATCAAAGTAAAATCATTTGGACTATATCTTCCTGCTCTCGGACTTTGAAACAAAAAATACATGGAGGCTTACTCAGTGGCAAACGCTTCTTCTATATATATTTTCCCTAATCCCCATATTTAAAACAAAACAACTAAAAACACAGATTAACCCTAAACAGAATATGGCCCTACTAAGTTCATGGTGCTTTATTTGTTTGAGGGGAAAGCTAATAGATTGCAGAAGCCAGAGAATTGAAGAGAAGAAATAGCAATTTGTAAATCAGGGTTCATATTATGATATACCTCAGCTGATCTTCTACAATATATTTATAATACATCTATGTACACCACAATATGATCATCTATACAATATATTTATAATATATAATAAAACTAATTTATATTTATATTTAATGTTATTACTTTCATGATTTTATGTTTTATTTAGTTACCATTAAAATGCTCGTTCTTATAACTTATGTACAAACTGTTGAGACATTTGTGTAACGGTCTATAAAAAATAAATATTATTATTATTAATACATCTACATAAAGCTTACTATTAACAATTCTTGTTACCTTTTGCCAAAATTTTTTAATGCTGCTCCAACAAATGAGAGAAATTTTTCATAGTTGACATTTTGTGGTTCTCTATCTGGATCTATAAATAAACCAGCTGTTATTCTTAAAATATCAGATGACATATTCACCTGAAATATAAAATACTCTGAATAAACTGGTTGTTCCATCTTCATTTCACAATTTCGAGAAAATGTAAGCCACAATTCATCAATATTTATCAGTCTTTAATCATACTAAATTTTGAAAATGCTTGCAATTTTCTTGAAAAATGTTCACTGTTTCTCTCTATCAGAAGGTATCTGACCGTCTTAGTTGCATCAAGTGAGGCGGTTTTGATTTCATTGTTTGTACATGACAAGGACTAGGGTCACCTTGTTGGTTTTCTCTTGTTTCCTCCCACTGCTTTTTGAAATAATATTGAACAATTTTTAGTCCGAAAATGACCTAGTTTGTATCCAGTAAATGTTACACTGTACATCTTATTTCTATCTTTCATAAAAGTAATAACGATTTTACTTCTTTACAGAAAACCCTTCATAACCATGTTATGCTTTAATTAGTGTATGTGGTCAGATAACATTTTAATATACAATTTTAGCTTAGTTTATTTACCTTATAGTCCTGTAATGCATAAACAAGAGATTTATAGGGACACCAGCCACATAACTGCTTATCTCCATTTTTAGTAATGCTAATATATACATGTCGTAACTTGAGTGGATCTTCACCCTCCAGTTCTTGTCCTAAAACTTTTAACAGCTCCCATTCATCATCATCACTCAATCGAATTGTTTTTTCAGGCAGAAACTCACTTTTTGGTAAATATTTCAATAATTCCTCTCTAATATTTCTATGTACATGTGCAGGGGGTGGAGATGGTGAATGGTGCTCGAGACTTTTGCGTTGATCAGATCTGATTTCGTAAGCATTACGAGGTGATATTAAACTAGGAGCCTGTTGAAGACTGGCTTTATTTCTAGGGTCATAAAATAGAGGTATATCTCTTTTTTGATCTACTTCATCAATCTTAGAGTTTTTATCATTTTCACTGCCTTTGGATGATAATAATCCATCATTATATTTATATTTCTTTGTCCAGGGTTCTGGCTCAAAAACTGTGGACATGTCCATGTTGCGGACTCGGTTAGCATTGATAGGAGGTAGTGTTGGATATTTGCGGTTAATATCTTTTGAATCTGGCCTCTTAGAATAAGTGGTTGGTAAGCCAAAGAAACTTTGGTCTGGATACTGAAAGAAAGATTGATACCAGTATTATATAAAGATAGGGAACAAAATCCTTAATACTTGTTGTGGTACAAGTCTGAAATGACAAGAACCTGAACTTTTGCATAATCTAATCCATTAGAATTTGGTTTCTGACTTACCAATTCTCCTCTATAATTAATGGACATGCTGTTATAAACCATAATGACATCACAACAGGGGACTAATAAATACCTTTATTCAACTATTTCTGTTTGGGAATCATAAAATTTGGCATTCCAATTTTAAATTAATTTGCTAAAACATCACTGAAGAAGTTATATACTTACTGCTCTATTGGTTGGAAATTTTTTTGAATATTCTTTTAATACATTAGGATCAAGATAGTTTGGTTTTTCTGCCAGTGGATACAGTGGCTCTATATGAGATGAACGAGTTATATCACCAGCACTAAAAAATTAGTTTGGAAGTAAGTTGTAATAGCAATTTTCATTCAGAAAATCATGTTATTACGCACAAGCGATCAGCATAAATGTTTTATTAAAAGGGAGAGTATGAATAGAAAATTATGCTCCAGTTGCATTCTAGATATATCTGAACGAGCTGAGCAAGGAAAATAATTTTCATTCTCTTGCAGTGTTTCACGGCTCATTACATTCTGACAAAGTTAGTTTTTAGTTCTTCAAATGATGTCAAAAAAAGAGGTGCAGTGTACACACTGGTGTGCAAATAAAAGAACCCTTGATAGTTGGAATATGACATAAGAGTAGGCAGTAGCACCGATGTCCAGGCAATATTACCTTGACAGCCTTAGACAGAAATGGAATTGATGTCCACTCGACACACATTTGGTCATTTCAAGACTAACATTCACTTGATTTGATATTTGTTTATTTTGTGCAATGTCTACTCTCTGTCTTGTCCGCAGGTTTATCTTGTAGATTTTTGTTTTGCGTGTAGTGCGGTACTCCTTTACTAAAAATAAGGTTTAATTTTATTTCAATAATTTGTTTGTGCATATTGGTCTTTAGCGGAGAAAACCGAAGGACCTGGAGGAAAAAACCACAAAGTTGGACAGGCGACCTTACTCCTTGTAACATACAGGCAGGGAATCAAAATCACAGCGCTTGACTCAATGACAGACCTTATGACCCAACGCATATGCATTAAACATTCAGCTACCCCCCCCCCCTCTCTTATAGCAGACTGTCTGTTCAAAGTAGGATATGTTAAACCCAATTTCATTAAAAATATTTTCCATCACCTGAACCAAACAGTCTTTACTCATACTGACTCTTTAAATTTTAGTGCTCTTATCAAATAATGTTACAGCATATGGCTGGATTTAAGTTTTGCTTTCTATATATGGGTGAAAAATGTAGAAAGGTATTAACCAATTTGAAAAACAGTTACATGTAATAAGATTATCATGTAATGTATTTAGTCATAATATACTTTAAGCATTATCATTATTCAACTAGCCTTGTTCATGCTTCAGTTTGTACTTACTGAGATTATTTATTAAGTCCTACTTGTCTTAATTACCAATATATAATGATTGACAATATATAATAATGCACCCACATATTTAACCATTTGAAGCATTTTTTGACAGTTTATGTGTGTAACTGTGTCTAATTAGTGACTTGTATGATCAACACAGTATACCAAACATTATAATTTATAGACACCTTATTTTTTTAATTTTCATTCAATGAAAGTAAATCTTAAGGAAACATGGACAATAAGAAGTCTTGTCTTTTGAACCTACATGTCTCATTCACATTGTACTTCAATAAGCAAATTAAACTGTCGTTATTTTCTTCAAACAATGAATGACAGAACTAACATTGAATGAATGATTGCTGTTACTGATTATATTTCTTCCAAGTCCAACTACAATTAAGCTGATAATGCTTAAATTGGAAGGCCTAAAGTTGACTTTGCTTGACATTTTGAAATGGAATAGGTTCATGACATTTGTATGGCATGAAAGAGGGGCTAAATATATGTTGTGTACAACTTTCAATCAAAATCCACAATGGGGAGAGAGTGTTTATGGGTCGTCCACGATAAATGCACTGAATTTATGAATTACTGATCCAATTTTCTTAGCAACACCACTTGATTAACTTTACTGACAATATTTGCAGATAAAGGAAAGTTATTTCACTACATTGGGCCAGGTATGTTCAATTAGTCCTAATAGTATAAAATTAACAACCAATTCATAAATTAACTAAAGGCATCCAATTGTAGCTATAAACAAACACATCACATCATCAGTATATCACACTACTTTTTACCTAGGTGAATACACAACAATGATGTGCAATAATAATTTAAAGTCACAAATTAAATGAATTAAGCCTTTTTGATTTAAATCAAAATAAAGTACAGAATATGGTACAAGTTGATCTTTATTACTGCCTTATTAAATATTTTTTTTCTATAAGTCAACGTTTTTACCTATTAGTTTCAATTTTGGCTTGCCCGCTGTGTCGACATTGGGTTTAGCTATATAGGTCCCACTGTCATCCTACATAACAAATCAACACCTAAAATGCAATCTAACAAGCCAACAGTAAGGCTGATGTCCCCCGCCGAAATCCCAAAATAAATAGATGACACATATTATTTAATCGCACATTTTTTTTTTTAAACGTATTGAGCAGTCAAACTGTACACGAAGTGTCATCCAAAGGTGTTTTATAAAGAAAAATGCTAAAACCGGCGAGAAAAATGAAAATGTACCCTAGTTAGGGGGACCCTAAAGGCAGACAAAAGGGCACCCACGCTTGACAAAAGGGCCCCTCTGGCCAAGGGAAAGGGGCCTCGTGTCTGAGTCAATCGTTTCTATACACTGTTACTGTCGAATCCATTACTGAATGAGAATGCAGTCATTGTATTGGCATAAAAATCATCAATCAAGATGAACCTAAGTTATCTTGTCCCAAAGTATCAACCAATCAAATTGCTTATCTCTGCCTACCCTAAGAAGAAAATGCTCATCTTCGAACTAAGTCAAGGCATTAACCTAATAAGCATACACACCAATTTTGAACATTTTAACTCAATTGGAAGGAGAGTTATTGTGTTCCAAAGTCTCGACAAATCAAATTGATTATCGCTCTGCTTACCCTGAGCAGAAAATGCTCATTATCAAACTTAGTCAAGGTATTACTGTAATGAAACTATACACCAAGTTTCACCACTCTCACTTAATTAGAACTAAAGTTATCGTGTCCCAAAGCATCAACCAATCAAATTGCTTATCCCTGCTTACCCTAAGCAGAAAATGCTCATCTTCGAACTCCCTCAAGGCATTGACCTAATACGCATACACACCAAGTTTGAACATTTTAACTCAATTAGAAGGAGAGTTATTGTGTTCCAAAGTCTCGACCAATCAAATTGCGTATCGTTCTGCTTACCCTGAGCAGAAAATTCTCATTATCGAACTTAGTCAAGGTATTACTGTAATGAAACTATACACCAAGTTTCATCACTCTCACTTAATTAGAACTAAAGTTATCGTGTCCCAAAGCATCAACCAATCAAATTGCTTATCTCTGCTTGCCCTAAGCGGAAAATGCTCATCTTCTAACTCCATCAAGGCAATGACCTAATAAGCATATACACTAAGTTGGAATATTTTAACTCAATTAGAAGGAAGAGAGTTATTGTGTCCCAAAAAGTGTGACGGACAGACGGACAGACAGACAGACAGACAGACGAACCCATTTTAATAGTCCCCTAACTTTCTTCGAAAGGCAGGGGACAATTTAACAATTTATTTTGTGCTCAAATTAAAGAGGACTGGCTATTAAGTAATAACATAATGTTGTCTTACACTTTATACGGTTTTTCCAATACTGGTACATGTTTCCCTCCAATAATACGGGAAGCAAATACAGGTGTATAATCTGTACCAAACGGTCCATCTTGTGGCGGCAAAGATACAGGAACTTGGACTAATTCAAATCCAGAACGTTCACTCTGAAAATATAAATTAAAAAAGTTAATCAAAAAAGCTTGTATAATCAATTAATCATTGATTCATTCATTTCATGGTAAAAACTGACCAATTCATTAACCCCTTTTCTAAGCCTCCTATGAGGCGGTTGTGGAGAGCTGGGCCAGACCCACGCCATTTGCTCAATGTCTCCTTTATAATAATACCATGGAGAGGCCGGACAATCTAACAGGGAGGTAATTCTACCCTAAAACCACTCAGTAATCCCTGACATTAGTACTTAAGTATTGCTGGGAAATGAATAATTATTGTATGGTAGGGGTCTACCTTATCTGTTCTATATTTACACAGTAATTTGATATGATGTTTTTTTAACACTTGATAATCCCTATTATATATATAAGCATACAATTATTAAACACAGATCATAATTTATATAACAATTGGAAGATTAAGGGTGCTGAAGGTAGTAGCTCTATGTTATAATTTAGTTTGTAGTCCATTATAAATATTACACTTTAGTTTATTCAAATAAATAACGCCTTAAATCAGAAATAGTGTCAATGACTTTTGTTCATAACTCCTGTAAAGCTCATTTCCAATCAAAGTATCCCTACCGGTATATAAAAGCAAAATTGAAGTTAGAAAACTCTCATATTCTCCTGTCTGATTGTGTCTGATTTCTGTAGTTTGAGATCAAATTTTGGATCATATACATGTAGTTAAGTCTGATTTCAAAAAAATAAAATGGACATGCTACGGAAAAGCATAATTCAATGCCTTGTTTCAATAATTAGTTATTGCTGATCTACAGAAAAATTAAGAGGTTTGTAGTAATGGTATGAGCAACATGCTCATAAACTGGGTGGGGATTCCAGCTGATTTCTAGATTGTAATGCAAAATGGTTCAGTCTCAGTCTCAGAAGCTGTAGATTCATTTGTTTGGGGTTTTTTTCTGAATATTTAGCCGACTGGAGAAGAGGTACAAATATGTACCTAACATCCCAATTCTCTTGATTCATTTTATGTGCTAATTACTGCTAATATTACTTCTTGAACCCTATTGATAAGACCAGAATTTGAAATTGTCACCAAAAACACTTTTGACCATGTTTGGCGGCAGACTGACAGACTAATAATTTTTAAGTATGTTGCTATAATAACAATAAGTATAATAACCCAACATCATTGATCTTTTCAAGACTTTTAACTTTTGAAGGTGCTAAATACAGACATAGTTTATTTGTGCTTTGATTCACTGCACATAATTTCAAAGTAATGTTTTCTGTTGTGAACCCATGAAAATATTACTTTTATACTATTAAGCTGCAGGGGTGACTCTACAAAATATTAATTTTGAACCCAGGATAAGAACATTATAGATTTTATAAAACACCATTTGCGGTTACCATTGTATTGTGAATCATACAGTGAGTATTTTGAAATGATTGTGGCAGGAGATTTTATTGATTTATCAATCTTTTTGACACCTATAACCAGATTGACCTTTATTCAATGATTGATAGGTTGTTTTTCTAAACAATACAGTATATAGTAACTTTCAGACTCTTAATACAAAATTTCTTACTCTTAGAATAGTTGTTCTGTTCATTTAAACCAGTGAAATGTTGATCTAAAACAGATCCATCTAATTTGATTTAGGAATTAATTTTGATCTTGCTTTTTCATGAACCATTCAAATATTTGAAAGGATTACAGCCAAAAACATCAGAGGGACAGATTGAGATGGGGTCTGCCAGATTGGGGGTCCATTTTAGTCCTCCATTTACATTGTTTTTGATGAATTGATAAGCTTATCACATAGTTTGGGGCCATTTTGTAGTATTTAATTTATATCGTTATTGAGAAATGGATTAGCTATAAGCTAAAAGATAAGTATATACTCTAGAAAACACTACCGGTATATACAGATAGTTCTACCACCCCCAGTCGTTGTTAATAAACATGGTGGGAGAAAAGATAAATGTATCTTCAGAATCTAAAATATAAAAACGTCATAAAAGCTAAATGTCAGGGTACAGCAGATTTATTTCTAAAATAGTTCATGTAACTTCTAATTATGTTGTGTTGGCAACCTCTGATTACATGTTTCTATTCTATACCAACATTTTTCACACAACAATCCTTTGCCTATTTGAGATATATAAAGTATAGACTACCATTTTGGGGAATTCTATGTCAAAAGGTGAAAAATCTTTATGCTATTTGATATCCTAACACCTCCCATCCATAGAAACCTACAACCCAAATATATGTGTTACTACTCTTATGGTATTTGGTTCAAATAAACTATTAAAAATGTACTGATAAAATTATGTGTTACATTTAATCCAACCATGAATCAATGTAACAGTACAGTAGATAAGTAAATATACGTTTTTCCCTTAGCAATTAAGTAGTCTTGACAATAACCTAAACAAAAAGAATCTCGAACAATCATACAAATAATTAGGTTTACACTCCTTGAAGATAAATGTTTTTAAACAGTATACAATAAAACCCTATCTAAAACAAACAAAAATGTTACAAAATACTAACACACTGAATTTAATTAGCTATGATAAAGTACTTCTGAATTGTTTGCCTAGATAATACATTCACTAGGCAACTGTAAGTGGTACCTAGGCTAATAATACTATGGCTAATAAGGGGACAAAACTATTGTTGATATCTTATTGAAAGCCAAGCGTAAACCCTTTTATATTCAATACAATAGACAAAATAGATAATGAAAACCAGCATTCTGCTTTATTGAAAAATGTTTGATTTATTGTTGAAAGAAATGATTAGGGTAAGAATGGAGCCATTGAATGAATGTGAAAGAGAAACATGTAATAACGTGAAGAACTAAGTGAGGTTTACTATGGAAGTTCACCTTTAATATTATTCTACTTTCATATGATTAACTTTTAAGTTATGATTAAAGGCAGGATTATTTAATAAACATTTCTCTCGTTATTTATTAAAACATGTAGTTCACCCTTTTAATATACTCGAACTCTTTAATCTAAATAAATAAGTAATGTTTTGCACTCAACATTTGTGTTTGTTTTTTTTTTTCAACTGTACCAGGGCTAATGTCTGAAACATATATTTAATTACATCCATTCAGACAATATTTCATATTGAAGTTACATACATTTAACAGAACACATTTTGGGGGGGGGGGGAAGTCATGGTTTTATTCTTAAAGCACGTTTCGACAAGTATCCTCTTAACATTATTGTTAGAATAAAACCAGTGATCGTTTCTCATAAAAATTGTCTGTTTATTAAAATGTGTTTCCTAATGGCTAAATGCCACTTAAAGATTATACATTTAGACAGCTGAGTAGTTCCGAGGGTAACATCACCAATGTTGCCTGGACCACTTACTGACGTGGATTACATACTATCTAAAACTTAAACTAGTTACATGAATATCATATACTATAGCTGTCTGAAATGTTTTCACTTGATTCCATTGTATCATCATGTTTCCACTTCTGATCAGTTATCCTGAATCGACCTGTTAGTAGTAGCACTACTCCCATCTCTTATCCTCTTGTTCACAAGAATTTGCTTCCAACAACAAACTCAAATGCCTGGAAATTTAGGCCCAGTACCAAAAAATGAAATGCTTAACTACATGTTATATGTTTCTATCTGAAATTTTTTAGCACCCAATGCATTTGATTCCATTATACCATCGTCCTTCCATTATAGTATCATTCTTCCTACTACCGGTATCACTAGTTATTCATAGTTATAGTGTACCCCTAGTAGACTACATATTTACTGTTAACTCTTACAAAACAGACGGACAAGCAGATCTCAAGATTCTGTCCCATTTCTGATCCTCTCGTTTACAAGAATTTATGACCAGAATGACCTCAAAAGCCCCTCAGCTCCTTCACGTTGCAGAGTGTGTTAGTCCCTTCTCCTGTAAGGTTGACAAAAATCAATAACAAACATAAAATGGCACTTATGTCAACTTGAACCAAACTGCTTTTCTGTGTTGGATAACAACTATAACTCCCCCACCCCCTCCACACTCCCTATTCACAGTTTGTAGATCCGCTACTGTGCTCCTATTTTGTCTTTGCAACCAAAATAAAATAGTATATTTGTGTGTTTCCTATGTAAATTATTTCTTAAAATAGCATTATGCAAGAGCAAAATCTGCTTATTACAGGTCTTTCTTTAGGACTGAGATGTTATCTAAATAATCAAGTAGACATTAATTAACATATCCAGACCATAATAAACTCTTAAACTCAAGGCTAGCCTTCGATGTTGGCGGATTGAATTCCTATATGCTGCTTAATGGCCGTTGATAATTAAATCAATCAAGTGGATAATCGAGACTATGCTGTTTATATTAATGATTTGAGTAATGATGACCGAGGCTATGTGAATATTTCAAACGCTTTTTTCTCGGCTAATAGTGGACCAATTTGACAGAAATTTTCAGCAAATTACCTTTACACTATCTAGTTTTTAACTATTATAGTGAGAACTGCCATCTCTTTATCTTATCTCCCATAATGTAACTTTAAGTGTTCAACAAAAGACTAAAAAATCATGCATCACTATATTTCATCACAAAGTTTTACAAGACAATCATACACCAAGTGAGGAAGGAAACTACATGTACTTTTTTCATTGGGATATTATAGTATTTTTTGACACTACAGCACTTTTGAAGATAAAATCTGTCATATACCTGCTCATTAATCTAGCCTCCTGCTGAGATGAAATGACCTGGCAGTTTTTTCATCGATTTCGGCCCCCTCAAGAAATATTTTTCCTGGTGTGCTCCCCGACAAACTATATATATGCTCTCCTATATTTTGTCTCTTATCAATCAAAAAACCAATATAGCTAAACATCTGATGATTGATGCAAGGTGTTTTTGGAGAGAAAAACTTTTGAAATGTCTGAAAACTGACAAAAAACATCTACCTGACTTTACCATGGCCATCAGAATTACTAAAAGCCATACAACAAAGACTAGGGTAAGACTCATGCATTTTGGACTATGCAATGACATCATTTATATAATGCTCCCCTTTTGGCACTGTGGAATGTGAAATTACCTTTCTGGAAATATCCATTTCTGCACTTTTGACCAACTGGTAACTGACCTCTAGTCATTAGAATATTACTGACCAATTGTTTTGGCTGACGTTCAACATTCAATGGCTATGGATAATAATGGTGAACCATTAGTTCGTTCAAGCTAAAATTCAGAATTTCAGCTTTTTCAGTCGAAATAATCACGAAAACAGTTGCCAGGCAACACAACATATGCCCATAGCAGCTAAATCATCCAAGCGATCAACAAGGATTGTCACACATTTAATTTTTTTAACGTAATGGGGGATGGGGTTGGGGGGTAATTTACAAAACTATAAATTTCCTAGAGATCAGATTATAATTTTCATTCTTTGAGAGTTCACAAGGTGCTACAAACATTATAGAAATTCAACAGCCTTTTTTCGTTTTATTAATTTACATAACAATGTACAAATTTCATACAAATCAAAACATTAAAACAAGGGTCATAATTCTAGAAACAATTGACTGAATTTGCTGAAATTAAGATTCTTTGTTCCACTACTTCAAATTGAAAGGATGCCTATAAATTTCATACAGATCGGATGATAAGTTTTGTCTTTGGAGCCTTCACAAGGTATAATCCAATATCAAAGTAGAAGCAAAACAGTAGTACGTTAAAGTCATTAATAAACCCATTTCATTTCCCTTAAACTGCTGTGATGTCTTGATGTCCAGAAAGATTATTGATTGTCAAAATTATGACACATTATACTCAAATTATAGACCTATAAATATAGTCATTATCTATTATTAGGTGTACTGGTACCAAAAACATTCACTCATTCAGGAAACACTGATAACTTTATTTTTTATTTATTTAGTCAAATAGAAATTAATATTATAATGAAATACACTGTTACAGTGTTACCTAATCATAACAGAAGATAAACAGTGACTTTTTTTTAAAAATGTTCCCCGCTTTCTTTGAAAGGTGTGGAACAATAATTTGATTAGTAATTCGAGCCTAGAGGGGCCAAGTAATATTTGTCTTTAAAAATTTATTGGTAAACTTAATACGGTATATAATATAACATTCAGTCACAGCTCCCTGATCATAACGTACAAGAAAAACGGTGACTTTTTTTAATGTGGGTACCTATGGGTAGTATCACAGTTGAAAAATTGCCCAATTAAGTCACCTGCCCAGATGATCTGCCATACTCGTTTCGTTTCAGGCTCTCGTGGCAGGAAACTGGGGCCTATAAGTCTGTGTCGGTGAGCACACCAGTGCCCTGCTCTGCTACCAATGATCATGGGTTTTATTTCGGGTGCATCCTCTACCTGATCAGGTCATTGTAGGGACTTGAAAGTTTTAGGGCATGTTCAAGGGGACTAGCCATGACCTCAAACCAAATTTCAGAGTTAAGGTTTTAGGTACCGGTACCCTAACCCTGGTAGAGGTGCGTTACTGAAACAGTGCTTGATCATGCATTTATATTTTGAATAGATTATGTGATGAAAAAAAAAAAAAATATGGCCATGATTTTTGTTAAGGTTGATTGTTTCTTTTTTTTTCAATTAATTTTATAAATTGTTGTTAAAGCCCCAATTATACCACTCTTGTTGTAACTGAATAATATGTCCCAATCTTCATTTTGGTCAACAAATTGTATTATTTTACAATATTCCAATTAATTGATGATATAAATTTCATTGCAACACACCTAATTTAAAAGATTGGAAAAATTCAACTTATTGATTTAAAAAGTCTAACGTAAACCTTTTCAAATGTGACTGTATTTTAAAATATTTTCGAACCCTCTGGAAAAGTAAAATAGGATGTAATGGATAATTTTACACAACAGGTAAGACACTAAAACATCTTAAAATAAGTACTTTAATGTTTACTATACTTCAACTGAACTTGCTTGCTTAAACTTTCCGGTCAAAATTGTGTAGTACAGTACATTAAATTGGTAATGGTATGTCATTCAAGTTGTGTTAAATATGAGTTTCTGTTCTAAACTAGAGATCGTGTATATGTATCTGTCGCGGGCCACGAAACCTGACCCCCAAAAATAAATATTAAAATAATGATAGGTTTCATCTTACCCGTCTCCCGAGTTTCGGCATGATTGCACTAAAACTTTAATCTATCAGCCATAGTTATATCAATATCCTGAAATACTATCTAGGAACTAAAGCTATGAATGTGTTGCTAACACGCTATTAAGTAGTTCTGAATACAGAGATAATTTACATTTGAAAGACCGCGTACTTAATATATTATATTCTCATGCTTTATCTATTTGACAGCTCGTTGCTGTAGGAGAGTTTACAACAAAAATGTTTTGTCCAGAAATATCGCCGTACTTTCGTAGCCCATAAGACAACGCGTGAGCCATATTTAGCATACTTTCCAAACTGATTTTTCATAGAAAAGTTAATCTTAATAATATATATCCTTTTTTTTTATCTAATCCATACATTTCCTTCATAAAAAATGAACAAGGTTGGCAGAGAAAAAAAAAATGAAAATGAATATATAAATTTTATTTTCGTATTTTAGCAGACGAAACGGCTAAACAGACGGGTGTGTTACCCGTTGGTGGACTGTTAGCTTTATTAAAGATTACGTAGGCTACGGTGCCTACAGGCCGAGGTTTCTTCATCTTATGAAAATAAGCATACCTGTAGGCCTACCAGAAACTTAAGCCGCCAGATCTTCCACAATTAAGGGCAATAAATTGAATAAATTAAATTAAAATTTTGTCAGAAATAAATATTACCGGTATATTAATTGTTGATAACTTTAGCCAATTATAGGCTCTAGACTAGCTAGACTAGAACCAGTAGAGGTAGAAAACCTACAACAATGATTATGAAGTATGCATATCAATGACCACCGTAATAAATGAGGATGTCACTAATGTAAGCTTATAAAAAAAAAAACCCCAAAAAAAACAAACACTCATTGATTGTGTAAATATTTTAACTAGACATATGATACGATAATGATAATGATAGTTCATAATGGTTATGTATTTATGTAAGCTTAATTATAGTGAGTAGACTACGGTACATTATATTTTGTACAAAATTCATGTAATATATAAATGAATAAGACGCCAACTGCATTCATGTAATAATGAAGACGCCCACTGCATATCAACATTTCCTGTGTATTTTAATTTAATTATGAAAAGACTCATATTATCCATCATATACTAGGCCTATAGGCCTACCTAAATTAACAACAAGGTCAATCTATATAAGGAATTATCATTAAATATCAAATTGATTCAATCAAGAATGGTAATTAATTTGCAAATAACAATTTTCACAGTAAAATAATTAAAACTTGATTTGTAAGCAATCAATGAAAAAGAATTTCCAGATTTATTATATATAAATTATAAAGGCCTATAGATATTAATAATGTAACAAAAAATAGGCGTACATTAATATAAATGCCTAAATTTATTCTGACAAAAATAGTTCATCGATACTAAATTCTTCAATATATACCAATAATAAAGGAAAGGCACACTTTGTGAGGCATTTAATTAAATTTCATTAGGATCATACATTCATAATTATATTTATTAATTTTTTTTGCAAAATTAATGAGGTTCAGAGGGACTAAGTTTTAAAGAGACATTTTTATGAAGATAGACTGCCAGACAACCAACATGCCCACAGAATCCAAGTTAAAGCAGTCCATAAAGGCTGTCACTGTGACACTTTTGGTGGAATCTTTATACTGTAAAAATCACTGGATTGCTGACTATCTGATTAGCAGTAATATATAGATCTATATTTCGTTTCATTTTTTCATACTTTCTATGGCCTACACTACAAGAAGCTGACAGGTTGTAGTAGAAAATTGCGCCAGGGGTCGTACAACAAGCAATTTTTGACCCCATGACATCAGACATTGATTAAAGGTGCATCGCATGTCTGATATCATAGGGTCAAAACCATCGCCGTAACCGATAGTTTCATTAGCTAATCTCCCATTTCAACAAGAACGCAGGTTACATAACAATTGTTTCAGATCCTAGTGTTGTGAAGACAAGTAAAACTAAATGTTGAACTATAAAAAACGAAACAAAATAGGATCTGTATTTTAATATCAAGTTTGATTCTATGATGTAATCAAGCACACACAATAACTCTTGAAGTAATTATCAGAAATAGCAGTAAATTGATACATTTTTTATCACAATAAAGGGAACCGAGAACAGAGGAAAAACTGTATTGAGCTAACAGGTTTACAAGATTCTACAAAGGGTTTATCATTCCAGAATTATTATCAAAATCGCTGAAATTTGATATGCTTCTTTGTTTTAGAGCAGATGGTGATTTTAGTTCTAAGAGCATTCCCAACATTCTACAAGCACTATTCATCTGGCAGTTGTTATTACCAGAGATCACTAATGTAAACAACACATATGACAGAATTTGCTGTGGTCTATATAATGTTGACTGTGGGCATATAAAAAATGTCCCTGAGAGTTTTGGGAAAAAAACATAAAATGCACATTAATTTATGGCATTAAATACACAAACACCAAAAGACTAGATCATTTATAATATAACAATTAATGAGATAAGATGCAAGTAACCAATGTTAATATTTGTAAGTGTATGCCAGTAACAAAAATAAGACTATGATTGATTTTTACAGCGATATAAATTAAACCATAACCAACAAAATGAATGAATATTTTGGAGGGATGAGTTAACTTCTGTACCCTTGAAAATTCTTCGATTATCAATGTATTATTATTTTATTTTCGTAAACACTTCTTTAAAGCATTTACACACATATTTACTATAACCCACAATAATGAGAATTTTACATGTTTCTATATTTATCTTCAAACCACCTAACAAGATATTTTAAAATGGTAATGCAGTCTTAGTTTATGAATAATTAAAATTTAAGCAACAAATCAGAAAAAAACAAAATTAACATTAAGAAATAGACTAGACAACATACCATAGACAAAAAGATGATCATATATCAATTAATCAAACTAGATAATTAAATGCATCCCCATCTCAGTGGTACTATGCAAAAATTTCACAAGATTGATTTATATCATACTTCTCATACCATTTCATAAAATACAATTTTTTTGTTAATTTGTATTAAGAACAATAGCAGATGTAGATGAGACTCCACTTGTATTTAGAGGAATTCCTCTTTTAGGTACATACTCAGTTTCTCTTTTAACCATGGTTATGCAGTCAATGATAGGACATACAGACACACAAAGTGTACAACCTAAAAATAAAAAGGTAAACTGTTTAGCTCATACAGGGCATAAATTCTTGTGTTCATTAGTCAGATACGAAAGAAACACCTAACCACATATGTTAAAATATAAAGGATGAAATTTAGATCTATATTTTTATTGCATTGAATATATTTAAGAAAACTTTAATCTTTTTCTTCTTTAAATCAAAGCATCACATTGACATGTATACACACTTATTCTCTTATTGTATATATGAAGGAAATACTAACCAGTACAATCTTGATTTACTCGAGGTAAATGTGTCTCTGGATCAAATACGATGGCTTGATAACCACTATCATTACATGTCATATAACACTTTCCACAATTAATACACATATCCTGAAACACAAATACAACATTTACCAAAATTAATACAAATACAACATAACCAATAATTATACAAGATACTATAACACCATTAATAAAACATACACCAAAATTAAAGATCAGATACATTATGTAAGATTTAGATGAAGAGCTGGCTGTTATTGCTATAATAGGCTAGTTCTAAAATAGATAATTCAAAATTAATTTCTTAAAATTACTTCATTCTGAGCAACGTTATCAATGTTTAAAGATTTGACACGGATTGTTTACAAATGTAGGAACGTTTCTATTAATCAAGATTTGGCCGTGCTTCTCCATTTTAAAATTTAATCACTAATGGAAATTGCATTTTAATACCTTTACATCTGTGCCATAAGATGATCTGGAGAGTTTATATGCTTGTCATATAAATAAATGTCTAAATGATAATTTATATAACGTTTGATGCCAAAATAAAAACTTGTAATAGGTTGAAACTTACATCATCAATCAAGGCTACAACCTGTTGTTTATTATCTAGATCACCATAACTGCCAATCATAGGTAGGGCATTTCCTATCAGATCCTGAAGAATGAAGAAATGTAAACAACTACCATGTGTTTGGAATCACACTTTAAAGGGACAATAACATTCTTGCTGGCTTGGTAGCTCCAGAAAATAAATAATACCCTTATTCTAAGTACAAGATGTTTAAATGTCCAACCTGTTGTGTAAATTATCCATTACAACCTATTTTATTTGTCAAGAGGGTTCGAAAATATTTTAAAAGCAAAGTCACATTTGAAAAGGTTTACGTTAGACTTTTCAAATCAATTGGTTGAATTTTTCCAATTTTTTAAATTAAGTGATTTAAGATGAAATTTATATCATCATTTAATTGGAATATTCTAAAATAATACGATTTGTTGACCAGAATGAAAATTGGGACATATTTTTCAGTTACAACAAGAGTGTTATTGGGGCTTTAAAACGATAAAAGATAGAAGAACTAAATTTACATATCAATAGAAAGGTAAAAGAAAAAAAATCATATAATGCGAATTGAAAACAATCCACAAGAGTTTCAAATTTTAATTTCTTATCATTCATTTGTCAAATATCAGAAATATTCTCTCAGTGAAAACGTTATAAAATACCTGAATTTTAGGTACTGGTACTTTAGGTTGATTAGCTGGTCTAACTGGTTCTGGTTTATAGATATCATCTAACAGATCTATTTTAACTTTTGTATTAGCAATAGCTTCCATACGTTTCTTTTGGTACTCTCCAAAAAATGGTAAGCTCTGAAAATAATATGAATGGAATAATTCATGTTTTAAGAGAAGAGTTGATTACGTTTCAATATTATCATGTGCCACTGAAATTAAACAAGAGCATTGCTACCATTGCAATTATAGTCCACATTCCTGCTTTGATTGATAAGGTACTTTTTAAAATGAAGAGAATGAAATATTAACTGGTTGCAATGACTGTAATATGACAATAGGTGTTTGAGTTTGTTTTGCCAAATTTACAGATTAAATATTTAAAAAAAGTGGGTATGACAAAGCCCCAGGAGATTGGGGTATGCACCAAAATAAATAGTTGCTGTCTTTGTGGTACAAGGAATAAATAAAATCCATTCAGAATTGCAGTCTGTAGACGATAAACACAAAAATTTGGCATGGTTCCGCCCCTCGGGTTATATGGTACAATATAGGTAGAACCTTGTACTGAAATGATTGATACGCTAAATTTGAACAAAATCTGTTAATAATTGCAACCTGTAGAGACCTTTTGTAATGCAACTACATTCACTCACATTATCTGACAGAAAACAATCTTCCTGACTATCAGAAACAGCTAATAAATCAACTACATCTTTCTGTTTCGTAGCCATCTTCACTGAACAATAAAACTCGCAAACAATGAGCAATTATAAATCTCCAGTGACATTGATGTTTGTTACAAACAAGCCATGTGGGAATGACATCAGTGGTTTACAATGCTTTATTTACTAGCAGACTAATTCACTAGCAGACGAACCAAGTTGTCTGTAGAACGAGCTATGACAATGTTGGAGCAGCCACGCCATGTACCCTGAGATATGGGAATTAGGTCATACATATACGATCTTGGCAATTTAGGACTAATAAATGTAGATTGTACATGTACAATCTTGGCAGTGAAAGAGTTAATTAATAATATATCTTAAACCACAAAATCAGATTTTGCTTCAGAATCATGATAGTGATCATAAACCTTATTGTCCAATAAATGAACTAAAAATATAATGAAACAACAAACCTCTCCAACAATATCTTTTATTTTAGGTATGGGCTTTCCTAGCTGATGTTTTGGTGTTGGGGGACTCTGGCCAGCCCAATCATGGAGTTCTTTGATAGATTTCAGGTAAAGAAGAGTTTGTAAGCCTGATTTATAGTCTTCAACTACGGTAAAATCTTGATTTTGTATTGCGCTACAGACCTGTAAAAGAAGAGTGTTACAAGGTATCTTGCAATCTGAATAAAAGATTCCAAACGATAATGTGCATTATCACAATACCTCTTTAAATAATGATCTAGAAAATATGACCAATATAAAAGAGACTAATTGTCTAAGAATATTCCATACCTGTAAAGCACTGGCACCAGCTTGTAAAAACTGAATACCAGCTTCTGCTGAATCTATGCCACCAGTTGCTAAAATAGGGAAGCCTGGTATAGCATTAGCTATGGCTGATACTGCCCTCAATGCTATAGGTCTAATAGCATTACCAGAAACACCACCATAAGTTGTTTTATGTTCTTTTCCAATGCTTGGCCACGCTGTTGCATTAGATTTTAAACCCATTAAACCAGAAACAGTATTTGTAGCTGTTACACCATCTGCTTTACCTGAATGAAGAACAGTCATTTGCGAATTATCCCCCTTTAGTCTCCTGTATTTTGTTTTAGCATTGGTTGTATGCCATGGACAGATGAAGTTCAGTCCATTTTTTCAGACTAACTTTCGAAATGGCAGGAGTTACAAAGAAGAAATTAGCAAAAGGTGTCATCCTCCAAAGCCATGCTCTGGTAGGGCTCCCAGATTGGTTTGATTATAGCAATGAATAGTGATACCAGATTGCTCATAAGATGATTGTAGGTCTATCATAGATGTTCAATGCAAATGACCAGTTTTATCAAGGACTCTTCATAGAAATAACCAAAGTTTTATGAGGGAAGCTGCAAGGGGACTAACCATCATATTCTAATTACCGATCCAATGATAAAATTCAGTGTTTTAATTATCCTGGGGAAGAGAGATCACACACCATTAGTCTTTAAGATTCATATGAAATCGACAAGGATTTTGTCAAGAATTCTGGGATTATCATGGACACATATAAAATTATGATTCTTCACCACCACCCTAAAAAGCTACCATCAATTTGCAATAGACCAAGCATGATTTCAAGACGCAATGAGTTATATTTCAAGTATAATTCCACATTTCAATCAAGTTGGCCTTAGAAGCAGAAATGTTCAAAGTCGTATTAGTTACTGCAATTTAAAACCATATCTTGTACTAATAGCTGTTTTAAGTTTGTAAATATACCTTCATAAGCAGCTTGTGCTATAACAACAATATTTGTAACATTTGGTGTTAATTTAGCAAAGAAAGGTATCTTGACAGCTTGTCTCACCCATCTACAAATATTCCTTACTAATTCTGGATCCTGGAAATAGTAAAATGAATTGCCTGTACATAAAATTAGTGAAAGGCAAATGCCCTTATAATCAATTGGCAGGAATTTAACTTCAGTTTTCTTGTTCAGACATTGTACACATAAAAGAAACGAAAAAACACACGTAGGGCAGTTATGTTGCTTGAGTGGGGTCCTTAAAGATTGCCCTATTCAGATTATATAATATGATCAAGGTCAATAAGACTTATATCAGAAGCTGTTGGAAATCAATGTTGCTGTGTCTAATGAACATAAACATTGCATACAATATTCAAATCAAACAAAATGCTGAACTCTAAATACAACATTGCTTAGGGGGAAAAAAAACAGTGTCCACATCAGGTTAGCTAGTTAACTACCAATTACGTCCTGACTGATTGAAGTTTTTTCACTATCCATTTACAAACATGGGGATTGCTTAGGGGAAACAAACACAGCAGGCCACGACCACATCTAGTAAATGGCGTGTCAAGCAAAGTGTCCATATCAGGTTAGTTAATCAGCTACCAATTACCTCCTGACTGATTGAAGTTTTTTCACTGTCAGCTTACTGAAAATATTATTGATACACAATTTTTAGGTTTTGGATATAAGACAATTATTAACCATGGCTAGAGACCCCAAAAGAATTTGTCAATAAGGTCAAGGATAATAACATTGCAATTAGTAATGGGAAACTATTGAAAATCACACTTAAGGGGATAGTGAATTTTAACACTGACAAATTTCGCTGCTAGTGATGATAATATACGACCATGTTCTATGTGGGTATATAAAAATAATCCAAGTTATCAGTGTGAAACAATCACATCCATCCATACTTCCTAATAGCGATAAAGAAGGGTTTATGTTTATAGTTATGTAAAGCCGATATTTATTTACCTGTCCACAAGCTAAACCCATTCCTCTTTCTCCCATACCATGTGGACATGATAAATTCAACTCCAAGGCATCTGCTCCAGCAGCCTGCATACAAAAAATATTCATTTTTATTACATTGTTTACTTAAGTTAATAAGAGGTAAGACAAGCAAATACAAGTAGTGACCACAATGAAAAGAAAATTTCAATTAAGACCAAAGCTTAATTCAACAAATTATAAAAAATATTTATCAACGAAAGATTAAAAGAGAAAATCCTGAAATAAACTTCTGAGTAGTATGAATATTGAGTTTTTTGGACATGACTATTAAAACCACTTATCCGGACACGTAACCCTTTTAAGATTTTGAGTCAAATGTTTCGCTGGGTGACCAGATAATCTATTGCCATTCCATTAGAGGTCTATACAGTGTATTTGTATGTGCTGTACTTGATAAACAAATTTCACTTACACGTTATTTTTATCAAATAAAAGTCTGGTTATACCCAGACACCGTATGATACATCTTCGGACACCGGTCTCCATTTCCAGATGAAGATTGACGAATTCAAGTTGTTTGAAAACGTATCACGTATATTGAGATTGTTTCTAGGCTCCAAGGCAGAGGATTTTGAGGGCCTTTAACACAAAATCAAGCAGCTTTATTGGCGTTTTCACATATTTCTTTCATAGTCTGGATGTGGGTGAGTCAAAGTAAATTCAAAGCATAGATCCAATTCCCATAATTCATTTTTTTCAATTAAATCAGAATTAGTAAATATTTTGTCATTGTTTGGGGATAGATAGATAGATAGTATTATTCTACAACCGGTTGGATTTAAAATGGCACTTTGGATCATGTATTTTATACCTCAGACATCTGTGCTAGCACAGTCCAATCTTCCTGACTGTAACCACACATAATACTGGCAATCAAAATCTGAAAATAATACACACACTTTAATTCATATTGAACAAGCAGTTGCCATGCAAGACACGTCAATATTGCAAGAGGTGGACAAAAAGCAAGCTAAAAAGGAATTATTCATACAATTAGGGGTCTTAATCGATTTTGCACAAGAAGTGAAGGTTACCCAGACCTTTGGGAAATAAACATATATTTTAAGTTTCAACAAAATCAGATCAAAATTGTAACCTATACAGGGTCCACAATCATGGTATTACATATGTTTACACTACATGTATTTGTGAACAAGAAGCCGCCATTTTGCCAGACCGTACAGTTTCCGTCTGATTTCATGCAATTCCAACTCAACTATCATTGGGGTGTAATGATGATATATTTAAAAAGTTTTATAAAATCAAATAAAATTTGTGATGTCTAGAGGGTCAACAAGTTAAAATTATAATTTGTTTGTACAATCAAGGCCCATAATCCAGTAGGTCCAATATGTGCAAATATCAAAAGAAAAGAACAGACATATTTTTAAAGCTTCATCAAAATCATATCTAATGTGTGACCTGTAGAGACAAATGAAATGAATGAAATGGGGTTTAACGTCCTACTCTTTTGCACCTAATCTGGACCTGTAGAGACTGTTCAGAAACAAATTAAAATGTTTTTTTAAAATCAGATAAAAATTGTGACCTCTAGAGTGTCTACAAGCTAAAACCATCATTTTTCGCACAGTCAGGGGCCATAATTCATGAATTTACAATTAGATGCACGGAAAGGAACGAAGATCATTTTTTTCAAAATCGGATAAAAATTGTGACCTCGGCTATAGACTGTTCTTCGGATGATGTTCGGATATACGGCTACATGAAAATGTGTGTGTATAAAAACATATTATTCAAACAAATTCCAAACAACGTCAAAACTTAGAATGGAAAAGCAATAAAAACTGGAATAAGTAATAGCAATTGAGTTTGATTAACATACTTTAAGTTTGATTATGAATTTAAAATGAGAAAACTTTAAAAAATAGGATTTCATTAATTCATTTATTCAAATATTTAATTTACCTGATCTGGAAAATCTTTCTTCAGTTCTGTTACACTCTGACACCAATAAGCTGCTGTTTTCTCACTGATAAGCTCAATATTTAGGAAAGATCCTTGCCCTGGTCCATACAAGTGACCGGAGGTGGTACCTTTGACAATTCTTGGAGACACATTTGTAACAATGTTCTGAGAAAAATGAGTAAAATCCACCATTAAATATTTTATTGGACATGGGTTGCATGGTTAAATAATTCCTGACAAAAAGGGCTCTAATTTTTCAAAGCTTTGTTTGTCAAAGCAATGGGATTGTACAACAGTTTTAAAAATAAATGCTCAAAATTGCAACCTGTAGAGCAAAACAATTCAAATACTGGACGATATATAACTTAATAGGTTGTATGGCCTAATAGAACAATCATTTAGCAATTTTGAAATAAAAATCAAAAGGATTAGGCAAATAATTCTAGCAAGTTGAAAACATAATAGTTAATGGATTATAAGGTTTCGGTGACAAGGGTAATAACTTTGCAAATAATTGATGTGCAAGTCTTTATTTCGATAGAGTTCATCAGGTTTCTTTATCAAACTATTTCAGTTTGAAATTCTTTACCAATATCTGACCTTTGGAGTTATTAGTTACACAAACTCAGTGATTAATAGATTTTAACAGCACTAACAATAACTTCGTAAAAAAACTGATACATTATCATACATGTATCTGACAAGGTTGAAGTCTATGGTGAGTAATTAGCTGGGAGAAGGTGCGTTTATAAAAAGTATCTCCAAAACTCTGACCTTTTGAATTACAAGACTTTTGTGCTAAATTGACAGGAATCCTCTCTACCCATTCATTATTAACTATTTGGTACTGTAATATACTTTGATTTACATTCAATCAGTCAGAGGCCATAACTCCGAAATTACTTTTTTGATAGCACTCCAAATTGTTAGAGATCATCTGTAACTGCGTACTTATCATCTGTCAACAAACTTAAGTCCGTATTGAGAGTACAAAAAATGTGGAAGGACGATAAAAACTGCCAATACGAAGATTCACCTAATTGAAAAAAATATATATTTTCACTTACCTTATCTAAAGCATACGTTTTGGTAAGAGCAAATCCCCAACCTTGTTCAAATGCTCTACGTATCATGGCACTAGTAGTTGTTGGAGGAGCACTTGCTAATCCAAATGGATTAGAAAATTTAAGGCCACAAATTTCAACACTGATATCAACTTGATCAATAGGGGTGTAAAAGTTTGGTAAACTAGGTTCACTTGGAATATTCACATTATCTAAACTCTAATAAAACATAAATCAATGAATACAAGTATATACAAATAGCATTTTTAATTTATACAATACTGATTCACAACAATATCAAATTAACATATAATTAAGAAACCTAGGATCCAAACCACACCACTTGACTTAATGAATAATTTCATTACATGTATGACCCTTTTCGGTATTGCCGTTCGCTGACAGTTTGACATAAGTACAGTTCATATAATGATCCAAACTATGAGGTTATGCAAAATATATTTACAATAATTTATAAAAATATTACTTAAACAGTCATAAATTCAAATTTGAAGATCCACAGTGATTAATATACATGTTGAACACAACTGAGAAAATTCTAATGACATTGTTAACAGAGTTTACCGATGCACATATTGGTATATGCTTGAAGACAACTTTTTATTGACACATCTTGATTACCATACGCCATCAGTGTGCCATGAGGGAAATGTTGCCCCGACAGCGGCGACATGGCCTACTTTCATTTTGAATTCCAATTGTCATGAGTTCTTTTTGGTATACACCAAAAAATCATACGATATAGGCGGAATGTTCAAATTTGCAGACTATTCATTGCCTCGATAACCAAATGAAACAATCATATAGGTTTAATTTACAGAAAAAATATTACAAATGTCTGCATTCAATGGCATGGACACGTAATACTTCTGAGATCACTTGAAGAATTACGTCAAACTGTAATGACGTCACCACTAGGCAACCCTAAAGATGATTTTGATTGATAATCTGGATAGAACAGTGATTTTGAGATTTGAATGTAGTAATGGAATAAAAACAGAACTCAATGACAATTGAATACTGCTCGGGTTATTCAATGGTTTACGCAAGTGTATCCCTGACGCATTCTCGCAGAATGGTTCAATGAACCATTGAATAAACTGAGTGGTATCAAATGGTCATTGAGTTCTATCTATATGTTTCTAGTTTAGGAGCCCACATATCATTGTAATTTTGTAATGATGATTGGTTAAGTTATTTACCTGTAAATATCGATGAATATACCAAGATGCACATTTACCATCATTGACACTTTCTACAGTAGTTTGTGCTACACCTGCAATATCACCACCACTAAATACCCAGGATTCACTAGTTTCCATTGTGTTAGTGTTCACTTCTGGTAGCTGCCATTTGTTCAATTTAATTGGTTCTAAGGCTTTAATAACTGAACGATATGAATATAATGTTTAATATAGTGTTTAATGCCAACATACTTAATATACACTAACAGGAGACAAAAAGGCGCAACCATTTTATGAAAATTTGTAAGATAATAGTAATCATTTGAAATCATTTAACCAGAGATATGAAGAAATGTAACAAGCGTTTGCCACGCAAGATATGCCCACATTTTGCATGAGATGGACAGAGAACAAGCTAAACAGAAAAGTGATTTTTCGTACAATATGGGGGGTCATAATTGGAAGTTGGCATCCAATTAGCGCAATTAACGAAAGGATCTAGATCTTTGAGATATAAACATATTTTAAGTTTCCAAAAAATCAAATAAAAATTATGACCTCTAGAGGGTCAACATCCCTGGTATTACATACCTTTACACTATTTGCATACAAGTAGCGGCCATTTTGTCAATAAGTTCTCGTCCAATTTGTACGATTGTACAATCAGGGGCCACTATTATTCAGGAAGTTGTATCGCAGTATGCATGAATTTTGAAAGGATATAAACAAGCTAAATATGTGATTATTTGTACAACCAGGGGCCATAATCGATGAACTTACAATTGTGGCCCGATATGCACGAATTTTGAAAGGATATAAACAAGCTAAATATGTGATTATTCGTACAATCAGGGACCATAATCAATGAATTTACAGTTTGGAACATGCTAATGTTGACAGAAACCGAGATCTTTGAGAGATGAACCTATATTTCAAGCATCGTCAATATCGCGTAAAAATTGAGACCTGACATTGTTCACAAACAAATTGTAGATGGACATACAGACATGGGCAACGACATGAAAATGTGGTTGTATAAAAATAATTAATAAATTATATATATACATTGTCATGGTGACTAGTCATACCCACAAGAATTTCAAGGTATGGTTTTAAAGGTACAGTAAACTTCACTTAGACATATACAGGTACCTGTCACCTGACAAGCCCCTTTCTATGTTTCATTAATACAATATTTACTAGGCAATGACAACATGAATGAGAACAATGTCATACCATCTTTGTCAACAAGGCCAGAACCAAAAGCAGAAATAACAAAGTTGGCTTTAATTCTAATAATTTGTTCTTCGTCTTCAACCCAGTTTCCCTCGTCATCCTGTTCCGTGCGTGCGAATTCCATCGCACTTATTCTATCATTAGAACACAAAACTTTTAGTGGTGACATAAATGGTAGAAATTCACATTTTTCTTCCCGTGCAAGCTCCATCTGAAAAAACAAAATTCAAAAATAAAATTTATAATCCTTATCTAATTCAACCAGCGGTTGCCATGCAAGCTGTATGCCCACACTTTGCAAGGGATGGATAGAGAACAAGCTAAAAAAAACGTGACTTTTCATACAATTAGGAGCCATAATCCAGGAAGTTCTGAACGGAAAGGCGTGAATATCAAAATGAACTGAAATCTTTGGGATATAAAGACATATTTCAAGTCCATCCTAATCAGACTTTTATACTATGTGCGTATAAGGAGCGTCTATTTTTTCAGACAGTTCGATTTTCCTCTGATATGAACTCTACCTTCATTAGCGTATAATGATGATATGTTTAAACGCGTCTTAAAATCAGTTAAATATTGTGACCTCTAGACCATGTTTTAAAATTGGTTAAAACTTATGACCTCTAGAGGGACCACAAGCTAAAAACCTGATTTTTCGTATAATCATGGGCCATTATCCAGGAAGTTACAGTTCTATATTATTATTTATTATTATTTATTATTTATTACATTTATATAGCGCATCTTTCACCGAAGTGTTCAGATGCGCTTAACAATAACAAAGTAAAAATACAATTTATCATAAGAAAGAAGTTCATAAAAACAGTTCCTAAAATACAATTTATAACAAAAGAAGTTCCTAAAACAGTTCCTAATGTGAAAATGATATAAAAAACTAAAACAGTCAAATGTGTAAAAATAAACATAAAAATAGTAAAATGTATATGTATAAAATCAGTAAAATGCCTGTTTAAATAAATGAGTTTTCAAGTGCGATTTAAATGTAATGATGGAGGGTGATTTTCGAATAAAATAAGGTAATTTATTCCAAAGTAATGGTGCATAAAATGAAAACGCCCGCTCGCCATAGGATGCTAGTCTGACTCGAGGTTGTACCAACTGTAGATCATCCGTAGAAGACCTTGTGTTTCTCGCTGAAGAGCGGATTTGTAACAGTTCAGATAAGTATGGAGGTGCGAAACCATTAAGACATTTATATGTGTTTAACAATATTTTAAAATCAATTCTGAATGATACAGGAAGCCAATGAAGGGTGCAAAGAATTGGAGTTATGTGCTCATGATAACCCACACCAGTGACCAGACGTGCTGCAGAATTCTGCAATTTTTGTAGTTTAGAAATTAGCTTAATCGGTAGACCAGTTAACAGGGAGTTCAAACAATCAAGACGTGAAATAACAAGAGACTGAATTAAAGTTCTAGTGGCATCAACAGATAAATATTTACGTATTCTACTGATATTGCGGAGATTATAATAGCCATTCTTACAAATATTATTAACGTGATTTTCCATTGTAAAATGTGAGTCAAAGATGGCTCCTATGTTTCTAGCAGTTAGTGATGGGGATATAACAGTTTTACACACACGAATTGAAGGATCAGAATCAACTTTACTAAGCACATTTTTAGAGCCAATTTGTAGATATTCAGTTTTGTCATCGTTTAACTTAAGAAAGTTTGAAGTCATCCAATTTTTAATGTCATCTATGCACTGTTCAAGTTTTGACTTAGAAAAAATGAGATGATTGTCAACCGAGGGTTTGAATGATAGATAAATCTGAGTATCGTCAGCGTATAATTGAAAACACAACCCATGCTTACGTACTATGTCTCCAAGGGGTGAAGTATAAAGACTAAACAGTATCGGTCCCAGAACTGATCCTTGCGGAACGCCACAAGAAAGAATAGTTTTGGATGAAGCGTGATCACCAACTATAACTGTCTGATGTCTGTTTGTTAGATACGAAGAAATGAGTTCAAGAGCTTTTTCTTTGATTCCAAACACATTCTGTAGTCGATTTAGGAGTATCAGATGGTCAACAGTGTCGAAAGCTGCCGATAAGTCCAGTAGTACAAGTAAAACACATTCACTCTTATCTACAGATAAGTTGATGTCGTTGTGCACACGTATGAGAGCTGTTTCAGTGCTATGGTATTTTCTATAGGCGCTTTGGAACTTTTCTAATAAATCATGATCACTTATATGAGACACTAACTGTTTTGAGATACAACGTTCTAAAAGCTTTGATATAAAACTTAAATTAGACACTGGTCTGTAGTTTCTTTCAAGATTTCTGTCAAGACTGGGCTTTTTGATTAACGGAAAAACAATGGCATGCTTAAATACATCAGGGACACAATTTTCACTTATAGCAGAATTGATGATATTGGTAATAACCGGAGAAAACACATCAATATTATTCACTAGAAATTTGGATGGAATTGGGTCCAAGGAACAAGTGGTTTTAGAAGATTCTTTCAATATTTTTTTAATGTCATTCTCACTGACAGTTTGAAACCCACACAATGTCGGAGGGATTTGAGAATCACAATTGTGATTTTCACCGTCTGCTAATACCGTTGGTTTTAATTCTGAACGGATTCTTTGAATTTTCTCCGAAAAATAGTTTGAAAATTTACATGCCAGTTCAAATTGATCATCAGATTCTGGTAGAATTGTTTGACCATGTGTATGATCAAGAAGAGATTTTGATATTTTAAATAATTCACGTTGCTTATTTTGACTGTTTTCAATTTTATTAGAAAAATATGATTTCTTGCAGTCTTTTATTTTATGGCTGAGCTCATTCTTCTTAGATTTAAAGATTTCTTTGTGAACATGAAGTTTGGTCTTATACCAAGTTTTTTCCGCTTTTGTTTTGGACTTTTTTAGTTCACGTAGCTCATCAGTAAACCAAGCATTGTTTGGTCGGATATTAATGGTTTTGGACTTGAGTGGTAGAATTTGATCAAGAACATCTACTATTATACTATTATAAGCACTGGCTTTTTCATTGACACTTTCTAGTTGAGAAATTGAGAAATAATTAGCATTCTGAAGTTCATTAATAAAACACTCGTTATCAAGTTTCTTGAAGTTTCTAAAGGTCAGTGTTTTAGTTTGAAGTGGAGGCTTCTGAATACTCAGATTAAAATTAACTGGAAAATGATCGGAGATGAGATTATTCGAAACACTAACATTATGAATAAGATTTTCACAGTCTCTTGATATAACTAAATCCAAAATATTACCACGATTATGTGTGGGAACTGAAACATGCTGAATGAGGGAATGTGCTCTAAGTAAGTCATTAAATCGAATATGATGGAAAACCAAAAGGAACCAAGATCTTTAGGTTATAAACATATTATGTCAAGTATCATGAATGAAAATAGGATAGTGTCGTACAATCAGGGTCCACAATCCATGAAGTTATGGTTCAATACATGCCAATATTGAAAGGAATCAAGATCATTTGGAGATAAACTTCAATTTCATATTTTTAGTCAAAATGACCTGTGGCGGTATAAAAATACAAGCTAAGAGTGAAGCTGATGTCGCTCGCTACAATCCCGAAACAAACATATGATGCATATTAATTAATTGCATATGTATCAAGCAATCAAACAATGGAACTCAGTGAAGGTTATACAGTATATCTGGTAGTGTATCTCTACACTAAGTTCGATCACACTCCATAAGTTGGAATCAAAGTTATCTTGTCTCAGAGCATTGAACAATGAAATTCCTTAGCTCTGCTTAGCTTTCGAGGAAAATGTTAATCATTGAACTCAAGAGTCAAGACATTCACCTAATGAATATGTACATCGTGTTTAAACATTCTACCTCAGTTTGACCAATCAAATTGATTATCATAGATAGCATGAGCAGAACATTTTTAACATTGGATACTGTCATGGTATTGATATAATGAAACTATACACCAAGTTTCATCACTCTCACTTAATTAGAACCAAAGCTAGCACGTTCCAAACCAAAGCATCAACCAATTATACTGCGTAGCTCTGCTTAGCCTTTGTAGAAAAATGCTAAACATCAAGGCGATACCATAATAGACACTTACACCAAGTTTGAACATTTTACCTCAATTAGGAGAGTTATTGTGTTCCAAAAAGTGTGATGGACAGACAAACAGATGTGCGGACGGATGGACACATTTTAATAAGCCCATGCTTTCTTGGAAAGGTGGTCGACAAAAATTTACAATACTTATTAGATAAGGAGCCTGCTAATCACCAGCTTTGACAAATGTGTCATCTTCAGGACTGGTCCCCCTTCCCCACTTGTGAAATATTCCAAGAATTAAGAATTCACAGCAAGTTCTTAGATACATATTTGTAATAAATAAAAACTTTGTATAAAATTCCTTTTTTACAAACTCAAGAATAATGATTTACCTCCTCTGGTACAGCTCTAATATTTGTAAAACCTTTTCTGAACACAACATAAACTCTTTTGGCTCCACACCGTAAAGCAGATGTTGCACAATCAAAAGCTGTGTCTCCTGCTCCCAACACAATCACATTTCCATTTAGGCGAGGTAATACAGATTTACAGCTACACATACCTGAACATAGAAACTAGTTCATATGAACCACTGACATATTGAAAATATTTGGACATGATTTTTTTTTTTTTTGCATTATTTTACTTAATCAAAATCAGACTGTTTTTCCCTAAACATAAAATGGTTTTAAAAAGTATGCCTACTAACCAGCCTTACTAGCCTGAGATACAACTGGTAAAAATGTCTTTGAGGTATAAAATCCTTGTTCAACTGTAAGTCCTTCAAAAATAGGAATTCTTTTGGAGTCTGGCAGACCTACAAACACAAATATGAATATTAAATATAACGGTACTCTACCGTAACTGAATTCAGTATTTTGAAATATAGTTAGGGTGCCCCACTCTAAATGAATATCTCCAAATATCTCGACAATTACACCACAATACTAATATATTTAGAAAGCCTTAAATCTGTTTCACACATTTATAGTCACTAAATAAACGACCATGCTGTACTTCATAAGCTATGATCATTAAACCATACATAAATAATACTGAAAAATGGTTTGGAGTGGCATCCATAACATCCAGACACTTTTGAGTAAAAGATAGGTTACGTGCCCTTGTTTTGAAATTAGTCTCGCTTAACTAGTCTACCGATCATTCTACGTCTAATTGACGGGTCGGGATAATCAAGACTACTTTTTTTACGAAACATGGAACAAGAAATTGAATTTAGAAGCACCAACATCAGGCAACTCAACAATATTTTTAAGAACCTTTTAAAAGTAAAATGAAACTACTGCTTTGATCATATTCTTGCATTACGGATGTCAGTTGCGTTATTTGTACTTAACCAAAATATGCAGCTTCTAATGGTACAGCTAATTATAAGGCAATTTAAAAAATAAAACGAGCGTAATTTCTAAAGATGCCGTAATAACCAAAAAGTTAAATATTATTGCTATTCAGAATCGTCAACAATAGATTTTTACGGCTGTAGTAGTGTTTGGTGTTTGGAACATTTCCGCATGCTGTTGCTATCTATAGCCTCAACGAGTGTGCGAGACTGTTAGAAATCAGTAGTAAGTCATTGAACTAAAACGTGCAGGATCAACGTGTCAAGAACAACTTTTCAGTTGGCACGTGGGGCACCCTAATATAGTATATTTGAATCTCAGAAAGTAAAAAGAATTATCAAAATCGGCAAAAAACTTGCTGAGTTATAACATTTCAACCAACCAAAATTTGCCATTTGTTACAAATTAACATGGTCAAAAACTGTCTAAGTCATAATGACCAGAAATCACTCCCCATAAGATGTTATTGATTTTGACAATCTAAAAGAGAACAGAATTACTAATTAGGTTATTAGGGTAAACATTTCAACAAGGCCAACTTTTCCATTTTAACTGTTTACCTTTGGTTACCAATCGTTTTGGACAAATCTTTGAAAATAAGCTCCTACTGGCCGAATTAAATGTTTGCAAACAAAATTTGACTAGTTTTGATAGCTAAACGCTTTGAAAAAAAAATAAATAAATTAAAGACATCACTCTATAAAACAGATTGGCCAGCACTGACTGGGTTATAATGAGATATTTCAAACAGGCATAACTTCAAGTCAGGTATTACATATTCACAGTTACCAGTTGAATTTTATTTAATGCTTATTTCATAGACTTACCTATACCAATAAATGCAGCTTTATAACCATCTGCTTTTAATGATGATAATGTAATGTCTTTGCTACTCAATGACCTACCGCATACAACCTGAAATCATTAATCAAATGTAAAATCTTTGTTATCTGTATCACAGACTAACAAACTAACAGGATATCTCCTGCCTTAATCCCAATACAACAAGATGACATTTATTAATAACTTGCATATTTATCTTTCTATTTCAGCAACTTATCACTTATCACTCTGCTTAACTTGAGCAGCTACTGCCCATTATCGAACTCAGTTAAGGTATTTATGTGATGAATTCATATACCAAATTATACCATTCTTAATTAATTCAAAAACAAAGTTATCATGTTCCAACGAATCAACAAATAACATTGCTTATCTTTGCCTTACCTAAAATTAAAATCATTGAACTCAGTCATATATGATATTTACCTAATGAAAATAAAATGGGGTTTAACATCCTACTGTTCTGCTCCAAACTGGACTAATGAAGACAGGCATATGCCATACAGTGTGCTATGAGGGAAATTTTGCCCAGCCAGCGACACCACAGCCTACTCTCACATCAACTTCGAAATGTCAAGGGTTCTTTTAAGTGCATGCCAATGTGTACACAGGACCTCAAGTTTTTGTCCCATCCAAATCACTATCAGCTGTCCTAGTCAGACCCCCTGTCCTGCATCAATGACAAAGGAAAGCCACGCCAGAAAATCTGAATGGACTTTCTCGGCAAATGCAGGGATCGAACAGCCAACCTCCAGGCTAGTGAGCCACCGCTTTACCCACTTAGCTACCGTGACCCCTTTACCTAGTGACCATCAAAGTTTCAAAAATTAAATTAAAATTATCATACTTATAAAGTCATGACCAATCTTTGCCAAGCCATCCAGCTGAAGTTTGAACATTCTAACCCAATTATAAGTAGTGTTAATGTGTACACATGGACAGACAAATGGACAGACTATCCCAAAGGCAGTGGTCAATTAATAAAGTGTAGGGATTGTGGATACAGGTAGGAAGATGCCAGTGTAGACACATTCCGGAAGCAATCCCTCTCTTCCCATTACTGGTTTGTCGTCTGAAACTTGAGCTTTTGAGGGAGTGTGTCTATTCTTCCGGTTCAATCAAATCTATCCCAAGTACAGCAACATGACAGCCCTTTGTTTAGTCTGGGGTCTTCCCTAAAACTTTGGACAATTATTTAAAGATACATTATGAGACATTAGATACAATAGTTAAAAACTGGCTAATGTAAAGGCAATTTGCGGAAAATTTCAGACAAATTGATCCACTATTAGCTTAGAACTAAGCGATTGAAATTTCTGCTTAGCCCCAGTTATCATTACTAAAGTCAGTAAGACAAAACCAGTAGTCTCAGTTATCCATTTTTAGTGGTAAATCACGAAGGAAAATATTTCAGCGAATCGAACTACAATCCAACAAAAATCTCATGCTAGCCTCAACATTGAGAGTTGATTATGGTCTGAATAGGTTAATTAATGTCTAATTAATAGTTTTTATAACATTTCAGGCCTAAAGAAAGACCTACAATAGGCAGATTTTGCTCTTGCATAATGCATGTTTAAGGTATTAAAAATGGTGAAAGTCTTGTTTGTTTCCATACATTATTGTTTACAATGTATCTGTGTTGATAGCTTCGCTTGTCACACAATTAGTTTTTCTGCAATATTCTGCTATGCACTGGTTAACTGGATCTAATAAAATCGTGAGTTATGACGTAACGTCATGTAAACATATTTGGTCCAATTTGGAGCTCTGTTTAAAAGCATAATCATATTGTTAGGCAGTTAGCTATTGGTTGTTAATCTGACTATTGACCAGTCATATTAAAGCAGTGTTTGATGGGATTATCTCTAATCAAACAAAACACTTCAGGGAGTATGCACTATAGAAGGCTTTAACACAACTTAGTCAGTAATATGGACTTCTTATACTGCCCAAGTCAGTATTTCTGTTTAATTAAATTCTGATATCAAATTTATAAAACCATACAAACCTTCACTCCTAAATCTTTCATCAATGCAACTTCAAAATCTACAACACTATATGGAAGACGAAACTGGGGGATTTCAGAGGAACTGAAAAAAAAAACAAATATCAAGACATAATTGATATCGATTCCGTGTTAATATCTGTGAATTAATGGGGGATAACTCTTTCAAAAATATATTTCTATGCACACTGTATATGTATTTTTAGAAGTATTTTCTACTCTGTAATACCTTAATCCTCCATTATATTCATTCTTTTCAAAAACTGTGATATCTGAATATCCTAAACGTGCCAGAAAAGTTGCGCAACTGATGGTCGCAGGACCACATCCTAATAAGGCAATCTTTGATCTATAGCTTTCAGGTAATTGATCTGTAGGAGTTAGGTTTGGATCTCGTATTTGTGGAATTTTCATAGCTTTAAATATCTACAAAAGATAAGAAAGTACATCATTAAGATTTATTGTTAATTAAATCAATTACATACTCAATGCAATTTACTTTCAGTGCATGCAAGAGTGACATGTTTTGAATCCTCTCTCTAATAAACAATTTTTAGCCAAAACAGGCTCCTGCAAGATTAACTGCTGAAATCATCTCTGAACACAACAGTTTCTTGTATAATATTACATTCAGCTTACAATATTTTTCAAATAAAGGTGGAACAATAAGATATACAACACACTATGTGAATGACAGATTGACCAAAAGTTGTAGCAACATTTGCTCACATTAAATTGTTGCGGCAACATTTGCTCACATCAAATCGTTGCAGCAACATTTGCTCACATTAAATTGTAAGTGTATAAAAAATCTTAAGATATGTTACAAACCTCAGTTGCAAATTGCTGTAAACCTCCAATATTTATAGGACCTTCTTCTGATGCATAAAGATTACATCCTCCTACGCAGAGATCACTTGTAGGGCAAACCATTCCACATGTTAATCCTAATGGATTATCAGATAAGATGGATTTGGCAGCACCATAGAAATTCTGAAATGATAAAACAATGACAACCTTTTAGACTACACAATAATTCAAATATTTCACATCAGGGTTCAATTTAGTCTAAAACCAATGAGTAGCAAATTTTTGTGACGGATTCACATTTTGGCTAATCAATTCAAAATTTGAATAGCATTTGCTCAGATTCGAGGAGCCGTAAAACGTAAATCAAAAAAATTTGCAATTCTGATTTTTCGGGGTATAAGTGGATACTTTTTCCGCCAAAGGCCGGCCTTCGTTGTATACCCTGCTTTGGCTTATGTGCGGATGAAGGTAAAAAAAAAAAAAACCCTGACATTTCAAAAAAAAAAAAAAAAAAAAAAAAATCAGTTACCGTCTCTCCACGATGCCGAACGCATTAAATGTCTAAAAAAAACTACATGTACTTTAAGTTACACCACTCCAATCGAAATATGTGTAGACGTGGCTTTGCTTTTATTTCTTTATCTAAAAACATCCCCCTCTCCGCATTCAAAATATTATCAACCCGAGAATCATACGACACACCTGTGCTTGCCTACTCCATGATCAAAGTAGGTACACATGATGTAATCGTATGCCCGAGAATATGCCATCGTTTTACGCGTCTCGCGAGATGTCTACTTTTAGTTTCCAGTTAAGTTAACCAATCATATCATTGAATCATATTATACTGCATTGTTATTATTATTCTATTTTTAGTAACATATTTTATAAACACGTGTGATTAAAAACAGAGTCTGCATTGTTTTCTAGTTATCGGATATATTGAAATAAAAACTGGTTCAAATTAATCACGACCACAACTTGGAATATTAAACAATTAGTCCAGCATTCATAAATTGATTTTTTCGTAGGCCTTATTATATTCCACATTTATCCAAAATGTAATGAATCGCACTTCACAAGTTCGAAAGCAATTTTTGGCTAATGAATAAAATAATTCTATCGCTTTTTCCGCGATTTGGGTCGCTTTTTGCGATGCGATACCGCTTAAATTGAACCCTGTTTCACATATAAGATTGTATCCAGGGAGAATTTTAGCCATTGCATGTGAAATTTCCTACACAGGTATCAACCTATAAAGCCTTAAAAAATCTTTTTCTAACAATTCTGAATTACAGTAATATTTAACTTGTTGGTTGTTGCAGCCGATTTAGAAAATTATATTCACTTTTTTACTTGCTCGTCTTCTAGATCACAACGTTTCTTGGTCGTAGGCCCTTTTATTGCACAGGGGTACCTTCACTGGACACTGTCTCAGGTGGTTCATACCAACTTTTTTCGGTGTTTTCATCCAGTTTTATTGTTTGAGAATTTCAAACAGAAAATTTGGGTCCGAGGCTGGGGCATTTGCTAAAATCTGCTAGTGCCCTTTCTTATATTATATGGAAAATATAATTGTAAATGTTGGGAAATTTTATGTGTACAAATGGATTAGTCCCTACTCTAAATTGTACTCTATGTTGTAATTTGAGAACGATCGCTGGTTATCAGCAGGCAATTGAAAGGTATCTGTGGTCTTATGTTTTAAAGATTTTATATTTATGCAAATATAATAGTTCCTATTCTAAATGTGATAACAATATGAGAACAATCGGCAGTCATTGGCAACCAATTAGAAGATAATTGAGCAACTACAGACGCACAAAAATTATTATTCTTAATACTCAACCTTATTAGAAATGCATCCGATAAAATATTTGACATCAAGCTGTGTTGGGCAACTTTTCTGACAAGGTGCATCCGCACATTTCAAACATCTTGCAGCCTCTTTTAAAGCAGCTCTCTCGCTAAGTGTGGTGTGTTTAATGTCATCAAAATTTTGAGTTAATGGTTCACATTTCTGAAAATAATAAATAACATTTTTATTTATACAAATAAAAGAGAAGAGCAAAATCAATTGTATAAAACCTTAAGCAGGCACTCAACAAAACAACATAACACAACTGTAAAATGCAACAACAATATATAGCTTAATCATTTATACTTGTTAATTGCATGTTTTTGTTTTCAGGTCTTGAAACATCAGCAGCTTAATAAGTATGTAAATATAAACTATATATACTCTCCTTCCCTAAGTTAACCTACAGATAAAACAGCACAGTTTAATCTTAAGAACAAAGCTCTTGAAACATTAGTTGCTTAGTAAGCAGCTTAATAAGTATGTAAATATAGATAATGTTTATGTAACTATATATCTACTCTCTTTAACTTAACCTACAAACAAAACAACACAGTTTAATCTATCAGATGTGACCTAACTGTGGAGCAAGCATTGACCTACAAACACATTTCTTGTGTTATATACATTGTATTGCATAGAAATTATATGTGGTTTCAATACATAAGCAATACATAACTTGCAAATTAGATTTTATATTGATCAACATTGCATAAAAAGTCTCACAATGAAAAGAAAAATTTGCTATTGTTTAAAATTTCAGCATAATCTATAAAATGAAATGAAATTTAACATTCTATTGTTCTGCTCCAAACAGTGTGCTATGAGGGAAATTTTGCTCGGACAGCAGCTCTACGGCCAACTCTTATATCGAATTCCAACTGTCTTGGGATCTTTTAACAGCACGCCAATGTGTACACTGGACCTCAGTTTTTCGTCCAATCGGAACTACTAGACAGCTGTCCTTATCAGGCCCCCCGTTCTGCATCACTGACAAGGGGGACCCATGCAGGGATCGAACACACAGCGTCTTACCCACCATGACCCCCAGCATAATTTATAACTTAAAATGAGTTAATTTGATGTAAAGATCTGACGTGCACCATCTAACTGATTCATTGATTGGTAATAATCAGCAGGTGCCCTGTCCATCGTTTTGTCAACACTTGCTTGTCAGATCTTTAGGGGCCACAATTTTTCAAAATCCTAGGATATATGATTTTTATCAGCTGACGACAATTGGGATTGAATTTGTGCGCACTCGCTACAGTTATGGCCCTTCAATTCTCATAATTTTACTTGTCCACTCTCTTGGGGCCACAATTTTTGACAACTTTTTTTTTTCTTTACTTGGTATATTAAAATGATTCTTATGGGTAGGCAAAAATTGGGATTTATTTTCATTTATTTTCATTCCAGAGTTGGAAGAATGAGATTGAATTTTAGTGCAATTGAGTCATAGCCCTTAATTAGCATCATTTTGCTTGTCAGCTCACATGTAAACGACAATTAGGATTGAATTTAAACATAATTCTTTTTTGTTCGAGCTTTACGCCCCATTTCATTAACATATCTTGACATAACTAAAGATTTATCCCATGCAAAGATTTACAGTTCTTGTACTTACGGAGCAAGATTTGTCTGTATTCCGTTTCCAATGCTTTTTATTTTGTTTTGTTTGTGCACTTGGTACAAGTTTTGCATGATGTCGGACTTTAGGATTTAAGTTCAAAATATTCTGAAAAACAAAAGAATTAATTGAAGAAAGGATCATCTCAAAATTGATCACACTTTGAAGAAACATTAAATTAAACAAAAAAAAACAAATCTTTAAACTTGGGAGTGATTGTGATAATGAAGGGATATTCAAAGTTTTATCCACAATGAGGGAAACAGTAGAGCCTAGAGGAGGAAGTATTTCAAGTAAGAACAGTAATTTACTAATTTATATAACCCAAAAAAATAATTTCCTTATTAAAGTTTGTTAATTAATTCAAAGACAGTCTTAGGTACCTGTACACTATTCTCAACTGCTACCAATCATGTATAATATCATAAATAAATAAATAATACAGCCAGGAAACAGACCCATAAATGAAATGAATCACTACTATTATTATGTCGGTAAGCTAAAGATTGATTACATAAAAACCTGTCCGTTATCATTTCTATTGCAGAATTTTCAAGCTGAATATAATAATTATATTTTTCAAATTTCATATCAGGGATGATCTCCAAGAGTCCAAGACATTAATGAACAACAAAAGTGCTAGATAACAAATCTCATCTCTCAACCTCGTAGCTACAAAAGTAGGCCCTACCACTTTATAATACTGTACGACTACGAGGAAACCTACTCTGGCGCCCTGGTTCTGAAACTTTCAGTAAAACATTAACACTCCGAATAGTCCGAAAAGGAACTGTTAATTGGACTGCTCAGTCTTTGCACATATGATAATACATTAAAATAGTGTACCTCTATATCAGGAACATCTTTACTCAAGTTATGCGTCATATTAAGTGGACTGCCTTTTCAGTGGAATTATTGTGAAGTCTATTCCTCTGTCGAGCTTATTTATCTACCATCCACCTCTTGGTGTCCCACTTTTGCTGTGATTATCATCGGTTTTGTGGCTTGCTGTTCACGAACATTGATCAGTAGTCATGTCTAACCAGACTATTGCACTGTTGCTTAAAGATATGAGAGTAAATAACGGCACCACAAATAAACGTAATAGAAATGAAATCGAGTTTAACGTCCTATTGGGTTAATAATGAAGACGCCATACATGATACAGTGTGCCATGAGGGAAATTTCACGTCCCACCCGAACGACCAGACAGCTGTGCCATGCATCACTGATCAGGGGGAAAGAGACCGAAAAATCTGTGGGATATTTATCGTATATATTTTCACGACATGGACTACTTTGTCCGCCAGTGGAATAACACTTATTTTATTTCACTGATTACGCGGTAGCCTATTCCACTGCTGATCATAAAATAAATATGTGTATATACACCCGACCTCCATGCTAGGGAGCCAGCGTCTTACCCCGTACCGTGACCGTATCGGTAATAGAGTAATGGGGTACGATGGTCCATATTACTTTTAAATATTTTGCAGTTTTGTGTGTCGGCTTAAATAGATTTGTTTGGGGGGGGGGGGTAGTTCTCACCCAGGTCCTAGGTGAAAACATTTTCACCTAACTCACGTGTTACTAACTAGCCTCGTTCGATCTTGCTGGTGCTTTAAAGGATATTTATAAACCTGTAACGGTAAATCTCTTTGATCTTTGGGGTAAATTATGCTCGGAATAACTTGCGATCTTATAGTCGGGGCGGCTTTGAATATATAGGGGAATTTGGGGTTATTCTTCTGAGGTTTTTCTTTTAACCCGTACCGGGTTATTCTTTCACTGCAGGTTCTTATTTCCCCAAAAGAAAACATGGAATAGAGTTTTTCTTGTGGGAATTCTGGGATATACTCATGATCAATATAGCGGGTAAAATTTGAGTTTTTAACAATCTGTTGACGTGATCGCCAAAATAACACTTCCGTGTATGACATTACTTTCAATTAGAAATTAAACAGGGGTTTAACTTCTTACTAGCGCTGTTCTGTCCTACAGTGTGAGGGGGATAGGGTTTAACGCCCAATCGGCACAAACCAGGTCATTTCGGGACTTACACGTCGTTCAATTTTATTTCAATAATTCCATTGTGCGGAGGGTCTTAGGACGTTGGAGGAATCCGGAGAAAACCCACGAGGTTTGACAGGCGACCCCAAGTCCCGTCACGTACATCTGGGAAACGAAACAATCCAGTTGCAACAAGGGGGAATAAACACAAATTATTATTATTATTATTATTATTATTACAGCATATTTATAGTGCACCCTTTCATATAACATGTTCAGGGGCACTTTACAAAGTGACAATGTAATCATAAATAAACAACAAGATGATAAAGATTGCATACAGAGTCAGTTAAAAGCCTGATTAAATAAATGTGTTTTAAGTTGTTTTTAAAAGAATATAGAGATGGACAACATCTTAAACTAAATGGTAGATTATTCCATAAAACAGGTGCTTGATAACTATAAGAGACTAGTTGAATAGTATTGGGCTTTAAAAGTAGTTTATCTGATGTACGTAATGTTCGACCGGGTGTATAAAGTTCTAAAAGATCTGAGAGGTAAACAGAAGCTAGATTATTAAAATTTAAGCATTTAAAAGTAAGTAACAAAATCTTAAAATCAATTTGATATTTAACAGGTAACCAGTGTAAATTGTATAAAACAGGAGTTATGTATGGTCACATTTTTTAGTTAAAGTAACAAGTCTAGCAGCAGTATTATGTACTTTTTGTAATTTATCTATAAGCTTTAACGGTAAACCAACTAAAAGTGAATTAAAGTTATCTAATCGAGAAGTGACAAGAGAATTAACAAGTGACCTCTTCAGTTACAAATTTGCGTATTTTAGCTATATTTCTAATATACTATTCAAAAAAAGTAGGGGATATTTGATTTTTAAGTGTTATTAAAAGTCACCAAATGAAACTGACGAAGAAACAAATGACAAAATGAAATGAAGTTCACATTCATCGATTTATTCCAAATGATCGTTAGACTAAGTAAGGCACAGACTGACCATTATAAGGGTAAAATGATACCCGGGGTCAAACAGCAAAGTTACCACAGCATCACAACAAAGTCAGTACCGGGTAAATCCTCCTCTGTTTGCCAAACAAGCATTGATCCGACGTGGCATACTCCTAATGAGACGTCTAAGGTCATTTTGGTGCAGATTGTCCCATTCCTGTTGCAACGCAGCAGCAAGTTCTTGGACATTGGCAAGACGTGAACAGTGTCCACGCGGCACGCCAGCCAAACTAATGAAAAGGTCGACCGTGATTTGCACGTGCAACTTTGAACCAATCAACAACTTAGTCTTGTTTCTTGGTCTATATTCAACATCAGTCACTGCAGACGATATGACACAGGGAATATTCTATTTAGATTTATTATTGGTGTTATATATCATTGCCCTTCTATGCTTAACAAAATGTTTATTACATTTCATAAACAAAACAAAAAATATATTTACATGTATACCGCCAACATATTTACACCAATAAAATATTGGTGTTGAGGTATAACCGAACATATGTATTTTCATTTTCCACATTATACTCGTATTTTACTTATATTTTCATTTTACATGTAAACATAAACGGTTTATAAGCAAGATAAAGTCCCCAGCATAACCCCAGTCTCGTGCTTTATCCTACACATCTTACTGGAGAATAAGGTCGCACTCAACCGGTGCGGTGCATTAGTTGTGGTGACAAATAAATTCGAGTTAAGGACAAATATTAACTTAAAGTGAATAGCTCCACAAGAAAGCTTGATGTGGAGGACGATGTCCAGCCGGTTAAAAAGTGGTAGTCGGACTTTAATTTTTGAGACTCTGATTAAAACGGGATAGTCCCTTTAAAGTGAATAGCTCGAAAAGAAAGCTTAAGCACGATGTCCAGTCGGTTACTCATATACCTAGCCACAAAATTATGATGTAGAAGCATAGTGATTTCATCGGATATATAAGAAACCTGACACCCCCCCCCCCCGAAACGTATTTCATCGCTTTCAGCTACGTTAAATTATAAAAAATTTTCAACAAAACCTGAATGTATATAAAATAAACTCTCCATGTCGCTGAAATTATGTTTATTCTTATATGTCACCATTTTTAACTTCTTGTGGAAAAATCGCAAAACGTATTCAAAACCAGATTTGTTTTATTCCAAATTGTTATGTAGGCCTACTCCACCCGTGTCGCAACCCAGCCACAATTTGGTTTCATAACACGTCGGACACTCCTGGAGAAAAATTTCCATTCTCAGGATGGTTTTCGACGTCATTTGGCTAATTAACCAATTATCATCATTAATTACGTAAGATTTGACCAATAATTATTGATGAAAGTCCAAACTCAAAGCAACAAAACTATCACAGTGGCGAATCCAGGATTTTTTTTTGAGGGGGTGGGGGGTGACAACTCCATGTTTTGTCTCACCGACCGCGGTTTACGGAGCTTATTTCTGCCGCTAGTAACATAGATGTTGATTTTGTGTCTGATAAGATGCGCACTGTGTGCTATATATATATATACAACCACGCGTGCACGTTCCGGTGGAAGCTTGTACGGCCCGGACTTCCTATACACCGGTGGGGAGGGGGTGACTAGTAATCCTAGTCCCCCCTCCCCTGGATCCTCCCCTGTATCACATCTGAGCATTCGTCGAAATGTCACTGAGACACATTATAGTACACAATTCGTGTAGCAATGGTAAAATGTTTAATTTGTCTTAAATATTAGATATTCAAAGCCCATCTTTTCCCGGTAAGATTATATCATCAATGTTCATATAAATTGACATATTTCTTTGGCTTTTATTTTTATTTTTAATGGTTAGAAAGTTTGGATTTTTTAGACCGACTCGTAATTCGTGCAGTACATTAAAGTGCCCTGTCCATGGGACACACCATTTAATTATAAACACGCACTGCCTGTAGAGTAATGTAAACTCATCTAATAAAAGAAAAATCAATGAATAATAAATAGTGTTTGGTTAAGCAGGAGGACTCAGACTAGTAAATATTTTCTTTTATGTAGTGCGCGTTTTAATTTTTCTTTTCTTTTTTTTTTTTATTTTTGTCCCCACTTGCTGCAATTTGGGGTTGACCTTTTGGTCTAGAAAAGGGGTCAAATTTGGAGTTTCATAGCAGGTTTGAGTAATTCTGGTGATATTACTTCGGACGGATAGGGGTCGTAAAGTGTCTTTCTGCAGCGCAATCATTGTGTTGGAAGTGAGATTTTCGTCCCAGTCAACATCAAATTCCCGTAGCAAAAATCTAAGCGGTCAACCCTCTACAAAATTATGTCGAGGATATTGCCAAATGTGGTCCCCATTGTGCCTATAAAGATTGGAACCAATAGAATGTTGAGAAAAAAGCTGCTGCCTGTTATGTTACAGCCAATTAACAAAACTGATCCCGCAGTGAATATTCGCTTGGCCGCTACAATCACTGATAAGCCTGACATCGACGAGGCTTAATAAGTACGGCATATTAACTTTTTTACTCCGACAAATTAAATTCTCAAACATCTTTTTGAGGTAAAAGAAAAATAAATAAAGACGTTTGAATTATTTGAAGTTAAAAAATATTTCCTATTTAGTGTAAATGGGTATTAAAATGAGTAAAATTAATGCATCATTTTGCCCGAAGCAGTTAGGTGTTAAGTATTTCTATGTGTTAAGTAAACATTGCACGAGCAGTTGAGCCAATGACTGGCGCGGTTAGCAGTCAACGCACGTGCTGTGGACACTTATCTGTTACAGAGTTAATTCGTAAGTAATTCTCTGTGAAACAGATTGCCAATTAACATTAGTCGATGACCAAAAAATTACTAGTCTTAGTCCAGAAGTTACTTTCGGCCAGAGTAATTACCTCCCTTTTAATAACCTTTGTTGTTGAAGTACAGAAAATTGTTTGCTAAAAGTAAAGAAATTGAAGAATGATGTCTAGATTTAATTGAAACATTATTATTTTTTTGTTGTTGTTGCAATGTCTAAACAAACTGTTGCATATTTTTACGATCAGGATGTTGGAAACTTTCATTATGGTAAGTCGATAGGAAGATTAGCTTCAAGAAATCGCTAAAAACGTAGCGTTTGAGTTTGTTTGAGTTTGTGTTTTTATACGCCCACATAGAAATGTGGACGTATATTGCCGTCGCCCCCGTCCGTCCGTCTGTCGGTCCGTCCGTCCGTCGGTCCGTCCGTCCGTCCGTCCATCGTCCACAATTTTTTGTGAACGCACTAGAGGCCAGGGTTAATATCCGATTGACTTTAAATTTATACACAGTGTTTAAGGTCATGAGACGAAGAAGCCTATTGATTTTCAGCAATATCCGATAATTACTGCCAGAGTTATGACCCTTGATCACTTAGAAAAATCTTGTGAACGCTCTAGAGGCTAAAGTTAATGTCCGATTGACCTTAAATTTACACACAGTGTTTAAGGTCATGAGACGAAGAAGCCTATTGATTTTCAGCGATGTCCGATAATTACTGACAGAGTTATGACCCTTGATCACTTTGAAAAATCTTGTGAACGCTCTAGAGGCTAAAGTTAATATTGGATTGACTTTAAATTTATACACAGTGTTCAAGGTCATGATACGAAGAAGCCTATTGATTTTCAGCAATATCCGATAATTACTGCCAGAGTTATGACCCTTGATCACTTTGAAAAATCTTGTGAATGATCAAGAGGCTAAAGTTAATATCCGATTGACTTTAAATTTATACACAGTGTTGAAGGTCATAAGACGAAGAAGCCTATTGATTTTCACGGATTTCCGATAATTAGTGCCAGAGTTATGGCCCTTGATCACTTCAAAAAATCTTGTGGATGCTCTAGAGGACAAAGATGATGTCCGATTGACTTCAAATTTATACATGGTGTTTAAGGTCATGAGACGAAGAAGCCTATTGATTTTCAACGATCTCTGATAATTATTGCCAGAGTTATGGCCCTTGATCATATCAAAAAATCCTGTGGACGCTCTAGAGGCCAAAGTTAATATCCGATTGACTTTAAATTTACACACACTGTTTAAGGTCATGAGACGAAGAAACCTACTGATTTTCAGCGATTTCAAATAATTACTTCCAGAGTTATCTCCCTTGATCTCTTCAAAAAACCTTGTGACACTATAGATGCCAAACTTATCATCCGATTGACTTCAGATTGATACACAGAGTTTAAGGTGTTGAAACGAACAAGTATTTTGATTTTCAATGAATTTTTCTAACTGAACAGCTAAATCCATGATATTAAATATTTCCTATACTAATTGTTAGCGTGGGGCAAAACTTTATAAAAAGCTAACAAATTCTAATGATTTTCAGATAATTACATAATGAGTTGTTACTCTTAATCAGATTTTAGTGTATTACAAATGTTTCATCCCCCCAAAAAGTAAAAATATGCGACAACCCTTGTTGACTGCCCGGACGATTTAGCTGCTGTGGGCGTATGTTTCGTTGCCTGGCAACCTATCTTTGTTGTTGTTTTCATTTTTATTAGCATGCCTATCATAAATTATATATTAATTAGTTCAGATGGGATACTAGGTCTACTCGACCTGTACGTTCAAGAACCACCTGTTTGTCGAAAAAATTTCGAACCCCAGTCAATTTTACTGACATCATTTTACTGCTAAACGGGCACACGTCAGTGCCTGTATATGACTCATGAGTATGAGTGTCAATCTCGAAACCAGAAAAATTTTTGAAGAAATGAAGGCCTTCGGCTCCGCGGCTGCCTCTGGGAACGAGATTGTATGAGTGTATGCAATATTAATATATAAATGATTAACAATGTAAAGTAAAGGAACATTTTAGGGCGATCATGTTTTATCCTACTCCCTTTTCTATTTTCGTCAGTTTTACACCGGAAAACTAGCGGTTAGCTGTCCGTACTGTGTCCACATGGAACTTCCTACTTTGTATTATTAGGGCAGTGCTTCTCAACATCTATTATACAATTCTCCGCTTGAGAAATATTTTCTCCTCTATTCTCCCTTGGCACTATAAAACATCAAATTACTGAAAACAGAAACACGCTGATTAGGTATTGTTTCAAACACATATTTAATGAACAGATGCCATGGATTTACACATTAAAAGCACAATGGAGATGTCATGACCCTTGTTTATTGTCACATTGATATATGGAGAAATTAAGAATTGAGCAACCAATATGAAAGAAAAGTGATTGAAATTAAATTGGGAATCCCCATTCAGGCCGTGCAGAGTTTGGATATGTAAAAAGAAACTAAGCGATCGACGATCTATCCTACCTAGCTGGCTATAGTCTATTTCACATTGAGATGAGACTAGGTTACCCACCCCGGACAATCAACAGTACAGCAAGATATTTCAGCGTCGAAATTAATTATGCTAGTGCTAGTCAATCATTTAGTTTCCGACGAATGGCTACGCGGGTTTGTGGTCGGTAACTTTCTGACTGATGGCCACTGGCCAGGAGTCTGAAAACTCAATTCATGCAAATTCCCACTTATTCACAAAATGGACCCCTTTGTGTATAATCACCCACAATTCCCCCTTTTTCCAAATTTCTCCCCCAAACATTTCCAATTCACCCCTGGGGGTGCACAAGGACCCTGGTTGAGAATAAGGGTTAGGCCAGGGTCAGGTATTTAAGATTTTAAAAACATATAACACAAAAATAGGAGTCACATCAAACTTGATAACAAACCTCATCTCTCAACCCTCTGTGTTTTGAGATAAGAGATGGTCCTGTATAGTTTAATAGGCAAATGCAATTGTGAAACACATTGGGCTTTATTATTAAGCGTAATTGACAACATCTTTTATCAAAACAACGACTGATTATTGTTATTTCTAACATTTCTGCTCAGTGACCCAACTACATTTGCTCATATATTATAATCCCGCCTAAGATGTTACATGTATTAATGAAAAATTGGAGCTTGCTACGCCAAACTGAAGGGTCTGAATCATAGCTAAAAACAAACACATCAGTACATCTCAACATTTTTAGCAATGTTTTTACCTTGCTGATTTTGACTAGACTTGAAATATAGGTTTATCTCCTGAAGATTTGGTTCCTTTTGATATTGGCATGTATCGGATCGAAACTTCATGGATAATGGCCCCTGAGTGTACGATAAATCAATGTTTTTAGCATTTGGACACTCTACTAGAAGTCACAATTTTCATCTGCTTTTGGTGAAACTTGAAATACATGTTGATAACCCAAAGATCTTGGTTCCCTTGATATTTGTGCATAAGGGATCATAACTTCCAGAATTATGGCACTTGATTTTATGAAATACCGTGTTGTTTAGGTTGTTGTTCCTCTAGAAGTCACTATTTTTATCCAATTAAAAAAAACTTTGAATCTTTGAATATATTACCATAACACTTCTGAAACTGTGCATCGACAAATTGTGTCCTGTTCTTACTCATATTGTGAATACATCATTCATTGTCAACTGGTACCTTCCCTGATGCCCTGAAAGAAGCTCTAGTTTTTCCCTTACCGTAATCAAAAAAAGTACTTTAGACAATAACGTCTTCAAAAATTATCGACAAGTATCCAATCTATCATTTTTATCTAAACTTGTAGAAAAAGTAGTGTCTGTTAGATTTAAAGATCACTTAAAATTTCAGCATTTAGACGAACCCTTTCAATCAGCGTTCAAAAAAATCCATAGTACAGAAACAGCCTTACTCCGAGTGCACAATGATGTCTTAATTAAACTGGATAGTAAAAATGTGGTATTTCTTGTTCTTCTTGACCTAAGTACTGCTTTTGACACCATTGACCAAGCACTTCTGCTTAAACGTTTACAAAATTACTTTGGAATTACTGGCTATGCCCTGAAATGGTTCGAATCATATCTTACTACACGAAAGCAGTCCGTTGTCATAAATAAGCAGTCATCAAAACCAGTATACATCAAACATGGAGTCCCGCAAGGATCAGTACTCGATCCGTTATTATTTACAGTTTATACATGCCCACTTCGCAAACTTCTTAGAGATAACAGATCACAATTTGGACTATCATATATACGCCGATGACACTCAACTATACATGTACGTGGCTCTAACACTCGATGATGAAAGTAAACAAATCATAAAGTTGGAGAAGTGTATTGATAATGTAAAAAACTGGATGAAAAACAACTTTTTGAAACTGAACGATGATAAAACTGAACTACTAGTATTAAAAATAGGAACTGATCATAGACTCTCGACAATTAGTACAAATTACGTTAAAGTGGGTGGTGCTGTTATACATCCAAGTAACAGTGTATGTGTTTTGTGCTCTGATATTTTGAGTTTTTTATGTGAGTGAATTCGTTGGATCCAGACTCTTTTTGGACTGTAGTCGTATCAAGTGCCTAAGGACGTTTTGTGGTTTTCAATTTTTGGTTTTAAGGATTACTTCCTATTTTATTGATGAATTTCATATTTTCCTTTGTTGTATTCTATGTGATCATGAACTGTAATCGGTTCGAGTTGGTTAATCAAGATATTATCAAACAGATTAATTATCCATTTGAAATCAGTGACCCGTATAGCCACCCTTATTGTTTTAAAAGGAGAGGTGTGAGAGCTGGTAATCAATGGGTGAGAAAGATTAAAACACTTACAACACACAGAGTTAATTCAGATAGTCATAGATCTCACAGAGGTGTTAACTTCAACAACCTTAAATCAGTAATAATTAATAATAATAAAGATCGGAACAACCATGGTGGTAAACTTAAATTATGTCACCTCAATACTCGCTCTATATGTAACAAAGTTGACGAAATCAACGACTACATTCAAGAAAATGACTTCGATATATTTATTGCAACGGAAACTTGGCTTAAATCCAAAGACACATTTACGGTTAGTAATATCTTGCCTAATAATTACACTGCTACTTTGGCTAACCGTTCGGGAAAGTTAGGGGGTGGTATTGCGGTGTTCAGTAAAGATTCAATAAAGACTAAAAAGTTGCCTACAGTTTTGTACCAAAGTTTTGAATATCTTCCATGTAGCATAAAATTGGAAAACTTTGACATTTACCTCTTAGTTATATATCGCCCGCCGCATGTTAAAAATTGTACAATAAACACATTCCTTGATGAATTCGAAGACCTTCTTCATTCTGTAATTAATGGTCATGATAATTTTCTTGTTGTTGGCGATTTCAATATCCATTTTGAAAAATCAAACGATCAAAAAGTCAACCAATTCAAAGACATCCTTAAATCTTTTGGACTTGAACAGCACGTGAACGACACAACCCATAAGAGCGGACATATTCTGGATCTCATCATTACTCGTGACAATAGCAACCTTCTAAAGTCTACAAAAGTGATTGATGATCTTATTTCTGACCACTCGAGTATTATCCTTGAACTTTGTCTGTCTAAACCCATTCCCCTGAGAAAACAGCTCTCATACAGAAAAACCAAACATTTAGATCTGAGCCTTTTTAAAGATCAAATCCTCCAATCTAACTTATTACAGCAGATTAAAAACACACAAAATCTACATAATCAAATTAATATCTTCAACGAAACTCTGACATGTATCCTTGACGACTTAGCCCCGAAAGTTGCTAGAAATATTATCATTCGACCTAACAAAAAGTGGTTCAATGATGAAATCCGTGAAGCTAAACAAGAACGACGGACAGCTGAAAAACAGTGGCGTAGATCAAAGCTTGAGGTCCATCGGCAGATGTACAAGTGCGTTAGAAATAAGACAAATGATCTTATTAGAAACAGTAAGCGGAATTACTACAAATCTTGTCTGCTTGAAAACAAGAGCAACCCTCGTGAAATCTACAAAATAACCAATCGTCTTCTAACTTCTGTCTCGGATGAAAATCTGCCAAATCGACTGTCAAATGACGAACTTAGCGAAAGGTTTTCAGAATTTTTCAATGATAAGATAGAAAACATTCGATCTGAGCTTCTTAGGAACAGACCAAATAACCATTCAGACGAGAGCCTCTTTAACGGCACTACTTTAGATAAATTTCCTCCAGCATCATTTGAAGAAATTAAAAATCTTATTCTAAAATCGTCATCAAAATGCTGTGACCTTGATCCAATTCCGACCTGGTTAATTAAACACTGTATTGATGAGCTTGTGCCTGTGAGTGCTCATATTGTTAATACATCTCTTAACTTAGGTGACGTGTCATCCATCTTAAAGTCTGCATTAGTCAACCCCCTCCTAAAAAAGTCAAATCTCGATCGTAATGTGTTGAAAAATTTTAGACCTGTTTCTAACTTATCATTTCTCTCTAAGATCATTGAAAAAGTTGTTGCTGCTCGCCTAAAAGATCACCTATCAATAAATAATTTAGATGAAAAATTTCAATCCGCATATAAGGCCTTTCATAGCACAGAGACAGCATTGCTCCGTGTCCACAACGACATTCTCACCAATATAGATAATAAACAGTCAACAGTTTTAATACTCCTCGATCTAAGTGCTGCGTTCGATACTATTGACCAGTCCCTTCTGATTAACCGTTTAGCGCTCAGATTTGGAATCCAAGGTATTGCTCTCAAGTGGTTTAGATCTTACCTATCAGGTCGTACGCAATCAGTTAAAATAAATGAGTGTCGATCATCTCCAACTTTGCTAAAATATGGAGTGCCACAAGGTTCCGTTCTTGGACCTGTCTTATTCACTCTCTATACTGCACCTATCGGGGATATAATTCGCCGAAATAATACCAATTATCAATTATACGCAGATGATACACAACTTTATCTGGCATTAAACAAATCCAATGTGGACAATGAAATCGAAAGAATTGAGTCATGTGTTGTGAATATACGCCACTGGATGAAATGTAATTTTCTAAAATTAAATGACGACAAAACAGAAGTCATACATATTGGCAACAATAAAATTTTGGAGTCCGTCCACCTTGATCATATTTCTATTGGTGATGTTAAAGTAAAACCAACGGAATCTATAAAGAATTTAGGAGTATTTTTTGACAGTAACTTTCAATTTAACACTCATATTAACTTGACATGTAAGAAAATAAATTTCCATTTATATAATATTGGAAAACTGCGTCCATTTATTGACATAGACACTACTAAGATGTTGGTTAATGCCTTTGTTTTATCGAACTTGGATTACATTTAGATCTGAGCCTTTTTAAAGATCAAATCCTCCAATCTAACTTATTACAGCAGATTAAAAACACACAAAATCTACATAATCAAATTAATATCTTCAACGAAACTCTGACATGTATCCTTGACGACTTAGCCCCGAAAGTTGCTAGAAATATTATCATTCGACCTAACAAAAAGTGGTTCAATGATGAAATCCGTGAAGCTAAACAAGAACGACGGACAGCTGAAAAACAGTGGCGTAGATCAAAGCTTGATGTACAAGTGCGTTAGAAATAAGACAAATGATCTTATTAGAAACAGTAAGCGGAATTACTACAAATCTTGTCTGCTTGAAAACAAGAGCAACCCTCGTGAAATCTACAAAATAACCAATCGTCTTCTAACTTCTGTCTCGGATGAAAATCTGCCAAATCGACTGTCAAATGACGAACTTAGCGAAAGGTTTTCAGAATTTTTCAATGATAAGATAGAAAACTTTCGATCTGAGCTTCTTAGGAACAGACCAAATAACCATTCAGACGAGAGCCTCTTTAACGGCACTACTTTAGATAAATTTCCTCCAGCATCATTTGAAGAAATTAAAAATCTTATTCTAAAATCGTCATCAAAATGCTGTGACCTTGATCCAATTCCGACCTGGTTAATTAAACACTGTATTGATGAGCTTGTGCCTGTGAGTGCTCATATTGTTAATACATCTCTTAACTTAGATGACGTGTCATCCATCTTAAAGTCTGCATTAGTCAACCCCCTCCTAAAAAAGTCAAATCTCGATCGTAATGTGTTGAAAAATTTTAGACCTGTTTCTAACTTATCATTTCTCTCTAAGATCATTGAAAAAGTTGTTGCTGCTCGCCTAAAAGATCACCTATCAATAAATAATTTAGATGAAAAATTTCAATCCGCATATAAGGCCTTTCATAGCACAGAGACAGCATTGCTCCGTGTCCACAACGACATTCTCACCAATATAGATAATAAACAGTCAACAGTTTTAATACTCCTCGATCTAAGTGCTGCGTTCGATACTATTGACCAGTCCCTTCTGATTAACCGTTTAGCGCTCAGATTTGGAATCCAAGGTATTGCTCTCAAGTGGTTTAGATCTTACCTATCAGGTCGTACGCAATCAGTTAAAATAAATGAGTGTCGATCATCTCCAACTTTGCTAAAATATGGAGTGCCACAAGGTTCCGTTCTTGGACCTGTCTTATTCACTCTCTATACTGCACCTATCGGGGATATAATTCGCCGAAATAATACCAATTATCAATTATACGCAGATGATACACAACTTTATCTGGCATTAAACAAATCCAATGTGGACAATGAAATCGAAAGAATTGAGTCATGTGTTGTGAATATACGCCACTGGATGAAATGTAATTTTCTAAAATTAAATGACGACAAAACAGAAGTCATACATATTGGCAACAATAAAATTTTGGAGTCCGTCCACCTTGATCATATTTCTATTGGTGATGTTAAAGTAAAACCAACGGAATCTATAAAGAATTTAGGAGTATTTTTTGACAGTAACTTTCAATTTAACACTCATATTAACTTGACATGTAAGAAAATAAATTTCCATTTATATAATATTGGAAAACTGCGTCCATTTATTGACATAGACACTACTAAGATGTTGGTTAATGCCTTTGTTTTATCGAACTTGGATTACTGCAACTCTCTTCTGTTCAATTTACCTGCTTTGCAAATCAACAAACTACAGAAACTCCAAAACCGAGCGGCTCGGATCGTAACTCAAACAAAACCACGTGAACACATTTCTCCTGTGCTTAAACAGCTACACTGGCTCCCGGTTAGAGAAAGGATAATATTTAAGATAAATGTCATTGTATATAATATACAGAATAACATTGACTCTCCTAAATATCTACAAGAAAATATTACACCGTACACTCCCTCGCGTTCACTTCGCTCACAGAATGAGAACCTTCTCGTATGCCCTCCAGTGAAAACTAAAAGTGGTGAGAGAACTTTCGCCCATGGTGGCCCAACATTATGGAATAGACTATCAAAAAAGACTAAAAACTCTAAAAACATGACATCTTTTAAGAAATCTCTTAAGACTGAACTATTCAACTCTGTTTACCCTTAGTGTTAATTTATTTTTACCATTTCAGACTTTTATTCGGTTCATTCCTTCAATGTGTTTAAATGTTTATTGTGTCATGGTTTATTTAATCTTATGTATATAGCGCTCTTGAGCAACTAGTTAGTTGGATATTCAGCGCTTTAAAAATAGATTATTATTATTATTATTATTATTATTATGGAACCTCGGTGTTAAATTTGATAAAAACTTTGACATAATTAAACGCTTTCAGAGGTTATTTTTTATTATTACATACCATATGTTATTCTAATTGTGCAATATAAATATATGTTTGTTTTATTTCTTTTTAAACCTTAGTCTCGAGATGTTTTATATTTTGTATCTTTACCATAATGTAATAGCGCCATAGAGCAATCAATATATTGGATTATAGGCGCTCTATAAATAAATTATTGTTATTATTATTAACACCCTAATAAAGGTTGAGTTTATATTTTGTGAAAATCAATCCAAAACTGCCGTGCAAAATGGCCACCCCTTGTTACCTAATACATGTGGTGTAAATATATGGTATATCAAGGTTCTGTACCTTCTGGAGGCTACAATTTTGATTGAGCTTTAAATCCGTGTATATATATATATATAACAAAGATTTTGGTTCCTTTTGATAATTGCTCATATTATAGCATGTATTCCTGGATTATGGTCCCTGATTGTTCGAAAAATCACATATTGTATTGAATTTTATAAAACGTTTAGATATATCACATCAATGAGCATATATATATATATCAGGCTTAACTTCCTGGAATTTAGCCCCTGATTGTCTGAAAAATCATGTGTTTTAGCTTGTGGATTCTCTAGAGTTCACAATTTGTATCCAGTATTAAAAAAAACTCTTGCCTAGCAACTGCTGTTTTTTTTTTAGCTTGTTCTCTATCCATTTCTTGCAAAATGTGGGTGTATCTTGCCTGACAACTGTGTGTTATATTTCAGGCCAAGGTCATCCAATGAAACCATACAGAATAACATTAACCCATGGACTGGTTTTGCATTATGGTTTATATAAGAAAATGAAGGTAACACTATTTTACATGTTTGCTTATTTAAAGGCTTGGATTTTGTCCTTGGCTATATATGCACCTGAAAGAACTTTTTTGTGTCCTTAACTAAAATATTCATTTTCAGTCTTCATGGTACAAACATTTGGGATGATCCGGGATTAAACATTCACTGTATAAGTCTTAGAAATAACTTTTTTCTAATTTACATAATTGGCAGTCTTCTGCCATATTGCAGCGCTACGACAGTCAATTATTCCAATCCAAAGGAAGATAAATCAGCAAATGCCTTAGCTCGATTATTAGCATGTGTGCTCAGAGTATTTATATTATCTTGTCTACTATTTATATGTATAATATTGAGCGTTGTAGTATTGTATCATATTGTCTGTCATTGTATAATATTGTGTTAAAAAAATAAAATTTCCTTTAATTTGTTTTAAATTTAGAAATATGTTTTCTAGGTTTACAGACCATACAGAGCAACATTTCATGATATGTGTAGATTCCATTCAGAAGAATATGTTGATTTTTTACGAAGAATTACTCCTCAGAATGTTCAAGAATTCACAAAATGTTTGAGTATGTTTAATGTTGGAGAAGACTGGTAATTATTTCTTCTGCTCATTATCTTCAAACACACAATGTTAAGAGTTCAATGAAATTTATACTTACACATTGTATGCGTTTTCTTCAACAAAGGGTTTTCAGAAGTATATGCACATAATATCCTGAATCATTACAAATTCTTGCCTGATTAAGATTTTTATACATTTATAGACATAGACTATTAATAAATTTTAATAAACATGCCTGTTTCTCGTTTTACTTTTTGTAATAAAAGGTTTTATTTGTGATATTCAGTCCCGTATTTGATGGTATGTTTGATTTCTGTTCAATGTATACTGGAGCATCTTTAGAGGGAGCTGTCAAGTTAAACAATGAAGTAAGTTTTTGTGTTGGTAATTTATACAATATCTTCCTGAATTACATTGTGGATCAGATTATTTTATTGCAGATGGTAAAACTTCTATATTGGGTATATAAGTAGTGATAGATTCTGTGTCAAATGCCTCATAGATTTATACATTTTTTGTAAAGATTCCTGCTTTTGGTTCCGTAGATATTTTTATGTGGCCACTTTATGTCAATCTATCATTCAATTTCTTGTACAAGTTATAGCCAAGGAGAAAGTCACATTCTGTCATGCAGTATGCTGTTGTCGTTACTATAAGAAGCCAAATTAAAAAAAAAGAGCAACATGACATCATTTATTAACGCACATAAATATTTTCTCCAGGTTAGGAAGTAACTCTATAAAAGAAAGTAGAAATGTACCATAGACTCAATTATCAAAAATGCAACCCTGATAAATGTTACTGGATACGTTCAACAATGTGATGAGATAAATCTAGTGCCTTAAAGGGACAATAACACTCTTGCTGGCTTGGTAGCTCCAGAAAATAAATAATAGCCTTATTCTAAGTACTAGATGTTTTAGTCTCTAACTGTTGTGTAAATTATCCATTACATCCTATTTTACTTTTCCAGAGGGTTCGAAAATATTTTAAAATCACAGTCACATTTGAAAAGGTTTACGTTAGACTTTTCAAATCAATAAATTGACTTTTTCCAATTTTTTAAATTAGGTGTTTTAAAATGAAATTTATATCATCAATTAATTGGAATATTGTAAAATAATACAATTTGTTGACCAGAATGAAGATTTGGAAATATTATTCAGATACAACAAGAGTGTTATTGGGGCTTCAACACTTATGAGAAGTCTTTTAGCTCAGTAATGATCTTTCTCTGATAAAATAAAACACAAAAGTAACCTCCATCCCCCATCAGATATTTAGGAATGATTGTCTGAGAATTAGAATATTTTTTTTTGTATAGCTTACTATTGAATTAAGAATAAGAAAAACAGTATAGCTTAGTCTGTAATTTAATTTCAAATGGAATATTATATGTTTTTGTATTTGATAATGATTGACATATTATTTTTCTGTTAAAAGCATTGTGACATAGCAGTTAACTGGTCTGGAGGTTTGCATCATGCCAAAAAATATGAGGTAATGTTACTTATCAATTATTAAAGAGATCAGTTGAATGTTATTGACCATTTCAAATAGAAGCAAAGTACAGTTGTTTTGCCTGTAATATTCAAATTAGAATAGATTGTACTGATACTGTAGTGCCTTTTTATATTAATCCTTTTACCATTATAATTGTATATACATATTGAATTTCAAATATTTTTTTCCATGTGTTCTAGAAAGTTTGTTATTATTTTTCAGGCATCTGGTTTTTGTTATGTCAATGATATTGTTATAGCTATTTTAGAATTGTTAAAGTAAGTATTGACTCTCCAAAATATTCATTAAAAATGTTCAAAAATAAGAAATGGCGTTGAGACTTTAAATGTTACTTCATCTAGATTATGCAAGGCCTGAGTACGACCCAAAGTTTAATTGCGTATTGTTGCTTGGATTCAGTTTCTTTGTTATTATTATTTATTATAAACAATTAATCTGTTTCACTTTGAGTCTATATAGAAATGAAATGATCTGTAGTGGAGTAAATATACATGTAAGAATGATCACCAACTAAGTTCATTAATATCAAAATCATGATTTAATTACAAAATAGAGGTCAGTATTTGTTTATTAAGAGGATGATAATATCAAAATGTAGATATTTCTTGGATATTGTCTATTATTGACCTCATACATAAGCTGTGTGAAATTGCTTGGTACAAGCTTTTGTTCTGAAATGTGTCAATAACTTGATCGCAGATGGTAGAACAATTGATTTTTAGTTCAAGTGTTTGATGAAAAATCCAATATGTTGCTTAGGATAATAGGTGGTTAGTAGAATAGAATGTATTATAATGTTTACTTGTTCATATCTTATGGAAAATTTATTGGCATATGTGTATTCGAAAATAAAACAAACATAATTATTCATATATAAGACTTTTACAACTAATAGTATTAATGAACATTTAAAGCCTCTTAGTGTCATTTGAGCAATATAAGAATCCATTGCAAATTACAGTATTAATAAAAGTTGAAACTCTAATACAAATATTCGTTGAAAAGTGTTAAATTTTGTTTCATATTTACAAAGATATGATGAATTGAAAGTCTCGTGATATATGTAAATGGTACACTGCCATCTTTACGTTTTCCAAAATCTAATTTATAGGCCTTTTTTCAATTCCATTAAAACCAAGTCTGGAAATTATCTATTGTTTAGATTTTGTTTTCTTGATTTAAATAATCTATCTGAGAACATTTTACTTTAAAACCACTATCACATCAGAATAACAGTTTTTGTTTAAATTTGATGAATTAAATGAACAAATGTAGTTGATGACATCTGTGAAAGGATGAATAAAATTTAATTCAAGATTTATTATTTCTAGATACCATCCTAGAGTTTTATATATAGATATCGATATACATCATGGTGATGGTGTACAGGAAGCATTTTACTTAACAGATCGAGTCATGACAGTTTCCTTTCATAAATATGGAAATTTTTTCTTTCCTGGCACAGGTATGAAGTTTTTAAAAGTATTGATATGCTTTATTTTTGTTTGTTCATCCAGTTTAAACAATTATTCATTTTTAACTTCTTGTCCTAAACTGCTTGAATATGGTGTATATTCAGATTTGCTCAAATGAAGTTGTCTACCCTTGTAGGGGTCTGTCAGTGGCATCTTTGACTGACAGATTTAGGTTATTTTAAAAATCTTTTGTTCCAAGTTTGGTCAAATAAAAATGATGCTGTTGGACACCATACGGTTGGAGCAGGTCAGTGTTACCATAGAGAAGCAAATTCAAAGATATTTTGACCTTTTCTCTGAAGGAGCTGGACAGATTTTGGATGATGGAAATGTGTGATGAACACGGTATACAATAGATTTATTCATGTTATTTGTAGGTGATATGTATGAATGGGGATCAGAAAGTGGTCGATATTATTCTGTTAATGTTCCATTGAAGGAAGGCATAGATGATCAGAGTGAGTAGATTTGTTTTTATATTGGCCATCTATAAGTGATAAACCCAGTACTAGATAGATCTGCAAATGTTTCATCTATCAAAAGTTAAAATAATATATATTTTGCAGGAATGGAAAGTTGATTATGTAACTTGTTAAATAAGTACTTTGTTTCAGCATAGATGAAAGTAATCCTGCTTGTTTTAAAAGTATTTACAATTTTACAGTTTTTTTTTTGTTTGTTTAGTTTCTTGTTACGATAAAATGTTATTTTCTAAAGTGTTATTTTTGTATTTGAACTGAAAATAATCTTTGGTATATGTTACAGCATACATGCAGATTTTTAAACCAGTTATACAAACAGTTGTAGAATTCTATCAGCCTACTTGTGTTGTTCTACAGGTTAGTTAGTATATCTTTACTAAATTACTTATCTATCATTTTCATTGAATATAGTGGTTTATGATCTACATGTTTTATTTTATGATTGGAGTGGGAGGGGCAGTGTTATGGAAGGATAATGTCACCAATATTATTTCAGTGTTCAGGACACAAACTGCGTATGTCAGCAATTCAAAATACGTAGTTTAGTTTATAATAGTTATTTTACATTACGCTTCTCCTATTTGCATTATAGAACTTTATATATTAGTCCATATATCTTATATTATGGTGTCTTTTAATTGGTGCCCTGTTTTCCCTATCTATATTCATATACAATGAACATAAAGCAATATGTTATAATTTTCAGTGTGGAGCTGATTCATTAGGAAGTGATCGATTGGGTTGTTTTAATCTCAGTATAAAAGGTCATGGGTATGTATTTTTACAAGTGATAATTCTCTTAAGAATTAACTTTTTTATTTTTATAAGCCCACATGGGTGCCTGTCAATAAATTCCGTAAATTCCTGGATTATGGACCCTGATTAAAATCGCTTCTTCTTTTAGCTTGTTTGATGTCCATCTCTTGCAAAATGTGGATGTATCTTGCATGCCAACCACTTTGTTAACCTTCTGGTTCGAACAGGGATAGGGGGGGTTGGGATGGCCTAGTGGTCTAGAGTGCCGCGCTTCGTCCTCTAGCTGGCCGGTCACCTCTGGCTTGCGGCTGTGGTTTCGAGCCCTGGTGTGAGCGTATGTGGCATGGAGATAGGGGCGCCTTCTCAACCTCGTGGGTTTCCTCCGGGCAGTCCGGTTTATTCCCACTGATCAAGACACCTATGCGCTAACGAATTATTGAAATAAAATTGAACCATATGTTAGTCCCGAAAAGACCTAGTTTGTGTTGAGTGGGCGTTAAACCCCCTCTCTCTCTCTCTCTCTCTCTCTCTCTCTCTCTCTCTCTCTCTCTCTCTCAAACAGGGATAGAAATAATATAAATTTGTGATAGAGTAACAGTGTATTTTCCAGTCTATCACATCAGCCAGATCTAATGAATAGGTGATACTGGTTTTCTTTCTGCTCTGCAGTTCTGATCAAGATGAATGTTACAATCACTGATTGTGTATAACAGCTGTAATTGCAAAGAGAATTTATTAAGAATGGGCTTCGTTAACATTGATTAGCTTAACCAAGCAAATTTTCTACTGAAATATTTTTCATAGCATCCAGAGCTTTGTGATATTATAAAACAATTAATAAAGATTGAAATAGAACTTGTCCTAGTTATTTATGATGTATTCTTGTCAAATTTATTATATATCTGTTATTATTTCAGTGAATGTGTAAAGTTTGTAAAAGATTTAGGTATACCTATGTTAGTGCTAGGGGGTGGTGGATATACTAAGAAAAATGTTGCCCGGTGTTGGACTCATGAAACAGCAGTACTGTTAGATGAACAAATTAGTAGTGAATTACCTTTCTGTGGTAGGTTTGTTTGTTAATAATTTACAGCAATGGTCACCACGTCATGTACATTCAAGTAGTCATTTTGAGGAGCCACGGGAGCTGAGGGAGTAAGAAACTGACCTGCAAGCCTGTTGACAATGGATTCTTTGTACACATTGGCATGCACATAAAAGAAATCTTGAATCCAATATAAGAGAAGGCCGTTGTCCAGGATACATTTTCCCCATGGCACACTATATGGTGTATGCCCATCTTTATTAGCCCAGTCTGTTCAGAAAAGTAGGATGTTAAACACCATTTCATTTCATTCATTCTTATACTCTGTAGTTTAACAAGCTAATTATGAGCCTATTTGAGAACATATTAATGATATACCATTACCAGAAATCCAGAATTGATGTTACATTACATATGCTTATTAAATGAGTACAACAAATAACCCTTTTATTTTTCAGAATATTTAGAATATTTTGCTCCTGATTTTTCTTTACATCCAGACATATCGACTAAACAGGAGAATCTCAATACAAAACAGGTATCATTAAATTATCTTAGATAGTAATTTCTTTTAACTATATTCATAGTTTTTATATGCCCACATGGAAATGTGGTCGTACATTGCCGTCGCCCCTGTCCGTCTGTCATCCACAATTTCTTATGAATTCTTTCACTAGGGACCGGGTATCATTCAGATTTGATGAAAAAAAGAAAAGAAACTGAGCTTACCATCTAGAATCTAATACACATATCTAGTTAATAAATTGCTGTCCAAAAAGTGTTAAATGGCATCAAGATTCATCAAAAAATGCACAGTTTCTGCTACCCTGTGGTTCAAGAAACACTGTTTAGTTTTGACGATTTAGTTTCATAAACTAGACGACTGATGTCAAAATTAAATGGTGTTTCTTAATGTACACAGTAGCACAAAATGGACGTTTTTTGATGAATCCTCCCACTGCTACAAACCTCTACGCGCAAACGAATCATTGAAATAAAATTAAACCATATGTTAGTCCCGAAATGACATAGTTTGTGTCGAGTGGATGTTAAAAGGACAATCCCGATAAGAACAGAGTCTCAAAAATTAAAGTCTGAGTCTTTATGAAATTTATGGACCAAAATATAGAGGCATGGTGTATTTACCTTGGCTCAAAGTTTCAGCTCAAAATATTGAGTCGTTTTGACGTTAACGTCAACACTGCTTATCCGGACACGTAACCTTTTTAAGATTTTGGGTCAATTTTTTGATTGGGTGACCTAATAATCGATTCCCGTTTCATGAGAGGTCCATATAGTGAATGACCCATGTACTGTACTTGATAACAAAAGGTAAATTTCACCTACATATTATTTTTATAGAAAAAAGTCTGGTTTTATCCAGATACTGTAAAATACAACGGTCTTCATTTCCAGATGAAGACTGTCAGGTTTCAGTTATTTACAAGCATATCACAAATATCGGGTTAGTTGGTCGGCCTTAGGGTAATGGGATATGAAGGATTTTAACACAAAATTAAGCAGTTTTATTCCCCAAAAAGTTATCGCGATTGGCCCTTTAAACTCCTTTTCTTTCTCTCTCTCTTTTTGATGAATCTTAACACTTTTTGGACAGAAATCTATTAAAAAAGATATGTGTATTAGATTCTAGATGGTAAGCTCCATTTCTTTCCTTTTTTTTGATCAAATCTGAATGATACCTGGTCCCTAGTGACATTTGTCATCTGATTGTTTGAAAATGATATGAGTTGTTTATATTAGTGACATGAAGAATCGTATTTAATTTCAATAATTTCCATTAATTTATTCTGAAGTTATGGCCCCTGTTTGACTTTGTTGAACACTATGAGCACTCTAACAACAAAAGTTATCATTTGATTTTCTAAACAGATGTTTGGTGTCTCATATATTACATACAGAGTTACATCCCCTGAAAATTAGTGACAAATTCAGAGATGGTTTAAACAGTATTTATTTCGAGAATATTATACAGTATAAAAGAGCATAAATAATAGGATACAAAAACAAGCCAAGTAGGCTTATATTAATTTGCTTCCTTCAGGTTTGGGTGTATAATTCATGTACAATGTCGAATTATATATGATACAGACAAAAACTAATTACATTGTTTTAGTTATGGTACAATTAAACAAATAAAAAATTGATAAAATAGAATTAATCCATGAATTTTCTTCACAAAAATAAATATTATCATATACATCACAGTTGTAGACAGTATATCAATGTTAGTACAAAATGACACATTTACAGAAGGTATGTCAGAGATTTTTAAGTCCAAGAATTTTCCTTCCAAGCAAATCAGCGTTAACAAACACTCAGATTTTATTAAGAGGACACTACCATTAAACGTTGAGTCATGAAAATTCTCTCTAGTGACTGCATAATACAGATTCTACCGTATGTGTATTTAATTTTCTGTCAGTGTTTTTTTTATAATGATTGCAAAATTTTATGTTATTTCAGTATTTAGATAGTATCAGAATGACAGTTCATGACACATTAAAAAATCTAAGTCATGCTCCTAGTGTTCAAATACAGGATGTCCCACCAGATCTCCTTAGTCTAGAAAATACAGAAGAAACGGATCCAGACGTACGCAATCATCAGGATGAAGTAGACAAACGGTATTATTTATTCATTTTATTATACTAGACACATGAGTGGGTGGGAATGGCTTATACAAGCCGTCAGTTTCTTCCCACAATTGAATGTGGCAAGGAGTGAGGTCAGCTGCTTAACCTCTTGGCTTTCGTTATGATTTTCTGTTGTCTTCTCATTACTGAAGGGCCCTGTGTGGATGAATTCGGTGGTTCTCTAAACTGAGCAGTCGTAAAAGAAATTAATTTTAAATAATGTGGGGTTTTCTTGTATTAGGAAACAACAAAATGCTTTTGTTGTATCAATACTATCACAAAATGGATCTTTGTATAAAGGATCAATTTACCAGAAATGGTCTGCCACATTAGTAGAATCAAGTTATTGTTTCATGAAATATAGAAAAACTATTCGTGAAATATACAATCAAATAAAATAAAAACTATTATCTGTCATTTTCGTTGTGATTTTCCTCCTACATTTTAAATGAATACCATTCAAATATCAACCGAATATTAGTTTTCTTTTTTATCAGTTTTTGACCTTAATTGAATGTACTTCTGATTATCAATCGAATATAAATTCTTCAAATTTAGCAGCTTTGGTGAAACTTGAAATATATCTTTATATCCCAAATATCTGTGGGCATATGGTTCTTTTCCTGACAAACTATCTTTAATGCATTGTATTTAACCCTGGGTTTTTAGCCAATTTAATTTTATCTATATTTCAGGGTTGAACCAGCTAATGAATTCTATGATGGAGAGAAGGATAATGATAAAGAAAGTGATGGATTTATTGATGTTTAATCAAAATAATGTTTGTCTTTAATGGCAGCTTATATCATTTCATGAAAAAAATAATTAATGTAGCAACATTGTAAATATATCATCATCCAGTCACATATTTAATGTTCTATGTATTTCAGTTTTCATACATTCATTGTTAAAATTGATGTCACTATCCCATACTCCCATTCCCCCATTTACTCATAATTACTAGTACTAAGGTACATCGAACAGCAAAATTTCTAATAACATATTACTGTTTTAATATGTTTTTTTGTTGATAATATAAAAAAATTAGGGAAGATTACGCAATCCAAATGTATAACTAATGTGAGACTAAATGTCTCTGATCGTCATTTGCAGGATTTTTCAGCCTGTGTAAACTACAATATTTTGAAAGTTGAATCTCTAAAATAAATATCGGTCCAAAAATGGTTCAATTCTCTTCTGTATTTACACATGAATTGAATATTGATTTGTCACTGCAGACTATAGAATATAGTAACAAATCAGCCAGCACCACTTAAAATTTTCGCTGAAATTGTTTGAAGGGCCTTCTTTTATTCTGGTTGTAGATCATCTACTGTCAATCTGAGCAGATCTTAGCCGGGACAAATTAGATATTGTCTGAGAAATGCTAATGACGATCGCCGCCTTTAGTCTTTTACAACAATTTGTATTTTATCTACAAACTATTTGTCTTGACTTATATACAAAAGTTTTTTTTATCTCTTTAATAGGTACTATATACTGACAATTTAAAACATTTGTTATTTCTAATTGATAATTACCTCTATTAATGCATATGATGTCTGCATGAAAAAGAAATTTCATTATTTAAAAGGTTTTAATTGTCTTGTATGGATGTTTACAAATATATAATGACCTCACATGAAGGTTTTTAAACAATCTTTGGAAAGAAAAAATCATGTAAAACATTAATGTAGTAAAATCAATGTACAAATTTTATCGTTTTTGTTCTTGAAAGGAAACTAGAGTTGTTTTTTTTGTTTTGAAGTGGAAGGGTCTGTTTTGATTAGAATAGATATTCTGTCTTATTGATTTAGTGTCATATCGGTACGAGATTCATCTTATCGCATTGTATGGCGTATGCCCATCTTCCATTAGCCCAGGTTAGGTGCAAAAGAGTAGGACGTTAAATCCCATTTCATTTCATTTCCACTCTTATTTCAATATTGGAAACTTGCTTTTCCTGTAGACCCACACTTTTTTTTACACGTCCTGCCTGGGATTTAAAACTGGAGATTCTAGTCCAGTTTCCTTAATCAGTTGTCCCTCAAGATGACATGTGACCTTCATTGTAGTTGTAGCACACATATTAAACACAGTCTGATCTTACATCATCTTTCAATCACAAATGGAAAACACAAGTTTCTCAAATCATCTCTAAATCCCCAGTCATTGGGGAAAATGACAGTATTTTCAGTCTATTTTTATACGCCCACATGGAAATGTGGTCGTATATTGCCGTCGGTCCGTCTGTCCATCGTCCACAATTTCTTGTGAACGCTCTAGAGGCTAAAGTTAATCTCCGACTGACTTGAAATTTATACACGGTGTTTAAGGTCGTGAGACGAAGAAGCCTATTGATTTTCAGCGATATCCGATAATTACTACCAGAGTTATGACCCATGATCACTTTGAAAAATCTTGTGAACGCTCTAGAGGCTATAGTTAATATCCGATTGACTTTAGATTTATACATGAGTGTTTAAGGTCATGAGATGAAGAAGCCTATTGATTTTCGGTGATATCCGATAATTACTACCAGAGTTATGACCCTTGATCACTTTGAAAAATCTTGTAAACGCTCTAGAGGCTAAAGTTAATATCCGATTGACTTTAAATTTATACACAGTGTGTAAGGTCATGATAGGAAGAAGCCTGTTGATTTTCAGCAATATCCGATAATTCCTGCCCGAGTTATGACCCTTGATCACTTTGAAAAATCTTGTGAACGCTCTAGAGGCTAAAGTTAATATCAGCGATATCCGATAATTACTACCAGAGTTATGACCCATGATCACTTTGAAAAATCTTGTGAACGCTCTAGAGGCTATAGTTAATATCCGATTGACTTTAGATTTATACATGAGTGTTTAAGGTCTTGAGATGAAGAAGCCTATTGATTTTCCGTGCTATCCGATAATTACTACCAGAGTTATGACCCTTGATCACTTTGAAAAATCTTGTAAACACTCTAGAGGCTAAAGTTAATATCCGATTGACTTTAAATTTATACACAGTGTTTAAGGGCATGAGACGAAGAAGTCTGTTGAATTTCAGCAATATCCGATAATTCCTGCCAGAGTTATGACCCTTGATCACTTTGAAAAACCCTGTGAATGCTCTAAAGGCTAAAGTTAATATCCGATTGACTTTAAATTTGTACACAGTGTTTAGGGTCATGAGACGAAGAATCCTATTTGATTTTCAGTGATATCTGATAATTTCTGGCACTTGATCACTTTGAAATATCTTGTGGACAAAGGCCTTGAGACAAACCATCAAAACTATTCTAATCATTTCTGATAATTATTTAATGGGCTATTACTCGTAATAAGATTATCATGTGTTGTAAATAGTAAATGTTCTCCTTACTGATAAAAGAAACAATATGCAACAACCTTTGTTGACTGCCCGGACGACTTAGCTGTTGTGGGCGTGTGTTTCGTTGCCTGGCAACCTATCTTTAAATTTTGTCCAGTCCAGGCACAACCAACAAGTAAACAGAGCATAATGAAAATATTGAGAGGCCTTGGAAGTTCTTTGGTTAGTCCTTATCAAATTTCAAGGAATACTTAGAACGCCAAGGCACAAGGCAAGTGAAATACCTTTGAAGACATGTGCAAGAACAATTTCCCTGGTAAACTATTACCGAACTATGGTGATATTTCAATTCTCCCAAATCAAATCAACATCATGAAAATTAGGGTTAGCCATGATCTTATGCTGTGCCAAACTGAATACACATGTCCACCTATCCGTGACAGGTGGGCCTAAGCTCATTAAAAAAAAGTGGACCTAAGCCTATAAAGGAAATCAAACATTTGCCTTCTGCTTTGGTCTGAAATGCTTGGAAAATAAGTTTGCGGTTGTCAATTTTCAAAATTTTCCTGGGTGGAGAACCCGCCTCGGACGTGCATGCCCACTATTGACGTGCAATCGCCGCTTGGGCCTTGGTCAATGACCTGACAGGTGGGCCTTCGGCGCACCAATCTGGCCCTGATCTTATGTCACATAATATTAAACAATACATAATAAATAAATGTGTATTTGATTATTTACATATAATACAATAGATGTATATATTCAGTCATACAAAAATATACAAGAGACATGTAAATAAATTAACAGTCAAACATAAATATATTAACACCATTTTACATGTATAGCTTATGACAATGCCTAGACCTACAGAAGCTCGTTTGTAATTAGTGACACATGAATAGACCTACTCGACAGAAGATATAATTACAAAATGGAATGGGAATAAATAAATTATGACTGTCACATCAAAAAAAAATCCTGGCCAATCACAACTTCATTCATTTTTTTTTTGGAGCAAGATTAGACAGAAATTTAGTTAGAAAAATTCTTTGAATGAGGCACAATAATCTTATCTAGACTCTTTAAAAATCTGTTTCACTTCAAAATTATGAAAGCAAGTTATGACAAAATGGTAGTAAAATAACCTGAGCACAATCAAATGGTGTAGTTCATGTAAACTCTTGATAAAGGCAGATTTTTTAATATGTATCCCCGAAGTGTTGTATCAGATTAATCATCATCATCACTCCAAGTATCTGTTGTAGCAGCAATTCTTTTAGTAAAACTATGTTTGTCTTTTGTTTTACTGTCTGTTTTAAGGAAATCATCGTAAGCATGATCAGTTTGTGGAAGCCAAACTAGTACATTCCTATCATTACCTCCACTGTATAATTCTTGTCTATCGTGATGAAAAACACAACAGTTCACTTGATTATAATGCCCTCTTAATGTTTTGATTTGATTACCTCCATGCAGATCTAACATAGTTAAATTACTGTCATCAGGTACGAAAATTACATCTGGACATGCCCCAGATGATAATGAAAATTTGATTGATTTCCGTCCATCATTTTCAATATTTCCATAATTTACTAATGCATTTTTCCCTGTAGTAGTGTTCCATAATCTTAACCTGCTATCTGTGCCAAATGTAACTAAATGGAGACCATCTGCTGTAAATGACAAACCATTCACCCGACCGTTATGGGCTGTTTTAACTGCAAATAATAAAAGTAATAACATTAAGTTCTACAGTGGATATACATGTACCTTAAAAACCACACAGATATTCTCCTCCTAAATATGTGTATCTACACAAAATATGGTTTACTTATAATATTGTAAATGATTACGGGTAATTTTGAATTCTATCATCTTTTAGCAGAAGGTATGCGAGTTGCATGTGCCACTACTCCTGGTATTTAGATCATTCAATTGAAGACAGCACAATAAAATACAAGCCTTGTTATTAAACTTAATAAGCACATTTTTTACAAGAAAACTTATAAAGTAATAGTTTTACTTTTATTGGCAGCAGATGCAGCTTCACCGTTGTGCTGATCAAGAGACATCAAACATCCTTTAGCAGTTCTGATATCCCATAATAAAACTCCATTATCTGAACTGGAAAAAAAAAATCATTCATGATAATGTTTTTCATTTATCAGTGCCACACTGTCTTAGTAGAAACCAGTGATGTGTACGGTACTCAGATGTACACATTAAGATTTGTGCTTTTGACTGCAAATACTTCTCTAGTAGAAATATGTTCGTTGGGTGTGTCCTAAATAGCAATATTGACTAGACTAATAGTAAGTGCAGGAGGACCGCACTACACGCAAAACAAAAACCTATAAGATTAACCCAGCGGAAAATATCAAATCAAGTGAATGGATCCGGGGGCATCCACTGTCCTGTAAAGTCCCGGGCCTGTTATGGTACAGGCTTGACTAAAAAATGATTTGCAAAAGTAACAGAAATAGAGTTCAAATTACATTTTAGTGTTATTTATATTATATAAATTTTATTATACATACCTTCCAGATGCTAAAATAAATTCATCCCTTGTTGACCATTGGACACATAATACGGCTGCTTTGTGACCTTTTAACATTTGTGTAGATGATCCAGCTCTTAAATCAACAAGTTTTATAGTTGACTTATCACAACCAGTAGCTATAAGACTATGTTTTGTAGCTATTGGTGACATATGATGACTGTAAACAATACCATCAAAACTATATGTATCTGCTGGCTGAAATATAAAATTAACTCCTGTAACAAACGGTGCAATCACTGCATCCATGAAAGAACAAATTAAGAGTTCACAATTAACATGGACTAATATGGCTGCAGAAAAGTGATGAATGAATGTTTTCTAAACTTATAAGTTATCATCTTAAAGATTAACCATATTATAAATCAACTTGGCCTTGTTGTTGCTGCTTAGAAAACCATGCTATGTGTCTTATCTTATACTAGTTATTGATCTGATCTTAATCTTGAAATACACATAAACAATAAGGAGAAAACATTATAAGCAAATATTTTTCAAAACCTTGGTGGATTCAATGTATTTTGATAAGATGAATCAGCTCTTTCAATAATTGGTCCATAATAAATGTGCTTAAAAATAATAAGAATATATCAATACATGGACAGTACTACTTACAACCAGTGTATTTGTGTCCCATATTTTTAGCTGTTTATCAGTACCACTTGTTGTAAATAAACCAGTATCCAATGGATACCACTGAACTGTCTCTATGCTTTTTCGATGAGCATTGTTGTCAGAATTGGGTATATGGCAAATCTGACGACAGGTAAATTTTGTTTCTCCTTGGAAATTTTCTAAATCATGAATAACTATGCCACCATTTGATCCACCAGATAAAAGACTACAAAAAGAATGTTACAAAATACAATTTGATTGTGTTGAAACTTCAACCTTGTAAATACAATTTTTGCTTATATGTGATTAGCAAATTCATTTGCATGTACTGAAGAGGCCAGTAATTCTAAAAGAAATAGTCGAATAAAACTGAGCTGAAGCGTTAGCATGTAAAATCGATTCTTCAACAGGCATTGCACTCCTTTTTTTTTTTTTTTACATATTGTCAAGTACGACATGGTGTATGCAAATATATATACGCCACGGATAGAAGGCCAGACTCCTGTGATTACACCGTGACTGTTGTAATAAATAGGAGTAAGACTTCTCTGGAGTACAAATCATTAGTTTAATTTTATAACAAAACATAACGATCAATCACTGTTATCCATTAAAGTTTATTAAACATACTATCTGTTTTCAATGGTATCAATGTTTAATGAATTTATTCCACCCAGTGAGTCAATCCGTTCTACATCTCTGTGTTTACTCAGATCTAAACTGAATATTCTTCTTGTTATTTCAGCTCGCCTCAAGAGAAAAGGGTTAGTAGAACCCGATTCACGGCCAGCTAAAAAGCTTAACATTTCATTACTATCAGATATGTATCTTCACAGAAGGAAATCTGTATGAATTCATGATGGTGCGATTATTACAAACGATTACAAAATATTGAAATTGGATTTACTCTTTCATACAAAGGAAAGAAAGGTATGGAATCGTGCAAATTTGTGTCCATGATTACTAACAAATCGAGACGATTTAATAGATTTATATTTACAAATCGAAGTACTGACATTTTCATATTAGTTTTATTGATACTTTGCATGAAGGAAAATATAAACTAAAGACTGCTCTTCGTTCTGAATCATTTGTGCATTCTTTAGTTATATTGTCTGTGGATCGTTTCGGTTATTATTTTCACAATTTTTATTCGCCGTTCAAGGGGAGACTACTCTAACCCGAAAATCTACAACACGTGAATATAAAAATGTCAACAAACTCTCTGAATTACGAAGGATGCAATTTCTTTCGACAAAGATTAATTCTAGCAACATTAAGCGGTAGAACTGTGAAAATAAAGAAAATAAGGTCCAAAGAGGATGACCCAGGTCTCAAAGGTAATATTAAACTAAAGGTTATATATGTTTAGTTAATCTCAAAATGACCAAATTGTGTTGACAAATCTGAAATCAAATATTTATACTCTCAATCCCTGTAATGCATATTGTCTCTTGCTTGGTAATGTACTGCCTGCTATAAGGAATATTGGTATTGTTGGCTGATCTGACCATTTTTTGGGCGGCCCTTTTTCACAAAGATGGTATCAGAAATGAAAAATATCTTTGAATACCTGCATGGTAACAATAGTCATAATACTAATAGTGTGATGTTGATGGTGATGGTGTGTTACTAATAAGTTAGATAACAAAAATCTTATCTCTCAACCCTCTGTGTTTCGAGGTAAGAATTGGTCCCATTACTATTAACGTGGCAAGTGCGGGTATGAAATACATCGTTGCATTTTTAGCGCAATTGATAACATTATCAAAACAACGACTGATTATTGTTATTTTTAATATTTCTGACACACCCAACTACAATTACGAATATAATCCTACTGGAAATGGGTACAATCATCGCATTTTAAATCAAGGCGTTTGTTGTTCGTTACTAGAAAACCATCTTTGAAAGCCGTCTGTCATTAAGAGAAGCCATTTAGAGGCGATAGTTGTGTCACCGCATTGGCCCCTGTAAGTTTAATAAGTCATAATAGTATAAAATTGTTTAATATTTAAGATGTTACATGTATTAATAAAAAACAAACACAACAGCATATGTTAACGTTTTTAGCTACGTTCTCGTAGCTAGTGGTGTGTGAGAATGAGTAAGGGGAGATTAAACCCTAACCTATAAAAGAGAAAGGATCAAAGAGAAGCAAAATGAAAAGACGAATGAAAAAAGTAGTCAGATCAACCAACAGCCCCGAAATATGAATATTGAATGAGCATAGTGATGTTACACTGTAACAGTTACAGAATCAAAGAATGAAAATATACTGTACTAATGTAGTGTATATTTATTATTGATTAGTAAGGATATTACTTTCACATGGTTTAAATGATCGTTTTTATATCCAGTGAATAATACTGATTCATTTTCTTTTATTTACAGATTTTGAAGCAAGTTTTATTAGACTTTTAGATACATTGACAAATGGATCCAAAATAGTTGTTAGTGAAACAGGTATTTGAGTACAAGTGTCTTAATAATGTAATTAGCATATAGAACTCATAAATGTTATTTTTTTTTAACCTGATGTAGAAATGATTTGCTTTTCCATTTGAGAGAAAATAAAAAGATTTCAGTCTGTTTTTGTGTGAAATAGCTTTATTTAATGTCCACTTCAACTTTTTCTAGGTACTAATCTTTTATATCAGCCAGGAATTCTTATTGGTGGAAATTTCGAACATGAATGTAATCCTCAAAGATCCATTGGCTATTTTCTAGAAGCAATAATAGCATTAGCACCATTTACTAAGAAACCAATTAAAGCCACACTACGAGGTGTCACAAATGACCAGATTGATCCCACTGTAAGTTATGTCATTTAAATACATATTAGAATACAGTACATCATACATCAATGTAGTAGATTAAGGACTTTATGATTTGATGAGATTTATGTCATTAATAATATTCTAAGAACGATAAAATAATGCTACATGCACTTTTCATATGTTATTTAGATGTACATTCCATTATTAAGCTCTCATCTTCCTGCTATTTTCATCAGTTAGTGTACAAATCACAAGTTTGCATTATTCATGTTTACACCACATCTAAGTAGGTCAGTGCTTGAATTTTTATAAAAGGGTGAATTTAAATTAATTTTGAAATGGTATTATTCAAAACTACATTTACATTTATTAATTTATTTTATTAGTGAAAGTACAAGACAAAAATATACAGGTATTTATTTTTACAGGTAGATCTGATTCGGTTAACAACACTGCCAACATTAAAAAAATTTCTTGGTACAGACGAAGGAGTTGATATCAAGGTATATATTTATTTGAATCTGCTTGGTTCCATTTGTTATATATCTATAGTGGGGTCGGGATGGCCTAGTGGTCTAGAGTGTCATGTTTCGACCTCTAGCTGGCCGGTCACCTCTGGCTTGTGGCTGTGGTTTCGATCCCTGGTGTGAGCGTATGTGGCATGGAGATAGGGGCGCCTTCTCAACCTCGTGGGTTTCCTCTGCTAGACCCCTACGCGCAAGCGAATTATTGAAATAAAATTAAACCATATGTTTGTCCCGAAATGACCTGGTTTGTGTTGAGTGGAGGTTAAACCCTATTTCTCTCTCTCTCTCTCTCTCTATATATATATATATATATAATAAAATATAGGTAAATACAACTCCCAGTTAATATATATATAAACTAAATTAAAGAAAGACACCAAAATACTAATTTGACAGTTAGCGCTTTCTGTTCGTACTGAACATCATCAGACCATTTTTATTTATGAAGAATTACGTAGAACAATAGACGCAACGTCATGACGTTACTATAAATATATCAAATACACCATAAAATATTATTTACACATTTTTACATTTAGTAAATTATCACTAAAAAGAGAATTACTTCATCTCTTATTATAGTATCCGTTTATTTAATTCGGGTTTGTACTTTTTGATGAAATAATTTTCTTTACATTCAAGTAAATCATTATTTAAAAAATTCAATTTGTACAAGGGAAATACATTAAATTTTCCACCTCCACATGTTTCGATGTGTGCACTTAAAGGTATCGTTCGATTACTGGGTATCTTAATTTGAGATCTATGAAGGTTCATTCGAAGGTTTAGTTGACCTTCTGTTTTACCAATGTATTTCCCTTTACAGCCATAGCATATGATGAGATAAATTACATTTTTTGATTTGCATGTCATGCTTTGTTTTACATGAAAATCATTGGATTCATTTATTTTAATGGAGCTTCCTTCGACTATCATATTACAAGTTAAACATCTTTCATCCCCACATTTGGAAACAACAGGTTGTTTAGTTTCTAAATCAAATTTTGAGGAAGTGAGAATTCGTCTCAAGTTCGGGGGTTGTTTTAGACTGTTGACCACATTTGTTTTGTTGATAATATATTTAAGTTTTTCACTTTTAAATAACTGTGGTAAATGTGATCTAATTATGTCCATACCCCGTTCTTGAGAAGGATTATGTGTTGCAACTAAAGTCAAAATTTCATTTTGTTTACCTAAAACTTTAGGTTTTCTTAAAATTTCCTGATCTATTTTTAATGCTTGTTTAATACCATTTTCTATTAAACCAAAAGGATAGTTTTGATTTTGAAGGAATTGTTTTAATTCTTGTAACCTTATGAGTTTTTTCTTTTCACATGATACGATTGTACAACTTCTCCTAGCAGGATTAAACGGGATGTTTCTTTTTGTATGTGAAGGGTGACATGAATTGAAATCTAAATACTGGTGCGTGTCAGTAGTTTTATAATATAGATCCGTTGTAATGTCCCCATTTTCAGATAATGTTATCGTTACATCTAAAAAGTTAATTGATTTAAAGTTTTTTTCTATTATAAAATTTAAACTTTCATTTAGTGAGTTAAGCATGAGATATAATTCATTTAATAAAACATTATCCTTAACAAATATGATAAAGCAATCATCTAAGAAACGTTTCCATGAATGTTCAATCTGTAATTTTAATTCCAAACCGAAACGTTCTCCAATATTAGTGTACCAAATTTCTTCAAGGTAGCCTAGTGTTAAAGTCGCGTATGTTGGGCCTATTTTTGTTCCCATAGCCACACCTTTAATTTGTTCGTAATAGTGTTTATCAAAATAAAAAATGTTATTGGAAATGACTAACGTGACTGCATTTATGATAAAAGTATTGGAGAAATGTGTGGGTATTTCGGATTCGAATCTATCGAGCCAGAAATGTATAGATCTTATGCCCAGTTCAATTTCAATATTGCTATACAAGCTTTCAACATCAAACGTGACAAGCACGCTATTTGGTTCAGCTTTACTAGGTAAATTACATAAGAAATCTATATCATCCCGTATGTAGCTCTTGATGTGCTTACATAGAGGTTTGAGAATAATGTCTATAAAATTACTTAAACGTTGTGTTGAGCTATTTGGTCCACCTACAACCGGTCTAAATTTCAAATCAGTAGGGTCTGGAATGGTAATCACTTCCTGTCTTTGTTCCATTACTGCATTTCGAATTTCCTGGCTTTTATGAATCTTTGGTAATCCATAAAAATATAACATAACATTATCTGAAAATGGGGACATTACAACGGATCTATATTATAAAACTACTGACACGCACCAGTATTTAGATTTCAATTCATGTCACCCTTCACATACAAAAAGAAACATCCCGTTTCATCTTGCTAGGAGAATTTGTACAATCGTATCATGTGAAAAGAAAAAACTCATAAGGTTACAAGAATTAAAACAATTCCTTCAAAATCAAAACTATCCTTTTGGTTTAATAGAAAATGGTATTAAACAAGCATTAAAAATAGATCAGGAAATTTTAAGAAAACCTTAAGTTTTAGGTAAACAAAATGAAATTTTGACTTTAGTTACAACACATAATCCTTCTCAAGAACGGGGTATGGACATAATTAGATCACATTTACCACAGTTATTTAAAAGTGAAAAACTTTTAAAATATTATCAACAAAACAAATGTGGTCAACAGTCTAAAACAACCCCCGAACTTGAGACGAATTCTCACTTCCTCAAAATTTAATTTAGAAACTAAACAACCTGTTGTTTCCAAATGTGGGGATGAAAGATGTTTAACTTGTAATATGATAGTCAAAGGAAGCTCCATTAAAATAAATGAATCCAATGATTTTCATGTAAAACAAAGCATGACATGCAAATCAAAAAATGTAATTTATCTCATCATATGCTATGGTTGTAAAGGGAAATACATTGGTAAAACAGAAGGTCAACTAAACCTTCGAATGAACCTTCATAGATCTCAAATTAAGATACCCAGTAATCGAACGATACCTTTAAGTGCACACATCGAAACATGTGGAGGTGGAAAATTCAATGTATTTCCCTTGTACAAATTGAATTTTTTAAATAATGATTTACTTGGATGTAAAGAAAATTATTTCATCAAAAAGTACAAACCCGAACTAAATAAACGGATATTATAATAAGAGATGAAGTAATTCTCTTTTTAGTGATAATTTACTAAATGTAAAAATGTGTAAATAATATTTTATGGTGTATTTGATATATTTATAGTGACGTCATGACGTTGCGTCTATTGTTCTACGTAATTCTTGATAAATAAAAATGGTCTGATGATGTTCAGTACGAACAGAAAGCGCTAACCGTCATATTAGTATTTTGGTGTCTTTCTTTAATTTAGTTTATATATATATATATATATATCTATATCTATACTTTATGCGTCATCTGGCAGTCAAAGGAACACAATCGCAGATTTCATTGCAAGATATGTATAACCTTAACTGATGTCAGCTATTTAGTTTGATTTGATTGAACTAACATGATTCTGAAACCAATAATTTAAATGAAATCAAGGTGGTAGTTGGTCTGAGAAATCTATTTTGCAGTTTCAGTGTGACATAGTAACCTTGTGAAGTATTAACAGTATCCTGTAATACATATTGATATATGGAGTATTTCTTGCATTTAATTTTAGATCAATAAACGTGGGGCAGCTCCTGATGGTGGGGGAGAAGTTCTCTTTACATGTCCATGCAGACAGAAATTACGACCTATACAATTCATAGAACCTGGAAAAATAAAACGAATCAGAGGAATAGCGTATCCTTTTATTTTAAGTCTTACTGGCTTGGCTTAGTAATATAGGTATTACTTAGTCTTAAAGGATTTGTGAATAGCGATAACATTAATTAATTTTGAGTTGAAAGTAATGTTTTGATAATTTGATACTTAAACATACATTATGCTAGAGGTAAATCTGCCAGTATTGCAGGGTTATTTTAGGCCTGAAATGTTATAGAAACTATTAATTAGACAATATTATTAACATGAAAAAACCATAGTCAACTCTCGCTGTTCTATTTTCTTTCGATTGAATCTGATCTGCTGTTTCAACGTCCATTGATGCTTAAAGGCAAAAAAGGATATTTGAGACTTTGTTAATTATCGTGACAGCAGCAACAATGACAATCAAGGTTACAGTGATTTTTAAATAAGACTTTCTTGGCTTAGAGAGAAGCAATTTGATTGAAATTTTCAGTATATTCCATGACCATCATCCAGTTTTAAACTATTATAGTGAGAACTGCCAGCTCTAATCTTCCATAATGTATCTTTAAAAAAGTTTTTTTATATATATATTATGATTTACTTAATGAAACCAAGTTGGGCAGCTCGTGTATCTCCAGCTGTAACCAATAGAATGGTAGATTCTGCTAGAAGTATACTGAACAAATTTTTAACAGACATATATATTTATACAGACCATGTTAAAGGCAGTCAATCAGGAAAGTAAGTTATAGATATTAAAATATCTGTCAACAATATATCCTTTGTGATGTAATTGTAATCTTATATTTGATCATGAAATATTCTACTGATCATGATTATGGAATGCTCTTGTGTTTCCTGTATGTAAATTCATCCTTTTGTTTTTATTTCATAGATCACCAGGATTTGGATTAACATTGGTAGCAGAAACAACAAATGGGGCTTTTTTAGGGGCTGAAAGGTCATCAAGCGCAAGAGGATCAGGGGATCAGCCATCTGTTCCTGAGGATTTAGGGAAAGAAACAGCTAAAAATTTATTAGAAGAAATATATAGGGTTAGTGGTTCATTATTGTTGGTATTTGATCTACTTATAAACCGTCATTCAGGGGAAATTTTAACAGAGCCTGATATGAAAACTGACTGATATTGTTACACTTAGTTTTGTATTGTCTTATTGCCAACCAACAGTCTTTGCCACAACTATCCCAACAAGTTACATAACTTTATATTGCATGTATGCTCTCCAATATCCTATTTGAGAGCAAATAGACTATAATTTTACCAAGACTTCCAAAGAATTTTATTTATGAGATAAACACTTCCAGGTTTTACATTTAGAGGAGTGTTATTGTCCAACAGATATGTCCTGAGATCATTTTATCATAAAGATTCTCAAAGGGACAGTTGTTTATCATTCCTTTCAAATTAAAATTATATTATCACATTAAACTTTGTGATATCTAGCAAATGATGTCCACACCTAGAGGATATTTTACTTCATTGTACAATGTTGTTATTTTAGGGAGGTTGTGTAGATTCAACTAATCAAAGTACAACAGCGTTATTTATGGCATTAGGGCAGCAAGATGTGTCAAAAATGTTAATAGGAGAACTGACACCTTACACGTAAGTTTATAAGTTGAATAATTGTCAAACAAAGAAATATTTTGAAGGACCACAAAACAATAGTGAATCTGTCTCCCACGGACTTAGATTTGTAATCAAAAAAATATAATTTTCCTAGAGTTGTTTTAAAATACTGAAAGCCCAGACTGTTAGTTAATTTAATGTTAATTGTAGACAATCCAAAGCTATAATTTTAGAGTTTCTGTTTGTGTACATCAAGAAAGTGATGGTACTGAATAGTTTTTATACGCCCACATTAAAATGTGGTTTTATATTGTCGTCGCCCTGTCCGTCCGGCGTCCACACTGTGGACACTCTAGACGCTAAAGTTAATATCCGATTGGCTTTAAATTTCTACCCAGTGTTTAAGGTCATGAGACGGAGAATCCTATTGATTTTCAGCGATATCCAATAATTAGTGCCAGAGTTATAGCCCTTGATCACTTCAAAAAATCTTGTGGATTCTCTAGAGGCCGAAGTTAATATCCGATTGACTTTAAATTTATACACATTGTTTAAGGTCATGAGAGGAAGAAGCCTTTTGATTTTCAGCAATTTCCGATAATTAGTGCAAGAGTTATGGCCCTTGATCATTTTTTTTTATATTACAGAATTCAATTTTTACGACATATACAAGATTTTTTTCAACTTATGTTTAAAGTTGATCCTGTGCCAGTCCCTGAGGAAGAAGAAGAATTAAATACAGGAGGAGAGAAATTATTATTAACTTGTGTTGGTGTAGGATATTCTAATGTTAGTAAAGCTATTTTATAGAGAAATTTTCTTGTTTGTTATTATTCTTACAGCAAATTGGGAGCACCATCACTCGGTAAACCTCAGCAGATTCCAGAACTACTTTCTAGTTCCCGGGTTACCAACGGCGGGGCCCATGACGACACCTTTGAAAAATGTTTTTATCTTTCAAGTTTATCCGATTTTCTTAAAGAAAAGGTCAAGTTTGCACTGACAATTCTACACACCCTTCCATACTACGCAATTTTGAGAACTTCTTTCTAAAAGCGGCAAGTTTTCCTAATAAGTAAACCGGCGCCGCATCACAATTGTATAGGTGTATGTACATATCACTGAGCACCATTTCTCAGATAAACAACTTTCCACTAAAATGTTTCAAAACGTATGCTACCACCAGCTGTGTTAACCAGACAAAATAAAATAATTGTCACCATAATCCTGTATATCACAGTGTTCTATAGTACTGAAGTATTTTTCTCTTATACAATGATAACAAATTCTAAGACAATTGAATAATTCTAAGACAATTGAATAATTCTAATCTTGATCAATCAATTCTAACTTGAGATATTACTGTATTAAATATACACCACCATCTTTACACATCTGTGTTTTTAAAGTAATAATAATTCTGGTAACAAGTCAGCCAATTTTGGAAGTTCTTTTATCATACCATAATTCTTCTCAACTGACATCACATCTGCATATAATTTATACTGAGTCACTTGATAATATTTTTTTGGAACAGAAAAAGTCAATTGCAGTTAAAATAATTTATTGCTAATTATCCATAAAATTGCATCCAAGTCAAGAATTAATAAATGCATAAGGTAAAACAACTAGGGTTTTCTTGAATTGATCAATGTCTGTTATAAATGTTCTATCCGGTTCACCCTGACCTTTAAATACCAGATTATCACATGATATAACCATACCATCTATATTATCTATATCATCATCAGTACACATCTTTTTATCTGTATCATCCTTATTACCTTCAACCTAAAAAAAAAAAAACACCAATAAACTAATCATCAGTATCAGCATCCTAGTGTTGTTAAACTTGTTCCTAGTCCGGATCATACATCTTGTGCACAAAGATTGGTGATCAGGGAAATACTGATGTAAAACTATTTATTTTTTAAATGAAATAGGCTCGTTTATGGGGTAGTGGACTACATGCAGGCAAGTGTGCCAACATTCTGCCAAATAAATCGATACAAAATAATATTAAGCAAAACTCTTGTAGCTAAAAAAAAGTTAATATGATGATGTGCAAGAAGATCTGAATCATGCTAAAATTTATGTCTTCTCCATTTTGTTGTTAGGAATTGTTTTATCTGATTAATCCCTACAAACATCAATAAGATCAAAACATGTAACCATGTTTTTTCTTGCCAGTCTATTGAGGACAGAATACCTCATTGTGCCTTTTCTGTCCTTTGGCATGGCATTAATCATTTTGAATATCAGACCTTTATCAATATAACACTATAATAATAACATTGTAAGATAAAAAGGATTTAACGTACTTGTATACTGAGTTTTCTTTGTGTGTTATTAATATATTGTTGATACCAGTTTATAACTTCCTTTTGAGTTAACTTTTCCAACAGAGCAATCTAGAAAATCAAATTGATAACAGATAATAATCAAATGCCTAGTTCAAGGGAAAAAACCCAGAACAAAAGCCAACTTTATTGACATGATGGTTATAAAATCAAAGGACATTAAAGTTTACCTCTTTCTCTCTTCTATCAAAAACATAATTTTCTCGACTAATTTCTCTCCAGAGACGCCCTGTTTCCTCTTCCAAACTAACTTCTGCTAGTTGTTTAGAAGTTATAACAGATTTCACCTACAAATAAAGATGAAATACATTAACATTTTCCTAGACAAAACGATTTCTGAGTCAGAAAGTTTTAGGTTTAATAGTTTTATCCTTATATGTGTTTGAGAAAGACTCACCAGACTATAGAACTCTTCATTTGTCATATTTGTTAATGTATGTTGAAACTCTTGAAGGAATGAGGTTATGTGATCATCAATCGTAGTTAAACTACAATAGAAATCATTTGTTCATTTATTCAAATATCTACATAAACTGCTTCAGAACTAAGTTTTCTGCAGATTATTATATTCTCTTTATTATCTTGTACTAAAACACTTTAAATTATAATCTAGTACATTACTGGTACCAAAATAATTCCAACAATGCTCAAATATCGACACATGCTATTGAAGAACTTTCTGTGTTTTCAGTTACAGACCCAACCATATGTAGAGTAGTTAGTATGTGTTTGTTTATTTAAAACGATGGGTTATAGAATGAGCAATATGTATTAGATAATAAAATATAATAGTGTTTCCTTAAAGACAATATATTTACTATGGATTTAAGCACAATTATATGTAGTAATCTATACTGAGCGGTACAAAGTCAGAGGGGTCAAAACCAAAACTACGACACAGATGATTAATTCCAGGAGACGTCGCTACTGACATCTGTTTCGTACTTTAGGTTTTGACCGCTCTGACTTTGTACCATTGATTACAGATTAAACATCCATAAGTGTACAAATATGTTGTTACAGATGTGTTCCCATCTGAATATTGTCCATAATAAGAAGCAAAATAAATAAGATATGTTTACATGATCATTTTGTTATACGAAAAACTAAGTGATGCGTTTTCTATGGCGCTCAGTATAGATGGACCAAGTTACTTATTGATCATAAGCTGGTTTAGATGGACAATAATTACCTGAATTTAGTTGCCTGACTTTGAACATAAACTTGTAAACCCAATATACCATTATTAGTTCTTGTATTAGCACCAACACTATAACCTAACTGGTGCTTAGTTCTTAATATATCAAAACACGGCTCCTTCATCCGTGTCTGTAAACGGAAAGTTTTTAATAAAACAAATTAATGTCAAATAAGAAGACATCACCCCACCCTTTCCAACAAAAATACCACAAAAGCAGATCAATTATTTGAGATGACAATCACTGGTTTATTATACACAGGCATGATGTTATACATGTTGTGTCTGTGCATAATAAACAATTTTGAGCTTGATAGAAATAAGATTATACTTATTGAAACATTAAAGTTGTATAATAAACCTGTGATTTGATTATAAATTTGAATACTAACCACTAATACTTCATTAAGAACACTATTATATATAGTTCCAGGTATAGACTGATAATAATTCATAACACATGAATTACTGTCTTCTCTATTTACACCATTTACTCGACAATATGTCTGACTTTCTGGTACCTTATGGTAACATCTCTACAAAAACATAATACACAATAGTCCAGCGGCTAAGTCAAAAAATATTTCAGTTTGTGGAGAAATTTTGAAACTTGGCACACTTATAGGGGACCCCTGTAGGATCATTTTTCGATTAGGACCCAACTCTTAAACGCCCCATGGTCGCCGCCATCTTGAATTTCAAGATGGCCACCATATTTGACAAACTTTTGCCAATAACTTGGCAACTAAGGCACATAGAAATGTGATTTCAGTGTCTACCCCGACAATTTCGGGGTCAAGGAATCCAGTAAATTCATTAGTTCGAACTTTCGATGTCGGCCATATTGGATTCCAAGATGGCCGACATATTTGACATACTTTTGCCTATAACTTCGAAACTAAGGCAGATAGAAATGTAATTTCAGTGTCTACCCCGACAATTTCGTTGTCAAGGAATCCAGTAAATTCATTAGTTCGAACTTTCGATGTCGGCCATATTGGATTCCAAGATGGCCGACATATTTGACATACTTTTGCCTATAACTTCGAAACTAACGCAGATAGAAATGTAATTTCAGTGTCAACCCCCAAATTTTCGGGGTCAAGGAATCCAGTAAATTGATTAGTTTGAACTTTCGATGTCGGCCATATTGGATTCCAAGATGGCCGCCATATTTGACATACTTTTGCCTATAACTTTGAAACTAAGGCAGATAGAAATGTGAAACCCGTTTATTCATTTCTGGTATCCCTAAGAGGAAATAATTTCGATTTTGACAATTTCTGCATGGAATGCTACTTCATACAACTTCAACTTCAAGACCAAAATTTTCGGATTTATCACCTGAAAATCCATCAGTTGAGCAAATTTGGTGAGTATGGGTGGCCTAGTTTAGCTGCAAGGTCAATAGGCATCAATGGCGGCCGTGTGTTCCAGAGACACAGCAAAAAAATAAAAAATAAAAAAAAATAATGTCTGGTGAAACGAGATTGGTACAGAAGTAAACAATAGAAGTTAGAAGTAAATTACTAGTTTCTAACCTTAGGCGCAATTTTATTTTTTAAACAATATTTATTCACAGAAGCTGGATTGGAGAACAGGCAGAAGCCCATAGACCCCCTCTCCATAAAAGTACAAACATAAATATATATTGAAAAGTACAGTAAAGTAATATAGAGGAACAATTAAAGTATAAGATGGCTATATACACTATATACACGATATGTACAAACCACAGTTTCATAAGGAATTTTCAAAAGCGTTTGGAGATCTCGAGGAAATTATGTACTGAAGAAAAAATTTCTTCAGAAGTGTTTTTGTTTTCAGTTCCGAATAATAAATTATAAGAATTTTGATAAAGTTTTGATATAGTCGCAGATCGTGCATCTGAACGTAAGGGACAGATTAAAAGAAAATGTTCGGAATCTTCAAAGGGTTGACCACAATCGCATATAGGGCTGTCAGAAATATGCCTGAGAAAACGATGTCAGTTTAAATCGCTGCAAGAGAGTCGAAGGCGAGAGTGTTGAATTTGATTTTTCCTGTTGCCAGAGTAGTATGATGAAGGTATGATTCGATCAAGGTAGCCTAGTTTAGATTTAAAAGGCGATAGAGTAGGTAAGTTTCTAGTAGAAAGGTCGAGTAGAATCCATTCTCGAATTGTAGATGGTATAAAAGAAGAAGAAAAAAAAGAAGTTCTGCAGACGTATGTTGGGATGTTACTTTTGTTACGTAGGCGGTAGGAATTGATATTGTTTGGTATCAGTTGAAATAAGTATTCGGGGGTGATATGGTTTATGATTTTGTAAAATAAAATTAATTTATGTCGCTTTCTTCTCTCCTGCAGTGTAATAAACCCGGTTTCCTTATATAACACACTGTTAAAAATAATTCTGGCAGCAGATTTACCAGAATTTTCTGTAATTGTTATTGTTTTTTAACAGATAATTTCTGTTAAGTCACAGAAGCATGTATCTGTAAAATTACAGGAAAAATCTGGTAAATCTGCTGCCAGAAGATTTTCTGTTAAGTCACAGAAGCATGTATCTGTAAAATTACAGGAAAAAATCTGGTAAATCTGCTGCCAGAAGATTTTCTGTTCTTTAACAGAATTATTTTGGTTAAATATAAAACAAAATCATCCGCAAAAAATAATTCATTTTCCGTAAATGTAATTTTTCAATATGAATGTACAAATATATTAATCATGAATAGAAATTAAGAGCAAGAAATCGTGAATGTCTTCGAAATTTGAATTTTCTGAAGGCCAGGTTTACTACTTTCTGCCGTTCCTCTGTCCTCTGTTACTTCCATACAAACCTGAAACAAAATGAAGCACTGCATACAGGACTTGAAATCAAAATGCGTTAACTTTACTGTATGTCATGGAGTATCCTCTCGCCGAGATAACTTTTTACGGCTTAAGGGTCTTTGACATGTAAGGTCATTATAAGCACGGGTAGCTTTCTTGGCTAATGTTGATAATCCAGCATTATATTCTCTGAACCATCGCGTTTCTTAAACTGTAATATTGTTTACTTGGTCGATTTCAAATTCACAATACAACACACATTTGCATGCATGACCACTATGTGCATTGATCTTGGAAATTAAACATAAAAAACAACAAACTAAAGAGACGGTACAGAGGTTGTGTCTTTAAATCCAATATCATACGCAATATCTACTTAAGCTGTAGATTTTCACACATAAACATTATTAGAAAGACTTACCTTCACATTTCAGTGTTGATTCTCCTCTGTTCTTTATTCTGCATCGTCAGTGCACATTCAAACATTCGCCGCCATAAGTTATGTCTGCGACGCGCATGCGTTAACCAAATCCAACAGTATAACTATGTGAATTAACAGAACAGTACCTTTAATATACAGGTTATTCTGTAATATTACAGGTCTTTTGATTAATAATAGAATTTGTGTTGTTAATAAACAGTTTCTATCGGTTAATATACTGAAAAGAATGTAAAAATACCGACGTTTCTGTCCAAAGACAGAAATGCATGTAAAACAACAGATTTTATGGTAAAATAACGAGTTATTTATCTCAAATCACAGATTTTTCTGTGATAATACGGATAATTTCCTTCAAATAACAAAAAGTAGCGATTTTAAAAACAGAATTTTTTTACAGTGCACTTGGTGTCTTGTACCTTTCACAGCACCGCATATAGTCCTTAGTGCATCTAGTTGTAAAAGTTCTAGTTTATGTGTTAGTTCGGCGGTACTCCCATCCCAAATAACGTCACAGTAGTCGAAATGAGGAAGAATATATGAGGTATACATGGTTTGGAGAGATCTACGACTTAACCTTAGGCGCAATAACCATAAAAGCAATAAGAATGACTATCATTTTCCATAACACTGTCCATTGCAAGCACACGGTGAAGTACACTGCAGGTTTGCCCTGTGGTACTTGCAGTTCCCCTTGCACGTCTTCTTGCACTTGCAGCTAAGTAACTCGTAGTAAGCCTTGGCGGCCTCCGGAAGCGTGGTCCATACAATTGTCCATAGCACTTCTCCCAACCCCAATCACCTGGTGAGGGAACAAATGGCTTGGGCACTAAGCACTGATCCCAGATGTGGCTTGCTTGGAATGCAGCCCTCTTCGAATGTTGCAGTAGGGCTGTTGATGTCGGATTGTATATTTTCTATCCCCCTGGACTTCTTTGAGAAGAGATGGCATCTCACAGCATCCACAACTTGAAGTTCGTTGGTGCGATCATACATCAGGACCACAAACCGCTCCAGGGTCTCCATCGTCACCTTCGATATGCCCTGAGGCCTGGAACACAGAGCTTTGAAGGCCTCTGTAACATACGGATATGCCTCCCAAGCGGACTTCTTTCCGCGGTTTGAGAAGAATGACACTGAGTCACAGCCTGTAAACGCATGAAAAAATGACAGTGCCTGCGATGCGGCTGGCTATCTGGTGTATCCCAATGTGTCTGTAGCTCTTACCAGTGCCAAAGGCAACCCGCAGCTCTTCCAGGCCAATCTGCAAGAACTTGGCAACTGCTATGATCACCACGTCAGTATCGACTGTGCGAATCATCACTTTCGTGTTTCCTTACTGAGCCATGTCCTTATTATGGACGAAGATCCTCGAGTCTGCTTCCTCATGAGAGCAGGGAGCAAGCGTTGAACTTATGGTTCCTCTAGATGAGCACACAACTTGATCATCCACCGTGCTGTAGATCACCTTGGTACCTTCATATAAGTGCGCACATTTCTGCGCAAGAAACCGAAACAACTCCTCTTTGTTTTCGGTGTTCCGAAGAAAGGCTGGCCAGTTGCCGGGGATTCTTGTGGACGATGAAACTCGACGCCGAGTGCCACAGCCTCTCTTCTCTCTTGTTGCGGTTTTCGAACTGTCAGACTTGTAAATATCCCATACAATATCGATTCGACTGACATTGTCCAGTTCCTTCACCACATATTGTAGGAATACCTTGGCTTAATCCTCAAAGGTACAGCAGGTTCCCGGACCCAGAAAGTGAACTACAGCAGGTCCATCAAGAACTTTACAATCAACATCCAAGGAATTATTATGACTGGTTGTCAAGTTTCTTTCCAGGCAGTCCAGTTGACTGGTTTTGTGCCGGAAGAATTCATCAACATCGCATTCTCTAGTTTGACTTGCAATGTACAATCTCGAAAAATGAGCCCTGTCATTTTCAGTTCAGTCAGCCTCCCTGCTGCCTTGGTCTTCTCCGTTCCAGGCTTGCTAAACATGACCAGTTTGTTGCGTGGAATGGTGTCTCCAATTGACTTCGAATTGGAGTTGAAACGCTCTTCCATAAATTGGTAATAATTTTCCTTCCACAGCGAATAGATGTTCTTCAGGTCTTTTACGACCTTCTCTGGTATGACGACTTTGGAATTCAGATTCAGTAGGTCCATGCTCTCCTCCATGAAGGGGTTTCCCATCGTGGTCACCAGTGATCGTACATCATGAACGAATTTCTCCTGGACACTTTTTGTCTGCTTATGGAGGCGATCCAGACACGAGACGTCATAATTGTCAATAGTCAAGTCAATCGAATTGACGTGAGCCGATGTAGTCAACATCGAAGTTCAAACTAATGAATTTACTGGATTCCTTGACCCCGAAAATGGGGTGGGGGGTGGGGTAGAAACTGAAATTACATTTCTATCTGCCTTAGTTTCAAAGTTATAGGCGAAAGTATGTCAAATATGGAGGCCATCTTGGAATCCAATATGGCCAACTTTGAAAGTTCAAGCTAATGAATTTACTGAATTCCTTGACCCCGAAAATGTGGGGTAGACACTGACATTACATTTCTATCTGCCTTAGTTTCAAAGTTATAGGCAAAAGTATGTCAAATATGGAGGCCATCTTGGAATCCAATATGGCCAACATCGAAAGTTCAAACTAATGAATTTACTGAATTCCTTGACCCCGAAAATGTGGGGTAGACACTGAAATTACATTTCTATCTGCCTTAGTTTCGAAGTTATAGGCAAAAGTATGTCAAATATGTCGGCCATCTTGGAATCCAATATGGCTGACATCGAAAGTTCGAACTAATGAATTTACTGGATTCCTTGACCCCGAAATTGTCGGGGTAGACACTGAAATCACATTTCTATGTGCCTTAGTTTCAAAGTTATTGGCAAAAGTTTGTCAAATATGGTGGCCATCTTGAAATTCAAGATGGCGGCCGCCAGGGGGCGTTTCAGAGTTGGGTCCTAATCGAAAAATGATCCTACAGGGGTCCCCTATAAGTGTGCCAAGTTTCATAATTTCTCCACAAACTGAAATATTCTGCCATATATTTCGACTTAGCCGCTGGACTACAAATGAAGTGAAGAATTTAGTGATTTTAAGACTAAACATTTTACGTTGGCATCCCCAATGTTTAAATTCCATGTACAAGGCAGAATATAGATTTTGCAAAAAATAAACACATTTCCACACTGCTTGACAATGGAGAGAGAGAGAGAAATGGGGTTTAATGTCCACTCAACACAAACTAGGTCATTTTGGGACTATCTTGACAATGGAAGCCAAGTGATTATTAGTGTTGTCACAATAGGGTTTGAAAAGTCGGTTTTTACCTATCTTGGTTTCCATTATTCTCTTTGTGTTGTTCAACATAACCCCTGCTTTAGTTTTAAATCATTGATAACTGCGTATGCAGACATGATTTTAGCTGTCGCAAAAAAAAGCTGAAAAAATCGGAGGGGGGGGGGGGGGCGTGTCCGGTAGCAGCGCCAGTTTGGTTTTTTTTTGATGGGGGGGTGGTGTCAAAGGTAATTTTAAAGTAAAGGGGGGGGGGGGGGGTCTCATACTGAATTTCAATATTCTTATATTTATTTTTATTCAAATTAACTACAAATATTTTATTTCTTATTTTTCTTTATTTAATTCATTCACAGAATACTTACTAAACAAAAAAAACAAAAAAAAGAAATAATGTTTGAACTACGCATCCGATCTTTTCATTGTCCCTGTATAATTTTCTAGACTAGAAAATATGTTGCTTAAATCATAGAACTAAATGTATTTAGTTCTATGCTTAAATCGAATAAACTTCTATCTCCCTCCGACCGTAATTAATAATAATAATTCACGACTCTTCGGGAATTGACTTTACGAATAGAATGTCTCACAAGCTCGCCTTCCAACCATTTCTATCCATTATAAAGTCGTTTGTCGAATAGTTTGGTGTCGACGTCTCGATCTACGACCTTAGCCATAGCGCGAAAGAACTGACGATGATTAAGTAACGTACCATCATAGGCACGATAGAGAAACTCTGTACACAATGAGAGGCGATCTCGTTCAATCTCGCGCGAATCTACGATACGGTATTGTTAATGTTTACATCGCTGACATCCGGTCGGCAGATTTTAAAGTTATGGATAGATATTTTGGAGTTCAGCAGTTAGAAATTTGTCAGGAAAAAATTAATGATTGTTTGTTTTATGATATTAGGCTTTTCAAACAAGGTGCTTGAATTAATTAAAGCGGAACAATATCATAACAAAAGCGTTGTCAAAAATCGGAACCGACCGCAAAAAAATCAGAACCAGACGGGACAAAAAGCGGAAATCCGCTTTAAAGCGGGAAAAAATCATGTCTGTGTATGGAAAATAAACTAAGTCAAAAAAATCATGATTCCATCGAGAATATGTTACACTTACTTTTGGTTTAAGATCTATTGAAGGTTTTGATAACCTAAGTTTAGACATGATCATCACTGCCATATCTTTAACATCCTGTAACAACAAATGTATTACTAAATTAAAAAATACAAGCAACTTAATGATTCAAAAGATTAAACATTTCAACCTGACACTTGGTGCAAAATTCTTGCATCGTTGAATAAGAAATATTATTCCATACTGTAAATCTAAAATCTGTTTTCTAACTCTATACAAGAAGTACACAAGGTCCTAAAAGTCAAACACAACATCATACACAAAATTTTGATCAAATTTAGCGATAAGCAATATAAATTTTTTAGTTAATGTCGACTTTAATCAGACCGGAATATGTCCCTGACTTAATAATTTTAAAAGTTCAAATTACAAGTATTCAAGGAGCAACAGTGGCTTAGTGAGAGTGATGGCACTGTTTCGCTGTCCTGGAAGTCCTTTGTTCGATGCCAGAGTAATTTGATAAAGTTCAACATGATTTTCAGTAGTGCAGGACAGCGAGCCAGGCTAGAACAGTGTCTAGAAACTGGGCAAAAACCCTGAGGTCTTTTATACACTCTGGCGTGCATGTAAAAGAGCCCTTGATAAATGGAATTCAAAATACTCTATAACACTGCTTTCTGGGCAAAATTTCATGTAAATTCCCATCTTCATTAGATTTGATGGTGCAGAAAAGTAGGACATTAAACCCCAATTCAAATCATTTCAATTCAAACTAAAAAATTTGATATGTAAAACGAACCTGTTTAATAAAATTACCATGTGTAAAACAGTCAATAAATAGACTATTTCTTAGTTGAAGTATAAATGTCTGTAACATTGTATCTGTTATAGACATAATATGTTTATATTTATCTGGTAATGGATAATAATGAGGATCTAATATTGCCGTATCTAATACTCTGAAAATATAAAGCAAAATAAATAACACTTAATTTCCAATATGAATAAAAATATAGTAGGAATGGACTAACAGTAGTGCACATCATTTGATAAGGGCATGCCAAATATAATTACATTCCATGCAAATCATAAAAAAAATAATTAAATTATGTAGACCAGCTTACTTGGCTAATTCCTTTGGTCTGATCATATCATTATAATATGTTTTCTTTAATTGTATCTGTACAGCTTTAAACATATCACTATCTATCTTAAAATCTCTTATATGTTCCAATATGGTGTCTAGAAATAACTGAAAATACATTTATATTTAAATTATCTCCCCTTCAAGAGAACAGTGTTTATACCAACAGACTTAACAAATAATTCACACAGAATAATCACTTAAATTGACAGTCAGAAGCATCATATGCTTCGATTTTTTTCTAAAAAATTTATATTCCTTTTATTGCTCTGTATTTTTAAATGATTAGTAAAACAAAAATTCAGATGGTCACATTTAATTGTGGGTGTATTGTGCTGTCACCTTGTACTTCTGTTTCGGAGTCTCCTGCCAACGTTAAAAACATTTTGAAAACAATAGAGACTACAGAAGCTACTACAGTTTGGATTTTTTTTTTTTACAAAGTTGGAGTGAAGTATTATGCTCTTGAGATGACAAACATTATCGTTATCCAACGGTCTGCAACGAACCCTTTGATATACATCTTGTCAAAGGTACCGTAAAACAATCAGCATTATAACTACATTTTGTAATGAGATAAAATTGTGTAAAAAAAATCAGCAGGATAGTCACATTTTGTAAGTGTAAAATTGCCCTACTAACAAAATATAGATGAAATGTCTGTACTCACAGCTAGTTTATGATTAAATCCAGTCACTGTTAAAATAATACCAGTTGCAAAACTGTCTATAGAATATCTATAATAAAACAATAACAGTTGTTAATTACTGCTCATTATGAAATATATTCTAATAATCTAATCAAAGTGTATCATCAGTCCTGTTTATTGGCTTATTGACAAAATGTCTGTTACAGTCAATATGAGATTTATATATTAAAAGACATCCGATAGTAACACCCGGACTAATAAGGGTTACAGGTTGTGATCTTAGGAAAATTAAACTGGTCATGACCAATAAATCAAAAGAAAGAGAATTAATTTTCTAACAAACATCAATGAACAATAATAAATTAAGTTGATGATCACAATCAAATAAAATTAGGCAAAATATAATAGGTAATTACTTACTCATAGCCTGCTAAAACGCCAGGATAAACCGATTCGGTTATATTCTGTAGTAATAAATTGATGAACAGGTCATTCATTATTGAACTAGAAAGAGAATAAACATGTAGACATAAATAAAATTTTGGGAGACAATAACCTTCTTAGTAATAGTATACAGTAAAAGAAAACAAAAATTGATTATGAAATTGGTTTGAACAGACTTACTTCAAGAGATTTTCAATGACAACAGGGCTTGTAATTCTAATGTAAACAGAACCTGAAAAAGCAAAATAAAATGAAATGAAATGGGGTTTACTGTCCTAGTATTCGGCTCCAACATGGGTTAATGAAGATGGACATACCCCATATATATAGAGTGCAATGAGGGAAATTTGCCCGGGCAGTGGCACTATGGCCCAATCTTATATCAAATTCCAACTGCCCAGGGATCTTTTACTTGCATGCCAATGTACACAGGGCTTTGTCCGTTCCAAATGACTAGACAGCTGCTCTTGTCAGGCCCTTCGTCCTGCACGTCAGAAATTCCCAAAGAACTTTCTAGCCCAACACAGGGATCAAACACCTGAATAACCGAATTACAATTTTTAGACGTTTTAAATCACACATTAGAATCTACAATAAGAAATACGTATATAATATACACCCATTCTGAAATTTTTTGTCTCTATGCTGAGAAATGATAGCAATGGAGATTTCAGTACCTGTTTCTTACCTTTAGGCTGGGGGTGTGGGGGGATGACTGAATGGTTGGCATGCGCGTGTTGTATCAAAAAGCCTGTCATTGAGTCCACTGGCGTGGTTTCGAACCCCCAGTTATACATGGCAAGGAGTAGGTCGTCTGTCCAGCCTCATGGGTTTATCTCCGGGGACTCCAGTTTCCTTCCATTGCTAAAGACCCCTACATGCAAGCGAATTATTGAAATAAAATTAAACCATATGTTAGTCCCAAAGGTTTGTGTAAAGTGGTCGTTAAACTCCATTTCTCCCTCTCTTTCTTACCTTTAGGAACATTAAATTTGTTATCTTTTTTAAACCAGAACTGAGAACCATTTTCTTCTAAAATTATCTTGGGATGCTGAAACAAATATAAGTTGCTGAAAAGATGGACAATTGCCAATGTTCAAATTAAATGTCTGGTAATGTTATCATTAGGTAACTCAGTTTTTAGTATGTAATGTCCCAAATTGAAAGTGAGTTATTTGAAATCTTTTTCCCAAAACAGACGTATTGCAAGAAGAATGGTGACATATTCAAATATAAGGCAGTCATATTTCAAAATAATACAGATCCCTGCATTGTTGATACAGGAAATGGATCTATTCATAATCAAGAATATAATATATATTGGTGTTATAATAATAAAAATTCATCGATAATTTATCATTTTGAAAATTATTACTATGAGTTTTCTTTGTTAAATTATGGACAAATTATCATCAGCATATATTGAAAATAAGTGAAAATAAAATAGATTGCTTATATACCTCTGTAACATTTGAATCTAATATTTCAAAATTTGTAGCTGAAAAACAAAATTACATGAAAGTATTAATATGCACAAAAGCCCATGTTAAACATTGAGGCAGTAAGTATTTTACATGTACTACTTCATATTTGAACTTAGGTTATATATATTTACTTGAATTGTAATTTATCAAAATATACATAATATAATTCATTTCCACTTACAAATAAATTTATTTGGTTCTGGAAGGTATAATTCAGCATTTGGAAGTACATCTGCAATAAAATTTTGTGTTCTTATCAATGTGTATAGAAAAAAGGCAGACAACAGAAGCTGATACAAATCACATAGTCATTTGGTGACAGTTTGTTACTGATTCACAAAAAAATCTTTGCATGGGGAAAACAAACTATACATGTATGTTACAACCATCTACAGTTTACTGCATCCTTCTAATCAAAACCACAATCTTTTATATCAGTTGACAGTCAAAAGGCTTTTTGTTTAATAAATCATTAAAAATTAATAATATGACTACGGTAATTTCTCCACATCACTGCTAGTACAGTCAGAATATAAAGATAGTCAATATATAACTGAGGATATATAACTAGCTAGTTATTGGGTGCACATGTTGTTAATATTGGCATGCAATGTTTTGATGAATTCTATAAGTCTAACGAAAATCAGGCACAATAGAAATGTCAAATAAAGTAATGCATGATTTTCTTTCAAACCTATGGTACGAACATTATTTCCTATAAACCATTCAATTAACACAAATAGTAAAACAAAAATCAAAACATACTTCTCCATTTCTCCACCCATTCTGGATCAATATCTACAAAAACAAATAAAGAAACATTGATAAATATATGGTAAACAGGTCATAATATTGTGTTCGTGAAATATGGATATAATCAAAAATGTCTTGTATATTTTAGGTCTATATGACAAAATTATTTTGTTTCTCATATGATTGCCTCTCTTTGTTCTTAACTCTTATAATGTATAGTCTAATTTATGAAAAACTGTTTCACATGATAGGATGTTGTACTTGTGAATTTCAAACATTTGAACCAGAAATGTATCTACCTTGTACATTATATTTTGTACTATACCACTTTTCTTCTTTATTTAAGATACCTTGACTGTCAAATGATTTCGAACGTAGAACTATATTAGCTGTGTCTGGTTTCAATATATCAGCACATTCCTTAATCAACTGAAAAAAGGACAGAAATGAAGCTGAACCAGCGTTCTTAATCCATTTTGAAACAAAGAGCCAGAAATGAGTCAAATGAGGTCATGGTAGGATATAGCATGGGTTTTAAAATGATAATATTCTATTCCCTTTAATATAACCAGATTTCAATAAAAATAATTCTTGTTATTTTGTTATAAGGAATATCATATTCTACTGTATGTAATTTCCACAAAAATGAAAACAAATGGGTCATTCACATATAGGCTTGAAAATTAATTTCAGTTTCAGTGATGTATGATTTCATTTACATTTTAATATCCTCTGGTACCTGGAATTCATATGGTTTGTTGAAGACCCGCGATTCCTGAGCGAGATGCACAATCCATGCCAAGATCGCCACATGGCGATCCCCAAATGCAACTTACAGAACGGGATAGGAATAATCAGCAAGCTTGGTTTGTTTGTCTTTTTACCGGATTATCAAAACTGAACTTCAAGAGACTAAAGCCGACAAAAAGCATCCAATTAAGATTCAACTCAAGCATTATCATTGTTGATCTAAATACCATTAGAAATTTGTGTGTTTTTATGTGCTGCATATTATTTATAGGTTAAAAAGTTAAAGTTAATATAATCTTGTTAATCTGTTTAATTTGCAGCAGCAATATTCTTAGTCATTACCTTGTGGATAAAATTTAAAAAATATCAATTAAAATCAAGTCCTTTATCCAATATTCAGAACTGACCTTTTCATCATAGTCATATATTAAATGTCTTCCCGTTAGGTAATGTTCTACTGGAAATATCTGCATATTTTCACTTAATTCTTCCACATAATCAACAGCTTCTCCCTTAAAAAATGTAAAATAAATATGCAATAACGATTTCATGACTGCTGGGAAATATATAATTTTCCACAACCAATTATTCAACATTTTTCAAGAAACTGAGACCAAAATATCAATGTTAGATAATTTTTGTTTTCACATCGACAATTATTTCTGCTTTGTAATATTTGGAGAGGTTATCTTACTTTTTCTCTCCATCTGAATTTATTGTCTTCTATTATCTTTTGTTCGTCAAAGATGTGTTTCTGTGGACCAACAGTTCGTAGTAGATGAAGATATTCAAATATAACAGTAAGAATCTGAAAATAGTAAAAGCAAATATCATTATATATTATAGTGTGCTGTATTTAACATTAAAAAATATATACAAAGGTAAGGATTCAAAAACCAACCAAAGGCTTATAATTAATTTGTCTCATATCAATAATATACTACTACAAAAATACAGTTACAATATGGATATAAAATAGTTTAGATGGCAAAATGCAATATAGTTGGTAAATTTAAAGCAAAGGGTTGGTGTTTAGTACTGTGGAGTGTATACAATAAGCCACATTACATTATAACTTTAAAGTACATAACAAAATAACAGAATATAATTGTATCATCTGCAGTCTGCACACTACAATAAGACACAAAATATCATAGTGTGGAATACTCTGTGATGAATAATTGTAAACTATAACCGTGCCTTAAGATAATTAAAGTTTAATTGTTATATAACTATTACCTGATACACTTGTTGTAGACCCTCATCAGTCAAAGTTATATTGATGTAGAATGTAGAACATGTAGAATTATTTTCTGTACCAGTAAAGTTATTGCCGCCTGACAAAGACAGTGCCAGTGTTCTAAAAAAAAAAGAAATGACATAAATTAAGAATTATGAAGTCTAGTATCAAATTTGAAATATAAAATATTTTCTGGCATTGTTATTCTAGTAGTTTTTAGAATTTTTCATGTCTGATCAGTTATACAGATATAGTATTGATTGATGTCTATTAGTATATGGATGGGGAAACAAGTTGAGAAATTAAAGAATAACGATTTAATTACCTTTTCTTTAGATAAGATAAAATGCTACCTTTTCCTTCATGAGTTATCAAAGTTGATAAATAATCCAATGGTTTAACTCTGTAATTAAATCAAATTGGTTTTAAAAGCATGTCAAAGCACAAACATTTCTGTCTATATGTTTATTCTTTAGTAACTGAGATGGATCCACATGTTAAAGCGAGAATTTCATATTTTTAAGTTATATTCTTAAAATGTATCAAAATAAAGCCTTAAAAAAGATAGTATCTATAAACAGTCCTACCTTGTTAAAGAATAATCCTATTAATCATATAATTATATAAACAATATTTCTATTCAGGTTCTCGAATGGGACTGTAAAACCGTCCCTATAGGCATAATGGCTTTAGATAAGAAAGATCTAAAAGTTTGGCTAAAACGAGCATAAATTTAAGTCAAAACGACCAATGATTGGTCAGAACAGTTTATGTCCGTTTTGACCATATCCAGGTTTCTATTGTCGGCAGAGCCTGTCGAATGTTGCAAGATTTTCAATTCATCATATCTTTGTAAGTACTGAATGGAATTGAAATCACTATTGGCCTAATATTCCCTTTAAATAGTTAACTATCACAAGATTGTAGTCTGTGAGGGTTAAATAATGTTAAAATTCAGAAACACCCACTAATACATACCTGTACTCATGAAGTAAAGATGGAAACGACCACAATATTTCAAGACTGTGTGCATTTTCAACAGAACTAACTAAAACAAAAAACATAAATATTCTCTGAAGAATACAACAACTTCTACTTTATATCATTAAACGGAATGGAAGGACTAAACACACTTGGTAATTGTTCCAAAAGTGTCATTCATACTAAATCATTCATTTAAATATTACATCATTTTATACGTTGTGTTTTGTCATATCCATAATTACTCAAAATAACATCATTATATTCCTGATAGAATTGGTCCCTATCGTAAACATTATGTGGAAGGTGGATATTTCCCACCACCCTATACTGCAATATCAAATTTATTGTAAGAACGACTCTGGTTATTATGAGGTTATATTAAAATATTTAAGTTTAACAGTTAGGTTTTCTACATACTTTCTCTTCTATATACAAATATTTTTACCTCTATAGAATTTTCTGAATTCTTGTGTATTGAAAGGTTCCTAGAACAGAAGATAATAATAAATATACAACACACAATATGTAAAATATTTAGCTGACACTGGTTTTCAATTTTTTCCCGCCAAAATGGATGTTAATTTTTATATAAAAAAAATGTTCATATTTTTTTCCACCAACTGAAATATTTTACCTGCTAAAAATGTGTGATGAAATATACAACATGTAACAATTCTATTTTCAGGTAGGCTATAATGAAACAATTACTGTTATATACAACAAATTAAAAACCCTGTCTTTACATAATACATTAGCTCAGTTTTTAGATGATTTACTAAGATTAGATTTTATTATTTTTGATGACTTTAGTCTATTTGCACACCATATTACACAATATATTTTCAGAATTTAGACATCAAATCTTATCCTACGATAGTCAATTTTCTATAAATTTATGTTTTGCTTGCACAATAGGCATATTGTTATTTTCAGGTACCGTAAAGCTATCAGAATCTGAATCCCTGATCAAATGATTTAAATTTCGATTTTATTTGTAAGAGATGCTTACAATTATACTCTTTATATACATCATTGCCAATTATCAATCAATTAATCATTAATTAAACTGAGACAATTGGTTTAGTATTACTTATTGAACACAGATTTTCAGGGAGTTGACTGATTTTTACTTTGCCTCCAAGTGATTGTGATTGACACTCTATGACCCAAAAACGTTATCTCCAAAATCAAATTTTAATCGCCACTATCATGTTTTTATCTCAAATTGCAACTATGCCAACTGACAGCGTGCTACAATAGTAAAATACAGTTATTAAACCATGAATATAAAAGCAAGTATATTAAGTCAATAAAAAAAACTGAGTAAGGCCTTGATTTAGAATTTTATTAAATGTTAATCAATTACTAACCTTCATAAGTTTAAAACTTGGCTGCGTTTTCTGGCTATGAAAATGAAAAATTTTGTTAAATACACCATTTCAATATCAAAATAACCATCATTCAATAATATCAACAATTGTTTATTATTGTTTTAAATTTCTCTTTTTTACAGTTTTTACAAAAATAAGACACTTACTTATTCGGAATTTTGGAAAATATTTCTCTCACATATTTTTCCAAGGTATCTAGACTCTCTGAAAAATAAGATAGACGTCAGCAAACTGGAATAATAATCATACTATGTTTCCGTTCAATGTATTTTTCATAACAGCAATATTATAGCAGTTTATCTTTGTATTCGTTGGATTTATTATTGATGATTTCATTAATCATTGTCTCCCATGGAGTACACATTGTATATCTTTAAAGGCAAATACAATAAAACAAACAGTTTTGTATTTTGTCATTTTTAAAGATTATAAATTGATGGCACTTCTCAAAGATAGGTTGCCAGGCAGCGAAACAAGGACCATTTAATTCAAGAAGTCATTAAAGGAAATTCTATTGTTTTCATATTTAACGAATTCAAATGATGTATATAAATTTCATACAGATCAGAAGATAAATTCTATCGTTCAATTGTTCACTGGTGTTCAACAAAGTGAAACAAGGACCTAACTCTAGAAGTAATAAACAAAAAACAAAAATTTCTGAAATTTAATAGACTTCTTCATTTCATTAATCTAAATTTGTTATTTGGGCATTCACAAGGTCAAAACAAAGTAAATCAAGAGGTAGAGTGTTCACAATGAAATTGTGGACAACAGACACGATGACAGGAGAGAAGGCAATATACGACCACATTTCCATGTCAGCGTATATAAAAAAGAATGATTAAAAAATATTTACCCTTAGACTCTATAGCTAGAGTCATGTAATGAGCTGAATACATATTATTATAAAATTCTCTCAAATGGTCATAAATATTAACACCCTTTTCTTCTGGTAAAGTTTTCAATGTCTTTAAATTTCCTAAAATAAGACACAAGATTTTTTAATAAAAATTAATAAATTACAATAATTAACAACAAAAACTTCATTCAAAAATATAACAAATAAACAATGATTGTATTTCAGGCTGCGAATCAGTGTCATTCACAAAACAAAATTTGGTTTAAAATCAAGTCTGGCAACAAAGCAATCTCGAAACCAGAAAATTTTTTGAAGAAATTTCTCTGGTAAATTGGGGTAGCCATTTTCCAGGAAGTGACAAATCACATGACTGTCAAGTGACATGTATTTATTTTACATGCCTGGATGACCTAATCACTTAAAAATATACCCACACGTCACTTAAAAATATACCCACACGTAGAAAAATAGATCTTTACAAAAACTTGAATTTGTACGTTTAGGATCCAATTGTTTATGTTAGCGAGTTGACTTTGACTCAAAGATCATTTTACAACAAACGAAACGACGATCTGACCTCTAGTTTTCGAGAAATCGACCCAAAAAGATTGACCAATCAGAGGTCAGAATGGGCGGGGCTTAGGTTTGGAAAAAAGTAATAAAAATGGCCGGTCAAAGGAACCAGAGGCCTCCGGCCCCGCGGTTGCCTCAGGGAACGAGATTGGCAACAAACCATACACTTACAGCAGCTAAGTCTCTGAGGGATGTCCCATATTTATTCTTTTTTAGTTCATCAAAGTATTCAAAATCATTAAAAATAGATCAAAGGTAGTAACAACCCATTAAGTAATTATCAGAAATAACTATAATTTGAATGGCTTAGTATGACGAACTAAGGATACAACGGACAGCAATGGTGACAATATACAAACACATTTCAATATGAGCACATAAAAAAGGCCTGTGGTATAAAAATCAAATTTCATAAAATATTTGCATTTTATATACAATACTTACAATGATCATGTGATTGCAATGTTTATAAATAATTCATGTTTACACATTTAATATGTTAAAAATTAATACAAGTTTACAGATTCCACATTGAATATTTACAAAACAAATGAACAGAAATATGTATTTATATATTTACCACACATAAACTTCCTCATTGGATGGCCTTCTCTGGCAAGGGAACTTATCAATTGATTGACGCGATCACCATCATTTGGTACTGACATCTGAAACTCTAAACAATATTATATATAGTGTCTTTTTTTCATACTTTTTATACCTTTTTTAAATACACAACACTGCCAGGCACCGTCCACAAACTTTGTGAACTGAAGCAATAATGCCACAGTATGTTGTTGATGCAATTCAAATGAGAAATAATTCCAAATTATTGTTTTCTATACAGTTTTACACATTATGGTCGACAGGCACAACTACTCCACGGAACATCAATTCATAGTAATGTTGAAATGTTAACCATAAAATATCTGATACATGTATACTGACCACTATCAACAGCTTTCACTTCTCTATCAACGCAATCTTGTCTTAATAATGGTGAGATGAAGAAATGAGCAAACATATCGAGTGCTTTGTAGAAATTCTTTTTCTGTATCTCAAAATAGAAAACAGTCTGCAAAATAAACAAACAACACATTGAATAATATTCAAAATATTCTTGTAAATATTTTCTATTTACCGGTAACTATAAAAGGAAAATAACAACCTAATATGCTGGTCTGAAATGGAGCTGTGGTAGCTTATGGTGCAGGATGAAGGGTTGGACTAAAACAGCAACTAGACAATCGGATGGGACAAACAACTGAAGACATGTGAACACATTTGTGTGCAAATAAAGGAGAAATTGACAGTTGGAATTCAAACGAAATTTAGTCTGTAAAGCCACTGTCTGGGCTAAATTTTCATGCATAGTTTATGCATTGACGCCTTTTAAAAAATACAAACCTATCTAAGTAAGTAGATTTTGCAGCAAATGTTGCATCTTAACTAATAAATGATTCTTTTTTTTGTCAAATTGTTTTATTCTGATGACTTGATCTTCACAATAGTAACATAACATTCTCTTATTTTAGGACATACCTTGTATCAAAAATCATTAGCATGTTATATGAAATTAAAGATTATTGTTCACCCCTTTTTGATCTTAAATTTTGATTTACAACTGGTATTATTATTAATAAATTTGTTTTGATCAATCCATTCATAATAAGCTAGTCCCTGTGATTTGGAATCTAAAATCTTTATTTGGCTACAAATCTTTGAAGTGATTACCTACCTTTTCACAATCAGTCCAAGCATTTGAAAAGCCACCATGTTTACCCAGATAATCATCTAACTCATTTTCTTTGGGAAATTTATCACTACCCATAAACACCACTTAAAAAATTGTAATAAAAAATAAAGTTACCCGGTAGTCTTAAACCAAATTTCTTTAAAACAAACTATTAAGTCCACGGAGAGTCATAATGGCAAAAATCATAATATAATTGTAAAATAGTGAGCTTTAAATTAAGTTCAATGAAAGTCATAAAATCATCATTTGATGTCAATCATTTCTCAACCATTTGGGTCATTCCATAAATGAGGGGGCCAAAGTGGGACATGGGTACTAAAATTTTAAGTAATCTCAATCACTGATAAACTTATACCAATAAGAGGAGTAATGTATGCCATTTGCGGGACAGTTAATGATTTCTCATTGTTGAGTTCCAAAAAAAAGTAATGAACGATTTTACATGACAGGTTACGTACAGATTTCTCGTGTAAAGGGACACCAAATTAGACTTTTAATGCTAAATTTCTGTGGATGTATAAGATATATTAATGTGTTTATGATGTATTATTATTCAAATGAGGCACATTCATAAGAAATCTAAGCAGAAATAGTGAATATTTGTGCCAACACCTCTTGTCAGCCATTGTCGATTACATGGATATTCCCAACTTCTCCATACAAACTTAAAAGTGTCTTTAGATGTTTAAAAAAAAAAGATTTTACAAAATTGTTGAAGTTTGTATGACCCTAACCCTTGACATGAACTACTGTACTTGAAAATCAGTATTGTATCATGAAAAATCACCAAGGAAAGGTTTAATGTGATCCGGAGTATTGCAGTTTCACGTGTAAAGGGACACCAAATGTTGACGACTTGAATACTAATAATTTAATCAAGCCATATTAAGTAGTATTTCAACTTTAAAACTTGAACAATGAATGAACTTTCAAATATTAAAAAAAAATAAAACTTTCAACAATCAAAATGAGTAGCAGTCTTTGAGAATTGCTTGTGTCCCTTTCAATAGCTTACGTTGTGAACCCGTTTAGCCAAAAAAATAATTAAAAAAGACTTGAAAGAGCAAGGTAACATTTCAAAATTGTCAGCTTGTCACAGGGAAGCAAAGAAAATAATGGAGCATTAGTTACATACGTGTATACTAATACAATATCTCGTTAATGATAGGGACACGACATTTTTGGTTTCCCATTTTTATAATAATATTCCGACACCTCAACCATTCTGTCACGTGATCCCCGAATACCAAGGAAGCGATAATTTTCAGGTATCGAAGAATACTATTATTTTAGACTCGGCAATTATAACGTTCAGCATTTATGCACCGTATGCAAGGGGAAAATTCGCGTCACAACGTAATTTCGATCACAACGTAAATACTGGGACACTAAACTTTGATTCGAACTTATTCAGAAAATATCCATTCGCCGGGCCACCGACTGCTTTGGATGTGTGTATCATGTGACCGTAAACCAAACATCTCTCTCTGACGTAATTCACAGGTAATAGACGGCGTTAGCGGTGGCATAAACAAGCACTTCGTAAATTGAACGAGGGACGCAATTTTGAATATCGATAAAGCTAATAAAATTTTTACGGACAATTTTACACTATACATCTGATTACGTATTCGGAATTTGTTATTTATTACAACGCCAACGAGATGGAATAGAGATGAAACATTTTGGTTTTATTTTTCAAGTTAATATCGTGGCTAAACTGACAAAAATACAACGTAAATATTGGGGACACAAAAATTTACGTTGTGAGGCGTGAATAAAAATCCTCCGACTGAGATTATTTAACATTTGTTTAGAAATGAAAAATTACCAAACGAAATTTTACATCTTCTGCTGCATGTCTTATGAAAATATTTGGAAATATTAGTATTTTGCTCAACATGGTCTAGTTGTTAAAATGTTAAGTAAAAAATGTCCCCAAAACATACACAAAATTTCAGGGACACCATGAATTGCAACATAAAAATATTTAACCACAAACCGATTTTCTATGTTTTTATAGAACATAAGTATAAAATAATAAACATATTACATGATGAATTACTTTTTTAAATAATTGGTGATCAGAAAATAGGTATTTTTGCTGCTTTGAGCAATGATATGTATGAATTTTCAATTGGACCCCTCATTTATGGAATGACCCCACACCAAGGTTTCACTATACAACACCAAAATTACATAATCTAGACACCTTTATATTATTACGCTAAATTAAAGTAATAATCTTACTATGTTCTAGAAAGTGAGCAAATCCTGGAATATCGTCTGGATCACAAAAACTTCCAACTCCTACACATAAAGCTGCTGCAGACTGAAAACAGTACAAGTAATTATTTAATTGTTGGGTACTGGAACAAGTCAAAAATAACTTAAATTTAGATTCCATTACACTAAAATGTATATCTATCAAGCAAGAAATCAAAAGTTAAATTTTGCCGAAAGAAGGTATTTAGCGTGTCTGATCACACCAAAATACTGAGGTATTAGGAAATAATCGCCAGATTTCCAGTATTACATTTATAGACGTGACTATCCAAACACTTACACAGCTACAGAAAGTTGCACAGGGCTAAGATAAAGGTTTCAAAGATGGATCTTTATTACACAGTGATTGAGGTTGTTCAATATGAAAATGTAACTGAAGTTCCTGTACAGACTGGCAAATAAATAGATAAATATCAATGTAATATCCTTAAAGCAGATATATTTTAGTGAATATTGTCACTTAAGAGAACTTGAACTACCTACAATCAGGTTTACAATTCATTCATAAAATTCATTTTTAAAATAGATTTTTTAAATGTTGACAAATGATTCACAAAATTCACCATTAAAAATAATGTCCTTTAAAGAAAAGACTTTAAAATAATAATGTCCTTTAAAGAAAAGACTTCTTTTTTTAACCTGTCTTTCTGCATTTTTCTTTTTTTCTTCTTTCTCTCCATCTTCATTTTCTTCCATGTCTTCCTCATCATCACTTTCATCTCCTTCACTGCCCTCTTCACTTTCTGATTCTACTTCAGTAGATGACTGGTATCCATCAGCATCTGGAGGATTTGATACCAATAAAGCTTTAAGTCCATTCTCTAGCTGGATAACTCTTTAATAAATTTACAAATTGTAATGTTCAATTTTGGTCTTAACTGATCATCAATCATTAAAACTTTTACAGATATGAAGTTAGTGAAGATAAACTTATTACAAAAAAATAAAAACAAACAGTTAGTTTGGTGTCCCGCCTCAATACCAAAATAAGCAGAGGACACTTGACTCAATTTTTTGCAAATTTATCATTTTATGATGCATTGAGCAATCAAATTTGTTGTGTATCACTCTGCTTAACCTAAGCAGAAAATGTTCATTATCAAACTTATATTGGTCAAAATTAGTCATGGTATTGTATTGATGTAATGAAATGTTACATCAAATTTTTATGAATCTGCCTAAATTAAAAGCAGAGTTATTGGTTCTAAAGTCTTGGCTAACCAAAGTGTTATCTACGCTTAGCCAAGAAGAAAATACTCAAGCAACTGATCCAAAGAACATCTACACCAAGTTCAAACATTCTATCTCAATTAGAAGTGGAGTTATTGTGTGACAATTGTATCCCAAGATGAGTGACAGGCAGGCAGATTTATTTTAATGGTCCTCTGCTTTCATGAAAGGCGGCAATCTCGTTCCCAGAGGCAGCCGCGGAGCCGAAGGCCTCTGGCACATTAGACCGTCCATTTTTTCCAATTTTTTTCAAACCTAAGCCCCGCCCATTCTGACCTCTGATTGGTCAATCTTTTTGGGTCGATTTCTCGAAAACTAGAGGTCGGATCGTCGTTTCGTTTGTTGTAAAATGAGCCTTGAGTCAAAGTCAATTCGCTGACATAAAAAATTGGATCCTAAACGAACAAATTCAAGTTTTTGTAAAGATCTATTTTTCTACGCGTGGGTACATTTTTAAGTGATTCGGTCATCCAGGCACGTAAAATCAGGAGCGTACGACGCAAAGAAACGAGAACTTTCGCACGTAGGAATTACATATCATTTCCAGGAAAATGGCTACTCCGATTCACCAGAGAAATTTCTTCAAAGATTTTTCTGGTTTCGAGATTGGAAAGGCGGGCAACAAAACACGGTTGAAGAATAATAATTATTGTTAAGTATGGTACTGTACCTGTATTCTCGTTTGTCATTGGCTGATTTTATAACTTCCATAGTGAAGTATAAGTTTTATGATATCTAGCTTCCTACTATTACATATGCATCTAAATATTATAACCTATTTTTAACAATCTAAAATAAAAAGAAAGAAAAGATTAGTATGCAAATGATGGAGGGGTGCACGCATTGCCCTTATGTTGTTGGATTTTCATGTAGATCAGCCAGATTGTTCCACTAGCAAGCCTGATATCTAATCTCAATTCTTTTTAAAATCCAAGTACATCTAGGGAGGCAATGAGCAATGGTCTTTTTTACAGATTTCATGTCATTTATGTTCTTTACACACCTATTGGCGATTCACAATACTGGATGGGACATTAACATACAAAACCCCTAATAATGACTATAAATCATGTAACAATTGTTTAAATGTCATAAAACTGTTAATACATCTATAATGTGGTATGCACAAACTACAAGGGGTAGTCTATAAGTTCATAGAAGTGGATAAAACAAAAGCCAAAGGTTTTGTGGTGTGATACATTTTTCATTATTATCTCCCTGAACCTCGATGCACATTGTCCATTTGTCTTTGAGACTATCTTATCCCTTGCAATAGAAGTCTTCTGACTGGCCCCTGAGTCATGCCTCAGCAGCTGCCTTGAGTTCATCATCGACAAATCCTGAACCACGTAAGTATGATTTCAAATTGTGAAACAGACAGAAATCACTTGGGGCAAGATCTGGACTGTAAGGGGGGTGGTTAAGTTGTTCAAAGCCTCATTGTTGAAGTGAAGCCTGTGCAATATGACTCTTGTGCACTGAAGCGCTGTCATGAAGAAGCAGAACTCTTCTTCTTGATCGCTGCACTCAATTGCTTCAACATGTCAGCATAGTACTAGTAGGCTCCTGTTATTGGAGTTTTAGGTGGTTTATAGTCTATAACTATCACACCCCTTGAATCCCAGAAAATGGTAGCCATGATCTTGCCAGGAGAAGGCTGAGTTCTGAACTTCTTGGGTACAGGAGAATTCTTATGCTTCCATTTCATGGATTCTTGCTTGGTGTTAGGATCTTGTGATGAATCCATCAACCAGACGGACATGAAAGTTATCCGGATCACTAATGTAGATGTCCAAGAGTTCATGACTGGATTCAACTCTCTGGTGTCGATCTTGAGCATTTAAGTTTCGTGAAACCCATCTTTCAGATACCTTGGACATGTACAAGTGCTCATGAATTATGATGCAAACACTTCCATGAGAAATGCCACATTCTGAAGATATCTCATCCACCTTTATTCTACAATCGGACCTAAAGCCCTGGACCCATGCAATCGTATCATCTTTAATGGCTTCAACAGGCCTCCAAGGAGCTGCAACCCTGCTTAAACTCAGTTGACCATTTTGCAACAGTAGAATCTTTAGAGGATGCCTTCCTATGCACATTGGTCATGGGTTTATGTACTTTGGTCGCATTCACCCCTTCGTGAGAAACTTGATAACCGCACGATGCTCAGTTCTAAAACGTTCCATGATTACAGGAAGGTACCTGTGTTAATAGATTTTAAATCTCAAGTAAATGATCGGGAAGGGTGGTTTATGTCTGTAAACTGTCATCAGATGGCTTATCTCAATAATGCCATCATCGATGATGTCTTCAGGGGTGTATCAATACCCATTTCTATGAACTTATTGACTTCCTCTCGTATCTTGCTCTTTTTTGACTAGTGTCTTTCAGGGTCTGATCAATGTGCTCAAAGTTGACTGACATCTCGTTGCTTAGTCCTACTCCTTTCAAATTCAGGTGGCATCAATCCACAAATTTAAACTGCAAAATGTTTTGTACACAGGCAGATACACTGATAACAAGTTGTCGAATACCCACATCCCAACAAGTCCTAAGATGTGTACTATTTAACTTGAAGAGTGGTTGTAAAGAGGATATCTGTTTTCCATTAGCCCAGGTTAGGTGCAGAAGAGTAGGACGTTAAACCCATTACATTTCATTTCGTAAAGAGGAAAGACCAAATATCGAACAGTTAAAATTGTCTACGTCCAATTTTGCTAAAATTTCGTTGAAAATCTAATCTTTAAAAACAGCTCAATTAGACATTGTTTGACACTTGTAATATTTTGTACATGTCAGATAAGCTGATAACTTGATGTGAAACAATTATAAAGAGTAAGTTTAATATGTTATATAAATAGTTTCTTAAACAATTTCGAAGTGGATGGTTGCCCCCCTAAATATGTTTCGATTCTTTTCTTCTTTTGTACGTTTAGGATACAATAATTAATAGTTGAACCCTCCGTGCAATCTACAAGAAAATCGGTCAAAAATCTAAAAATAGGTTGCCAGGCAACGAAACATACGCCCACACAGCAGCCAAATCGTCCGGGCAGTCAACAAGAGTTGTCACATATTAAAGAATTATCAGAAAATCATTAGAATTTGTTTGGTATTTATAATCAAACCTGTTTTTTTTTAAATCAGATAATAATTGTGACCTCCAGAGGCACAACAAGCTAAAAAGGGTGATTTTTCGTACAATCAGGGGACATAATTCAGGAAGTAATGACCCGATGGGCGCAAATATCGAAAGGGACCAAGATCTTTGGGTTATAAACATACATGTCAAGTTTCATCAAAATCGATTCAAAATTGTGACCTTTATAGGGTCCACAACCTTGATATAACATATTTTCACACTATTTGTGTACAAACGGCGGCCATTTTGTCCGTCAATTCTAGTCAGATTTTCACGTAATTCGAACTCTCTCTTCATTACCATGTAACGGTGATATAGTCAAACGTTTTTTTAAATCGGATAATAATTTTGACCTCCAGAGGGACCAAAAGCGAACAAAAGCAATTTTTCGGACAATCAGGGGCCATAATTCAGGAAGTTACGATCCAATGGGCGCAAATATCGAAAGGAACCAAGATCTTTCGGTTATAAACATACATGTCAAGTTTCATCCAAATCGGTTCAAAATTGTGACCTCTATAAGGTCCACAACCTTGATATAACATATTTTCACACTATTCGCGTACAAATGGCGGCCATTTTGTCCGTCAATTTTGGTCCGATTTTCACGAAATTCGAACTCAACCTTCATAACCATGAAACGGTGATATAATCAAACGTTTTTTTAAATCGGATAACAATTTTGACCTCCAGAGGGACCACAAGCTAAAAAGGGCGATTTTTCGGACAATCAGGGGCCATAATTCAGGAAGTTACGATCCGATTGGCGCAAATATCGAAAGGAACCAAGATCTTTGGGTTATAAACATGCATGTCAAGTTTCATCCAAATAGGTTCAAAATTCTGACCTCTACACTGTTCACAACCTTGATATAACATATTTTCACACTATTCGCGTACAAATGGCGGCCATTTTGTCCGTCAATTTTGGTCCGATTTTCACGAAATTCAAACTCAACCTTCATAACCATGGCACGGTGATATAATCAAACCCTTTTTTAAATCGGATAACAATTTTGACCTCTAGAGGGACCACAAGCTAAAATGGGCGATTTTTCGGACAATCAGGGGCCATAATTCAGGAAGTTACGATCTGATTGGCGCAAATATCGAAAGGAACCAAGATCTTTGGGTTATAAACATGCATGTCAAGTTTCATCCAAATCGGTTCAAAATTGTGACCTCTACACTGTTCACAACCTTGATATAACATATTTTCACACTATTCGCGTACAAATGGCGGCCATTTTGTCCGTCAATTTTGGTCCGATTTTCACGAAATTCGAACTCAACCTTCATAACCATGAAACGGTGATATAATCAAACGTTTTTTTAAATCGGATAACAATTTTGACCTCCAGAGGGACCACAAGCTAAAAAGGGCGATTTTTCGGACAATCAGGGGCCATAATTCAGGAAGTTACGATCCGATTGGCGCAAATATCGAAAGAAACCAAGATCTTTGGGTTATAAACATGCATGTCAAGTTTCATCCAAATCCGTTCAAAATTGTGACCTCTACACTGTTCACAACCTTGATATAACATATTTTCACACTATTCGCGTACAAATGGCGGCCATTTTGTCCGTCAATTTTGGTCCGATTTTCACGAAATTCAAACTCAACCTTCATAACCATGGCACGGTGATATAATCAAACCGTTTTTTAAATCGGATAACAATTTTGACCTCCAGAGGGACCACAAGCTAAAATGGGCGATTTTTCGGACAATCAGGGGCCATAATTCAGGAAGTTACGATCTGATTGGCGCAAATATCGAAAGGAACCAAGATCTTTGGGTTATAAACATGCATGTCAAGTTTCATCCAAATCGGTTCAAAATTGTGACCTCTACACTGTTCACAACCTTGATATAACATATTTTCACACTATTCGCGTACAAATGGCGGCCATTTTGTCCGTCAATTTTGGTCCGATTTTCACGAAATTCGAACTCAACCTTCATAACCATGCTCCAACTGGGATAACGAGGGACAGGCATATGCGGCATACAGTGAGCTACAAAGGAAATTTTGCCCAGGTAGCGGCACCGAGGTCTGCTCTTTTATCTTATTCCAAATGTCAAGGGATCTTTTACATACACGCCAATCTATACACAGGACGTTGGTTTTTTGTCCCACCCAAATGACTATCCTTGTCGGGCCCTCCTTCCTGCATCACAAGGGGAAACAACATCGAAAATTCACGATTTTTTTTTTGACAATGCAGGGATCGAACATGTGACCTCCAGGCTAGCGAGAAAGCGTCTTACCCACTTAGCCACCGTGGCTCCCCAGGCTTGTATGTCACAAGAAGTAGAAATAAACCCTGGCGCACAAGCAATTTTCTTAAATATGCTAGTTCAGAAGATATGATCTAGTTTGTCTTAAAACTTAAAGGCGCTAAATCTGTATTCTTTGGCATCTAGAAATGGACACAAATTGGTCACAACACATAATAATGTAATATATATCAACTGAATATATGTTTATAAACTGTTGAGCCTCCTTAATCAAGAATCGAGTCGCTTCATTACACATGATGATCGAAAGCATTCTACTCTAGCACACGATTCAGTCCGCAACGTCGAAAACTAAGCTTATAGATGGTATTGAATTAGATACTTGACTCCTTTATTTAAGTGGAGAATAAATTTCAAATCGCACAAATAATAATTTTGAATTAAATTTGATGTAAAACTTTATATCGTGCTATGATATTTATTTAGCAAAATATTGGGACTTATATTCAATACGGAGGTCTGGTGTGCGATCCCTGCATTAGCCAACAAAGTTCATTCAGATTTTCCGGCATGATTTCACCTTGTCAGTCATGCAGGCCGGAGGGCCTGACAAGGACATTCATCTAGTCATTCGGATGAGACGGAAAAGTGAGGTCGTAGTGCCGCTGCCCGGGTAAAATTTCTCTCATAATAGCACACTGCATGGCAGATGCACATCTTAGGAGCAGGCAGAACAGTAGGACGCTCAACCCCAATTCATTTCATTTCTATATTCTATACCAATCCTTCACAGGTATACCTGTTTGTAATTATATTTTTATATTTTCATAATAGGAATATCCGAGGAAAAGACAGTCCAACACACATAGATATGGTTCAATTTTATTTCAATAACTTGATAACGCGAAAAGAGCATGCCCAGGTTGAACAGGTGACCCTACTTCTTCTTACCTTTTGTAATTATGTAGCCTACAAACATGGAATCAAAACCATGCACGTTAACTAATTGACATAAATTATGGATACACCATGCACTAACCATTTGTTAATCCATGCATATTGCGAGTATAATCAATAGATTAGAACTATAGCAGGGTGGTACATCATATTTGTGTTGTGTGTAGTACTAGACCTAGTAATTATTAAAATATTATAATTTTATATAGTAAAATAGTATTTAATGTTAGAATAATACCCTTCCCCCAATCAAAAAAGGCAAGTTAACTTTTGTAAATAAAACTTGGAATGTAAACCGTAGAGTGTCAAGGGGTGTACAACGCAGGCCCGTAGCCAGGGGCGGGGGGGCAATGCCCCCCTGAACAAATGTTTTGACCCCCCCTCCCCCGCCCCGAAAGAAAATTTGCCAACCATAACTATAACTCTAAAATGGCATGCATACACATACTATGATACTGTAGACTAGATTGTAACGAGTGTGCCCCTCCTAAAAACTTCACTGCCCCTCCGAAGCCAGCAAACTGGCTACGAGCCTGGTACAACGTTCGACTTAATAAAGAAAAATCTGTTTCACTGTCAACCTGACTGTTTTCTTTTTGACTCTTCCGTCGACTTGTCCGTTATCCATGTGGCGGAAGTTACTTGTTTCTACTATCGCATAAATTCTCGATTAACAGGTCTTTTATGAATACAGCACGCCAATTCGCAACATCCACTCGCTTGTCGAAAAATATAATAGATTTTACGGTCTCGTCAAACTTTACTATTATTTCAAGTTATTTTACGATGTGCAAGCAGAGGAATAGGAATACCTTGTGACGTTTCACAATATTCTTCTTCATTTTTCAACTGCCATGTTTTGGGTTGTTGTTTTTTTTTGTTTCCAAAGCATTTGAGCATTTCTATTTTTCTGTCTAAGCAAGCGAGACTACGAAAGATCAATTATCGTGACGTCACTGTAGTAATGGCGGAAATTTGTTTATTTGACAGAAATCCGTCTATACAATAAATGGTAATTTGTAGAATATGCCTGTGATGACAGCAAATTCTTAAATTCGTAAAAGTTTATCCGGTGTTGAATTTTCGTGTAAATAACAGTCCGATGTATAGGTATCATAAAGTCATTCATTCGTTGCTTCGAATTGTTGTTCATTGACATTGTTCTTAATCTTATTAATCTTACTGAATCTTACTATTCTTAGTTCTTTTAGCGTTTATATTTTAAATTTAGAAGTTCGTTTAACATAAAGTCAAAGGAAGACATTTCAGCTATGAGGCAGCTACATTTGCCTAGCAGGCGCTACATTTTCATTTTTGACCCCCATACCACCAGCTATTTAAATAACTTTTGAACCAGTCAAATGAGTTCATGATTCATTAGTTCAGCTCTGAATGTCGGTCTCATTACACTCACCCTGACCGTTCAGGGACTGGCCTATTCAATCAATGTCGAAAATAATTTGAACCCTAGTCAATTTTACTGGGCAACTTTTCACTGCGATACATCGGAGTGTCAATCCGTGTGGACGTCTGTACAATGTAAAGGAACATCTTAGTGACAAAATAAGACCTTGCTTACCTTGCTAGGCTCAGTATGAGCGAAACAACACGCTGTTTAAAATACGTCCCCTCCTATCAATCTATCCTTTCGCCACCATGACACAGTGTGTTGTGATGCTCATACTGACTCTAGCGAAATGAACAAGGTCTTATTTTCTTACTGAGATGTTCCTTTACACTGTACACGCGTCCACACGGAGTGACACCCGTGGTTTAGCAGTGAAAAGTTGCTAAGTAAAATTGGGGGTCAAATTATTTTCGACATTGATTGAATGGGCCAGTCCCTGAACGTTCAGGGTGAGTGTAATGAGACCGACGTTCAGAGCTGAACTAATGATTCATAGCTTCCAGTTCCACCTCAGACAAGTCTTATTTTTAATTTTTAATATCTTAGCCCACGCGCAAGAGTCTTTCCTGTGGGAGGTAACCGAAGTGCCTGGAGGAAACCCACGAGGTTGAGAAGGCCCTCCATCGCCATGCCATTGAAAAGCGTCAACATTTACATAGATAGTTCTACAAGGTACAGTCAGTACTGACAGTAGTTACCCCTAGTGGGGAAAATTCGTCAGTGTGCACTGAGTGTCATTTGTCAGGACAGTCAGTATTGATGATATCTAAAGTCACCAGACTGGCTGGTATTTGACTACATATTCTGCCTTAGTTCAGCTCTGAACTTAGGTTTCATTACACTCGCCAGTACTACGTTTAGGTTTCGTGCCATTCAATACATGTCAAAACTGTAATCTGTCCCAGTCAATTTTACTGTGCAACTTTTCACTGCTAAACGGTCGCGTGTCAGTCCCTGTGAACGCCAGAACAATTTAAATGAACATCTTTGTGATAAAATAAGACCTTGCTTACCTCGCTAGAACCAGTATGACCAACACAACACGCTGTTAAAAAAAAAATATGTCTCCGTCTGCTAGACGACTTGGCTGATGTCATTCATAGGGTAACGCACAAATTTTCAAACTCGGCCATATAAAATGAAACGAAATTTAGGTAAGCCTGGGAGATAAACTTAAAATCTTTGAAAAGCTGAGAACCTTCAGCCATTTATTGCTTTATTTATTCCAATTACAATAATAATTTACAATCAGATTTTTTAAAAAATCCCGATTTTTTTCCCCAAGTCCTGCCTAAATCTCGTTTCACCTTATATGGCCGAGTTCGTAAATTTGTGTATTACCCTATCAATGGTGTGCGCACGCTGTATCATACGGTCCGCCACTGAACAACTTCGTGGATTTCTCCAGGTACTCACGACTCTGGTTTCCTCCTACTGCTAAAGACCCCTACGCACAAGCAAATTATCGAAATAAACCATTTGTTAGTCCCGATAGAACTAGTTTGTGTCGAGTGGACATTAAACCCCATTTCTCTCATCCTGAAAAGTTGAAGTCTCCAGGCTGGTATTTGATTTGCTTAATCCATTAATCATATTTAATGGACGCTATGTTAGACAGCACTGCTATTTTATATTTGATATTTATGTGAAAACTATCACTTTTATACAGTTAGTTACACATGACTGGGAGTCTTTTACACAAAATTATTCAAGTGGTTCTAAGTAACTAACCGGTAATTCTGTTGTTTTTTTTTATTTCTTTATATTTCTTATCAACTTGTTTTGTAAAAATAAATTTCTATACAAACTAATTTTCAATTTTTCAGATGGATAAGAAAGATGATCAAAGACCTAATGAGTTACCGAAATTTGGATTATTAGATAGTATTGGGGCTGTATTTGCTCAAAGAAATCAAGAAAGAGAAGAGAGGGTAATTTTTTTTTTATGTTTCTTATAAGAATATCTATGTCTAAGCTAGTAACATCTAGATATTGAGGCTGCAATGTGATCAGCATGTTACATGCAGTTAGGCTACAGAAACACAAGTTTCAGATGACGTTGCAAATTATGTTAAAAATTACAAATGTATTTCACAAGTAACATCTCACGGAATATTGTTCTTACATAAAACAATATTCATTTCATTTGTAAAATATATCATGAAGCTTTGTAATTAAAATTTGTATCATAAGGATCTTACATCCATCTTTTAATGAAATGAAATACAGACAGCAATAGTACATGTATTCTGATTACAGAATGTTGTTTTGCTCTTGAATTTTTGCCAATATTTTTTATAGAAAGCTTACTTTATTTTCAGAATTTTTGTGCTATGAATAAAAGTTTTCTAATTTTGAGGGCCTATTACATACATGTACAAGATTTTTTTATTGTTGAGAGTGAGAGATATACCCAATTAAAGATAATTGTAAACATTTAATTGATTTCTTTTAGAGACGTATTGCCAGAGTAAAAGATGATGTAGCAAGAGCGCATGGTCAATATCTGCGTCAAAATGTTGTAACTAAAGATGAATATGATAGAGCTGGATCTGTTGTTGCACAATGGGCAAAGAAAAATGGTAAAGAAAATCATTCTTTTAAAAATATTCATACATGTATTTCCATTTCATTTTGTTTGTATTCATTGGTACTAAGAATTAGCCATATATTATATTCATTGTGCAAATAATATTTGCATACTGTGTGGACAGGCATGTTTCACAAGGATAGGGCCTGGGACCCTTTTAAATATCCAAATCAAAAGTCAAGTGATTGTCAACTTCTGAGCCCTGAACAGGATAATGAAATTCGACACATGTTATTAATGGGCTTCAACTCCCCAAGCCTTTCTACCATTTTTACTGATTATTTAATTTTTTCTTCCTCAAATCCTAAATGCAAAACTGAAATATTTTCAGGAATCAGCCAGGAAACTCAGAGGTTGCTTAATAGAAAAAATAAAGCAACACCAGGAAGAGAAAGATCCATGAAAAGAAAGAGAACAAACACTGAAAGTGAAACCCCTCCAAAGACAACCCCAAGACGTCCATTGTCCTGTGATGCCATTAATAGAGATGTACAACATACTGTTATTCTAGACCAAAATAAGCGTTACAAAGCAAAGGCGTCAGCTACATGTACCACAAGTTCTAGTTTTATTAGGATAAACTCAGATTTAGAGATATCTAGTGCTTCATTAACAAATGAACAGGGTGCAATAGATGTACCTAATTCCCTGCTTACAATCCATGATAGTATACCTTCAGACCCATCGTATAAATGTAAAGTTGTAAATTGTGATTTAGTGTTTGATTCACAACCTTTGTGGAAATATCATGAAGTCCAAGGAGTCCATTCCTCATGTAATCCTTTCTTAAATTTGACAAATGGTGCTCTGTCAAACATACCGATTCTCTACTGCTGTCCTAAATGTGAGGAAATATTTCAGGTAAATATACTAATATTAACTTATTTTAAAGTGACTACACAACTTTTAAAAATACAGGTGTACCATAAAATAAAAACATCAACAATATAGCATTTTTAAAGCCCCCATGGAGATGTTGTCATACATTGTTTTTGTCCTCTCTTTCTGTCTTCCACACATTATAGGCTGATTAATTTTGTATTTATACATAATGTTTGTTTTTGTGAGACCAAAAAGCATACAATGTATTGTGCACACCCTAGATTGTCAATAACTACATTCGTAGTTGTTGCCTTTGATCACTCTTTAAATTTGGGACAGTGTAGTGGATAGAGTTATTATCCGATTGATATGAAATTTATACACCTTGATTGTGTTCATGAGATAGAGATGTTTACTGATTTCCACAGATTTCTTCCAATAACTTGAACAGCTAAAGTTATCTGTTTTGTACAATAAATGATAGCTCTTGGTTCTAATTCCGTTAGACTGAGTATAAATTCATTATATCAATACCATGACTAATTTTGATTATGAAAATTTTCTGCTTAGGCAATGTGATTTGTCAAGACTTTGGAACATTTACTCTGCTTTTAATTGTAGCAGAATGTAAACTTATTGTATGCTCATTAGGAAAATGTCTTGACAAAGTTTAATGATTAACATTTTCTGCTAAAAAGCAGAGCTAAGCAATTTCATAGGTCAGTGCTTGAGAAAAAGATAACTTTGATATTCTAACTGATGGAGAGTGATGAAACTTAAGTGTATAGTTTCACAACCAGATACATAGGCACGGATCCAGGGGGAGGCCCCCCCCCCTCCTTATGAATTTTCTCGGTCAATGAAGGGATTGAACATGTGAACTCCAGACTGTCCTACTTACTTAGCCACTGTGGCTCCATTCACCAAATGATTTGTACATGTATTTGTAATATTTTCTTGGGGCATTCAAATAACCCCAGATACACCACTGGATCAGTGGACCGAAGGATAGACTCTCTTGGCTTGGTACATACATGTATTTTGAAAATTGGAATGCCCAGATTACGCTTTAAATTGTCTTACTTTCACCTTTTATTATGATTTGGTTCAGTGATTTAATTTCTGGGTCATCACAAATTAATGTACCATACTTTCAGATAATGTACATGTATGATAAATGTCGTATTTATGCTCAAAAAAAGATATGGATTTTATATATGATAGGTCACTGAAAAAGCTGTATATAACATGACTTAAGAGTGTAACTTAGTTACATTAGTCGTTAACACAAGCTGTCACTACAATTTTAATAATGTGTTATATAAATTCCTGTTTAAATATCGGTACAATGCCTATGTTTTACAAAATATATATATTTGCCATGTCAATGGCTGGTTCATTGATTCATTAAATTGTCTGTCTTGATACCAGTTTTCATTAAGCCATCAGTTTAAGATGAACATACAAATTTTGTCATTTATCCCATGTAATATATTGACTGAATACTGTAAATATTTGGGGGTTGGATGGCCAAATCATAAAGTGCTGTATCATAAAGCCTGTCATTTAGTCAACTGGCGTGGTTTTGAATCCCCTGTTGTATGTGACAAGCAGTAGGGTCGTCTGTCTAACCTCATGGGTTTTCTCCAGGTCCTACGGTTTCCTCCCACAGCTAAAGTCCCCTACGTGCAAGCGAATTATTGAAATGAAATTTAAACCATGACCTAGTTTATTCTTTGAATGTTACCCCCCCCTTTCTCTCTCTCTTTCTCTTTCTCTCTCTCTCTAGCTACAATAAATATTTATGTTATGGGTTTGTTTTGGTTTTTTTCAGCGAAAGATAGAATGTCAGGAACATATGATTTTTGACGACCATCTGCCAATATTATTGCCAATACCTATATGTGGGTATATGTGTCCCCAGTGCTGTATGATCTTCAAGAGCATTGTTTACTGCCATACTCATATGTCCAAGAATAACCATTTTCATACTACTTATCAATTTTCTGGAGGTAAGCTGAATACTTGTGTATAGTAATAATTTTATCAATTTTCAGGAGGTACATGTACATGTAAGCTGAATAAGTGTGTATAATTATGAATTTATTTAATTCTTGAGGTTAAAAAAATAATGTTGTAATGATGCAAATTCTAGCGGTAATTTTCTTGTAGTACTGCTGATTAATCTTTACTCTTTTATTTTATGTGTTTAGATTTTCAAGGTATTGAATCCAGATCTGTACCCATGCCATCTTATCTTGCTGAACAATTTTATAAAAAATGTTCAAATGTTGGTTGTGAAGTAAAATGTATTGAATGTAATGTGGAGTTAAAAACCAAGGATGAAATAATTTCCCATGACTTAGACCAAACAAGAACTCATCAATTAATAATAACATCATTGTCTACACCCGTAAGTTCAAAATTAAATCAGTATGCTTTTAAGTTATTTAAATGAATTTTGATTGAGGATAGCGATCCTTTAATCTACACATTGCAGGTCATAAAGCTGGTTATCTATGCGGGTTTGATGCCCGGTTTTTACATTTGTAACCTTGTGGTTATTATCCTGTCTCTTTGGTTTCTTCCCACTTCTAAGGTACGTTGTCAGGCAACAAAACATATGGCCATGGCGGCTAAATTGTCTGAGGAGTCAACCAGGGTTGTCGCATATTTATTCTTTTGTTTGTAATTGGGGGCATTTACAAGACATTTCACAGATCAGATTATAATTTTTGTCGTTTGAGGGTTCACAAGGTTCTACAAACTAAAATAATGGTCTTAACTCTGGAAGCAATTTACAGACAATTTTAAAATTTGACAGGCTTTTACATTTTCGTTTACTAATTTGAATAATGCCATATAAATTTCATACAGAAACTTTTGTAAATTAGGATGTTCACATGGTTCAACAAGTAAAAAAAGGGCCATAACTCTAGAAATAATTAACCGAAATTGCTGAAATTCAATAATTTCATACAGAGCAGATGATAACTTTTGTCGTTAAAGTGTTCAAAAGGTTCAACAAAGTGAAACAAGGGCCACAAGCCCCCAACTCAAGAAGAAATTAACAGAAATTATTGAAATTAAATAAGCTATTTCATCTGAGTGATGTAAACAACATACATAAATTTAAATAATGCAAATAAATTTCATACATATTGGATAACTTTTGTCATTCAAACTTTCACAAGGTTCAACAAAGTCTAGAAGTTGCATCTTGTATATGCTTGGAAAATGTAGCTTGATGTGGATGTATGGTTCATTGCCTGGCAATCTATCTTTGTACTTTATTTTGAAAATACGAATTTTGAGATTAAACAGGCCAATTTTAAGGACTTCAATGGGGAGCGGCTTTTTATTGATATGGTGGGGCAGATTTGATTTTCTTATTCTGAGTGGGCTGAATTTTTGATGGTGCTCGCCTTTGGGAAAATATGTTTGTGCACCTGTGATGGTACTTACTACCTATGTTGTCAATATTTACAATATGTACCAAATGTTAATGGATTAAATTTGAGATCACATGGCTAAGTGGGTAAGACACTGGCTCGCTAGCCTGGAGATGGGGTCTTTGATCCCTGCTTTGGCCGAGAAAGTTCATCCAGATTTTTTGTATAGTCATTTGGATGGGAAAAAAAACAAGATCCTGTGTACACATTGGCGTGCACCTAAAATATCCCTTGGTAGTTGGAATTTGATATAAGAGTTGGCCATAGCACCGCTGCCCGGGCAAAATTTCGCTCATGGCACACTGTATGGTGTATGCCGGTCTTCATTAGCAGAACAGTAGGATGTTAAAACCCATTTCATTTCATTTCTAATGGATTAATAATGTTTTGTTTTATTGCTTTAGGAGGATGTATTTGCAGAATTCTTGACTGACAAGTGTTGTAGTACATGTAGTAAAATTGTATGGAATATTGATGCAGAAAAAGGTTTTCATCAATGTGATGATAATAATATCGGATGGTTAATAGACCATGATTGTAAAACATTCATAGAATTTGTACGAAGATGTGGTATACAAGAACATTTTAATGTTACCTCAGTTAAAGAATCAGATGCCGACAAGAAAGGTATAAGTCTCTAAATATTAAGTGTATGAATTAACAGCATGCAAATAAAAAACAAACTTGGTTAATTTTACAGATGTTTTTGTCATTTTTTTTCTTTTATACTTAGTTTTCAACATTCGTCCATTGTGTGTTCAGTACCGTGTAGTTCTCTGTTTCACTGCTGGCTTCTTCTAACTCTTTCATTCATACTTTTCTGATTTTGCTTTCTTTTATACATGTTTATTTTTATCTATCTTTTAATCCTTTTATCTATATCTGCTTTCTTTGTTTCTATATTATGGTTTCAGTTAACCATATAAATGCACCTTCCAAATATACACATGAAGCAACTATCTCTACACACCATGATTTTAGTAATAAGACATCTATAACATATCCTTCTTTCTGTATCCTTACTTACAATGCCAATCTGAATAAATACGGTAATATTACTGCCTGTATACAGTATTTTCACTTTCTTAACACGAATTCAAATGCTAACAGTGATTCTAATAACAAAGTGACAAATCCAATACAGGTTCCTAATCAGTGTGATTGTAATATTCTATTGTTATCTATATCTAATTCTAATGTTGTAAAACGAAGTGTAGAAATGATAGACTCAGTTTTAAATGTAACAGCTTATTATAAAACTTCTACACAAGGAGGCGAATCTGGTCCTTCTCATATCAATAATAAATATCTCATAAGTGATGAATTTCATGATGTGTTAGATTCTCAGTCTCATTCATCAAGCATGGATTCATTTCTATCTTGTTCAAGTTTACTAGATTCGTGTCATAGTATTGCTCCAAATCTTACAAAACCGGATAGAAAGAGAAAAAGAGATTCTAGTACAGATGGTATTGATGGTAAGTGTATATGTGTGTACTTTAACTGTACATATTCTTGTCCTTGAGCAATATGTTGCACTTACTTTAAATATCTGTACCCGTATTGATTTTTGAGTTATTGTATGACACTGCATAGTTTGAATTAAATTGTATAGTAGGAAAACATACATATACAGTACATTTATCAACATCATTGATATTTATGTGGTGTTAGATGGATATGTAATTCAGATTGGGTAATGATTTGTGTACGATCATACATATGGTTTTGATTTGAATATACGGTATGTATATAGAATTTAAAACACACTGGATTTTTATGATAACAATGATGTATCTGTGTATATCGTTTCAGATAATCAGCCTTCAGTTTCTACATGGGTTTTTAACTCCAGTAACCAGAAGGTTGAATCCTTGCCAAATTTAAACTGTCTGTCTCAAGTGGGTCCCACTACAAGATCTTCAGATAAAAATTCCCCGTCTAAAAGATATCTGAAATTATCTGAATCACCCACAGAGAAAGTATCGGAGACTAAAAATCAGAGTAGTGGGGAAAGTAGCCAATCAAACAACTCTGCACAGGAATCATTTAAATTCAGTTACCCTTTAAAACCTCCACAGAATGAACTCTCAAACCAGAATGTGCTGAAAGATCAACACGTGACAGCTAAACTTTCTAAAAATGCGCGAAAGAAACTTCGACAAAGATTACAATATGAAGCTGAAAAAAAGGAACTGACTTCAAATAAACCAAGTTCTTCCTCTTTAAAACTAACCTGTCTTGATTCTCCAGATACTGATGGCGATATTTCAACCAAAAACCTTAGCCGAATGCATCTTTTGATATTTCTTGACCTAGATAACTGGCATGGCTTTTTTAAGAAATTGCCCCACTGTTTACCTGATAAAACTTTTGTATGGACATTTTATGGAGGCAATACAATCTGGAAACCACCAAAGTAAGTGAATATTTCTTACTTAATTAAAATCAATGAAAATTATGTTAGTTTCAACTTTGAAATATTTAGTACTCAGTTTTACAGAATTATCTCATTATACGTTTTATATGCCCACAATTTGTTTACAGACATTCGACAGGTCACAATTCTTTCTGATTTTGACCAATCTTGAAATATTGGTTTATCTCCAAAAGATCTTGGTTCCTTACGATATTGGCATTTTTTAGATCGAAATTTCATGAATTGTGGCCCCTGATTGTATGTAAAATAGCGTTTTTAGCTTACGGACCCTCTAGCAATCACACTTTTCATCCGATTTTAAAAAACTTTTTAAATATATGAGTCTTACAACCAAATGACAGTTGAGTTTAAATTATTTTGAAAATCATACCAAAACTGCTAGCCAGAAAGGATGCTCCTTGTATACATTTTGTGTACAGGTATGTAATACCAAGGTCAGAATTTTTTTCTGATTTGAAATATATGTTTATATCCTAGAGATTTCGATTCCTGTTGATATTCAAGCATATCAGACTATAACTTCCTGGATTATTTCCCCTGATTGTACGAAAAAATTTATCTTTTTTATTAGCTTGTTTTCTGTCCATCTTGTGCATGGTAGCAACTTATACAGATTATATTCACAGACATGTAATCGCAGTATCACTGAGTCACTTTTGAATGCATGTATTATAAAATTTGTAATGACCAGTATAGGTCATGTATTGATTCAGCAATATTCCCTGTACATGCATACATTATTAATATAGTTGATTGTATATATCTTATTACCTGTTGTAGGTCACTTCCATTTTTAAAGTTGAAAAAAGCCAAATGCTTCCACCTACACAGTCAGTGTGGTAAAACTAAGGATGCTTCAGATTTTGCTATCTGTTTTACTGTAAGTATATTATCTGCTCCTTTTATTTGCCATTATAGAAACAAAACTTATTAATGTCTTTTGAATTAATAAATTTTATGTTGCACTGCATTTTTATACATCCACATTCATAATGATATGAACGTATTATGCCGTCGCCCCTGTTCGGGTATGGTTGTGTGGCCTTTGATTGTACGAAAAATCTCATTTTTAGCTTGTGATCACTGTAGAGGTCACAGTTTTGAACCGATTTTGATGAAACTGGAAATGCATGTATATAACCCAAAGATCTTGATTCCTTTGGATATTTACGCATATTGGATCGTAACTTCCTGAATTATATATGGTCCCTGATTGTACGGAAAATTGACTTTTTTAGCTTGTGGTCCCTCTGGAGGACACAATTATTATCTTATTTTAAAGAAAACATCTAATTATATCACCGTTACACCATAAGGCAGGTTAACTTTGAATTTCGTGAAAGTGAGACCAAAATTGCCGGACAAATTGGCCGCTGCATGTAAGAGAATATTGTAAAAATATGGTATATCAAGGTTCTGGACCTTGTAGACTTTAGAGGTAACAATTTAAATCCGATTTTGATGAAACTTGAAATATATGGTTATAACCCAAAGATCTTGGTTCCTTTTAATATTTGCCCATATCGAATTGTAACTTCTTAAAGGATGGCCCCTTATTGTACGAAAAAAAGCCTATTTTAGCTTGTGGTTACTCTAAAGGTCACAGTTATTATTCGATTTGAAATACTAATGGAATATATCATCATTACAACATAATGAGGGCTGAGTTTAAATTTCGTGAAAATCAGACCAAAAAGTGTAAAAATATGGTATAATTAGGTTGTGGACCCTGCAGAGGTCACAATTTTAATTCGATTTTGATGAAACTTGAAATGCATGTTTATAAAAAAAAAAGAAAAGATCTTGATTGCTTTCGATATTCATGCATATTGGATTGTTATTTCCTGAGTTATGGTCCCTGCTTGTATGAAAAATCACATTTTAGCTTGTGGTCCCTCTAGAGGTCACAATTGTTATCCAATTTTTAAAAAATGTTGAAAATATGACCATTACACTGTAAGGTGGGTTGAGTTCAAACTTTGTGAAAGTCAGACTTAAACTGCCGAACAAAATCTGGTATATCAAGGTTGTGGACACTCAAGAAGGATTCGATTTTGATGAAACTTGAAATATACCTTTATAACCCAAAGATCTTGGACCTGTCGATATTCGCGCATATTGGATCGTAGATTCCTGAATTATGGCCTTTGTTCTCTATCCATCTCTTGCAAAATGTGGGCGTATCCTGCCTGGCAGCCGGTGTTCTGTTGGGTAAAAAGGACACTTTTTCTTTGTTGACAAATTACAAACTTTAGCTAGCATTGAAATTAAAATAGATTAGTGTACTGTGTATGTCAAACTGTCAGAGGTATAAAACTATTAAATGATGGTCATATATTAGGCTATTAATAAATGTATACTGTTTGAATGGTATTTAGTAATTGAAAACATTAAAATAAACACAAAAGTACTATATATAACAATTACTGTATTTCAATCAAAAAAAGCTACGTTTCAACAATGGTTCTCTTGTCGTTATCAAGCACAATACTTTTACTGATAACGACAAGAGAATCATTGTTAAAACATAGCTTTAATTGAAATACAGTAATTGTTATCCATAGAACTGTCACAAGTGTTTGTTTTAATAAATTTATGTTGATGACCTACACAGAAAAGACATTTAAAAAATTAAAAATTTACAAAACAAGTTCCTGTCTGCAATATTATCCTAGGTGGATGTAGACATTAATAAGACTGACTGAAAACAAGTAGAGCTAGAACTGTTTCAATTATATTTAGGTCGCGTCACACTACATGTAATTTTCTTTAATGTGGAATGTCATTGAGTTTACATAAATAACTACATCTATGGATGTTACCTGAGGGTATTTGTCATTACTGTTCTGAAATAGTTAAGCCAACTGCTTTTGTCAGATGTTTTGTTTGCAAAACTTTCCATAAATGTAGCAATAGATTTATTCAATTTTTTATCAATAACATAAAAAAATTTCTTAAAATGATCCGACAAAGGTAAAAAGAAAACATAGATGGAATGAGCTTTGTTGTTTTTATACGCCCCCATTGAAATGTGGTTGTATATTTTCATCGCCCCCATCCGTCCGTCCGTCTGTCTGTCCGTCCGGCATCCACAATTGCTTGTGGGCGCTCTACATGCTAAAGTTAATATCTGATTGACTTGAAACAGTGTTTGAGGTCATGAGATGAGAAGCCTATTGAGTTATGGCCCTTGATCAGTTCAAAAAATCTTGTGGACGCTCGTAATCACCTCATCACGTCATCATTAGCCTAGTCGGTGCAGACACATAGGACGCTAAACACTATTTCATTTCAGTTATTTAATAACGACATTTTGCAACTTTATCTATTTATTACAAAACAGCCTTACTAAACAGTAGATTGAAGTACGACCGACATGAATCGTGGCATGATTGTTTCTTGGCCCATTTGGTTGGTTGTTTGGTTTCTACGGTAATTTTCTTTTTTTCTGAAAATGAAATGCTGGACAGCGGCACAATGGCCTACTCTTACATAAAATTACAACTGTAAAATGTTCGTTAATGTGCATGCCAATGGGTACTTACAAATGACAATAATTAGTCCCTTTCCAGGCCTTCAGTCTTGCACCACTGACAAGGGGAAACCATGCCAGTCAATCCTGATAAACTTTCGTGGTCAACACAGTTTACTCATTTAACCACTGTAGCTCCTTTCTCAAAATAAAATGAAATGGAGTTTATAACGTCCTTCTGTTCTGCTTCGACAGGGCTAATGAAGATGGTTTCTCAGAATGAATGCTATTGTCACAGTGTGTATTATTACCAACTTGGAAGTTAAATATTTAGGTCATTCTTAAAAGATAAATGCATATATGATAACCAGAATTGCATAAGAGGTTGAAGAAATATTCAAGACCTCTGATATATTGTGGAATGTTCTGTTACCCCCCCACCACCACCACCCTCGCTCCTGAAATCATACAAAGACCATGGTATACATTTTATGCAGGTTATATAGTTATACCTAACCTTCTTTTTTATTGTTTATCAGATTGGAAAAATGGATGATCGATTACCAAAGTCAGTTCCCTTTGCAATTTTGTCTGGTGATCGTGGTTTCTGTGAAATTGAAAGACAGATGAAGAATTCTTCCAGACGGGCTGTTGTAATTGATCCTCATGAAGCACATAAACATAGTGATTATATGATTTATACAATGATACTTAGTGTTATGCAGTCATAAACAGTTAGAATCACCAGAAATGTTTTTATCTGATAATTTATGTTTGCTATGTATAATCAGTTTCCATTTGTGCCTTGCTTTTATCAAATTAGGGTGTAATTATGTCACAACAAATGTGGTTGTGTATTGTAGTCATCATTGTGACGTTAATGATTTCTTGTGAACACTTTACAGATTACATTTCTCATCGGATTGTTTTTAAATTAAATTCAACAATTTCCATTAATTACTTCTAGATTTATAGCCCTTATTTCAGTTTCTAGAACCTTGTGACCACTCAATAGTTATCATTTGATGTTTAGTAAATTTTATTGATATGCTTTATGTAAATTAGTACAACGAAGAAATCTATCACATTTCAATAATTTCATTTAATTACTTCTAGTCTAGAGCTCTGGCCCTTGTTACCCTTTGTAGAACCTTGTGATTGGTCAAACAACAAAACTTTTCATCCAATCTGTATAAAATTGATATCAGTGTTTGGCAAATGCTCTTATTACACACAAAAGATATAATATGCCACTACCCTTCTCGACAGCCGGGTAAATTTAGTTGGCAACCTATATTCTCTTTCATTATTAAAAAAACTCATGTCAAAGTTATCCATTAATCCTGTTTTCTGTTACTGTCTTATGATTTTGTTTTTTGTGTTAATATTGTCCACGAATTCTTGGTGTTAAGATTTTCATAAAATTTTTGTAATTCTTTAACTATAATTACAAATGGCATGTTAAGTGAAAAAGAACTGTAAAGTAGATCTAATAATATGTTTGAATACATAGAGAATGTATTGCTAGAGACTCATAGTAATGTTGCCCTTTGTCACTTTGTTTAGCAAAATGCTTGTAAAACCCAGATTTATAGGTGTGAGCTATATTAATTATAATTCTTGTTTAAGTGTGTGAAATAGCATTATTTAACGTCCACCCAAGTAACATTTAAGTGTATGCATGCCATTTATACCTTTGATAACTGTAAAACAAGACAATAATGATAGGACAATTTGTGACAAGTTTCATTAATTGTAATGTGCATTTATATTTAGTAGCATAATAAAATTCAGGATGTGTCATCGTATGAGTAAAACAGTTATCTTGTCAAACATGACACCCCTCAAACCAATTAAATGATTAATTAGTTGTTGGGCATCAGTGTCATTCATGACGCATAATATTGCCCAAGAATCAGATATAATGGGATACCTTATAATTTCAGAACTTATTTATATTTACACTCCACGACTTGCATTAATTAAATAACATAAATTTCTTGTTCTACAGTGACTATTTAGGAATTGATCTGATATCATTGCCTTATGAAAATATCCTGTTAATGATGCCATTTTATTAGTCACAATATTACTTTATCACATCAAACTTAACCAAAGATTAATAACTAAACTTACAGGTAGCAATTTATGTGATAACCTAAGCTCTCAGATTTAGCTGAAAAATGTTCCGTTTTTTTACATCTTTAAATTTTATGTTTAATACTGGTGATCACAGAATGTATTACTAGTATAAAATCATTATTTGTGGGAGTTAAATGTCTTGCAAACTACAATATTCTGAATCAATTATCAGTCTCATAATGTTTCAATTCCATGCAGTATTGATAGTCTGGTTTTGTTTTCTTGATTAAATATTAAATAATCAAATTGACTACATTAAATTACTGCTTGTTTCAATAAAACACTAAGAGCCATGGAAGTATGGAACTGTAATGGTGAAGTGGGCATAAGTTTTCATAGAAGTAATTTGGAATATTTTGGTGAGAGAAAGATTAATTTTATAACTTTTCATTTCAAGAGACAGTGTGACTAAAATCTGTTTTGTTCACTGCTACTCTGTAAAAAGCTATTTGGAAGTAGTTAGGGTGATTATTTGTAAAAGATTGCTAATTACATTTACAAAAAAAATATCTGCAAATGCTGGTATACAACAAAGATGTTCCTTTCATTCAGTTATGTGAACAAAGGGAATGGACAAAATCAAGGTCTGGGACTCTGATCTTCTACAGGAACATTACCATATATATACATTACCAACTATAAATTTAAAGCCTTAGAAGATGGGTACCCTGTCTCCTCAAATTATATGGGACATGAGATTCAATTAATTTGGGTGAAACTTTCACCTATTATTCCAGTGGGTGCATTTTTTGATGACACTGCATTACCTCGATATCTGTGTCCTGTTTTGAAATTTAATGTTTATTTGATTATTGTGTTATGATGTGTTTCATATGATCATGTGGTTCTACAAGCTGGCAAATACATTGTGAAGGGATGTAGAATTTTTTATATTATTCTTTCTTCTTTTCTAATAGCCTAGGTATAACTACTAACTTCAATGAATAGAATAATATGAAAGTAATATCATAATCTTTTATTCAGTTATTATTTATGTAAAAAAATAAGCTCTTGTTTCAATATTTATTAAGCATTTTGTTAAATAAACACATTTTAAGTTATTTTTTGTGCTTTTTAAAATGCAACATGTACACCCATCTCATTATATTGTCTATGGGGATGCTCGATTCGTAGTCCAGAACGTCCCGAATTGACATAATTACAATCGAGTGACACGGAATTCAGTCCTGTCACAGTTCTGCCAGTCCCGACAGTTGTGTGGAGAGAGTAGAATCGTGACCTATTCATAGTAAAGAATATGTTTCAGCTGTCATGATTGTTTGAGATTTTTTTTTATACAGTCTGCACATGCATTGTACTCAGAAATTCTCCTTTTCACTCGATTGACACCAGCTTTGGAATTGAGATAATTTAATTCTGGAACTGTGAATCGAGCATCCCCATTGTTATCACCTCCATGGCTGTGTGCGAAAATAGAAACTATATTAAAACTGGAGAAAGTCAATTTCTTATCTGACAATGGTGTTCTTTCCTTAGTTGTAGGCAAGGACGAACTGGGTAGCTCTGGGCGTGCGTTGGACCTACTAGTTTCCTTGGGCCCTCCTTCACCAAAATTACCAGTCATTCTCTCTAACTGTAGACAACAACATACATGTATGTTCAATATATTTTGTCATTTGCATAATTTACATGAGGGGTCTTCATTAGCTGGGCATAAAGTTACTTGGCATGGGCATGGTGAGGTACTGTGTTAAAATAGACGGAACATCCCCCCCCCCCCAGTTGTAATATTTGTTACTATGTTAATTTTCAAAATCACGGCTGCAATTGATACACATTAGCAGCCTTTGCACAAGTTAAAATAGCTTAAATTGCAAATATCATCACAGTCTGCATGGAAACAAGTAATTATGTTACAAATATGAGGAGAGGAACACTGAAATTTTAAAAAGGACATAAATATAAGTATTTTTTGAACATCAGAATTCTGCAAAATCCAGGAAATGGCATTTCAGGGACTCCAGATGCAAATATTACGTGGAAGGAACATGTTTCACCTTCTGTATACAATGTGTCCTCTTTTCACATACACTGTACAGTAGTTTCTTGGTAAAGACCTAAGCAGCATCCTTGAATAGTCACAGTAATAAACTCAGTAATTAATTGTGTATCCATAAAATTGTATTAATGTTAAAGGGACAATGACATTCTTGCTGGCTTGGTAGCTCCAGAAAATAAATAATACCCTTATTCTAAGTACTAGATGTTTAAGTGTCCTACATGTTGTGTAAATTATCCATTACAACCTATTTTACTTGTCCAGAGAGTTCGAAAATATTTTAAAATCCAGTCACATCTTAATAGGTTTACGTTAGACTTTTCAAATCAATTGGTTGAATTTTTCCAATTTTTTAAAATAGGTGTGTTAAGATGAAATTTATTTCATCATTTAATTGAAATATTCTAAAATAATACAATTTGTTGACCAGAATGAAGATTGGGACATATTATTCAATTACAACAAGAGTGTTATTGGGGCTTTAACTTAGCTATGCGCAAGTCATTTATCACAAGTCTTTCTTAAAGAATCCTGTTTTACCACTCTTGCTCTCTGTATCAGTATAAATTAGTAATGAATGAATAATCTGGTTCGCAATTTGTCTCAAATTCGGTCAATCCAGAAACCCTGACAATTTTAAAGGAGCTAAATCGCTAACATTTGCTAACCAGAAATTGCCAGAAGTGGGTCGCAACACATTATAATACTGTAATATGAATGTATATAAACTGATTTACATTCAATGGTTTTACTCTAATTTCAAACCTGTTATGTTCTGCGAAATAAGTCAGCAGTGTCAATCGAATGCAAATTTCTAGCGGTTGGTTATTCCAGTCTACATACGCCGTTTGATTTGGTGCCTCGTTCCCCAACTCTTGCTAAAACTGGGGCTGAAACGCATTATGGTACACGATTCATGGTACACGATTCTTGTACCAATGGTAAAATGTTTATTTTGTCTTAAATATTGGATATTAGAAGCCCATCTGTTTTCCGGTAAGATCACAGCATCAATGTTGATTTAAATTGACAAATAATATGTGTTTTCAAATTTGAAGATTTTGGATGATATTGAGTTAGAGACTTAGACTTTAAACAAATCTATTGCATAATCACAGATTATCTTTTTTAAAAAATGTCATCCGTAATCCTATACTGAAAATCTTGCTAGCGACATAATGCACAAACATTGTCACAATTTAAATCAAAACCTGGGCACCCCACCCCCCAGAAAAACAAAGTTATTTTTCATTATTTCAGTGGAAATATAGAAATCTCGAAAGTGACCTAAAACTGTTTATGCATATACCAATCGCTCCTATGGAAATACTATGGAGGCCTGTGGGCACCTTTTCTTTCATTGCCCTAGATACCTTAATATTTTACATGTATAAGACGTTTCTGTTAAAAAATTAAAAAAAACACCACCATGAACGATGACAGTTTAATCACAAGAGATGATTCCTCCTCGAATTTAGGGACTTGTTTTTCATTTGGTGCTAGGGTAAGTTTAATTTCTTTTTTAAAAATTGCGGACCACGATCAAATATGAAAAACTATAAAGAGGCGACGAATTAAAACCTGTTTTCTGAAATTGTTCTATCAAAGTAATCTGTTAATTGGTTAGCAATGTAATTTCAACAGATCATGAATATAAAAATAAGGTTGATACTGTCTTATGACGACATACAGGTTGCCACCCCCAGGCGACCAGACGATATCCCATTTAGGTGCGATCCCCACTCCACCTTTAATCTACTTCATCTCAACACCCTGAAACTATCAAAAAACAAGGATACTTGTACACTTGTGGGTACAAATGCGTCATGTTCAGTTACATCCGTGTCTTGTTTTTGAATGTTGACAATTTGTACGCATATTGTCACCTTCGGGACTCACTGTTATTTTAATCCGGTTAATGTAGACGGTATTTAATACGCAGAAATAATTGCTGGTGCGTTTCTAGATTTCATTTTAATAAACTTAACCTTCACTGAAGGGTCTTTTGTGTCTTTTAAATCACCGACAAAAAAAGCTTTGTTTGTCATTTGCGCCAAGATTATTGCAACAAAAATATACCCGAGAAAGATATGTTGTAATGCATATATCCACACTTCATATCTAAAATTGAAATGACTTCATAAAAAGAATTATAACTACATGTATATTGAAATTTTAACAAAACGGTGTCGTACCGACAAGAGGAACGATATACTGGATGAATTAATTACAAAACCATAACCAAAACGCTGGCAAGAATAAAATTTAGAGTGTGATATATGGATATCTACGGAAGCGTAATAGGGCCACATATTATTTTTTTTTTTTATTATATTTTCAATTTTTCAAGTTAGTAACTTGAATTTTCAAGATATTAACTTGAATTTTCAAGATATTAACTTGAATTTTCAAGTTAGTAACTTGAATTTTCAAGTTAGTAACTTGAATTTTCAAGATATTAACTTGAATTTTCAAGTTAGTAACTTGAAAATTCAAGTTAGTAACTTGAATTTTCAAGTTAGTAACTTTAATTTTCAAGTTACTAACTTGAATTTTCAAGTTACTAACTTGAATTTTCAAGATACTAACTTGAATTTTCAAGTTACTAACTTGAATTTTCAAGATATTAACTTGAATTTTCAAGTTAGTAACTTGAATTTTCAAGATATTAACTTGAATTTTCAAGTTAACTAACTTGAATTTTCAAGTTACTGTTATATTATTAAAAAGGCGTTTTGATCTAATGATATAGTATGTCATGCAATGCTTTAGTCAATGGACGGCACGGTTATAGACCTCAATGACAAGGTCCGGGAGTAGCCTATTCGATCACGCAGGTTTCCCCCCTGCAGCGAAATTACTCCCCGCGAATTATGGTCTCGACGTACCATAAAACACCATTTATTCATTCATTCATTCATTTTAACAGTATTGAGCCCTATAGAAAACCTTTTTGAAGTACAAAAAAAATATTAAATGACAAATCAAACGTCCCAGTTCCCAGTTCTAAAAACAGTCTTTAGTGACATAATACACGACATTCCCCCCCCCCCATCCCCGCCACATGGATATCTGCCCCCGGATAACCCCCCTCCGTTTTAGTACTTTTACTCCCTGGACATTTCCTGCTGAAGACATCTTAACTCCTAGGACATCTCCCCCCCGGACTTTTACTCACCAGACATCTGCCCCTGGGACATTTACCCCCACCCCCTAGGACATCTACCCCCAGAGTTTTACCCTCTCCCTCCGACATTTTCCTCTGGAACATCTGCGCCCTAGGACATGTCTGCTGAAGACATCTTAACTCCTAGGACATCTCCCCCCGGACTTTTACTCACCAGACATCTGCCACTGGGACATTTACCCCCACCCCCTACTACATCTACCCTCAGAGTTTTACCCCCTCCCCCCGACATTTTTCCTCTGGAACATCTGCGCCCTAGGACATGTCTGCCCCCTCCCCGCCACCCACCCTTTAGAGAGAGAGAGAGAGAAATGGGGTTTAACGTCCACTGGACACACATAAGTTCATTTCGGGATTAACATATGGTTTTAATTTTATTTCGATAATTCGCTTGCGCGTAGGGGTCTTTAGCAGTGGGAGGAAACCGGAGGTGCCCGGAGGAAACCCACGAGGTTGAGAAGGCGCCCCTATCTCAATCCATGCCACATACGCTCAGACCAGGGATCGAAACCACAGCCGCAAGCCACGCTTCGACCTCTAGCTGGCCGGTCACCTCTGGCTTGCGGCTGTGGTTTCGATCCCTAAATCATGTCAATCTACGTGTTATCGCCGATAATCTGCTTATGTTCTGGGGGTACCCCTGAGTGATTGGATAGGCTGCTCTTGCACCTTGTCACTAAGATAGCAGAGAATGGGACTCGAACCCTCGACATCATTGATGGCAAACCAAGGCGTAGCTTATCGGCCACCCGAACCTCTCCCCAAGAGTCGGCTTCTATGGACGCATTCTACTATCTAACTCTGTACTATTGACCTGTAAAATAATGCACTGTAAAAAATTTATATTTATTTTACATTGTTTCATGGAGTACCTCGTAAGGTCCAGGATTCTAAAAGGTGTTACGAGGCAATCCCAGAAACAATGTAAAATAAGTATAATTTTTTACAGTGCATTATTTTACACGTCCTGGGTTCTAAAGGGTGGTCTAGAGTGCCGCGCTTCGACCTCTAGCTGGCCGGTCACCTCTGGCTTGCGGCTGTGGTTTTGATCCCTGGTGTGAGCGTATGTGGCATGGAGGGAGATAGGGGCGCTTTCTCAACCTCGTGGGTTTCCTCTGGGCACTCCGGTTTCCCCCCACTGCTAAAGACCCCTACGCGCAAGCGAATTATCGAAATAAAATTAAAACCATATGTTAGTCCCGAAATGACCTAGTGTGTGTCCAGTGGACGTTAAACCCCATTTCTCTCTCTCTCTCTAAAGGGTGGGTGGCGGGGAGGGGGCAGACTTGTCCTAGGGCGCAGATGTTCCAGAGGAAAGTTGTCGGGGGGAGGGGATAAAACTCTGGGGGTAGATGGCCTGGGGGGCGGGTAAATGTCCCAGGGGCAGATGTCTGGTGAGTAAAAGTTCGGGGGGCGATGTCCTAGGAGTTAAGATGTCTTCAGCAGGAAATGTCCTGGGAGTAAAAGTCCTAAAAAGGAGGGGGGGGGGGGCAGATATCCATGTGGCGGGGTTGGGGGGGAATGTCGTGTATTATGTCACTAAAGACTATTTTTAGAACTGGGACGTTTGATTTGTCATTTAATTTTTTTTTTTTGTACTTCAAAAAGGTTTTCTATAGGGCTCAATACTGTTAAAATGAATGAATGAATGAATGAATGAATGAATAAATGGTGTTTTATGGTACGTCGACACCATAATGCGCGGGGAGTAATTTCGCTGCAGGGGGAAAACCTGCGTGATCGAATAGGCTACTCCCGGACCTTGTCATTGAGGTCTATAACCGTGCCGTCCATTGACTAAAGCATTGCATGACATACTATATCATTAGATCAAAACCCCTTTTTATAATATAAGAGTAACTTGAAAATTCAAGTTAGTTAACTTGAAAATTCAAGTTAGTATCTTGAAAATTCAAGTTACTAACTTGAAAATTCAAGTTACTAACTTGAAAATTCAAGTTAGTATCTTGAAAATTCAAGTTAGTATCTTGAAAATTCAAGTTACTAACTTGAAAATTCAAGTTACTAACTTGAAAATTCAAGTTAGTATCTTGAAAATTCAAGTTACTAACTTGAAAATTCAAGTTACTAACTTGAAAAATTGAAAATAGAATAAAAAAAAAATATGTGGCCCTATTACGCTTCCGTAGATATCTCATGGAAATTGAGATCAGTTGAACGAAATTAAGGAATGGTGTCTGAGTCTAACAAAACTCATTTTGCACCAATGCGATACAAACATTACCGGACCAGTACTGAATAAAGAGGCGTAGGCAAATACTATGATAGATCTAATACTGCTTTACACATCCAAAAATAATGGTAACGTTTGGATAAATTTTAAGGAAGACATTTCATACCGGTAAAAGCAACAACTTTTATTTATTGAAATACCGGGTTCCAGCGACAGAATTACACCGCTTGTCGATGAGGCATAACCTCCGTTTTCACGGAGGGTATTATACCCGAACAGCAGCTATTACAGCTTTTATATTGTATCTGTAAGAAACATAGATAGATTGCATATACTGCCTATTGACTTGTAATACACAAACACGAACCAGTATACTTGTAATAAACATAGACGAAGTGGGTTGTATATTTAATTTAACCTACAATACACATGGGTCAGTAGATTTTAGAGGTGTAATACACAAAGGCCAATATTGTACTGGTAATACATTTGAATCAAAGGAGTGCACTTTATTAGTTTATCGGGCATAGTTATGATTTCTTCTGGGTTTTGTTCAATATTTTTTTATGATGTACAGTATACAATTCTTTTGATATTAGATAAGATAATGTGTGATTAAAATGTTATACAGCATGTACATGTAACTTTTATTTTAAAATATCTCCATCAGTACGTTATCCAAAAGAAATCTTTTATTTTTAATATCACAAGTTTCATACTATTATAGATTCCATCTCATATTGCTTTTAAGGCGATACGATTACAGGGTATTTCGGCCGTTGTTTCTGAATGATGGTTTGGTCTGACATGGGTAAGGTGTGGCATCTAGTAGTTTGGATGGAGCGGAAAAGCTAGGTCCTGTAGTGTACATTTTAGTAGAGACTTGACGGAGCAGGCGGTAACGCCATTGTCGGATGGGGGTGGGGAACACTGTTAGCACACATAGCACTATCCATGGCATTTATTTGGTACGGAAAAGTAGGGCATTATTATCATTTTGTAAGAAATGATTGTCACCGCGTTTTTACGCGTTCTGCGAATACAAGTGTTGCTTATCGTAGAGACTCTCACGCTGCGAGTCGGTGGGTTTCGATGTGAGATGTATAAGCGGAGTACAAGACATATTTATTGTAATGTAAAAGATTTGTGAATTATTCATACAGCAAATAATAAACATAAACTATAACCAACCAAATATAAACTTTCTCAATATGGTCACAACTGGTGCAGAATAAGCAACGGTCATAGGTTTAAAAAGTTTCATTGTTTGAATAGTATTGTTGGCGGCGCCCCAAACAAACAGTCCGAAACACCAATAATAAATACTTAAATTAGATACTTAAAGCTAGAGGATATCTAAACATGTGTTAATTTGCAGCGTAAATTAAAGTGACAATAACACGCTTGCTGGCTTGGCAGCTCCAGAAAATAAATAATAGCCTTATTCAAGTTCTAGATGTTTACGTGTCCTACCTGTTGTGTAAATTAACCATTACATCCTATTTCACTTGTTCAGAGGATTCGAAAATATTTTAAAAACCAATCACATTTGTAAAGGTTTACTTTGATTTTTTTCCAATTTCTTTTTAAATAAGGTGTGTTAAGATAAAATTTGTATCATCAATTGATTGGAATATTGTAAAATAATACAATTTGTTGACCAGAATAAAGATTGGGACACATTATTCAGGATCAACAAGAGTGGTATTGTCCCTTTATATCCGCGCTTGGAGGCCGGTTTGTTATAATATTAACAACCATGTAAAATATTTAAACTTCTGCATAAAATATCCCAATTTAATGTGTATACGTAGCTCATTTCTAATTTTGTCACAAAATGGATATTGTTCACTGTGTAAGAAGTTTCATGCTGAGGACCAGGAAACAAAACAAAGTCTTGAGATAGACGTGATTGTTGAATGGAATATCAACAAAAGCACGTGTTGATGCAAAATCGGAAGGGCGCGTCATTCCATAATATTACATTTGTTAATATGTTGTTGACTTTTCGTGGATGACATGCTCATTTTCCCTAACGGTTTATCCTAGCTGAATACTTTAAAGTCGAGATATCGAGCAAATAGGTTGTGTTTTGCATAGTAAATGAAATTTTATAAACTACTGTCGTCGAGTAAACATGCATTTCCTTTAGATTCTTTCTATTGAATATTCATCAAATTCCGAATATGGCCAGCAAGACCATCCTTGGAATACCAAAAGAGGCGCGTAGAGTAACACGAGTTTTGTTTGGCCAATGAAAGGTCAAAGTGCCTTGAGCTTCACTGTCAAGGCCATTTGGCTGAACAATATTATTTGTGTTCACGTTCATCATACTACGAACTTAACTTTCGCGTGAAATAATATCAATGCTGAAGTAAATTGTCACGCTAATTAAAATGAAGCGCGCCAGCAATCATTTGTTATCGAAAATAACACGGTTATCATTTTCTGCCGTGCACCTGCCAAATTGTCAGCCAATTAATTTGCCTAAACCCCGTTTTTTGTCTTCGAATCATAATAATGCTTTACAAACAATTTTTTCTAAGCATGATACTTTCCAAGAGCGACATATTGGTCCAAGTCAACTCGAGAAGAAGTCGATGCTGGAATTTCTTGGATTGAAGGTAGGTAGATCTACAATATTATACTATTATTGGACAAATTAAACAAGTTTTTACCAATTGTTTTGTTCAACCACCCCAGGTAGTGCAATTTTAGAATCGAGCACTTAACTTATAGTTATAGGCTTGCTTGCTGCCATCATTTAAAATATATTTCTTACAAACTTGAAAAATTCAATCATGTTCTGAATGCCCCAAATTGATAAAGATAACCTAACCTTTATTAACCAATGAATTTAAATAGACTGTTTGATAGGTTACAGATATTGAAATCTGTTCAAATATTTTTGATGGGACTCTTTTTAATCCTATTTAGTCCATGCCCAAAAATCATTGATATATTTGATTTATTGTTGATAGTAATGATAGTGGAATGCTAAATAATCAATTTGAGTGTGGATTAATCAGTGATAAATTTGATAACTTTCATGCAAAAAATCATTGATTCATGCTCCATATATAGGCTATGTATTTCTGTAAGGTTTCTTTTTTGACAGAAAATTCGATTTCCAGGAGCATATTGAAACTGACATTAATTGAATATATCATTAAGTAAGGACTATACATGTTTTTGTCATTTTGCCTTCTCCATGTGACATCAAAAGTATACTTATCCAGATAAGATTAGATAATAGATTTTATTCTAATATTAAATCCTTTTGACAATATTCACATGACATGGATTCTATCCCAGACACACACCTTAGACTACACATTAAAGACGGCAAATTGCTAACTCAGTATCATCCAGTTTTCAGCATTGCAAATTGGGCATATTGCAACATATTGGTCAATTTAAATCAACATTGTTATTATCTTGCTGTGAAAATAATATATGGTCTTCTGATATGAAATGAATAGTTTAAACTTGGCACATGAATCAGGTGCCAGAATGATTTTCAGCGTTATTTTGTAATGAAGCGACTCAATGAGGCTAAACATACCCCACAGGAGTATACTAATAGTGTAGACTGCAATAATCAGGCGCCAAAAACTTTTGGACTTTTATTGTATTTCGCCGAACATTACTGATTAGGAATTATAGTAAAAATGGAAACGATTGAATGTAAAACATTATTATATATGATGCTAGTCTTGCAACTTATTTGTATTCATTTCTAAGTGCCAAAGTATAGCGATTTAGTTTCTTTAAACTGAAGCATTTATAGTTATTTTGACCAATATATCAAAGTAGCTAAGTCTCTAACTCATCAATATCATCCAAAATCTTCAACATTGAAAACACAAATTATTTGTCAGTTTAAATCAACATTGATGCTGTGATGTGATCTTACCGGAAAAGGATGGGCTTCTGAAGACAAAATAAACATTTTACCATTGGTACACGAATTGTGTACCATAATGCGTTTCAGTCCCAGTTCTCGCAAGAGACTCGAGGAGCGAGTCTAGAAACATTGTACCAAATCAAACGGTGAATGAAGACTGGAATAACCAGACGCTAGAAATTTGCATACGATTGAGACTGCTGGCTTATTTTGGCGGAAAATAAGTGATTTGAAATTAGAGTAAAGCCATTGAATGTAAATCAGTTTATATACATTCATATTATAATACTATATGCGTTATTTCTTGGTCCCAAATGTTAGCAATTTAGCTGGTTTAAATTATACAATTTCAAACAACTATTTATTACAGGTTTCGGAGAGATGATGATGAGTGCCATTGTGCACATATGCCTGAGCCCTCAAGGTTTAGGGGCCGCTTAGGAATTTAGATACACAAAATTTATTTTAACAACTATTGGACAAATTGAAATACATTACGAACAATTGGGCATACAATGATTTAAGACTGTACTTTTCTATTTGATTTACATTGTGGCAAATCAATAAATAAATCAATAGTTTTTATATATATATACATGTTATTGAATTTCAATATATGCCTAACTTTCTCAGTGCAGGAAAGGTAGGGGACTGGACAGGGAGTTGGGACAATTAAGCGATTCAGGGCACCCGTGCTTCTGAATATGCCACTGGTAGTAATGTGTTTGGCGGGAGGGTAGCTGTAGGTGCCCCTCTGTACAAATTTTGTCATTGATGCCAAATGCACCAATGTAGTATTAACTTTATTTTTCAGCTTTAATTTTACTTACTAGATTGATAAATATTTGCATTGAAAGTGTCGCCAAATAATAAAATAGAAGAGATTATAGGAAATATGATAAAACAGAAGAAATGTATGGAACAGATATTCTAGCCAATAATAAAACAGAAGAAAAAGAGAACAGATAAAGCAAATAATGAAACAGAAGAAGAGATAGAACAGATTATAAAACAAATAATAGAATAGAAGAATTAATACAACAGATAATGAAAGAGAAAAATAGTACAGAACAGATAATAAAACAAATAATAGAAGGAAACGAATATTAGATCCTAACATACTGCACATGCATCTTTTGTTTTACTGGAGCCTCAATGGCTCAGTGACTAAGACTTTGACTTGCTCTGACAGGGTAGGATACAGTTCGAGGCAAGAGAAAACTTCAAATCATTTGGATAGGACAGAAAAAAAGAAAACGTGTGTACACGTCAAAGATCTCACCACACACTTTATGAAATATGCCAGACTTCATTAACCCAGTCAGATAGGATGTTAAACCCAATTCCATTTCATTTCTCTTGCTTTACAATTAGTGATTAAGCCACAAATTCAAAGTATTTATGCTTCTCACTAAACTTTATATTTTATCAGAGACATTTTAATGTCTTGTTTTTACAAATATAAGTAGTTTGGTATTAAAATACCAAACTACTTATATTTGTAAAAAACAAGGCTTCATCAAATCAATAAGTGTAAGACTATGTTATGTTGTTACGTAGTGTCGCCTATCCAACCTAGTGGGTTTTCTCCGGGTCCTCTGGCTTCTTGCCACTGCTAAAGAACCCTATGCGCAAGCGATTTATTGAAATAAAATTGAACCATGTGTCCTGAAATGACATAGTTTGTGTTGAGTGGTTGTTAAGCCCCATTTCTCTCTTTCTCTGTGTTATATAAATAACTGAGTAATTTGAATCAGAAAAACTTGAAATTCAATAGGCTTTGTTCTAAAACATTATCTATAGGTAGCGAATTTCAAGTGAATTAGGTGTACAGAACATTTACAGTTTTCTCAAGGGCAGTAACCCTGGACGAAATCATCAAAAATCACTGATTTTCGATAAACTTCTGTCTTGCTGCCTGACACGGGTCTGACACATACAAATCTCTAGTCTCGGATCCACTGTTATTTGTGGCTACGGGTTGTATCATGGAATATAAATTGAGACTAGTGAGATGGCAAAGGGTTGATTGGGTTTGTGAAATAATGACTTCATTGGTATTAATGACCTTGAAAGGATTTCCTTGAATTAAGTTTTTTGACTTTGTTATATCTGGAAATACAAAATGTGGTTGCTTTAGGAGATAAAGTAAACATTAACCTATGTCCCCCCACGTAGCCATGGGGGGATTAACCCTCCCCCCCGTAAAAAAAATCAAATAAGCCCCCCCAAATATTTCGCAAACAGTAATGATTTCTTAGGTGCCTTCTTAGACGGCAACATCCTCAGTTTCTCCCAAAAATTCCATAGCCCCGCCAAATTTTATGAGCTGGCTATGGGCTCACCTATGTCATGACATATATATGTAACTATATGTAATAATACATGGATAGAGACGGTTAACTCTTCAATTGACTTGTTTTCCATATAATTTTGCCATGTTGTAATATGTTGATATTTGAGCTCATGTTAAATATATTATATTATATTCAAGTTGCTTTGTAACCAAATACATATGTATTGTTTCCTCTAGTTTTTATTATTAGTTAAAATACAATTTAATACGACAGGAAACCTCTCAATTGAATAACAGTTTAGAATTATGTATGACTTATTTGGGGCATGTTGCAAGGGAATTAACATAAGATTATATAGGTTATCGCTAAAGAAAGCTTATAAATATATCATTAGTTGACATAGTTTATTTCTTACGTTGAGTTGGGTAAAAGGTTTTCGGGTATATGTAATGATAATATATATACTTGTATGACGTATGCTCCACTTTTTTCGTTTGTATCATGTTTTTGGAACACATACATGTACATTTATATACTGGGCATGTCAATTAATCTGTAAGCTCTTGTAAAATACCAAAAATTTCATACAAACACAAAACTTGATACAAAACAACTTTGCCTGGATTAACGTATAGTATAATAGGATTAAGTTTGACACTAGTAAAAAACTTATCATTGTTTAATTCTTTCAGGATATTACTGAGTTAGTCAATAAAGCAGTACCAGCTGATATTCTTTTGGATAAGAATCTTGATATTGAAGCACCTCTAGGTAAGTTAATTAAACATGATTATGCAAGAGCTAATCTGCCTATTGCAGGTCTTTCTTTAGGCAGGGAATGTTTTCTAAAGTATTAATTAGATATTAATTAACTGATCTAGGCCTTAATCAACTCTCAGTGGCATCAGATTTCTCCGATATTAAACAGATTTAGGACAGTTCGGTGATATGTTGATTTAATCAAATATGGAGGATCGAGACTTAGCTTTGGTCATCCAGTATACTGTTCTTGAAATTATTGCACACGTCTGTCAAAACTTCAACGGCTAATATCATCGCTTGCAATGGAGTAATTTGAATGAAATTTTCAAATTATTCATTTTAAATTATCTACTTTTGAACTTTTATAGCAAGAATGGCTAGTTCTTTATCTAAATCTTATATAATGTATCTTTAATAATGTTCCGCCGTTTAATGAACTAGATTAGAGAATATTCTGTAAGTGGTAATAGTAACTGGGTAGATAAATAAACTATAACACATTATATTTATGGAAAAAGGGCTATTTATTAATTTAGGCGATGTTTAGAAGAGTTTTCTCTTATTGTTATCAATGAGATAATACTCAATAAATAAATCAGCAGAAGTTTTTCTGTGTTATAGTTTATGGATTAGAGAAGTAGCCAGCCACATAGTAATTCTATCATAATTTATCCTTACAAGTGTGTCTAGTTATCGTTCTGGCATCCTTCAAACAACATTGAGATTAAGATTTGCCCACTGATTTATGTGCAGTTATTTGACTGAAATTGAAACATTTGTTCTTCAGGTGGAATATTTTGAAATCCTTTCATTTCAACCATGGTGTGCTCAGCTAATCATGGGGGTTAACCCCAATAAATTCTAAGTTGCCCATCAAGATACCGGTATCAGTATCTTGATTTGTAAAATGTGAAGCAAACGCTAAAAAACATCTCAATTTTTTTATAATTAAGATTTGGCGAGTCACAGGTCCTTTTGAAGCTATTGCCCAAATACAGCATATGTTATAAAGAAAATTGTTAATGATAAAATATAACCTTTGAAAGTTTCCTGAATACGTTAGATTTGTGGTTCAGATAAAACTCCCAATCCAATGTCAAGTTCAACCTTCTTTGCTTGTAAGTTGATTTGAGGTCTTTTGGCTCATTTAGAGACTAAAACCAATTAAAGATACCTTTTCTTTGACATTGACGTTAATAGACACAACATTTAAACAGTAACATAAGATTACGGTATACATATATTTCATTCAGCTGAAAAAAATCTTCATCCTCGTAAACTGTATTAGATCTTTTGATACTTGAAATATATAATTATTTATTGCTCACTTCACTTGTTCATCCTCATAAATTGTATTAAGTATTTTGATATTTAAAATATATAATATTTAATTGCGCACTTCTCTTATTTCATAATATGTTATTTACATGTGTCAAAAAAAATGACATCCATTTGAGTGTTCTGTACAGTGACACAGCAAGACACATTTACAAATAGCATGACTATAAATGAACTTTGCTTTGTTGTTGCCTGTCAGTGCCATACCAAATATTAATATTAATTGAATTAACTTGTATAAACCAAACATTGTTAAGTTCATTAATAAATAGAAATCATTGAGAAATAATACAGATAACTTTATTGTAATCTGTAATCATTAAAAATAAATTTGACATATTTGTATCAACTGACTCAAACATGGCTTAAATATAATGACAGTTCAATCATCAACAAACTTGTTCCAAATAGTTATATTCTCTTGTTAACTTTGCTTAAAGAAATGGTGGCATAGAAGATTTAAGTTTTTGATGGACTCTACTAATAATATCTTTTTTTTCGAAGTGCAGATGATTAAGCATGATATACATTTTGTTTAGATAGGAGTATTTCTGCCTTCCCTTCATCAATTTCTCAAGAAACTAGTAGACGTGACAAATGACTACATGCTGTTCCCTGCCAGGCCTTGTGAAATCATGAGGACAGCACTTGCTAGTTGAGTCACATTTGTATTTCCCTCATATCACTCTTTGGTTCCACAGGGTCCAATTTATAATACATAAACAAAATTTATCATTTAATCTTAAATTTGTGAGGTGAAACAGAGTTTCTAACAAATAAGAGATTTTTGCATAATTAATGACTTTCTGTCAACAATTCTTTTCTAGATTATGTTAGATGTAGTTAATATAATTGATCACATTTTTTCATCGCCCCTTTCAGTCTGGACATCCATCCATCCATTCATTCGTTCATATTTAGTTTTTTGAACACTCTACAGGTAACAATTTTTATCTGGTTTTGACGGAACTTGAAATTTAATATAGGTTCATATCTCGGTTCCTTTCGATATTGGCATGTATCGGACTGTAACTTCATGCATAATAGATCCTGATTATAACAAAAATCATGTTTTTAGCTTGTGTTCCACCTACGTGACAAAATGCCCACTCCACTTTACATAAATGATATAATAAACATGTAATACCAAGGTTGTGGACCCTCTAGACCTCACCATATTTATGTGATTTTGATGTAACTTAAAGAGCAATTCAAGTGACAAAATAAAATTTTCAATACTTATAGCCAGTGGTTAGTATAATAATATGCTCTTTAAAGCAAGTTCACGCCAAACTGATTAAAATTAATTCAGCTGTTTTCATTCAAAGTTGCAAATATAGACCTCCCGTAAAAACGACTTTACCATTTATGGAAAAGACTCTAAATCCCCTCTGACGCCGGTGACGTCACAGTGATAAGCATTGTATGTTACCTATGTACTGCTGTGTATTCATTAACGCCTGATTGATTCCTTAACTCCCTGATTAAATAAAACAATTGACAATGGAACTTGCAATTTGTTCAGAATAAATTGGATTAAGCTGAAATTGGCTTCTGTTTAAGACAACAAGAATGGTGTGAAATTGTTATCGATGGTACGATGAACTGTATTTTATACATTTGTTACTGAAACCTTGAAAATTCTTGTCTTTAAATTAAAGATGCCTTCCCATGTACAAACTGTGTGAATTAATGTTATATTTGGACTTATCTTAATTGGAAGAAAACTACCCGAATCTGTAAAGTCTTTTATAATTATTCTTGTTTCACACGTGACTTGATTGAGGAGAGGGTCTGACAGTGATCACTTTTGATATTTGTGTTGTGAGGTGTGGGTGTTTTTCAGGAAATAAAGTATTTTTCTTATAGTATTGGGTTCCTCAACTTTGCATAATTTGCCATTGGCCTACCCTATCAATGCTTTTGTGGGAATATTCCATAAAATGACTTTATTTGTTTGGTGCTCATCACCTTATATTTATAGATTTTATCAAGTATCCTCTTTGTTATCTCGTTTTATTATATAAATGTTGATGATTCTTATTTTAAAGCTATCATGGTTGACTGGACAGGCCATTGACCGGGAATTTTAAAAAAAAAACTTGTTTGTCTTCTAACATGTTTTTGAAAAATTGTGGCTTTGATAAATACATAACATATTTTAGTTGTATATGAAGATGATGTCATTATAAATATCAAACCTGCATTTTGTCAGATTGATAAATTGATCAGAAATATGACCCATTAAATAAATCTTGAGAAGAAGCAAATTAGGAAATGGCACAAGTATCTTAATTCTTCTGAATCAAATCAGGCCCAGAGTTCACAAAGCATTCTCAGACCCAAGTTGAGAATTTGTTCAAATTTTCAATCACAGTCAATATCTTTTATGCAGAAACACAAAACTTTGCATATAGTTTCTTATTGATGTATTTGATACATTAAAACAACAAAAGTTTTATACAGGGCTATATTTTAGTTAAAATAATGTGAACAAGTTTGAGTAAATTCTCAGCTTAAGTCTGAGAATGCTTTGTACCCTCGGGCCAGGTTTAATATCCTGATTTTCTGCATCTGTGTTTCTATATGCAGTCTTAATGATAAGTACGGGTAAAAATAAATAAAATATGAAACATCTTGAAGGCATATAATTAGATTTAGGGAGTTACAGATCCTTTTGATGCCAATGTCTAATATAGTCTACCATACATAAGAAACATTATTAGAGAGAAAATAGAACTCTTGCGACGCTTTTTGATATTTATGGTTTGGATTCGTACGATAATGACATCATAAAATTCGCACTTGGATAAAATTATTTGTCAATTGTTGGTTAGGCTATAGAATAATTCACAAATGATCCACCAAAACATTCGAATGCCAAGTGTTTTAGATGGTTTTCTTTTGGTTTTATGACATCATTTCTTCAAGTGAATGCGCTCAGTCCCATACAAACACAGAAATACAAATTAAGACGTGTATTTCAACAACTTGTTGATTAATTCAACATGTACTCATGTTACTTTAAACTGTTCTACTTTATAGTAAGTCAAGGCTATATTATTATGTTGCCTTAGAGTGAATATAGGTTAATATATGTATAAGTTTTTCAACTTCTTGAAAGCTGAATGAAAATGTATGTTGTTGTCATTTTATTCTCTATTTGTCGTCAGGTAAAGCTATTCTAGCAAATGGCAATAGACTAAACTACCTCTTAATCAGTCACAATCAAAAAGTTGCAGTTGACAAAAAACCTTATTGGCAATTTGGCAAAAGAAACCACCACTTAATCTTCTTTGTCTATTTAGGTGATAAACTCTTCCTATTTCGCATTTAGAGGAGTGCTATTGTCCAATAGACATGTCCTGAGATCATTAGGACCCAAGACGCGAAGCACAAAATCGACACTTATAATTCACGATGATGTTCTTCTCTAACCGGACAATCATCAATGTGTTCTCCTTATTCCCTTGGATAAATCAGCTGCGTTTGACGCTGTGGTACATAAGATTCTTCTAAATCGTCATTCTACTGTATTTGTAAAGATTTTCTTCCAGGAATCGGATGGCAATCTCCCCATGTAAGCAGTTTAAGTTCTTATTGCTGTTGACAGTAAATTCATCATATTGGTTTCTTCTTACCCTGATTCACCTAATTTTTTAACTTTATGTAGATACATTAAAAAAAACAATCATTGATTCATAACAGACATTATCCCATAAAGCCCAGGCCCGTAAATAGGGGAGGGGTTGGACAATGCCTTAAATCAATATGTATGTCAATTATGACTTGATAGATTATTTCCATTTTTTGTTCTAGATTATGTCCATTCTTTGTTCTCAGGTGTTCCTAACCCATTAGTTTATGAATTGCAAAGAGTACAAACTTCTGCAGCTAGGTTAATAACTCAAATGAAACTTTCATCTCATATTACTCCCTGAATTGTTTACTTTGTCATACAGAAGAACTGAATAATCTACATAAACTGAAAATAACAAAAGTTGATAGCAGTCATATCTTTTGAATGAAAAGGGTATTGAATTTGTGTGCTTTTTTAAGAATTAATCTTTTGATGTATAATCCTCATACTAGCCAAATCCGCATATATTCATATACAATGTACTGAATACTAACATTGGAGAATAATAAATAAGAATTCAATATTCTGAGCAAAGTCTACGCTCCAAGTAAATGTCAAAAAAAAGGGGAAAGAGAACCCATTCTGTTTTTTCCATTAAAAAAGAATATTTTATTTACCTGTTTTAGAGACCCACTTTGTAAAGTGGTTGTATTGCCATTAACCAGATTTATCAGTGCATCTGTAGGTCTGAATCTATCATCCCCTGTGTAATAATCTTGAAATTAATATGCATTGCTTATGTTACTGTGATAAACAATCACTTGTTTATTATCGTAACAACCATAACAATGACAATCAAGGCTACAGTGTTATTGAAATGAGAAATTCTCGGCTCAGAGTGAAGTAAATTATAGCAATTCCCTTTACATTATCTATTTTTTATATCCACAATTTTCATGTGGATGTATATTGTCGTCACCCCTGTCTGTCCGCCTGCCCACAATTTGCTTATGGTCAGGTCACAATTTTTATCCAATTTTGATGAAACTTGAAATATATAGGTCTATGTCCTAAAGATCTCAGTTTCTTTTGATATTGGCATGTATCAGACCATAACTTCATGGATTATGGCTCCAGTTTGTACAAAAAATCATGTTTTTAGCTTGTGGATGCTCAAGATGTTACAATTTTTATCTGATTTTGATGAAACTTGAAATACATGTTTATAACTCAAAGATCTTAGTTCTGTTCAATCATTGCACATATCTGAATGTAATTTTCTGAATTGGGGCCCTTGATTGTTCGAAAAATTGCATTTGTTGTAGCGTGTATTCAATTTTAAAAACCATTTAAATGTATCATCGTTACACATCAATGAGGGTTGAGTTTGAATTTCATTAAAATGTGACTGAAACTGCTCGACATAATGACTGCTCATCCTTGTATGCAGATAGTGTAAAAGTATGTAATACCAAGGTTGCAGACCCTCTAGAAGTCACAATTGTTATTCAATTTTGATGAAACTTAAAATATATGTTTATGTACCAAAGATCTTGCATCCTTTCACTATTTGTGCATATCAGACCATAACTTCCTGGATTACGACCCTTGATTGTACAGTGTACAAAAATTTATGCTTTTTAGTTTTTCGATTCTCTAAAAGTCACAATTTTTAATCAGATTTTAAAAACTATTTAGATATGTCACTATTCCACTAAAATGAAGCAGTGAATCGAAATGAACGGCTCGACAAAATGGCCGTTTTTTGTACGTAAATTGTGTAAAAGTATGTAATACGTAGGTTGTGGAACCGCTAGAGGTCACAATTTTCATCCAATTTTGATCAAACTTAAGATATATGTTTATGTCCCACAGATCTCAATCCCTTTTGATATTTGCGTATTTCAGACCATATCTTTCTGGATTATGACCCCTGATGGTACTTTTGCAAAATGTGGGAGTATCTTACCTGGCAACCGCTGGTTAACTATTATGGCGAGAACTTTCAACTCTTTATCTAAGCTTCCATAATGCCGCTATAATTATTACATTCCATAACCCTGGCCTTTCGCAAAGCTTCTGGTGTTGAGTCTATTCTTGTTGCTCAATAACACAATAAAACAGAACATTGTATATTTGTATGTCTAAACACTGTGTTATTTTATCATTTGTATTAGGTGAGCATCAGCTTATACAATACTTGAAGCAGCTAGCCGACAAAAACCAAATATGGAGAAGTTATATTGGTATGGGATACCACAATACATATGTACCTCATACCATTATGAGAAACATATTCGAGAACCCTGGATGGTAAGCCTTTTGATGATATTAACAATTTTTACATGCTTATTAGCTACATTCTCATGCGGACGTATCATGTCCGCCGCCCGTGTGTCCATTCACATTTTGTTTGTGGTACTTCTACAGGTAATGTTGAGAGTACATGTCTGAGAGTACATGTTGAGTTCCTATCATACATGTAACTGCTTAAATATCTGAGAGTTTTAATCATACATGTAACTGTTTTTATCTGAAAGTACATGTTGAGTTCCTATCATACATGTAATTGCTTTTAAACACTGCAAACTGTTTTAGATGAATTAAACCACTTGATTGGTTGGTCCATTGAGGCTTTCCCTTTATTCAGTAGATGACACAGATCAGATCATGAAGTTCTTGTGATTCACAAAAACTTTAGACCTAAACTGAGTATTCTAAAATTGAGTTTTATACATTTTTCCAATGAGCTAAAAATAGAAGAAGTGAGCTGGTTTTTATATAATCTCAAACCACTGGTTGTAAAAGTCAGCCATGGCAGCAACCTTAAACCCAACTTAATATTAAGAAAACAATATAATGGTTCTATTTCTGTTTCTAAAATACTCCACACTTGCTGTTGTTTATTTTTCAGGGTGACACAATATACACCCTATCAGGCAGAATTAGCGCAGGGAAGATTGGAGAGCTTGCTAAACTATCAGACCATGATGTGCGACTTAACTGGTTTAGATATTTCTAATGCATCTCTATTAGATGAAGCCACCGCAGCTGCTGAAGCAATGGGTTTGTGTTTCAGGTAGTTGACCACCAATTCAGATAGTCATATATATATATATATATATACTAATTGTGGACAACATCCTCTGACATCCTCTGTAAACTTGAATGACTAATGCAATATTGGCATGAACATGGATCACTGTCTATACACAGATAATCAAAACTTGAACCTTATTAGCCTATAATACCCCTGCATTATTTAAGGAATTGCATACTACAAAAGACATCATTAATAGGTTAATTTTGGCATGAAAATGGCATGGTATCTGAATATATGAAGCCTATATATAAGTGGGAATCATTATCTGAGGATTATATCCGAATATCCGATACTACAAATTATTCTTTTTGAAGGCTGTTAATATTAAAGAGAATGGTAATAGCTTATTGCAGCTTTTTTCTGACTTCAAGGGACCCTAGTTCTTGCAAGTTTGTTTCAAATTTTTTTTAAAGAGCCCTGATTATATAATGAAAGAATTTTTCCTCCTCAATATGAATGCGCCTAGTATCTAAATATTCTGTATATGTTTTAAAAAAACATCGAATTCTATTACAGACACAGTAAAAGAAGAAGATTTTATGTGGACAGTAATTGTCATCCGCAAAACATAGCTGTAGTAAAAACTAGAGCCGAGTAAGTAAATCATTCAATATCCATCAGTATCGATAGAAAGTAGTAAACATATAATTAACATTGTTTATGTTGGTATAAGATCAAAAATTGACCAGCACCAATGTCAGTACAATGCTGCTTTGTCGAAATTTTAATTATCCATATGGTGTGTTGAAATATATGCATATCTATAATATGTCGTTTTTCGATTTTGATAAACACATGCACAAAGGATTTCAACATTAGTTTTAAGAATTTACAGAAATTGATAGAACTTAAATAAAAGCTGTTCTTGTTTTAACACAGTGCCCTTGGTATTGAGGTGGTAATTTGTGATTGGAAGGAAATGGAGTTTGATACACATGATTTCTGTGGTGTCTTACTGCAATACCCAAATACAGAAGGAAATATCGTAGATTATTCTTTATTAATAGAATCAGCTCATACACATGGGGTTTGTAGTTTTTAATACAATTTAATATTGCTTTGTAATTATTCCCGAAATAGTTTATATTTTTATCTAATCCAGAACAGAAGGACGGTAAACTCCATTACATTTCATTTCTTATCTAATCTTTGAGTTTGATATAATGGAATTAAGGTGGAGCTCTTTTAATCTTTTAGACACAAACTTATTGCAAAGTCATGTGAAACTGTGAATAAGCTATTAAGATAAAATTTTATTTATGTACCATATACCGTAGTAAGAATGATAAATCACAATTTTCTATACCACAGACACGCTGATAAAGATGATCAAGATTCTAAAAACTAGAACCAAAACAAAGCCCCATGGAATTTACATTTTAATTACTATATTCATGTCAAATACCAAAAAATACCCACCCGTTGTACTCATTTAAATACATTTTATTGTACCCTGCCTTTCAAAGAAATTAGGGAACAATTAAAATGGGTCCATCCATTCGTCTGTCTGTCTGTTCGTCACACTTTTTGGGACACACTAACTCTCCTTCTTATTGAATTAGGATGTTCAATCTTGGTGGAGGTATTTATAATGTAAATGCTTTGATGAAGTTCGAAGATGAGTATTTTCTGTTTTGGTAAGCAGAGATGAGCAATTTGATTGGTTGGTGCTTTGGGACACGATATCTTTAATTCTAATTAATAACTTGACAAAGTTCGATAATGAGCATTTTCTGTTCAGGGTAAGCAGAGTCAATAAGCAATTTGAATGGTTGAGACTTTGGAGCTTGATAACTTTGATTCTAATTGAATGAGAGTGGTGAAACTTTGTGTAGATGTTCATTAGGTGTATGTCTTGACTGAGTTCAATGATTAATATTATCCGTTAAGACAAGATACCTTTGATTCTAACTGATGGAGAGTGATGACACATGTAAAGTTTCACAACCAGGTACTTGAAAACCGTTAAGCTACAATTTCATATTTTCCAAGAAAGTCAAAACATAATTATTTCTCTGTCTTTTGCTCAGTAGGTTGTCAACTCACTATTATATGATCATAGGCATTATTTCCCACAGTTATAAATCTTTTACACCGGAAATAATAACACAAATACTTCCCTTGTTTATCTACGTGTATTCACCTCCATGGAATGGCTATCTTCAAACGTTTGAATTTAAAGTTGAAAATGATATTTTAGCCAATTTCTCAACTGGCAATAGGGAATTACGGTATAGGATAAATAGGATTATTCTTTAACAAGGTAGGACAGCACCATTGAGCAGTTTACTGGATAAAAGGCACTATAAATATAAATACATTATTATTATTATTATTTATAGATACCATCTATTTTAAAGCTTTATTTTAATATAATTTTAAAATATAACTTAAAAATATGAAATTGCAGCTTTAATTGTGTTTGATCATAAACATTTTCTGCTTAAACTAAGCTTGATTGCTCGATACTTTTCAAAAAGATGAATGTGCAATTAATTAGTATGGTATGTGTTATCTATTTATTTTGGGATGTCAGCAAGGGATGTCAGCCTCTGGGCTTGTTATTTTTGTGATGGAATTATTTTATATATGTGTTTCTTTTTATGATTTCAAAAGACTTTGGTTGTAGCAGCAACTGATCCACTTGCATTAGCCATCTTGAAGCCCCCGGGAGAAATTGGATTTGATATAGCACTTGGTACCACACAAAGATTTGGTATTCCTTTAGGTTATGGTGGACCTCATGCTGCATTTTTTGCTTGTAAAAATAAGTTTCTAAGATTGATGCCTGGTCGTATGATAGGTGTAACAAAGTGAGAACTTTGACATTTTTCTTGTTATTATTCATTATTTAATAAAAACTGAACATAGAACCTGTTGCCATGCATCAACCGATGAACAAGAGGTTGATATGTACCAATATGAAGTCGCATCATTTAGAACTTTTTTCAGATAGATAGATAATATTTAGCTGAAAATTTAAGCTTAGTCAGTTCAAAGCGATATAGTAATAATATGGTTTATTTATTATGAATGTTGTCATAATCTACTATTATAAATCTCCATATTCTCAAATCATGAAAACCTATTGCTTAATTTGAATTTAAACAATACAAATAAATGTATAGTAACCCATTTTGAAATTCATATTATAGAGATGCCAATGGTAATGAAGCTTTAAGATTAGCGTTACAGACAAGAGAACAACATATTCGTAGAGATAAAGCAACAAGTAATATTTGTACAGCTCAGGTGACCATATTTTAATTTAACCTTATCTTTCACCATTTTTAATGTAGCTTACTGACCTCTTACTTTGCACTATATGACACATATGTCTTTTTTTACATACATGTACTTTGAAGTTTTAATTTTATCTTTTGCACCAGAAAAAACCCAAAGAAATTAAATTCTAAGATTTTATCATTATCCTTTAAAATCTAAAGTGGGTTTCAGTCGTGACAAGGTATAGATACGGACAAGAGAACAACCTATTTGTAGAGAAAAACCAGCAAGTAGCATATGCACAACTTAAGTGACCATAGTTTAATTTAACCTTATCTTGCATAATTATTGATATAGGTCACTGACCTCTTGGTTAGCGCTATATGACACATGTTATATCTTATGTACCTTTGAAGTTGTGAATTTTATCTTTTGGCCCAGATAACAACCAAAGAAATTTAATTCTAAGATTTTGCTAAATATCCTATAAAATCTGACGTTAGTGTGAAGTGGGGAGGAGGGGGTGTCAAAATTTGGGTATACAAAATGAAGTGGCATAATTGTATCAATAGTTAACACTTCGACTGCAATGTGTAAATCATATATTGTATTTCAAATTATATAGTATAGCGATTTATTTTTTTAATATTAAAAGACATTTTAACGAAACAGTTATAGATAATTATCTTCCTTGGAAAGTAACTAAAGTACATTCAGTCGACTAGAGCTTGGTGTACTCACTCCATTGCCAATTACCTATCCACGACAATTCACTCCTATGATCTCCTTCATCTTCTCATTTATTGATAATCAACACAGTACATTATAAAGTTAACAGTTGTCAGAATTCAAATATGTCAACAAATGTATTTGCTTTAATTGTAGGCATTGCTAGCTAATATGTCTGCCATGTATGCATGTTATCATGGACCTGAAGGATTGCGACACATAGCTGACAGAATTCACAATGCTACCAGAATACTAGCGGAAGGTAAAAATGCCTTTTTGAATCATTGTATGCCAAAAAAATAAAAAGAAACGAATTTAGATTTTATTTTGTCTCAAACACATTTAACAAACATTCCTTGAAGTATGTTTTCTTTCTTGTATAGGTGTGCAGAATGCTGGCCATACTGTGACAAATGAAATGTTTTTTGATACAATTACATTTTTACCCGTAAATGGAAAAGATGAAATTATAAACAGGTCAAATTCTAAAAAAGTCAACTTGAGGCAGTTTTCTAATGGTTATGTAAGTAAATATAGTTTGAATTTATTAATGCATTCATTTTCCTTAATTCTCTTCCCTTAAAATTTATTACTTCAATTTAATAGATAGAGGGTGGTTGGGTGGCGGAATGTTGAAAGTGGGAGCATTGCATCATGAGAACCGTCGTTAAGTCAAGTGGCGTGGTTTCAATCCCCGGCTTTTATTTGACAAGAAAGATTAGGGTCTTCTGTCCAACCTTGAGGGTTTTCTCCGGTTCCTCCGGTTTCCTCCCACTGCTAAAGACTCCTATTCCCAATTGAATCATTGAAAGAAAAATTGAACCATTTTTAGTCCTGAAAGAAGCTAGTTTGTGTCAAGTCTCGAGTGGATTTTTCAACCCCATTTCTCTTTCTGTCAAATACATAGAAAGTCATGGTTTATGAAGAATTACCTCCCTTAGCACATCTGATCCATCTAACACATTGGGCCCATTTGATTGTTGGTCCTGGATGTCACTGTAGGTAGGTATATCCATTAAGTATGCATAGGCACACTGACGAGAACTCATGTGTCATCAATAATGCAGTCAGTAAATAGAACTAATTTATACCAAAAGCTTAAAGAATTCAGTGGGTAGAAGTTTTTGAGATACTTTTTTTTTTAACCATTCAATATCGTTCGACAAGTTATGCCTTCAAACTTGTTGTTGTCATGCATGGTTTCTGAAATTTTTGTTATTGCTTCTCTATATATAATTGCCCTACACATTTGTTAATGTACTTGCTTGAAGACTTTGAGAGAATATTCTTCGAAATGCCTCTTCGACAAGTTATAGAGTCTGAAAGTCAGAATTGTCAGTTAATTTTATATGTAGTTATTGATCTTCACGCTAAAAGATTTGAAAGCCACCATTCAAAATGCTGGTTGTGGGTATATATCTGTTACCTGGTAAATGCTATGTTGAAGGCTTGTAAATCAGAAAGAGTGAAACTTTGACTACTTTCAAATAACAACTAAAGACTCACATACTTCAAGAGTGCTAGGAGAATTGGACTTTCTGTTGGCTGTGTATATAACCATTGTCTCATTGTGCTTTTAGCATGTTTTTGGATGAATTTGGTGCTCTACGCATCATGTACATTATTATTATTATCATTAAATCGGCCATATTGTTAGATTGTAGAGTAGCCCCGTTTTAGGTTGCAGTCTGATTTATAACTGTTTTAGAACTTTTCAAATTAAAAAAAACCTGACCAATAAAACATTGATGTTTTTTTGTCAGTAATAGATTTAAAATGAATTTCAGGTGGGAATATCTTTGGATGAAACAACAGAAGAAAATGATCTGAAGGATTTATTAGAGATTGTTGGATCTCCTAAAACAGCTGTAAGTTTAACAAATGTAATTCTAGGGTTAGATTAACTTTCAATGTATATTGCATGTTAATGACAGACAAATGAATATAACACAAGTAAATCGAACTAATTTTATGAAGATTTAACGGAGGGGGGTCAGTAGACTAAACATTTAAATGCCAAAATGGGCATATATCAATTTCAGGAAGAAATATCCCAGGTTTTGTTAGCGGCCCCTGATACCAGTTTGAACAGTACACCATTTGCAAGAAAAAGCCTCTACTTGAATCATTCTGTATTTCACAGGTTTGTATTAAGTGAGAGTATAAACCGAGCCCTTAAACCCACAAAGTTGACCAAAACAACCGATATGTAGCTTTTATTAAATTATCTTGCACAGTTTGTTTTTCATTATCCTACCTATGATCCCTAATACAAAATTTGTCACTGTTTACTTTTTTGAGTGGCTATTTACTATTAATGTTGATTTATAATAAAAGTTTAAATACATCTTTACTTTAAAACATGAAATTAACATGGAAATTAACGTGATTGGTTATTTAACACATTAATTTCTTGATCTCAATATTTTCTAGTTTACAGCATGTTGGAATTTGGACTTATATTTATTTACAGATATCAGTCCGAGACAAATATTGTTAGATATATGAAACAGTTGGAAAATAAAGATTTATCTTTAGTACATTCTATGATTCCTCTTGGATCCTGCACCATGAAATTAAACAGTACCACAGAAATGATGGTAGGACTTATTTTTTTTTATTATACCAGTTTAATATGCAGGACAAATCTTGTTTTTGGCACAACCTTCCTAATAGGTGTGCATAACTTTCAATCAAGTGAGTTGATATATTAAAAATTATTTATACATTCAATGTGAATGATTCAAAGTTTTAAAAGGATGGGTAAAACAATTTCTCTGTTGGTGCCGGTTACAGGATTTAGATAAATCGTTTAAATGTTTCGTTTTCAAGAGAAGAAGAAAATGTATGGCAGTTACAGCTGATTGTTTTGAGATACATATTTTTTAAAATTTTTATTTATAGCCTTGTACATGGGACGAGTTTGCCAATATTCATCCTTTTGTACCTAAAGATCAAGTCAAAGGTTATATGGAAATGTTTACAGAGTTAGAGAAGGACTTGTGTGAAATTACTGGCTATGATAAATTTTCTTTACAACCAAACAGGTACTGTACTTCTTTTCAGTCGAATCATCAGCCAAGGGGTTTATGCCCTGGGTGACATCATTCATATGCCATTTTGCACTTGCTATCTGTTATCTGTTTGTTACATGTTTGATTCTGTTTGCCTCTATGAAATGTATATTTTTTGAAATGGCAGTCACATTTACTAAGTGAGTTCAGGCACTGACTGGCTAGCCTGGAGGGCGCATGTTCAATCCCGGTGTTGGCTGAAAAAGTTCATCAGGATTTTAAGGCATGGTTTCCTCTTGTCAGTGGTGCAAGATGGAGGGTCTGACAGGGACAGCTGTCTAGTTGATCAGATGGTATGAAAAACCAAGGTCCCGAGTACACATTGGCATGCATGTAAAAGATCCCCTGAGAGTTGGAATTCGAGTAGACTGTAGTGCCACTATCCAGGCAAAATTTCACCCATCATGGCACACTTTATGGTGTATGTCCATCTTTATTATCCCAGTCCGAGCAGAACAGCAGGACTTTAAAGAAACAAAAACATAATTTACAGATGATGTATTCGAAGAAAATTGTTTCATGCCCATGAGACAGAATCTAATTGAATGTAAAATATACATAAAATATTTATAATACTATTAACTTTCTAGCTACTATCTTATTTAATTCATATTGATATGTTTTTTATTCTTTTAATAGTGGTGCCCAGGGAGAATATGCTGGACTGAGAGCAATCATGTCATATTTAAGTAGCAAGGGCGAGACACAGAGAAATGTAAATGTTTTTATATATATAGAGAGAGAGTTGACACAAAATAAATTAGAGAAATTTTGAAAATAAATTAGAGAAATTTTGAAAATAAATAGTAGATATGAGGCTTATATAACTGACATGTTACAAATGGTGATCAAAAGTTATTTTCAAAAGTTTTGATTCCCTTGTAGAACGTGACAAGGTGTTGGGTCGTTTGTCCAACTTCATGGGTTTTCTCTGGCTCCACCATTTTCCTCCGACTGCTAAAGACCCTTACACACTAGTGAATTATTGATATTAAATTGAAGCATAGGTTAGTTCCACATGACCTAGTTTGTGTTGAGTGGACGTTAACCCCCATTTCTCTCTCTATTTTTAAAAGTTCTGAAATTAACGAATTAAAAGAATGTTCATCTTAGCTATCTCATAAACTGTTTGTTATTTGTATTTAGATGTGTCTGATTCCTGTCTCAGCTCATGGCACCAATCCTGCTAGTGCACAAATGGCTGGAATGAAAATTCAACCTATTAATGTTGATAGATATGGAGCAGTCGATATGCAACATCTTGAGGATATGGTAATTATTTTTTTCTCTTTTCAAACATATATTGTTGCATATTTCTCTCTACAGTTCATCATATATTTTTATATTCAGCACACAAGACATAAAGTGTGTGTTTCTGGTGTATTACTACTTGACCTAGTGACTATATAATGACACTAAACATACAGTCAAATGACTTCTATGCATTTTCATTGAAATACAAATTGTGGGGGTTTTTTTGATGTTAGAATTTAAGATATTTTCTTATAGGGGAATTTACTTTATTTAGTGAATGAATGAACATCTTGTTGACTTTCGATTGGGGGCATTATAGATTGATCTCTTTCTGCGATTATTTCTAATTATAAAGGGGACGCTAAGTACATAATAGATCTTTATTTATTTCAGATAGAGAAATATAAAGACACATTAGCCTGTTTGATGATAACATATCCCTCAACACATGGGGTATTTGAAAAGGGCATCAGGTAATAGTGTTTATAAAATTGTTTGGATAGTTTTTCGATGTTATTGGCACTAATTTGATTAAGGTTATTTATTCTATAAGAAGTATATGATATTAATTTGATGCAATCAACTAAAAAAATGTGTGAAAAACCCATCAAAAAATTAATCTTTTAAACTGATTATTTGAATATTCAATTTGCATTTGAATGATAACTTGAAATATTCAAATAATAAAATCAGAATTCGATATGACCACTGTCCTGTAAAATAATACTATACCTGTAGCACCAAGCAGATATTTAGAAAGCTCAGTAATTTCAGATATGGGTACTTAGGACTTAAATAGCATTGGGTCTGGATAGATTTGTGATAATATGGTGAACTTTATTTCTTCTTTATTAAAGGACTATTTGTGATATGATTCACAGTTCAGGAGGCCAAGTTTATTTAGATGGCGCAAATATGAATGCTCAGGTAACTAAAGTTATATAATGATTTATATTTAGATATTTTTTAAATTTTATAAATTGGAATACTGAAAAGTCTCATATTATAGTTAGGACAAATAGAACCAGAATGAACAGAAGTGGTTGTACTTGTATTTACAGTGTATATAAAATTTGAATATTCAAAGCAACAGGCATTAGGTTAAGGAGTTCATTTGATATTCTTTTTTAAATGAAAGGAGCCACAAGGTTGCGGGTTTGATCTCAGTCTTGGCCGAGAAAGTTCATCAGGATTTTTTGGCATGGTTTCCCGTTTTTAGTGGTACAGGATGGTGGGCCTGACAAATGGAACAAAAAAAACCCGAGGTCATGTGTACACATTCGTGTGCTAGTAAAATATTCATTGGCAGTTGGAATTTGATATAAAAGTATGATGTATGCACGTCCTATTAGCCCAGTCAGAGCAGAACAGTAGGATGTTAAACCCCATTTTATTTCAATTAAATTCAAGGTTGGATTGTGTCGACCAGGGGATTATGGATCTGATGTATCTCATTTGAATCTACATAAAACATTTTGTATACCACATGGAGGAGGTGGACCTGGTATGGGACCAATAGGAGTGTAAGTTACCAATATTCTGACTTGTGTATAATCAATATCAAAATTTATAATAGCCAAATTGATTTCAGATGTTAGTTTAATATCTAATGTGTCCAAGAGCATACTCTGGTGATGAAACTGTATTTAAAATCGTTGTTTTTGTCTCCAAAGGTGATCTCCATGTAAGTTTGGAAGTCCTACACAAGTGGTTACGACTTTCAAACTTGCCTAGAAATCACATTTTGAGGGGAATTTGACACAAAACCGGTACAGTTTCAAATTAAAAACAACAATTTGGAATAATGAACAATATATTTTCAAATAACGATATGAATTATTCTGAGCTGTTATCAGTATGTTAAACCTCATTACAGACCATTTATGTAATGTTATGCCAACTTTACAGGCCACAGTTTTGCTATATTTGTTTTTATTAAAATTACCAGTAGATGTGTAATTGCTTTGCAAAGAAATTATTTTGACTTATAGATCACCTGACAGTTTATTAATACAGTTATTGCTTCTTACAGAAGCTTTTGAATGTTTGGAAGATGATTTGATCCAAAAACAAATTGGACTGTCTACAGCACAATATAAGAAAAGCAGCATTATTATGATTAATTATTATTTACTGATTGTCATTGTATTTGATTTATTAATTTGTTTTTCTTTTAAATTATTTTTACAGAAAGAAACATTTGGCACCTTACCTACCAACCCACCCTGTAATCAGTCCTATAAATGGAACTGATGAAGAATCTTTTGGAGTTGTTTCAGCAGCACCATATGGTTCAAGTTCTATTTTACCTATTTCATGGGCTTATATTAAAATGATGGGTGCTGAAGGTTTACGACATGCATCTGAAATAGCCATATTGAATGCTAATTACATGAGCAGACGACTTAATGGCTACTATAAAACCTTGTATTTCAATGAACAAGGTATGTATTTTGCTCGAATTAATGCATCACATTGTTCATATTGTTATCTTTATACATTTGTTGTTTGTGTGGACAAGCGTATGTGTTTAAATCATAAGGAGTGTCATGGAGTAAAGTGACAAGAAGTTGGGACTTCTGCCCAACCTACGGTTTCCACCCACATCTAAAAACTCCTACACACAGTGAATTATTGAAATAAAATTTTACCAATGGTTATTCCTGGAATGACTTATTTTTCTTTTAGTCTCAGAAAAAAAGACAATAGATGTAGATGTAGATGTTCAATTTATTGTGATGTTATTACATTCATATTGGAAGTTTGATTATATTATTCAATATTTGTTACAAATGAGTCAATTCATTGCTGAGATATAGACAATTTGTAGAAGATTAACAAATGTTTACACAAAATACCTTATTCTATCTAGATAAGAATTCGATTCATGTTAATTACCCCAATAATGATAGATGAGACTAAAATAATTTTAAATCAGATATTGTTCAGAATCTTGATTAGTGATAATGCCTTGTTAAATATAAATATCTAAAATTTGTATCATATTTCCTGTCTTATTGGTAGCACACTATTAATTAATCCCACAGTTTCTATGTCATTTTGATGGGTAGTTTCTATACCAGATTGTGATGCTTTTACTTGCATATATTTGATCTTATTAGATGGTTTTTGTTTCATATTTCAATCTTGACAGGTTATGTTGCTCATGAATTTATTATTGATTGTCGAGAATTCAAGAAAAGTGCTAATGTAGAAGTTGTGGATATATCTAAAAGATTGCAAGATTATGGTAAAGAAGACAATTTTTATTTTACTGTTACATGTAAACTCAAAGTCTTGATCAACAGCACTAAGTTATTATTGTTCATTCATAAGTAATTTTAAAATTGAAATTATCTGTATAAATGCTTTTAAACAGTGCAACTATATACATTAATATACCATACATTTCAGTTGTACGTGACAAGGAGTAGGGTCGCCCATCTAACCTCATGGGTTTTGTCGGGGTTCTCTGGTTTCCTCCCCTTATTAAAGACCCCTACGCGCAAGTGAGTTATTGAAATTAAATCAAACCAAGTGTTAGTCCCGAAATGACCTAGTTTGTGTCAAGTAGACGTTTCTCTTTCTACCATATATTTGTAATATTCAAGGTTTCCATTCACCAACTATGTCTTGGCCTGTTGCTGGTACTTTAATGGTTGAACCGACAGAATCCGAGAATAAGGAGGAATTGGATAGATTCTGTGATGCAATGATTGGTAAATTTAATATTTCATTCTTGTTCAACTTTTCAAATCTAATCTATATATTTCTTACTGTTGCAGAACGTAAAATGTTTCCTTAGGTTATTAGGTCCACAATTCTGTTAAACCTGTAACTGCTTGTACTGCTACATTTCTACAAATGAGAATAAATTTTATTGTTGATTTCAGTCCGAAGCATATAGCAAAGAAATGCCAAATTGATATCTCAAGGCAATTCTCTCAATTCGTGACATTATTACATTGGACAACTTTATCAGAGGAAGATTACTAACTAGAAACACTCTTTAAATATAGTAATTTTAGCAATAGTTAATGATGTGATATTAATTACTTGCGGAATACAAGTGAAAGGATGAAACCTTATGGCAAAAAATAAAGATCTAAATCACTGATCTATATATATATATAGATCAGTGATCTAAATGCCTATTTATACATATATATACTGTATATTAAATTATGAAATCTTTATTTTCAGCAATAAGACAAGAAATTCAAGACATAGAGGAGGGAAAAATGGATCCAAAAATAAATCCTTTGAAGGTTGTTTTTCTTATCTCCACATTATAATCATACTCATCTCAGTGCTCCGTTTTATTAGAGCCAAACTAATGATTTCTTGTGCCATTGCTTTAGGAATATGCATTATAATGTGTTTGGTTATTACTGCCATATCATGCCTATTTCTCATTCACGTACAATTCCTTGTGATTCTATAGACTATATTGTTATTACCTACATCTGACAGATTTTTGATCGTGAAAGCTGAAGACAAAAATGCTAGTAGTAGGGAAATATTTTTTTGCCTGCCATTGTGCCGTATTTTTTATTGTAATAAACCAATAAATTATTCCAATTGCTACTCATAGAAATCCTAATCATAATTATCAAAGGCATTGTGCCGTATTTTTTATTGTAATAAACCAATAAATTATTCCAATTGCTACTCATAGAAATCCTAATCATAATTATCAAAGGCATTGAGATTTGACTAAAATAATTTGTACCCTTATTTTGTTAGATGTCTCCACACACACAAGCTGATGTGATGTCATCAAACTGGGATCGACCTTACAGTAGGGAGGTAGCAGCTTTCCCATTGGTTAGTATGATATTATGAGAACAGATATTTTTTACTTGATGTCTTTATATAAAACTATTTGTAATTGCTGTACAGGTCAGAGATTCAGAGATTTTTTTGTTTTAAAACAAAATTTACGAGGTTACTTCTATCTTAAATAATCCTTGAGTGGTATACAGCAATTGAACAGAATAAAATACACATCATAATTTATATGGCTCGTTCGTTCGTTTCTGGAGTTTAATGTCCACTTTCACCAGGGCTGATAAGGTAGATAAATTTATGTGGAGAACAATCACTGTTTTCTACACATAGAGCAAGACGTTTCTACAAGTGTTCTCTTATCGATATCAAGCAGCTTCAATTTTAATTAATGTTCTTTTACATATCTGTTTTATTTTTTCTAGACATTTGTAAAACCAGATACAAAGTTTTGGCCATCTGTTGGAAGAATTGATGATAAATTTGGTGATCAGAATATTATGTGCACATGTCCACCCATGTCAGCATATGAATCTCCCTTTGTAGAAAAAGTTCCACCAGGCAAACAACCAGTAGTAAAAGTAAGAGCAAGTGTGTAGAGCTGAGGCAGTCATATTTATTGTCTGTCTAATTGAATTTTGCAGAAATGCTATCCAGATCTATAAATATAAAAATTGGTCTTTAGTTTACCTTGAACCACATGATCATTCTCTGCTTCGACCCATTGAAAATGCACCAATTTTATAAATAATCGATTGAATGATTGTATATCTTGTTTCATAAGTTTAGTTAGACTTCTAAATGTAACAACATCAGATCATAACTATAACATGTGAGATCGCCATGTTTGCACCATAAAATCATGATTTTCAACATGACAGTTCTGTCGAATTCAGTTTTTGTGTTTGAGAGAATTGATCTGGGATGTGGTTACATGATTGGGCAACCATCAATCTCATGTTTTATCATCGTGGTCTGATAGATACATTCAGAACTGCAGGGAGGGTGGGGGGGTATCATAAGGTCTTTCGCGTTGAGTTGACTGGCGTGGTTTCGATTCCCTGGTTGCACGTAACAATTGAGTAAGGTTGCCTGTCCAACCTCTTGTATTTTCTCTGGGTCCTGCATTTTCTCCACTGCTAAAGACCCCTAATCGCAAACCAATTAATGAAATAAAATTGAACCATATGTTAGTCCCAAAATGACCTAGTTGATGTTGAGTGGACGTAAAATCCCCATTTCGCTCTCTCTTCAGAATTGAACATTAAGGTGTTTCTCTATAATAACATTTATAATCATCTATTTCATTTTTGGTGCGTTTCCATTGCATCTCATTATATAGAAAATTTATTTAAATCTCTTTTATGTTTATATTATGTTTATATAATATGTTTCTTGTTGAATTTGCTCAAACTAGTCTTGGCACATGATGAAGTGGTCATTAATAATATAAAACTGATAACCTTTTATTCTAGAAATATTTGAACTACATGTATTACTTATTTACTTAAAGAATGTTCCAATAATTTGGAAAAGACAATTAATTTATGTCTTTATTACATATTATATATAAGTTTAAACACATGTATACATGTGTTATTACCAGTATATATATTATTGATACTTAAAACATTGATTGTATAAAAGTTTTTGTACATGAACACTATAGTATTTCTTTACAAATTATATTTTATAGGAAGGGAAAAATATATGCCTTTATAATATAAATGTTAAAATACCTGGTATCTTTTTTAATACATCTACATTATAATAATGTGGTCATGTATCGTCCTCAGACCAGGTTTGATCCATTGTGTAAAGGTTGTTTTGTACATGATCACTCTATATACCGTGTTTCTTTATAAATGATATATAATAGAAAAAAGATATGCCTTTCTTATGTAAATGTTAATTATTTATATATTTTATAAATCACTTTATAAAATGTGATTGTATATTTTCGTGAAATTTATATTCAGTGCTATATTCAGGGGTCAATGAAGCCTATCAGTTTACAATGATTTCCAATAATACTGTCAAAGTTATAGCCCTTGATCTGTTAAGAATCTTGTGGATGATCTATCCAATTGATCTGAAATTTATACACATTGTTTATTTTCATAATATGAATATCACCTGATTACCTGTACATGTTTTGTATAATTCATGTTAGAACTAGGCACAACAAGAAGCCATTCAATTTTTTTAAAATATTTCTGATAATTACTCCATAGGTTGTTACTCTTGGTCAGTTTGTGACACTCACATTCTTCCTACAATTTGTGACCTTTGTGGACTGCTGTTGGTATATTTTTTTTATTCCCTGACAACCTACATTTTAAAGTAAGCATCTATTATATCAAGGACGTTAGAAATTATATACTTTACAGAAATTCATATCAGCTTTACTATAACTTTATAATATTTTATATTCTTCTAATTTATTGAAAATATTTGAAAGGTTTATGCCCAATTTACTGTTATCCTGCATAAAATCCACTCCATTTGTTATTCATTTTCACCATCATGTAGCAGAATATTTGTTATTTGTTCTTTATTTTACTACTAATATTCCAAAATCAGGTCAGTGTAAAATATATATTTTGTTTGTTGTATTATTGATTGATACTGCGGACTGATCAGCTAATTATACCGGTATATATATATATATATATAAAAATTTTTGTGGTGTTATTTTATTATTGTTAATATTTAATGAAATTTTATAAGCGTTCTGTTAAATATTGTGTGTAGTCTACGAGTTGGTGTACTACAGTACATATTTATCTAGTTGTTGAACTTATTATACTATACTGAATACAAAACAATTGTAATTATATGGAATGGAATTAATAAATACTGAAAAATGTTAAACTATACTTTTGTTTTGATTTTACATCTTAAACCAGGGTTAGGGTAGCAGATTAACACTAACAAAGGAAATAAATGTATTAAATTTTGAATATTATATGTAAAATAATTTAATTTAGTCTCCCATTTTTACTGAAAATCCAATATATTATGCAGCAGTTTGTACACTTTAGCCTGACAGTTTACAACATCCACCAACTAAATAATCAAACACTGTTCTAGGATATATTATGGCTATGATTGGAAAGCTGGTTTAAGACACAACACAAGTGCATGCTAAGTAGAGCAAAATTCAACTTTGTTTTCAATGGGTGGGTGATTCATCATCCCCCAAAGCCATTTCAGAACAGCTGTTCACACAAAAATATTTTGAACTTTGTGTTTGTAATGAGTTCCAACAAGCATTGCCAGAAACCTCATGCTTTTTTATTGGAAATCTTTGTTTTTGGGCAGTACTCGTAATACTACATTTGCCCTATTCTGGACTGTTGGAACACTAGGGTTATCGTTTCGGGTATGGTAATTCTAAGCGTAACTCAAAATGGCTTGGTGAGTGGGCCAATCGTTTGGAAGATTTAAATGTAACTATTATTTTACGAAGATAGTTTTGCATCGATCAGCTTGGCAGGTCCTTTACACATAAAAATATAAAATGAACATGTCTATTTCAAAGAAATTTAATTGTGCTTTAGATACTAACATTGCTTGAGCTGTTGGACCAGATGAATAGGCCTATGCAATTAACTTACTGATTTGTTATTATATTATATATATTCTCAAAAGGCACAATAAACATGCTATTTGTAAAAAAAAAAAAAAAGCTTAGGCCTATATCAAGCTTCAAATTTTTTTGACTGGGTTTGCTCGGGTTTCTTTCTTTTCATATATCTCTATGTGAGGAATGATGCTGATAGGTGCTTGATATATCAGTAAGAAATCAAAACTGCGCTACAGACAATACAGCATGAACATATGAAGAAATAAGTATGTTACAATAATTTTGAATGTAACATATAATATAACCACTTTCACTTTTTAGTCTGCCTTACCGTCGTTATTCTCAAATCGTAAAAAGAGGTCCTCCAATTTTTTTCTCTCCCACTGTTGGGCTGCCTGTTCATACATAAACATATACATTATAAACATAAAATTTTTAATGTACCGTACGGTATATGCCAAGCTTTAAAGAAGTTTAATTTTGTTTCTGTAAACTAACTTTGTTCCACCTGATGGGTTGCATGAAATATGTAGTTAACTTACTAAACTTGTGCCTCGGATAATATTACATAGAAACAGAAATAACAATGTCACTCACAAACTGGAACTGCAACAAATTAAATTTTTATAGTCATATTTCGGTAGAATTATTCTGAAAAAGACAATCAAAAAAAATGGTCAAAAATTTTGGGGCCTCTTGTTGCTTGGCATGAAGTTCACCCCCTATCCCCCAACCCCAACTTTTGAATATTCCTGTATCCGCCCCTGAAACTGTACCACAATTTCATGTTAGAAATAGGCCCCTATTTCATGGACATAATATATAATATATGGGATAAATTTTCATTGGTTTGTTGGTTTTTCTTTATTTGTTAATTTGTTTTGTATTTTTAATAGGGGTGGGGGATGTATATACGGTTTATTAATACTTGTATTGGCCTGTATCAAATTCCAATTTCTGTCATTCTCAAGGGTTTTATCGTCCCATCCGAACGACTAGACTGATAATGCAGACTGATGTACGGTACTGACGTAGGGAGAATTTTGCCTGAACCTTCGTCATGCACCACTAACAAGTGGAAATCCGAAGAAAGTTTATCCCCAACCATATAAGTATATTGTACAATCCATTTTTCAAAAATTCAGAATGTAGATTTCTAGACTATAAAATAATAAAATATTAGGCTATTGAAAAGCTTTATTTTGTTGCGTTTGCTGTCACCTACATCAATGACAACATACCTAGATTAGTTTTTCAGATGATTAGCAACAATCGAACAAATCAATTTGTATTTGATCTGTGATCGTGAGAATTGCTATAAAAGTAAAATGTTTATAGTTGTACTTTTCACGAGTTACCAATTACGACGTACAGTATTTCTAAATCCCTGAGATCGTAAGCGACCTCAATTCTTGTAAACATGGCTGCCATAATTTTATCATGCCACGTCGTTTGTTATTAGGTTTGTGTTTTTATCTAATTAATTCATCTACTTTTAATTTTTTGACTAATAATTTATCTTCTTATGTGTCATTACCCGTCATATATATATATAGCAAGTCACATTGTTCAGAAAAGCACCTACTTGTAAGAAACAAGGACATTTTTCTTGCAATACTCAACCTCAACGAACATTCACATTGCTGGCAGCAATCAACAAGCAAGACATGCAAGACAATGTATGTGAAATACTAATACTATAAAACGTATTGGCATTGCTACTCCATGCTGTATGTACGGTTCAATTGATCCTCATTGGGGCACTGGTGACGGCATCTATTCCTGTCCATTCCTGTGCTTGTCTCATCATTATACATGCTTATAATTTATAGTTTTCTTAATTCTTATTGTGTGGTGTGTGTTAATTACCTTTGTAGATCTTTCACTTTGCATACCAGTGGCCATGGGTTGTATTGTAAACTTAATGAAACAAACACAGTCCCAGCCCTCTAGATAATATATAATATATTGTGATCATGATTTTTATAAACATGACTAGTGATGATAAATTATATCAAAGATTAGTTGCATTCAAACCCAGGAGAGTCTCAAAGTACCACTAGGAAGACAGTGATTTCAAATTATGTGCACTAATTTGTTCTAAAGACTACAAATTGATGTATCATAGGCCTATGTACTTTACCTGAACTCAAACCTATATTGTATTCACTAGGTAGCAATCTGCGTGTTGGTTTTTATCTGCAGTTCGGTTCTTCTAAGTCTTAGAAACGTGTCCTAGTGGTAACTTTATTTTTCTTTCTTTGCAGTTATTAGATAACAGAAAATGACGCAGTGAACATCATCTCTTGTAGCAAGTAGGGGATGTAAGCTGTCATTTTGACAGTGAAGCAACATTTAGCTATGTTGACTAAAACATCAAAAACAATAGCATTATGCTCCATAGCTAATTTTATCAATTCGGCAGATAGAGTGATTATGCCGATAGCTATAGTTCCAATGACGGATGAATTCAAGTGGGACCTACATGGACAAGGGTGGGTTCTCAGCTCATTTGCAGTTGGCTATATGAGTAGTCAGGTAAGTTGAACTGGATTGGTAATTCAGACATAATACAAATTTATAGCAAGATATGAAAAAAAAAAAATAAAATACTTTTGGTGGTTTACTAGAATATAGGTTTTCCTCTTTTTGTAGTTTACAGTTACACAATGCATTGTATGGTAATATACAGTTTTTGATTCATTTTCAATGGTTATCATGGAAAAAGAATCGATAATGAAAATACAAAAACTGAAATTATTGAAGTTATGCTCTTTAAAAATAGGTTTGGAGTCCTTCCTTACCCACTTAATAAAATCACAATTATTTGGGGTTTTCTATTTGATCCTTGTAATATTATTTGGCACTTTCATATCTCTAACAGGTGATTGGTGGTAGTGCTTCCAAGAAATATGGAGGAAAGTTGATATTAACGGTTTCTGTCCTGTTGTGGTCACTCTCAACTTTTCTGGTTCCTTTTTTCTCGAGCTCAATTTATGCCTTGATAATGTCAAGGGTATTTTTAGGATTGGGAGAAGGGTTGGGTGAGTTTTCTTCCATTTAACTATTTAGCTTCAACTTAATCCTGATAACTATTTTATCAATTTTTGTAGCAAGTAGAGGTGTTTGCTTGACAAACGATTGTTAATCAGATTTCTGGTCAAAATTGGACCTTTTTTGATTCAAACGATCTTCAAAGTGAAATTTTTTTTGAGTGACAGTGATGCCAGTGATGCCAAACTCTTTAACTGGAATTATTAATAACAAATATATATCTGGTATCACATGTAACCATATTTATATTTAGTTACAATGTGAAAAAAGCATGTACATGTAGTATTCAAATACCAATACGTTCTCTTGAACATGCAGAGGTTTTCTTTTCTTTTTTGGTCATTTTGTTTCAGATCATCAGAAGCTTCAAAACTCATTTGGAGTGAATGTAATTTGCATTAGATTCTATATCGTTTAGTTTAGTTCAGAGAGCAAAGAAAGTTTTCAAGCTTATTTCAAGGAACATGAGCAGCATTCACTGAATATTATTATAGGTGCTAAAAATAGTGTGCCACAGATGCTAAACCTTCATTAACTTCTGAGAGTGTCGCAATATTTTTTTTTTCTTTCTTTTCAGGATTACCTACCATATTTCATATTTTTTCCCATGCCATTCCTGGTGAAGAACGATCACGAGCATTTGGATATCTGGTTGCGTTTGGTTCAATTGGTCAGACTGTTGCAGCAGTTGTATGTTTAATTTAGGACTTTATACTGATTATTGGATAAAATGAAATATGGCTTTTACATCCTACATTTCTGCTCCAACAGGGGTTAATAAAGATGGGTATATGCCATGCAATGTACAATGAGGATACTTGTAATTCAAATTCCAATTGTCTCGTTCTTTAACATACATGTCAATATATATGCAAGACATCATTTTTATTAACATCCAAATGACTATATACTGTTATTTGCAAGACCCTCCATCTTGCATCGTTGACAAGAGGAAACGCATCCTCGACATCCCCAGTGGTATTGTTACAAACCTAGTAAATGAACCCGGGGAGGGGGGGTAGAACAGAATGATGCCACTGGGGATACAAGGATGGAGGAAACCTATTCCTTAATCAACACAGGATTGAAAACCAGGACCTCTTGGTTAGCTAGCCCGAACCTTACTCACTAAGCCACTATCTCTTATGTGTGAAATAAGACCAAAGTTGATATTAGATTTTATATTGTCTTTGAATAGGTTTAGTCAAAGTAACTACAGTACACGCATCGCGGAGGTTTGATCATACACGATTATCGTGTCGTTTTTTGTTAAACATTTCCACGATAACGACACGATATTGCCACGATAAATAACTCGGTGTAGCAGTCCCTATCGTGTGCCACGATAGTCGCGTGACACGATAGGCCTCGGTGTAATTTGATATGTAAAATTAACGATGTTTATCTGTCATAAATAATTGATGTCAAAAAGATATACTGCCACGATGTTATCAAACTGCCACGATATTTGAAATGTTGAATAGTTTTTTCAATAATCCTGACGCGAATAGCCATGCTGCATAAAAAGAATGTACTTTTATGAGGTTATATTTTAACGGAGTCCCATTCTGACAAATAAATCGGTAAATCACACCTCAAGTAATATCTTCGGTTTTAAATCACAAATGAATTAAAAAGTCTGCCTCTCCTGCTTTTAAGCCCACGTCGCCATAAAATGTATCCATAAAATTGTACCTTGTGTTGTGGAATACATGTTCATTAAAACGTGTCTCCGTCGGATAACACCTTGGTGAACTTTTCATACTGTCAATCAAGTTTCCAAATAACGTGAATATAAAAGAGCCATCAAACATCAAAAGGAAACGATAATTGACTAAAATAGAAGTCCTTTTAACAAAAAATAGTCTTGTAGACAATATGACTTTTATTGCAAATTGTCAGTAAGTGGGCATTACCTAACATTGTTGCCCTCATTTTTTTAAAAAAAAACAATTGCAACTGGTACGTGACCAATCTGGATTCACACACAAAAAAGCTGTCGTTGTCATGGTTAAATAGAACGGACCACGATGGAAAGCCCCCCCCCCCCCGAATACACGCTTTCAAAAAAATTGTGGATGTAAGTGTTTATTCAATGTTTAAATTGGTACAGACTTGAAGATTGTTACATAACAGCGCGTCTTATGACGAAAACTATGTATAATCAGCATATTCGCAGTGGGCATATTCTGCCAATAAAATCATACCTTAAACTACTGCCCCTTTTACTTGTGCATGCATTGTTAGTAAATTTTCTCTTTTTGTGTAAAGATCAAAGACAAATTGTAACCTAAATAACTCAACGAACGTTTATATTAATAAAGTATATACATGTACCCACGTCGCGTATGTCAGTCATTCATCTACGAATGATCGCCATCTTATAAAAAGCGAATTCAGTTTATCTAAAAGGGGCTACGGCGCAATTTAAGGAATTATTTTTGACCCGATATTAACCAGTGCCAAATATTTTAAATAACGAGATAACGTCAATCAACAAACCAAACAATACGAGTTTACTTTATTACGAAAACATTGGTGAATTTATTATTATGTTTAAAATCATAAAGCTAATCAACAAATAATACTATTGCTCTTTATTACAAAAACATCGGTGAACTAATCTCGGTTTGATCGGCTTGCCAAGATAATGTATTATTGGGTAAATAAAACAATATAAACAACCAGTGAGTAATACAATTAAATTATTAAACAACAACAACAACGGCGGAGGGGTTTAATATAGGCTATTCCCGTTCCCCAATACCTATTCAGATACAAATCTGAATAAAAATATTGCTTATAAAAAAAACCAATACGCCCCGTGGACGCCCTAACAACTGCGTACCTGTTTGCTTGTGGACGAGTTTACTGACACCCGTTCAATATATGAATGAAACATCCAAACATTTGACCGTATTCATGCCATAGACCATAAATACCCTTATTAATAAAACCGTTTTAGTTTCCAAAAATTATCACGTCATATTCATTTTGATTGTTTTACCCCTCAACACGATCTCACGACCATTTCTTATGAATTGAAGCCTCTTTGATAGTGAGATTAATAATAGTAGTATTAGAGTTATCGAGGTGTCAATTAGCCAAGAATGCAACACATCAAAGCGAATAGAGGGGATTGCCTAACACAAAAAACGTGCTTATTAAGTTGTTAAAGGTGACTGGTGCTATTTAAGGACTGACATTTGTGCACAATGTAATAAAATAATAACCACTCTGATAAATTATTAATGAGCACCGGTGTGATTTTATTGACAGAATATTATGTCAATTGCAAATATGATGACTAAACATTATTTTGCCCATTACATGATCTGCAGGAGTCAACCTCCGAGTCTGTACCGATTTAAATAATTGAACAATCTCTAAAAACATGATTTTTACCGTAAAACAGTAATCACAATTCCTCGTTACATATTTATTTTACATGTAGGGAAGGGGTGGGTGTGTCCAGCCAAATACAAACCCCGTAGTTAGTCATATTGTAAGTGTTTCGTGGTTTTCTTTAATTTGACATTCTGCTAATTGAGAAAATATTTCAGTAATAAATACGGGTTATTTTACAAGATATCTCTTTTCAAAATTTCCCTTACGTTTAATTTTAACCAAAACGCCCAAACTAATTGAGATGCAAAGAACAATCCATTGTGACCTCTCTTGAATGCCAACCATTTGCATATATATCAGAATCAATTTAACAATTGTGATTGTTTTTTAAAATAAAGATTCAAACCTTTTTGGGTAGTTTTTACTACTGACAATTTACAATACAAGTCGTACTGTCAAGATGACTACAACAGGATAATAATTTGTTGTAAAATGGGCGTGCAATTTTCTGTCAGTTGGTTTCTTTTGATGTCACGTACCAATTTACTTTATCAAACCTTGATTGACAGTATGCATTCCCTAGACTCTCTGGTGTGGAAATGAAAAAGTCAGCATTATATTATCGCCTTTATCGGAATGATACGTGTCCACGTCCATTCAGCAAAATGTGCTTCGTCTCGGGTGACGAAGGCTTTTAATTCATTTGTGATTTAAACCAGAAAAGATATATTAGTTGAGGTGTGATTTACCAATACTGTATGCACCACGTGGCTTATTTGTCAGTATGTGAATTACTATTTGAATGGATAAAACAATTTAAACTACACCCCGGTAAGACCAGAATTGATTTGTGCGCATTTATTTTTTCCCGTAATATGAATGGATTTGTAATAGTCGATTGACGAAAGTATGAAAAATATGGAACATATTATGAAGTAATAACGTATTGGTTTCTTAAGCATATTCTGTTTAGAAAAAGAATGAATAGTATCCGGGGTTTACCGAAAATTGTGTTTATTCCTTTTCCGATTTCGAACAAGCCATCAAATATTCGTGATTAATGGGAAAATGCCAACGTAGTAACTGATCTATAATAATTAATGTGCTACTGTATTTCACCTAAAATAAACCACGAGAGGCATGTTTTAATAAAAACACCGAGTCACACGGTGTTTTTAACACCGAGGCACTGCTATCGTGGCCCTCTATATTTCCTCGATATTCACTCGGTAAATCATGAAATTCCACGATAGAAAACACAGTAATATCGTGTCTGGTCAAACCTCCACGATGCGTGTACTGTATCTCTGTTTTTTTCAGGTTTGTCCACATTTATCTTGGCCATGGATGTTTTATACCTTTGGTTCATTAGGTTTTCTATGGGTTTTAATGTGGTTGGTGTCATATACAGAAGTGAGAGGAACCTATGAGGAAGAATTTGTTGATCCTCCCAAAGTATGTACAATAGACAATTAGAGGCTGTAGTTTTTAACAAATATTTTAAAAATTTGGTGGGAAACATTGGGGTCACGAGGGACGAACCACATTGATTTTTAGCATTCTGTATATATTTGTTACAGAGTTAACCCCCTTTTCCCAAAACACTGTTTGCTTGTTAATTTGTATTTAGACTGGTGGCCAGTCTTCTCCATACACCAAAAATTGGCCAGTCCTCTCAAAAAAAAAAACCAAAAAAAAAAACGTAATCTCTAGAGACTGGGCAAATAGAGCTTCATTCTCATCTAGTAGGTCAATCTGCATTATGTAGGTCGTGTGACGTCGTGCACGTGATCACGACATATCTAACATCACGGGATAATAAACATGGCTGTCGACTAACTGGCAAACTGGTGTAGGTGCGAGATGTTTGTTGTGGATAACAGTTATTGTTATTTAGTGATACTTTAACGATCTAAGAATTTTGTTGACGGACAATATCTGTCGAATGAACGGATACAACGTATGGGATGAGGTGAATGAACATAAATAATTACACACAACATCATTATAACAACTCAACGAAGCAAGTTCATGCGTATCGGGACGAAGCCGAATGGAAACAAATTTGTGTCATGTGACTAGGGGCTTGCTTGACAACTGTCAATCATTCCAAATAAGGAACAACGTAAAACAGGACAGGAACGCCCATTTTATTGTGAAACTCGCAAATTGTCCAGTCTCTGGTGCTGGTTACAGGTTTACTCAAATTTTTTTTTTATACAAATGGAAACGAAAGTGTTGGTTTACTAAAAATTAATACTTTTATATAAATCGAAATGTAAAATAAATAGAAGAGACTGGGCCAGTCTAATTTGTATTTTGTGACTTTATAATAGATAATGATTTACTGAATTTATAAAATAATTCTTATTTCCTATTTCCAGGTAAATAATACAAATGTCCGCTGGTCAGAATTTATTTGTCATTGGCCATTATGGTCTATTTATATTGCTCATTTCTGCATGAACTGGTCCAATTATATTATAATGCAGTGGCTTCCTACCTATATGACCAGAAATCTGAAGGCAAATAAAAGTCATATTATGTTTACAGCAGTGCCTTATGTGATGAATTCTTTAATAGGAGTTGGTAAGTTCAATACATTAATCATTTTGATATTTCTATAGTATTTTATTGATCTTCTCTTCCCTGTTTTACTATATTATTTGTATAATCAATAATCTTGTAATGAAATACTGATTATAATGAAGTTATCAATGGGGTGTTCTAAGTTTAATCTTTTATACTGAAATGATATTGTATTACCTATTCAATTAGGGTACAAAGAACATGTATAATACATCATAGTATTGACAATAGGTTAATAATTAAAACACATAAATCATCTACACATATCAGTGCATTGTTTGTGTTTTATTACACAATACTCAATACTTTTTATTAGAATTGTTTTCATAAACCAAACCTTGCAACTCAACTCTATTATTGATTATATTTCAGTTGCCGCCCATTTTGCTGATGCCTTAATAGGACATAAATGGACAGTGTTATCTGTACGACGATTAATGACTACTATTGGTCTGTTAGGACCAGGTGTATTTATTCTATTTTTTAGTGCTGTAAATAATCTTCCTTTAGCAGTTTTGTAAGTATCAAAGGTTTATTCACACATTATGCTCTTGGTCAAGTTAGGCGTGATACATGGTTATTTACAGAACAGGTAGAAAGCTAATAGTTATATGAGACATCTTTTTTTTTTAAATAAGTTAAGTCTTTAACTCAATATCATCCACAGTCTTCAGCATTGCAAACACGACTAATTGGTCATTTTAAATCAACGTTGATGTTATCTTACCGTGAAAATTTGGGCTTCTGACATCCAATATTTAAGACAAAATGAAAATTAGCACACAAATCTAATGCCAGAATGATTTCGAGCACCGTTTGTATGAAGCGACTCAATGAACATGGTTAAACATATCCCATGTATGAGAATACAGCCAGTGTAGACTGGAATAACCAGATGACAAAAGCTGCCATTCAATTTGGACTCTGCATATTTCGCCGAACATAATTGATTAGAAATTACAGTAACAATTGAATGCAAGTCAGTTTATAAACATTCATGTTACATTACTATATGCATTGTGACACATTTGTGTTCCTTTCTAGGTGTCAAAGAATAGCAATTTAGCTCCCTAAAATATTTCCCCATATGAAAAATGACATAACAATTATCATTGCAGAAAAATATAAATTAGTAATTGTATACTTTACTTGGGGGGGGGGGAGTCTGGTTATTTGAAATATATCATGTCTATCTCTTTATTTTCAGTTTTGTATCAATATCATTAGGACTGAGTGCCTGTAATTCATCGGGACATTTAAGTAATCATGCAGAAATAGCACCAAGTCATGCTGGAATAACATTTGCTATATCAAATACTCTTGTAAGTACAGAAGTTAATTTGATCCCAAAAATGCTGAGCATACCATGTATGCTTTTCTTTAAAATGAAAATTGTAGTAAAAACCAATCAAAATCAGGTTAAAAAGATAGATGTTGAATTAAGCCCACACAGCCGTTGTGCCCCAAACAGTAGGTTGCGAAATCTTGAATAACGATAGTATTCATTCTCTTGTGCTCCCCACCTTTTTTTGACAAAAATTCTTGAAAAGAATGATCACAAAATGCTTCAAGTCGATGCGGTTTGTCTTCTCATACAAAATGCTTTACACCAAAATATTAAAACACTGTAGCGTCTATAGTGTTCACAAGCCAATTGTTGACCAACAGGCTGACTATATATTAGGTCTTCACCAGTATGTGGGGCCATAAAATCTGTTAAAAACTATTTGTATTGCAATCGCAAGCCAACTGTCAATGGATGTACTGACAAACAGGGTGACGCCATAATACATCTACACAGCTCCACTCAAATGTGGGGTATAAAAATTTAAAGGTATTTGACAGCCCATAAGAGCAAACAAATTTAAAGATGTAAGCACTGGTTTCAAGTATTAATAATCCAGGGTTCCCGCGGTCCTTGAAAATCCTTGAATATCCTTAAATTTAAAATTTCATTTTCAAGGTCTTGAATATCCTTGAATTTGAAATATGAAAATATCCTTGAATTTCAGTTGAGATCCTTAATTTTGTTTCAAATTGGTAATACTAGTAAGTTGATCTGAAAATCCCGTTTAGATTAGAAGTAATGCTGGTTACTAAACAATAACTCTGACGTATACCTGTCAATCAACTGATCTAAATAAACAGCTGCGTTTTAGTTGCTGAAATTTTATTGTCAGTAAAATGTATTACGTCACATTATAGTATTACGGAAATAGACAAACAAATAGCTAAACTTGAAAAACTATTGAAACAATAATATACAGTAGAATCTGCATTAAGCAGCCACCCATGGGAATTTTTACGATTGGCCGCTTAACGGGAGTGGCCTCTTAATAAAATCTCGTGGTTTTTTGTGCCGACATCAATTAGTATTACGCTTGGGTACACTTGCATCGGTAAATTTGGCCGTAGCTGAATCTCGGACATAACTTCCGTAAACATGTCATTTTGTCCCAACCTTCAATACTACCGTCTATCATTGTGATGCATTCGATAATATTTATCCATTTTTGTAAAATCTCATGCTTTTTTTTGTGCTGACATCAATTAATATACGCTTGAATGCATTGGAAGCAAACACCAATACTTCACTTGCATCGGTAAATTTGACCGTCGCTGGATCTCGGACTTAACTTCTGTAAACTTGTCATTTTGTACCAACCTTCAATACTACTGTCTATTATTGTGATGCATTCGATAATATTTATCCATTTTTGTGAAGAAAATCGATGAATTAATTTTATGTTATCAAAAATAAGCACATGAACCAAAAAACATCGCTGATTTTGCTACTGATTCACAGGGGGTGTAACTCTGTATGTAATATTAGAGGTGGCGCTAAAAACGTCTATTTAACAACATAGCGGCTTTTAGTCGGTACTTTCAGTTTATTCAATCAGTATCAAATAATGTTCCGTTAAGTGTGAAAGCAATGATCAGGTTCGTCGTTTAATAAAACAAAAGATTAATTAACAGATAACCCCGGGTTAATTGTTATTTTCACATTTCTTTTTACGTGATCAGTGGGAGTCCAGTTAATTGATTACTACTCACGAGATTAGCGGGGGTGTTACGAAGAACGACAAGATGGTATCATTCAACAATGGCCGTTGTATGGGCGATGTTTTGTTAAATTTATTAGTAAAATAGTGACCGCTGGCCGCGTTAGAGGAGTTGAATAAAGAGATGAAACAATAGAATTTTTACGGGGGGAATTTATTGTGACCGCTTACAAGGAGATGTCGCTGAATAGGAGTGGCTGCTCATACGGATTATACTGTATGTCAATAAACTGGTCTGAGTGGAAAAGGGAAATAACTCTGTTTTAAAAATGGCGGGAGTTTTCTCCGGTGTGCCAAAGTCGATCTGTAATAATAAAAAAAAAACAGTTTATGTCTTCAATTCCTGTTAAATATGAGATTGTAACGATAGTTGGTAATGTTTTGGTTGTTTTTAAGATGAAAAATTGTAACTTTAGGCTAAAAATGTCCTTGAAAATCCTGGAATTTGACGTATATTTATCCTTGAAAAAATGTTTGACGAAGCCGCGGGAACCCTGTAATCACTAACCATCGGCTGATCAATAATATCAGTGAATTATTTTTACTTGCACTTGTTTCGAAAACATTCATAGTTTGTGGATGAATAACAAATTGTATGTGAGTTCATGCTGTAATATCTTTTTGCAACATGTAGAATTTGCTTCATTAATTTGTCAATAAAATAATAGCATCCCACACCAAAACCAAGGTGTCGAAACTCAATCAACTTCATTTGGAAGACAAAACCATGTTCTAACAAGTAACTACCTATCAGTGTGCAATGATCAATAGTTAAATCTGTTTAGATTATCACCCATATTGATATTTTCTGCCAGCCCTAGGTAAGATTTACTTCGTTCTAATGACAGCTCCCAACTTCATTATCCCAGTCAGGGCAGAAAAATATAATGTCATTTCATTTTGATGGCACTATATTGTAACTATGAGGAAAGTACACGTATTTGACTGGATTGCTGCTTACGTTTTTTATAATTGTACTTAAAACTACATTATGAAGCTTTGAAGTCCCTTTATAATTACTCTGTAATAAAAGTGTGGTCCTTCTGCTCAGTTATATAATTTAGCCTGTGTGATTGTGAAGCTCCTAACTATAAGTTGTTGCAATATATTGACGTTCAGTATATTTGCCAGGTAGTTTTATGGCTTATGAAGTTTGCTTGTTATATTTCAGGCTACCATACCGGGTATTACTTGTGGGCCATTGACAGCCGAGTTAGTAACTCAATCTCATGGTCGGTGGTTTCCTGTGTTCATTATCGCTGCAGGTGTAAACTTTGTAGGTGCCATTATTTACTTAAGTCAAAGTGCAGCGAGTCAACTTCTGTGATGAATTGAAAAGGGTATTCCAAATTTCTGAGAAAAATTGTGGGGATATTTTAACATGAAAGAAACTACTGGTCTGTTTATAAGCTAAACACAATACAGTGAAAATATTATGAGAATTAAGAGAAGGAATGTATACATAATTATGTGTACTTTAATAATGTGATAATAATTTATGTTAAACTGAATTAAGAGGTGAATTTTTTATAATCAATGAAAATGATTTTAAAAGTAATAATACTTGCCAAATTGTTTCTGTCACAACCAGCCTGTTTATAGCTAGTTAAAATATGTTTAAAATTGTGTACAGTAAATAATTTTATGTAATGGAAGAATGAAGGAATTAAAAACGTTGATTGGATTATTTTTGATACAGGTAGCTGGGGATGGTAAAAAGACAGAAAACAATATAATATGGAACATCAAACAGCTCTTTATTCAGTGTTCTTAGTTTTTAATTCATAGTCCTGAATTTTTATTTCTTCATTTGTTGTGGTATATCAACATTTGTACACTAAAATTAACATTCGTATCTTAAAATCAGTATATGTTTTACAAATCAGATATTTGTCAAATATATTTTTGTATTTTGATATAACGGGAAAATTTCATTTAGTAAATCCAAAAATAATTTTCAATTCATCATATACATACAAAGAAAGAACAACAATTTTCAAAATACAAATCTTGCAAGAATTGAGGAATTAAGAACACTAAATAAAGAGCTGTTTGGTCTTCCATAATATAATATAATAGTGCTGACATGATTGGGATTCGATCCATGTCTTATCTTAGTTCCTATTTTGTGAAACTCATCAATATGAAGCATAGCCAAATGATCAATATGAGATAGTAGTATATGAGATTTTAATCCATATAGAGTGTATTTTAAAAAACGTCAGCATCAAATACAACTGTTTCATCGTTTCAAACCACCTTTTATTTATCACTCACGAAGCAATTATTTCTACTGAAGTAGATATCCTTATAAATGCCAAATTGTTTGTTTATGGTATTCATTAATACAAAATTTTCTATTTCTGTTTTGGATGATGTTGTAGTACTTTAAAATTAAGTATGGTATTATGGAAATTGACATATTGTGTGGACCCAATTAATAGATCAAGTGCATTTGTTGTATGTTTTGTATGAAATACAAACTTCAAGCTATTTATAAAATAAATACATGTATGTTATAAATATTGAATTTATGTGTATATAGAATTTAATGAAGTGTTTAAGACTTTTTATAAATATGTAAATTTATCTGAACACAAATGTAACTTCGTCATGTATATAACTTTGTATAATTGTAAATAAAAATCGTAATCAAAACATAACCCAATTTTCTTCATCATTGGGAGTACAGGGTATTTTCAATTTGATTTACAGCTTTAATTTCCTGGCATGCTCAACAAATGGCTTAGAATGTAGTAAGTAATGAGCATGGGTTGAAACAATAATTTGTGACAAGATGTGTCTTGAAGCAACTTAAAGTCACTTGCATGGATTTATTATATAACAAGACCTCCAGTCAAGCTCATATATAAGATAAAAGCCAATAAAATGTTTCATTATACTAATATTTATATATTAGTCGGAAAGTTTATTTCCATATTTTATAACATATACACTGAACATTAGCACTTTTTTTTTTAACTTCTTTGTTTTTAAATATATATTCATGTATACATTTATTTATACTATTTTACATATTCACAAAATTCTCTTCTGACTTGTCTTTGCCATTTTTAAACCATCACAGATTGGACTACTCTAATACAATATAGAACTTTTACAGTATTTATATGATGTTAAAAGGACAGATTGGGTTTATTGTTACAGTTTAGAATATTCACTCCATCAAAACAGGTCTGGGTTTTACAAAAGCCTCTCAAGAGCAATCAAGCTATTTGTAACTATTTTACGGATGAGCAATACCATACTAAGTGACCTTTGATTATTCACTTACAACATCCAGATATATATATATCATGTAAGACCCAAGCATATCATCAGCAATATGTCCTTTTACAGGGAATGAGAGATCATTCAAACATCAAAATATCTAACTTTTTTTTTTTTTATCTGAACAATATTTATATTCTTAATAGCGATAATTCTACAAAAATTAAATTATTAGAAAGGATTACAAATAGTAGATCTTTTCTAATATTATAAATGAAAATAATAACATATCTGTTGTATACTGTTTAGTATTATATAACATGTCATAGACAATATCGCAATTGTTTGATTTAAGCATGCTATCTATGAAACATTTTTCTAAAACCAAAATGTACACATTTATCTATATATGATTATGGTTGGGTAAATCATAATATTTCATACACACCATCATTCATCCAGTCAGTAGGTTTCTAATCACATCAATTATCCTCTTTCTATCATTTAATGTATTAAGAAAATAAATGAACATTTAACCTAAGAAGTCAAAAATTATTAAACTAGTTTCTTTTAAACTGGAAAACAGGTATAATTATATTCTCTTTCTTCAACAATCTTTGCTCAACATAAATGTCAATCTATCTATTAAAGTTACAGAGTGAAGCACTAAAATGACTTAATATTTTGACTTATTCAAATGCAAAAGCTCAAAATTATCTTCAACAAATTTATATTGTGAATATCTCTTAAATATCAATTGATTTCAAAAATCAGTAACAGCTGATCGACTTTTTCTTATTTTCACTCAGTATCATATCACCATGTACATAATTCATGTTGAGTAAAGCCTTATGTTTAACAAGTTTAAGGTCCCAACAGGCATAAGTATGAAGTAAAGATTTGACAGTTCATGTGATTTACAGCAAATCTAAAGCACTTTGGTAATCTATGGAGCTCTAAAATCACAAATGCATAAACCCATTTTAATTTTCACACCTTCTAATGAAAATAAAATCTTTTGTACAAAGTGTATGATTTGAGCCCCTTTAAGAACTGATCAACAAAAATGGTACATGGTTATTTGACAAAGTGCTTACATTGTCTGTTAATAAAATTTCCTTGTGTTACTGTTTTTATTTAAAGTCTAGTGTTAATATACCAACAGACAAAATATCTTTATACATATTTTATAAATAATATAAATAAAACTCTTATCATCACCAATGATGAACCATAAAAAGTTATTATTCCAAAAAATCCATGATAAAAACAATGGTATGTGTAAATGATTTATACAAAAACCTTTTCCATCAGTTTGTAAGAATTTATCAATGTGCTAATGCTGTTATCAAATTCGCACACATTTCAAAAAATTCTAAAGTTTGATGACACTGTCCTTCGGAATCTCCATCAATTTCCATTCTATCATCCGACTTTGATTGAGTAAGATGTCCATCAATTTCATTATTAAAATTATTTTCAGCATCATGCGTTAAACTTTTAAAGTCCAAAAGAAAACTTTTTTGGTCTACTTGATATAGTTGTAAACTCATTTTTGTCTGAAAAAGAATTACAAGGCTATTTTAATGTTTTAAAACTGTAATAGCAGTGGCCTAAAAAAAATTGGTTTCAGTTTGTATAGAACTTCTTTTAGTTATGCACAGGAAGGAAGGGGATTTGGTTTAGTCTACACTGAAAAAATTTGCAGTCTAACATATAGTAATTCCTTACGTCAATCGGTACCTCATAAAAGATTATTTGACAATGGGAGAAAACCCAAAAGAGAACAACACTAGGTGGTCAAATCCATTTTGCATAGATGACAATCCTTATTATCCATAGCACAACACTTTAGATTAATTCAGTTATATCTAACATAATAAAAAATAATAGCACAACTGTCTTACAGTTAAGTTTTTATATATATACCAGAAAAAAGATGCCCTCCTATTTTAAACCATTCAGAATAACTGAATAGACTGCAATAAAACATATGACGTATAAAACATAACTTACAAATCTATTAGTTATACTGTTCCTCTTTCTTGCTCGGACATGATATGTGTTGATTATTTTCCATTCCTGAAATTGATAAAATAGAACATAAGTCATAGTTTCCTTTATCAACAGATAATAAATTATAATTTTGTTCAGGGACTTCTTTATTGAGACAGCAAAAGAAAACTTACATAATTCAATGACTTCATAGCTCTAAATACTTCATGCATTATATCCTGAGGTTTACTTTGAGATCTTATACCTGAAAATAAATTTCATAAAAATTAAGTTCATCATTTATATATACATATGCGCACTGAAGTAGCTTTCAATAAAATGTTTCTTTTTTTCTTGTGTGGAACCTTTCTTGTGAGGAATAAATCTTTAGTGGAGCTTGTATATCATGATGTCCATTTACATAACTGGTGTAGTAATATTATGGCCTGAACATAAATAAGTAAACCAACATGTGATAATTGATACATGAATTATACTATATGTTGATTTTTCTCTTGAACTGTACCAATGGTTATGGAATGTATTAGGCAATAATCCCTGTCAGAATTTAGTACTGTGATCAGCTTAGTATGATGATGCAAATGTAAGCATGTAGGGGTTTGACCAACAGAACCAAGGCTTGAATAATTAGACAACCATTTGATTCTTAGGAGAGCCATGATGAGGTTTTCATCAGCAAACTTGCTCTGCAAGTTAAGTGGGATTGACATAGATGGAGAGACATGTTATTTCTATGTAGTCTAAGCTTCTAACTATGAAGCCTGCTGTGGCATAAAATGTATTCAAGACGCTAGTGTATTGTTGTTCCTGATAAACATACGGTTTAAATATGTAACATGAAGTCCAAGAGTAGAGACAAACATAGACGACCACAGGTCAAAACAAAAGATAGTGCTACACTGTCAGCTAAGCCAAGTGAGACTGGCACAGACCCAACACTCTCCTCACTAAATCCTGACTTAACTCGATGGACCCTTACTAACTTTAAGCATGTTTGTTGCTAATAAAGCAAGAATTAGATCTAGAAGTAACCAATATATACATTTTTCTGTTACTTTCAAATCGATATATACTTTAAGAAATGATTTTTTAAAAAGTTCCAGGCATTAAATATTTACCCTAGACTAATGTGAATTTCTTAAACCGCAACTCGGAAAATTTCTACTAACCTAGATGCCACTTGGCCTTTTTAGGGACTGGTTGTGTTTTGCCTGGACCAACAGACGGTACAGGATCTAGTGTTTGGTTTATATCTTTCATTTCTGTAAATATAAATTCAATAATGAATGGTTAAGAGGGCATTTTAAACATGACAGTGCAGTGTTAGGACATTTTAAACTTCCTAATGCTGAAGAAAAATACCTTCACAATTCTTCTCCTGCATTTATCGATTACTAGCGGTTGTCACGGCGTAGCCATGAACAGGAGGTAGAATAACTCTGAAACCAAAAGTGGTAGTCCTACGCCGCTAGGTCTATGTTACTACCTGGTCAGAGCTACCCGTATACACCCAATTTCAGCTTCGGGACCACCCTAGTGTAGCCACAAAACCTGACAGGCAGACAAATGAATATCAGTATTGATAGATTGTAAATAATACATACCTCCCATTCTCTCTGGATGAGCTGGTCTGTGAGGACTTGATGCCTGAAAGGTGTTGTTTTTATAATTTAGCATTTTGCTGGCGAGGCACAAGTATGGTTCATAAAGTTTTCACAATAATTCACATTTCAAGTATTGAAGATAGGTTGCCAGGCAACGAAACATACGCCCACAGCAGCTAAATCGTTTGAGCAGTCAACAAGAGTTGTCGCATATTTTTACTTTTTTCGGTAATGAAACATTTATAACACACTAAAATCTGATTAAGAGTAACAACTCATTATGTAATTATCAAAATATCATTAAATTTGTTTGCTTTTTATGTTTTGCCCCGCACTAACAATTAGTATAGGAAAATTTAATATGATGGATTTAGCTATTAGCAAAATTCATTGAAAATCCAAAAATTTGTTCGTTTCAACACCTTAAACTCTGTGTATCAATCTGAAGTCAATCGCATATTAAGTTTGGCCTCTAGTAGAGCATCCACAAGATTTTTTGAAGCGATCAAGGACTACAACTCTGGCACTAATTATCAGAAATCGCTGAAAATCAATAGGTTTCTTTGTCTCATGACCTTAAAAACTGTGCATAAATTTGTAGTCAATCGAATATTAACTTTGGCCTCTTGTTGTATCCACAAGATTTTTTGAAGTGATCAAGGGCCATAACTCTGGCACTAATTATCGGAAATCGATGAAAATCAATAGGCTTCCTCGTCTCATAACCTTAAACACTGTGTATAAATTTGAAGTCAATCAGATATTAACATTGGCCTCTAGAGTACCCACAAGATTTTTTGAAGTAATCAAGGGCCATAACTCTGGCACTAATTATCGGAAATCGCTGAAAATTAATAGGCTTCTTCGTCTCATGACATTAAACACTGCGTATAAATTTAAAGTCAATCGGATATTAACTTTAGTCTCTAGAGCGTCAACAAACAATTGTGGACGACGGACGGGGGCGACGACAATGTTTGACATTTCAATGTGGGCGTATAAAGAACAGTCTTTTTGGAAAAGATAGCCACATACAGCACAGAAATAGGTCTAAACAATAGCCACACCTGTGTCTTGAAAAAAAATATAGACCAGAAAGAGCAAACTATCAGAAAGGATCTCTATCGTGTTTTGAAGTGATCAAGGGCCATAACTCTGGCACTAATTATCGGAAATCGATGAAAATCAATAGGCTTCCTCGTCTCATAACCTTAAACACTGTGTATAAATTTGAAGTCAATCAGATATTAACATTGGCCTCTAGAGTACCCACAAGATTTTTTGAAGTAATCAAGGGCCATAACTCTGGCACTAATTATCGGAAATCGCTGAAAATTAATAGGCTTCTTCGTCTCATGACATTAAACACTGCGTATAAATTTAAAGTCAATCGGATATTAACTTTAGTCTCTAGAGCGTCAACAAACAATTGCGGACGACGGACGGGGGCGACGACAATGTTTGACATTTCAATGTGGGCGTATAAAGAACAGTCTTTTTGGAAAAGATAGCCACATACAGCACAGAAATAGGTCTAAACAATAGCCACACCTGTGTCTTGAAAAAAAATATAGACCAGAAAGAGCAAACTATCAGAAAGGATCTCTATCGTGTTCATATACTATATCTCTGTACCAAAGATAGGTTGCCTGGCAACAAAACATACGCCCACAGCATCTAAATTGCACAAGAGGTCGACAAGGGTTGTCACATATTTATTCTTTTGAAGGTAATTGGCCATTGGGCAGGCCTTGAGATCTGAAAATCACGCTGGTGTAATAAAATGTGTTTGCCAAATATTTTGCGGGAGCTATTGAACACCACAAAATTTCTATCTGAGACAATGCTTATTATAACTAGTTTACATTAAATACAGAGTGTATAAATAAACTCTTTTTAATTAATAGGCTACGTGTACTAGTAATACCATTGTAACTGTTTATAATAAAAAAGCATTTGAAAGAATTTCATTTCTTAATTGATATCATACATTTGATTACATTTTGACAGCTCCATGAATTCATTGTTTTTCTAAGAACGGCGGGACAAGCTCAAATTACATTTACATTACTGTTATTACCACGTGTTGACATCTGTATTCTGTATAATTTGAGGGCTACGACCTATGCCGTAATGCCGTTGGTAGTCCACTAAACTTTGACACATAGATACTACTGGGCTTCCAATATATGCATTTCAATCACAAATTATGCTACTGTATGTCAGCTTGTGGCTTGTATGCGTGTTATTTATTTACTATCATGTTACATGAATGAACAAAAACCAGCCTCTCTTTCATAGATTATAATACTTTTTTGTCTCTACCGCCATGTTGAATGTACTGGTAAATCGCTAATTATGATTGGCTACTATTTTTGGAGTTACATAGAGGTTGTAATGGAGACAAAAGGATTACATTTTTTCACTGTATTTTGAATATTGGTTGGTTTTATAGTCTTGTAAGTAATTTTACAAATAACTGTCAATGTTTTTAAATAGTTTTGGAAAAATTCTGAAATAAATACGCAGAAATGCGCATCTATGTATTTTTGTACAACTGATATAAATGTCACGTTTCCCTTCCAGCCAAGCTGGTGTTTCTTCAACTCGGCACTGCTCATTAATTCATTAAAATGATAATTCCATCATATCTCGGAAGATAAGTTTCCTCCTGAATAAAAAAAAACCCAGCGATGTGATGGCGACATCGTATAATCGACCAGGGCTTTTTGGGTGAGAATTCATCCATGATCGATGTTAATAAAATTGAATAATTTGCTGGCGCGATAATTCGTATTCGCCAGTTTGAATTTGCTAGCGCTCTGCAGGGGCGGCGCGATTGCACCCGTCAAATCTCAAGGCCTGATATATAGGTGCTGTATCATACGGTCAACTGGCATGGTTTCAATTCCTCAGTTGTAGGTGACAAGGAGTAGGGTCACTGTCCAACCATGTGGGGTTTTCTCTGGGTCCTACGGTTACTTCACGATGCTAAAGATGCCTATGCACTCACAAATTATTGAAATACGGTTGAACTATATGTTAGTCCCAAAATGACCTACTCTTTGTTGAGTGGATGTTAACCCCCATTTCTCTCTCTAAAGAGACCACTAGCCAATGATGAACAGGGGTGACTACATAACGAAATGTGGGCTTATAAAAATTACATAGCAAACTTCTTTCTATCTTGTGTACACATGACAGCATAAATGTGTAGTTTTACAATTAGTAACCTTCAAATATCCAATGTATAACCTAACACCAATCAAAATGAACAGGGGTGACTACATAACGAAATGTGGGCTTATAAAAATTACATAGCAAACTTCTTTCTATCTTGTGTACACATGACAGCATAAATGTGTAGTTTTACAATTAGTAACCTTCAAATATCCAATGTATAACCTAACACCAATCAAAATATGATTAGAAAAATAAATCGGCAAATAACATTAAAAATTTATAATCCGAAATAACACACTAAGTTTTAAGGGTTCTTCCGTATGAGTGTTCCCAAGGACAGTTGTATAGACGGACAGCTACAGTTGATGTCAATATAGGGTGTCCCCATTAAATGCGGACCTATAGAAGCAACATGGAACAGTAAAAGATACTCACAGTTAAAAAAGACTCTGGTGGGGGACTAGATGCCAAATAAAACTCATGGAAATCTATTTTGGAAGCTGAAATGAAGACAAAATATTATGAAAAAAAACCTACAGGAGAAAGAGAGATTGTAACTTAGTTTACAAATTTCAGTTTTTAAGGCACTTGTTTCTATACTTGCATGTATCAACTATAACAACTATAGAATGTTTTCAACTTCACCAAAAATCTGATGCAGTAGGACGTTATATTTCTTTGAATTTTTATTTTGTCAATGGTTACTACTTGGCTAAATGACTTTTCATATAAATATTACATTTTGAGACACAAAAATTTTCTCCTGTCTTTCATCCAGTATCATTTATGATTTTCTGTAATATTTATTAAGCTTGTGTACTTGATAAATGAGCCTATGCCATATTTCGCATTTCATTAAAAAAAAATCATAGACCTACTTACAATCAACTGCGGTAAACATTTACATTAATGAGATCGTAATAAAACCAGTCTTGTGACAATTTATAAGTGACACAAGATTATCTGAGAACCAGAGTATTTTTTTCCTATGGCCTATGCATCCATGGTAAGTAAATATCAACTTACTTTCATCTGCCATCCTCTGATTATCAATGATTAAGTTATAAGCTATAGCTAACTGATCATGGGGATCACCACTTAAAATAGCTCTATGCACATCATCTTCACTAACACTAAATTTCTATAATAAATAATTAACATGATTTTAATAAGTACTTTTAACAATTTGAAAATTTGAGTGCACTAGTTATCTGCTTGAATATGGGGTGGGCCCCTGTAAAGTAGTGAGTATATAACCAATAAAAGCATTAAGTTCTATGGAAAATGTTACAACTAGAATATAACGTCATTCATCAATTCCTGACAACTTGTTGTCTTCTACTCAATTTAATTATATTTCAGTATGATCAATATTCAAGGACAACATACATCACAAACTTCTCTAACAACATCCACATCAACGATAGAAGCATCTTGATCATTTGGAGATGGGAATAAATATGCTGGTAGATCTTTCTTAAACCATTCATGTTCGCTGTAAAATATAACATTTTTTTTATCTTATTAATGTTACTTAAAATATATTCAAACTTGTATTTAAAATACAGATGTGACGTCACCCTTTGATGTGTGTGTAGTACTGTGTACCATTACTTCAAATAATCATACGAGCAACTTGGCAATAGTATTTTATTTATACCAGTGAAATATTGGACTAGTGTGACATATTTCACTGTAAAAGCTTGTGTGGAGTGTCAGTATTTTAAGATGTTTAATGGTCTCTAGCTTACGACATTGCGTAATATATTGTAAAAACATTTGGGCCCATGACCCTCATGTTGTTACAATATATTACTTAATGTAGAGTGGTTCAGAGACACAATATTTGTCCTTATAAAAACTGACCCGCTTATCTGTGTGATTGCTCCGTCGAGAAATCTTCTGAAGTGAGCAGAAGTTAGCGCCGCGCACGTGGTTTAGGAAGTCGCAGCAAATATATGTCACATGAGGTATTTTTACAAACATGTATTGGTATATAACGCAGAGTAAAAAATACACTTATTACGGGCTTCGACATACGTATTTATTTAATAGCGAACCTGAGCAAAAATTTCGATTTCACTCCTTGATTTGATTTTTGATTTTGGTGATTTAAATACAGAGCTAGCTATAATAGCTTTGTTTCATTTCTAACTTAAAAGTAGGTGAAATCGCTCAGATAAATTCACTACAACCTTTCGAGATTTACTTTTATTAAGACGCTACATTCTTGGTTTTGGCATCTATCGTAGTTAGGAAATAAATATTTGCTAGCTCTAAATACGCAGAACTATTTGAGACCAGAAAATAACCGAAACAAACTTTTTATTTGTAGCCTTTATTTTCCAGACCCTTTTCGGTAACATGGTGTAAATTTTTTTTATAATCATAGTATATTATCTAACCATCCTGTAGCCATAGGCTTTGATCGACGGACTTATTTTTTTCTAGATTTGAGACTGAGCCCTGCAAGATATCGTCCACGGATGATTTGCTATCCAGCATTGGATTGGAAAAGTACCCCTATGATTTGGGAACTGTAACAAACTACCTATGACAAAAATCACAAATAGGCTTTATGCTAGACAAATGTTAATAAATTCCTGACAACTTCGGAGCCACATGTTTAGGAAACCTTGAAGTCGGCGAAAAATACCACCACCCTTTATACAGACGAAACTACAAAATTTGGCTCTAAATTCGGTACATACGCAATAATCGCTGGCTCGGCGCATACGCCACTTATCCAGCAATGTGTTCTTTTTTCATAACAAACATCATGCAGTACAATATATTTATTTATCTGAGGGACAAAAAATAAAGTCTTAAATTAATAGTTTTATTGGGGTGTTTATCCCTCTCTCTCACTCTAGTGCTCCTACGGTTAGGACTTTTTGTTATTCGAATAACCGTGGCTATTAACCGGTTACTAACAATTAACCGTTTGGTATCAAGTTTCAACATTAAATTACCACTCGCATCGCCGTATGATGATTTAAAAGCAAGTGGTTTTTAATACATAATTGTACACGTCTGTCAATATCAAGTAATAAGCTTACCGGTATCTACAAATATTATAGCTTTGCTCCTCTCTAAGTTAAATCCTGTGTTTTTCCTCTTTGTAAGTATTTGAAAGTACTAAAAGAAAACAAATGTCGATCATCGAATTCAGAGATTATCATGGCGGACGTGTTGTACTATTTGGTGATCGAGTTTATTTCACCAGTTCCACAACTCCAATCTCCACCCTCGGTGCTTTGTTGATAAAACTACTTTATTGTTATTGAAATTATTAAAGACTTATAATCAGGCAACTAGAATTATCTACAGCTTGTGTGTGATCAAGATGTAATGTAACTCAACTCATAACAGTCGAACCGTATCACACGCCACGGCATGAAAACTGCACTAACTGACTGAGCGAACACGTGACCGATCGACGCAAATTCTCTTCGGCTTCTTAAAATTAAATTGGTAGATTTTTGACAGTAATGATGTCGCATTAATACAGGATGATTATTTTGTAATTGTTCTTGCCTTGCCTTCCCCCGATTATCGTGATTTTCTACCGGTTCAACAGCAACACATACCTCTCGACTGCTCGGCGAAATATTCTGATTTCAAGATAAATACATCGTGGAATAAAGTGGAATAGTTATAAAGAAGAAAGCGCCTGACCTCAGTAACTAACTTTCTGTAATTTTTAAACAATAATATTTAAAACCCGAGAATAACATTTTTTTTATTAAATTCCTGTAAAACAAACAGCTGCTCATTGACAGGTCATACACGTTATAATATAGGGGTAACGGGGCATCTCAAGTTGACATCACTCGGCTAATCTCGACAGATTCCGTAAACTACGTCAACTACATCTAGTCTCGGATGTATGACAGTAAGTGATATGTACCTACGCCCATACATTTGCGATGCGGCTACCGGTTTACTTTAACAGGAAAACTTGACGCTATTACACAAATTGGGAACCTATTCGGCTAGCGACCTATTCGACCGATCGAGCTGCAACCTGTTCGTTGGAAACCTATTTAGAATAAAGACAACAGTCTCTATTTATCAACCAATAAATCCAACGTTATGTCTATCAAATGAAAGTAGAATATATTATTTTTTATCCATTCCTTCAGCTCAGAATAGACGTGTAATTTCGTCATTATCTTACAGCTGGATCGGGCGAATAGCCAAATAGGTTGCCAACTTGTGTTTGGAATGGGCGCAGCCATGTTTCATCCGGGACCTTTAAAGTAGTTCCAATATGGCGGAATTCATCATACAGCCGAGTTTAGATTCCCGAAATCTTACGAGGTTTGCCGAGTGAAGTTGACATACATTGTTCAATTTTCAAAATGGCGCTCTGTCGTCATGGAGACGTCTGTAATGGGAGATAACTCCATTTAATGGGGGACATCTCCAATTAACCGTACCGCTCAATTCGAACCGTTTAACCGTCCAATTCTAACCGTTTACGGTTATCCGACTAACCGTAGGAGCACTATCTCACTCCCCGTATTACATGTCATTATATTTTCCTCATACTTTACCCGGCAATTTATTTTTCATAACAAACATCGTACTGCACAATATAATATTTAGTCATCTTTGAGATTTTCATTAAAGTGTTACATTATTAGATTTATAGACCCCTCTCTCTCCCTCGCTCCCTCTGTATAACATGCCGTTATAAATAGGCCAGTGTCTGGGTATAAATAAGTAAACGCACTGTTCATTTTAATATATGTATTAGGCTAATCTTGAAATAATTCATGTCAAATGCCGATCTTTTCATCTCCAGCTTAACATGTATTTTAATTTCTACTGTAGCATTATAAACACAGTTAATATAAAGACATTTGAAGGCCCGTGTTTACTGTTAAAACAACTAAGCGTTCGCGCATGCGTACATATGTCAAATCCAATCGTGTCATAGAGTGTATTCGGTTACTTTGCAGTATGGAAATAAACATATATTTCTTGACTGCGATAAAGTTATTTCGTTTCCGGGACGTGCGTAGCTTGGAGCATATTTTTTGTAGTACAACCAAGGGACATAGCTCTTATTCTCACTAAGAGATAACTCCTTTGATTATGGAAGCCGGGAAGATTTTGAGCCATTTATATCATATGTCCAAATGGTTATATATCCTCAAAAATCAGAAGTGGCCAGACTTCCATTGTTGATCAATGAAGTTTTTATAGTAAGTCTTATCATATAATGTCTTTACTATCCCGAAATAGTGTCTGTTTGTTATAAAACATTTTTAGCCTGAACCACTCTACTTAATGTCTCACTCTCGACCATTAAACAATACATATTTACATTGTCACAGTAGATTAACAAACTTCAGTTGAGTAGCAACTGAACACAAAAAGGGATAATTTCCTGTATATTAGACTATGGATATCTAAATATAAATATTCATATAAAATAATTCACTTACATAATTGAACTAATGGTAGCTCTTTTTAAAGGATCAACTTGTAACATGTGACACAGAAAACTAACAACCTCTTTCGACAGATAATCTGGTATAGCAAATATTCCCGCTAAAACAAAAAAATAGAATGATGGGCTTTGTCTTGTAACAATAAAGAAATAAAAGTTTTTTATTTCCTCAAACATCCAGAATCCATTACACCCCATACGTCATGATACTCACTAGAATACCGAGTCCATTTTAATAACAGACTATTCTAATTGTCAAATGAGATCCTTTAACTGGATCCTATGGAATGTTTTAGGTGATGACCAGGTCTCAAATATCAATAATTTGCCGTAGTGATCTCTTGTGTGCTGTGCTTGTTGCTATTTTAGGATTTATAAAGTTTATTGCATAATAAGAGGTTAATCTCATTGTAAAGTTCATCTTATAGCTTTACAGAGCTACGAGTTAATATTAAACAGAAACTGGCCAAGACACTGCCATCATCCAATGTACTGGCTTGAATTATGTCAAATACCTCTGTTGATATATTTTCTTATTTTGCTAATGCATGTACAACTTTTCCAACACAAACAAAATCACACACAAAAAAAAATATTCAAACTTACATTTAATTTTTCTAAACAACGTAGGAACATGCTCATCATCAAATGGAAGCTGAAAAGGTAAGGATAAATGTAATCCGTTTGAACAGATAAGAAATCTTAATCTTAATGCTCAGCAAACTGCATTTCATTTTAATAATCAACAGAAGTTTTTCAAAAACTAAAATTGGAAAGAATATGACATACTTGCAGTAGCCAATCAGTCATATTCTAAAACGACTGATGACAGAATCACCTAGATATATACAGAATCCAAGATGTCTTTTTGAAGTGTGGATTCTTAATTTAATCAATCAAGTTATATAAATAGTTGTAGATTACCGTTCCACATAAAAGAGCATACAATATCACACCACAACTCCAAATATCCACTTCTGGACCAGCATACAATCTGCAATAAATATAAATATAGGTTGCCAGGTAATGAAAGATACATACAGAGGAGCTAACTCGTACAATACATACATGAAGGTTGTCACATTGTGATACTTAAGGTAAACAGTAAAAAGAGAAATCTTTATAGTGTAAAATATCAAATAGACATAACTATTATTAGTAGGAAATTCAATTTATCTCCTTACCATAAACCATTATGAAAAACTTTAATAAAATAAATAAAACATAAAACCTACTTCCCGGATATAACTTCTGGTGCAGCATAATTTGGGGAACCACAACTTGTCCTTAAAAATTCACCATCATGCATCATATTGGACAGACCTAGAAAAAAGATGTATGTGTAAGTGGGCTTGGCTTAAAAAACAACTTGAACATGGGTGTAAAATTTCCAAACTTTTGCTTATTATACCCATACATTTAATAATGTAACTGTTAAATTGTTTCCAGTTTCTGAAAATGATCAATAAATCATCTTACATAAGCTTTTAATTTGTTTTTCAAAAATGCATCAATGCTATTATTGTCCTACATATATTTGTACATACCAAAATCAGCAATTTTCACACTTCCGAATGAATCTAATAATAGATTTTCAGGTTTAAGATCTCTATGAACTACCATATGTTTGTGACAGTAGTTTATTCCTGATATTATCTGCTGAAAAAATCTACGTGCTTCTACTTCCTTTAGCTAAAATATAAAAATAATATAGATTTCTTTCTACACAGAAAACAGAATTTTCCTCATATATGTATTTAAAACCATTGAAATGGCTAATGTAAAATGTAATTTTTGATTGGGATACATGTATATAAGATGCATCGTGTAAGATTTAGATAATGAGTTGACAGTTCTCGGTAAAATAGCTAAAAAAATAGATAATGAAAAGGGAATATTACGTTAAAATTTCATTCAAATTCCTTATTCTGAGTGCAGTTACTGTTGTATGTAGAACAGTGCAGTAGAACAATTAGTCATTGCTATTGTTGTTACGATCATAAACAAAGTCTTTATTAACCATATATGTAATTAAGTCATTAACTGCCAATCGTATTTAAATCTGTTGAAAATCCCAACCATCCAAAGTGGATTATGGGTCTTATAGAGTATTCAGATATTTCTTATACACTTAATATTATTATAAAAGTTTTAAATAAAACCATCACCTCTTATGGAATACAAATGGTTAACATTGTGTGTGATGAACATGGGGATGCTGTTTCTAATCTATTACACGAACACAATTATCTTTATAAAGAGTAACATTACGCTACATACCAAAGTTTTAAATAAAACCTTAAAGCGATAATTTCATATTTTCAAAGAAAGTCAAAACATAACTATTTCTGTCTCTTACTCAATAGGTTGTCAACTCACTATTATTTCCCACTCTTATAACTCATTAACACATGAAATAGCTTTCTTTAAAGGTTTGAATTTAAAGTTGAAAATGACATTTTTGCCAATTTCTCAACTGGCAATAGTGAATTATAGGATCAATAGGACTATTCTTTAACAAGGTAGGATTGTTTATAGATACCATCTATTCAAGGCTTTATTTCATAAATTTTAAAAGTATAACTTAAAAATATGAAATTGTAGCTTTAACTCTTCTTACATAATACAAATATGGTAACACTGGGTGTCATGGAGTATGGAGATTCTTATTCTTATCTATTACACTTCATGTATTATATTCCTTTAAATTGATTAACTGAGACTGAGGTTAGAGATACCTATAAACACCCATACTAATCCTACTTTTGGTGTAAATTCCCGAAATTCTCTACTTTACAAGAAGAATTATGGCATTTCACAATTTTAGAGCACTATGACTTTATACGAAATAACTGTCTGAGATACCACCTACACTGTGCTTGGCAACGACAATAGAATCATTGTTCAAGCACAGCTCCTAATTTCTTTTCAGTAATTGTATTCCATAAAAAGTTTTATCTAATCTGACCAATTATTAATATGCCATTTTAATCAAAATTAATAGATTAAGCCAGTGGGAAGTCTATCTGTAGAAGGATTTTCTTACTCTTCCATGCTTAACAATATAGTCAAAGAGTTCTCCACCAGCAACAAATTCCATGACCATAAATATATCGGTTGGTGTGCTCATAACTTGATATCTAAACAGAAAAAGAAAACAAGTGTGTTTCATTATCAAATTCTCATATAATCTACATGGAATAAACTCACTTTAATTTCGAAGGATCACGGTTAAGTCCTTCCCTAACTCTTGAAAACACAGACAGACACTATGCTTATTAGTTTGACTCAACAACAAAGGATATGTACAGCAAACAGAAACTCAGGATGGTGAAAACAACTATTCAAAAACAAAGACTTAGAAGCTTTGGGATCTAAATTTCAAACGACTATCAAATGTAGGTTATGTTATATATATACTTGTAATAATTGGCACCACAGGCGCGGGACCAGAGGGAGGATCCAGGGGATCCGGACCCCCGCCCCCTGCTCAGGCTTGAAAAATTTTTATGCGATTTTTAGACCTGTAATTTTGGAATTTACCTTCGGGAATTCCTTCAGAATGCACCAAATCGAAACTAATTTACCAAATTTTTCTGGGGGAGGCCCCCCAAACCCCCGTTAATTGGTTGAGCGCCTTTTGCGGTGGGCTATTAGTTAAGCAATTATCAAACCTAGACCCCCCCCCCTGCAAAAAATCCTGGATCCGTGCCTGCACCATGCACTGTACATTTGTTCTTGGGGGCGACACTGAAAAATGTTTCAGGTTCCACCAATTCCTGTATGGTCAACATCAATATTATTAGCACGTTTGTTCCTTCAACTTAATTTTTGATTTGATGTCACAATTCCAAGATTGCAACGATGATGTGATGCTCGGAAGGAATGTTATTATTTACATTGATGTCTTTGAATAACTTTGCATTATCACTCTAAACAAGTAAATTAAAAAAGTAATTCAATCTCTTTTAAAATACATATTACGTTTACACATTGTACATTCAACTTACAATTTAATGATATGTGGATGTCTGAAGAGTTTGAGATTTTGAATCTCCCGTTTAATTTTTCCCACAACATCAAGGCTTTTCAATTTTTGTCTATTCAATATCTTTACTGCAACTTTATGACCTGTCAACTGATGTTTGGCGACTGAAAAAGAGAGAAAGAGAGAAATGGGGTTTAACGTCCACTTGACACAAACTAGGTCATTTTGAGACTAACATATGGTTTCACTTTATTTCAATAATTCGCTTGCGCGTATGGGTCTTTAGCAGTGGGAGGAAACCGGTGTGCCCGGGGGAAAGCCACTTGGTTGAGAAGGCACCTGTATCTCCATGCCACATACGCTCACACCAGGGCTCGAAACCACAGCAGCAAGCCAGAAGTGACCAGCCAGCTAGAGGTCGAAGCGCGGCACTCTAAACCACTAGGCCATACTACTCCCCGCGACTGAAAAAAATGAGTGTACAATTATATGGGGAATTATAATATGGACTATTCATTCGCACCAACTAATAATAATTATTTCTATTAAATGTGCTTGTGGTGCATAATACACTTGAGTTTAAAAATATAATTAGAACAAATGAGTTTTCAATTCAAATATGTGATGAATTATTTTTATTCCACTTTACGTATAATTGTGAGTTTGGCTATTTATTCATCTTATCTAATGAATGAGTAATTTCAAAGTGGTAATAACATGAAGCCAATATAATAATATTTTTAATGATTTACAATCATTTCTTACAATCAAAGAGAAACATATCTCAGAAATAAGGTCAAAATAGAACAAGATAATCTTTAAAAGAAATTACATGCAAAAGTACATGAAACATTTGTGGGAGAAAATGGTCTTGATTCACTGAAATTAGGCCTACATGCCCAATTCATGAAATACAAGCAGATATTGAAACTTGGACAGTGAAGTTATAAGACAACAGTGGAGAATTAGGTTTACTAGACTTTATTCCTTAGGCCTCCCCAACCAGCTAGTCAGGTGGCAGGAACTTGTAAATCATGGTCATATATTATGGAAAGCTATTCACATGTCTCTGGTAGTTTGAGTAGACTTTAGAAGCGTACAGTTTTAATCTGTCCAGGAATGTATTGGTACTAAATATCACTTTTTCTCTAATTTCTTCAAGAAACTTAGGTACTGTATCAATAATTATTATGTAATGTAAATGTAAGGCTACCAAACCAAGTGCAAATGGGTTAATATTAATAAAATATTAAACTCTGAAATTCATAAATTGTAATATATCTGGGAATATCCACAGAAATGTAGGTTCAAATATCTCCATCATTACTAAATGATTTTCCCCAAAAAACATGACGCTTTAGCTAGGCCAGGTGCTAAATTTTTGAGTCTTAATTTAATTTCTGTATGTCATGTGTCACTTGTGTGTGCCCTGAAGTCTGAAGTATAGGCAGAGATTGCAAGCAGGTCACTGACAAAATCAAGTATTTTGTATTCCTAATGTAATAATAGTAATAAAACAAAATGACACAGCTGAGGTCACTGCCATCCATATAACGATAAATTCTACTTTAATGTAAACAAACCAATTTTGATAAACAAGAGTGACCTTGAGCCCTGCGAAGACCTAGAACACGCGTATTTGAGTATTTGTCAATTTTTAACGTTACCTACTAATAATAGCCAGCCTACTCGTTTAGGCTGGAACTCACCAGTCGAAGTACTCGAAGGGAAATTCCCGATTCCTGAATCTCCAAAATATGCCATGGGACGTGACAATTTTCAAATTGTATAGACTGTTTGCAAATTTATACTTACTTTTTACCTTGCCAAATGTACCTGCACCTAATGTTTCACCAAGTATGTAATGGCCTATTTTCACTTGAGGTTGGTTACTCTTCTCCGCCATCTTCAGGAAATGGTAATGTCTCATGACGTCACAAGGATAAACAGTTTTGATTGGTTTTCGTCTTACTCTCAAGGTCACGACCTTTCTGCCATAAACAAGTAACCACGTGTTTCTTACTTGCGGTTTATTTTACCACCCAACAAATGAAACATCAACTGCTTCGTGTACAATGACAATCTGTCTATAAATCGAAAAAAAGTATTTTGCAATGCCCCTTCTTTTGACTTTAAAAGGTCACGGCTTTAATGTTTTAAAAACACGCAGTACACAACTGACAGAGGATTTGACGTCGGATGACATTTGATATTAATTATAAAATTATTCAATGACAGTCTGTAATTGACACGATATTTATAATACTAGTTGTATCATGTGATGAAAATGACATGTAATATAAACAACAGACAGTGTTATTCATTGCAATACATTGACTTTCAAATGACCTTAAATTAATTAGTCTTCTTTGATATGGGTCAAAAACAAAAATGTGGAGATTTCACGGATATTACAGTGGGGATTGGCGTAAAAACACTTAAGCACACAATACAATTATATCTCAAATATCTGAGTATATGAGAAAGACCTCTCTGACTACGCTCTCTATATCCCTCTCTCTCTTGATATACAAATCTCAAAACATATCCTTCTGAATATTTAAATACCTGAATATTTATGAACTAAATGAAATGAAATGGGATTTAACGTACTTCGATACGGTTCTGCTCCGAACTGGGCAAATGAAGACGGGCATAGGCCTACGCCATAGACAGTGAGGAAATTTTGCCCGGGACGCGACACTGCGGCCTACATATAGGTTTTTCGTACCTTCCGAACGACTAGACAGCTATCCTTGGCAGGCCCCCCGTGCTGTACTAGATATCACTGACAAGGGGGACGGACCCAGACCGGAAATTCTGGACGAACTAAAATTCGCGGTTAATGCAGGGGTCGAAACCCGACCTCCAGACTATAGCTTGCCATGCGTTTTACCCACATAGCCGCCATGCTCTCAGAACTGAGAATGGTAACTGTTATATTCAAGGATAGCACTGTACGTACAACAATAATATTGTTCTTTGTTATGTTTACGAGATAGCGATATAATTGTTTGGACACTTTAGATTTTTCAAAAATAGGGGTCGTGTGAAGACAGAGGACCACCACATGTTGTTGGGTTTTTTTTTCAGTCAGAATTCAAATAGGTTATATAAGTTGGGCGTTAGTGAGTTAATCTGAAAAAAAAAAAAAAAAATATGAAACCAATATGCATGAAACTATATCTATATATCAGCTTTTCTCTATAATTCATTCTTACCATTTACTGTCACGGGCTTGTAACGCAGCTTGTATATCGAAAATAAAATATTTCGACTAAAAAGAAAAGTTGTTGTATTTGATAGTTTGTGACATTCTTAATTCCGTTTTATAATTATCACGGACCTTATAAGATAATATTACAAAGCCCACGATGTGTTCACGCAATATTTTCAACAAAGAGATGTAAGAAACGAAAGACAGTGAATTTTAGTTCTAAAGTTCAGGTAAGGTCTACACGTGTATTAGGAAATAAACGTCGATCCAATTATATAATCACTTAAATCTCTAAAATGACCAAATTTGGTGTGAATCATTGGAAACACGAGTAGAAACCTGTTGATATTCCCCTCATACATAGGCGAACGAACCAAGTGAGCGGGGGGGGGGGGGGGGTAGCTGCCCCCCTAACTTTCGGACAAGCTGACTTTTCGGGCAGACGGGTAAAGTGAAACAATTTTTTTTATTTCATTTAATTTTACGGGCTGGAATAGCAGCTAAACGCTAGAGTGGGATTTCGGTTACAAAACCATTGTATACTTTTAGAGTTGCTTACACGGACTAGAATGGTAGAAAACGCATTTGCGGTTGTTAAATTTTCATTAATTTGTTCCGAAGGGTGAGGCCCCCATACCTTGCGACGATTGATGGTTGTTTGGCGGAAATAAATTCATGTTGATTTAAATGATGATTTTCTTTGCGCACGGTAAAAACATTACTTTTTAATTCCACTGCACATCTCTAAATATGTGCTTAAGATTACCACTGTATGGGGGACAGGGTGGGATAAATGTATTTTGGGGGACAGAAACTACGTGAAAGCATGTACCACATACGACACACCTGTGCTTGCCTACTCCATGATCAAACACGATAGCAGATGGCTTCCATCTTGTTTACTGACGGTACTACTTATTGTATGACAGACTCGGCTTTCCAATTTATAATATCTACGTCATTGGGGATTTCCAATTTAGACTCACTGGTTGCTATGACCCGCTATGGCGTTGTCTAGAAACGCGCGTGCTCGCGTTAGTTTAAAATTTTTGCTATACGTTTAACATGGACTATTTGATGTAATTTGCCTGATTTGATTTGGCCCCATTTCCATAAATTTAGGTTGTTTTTTAGAAATTTTTAGCAAATGTTAATCTTAGGTGTTTTTTAATTCTAGCCGAAGTAAATTTTTTTACAATTTATAGCGAGTTAAGTTATCGTCTCTAAGAGGCGGGCGTAGTATTTTAAATGGCGGCCATTTGCCATCATGTGTATTCTTGAAGTAGGTACACATGATGTAATCGTATGCATGTACCATAGGCCGAGATATTTTCGACACTTTCAATACTATGGATCAAAATATATCAAGATTAGTATTGAAAGTGTTGAGAATATCCTAGAACCACGAGGACACCAAAATATCTTACCCACTCCTCTTCAAATTTCAAATTAATGGAGGTGGTGAAAAATGTTGTATTTTTCATTCTTGCATGCTCGGGCGATATAGACATCCGAATCATGATTGCAAACGATGATCCAAATATACAAATTTTGATCTATAATGAGACGGTTAAAGGAAGAAAATATCGCGAAAGGCGACTTACATCAGTAGATGATGGTAGAAAAAAAGATTTTCTGGGAGAAAAAATAACAAACCTTTCTTTATTACTACTTTGTCGTATACGTGGGCATTTGCTGCATGGCTGGAATGAAGATTTACAATATGAATTGGTTTCTGAAGCAAATCCAAAGGATATGCGAGCTGTTAGTCAGCAACCAAGAAAATATTTATCTCAATCATATGAACTTTTGATTTTCAAATCGTCCGATGAGGACTATGAATAAACTAATAACTAAACATATCCCCGAGCTAATATGTTTTTGATTTACATTCACAGATCTCTTGAAAAGAACCAGTATAATTTAATATTTTGAACGAAAACGCTAACTCGAGATACTACTTTAAGCTCAATTATGAACGAAATGACCGCTGTCCACAAAAACACATGTTGTCACGTCCCCCACCCCACGGGATCCAACTCCAGCGTCCACCCCCACACAATGGGAATCTTAAAAACATATTTAGAGATGCTTCATCAATCTCTTAGACAATCATCATTTAAAGTCAGCGTGAACTCATTTCCCGCCAATTTTATTCCCATCCCACCCTTCCACACGCACACCTGCTACCCACACCCCATCAATAAAATAGTTGTTCAGGGGCATCATACATACTCATTTAGAGATGGACAGTCCTAGAAACATATGGTTTATTAATATATAACATGATCATCATTTATGTCAACATAATGACACCCCTTCCACACACGAACACCTACTTGCTACCTCCACCCCACCTACCCAGATATCAAAACAGTCCAAGGTATCATAAACATTTATTCAAATATGAGCAGTCCCAGAAATTTATGTTTTATTAATATATTATGTCAACATTACATTCTCCCCACCCCCACCACATTTAACCCCTTATATCTCGAAAACGTCTCCTCAAACGCCTGATCATCACCCATATTCGGAATCTACACAAAAACTGCTCTAGAAAAATTTGGTCTCATAAATTCACAGCTCGGGTGGCGATATTTCCGTCTAGATTAGACCAGTCGGGGCAGAACAATAACACATTTCATTTTAGTGCAGTCGAACTTAACATGTCAATATCTATGGAAAAATTAAAGTGGGATACATCCAGATTAATGCAAGAAATGTAACTAGAGTTACGTCCCTTGAAAAGATACAAGACTCCAAAACGTTGTTACAAACTGCATTTGTTTATTTTGCGTACCGGTATTTGTTATTATGTTCTCATCAAAAGAACAATTAAACAAGCGAACGGGGCCACATGGAATAGGAAGATTTAGCTATTTGCAGTCTTTGGTCACAGAATATCAAGATACATCAGATGCAGGTATATTATTAGTATATATTTTAGCATGGATGGATGTACTGATGTAGTTCAGCTCTGAACGTCGGTCTCATTCTCACCCATACGACACACCTGTGCTTGCCTACTCCATGATCAAACACACCTGTGCTTGCCTACTCCATGATCAAAAGTAGGTACACATGATGTAATCGTATGATTCTCACCCTGAACGTTCAGGGACTGTTACATTGAATCAATGTCAAAAATAATTTGCGCCCCAGTCAATTTTACTGAGCAACTTATTACACTCGCCCTGAACGCTCAGGGACTGTCCCATTGAATCATTGTCAAAAATAATTTGTGCTCCAGTCAATTTTACTAGGCAACTTTATATCACTGCTAAACGACGGGGTGTCAATCCCAATCCGTGTGAATGCCCGTACAATGAAAAGGAACATCTTCCTTAGTATTTTATTTTCAACATTTCAGATGGCTTCTCTGTTCCCCCAAGTCTCTTGCTAGAACTGGAACTGATATGCACTATGGTACATGATTTGTGTACCAATGGTAAGATGTTTATTTTGTCTTAATTATTGGATATCAGACGCCCATCTTTTCGCGGTAAGATCACAGCATCAATGTTGATTTAAAGTAGCTAAGTCTTTGTTTTCAATGTTGAAGATTTTGGATAATATTGAGTTAGAGACTTAGCTACATGTACTTTAAATCAAAATTGATGATGTGATCTTATCGAAAAAAGATTGGCTTCTGATATATCCAATATTTAAGACAAAATAAATATTTTACCATTGGTACACGAATCGTATACCATGATGTGTTTCAGCTCCAGTTCTAGCAAGAGACTCGAGGAAAGAGGCGAGAAACATTGCACCAAATCAAACGGTGTATGTAGACTGGTAACTAGCTGCTAGAAATTTGCATTCGATTGACACTGCTGAGTGCTGGCTTATTTTGCCGAAAAATAACTGGTTTGAAATTAGAGTAAAACCATTGAATGTAAATCAGTTTATATACATCATATTAGAGTATTATATGTGTTGCGATCCACTCGAGTCAATTTCTAGGTCCCAAATGTTAGCGATTTAGCTCCTTTAAGCTCCCTTAACTTTTAAGTGTTAGTCTTTAAGTGGTATTCAAAGGCAAGTTTAAGTGAGAAATATCCACAAAACTTTAAGTGACCGTCTTTTAATGCTGTAGTAGCAGTCCCGTAATGGTGATTTTAAAAGTTAGGGGATTCAGATTGAAACAAAGGCAATGTCGCCGAGTGTAGATGACCTCCAATTTATATTTTCGTTCTCAGCTTTGATGTTGTAGTGCCATGATAGAATACAAGGTTATTTATTACCACCGAGATGTCGTATCAATTGTGATGACATGGCTTTATAGATTTCAGAAATTATTTATACAACCACCGCTACAAGTAAGGCATGATTTATTTTTTACAACCCATTCCCATATAGACATAATTGGTACATGTATTTAGGTAAAATATATAACAACAAGAATCTTTCGTACTCACAATGTACCGTCAATGACAGGCCTTTGTAAATCAAAAATGTAGGTATACTTTCACAAAAACTAAGAATTTCTCAAATGATTGATTTATAAACAATACTGTATGATTTGTCCAGTCTATCTTAGAAGGCAAAGGTCATTGTATATTGCATGTTGTTTTTTATTTGTGATACATTGTTAAAAAATGATAAAGTAAACAATATCCATCATTATACTACCACTAAATGGAATTTTTTTATATAAAGAAAACAGCCAAAGGATGCACACTATTGCACACTATCATAATTTATCCTAAATTATAATCATACTATTTCCATGTGTTACAATATAATATTTCGACAAACTAAGAATTTGATAGAGTATTGAGACGGTCTTAAGGGGGCATATCTTGCTTGCAATGTTAGAAATTCATGATTTTTGGTAGTGCAGGGTATCCCATAAATTAAAAATGTTGCTATTTGGCAAATGTGAGTATTCAATAATTTAAGTGTGCAGTTAAGTTTTTTACATAGCCAAGTATATGTAAAATACAACCTTTGAATACCGATTTAAGGTAATACAGTCAGTTAAGTGGAAAAATTAAGTATTTTTCCCCAAAATTTTAGAAATTTGGTCTAAACTTTGCCGATGGATGGCTCTCAAAACATCGTCATAACAAAAGTCTGAGGACTATTTTTACGACTCGTAACAATAGCCACTGCCTAATATTTTATATAAATTATATAAATTTAAATAACCCATGGCCTAGTATATTCCCTATATTATAAGATATTGGTAATATGAATGTGTATGAACTGTTTTACATCCAATCGTTTCCTTTTATATTCTAATTTCAAATCAGTTAATTGTGTTTGGCGAAATACGCCAAAAGTCTCATTTGAATGGCAATAAGATCTCTAGCGTCTGGTTGTTCCAGTCTACACCAATAGTATTTATTGCACACATGCTTTCCAGATAAGAAATGGCGTCACCGTGTGACACATCTCTTGCAATATGTCTAGCCTCGTTCTTCGGGTCCTGTGTTACAAATTGCGCTCATAACGCTTTATTAAACATTGGTTATCGATCAGAAACCCATCGTTTCAAGGAAAGATCACAATATCAATGTTGATTTAAATTGACAAATTATTCATGTTTTCAATTTCGAAAGCTTTTGATGATATTGAGTTACAGACTTTAACCTTTATATTACACTGAATGTGATGACAATAATTAAATTATTATTATTATGATATTAATGCATTTTTTTTCTCTTCTCAGATGCAAAGAAACAAGTGTTGTCAAATCTAGCCAATTTTGCATATGATCCAATCAACTATGAATATTTTAGAAAACTTAACATACTTGACATATTTCTTGGTAAGTAGTTAAAGTACTAATAGTCTATGTCAATGTTTGATGATAAGCATTTTCTGCTGGGGGCCAAGAAGAGATCATCAGTTTCAATGGTGAAGACATTGGGATACAATAACATTGCTTTTTATTGTTGTGTACGTGTTCACAGTAGGTGAATATTTTGACTGAGTTTTGTTAAGTTTGGTACTTTTTACTTAGCAGCAATTATGTCAGTCAGTCTGGAACCCAATAACTTTGTGAAGGGGTAGGACTAGTAGGGAGGTGATTACGCTGTATTTACTTACATCAATACCTTAATTAATATAAGTTCAATGTAATTGACATTTATGTTTAAGCAGAGTGACAAACAACAATGCCCATTTCTGTTTTTCTAGATGCTTTAGAAGAAACCGACGAAGATTTAATTCAGTTTGCTGTTGGTGGAATTTGTAATTCATGTTTAGGTAAGAGAAACAAGATACGCTAAAGATGCAAATAATTTTATTCAACAATATCAATACATGTATATGCTTTGGCTTGGGTCCTCAGCTCCTATTCATAGCTAGTCCTGAAGAGTATGAAATGTTTGCATTATTTCATAATGATACCAATATTGTGTTATTTAAAACCATTTTTTGAAGATAAAAAGTAGTGATCAGACATTCAGGAAATAAGTTTACCTTATACAACACTTGTTAGTAAACAACAAGATAGTTTCATTTGGATTATAAATGAAATGAAAAGAAATCCATGTACATGACCATGGAAGAATATAATTATTATTTTGCCAGACCGTGGCACAAGCCTTTACATTTTAATGAGACCTAAAATATCTACAACTGGCATTAAATCTAAATGTACAGTACTGCCGATTTCTAAATTGCTTTTTCATGCGATCTGAATAACATTACGGGACTCAAAAGGGATATCGATGAAAAGGTGATATTTTCCTTTGAGATCGGAAGACATGTGATTAAAATTTAAAGATAGGTTGGCAGGGAACGAAACATACGCCCACAGCAGCTAAATCGTTCGGGCAGTCAACAAGGGTTGTCGCATATTTTTACTTTTTTTTGGTAAACATTTGTAATACACTAAAATCTGATTAAGAGTAACAATTCATTATGTAATTATCAGAAAATCATTAGAATTGGTTTGCTTTTTATAAAGTTTTGCCCTACGCTAACAATTAGTATACGAAAGATTTAATATCATGGATTTAACTGTTCAGTTATCAAAATTCATTGAAAATCAAACTACTTGTTCGTTTCAACACCTTAAACTCTGTGTATCAATCTGAAGTCAATCAGATTATAAGTTTGGCCTCTATAGCTTCACAGGGGGTTGGGATGGCCTAGTGGTCTGGAGTGCCGCACTTCGACCTCTAGCTGGCCGGTCACCTCTGGCTTGAGACCGTGATTTCGAGCCCTGGTGTGAGCGTGGGTTTCCTCTGGGCACTCCGGTTTCCTCCCACTGCTAAAGACCCCTATGCGCAAGCGAATTATTGAAATAAAATGAAACCATATGTTAGTCCCAAAATGACCTAGTTTGTGTCGAGTGGACGTTAAACCCCATTTCTCTCTCTCTCTCCCTATAGCTTCACAAGATTTTTTAATGTTATCAAAGGAGATAACTCTGGCAGTAATTATTTGAAATTGCTGAAAATCAATAGACTTCTTTGTCTCATGACCTTAAAAACTATGTGTAAATTTAAAGTCAATTGGATATTAACTTTGGCCTCTAGAGCATCAACATTAATCCACAAGATTTTTTATGAAGTGATGAAGGGCCATAACTCTGGCACTAATTATTGGAAATCGCTGAAAATCATTAGGATTCTTCTTCTTATGACCTTCAACACTGTGTATGAATTTAAAGTCAATCGGATATTAACTTTAGCCTCTAGAGCATCTACAATCAATGCTCTAGAGGCCGAACTTAATATGCGATTGACTTCAGATTGATACACAGAGTTTAAGGTGTTGAAACAAACAAATATTTTGATTTTCAATGAATTTTGATAACAGAACAGTAGTATGATTTAACTGTTGCCACGCTTTGTCGCATATAATTAGAAATGAACATGAAGTATTCTCTTTATTTTAGATAAAGAGAATAAATGTTATATCTTACAGAATAATGGTGTTCAGATGATAATTAAATATCTATCCAGGTAAGCTATAAAATTTATACATACAGTTTGTTGAATTTTATTTCTATACACATTTTGGTGAAATGTAGTATTTTACCTCTAGAAAAATATGTGCTTCTAGACTTTGATTTTGTCAACATGAAACTTCAACAGCTTGGCCATGATGATTTGACTAGCAATTTCTGCACCAATGTTTTGATCAATAAAAGGCTACACATCACATACACATATAATATATATTGGCCCAGTAACCAAAACAATACCCAAACTGAGCACAGAAAAGACAATGATATTTTTTACTAGTGGGCTTGATTGTCAAAATAAGGTACTAAAATGGAATTTGGGTAATTATAAGTTACAATGCAGCATTCTGTTACAATGAGCAATATGGAACCATAGAAATCATAAGTAAACCACTCTTACAGAACATTCACTGATATTTCAAATTGTTATAAATTGTTGACCAAGGGCCATGGGTTATTTTCAGTTCAAATAATGAGACAGTCTTGATGGCAATCACAACCCTGATGTTTTTGGTTACTCCACAGTCTAAACCAGGTTTGTAATGGCTTATAATAAGTTCTAAGCACTTCTGATTTTAAATCAGATAAAAGCAAAATTTTATTGTTGGAACGATTTCATAATCTGATAACTTTTAATGTGATAAAATTGGTGTATAGTTTCAATACATCAATACTTTGACTAAGTTTGATGATCTGCACTTTCTGCTTTGCTAAGCAGGTATAAGCAATTTGATTTGATGAAGCTTTGGACACGATAACTCTGATGAAACTCAGTTCCATTAAATCAGTAACTTGACTAAGTTCGATAATGTTTTTTTTTTCTGCTGAGTGATTAGATTGCTTGATGTTATATAAAAAGATAAATGTGCAAATATACTGGTTGTTTTGGGATTAAGGCTGGGTACATCAGCCCTTCTGTTCACTTTTTATCAGCCCCGCTGTTCACTTTTTATAACATGTTTAGTACTAGATATATATACCTCTACAGGTCGTTATGTTGAGACACAGAAAAATTTAATATTTTGATTGATTCAATCTCATGAGAATTGTGTCACATATTTTGTTTGATTGACATTAAAGAGGTTAACTAATTGAGGATTAGGACAGCTAACTAGACAATCAAAGTATAAACTCAACATGCCAAATTTTACAATAACATTTATTGTCAGATCTAGTTATAAATTGTTTCATTGTGTATTTTTTTTTTGTCCCCCGCCTTTCGAAGAAAATGGGTTCTTCCCTCTGTCCGTCTGTCTGTCTGTCTGTCCGTCACACTTTTTGGGACACAATAACTCTCTTCCTAATTGAGCTAGAATGTTCAAACTTGATGTACATGTATGTGTTTATTAGGTCAATGCCTTGATGGAGTTCGAAGATGAGCATTTTCCGCTTAGGGTAAGCAGAGATAAGCAATTTGATTGGTTGATGCTTTGGGACACGATAACTTTAGTTCTAATTAAGTGAGAGTGATAAAACTTGGTGTATAGTTTCATTACAGTAATACACCGACTAAGTTCGATAATGAGCATTTTCTGCTCAGGGTAAGCAGAGCGATACGCATTTTGATTGGTCGAGACTTTGGAACAAAATAACTCTCCTTCTAATTGAGTTAAAATGTTCAAACTTGGTGTATATGCTTATTAGGTCAATGCATTGATGGAGTTCGAAGATGAGCATTTTCCGCTTAGGGTAAGCAGAGATAAGCAATTTGATTGGTTGATGCTTTGGGACACGATAAATTTAGTTCTAATTAAGTGAGAGTGATGAAACTTGGTGTATAGTTTCATTACAGTAATACCTTGAATAAGTTCGATAATGAGCATTTTCTGCTCAGGGTAAGCAGAGCGATATACAATTTGATTGGTCGAGACTTTCGAACACAATAACTCTCCTTCTAATTGAGTTAAAATGTTCAAACTTGGTGTATATGCTTATTAGGTCAATGACTTGATGGAGTTCGAAGATGAGGTTTTTCCGCTTAGGGTAAGCAAAGATAAGCAATTTGATTGGTTGATGCATTGGGACACGATAACTTTAATTCTAATTAAGTGAGAGTGATGAAACTTGGTGTATAGTTTCATTACAGTAATGCCTTGACTAAGATCGATAATGCGCATTTTCTGCTCAGGGTAAGCAGAGCGATACGCAATTTGAGTTGCCGAGACATTGAACACAATAACTCTCCTTCTAATTGTGTTAAAATGTTCATAATTGGTGTGTATGCTTATTAGGTCAATGCCTTGATGGAGTTCGAAGATGAGCATTTTCTGCTTAGGGTAGGCAGAGATAAGCAATTTGATTGGTTGATACTTTGGGACAAGATAACGATGGAATTCGAAGATGAGCATTTTCTGCTTAAGATAGGCAGAGATAAGCAATTTGATTGGTTGATACTTGGTTCATCTTGATTGATGATTTTTATGCCAATACAATGACTGCATTGTCATTCAGTAATGGATTCGACAGTAACAGTGTATAGAAACAATTGACTCGGACACGAGGGCCCTTTTGTCAAGCGTGGGGGCCCTTTTGTCTGCCTTTAGGGTACATTTTCATTTTTCTCATCACTTTTAGCATTTTTCTTTATAAAACACTTTTGGATGACACTTCGTGTACAGTTTGATTGCTCGATGCGTTTGTTAAAAATAAATATGCGATTAATTAATATGTGTCGTCTATTTTTGGGGGGATTTCGGCGGGTGACATCAGCTTGTTTTTTTTTTTTTTGTATGACATTTAGAAATATGCATGAATCACAAGAGATCACAATCTGTTGCACAGAAAATTACTTAGGAATTATCTCTGTAACAGATGACTGTCCACAACACGTGGGTTGACTTGCACGCGGCGGTCGTCATTGGCTCAACGGCTCGTGCAATGTTTACTTATCACCTAACTGCTTCGGGCAAAATGATGCATTTTACTCATTTTAATACCCATTTACACTAAATAGGAAATGTTTTTTAACTACATGTACAAATACTTCAAACATCTTTATTTATTTTTCTTTTGCCTCAAAAAAATGTTTGAGAATTTAATTTGTCGGAGTGAAAAAGTTAATATGCCATACTCATTAAGCCTCGTCGATGTCATTCTTATCAGTGATTGTAGCGGCCAAGCAAATATTCACTGCGGGATCAGTTTGAAGAGATCATTGGGCGAACCAAAGATCATGGATATTAAGATATTGTGTGTTTTTTTTTTATTTTTAGATATAACCAGTTTGCCTGTAGTGGAATGTATGTTAAGATTTTCCAAATCTAATAATAAAAGACTTTCAAATCTAGCTCAGGTCTTCCTTGAGGTATTTATTACATGTATTTGTAGAAATAATTTACCCATGTTTGTATTAATTATAATGCTCATTATGTATCACATTTCGATTGAAATACATTGATACTTCTTCAAGATAGTGCACACTTGCAATTACAATTATTTTTTGTATATTATTCAACAAAGCTTAAATATAAATTATGCAAGAGCTAAATCTGCCTATTGCAGGTCTTTTTTTTAAGTCTGAAATGTTATCTAAATTATTAATTGGATATTAATTAACTTATTCAGACCATAATCAACTCTCATTTTGTCATTGCTAGCCTGCTATATTTACTGGATTGGAATCCGATCCATTGCTCAACGCTCATTGATGATTGAATTTAAAAAAATGGATAATGATGATCAAGTCTTGGCCTAAAATTCAATCGCTATATTTGGGTTCAGAGTTGATCAATAAGAATGAAATTTCCAGTTAATTACTTTTACATTACCTGTAGTTTTTAACTATTATAATGAGATCTGCTAGCCCTCTATCTGATCTCCTGATGTATCTTTAAGTTTTGCATCAAAACTAAAAACGTGCAAATTATCAAGGAATAGCTCCATAATAAAGATGCATGTCCCTAGATGTTATAAAAGCTGGTAGCCAGACATCAAAACATACACCCACAGCAGCAATAATTATCAGAAATTGTTGAAAAATCAATAGAAATGTAATGGGGACAACATCCTACTGACTGTTATGGTCCAACTGGTCTTATGAAGACACCATACAGTATGCTATACTGTAAGGAATCTTTTACAACTGGAAGGAATCTTTTACATACACCAGTGTGTACATGGAACCTCTGTTTCTTGTCCCACCGAATGACTACATGTATACTTTGTCCCTTGCCAGATACTCTGTCTTGGATCACTTACAATGGGAGACCTAACCTGAAAATTCAGATAAACTTTCTTGCCCAATGCAGGGAATGAACATGCCACCTCCAGGTTAACGAGTCAACGTCTTACCCACTGAGCCACTGTGGCTTTGTAAACTTAATATACGACTTATCTGTATATAAATAGTAAATCAAAAGGGTGATAACTGTACTGTAGCCTCTAGAACTGCGTTTCTCAACCTGGGGTGAATTCAACCCCAAGGGGGGAATGGCTGGCATCCAGGGGGTAAATGACCACATTCCCAGTAACTTCAAAAATGATCATATAAAGGTTGTGCAGTTGAGGTTAGCACTCTCAAACACTGTCCCGAGAATAAAAAAAAATCGGTTGTGACAATCACCAGGAGCAAATTTCGCACTGAACTGGAAACCACGTATTTTCATTAAAATATAAATTTGGTGATTATTGAATCTCACCTTCGATCCGTATTCATTCTATATTCAATGTCAATGTGGTCAGGGGGTGCAGGCCCGTGCAAGGATCCGCGGTTCATGTCGGATGGCTTCTATAGAAAAAGGCCATTTTCAAGTTCGTATGAAACATTTGAAGAGTGCCTGAAATGGCTGGAAATCACATTTCCGAGCTGCAATTTCTAAAAATTTCCTAGGGGGGAAGACACCCCCCTGACCCTCCTCGACAGGCTCCGCAGTCAGTAACCTCCTCAAAACTCTGGGGGTAAATGGGTTGGTTGAGAATTCATTTAGGGGTGAGCAGTGAGAAAAGGTTGAGAAACGTGGCTCTAGAACGTCAACATGGATGACGGGCAAATGGGTGTGACGACAATATATGAACCCATCTTTTCCTATCAACTTTTTAGTAGCTTTGAAATGCTCCAGTTACCTACAACAGAAAAAATAGCAAATAGCAGCCTTTATGGTCTGCTTGGCTACCAAATTTTGTGTCTTGTAGTTGAGAGTATGTAAGGAACCACAATACAACAATCTTATGGGATGGACAGCTTCTGAGATTGTGCGTGTAGGTTTTGTTGCTTGGAAACATTCCTTTACAAATTGTATGTAGATTTGGATAGGCATACATGAATGGAAAAAAAAACCTACTGTTGTGCTCTTGGCTTTAGCTTACCACTATTAAGGGTATTATTGTAAAAAACCAAATCATCCCTTTTTCAGGATTATTGTACCAAAAAACAAATTCAAGATGCTGAAAATTTCCAAAAGCAGTTCTCTAGAAATCAGCCTGATGGATCACAAAATTCTGTAACTTGAGGGAATGCGATGGATGTTGTCTGGTAACATGCACAATTACCTATACCCAATGTAGTCCAGAATCTGTGGGAGGAAGTAACTAACCTAAGAAGAAAGACAAGTGTAGATGCAAAACTGTGTCTTTAACAGGGGGATTATAAGCCATCTCATAGACAAAGGATGATACCATAAGATGAAAGTATTTTGTTATTCTACTCATAATGTGTCATTCAGTTGTCAGCAGAAGTTTTTTTACTTCTGTACATCATGTAAGTTTCTACCATAGTTAAAAATAAATAAATGCTATATTTAATATAAAGACTGGCATATTTGAGGATAATAATCTGTGGAAATAATTACCTGATCTGTATATAGATAATAATTAATTGTAGTATAAACACAGTAAATTAGATGCAAAATCTGAGAAGTCTTCGTTTTCGACTAGACAAACTTTTCAGTGTTTTCAAAGCATTGAACGAAAGCTCATAACTTTATGTAGGTTGATGCTTTAATATCAAAATTTAGGCTATCTCAAGTTATTTATAATAGGTCTTATTCATAATGCCACTTTAAAGCTGTAAGATTATTTTCTAAATTGTGACTAAATTTAATTTTTCCAATTAGTTCAATTTATATTATAGGGACATTTGTTGTGCCTTTTACTGTAGGAACAAGAAAAAGAAAAGTCTTAATAGTATATATAATTATTTTATATAATACATTAAAATATTACAAGCTGTTGCATATTAGCATATAGCTTATTTAGTCAATCATCATATAATGATATCAGTAATTGCATAATATATATTATGTGATACATTCATACTGTACATAATAACATTTTTATTATTAAGAAATATAGATTACTGCATTCGATTTGATTTTTAGTGAAATAAAATTCAATGAAATGTATAAGTATATGTTTTGAATTCGTCAATCATACTTGCAATATTATTTTCAAATGGCAAATATTTTCAAGATTTTTGTTTATGGATTGGGTTGATTCAAATTAGTTGTAGAAATATAGGTTGCCATGCCATGAATCATATGCCCAAGTCGTCCCAGCAGGCCATAATGGGTGTGATCAAGAGTATCTCTAATTATCATCTGTAATTTAATACCAAGTAAATCTGTGACAATAACTGAAACAAAGACTATAAATTACAGTAGATAAGATGATGATTTTGGTGCTAGTGTTCACACGACAACAACATGAGTAAGGGCTAAATGATTAAACGTCTATGGTTTGCACTAATTTGGAAAATAAACCCCTGGCACCAGTGTGGTCACAGGATTTAACAAATGTGAGAAAAGACAATAGCTATAGCAGTAATAAACAGAAACGATTGAAATTTGTTAGGCTTTTGTGTCTCACTAATTTTAGCAATGCATATGCAATTCAAGCAGATAGAACAGAAGTCTATAAAATTACAGAACTGGATGATAATTGTTTTCTCTAGAGAGTTCGCAAGAAACTGGGGACAACAGACAGACCAGATGATGACCACAAAGTTAACAGATTTTGGAATTACAGGTTTTGTATGGAACATTATTTTACAGATCAAAAAGTACAAAATCTTTTTGGTTGGATTCATTAAATATTATAATACAAAGAAATCTTCCTGGCTAACTGGGTGATTATTCCCTCTTTATCTACCTGATCTTCGCCTTGATTTTGGTATGACTTTGCTGTAATCAAACAAGATACCAATTATGTGCAAATTTGCAAAATACATGAATATAGATGATGCTTGTAACATGTTAAGGCCTGGGCCACTCAAATACAGATGATACCAGTATAGAATCAAGGCCATAATTATTTATTAGGAGATTAATCTTACGTTTGGCAATAAGGAGGCTGGAATCCATTATAACACTGGCACCTGTTTGGTCGTAAACATCTGCCACCATTCTCACAAGACCGAGAACATATAGCTAAAATACAAGCAAAACAAGCTACATCAATTACATTGTCATGGTAAATAGGCAGATGCAATTACATGTAAACTATGTTAAGAATCCTTTTACGGTTAATATGTGGTGTCAACTAAATTATATTTAAGATCGTTATAAGGTAAATAGACCGAGACAATTAAACTATATTTAAGAATCGTTATAAGGTAAATATACCGAGACAACTAAACTATATTTAAGAATCGTTATAACATAAATAGACGGGGAAAATTAAACTATAATTAGGAATAGACCGAGACAACTAAAACTATATTTAAGATCGTTATAAAGTAAATATACGGCGTCAATTAAACTATTTAAGAATCGTTGTAACTTGCAAGGTGCTAATTTTTTCACATTTTCTTGTAATGAATAACTGGAATTACCATTGACCGGCTGAGAATAATGACAAGACATAATATGCACAAATAACTAAAATGCAACTAAAAGTAATGGCAGATTTTACGCACAGTTATTCACAGAACAAGACGCTTGTTCACTAACAAGGCTGTCTGCGAGAGCGGAGGGTGGCGCTTACCGGGTGTGGACCTCCAAGACCATTTGGGGAAATTGGATGGCCGCAAACGCGTTTTCTTGATATTCCAGCCCGTGAACACAGCAACTTCGGTGTGGCCCAATATAGCCTACCTAAGGTGGCTGACGCAAACAACCAATCAATCGTCGCTGGGTATAGGGGCCTTGCCCCCCCCCCACCCCCGGAGAAAATTTTGAAATGCGTTTTCTGCTATTTAACCCTTGAGTTAACAATGGTTTTGTAACCGAAATCCCACTATATGACGACCTCAATTTCAATCAGACTTGCTGCTGCATTCACAATAATCGATGCCCGAAAAATGTCGCACAAAATGTTTTAATCCGTAGTCACATATCCAATTAAAAGAAAAGTAAAATTAGTATTTCATTACATAAAGGGCACTTTATTTTTCCAACAAAATGAAATTATATTTATTTTTTCTCTCACTTTACCCGTCAGCTCGAAAAGTCAGATTCCCCCTGACTCGTACGCCTATGATAAGCATCCACACATCTTTTAGTTACCAACGAAAGTTGTGATAAACTGCTTAATTGTATAACACTGATAACCATAGTATTAATTTAATATATAGATATTATTTGCCGTTTAAATAACAACAACTGATACTCAGAAATATAACAACCAACGATTGCCAAGTATTGAGACCTATCTCACCTCGGTGGCATCTGGAGCCTCCGTAGCCTTCAGGACAACTACATATATACGGTGCTACACATTTACCACCATTTAAACAAGGTAATATACAAATTGCTGAAAATATATATTATGGTTCAATTTTAAGAAAGTTTGGATGAATGATAACTTATGTGCTTAATTGTGATTTTGGTTCATGTGCTTGATTGTGATTTAGGCGTACCTTGTAGCAGAGCAGCTAAGCATGCAAACTTATAACTTTTATAAATCATTAACACAGGAAATTATAACACAATTACCTCCCTTGTTTTTCTATTGCCCCCCATGCAATAGCTATCTTCAAACATTTGAATTTGAAGTTGAAAATGACATTTTTGCTAGTTTCTCAACTGGCAATAGTGAATTATAGGATTAATAGGAATTTTATTTAACAAGTTAGGACTGTTTATGGATACCATCTATTTCAAGGCTTTATTTTAATAAATTTCAAAAATACAACTTAAAAATATGAAATTGCAGCTTTAAATTCAACAAAAGTAAACAAAATAACCTATTTTTGTTCAAGCCTCGAATCCTACTGTATTTTCGACGTGAAATTAATTGTCTATGCATATGTTTTCGATGTCCAGGAACTTTATGTAGGATTCGTTAAAAGGGTCGCCATATTATGTTTTCAATGTTCAGGAACATTATGGAAGTATCAGTGATTCGGTCAAACGACTGTCATATTAGAATTCGCGATGGATGACACGCTTTAGACATTCATTTGTATTTTAAAGATGGGTTGCCAGGCAACAAAACATACGCCTACAACAGGCAAGTCGCCCGGGAATCAACAAGGGTTGTTGCTAATTTTTTTCTTTTGCCAGAAATGAAAACGTTTAAAACACGCGAAAATCTGATTACGAGTAACAACCCATTTGTCTTCGAGGTCTGTCCTATTCTAACATAAAACATACAAAATACTTTATATCAATTTGCATAATTGATGGAAATTGTTGAGAATTGACGGGCGTCTTCATCTCATGACCATGAACACTGTGTATAAATTTTAAGTCAACAGTTATCACCTTTAGCGTATAGAACGTCCACAAGAATGTCAAAGTGATCAATGGCATGTAACTCTGGTAGTAAGCATTGGAAATCGTTGAAAATCATTAGGCTTTTTCGACTTATGGCCTTAAACACTGTATATAAAATAACAGTCAATCAGATATTAGAGCTTCTACAAAAAAAAAAAAAAAAAAAAATCAAGGAGGTCAAGGACCTTAACTCTGGCAGTAATTATCTGAAATAGTTGAAAGTCGATAGACTTCTTTGTCTCGTGACCTTAAACACAGCATATTGTCAGATATCAACTTTAGCCCCTAGAACGACCACAGGCCTTTTCAAAGTGATCAATGGCCATAACTCTGGTAGTAATTATTGGAAGTCGTTGAAAATCAATAACACTCAAACACAGTGTATAAATTTAAAGTCAATCGGATATTAACTTTAGCCTCCAGTATGGAAGGGTATCGCTGCCAATATTAAATGCTATGCTAAAATGTCTTTTCCGTTGATTATATGTAAAAAGTACAATGTACAAAGTCACTATACCGGTAATGATAAAGTCAAAATACCTCTAAAGCCAAAGTTAAATGTAAAACGACAAAGTAATGTGTCAAATGACAAATGTTTTAATGCAAAATGCTGTTCTTATACATTTCTACGTTTTACATTCCTCTCATTACAAATCACATTTGCGCTCTGCCACATCTCATTTGTCATTCACGCTTTCTTTTTATCAACTTGCGCATAGCATCGTCATAAATATGCAAATATAGGATACCACGTGACTTATTAATATAAATACGGAAAAGACCGATCTTTCTTTAAATAAAAATATGAATAATTGTTCCAAAGAAAAGATACCTCAGTTAACGCGCCATTAGTTGTTTTTCTTTTTAAATTATTTATATATCTTTGTGCTGGTAAAAGGAAAATATAACTTTTTGTTGAATCTAAAAGTATGAGCATCCTGACCAATTTCCTCCCCGAATTAGTAAACATTTATTGATGTTTGTGAAAGGTTTAAAGTAGCTAAGTCTCTAACTCAATATCATCCAAAATCTTCAACATTGAAAACACGAATTATTTGTCAATTTAAATCAACAATTCATGCTGTGATCTTACCGGAAAAAGATGGACTTCTGATATCCACTATTTAAGACACAATAAAAATTTTACCATTGGTACACGAATCGTGTACAATAAAGCGTTTCAAACCAAGTTCGAGGAAAGAGGCTAGAAACAAATCAAACGGCGTGTGTAGACTGGAATAACCAGACGCTAGAAATTTGCATTCGATTGAGACTACTGACTTATTTCGCTGAACATAACTGATTTGAAATAAGAGTAAAAACGGAAACCATTGAATTTAAATCAGTTTATATACATTCATGTTACATTATTATATGCGTTGCGACTCTCTTATATGTCAATTTCTAGGTCCCAAATCAAATGTTAGCGATTTAGCTCCTTTAAACTAATCGCAATTTTGAAAAATAATTAACGACACTTAACAGGAACAGGATAATGAAAGGACGGAGAAGCCAGGGAATTTTTTCATCCGTTGTGATTGTCATAATATAGACCTCGACAATATTTACTTATTAGATACATGTATTAATTTTTCACTTACCTGTGTTATGTATAATACGGTATCAATAATTATATTATAAATGTGAGAGAGAGAGAGAGAAATGGGGTTTAACGTCCACTCGACACAAACTAGGTCATTTCGGGACTAACATGGTTTAATTAGTTGATGAAAAGAAAGCGTGAATGACAAATGAGATGTTGCAGAGCGCAAATGTGATTTGTAATGAGAGAAATGTCAAATGTAGAAATGTCAAAGAACAGCATTCTGCATTAAAACATTTGTCATTTGACACATTACATTTGTCGTTTTACATTTAACTTTGTCCTTAGAGGTATTTTGACTTTATCATTACCGGTATTGTGATTTTGTACATTGTACTTTTTACATATAATCAATGGAAAAGACATTTTAGCAGAGCATTTAATATTGGCAGCGATACCCTTCCATACCCCAGAGCGTCCACATGCACTTGTTTAAGACGGACAGACGGATGCCGACAATATAATTATGATCAATTTCAATGTGGGAGTATAAAAACTATAAATGCCAGAAACTAGACGCTTACTGTATCTGATGATTATCCGAAGTTAAAAATTCGCTTAGCCTACACCAGCCGCCACATTGGATATCAAGGTGACTGCCAGGTTTTATATACATGTACATTCAGTTTTATCTTTAAAACTATAAATGCCATACAACTAATTGGGGATGGGGGGGGAGCAGAATGAGGAACTTACGTATTTCACATTGTTGTCCACCATATCCAGGTCTACATTTACACCTGTTCATACCAATACACATACCCCCATTTCTACATCCTAACTTACAATGAGCTGTAAACAAAAATAAAGAATACCAAATGATAAAGAGGTCTGCCTCATTAAAACTGCTGTCAGGGGTCACCTGGCTGAAAATGTCACTGGGGCTCTTACATCAATAGTGAAAATAAAAAAAGGACATATTCTGTCTATTGTCCGCCACACTCACATAATACATGACATATTTATTCATAATACAATCTTTAATCTGACCCTGACTGCGGGTTTGAAGGTTGAATGTATGATATTTTCCCTACCCCATCTATTTGTATAGAATCTGTGCTTCTCCACTGTTTACCAGAAACGGGCTGCGTCGGGTTTTGGGGTGGGTGTCTTTCCCACTTGCGCGACCAATACTTTGAAAACTGAGTATATATCCTGTTTTTTTCTAGCTTATGTACGAATTGCAAAGGCTAATTCAAGGCTAAAAAGGGCCTCTCACAAATTAAAAAAGCGCCCCAAAATACAAGAGGGACCACAAAACGCCCGAACACAATAACTTCTACCATATACTCACCAGCTCCCGCTCAGCCCATTCCTGCTTTTTCGCGTAGTAGATGGCGATCTTATTTGTGGTGTGATTTATATTATTGACAAGTAAAATTGCATTCTGAAACTGTATTGATATGTGGAAACTGGATAGATTGGTACAAACCTGAACAAGCTGCCTCTCCATCCCATCTACCGTTGTGTTTACATGTTAATACTGGAGGAAATCGGCTAGGGTTCAATCCAGGTCGACACATATACCGCACTTGATCGCCAAAGAAAAACGACTGGCCTTGAACTATCACATTCATTATATCTTTAACTCGTGGTCTTCCACAATATTTACCTATGATTCCATAAAGAAAAAAAAAACACTATGTACGAATCTCCGATTCTCTTATTGCGGAGAAATCTTCGCCTATTTGGTAGCAAGCAGCTAAAATGATTTTGCTTCCAATACACTCGACATGAGTAGGCCTACGTTTATTATTTCCACCATTTATCAATCGCTGACCATATACTGAATCTTTAGTTGCATGTACAGAAGCCAAAATGTTAACGTGATCTGTACGTCGATTTCAATAATGTTAATAACGTAATACCATATAAAAATACAAAACAAAATTGCTTGTGAATATCTGCTGCCGATTCTACTTTAAAAAAAGAGGACAATGACACTATACTCACGCCGACATCTACCGCTTGGAACCTCCCATTTTCCATTATCAAGACATCTGGTGACCATGTTACCCTCAGAGTAATGCCCTTTCTCACATCGTACAGAAGCTGTATCGCCTTTAGAATAACCCTGTTGCATAGACTGAGAGTTGCGAACATCTACATGAAGGTCACAGAAGGAAACAATGTCTGAAACAGAAGAAAGAGACTATCACAAATGCTGGGGAGAATTGACAAGTTGGTCCACCTCCTCTAGCAATCATTGGATTATAGATCTAATTATTCCAACACTGCCACACATAGTTAAATAATGGTTATTATCGCTTATTAATGTAACGGACCATCATGTTAAATAATGCTTATAATTGCTTATTAATGTAACATAACATCAGGTGAAGTCAATGTTATTTTGTTCCGGAGCTATCCTCCATGTTTGGTGGGGAGCCTTGTGAACGCAATATTGGCTGTCGGTTTTAATTGAAAATTTTGAAATTTCTGAAGCATTGTGAGACGAATCCTATCACTATTCAGCATTCTGCGACTGTCAGTTCCAGACATACCCCCCCCCCCTTTCCGACTCTATATCAAATTTGGTCACCATTCAAATTTGGTGGGGAGTGTTGGGGTTGCATATTCGTCTTTAATTTGATTATTATAACATTGCTTACATAAACGTGCAAGTGGCGGAATATTTTTATAACGACCATGCTCTATCTGGAGATGGTGTGTGCTAAGATTTTGAAAGCCACTCTGATTTTGCCCGATAAACATACAGAAATAATTATGATCATACCTAATATAGGTTCACAGCTTGGTGGATTTGAACTCCAAATTGATGTTGCCAAACATCGAAGGATCGCCTCTCCAACCATCACATAATTGGACTCACAAGCAAATTCCACTGTATGGTTATAATAAATCTGCTTTACTGGATCCCCTCGTATAACTTGCATGTGTGGTTGAAGTTCAATAACCCCACAGGAGTTTTCTATAAAATAAAAAGGTAGGTTGTCAGGCAACGAAACACACGCCCGGCCCGCGATAGCTGAGCCGTATGGAAATCGAAACTCAAGATTTTCTAAAGTGTGCAATGACACGTTACTACTCTGATCAACTCATATTAATTGCAAGCAGATCGGCTAATAAGTATTGTCGCGTCCATTAAATTCTACAAGATGCGTAATTTAAATGGCTCTTGAAGTAACTGAGACTCACGAGACAAATATCGGAAAAGTATGAAATTAAGCTTCTTTTTGATCACACTGGAATAAGCAAACTCCTTATTGTTCGCAAGAAACTGTAGGTGACCCAAGTTAGTAAAATGTTCCCCTGGTATAAAAATGTAATCTTTTTTTTAAACATGTAGTTAAAGCCCCCCCCCCCCCCATACACGCACAAAACACGGTTACTTACGTTCACAAACTGGCCCAACACCACTCCACTGTCCATTGGACTGACATGATATAGTAGTATCGCCACCGATAACATGAAAACCCTTTTCACACTGGTACCTCACTTCTTTACCAAATGAGAAATCTCGTCCCAAATATGGATGCGGACCTGGCGGTTCTCCACAGTCTACGGGTTCACAGTAAGACATCTCACCCTCCCATCTACCGGATTCTTCACAAACAAGGTTGACAGATCCCACCAGCCTAAATCCATCATCACACACGTATTTTGCCTCAGATCCCACCACCCTGCTGTCAGCTAGAACTGCCCCGAAACGAAGTATTGGTGGTTCATCACAATATATCTCAATACAAACCAATCCAATATCATATTCCCAGTTGCCAGTTTCATCACATATTGCAACGGGGTTTCCTCTAAGCCGAGTACCATAGTTGCACGTGTACGTTGCTCTCTTTAATTTCGCGGAGTCAGTTATTTCAACCGTAGCTGATCTGATTACCGGTGGTTGTCCACAGTCACCAACACACCTTGGTATATCGCCAATCCATGACCCTTCATCTCCACATTCAATCGTTGCAGTTCCTATCATATGAAACCCGAGTTGACATTTATAGAACACTTGTGATTGATAAATGTAGCTCTGTCCTTCGATGATGGCATAATTTACTGCGGGGGGAATTCCACAATTTACCGGTAAACAAACAGGAGGCCTGTGAGACCACATTGAATCATAACGACACTGACTTAAAGCAGATCCACTAGCTTCATAACCACTATCGCAGTAATATGTGATTCTGTCATCGACTCTAAATTCATTATCAGGTACACGATTTGATTGATAAGAAACTCGATATCCACCGTGTTCAATATTTTCTGGTGCCGGACAAAGTTGCTGAATACACAACGGTGATTCACCATCCCAACTACCGTCTTCGAGGCACCTCACCTCAATGCTGCCGATTAATGTATAGGATGGATTGCACACAAATTCTGCTCTAGCACCAACCGTCCTATCGTCATTTATGAGAACTCCATTGGCTGGATTGTTTAAAGGTGGACATGTAATATGTATGCATTTAACAGTTTCGTTGGATGTTGTTATCCCATCGTTACCACACTCAACAGTTGAAGATCCACTAAGTCTATAACCAGGGTTGCATTCGTAAGCAATGAATGTTCCGGCATAAAATATGGTTGGAGAATCTCGTATGTGTCCATTTTCAATAGGTATAATCTCACATGTTACTCTTGTACAGTAAGGTGCACTTAAACTCCAAGATCCATCTTCAAGACATTCACGGACATCTGCACCGACCAATAAATACCCCTCTCCGCAAGCGTAGTTTACAGTTGCCGTATATGTATAAACATCGCCTATTATTTCACCGTTATACAACACTGGGGGAGCTCCACAAGAAATAATTTCACAGTATGGCGCGGGAACATCCCATTCACCGTTAGATTCACAATTTCGCTGCTCACTTCCCACAATAGTGTAGCCAAAATCACACAGATATTCTATTTGAGTCCCGAAAGTAAAATTATTCCCTAAAATTTCCCCATTCATTAAATCTGGTGGATCTGGACAAACGACAGCATGACAAACAGGAGCTTCAAAATCCCACTGCCCAGAGCTTGTGCAACGTCGTCTAGTAGAACCACGTAAAATATACCCTGCACGACAGCTGTAAGTTAAAAGATCATCTGTACTGACAACGTTCCCATGATCTAGACCTCCTGGTTGAGGACAGTTAATTTTGATGCATGATGGCACACCACTATTCCATTCTCCTGATTCTGTACACATGAGAAGTTCATTACCAACCATTTCATATCCTTCGTTACACTCAAATCTTGCTGTTGAGTTTACAGTAAAGTTAAGAGATTCTGTAAGAAGTCGACCATTGGTAATTTTGTTTATTGTTAGTGGACACGATAAAATCTGACAATATGGTACCGGAGTATCCCATTCTCCATAATCCAAACAGAATCGATCACTATTTTCTATAAGCCTGTAACCTTTGTTACATTTATATCTTATGGTTGTACCATACGTATTAAGCGTGGAGTTAGGTTTACCAAATCGGATTGGCACAACTTCGGGACAAGTAACGATCTGACAGCGTGGAATATCACTATCCCAACTGCCGTTAGCTCTACACTCAAGAAATTCAGCACCAACTAAATCAGAACCGATGTCGCATAGAAAATTTATTTTGCTTCCGTAAATGAAATCATCCCCAAGCACCTGGCCATTTTGGATATATTCAATCGCTGGACAGGAAACTATTTGGCATCTGAATTCACCGATATTCCAAGATCTCGTTGATAAACATGTTATTATAGGTTCTCCTTTTGATATATAACCCTCAACGCATTCTATTATATTACTTGTGTTAAACAGAGTTTCGTTGCCTATTATCGTAGCAAACGGAATACTTGGAATATCACCACATGATATTCTTTTGCACCGAGGCGAAATACCATCCCATACCCAGTTCTTTGTGCAGGTTCGGGTGGCTGTCCCATCAACTAATTCGTATCCGTCGTTACACACATAAGTCACGCTACTACCATACTCAAAGTTGTCTCCGATGATTCTACCATACGGGATATGTGTGAGGTCCTCACATCGAATGATTTCACATTTAGGTTTTGTGCCGTTCCATCGTCTATTTGCTGCACAGGTCCTAACAGAATCCCCGACTAACTCATATCCCTCAAAGCACTCATAGGTAATTTGGTGCTGGTAATGATAATCCGTTCCTATTATTCGACCCTTGTCTAAAGCATGAGGATGGTGACAGTGGATGGGAGCACATATGGGATCTTGTTCTTCCCAAGCACCAGTGACCAAACATTCCCTTGATTCTTCTCCAAATAGCTCATATCCAGGAATGCATGAATACCTTGCTAAACCAGTTGGGGTATTAGACTGAATAGTAACACTTCCGAATTCTATATTTTCTAAGTCTGGACAAACTATTTGTTGGCAAATTGGACTCGAGTCGGACCAATCTCCTCCCGCTCCACAAAGACGTTCCGTCACTCCAACGAGTACGTACCCATCTGAACAAGAATATTTGATACTTGAGCCGAAAGTATACACACTTCCTATAAACACTCCGTTTAATACCGCTCCAGGTTCGCCACAAGAGACAATGACACACGATGGAATCATATCAGACCATTCACCATTGGCTTCACAAGTTAATACAGCCGTCCCATTGATATTATATCCGTCAAGGCACTCAAATGTTGCCTTTTCAGAGAAAGTGAAGCCCGACTGAATAACCCAGCCCCCATTTATTATTAACGATGATAAATCCGGACATGAGATTATCTCACAAAACGGATCCCCCAAGGACCATCTACCATCATCCTGGCACATTCTCTGTGAAGCTCCATTCAATGTATAACCTTCATCACACCGGTAGTTTACAGTTAACCCATTAAGAGAGGAGGAGAACGAACCATGTAATAGATCAGGGATTTGTGGACAAACAAGCTTAACACAGATTGGATCATCACCTTCCCAAACTCCACCAGAAAGACATTTTCGAGAGGCAGGTCCCTGCAAAATGAACCCCTTTTTGCAGGAATATGATACGACCGAACCAAAGTCTCGCTGGAATCCATCGGCAACTCCGTTCGCCAAGATAAAGCTGGGACAGCGAACACTTTGACAGACTGGAAGTGTTTTATCCCATTCACCGTTACTTTGACAAATTCTGCTTGATGAACCTAACATAGTATAGCCACCATCGCAAACATAATTGATCACAGAGCCATATGTGTAATTATTTCCTATCATTTGGCCGTTAGAGATTACGTGTCCTGTTTTATCACATTCTACGATACGACATCGAAAATCTTCACCGGACCATTCACCAAATTCATTACAAAATCTTTCCTCCTCTCCTTCTAATGAATAGCCTTCGTCACAAATGTTGATAGCGATAGAACCAAAGCCCGTGTCTGTAATATCTACCCTTCCATTAGTAACATTGAGAGTATTAGGGCACTGGACAGGATTACACGTGACAGTCTGACCACTCCACGTAAGGTCTTCTTGACATCTTCTCACTTCTTCGCCATCCATAATATGAGCAAGTTCGCAAGTATAAGTGACTATAGATCCAATGCTTAAATCTTTATAATCGAAATCTCCATTTTTGACGGGATCTGGCTTCTGGCATTGGGTAGCTTTACAATTTGGGGTTGAATCTGTCCAAGTTTGATTTAACTGACAAGTTCTTAAACTAACACCATCTAAAACATAGCCTTCAGCACATTCATAACTTGCTCCACTAGCGTATGTCAGACCAAGAACATTCACATAACCGTTAACAGGAGGAGTTGGTTCGGGACAAGTTATCTGCTCACATACAGGAGAACCGGCAGACCAAAACGTACTGCTTTCACAAATAATCTGATCATTGCCGACTAGTCGATACCCAACATTACAGGAGTACGTAACAACCACACCATACACATATGGCGGTAATCCAACAAAAGTTCCATGAACGACATCTGGCGGAGGTCCACAATTTACTGGTTCACATTTAGGTTCTGTAGCAGACCATTTACCAGAATCTAAACACGATCTCTCTTCTGGGCCTTCCAAGTCATATCCTTCATTGCACACATAAGTAATTACACTCTCAAATATAATGTCTTCAACAAGAACCTGACCGTTAATAATATTAGTAGGTTGTGGACAAGACACTGGATTACAGAATGGTTCAATTCCCGACCAGCTTGCATTTTGTAAACACCGTCTCCGTTTATCGGTATTGAGTCTATAACCTGTATCACACTGATAGATTAAAACGCTATTAAGTTCATAATCACTACCCCTAATCACACCGTGCAAGATGTTATTTGGTGGACCACATGATACAGGTCGACATTCAGGTGGTTCTGATGACCATTCTCCCAACTCATAACATTCAATATCACCCTGACCTATCATTTTATATCCAATGTTGCACGTGTACTGTACGGTCGAGAGAAATGTCACCCCGGATCCTGAGCTAACTGCATTTGCAACTACTGGGATTTCCGGGCATTTTACAATCTCGCAAACAGGCAGATCCGATTCCCACTGCCCACTTGGCAGACACGATATTTTACCCTTTGTGTTAGTAGCTTTGGGTGAAAAAGTGTAACCAAAATTACATTCGTAGCTAGCTTGACCTCCTACCGAATATTCAGTGGCTGGGTTGAGTGCAGCCCCGTCAACTATTTCAGGAGGACTAGAGCACTTTTGAAGATCACAGGTTGGGACGCTTTTATCCCAAGTACCATCTGCTTGACACATGACGGAATCATGTACCGTCAACATCCGGGTCCCAGGAGTACAAACAAATTCAACAAGGTTTTTTGGTACATATTTACTCTTTGGTGACGAAACTTTAGTGTTTTCTGATAATAGGGGCAGCTCACATGTTATTTCTGAAAGACAATAAGAAAACTGTTAATATTTTGTATTCAATTAAGATAAGTAAAATAAAAAAAATATATCATGTTGGTACTCTGTTAATTTGATATTTATAAATCGTACATCGTAGCATACAAGTACGATAGCAGATAATACTATATGGACCAGAAACCGACCATTATGTTATGGCCGCTATATCAAAGATCGCGACCGTCCATGTCGCACAGCTTTAGGCTTATTTCGAAGGCCGTCGCCAAAAAAATAACAAGATGATAAAACTTGGGAGCCAGTTCCTGTTTCAGCAAATTCCCATTTCATTGGTTCCACAAAAAGAAAAATTGGACAAAAAGTCCGAATCTAATTCTTATAATTTCAAATGCACTGTTACGTTTTGAGACTACCAAGTAACCAGTCAAACGCACATATGCAAACCCTAGAAGTTCTCCAACCGGGACCCTTTCCTTTGTGCTCAAACAGGACTGATATCTGCAAATAGCAGCTGTGTGTGAGTCAAGATCTAACAAGTATCTGAAATAATTCCCTTAAATAATTACGCGTTAACTTGGAAATGTATTAAGCTTGATATAATTACCAACGCATTCTGGTTTATCGCCTTCCCATTCTCCATATTCATTGCAGTAACGAGTTTTTGACCCCTTAAGTTGAAACCCTTTATAACAAATATATCGAACACGGTTATCGAAACTGTATTTTCGTCCTTCTGTGTAGCCATTTGTAATTTTGCCAGGGTAACCGCATTCAACCTCTGTAAAAATAAAAGTTATCATTCAATGAATTATCTTTAAATATCTCAAATATTCTGCTATGGATCAGCTGCCGGATTCACGAGCTAAAACACATAATTCGGAAAGTATTCAATCGACCAGGATAGGATAGTGATGGATCTACAGATTTGGGTATCAACTGTTATCGACTTGAATGGGGATGTTCAAGATCGGAAGAAAACGCAACATTTATACAAAAACTTATACTCTGTGACCCCACTGGGACTACCGTCCCAGAAGCTTCAGCTTCGGTTATTTCATACTATATCCGCCCATTAAATAGGATCTTAGCTTCATGGGTTTTGTCTGCATTAGAGTCATATATGCCCAATTAATTTCAATAACTGTAAAGCCTTTTAATATACTATTTATTCTACTTACTAGCACATTCCGGTGCTTCTGCCTCCCAGTCTCCGGTAGCTAAACAAAGTTGATTGTTCATTCCTGCTACGTTAAAACCACGTAAGCAGCTGTAGGTAACCGTAGATGCCGTCTTTACCCCAGTGTATTCAACTTTACCAAAATCAGGCTTGGCTGGGATCGGGCAATCTATATAACATTAATCTCTACTTTAATCAGTTAAGTTTAGAACATTAAAACATTTTCATTTAATATAATCTCATAATTGTTTCTTTTTGTATTTTCCATTTATGATGTGGCTCATAAAAATAAATTATCTAATAATGTTTTATGAACATGTTGATACATTGAAGGCTTTTATAAATATAATACCTCAGAATGGACCAATCTCGGAACGTTCTGCAGGTACAGCTGTACACTGCTTAGGGATTTGTTCGTAAATTGTACTATTTGATTTTTTCGTACTAATGTAACCCTACAGAACTTTTAGGCCAAATATTTTTTTGATTAAATTGTTTGTTTACAAACCCAAAATAGAAAAACAAATCAGATTCGGAGGAGGGTTCGAGTGGGATTATCATTATCTACTTTCATCAACATACGCCCACAGTAGATAAGTCGGCCGGCAGTCAAGAAGGGTTTCGAATATTCTTTTTATTTTGTCGGTAATGAGACAATATACTTAAATCTGAGCACGAGTAACAACTTACTCTTTAAGTAAAATCATTAAAATTTATTTGGCCCCTAGTTCTGTCCCGTGCTATATATGTTTAGTATAGAAAAATTTAATATCATGGATTTAGCGGGGGTTTTTTTAAATCATTTTTGAAAGTATTGGAAATCAATAGTACTCTTTGCGTCATGACCATAAACACTGTTTAAACATTTAAATGAAATGAAATAAAATGGGGTTTAACGTCCTACTCTTCTGCACCTGACCTTGTCTACTCTTATATCGAATTCCAACTGCCAATGGATCTTTTACGTGCACGCCAATGTGTACACGGGACCTCGGGTTTTCGTCACATCTGAACGACTAGACAGCTGTCCTTGTCAGGACCTCCTTCTGCATCACTGACAAGGGGAAACGACGCTGGAAAATCTAGATGAATTTTCTCGACCAATGCAGGGATCGAACACCCGACCCCCAGGCTAGCGAGCCAGCGCCTTACCCACTTAAACATTTAAACATTTAAAGCTAGCCGGATGTTACTTTTAGCTTCTAGAATTTTTTTCAAAGTGCCCCTGGGCTATGACAGTTATTATCGAAAATTGTTGAAAATCAATATGCCTCTTCGTCCCATGACCTTAAACCCTGTGTAAAGCCAATCGAATATTAACTTGAGCCTCTAGAGCGACCACAAGCAAATATGGACACCGGGCCGACTGATGGACGGATTGGGCGACGGCAAAAATGCCGTGCATGCACTTTAATCAAAGAGTCAAATAGCTACTAGATATTGAACCACTCTTTATTAAGATATCTAATATTAATACAAATTTACACACAAAGGTCTATACATTCCATAAAGGTCTATGCATCATCCACAAACTGTTAACGAATAAAATAAATTTCTAAATCGATACATGAATAATGATAAATGCTACATAATAATAATATATAAAATAGATAATTAGCACCAATATACATAGGCGTACGAGCCAGGGGGCAGGCGGGTAGCTGCCCCCGCCCCAACTTTCGAGCAAGCTGACTTTTCGGCAGACGGGTAAAGTAAAAAATAAATTAGTTCATCTATTTTGCAAAATAAAGTGCCTAAAATCTAATAAAACACTAATTTTACGGATTGGAATAGCAGGAAAACGCGTTTGCGGCCGTCAAATATTATTTGTGAATGCAGCTGCTTGGATAGTTGGAATTCAGAGTGGGATTTCGACTACAAAACCATCGGATACTTTTCAAAATTTTCTCCGGATTGATTGGTTGTTTGGAATTAGAGTCAGCCAGGGAGGTTATATTGGACCACATTGACGTTGCTGTATTCACAAGTTGGAATAGTAGGAAAACGCGTTTCCCAACAGACCCATTTTCGTGGAATGTAAACAATTGATTCGAATTCGAGTCAGCCATCTTAATTAGGCTATATTAGACCACTTTGAAGTTGCTTTGTTCATGGGCTTTAAATAGCAGGAAAACGTGTTTGCAGCAGTCAAATATTCCAAAATTTTCTTTGGGGGCGGGGGCCATACTAGTCCAGGGGCTGTCCCATTGAAACAATGTCGAAAAAAATTGGAGAACAGTCAATTTTACTGGACAACTTTTCACTGCTAAACGACGGGGTGTCAATCCGGGTGAAAGCCTGTACAATGTAAAGCCTGTACATTTCGTTTCTTCTTGTATGACCGACATTCCTGAATGTGGACGTTGACCTACAGTTAGAGTGTCATGGCTGCGAAATTGTAATTTGATAGGAGGGGACGTATATTTAACAGCGTGTTGTGTGGCTCATACTGACTCTAGCGAAGTAACCAAGGTCTTATTTTCTCAGTAACATGTTCGTTTACTTTGTACATGCGTCCACACGGATTGCCATCCCATCGTTTAGCAGTGAAAAGTTGCCCAGTAAAATTGACTGGGGCGCCAATCAGGGGCGTGGTGAGAATGAGTTCATGAGTAGCCATACTCATGCGCCAAAAAGTTTTTGCGCCAAAATCACAATCAAATTACTCAAAAAATGAAAAACATTTGTAAGTGGAAAAATTGTTTCATCTGACCCAATTAAAAAAATTTTGAAAGAGTCAAGTTGGAAAATTTAATCATATTTTATTACCGTATTTCTTGTCTCGGATTGCTGGCGATTGCGTTTCTGGGCTTCTAATTTTCGAAATTTTCCCGGGGGAGGGCCCCCCCAGACCCCCCGCCGCGGGCTCGCGCCTTCGGCGCTCGCGGTGGCCGGTTTCGCCGGCCACAGCTCCGCGGTCAGTAAAAGGGTTTTTGTGCCAAAATCTTTTTTGTTACTCATAATTTCTTCTCAATAATTGCCCTCACCACGCCCCTGGCGCCAATTTTCTTTCGACATTGATTGAATGGAACAGTTTCTGAACGCTCAGGGTGAGTGTAATGAGACCGACGTTCAGAGCTGAACTAGGGCCATACAAGAGAAGCTCCGCTTCTTCGCCTCTCGGAGAAGACCGGGCCGCTCTCTTTAAACCCGAAATGCTTTAAACTGTCATCAAGCCCTTACGCCTATGCCAATATAGCCTAAAGCATGATTAGACCTATTTGATTTGGATAAAGTAAACATTGAAACCCCATTTTATTTGAATTTCGTTTACATTTTACTATGTTTTATTTTTTTTTTAATGTGTTCATCTATAAAATCATTCATTTTTTAAAAATAATTTTATCATTCAGAGATTTGTGAACATTTATCTGTTTGTAAAGTGCATCAAAACAATTTAATCGACACTTTCTTTTTACCTAAATCGAAGAGATTTACACCGCCCCCTTTATAAAATGTTTGTTTTCCGTTGTATTAAAAGTTATATTATAAAAAGTCAACACTCTCACCCGGACACAGAGAATCTTATCTCGATTTTTAATACTAAATGCACTACAGACACTAAGCTATAGACTGCTTTCTAATTATGCCATTGTCACTGGCAGAAATTAAGAAGCTATTTTACGTTTGAAATAAAGCACACTTTAAACAAGCAATATATGTATTTAGATATACTATAGCATTAGAAGAAATTCTCTTGAACTGCCATGCACTATAGTCTGTAACATTCATATTATGTTATAAATCGTTAAATATATTTAACAAATCACCATGACCATACACATCACAACTAGTTTTTACCTTCACAAAACGTCGACGGGCTATCTCTCAAACTTCCATGCAGTCCTTTGAACACGTCAGGCCAGGCTAACAAATTGCCAGAATATTTATTACAGCTGACTCTCATATCATCTATAGTTGTTAGGGGTAATTCTTGATCCCATACATTTAAATGAGTTAAACTACCAACAAACGATTCGCTGGAGCTAAATTTACCACCAACGTCATCCTGTTCTTGACCAATCACAAACATACCCCCACCTGTAAAAGAAAGAAGAAAAAACAGTCTAATTCATGAATCAGACTCACAGACATGACTTCGGACAGCCACGAAGTTGGAAGCGACCGGGAGACTAGGAAAAACCCAGGGTGTTGGACAAGCGATCCAAACTTACACACACAGACAGAGGTGTATATACACCCCCATGTTTACACGCCACCAAAAAATACCTTTGTACCAGATTTTCAAGAAACATAAATATGTATAAATACATTTAAATTAAAGTAACTAAGTCTCTGTAGGGAGTCACGTCCGTTACAAATAATTTGTGCAATATTGACAAAACAGTACACAGAAGTAAAATTTAATAACAAAATAATAATTGATCAAATATTGTAACATAATGGCTAAACTCAATATCATCCAAAATCTTCAACTTTGAAAACACAAATTATTTGTCAATTTAAATCAAAATTTACCGGAAAAAGATGGGCTTCTAATATCCAATATTTAAGACAAAATAAATATTATTCCATTGGTACACGAATAGTGTACCATAATGTGTTTCAGCCTCCAGTGTAGCAATATAGTCGTGATGACATTGTTTTTAAAGATTATAGACAAGGAATGAAGAGATAAGATATAGTGTTTTCTGTGTTTAGGTTTAGGCTTAGTAAATTTTCATAGGACTTTGAAGTACATTGATGAACTTTTTTGCATGCGATTTTGGATTTTTGATTATTTGTGTTTTTCTTTCACAGCTCTGTTTTATAGTATAGTAATCATTTATATTTTCCTGATGCGTGCATAATTAGTTAGAATATCTATATTCTATATATATTCTTAAAGGGGGAAGTAATGTAGCAATATAGTCGTGGTGACATTGTTTTTAAAGATTATAGACAAGGAATGAGGAGATAAGATATAGTTTTATGTTTCTAACATATTCACATATATCCAGGTGTGTACTGAAATCAACTAACATTTGATTGACATATTGTTATATAAAAAGGGGTTATAGAAATAAAACATAGCTGTTTCTATATGTCAACAACATGATAACAGATATCTCATGCGCAATTTCTAGAGTAAATTTCCATAACCATATAAGGGTGGGTTTTGACGTCATTGGGTTCAATTAACCAATCTCTCTAATTATTTACATCATGTTTGACCAATTAGATAATTGAATGTCCAAAACCAGTTGATACAAAATTAGGATACTCGTGAGAATTCAGCAGACTTCGATTAGGTTCCAGAGGGTTACCATCTAAGAGTCCTAGGCACCGCGAGGTGTCTAGGTTGAGAAGAGTTTAGTTAGTATTGACTATAATTATTATGTACTTAGTTAGTATTGACTATAATTATTATGTACTATGCTTGTATGTATACCTATGCTACATAAAAAGGTAAAAACGAACTGTTGCATTGTTATAACTGAAGAAGACAAACGTCTTAAGAAAACATTAAGAAGAAATACACAACGTTAAAGAGAAGCAAATAGAGTCAGAGATAAATTCTAGACAATCACAAGGCTACGAAAATATGTAGTAAGAAAAGATGCATGGGTCATACGTAGGATGTGGCGACCGGTTTTGGTACAAGTCCGCTCTCCACGTCTGACAAAAATACCCATGGTGCTACACCAGTTCTAGCAAGAGACTCTGTACTACCTAAAACAGCTTTGGTGTTGTTCAGTACCACCTCAGGAGTCCTGAATGACCACTGGCAGACAGTTTGTGCGGTGGGTTACCCGTAACAGACACGCCGAAAATGCCATGCACGAACCTTAGCTAGAATAGAGTAGCCGCTGGCACTGTTCCCACGTTCCAAACAATTAACATTATTATGCCAGGATGCGTAGAATACTAATACCTACCACGTATGGGAGAGGCGATAAAGTGCGGTTGCAGGAACAATTTTTTTGTGGGGCAAAAATGCATTTTTGAACATTTAATGTGCGAATTTAATGTCGTACACTTTTGAGCTAATCTAGACTAGTTGTGGGGTATCACATTTATTTTGGGCGTGAAATACTACACCCACCGCCAGAAACCCGACAGACTTACATTTTGATAATACCAAACATACATGCATTGATAATATATAGAAGACAATTAGTACATTTTTCAGTTAGGTTAACCACCTGCCCCCCCCCCCCCCCCGTCTATTAGTAAAGGCTAATTCACAAACGACCAAAAAAAAGGGTTCAGCTTGAAATTTCACGTTATTCACCGAACATAATTGATTACAAATTACAATATTTTTATTTATATACATTCATACTACACTATTGTGCTTTTCGTCCATTTCAAGGTTCCTAAAAATAAAGGCATACGCCCTGTAATAAATATTTTTTTACCCTGTACTGGTTTTCCTGTTGATAAATCCCAACCACTATCAACAATAAGGCCATTTTGATAAATCTTCCACGATCCTCTATTACTGGACCACGTAACAACAATATGATGCCATAGATCATCATTAGCTATCAGATCTGTTACTCTTTTCTCTTGATTCACGTAAATAGCAAACCTATAGAAAATACAACAAATAAAAATAACTCAAAGTCGCAAAGTTGACTGGATAGGTACCGAAACAAATGTTTATATCCCGAAGCTCCTTATAAATCATTTCTAATACCACTAACAGGCTAAAAATATTGTTAAAAATATTTGCCAGTATTCGCCGAGAAGATTTTGTTTTTGTGAGGTGAGAAGTAGGGATGGGTTTCTTTTGGCCTAACCAAAACATGTTACGTCATTAAGACGCAATTGGGAGTCTTAATGCACTGTAATATGAACAAGCTATGCTAAACCAAAAATAAGTCATGATCTTAAGAGGCCTGGGCCTCGAATTCACAAAGCATTCTCAGACTTAAGTTAAGAATTTACTCAAAATTGTTCACCTTATTCTAAATAATATATAGATCTTTATAAAATCGTTGTTGTTTTAATGTATCAAATACATCAATGAGAGGCTATATGAAAAGTTTTGTGTTTCTGGATCAAAGATATTTCTCATAAACAGTGATTGAAAGTTGAAGTAAATTCAAAACTTAAGACTTTGTGAACACAGGACCTGGTCAAGATCCATATTTAAAGAAAACTTTTGGTGAGAAAATTAGAACTTTAAACAGGGGTTCTTACCCACTATAATCACTTAAAGTGAAGGCATTGTCTGTACCCGGAACCGCATACGAAAATGGTGTACCGTAGTTAAGTGTGTCACTACTCTTCATCCAGAATGTAACAGTTAGAGAATTGAGTGGTTTATGTGGAAACTGAATCTTGGCATAATCTACTATACCAGCAGCAGCAAAATCTAACTGATAGTTTACATCTAATGCTGCAATTATAAACATCACTTTCAAATGCATGCAGACTACCAACAATTATAATCTAGCTAAGAATTCTATGAAGATTCCTCGAAGCCGGAACGGAAAGGAAAGGGGTTTGACGGCTGCTCGGTCTGGACTAACGAAGAGGGCACAAACCATTCGTGTGCTATGACGGAAATTTTACACGGACCGCGGTGCTACGGAATACTCATATATCGAATTCAAACTGCCAAGGGATCTTTTACGTGAACGCCAATGTGTACACGGAACCTGTTTTTTTTGTTCCATTCAAACGACGATACATTGTCCCTTGCCAGGCTTTCAATTCTACACCACTGACCAGGCGGAACCACGCCGGAAAACCCCGATGAACTTTCTCGGTCAACGCAGGGATCGAACACAGGTTAGTAAGCCAACATCTTACTCATTCGGCCACAGTCACTCCAAAAACAGGAACTATGTATTCATCGCTTGGTAGTAAAATGACATCAATACAACACACTTCAATCGTTGGTTCGGCGCTTTGGTAAATAATGCAGCCCAGTCGATTACCCCCTGGCGTTTATAAGTACATAACTAATAGATGCTGGGGTAGTGGAGCGGTAAGGTTTCAAATCCTTGAATGGCCCGAAATAACCTTCAGGATTTCAAATGTAGAGGTGGTGTTCTGCGAGACTATACTGCCAAAGTTTGTTTTACGTACAAGGACTGACCGCAGTGTTTGTATAACCCGAAGGACTAGACGCATTTTCCTGACTGATGAATGAGGAAAAGTTCTAAATAGGGGCTTACTAACTTATAGAACAGTCGTCTCCTCTGAAACCAGTAAGACAATGACAAACAAAATCATTCAAAAGATCTTCACATTTAGCACCATTTTTACAAGGATTTGGTTTACATTCATCTATTTCTCTTCCACATTTTCTACCAGTATAACCAGCTAAACAATCACATCTATACACAAGATACAAATAACACAATCAAAGCTAAATATAATACATGAAATACAAAATTGTTTTAAATACACCCCCTCACTTCACGCAATGATGATGATGATGGTGATGATAAAACCTTGGTAATCTGGGTTATATTTGTAGTAAGGTACATCGATTAACCCTGATATTGGACCCAAAAGATATGGTCACCCGCTCTTCGAAAATGTACCTTGATCGGATCATTGACCGCTGACTACGCCAACTTTTGTCTCCGTGATAAATTGAGTGTTACACACAGCTGACAATATCCTTTATTAGGTGCTTGACAAAAAAATTCTCTAAAATAAAAATAATACCTGAAATCACCAGGAATATCAACACACGTGGCATTATTTCTACACGGATTTTCTAGACACTCATCTATTTCTATCTCACAACTTAAACCTGTAAAACCTTCAGCACACTGACATTCATATCCTATTAGTTTATCTATACATGTAGCACCATTACGACATGGCTGATCTGAACAGTCGTTGATGTCACTGTCACACCTCACACCTAACTTGGAGAAACGTTACATTATTATTATATCAACAGATTCTTTCAGGCCTTTTATTTAAAAAAAAAAAGATAGACGACGAAAAGTAATTATTAAAAATAAAACAGTTTTAAATGAAATGAAATAGAGGTCTTTGAGTGTTACATTTGGTTTACACGTTCAACGTATGGTTTCCAGAGATGAAGCTTAAATAGGCTCGTTAACTAACTTTAGTTTTGTTTTTAGGTCCAATTGTTGACCAAGGACTATCAATCTGGTTAAAACACAGATCGTATTTCGTTTCGTTTTTATAGTTCAGAATTCCGTTTTACTTGTCTTTATCACACTAGGATCTGGGAGAGTTGTTATCAATGACTGTTCTGAATGGTGTCGGTGATAAGCCAATGAAACGGTCTGTTACGTCGAGCTTTGGGTGTGTTTTAAAGTAGGTCTTTTGACCGCTGATGTGACCTATCGCTATACTTTGTCAGATCTTCATGTAGTGTAGGCTATCGAAAGTATAAAAAAACGAAACGAAATATAGATCCGTATTTTAATCAGATGTATAAACAATTATATTTCGACAATGGATATGAAGATTTAGACAAAGACAAATTATCATGATTGTCACAATACAATTAGGTGTCTAAGTGTAAATATTTCAATCAGAACCTCTAGAATGTCCACAGGCAATTGTGCAAGACGGACAGATTACCGATGTGGTGGCAATATACGGTTCATATTTTGGGAAGTTGAGGCAAAACAGTCCGCGAACTACATTTGTACTAACCTTGGTAACCAGCTGGACAACTACATATAAAACCATTAGCACCATCAATACATGTACCTCCTTGTAAACATGGCGACGATTCACACTCATCAATATCGATTTCACATTTCTTCCCTGAAATAGACATAATAATACATGTACTTTTATTACTTGAACACCAGATATACAGTTTAAGAATGCATTGATATACTTAAAGGTAGAAATGTATGGTTATTTGGGTACTAGAAAGTAGAAATTCTGTGGATGAAAGTAGAGTTCAGAGGATTTCAATATGAACTGTAAAATGCAAAAAGTTATAGATTTCCTCCACGAAAATTTCAGTTACATGTTAATACTTGTTCCCCTTATGAAAATAATCGCTGTTTGTGAATTTCGAATCAATCGGGTAATAAATAATTTATTTTAGCACCAAGAATAATAGTGACCATCAGACAGGTAACGAAGACAAGATTCTTTTAAGTGATCAAGTGCTATTAAAATGTGGTTATTGGCAAATATGTCCCACATTTCACGGATTCTTCTCATTTCTGAAATATGTAGAGAATATTTACCTTTGAATCCGTCAGCACAGCTACATTTATAATCTCCCGGTTGTGTTATACAAGTACCGGCATTTAAACATGGTTTAGATTCACATTCATCTAAAACTTTGTCACAGACAATACCTATAAATATAAGAAAGTATGCAAATTATTCCGTACAAGGAAACGTCAGTCTCTGCAAAACAGGTTAACACCCCATGCTGCACCATGAAGTCCTCGGCACTGAAGAATAAATCAAATTGAGATAGCGTCTTACTTTTCTGTTCAATCTAAGATTGTGAGTTGGGGGGGAGGACTTCCAACATTTGAATTTCAGTTGTCAAGGTTTCTTTAACGTGCACACCAAGGTTTCTTTTACGATGTTCGTCGCAAGGCCACCGTCCTGCACGGACAATGGGACTAAGAACAATTGAAAATTCCAGCAAATATTTTTCGACCATCACCGGGACGAAATCCCGAAACCTAAGGACACGATGACCGCGCATTTAAAAGAATAACCAAGCACAATAATGGATCATTCATTAAAGTTTGATATACTGAAAATCCGAAAACGATTCAAATATATTGTCAATATACTTTAATATATTTTCTAAAAAAAAATAAGACATATGTCGTTGTTGATGACTAACAATAGTTCTAAATGAAAGTTATTTACCTCCATAACCCGGTGGACATTTACAGGTGAAAGCTACAAATTTAGGAACACAGGTTCCTCCATTGATACATGGGTTGTCAAAACATGCATTAATAGGTAACTGTTGTTGTTGATTCTGTATGTCTGATATCTCACCGTCACTCTGTAAATCCCAATCACCTGAAGAACAAAATATTTATAAATAAATGCCAAACTTGTCTCTTTAACTGATAAAGGTTTCAGGGTGTCACGGTAGCAGATATGAACTGGACAGATATTTATCGCAACTGCAATCTAAACGGGTGATTCCAAATTCGGTGACCTTAATTTTTTTTTACTATTGATTTCTGGGTCTACATACAATAAATATGAAATTTTGTATATCTCTGTGTAAATTTGGATTCCAAATTACGCTTTCAACAGGTATATATAAAAAATAAAGACGATTTACTTTAATGTAACACTTTACAGTGGCATAACATTGGACTATTCCAAGCATTGGTGCTTTTGGATAACAACAATCTTGCTTCTTATCTGCTTTAATTCCTTCTCTAAGATGGTGGTCAACATACCTTCACAATCTTTCAACGATACGCTTCCAATGTCAAAAGTTGATGCGTTGTTTGGACATTCAAAGCAAGCGGATTTCTGACTATCAGGCTGGAACGTTCCTCTAGGACAAGCAAAACATGGTCCCAATCCATTCTTTGATACATAACCACGTGGACAGACTTCTATTATAAAAAAAACCACAAACTGACTTAGATGGGGATAAAATAAACCCGAATGGCGTATTTACGAGGAGGGAGGTGGATAGATTTCTACCGTAAAAGAAGATATTATATTCTAAGGGGCCGGAAATATTGTGTTTTTTATAAGAGCGGTAATGGCGTATTTGGGAGCAGGAGCTGGATCGTGCGGTTTGAGTGTGGGTCAGAGGTGATTAGAGGATTTAGAGGATGGGGGAGTGGGTTACTCGTGTTACGCCATTTGATCGTCGAATACACCGACAGTAAACAACAGACAGAGAAAAATGGGGTTTAACGTCGACATGTCATATTTAAAGCTATAAAATTGGATCTTTGATTAATTTTATTTAAAACAGTTACTTTTCATTAAAGGATATAAAATTGTTTAAATAATTGTATACCTTTACATTCTTGCAATGTACGACTTCCTCTTCTTGCTGTCGTCATTTCCGGGGGACATTTTGTACAGTTAGTTTGGGCGTATTCAGGTTGGTACCAACCAATTAAACATGTTTCACATCTTTCAACACCAGTCGGTGAAAAACTACCAGGTAAACATTGTGCTATAAAATAAACAGACGAACAAACAAACAATGGTGTAATATCTAATATAGACTCAGTGTTATACCGTTGTACTTAATGCAACATTTAAAGTATCTCTGACCTGTGTGTTTAAAGACAGACCGAATAATGGTAATAAACTACTTTCGGAAGTCAGTCTGTTGGCTACTAAAGTGTTGTTAAGATATGGACAGCTGAAATTGGCACATGCAACGATTTCACCATAAAAATTAATGAATTGTCAACCATCGTCCAATATTTGTGTTAATTAATAAATAATTGATTACAGATTGGTCGATGCAGTTTTATAAAGTGGAAAGGCACGGAGTTTCCGGGATGCGGCGAAGTCAAATTCCTTCCGATGGCGATACCGTTAAATGTGCAGCATAATGGCTTGTCAATTTTACTGGATAAAACAATGATTTTTAAATCGATCTCGGTAAATCTCGTCATAAAGGTAATTTTGTAAACTTTTATGTAGCCGCCACGGACAGTGCCATTCTGGACAGCATGTAGTCTTGATCATCTAGACACTATATTATAATTGGATGTTATCAGTATTAGAAAACACATGCATAAAAACATACCTAAACATTCCCCTTCACTTTTAGAATGATTTTGAGATGTGGATGTTTTATTTGGACAAACTAAACATCTAATTGCACCTTCTGATTGTTGATATGTGCCTTTAGAACAACTTTCACATTTTCTCTTAACAACATTGAAAAATGTACCAACCGGACAGTTCACTAAAAATATAATTATTAGCAACGATATGTTATTATTGAACAGTTAACTGAAAACTGTAAACAATCGACGACTATATATAGGCCTGTATTGTTTTATTGGACAATAAAACACACTATTAGAATCCGTATCTTAACTATTTAATTTATGTTTTCTTAAAGACGCATTACGCTCGAGCTTAACTAGCCTATAGTCGGATGCGTTTTGAGGCATTTACAAGACATTTTCATACAGAATAGATTATAATGTTCGCTCTTTCAAGGTTCACAAGATTCCACAAGCCGAAACAAGGGCCGTAACTCTGGAATTAATTTACAGAAATTGTGGAAATTTCAGACTTGGACTTAACAGTCTCAAAGTTATATTGGCTTTCCTTAGATACTCACATAATTAGCGACTAAGAGTCTCAAAGTCAGATTAGCTCTTCTTTGCTACACACATAATTAGCGACTAAGAGTTTCAAAATCATATTAGTTCTACTTAGCTACACGCATAATTTTATATAAAGATAGGTTGCCAGGCAACGAAACATACGCCTACAGCAGCTAAATCGTCCGGGCAGTCAACAAGGGTTGTTGCATATTTTTACTTTTTTTGGTAATGAAACATTTGTAATACACTAAAATCTGATTAAGAGTAACAACTCATTATGTAATTATCTGAAAATCATTATATTAATATAAAATAATTAAATGTACCACAATCAGATCTTAGTAGAATTTGCCCGTCGACACATTTAAACTTCGGGTTGCTTGAATCCAACTCCATTCCATTATAAACAATTTTTTTGCCATATGTTAGTAAATCAAAATCACCACCTTCCGCATCGTTTTGTAATGTTCGTATCACTTTTTTTAATGTCCTTTCTAATTTTTTCTGTGATTTTCTATCTTCTCCGGTATCACCAGTTGAATTGACCGAACCTGTGAATAAATAAGAAATTAGGTTATATTGCAGGTAATAGAGCTTATTCCCCACCAAAAATAGATAATGCAAATGTCAAATAGAATGTGAGCCAATTCACACAATTCAAATGTGACGCAATTCGCACAACGTGGAGTTTTCCTTCTCTCTTTCGATTCAATCTAAAGACGGGGGCATAAGTGACATAAAATTCAAACATATTAAATATAACCGGATAATGCATAGGGGGAAACTAATTTTGTAAATAAACTGACTATAAAGCGCTTGGCCGTAAGTATTAAAAAAAAAACACTCAGATATCACATTTCATTTTAAACTAAATCATATTTAATATCATGTTAAATCTTACCTTCAAGGGAAAATTCAAAAGTAAGAATTGTTTTTCTTTGGGATGATTTAGGCTTTTGTTTGGGTTTATCTGATGATTTATCAGCACTTCGTCTCCGTCTGTTTCCTAGCGTTAACTTTACTTTATTGAAATCTGCAATAACAACAGTAACGGATCATTACATACGTTACGATATACATTTAAAGATGTAATATTCAAAAGCTAAATCTGCCTATTGCATATCTTTATACGCTTCTAATGTTGTGCAAACTTTTTTAAAGACATTTATTGACATGACAAAACTATAATCAACCTTCTGGTTGATCGAATGGCGGAGATTTAAACAGACTAAACACGATCGCCATTTAGATTTCAATATCAAAATGGCGAATCGATGTTTAGTCTGGATTAACAAATACCGTTACTACGAAAAGAAACAATTTATATCACATCTTTTGAAAACTTCGCTCAAAAGTTTTAACTTTCATAGCAAGAACTGACAGAAATGATAACTCGACGACCAACATCATGAATCAATAATTCGAGTACATACAGCATCTCTTTATGTTGCCGGTCATCAATTTATAAGATTGATTGCCAGGCAACGATATATACGTCCACAGTCGCCTAGTCGGTCGAAGGTCACCAAAATTTTTCACATTGAAAATCTTCAGGTAAATAAAAAGCAAAATCTTCATATTCTTTAATAGCATGGCTACATTTTCAAGATTCTAAACGTGAACTACTACTCTGTAATCCGGGTCTTGTATGTGTAAATTTAATCCATTGAAATCAAAATAACATACATGACAATTTAATGAATATGCTAGTCTGATGAATGCATCTCAGAAAAAAAATCGGGGCTGTGACATTAACACGGTAAATCCCTTGCTGACCGGAGAGGAAAATAATTGACATAGATGTCCCCATTGCTATTATTTTTGTGTCTTTCGGCGGGTTATGATTCCTGTGGTAAAAGAATACAATGCACCCATCCGTCTACAGTGTCCCCGTTTCTTTTTTTGGGAATTCAGATATTATTTTATTTATTACCATCATCTTCTTCACACGTTGTTTCCATATCATCTATAGAACATTCTATACCACCAACACATAGTTCGTTGACCTGAACAAAACAAAATGAAAGTCAATACATGGCCAGGTAAGTAAATATTATTGATTTGTGATTCAATACGAAATGGACAAACTAACTCACTTAATGATACGACAAAATGGTTCCGCATACGCAATTTATATTATGCTGGTCTTCTAAATTGAATATCAAATCATTTATCCTCCCCAAAATACTCACCCTGTTTGTGACTTTTCTTTCAAATTTGCTTTTAATCTGTTTGAGTATCTGCCTATCACGACACGATAACTTGCCAGTAAATGTAAATGATGCTTCTTGTACCAAATCATTAGAGATCTGCTTTACTGTAATAGATACAGATATATTATTTTTTAATACACATTTGTTTTAAGGGTCTAGACGAAGTTAAATGAAAAGTGTCGTGTTCGGTTCGTTTCCATTTAGAATAACCAATTGAAATTTTGAGCTTTTTAAATTAGTTAGATGTCGAGATAACGCAGTCTGAAAGTTATCTGGAAATCCCGAGAGTACATAGGTTATACGTGACAGCAATTTCTCGCCAGAACAGAAAATGACAAATAAAAAAAGATATCTATATTTAGAATAAATTATTCGTTTCTGAAACTGAAACTATTTTGCTGAAAGCAAACTGGTGGTGCTTATTTGGGTGACATTTAGTAATTGAACAGTAACAGACTAAAAGCTAATTATGAAATAACAATGACTGGTTTATTCATATGCAACGCCAACATTTCGACGATAGTACTCTTTTATAGAGCTTCTTTAAGTGGCGTTGCATGTTTAAAAAAATCCAGTAATTGTTAGTCCATAAATAGTTTTTATTGTGCAAATTGGCATGGAAGAAATCCAACGCTAAAATTAAAATATGTTTATTGTATCATGTCTCGCCATCGGATTAAAATTCAGATCTATATTTTGTTTCGTTTTTATACGCCCACATTTTTATGTGGACGTATATTGTCGTCGCCCCTGTTCGTCCGGACGTCTGTCCGTCCGTCCACAATTTGTTTGTGGACTCTCTACAGGTCACAATTCTTATCCGATTTTGACGAAACTTGAAATATAGGTTTATCCCCAAAAGATCTCGGCTGCTTTCGATATTGGCATGTATCGGATGAACACTTCGTGGATTATGGCCCCTGATTGTACGAAAAATCACGTTTTTAGCTTGTGGACCCTATAGAGGTCGCAATTTTGAACCGATTTTAATGAAACTTGACATGCATGTTTATAACCCAAAGATCTTGGTTCCTTTCGATATTTGCGCCTATCGGAATGTAATTTCCTGAATTATGGCCCCTGATTGTCCGAAAAATCACCCTTTTTAGCTTGTGGTCCCTCTGGAGGTCACAATTATTATCCGATTTAAAAAACCGTTTGATTATATCACCGTTACAACCTAAAAAAGGTTGAGTTCGAATTTCGGGAAAATCGGACGAAAATAGCCATACAAAATGGCCGCCGTTTGTACGCAAATACTGTTAAAAATTGTATATCAAGGTTGCGAACCCTGTAGAAGTCACATTTTTAATTTGATTTTGATGAAACCTGAAATTCATGGTTATAACCCAAAGATCTTGTTTCCTTTCGATATTTGCGCTTATCGGAACGTAACTTCCTGAATTATGGCCCCTGATTATACGTCAAATGGCCTTATTTTAGCTTATGGTCCCTCTGGTGGTCACAATTATTATCCGATTTAATAAAACGGTTGATAATATTACCGTTACACCGTAAGGAAGGTTGAGTTCGAATTTCGGGAAAATCGGACCAAAATTACCATACAAAATGGCCACCGTTTGTACGCGAATACTGTTAAAAAATTGTATATCATGGTTGTGGACCCTGTAGAGGTCACAATTTTAATTCGATTTTGATGAAACTTGAAATGCATGGTTATAACCCAAAGATCTTGGTTCCTTTCGTTATTTGCGCATATCGTATCGTAACTTCCGGAATTATGGTGCCTGAAAAATCGCCTATAGTCCCTCTGGAGGTCACAATTATTATCCGATTTAAAAAAAACGTTTGACTCTATCACCGTTACACCCTACGGAAGGTTGAGTTCGAATTTCGAGAAAATCGGACCATAATTGCCAGAAAAAATGGCCGCCGTTTGTACGCGAACAGTTTAAAAATATGGTATATCAAAGTTGTGGAGCCTGTAGAGGTCACAATTTTAATTCGATTTTGATGAAACCTGAAATGCTTGTTTATAACCTTGCGCATATCAAATTGTAACTTAATGAATTATGGCCTTTGATTGTAGGAAAAATCACTTTCGGTATTGCTTGTTCTCTGTCCATCTCTCAAAAATGTGGGCGTATCCTGCCTGGCAGTGCCAGCCTATCTTTTATACGTTCGATCAGGGATCATACGAGAGGCCTTTGACGCAATAACGCCAGATACTGATTATTCAATCAGCGTTGACGTTTTTAGGAGTTTACCCACAGTTCCGTGCAGAGCACACCAAGGACCAGCCGTATCAGACCGGTTCATTGATTAATTGCTCACACCAACTAGAATGCCAGATCCTCTCGTGAAGACAAGTAAAACGAAAATTTGAACTATAAAAAGCGAAACAAAATACGATCTGTGGTCAGGGGCGGATTGGGGCCGAGAACCGGCCCGGGCTCCCGTGTCGGAGCGGTCCCTTTTACTGACAGCAGAGCCAGGCGGCGGGGGGGGGGGTCCTGGAAATTTTTGAAAAGTGAAATTCATAAAAGCTGCTTTTTGAATTTTGGATTCTGGCGCATCCCTACAGACAAGGTGCAGTTGACTTAATAATTAGTAAATTGTCGGGGGACAGTGTCGGGTGAATCCGATGAAATTTTTGGATGAAATTCAGAATCCCCATTGCAGGATTCCGAATTCTGGCCCACGCCCAGCACACCCGGCCCAGAAAGTCTATTATAGCAGCCCATTCAAGACTCCAGTGATGGCGTGGCGGCCCGTTAAAGCCACCGGTTACATACAACATGATCATCATCGCTCCGTGGCCGGTCCAATACCCCACCCCCTCCCCATATATTGTTCAGCAGAAAAGGTGGGGTTTTTTTTTTAGACGAATTGCACAAAATTATTTTTTTCATTTTGTGTCCGACCGGCCCTTTGGTCGATCGTTCGACCGGCCCTTCGCCGATCTCCCGAAGGCCCAATCCGCCCCTGTCTGTGATTTAATCAGATTACGTCTCTGGAATTATTTATTCTATCCTCTTGTTTTGTTTTATTATCCTGCATGGTCTTATTAGGATTAATCTGCATAGTACAGGGTTAACCCACTCAATAGTTATTCCATACACTAATAAGTTATCTGTAATTTTATCAGTTCTTGGTCGTTTAAGTAAATCGTGGAATAGGCATGTGGAATAACGAATACAGTAAATGCCCAATTGACGTCACAATATCATAACCAAAATGTTATTTCTCACCTGAACAATCTGGAAATGGCATCTGATTTTCTGGTCTCCAAATATTATCATAAGCACAAAAATATTCTTCTGCTGGTGGAATGGCAAAAGCGTAGTCATCCATACAAAATAACTTACATATAACACCCTCTTCGTTCTCAAAACATGTTCTATTACCGTTCACAGGAGGAGGTGGTATTTCACATGGATGTGCTGTTGAATTTATCAAATAGAGAAATTTTATTAATGACTATTAACACATATCTTGAATTAATTAAAGTGCCCACTTCCGCTAGACTGGTGGCCAGTCTTCTCCACACACCAAAAATTGGCCAGTCCTCTCTCTCAAAAAAAAAAAAAAAACGAAAAAAAACCGTAATCTCTAGAGACTGGGCAAATAGAGCTTCATTCTCATCTAGTAGGTCAATCTGCATTATGTAGGCCGTGTGACGTCGTGCACGGGATTACTGCATTTGCACTGGCAAACTGGTGTAGGTGCGAGATGTTTGTTGTGGATAACAGTTATTGTTATTTAGTGATACTTTAACGATCTAAGAATTTTGTTGACGGACAATATGATAATATCTGTCGAATGAACGGATACAACGTATGGGATGAGGTGAATGAACATAAATAATTACACAAGACATCATTATAACAACTTAACGAAGTCAGTTCATGCGTATCGGGACGAAGCCGAATGGCGAATGGAAACAAAAACGTGACATCAGCCCGCAGACGGTTTCAGCATGACTGCTTTGCACTCCATTCGAGACGCATGATTCATGAAGGTAAATATCGAACTTAATTTATCTTAGACATCACATTTACAAATTCGTGTCACGTGACTCGGGGCTTGTTTGACAACTGTCAATCATTCCAAATAAGGAACAACGTAAAACAGGACAAGAAACGCCCATTTTATTGTGAAGCTCGCAAATTGTCCAGTCTCTGGTGCTGGTTACAGGTTTACTCAAATTTTTTTTTTATACAAATGGAAACGAAAGTGTTGGTTTACTAAAAATTACTACTTTTATATAAATCGAAATGTAAAATAAATAGAAGAGACTGGGCCAGTCTACACTTCCGCCTCAAGATTATTTTTACGGAGCTAACTGCTGCCGCTAGTAACATAGATGCTGATTGTGTGTCTGATAAGATGCGCACCATGTGCTTTATAATATATATACGACCATGCGTGCATGTCCCGGTGGAAGCTTGTGTGACCCGGGATTCCTATACACCGGTGGGGATCAAACCCTGGACAGCTTCATGAAATCAATGGAATTCACCAAGACGTAACTGGTTCTATCACGAAATCAATGAAATCCATCAAGAAGTCAGTATATTCGATCATAAAGTCAATGTGGAATCCTCCAAGAAGTCAATAATATACATGTCAGTGAAAACAATAAAGTCGCAAACAAATATCAGTTAGTCAATAACAAATGTTCGCGGAATCGATCAAGAAGTCAGTAACAAATGTCAGTGGAAACAACTAATCAGTCAATTATTTTACAAAGTCGGTGGAATCCTTCAAGAAAACAATAACAAATGTTCATGAAATCCACCTTGTAGTCAATAACAAGTGTCAGTGGAATTGTTTAACAAAGTCGATGGAATACTTCAACAATGCCAATAAAACTGAGATGAGAATAATAAACAATAAAGCAACAACAAATGTCAAAAGTTTTCATCAGGAATACAATAACAAAGGTCAAATAATAATTCTAGATAGAATTATTATTTGACCTTTGTTATTGTATACAATAACATAGTGATATAGAATAACACGTGTCATAAATATTTACAAAAATCATTACTCACGAATAACATTTATTTCTAGTACACAGGTATTGTTGTTGCCACTCTTGTCAGTAGCTGTGTAAGTTACGTTTGTTTTTCCACGTGGGAACCGGCCAGGAGAATGTGATTTAACTATTTGTAGCGTTTCTCCAGAATTATCACTAAATAATGGTTCTTCCCAGGTCACGGTGCCATGTTTGTCTTGTGAAACGACAGCTTTTGGAGAAAAACATTTATCAACTCTCGGAGGCGTGTTGTCTAAGATGAAAGAGAAAAAGTAACATCAACAACGTGGCAAAGACGTCACAAGTGTATTTCCAAAGTATAATATATAGCATACATACATTGTTAAATTTTAAAATGGTGACATGTCTGGTGAAATTCTGTTATTTCTTAGGTAACAAAACATTCTTTTTGCTATTCTTAGCATATTAAAGAAATGGCCGCTTCTAAACAAAATATACTACGGTATTCTATTTACATGTACCTCTATACTACACACAGGTCACAATTCTTTGGAATAAAATGACTGAGTATTATTGACCTGTGATTTAACAGTTCAGTTACTAAATGCCACTAAAATTTTACCTATGACATGTATGTAAACTTTGCATTTGGCTTTGTTTTTATTCCAGTCTTCAGCTATATAGGTAATTGTTGTATAACCGATAGGTAACTTGGCCGGTGGTACCAAGGCAGGGACAGCTATTGTTCTGGGAATAAAACCTGAATTATCCACAGCTAAAGGTATTCCCCAACTAACTTCTGTTTCTGGTTCTTCAGGATCCGCCTCTATAACTAGTTTTGGTGGACATTGTACAAATGGTGGCTTCTCATCTTGAATTACATATAAATTTTATCATAAAATAAAAAGTAATAATTAATTCAATTTTGGAACATCGAATTGTCTAAATATGTTATTTAACTTTGGCACATAGTTTTAAACTTCCACCAGAAAGCAAAATTTAGAAGATCAAAGGATAGGCTAGATAATGTTCTTTACATTGGTAGAGCTGCTTTACTCAGGACATGAGCAAGCTATATTAACAGATCTCTCAAACACGTCCACATTCTCTGCGATATGCGTGCATATAATTTTGACAACGTTCAAACCACATCTACAGGACAGTCGTCATCTGTCTTTTGAAATGATGCTTACAGAATAATTTACTCTTATTTTTGTCTTGGTAATGACACATCGGGAGTGAAGCATTTTATGGAATATCTAGTACAGTTACCACTGCATCATGGACTGCTTCAACCCTTCACATTCTTAGATGAGAACTTACCAATGCACTGATTAGGTTGATTACCAGGTGGTACCCAGTTACCATCAGGTGTACACTGTTTAGTATGTGAGCCATATAAAGTATATTGTGATGAACAGGACATCTGACAAGTTGTACCAAATAACACCTCACCTTCTGTACAACTAGATGGACTTACAGTACCCTCTCGAAGTGGTAATAACGGCTGACAAGTTATTTCTGAAAAACAGTAAACAACCTCTGAATGAATGAAATTTCTTACTTTTATGTACCAAAGTTTGTTAATGACAACAGCTGAGTTCCAGTTGTCATCGTGCGGGACCTTGGTTTTTGCTCCATCCCAACGAATAGGCGCTATTCACTGCTAGTTCTGCACCACGCTGGAAAACATATTAGACACTTTCTCAGCCAAGGTTAGTTAATCATCGCCTTATTCGCTGAGCCACTATGTAAACTTGATTATAGACTGTGTATTATAACCAGGTGGTATGGCACAACATGGGAATTATAAAGTCCTGTGTGTCATTTTTTGTTCGATAAATAGAAATGTCATGGATATTTTATGTCTATATGTTGAATACCTCGACATCGTGTTGTTATTCCAGTCCACACAGCTATAGCCAGACATGTTCTCTTTCTAGATCCAACCAGTTTGAAACCATTATCACAGGTAAAACGACATTCAGTAGCATAATTAAAATCATCTCGACTACAGATCATGTGACCGTGCTTAGGAGTTGGCAGAGGAGGACAACTCTTCACTGAAATACAGGGATATTCAATATTCAAAGGAGATAAATAGTTGAGATTAATGATCTATATATAAACGTTGCAATCAACTTTAAAACGATTTAATATTTACATTATTCATCATTATGTACCACTGTTTCAGTGATATGCATAGTGATGAGTTATATGTACACTTACTCTATAGGGATATTACTGAAGGCCAAAATAAGAGTCAGTGTTAAAATAAGATCTAACTCTCAATATCTAAAATGGAATGTACCTATGTATAAGTTTGACAATAGAAGCTATACGAACAGAAATAAGACGTCGTACATACTGATACATTTTGTAGTTGTCCCAGACCATTTGCTATCTTCTTGGCAGATTCTTAGACTACTTCCTCGTAATTCATATCCTGGTCGACATCTTAATCCACATGCAGCATTAAACACGTTATTACACTTATTGTTAACAAAATAACCATTAGTTGGTGGGTCTAACATAGAACATCTGTAGGCTATAAAAGAAAGTATGTACGATATTTCTGGATCTTCATTGAAGGCTTATAATATGGCATCCTCGTCTTTTTTGTAAAACTTATATACAAAGAAATGAATAAGGGCTATTATAGGTAGGGGGATGTTTTTACGACGTCATTAATCCTGATGCAAAATAAATAGGAACCAAGAACCGATCCTTGCGCTATACCAAATTATTTTCGGTTTTAAAGATGAGAGAATCGTCAATAACTGATCTATGAGTCTTACTTTGAATCAAATAAAGGGGATTCGGATAAGAAGAAGAAGAAGAAAAGGAGTTACCGGAGCATTCAGTATCGGATATTTGTTGGTAACCCTTTCTACATTTACACTCTGATGCATTAGGAGCACCTAGTCCGGTTATCTGGCTTTCGTCAGGGCATGGAGTACATGATGTAACATCACCAGCACCGGTGAAATTTTTATATGTTTTTGCTGGACAAGCTGAAAAAATTAACATTGATACCATAATTGACATATAATTGAAATATCAGTATTGGTCAATGAATAAAGTATTCAAAATATTTTGTGTTAAGATAATCATTTTCGTTCCAAGAGGAACACGGATAGTTCAAAATCACATATGAATTTAAAGATAAAAACAGTGATTTGGCGAACCAGTCGAATGGGAAACTCTTGGCCATGAAGCTTTCATCTATCCAGTAGCATTCTGTTTCTGAGATTCAAGTTAAAATCTTTGTTCCCTTAGTTATATTATGTGACCATTTTGCACGAAGCGCATTCTCTGGAGCGCCTGCTTTCACTTCTCATTTGGGGACTTTTGCATTAGTTGTACAACATATTTCAGTAAGGAATTATAATATAAACTCCCTCTATCAACAATGGTCAAATAGAAATGGACATTATATTAGTTATTGATTTAATAAGATGGAATTATTTCTTCTTATTGGTGTCATATTTAGAGTGACTTTTCATGTAGGTCTATGTTAAATATTTCTGTAACACTATCAAATTATATTTTTGACGTCTAATATTATCAAAATGATCGATCCTCCAATACATTTAATTTCCTTTCCTATATTGTATCGCTTGTATAATATAAAAGGTATTATTAGTAACAGGTAATTATTACTTTTAAACGTAGCTGGATAGTTTGTCATCGACTTCCATCATCAACGAATAATCATTGATTACAGATTACAACCCCACTCCCCCGCGCCCAAACCCACGACCCAACCCGCGCACGCACATGCCTATGAGGTTGATAAATCTATTTTAAAATGCACACTTTTAAAACCGATTTTTAAATCCTTGCATTAGACCACTATACACAAAACCCACAGTAATTGGACAGTTTGTCAGCAATTTCCATCACCAACGAATAATCATTTATTAAAGATAATAAATCTTTGCACAATAATACAGCATATTCCTGATGACACGAGAAATCCCTCTCTACCTCTAATCAAACGAAACACTGTGCGGGGTATGTAATACAGGCGTACAAGGAGAGTTGAATAGTTAATTTCCATGGTGTGCGCATAGATTTTTGCCCGATTGATTGTACACGTGCCTTTTAAGTTTGCGTTGGTCACTGTGTTCGGATGTTTTGTCGCTCTAATTATTATATTATAGATAACGTTTAAGATGCATCGACATAGATACGCTTTTAAAGGATTAACTATGATGAGTTTTATGACTCACATACGTCATAATGGAACATTCTTGTAAGCAGAAGTTAAATGAGAATGATAGATTAATACAAAATATAAGTTATAATCAGTGACGAATATACCATCCCCATTCAAATAATTCAAATATTTGCCTAAAATTTGTTGAAAATAATGACTGGTCAGGTAGCATGAGTTATTTTAAAGAAGCCAAGTAAAGTTAAATAAAGTTAACTCAATATATTGAGTAAATATCATCCAGTCTTCGACACAGAAAGTTACATGAAACGAATCTGTGAACGAGGCCAGACATACCGCATGCTGAAGAATACTACCGGTATAGACTGGAATAACCAGATGCCAAAGACTGTTATTCAATTCAGACTCTTCGCATATATCGCTGAACATAACTGATTAGACATTAGAGCAAAACCAGAAACGATTAAATGTAAATCAGTTTATACATTCATATTACATCAAACTGATCCCGCTGTGGATATTCGCTTGGCCGCTACAATCACTGATAAGCATGACATGGACGAGGCTTAATAAGTACGGCATATTAACTTTTTTACTCCGACAAATTAAATTCTCAGACATTTTTTTGAGGAAACATAAAAATAAATAAAGACGTTTGAAGTAATTGAAGTTAAAAAATATTTCCTATTAAGTGTAAATGGGTATTAAAATGAGTAAAATGCGTCATTTTGCCCGAAGCAGTTAGGTGTTAAGTAAACATTGCACGAGCCGTTGAGCCAATGACTGCAGTCAACGCACCAAACTGATCCCGCAGTGAATATTCGCTTGGCTGCTACAATCACTGATAAGCATGACATCGACGAGGCTTAATGAGTACGGCATATTAACTTTTTTACTCCGACAAATTAAATTCTCAAACATTTTTTTGAGGTAAAAGAAAAATAAATAAAGATGTTTGAAGTATTTGTGGTTCAAAAATATTTCCTATTTAGTGTAAATGGGCATTAAAATGAGTAAAATGCATTATTTTGTCTGAAGCAGTTAGGTGTTAAGTAAACATTGCACGAGCCGTTGAGCCAATGACTACGAGCCGTGCAGTCAACGCACGTGTTTTGGACAGCCATCCGTTACAGGGATAATTCGTAAGTTATTCTCTGTGAAACAGGTAGTCAACGCACGTGCTGTGGACACTATCTGTTACGTGTCCTTGCCTTTAAAGCAATAATAATAAAATTTATGCATATAGATTTGATCAATATAAAGGCTTTTAACGCCACACATACGTGCACAGCCTGTTTTTCCATTGCCATGACCATAGTAACCAGGTTGACATAAGCATTCGTATTTTCCTGTGTGGGTTCCGCACATACAATCAGCTCTTGGGTGGCAACAGTCCTTTCCTTCCTTACATATACTAAAACAACTAGACTTCTTTTGTAGAATATATGACCCTGAGTGTAAATCTGAAATCAATATAGATGTCATAGTTTATCTTGAAAACATTAAATACCATTAATAAATATGTCAATTATGATAAACATGTTTTCGTATTTAAAAGTACATTGTATGAGGGAAAGACAATTGACCTAATATTTTAAGATTATACCGCCGTTAATTTAGATCTGTCTGTCTTCTTCAGATGTTGCTCATGGGCGGATCCAGGATTTTCAGAAAGAGGGGGCGTGCTGCCCCAGCTTGGGAGTGCGAAGCCCGGGACCGTAATTTTTGAATGTAAAAAATGACCACAAGGACTAATGTCGTACTAGTACTGTAAATTACGATTTCCAACCTAAACTATTTGCGTTCTCCTTTCTTGCGAGAATATATAGAGCGAAAAATTGTTCGACACCTCAAAAAATAGAGGGGGCGTGCGCCGGGTGCGCCCCCCACTGGATCCGCGCCTGTTGCTTTCTGTCTAATGTGCACTAGGTACCGACATAAATACCCACAGGCTGCATAAGGTTTCAGCACACGAAAGTGTCATGACATAAAATACGTAACCATGTGTTTTTCTATAGCACGCCAGGGTGGAAATGAAATGAAATGGGGTCTAACGTCCTACTCCTCTGCACCTAACCTGGGCTAATGGAAGACGGGCATACGCCATACAGTGTGCTATACCGAATTCCAACTGCCAAAGGATCTTTTACGTGCACGCCAATGTGTACACGGGACCTCGGTTTTTCGTCCCATTCGAACGACTAGACAGCTGTCCCTGTCTGGCCCTCCGTTCTGCATCTAAACAATTAAATATAGGAAAATATACTATTCTATAGTTTTCTAACCATACCTTCGTGCAAGGCTCTACGGGCTAAAGCTTCAAATTCTTCAAAACTGTCTAATATATAACACGTTTCATTCCTGGGTTCCGACGCCATATCAAACAATTCTCTAACATTACCATTTCTGATACCAAATGTAAATATTTTTACTCCCATTTCTCTCAGGATATTGGCTTCCGGTCTGGGATCCCCACCATTTGAAAAACCATCAGTGATCAGAAATATTGCCTTGGCCGCTTCCTTCCGAGCAGCTCTGAGAACATTCTTTAAAAAAATCGTGAAAAATATTTTTTAAAAATCCTCTCCTCTAAAATGAACATATTTGGAATTGTAAAACATTTAGTAATGCCCAGTGCCAATGCCATATTAAGAAAAATTTCGAGGAAAATACCTGTGTCCGGGTACATGTATGTTATATAGTTGCGTTAATCATTACCATAACAGAATGTATCAAAAAGTTGGTTTCCAAAACGCACAGCGATCAATCTGAAACATGGAGTACTTAAAGATGCATTATGGGAGATTAGATAATGTAAAGGCGATTTGTTGAAAATTTCAGTCAAATTTCCACATGGTCTCGATTATTATTACTAAAGTCCGTACGATAAAAAGCATTATTAATTATCAATGAGCGTTATATGTAGCATACATGATTGTAATCCACTCAATATCGAAGGAAATCGATGCCATCAAGAGTTGATTATGGTCTGAATAAGTTAATTAATGTCTAATTAATAATATAGATAAAATTTCCGGCCTAAAGAAAGACCTGTAAAAGGCAGATTTAGCTCTCGCATAATGCATGTTGGAAATGCTACTATCTTAAACCATAATATAATTCATTTTTAACGTGGATACGCTTTTATTAAAATATGTAATATAATGTTAATCCTGTGTTATTCCCCGCTGCCTTGAACGCATCCAAGACTTGCGTAAGAAAAGCAATCATTTCAGATTAAATAAAATAAATGAAATACAATGAAATAAATGAGCTAAATCTGCCTATTACAGTTCTTTCTTCGAGCCTTAAATGTTATATAAATCATTAATTAGACATTTATTGACATGACAAGTCCATAATCAACTCTCAATGCCATCGGATAACCCCGGTTCAACCATTTAATGATGTAATTCAAAACTGCGGAACGTGGGGCTAAGACTTGCATGACCTGTAACCTACGCTGGTTACGATCATCCAAACATCTTGTCAAAACGACAACCATTAGAAATTTCGCTCAAAATAAACAAATTTGAATGAAATTTTCAAAAGTTTCATTTTTCGTTTTCTATTTTTGAAATATTATAGCTAGTAAGATCCGCTCTCTGTCTAAATCTTCTATAATTCCCCTTTAAGAATAAAGTTAAATCAAAAATATCAAAATTGGGCCTTTTGCAACTTTAGGGTTTCGCGATATGCGGCAAAAAAAAAAAATAAATATATAATTTAACAGATTTAATTCTATTCTCATATTAAATAATTCTATCATGTTTGTATTAGGCCAACATTCTGTATTTTCGTCAATATAGTTACACGTAATCCATCAAGTGCTATCACACATTCTAGAGAAATATTTCTTTTTGCATGATTTAGGTTGAAAAGAACCATTTGCTAGCCATGTGAGAGAGAGATTTAGATGTATATTATTATTGCGATAACTTGTAATTTAATATATCAAATACCACGTGTTGACGTTCCGCCATATTATAGGTCGCCAGGTCAGTGGCATAAGGAAATGTAAATTTATTTACATAGATCTAACTTGCATGTGTTATCTATTTAGCATTTACTGAAAACGAACAGCGATTCTAACAATTTATAGAAGAAAAATACATGAGATTGCGTTTCATGTTAAACTATTTAATGGTTGTTTTAATGGACTGTAAAATAGATCCTGGCATTCCTCTCCACTTACTTGACCGATTTAATGTTTAAACATGTATATTTATATATTACGTGCTAGATTTTGGAATGGTATTCTATCTTTATGGCTATATGTGGGGAAAATGATGACCGTATTTGTATCGCTGGTCCACTGATAATCTCGATATATTTCATATTTCAAAAACATAATGTAAATAATATTAGTCTCTTACATATTTGTTTAAATTGAAGTAGCCTAGCTAAGTCTCTAACTCAAAATCATCCAAAATCTTCGACTTTGAAAACACGAATTATTTGTCAATTCAAATCAACATGGAAGCTGTGATCTTACCGTGAAAAGATGGGCTTCTGAAATCCAATATTTAAGGCAAAATAAACATTTAACATTGGTACGATTCGTGTACCATAATGCGTTCAAGTCCCAGTTCTAGCAAGAGACTCGGGGAACGAGGCTAAACACATTGCACCAAATCAAACGGCCCATGTAGACTGAAATGACCAGACACTAGAAATTTGCATTTGATGAGACTGCTGGCTTATTTCACGGAACATAACTGATTTGAAATTAGGGTAAAACGGAAACCATTGAATGTAAATTAGTTTATATACATTTATATTACAGTATTACATGCGTTGCGACCCACTTGTGTCAATTTCTAGGTCCCAAATGTTAGCGATTTAGCTCCTTTAAGTTGATACACTTTACCTAATTCTTAAGGAAGTAGATGTGTTCTATTTGTCAGTAATACATTTTCAAAAAGCAACATTAGATATGATAAACAATTAATATTATTATATATTAATACATTTTACCTTGGCTTCAATAAAGGCTCCTAATGTGTATGTTCCACCACCGATGTAACGTATTTTGGGCATTTCCTCCACAAGAAGGCCGCATTTTTGGTTACTCTCTTTTGGAATTGTCAAATGATCAACATGTCGAATAACTTTACCACGAGAAGAAAATGTAATCACAGAAACTCGTGTGGCATTAACATCCACCGTAAAATCCGCCAATAACTTTCTCACAAATTTTAATTCATCAAAAAAATTAGTGGCACCAACACTAGCCGAACTATCCACAAGAAACACTAATTCTACTTTCCGATTTTCCGTATCTCTTAATGCTTGCACGTGCCTTTTTAAAATGGATCCCAGAGTTTCCACTTTGGCTTTGTTTAAGCTCAAGGGTCTAAACAATGAGTTATAATAATCCATCACACCTACAGCATGGCAACATAAATGACACAAGATTAACAAACGGAGAATCTGGAGCGGATTTCGAACCCGTGCCATCTTGCGATGTTCCGCTTCCAGCTTTGTACCAAAATGGCACAGCACACACTAAAATATCTCAATAGATAGAGATCGGATAAAATATTTAAACCGCCATTTTGTCCTTTTCTCGTATTTCCCCAAATTTATATTATTATGTTACCATTTAGCCCATACTGTTGGTGGTATATATGTTATCATTTATAATATATACTGTACTTATCAGTATACAAAAACCAAGAGCCTTCACGTTTGATCAGATATACGACTTAATCCAAAACAGCTGGTGAACTTTAATCTGTTTTAAATCACTTTCAGGAACATTTCAGAGCTTATATTCCATACTTTTGTAATCTATCCAAATATCGGTGTGTTGCCCTTTCGTTTGTCGACTTCAATGCATTCAAGTTAATTCCGTTTTTTTTAAAGAAAATCCAGGAAAATGTTTAAGAACAAAACCGTCTGTCTAAAACTACACAACTGTTCTAAATATACATACATAAACGTAGACGGGGTGCAAAAAGAGGACCTTTTCCGCCAAGTTTGTGTTAAAATGTGTTGAGAATGTGTTTGCGCTGTGACCAATCTGTAAAAGCCATATCTTGGCGATTAAGTACATGTATAAACATATATCTCATGTTTCAGATAGTACAAAATAGGACGGTATCTTTTGCATCAACAAAACAAACATGCTGCTTGCTGACACACTTTACCAGATGTGCACCCTGCAAGCAGCCCCGGAATAACAAAATAAGCCCGCGCTTAGGGTACCGAGGCCGGGGGTATAGTGGGAGCAACACGTTTCCATTAACTTGCAATCTAATGAAAATATCCAGGATTTTGCTTACAAGAAATGAAAAGACATGGGGTTTAACGTCGTTATTTCTGCCTAAACTAGCTAACGAGGACGGGCGTACGGCATACAGTGTGCTATCAGTGAAATTTTGCCCGGGCAGTGGCGCTACGGCCTACTGTTATATCGAATTCCAGCTGCCAAGGGATCTTTTACGTGCACGCTAATGTGTACACGTAAAAATTCAGCAGCATACATACAGGTTTTATTTCATTTCGGAAAGAAAGAAGGGTATTTTACCACTCAATATCGTTTTTATTTTTGAATTACGGGGCAAAGGTCTCAGTCCGATCTTGACAGCAAACGTTGTCTTGCTCACTTGTCGCCAAGACAGTTCGGGGTAGTTCAGACGACTGCATCGGATAAGATCGTTTAAATTAAAGGCCTCGATAATCGGAGTTGTTTTTTTGTTTTTTTTTTTTTACATTTCAAAACCATTTCACCCAAATCTTCAGGATTACACCTTTTGAGGTGAATATAATATTTTTTAATCATAACACAGGTATTTTAATCCTGTACAAGTGTTGGAAATCTATGAATATCTCTACCTTGAATTCTACGAATGGAATTACGCAGATAATGTGATATATAAACATTATTCACATGTGGAGCTTAAATATTTTTTCTAAGACACAAATTAAAGACGTATGTTTGGTTGCTAGAGTAAACAGATGTTGTATATATATATACGTCTTTAGATTAACAAGTTTATTTACATAAGCTAGATATGATCATGTGTGTTTATCTGTAACATATTGGCCAATGATAGACCTCCCCTGTCCTTTGTTCCACACACACGACTAGTATATAAAATAACCCTGCTCTTGGTTTTATTCAGTTTAAAACTATGAATATTCTAAAATCAAAAATGTCGCGGAGGTGGAAGCGACTCGAATAAAAAATACAGTATCGATTACGAATATTTTGTTTTCATATTGTACCGATACTATAACAGGTGAGAATATATTTATCACTTTGTTCATGGACTTTTATTGAATCTCCCAGCCATTCAATATGTCTATAAAATTTTAATTTGGTATTGTATGGGGGCGTTGTGGTTTTTATCCACATATCTGACTTCCAGATCCGAAACGGAAACCAAGTCAAACCTCGAAATGGGATTTGATTAATTATTGTCTAATGAATCGGAATTCTATTATTTACATTCAGGAATATTCACGGATGTGACTTTCCATCCGTGAGTTCAACCTTCTGTACTCATAATGAGGAATTGGAAAAAAAATAAGACGAGCAGGAATTTTAAAATAAGTACAGTTAGTTTGAAAAACATGTTATGGCATGTTTAACAACTACAAGTACAAGTTTACAACAATGCAAGTAAAAAATCTGCAAATAATTGAATGAGCACAGCAGGGTTTAATATATTTAATGACTTACTGAACGATTACAAGAATGGGAGCCGCGATGGTTCAGTGAGTAAGGTCTTAACTCGCTAACCTGGAGGTCCCATATTCGATCCCACTGTTTTCCGATGTGGGTCGACTTATTCAGTGGTACAGGCAAGAGGGGTTGAAAGTTACAGAGTCTACTTGTTCCAATTGGATACTAAACGGATGTATACGTTTGTGCGCCCATGTAAATGAAAACTAAAAATTAGAAATAAGAACAGGCCATTAAAGCCCATTGTATTGTATTTAGATCACAAAGAGTTTGGCAGACCGACCAACGTAAGAACGTCAATAGTGAGGGCATAGCCGTATTTAGATTCGATGGTATTCACTTCAATCATACACACCCAATATATAAATAAATAGGAACTTTTGAATTGATTTCGACAGAAATACATGGTAAGAATTTGTCATTTTTATTGAAGGTAAATTCTAGCATTGTTTTTATTTTAGTCTAATCACCACTACGAAAAACAATAAATTAGTTGAAAGGGCCAATCCCGATAATATTTTGGAGAATAAAACTGCTTAATTTGTGTTAAAATCCCTTAAAATTCTCTACCTTACAGCCGAACATCTAATTCAACAATATGTGATATGTTTTCAAACAACTGAAACCCTTCAGTCTTGTAATGGAAATGGAGACCAGGGTAAAAACCTGTATTATGCGGTGTCTGCTGGATAAAACCAGACTTTTATTTTATCGAAATAATGTGTAGGTGAAATTTACCTTTACATGGGCCATTCATTGTATACATCTCCAAAGGAACGATAAAACTGACCAGAAATCATAAAAGGGTTACGTGTCCGGATAAGCAATTTTGAATTTCACGTCCAAATGAATCAATTTGAGCTGGAATTTTGAGTCAGTTACATACACCATTCCTCTATATTTTGGCACTTAAATTTCAAACACTCATACTTTTATTTTTGAGACTGTTAAAATCAGGATGACCTCTTTAACTTTGTTTTTATGTCATATGCATAACAGTTATATTATCATTATGCTGACTGCATAAATGTCGGTGAGCCTATCCTAAATGATTTTCATCGTTATTTTTAAATTCAAATCCGGGATCAACGTTCAAATTATTCAAGGAAAATCTTGACGAATTTTACATAACTGGGCCAAACGGATTCCAAATGTAATTTTAAAATACAAATCATTGCTATGGGCGATCTGTAAGTTTCGAGAACAACCAGTTATTGTTAGTTGCTGATATTTATCGACACATGGATTCTAAATAGCATTTTTATGTATCTACTACAAACATATAATGCATATGCTTCGAATAAACCAAATAAATAGTATTTGAATTGATGGCGTATGTGAAGTTTTCAGAAGGGTCACCTTTTGATTTAGTCTTCCATATTTGCGAACACGTTCCAGATGAACCATGGGAAACTAGAATCTGTAGTGTGTAGGCCTAACCTGTTTTCACATGTAAAGTTGGTGGTAGGCCCTAGTTGGAGGACCAGAAACATTATGCGTTGATACTGTCCAAATAACAAATTATAAATATTATTTCTAAATCTATAAAACCCATACAAATGCTTGCATGCATCAAAGATTAATTGTCGCCGAAACCCCGAATTTGAGTAGATATCAAATTGCCGTCTAAAAATATTCAGTACACACAATACTGCACTGATTTCTCGTTACCGTATTTTGGTTTCCATCGTGGTTACTCCTGCATTATTGTACGCGAGAATAAACTCGATCGTTTACCCTTTTAGTTTATTTAATCCTTCACCAATACAAAATATGACAGCTTTCATGAAATAAACTGTATAAAATCCTATGGAAATATATTTATCAAAACCGATGACGAATAGTCAGTCAGTAGATCATACCATATAACCGACGAAATGCCGAGCTATTTTATCTACTGCAGACCAAAACTTGCCGAATAGTTGATAATTCGAAAGATCGATAGTTCGACAAATCAATTACGAACCACAATTATCATTAAGACAAAGAACAATGAAAATAATTATTTAGAATGAAATATGTATAAATGTATTTATCACAGATGTATATCGAATCTATTTACAGGAAACAAAAATATACAATATAAGAGCATGGTAAAATGAACAAACCCCACTCACAAACCCTTCATTTCAATCTCCTTTGCACAGTTTAATAGACGGGAGATTATTTACCGTTGATATTTTGATCAATTTGAGAATATTTTTGCGAAGATTAAGACCTTGCAACTGAAAGCAACTGGCGTTTCGGCAACTGGGAGCAACTGAAAGCAACTGAATGCAACTGAAAAATGTCGATCTGAGCGCCTCTTAGAACTAGTTGCAGTCAGTTGCACATGTTCAACTTTCTGCAGTCCGCTGCAACTAGTTGCAGTCGACATGACTTTTCTGACAAAATTATTTATTGTCCGAAAAGTGAAAATAGCCTACTATCGACAAGGTTTATAATGTACACACCATTTACTGTGCACTCGTTTTAAGACCACCACGGCTTATACGACACCAAATTGTTGAATTTAGTGACCGTTTGTTTAGCAAGTATTCACCAAGTCAATCTTTTATTATCTAATATATCAATATGTGTCAGAAAACTCTCCGATATCGTACATTTTAAATCCTGGCATTGGCTCTAAGGATGAAGGTTCGTCTATTAACGAGACAGAATTAAGAATACACAACCTTTCTTCCTTGCTTGTCTTTTTGTCTTTTGTTTTGTCTCTCCTGAACTGAAAATTTATTGAACGACAGTTACTGACACGTAAACATGTCAAAGCACACCTCACAACACGACTTGTCTGGGTTCTGTAGATTTCATATCCGACAATACCTTTATTTTTGGTTTTCTGGGCACTGATCTTTTTATTTCTCATTTTCTTCCTTTTACCGTTTCGACCATTGTTCTTTTTCGCAACTGAAAAGAATACAAAACATGACACAATTATTTTATTTCCTATTGCAAAGATCATATCAAATTACCATGTAACACACCAATTTATTTCAGACTAAGTAAATCGAAATCAACCAACTCTACATTCTTCTATACATTCAGATAATACGTTAATATCAGTGTACTCGTTCATAAACAATAGAGACTTTTGGTAAGCGGATTTTTTCCTATCACTAGAGACTTTTGGCAAGTGGAATTTTCCGCATCCGTATCACGTATCCGTATCGCCACGTGGTACGTTGCGTCAAGGTAGTTTTAGAGCTTTGGCAGATTTTCGCGGCGTGTACATATGGGTAACTGGGCTAGCTTAGTTCTATTTACAGCATGATGTCAGTTATCTACCAAGATCTTCAGTACTAGTTAAGTGTCTACTATAACACAACATTTCAGCGTCTAAAAGTAGCAAAAAGTATGGTAAAAAGACGACGATGTTATATGGACCTTTTCCGTATGAAAGCTGTTCGATACGTGCTGCCGTATCCGTGTGCCGTTTCACGTATGAGAAATACACAAGCATTGTTGACGTCACACACAAAATCGATACGGATACGCGATACGGACCAGAAATTTACGCTTGCCAAAAGTCTCTAGTATCACGTATACGTATCCGTAAACGTGATACCTTGCGTCAGTGTAGTTTAAGAGTTTGGGCAGATTTTCGCATCGCGTCGGTCGCTGAGTTGAGCTTTGTGATAGCAGAATATATCTACCAAGATCAATATCAGTATTATAGTTAAAGTGCCTAGCCTACTATTTCCCAGGTGAGTGGAGTCACTCGACAGTCGTTGAGCTATTTAAAAAAAAATAATGTCGAATCTTATTAAAAAAATTTCGACTTCGACTGCAATATTAGGTCTCACTATGTATCATTTCAAAAAGTTTGTACCCCTTTACCATAGAACCATTACAAATTGGAAGGGTCCGACCTCCATAAATTTTGCACGAACATGTAGTCGATCAACCAGCATTCAGGCAGACAGGGAAAGCATGAAAATTCAAAAATGATGATTAAATTTCAGTCTTTGTCATTGTTAAAGCCACATCAAATATACACCTTAGGATACAGATAGATTCATAAAAACGCTATGATGTAACATTGCAGCGTCTAAAAGTAACAAAAAAAGCCGGTAAAAAGGCAACAATGTTATTCGGAATTTTTCCGTATGAAAGCTGTTCGATACATCCTGCCGTATCCGTGCGGCATATCACGTATGAGAAATACACACATTGATAACGTCACACGCAAAATTCATACGGATACGCGATACGGACCAGGAATTTACGCTTGCCAAAAGTCTCTAATGAATAAATATGCACGCACCGGGTTAATGAACCATACGCCATACAGTTTACTATGTGTGAAATTTTTCCCGGCCAGTAAAACAAATTCAACTGTCAGGGGTTCTTTTACGTGCACAAAAACGTGTACATGGGCCTTCGGCTTTTTTGTCCAATCCGAACGACTAGGTGCTGCCCCTGGCCAGCCTCTCTGCCCTGCACCACTGACAAGGATAAACTTCCCTGGAAAATTCCGAGGAACTTTCTCGGTCAACATCGGGATCGAATCCCAAGCGTTACTGGGTCACTGTGACTCTCGATCAACGACAAATATAGGCTTTTCATTGTAATCTCTTCAATATAGTTAGAGCTACACAAAATCACTGAACTTCAAATGCGTTCACGTGCTCTGTTTGATAGCTAATGACAATAAAACTACACACACATATTAACAAATCGCGCTTAATTGCAAAAATATGATTTTGGATCAGTTACACTCGTCTCGAACCGACCAAGTTAGTTAAATGGTTTCTCTTTCCTCAAAGTGTGGTATATTTGGTCCTAAATAACCCCAATAATACAGACTAAGACCAACACATGTTGTTCAATGATGGCGGCTTTATTCCAACTGCATGATCACAGCAGACGTGTAACTAATGACAATGCATGTACACATGCGCGTGATGCAACACTGTAAATAGGGACTATTGGTCCTAAATAACCCCAATAATACAGACTAAGACCAACACATGTTGTTCAATGATGGCGGCTTTATTCCAACTGCATGATCACAGCAGACGTGTAACTAATGACAATGCATGTACACATGCGCGTGATGCAACACTGTAAATCGGGACTATACGTGATGCACAATATACTACACTTCCTCCCCCTTTAAATAAGTGTCAATATACAATTTAACTAAATTGATACTGTATACTTTAAAGTTTTTTTTGTTAGTATCATTTAGTGTTTCCTTTAGACCTGCAAAACAAAAGAACACATTGAAAACTTATTATCATTACATAGTCCTATAAAACACATTCAAACATTAAGTTCATAGATTCAATTTCTGTGGACTACGTCTTGGTCTTGAAGATCGTCTTGGTTCGGCTATTGCTGCATTAGGTTGTCGATGTTCAACATTACCATTCGGTCGATTAATATCTGGAACATGCCACATGTAATCATCAGTTTTGTTACGTTTCGGCGCATCAGTTTTAGTTGTAACCATTTCTGGAATTTTACAATCGATTGCATGTGACGGTAACAAATGATCAACATGAACATATCTGATTTTACCAAAAACTCTAACTAAAAAAGTTTGTAACCCTAGTTTTCTTGTAATCTTGGCAGGAATCCATTTTACTACTCCTTCGCGATTATTTTTAACGTAGACGAGTTGTCCTGCTTGAAACTCGCGATTTTTAACTTTAACATCGTGCGCTTTAATTTGACTTTCTTGTTTAGTCTCAACTGTTTTCTGCATGACTGGTTTTAACATACTAAATCTTGTTCTCAGTTGTCTCTTAAGAAACAGTTCGGCTGGAGGCACTCCAGTAACACTGTGTGGAGTAACTCTATACATTAATAAAAAGTTATCTAACTTTCGTTTTAACGATTCATTTGTATTAGTATTACTCTGTAGTACTTGTTTTAACAAGGACTGTTTTATCGTTTGCACAGAACGTTCTGCGGCACCATTTGATGCGGGATGGTACGGTGGGGTACATATGTGACGAATACCATTATTCATCATAAACTGTTCGAATTCTGCACTTTTAAACTGCGGACCGTTGTCCGACACAACGTCTTCTGGAATACCGTAAGACGAAAACAGAGCACGTAATACTTCTATCGTTCTAGCAGATGTTGTTGAAGGCATATTAAAAACTTCTAACCATTTAGAATGACTATCAATTACTATTAAGTAATTCTGTTTCTGAAATTCTGCATAATCAATATGTAAACGTTGCCAAATACGGCTTGGCCATTTCCATGGTAACAATGGTGATGACGGAGGGCTTTTACGTACAGATAAACAAACTTGACAACCGCGAACCTTTTTCTCTATATCGTCGTCAAGATTAGGCCACCATAAATAACTGCGTGCGAGAGATTTCATACGGCACATTCCAGGATGTACTTCGTGTAAATGATCTAAAAGTCTCTGCTGAAACTTGCCAGGGATTATAACACGCATACCCCACAGAATACAGTTCTGATCGGTACTAAGTTCATTTCTGCGAATGAAATAGGGCTTTAACTCAGGGTCTTCTATAAAACTAGGCCATCCAGTTTTAACATACTCTAAAACTTTACACATGAGTCTGTCCTTTCGTGTAGCCTCACTAATTTGATGACTGTTTATCGGTAATTCATTTACATACGAAAAATAAAATAAGTCCGACTCCAATGAATCGTCCTGAACAACCTCCAATGGATTACGCGAAAGTGCGTCTGCATTACCGTGTTCAACGGATGATCTGTAAACGATTTGATATTGATATGCTGACAAAATTAATGCCCATCTTTGTAAGCGCGCAGCTGCAAGAGTAGGTACAGCTGTATAAGGACCTAAAATAGTCGTAAGCGGTTTATGATCAGTCTCCAATATAAACGTCCGGCCATAAAGATATTGATGAAACTTCTTTATGCCATAAATAATTGAAAGAGCTTCTTTTTCCAGTTGTGAATAATTTCTTTCACTCGGATTTAAAGTTCTTGATGCAAAAGCAATTGGTTGCTCGTTGCCTTCTTTATCAACATGCGAAATGACACTACCTAGCCCATACGATGACGCATCGCAAGCGATTTTAAGAGGTTTATTCACGTCATAATGCACTAACATTTTGCTATCTGTCAACTTTTGTTTACAAATCATAAAAGCTTTATCGCATTCCTTTGACCACAACCAAGGAGTATCTTTTTGCAAAAGTTCATGCAAGGGGTTTAGCATGGTTGATAAGTTAGGAAGAAATTTCCCATAATAGTTAAGAAGTCCAAGAAATGACTTTAACTCTGAAACGTTTGTAGGCACTGGCGCGTTATTAATCGCCTCAACTTTTTCAGAAAGTGGATGAATACCATTACTATCCACTTTGTAACCTAAATAGTTCACACTAGGTTGCATGAAAACACACTTAGAAAGTTTAAGTCTAACACCAAACTTTTCTAGCCTTTGAAGAACCATTTCAACACGATCTAAATGTTGTTCCGTCGTAGGAGCACTAATTAAGATGTCGTCTAATCTGCACATCACTCCTTCCATACCATGAAGTATTTGCTCTAACGTAGACTGGAATATCGCAGGAGCCGATGCTACCCCGAATGCAAGTCTATGAACACGATAGAGTCCACGGTGTGTGTTCCATGTCAACAATAACTCAGATTGTTTATCCAACATCAATTGTTGGTACGCACTCGATAGATCAAGTTTGCTAAAAACCGTTCCACCTGCTAGCGTCGCAAAAATGTCCTCTGCATTAGGTAAAGGGTATTGCTGTACCTCAATACATTTGTTTACAGTTACTTTATAGTCTCCACAAATTCTTATAGAATGATCGGATTTGGGCACTACAACAATCGGTGTCGCCCACGGGCTATAATCAACTTTAGAAATTACACCACTACTTTCCAATCGGTCCAGTTCCCTTTCCACCGCCTCTTTAAGCGCGTATGGTATCGGTCGCGGTTTATAAAATATCGGTGTCGCCGTCTCTTTAAGACGTATATTAGCCTTGTGACCTTTAATGACTCCAAAACCTTCTGCAAAAACCGTAGGAAACTTCTTAATCCAAGGTTGAATATCAACATCAGCCTGTACTTTAAAAATATTCGACCAATCCAGCTTCAGTTTTTGTAACCAGTTTCTTCCTATAAGTGCTGGGTTAGCACCTTTAACAACGATGACTGGTAAAACAACTGTCTGATTATTATAAGTAACTGTTACTTCCAATTCACCCATCAAATTCAAAACTTCACCAGAGTAAGTCTTTAAAACCACGCTCGAGGGTTTTAACTCACAATTTGAAAAGTGTTCAATATACAAGTTTGCTGGCATTACTGACAACGCTGCACCGGTGTCAACTTCCATCTCAACTTCTTTACTATTCAGCAAAACACGAACTTTGTAAGCGGCTCTCCTTCCCTCACCAAAGTACACAGACCATAACCCAAATTCTTCGGCTGGTACATTATTTGTAGAAAACGGACGTTTATTACACATTTTAGATATATGTCCTCTGTCCTGACACATGAAACATTTTTCATTTCTAAAAGGGCACTTAAAATGTTTATGGTTAAAATTTCCGCAACGAAAACATTTTACATCCGCTGATGTAGAATTCTTGCTCTGAAAACTTTGACGATTACCGGTGTAATGTCTTTGACTTTTATTCTGATTACCGCTGTAACCATTTGTACTATAACCATAAGATTTTGATTTACTTGTATGTCCACCAAATTTTCCTCTATGTAACTTGTTTACACTGACGGCTGGTGACGTTGTCCCTTTAAGTTCCATTGAATCCTTCTCAGCTAATTCCATTGCCTGTGCAGTATCTGTTGCCATTCTTAACGTTAGACCTACTGTCGTCAACAATCTCTTCTGGATAACTTCGTTTTTCAAGCCACACACTAGCCTATCACGAAGTGCTTGATTTAAAAAATCTCCAAAATCACAATGTGTTGACAATTTTCTCAAAGCTACCATATAGTCAGCTACTGATTCGCCATCATTTTGGTCTCGACGATGAAATTTATATCGTTCTGCAATCACTAACGGTGTTGGTGTGAAGTGTCTCTTCAACGTATCAATCAAAACATCGTAAGTATGTGTACTCGGCAGAACCGGGGCTAATAAATTTTTCAACAAACCATATGTCTGTGGACCAACCACTGTCAAAAATATCGGCACCTTCTTTCCGTCTTCGACGTCGTTAGCAATAAAATACTGGCTCATACGTTCTTCATAACAAACGAATGACTCCTTCACTTCGTCGAACTCCGAAATTTTACCAATCTCTGCCATGGCTATGACAATCTAAAATATTCTTAGAATATTCATAGGCACCTTACTTGTAATGTCTTCGATTCATTTGATCCCACTTCGTCGCCAAATGTGGTATATTTGGTCCTAAATAACCCCAATAATACAGACTAAGACCAACACATGTTGTTCAATGATGGCGGCTTTATTCCAACTGCATGATCACAGCAGACGTGTAACTAATGACAATGCATGTACACATGCGCGTGATGCAACACTGTAAATCGGGACTATACGTGATGCACAATATACTACACAAAGATTTATTCAAAATTTGTGGGTTAAAGCAAAAGAAGACCTCAGCAAATACTGCTTCGTACATATTTCTCATGGGGCAAGGACATTACTGGGCAGTACAAACTATATATTCGTATTCCAATTCAAGTTATACTGGACAAATAATGTTCGAAAAACTATAATACCTGGACATTTGGAGGACTTCCTGCAAGACTCCGTATCTTTAGACTTCCCCTTACATTTTCTTGAATTCAAACAATTTCTAGACCTGTTTCTTGTACCTAGACCACAAGTTACTGTGCAGGGTCCCCAGTTAGTCCATTGATCCCATTCTAAAATATATGCACAACAAAAATAGAAGACCATGGACTTTCTGTTCGTGTTGAAAAGGTATCTGGAGCTGCTCAGTACTAATTTGCTCCCAATATGTTCATTTCAATTATATCATATCAGTTTTTCTTTGAGTAGTATTTAACAATTAATTGCTTTAATTAAATAGTAATTCTTGTCCATAAAACTGTGTTTTTGTGTTTATATTATATATCGAAGTTGTGGTACAGACCTGGGCATTGTTCTGTTGTACAATCAGATGTATCCCGTGAACGACCAGAGCAAGTATCGCCATTTAAACAACTTCTTGTTCTTGTCCTCTTCCCATTACCACATGTTACACTACAAGAACTCCATTCAGACCAAACTTCCCAATCTGCGAACAATGAATGAGACCATAAAATTGACTATTATAAAATTGTAAGAAGTATCTTAAATCCTATTCCGTGTGGTTTCTCCTTGTCAGTGATGCATACCGGGGGTTGGGGTGGCAGGGAGCTGTATCTATTTGTTCGGTGAAAAGAAAAACCGGGATCTAGTTTAACTAATTGGCGTGCAGGTAAAAAGGAATCATAACAGTTTCTCTTCGATATAGTGTAGCACCATGGGTCTTTCTGTCTGACGTGGAGAGCGGGCGGGGGTCTCGTTGGTCAAACCGGTCGCGACATCCTACGTATGACCCATGCATCTTTTCTTACTACATATTTTGGGTAGCCTTGTGATCGCCTAGAATTTATCTCTGATCGTCTTTGCTTCTCCTTCACGTTGTGTATTTCTTACTGTTTTCTTAAGACGTTTGTCTTCTTCAGTTATAACAATGCAACAGTTCGTTTTTACCTTTTATGTAGCATAGGTATGCATACAAGCATAGCACATATTACAATTACAGTCAATACTAACTAAACTCTTCTCAACCTCGACACCCCTCGGTGTCTAGGACTCTTAGATGGTAACCCTCTGGAATCTAATCGAAGTCTGCTGAATTCTCACGAGTATCCTAACTTTGTATCAACTGGTTTTGGACACTCAATTATCTAATTGGTCAAACATGATGTAAATAATTAGAGAGATTGGTAAATTGAGCCCAATGACGTCAAAACCCACTCTTAAATGGTCATGGAAATTTACTAGATAAATTTGGCTACACTACTCGTTTTATAAAAAGAATATGTCATTTTACTCTAAGTGATATTTAGTACATACTACATATTATGTGAATATGTTAGAAACATAAAACTATATCTTATCTCCTCATTCCGTGTCTATAATCTTTAAAAACAATGTCACCACGACTATATTGCTAGGGTAGACGGGAAATCCACTCAGAGCACATGACATATGTCTGTGTTCATTAGCCTGGGTGACGCAGAAAAGTTGGTCAAATTTGTTACTAAATGCATGATATTTATGGACGGACAAACATGGCGACCACAGTTATGCTTTACCTGGACATGGTGTCTGTGTACAGGAGGTTGTATCTTGAGAATTGCCTGAACATCCTGATCGACGTTTTGAATTTAAACATTGTCTAGATCTTTCTTTTTTACCTTCACCACAAGCTACAGAACAACTGCCCCAACTCGACCATTCACTCCAATCTGAAATAAATATACTTAGTTTATGAAAATTTTACAGACGGGAAAGACCTATCTTATCATCTGTAAAAGCGGTACAAAAATCATTTATATACACCTACGTTTAACATGGACGCCTAATGCAATTAATTTCACTCATGAATGACGGTATTCGTCTACACTAACTAATAAACGAATGTCGCAAATCCCATAAGGATATACACCAGAACGTCAACTCATACTTTACCTGGACACGATGCCTGTACACATTCAGTTGTCTCTTTGGAATTACCTCTACAATTTGATCCAAGTTTTGAATTCAAACATTTTCTTTGTCTTTCCCTTTTCCCCACACCACATGTCGCAGAACACTTAGACCACTTAGACCACTCACCCCATTCTGAAAACAATGATGACGATTCCATCAATCTATTTTAGAATCGACAAAAAATGCATTCTTTTTGCTGCAAGAAATGACAGTAAATTCATTGAGGCCATGTCTCCGTAGGGAAAATGGCGGTGTCCGTGACTCCCCTAAAACGACGAATATGGCGAACGCCAAATAGATAGGGATAATTACATTATTTCCCGTTTATTTTTCTTTCTGCTGTACAAATAAGAAATACCGAGAAATGTCATGCGCTGATACTACTGGAAGGGGTATATTTTAGATGCCATTTAAAGACATTTTTTTCTATTCACTTGATTCATTAAATGTTCGCGTAAGCCATTCGCCGTTTTAGGAGAATCACAGACCGCGGGAAAATATTGTCGTTTGTGTGCTTGCCACATCCACACCTAATCCACAAACAAAGTCACTTTTATTTCTATGCTTAACACAGACATTCATTTTTCAGGCCGCTTTTCAGCCCACCAGCACTCATGTGGTCGTAATTTTCATATTTCAAGTTCATCCAATGGCCCCTACTCACATCTCGGGTATCTGACCTGTGGAGACTTGAAGATAAACAGCTGTTGGCAGCACAACTGATGACGGGCAATTCAAACTCACTTTAAAGAGAGGGTATACTATAATGATATATTAATGAAAATCAAATTATTATAGACCGGGAGTAAACGTGTAAGTAAAGGACATTTGGGCAAATATTGATTTACTTTATTTAAATATTCTGATTATCAACCTGGACAATCTGCCTGTGAACAGGATCGTGTTATTTGGGAATTTCCTTTACATTCTCCATTGTTTATAGAATTTATACATCTTCTGTTTCTTGTCTGTTGACCTTCACCACATGATGTACTACATGAACTCCAATCTAACCATTCACTCCATTCTGAATATCAAATCAAATTAAAATGAAAACTGTATATTGTTTGCATACAATCAATTGCAGTGTATACCAAGAGTGTTATTTTGTGCTTTATTCATTTATTCCTGCATATCGTCTTCATACGAGAAAAAGGGAAACTCTTGATTTCATTGCTATAGGAAAATGAACGATTTTAGTTTACTTTAGCCACACTCCTTTCGAAACACCCGACAACTTGATGACGTGTTCACCACCTATGGAATGCTCTACTATTTAAGTCCACAAACCAATTAGTATTTTTGTAGGATCGGTATCAGCTGTGTACCTGTACTTTCTTATTTGCAGTAGCAATGCGGTCCATGCTAACTAAGAAACCAGTGCCAGTAAATCACACGGGATGAGTTTAGATACTTCTTGTCAATTAAGTGTATTCTCCCCAAACTTGTGATCGGTACGTATACGCTATCCTCATTGTTTTTGGGTTCAACTTGAAAACTAGGAAAGTCCCAACTGAACAAAAGAAAACGCCAATTCATACTTTACCTGGACATGGTGTCGTTGTACATTTAGCTGTATCTTTAGGTCTACCTGCACAATCTCTTCCACGTTTTGAATTTAAACATTGTCTAGATCTTTCTTTTTCACCTTCACCACAAGTCACAGAGCAGCTGCCCCAATTTGACCATTCACTCCAGGCTGAAATAAATATAGTAGCAAATGAGACACAGAAGTCATTTTTATATGATCATATTTAATAATAGGGCGTGATTTTAATTTTGCTTTAATAATTTCACATTCAGCAATACACATATTTCACCAACTTACTGAGTATACTATACTGCGCTAGAGATTATACATTTTATCAGGACTTAATAGCTAAACAAGAGCACTACTAATATAGAAATATTTAACCTGAATTAAAATATGAGTTATTGTACTCGAAAGTCTTGACCAATCAAATTGATCAGCCATGTTTACCCTATAAATTCATTATCAAACTCTTGGATCTACCCCAACTGTGAACATCATACCTCAATTAGAGTTATTATGTCCCACCAAAAATATGACGGGTTGTCACGGGCAGGCTGATTTCCTTTCACGCACATCACCAGAGGTGCCATAGCGGCTCAGTGGATAAGACGCTGCCTCGCTAGCTTGGAGTCCCGTGTGCTACACCTCCGTTGGCAAAGAGAGTTCATCGGGATTTTCCGACATTGTTCCTCCTTGTCAGTGTTGCAGGAACGAGGGCCTGACAAGGGACAACGTACAGTCGTGCGGATAGGACTTAAAAGCGAGGTCCCTAGTACACATTTGTGTGCACGTTACAGATCCCTTGGCAGTTGGAATTCAATATAAGAGTGGGCTGCAGTGTTGCCGTCCGGGCAATGCCCGTCTTCGTTAGCCCAGTTGCAGCAGACCAGGCGGAGGCTAAAGCCACATTTTAATGGGCGCAAAGTGTACTAAACCGAGTCGATCTTCCGTCGGTCCCTTCAAATTCAAACTCTGTTTCATACTTTACCTGGACATGGGGTCTGTGTGCAGGAGGTTGTATCTTGAGAATTGCCTGAACATTCTGATCCACGTTTTGAATTTAAACATTGTCTAGATCTTTCTTTTCTACCTTCACCACAAGTTACAGAACAACTACCCCAATTTGACCATTTACTCCAGTCTAGAAGAAATAAAATATTCATATTATACCTCTAATTTGTTGAGACACTGGGTCTGTGTAGTAATCAGTACTAAGAAATGTTCACTAAATGTCAGTCAAAATGATATGATGAGGAACGGACTAAGCCATCTGAAGAAAAGCATCTCAATGAACAAAAAAAAAAGAACCATTTTAACCAAATTGTCTCCAATAGTCTTAATCAAATACCTGGACATGTATCCTTTGTACATTTACGATTTTCTTTTGAATTTCCATTACACGACTTTCTCGTATTGCTGCAAGTTCTTTCTCTGGTTTGCTGTCCATCGCCACAAGTAACACTACATCCACCCCACTCCGTCCATTGTTTCCATTCCTCAACTAAATAGAAATAAAACGTGCGCAGTTTGGTTTCAATCATCAACAGCAAAACCACAATGAGGGTTCACCCCACCGAAATAAACATGATATGGTTATATTTTTCTTTTCATTCGAGAGAGAGAGGGGGTGGGGTTGGGGGGGGGGGAACATCCATTCGACACAAACTAGGTCTTTTCGGACTTACTTATGGTTCAATTTTATTTCAATAATTTATTTGCCGTAGGGGTCTTTAGCAGTGGGAGGAAACTGCAGGACCCAGAGAAACACGAGGTTGGATAGGCGACCCTATTCCTTGTAACGACAGACCTTATGATACAGGACGCTCGCACTATCCATTCGGTCATGCAACCCCAAGTAAGGATATAGGTACACCCGCCACGACTGAAACTTGACAATCATTTATACCCGAGCAAATCACTAAAAAAATCTAAAAGGGTGGAATATTTCGATGAAATACCCTAATTTACTTTGTTACCCAGGGGTTAGACATGTAGGCAAGGGAACTATATCGGTCACTTCTTCATCAGTAGGGACCACTGTGGTTCAATGCGTAAGACGTTTTAACTCGCTAACCTGGACGTCCCCTGTTCGATCCCTTCGTTGTCCAAGAAAGCTCATCGGGATTCTCCAGCGTGGTTCCTCTTGTTACTGTTGTAAGATAGCGGACCCAACAAGAGACAGCGTATGGTCGTTCTGTCGTGACAAACACTGAGATCCCGTGTACACTACTTCCCTCGGAAGCATCGCCGCTTTCCGCTAAATTTCCCTCATCCAAACTGCATGGTGTATGCCCGTCTATAGTTATTATTTTTATACTCAGTTAAACATGTCCAATCGCTTTTGCAGTGTGCCTTTTTTACTGCTAAAAGTGCCTTTTCTCAGATCAAAATATGTCCGTTCCGTTTCCTTAGACGATAATATCAGCCAAATAGCTCTTGGAATGGCTACAGATCCAAGGAAATGCCCCCCCCCCCAAAAAAAAAACCCTCTCAGCGGCGTGCCCTCATTTTGACCCCCCCCCCCTTTCCAAATTCCTATTTCCACCCTTGATATTTGTCTCAATGAGCTGGGTTCGGTGTGAAATAGACCCTACTACTGTTTACTATACCTGGACAAGAAGCTTTATTACACGATGATGTCTCTGATGATATTCCGCTACAGCTATCAGAAGCTGAAGTTGGCCTTAAACATTTCCGTCTTCTTGTCTTTCGACCAGGTCCGCACGAAGATGAACATTCACTCCATGAACTCCATACCGACCATCTGGACATAGCTACAATATAAAGCGACATATCCATCTTTAAAATAATGTTTATCCGTTGTCATTGATCAATCATAACTGAAATCTGTTCGATTTAAAAAAAAAAATAGTTCAAATTTATTTTCGTAGTAGGCTAATTTGTTGCTTTTTTATTACTACAGATTTAGCCAGAAATAGGATAGCTGATTTTAGATTCGGAATTTATGTTCTTCTTCATCTTTGCATTGAGGACCAATCTCTTTGAAAAAATCCCGACGCCCCGTGCGACGGACTTGCTTTTGTCTTAGACGATTGTGCATCGATTGACTGATTTTAATTTTTAATATGACATCATAGTTCCAAGATGCGATTGCACCATGCCCATAGAAATATAAGACTCTTGTTTGTTCATATTATACTTACAAAGTTCTATTTCACAGACGAATGGTAGTTTTTCCTCACATGATCGGGTTTCCCACTTCTTCGCTCCGGCACCGGAATTTTCTTTGGCTTGTATAACTACGCATTGACCTGGGATTGTAATTTTACTATCCAGTCTGTTTATCCAGTTCCGGCGTGTTAAATCTGAACCATCAGCCCAATAAAACTTGTCGTCATCGGCGTTGTGCTTTAATCCAAGCCAAAATTTTGCAGTGTCTTGTCTATGGAAATAAACGTAACATTTGCTTTAAATTTATTCAGTCGAGATGAATATATTACTTAAAGATGCATTATGTAAGATTTAGATAAAAAGCTAGTCGTTAGCACTACAGTAGTTTAAAAATAGATAATGAATAATGAATGTGTTCAAAATTTATGTAAATTTACTTCATTCTCGACGAAATTACTAATATTTGTGAAGTTTGACAAGAATAGCGTAGTCTCGATTGTTATTGATACGATAATAAACGTCACATGTAAGCAAGAAACAAGGCATAAGACATGTTTGCCTCTTACATCACCCACCCCTTCACCTGGATCCAATCGCTTGATTTGATATTTTCCGCAGGTTAATCTTATAGGTTTTTGTTTTGCGTGTAGTGCGGTCCTCCTGCACTTACTATTATAATATAGCCCTATGGTGAAAAAAATAGTTTTAAAAGTCTTACATCTTTATATAACATTCCGAAACACATTTATTATAAAACTGTTTGGACATGGTACGTACAGATTTTTAGCTTTCTTTTTAATTTCTCTTTTCACTAATTTTATTTCATCTCTTTCTTGAAATATTAAAAGGGTTCCACCATTTTCCTCACAGAATAATTGAGCATTCCACCAAGTTTTGGCATTATCGTAGAAATAGTAACATGTATCTTCCAGCTGCGCATAGTTGGAACCGGGACAGGGTGTGCTTGCTGTTACAAAAGAATAAAAATTAAATAACAAATATTAAATATTTCGAATTAAATTTTCTGCGATGTGGTGTATTTTTTGGGAACAGACTTTCCATAGGCATCAAAAGATACGAAACATTAAACACTCCTAAATCACAGCTAAAGACATTAATCTTCAAGCAAATATATGACTAACGCTCTTGGGTGGTTTAATGCAAAGAATAGCGCTCTACAAATTATTACTTATGACTTTGGAAAAAGAAGAAATGATAACTTTAGGCTGTTATTTCCTGCTGTTTCGCAGGGTAATACCTTTACCAAAGCCTTTTTCGATTCCCGACAGATTCTCTCAAGCTATACTACTTATTGATAAGAGCATGGAAGCGTTCATTCCTAGCATCGATCTGTCTAAATGTTAGAAACACAATATAGGGTAAGATATATAAGTCGAACTAACGCGGCGATACAGATATGTCTGTCTTAGAAACACCTAAAAATTAACTTTACTCTTAGGTAACTCCTGCAGTGGATTCTTATTCTGGTTAATTGGCAGTTTCACGTTAGCCACTCTGTAGTGTTTTTGAAATAATGAATCTTACCTATATTTTTTTTTCGTGGGGGGGGGGGGGTGTATATAAGCTGTAATATTCATATTAATGCCATGTAAATAGAAACTCCGAAATTCAGTACTGGTGGCAAGCAGTAAAACTGTATAATGGAGGCATGGTCGGGATAGCAATTGTCATCAAGTTGTCCGGTCGAGACCAGTCACGGCTATAGAAGCTGATCATACTCTGGGCACACCGACCAAAAAATTCCACCCAGCTCCGTCAATATATTGTTTTAAAGCGTAGCATTTCCTAGTTGAGTAAAAACCCTCAAGAACCATCAATTTCTTACAAATTTATTCTCCGACATTTCTAATATACTATTCAAAAAAAGTAGGGGATATTTGATTTTTAAGTGTTATTAAAGTAACCTAATGAAACTGACGAAGAAACAAATGACAAAATGAAATGAAGTTCACATTCATCGATTTATTCCAAATGATCGTTATACTAAGTAAGGCACAGACGGACCATTATAAGGGAAAATGATACCCGGGGTCAAACAGCAAAGTTACCACAGCATCACAACAAAGTCAGTAACGGGTAAATCCTCCTCTGTTTGCCAAACAAGTATTGATCCGACGTGGCATACTCCTAATGAGATGTCTAAGTCATTTTGGTACAGATTGTCCCATTCCTATTGTAACATTCATCGATTTATTCCAAATGATCGTTAGTCAAACAGCAAAGTTACCACAGCATCACAACAAAGTCAGTAACGGGTAAATCCTCCTCTGTTTGCCAAACAAGTATTGATCCGACGTGGCATACTCCTAATGAGACGTCTAAGGTCATTTTGGTACAGATTGTCCCATTCCTTTTGCAACATTCATCGATTTATTCCAAATGATCGTTAGACAAAGTAAGGCACAGACTGACCATTATAAGGGAAAATGATACCCGGGGTCAAACAGCAAAGTTACCACAGCATCACAACAAAGTCAGTAACGGGTAAATCCTCCTCTGTTTGCCAAACAAGTATTGATCCGACGTGGCATACTCCTAATGATACGTCTAAGGTCATTTTGGTACAGATTGTCACATTCCTGTTGCAACGCAGCAGCAAGTTCTTTGACATTGGCAGGACGTTGTTGACGTTGACGTAACCTCTGTCCAAGCATGTCCCAGACATGCTCGATGGGGGAGAGGTCGGGACTCAATGCTGGCCAAGGTAATGTGGTGATGTTCTGTTGTTGGAGGTAACCTGTAACGATCCTGGCCCTGTGACATCTTGCGTTGTCATCCTGGAAGATGAAACGGCGGCCATGACGTCGTGCGAACGGCACAACATGGACTGCCAAGATGTTGTCCCGGTAGTACTGGCCTGTAACACGCCCTGCAACAACATGTAAAGCCGTTCTTCCAGCAACAGTGATGCCTCCCCACACCATAACAGAACCACCCCCAAATCGATCATGCCTGATGACGTTAACGTCTTGGAAGCGCTCGTTTCGACGACGCCACATCCTCCTACGTCTGTCCAAAAAATCAACAGTGAACCTTGACTCATCTGAAAACATCACATTGCTCCAGCGTCGATTATCCCAGTGTTGACGATCCCTACACCAACGACGTCCTGCCTGAATGTGATGATCTCTCAAACAAGGGATCACGCGAGGACGTGGGCGCGAAGGTGACCCCTATGCAGTCGATTCCGAATCGTCTGCCCACTCGCTCTCACACCAGTGTCTGTTTGAAGACGAGCGCTGATCTGATTTGCTGTGATGACACGATTTCTCAAGGCCAAGGTACGGATAAATCGATCCTGGGCTTGAGTTGTCGCCCTTGGTCGACCTGAGCGTGGTCTGTCCTGTACAGATTGTGTATCACGGTATCTGGACCATAGCCTGCTTATGACAGGCTGAGAAACATTCATCGTCCGCGCCACAACCACCTGTGTTGTGCCGATCTGTAGCATGCCAAGGGCACGTAACCTTTCATTTTGGGTAAGCCGACGCATATCAAAATTTGTTTTCTGGTCACTAAAACAATTAAACTGATGTTTCCACCCTGGAATTCAATGCCACAAGTCAGAGTCGTGCAAATCTTGGGTTCGACCCCCATGATGATCCCAAGCATCACCTTCATTCCATGCGGTAGCTATTGGTGCGTTTGGGCGTCACATGTAACTGGAAATGTTTCTTCTGTTAGGTTCTATAGTGACTTTTTTCGTTGTCATTTGCATATTTTAGTATTATGCCCCCAAAATCAAATATCCCCTACTTTTTTTGAATAGTATAGTAATAGGAGATGTTGAAGAATTGTGACATCGATTCTATTCATTGCTCTGATTTTTCAAACATTGAAGATGATGATACACTCACTGAGGTGTGATTCGTTATCGCTCACTGAGGTGTGATTCATTGTGGATCTTAAAGTTAATTCTGCAAATTTTGGCCGATTTAATTTAATCGACGAATGAATAAGGTTTAAACTCTCGTCAAGCGAATTATTACTTTTCTGTGCATACAACAACAAAATAAGCTATCAAAAGTATTCCTTGTTATTTTCTTTTTTTCAGGGATTTGGGTTCGTTTTTTAGAGAAAAAAAAATAAGGCAACAACTATTTACTGGGTACTTAAAATCGAACTATATTGTAATTCTGTTGGCTTCCCGGTGGATAGTTTTCCAATCACAGACACCGTGGGAATAAGAAATCTAAACGAATAATCGACATAAACTCGGTAAAATTATTTACAGTTCATGCTTTATCAAATGCTTCATTAAAAGTGAAACTACGAAGTTCATTTCATGGAATACGGCGTTTTCCTATACTAATAACGATTTTTATATAAAAGTACACGAAAGATCCATAGTAATGAAAGCAAACATTAGAGGTCTCCAGGAAAATCGGATATCCTTATACTTGCATTAAAAATTACTTTGTATTAAGTATCATAGACAAAGGTTGTTGCAATCATACGGTGGTAGAGATTCAATCAACCATCGGAAAATTAATTCACGCATATAATGGAGTAATTTATTTTTTTTTTCTCTGAATATTTCAATCAATTTTGTTGCGTGATCGCGCATGTTTTCATATTGTGTAATTGTGGTGTCGGGACACCCAACAGAATAGTTGTGGCTATTAAATTCAACTGATATAGATAATAAACTTCCTACAATCTCTTTCTGGCATTCTACTTCATGCAAACAACATTTTATTGTGTCCTGTAAATTATTCATTGGATATGCGAATAGACAACCTTAATAAAAAACATAAAGAGAATGTCACCATCAATAACTGATAAATTCAATAGACTCAACAAATCACAACATTAAACCATTACAATGAAGTTCAGATTTTATGTTCGCTCGGGATGGTTTCTCCCATGATTAACCATGGAATAATTGTTCTACTTCTTCGATTGTATTTTAGATAAAAGCTAGTTTCTAATAATTCCAAAAATGTCAGACAGTCCCCATCATATTATGCGTTGTAGCTTTAGTACATAATAATCTGCGTTTCCAGCAATGCTATTATCCCCGATCCAGCTATCACGTATACAATGTACGTGTTTTAAAGGCCGCACCTCGGCATTTCTCTCACTCCTAGTTCCCCACTCGAGAGAGAGGGGGAAATGGTCAAATTTCATTTTAAAAATTCGCTTGCGCGTAGGTGTCCTTAGCCGCCTGGAGAAAACCCACGAAGTAGGACAGGCGACCCCCAGCTCGTCATGTACAACGTGGTTGGTATCAAAACCAGGTTACTTAACTCAATGACAGATCTTATGATACAACGCGTACGCGTTAACCATTCGGCCATCCAACCCCCTATCCCCACTTACGCCCTCCCAATCCAAACTAGGTCATTTCGCACAGGTGTGTTTATCTGTTGTGAGGACTGGAGATAACATAATTCTTTTCCTCGTTACCCTTAAAATTTCTCTTAATTACGATAGTGGAAATGGCTATTTCGGTGCATAAGAAGCAACCAAGAAACCGTGGAGTCAAACAACATTGTTTTAACATTGTTAATTACAAACAGTCATCAAAGTACTATATCTACCAACTTTTGTTTTTAAGTGCAAGAATACGTCAGGTAAAAGACATCGAAAACGCCTGAATATGCCTCTTTCGGGTCATATAATTCTATTTGAACAAATCGGCCATTCTCGGCGATTGAACATACAGTTAACTCCTATATGTATTTCTAGTCAAAAATGGCAACGATAATAACTTTGTTAAGAATAAAGTAATATGATTAATGCGTGTTCAGAGAAGTTATGCGTGTTTTAATTAGCCCTTTTACCAAATTTGAAAGAAATTCATTCAGTAATCAAAAGAAACAATTCCACAGCAATAAACCGAAAACTTTCGTTGTAGTCCACAAACCGCTTAATTCAAAGAAATCGAAAATGACTAAATCTTTATGCCGATATAAAACAGTACCCCAAAAGCATTTGCAGTAAAACTTTTATTTTTTGCAAAGTTTGTAATTAATTTTGAAACGCTGTGACAACATATTTATGAAGCAATGGATAAAAGCATCACCTGCCCATGAACAATGTCTTATGAAGAGGTGTTTCGGATTAGCTTTGTAATTGTCCACCGAGTTCGGTTTCTACTGGGACTTGGAACTGGGTATATACCCTTCGTGCAAGTTTAAAATCATCACCAGATATCAGTCATCACTTCACGATTTCTTTACGCTGCCATGAACTATACATTTCCAAAAAGCTTAACAGATAGCTACCTTTGCCCTCGGGAAGTTGCTGTGACAAGGACCAAGAATTGCAATACAGATTACGAATAATTATTTAGATTCCTGTCAATGCTTTTGTGTTTCGTGGGCCTGCTGTATAAAAACAAACTATTTTGCCTTAGACAGATGTCGCAAAAGGCACGACTATACTTTTACACAGATTATGGGGGTAGCAATTTTCTTAATTTGCCCCTTCTCCGAATTTCCTTTTTAAGTTCCTACATTTGCAATTTATGTCGTATTAGCTCCCCAAACCCTGCTGGCTCTTTAGTCAGGTCATAATATGGAAAATACCCCCAAAAAATTATCAACTGATTCTGACAGGGTTTAGTGTACTTTATAACAAACTAAAAGTTTGCCAAAGTAGGACCCCCGGAAACGTGTTTTTTCACGATGGTACCAAAAATGGCAACCGAAACGTCTTAAAATGATCATAACCATCAACTCAAAGTTGATGATCTTGGTGTAGTTTCCTAGGTTCGGAGGGTGGGGGTGACAAAGAAGGCATTAAGATCATTAAAAATGATGTAGGCATATCATTTCAAAAATGGCCGCCAAACACCTCCAAATGACCGAAAGTCTATAATTATTGACTCAAATTTGATGGTCTAGATGTCTATCTCCAGGTTTTGGGGGATACAGAACACATTAACAGAGCTTTGGATACCATTGAGCTGTTGAATCATTATGAAATTGAATTCGTGACCTTCAGCTGTCCACTAACATAGAATAAGTTTCGGGGCGTTCAGTTTTGAGTGTATTCTCCTCTTCAGTATAGACTTCTTTGGTGTCATCCTCCTCCTCAGTATCGACCTCTTGAGTGTTGCTTGAATTGTCGCAGATTTGTTGATCTTGCTCCTGCATTACTCCAGAATAGAGAATGAGATCATCTACTTCTGTTTAAACAAGCAGTCGAAAGAACACAAAGTGTATAGCATTATCTTGTTGAACGCAACTTTTGGAGACAATGCGTGCAACGATTTGCTCATTGTACATGTCTACCCAGGCTGTGATTCAATTTCAAGGATTTTAGGCATCGGAAAAAGTCTGCCCACCGGAAAGTTTTGAAATCTGATCCTGTCATGAAGTCCAGTGGCAGTGCATTCATTCTCCAAAACAAATCTCAAAAGGACATATCAGATCTTGGCAAAGACCTGATGGTTGATTTATTTAATGGCAAATCAAATGATACGCTATCATCACTGTGCCATATCATTTTTACCAAGAAAGTGGCAAATGCTGAAGCATCTGTCATTCCTTAACGGTCTCCCCCAACATCACCTGCAACAAGATTTCATAGCGAACGTGAATGGTATCGACGAGGGTGGCTAATGAAATATATCTAACTGAATGGGGGTGGAAGCAGGGAAATGATCGGCGAACTATCCAATTATCCATTGCAACTTCTCTCGATGTAGCTGCAGACGCCATGGACTCCCCTATACTTCTGTATGCGGCCCTGGTCAAAATGGAAATTGTGACAATTCAAACAACTCTCAATAGGTCGATATTGAGGTGGAGGATGACACACTCAATAGGTCGATACTGAATATGACACTCACAATTGAACACTCTGAAACATATTCTATGGACAGGGGTGTTTGTGCATTAGGTGATAGTGGACAGCTGAAGGTCGCGAATTCAATTTCGCAATGATTGAACAGCTCAGTGACATTCAAAGTCCCCTTAATGTGTTCCTTGTCCCCGACAACCTTGGGATAGACATCAAGATCATCAAATCAAATTTGAGTCAATAGTTATGGACTTTGGGTCATTTGGAGGTGTTGGCGGCCATTTTTGACATAATATGCCAACATAATTTTTTAATGACCTTTATGAGTTCCTTGCCCCCCAAAACCTAGGAAACGACACAAAGATCATTAAATTTGAGTTGATAGTTACATAGTTATGATCATTTTAAGACGTTTCGGTGGCCATTTTAATGCCATCTTGAAAAAACACTTTTCCGGGGTTGAGACACCTTTTGTCGTAATTTTTGGGAGGTTAAACTGTATTTTAACCTGACTACGTCTAGTTATACATAGCAAACATTAATTTGTCTGCGAGAGCATCTTAGGTTGAAGCGGGCGTTAACTCATGCGAACAAGCGAACTTACCGAATAATCCTAACAAATTAAACCCGACAATTTGTCGCCTTCGACTTATTCACAACCCAATTCACAATACAATTATTTCGACTGGTAGTGTCGGGACTTGTAGCCCCTACCTATATTTAATTTATGCCATTGCGCGAAGGGGGCTACAGCAATCGTAAACAAAAAGCTGACCAGTCGAGAATATAGAATGACCACCATAGTTTTCAGTGACAACTCCACATAAACGTATGCATCGCACATTGAATGTCAATAGCTTTACTTGGTAAAATATGCCAAGCGATCCCACGTAGAAAAGGTGAAACGAAATTAAATAAAAAGGGTGTTAACGTTCTACATTTCTGCTCTATCGAGGCTAATGAAGACGGGCATGTTGGCCTACTCTGTCGCGAGGGCAATGTTACGTGCTCGCCAACGTTTTCGCCGGAGATCGGTTTTTCGTCCCATCTGAAGGACTACATTATTTTCCTTTGAAGTCCATCTGTCCTACATCACTGAGCTGGGAAACAACGCTGGGAAAACCCCGAGTTAACTTTCAGTAGGCAAGACCGGGATCGAACTCGGGTCCTCCAGATTACTTACATGTACTTAGCCACCGCGGCCCTACACAGAGCGCGCATAGAGTTTCCGCGACAGAAGGAAAAACTAGGTATAAAATTAATTATATCGGTAAAGGTTTACAAGTATTGTCGACGGACGGAAATAAAATGTGGGAGGATAAATACTGAAACCAACCTCGTTATTTCCATTTCAAAATTTGGGAACTTCATAATTTTAAAAATATCAAATATACCTTTCTTTTTAGCACTTTGTATGTTTGTTACGCACAAAAAAGATATCCAAATCAAATTGTTAAACATTTCTAACAGAATGTCCGCATCGATCCAAATTGTCTTCCAAGATACAGCACACTTAGTTTTCTTAGTCCGATGTGTCGTACATATGAATATAAGAATATGATTTCCAACAAACTTTTAGTTATATATAGTATAACTTTTAGTGATAAAAATATAAATTAATATTCATTAACGCATTTGCATAATTTTTTCTAAAATCAATGAATATACACACGGGGTACGCCTCGAGTTTTGTTAGCGCGCATGTCGCGTATAGCTCGTAAATTGTATTTAATGGAGTATTGAATGAAATCGGAAGCATGCTAGGGGTGGGAATGATTGATTTTTTATGTTTGATTATACTAACACGATATATCGAGGAAATACTATTGACAAGATATCCAGATTAATTTAAGTAGAATACGGTGTTTACCACTCGCACGGGTAAATCGACCAGTAAATAGGCCTACACCAGTTACACACTCCCTTTATCTCCAACTCGACAATAAGTCATTATGCATGGAATGGAAGTTGGTGAAGTAACCAATGTATAGTGTAATAATAATATGATTTGATTAATTAATTGTAAAAGAAAATAACACTAACATGGTTTATATCTTCTATTCTCCCGGCTTCATTTAACCGTGTATCCAATATCATATCATAAAAGCGTTAATATATCACAATTAATTTAATCAGGGTTGGTCTTGTGGTTGCGTGACAGAATGAACATTATCGGCAATTATATTAAGTTGAAAAGCTTGTCGAATGTGGTACCACACAGGCACATAGGAAGGTCCAATATCTTGTCACCCAAAAAACATTTTCAGAATTGTAAGTCAAAAATCTTGTGGGATGGGGTACCACACAGGCATATAGGGGGTCTGAGAAGAATTTATTCAAGTTTCAAGTCCAAGTCGAAAATCTTGTGGAATGTGGTACAACACAGGGATATAGGGGGTCTGAGAAGAATTTATTGAAAGACCTAAGCTCAATATATTGTAGAGCTCTTGTGGTGACAAACACCACAGAACAAAATTTAGTAGAACTTATTTTCCCCACATTTCACAAGATGATAGGGTAAACTATTATTGTTCCAGCAAAATAAAAAGAAAATGTTTCATAAATTTTTCATGGTCCACTCCCCCCCACCAATTCTTGCCATGTCTTCAAGCATCTATGCTATATCTAGGTCTCTTGTTTGTTAACATCACCAAAATCACCTTACCGCATATTGCCGATTCATATTTTTTTGTCTTCTAAAACGAAGCTGTAGATAGTGAACCATGATAGGCAAATTTTGACATTTCTTAATTCTTTTGTAAACAGTTTCTTGGATTCAATCAAACCAAACATTGGTGAATGGTTGGCCCTATATAGGTGGAGAAGTGTCACCTGGAAGGGTCAAAGTTTGGGTGTTTTGGATTAACACTTGAAATATGTCAACAAATGTGTTTGAAGAATATTTTTTCCCTGATATTTTGGGTCTTGAATCCATATTGACAATATGGACATTAGCTAAATAAAGAAATTATTAATATACGAGTTCTTCAAATATTCTTTAGATGGAAAATATAGCCAAGATTGGTGGGGGGGGGTGAATCCACAAGAAGGTAAAACCATAGAAATGAAATGAAATTTAACGTCCTACTCTTCTGCTCCAAACTGGGCTAATGAAAAGTGGCATACACTATACAGTGTCCTATGAGGGAAATTTTGCTTGGACAGCGGCTCTACGATCTACCCTTATATCAAATTCCAACTATCAAGGGATCTTTTACGTGCATGCCAATGTGTACACAGGATATCGCTTTTCATCCCATCTGAACAACTAGACAACTATCCTTGTCAGGACCTCCATCCTGCATCACTGACAAGGAGGAACAACATTGAAAAATCAAGCCAGCATCTTACCCACTTAGCCACCGTGACCTCTAATAAAGCAAAGGCATATTATGTGACATTGTGCAATGGGTAAATTATGAAAACTGACAACTTATAATTTATATATTTATTTACAATTTCTTATCCTTAAATTCATCTTTTCTTCTTCTTTTTTGTAGTTCCTTTTTCTAATCCTTGAATAAATCTAACCGGAATCTTGTATTTTTCTACAAAAAATCAAAACTAATTCTTAATAAATAATAAAACAATACAGTCTTACTAAACATCAACCCAATATTCTTTTGGGAGGGTTGGAACTGGTGGAGGAATTCAGGCACTGTCAGACAATAATGAGTTGATTCAAGCCATATTTAGAAAAGTGTACAGCAATAACTTGTGTTGAGAGTACTATTTGTAACATTGGTATTAAAATGTTGCCTAAAGCAAATTCACTGATAAAGATACTAGTACATCACTTTAAAATACAGATGGGCAATGTGCCAACCGTACATAATTCATATAAGTGTTCCCAAGTGATGTATTTCATTGAAATGCACGTGCTAAACAGTGTCTGTATTTTAAGTTGTTTAATGATCTTGTGCAAGACATTGCATAATATATTGATATTGCCCATGTGCTGTCGCACTCGTACAATACCAATATATTACGTAATGTTTCGCACTCGACCGTTAAACTACACATAATACCCACAAGAGGCCCTGTGATTATGCATGGTGGTGCTTTACTATGGGAAGTTTTACTAACTTGCCTTACACAGAAAACCACACTTCAGCAACATACAAGTATTTTACAAATAGTTTATTCAGCCAAGGAGCTGACATCTGATATTACATGATCATGGATCAAGTTCTTCTCGTCAACATTATTGTTTATAAAATGAACAGGTACCCAAAATTCAGAGATCATTCTAACCCTATGTTTATCTATGGAAAAATTGTCAACTTTCAATCTAGTCCTACACCGTAAAGTGATAAAAGAAAGTCACATACCTAATAATAATTGTTGTATAAAATCTACTTGATTGCCCTGTGCCATGATCTGTAAGCCTTTATTTTTCTGAATAGAAGGATTAACTGTTGTACTACACGCTCTCTTTACTTGTATTGTATGAGCAAATTTATCAGGATCTATACCAAATGTTTCTACATTATCTATCAAAGTCACCTGTAATTAAACACCAAATAAATCAAATAGGACTTAATCAAGAAATATGTCGACAGTCATGATTCTATAAATACATGAGCAGTCCCCTTTCACCCATTATATATATAGTTATTGGTTAGAAAACAAATCCAAACCACCAGCAAGTAAATGTTTATCAAAAATACTCTTTTGAATCGAGATATTTCAAAGGAAATAGTTTGGAAATCTACAAATTTTAACTTAGCAGTAACTACATATTATATTTGTAAGATGATGAATGTATGAGTGCAAGTGCAACCTTGTAATCTGCGAGTAATTAGTGTGTTAAGATAGCAATTGGATTTGTCCTGGTCTTACAGATAAAAATAAGTTTAACAGTTGACCCGAATATGATCAAGGGAATATAGCTTTATGAGATTAAGTTTAGCATCTTGAGCATTCACAATATTCTAATATTAAAAAAAAAATCTTATAGAAGAAAGTAATCATTATGTCACACACTACAGACCCAGTTTTTCAATCAATCAATAAGCAGCAATCAAGATATAGATTACATTTTTTTTTAATAAATTCACGCCTTTTAGTGCAATATTTTATATGTTAAATACACAGACTTATATTAAGTGCCACAAGGTAAAAATCAACAATCGATTCTTTGATCAGTTGTAGAATTTTAACATCACAAAGTACATAATCAATTGTGTAACCATGATACCACATTACAGACTTCCATTAAATCTATTCAAAATTTCTTCCTGATTATATAAAACAACCACAGTTATCCAAAGCAACAAGAGTTATTAGATATGAATAATAACATCTTATTATAATAAAGTTTAAACCTCTTAAGAGTTAAATTAAAAATGATTAATAAACAGTATTTGTAAGATTATGTAAATACATGTATCTTTGTTATGATTGTATTTTTCCCTTTAATGCTCTTGTATCTCTAATGAAAGCTTTCTGTGGTAAAGATTTTATGATGATTTACATATATATGCAAAAGACAGGTTGGTTCTATTAGTTTTAGGAATTGGGTATGTGCGTAAATACAGAATTTTAGGTCCTCAATGAACCTAATGCTGAAATATAATTGAATTTTTGTTCAAAAAATGAAACTAAAATTCATAAACAGTACAATTATTGCCTAAACTTTCGAAAAAAACATTAAAGAATATACAGGTTTTTCATCTAAATCAAAAAGGTTTAGGTCCTTTAACATTTAAGTTGAGGTGTTGTTATAGAATAATGACTTAAGCCGACATAATATTGCAATATTGTTACACACTTAAACTTCGATTTTCTCTTAACACATTAGATAATCAAATTATGTAACAATTACCTTTTTATTGCCTGATCTTTGTACAACATCTATTTTAATAGGATCAACCTTTCCTTTCTTTAAAATAGGAGGTTTTCCCGGATAAACAATCTGAAAAGCAGGCTGTAGTTTTTCAAATAACCTGCAAATAATCAAACATAGGTTGCCCGGTGACTTGAAGATAATTATTACATTAGAAAGGAAAAAGATATAAAATCAACTTCAAATGACATTTAACCTGGAAGTAACCACCAGAACTGTAGAAGTTATACAAACTCCACGTAATTCCAAAAGACTGGATGATTGTAACTTCAAATATTGCAGATGGAGACATGGACCAAACAACCATTAGAAGTAATAGCAATATAAACCAACATTCAAATGATGGCATATACAACAAGTAAATACTTCAAACATAAAAACATATTTTAAAACAAATAATGATATATTCAACATAGAAAAATCTTTTTAAACATACCTTGATTTAGCCACTTCCCATTTCAGGTAGGAATCATTTTCATTTTTCCTCAAGAGAACATCACCCAATATAGGATCTATTTTGATGACACTAAAAGAAATAATACAGATCTTACATGTTAGTGTGGTTTTGTCTTGTCCTCAGTTTTGGCATGTAGTGGGCTTCTCCTTCACTTACTATTACAGTAGAGTTTTGGTTGGGTCGATTTACCCAATACTACCCAATATCACCACATACTACCCAATACTACAACATTATGATGCAAAATGTACATATCGTTTGATTTTTTTTCAAAAATAGAGTTACATCATGGAAAATGTACTTCAAATGTGATAGCAATGTCTGATTGTTCCATTTGCCTCCCTATATTACCCCAAAAAACAAATAATAACCCAATACTACCAATTATTTATCAAATCCTACCAATATGATCAAATAACAATCTTATATTGTCAAATAACAATCTTATATTGTTACATAACAGCACTATAAAGATCATGAGAGAACAAATATTTTCTATAATGATCTATTACATACCCTTTGTGTTCAGGGTCCTGTAGATCATTTTCTTTCACATAATCTGTTAAAAATTGTCTGACTTCATCTGCAACCAGCCCTCTGCCTTTACTAAAATACAGAGAGATATTTCATTACTGATGAGATTATACCATGTTGAAAAAATGAAAGACTTGTCCGTCCATCCTCCGGAAATCCAAAAATATCCGGACACAAGTGTTATAGTAGTTATGAATTTTGATAAGCAATGAATTAATTATTATTGTGTTTGAATTAGACATTGATGAAATGAAATTTTGTGATCTATGACAGTAGTCATGCCTTTTGTGAATTATAATACTGTCACTTGAATAATTTTTGTTTTGTCATTGAAACAAATCTCATGACAGCTTTCAATAATTATTTTTAATAAACTTTGTAGATACTATAGAACAGTCTAACTAAGTCCTTTTAAATAAAAATGTTCACTGCAAAATTGGTATAAAGCAGTTGTCTTGCCCAATACTTTTCAAACATGTGCATGGGTTTGGATGTTGTTTATGTCATCTTGTTATTTTCAACAAGCTCAAAATATACAAGCTATATTTGATATTTTCAAATATGAAATCTATATTTGATATTTTTTATGAAAGCTACATTTGAAATTTTTATATAAAAGCGATATTTGTATACATGAAAGCTATCTTTGATATTTTCATATATAAAAGCGATCTTTGATATTTTCATATATAAAAGCTATCTTTGATATTTTCATATATAAAATCTATATTTGATATTTTTTTATGAAAGTTACATTTGATATTTTTTATGAAAGCTACATTTGATATTTTTATATGAAAGCTATATTTGATATTTTCAATGAAAGCTATATTTGTATTTTAATATGAAAACTATATTTGATATTTGTATATATGAAAGCTATCTTTGATATTTTCATATATGAAAACTACCTTTGATATATAAAATCTTTATTTGATATTTTCTATGAAAGCTTTATTTGATATTTTGTATTTGATATTTGTATATATGAAAGTGTTTCGATGTAAAATAGTAAAATACCTGTAATTCTTTGATTTAAAGAATGGTAAAAGATTTGAAGGAATACAGAAAACATCTGATATAACAGGTGGTATAAAATCATCTTCACTACCTTCAGTTGGTTGTATAACTAATTCTGGTACCTGTAAATCTCGTAATCTATAAATATATTAATATAATTGGTATTTACTGATAAATGGACATTTTTACCAATCAATATTTGTACAAAAATTATAAGTTGACTGAATTTGATGGGTTTTTTTTCAGCTACTGTCACCCCTGGAAACAAATGTATTGGAAACTTATTGGAGTAAAGCATGGTTTAACAGGCCATACAATTTCACACGACAATGCCAATTGGTTACATGTGTACGTGACAGATTTTAAGAATTATACTATTTGATCGCAGATTTATATACTGAAACGAAAAAAATTGCCATGCAATCTTCCTGTCTGCACTCTCTGTACCGTAAGTCTAGACAGCAAACTAAACTTTTTTGAACAGAATCAAATTTCAGGACATAGGTCCAATTTCCAAAAATGCAAAATGGATTTACATGTATGTAAATCAAACATTTTACCACATGTAAATTACTTCATGTATGCTTTGTGAAACCATGGTGAAACTGGCCCCAGCCCTTTAACCAAATATACCTACTCTAAATGATCTTTGTCAATTTCTACAATGCTGTCCATTCCTTTTGCCATTTGTTTAATTTTAAGTAGACCTTTACTTTCTACAGTTTGTAAATATTTAGACAACTGTAAGATAAAAATAAAATCAATCTTCACCAAATAATTAGTGCCAGGAACCAAATCTATAATCAAAATGTTCACCCATGTGTGATTTATTGATTATCAATTCCATTAATCATGTTATAATGTGATATCACGCATTATAACTGTGTAATTAAATATTTGCTCCAATAATTGATTATATATATATGTGTTTGCTTTTAATATTCACAATAGAAGGTAGAATAAACTCTTTGATGTCAACAAACAACTAAAGTTCTTTTAAAGCCAAAGAAAGATTGAGATCAACTATTTGAGATACTCTTCAGGCATATTGAGAATGCAATTAATCTGTCAATAATTATTGATATTCTTCATGACATCCTCCCTTAAATTAATATGATTATCTTTATCTTGTGAAATACAAAACTACACTATAGAAATGAAATGGGGTTTAACGTCGTACTGTTCTGCTCCAAACTGGGCTAATGAAGACAGGCATACACCATACAGCGTGCTATGAGGGAAATTTTTCCCAGACAGCGGCACTACAGTCTACTCCTATATCTGATTCCAACTGCCAAGTGATCTTTTACATACATGCCAATGTGTACACGGGACCTTGGTTTTTCGACCAATCCTTAAAGATTTAGACCACATACAACCAAGTACAAAATCAAACAATTTAAGTCATGGTCACTTTAGGTGTACATTATTGTTTTCTATAGATTTCAAGCTGCCATCTTTTATTTCTCTCAGACAAACATAGTAATAATAATTGTGCTACTTGGAGGACCTTTAAAAGTCAGATGTGTTTAATTAATTAAAAGAGTGCATGGTTTGGGATTTTGAAACATTTGCAAATGATCTGGCTTATTGTGGTTTTAACATGGTGATATATAAAATATAGACAATGGTTACATAGGCAATTAAACAGCTAGAATCTGTGGACTGCACCCACATAGAAAATCAAGGTTTTTATTTCTTCAAAAGATAGGTTGCCAGGCAACGAAACATACGCCCACAACAGCTAAGACGTTTGGGCCATCAACGAGGGTTTTCACATGTTATTCCTTTTGTCAGTAAGGAGAACGTTTACAAAACATGAAAATCTTATTACGAGTAATAGCCCATTAAGTGGTTATCAGAAAAGGTTAGAATGGCTTCGATTGTTTGTCTCATGGTCTTCGTCAACAAAATATTTTAAAGTGAGTAAGGGTCATTATTCTATATATAAATTTAAAATCAATCGGATATTAACTTTAGCCTCTAGAGCATTCACAAGAAATTTTCGACGACGGACGGACGGAAAGGGCGACGACAATATATGAGCACATTTCCATATGGGCGTATAAAAATTATAACAGTTGCATACGACTAGCAGAAAGATTTTCAAGAGTTATCAAAGCTGAATTAACATGGGTTTCATTACAATATTTCTGGGACTGCACCTTTAAAGCTAGATATACTAATATCTATATGATGATTTTAGAACAAACAGATAGAAATTACTGATATATACTCATCAAACACTTACCTTTTTGTAACTAGACTTTTTTATATCTATATATTTTCCCTGAGGACTAAAAAAAAACCCTGATCAATTAACATTTCAAGAAAATGGCCTAATAGTTAGTAAATACAATGCATTCTCATCAATATTTAAATAGATTAAGATCAAATATAAAACAATCAATAATCGATTAAAAAATTAAGTCTCAAAGAATTTCCTTATTTACACAATACCTGAAATAAATTGATACATATATCTTAACACCGCGAGTTTATTGCACCAACTTCACAAAGTCAAAGTGTCTGGACATCTGATTTCCTACAGTAGTGAGGTTGAAACTGACATGTACTGGCATATTTTGAAGGATCAAATGTACTTCTCAAGAAACATGGAAAACTTAAAGGGACATTATGTAAGATAAAGAGCTGACAGTTAAAAATAGATAATGAAAATGGAATATATTGAAAATTTCAAACAAATTACTTCACTCTTAGCTGAGTTATCAGCGATACAATTACAATGCAGCTTTAATTGTCATTGTTATCGTTGTTACGATAATAAACAAAGTCCATTTTAATGTTAAATCATCACCAACAAAACATATTTAAATCTACTTATGGTCTTGTAAAATTAATTGATGTCTAATTAAAAATTTTTATATATAACATATAAGGCCTAAAGAAGGACCTGTAATAGGAAGTTTTAGCATTATTGCCTGTTTAACCAATGAGATGCCGTGTTAGAAAAATAATTGTTCATAATAAGATCCACATGTTATTAGACTTTTCTAGAACAAAGCCGATACACAGTGTAAAATTGATTAATTAGAAATTTTTATGGACACCTATACCGAGAAGAAGTGGTGTAGACACGTTAATTCACTATACCGTACCATAAATAAATACTTGACAAAAGAATGTAATTTGCAAAGTTTCTGAGCATTATCAAAAATGACCGACGGTTAATGTGATTAGTTTGCCACTGGTAATTCAATCACTGCATTTAGATTGAGTTTGTTTTTTACGTATTCTTAGGTAAGAATTTTGAAGAAGACAAATGATATATGCCAACAAAAACAGCTAATAATAACAGGGAGACAACTACAGTTTTGTTATTAAATATTACTTGATCTTACCAGTATGGTTGTAAATAATTCTTGAAGAATATTCCTGTAGATAGAGGCAAGTCTGACTTTTTCACTTTAGCTTTAAGAGCACAAAGACAGCAGTAATCTAAAAGTTCATCCATAACTTCTGTAAAACATAAAAAACAAGTAAAAATATTAAAAATTCATTAACTAAAAACTAGCCAAAAGATACCTGAACATACCCAATCTCTCATTAAATCATTTAATTTTACATAGTGATATTTCAAATATCTGACAAGGTTCTAAAATGTCAACCCTATGCTATCACTTGCAAAACAAATCACATTTATATCTTTTTCAATATCATTAGTACTTCAACTATCAGGAAAAAAATTGTTTAAATGTTTTTACTCTTTGGATCTTCTCCTTCCTCCTCTTCCTCACTCTCAGAATTTTCAGAATCTGAGACAGCAGCTGTGGCACCCTTGCACTCATTGTCATGTACAGTCAGTTTCTCTATTGCAGGAACATCTTCATTATCAGATTCTTTATCATCTCCATCACTATCATCCTCTGATTCACCATCACCTTCAATATTTATATCATCAGATAGATGGGGAGGTTCAGATTGATCTCCTAACTCCCTGGTTTAAAATAAAATCAAAAAAACTTCTAAATTTTAATGAATAAAAATATAAAGATAAAGTAGACCGGTAACAAAAATACAAAGAGTTTTGGGAACGAAGGCAGAAATGACATGAAAGTCTGAAGTTCTGTAAAGAATAAATATTGAATTATAAACATGTTGAGGATAAAATAAAAAAAAATACACTGACAGAAAAGGGTGACAATGATATACTGTCACATTAAATGGCAAATATATATAAAAAGAAAAGTCTATTCTGGAAAAGAGCTATTTCTTTTAGAATATAAATGGTTTTTAAATCTCAAAATAAAAGAACATACTGCCACAGCATTGAGTTCTGTTTCATTTATATTAATTTCATTACACTGTACATATGCTGTATGCTACCCAGTATTCTTGTATTAATTATGATTGTAAGAGTAGAGAAATGAATTCTAGAACACTAAGTTAAGACTTGCCATAATAGATCTCCCATCATATGAATTGGTTTTACACCTTTTCCTTTCATAGCAGATAAATACATATCCTCACCGGATAATAAGGTCTCACCAACAGCCACCGGTGCTCTATAATAATTAAACAACTTCCATTAAAAACAAAAACAATATGTAAAATGTCAGATTTAAATTTATTAAATGTAGCACTTCTGTGAAGGTTTCATGGTAGTTTGTTGCACTTTACATTTTCTAGTTTTTAACTATATATAGTGAGAAGTGCCAGCTCTTTATCCGATCACCCATAATGTATCTTTAATTGATGAACAAGGTTCTTATTTCCCTTACTTTAGACTAACTACAGCTTTATATACATCAATCCTACAGCTTTTTATATACCAATCCTTTCGATAACCCCAGTTTGGTTTTTTCTATACCAGTATCAATCCTTACCTTACTTGATCAAACATCTGATTATATAAAGAATATAAAAAATATGTGAATTGATATATTTATTTACCTGTTACCAACCAACTTAACACTAGCAATATCTCCCTTCTTTATACCACGAAATGTGCCCATATGTACTGGTCCATTTATAACTACACCAGGTAACATTAGATCTGATTGTAAAAAAATATAAAACATTTATTATCAAATCACAACACCTACATCATACAAGAATTCAAAGGGATATTTGAATAAAACAAGTCATCTTTAAAGGAACTAAATCTCTATTCTTTGGCACCTAGAAATGGACACAAATTTGTTGCAACACGTAATAATATAATATATGAATGTATATAAACTGATTTACATTCAATTGTTTCTGTTTTTTACTGTAGGAGGTTGGATGACTGGTAATTAGTGTGTGACTGTTGTTATCATAAGGTTTGTCATTGAGTCAACCTCATGGATTTTCTCTGTGTCCTCGGGTTTCCTCCCACTGCTAAAGACCCCTACGTGCAAGTGAATTATTGAACTAAAATTGAACCATACATTAAATCCCATCTCTTTGTCTCTCTGTTTTACTTTAAGTTCTAATCAGTTATGTACGGTGAAATATATAAAGAGTCCAAATTGAATGGCAGTCTTTGGCATCTAGTTATTCCAGTCTACACAAGGCAACATTTCTGCTTACTCTTCAAGAAATCCCAACTTTAGACAGCACTTTTACGTGCACGCCAAGGATTTAACAAGTGAACATCAGAGTTTACCTGCTATCAGACCTACTAGACGGTTTCCTTGCCAGGATCTCCATTCTGCTCTATTGGCAAGGGAAAACCAGACTGAAAAATGCTGAGGAACTTCCTACACCAACAACAGGATAGAGCCCAAGACTTCCTGGGCTCTACCACCTGGGCAATATTCACTCAGACACATATCAGTGTATAGTTATATCACTATATCAATGACAAAATGAAATGGTGTTCATCGTTTTACTGCCCCAAACTGTGCTAATGACGACGCGCATACGCCCTACAGTCCTTGGGTTTTTTTTTGTCCCATCCGAACGACTAGACAGCTGTCATTGTCAGAACCCCCGTCCTGCATCCCCGACAAGGAGGAAACCATGCCGGAAATTCTGGATGAACATTCTCGTGCTAATGTAGGGATCAAACATTCGACCTTAGCTACCGTGATCCCTATATAAATTATGAAGTTCTACAACAAGAAACAATTCCTCTCATGGTGACCTGACTTCTACTCATTGGTATGAATAATATATTCTATGTACCTACCAGCACCTACAACTAGTTTTGTAAATACTTGTGGCCATGTAGTAAAAACTGGCAACATGTCAGGGCATTTCCATAATGAATAAACTGGAAATAGAAAAGTCAAGTGAGTAATATCAATTCAAAAATACCGCCAATGAAAGCCCGGAGAAAATCCTGATGATCGGTGTAATCATGCCACCACCACTTCCCACACCACCCAACCTCCTTCGCTTTATTGTATTTCTATAATATATATTTAGTTTAAACACATTCACATTTCATGATGCACATAACATTTGTTTAAAAATCTATATGTTCTCTGACTTTAGCATCCATGCACAGACAAAATGTCTATACATGTATCTAAGATAGAATTTAAAAAAGTTTCTTCAAAGGTAAACATGCTTTATCAATTTTTTTTTTTTGGGGGGGGGGGCGTTTTTTGGAGATTCTATCCAGATTATCACCCTTATTGATATAATGATATAATTGTTTGGCATTCTAAACCATGACATCAACTGGCAGACTATTGACATTCAAAAAACGACCACTGTCAAGATCAGTAGCATTACATGTACATGTATTTCTGTTAAGTCTTTCTTGTTAATCATTTCTACTTCATTTTGAGTGAAGCCCAGGACTTGATTTGATATTTGTTTATTTCTTGCAATGTATATTCTGCCTTGTCCACAGGTAAATCTTGCTGTTGGAAATAAAGCAGAATATTTCTATATAAAAAGTATAAAATTACCTGTTGGGAACATTTTCTTGTTTATTTCAAAGAAAACAGGATTTTTTTGACAAGTATATAAAAAAGCAATGTCACCACTATGTAGTTCAATTTTAGCCATAGACATATCTCCTTTTGTTGGAAATAATTCATTTAGAGAATCTTCTGGTATATTGTATAATTTTCCTATTTCTCCTTTCATTTTTTTCCTGAAAAAGTCCATGAAAAAATGATCAAAACAAGACTCTCTCATAAAATGTTAATGAGTTACAGATACGATACATGTATATTGTAGTTCTAGCTGATAATGTCCCTTTTCGACAAAGGCAATATAGCCTACTAAAACAGCCCAGTTGCTAAATCTTGATTATAAATCCAAGGAAGACAGGAAACTAGAACCTATTCGGGACTACTTCATGTTATATTCTATCCATATGGGACTATTGCCAATCAAGTTATTTTTGGAACTTGGTGTATTATCCATTCTGATTATTATTACACGTATCTTATGACTTATTATCTAAAATATTTTGGATTGTCTGTGTTTTTATTGAGCAGTTTGCATGGTCTATTATCATGTGATGAAAAATATTCTATTCAAAGTATTGATAGATTCATTTATACAGTAAGCTACTTGGGATAGACAACCCTCTTTATAGCTATATTTAAAATACAGATGTGATGTCATCCTATGATGTTGGTGTACCATTATTTCAAATAATGGTACGGGTAATGTATGTGCCAACTGTACATTATTCATACCAGTTAAAATAGTGTACCCGAGTGACGTATTTCATTGAAATCAACGTGCTGGATGATGCCTGTATTTTAAGTTGTTTAATGGTCTTGTGCAAGACATTGCGTAATATATCAATATTGCCCTCATGCTATTGCACTTGTACAATACCAATATATTACCTAATGTTTCACACTCGACCGTTAAACTACACATAACGTACAGGAACTTGAACAAACTAACTGAATAGACCACAATAGGTCTTTGTAAATCCCAAAGAAAACTAAGTTAGTGTCAATCCACATTAATGAATCCAATCCAAACATTCTAAAGTTTTTCATTTCTATTTATTTTTTAACTGTTATAATATCAAGAATTCTTGTTTTGTTTTACGTGTGGCTGTGATATTGTCTAGTGCTTCTGAAAAAACTACAGGTAACAGGAACCTAAAATAAATTTTCATTCCAGGTTCGATTTTAAAGCAGAAAGAGGTCTGAATTCCATATTGTTGACACATATTTAGTCTGGCCAGTCTGGCCCAGTAACTGTACACCATACATAAATACTCAGAAGGTCAGGTAATCTGGACAATGAGATGATTTTCGATATGCCTACTCCTACTGAAAATCAGACTGGTTTCACATCACTTGCGGACTAAACTGCTTTGTTCTGTGTTGGACCTACTCCTCTACATATAACTGCTAATGTTCTTGCTTAAAGGAGTGTAGATACATGTATCCAATAAAATGTACTGCGGGCCATTTTTTACTCTCAGTGGTAATGTTATTTCTAATGAAAAGTGGTCGTATGTATTAAAGATTATAAGCTAAGCATTAAAATACATTTGTAACAAATGTTGTCACTTTTCAGGCACAACCTCTCTCTTGTCTATCACTTTGTCAGGCATTGATTTGTCTTTTTGTTGTGGTTTTATTAATATCATCATAACATGTCCAACACGAAATTCAAAATGTCTGATACATTGTACTACTAGTTCAGTATCTGACATTTTGTCCAGTACCGACAGGGGGGTTGGATGGCCGATTGGTTAGCATGTGCGCTGTACCATACGTCCATACGGCCTGCTATTGTGTCAACTGTCGTGATTTGAACCCTATTTCTCTCTCTCTCACTGGTACTGGCATGTGAGATGTGAGATACTAAAACCGTTATTTCCTGGCCTGGAGATAATCATATATCAAAAATTAATCCATTCTTTTGGCTTGTCTTTGTTAGAGAAAAATTGTGGTCAACGAATCCCAACTAAATGTAAGTTAATGTGCATAACATTAGGACCATGGATGATGGACCATATGTCATGATGATTGATTGATGTGGACAGTTTCAACTTCAAGTTTGTTACTTTTTATCTTGAAATTGATAATACAATATACAACCTGTCAGATCCCTTAAGGGTGTTTTGTTTTTTTACTCTAAAAGGCTTCAGAAACATAATGGCTTCTATTCAATGAGACTTAGAAACCCTAATTCGTTTCAAGACAGAAAATATCAACAAAGCTAACTAAACACCACGACTTTCGTTTTCTTTCACATGCGACACTTCCGGTAATAATTAAGATTTGTATACAGTTGTCGTATAAATTAAAAGAAAAATATGTATCACTATGATAATAGTATAATTCATTAAACTGGTGTGTAAATAAATCAAAAACCAACAAATGATGCATTTTAATTGATATTTTTGGACAGAAAATGAGTAAATAAATATAATTGTCGTAAATAACCCCCGACTTCTCTACGTTGTTAATCGGATTTGTGTTCCTTGGCAACAAAAGGACACCTGTCCGGATGTTAAAGACGATAAAGCAATTTTTAATGATTTAACAACAGACCGATTGAAATCTACAGAATCTAGTGCAGATGTGGCACACAATTTATTGACAAAATGACTGACATTTTATGTAGATGGCTCAATAATGAGCTTTCCCTTACCAAACCTGTTGGTGAGTGCATCCAAGGCAATCCGAAAAAAGTTGTTGAAACCTTTACAAAGCTGAGGCTCGGAATAGATATCTAGAATCTAGGTCTTGTAATATGAGTGAAATTTAGTAGGATAAACAATAATTTGATACTGATCAATTGAGTTTATAATCATTATTACCTAAATACCAGAAACTGTACACAGTTTTTCATCTGGACGAGTGTCTAAAAATAAAATGTCAAGTCAGGAGGCTTACACTTACAGTCTCTGTGCATGTTTGAAATAGTTACTAAGTTAGCCTAGGCCTATTATTAGTTTTAGTAAGAAAAATTGGTGGACAGATTCTGATATCGCTCTGAAGCTTAGTAAAGCTAGAAGTTAGACTTCAAAGTAAATTACACGCTGGTTGTTGATGAATACTGTAAGCTTATCTAGCACTTAGATAGATCTAGAGCAGACGTCGACAAACATGTTGAAATCAGTGTTTGTCCTGTAGGCCTAGATCTTTTCATATTTGAATCTTGAACATGCTCAGTTGCACTTACTATAAATTTACAAATTGTAGACAGAATTCTTCATTTAGAATGTTTTAGGGTCATCATTATATTATTGATAGGTTATATAGAAGTAGCTATAATCACAGATATTTAATTATTCCAAATTCTGCCAGGGATTTTTTGTAATTTTTTTAATAAACTGCTGGAATCTAGGGAAAATCAAAATACATTTTTTTACAATGAGCTTATTAATTGCAGGCTTCAATAATATATAATTTATTTCTTTTGTAGACCAACAAAGTTTTGCCAGAGAATTTGCTTCAGGTTATCTTATTGGAGAAGTTCTAAATAAATATCAACTTCAAGATGACTTTGACCAATTCTCACAGAACACGTAAGATTTTTTTTTGGATTTTTTGTTCAGTTAATCATAAATTGCAATAAAGCAAGGACATTTAAGTAGAATTGTGGATTCAAAACTTTCATTTTTTTTTTCACTTTCAGGCAATCAGATGCAAAGCTCAATAATTTCACACGCTTGGAACCAAGCCTGCATTTGTTGGCGATTCCATTTGACACAAATTTGGCTAGAGATATTATGACAGAAAGACATGGGGTAGCCACAAGACTGATGTATCAACTATATATTGCTCTAAATAACAAAAAGAAGGCTAACCTTACTGGTGTTGCTATGGAAACAATGAGACCAGCTGCCCCAGCAAAACTAAATGCTTATGAAAGTTTAATGTACAAAGAAGTAAATAAATTAATATTTTATTGACAAATGTATCTAATCTCAACTTAAAACCATTTTTTATGTCTCAGTTACCTCCCTTGATATTGTATCTAGGCAGTAAAGAATGTCATAGTGACACACTGAACACGACACTGAAGCCTCTTAATTATGATGTCACAATGACATGACATCATTTTAATGATAAATGACTATTTTATGAGATACACATTCTAGAGAATTGATTAGAAATTATTTGTAGCCTATCAGGTAAGAAAATTAATTGGATGCATTGTGATGAAATGGATCAATATTTTATTAAGTAAGTCTGTAGCTGATTTCTGGTTATCTCTGCTTTCATACAGTATTGATTATTTAATCTCATCCCATCTATTGTTCAGTTGTCATTGAATTTCTCATCAATTACCATGGATGAATTGATTTTACAGTTTATAGTGTTAGATTTCTTGGCTTGTCAAGCATTTTTGTGAAATTGATAGGTAAAAGGGAGAAGAATAATAAGGTCTTGTCAAATACAAATATAGATTTTCATTATATTTCCAATTTCAGAGATTAAAGCAAAAAACTCCAAGGCAAACAGATTTAAACCTTGATGCCCTGGTAGCACGTTTCCATGATAAACAAATAGCCATGGAGAAAATAGCATTTGAGAAGAGGTTTGTCGAGCAAGAGCGAATACAGATTGAACAGCAGAATCAAAGACTCGCTCTTTTAGAGAGATCACGTATCATGAAAGCTAAGCAAAGTGAAATGGTGGCCAAGATTCAGTGAGTGGAGATTTAGTTATTGAAATATTTCTAGATAAGACTTATGATTATTGTTAGATCTATCTTCATTATTGGTTTTTTTCTCATACATCGATATGTTATTTGTTCAAAAATCTTTTTCAAAAGTTTCATTCATTTATTCATTGATTTCCTTTATATAATAGGGCAGCTACAGTACATATTCCTCGGCCACCACCAAATAAAACATTAAAAGCTATTCAGATTAGAAAAGACAACAAAACAAAAAGAGAAGCTTTGGTAAGTAATAATGAAATATGCTCAAAATGATTTGAATGACAAAAGAAATTGTTGATTAAATCATAAAGATATGTTTTTATTTAAATGATATGAGAGGTAGATTATTGCTCAGTGACTGCAGTTAATTTCAAAACATGGATAAATCACAATGATTTAATTGTTAAAACCTAAAACTATAAATGGTCTGACTTGGACTATATATATATATTTCCTGAAATAATAAAAAGAACAGGTGAAGTTCACTACATTACCCATTCTTGAAATAATGCTGCAAATTATTCCACTTAAAACAGACTCTGTATAATTTTAAATTATCAGTATATTTTTTAATTGTTTCTTTTTTAATTAATCAGTATATTTCAAACAAACTTTTACTGTAATATATATGTTTGGGTTTTTTTCATCATTTTAGGAAACTATGAAATCAATAGCTGATTTTGAAGATCAAATGAAATTGATATTACCTCCTTCCAAACTTGACGATAATTCCAGGTACGTAATAAAACATTATTGTATATCTTTAATTTGTCGATTAACTGTTCTGATATTGATATTTTCTGAATGAGTTAGATAATATTTCTTTATCTTAAACATGTTTGTATTTAAAATGTATGTATAAGCTGGCAAGATAAAAATTTCATATTTACCTTTATTTACATAATAATTATGAAATATTTTATTTAGGTGAGAAGATTAAAAATAAAAGCGACTATAGTGGAAATATTTTTATTAAGTTATTTTTTTCAAATTTATAGTGTGAGTGAGTCAATAGATCTACAGTATTTTACTACTAATGAAGATGATAAAGATATAACAGAAGCAATAGACTTGATCATGCCAGCTCCAAATGATGATTATATCAATAAAATAAGAACGAGATTACAGGAGGATGCATCTGCTAGGGAAGAAAGAGAGAAAAGAAGAAGAAAGGTTTTAGTGGATCAAATGACAGCTCATGAAAACCAAGAGGTACATTATGCACTTTTTTTTAAAAAGGAAAAGACATAAATTTGAGTCACTTAACATTTTTTTATATAGTACGACAAAATATTTTGCGAAACTGATTTCTTTCTATTGATATTTGCGTTGAGATATCATAGTAAATGGAATTGTGAAAGATGATTACAAGTGGATAATTTCCTAAATTAGTGAATGATTTTATGATGAATTTTTCGTTTCAAGTCTTTCAAGCCCTCCAGCTAATATTTTTTTTTATTTATCTCTCTTTTTAGGAAGCTAGAAGGGAAGAAATTTTAGTTAACAGATTAATGAGACAGTCTCAACAAGAAAGAAGAATAGCTGTTCAGTTAATGCAAACACGACATGAAAAAGAAGTAGTTCGTCGTAATAGAATACTGCGTGAAAAACAATATGAAGAGAGAAGAAGAAAAGATTTTGAGGATGCTCTTAATAAAGAAGCTGTAAGTTTAAGATAAACAGGAGGTCTCTTCACTCTTGGCCCCGAATTCACAAAGCATTCTCAGACTTAATTTGAGAATTTACTCAAATTTGTTCGCCTTATTTTAACTAAGATACAACCCTTTATAATAATTTTGTTGTTTTAATGTAACAAATACTTCAATAAGAAACTATGTGCAAAGTTTGGTATTTCTGGATCAAATATGTTTCTTATAAACTGTAATTGAAAGTTGAGCAAATTCTCAACGAGAATGCTTTGTGAACTCGGGCCCAAGTGTTGACCCTGAAATTTCTTCTGGATGTTTCCCACTTGTCCGTGGTGCAGGACGAATGGCCTGGCAAGGTATAGTGTCTAGTCATTCTAACAGGACAAAACAATGAGGTTTCCATGTACACATTGGAATTCGAATTAAAGAGTAGGACACCTCCAGTGCAAAATTTCTCATATACATATATCAATCCACATAGCACTGCATGGCATATGTTCATCTTAACTAGCCCAGTTAAGGTACAGAAAAGGCAAACATTAAACCCTATTTCATTTCTCTTCAGTTATGAACTTGTGTTACAGGGTTTCTAGAAAATTTTAGAGGATGCTATGATTTATAAGTAATTTATTTTATATTTTTATTTTATCATGAATCCCTATTTTATTAGACCAGTAGGACGTAACACCCAATTTCGTTTTAATTTACCATGAAGAATGGATATCATGTATTGTTATTATGTTCTATCATAGGAAATGGCACGTTTAAGTAGAGAAGAATATGAAGAACAAATTAAAAAAGATAAAGAATTACATGACAAGATAGCCGCAGAAAGAACTGAAGCTAAATATAAGAAACATTATGATATGTGTTCAGAAGTTGTTGATCAAATTGTTGATTTTACATGTAAAGTAGCAGAATATAGAGAATTAACGAACAAGTAAGCATGTAATGTTGACCATTTCTAGAGAAATACATAACAATGGTCAAACAAAACAAACAGTACATCAGTAGTGCAACACAATTAAATTCTTATCCAAACGAAGAAGAATTATGTGTGAAAAAAGGACATTAACATACATTTTGCTACACATAAGTAATTGCAGACTCTACATGCCTTGAACTGAGGGCCTGACAAGGAACAAGTGTCTAGTAGTCTGGATGGGAAAGAAGGAGGTCCTGTGCACATAAAAATAACCCTTAACTGTTGGAATTTGAAATAAGAGCAGACCCTAGTGCTGCTATCTGGATAAAATTTCCTTCATAGCATACTGCATGGCATATGTCAATCTTCATTAGACCTAGCTGGTGCAGACAAGTAGGATGTTAAACCCTATTTCATTTCATTTTCCTCTCTAGTCCGCTGAGTATGGTATTGAAGTAAATAATCTTACTTTGGAAAATTAAAACTTTTAATTCACTTTTATGAGATAATATTTATCATGCCTTTAACTTTTATGTTTAGTTTACTGCCGCCTAAGTTAATGAGAGAATGGACAGCTTTATTTGTCGCTGGTAAACCATTGTTTGATAAACCTGTAGAAAGTTCTGATCCTACACCAGAACAGATATTAGAAGAAGAAAGGCAACAGTTATTAGATGAAGGAGATTTTATGGAATATAAGGTTTGTTTTAATTAAACTAGTATTAAATTCACCAGTTGTCTTCAAGATGATATGGTAAATGCTCATTCAAGTATGTGCTACTGTGGTAAAATATTTGGCTCAGGTTGTCAATTTTCATTATATTGTTTTATATTCTTCTTCTTCTAATATATAGAATATGATTGGTGAGTGGCAGACTAAAGAAGGATTAGATGTAACAGGCCCACCTCGAGATAATCCTATTGTTGGACATATTGTACAGAGATTATTTAATATAGTTCATCCACCATCAGTAAGTACGAGAGCCATATTAACTCTTTAATAAAAGTGTTGCTTTAATAAAAACTAAGGCCATATAAAAGGTATATTCTGGTTTCATATAGATACTGTCATTTTGCTCAAAAATATTTAAAAACATTCTCATTGTATCCATCATTCTTATTTCTTGTATGATTTAAAAGAATCTTTTTTTAAAATTCTGGTTATAATACAGATAATTGTATAGCGTGTCTGGAAATTTAGCTGTAAGATCTGTCGCAGTCTGCAAATAATTTAAATCTCCAGACAAATTGTTACCTGGAGTTAATGAATAACTAAATGAAATTAATATAGGATATTAATTTTGACATTAGGCAATAAAGTGGTGGCAAGAAATGGTATTTTATGAAGAGTTATTCCCCTTTAGTCTTCAAACATTTTCTCTGCATCCATCACTCTGTTTATATTTTTAGCCACCGCCCAGTCCTCCAGAATTTCAACCATTCCCGATTAAAGCCTGTGTTCTAGGAAAAGTCTTCAGTGGCAAAACCACGTGTGTACAGAAATTAGCAGAAGGTAAGCTTAGTACATATATAGGTAGATGATGGGAGTAAAAAAATTTGAACTGCCAGTTCGCTGCTTTTTCTCTTTCTCCAAAGTCAAAATACTATAAAATAAGTTTCACCATATACATGTATAATTAACATATAATAACTTGTGTAGCCATCCTTAGTAAGGTGTTAATCTAAATAATTTCTACATTTGTTTTATTACAGAACACAGGTTACAAGTATTATGTGTTGATGTATTAGTTGATCAAGCTGTTGAAGCTCACAAAGCAGGAGAAATAATAGAAATCACTGTAAGTTTTACCAAACCATCTTTGTGTAGTTTACAGTCAAGTTTAAAGGATTTTCTAATGTAAATAATACAAACTGTTACTAGTAACTCTTGTACATTTTTAATATATGGGAGGTGGGGGTGGGAACGACAACACTCCCTAAAAATTGTAGCAGGGGCTGAACAATCTGGCAGATCTGTGTCGTAACTGCTGGGCCAAAAGCTGATGCAGGTGTAGAGAGTAATTATTAAATTGTAATATTAAAATACATGGTATTGTGGACAAAACCCTATGGATATAATATTGATAATTATCTGTATATTTTGAAGGATGAAGAAGATAATGAAAGTAAAGCTGAAACTGTACAAGATTTTAATCCCACACCTGTAGATGGTAATTATGAAATTAATCAACATTATTCAGATTTACTGTTAAGTTTACACCAATGACATAAGTTCTTATGGACGTATAATTTTTTTTACTTCCCTGACTTTAAAACATTGAAAGCAATGAAGTACATCACAATTTGAATTGTTTGTTTACAGTGGCTCCTACACCAGTTGAGATGGAACCAGTGTCTGCACCAACAGAACAAATTTCGGCAACAGAACAGGTACCTGACTCCACAGAACAGACACCAGCTGATACAGAACAAACCCCAGCAACAGATCCTGCTCCAACCCCTGATAGTGGTGAGTATTTATTTTTTTTATTGATTTTGAATAATTGATTAATGGACTTCAGTCTTAGGACATTGTACTAATTTATAGTATCTCTTTTCGATTAAACCATTGTGAATGGGTTATCTATGGTTAGTTTTAAATATGGTTGGTATTGAATTTAAGAAAATACAATATATTAATTTATTTTGCAGGAAGGGAAGTTAAACCACCATCTGTGTCTGTTTCACAAAATAATTCAAGAACCAGTTTAGCTAAGAAATCTAGTAGTAGAATGAGTAATAAACCACAGGTATATACATACCATACTATTAGCACATGTATATTTTAAAACATTTACACTAATTCTGATTCATCAATTCTATAATGACATTAAGATAAAATATTTTAGGGTGTGTGTGAAATCAATTTGCTTAATTCCTGTGGTATTAACCATATATTAAAACAATACATTTATACAATGTGTTTTATAATGTATTATATAATATTGATATTTATAGGCCACAGCCAGAGCTAAGCTAGGAAGTAAAGTATTTAAATTTTTAAAGAAAGGTAAACCAGTAGATGAACAGCTGATTGTTGATATATTAGTAGAAGCTATCAGGTTTGTACTTCTGAAGTTTTCGATTTAAGACAAATGTCTAGGGCCTCAAGATCTAGAGGCCTCCGGCATTTAATATTTTGATGCTGTCATGAGCTTTTCTTACTCTCACTGTAGTCTTAAACGTCTGTCAGCGCTCACGCTGTCGATCGCCATTTCCGCCAATTGCGATAAATATATAATTTTGGCGTTAAAATATTCAATCTGGCGATATTTTTGGCGATTCTTTTTTAACCATGGCTAAAAAAATTTCTTGCCACAAAGTTTTAATTTTCACGCCGTGCACACACGTTACAATCTATCACGCTTGGCTGAGTCATTTATCAATCAATCAAGTAATAACCCTTTGTCTCGTGATCAATCTTGGATTAGCATTGATTAGTATATACAGTAAGAGTAGTAACAAACTAATCAAGAAACAAAGGATTTAATTATTTGTCTCCAAATACGAATTGGTGGCTTTTTTTTGACGGTTTCTATATATTCAAAATGGCGGACACCATGAATAATACTCATTCGATTTGTGTGAGATTATTGGACTATGACGTCTGTTTTATCCTTTTCCTACTCCTGTTGCAGGTATCGTTAATAAATGAAGCCAGGTTTCTTGTTAATGTTTATATGGAAGTCGATATTAATCGCCAGAAACGAACGGACGAAAGTCAGTTATTTTCTAATCACATGCCATTAATAATAATGGACCGTAAGCGAAAACTTGAACAGCCTTCGTCAACGTCCGATTATTTTTTTTGTTATTCACCACCCAAATACTCCCGAACTGACTATATAATAGTTAAAAAATAGATAACGCAAATGGAATATGCTGAAAATTTGAGTAAATTTGTTTCCTTTGAACCAAGATTATTAGCGTTTGATATTACATTATTAGGCCCAGCCTCGATCATCATCACTAAAGAAAGATTCAGCCTTTAGTCCTTACATAATGTATGTTTGTGCATTTGAAAAATGTAGATCTCTTAACGATGAATGAACATTTTCAAATCCTTGATATATCAGTAAGTGCTTGGTCACAATTTCTGTTATAAAGAAAAATATTCATTAAAAACAAATACACTGTAGGGTTAGCCCAGATGTTGAAAAAGCTCTAAAAAAAAATGGGCTTCTGCAAAGCAGTGAAGAATTTTGTAAATTGTAAGACTATATGTATATTATATTATATGTAAATAAAAATTACTGAAAAAATATAATAGAATAGGTATTCCGTATTCATTCTTTTTTTGGCGGAAAAAATATATGGCTAATAAATTAAAATGAAAAATTGGCGGAAGAAAAATTGAACCCAGAGTGAGCACTGACATCTGTCATCATCCACGACTTTCTTCATTTGTATTAAAACACTTTAATCTTCTTGTCGTGATGGTGGTCTCATATGAATTCAAAACTGTTTAAGTATTACCCTTTCTGAAAGAAAACATAGAGATTATAATTACAATAACTTATGAACTTTGGTCTTTTGGGGTTAATAATGTTTGGTTTGTGAAAAAAGGAAGAATTTAATGTATTAGAATTTGTAATTTTGATAACAGGAGAGTACCAGAAGGAACTGGTTGGTTAATTGATGGTTTCCCACAAAATTATAACCAAGCTAAACTACTAGAGAAAGCTTTAAGTGGATTTGATGCTAATGCTAAAGAATCAACAAAAGATAAGACTAAAGGAAAGATGAAGAGGTCATCTTTAGTACCTGATCCCCGTCCCCCACCTCCACCTGCAGAACCAATAAGTGGTATAGATGTTGTTATTGTACTTGATATTGATGATAAAGTCTGCATTAAGAGAGCTGCTGGTCGAACTTGTAAGTACTTTTGATTCTAAAAAAAACCTATTAATTTGTTCTTCACCAGTGTATTCCAAAAGATATATAAGATAAATTAAAGTTAAAGATTCTACAGTTAAAGTATATAGCAATAGGAGGCTTTTTAGGAAGAGAAAACTAATTTCATCTTAGCTAGCACTTTCAATCACTCTCTACAGGGATCCTCAGGCATTTAATAATATACAGTGTATCATTTCTATCAGTTCAGTATTTTCATGTATTCCCGGTAGTCCTTTTATATTTATTCTTAATCGAATTGTATGCATGGAAAGATACTCAATTTAAATTTCTAAAGTGATTAATAGATGAAAATGGGGGACAAATACTAAGAAATTTTTATATTTTTGTAGGTGCAATTCAAGCTAATGAACAGTTTCATGAAGAATTTAAACCACCCCCAGATGGAAGTGCTACAGGTGTAGGTAAACAAGAAAAGGTTGTTCCTGTACAAGATATGGCTCATGATATGGAACAGATACAACATAGGTGCAATTTCTTTAGTTTCCTTTAACCTTCTACTGACTTTTGAATCATATGAAAATAAATCTTGCAATATTGAACATTTTTTTTATATAATGAGAAATATTATCTATAATGAGAAATATTGTCTATAATGAGAAATATTGTCTACATGTACAAAAATTAAAGCAAAAATATTTGAAATATTTATTTTAAATGTTTTCCCAGAATAACAGGTTTTGTAGATTCATGGCCTAAATTGGAAAAGTGGTTTACAAGATTTGGAACATTGAAAATAGTTGATGCTGAAGCAGATGAACGAACTGTTGTTCTAGAAGTGGAAAAAATACTGGAAGATACACTAAATAGGGTAAGGGTGGATTTAATTTGAAAGATACAGGAAGTTACACTACATGGGGTAATTTGATTCGAGATTCTCATCAGAAAGATACTTTATATTTTGTGATGATATATTTGATATTTGGAAGAACATATTATAAAGTTAATTTATAAAATATATTTGTAGCTACAAGGTAAAGATAAAGAGAGTACACCAGCTGAAGAAATACCTGAAGAAAAACCTGAAGAGAAACCAGAACCGGTTAGTGTTGTAATTTACATGATTTTAAAACAATTTAGTATATTTTCCAGTTTCACCCAACAACTAAAGACCCCGATGTGCAAGCGAATAATTGAACCATATGTTACTATTAGTCTTGAAATGACCTAATTTGTATACGTGTTTCAGCCAGCTCCAGTTGAACCTGTACCAGAACCACCCAAAGAACCAGAAACTCCTGCACCTAAATCTAGACCTGGTTCTAGAGGTAGTAGATCAGGTAGAGCTATGGTGTTTTTAATTTTTTTTAGGATTCCTTTCATGTTCACAAGTCATAATCTTTTCTACAGAAAAATAAATCACTGAAAACAGAATGCAAAAGTTTAAATAAAATTGATTTCAGACACCAGTAACATAGAATTGTTGGATGTCTAATTTTCTATCTAAAAGGTTCAGGTGGTAAGAAATCTCCATCAAGAACTTCATCTAAAGAATCACCATCTAAAAAGGATAAACGAGAGAAAAGTGATTCGCCGAAACGTAGTAGTTCTAAAAAATCAGATACTGGAGGATCTAAAAAAGGCAGCAGAGGTAAATATGATTTCTTCGTAACTACTTTAAGCGTCATTTAGTAACTGAATGAGTATTACTGTAAATACACTACATCAGTGAAACACTGGAAAAAATTGGGAAATTGGGCGTATATGTATCCTCATTTTTTTCTGAAGATTATATTGGTCCAATATTTTTCCAATGTTGATTTTATCTCAGTTCAAGGTATTCTTTCAGATTCAATAATTTACGCCTTTGATTTACCAGGAGTGCAACTACATTATTCTGTAAATGAAATGCTTGCTGTGTAAAATGACATCAGCCATTATTATCCTATTTGACATTATCTTTACTTAAAATATTTTTTCGCCAATGCAGGGTCATCTCCTAAATCACCAAGCGCTAAACGTAGTAAGTCAGGTAAAGGTAAGAATAAAACACCGGAACCAGAACCAGAACCAGAACCTGAAATACCTACAGGACCACCACCTCCTCAACCTGGGTCAGAAGAATGGGATTTTGTGGATCAAAATATTGAAACTGTAAGTTTACTAAATATGTTAACCAAAGGTTAATTTCTAGAAAAAAAAGGTAATTGTTTTATCTGTTTGCTAGGTTTCAATTAAGCATGTATACAATAATACAAATCCAAAATCAAATCCTTTTATTCTCTCAAATTAAATTTAAATGTTATTTTGTAGGATTTGGCTGAAGTATTGGCAACTCATTGGGAAGCAGTTGAAAGTGCATATGTTGCTAATAGTAAACATGTCTTTAGAAATATTAGAGATGAAAGGGAGAACATTTGTCGATATTTCTATCAAATGAAGTTAGTATTCTTTATTTTTGTATGTTTGTATTTTTAAAATACTGTTCGATATATGTGACATGCCTGTGTATATACACTTTAAAAGAAAGAACAAAAACGTATATAAATTTTCTATATTAGTTCTGGTAATAAATTCTTATTCAGAGAAACTCGTTAAAATAAACTCCTTTGTTAGAGGGTTGAGACTTATATTTTTGGTTTTTGATTTAATCCAATCTTTTATTAACAGGAAAGATTACATGGCATATTTACGAAGACCTGACCATAAACAGGAATTTGTTTCACAGTGGCAAAAGGTAAGAATTTTGAATGAATTGTGTGTTGTCATATCATTGGGGATGTTGGAGGGCTCCAAATAAACTAGAAATGTAGAGGGCCATTCCAGGGTTAGGCCCTACTTCGTCATTTTTGCTGCAGAGTCAAAACGTCACATCCCAGCTTTTCCACATTGTTCGAAAGAGAGTAAAATAAAATCTTGTATTATGTTAAATAAAAGCAAAATATAGCTGTTAACATCTTGTGCTAAAATGGAGTGAAAGTTAGTAATATATGGTTCATGCAGTAAAAGTGTAATGTGTATCTCAGAAGTAGATTCAGGATTAACAACTATGTAAATAGCTGTAAACCAATATTTGCTACTCTTCGTTGCTTGTAATTTGTGTATATGTCAAAGTTTATTTTATTCATACAAATACGTTTTGATCCATAAGGTATTTTTGGGGGACACCCTGTAAAACAGTTTGCAAAAGTATAATTAACTAGATGAAAAGATGTGTACGATTATTGACATGTAAAACCTTAAACATCATTCTATTCATTCATTGTGTACGAAAATTTTGATTCAGGAGCCAAAAATTAACTTTTCCAGATACGACCAGCGATATGTATGTTCACACAATTTATTTATATTGAAGGATTATAATGAAGTACCTGATGATATTAGGGAAGATGAAGAGACAAAAGCTGAACTTCATCAAAGAGTGGATGATTTAAGAGAGAGATTATGGAGTATCTGTGATGAGAGAAAAGAACAGGCTGAAAGAGAAAGGGAGACAATCATGAATGATGGTTGGTTAGATGATCGAATGGGTGTTCTCAGTAATCATTACTTTACACTCATGCAGGTAAGCTATTGGGCGTAAATATAAATTTAAATTGTTTTAGGAATTTGGAGTAAAATGATTGATATGATATAAACAAATTTTGTAGCTAATTCTTCCAGAGCAATATAGCTTTCATCAACACAATTTTACGTAAAAATATTCTTGTATTGTGCTTTGATGTTCCATGGTTGCCCAAGTACTATTACAAAATTGTGTTTTTACTTCAGACTGAGGTGGATAGATTCCAGGATACTGTTAGATTGTTGAAAGATTACTATAGAGGAATGGATGGACAGATTCCAGATGAGTTAAATCAGAATTATGCCAGACTTCCACTGATAGAGGTAGATATTTTTTTTTAATTGAAAAAAATGTGGATTTGATAATATAATCCATGCAATTTTAACTTTTTGAAAATGCATTGACCAAATGTGTTTAAGGGAGATAACTCATATCCCTGTCCCTAATCCTATATTATCTCCCCTTAGACCACAAAGTATTAGCATATCATCGCCATATATTTTTTTTTTTTTTTAGTTACCCGTAGAAAGACCAGAATCTCCTGATAAAGTCAGTGAAACAGCATCAACACCTCCAATAACAGATGATCCTATTACTTCTGCTAAATCTGAACGAACCAAATCTGCACGTGCAAAATCGCCCAGAGAAAGCCGCTCTAAATCTCCGAAAGATGGCTCAAAGTCCCCTAAAGAATCACGCTCCAAATCTAGAACTCCTTCAGCCAAGCGTAGAAATAAAAGTAAAGAAAATGATAAGGATAAAACAGCAGATCCAAATGCAATGTTTGATGCAGATACAAACAGGAAAAGGTAATCTTATCATAGTGTTATAGAATATTCTATAAAAAGTTTTGTTATCTCTTAATTGGACTGGATCAGTGTGGCTATTTCAGTATCTTTCTTGTCAGACATTTAAAAGATTATAAAGGGTTTAACTCATATTGCTATTTTAGCAGATGGATTCAGACCACAATATTAATAACTTTTTACAAATTTATCAGATTGTTCAGAAAACTGTATGTATTGCGTGTAAGATTCACTTTAAAAACTTTATAATCATTTGTTATTTCAATAATATAAACCGATTTGAATTTAGAATTCCTCTGATACCAAGACGACCCCTTTCTCCTGATGTTGATGCTAAACCTGGTGCAGGAGGGAAAGATAAGAAAGATAAAAAAGCTGTCAAGAAAGATGACGTACCTGGAGGAGAAAGTCCTGCTCCACCCATTGATCTGGATGAAAAACTTATCATAGATGCTGCTTCATCTGCTGTATCCTCTATGGGACAAATTGTAAGTAATAGATAATTTAATTAACTGGTTTCAAAATTTTATAAGCTTCAACACATTTCTTTCTAGATGTTCAAACAATATTTTAAATATATTTCAAGATGTCTGCTGAATTGGCTGCAAGAGAAGCAGAAGAGGAAGCGGAGAGACAAGCAGAAATTGAAAGAGAAAAAGAGCGAGAGCGAATAAAGGCTGCAGCAAAGAAACCTGCCAAGAAGGGTAAAAGTCGAAGTCCTTCTCCATCAAAGAAAAATGCTAAGAAGGATTCTGAGACAGCTACTACAACCACACCTCCTCGTAAGTAAAAGAAGGGCATCTTTACAAATTGATTATCATACTTACCTTGAATTTTTATACGTTTCATTCTTCAATGCTTTGGATTCAGTGTGAAACACTACTTCGTATATTGACACAGAAAATTGGTAAGATATTTGATAGTCTCCTGTATGCAATTAAAACCACCCCATCTTTGATGGTACATATCTCAATTCTAAATTATAGCAAGTGAAGAAATGAGTGAAGAGGAAACAAAGAAAAAAGAAATAAAAGAAAAAATGAGAGAAGAGTACTATTTTGCTATTGCTGAAGAGGGTAAGCACTCAGTTGGGTTATTTAAGCATTGTCATATTATTTTATTTTTCAACAGATTTGAAAGTAAATGTACCTGTATTTAGTTTTGAATAATATTATAATTATCAAGTATCCATGCAAGAACTAGCCTTTTTAGTCCAAGTTTTTTTTTTGTAAGATAAATATTTAATGTTTTGTATAATATTGTGATTGGTTGGGTTTTTTACAGAAAATGCAGCTAAAACTCGTGTCGAATTGATCAAAGTTACTGCCATGTTGGTTTTACAAGATTTAAAGTTGAAAGGTGAAGAGTGCTATAAAGATATGAATGATTGGCTTGGAGCTAGATTTCTTAAAGAAATGGAAAGGTATGTTAAACACGATTTATAAATATTAAATCTTAGGCATTTCATTTATCTTCTCTACTATCTGTGATCTTTAGGAATTAATTTATATTTTAATCTTTGTAAAAATAAGTTCGAGAGATGTTTTGTATCTTTTCAGTATTGACCAACTATCAGAAGCAATGAGATTTGGAATTGAAGCCAAAGAAAAGATCAAACAAGAATTGCTTTTAAATCAAGAAGATTTTATGGTTAATCAGGTAACACTTTTTACTGTGTAAAGTCATTTCTAATTCAGCCGACTCAATCAACTTCGTAATTCGCCTAGTGTGTCCACTGTCGTTTGGCCGAAATGATTCGCCCAAATCAAACATAGAATTCATTAGCCAGTCACCAATCATGATCCACTCATATCGAGAAGTCACCGCATTTAAGACATTGATGCCACCATGTTTAATCATGTGACATGAAAGCTGATGCACTGATGCAGTCAACTGGTAAATCAGGCGAAACAATCGCCTAGTGTGTCCATCCATTCTTGGCCAAATAAGACTTAATGGGTGCCAAACGATTCAGCTGAATGATTCCACTAATGTGTCCCTCAATTAAGGGAACTTTTTACTAATATTATCTTTATTGATATCTAATAAATAATATTGCTTGTAGTAACAAATTTCAATCAATACAAAGTTGCATTATTGAATAAAGTTGATAATAAAATTATTTTTGTGAAAGGATGTTGAGTTACTTATACCCCCAGATGATGACAGTTGTTCAGTGAGTGATACCAGCACTAAACATCACTGATATTTCACTCAATATTATAAACACTCATGTTATCGTACACTTTATATTTTGTGATATTTTTCTTTAAGCTTTTGTTATATTTTTTTCTTTACATCATAAATGTTTTCAATTCTTTATAATTATTGTTCCCCTGACATTATCATTATTAGAAAAAAAGCAAGGGATTATTAAAACTATACGTTCACCGGAGTTCACCCATCTGTACTATGAATGTCATCTATTTTTTTTTTTTTGGGGGGGGGGGATTAAGGTGGGAGACATTAGCCTCATTGCTGGCTTGTTTTATTTCTTATCTTGTTTTCATCATACAAGGTAATGTCAGGCATTGCACTTAGACACACTGCTGTCATTTGACATAATTAGTAAATGTACATTTTTATGGAACAGACATTTTATCCGTGGAATATTATGAACCCCTATCAATTTTTTTTTCTTCCAAAACAATCTATCTTTAGTGATGAAAAAATATTTTCATTCTATCTTGTCTTTTGATCTGCCTGCCTATTCATTAGTGTTTATGTGGCTTTAAGGTATTGTTTACTTTGCATGGCATGAAATTTTGAATTAAAATAAATCTTAAGAGATTCATTTCTATTTTTTTTTTAAATATAAAAACTAATGGACAATAACTTTTGGATTTCGGATTATAGATTAAATGTAATTTTATCTTAAGCTGACATTTCAAAAACAAGACGAAAAAGAACATTGAATTACACTACTATGAAACAATGACATGTTATTACAGGATCTTCAAGTATTAAAGTCATCATCAAGTATTTTAGAAGTACAACAGAAAGAACCACCTACACTTGATCTGTTTACTGTTGATCAACTTAAAAGTCTTTATCAACAGGTATTCAGATATTTTATAAATATACATTGTAAAAAATCAACAATTCTTTCCTTGAGAAACTATTGACTCACGTCCACCCTGCATCCTTTACTTCAACATACATCTTTTATGCAGCTCGATTCATTATTGTAAAGGTCAAAGCTGTAGACTTGTCTGTCAAAATTAAATATTTGTGGCAATATTAATTCCAATTAAAGTATAGCAATTTTGGTATGGATCAGAAGTAGAGACCCAATATTATAGAAAAATACTGGATTTCCTGAAAAACACCCTGGCAGGTTGTGTGTTGATAATAATCAAATGGCTAGCGCTCATGGGAACAGTAAAAGACAGCAGAAAAAGAACTGGGCAGAGCATATAATCCCAGAATTTGCTACTTACACCTTTGATATATTTATGGTAAATGTTTAACAATTAAAGATAAATACAGGCTGAAAGGTCCCCCCACCCCTTAGTGTAGCTGTTGTTCACTACCATTAAGTCATGTGACAAACATTGCTGTTTAAAATAGATAGTCTGTTGGGATTAAAATGTTTTGATATGAAAGAAGTCTTGATATTAACTTTGTCTATGGGTTTTTTTTTTGTAGTTTATATTAACAGCACCTAATGGTGTATTATCCAGTAGAACTTTTGTTGAAACATTTGAAACTATTGTTTCTGTAACATATGGCTTAGAGGCTTTACCCGACCATTGGATGAACATCAACCACGGACAGGTTAGTTTTAAATTTAATATTTTATGAGCAAAATTTTGTGACTGGATTGCAATTACAATTAGACCTACCGGTACTTGTTAAAATGGATATATTAGACCACTCAACCCCCATTAAAATATGACATTTAAGTCGTTTCCTTTTTCCTTTTCTAATGATCCTGTGGAAATATTATAAATTACTAATTTAATCGTCGAGGAATAGTTATGCAATGCTGATTGTTATGTTATTATTTCTATTGTTTCAGATCCAAGAAATAGCTAACAGTCTATCCACAGACAGTGACTATGTTGACTGGAGAAGATTTTTATTATCTCTAACACAACCTATTCCTACACCTACCCAGACTGATCTACTGCAAACTTTGAGTCGATTTAAGGATATGGACCAAAAATCAACTGGTTGTGTAACTAGAGAACAATATGATAATGTAAGTTTCAATATAAAGTTCTGACTATTCTTGGTGACAATAAATGTCTTGTTATATTTAAATTTGCCAGATGGATTTTAAATCTTGCAATTAAATGAAGTCTGAAGATTAAAGGGAGATAATTCAAGAGCAGTTGTAGGTGATACTTCATTGAACATTCGTAATTGAATTCTCTCAGTCCCAAAATCAGTGACGATTGGGTGAAATAGATGATTTCAGGCATAAGGAAATATTTCAACCAACACTGACAGCGAAAACATATTCGTTGCTGACAATCGAGCATACCTAGAGTCAGTTTTCAGCAGTATTAATTCTGTGTACTATTTTTCAGATGAATTTGTGGTTTGCTACTGAAAGTAAAGCAGATGGTAAATTTGATAGATTAGATAACTTGAAGAAAGTATTATTTGATATTTATGGCAATCTAACAACAAACCCAGCTCGATTAGATTATGTTAGCATGGTAAGTTGAAGGTCACTTAATGATTAGCTTAGACTTGGGTGAAAATAAATGTTTAAAGATATTACAATAAAACTTATTGGAACTTTTGTCTGAGTAGGTCTTTTATGTTAAAGAGAATTCAAAATTAATTATTTTAAACAATAAAGAGTTTAAAAGATAATAATTTGAAACAATTATTTAGAATATTAATAATGGTTTTATTATAATATATTGTGCTGTTTACTTTTTGTAAACCGTCTGTATACAAATGAATTTACATTTTATTTACATGTAAACCTCACATCTGTGTTGGTTTGCAAGTGAATTTCCATTTTTTGTATGCACATGAATTTCCATTTTACTTACAGTTGATGTATTTTAGTGCTGTACCCAATTCTCATGAAGGATTTTTAAGAGCTTTAAGTGTTGCATCTGGTCATCATATGCCACGATTAGCTAAACCCTCTCTGTCAACATTACAACTAGATCAGCCTGCTATTATAGATGATGGGTAAGTCATTCATTCTTACACTTCTTCCTGATAGCAGTCACACAGTGTTAATTAGTACTTTTATAACTTTTTAAGCAGTAGACACATTAGCTGAATCATTCGGTCGAATAGTTCATCCGAATCAATCGGCGGCAAATCTTATTCGGCCAAATGGGTGGACACACTAGCCGAATGCTTTGCCCGATTCACCAGTCGATTGTATCACCTTTCCCATCACATGATTAAAACATGGCGGTGTATATGTCTTCAAACAATCAAGTGACTTATCAATATGAGTGGCGATTGGCTAATGAATGCTGATGAACGGACACATGAGACATCAAACCTGTTTGATTTGGGCAAATCATTCGGGCGAATGACAGTGGACACACTAGGCGAATTTTGATGCCGTTTTAGTTTCACACCAATAAAAGAAATCAGTTAATTTAAAACCAAGGAAAATGTCACCAGATTTGTGCGCACTTCTTAATATTATGTATAAGTTTGGTTTAAACTTAAACCTCATTTTGGAGTGAAGCTATTTACAGTCTTAAACTTTTAACACATTAGAAAATTTGAGTTCTACATTAAATTAGCTAAGTCTCTAACGCAATATCGTACAAAATCTTCAACTATGAAAATGTGAATTATTTTTTTAATTTAAATCAACATTGATGCTGTGATCTTACTGGAAAAAGATGGGCTTCCGATATCCAATATTTAAGACAAAATAAACATTTTACCATTGGTACACGAATAGTTTTAGCAAGAGACTCGGTGAATGAGGCTAAACACACCGCATCAAATCAAACGGCATATGTACACTGGAATAACCAGGTGCTAGAAATTTCCATTCAATTGAGACTGCTGGCTTAGTTCACCGAACGTAACTGATTTAAAATTCAAGTAAAAACAGAACATATTGAATGTAAATCAGTTTATATACGTTCATAATACAGAATTATATGCCTTGTGACCTACTTCTGCCAATCTCTAGGTCCCAAATGTTAGCGATTTAGCTCCTTTAAATTGGAAATCTGACATAAAACATTATCTTTGTCGATGGTCTTAACATTTTACTTATATCATTTATAATACCAATTTAATGTAAAATTTGTATAAAAATTATTTTATTTTTAGTACATTACCTGAAGGTTTAGAAGTTGAGAAAGATGACAGACAGGTGGAACCACCTATGACCGGAGAAATTATCCCCGATGAAGCTATAGAAGCTAAAGTTCCAATAGATTCTCTATTTAAGGTATGTAAAATTCCTAAAAATAAATGCTTGCAAAATTATAAGTTCAGCTACAGATCATAAAATGAGAATTCAGTTTGAAAGGAGAACAATTTTATTGCATATTATTTGTCCAACATATTGATTTTGTTATATAAGCTTATATTGAAATGTCTCATAAAGTTGTGATGTATTTAACGTTTGATGGTGTAAAGTAATATTTGTTCATGCACATCAAGATAAAATTATTGCATTTAAAAAAAAAAAAAAAGATAGTGGTTAGAGTGATATGCTTTTAGTCATACTTCTGTAATCTGTTCTGTCGAATCAAAATGCCGTAAATGAAGTACCTACATAATAAAAACTTCTATCAATTTTTTTAAAGGTTTTTCATCATGGTGAGAGTACACATGGTGATAGTCATAGATATAATTTGGCTACGGATCCAGAAGAAACTACTTCCAGGGTAAGAGGTTTAAATATGTATAAATGGATGTCTTTTTGGTAGTCCTTAAAGGGACAATAACATTCTTGCTGGCTTGGTAGCTCCAGAAAATAAATAATACCCTTATTCTAAGTACTAGATGGTTAAATGTCCTAACCGTTGTGTAAATTATCCATTACAACATATTTTATTTGTCCAGAGGGTTCGAAAATATTTTAAAATCCAAGTCACATTTGAAAAGGTTTACGTTAGACTTTTCAAATCAATTGGTTGAATTTTTCCAATTTTTATACGCCCACATTTTCATGTGGACGTATTATGTCGTCGCCCCTGTCCGTCCGGATGTCCGTCCGTCCACAATTTGTTTGTGGACTCTCTACAGGTCACAATTCTTATCCGATTTTGACGAAATATGAAATATAGGTTTATCCCCAAAAGATCTCGGTTCCTTTCGATATTGGCATGTATCGGATCAAAACCTCATGGATTATGGCCCCTGATTGTACGAAAAATCACGTTTTTAGCTTGTGGACCCTATAGAGGTCACAATTTTGAACCGATTTTGATGAAACTTGACATGCATGTTTGTAACCCAAAGATCTTGGTTCCTATCGATATTTGCGGCTATCGGAATGTAATTTCCTGAATTATGGCCCCTGATTCTCCGAAAAATCACCCTTTTTAGCTTGTGGTCCCTCTGGAGGTCACAATTATTATTCGATTTAAAAAACCGTTCGATTATATCACCGTTACACCCTAAGGAAGGTTGAGTTCGAATTTCGGGAAAATCGGACGAAAATTGCCATACAAAATGGCCGCCGTTTGTACGCGAATACTGTTAAAAAATGGTATATCAAGGTTGTGGACCCTGTGGAGGTCACAATTTTGATTCGATTTTGATGAAACTTGAAATTCATGGTTATAACCCAAAGATCTTGCTTCCTTTCGATATTTGCGCATATTGGATCGTAACTTCCTGAATTATGGCCCCTGATTATACGCAAAATCGCCTTTTTTTTTAGCTTGGAGGTCACAATTATTATTCGATTTAAAAAAACGTTTGATTATATCATCGTTACACCCTAAGGAAGGTTGAGTTCGAATTTCGGGAAAATCGGACGAAAATTGCCATACAAAATGGCCGCCGTTTGTACGCGAATACTGTTAAAAAATGGTATATCAAGGTTGTGGACCCTGTGGAGGTCACAATTTTGATTCGATTTTGATGAAACTTGAAATTCAAGGTTATAACCCAAAGATCTTGCTTCCTTTCGATATTTGCGCATATCTGATCGTAACTTCCTGAATTATGGCCCCTGATATTACGCAAAATCGCCTTTTTTTTAGCTTGGAGGTCACAATTATTATCCGATTTAAAAAAACGTTTGATTATATTACCGTTACACCGTAAGGAAGGTTGAGTTTGAATTTCGGGAAAATCAGACCAAAATTGCCATACAAAATGGCCACCGTTTGTACGCGAATACTGTTAAAAAATGGTATATCAAGGTTGTGGACCCTGTAAAGGTCACAATTTTAATTCGATTTTGATGAAACTTGAAATTCATGGTTATAACCCAAAGATCTTGGTTCTTTTCGATATTTGCGCATATCGGATCGTAACTTCCTAAATTATGGCCCCTGGTTATCCCCCTTTCTTTAGCTTGTGGTCCCTCTGGAGGTCACAATTATTATCCAATTTAAAAACACGTTTGATTATATCACCGTTACACTGTAAGGAAGGTTGAGTTTGAATTTCGGGAAAATCGGACCAAAATTGACAGACAAAATGGCCGCCGTTTGTACGCAAATACTGTTAAAAAAATGATATATCATGGTTGTGGACCCTGTATAGGTCACAATTTTACGATTTTGATGAGGAAGGTTGAGTTCTAATTTCGTGAAAATCGTACCAAAATTGCCGGACGAAATGGTCGCCGTTTGTACGCGAATAGTGTAAAAATATGGTATATCATGGTTGTGGACTCTCTACAGGTCACAATTCTTATCCGATTTTGATGAAAAGTCACATTTCTAGGTTGTGTACCGTCACACCATAATCATTGTCGGTTTCGAATTTCATTAATATCAGACTGGAACTGACCAACTAAATGGCTGCTCCCAATACAGTATGAAATACAGGACTTAAAGATGTAGGAAAAATCACTTTCGGTATTGCTTGTTCTCTGTCCATCTCTCGAAAATGTGGGCGTATCCTGCCTGGCAGTGCCTGCCTATCCTTTAAATTAGGTGTGTTAAGATGAAATTTATATCATCATTTAATTGGAATATTCTAAAATAATACGATTTGTTGACCAAAATGAAGATTGGGACATATTTTTCAGTTACAACAAGAGTGTTATTGGGGCTTTAACAGAATGTGGTTTCTGCATTCTTTGTGGAATTCCTGGTCCTGGTTTATATGGTTTTAAATTATCTGTAAATTTCTCAATGTTGAACTGTGCAGGAGTAAATTATAATGTATTATTTGTAGCCAAAGGAAATCCCTAAGCTTGAAATAATCTAATTAAGTTTTTGGCAATGCTGCACATTTCAGGAAAAGTTAGCAGCAGTGTATGTTGAGTTAGGAAGTGAAGATTTAGAACCAGTCTTATATAGAATATTAATAGAACACCCATTAATACAAGATGCTGTTGCTGCTTGTAAATCATTCAAAGCATTGGTAAGTTTATAATATAATTATCAATAAATAAAATAAAACAAGGTCATTGAGATTATTATCATTATCACTCGAGGCTTTTATATGGCTAACATTTTAATTTTGACCCACAACATTAAGAGAGAGTGACAATTGTTATGTATTAAAAATTTGGCATTTTATATTTTTAGGACATTAGAGGCATCTTGTCAAATCCAGTGACAGACTACATTGATGCAACAAGTACCAAAACAATGGAATAAAATTCATCAACAGAATACCTTTCCACAATTTTAATATAATCTGTGATATATGTAATCAGCATTTTAATTCATCTTTTATACACTGTACAAGAAATTTATTTTTATCGAAATATTGTTATGCTTTATTTATTTGTAAATATAAGTTTAGATTTTTTTTTACAGCAATATTATTGTTAAACAATACATGAAGTAAAGTGTTAATCCACAATGAGGTACTATTTTTTGTTTTCTTCACATGATCCCCTATCCCCACCATAATGATTTTTATCCTTATAATTAGGATCCAACGCTGCAAACTATTAGTGAATTAAATCCATCCACAATATGCAAGCTGAATCAACCATCAGTTTAAAGGAAAATATTGGTGTCAGTTATTATTACCTATGTAATAGTTACTGGTTAAAAACATTCCAAATACAGTTTTAACAGACATTCCAAATACAGTTTTAACAGAGATCATTGCTACGGCATATGTGTAACAAACATTTGAATATACTGGAAGTGACAACTAACATGACAAACAAAGATAGACATTTGTTATTTAAGAGGATATCTCACAATTCAAAAATAGAATCAGCCGTCACTACATAAGAGAAAAATTCTGTGCATTCCAGTTTTTTTTTATTCTGCTCTTACTCTTAATAAAAAGCATGGTAATGCACAGACCTTTTCTAATGGATTCCTTATCTTTTATCTACTGACAGCAAATTCCATTTTTGAATTGTTGTATATCTTCTTGGCCTCAACAGAATTATCAGTGAAACGAAATTGGATCATGTGTCTGTTATCGTTCGTTAGATTTGTCATGTTAGTTGTTACTTCCCATATATTCAAGTGTTTGTTACATATCTCCTGTAGCAATGATCTCTGTGTTAAAATTATATTTGGAATGTATTTAACCAGTTCTATTACATATACGCAATAACGACTGACACCAATATTGTCCTTTAAGACAGATATAGTCACACCCACTAGTTTTGAATACATAAGCTCAATCAACCAACTTAGAAATCATATCTGGACCAGAACATACTCAAAGTAAAATACAATACTATCAAGTATAAAATTTATTTGTTTAAAGATAAGAGAATGAATTTTTTTTTATAATGTATTATAATAAATACAACATTTGTCACAGACTAGATGTACTAATAAAACATACTTTGATTTGATCTACAAGATAAAATGTTTAATAAAAACAAAATGGCTGTTCCAAAATTTTTTGAATGTCAATAGAAATGAATATTCACAAATGATTTTCTATAAATATAATTAAAACGCCATTGTCATGAGATAATGTACCCCAATTGTTTATATGAAATGTCAGCACTCGGTAAAATGAGATTAATATTAATGTTCCATCTTGGCAGGTTCCTGTGTAGGTCCATCAGCATCCATGGCTTCTGTGGGACCTTCTGGTTTTGACTCTGGCTTTTCATCTAAAATTTAATAATGTCGAGAATTACAATACATCAGATGCCAACACTTATATTGATTCGCACAGGTTAACTTATAATATACTGTCATTGGTATGAAGAACTTCCAGAAATGATCATTATCGACTGAAAATACTTTTAGCGATTCAGAAGGCACTAGTTTCCACATTCTAATCCTCAGTACTGTTGTGTAATACAGTAAATTATATTGTATGCACAACACAACCATTTGAAAATACTTTTAGCAATGCAGAAGGCACCAGTATCCACATTCTAACCCTCAGTACTGTTTTGTGTAATACAGTAAATTATATTGTATGCACAACACAACCATTTGGATGTCAATCTTAAGTCCTCACACATGGATTCAAATAAAAGGAAAACAAATTCATTCAACCGCTAGTTATGCCTTATGATGTTTGTTAGGCAGCATCGTTTATTACAATACAAGAAATGCTACAAACATCAATCTGTGTACTGTCTAAATGCGATTAAAAAATGATTTATTTTACAAAAATAAACTCTTTATTTACAGTAAGAATTAAATACAATTTATGAATACATTTCAACTCAGTACCAAAGATATTCAATCTCTACCTTTCTTTTCTGTTGAGTCACTTTTCTCGTCACTGAAATAAACAAATTCTTTAATTAGTTGTAGAATATGGGAATTTTTGTCATGTAGGGGGTACTGAGAGAAATGGAGTTTAACCTCCACTCAACAAAAAAGATAGGTTGCCAGGCAACGAAACATACGCCCACAGCAGCTAAATCGTCCGGGCAGTCAACAAGGGTTGTCGCATTCTTTTACTTTTTTCGGTAATGAAACATTTATAATACACTAAAATCTGATTAAGAGTAACAACTCATTATGTAATTATCTGAAAATCATTAGAATTTGTTTGCTTTTTATAAAAGTTTTGCCCCACACTAACAATTAGTATAGAGCATCCACAAGATTTTTTTGAAGTGATCAAGGGTCATTACTCTAAATCGCTGAAAATCAATAGGATTCTTCATCTTATGACCTTAAACACTGTGTATGAATTAAAAGTCAATCGGATATTAACTTTGGTCTCTAAGAGCGTCCACAAGATTTTTTTGAAGCGATCAAGGGCCACAACTCTGGCACTAATTATCAGATATCGCTGAAAATCAATAGGATTCTTCTTCTCATGACCTTAAACACTGTGTATAAATTTAAAGTCAATTGGATATTAACTTTGGCCTCTAGAGCGTCCACAAGATTTTTTTGAAGTGATCAAGGGCGATAACTCGGGCACTAATTATCAGAAATCACTGAAAATCAATAGGCTTCTTCGTCTTATGACGGACAGGGACCACGACAATATACGACCACATTTCAATGTGGGCGTATAACTAGGTCATTTCAGTGGGAGGATCTTATGCCTTGTTATGTACAACCAGGGAATGGAATCTGTGTCAGACTTTATGATACAGAGTGCATGTGTGAACTATTCGGCCATACCAACCCTAACTTGGTTGAAGGAAAGAAGCAGGTCATAAGTAGCCCATAATCTTGAATAATATAGTCAATGACATACTAAATAAGTAAACAAACCTTTTTTCTGTTGCTTTTTCATCTTTATCAGAATTTATAACTTCTTTCTTAATATCTTTTTTGTCCTCCTTTGCATCTGCTAAATAAATACACACGCTTTAAAACTAGGAATTTCCCATGTAAGGAGTTTTGTTCAACTTATATTTCTTTTTTGAACTAGACTGCAAATTGGAAAATAACCATCCCACTTCCCCCATTTTTTGTCAGCATCTGGACTGCAACTCAAATAAATTCCATGAATTATTTAAATTTACCTTTTTCAGCATCCGCTTTCTTTTCTTCGTCTGTTCTAGCACGTTTAGCTTTAGGTTTATAATTCTGTCGATCTCGTCGTCCACCTTCTCCTTCATCTTCACTATCGGAAAATTCCTCTTCACAAGCAATTCTTTTATCACTGGCTCGAACTATCAAAACAAAACAATGGTAATAAAATTATCCATTAGCAAGTAAAAACAAGCCAGTTTCCTACATCCAAAATAAACAGATGACGCCTCATCTAATTGTAAAGCATCTGGGAATCAATTTGTTTATCGCTCTGACAAATATGCACCAATTAAAAGCAGAGTTGTGTCTCAAAAAAGTGAAACTTCTTATCCCAAAGCAGAAACTACGAATACACAATCTGATTAAAACACACATCCAATTTCGTTTCGTTTTTTATAGTTCAAAATTTCGTTTTTAAAAACGAAATGAAATATAGATCTATATTTTAATTAGATTGTACGAATACAAAGCAGTATTGAAATAATAAATTACTTACTAGAGATTCTTTCATCTGGATTATCTTTATCATCATCATCACTTTCTTCATTTACAGCATCTTCTGGTATAGCTACAGTACATAAATCAAATAGATTATTCTAATTGAAAATATTTGAGAGATTTGTAAAAAAGAAATTGAAAAATCTTTAAAAGATTAATTACACAATAAACAAACTACTATTAGTAAATTATACATGAATTTAACTAACAAAAAAATAACCCAAAATATTATGTAACTTACGCTGCATCTGTACTCCAGGAGCATGCGGTAACATTCTTAAATTCTCAAATAATCTTGTTCTAAAAACAGAAATTAAAAATAGGTTGCCAGGCAACGAAACATACGCCCACACAGCAGCTAAATCGTCCAGGCAGTCAACAAGAGTTGTCACATATACAAGTAATTATCAGAAAATCATTAGAATTTGTTTGGTTTTAATAAAGTTCTGCCCCATGCTAATGTTGAGTATACGAAATATTTAATATTATGGATTTAGCTGTTCAGTTATCGATTTTCAAGAAATTCACACTCAACAATCATTAATGTGTAACGGGGATATAGTCAAACGTCTTTTTAATTCGGAATAAAATTGTGACCTCCATAGGGTCCAAAAGGTAAAAAAAAAAAGATTTTTCGCACAATCAGGTGCCATAATTAAGGAAGTTAAGTACAAGCAGCGGCCATTTTGTTCATCAGTTTTGGTCCGTTTTTCACTAAATTCAACCTCACCCTTCATTACAGTGAAACAGTGATATAATGAAACGTTATTTCAAATCCGTTAATAATTGTGAGCTCCAAAGGAACGACAAGCTAAAAAATGGCGATTTTTCCTACAATCAGGGGCCATAATACAGGAAGGAATAGGCACAAATATCAAAAGGAACTAAGATCTTTGGGTTATAAACATGCATTTGAAGTTTCATCCAAATCGGTTCAAAATTGTGACCTCTACACTGTTCACAAGCTAAAAACGTGATTTTTCGTTCAATCAGGGGTCATAACCCATGAAGTTAAAGTCCGATACATGCCAACATCGAAAGGAACCGAGATCTTAGGGTGATAAACCTACATTTTAAGTTTCATTGAAATCGGATAAAAATTGTGACTTGTAGACTGTTCAAAAACAATTGTGGACGGACGGACGAACAGGGGCGACGACGATATCATCCACATGAAAATGTGGGCGTATAAAAACAGTTCAGTTTCAATAATATGACCAAATGTGTAAATAATCTGTGCGCATTCAGCCAATAGAAATAAATATTAATACAATTTATAAATGTGACCTCTCATCCTTTGATGTTGGCGAATTATAATCTCCACTAATGTACTGGCTAGTCACCAATCATACATTATCTATACTAGATGAAATATTGGATCGCATACCTTATTTCATTAAAAAGTACATCGTCGCTCGGAAGTCAAAAGCTTGTAACTCCGTATTTTCCCATTTTCATGTTTTTACACAATTTGAATGTTCCCGCTGCCATACACCTCGCCTTAAAAGCTTTTACCTCTGTTCCAATAAAAACATCACTTATGACCATGTGATCAATACCCCGTAATTCTATTGGCCTGTATTTTAGTCCATCAAAACCTCGTAACTAGATTAAAACCACGAGGAGGCTGACTGAATCAACACCAATGATAATAAATGTGAGTATTCAATAAATTAAAACATTTTCATATGAATTTCAAGTAAATACATAATAGCATTTATACAGTAAAAATTATTTGAACTTTATTCGAACCCTGAATATAAATTTTGAAAATGGAATTGATCAACACTGCATTGAATTGAGTACAAGAATTTCACGAGATTCATAATGTGGGTGATATATTAAATAGGTGACATATAAACTTGATATTCTACAGAAAATGAAACATTGTTTATAATGGGTATTAAATATAGTAATATTTAATGGGTATTACGCCTTTATTACGAGTTACGTGGTTTTGATATCCCTATTGCCCTACTGACCTATTGAGTAAAATATTTACTTCTTTGATCATTTCAGGTTATTTTGATTTCTTGAAGTATGGAAGCCAACAAATTTTCCTCGTGGACCTTATCTAGGGGAGCAGCTTGTCCAAAACGTTCACAGTATGCAAATCCATCCTGGGCACTGTCACGGGGCGGAGCATGCTTGAAGCTGGCACTCCAATCCAACACTTTTGCCAATTTAAGCTCTGATGTTTCTAACAACGAAAAGGGACATGTGCATTACAAAGATCCGGTCCCATCAACGTCACAGACCCCATTTAATGAACAGGTGTCAGTCACCACCCCTGCATGTAGTTTAGAAGATTCTGACATTTCCGAGGTCGAAGATCCAGAGTGGGTGCCTCCTGTTAAAAAGAAATGTTTACCCCCTTTACAGTCAAGTGATTCAGAGTTATCGGATTCATCTGATAATGCAACAGAGTTAAATAAAAATAAAAGGGTCCATGCTTGCGCTGATATGAGGGAGTCTGAAAAGTCAAATCAGAGAAAGTTAAATTTTTTAGCCCGAATGCAAGGCCATAAATACATGGGTTTAAAGAAAACGGACGGGAAATATACTTATTCGGTCACAAAGGAACCGAAACGTCTTGGGCCACGCGAATGTCAACATTCTTGCACCAAAAACAAGTCAACCAAATGTATTGAATTCACAGAGCAAGATAGGCAAAATGTATTCGACGCATTCTGGAAGATGGACTGGAATCAAAAACGAGTTTTTGTAGCAAATAATGTTGATTCACACATCCCTTCTGAACGAACAACCGGGAGGCTAGACGAAATCGCACTCTTGTCTACCATCTGAAAAGGAATGAATCTCGAATCAGAGTTTGTAAAAACATGCTCCTGTCTACTATAGGAATAGGGGAATGGCAGTTACTTAAATGGACAAATGATTCTCAAAATGGCACGCAGACAACATCAGTGCTATCTAAAACACCTGCACGAAAGCATGCTAACCACATGGAAAATAGAGAAGCTGTGCGATGTTTTGTCGAATCTTTACCCAAATTGCCATCTCATTATTGTCGGTCTTCTACATCCAGGTTATATCTACAGTCCGACATCAAATCATTTTCTCACCTCTATGGTATTTATAAAGAATATTGTACAACGGCCGAAATTAAGTCGGTGTCAATAAAAGTATTTAAATCGGTTTTGAATGAAATGAAGGTTTCCATTTTCCATCCTAAGAAAGATCAATGCGACGTGTGCTGTAGTTTTGAAACTGGTAATTTGCAAGAGGAAGTATATCGAAATCATATACAGAAAAAAAATGAAGCCAGAAACGAAAAAGAAACCGACAAAGTCAATGCATTAGAAGGCAGGTGTAGAGTGGTTACCGTAGACCTCCAGGCTGTTTTGTTAGCTCCGAGCTTATTGGCCAGTTCTATGTATTACAAGACAAAACTTGCATGTCACAACTACACTATTTATGATCTCGGTTCAGGGGAGGTCTCATGTTATGTTTGGCATGAGGGTGAGGGTGATCTAGGGTCAAGCAATTTTACTTCTTGTATATCTGATTACATAGAAAAAACAACGGTTGATGGCGACAAGGTTCTGATCATTTACAGCGATGGATGCACATATCAAAATCGCAACTGCACATTATCTAATGCATTGTTAGACTTATCAGTGAAGAAAAACCTTACAATATTCCAGAAAATTCTTGAAAAGGGGCACACACAAATGGAGTGCGATTCTGTCCACTCCACTATTGAGCATGCTCTTCGTCACCGGTCAATTTATGTACCTGCCGATTACGTTAATGTCATGAAAAACGTTCGAGTCAGCAAACCATACAAAGTCAATTATCTAGATAACACATTCTTCAAGGATTTTTCTCAGCTCAACTATTATACGTCTATTCGACCGGGAATAAAGCCTGGTGATCTGTGTGTTACGGATTTAAGAGTCTTAAAATACAATCCAGATGGGACTATTCAATACAAGACACGGTACACAGAGGACTATATGGATTTTCCCAGAAAGGCGAGATGTTCAGGAAACCTCACTCACAGGATAACACCACTCTACAATGGTCCACAGAAAATAAAAGCTTCAAAGTTTAAACATCTCACGGAACTTAAAAAAGTGATACCACCTGATTATCACGGGTTTTACGACGGACTACTCCATGAATAAATCTTCATAATTTGATCTCCATAATTATTTGAGCTATTCGCTTTGTTGAATTATAGTTAACTGAATTGTTCTGTTAGATCTTTATGGCTTAAAGTCATAAACTGTTAAAGTATTTTACGAATACAATATGAAATGTAATATTTTATGATTATCGTTTTGTTTGTGAACAAATTTACATATCAAAGTCTATTCAGTTGTTTTTCTTATGTTGTATTACATTACCACGTAAGTCCAGAATGACCATGAAAAAACATGTATCTCAATTTTTTTCCCCCAGCGAATGTGACAAATACTCGTAAGTCTGATTAATAGACCGCGAAAATCAAGGGCACTACTTGGACATTATGACCACGAAAGACACCCATACTGCAATATATCTTCAAATAAACAAGGTGGTATTATGTCGCGTTAATTATATAAATTGTTTTTTGCTTCTCCTGAAAAGTTTCAAATTTTGAGATACGGGTTTTTGACTTCCGAACGACGACATGCAGGATAGTCTGTATTTAAAGCTTAATGGTCTGGAGCTAAAGACATTGCACAATATATTGAAACAACAATCATTTAACGTCTCGTGCAGTATCAATATATTACTTATTGTCTCGTTCTCGACTCTTAAACCACAATTAAATATTCATCAAATCAACATTGTTTTATGCTTTGAAAGTTTATACACAAGTAAAACCTACATCCCATTATAACTAAGATCAGTGTGCAACTTACTTGATTTTATCCATATATTCTCCTGTATTTTGATTTGCCATATTAGATGGACTAATATGAAGTTTAAAATCTGGACCATAATACTCAAAATAATCATTATAAGGTAGCTCTGGAATAAAGACAAATAAAATATCTTAATGTCATATATCAAAACAAAAACATACTTGATGTCATTATTACCAATAAACGGTGAGGCATCTGTACCACAACAAGCCAACAGTGAGGCTGATGTCCTCTGCCAAATTCAGAAACTAGATGACATTAATTAATTGCGCATTTTTTTTGTTGAAAGCATCGACAAACCAAAGTGGTACCTGTACTTCAACAGAAAGGGGGGGGGACAAAAAAGAATATTTATGCAGAAGAGTCAAAATCTTGTAGACCAATTACTAAAACTGAATGAAATCATTCACAATTAATTCCAAAACATTTTCAAGATTTAAAGACAGAAAATTAATTCAGTCCTAACCATTTGCAATTTCAACGTTAAGAGCTATAGATGTTTCATACGTCCAACATCGAGCAACGTTTCTAATAGTATATCCTCCACCACCGAGTAATAATATAGGTAGATTCCATTTCTTCATAAATTCTACACATTTACCATGACCTGTAAAAAAATTAGAATATTGTGTTAAAAGTTATATCTGACAGAAATATACTATTAACAAAAGAAGATGTAGTAGGAAGTAATATACATATATAGAGAGAAATGGGGTGTAACGTCACAAATTAGGTAATTTCTTGACCAACATATGACTCACTTTTATTTCAATAAATCACTTCCACATAAAGTCTATAGCAGTGGCAGGAAACTCGACAAAAGGAACAAGGTTGGGACTTATTGTAAAAATGAAATGGGGTTTAACCTCGAATAACACTACAGATTTTAATTAGGGTATAATGTAAACCATATATTTTTACATCAGATCAGGAAATATTAAATGATATACCTTTAAGAGTAAGATTAAAACAACCTAATCTATCACCAGATAAAGAATCAGCACCACATTGTAGAACTAGAGCACTAGGTTGATACATGTCCATAACTTTAGTCATAACCTGAAATAATTACAATTAAATGTTGTATTCAGCTGTTGGTTAATGGGATACTCCTTTATATTATATGTTTTTATTCAGTAACAGCAAAAAGCAACACAACTTCTTTTATTTGAAATTTGCTACAATAAGTAATCATAACTTACAGGTTTAAATATTGTTTCATAATTATCATCATCTATACCATCTCTGAGTGGGAAATTAACTGCATAATATTTTCCTTTACCTGCTCCAATATCCTGTAAAAGATTAAGACACTTGTATGATTATCTATATTTTATGTACATTATGAAAGCTTAAAATTAGAAAACTAATATTTATATACAGCCATATAAAATTTTCAACAAATAGTCATACTTACCCTAAGATCACCAGTACCAGGGAAATATTCACCATATTTATGAAATGAGACTGACATAACTCTATCTGTGGTGTAAAAAGCTTCTTCCACACCATCACCATGATGTATATCAATATCAATATATAAAACTCGCTGATGATATCTAGAAAAAAATCATTTTTAAGTTAATATCATTATAACTATATCCAGTTTTAAGAAAATACTTATTATTCTTATCAAGTAGTTTTCATATAATAACATGTGTGGGTTCTACTGCAGGGCATCATTTCTGTAAAACATGCAGGAGTCACAAAAAGCTCTTGCACTTAAATTTCCGGGAACACATAAAAACACACCTGCAAATTTGCTCGCAAGAGCTTTTTTAACCATCTATCTAAATGGTAAAACAGTTAAAAATCCAATTTATTTATTTATTAAATAGTACTTATTAGTTATTAACTGACAATTAAAAGTTAAATACTCTGGCTTTGAGTATTGAAAGGAACCAATTCTAGCAGACGAATACGCTCATTGAACATGCCATTGGTTGTCAGGTACTCGATTTACTGCTATTTAGTATTATGCTTACAACAGAAAACACTACCTTGGACGTTCAAATAAATCTCTGGCTCGATGCCAAAGGCGGGACAGGAATGTGTATATCGTGATTATCCAGACGCTTTCTATGTGACCACGACAGAAATTCATAACGTTATATTTATTCAAATTCCACTATTAAAAACTCCTACAAAACTAACGCCGAACACAAAGAATCTAATTTAAAAACGATTAATCGTTTATTACTAATGTAATACTATCACTAATAAATAATAATCTATCGTCAATGCAATGGTCATGGAGAGACTTGACAACCGAGTTAATAATCTTCAACCCAAATCTCTCGATACCATAACAATTATCTGAATTTTTAGCAGGAGCGCCAGGAGCTATAACCTGCGCTTGTGTTTTCAAGATTACAGACAACTGTCCACACGAGCACTTAGATCCAATATATAAGATAATCAAAACTAATGAAATACTCTATCAACAACTCGCCACTTTGATCAAATCTTGTATAACCAAATAAAGTTATTGGGTCAACACATTTATAAGTGTATATAATGACAGGATTGTCACTTACTTTAAAAGTTCTAATATTGCCAAAACAATATCATTTACATAACAGAACCCAGAAGCTTCAGATTTTTTAGCGTGATGAAGACCACCAGCCCAATTAACAGCAATATCTGCAGCTTGTTTATTAAGTTTTACTGCCCCAGCTGAAATACATAAAACAAAAAAACAACCTGAAGGTTCATAATATACGAAAATAAATTTTTTTATATATATGTTTTTATGCCTATAATAATAAAAACATGTGAACATTGACGATAATTAATATAAATTACTCACCAACAGACCCCCCAGTAGACAGTTGACAAAATTCATACATTCCATCAAAAACAGGACAATCTTCACCAACATTAACTAAAACAAAATAATAATTACATGTAGTTGATGTAGAGGTTAATATTTCTTTCAAACTATTTCAGTAGCATTGGAAGTAGTCATATAGGTATTTCTGTATTCACCGATACTGCTTGTTCAAGTTTTCAATGGTGTAAAAGCTTTCATAAAAGACAATGTTTACATGTAACCAAGTCCTTTTAGAACAAAGTCCATACTTAAGCATTGCCATACAATTTTGAGCTATATACAAATTCTGGGACTTTATCATAACAAACTTACATCTTTGCATTTGTTTGTTATATTCGGACATATTGTCTGGCCGTATACATCGTAAAAACTTTATATAGTCATCACTGTGAAACTTGGTAATCTCTTCTGCTGTAGCTTTATGAGGACGCTAAAAAAAGAAAAAAAAAGGTTGCCAGACAACGAAACATACGCCCACACAGCAGAAAATCATTAGAATTTCTTTTTTTTATCAAATTCTGCCCCATGCTAACGTTTAGTATACGAAACATTTAATATTATTTCTAAAATTGGATAATAATTGAGACCTCTAGAGGGACCACAAGCTAAAAGATAGGTTGCCAGGCAACAAAACATGCCCACAGCAGCTAAATCGTCCGGGCAGTTAACAAGGGTTGTTGCATATTTTTACTTTTTTGGGTAATGAAACATTTGTAATACACTAAATCTGTAATTATCAGAAAATCATTAGAATTTGTTTGCTTTTTATAAAGTTTTGCACCACGCTAACAATTAGTATACAAAACATTTAACATCATGGATTTAGCTGTTCAGTTAACAAAATTCATTGAAAAATCAAAATAATTATTATTCCTTTTAACACCTTTAACTCTGTGAATCAATCTGAATTCAATCGGATGATAAGTTTGGCCTCTATTGTGTCACAAGGTTTTTGAAGTGATCAAGGGAGATAACTCTGGAAGTAATTATTTGAAATCGCTGAAAATTAATAAGCTTCTTGGTCTCATGGCCTTAAACATTCTTTGTAAATTTAAGGTCAATCGGATATCAACTTTGGCCTCTAGAGCGTCCACAAAATTTTTTGAAGTGATCAAGGGCCATAAATCTGGTAGTTATTATCGGAAATCGCTGAAAAACAATAGGCTTCTTCGTCTCATGACCTTAAACACTGTGTATAAATTTAAAGTCAATCGGATATTAACTTTAGCCTCTAGAGCGTCTGGACGGACGGGCAGACCGACGACAATATACGACCACATTTCAATGTGGGTGTATAAAAAGTCAATTTTGCGTACAATCAGGGGCTATAATTCAGGAAGTTACAATCCGATAATATCCGTTGAATATCAAAAGGAACCAAGATCTTTCGGTTATAAACATGCATTTCAAGTTTCATCAACATCAGATTAAAATTGTGGTTTCTACAGGGGTCCGAGTCCACAACCTTGATATACCATATTTTCATAGTATTCGTGTACAAGCGGCGACCATTTTGTCTGTCAGTTTTGGTCTGATTTTCACAAAATTCTAACTCAACATTCATTACATTGTAACGGTGATCAACCATTTTTTTAAATCGGGTAATAACTTTGACTTCCAGAGGGACCACAATCTAATAAAGGCAATTTTTTGTATACAATCAGGGGCCATAATTCAGGAAGTTATTTATGATCCAATATATGCACAAATATCGACAGGAACCAAGATCTTTAGGTTATAAACATGTATTTCAAGTTTCATCAAAATTGATTTAAAATTGGGACCATTTACAATTTCCACAACCTATATACCATATTTTTACACTTTTCACAAAATTTGAACTCAATCTTCATTACCATGTAGCGGTGATATAATCAAACAGTTTATTAAATTGGATAATTTTGGTCTGATTTTCAAGAAATTTGAACTCAATCTTCATTACCATGTAACGGTGATATAATCAAACAGTTTTTTTTAAATCGGATAATAATTTTGACCTCCAGGGGGGCCACAAGCTAAAAAGGGCGATTTTTTGAACAACAATTCAGGAAGTTACAATCCCATGGGTGCAAATATGGAAAGGAACCAAGATCTTTGGGTTATAAACATATATGTCAAGTTTCATCAAAATCAGTTCAAAATTGTGACCTCTATAGGGTCCACAACCTTGATATAACATATTTTTATACCATTCGCGTACAAACACTTAATTAGAACTAAAGTTATTGTGTCCCAAAGCATCAACCAATCTAAGCAGAAAATGCTCATCTTTGAACTCCACCAAGGTATTGACCTAATAAATACCCACACAATGTTTGAAAGTTCTAGCTCAATTAGAATGAGAGTTTTTTTGTCCCAAAAAGTGTGACGGGCGGACGGACCCATTTTAATAGTCCTCTGTCTGTATGACTAGTGGAAACTTCATACTGTACTCTAAGTGTGTCACTTATGTTTGTCAGATAGCCAAGCATAGGAAAAATAGAGCCTTTGAATACCGATTTAAGTTAAGATCCTTGGTTAAATGGGAAAATTAAGTATTCTGACTGAATTTGAAGATAACCTTTGAATACGGACACTGTTAACGAAATCTTACATAATACATCTTTAAGAATCTGGAACATAATTTAAATCTAATCAAACCATTATACTTACATAAATCTCCATTTTCCTATAGAGACCATAATTCAAAACCAAGTTGTGTGTCATCCTTATTCTGTGTGGTTTCATAGGATGTCCTTGGCCATAGTAATAATTCCCAATGTCTCCTTTAAACAAAAGAAATTGTATTCACAATGAAAATGTATCACTTCAACTTTCAAGTTTGCTTTTGTACCATAGTGGTAATGACCCTGATACTATATTTAATATGTATATGTTTCTGCAGAAAGACCAATAACGAGGGTCTATGACAAATGAAAAATGTTGAAATTAATAGACTTTAAATATCATCCCATTAATGTTACACCAACAGCATGTCTTTAAAAGATTGATGATTTAAAACATATTATACAATTATACGACCACATTTACAGACACATCATATCAAAAAGCAAAAAAGAAATGACAGATTAAACTGTAAAATATTATTAATAATAAGTTTAACTGGAAGTGGAAGGAATAACATCCACAGTCTTAAACAGCAATTAACCCAAATACAAGAACATTATTTTGTGTTTATATATCAAACTACTTTTCGAGTAAGTAGTCGAGGGAAACAAAGAACTGGTAATACTAACAGGAATCAATCATTCGTATTATTAATATGCCAATCCATTATGATTATGATGATGTGTGAGAATGTCATCATGACCAAACCAGATAAAGACCAGAGATTTACACAAAATAACAATCTTTCCACACCCCCAAAAATGAAATATTGTTACCTAAGTGCACCTAACCATTTTAAGCAAAAAGAATTGTGCACAATACCCCGAATATTGGTTTAGCGTCACCCTGGAAAAAACCAAATCGCACAAAGCAATCTCATTTGATGGGCTTCCATCTTTTTGGGTTCAACAAGGCATAAATTCTATCAGTCGGTCAAAGCTTTTTTTTAAGCAGCAAAGTTTCCAGCAATAATCTGACAAAGCAGAATGGTAATAACAAAACATGGTTTAGTAGCACACACGATTTGGAGATCTGTAAGGTTTACAATCATTTAAAAAATAAAATAATATTATCCAAATTATGATTTATGATGATGTGTGAGAATGTCATCATGACCAAACTAAAAAAAAGACCAGAGATTCACACAAAATAACAATCCTTTCACACCCCAAAAATGAAATATTGTTACCTAAGTGCAGCTAACCATTTTAAGCAAACAGAATTGTGCACAACACCCTGAATATTGGTTTAGTGTCACCCTGGAAAAAACCAAATCGCACAAAGCAATCTCATTTGATGGGCTTCCATCTTTTTGGGTTCAACAAGGCATAAATTCTATCAGTCGGTCAAAGCTTCTTTTTTTAAGCAGCAAAGTTTCCAACAACAATCTGACAAAGCAGAATGGTAATAACAAAACATGGTTTAGTAGCACACACGATTTAGAGATCTGTAAGGTTTACAGTCATTTTTAAAAAATAAAATAATATTATCCAAACCCGTACATAGCAATCGGAAATGCTGGTGTTCCATACTTTTACATTAGCCACGCCGCGAACCATCGTTTGCCTTTGTGTCCAACAAAGATTCTAGGTTTGCGTTGTAGCATTTTAAAAATCTATAAATGTTATTATAAAAAGAACGGATATACGTATATATATTTACATATTATACTGGACTGTATTAACTCTTGTATAAATTGCCACAAAAAACAAAAAACCGGCGTATTAAAATGAATGACACTGACTTTCCTCATCATTGACATTATGATTGTTTCTTCAACTTTTGACAACTTCCAAACTAAGAAAACTAACACCAACAAAACAATGCATATGGTGGGAATCTGATTTTAATGACTCTTACTTTCATTTACACCCGAAGAAGACACATATTTCATTTAACTTACCGTCGTAGTAATAGCAGCATTTCTTCTTATGGGCTTGAGACGAAGCCATTGTCAACAATGCTACTCTCTGCTACGCGCCGGATCCAAATGAAGTTTTTATGCTAATAAGCAGAAAGTGCTGCCCTCTAACCAAAACATACTAAATCGAGTTACCTCCCCTCTACCGCTAACCCAACAGCTTGGCCGCTACAATCACTGATAAGCATGACATCGACGGGGCTTAATAAGTACGGCATATTAACTTTTTTACTCCGACAAATTAAATTCTCAAACATTTTTTTGAGGTAAAAGAAAAATAAATAAAGACGTTTGAAGTATTTGAAATTAAATAATATTTCCTATTTAGTGTAAATGGGTATTAAAATGAGTAAAATGCATCATTTTGCCCGAAGCAGTTAGGTGTTAAGTAAACATTGCACGGGCAATTGAGCCAATGACTGGCGCGGTGAGCAGTCAACGCACGTGCTGTAGACACTCGTCTGTTACAGAGTTAATTCGTAAGTAAGTCTCTGTGAAACAGATTGGTTTTTTCCATCCACCGGAGCCTGGTCTTATGACGTCATATGTGGATTGTGGGCATCGAGTTATATAGAAACTATTTATAACTCTATGATTGTGGGTTAGGATCAAACTGATCCCGCAGTGAATATTCGCTTGGCCGCTACAAATACTGATAAGCTTGACATCGACCAATCTGTTTCACAGAGAATTACTTACGAATTATCTCTGTAACGGATGCCTGTCCAAAACACGTGCGTTGACTGCACGCCTCATAGTCATTGGCTCAACGGCTCGTGCAATGTTTACTTAAGTTCTTAACACCGAACTGCTTCGGGCAAAATGATGCATTTTACTCATTTTAATACCCATTTACACTAATTAGGAAATATTTTTTAACTACAAATACTTTAAACGTCTTTAATTATTTTTCTTTTACCTCAAAAAGTGTTTGAGAATTTAATTTGTCGGAGTAAAAAAGTTAATATGCCGTACTTATTAAGCCCCGTCGATGTCATGCTTATCAGTGATTGTAGCGGCCAAGCGAATATTCACTGCGGGATCAGTTTGGACATCGACGAGGCATATTAACTTTTTTACTCCGACAAATTAAATTCTCAAACATTTTTTTGAGGTAACAGAAAAATAAATAAAGACGTTTGAAGTAATTGAAGTTAAAAAATATTTCCTATTAAGTGTAAATGGGTATTAAAATGAGTAAAATGCGTCATTTTGCCCGAAGCATGCAGTTAGGTGTTAAGTAAACATTGCACGAGCCGTTGAGCCAATGACTGCAGTCAACGCACGTGCTGTGGACACTATCTGTTACAGAGTTAATTCGTAAGTAATTCTCTGTGAAACAGATTGGGTTAGGATAAGGGTTAGGCTTGGCGCAGGGTTAGGGTTAGGGCTAGCCATGTCTACATCTCGAGACTGTGACGAAATCTGCAGGCCACAGCCCTTATCCTAACCCTTATCCTAACCCGCAATCCACATATGACGTCATACGACCAGGCTCCGGTGGATGGTAAAAACGTTTACCAAAATACTTTGTGGACTAGTCTCGGTCATCCAGAACCCCCTAGTCTTCAACGAAGTCTCGGTCACCCAGAACCCCCAATCTTCAACGCACGGAGTGTCTGGGCAGAGCCTTATATATAGAAGCTCTGTATATAAGGCTCTGGGTCTGGGTCTATTATTAGAAACAAAAAAGAGACGATACAACAGCATGAATGGCGATTAAGGCGATTGTGAGAAGCCATACGTTTGATTCGTGACGAGAGAAAATTACCATTTCAATTAAAACCTTTAAAACAAAATTTTAGAGAGTGTCATTGTTGACAAGCGAGATGTTTTGATAGATTCAGTAAGTAGTAACTTAAAAGACTGGATTATCCAGACATTGACCGACTTTCTGTCAAATTTTAAGGACCCATCCAGACTAATATTCGTAGAATATTTGTTTGGGTGATAAGAGACTATTTTGTGGTCGTGATGTCTGGATTTAGATAGAATTAAAAGAAAAGAAAATGTCGTGACGACAGGAATATTAGTATGCAAACTATGACATTAAACGGCGCACGTGTGTTTTTTCATTGTGAATCTTTGAGGAATAAAGCTACAACTAGCAGGATAGGCCTATAGGCTATAATTTTATAACATGATTGAAGGCTTAAATATGATGTTGAATTTGAGGATATAATAAACAAATTTGACCTGTTTCGTCTTCCATTCGGTATAGACACGTATCTCATTATTATGCTATTCCGCGAAGTCCTACTTTTGATTTCGAATGACGTTTTCTCGGAATAGGGAAACAAATAATACATTAGTACGATAAGTAAGTAAGTAAGTTTATTGATACGACCCGGTATGTAAACATTGGTGTACTGCCAGGTATTCGACGAGGAGGGGTGCAGCGGCGTAGCCGTGAAATATATGTGGGGGGGGGGATAAAATTATATAAAACAGTGGCGGATTCAATAGGGGCGCGCGCCCTAATTTTCGACAGTGCCCTTTTTTACTGCTGAAAGTGCCTTTTCTCAAACCCAAATATGTCCGTTCCAAACGTTTACTTAGCCGAATTCAGCCAAATAGCTCTTGGAATGGTTACATCAAGGAAATGACGGATAATTTACTTGGGGACTCCCCCCCCCCTTCTCAGCGGCATGTCCCGTCTCCGCAGTCAGTGCCCTTATTTTGCGGCGCCCCCCCCCCCCATTTTCAAAACTCCTAGATCCGCCCCTGTAAAATGTTGACAAACAGTGACGCCGGGGGCACGGGGCTGCCCAGCCAATGTAGCGCGATGGGGGGTGTGCGAGGTACCCTCCCACTGGGAGAGGGTTGGGGGTTGGGGGCTACCCCCATAACTTTTTTTTAAAGTTTCGGTCTTCTGTAAACACCGTTTTGGCGTAGCCTATTTTACGGGGTTAAACTAAAACATCACACCATGATACAATGTTTATCAAGTTAAAGTCAGGGGGTGCCGTATTCATATTTTTCATGACTTTTACACTGTACATATTGAATACTTTTGACTTAACACATGTTTCCAGGATGAGTCCAGTGGCGGATCCGGGATTTTTTTGAGAAGGGTGACAATTCATGGACTTCGAGCGATGATTTTGAGAGTTATAGCGTTTCGAATTGTATGGTTCAGTATGCACGTATATACATCCTTTCGGTTGGTGTAGGGTAAGATAACTTTCGCACGGTAAATTTCGTCCAATGTATATACATGTATGAATTTAATCCATGAATTTAAGACCGAATTCCGAACTACGCGGTTTCGAAACTTTGTGGCGAAATCATTCCGCACACCATTTTTCAAATCAATTCCGGTCGTAATTTCCTGTAATCGGTCTCAAATTACATTTTTATACAATTATAAGGTAGTTCAAGCTGATAACCATAGCTGTAGGACATGTGCTAAAACCGTTCAGGATCTATTTCATCCGCCGAGATGGTGTAATCTGACTTATTTTTTTGTCTCGTGATTGGTCCGTACTAAAACCCTAAAACTTAAGAGATCAGCCGCGGTTTACGGAGCTAATTTCTGCCGCTAGTAAAAGATGTTGATTGTGTGTCTGATAGATGCGCACCATGTGCTATATAATATATATTCGACCATGCGTGTGCATGTCCCGGTGGAAGCTTGTAGGACCCGGGATTCGTATACACCGGTGGGGAGGTGACTAGTAACCCTACCCCCCCCCCCCGGATCCGCCCCTGGAGTCGCTCTGTGTTTTATTTTAGCAATGTAAAACATTGGGATATGTACAGGTTTTATATTATAGATAGAATCTTAACTAATCCTAATAATTGTTATAAATAAATGATAATTCGGTCCAAACCAAAAGATAATAAACAGTGGCGTTATAGCCAAGAAATCACACAAGGAGCTGTGTGATGGCTCTAATCCTGCATAATGCCCCTTTAATATACTAGGCCTACCCTACTCTTTATATCATTGGGTCAATTCAAGTCCTGGGTTAAGGTGGTGTACATGTATATAGTGTTTAACACCAGTTACTGTTTGAGTCATGGTAAATAATAAACGGATTTCTACGATTATGAACAAACTATATATAGTTAACTTTGCTTATTACAAACTAACCTGCGTGTTTGAAATGAAGTCCCGTTAATAAAATCCATTGCATCACTAAATATATCACGAATAAAAACAGTTCCCTCTTGAAAAATTTGAATATTTACTTGTAATTTCGACAGTGGATAACAACATTGCTTTTGTCACATATTTTGTCATATATAAAATAGAAATTTTAATATCCTGTCTTCTTTATGTTATAAATAGTTTAACAAGGATCACGAAGCACACCTCCGAAGTGTCCGAGTCATAGGCGTACTAGGCGCCCCCCCCCCCCACCCCAATATTTTCATGAAAAAAAATAGAAATCTGAAAAGAGCTCAGAATTGTGAGATTGGTCATTAGCCGGGGAGTTTTTGAAAATGGGGTGGGGGTAGAGGTATGGCCTTGTCAGGGAGGGCTATGGTCTTGTCGGGAATGATGCTCAGTTTGTCGGGAAGCGTCGCGCCGTCTGTCGTGTTTTGAATATTTTTAATAATATGGAAGCGGGAAGAAAGCAGTCCAGTCAATGATGAACACGTACGCCATCTGAATGGAACTAGCACGTACACACATTGGCCTTTCTCAGTTCTTGAGTACAGTGTTCCTGTATACTGGCATCCCACTCTATGCAACGGACGAGCCCAGTGATAGAAGTGAGCAGCTGAAAATTTTCTTTAATAATTGATGAGTTTGTAATAATTATATACCTTGTAGTCACATATATAATATACATATACGATGGCTCAATAGGCCGTAAATAATTCGATATTGAGCCCTTTGGAAATAAATATGCATAGGTGAATATAAAGTGCCACTGGCAAGAGTTATACAAAGATAATGTGCTCAACAACGCTTATTTATAGTCACATATAATATACATGTACGATGGCTCAATAGGCCGTAAATAATTCGATATTGAGCCCTTTTCTTTGGAAATAAATATGCATAGGTGAATATAAAGTGCCACTCGCAAGAGTTATACAAAGATAATGTGCTCAACAACGCTTATTTTACTTATAAATCTCTCCAGGAAAAAGTTCCAAAACCACTATGATGTAGATGTTAAATATATACAAGTCTTCTATACATCTGGGTCCGCATTCAAAGGATATCTTAAGTCTAAGATAGTCACTTAACTACTAGCTTTCACTTAAATATACGCAACTTCCTGTTAGTTAAGGGCAAGTGGTATTCAAAAGCACTGTTAAGTATCCAATTTTCCCTTAAAGTTAAACTGCCTTAACTTTTAAGTGTTAGTCTTTATGTGGTATTCAAAGGCCAGTTTAAGTGAGAAATATCCACTTAACTTTAAGTGACCTATGGAAGGTACCTTAAAGTTAAGTGAGATTATAATGACTTCTTTTAATACTGTAGAAGTAGTCCCATAATGGCGATTTTAAAAGAAAGCGGATTTAGATTAAAACAAAGACAATGTCGCCGAGCGAAGCTGACCTCAAATTTATATTTTTCGTCGTCAACTTTTATGTTGTAGTGTCATAATAGAGTATAAGGTTATTACCACCGATGTAGTTAAGGATATCTCTTTCCGATCATTTATCATGTTATGTTTGTATGTTTCCATGACTGTCATATAATACAGTTGAATTCATTTGTGATGAAATGGCTTTATAGATTTCACAAATTATTTATACTACCGCTAGAATCAAGGCATGATCTATTTTTTACAACTCATTCCTATATATACTTAATCGGTAGTATTTATTTTGGTAAAATATAATGCAACATGAATGTTTCGTACACACAATGTACCGTCAATGCCATGCCTGTCAAAATCTAACAATATCTATGAATTTCTCAAATGATACATTTATAAACAACACTGTATAATTTTTCCAGTCTAACTTAGAAGGCAAGGGTCATTGTGTATTGCTAATAATATGTTGTTTTCTATTCGCGATATATTGTTAAACAAATTAAAGTTTACATTATCCATCATTATACTACCACTATTTATAGTAATCTATTGGAATATATATATTTTTTTTAAAAAAAAAGTCTATGAAACAGCTTTTCCTGCAATGGATGCACACTATCATAATTTATCCTAAATTATTCTCATACTATTTTCATGGATTATATAATATCTCGACAAACATTTTCCTGGTGATGTACACTAAGAATTTATTAGAGTATAGTAATGCTCTTAAGGTGGCATAACTTGCTTGCAATGTTAGAAATTCGTGATTTTTGGCAGTGGAGTGTATTCCATAAATTGAGAATTCATGCTTTTTGGCGAATGTGAGTATTCCATAATTTAAGAGTACAGTTAAGTTTTCACATAGCCAAGTATAGGAAAAATACAACCTTTGAATACCGATTTAAGGCATGACACTTGGCTAAGTGGAAAAATTAAGTATTTTTACTTAATTTTTAGAAATCCTTTGAATACGGACCCTGAGATCTGGATAAAAAATGTGAAGTCTCATAAAATGAAAAATGTGGCAAAAGTAAATCGTTCGACTTGTTCTTGTTTTGGTAGTGAGCACGTGCTGTTTTGTTGAATAAATGACTGTTTACACTACGTAGTTTGGGGTGTAGCTCAGTACTATTAGTGAAAGGATCTTGCACGTTATCACAGTATATTCTGGATATTCCATGGGGGATCTAAAAATAATATACAGTTCTAAAACGCTGATGAAGGTTGAACGTTTATTATAAGAAGTTAACTTGGAACTAAATTAAACATTTTTAGGTGATTATAGATAAATTTAAAAGATTAACCCCTTGAACAAGAGATAGTCGTAAGACCATTTAAACATTACAATAGGTAAAGTTAACCATGCATCCCCCCCACCCCCCGAGCCCCCGTCGGGCGGACTCTAAAGAAATATATTTGTCGGGGAAATATGCTGCCCCCCCCCACTAAAAAGCAAGTTCGGGCTCGTACGCCTATGGTCTGAGTGTATTATTAATTTGATCTCATTCTTTCGATCAAATTAAAACCGCTTCAGTAACATTTTTAAGCGTGTTGCGGCAGCGTTCAAAGTGCCTATTGACATTGTAAGACCCAGTAAGAAGCGGAACATTAATTGTAAATGGCCTGCACATAATATGTTAAATAATATTATCATATCATATTAAAGACGGGTAATATTTAAAGCCCGTGAAACGAATGTAGTTATTTTTGTGCCTCGTGCGTGTTAAAAAGAAAATTATCCCATCCGAGTCGCTAATCAAATAATTAAGACGGTAACAAATTTTAAAAAATACAGGTTGTTATGTGTGCGAATGCTCAAACTCGATGGCGACTCGAGACGCGCTTAAAGTTCCAATTTCACATTTTCTAAGAAAGTCAAAACATAATTATTTCTATGTCTTTTGCTCAAAAGGTTATCGACTCACTATTATACGGTCGTGGGCAAAATTTTGGGGGCATTAGAAAGGGTGACACAGGGTGATTGAGGAAATAGTTACTCAATTACCCCCCCCCCCTTGTTTTCCCATTCCTCTTCATGGACGGCCATCTTCAAACGTTTGAATTTGAAGTTGAAAATGATATTTTTGCCAATTTCTCAACTGGCAATAGTGAATTATAGGATTAATAGGATTATTCTTTAACAAGGTAGGACTGTTTGTAGGTTCAATCTATTTTTGGCCTTTATTTTAATACATTTTAAAAATATAACTTAAAAAAATGCTATTGGAGCTTTAAAACAAACTTGAATTGTCGTAAAAATGCCACATTTCCTATGCTGTCAGCCCCAATACAAAGTGATATCTCCCGAGGTGTGACGTAACCTGCTTCCATATTGCTATTTTTCTTGGCCAAAAGTTTGTGGGATTTCAATTTTTCAAGAGAGGACTGATTTTATTCGTTGAGATATTTAGTGGTGCAATGGATTTTATTTAACAGGAGTTTATTTCAAACACACAGGTAAGTTTATAATAACCAAAGTTAACTAGTTTGTTCATAATCGAAGAAATCCGTTTATTATTTACTTTGTCAAATATTAGATCAGTGTATAATAGCACTAATTAACGCTGTGCAAAACAACCTCAGACCCCCTCTGTATTTGAAATCAATCCGAGTTAAGGTCTGTTGGGTTGGTGTGTTACCCAAACACTAACTTATACCTGAGCTCCTCAATGTGTCTATATTTTCAGTATAAATTTCCCGATTTAAGAAACAAATTTACATGAAAAAAACATAAAGACAAAGATCTTTGTGCTGTATAATTTCTAACTGCATAAAAACTTCATAGATAATAAGAACATATATATATAGATAAAAATAACTCTAACAAGTCACTAACCCCAGGGGTTAAAAAAAATCTCAGTTCAAGTCATTTATTATAACACTTGGTGTGAAACAACAGACGGCAAGAAGTGGATTTCTTATAAGACTTAGATTTAGTTTTTAAGACTTAAAGTAATATTTTTTACGCATACTTAATGACCAAAACGTGAGACAGAGAAATGTTGATTGTAAACCTGCTGATTCACGAGAAATGTCAGATAGCAAAACCGAGTTTTAGCGTCTGGTCCCTCTGGAGGGCACAATTATTATCCAATTTAAAAATAAAATGTTCGAATATATCACCGTTACATCGTAATGTTGGTTGAGTTAATTGTGAAAATCGGACCAAAACTGTCGGACAAAATGGTGGCGCCTTGTACGCGCAAATAATGTAAAATCACATCAAGGTTGTGGAACATCTAGAAGTCACAATTGTTATCAGATTTTGATGAAACTTAAAACATGGGTTTTTGTACTAAAGATCTCGGTTCCTTTCCCCATTTGGGCACATCAAACCGTAACTTTCGGGAGTATGACCCGTATCTGTACGAAATGTAGTTTTTTAGCTATTGGATTCTCTAGAGGTCACAATTTGTCATCAGATTTTAAAACCCGTTTAAATGTATCACCATTCCAACATAATGAAGTTTGACTAAATGGCCGTTCTTTGTAAAAGTAGGCTATGTGTATTACAAAGACTGTGGACCCTGCTAGATGTCACAATTTATATTTGATTTTGATAAAATTTAAAATATATGTTTATGCCCCAAAGTTCTCAGTCCCTGTCCATATTTGCGCATTTCATGCCCCACTTCCTGGATCATGGCTCCCTGATAGTACGAAAAATTGCTGTAACATTTATAAAGATAACACCTGTGCTTTAGGTGTCTTTTTATAGGTGTTAACATAGGTATTAACCTAGTTAAGACACTGGTGTGAACACTAGTACGAAATCGAGTGGCTTAGGTTAAGGAACTAAAAAGAACACCATGTTATACACCACCACAACACAACCTTAACACCCAGGATATGAAATGACCCATTGTTTACAATGTAAGATTGTGTCTTGTAATGTTGATAATGATCATGATGGTGTTGGAATTCGTTTGTTGGTGTGACCTCATCCTGTAACGTTTAGATAACGTCATATGAATATCATGGAGATTTGGAACATTTAACTGGCGATAACACATATCTACGACAAACAACCATTCTAATTAATCGCTGAGTGGGAACTTATAAGAAAATAAAATAATATAATTAGGTATGCCGAAGCTGTAGCACCATGGGCCTTTTTGCCCAGACGTGGAAAGTGGGTGCTGGCCGGTCCGGTCGCCACATCCTACGTATGACCCATGCATCGTGTTTTTGCTACATATTACCGTTAGCCTTGTGATCGTCTAGGATTTATCTTTGATCGTCTTTTCTTCTCCTTCACGTTATAACAATGCAACAGTTCGTTTTTACCTTTTATGTAGTATAGGTATACATACAAGCATATTACAATTACAGTCAATGCTAACTAAACTCTTCTCAACCTAGACACCTCGCGGTGTCTAGGACTCTTAAATGGTAACCCTCTGGAATCTAATCGAAGTCGGCTTTAATGACATAATATAGTTTCCTTTATAGCCGCAAGGGTATCACGCAGACCCATGCGTGTTCATGACCATGAACCTGTGTAATGATTGGTTAAATTAAGCCAAATGATGCAATAGGAATATCCCGACCCACATGTATTTTGTTGAAAGATATAACCAGTTTGTTATGGCCCTATAGCTCTCTTTATCTAACAATATGTCAATCAAATGTTAGTTGATATCAGTACACACCTGCATATATGTGAATATGTTAGAAACATAAAACTATATCTTATCTCCCCATTCCTTGTCTATAATCTTTAAAACAATGTCACCACGACTATATTGCTACAAAGCTTAATGCCGGGGGCTAAGAGAAGGGACACAATGCGCAACTATTACAGAGTTTTTACCCCACAAAAGCCCCTCAACTCCATCCTCAATCTCAAATTGTCTAACCTAAAATCATAATGATTAACTAATGTTAATTGAGTCCAAATTATTAAAACATTTCTAGACTCCCGGGGTGCGAGGTACACACTCACACGTACACACACCCTCAACGATAAAATATTTGTTTTTGTTCATCGCGGTTACCACGCAACTGGTTGATGCGAATAACTTACTGAAAAACGACCCAAAGAGAAATTTTGGACGATCAAATACAAAAGGCATAAGTAGATAAACGTTCCTAATAGTGCAAAATACAGTAATAATTTTACCCATTTCGACTTCCATAATGTTAAATTGATTTAATCTACGGCTTCTAGGAAACGACGCGTTGGCCCCTTGAAAGGTGCATAAGTAGGCCACGTTCGTATTCAATATAAAATACATTTTATACGATCGATTTAATAATGCCGTAGCTTAACCAAATTCTGTGAATTTAATTTTCTATTTCACACCGTGTTTTCGGCGAATAAGGTGGACTATTTCGAATGGTTTAGTTTCATTATATGGACCTGGACGCATGCTTCACAATACAGAATACATTTATGGACATAATTGATCAGTAAGTGTGTATATGTTAACTATTGGAAACTCGAGCTTGATGCTAGTAAATATTACAAAATGGCATATTCCAGTAATAATTCTGACGTGAAAAATATTGTGATGAGTATTGTACGATATGGATATACTGATGATAACCGAGTGTTTATCGACACTGAAAAACTTAGAAACATTATAGGACAAACAGAACGGTCGAATTTTATCGCAATTCTTAAGTCACACCTGCAGCGTTTTCGTGTATCTTCTGACTGCAGAGATGTTGATTTGGTCGTTCAGGCAAAAATATGCCCTGATTTTTCTTCTGGTTGTAATGATGTCTATTGTCAAATGTTTCATATTTGTAAATTTTACTTGTTATCAGATATGTGTCAAGCGAAATCATGCAGATTCGGACATAATATGCATGACGGAGGACACAACGAAAATTTGCTCAGATCTTTGGATCTTGAACTTTTATCGGATGGGGAGCTTAGAGGTATATTTCGGCTTACATCAAACAGAACGGAATGGACCACCCCTAAAATTTGCTTCCTTTATAACGGAGAAGGCTGCAAGAGTATGGATAATACTTGTAAAATGCTTCACATTTGCCGATTTTATGTTTACGGCACCTGTAGACGTGGGGATGAATGTGATAAAAACCACGACGCCCAACACTTACAGGGAGTTCTGAGAAAATATGGCTTCGATACCAGACGAACCTCGCAGGATACTTTAATGAATTTAAGAAGCTTGTATCAAATGTTTGGTAAAAGAAAAAACGACAAGTCTACCGCCGCAGACCACCAAATACCAATATCACAAAATGACACCAATACTCGCGCAGCCCCGAGAAAGGCATCACGATCTGTATCAAGGCAGCGTGAAAACAAACCAAGGAATGGGTCTGCTGGCATCCAAGTCCAACAAAATGCAATCAAGAATGGTCCTATTAAATGTGCTGGTCCCCTGATGGCAATTCCACCTAATGCAGCAATGGTAAGACCTATTGGCATCACAGATCCCCGTTTACCACAAACGGAAGCAAGAAAATTCAATTTTATGCCAATAGGCATCCCAGGCAACCCAACACCAGATGCTGAAGAGAACGGTGGGGTTGAAACAAAGCAAACTCCCCAAAAAGCTGCGCGAAAGTCACGACAACGTGAACACCAACCAAAGAATATTCCACAGGGAAAATCTGATGAAGTTCCCAATATTTGTTTATTTCACTTACGTGGAAAATGTTGGTATAAGAAATGTAAAAACGTTCACAGTCGTATGTTGTACCAGTGGCAGTATGAAGATAACCAGGGCAAATGGCAGGATTTTGCAGAAGAAACCAATATTGACATTGAGAAGAACTATTGTTCATCTGATATTAACGATGAACATTATTACAAAACAACAGAAGGGTAATTATCATATTTATTTAATCGTTCTAACGGGCAGAAGTGTTGCCTCTTTATATGACACTTTGTACTTTTTCCTGGGGGTCATTATCCAAACTATCGCCCTTTAACAGTAGAGACGGGTGTCGTGTACACGTTTGCTTCGTGGGTATAGGGCATATTTTTTGTACTTTTGTCTGGTGACTCTGGTAGTGACTTTATTCAAAGTATCACCCCTGTTTGTTTTCAAGTAGAGATGGATGTCGTGTACACTGGACCTCAGTTTTTCGTCCCACCCGAACGACTAGTTAACCGTCCTTGTCAGGCCCGCCGTCTTGCATCACTGACAAAGGGAAACCACACCGGAAAATCTGAAGGAGCTTTTTCGGGCAATACAGGGATCGAAAACCCTACCTCCGGGCTAGCGAGCCAGTGTCTTACCCAATTAGTCACAACTTAACAACCATGCGTAATGACAATGCTTGTTTGATGAGTACATGTTTGTTGTTTTTGTATTGTCATCTAATAGAATATTTTAATTTTGAAAAATCACAAAAAATTTAAAAAAAAAAATAATTCGAAATGAAAATATCGTTTAAATTAAAGAAAACGTTTTATTTTTTTAAATCTAAATAAAATGAAATATAAAATGAATACAAAGTTCCCACGTGGCCCAGGGTCCGATCTAAACATTAACGCCACTTCCAGATTTCGCCAAGGCCACGAGATGTAAACAGAGCTACGACATGATTCTGCCGAAGTTTTCGGGTTAGGGATAGGTTTAGAGTTGTGGTAGTGATTCTCAACCAGTGTGCCGCCGCACACAGGTGAGCCGCGAGATCTGCTTGAGCGTGCCACAAAATTTTGGACGGCACACTAAGAAAATGCGAAAAACGACGTGACCACGTGATCCCAATTGAGTATTTCCGGGTGTCTACTGTTAAGTCCATAGTTGTGTTTTTCATTATTTAGTTTTAGTCATTATATATCATGTCTATGACTAGTCTGTGTCTACACTTGTATAAAAAAATAATAAAATAAACCAAGTACGAACAATCCAAGCCATTAGTCAAAATTCGAAGTCCTAAAAAACGGTCGAGGCAAAATAGTGTAATAGTGCCGTATAGTCTGTGTCTACAGTAGTATAAAAAAAAAATAAAACCAAGTACGAACAATCTAAACCATAATATTTGAATTTCGCAAAATAAAACCGTTTTTAGGACTTCGAATTTTGAATAATATTATTATTCAAAATTCAGGTCCTAACAACGGTCGAGGCAAAATAGTGTGATAGTGTCGTATATGACTTGCCATGGTTTTATTTTGCGAAATTCAAATATTTTTCATAAATATTTAGACAGGTGTGCCGCTATTTTTTCATGTGTTCCAAGGTGTGCCGTTGGCAAAAAAGGTTGAGAACCACTGAGTTAGGGTTGGCAGGTGAACATGGTCTGTCTTAACGTCAATGAATCAACTCCCAGATACCAAATTAATTTACACCAGATTCATACTCATCAAGGATCTACAGGCAGCTAGAATTAATTTCACTTCTATTTCCAACCAAAAGTCAATAATGTCAACGGCAAAAAGATGTTTGAATTTCTTAAATTAACTTTTGAACTTGAACCCAAAAAATAATTCAATAACCCCCAAAATTTGATTAGTTTTCAAAGCAATGAATTTATGGATTCTATTTATATTGTCGTCTTTCATTTACATTATCTGGGCTATTCAAGGTTACATTTTGGGTTCGGAATTCAACTCACTAACCTCTATGATTTAACTGAAAGGTGGTATAACGAGCAGACATGTTAACTCTTATGGGCACTTTTTTGTACATTTGTCTGGTGGATCTGACGGCGACTTTATACAAAATACCTCTATTACTTAAGTCATGATACCGCTAATTCAAAATACAAATGTTACTTTACATAAAACAATCGACACAATACCTAAAATGATACGTGCAATGTCTTTTCACTTTCGACATTGAACATTGAACAAAGCATAATTATTGTCTTGGCATCTTCTACATTTCACTATCTACATTACTTGGCGTATAGTTTCATTACATCAGTCTAGGCGTTCATTGGGTTCATGCCTTGACGAAGTTCGAAGATGAGTATTGTCTGGGTATGGGTAAGCAGAGATAAGCGATCTGATTGGTTGATGATTTGGGGCACGGTAACTTTGGTTATATTGAAGTGAGAGCGACAAAACTCCAAATATAGATTCATTATTTCATTACCTTGAATAAGTTTGATGGTGAGAATTTTCTGCTTCGGCTTAGGACCGATAAGCAATTTGACTTGTCACTTTGGAACATAACAACTCGTAAAGTTATAGAGTATCTAAACATTTGTACGGATGCCTTGATAATGTATCTAAACATTAAAATTTGTATACCCTTGGTTTGGAATATTTTCATGTTCGATATTAAATTATTTTTATTTATAATACAACTATTAGATCTACACGCATTGTAAAGAGAATTGATTTTACCAACTTTGAGAAAAGTGATCCAAAGATCCGTCGATTATCAACACTGAGCTTTACCAGCGACACTAGTAACCTTGATCTGCCGTTTACCACAAAATGGATATGGTACTGGAAATCAGAAGATGGTTGGATTCCATATGGGGAACAAGTAAGTTAAACATCTTAACATGTGGATGTAGCGTATATAGGAACATCATATTCCTGAAGCAATGGCCCGAGAAATCCCTCTCTGTCCATTGCTGGATTAGCTTCTGATTCTTGAACTTTTGCGGGAGTATGTCTATTCTTCCCTTTCGATCAAAGCTATCACTTAAGTACAGCAACATGGCTGTCTAATCTGGGTCTTCCCTAAAACTTTGGACAGTGACTTAAGGTATTAAAAACGGCGAAAGTATGTTCGTTTCTAAACAGTATTGTTTACATTTCATTCGACTTGATAGCCTCGTTTGTGACGCAATTAGTTTTACTGCAGTATTCTGCTATGCACGGGTTAATTAGGCATAATAAAGTTGTGAGCCATGAAATATATATAAGGTCCAATACTGGCACTCGTTTTAAATGTAAAGCTTTTGTAGAGCAGCTAGTCATTGGTTGGTTGTCAAACTACTGACCAATCAAAATTTAAAACAACAATAGCCACTAATTACAGCAGTGAGTAGTGGGATTACCTCTAATCAAACGAAACACTGCGCGGGGTATGTAGGAAAATGCGTGTGGTACGTGGGTACCAATGTCAGGACACATTACAGATTTGGGTATAGGTGTTCAAACATCAATTTGAAATTGGAATTTCGAATATTAGCTTGTTTAATTACTCACAAGGATATTGCAAACTGTGTATTACTTGACAATATTAACTTGTTTTAAATTACTGGCAAGGATATTACAACCTGTGTATCATAGATTTAAAGGAACAATACCATTTTGTGATCGTCTCCAGATTGATTCGATTTGATTTGACAAGAGGATACAGTCCAGCGGGGTGGGGGTCATCATTTCTATAAACTGACTTTATTACTTTGTAGAGTTTTAGCTATGAAATATCTTTAAAAACTAAACTAGAATTATGTACTAAATTTTAGATGAATCAATCAATTTGATAAATTGATAGTTTTATTCCCATTTTATTTTCCATACATTTGTATATGTATTGATCTTAAGTAAATCGATACAAAAGGGCCACATTTAATACTTAGCCTTTCAATTCTAAACTTTTCAGGATGGCATTGGTTACAAAGCTAGTATAACCTCCACAGAGATCGAGAAGAGTTACCTGAATGACACCGATGTTACTGTAGAATTCAAAACCTTAGGACATGCATATCTAATTAAATTCTTTGACATGGTCCAAGTAAATAAAAATATAGGTACGGAAAGGAAACTTGCTAGAAGACCGGAATTTGTGGATAAAACTGTTCTCAAGCAGAGGTATATATGTATTATTTGTTAATAATTCACCGACAACTTACCCTGCATCCTGCATCCACACATGGGTGTTGTCTGTTGAATATGATTTTAGAACCTAACTTTTTAAAATGAAAAGATTCTTATCATTGCAATACGAAGATATTGATATTGTTCTAAAATAACGTTGCCTGGTTTTCAATTTAGAAAAGATAAAGTTAAACTCATGAAGGAAGCTGAGAAACTTGCCACACCATCAACATGGGAATTTTCTGGTGATGTTTCCTCACATTTTAGAATGACACGGGTAGGTACCGTACTATTATTTTTCGATGTGCCCACTCATTCTTCTAAATTCTTGTAATCACTCTTTATCAGTAATCACAGACGTGCTCCTGTCATGAATCCTTGCAACTGCTATATTGATATAAGCCGCACGGCAATGGGTATTATGTTTATGCTTTTATCTACCGGAAAATATTGGACCACTGCAAAACTGCAAAGTGTCTTATAGGGATGTCTTCCAATATCCTAAAACTGAATGACGACCAATTAATGGTCTTTGCTCCAACACCCAGTTTGGGATGTGACCATTGTCAACTGTTGTGAAAACCACATCGAGCCATAACTAATATCGTGTGCATCGGACCAGTGTCATCTTACTATCCAGATTAACCGAAGGCATCTCCCCAAATTACGGATAAGTAAAAAGCAGCGAGAAATGGAAAGACCATATCATTATTCCTAGGCTGAAAGAACTTCATTGACTATGAATGAAAATTCGTCCTCGGCATCGCCGCTGTTATCGTTCCGTTCTACTATAATAACCCATGGGCCAATTCGCGGATTAGGCTATTCACGAATTCATATTATTTGCCCATAATGATTTCATTTGTCACGTAGGTTGTTTCTACGGACAAATTACATATCAGTCTTTGCTCCGTTCTTTATGTTCACCCATCGGCACAATAGTCAGCCGACTGTGCGTTCGATTAAGATAAACTTTGCAAGAAATGTAATCAAAGAAAAGACATGAACACAAAAAAGATACCCTAAAGTATTTCGACTAAGTTTTCACGATTATCCGATGATTTTAGTTTCATCAAAGTGCGAGTTACCCCCCGTCGTCCCAATTGCTTTATATATGAAATTGTCTCTCAATACAAATAGCACAATAATCGAGGGCGAATAATTTGAGTACGTGACTCCCCGGTGATTGGACCCAGAGGTTAGTTGAGTAGAACGGCATGTTACCACTGGAAATAACGAGTATGGTGAAATCTCCGCCTGCATACGAAGTGGTTTACAACAACAAACTATAGGCCTATCTCTTGGATAAAAAAAACTTTTCATACAACAGCATCAATTTTATGGAAGTCTTTTCATTTCTGAACATCCTGACTTTTTAAATTGCTGTGTGCGGAAGCCAGCAACCATTCTCTAGGTCCAGGGACATGTGTCAAACCATAAATCGGCCAGAGATTGTTTTAATGAATAATTTTATGTCATCACGTTTTTTATTTAGCTTTTAGCATGCAGTGCTGAATATACAGAAATTAGAGATAAATTTTTATTAGATATATCTCAATCAGAAGAAAAATTTGTAGTACGATCTATTGATAGAATTGAAAACGTTGAGCTTTGGAGGGCATTCCTTGAGTAAGTAGATTCATAATATAAAGCATCATCAGTGGTATTACTCCACTCCACTCCAATAATCCCCGGGGATACTGAGAATGATCTATGGGGGTAGATCCATTTTTACACAACTTTCTACAAATCAGTTCCACAACAGCCAGGAATCTACATTTTGGAAGATAAATGAATCCCTCTAATAGTATCTAGCATTATCAAGAACTGTAAATACATGTACTGTACATGTATTTACTATAATTTCATAATATCTAACATTATCAAGAATACATTCTTCACTATCCCTAATAAAAGTCATTATATAAATCTTGTAAAATCCCAGTGTATTTGAAATAAAGTAATGTTTAAACGGAGGGATTTGCAAATCCTAAACATTCATACAAAATGCGTTAGAGTCCAATCTCCACACTTAAGGAAAGGCAAGTCTGTTTGGGAGATTGACTTGGGTCTACAAGGGTTAATGATAATATAATAATACGGTTATTTCGGTTCAATCAAATTACCAAGTAACACAATATCACGTGTTATGTTAATGCGTTTCGATTAAATATATCACAAAAATAAGTATTGTGACTGTATTGGCATTGTATTATAACAAAATTTGAAATATAATATTAGAAAATTATGCGACAATATAACAAGTATGTATTAAATTCTGAAAAAATACAGACGGCTACGCCTACCTATCACCATAAACTAATTATAACATGTATTGTCCACGGTTTAATGGGCGGGGGGTAATATCACCATTAATACTTAATATTTCTCGATGCAATAGATTCTACGGCCATGTACACACATACATTGTGTTTAAAATACAGAATAGAATTATGAATGCATTATGTAAGGGTTAAATCTGCCAATCTAAATTATGGGAAGTAAATGTCATTTTAATTCAACTAAGATTATTTTGGTAAACGTAAGCAATGACGCTAAGATTGGTATGTAAACTGTTTTTATTGGTTTGAAGAATAACCTACGATCAACCGAATTCGTGAAAACCCCGTGAATAAACCCAGGGGTTAGTGGAGTAGATTGGAACCATAACGTATTGCCTACATTGTTCAATATCAAATTTGATATTGTTTAAAGAAACAACGCAATTTGCAGAAAATAATCAGCAATCTTCGTTGATCATAAAATTAAAACAAAACCCCGAAATATATCAAGTAACAAAAATACCTGTGCAGCAAAAAATGGTTAGAGCTATGTGAACTCTTTAAATGTTAGGTGATAGAACATGATTTAGAAATTATCACCTGCTTCATAGATATATAAATTTTATTGTACGTTAGTCTGGACTTGGGTTTTAAAGGCCGAAAAAATCGTCTGAGTCGAAGTAAGCAATAGTATCACCAGCAGGTACTCATAGGTGAATTTCCTATATTATTGCCATAGCCCCATTTCGGCCATTACAATCAACATTCTTTTTTTATTATTTCAACAGAGCAAAGGCAGCACTTAATAGAAAATTGAAACGGCCAATAGAAGACATACGATTGTATCACGGCACCGACATTAATATAGTAGATGCTATAGCTAGACAGGGATTTGATTGTCGTTTAGCAGGAACCAGAGTTGGTACCAAGTTTGGTAAAGGGGGCTACTTCGCCAAAACTTCACATTTTTCAAACAGATACTGCAACAAAGACGACAAGGAGAGAAAGATGTTTGTAGCCAGGGCCTTGTTAGGTGATAGCATCATGGGGCATCCAAGTTATGCCCGACCACCTTTAAAGGATCCGTCTAATCCATCCAGTGATCTGTATGATTCTTGTGTAGATAATATGGTCAACCCTATGATATTTGTTTTATTTAATAACAACCAGGTATATCCGGAATATATAATCACATATAGGCCAATTTAAAACATCATTACAGATAAACCTAAACTAACCGTAAAACTGAATAATTTGCATGTTCAAATATTCCTTTTACATTAGAATCACTTTCACCCCATTGTATGTAAACGTTTTTCTTATATTCTCTTTATTAATCCGTGAATTTACACATTATAGAATAGAGAAATTATTAAAATATTGATATATAATAATCACAGGGCGGTTAATATAAAATGGCTCTAACTTCTTGCATGTAGAACAAATTTGTAGGTTTTTATTAATGAAATTTAGTAAGCCAATAATATCTACACAAAAGATGGTGAATATAATTTAGACAGTCAATAATATACGGTAACATTATTATTAGGTAGTTGAAAGATTGTTGATGAAAGGCTATGGTGGTATTAGAACTGAGCACGTGCTGTTTTGTTGAAATAAATGACTGTTACGTTACGTAGTTTGTTTGGGGTGTAGCTCAGTACTATTAGTGAAAGGATCTTGCACGCTCTCACAGTATATTCTGGATATTCTGGGGGATCTAAAAATAATATACAGTTCCAAATAAATTACATACGCTGATCAAGGTTAAGTGTTTATTATACGACTGGCACAGTAAGAATTATATATAATATATAATGAATACAAAATATTTAAACAATATGTAAGTAATAGTTATTAGCACACTTTCCGAGGTGTATGGGTGAATATCAGGACAGTTTTGGTCGGGGGCTCAGCCGAGGCGGAGCCGAGGCGGCCCACGACCAAAACTGTCCTGATATTCACCGATACACCGAGGAAAGGTGCTAATAAGTTACTTACATCACATTTCTATCGAGTATTGTGAAGCAAAATGTGAAAAATAGTATTTATTATCGAGTCGTTTCAACCGAAAAGTGACAAATAATTTCAGGTCTTTTATTTATCCCTGTCTGTGCCTCACGTTACATTTCATGGTAGTATTTACACGTGCGTCTTGTTGTGAAACCCAGAGCGTGAAACAGCCACGTGTTTGTTTAGACCACATCGTCAAAACAATTTGTCTATGGCGTAGAGGACTGCGATGATATTAAATGTAGTGTAAAGGAAATTCGAAACGTGGGTCGTTCCTGATGAAAGTATGCATCGGCGCATAGTTCGTCCGTTGAAATTTAATTGTAATGAAATTTATAACTTTCTAGGCGTTTTTTTTATATCCTGCTTATTTTCAAGGCTTGTGAAGTGTCTGGCAAGAGAATCACAATTAGTTAAAATAATTATTCAATATTCTCATTTATATGTTTTGCATAATAAATCAAACCAAATTATGGAATAGATGCCAATTGGTATGTGTAATAATTGTTTTTTGTAATATGTTGTTATGTTGATTTTATGTCATTGCATATATTTTTGCACTGCCATGTAGTTCCTACCGGTTTGTTCATACGATTACATCATGTGTACCTACTTCAAGAATACACATGATGGCAAATGGCCGCCATTTAAAATACTACGCCCGCCTCTTAGAGACGATAACTTAACTCGCTATAAATTGTAAAAAAATTTACTTCGGCTAGAATTAAAAAACACCTAAGATTAACATTTGCTAAAAATTTCTAAAAAAACAACCTAAATTTATGGAAATGGGGCCAAATCAAATCAGGCAAATTACATCAAATAGTCCATGTTAAACGTATAGCAAAAATTTTAAACTAACGCGAGCACGCGCGTTTCTAGACAACGCCATAGCGGGTCATAGCAACCAGTGAGTATAAATTGGAAATCCCCAATGACGTAGATATTATAAATTGGAAAGCCTAGTCTGTCTTACAATAAGTAGTACCGTCAGTAAACAAGATGGAAGCCATCTGCTATCGTGTTTGATCATGGAGTAGGCAAGCACAGGTGTGTCGTATGCGGTTTGTTTTGTTACTATGATTTTGATTAGTTGTCTCATGTACCTTAGCTTAGTGCAGCATGAAACAAGTAGTTATCACTGCGATCTGGGTCGGACTAAACGTCCGCTTCTTAGTACTTGATAAGTTTCTTAAACGGTGTGAAAGTATCCGTGTATCAGAAATGAACAGTACTCTTTTTCAAAAGTGTACTGTTCATTTCTGATACACGGCTACTTTTACACATGTATTGGAAATGAACAGCATAGTTTCATCAAAGGTTGCCATTGGCAACGAGTAGAAGTGGGATGTAAGAATAATAAGCGATAAGACCGGTTATAATAATACGGTTCAGAATACGTTAATTATAATTACAATATTAAGATTCGAAATATATTTAATGTCTATAGCAAAAGAACATATAAATCTTTGCCTTACGTTTGGCATTGTTCGAAATAAATTAACATATTATATGCGACGTTTGATATTAAACGTATGTGCATAAATATGTATGAAATTGCATATATCACGTGATGTCATTGTCAATATAACATTTAACATACTATGCTGAATATAAAAATAGTAGACTTAATAACAAAAGAAAAATACAGGCAAATTATTACTAATACGAAATATTAACTCACCTAAAACTGATATACAGTTCCAAATAAATTACATACGGTGATGAAGGTTAAGTGCTTATTATACGACTGGCACAGTGACCGTATGTCTTCTGTCGTATATAAAGCAAATCTTATCATCAGTTTAGAAGTTTACTTGGAACTAAATTAAACACGTTTAGGGGATTATAGATAAATTTAAAAGATTAACCCCTGGAACAAGAGATAGTCGTAAGACCATTTACACATCACAATAGGTAAAGTCAACCCTTCGTGGATATTATTTGATAACTTGTGTACCATAGGTGATACAAGTAGACTATATTATGTAAAATAATATGCCATATTGAACTCTGGTCAAGTTGTAAGATAACAATAAAGACGCGAGAGATTTTCTACAGCCTTATTAATTTTAAAACAATTATTTTGAAAAACAAAAATATCTATACTATATCAGAAACCAAGGAAACATGTCACATTCTCGTGTAAAATATCCATTAGGGGGCTAATAATTGCTCGAGTATTAAAATAATTACTCATATTTTACAGAATGGAACCGAATTAAGAATATGTTGTTGGTAAATCAAACACATTCTATTGTAGAGTTAACTTTATGTACCTATTTTTTTTAAAGCTTGTAAGAGCTATAAAGGATTTAAAGCTTGTGGGAGCTGTAAAGGTTTTAAAACTTGATGAATTTTTTTAAAACTTGCTCCGTGGGATCTGTTAGCATTGATATTATGAGTTAATATATATTTATAGTTGCTTTTACATTACTTATTACATTATATATTTTTCTTTACCTATTATTATTAGACCTATACTTAAGTCTATTGTGTAATGTATGTATACTGATTGAGTGCTTTAAAGATCTTTGCATGTCGGTAAAAATATAATTTCGACTAGCTGTGATTTTAATATACAGTACATATATCCGGTGTTTGCAAAATTTGAGACATATATCTGTCAATGACACCTTGATATTTACTTTTTATTGTTACCTAAAATGGTTAAATAAGTTTGGATTTTTGCTTTGTTTGTGATAAAGCTAAAAGTCTTACGTCCTCTGCTATTTGTGATGGTTATGGGTTTGTTGATATGAATAACCGAAAACTATTTTTCTTTGTAAAGAAAAACAAAGAAACAAATTCTATAATGCTATTATTGTTATACCAAAATAAAGTTTAGTAAAATTTTGAATGTGTACATATAGGGAATTTATAAGATGAATAATTATAGCACATTTACTTGAAATCCTTACTTTAAATGGGTAAAAATATCATACTGTCGTCGCCTCTCTCCCCAACGTTCACATTTTGTTTATGGACATTCTATAGCAGTGGTTCTTATATAACCTTTTATGTACTCGTGCTTCTTGAGCTTTCGTAGTATTTCCTCGTCAAAATGACTTTCAACAATATATGAAATTTTAATAATTGAAATGAAATACAATGTAAGTTTGTGTATACAATGCGTTGAATACATACAAATACTGAATACATAAACAGTAGAATTGTACAGTATATCGACAATCAGGGAATTTGACACCATATTTCGCATGATGCTTCCTTCGTACTCTCTACACGTACACACAGATTGGTACACGTACCCCCAGGTAAGAACCACTGCTCTTATACAGGTCACAAGTTTTTCTCCGATTTTGACAAAACTTGACACTCTACGGGTCACAATTTTTATCCCATTTTAGCTGTTCAATATATCACCGTTAAACCCTATAAAGACGATTGAGTTCGAATTTCGTGAAAATCAGTCCGAAACTTTTCGACGATTAAACATAAAATATATGTTTATATCCCAAAGATCTTATATAGTTCGTTTTGATATTGTTCCCTGTCGTCTCTTGCAAAATGTGGGCGTACACTGTTAAAATTATGTGAAGTAAACACAGTAAGGGGTGTGAATCTTTACACCTTGTTTGGGTTAAAATCATGGTTACAACACAATAAGTGTAACATTCCTTAAGATGGTTACACGCACGGTGTTGTTGCACCAAGCCCGGGCAAAATAAGTGTTAGGTTGACTGTTTTGGGGTGTGTGGTGTTAGATACTCTCTTTTAGCGCATGCTATTTCGTTACACTAAATTTGGTGCGACTGTTTTTACTGAACCCCGAGTATTTTGACACATAATAAAGTGTAAGGATAGTCCTGTGTGTGCTTTTAGTTTCTTTACACTGTCCTTTGTGCAAGATCAATTTTCCACTGAAACATCCTACAGTGATTTTTGAGTGGAAGAAATGCCCACAAGGACTAATTTCATACTAATCCTGTAAATTAGGATTTCCAACCTAAACTATTTTTGTTCTCCTTTCTCGCGAGAATATATGGAGCCGGGTGCGCCCCCTCTGGATCCGCGCCTGCCTATAGGGTTAAATAGGACCTATTGGCCCTTTACATCAGCTCGGTGTAGCTTAAAAATAGGACACAAAGCGGGTCACTTCGGGACTAACATATGGCCAATTTTATTTTTACAATTCGCTAAAAGCTTGGGGAATTTTTCAAAATGGCCTAGCCTATCCCAGGTCAAAAGTCGAACATGCTAAGCCCATCTGCACCTAGGGCCTACTTTTGTTTGTCATGCTTTAGATCGTAGATGGTTCCAGCGGTAGGCCTATAGACTATCGTTATCAATCAACTCCATATCAACTACTTCAAGTGTAAAGTGATTCTCCATTTGGTGTTGGTCCAGTGGGTAGGCGTAGGCCTTGAGCCACACTATCTCAGTCTGTGGTTAGTCTACAGATCGAGAATCGGAAAACCAAAAACGTTTCATAATTAAATCACTATACATCTACCGTATAGCCTATAAAAGCGTGTGTTTTATAAGTTATAATAATAATCATAAAACTAATATAATACGCTACGGTACCCAACATGCATCGCGCATTCCCGCCACTGAAGATAAGCGTGGAAATTGATGAAGTCTGCAGTGATATTCAAGATGAAGTCATGACCGAGTTGCAGAACAGTGATGATATCTCCAAGAGTAGGCCTAATAGGCCTAAAGGTAGGTTGCTAATAAACTGGGGTCTGTGAATTCGCGGATGATATTTAATTTATTGTCAAAAAGAACATTAGAAAGTAGTTTATTATGTTTGAAAGGCTAATCCATTGCAAATTTTAAGTTAAACACCAAAGTTAGTGTAACTGTCTTGTATTTTGACAGTATCCCATAGCAACGGCTACCTTAAGAGTTATATCCCTTTCCAAGATGGTTTCGCACATTTCGCATGGTTGTTTGTTTTGATAAAATATATGTCTTTAGAAAAGGTTTGCCATTGCCCAATCTATGGTACATTTTAATCACCAGGGTGATTGGACGTCAAAAGTCAGTTTAGTTGATTGCATGTAGTTTGAAGATGAAATGAACTGAAATGATGTATAAGATAAGATCTGCTCATGGTGATGAGGGAAATTTGGCTCAGGCAGCAGCACTACGAACTACTGTTATACTAATTTCAACTGCCAAAGGATCTTTTACATGCACCCCAATGTGCGCACAGGACCTCTGTTTTAGTAGAAAGAAACTATGTTATCCCTTGCTAGGCCCTCTGTCCTGCACCACTGACAAGGTGGGAACCACTCTGGAAAATCCTGCGGAACTTTCTCGACCAATGCAGGGATCGAACACCCTAGCTACCTCCATGTTCGCGAGCCAGCATAGTACCTGCTGATCCGCCGTGGCTCACTGCATGTAATTTGAAGTGACCGTTACACATTTAATTAGCTACAAAAACTATTTGTTGTACATTTGAGATCTTAAAAGTCCTTTAATTGGTCTATTTTTGCATGTTTTATTTTTCAGAATACAGCATCCACAGCTGATATAATTGAAGGTTTACCCAATCCACATATAGCTATTGTGGGTACCATACAGGAATCCAGTTAAAAATTGTGTCAACTTTTAAGTGAGACCTTTCTTAAAGAAAAAATGTGTCAATATGTGTGATCAAAAATGGTGATATTAGGCCTATTGTTGGCGATATTATTAGAATTATTTTTTTAAATATTTGAAATTTACCCCATCGATTTTTGATTAAAACAACGTATCATTTGAAAGTGTGCAAGAAGCCTACAGAGACCAACTTCTTTTAATAGGACATAATACTAGTTTCTTAAATCCTTCTGAGCTACACTTTTGTTGGTCAATATATTGGTGAGATTTGTAAAGCATTCCATTCGTCTGATTATCTTAGTAAACTAATATGGTGTATCATAAGGTGCATTTCTAAAGTAAAAGTAGGGGTCATTTTCTTTTGGTTTTAATACCCGGTAGTATTTACAGTTTTTCAAATTCAAGTTATTGTAGTTTTTGAGTGGGTCTTTGTTTTTGCTCCAAATAGTATAAGGGGTGTTTGGTGACATGTACATGTTGTAAAAGTGGTTTCAAGTACCGGTAATACTTAAGTTCCTGTACTTGTTATTTTTAAGTTACTGCATTCATTAAGTTAATACTTAAATTCCTGTACTTGTTATTATTTAAATTACTGTATGCATTATGGAAGAGCAAAATCTGCCTATTGTAGGTCTTTCTTTAATGTTATAAAAACTATTAATTAGATATTAAAGGTACATAATGTAAGATTTAGATAAAGAGCTAGGCATTCTTGCTATAATAGCTCAAAAATAGATAATGTAAAATGAATACATGTAATTTGAAAATTTCATTCAAATTACTCAATTGCGAGCCAAGATATTAGCCTTTGAAGATTAGGCAAGACGTGTGCAACAATTTCAACCACGGTACTGGTTGTTCGAAGCGAGGTCTCGCCCTTCCATTTTTAGCTTAAATCAAAGTACGGCTGAACTGTTCCAATCTATTTAGTATCGGAGAAATCCGATGCCATCGAGAGTTGATTAAACTATGATGAAGAAATGTTTTGCATATAATTGATTTATATATGAGAATATTTTAAGAAATTTTGATGTCATAATTGTTACATTCATAATTCGTTATATTTTTAATACATTCTTATACTGCTGCTAGACTTGTTACTTTAACTAAAAAATGTGACCACATAACTCCTGTTTTATACTATTTACACTGGTTACCTGTTAAATATCGAATTGATTTTTAGATTTTGTTACTTACTTTTAAATGCTTAAAAAATCTAGCTCCTGTTTACCTCTCACATCTTTTTTAACTTTATACACCCGGCCCAACATTACGTACATCAGATAAACTACTTTTAAAGCCCAAAACTATTCAACTAGTCTATTATGGTCATCGCTCTTTTAGTTATCAAGCACCAGTTTTATGGAATAATCTACCACTTAGTTTAAGATGTTGTACATCTCTATATTCGTTTAAAAAAAAACTTAAAACACATTTATTTAATCAGGCTTTTAACTGACTCTGCATGGAATCGTTAACATCTTGTTGTTTATTTATGATTACATTGTCACTTTGTAAAGTGCCTCTGAACATGTTATATGAAAGGGTGCATTATAAATATGCTTTAATAGTAATTCTTACATTTTATCAGGTATTGGTATTTTGAATTGAAGTAATGCAACAAAGGTGGATTTGTAAAAAATGGTTTAATATTTTTTGTACGCCCATATTTATGTGTGGATGTATCATGTTGTCCCCCATGTCCGTAGGTGAACAATTGACCCCTTGACACAATTCAGGCTACAGTTACAACAGATTTTTTTTCAAATTTATGTGAAGCTTTTGGGTAACCAGAGGATGAACCATATCAATTTTCAGAGTTCTGCAACTTGTCATTCATAAGTTAACATTCCTTTCTCAAAACATTATTTACGGCTGCAAATTTGTATGTTTATGTATTATGTTGTCACCCCACTGTCGGTATGTCCATTCACATGGGTCCCAATTTTTATCCAATTTTGAAAAATAGCTATACATGTATGTCCAAAAGATCTTGGATCCTTTCAATATTGGCACATATTGAACCATAACTTCATTCCGGTCTTAACAGATTTGGTGTATGTGAATAATTAGGACTGTTTGAAGATTAACCCCCTTATTTTTCAAATTTGGCGTGAAGCAATCTGTGACTTTGTGCTCCAGAGATATATTATCTGTCTGGATAGAGATCAGATTTTTTTGAAGATCCATCATCTAAGTGTCCCTATAAAATAGACTGCTGTTGAGATATATAGCGGCTTTATGGTCGTATTTCTGTAAGCAGGAAAGGTTCTATTTCTTTGAGTCTTCATTGATGTCAAAATGTTTTACCTGTATACTTTAGATAATATATAGACATGTAGAAATCATTTGCTTATACATTGATTTATAATCTTTATAATAATATTTTGTAGTCTCTTGCAGAATTTATGCCATAATTATTCACTTTTACTATGTTTTCAACCTTTTTACTATTCTGTAGATCTTCCCATTTACTATGACTGCTGGGCTTTTTCAACTAAACTTAAAGTATTGTTTCAAAATGTTCATTAAATTGATTTCAGTAGGTATGTCAGTATTATTTCTAATTATGTGTATTATCAAAAGCAAATTTATAATAAACTATTTTCCGTATCTTATAATCCTTTTTGTTTCCTTAAAAGGTAAAATCTATTATATACCATATATACATACTCTAATCAGGTCTTCTATATGATTTTATCTGTGTGGATATTATAAGTTTTCATAGATCTGATAATTTGATTTTGTTAAACCTGTTTTAGGTGTTACTTTACAACAAAATTATTTGGTGTAAAGTGCATATTAAACCTTTTTGGGTGGCAGCAAAAGTTGCCACCAAGAAGGGTGTAAGCATAACACCATATACAGGGTTTGTGGGTTTAAAATGCACCTTCTGAAGTGAAGTGAGAGTATACACCTACCAAGTGTGTCTTCTTTATTACCCCATTATAGGTGTAATGTTCTACTCCCTGTTGTGTGTTATTTTAACATATAAAAAGTGTAAACCTACACTTCGTCCAGTGCAAATTAAGAGGAGTTGAGATAAGTGTAATGGGCTGTTTAACCTCAAAGTGGTGTAATGTTACATCATTTGAAGGATATGCTTTCTCTAGTTACAGTGTAAACCTAGCAGGTCTGGGGTGTATTTTGATGGACAAAACACCATATAAGGAATAAGGAATGAAAGACCCTGTGAGTGTGTATACTCACACCACACCAACTCAAGTGTCTAGATTGCATTATATATGGTGTTATTAATACTCCATTTTGGGTATAACTTTATACAAGTAAAGTGTTAATTATTTTACACTAAAAATGGTGGCAGCAAAGTTGCCACCCAAAAAGGTGTAAAGTGACTTAAAATTTTTAACAGTGTATCTTTCATGTTACCCGATGTAATTGGTGTAATTTGTAAGAGATCTATAATTTAAATCAGTACGCTTTTTTTTTTGTTTTGCAAAAATGTAATCGTGAATGTAATTATGGGTTTGTTTTGTGTTTTTATTCTTAAATTAAACATACCACGTGCAAATCTAGACATGCCATTATTTCATGACGCCCTGTCCGTTTTTTCTGTTCTTTATTATAGGTCAAGCGATGGGGTTTCGATTCCCAGCCTGTACCTCGCTGGTTTTGTCAGAGTCTTCCTGTTTCCTCCCAATGCTAAAGACCCAAACGTCCAAGAAAATATTAGAATAAAGTTGAACCATGTGTTATAGTACATGATCCAGTTTGTGTCGCATGGACGTTAAACCCCGTTCTCTCTCATTTACTCAGCTGGTTATACCTACAATATCTAGGCTAGCACAACAAGGCGATGGTTCTATATTCAGGAGTACTGCTTGTGCAACGGACAATATTAATCGGATTGGCAAGATTTGTAGGCAGAGCTTATTATTTGGCATTAATTTTTTTTTGTAACTCATTCGACTATGCCGGCCTTATTTTGGAACCCTTTTGCGGGGGTCTGGCGGCAGAATAGACACCACAACACGAAAGCTTATAGTTTTTACCTCTTCCCCAAAAATGAACTGACTCTGTATACAAAATAGTCAAATATTTATACCGGGCCATCGACTCTTTTCATCATCCATATATGATTTAAATTATCAAAGAAAAAGGGCGACCCTGACCATCATATTTATATAATAATTAAAATGGTATACAGACGTACGTAATAATATAGTCAAAAGACCCACGTAGACCACAGGCACTTGAAGGGATTAAAATAAAACTTCTTACTACTGTGCCTGTGACGTAGAACTAATATTTAATATATTTTAAAACAAAAACATTAAATAAGAAATACAATCCCAAATCAAAGATTGATTTTAAAAATATCCCAAGTAGACATAATAATATGTTTAAAACTTTCTGTTGTCTCGAAGCTACATTATAATAATACTTCCGGTTTTCGGAGTTACAATATTTCCAGTTTTGACAAAACTGGATGTTCCGACACTCTGCGTTATCCGACATATTGTAACGATCCCGTACGATGTTTACGCTTATATTTTGGCATTGTTTGTTGACCCATTAATCCATTCAGTTGCCGATACATAACTTTAAGACCGACTGTACTTATGTTGGTTGAAGTGTGAACATGTCAAGATTAGAAAAACATGATAGATTTTGAGATAATATCTCACAGGAAGGATGACGCAGTTAAAATGATCAAATTTGACCTGTTTCGTTTTCCATAATTTTATTATGCTATTCCGGGAAGATATCTATTCTTATCGCTCGACATTTTCCCAGAATAAGGACCTAAATCGAAATAAGTATATCCACGGTACAACATAAAATACATTTTATAGTCGAGGTAATCATGGCAGTTCAACCCATTTTGTGAATTTAACGTTCTATTTCGCAGGGTGTTTTCGGCAAATAAGTGTTGTTATAATATGGATCTGGACACATACGTGAGCTTCACAATACTGGATACATTAACCAATCGTTTTAAAGAAAACTGACATACTATGTACATAATTTATCAGTAAGTGTGTATAAAGTATATGTTAAGTATATTATAGGGCACTCGGGATTGGTGCAGTACATATTACGCAATAATGACATATTCCAGTAATAATTCCGACGTGAACTATATTGTGATGAGTATTGTACGATATGGATATACTGATGATAACCGAGTGTTTATCGACACTGAAAAACTGAGAAACATGATAGGACAAACAGAACGGTCGAATTTTATCGCAATTCTTAAGTCACACCTGCAGCGTTTTCGTGTATCTTCTGACTGCAGAGATGTTGATTTGGTCGTTCAGGCAAAAATATGTCCTGACTTTTCTTCTGGTTGTAATGATGTCTATTGTCAAATGTTTCATATTTGTAAATTTTACTTGTTATCAGATATGTGTCAAGCGAAATCATGCAGATTCGGACATACTATGCATGACGGAGGACACAACGAAAATTTGCTCAGATCTTTGGATCTTGAACTTTTATCGGATGGAGAGCTTAGAGGTATATTTCGGCTTACATCAAACAGAACGGAATGGACCACCCCTAAAATTTGCTTCCTTTATAACCGAGAAGGGTGTAGTAAGAGTGTGGATAATACTTGCAAAATGCTTCACATTTGTCGAAATTATGTTTACGGCACCTGTAGACGCGGGGATGAATGTGATAAATACCACGATGTCCAACACTTACAGGGAATTTTGCGAAAATATGGCATAGATACCAGACGAACCTCACAGGATACTATAATGAATTTAAGAAGCCTGTATCAAATGTTTGGTAAAAGAAAAAACGACAAGTCTACCGTCGCTGACCGCCAATTCCTTCAAAATGGCTCCAATAATCAAGCAGCCCCAAGACAGACATCGCGATCTGTATCAAGACAACGTGGAAACCAACCAAGGAATAGCTCAGTTGGCATCACAAATCAACAAAATAACTTTGCCGGTCCCCAAATGGCAGTACCACCTAATGCAGCAATGATAAGGCCTATTGACATCACAGATCCCATTATGGCACAAACTGTAGCAAACGGTGGAATTGAAAAAAAGCAAGCCCCAAAGATAAAACCGCGACTTTCACTACAAGCTGGACATAATGAAGCGATGATAAGGCCTACTGGCACCACAGACCCCCAAATACAACAAACTGAAGCAAGAAAATTAAATACCCCAACCGGCATCACAGGCCCCTTACTAGCACATTTTGAAGCAATGAATAGGCCTATTCACACCGCAGGCAACCAGATACCAAAAATAGCCCCGCGACAGTCACGACAACGTGAACACCAACCAAAGAATATTCCACAAGGAAAATCAGTTGAAGTTCCCAACATTTGTTTATTTCATTTACGTGGAAAATGTTGGTATAAGAAATGTAAAAATGTTCACAGTCGTATGTTGTACCATTGGCAGTATGAAGATAACCAGGGCAAATGGCAGGTTTTTACAGAAGAAGCCAATATTGACATTGAGAAGAACTATTGTTCATCTGATATCAACGATGAATATTATTACAAAACAACAGAAGGGTAATTATCATATTTACTTAATCGTTCTAACGAGCAGAAGTGTTGCCTCTTTATATGACACTTTGTACTTTTTCCTGGGGGTCTTTATCCAAACTATCGCTCCTTAACAGTAGAGACGGGTGTCGTGTACACGTTTGCTTCATGGTTATAGGACATATTTTTTGTACTTTTGTCTGGTGATTCTGGTAGTGACTTTATTCAAAGTATTAGTGTTAAAATATGGTATATCAAGATTGTGGACCCCGTAGAGGTCAATTTTAATCAGATTTTGATGAAACTTGAAATGTAAGTTTATAACCAAATGATCTTGGTTCCTTTCGATATTTGCACATATCAAATTGTAACTTTGTGAATATTATGGCCCTTGATTGTCGGAAAAATCACTTTCTTTTTAGCTTGTTCTCTATCCATCTCTCGAAAATGTGAGCGTATCCTGCCTGGCAGCCGCTGGTTGTGATTTTTAAAATATTAAAATATTTTTTAGATAAAATAAATGATAATAATAAAAACATTGTATGATAGTCGTGGGCTACCACCGATCATTACCCGTATAGCTTAAAATTGTCATCACTTTTCATTCCATAATTTTAGAAAGTAATAGAGTATCTAAACATTTGTACGGTTGGTTTGAGAATGTATCTAAACGTTTGTATACCTTTGGTTTGGAATATTTCATATTCGATATTAAATTATTTTTATTTATAATACAACTATTAGATCTACACGCATTGTAAAGAGAATTGATTTTACCAACTTTGAGAAAAGCGATCCCAAGATCCGTCGATTATCAACACTGAGCTTTACCAGCGACACTAGTAACCTTGATCTGCCGTTTACCACAAAATGGATATGGTACTGGAAATCAGAAGATGGTTGGATTCCATATGGGGAACAAGTAGGTGAAACATTAATGCATAGAAATATATACTGATGGGAATGTCCACATGACGTATTCAGCGTTATGACGTTGTATTATGTTGTGCAGCGCCTGCGCGAAACACGTTTTGCACAGGTGACTTCCGGCATAACACTGTTCTTCATGCTGGGTAAGCATTTTTTTCCGTCCACCGGAGCCTGGACTTATGACGTCATATGTGGATTGTGGGTTAGGATAAGGGTTAGGATAAGGGCTGTGGCCTACAGATTTCGTCACAGTCTCGAGATGTAGACAGGGCTAGCCCTAACCCTAACCCTGGGCCAAGCCTAACCCTTATCCTAACCCACAATCCACATAGGCTATGACGTCATAAGACCAGGCTCCGGTGGACGGAAAAAAAAATGCTTACCGTTCTTCATTAAGTAATGGCATACACCAGTTATTTTCCAGAATTAGACGGCGTGATCGAGGTAAAGTTATGTATGAAAAGTTTACCAATGTGGCTATATGTGTGGAGGTGTATGGGTGTGTGTGTGTGTGTGGTGGTCATAATTTCTATAAATTGTCCTGATTACTCTGTTGAATTATTTTTAAAACATTAGGATTATGTATAGTACCGGTAATTAAAAAATTGAGCTAAATATATCCATTTGATAATATTTTGATCTTAAGTAAATTGACAAACACAAAAGTGGCCAGATTAACGCTTAGCCTCTAACTTTAAATAGTAACAACTTTCTTAGGAAAAAAGAAATACGAATTTATGATAATGTATGTTGGAATATCATAATGTTGGCCCTTCATTAGGCCTATAGAATCAATATTAATATATCAAAAGAACGGAAATATAGAGAAGTAAATGGAATTTTATGAACTGACCACTGTAATGTTATAAATATATAACTTAATTTGCATTTCGTATATTCAGCATTTTGTATTTTTGCCCGAAACATATTTTTGCAGGATGGCATTGGTAACAAAGCTAGTATAACCTCCACAGAGATCGAGAAGAGTTACCTGAATGACACTGACGTTACTGTAGAATTCAAAACCTTAGGACATGCATATCTAATTAAATTCTTTGACATGGTCCAAGTAAATAAAAATATAGGTACGGAAAGGAAACTTGCTAGAAGACCGGAATTTGTGGATAAAACTGTTCTCAAGCAGAGGTATATGTATTATTTGCTTTCATGTTTATAATTCAACGACAACTTACCCAGTGCACTCGTCTGTTGAATGTGACTTTATATAACCTAAATTTTCAAAATGAAAAGATTCCTATCATGCTTGTTAAGTCCCCAAAATTGCAATACGAAGATATCGATAGATTATTAGTAAAATAATGTTGTCTGGTTTTCAATTTAGAAAAGATAAAGTTAAACTCATAAAGGAAGCTGAGAAACTTGCCACACCATCGACATGGGAATTCTCCGGTGATGTTTCCTCTCATTTTAGAATGACACGGGTAAGCAGTGAAACATTATTTTCCGATCCCCCCATTCACCCAATCTGATTTAAACACAGATCCTATTTCGTTTAGATTTTTATAGTTCAAAATTTCGTTTTACTTGTCTTCACTACTGAAAGAGTTGTTATATTACCAGTATTTTGGTTGAAGCGAGGGATTAGTGAATGGAGCGATCTGTTACGGCGACTTCTTGGCGTGCGATGCAAGGAACTGTGGGTAAACCACTAGAAACGTCAACGCTGATTGTTTATTCAGTGTCTTACGTCATAGGATCAAAAGCCTCTCCTAGGACCTCTTTTGGGACCTTCTAGTACAACTGTTCACATTTTCATGGGGAACGCTAGATCGGAGACGATACTGCACATTTGACGTCATATGTGGATTGTTGGTCCTGGGTTAGGGCTAGAGTTGGCGCTAGCCCTGTTTACATCTCGAGACTTTGACGAAATCTGCAGGTCCTTATCCTAACCTAAGCTTCAATCCACATACGACGTCATATGTGCTAAAATGTACAAGACCGTCTCCGATCTTCGTGTAGTGTAGGACATTGAAAGTATGAAAAAAAAAACAAAAAACGAAACGACATATAGACCTGTATCTTATTCAGATTGCCGGTAAAGTATGGATGTCTTCCAATATGCTGAAACCGAATGACGACAAAACAGAACTTATAATTAATGCTCCGACATACAGTTTGGAGATGTGACCATTGTCAATTGTTGTGAAGACCACATCAAGCCATAACTATAATATTGTGTGAATCGAACCACTGGCTATCACATAATGTTGCCACGAATCAAGGTCATTTGACTATCCAGATTAACCGAAGGCATCTCCCCAAATTACGGAGAATTCAAGAAACGCGCGGCCAATATAAGCAGCAAGAAACGAAAAGAACATTTCATCATGCCTTTGCTAAATGAAGAGTGGGGCGTTAAACCCCATTTCATTTCATTTCATTGACTACGGGTGAAAGACCATCCCCATTGGTATCGTTGTGTTCTACTCCACTAACTCCTGGGATATTTTTGTAGGTTGTTTCTACGAACAAATTACATACAAGTCTTAGCACCAGTGTTCAAGTCCACCACAATAGCAGATTGTACGTTCGATTATAAGAAACTTTGCTAGAAATTTAATATCCCTTCCGCCAATTGCTTTGTATTCATGGAATGTTTTGATTTGTCGATAAAAATAGCACAATTATCGAGGGCGGATAATTTGACAGACTCCTCCGTGAATGAACCAAAGGGTTAATGGAGTAGAACCAAACGATACCACTAATACCGAGGATGGTGAAAGTGGGGCTACTTTCTTCTTATTCATAAACCTGCGCCTGTATACGAAGTGGTTTCACAACAACCAACTATATCTCTTGGATCAAAAACTTTTCATCCAACAGAATCAATTTTATGGAAGTCTTTTCATTTCTGAACATCCTGACTTTTTAAATTGCTGTGTGTGGAAGCCAGCGACCATTCTCTAGGTCCAGGGACATGTGTCAAACCATAAATCAGCCAGAGATTGTTTTAATGAATAATTTTATGTCATCACGTTTTTTATTTAGCTTTTAGCATACAGTGCTGAATATACAGAAATTAGAGATAAATTTCTGTTAGATATATCTCAATCAGAAGAAAAATTTGTAGTGCGAGCTATTGATAGAATTGAAAACGTAGAACTTTGGAGATCATTCATTGAGTAAGTAAAGATTCATAATATAAAGCATCATCAGTGATATTATTCCACTCCACTCCATTAATCCCCGGAGATACTGAGGATGATCTATGGGGGTAGATCCATTCTTACACAACTTTCTACAAATCAGTTCCAACACAGCCAGGAATGTATATTTTGGAAGCTAAATGAATAGCACACATCCCTCGAACAGTATATTTCTACAAGGGTTAATGATAACATAAAAATACGGTTATTTCGGTTAAATTAAATTACCAAGTAACACAATATTATGTGTTATATTAATACGTTTCGATTAAATATATCACAAAAATAGGTATAGTGACTGTATTGGCATTGTAATGCATTATAACAATATTTGAAATATGATATTATGAAATTAAGTATTAAATTTAAATTATAACAAATAATACAGGCGGTAACGCCTTACCTAGCATCATAAACTAATTATAACATGTATTGTCCACGGTCTCAGGTAACATGTATTGTCCACGGTCTAAGATCTATATTTTCCCATTGCAAGTCTTTCTTATTTGAATTATTAGACATTGATTTATTCACATGACAAGCCCATTCTCAACCCGAATGGCCCTGATATTGAATGGATTAAAACACAATCGCCATTGATATTATTATACCAATGCATCCTCTTTATCCCCACTTGTATCATTCCTTTCTATCCCCCTACCCCCTAACCCCTGGGTTCATTCACGGAGGAGACCCATTATCAGCTATTAATACTTGTGCAATTTTTATCAACCAATCGAGTGGACGAAGGGAAGTAACTGGCATTTTATTGTAACTAAGATTATTGTGGTGAACGTTAAAAATAACGCTGGCGTGTAAAGACTCAACCGGCGATCAAGGAAATATAAAGAGAGAAATGAGAGTTAACGTCAACTCGACACAAACTAGGTAATTTCGGGACTAACATATGGCCCTGTTTTATTTCAATAATTCGCTCGCGCGTAGGGGAAAGCGAAGGACCCGGAGAAAACCCACGAGGTTGGACCCTACTTCTTGTCACGCACAACTGGCGAATCGAAACCACGCCAGTTGACTTAATGATAGACCTTATCATTCAGCGTGCACATGCTAACCATTAATTTTTTTATTATTTCAACAGAGCCAAGGCTGCACTTAACAGAAAATTGAAGCGGCCAATAGAAGAAATACGATTGTATCACGGTACCAACATTAATATAGTAGATGCTATAGCTAGACAGGGATTTGATTGTCGTTTAGCAGGAACCAAAGTTGGTACCATGTTTGGTAAAGGGGGTTACTTCGCCAAAACTTCACATTTTTCAAACAGATACTGCAACAGCGATGACAAGGAGAGAAAGATGTTTGTAGCCAAGGCCTTGTTAGGTGATAGCATCAGGGGACATCCAAGTTATGCCCGACCACCTTTAAAGGATCCGTCTAATCCATCCAGTGATCTGTATGATTCTTGTGTAGATAATATGGTCAACCCTATGATATTTGTTTTATTTAATAACAATCAGGTATATCCTGAATATATAATCACATATAGGCCAATCTAAAACACAATTACAGAATATGCCTTATAAAGAGCCAAAAACTGAATTCTTTTAATAGATTTCGTATAGCTTGGGTATTTCCTCGCGAATATAATGTTTTGAGAAGGATTTAAAGTAAAAGTTTGATAGATAAATACTTAGTATTAACATGTTTTTAGTCCAAATATATCACCAAATCACTCAATTTGTACGCGGTAAGGTATCTTTAAGGGTTGTTGGAGCTACACTGTTTCTAAAACTTAATTTCAGCTCAAAATATTGAGTCGCTTTGGCGTGAATGTTAAAACTGCTTATCCGGACACTTAACCCTTTTAAGAATTCGGGTCTATTATTTTGTTGATGACCTGATAATCTACTCCCGTTTATTGAGAGGTCTATGCGAATGACCAGTGTACTGTACTTGATGTCGAAAGGTACATTTCATGTTTTTATAAAAGAAGTCTGGTTTTATGTAGACACCGCAGAATGCAGCTTGGGACACCGTTTTCCTTTCCAGATGGAGATTGACATGTTTAAGTTGTTTGAAAACGTATCATAAATACTGAGTTAGTTTATCTGCCCTTAGGTAGAGGATTCTGACACATAATAAGCAGTTTTATTCTCCAAAGAATTATCGGGTTTTTTTTCTGGTATTAATTTAAAAGAACTAAAACATACGACTCTGCTGTTGGTGGACGGAGTAGGTGACATGACAAGACCCTGTCGATGTTAATCATTCAAAACCACGTTAGGTCATAAACGGTTATTGTTTTTTGTCCCCCGCCTTTCGAAGAAAGTTGGGGGACTATTAAAATGGGTTCGTCCGTCCGTCTGTCTGTCTGTCTGTCTGTCCGTCTGTCCGTCACACTTTTTGGGACACAATAACTCTTTTCCTAATTGAGCTAGAATGTTCAAACTTGGTGTATGTGTTTATTTGGTCAATGCCTTGATGGAGTTCGAAGATGAGCATTTTCCGCTTAGGGTAAGCAGAGATAAGCAATTTGATTGGTTGATGCTTTGGGACACAATAACTTTAGTTCTAATTAAGTGAGAATGGTGAAACTTGGTGTATAGTTTCATTACAGTAATACCTTGACTAAGTTCGAAAATGAGCATTTTCTGCTCAGGGTAAGCAGATCAATTTGATTGGTCGAGACTTTGGAACACAATAACTCTCCTTCTAATTGAGTTAAAATGTTCAAACTTGGTGTATATGCTTATTAGGTCAATGCCTCGATGGAGTTCGATAATAAGCATTTTCTGCTCAGGGTAAGCAGAGCGATACGCAATTTGATTGGTCGAGACTTTGGAACACAATAACTCTCCTTCTAATTGAGTTAAAATGTTCAAACTTGGGGTATATGCTTATTAGGTCAATGCCTTGATGGAGTTCGAAGATGAGCATTTTCCGCTTAGGGTAAGCAGAAATAAGCAATTTGATTGGTTGATGCTTTGGGACACAATAACTTTAGTTCTAATTAAGTGAGAGTGATGAAACTTGGTGTATAGTTTCATTACAGTAATACCTTGACTAAGGTCGATAATGAGAATTTTCTGCTCAGGGTAAGCAGAGCGATACGCAATTTGATTGGTCGAGACTTTGGAACACAATAACTCTCCTTCTAATTGAGTTAAAATGTTCAAACTTGGGGTATATGCTTATTAGGTCAATGCCTTGATGGAGTTCGAAGATGAGCATTTTCCGCTTAGGGTAAGCAGAGATAAAAAATTTGATTTGTTCATACTTTGGGACAAGATAACTTAGGTTCATCTTGATTGATGATTTTTATGCCAATACAATGACTGCATTCTCATTTAGTAATGGATTCGACAGTAACAGTGTAATTGAGTTAAAATGTTCAAACTTGGGGTATATGCTTATTAGGTCAATGCCTTGATGGAGTTCGAAGATGAACATTTTCCGCTTAGGGTAAGCAGAGATAAGCAATTTAATTGGTTGATGCTTTGGGACACGATAACTTTAGTTCTAATGAAGTGAGAGTGATGAAACTTGGTGTATAGTTTCATTACAGTAATACCTTGACTAAGTTCGATAATGAGAATTTTCTGCTCAGGGTAAGCAGAGCGATACGCAATTTGATTGGTCGAGACTTTGGAACACAATAACTCTTCTTCTAATTGAGTTAAAATGTTCAAACTTGGTGTATATGCTTATAAGGTCAATGCCTTGATGGAGTTGGAAGATGAGCATTTTCCGCTTAGGGTAAGCAGAGATAAGAAATTTGATTGGTTGATGCTTTGGGACACGATAACTTTAGTTCTAATTAAGTGAGAGTGATGAAACTTGGTGTATATTTTCATTACAGTAATACCTTGACTAAGTTCGATAATGAGCATTTTCTGCTCAGGGTAAGCAGAGCGATACGCAATTTGATTGGTCGAGAGTAGCCGAGACTTTGGAACACAATAACTCTCCTTCTAACTGAGTTAAAATGTTCAAACTTGGTGTATATGCTTATTAGGCCAATGCCTTGATGGAGTTCGAAGATGAGCATTTTCCGCTCAGGGTAAGCAGAGATAAAAAATTTGATTTGTTGATACTTTGGGACAAGATAACTTAGGTTCATCTTGATTGATGATTTTTATGCCAATACAATGACTGCATTCTCATTTAGTAATGGATTCGACAGTAACAGTGTATAGAAACGATTGACTTGGACACAAGCGCTCTTTCCCTTGGCCAGAGGGGCCCTTTTGTCTGCCTTTAGGGTCCCCCTAACTAGGGTACATTTTCATTTTTCTCGTCGGTTTTAGCAATTTTCTTTATAAAACACTTTTGGATGACACTTCGTGCACAGTTTGAATGCTCGATACGTTTGAAAAAAATAAATGTGCGATTAATTAATATGTGTCTTCTATTTATTTTGGGATTTCGGCGGGGGACATCAGCTTCACTGTTGGCTTGTTTATAATGATTTGCATTCACTATAAGAACATTTGCTTAAAGGGCTGGCTATTGTTTCGACATATCTTTCCTGGGTTACAAAAGTACTTAGAATAAGTTTATTTATACACACTCTTTGATTTGGTGTTGTATATTTCTTATTTCCTTACAAATAATTCCTTTCTCCTATTATTATTTGACCCTTAGGTCAACCGTGTAATGCATATTATAATATATTAATTATGTTTAACGGCGATACCGAATAAGTGATTTTTGCAAATCTTAGCCAGTGCTAAAAAATATAATTTCGATTTGCTGTGATTATATTAAAAATGGGGGGGGGGGGCTCAAATTAGAATGTCTGCAAAATTTGACACATTAGGACGTGTTAGTATTTTAAGATTCACTGTTAAAAATAATTTGGTTATTTTACCCTAAAAGCACGGGCAGCAAAAGTTGCCCCTCAAACATAGGTAAAATTACATCAATAGTTATTTAATATTTTACTGTAGAAATAAATATACTATTCAAAAAAAGTAGGGGATATTTGATTTTGGGGGCATAATACTAAAATATGCAAATGACTACGAAAAAAGTCACCATAGAACCTAACAGAAGAAACATTTCCAGTTACATGTGACGCCCATACGCACCAATAGCTACCGCATGGAATGCAGGTGATGCTTGGGATCATCATGGGGGTCCAACCCAAAATTTGCACGACTCTGACTTTGAATGTTACAGTCATTGTGGCATTGAATTCCAGGGTGGAAACATCAGTTTAATTGTTTTAGTGACCAGAAAACAAATTTTGATATGCGTCGACTTACCCAAAATGAAAGGTTACGTGCCCTTGGCATGCTACAGATTGGCACAACACAGGCGGTTGTGGCGCGGACGATGAATGTTTCTCAGTCTGTCATAAGCAGGCTATGGTCCAGATACCGTGATACACAATCTGTACAGGACAGACCATGCTTAGGTCGACCAAGGGCGACAACTCAAGCCCAGGATCGATTTATCGGTACCTTGGCCTTGAGAAATCGTGTCATCACAGCAAATCAGATCAGCGCTCGTCTTCAAACAGACACTGGTGTGAGAGTGAGTGGCCAGACGATTCGGAATCTACTGCATAGGGGGTCACATTCGCGCCCGACGTCCTAGCGTGATCCCTTGTTTGAGAGATCATCACATTCAGGCAAGACGTCGTTGGTGTAGGGATCGTCAACACTGGGATAATCGACGCTGGAGCAATGTGATGTTTTCAGATGAGTCAAGGTTCACTGTTGATTTTTTGGACAGACGTAGGAGGGTGTGGCGTCGTCGAAACGAGCGCTTCCAAGACGTTAACGTCATCAGACATGATCGATTTGGGGGTGGTTCTGTTATGGTGTGAGGAGGCATCACTGTTGCTGGAAGAAGAACCTAACAGAAGAAACATTTCCAGTTACATGTGACGCCCATACGCACCAATAGCTACCGCATGGAATGCAGGTGATGCTTGGGATCATCATGGGGGTCCAACCCAAAATTTGCACGACTCTGACTTTGAATGTTACAGTCATTGTGGCATTGAATTCCAGGGTGGAAACATCAGTTTAATTGTTTTAGTGACCAGAAAACAAATTTTGATATGCGTCGACTTACCCAAAATGAAAGGTTACGTGCCCTTGGCATGCTACAGATTGGCACAACACAGGCGGTTGTGGCGCGGACGATGAATGTTTCTCAGTCTGTCATAAGCAGGCTATGGTCCAGATACCGTGATACACAATCTGTACAGGACAGACCATGCTTAGGTCGACCAAGGGCGACAACTCAAGCCCAGGATCGATTTATCGGTACCTTGGCCTTGAGAAATCGTGTCATCACAGCAAATCAGATCAGCGCTCGTCTTCAAACAGACACTGGTGTGAGAGTGAGTGGCCAGACGATTCGGAATCTACTGCATAGGGGGTCACATTCGCGCCCGACGTCCTCGCGTGATCCCTTGTTTGAGAGATCATCACATTTAGGCAAGACGTCGTTGGTGTAGAGATCGTCAACACTGGGATAATCGACGCTGGAGCAATGTGATGTTTTCAGATGAGTCAAGGTTCACTGTTGATTTTTTGGACAGACGTAGGAGGGTGTGGCGTCGTCGAAACGAGCGCTTCCAAGACGTTAACGTCATCAGACATGATCGATTTGGGGGTGGTTCTGTTATGGTGTGAGGAGGCATCACTGTTGCTGGAAGAACGGCTATACATGTTGTTGCAGGGCATGTTACACGCCAGTACTACCGGGACAACATCTTGGCAGTCCATGTTGTGCCGTTCGCACGAGGTCATGGCCGCCGTTTCATCTTCCAGGATGACAACGCAAGATGTCACAGGGCCAGGATCGTTACAGGTTACCTCCAACTACAGAACATCACCACATTACCCTGGCCAGCACTGAGTCCCGACCTCTCCCCCATCGAGCATGTCTGGGACATGCTTGGTTAGAGGTTACGTCAACGTCAACAACGTCCTGCCAATGTCCAAGAACTTGCTGCTGCGTTGCAACAGGAATGGGACAATCTGGACCAAAATGACCTTAGACGTATCATTAGGAGTATGCCACGTCGGAGCAATGCTTGTTTGGCAACCAGAGGAGGATTTACCCGTTACTGACTTTGTTGTGATGCTATGGTAACTTTGCTGTTTGACCCCGGGTATCATTTTACCCTTGTAATGGTCAGTCTGTGCCTTACTTAGTCTAACGATCATTTGGAATAAATCGATGAATGTGAACTTGTAAAAATACATCGCAATGTTAATTTACATTTCTTGTAAAAATACATCACACTGTTAATTTACACTTTTGTTAAAAATACTAAATAAATGTAGTGGTAATTTTACATGCAGGATACGGACAACTTTTACCGAGAGTTAGCAACCGGAAGCTAAAATATACTCTCCCAAAAAAGAAACGCAAAGTTACATTTCGTCGTCGGTATATCCTCGTTCTACCACCGCCTTGTTGCAACAAGAACTGCGACACGTCGCTGAACCAAACTGCTCTCAAGTGTTGCTGTGTCCATACCGTCAGTGCCTGATCCATTAAAGTTGGATTTCAAGTTGTTGGCGTATTTCAAAACAGAAGCTTTAACGGGGACGTCTGCCTCGTTATTCGGTTTCTCGTAGGCGTTTACCTACTGTCTGGTACGAGATTCTACGCCGTCCGGAAATTGCTGCTGCAGTAGAGGTCGCTGTTGAAAACCATTTACGCCAATGACGTAACCGGAAGTGACGATCCAGGACAGGTGGGGTCACTCTTGTTTGGCCTGAGCTAGGGCGGTAACGTGTTGAACTTTGTTGTCGGTACCCATCTCAAAGACGAGAAATGGAACCAAGAGAAACATTCAGCAGCCTGGCTACATCTGTTTTGGATTCACCTGCTTGTAATCGTCCAATAACGTTGTTGTGTTGGTCTTCGTTCAGATGTGGCATCATTTGGTTCGTTGAGTGTTTTGGAAACAACTGAGTTGGAAACCGAGAACCCCGGGATTTTAAAAACCTTAGATCTAGGTTCCATGCCAAGAACTCGCGAAGTTGTTAAATTCATGTTTCTTGGTGCAATCAAGCGATAACAAATTTCGACAAAAAGGATGACCAGTGACAATTAGTGACCCTACCTTTAAAATCAATAAATGAATTTCTTTTATCCTTACATAATGGCATAGAAAACAAGTGAGATTTACTGAAACAACGACCCCGTTCAAACAAAAAATTGATGAAAAATGCGTCGTGCGTTTCTTTTTTTGAAGAGTATATGTAGTTATTTACAATGTATGTGGAATATCAATAATCCTGTTGGGTAGACGAGAGGGTGGTTCCAGGCTTTCAGATGCAAGCTCGTGATACTATCTATCTGCAGGCATTATTTACCCTTTTTTACAGACAGCCCAGTACAACTAACACTGACCAATCGGTTAAATTAACCGTCTTCAAGCGAACTTGAAACAGAAAAAATACAACCTACGGCAAGAAAGTCAAAACATTTTTTTTTTTATTGCGTTTAAAAAAATACTTACAAATATATGGTTAATAAATTGAAATGAATACTATAAAAGATAATTATATAGGAATGTTTAGTTGCTATGTGGAATACTAAAATAAAATAAGAGTTAGTAAATTTACCGATTACGATAGGTAAATTTACAAAATAACGCGAATAAATGTAAAATTACACACTGGCTATGTTATTTTATGTTCACTATTGAAATATTACATAATAAGCATGTATTTTTTTTTATCGAATTTTGAATGTGCCTTTTGAATATTGATAAATATTCCTAACATTTTCAGGTAAAAACAAACATTTTAACTGCTGTAATTTTACTTCTATTTCTTACCTAAAAGTAAATTACATAATCGTTACTTTCAGTTCAATTTTATTACATTATTTTGTAAGAATGTATTTTTACCGGATTTTGAATATGTCTTTTATTTTATCGCCGCTTATTGTCAAAAAGACATGAAACTCGATAAACATACACGAAACTTAGTAACAATACATCAGACTTGGTAAAAGTAGTATATTATGTTGTACAATATACCGACAATTGAGGTACAAAAAACCACTTGTACTACTGTTATTTTACATAACATTGAGGTGGAACAACCTCTTGTACTACTGTAATTTTACATAACTTTCTGGCAGTGTACCTGATGGTTGTCGTAACATCGTTTGCTATTTGGTTGTGGACTTCAACGATCACTGTTAATTGGTTGTTTTTTGAGAAATGTTAACAAAAATATATTTCAATTTTTTATTTCATCGCTATTGAATAAAAAATTCCGTGATATCAACTTTTTACGACAACCAATTTGGTCTACAATTGTTGGAATACACTGTACATTACTGTATTTCGACGTTACATTTGTAAAATGAATTATTTTAGGGTAAAATTACCTATGTAAAGTAACATACAACTACGTAAATGTTTTACCACAATTTTATGGTGAATTGACATTTTTTTCTAACATTATTGTATTTTGACGTTACGTTTGTAAAATGAATTATTTTAGGGTAAAATTACCTGTGTTATATAGTTTTTTTTTACAACTATTTGTACTTTCACTTCTAATTTAGTGTAATAAAAACATACATATGTAAAATAACATACAACTACGTAAATATTTTACCACATTTTTATGGTGAATTAACATTTATTTTTAACAGTGTAGACCTGTTAACCTAACTGAAAAGCTAACCAATTTCAATATGTGTCCCTAGTTTCCGTAGGGGTCACTGTCACAGGATATGAACGTCTGCCGTGCCCGTTGTGGAGGATGTGGTCAGGAGGGTCAAAAGTTGCATCCAAAAACTAAGCTAGACAATATATCTCCTTTATTTAAAAGCACATCAAAATATATTGAGGATGACCACTGCCAGACATTTTAGGCGGTGGGGTGTCTACCCCCCCCCCCCAAAAAAAAAAATCCAGTTACCCAATGGACAACCACAGATACCCTATCACTGAAAATGTATTCATGGATCGAGTTTCGATTTTTTAAATAACTACTTTTGGTATTATCATTTGGACGATTTTATAAAATAATAATATTTCTGTTAACATCTATATTTTGTTTGTGATATTTATTAGTATAAATTGTTTCAAATGCATTTTTTTTAATAATAGTTTTATGTTGGCCTCCTTAAATCGGATCCTCTTTAGAAAGTGTGATTAGTGGGTTGATAAAACAGAAGTACATTAAAGTAAACATTTGATGATTATTAACATGAATTGTCACCTAAACATAATTGTCATTACAATGTGTACAATTTTGAACAAACAAATCAATGTCCGACCACTTTTCTTCGATCTCAATATTAGCAGTTCGCTAGCACACACACCAATGGGTCAATTCAAGTCCCAAAGCAACGTTATCACTTGAAAGCTACAATTTCATATTTTTAAGTTATATTTTTAAAAAGTATGAAATTAAAGCCTTAAAGTAGATGGTACCTATAAACAGTCCTACCTTGTTAAAGAATAGTCCTGTTAATTGGCAAATTTATATCGTTTTCAACTTCATATTCAAACGTTTGAAGATAGCTATTCTATGGGGAGGGTGGGGGTAGAAAAACAAGAGAGAGAGAGAGAGAGAGAGAGAGAGAGAGAGAGAGAGAGAGAGAGAGAGAAATGGGGTTTAACGTCCACTCAACACAACTATAGGTCATTTCGGGACTAACATATATCTATATATAATGGTTTTTAATTTTTATTTCAATAATTCGCTTGCGCGTAGGGGTCTTTAGCAGTGAGGGGAGAAAAACAAGAGAGGTTATTGTGTTATTATTTCCGGTGTCAATGAATTGTAAGTGTGAGGAATATTTGTGGGTTCTACTATAATGTCTGTATAATATTACTTCCTTTAATAGGAACCGTCTTTGAACGGACAATGTCCATGTCCACTGACAGTTCCTATCCGGCCTTATACAGTTGCAGTATGAAATACCGTTTCAGATTGGGCGGGGCTTAGGTTTGAAAAAAAGTGGTAAAAATGGCCAGTCAAATGAACCAGAGGCCTCCGGTCCCGCGACTGCCTCTGGGAACGAGATTGTAGAATTCTGCGATTAAAAACATACACCAAACGTTTAAACTGAAGAGATACGGGCATGCGCAAATCGCATGTTTATTTCATCGTGACAAATAGACGGTAGGGGTTCTAAAAAAGCCCGAGAACAGAGGTGGGGAATGGCGGTATTATACCGTATTTTCATATCTATTATCTATATAAGACCGGATAGGAACTGTCACCGAATATCGTTCGCTCAAAGAAAAACAGCACATTTAGCTATATTTAACTAAGCGATGAGAAATCAAGATATAACATTTAAAGTTTTTCATAGCCCAAAAACTCGACTTTTTAATTTTTAGCTACAATATTTTTTGATATTTACATATATGCCATTTTTGTTCTAATATTTATCTAAATATATATATTTTGAGTTAAATGTAATGTTTTTTGCTATAAGAAAAATTAAATAATTATTTTACAAACGGCGCCCCCTACAAAGACAGTTCGCTTAAAGACAGTTCCAAAAAATAATAAAGCTCAAAATAAGTGTAGTTTAATGGTTGAGTGCGAGGCATTATGTAATGTATATTTGTATTGTGCGAGTGCGATACGCAAAGTCTTGCACGAGCATTAAACAACTTAAAATAGGCCTACAGACACTAGCACGTTGATTTCAATGAAATGCGTCACTCGGGTACACTATTTCAACTTGTATGAATACCAATGAAAATGAACGGTTGGTACATTGCCCGTACATTAGCCTATTTGAAATAATGGTACATTATTTGAAATGTACACCAACATCAACGGATGACGTCAGATCTCTATTTTAGTAATGCGCCTCTATGTGGTGGCCCCCTAGATCAGTGGCCCCCAATCATTGTGTATCATTATTGGATTTAGGTGGATTTGGACTCTTGGGGAAATCGTAGGTAATCAGGAGTTATCGACCCTTACGCTCATTACAATTTATAGGGTACCGGGACGGTAGTTTTGTTGGTGGTTGGCGGTAAGATATAAATCGAGTATAGATCTATTATCGCAGAATTCTGAGTCATTGGCCATGCTTGTAATAAAATTAGGTTATTGCACGTCGTGGGTACATTGTGAGCAAAATGAACAAAAAGGGAATTATAATCGCAGACAATAACATAGAATAGAGGGGATGACCGGATGAGCAAAATTCAGGCAAAAGTTACGGTAATACCTTGATAAAATGATACAATAAAATAGTACAGTTTTAGTTCAGCACACCATTTAAACCTTGTACGCCTCGAGATATCTATGGGGCGCACAATAATTAGTAGTAAACAAAGTGTCCATAAAAATTTAATCTGCAAATCCTTGCATTGGCCCAATCCTCCAACTCCAAGTCATCTAACGTAACAATAACACAGCAGAATACCAACGAATGCTTGGACCTTCGTTCTCCATCAGCTCTATCCTTAAGCAATTCAAAATTGATAAAAGCCTTTCACTTCACTAATAACGATGTTTACTCTATTTTAATTTTTAAAAGACATCATGTAAGATCTAATTAGATAAAGAGTACTGGTATATACGAGGCTTAGCCTCACATCTCCATTTTTTAAAATAAATCATTAAATGGCCCATTCTGAATCATTCTGATTTAGTCAAAATCACCAGCTCCCAATTTGCAATGACATTGAGAGTTGTTGATGGTCTTGCCTTGTCATGTTAGTTAATACGTGTCTGGTTATTAATTTATAACATTTAAACATTTGAGGCCCAAAGAAAAAATAAGAATCTATAGTCATAGAGGTCTACCTAGTCCTTGAATAATGCCTCTTAAACATAGGCCCCCCTTACATTATGCAAGAGCCAAATCTGCCTATTGTAGGGCTTTGTTTAGGCCTGAAATGTTATACGAACTATTAATTAGACCTTAATTAACTTATCCAAACCATAATCAGCTCTCAATGTCACGGCTAGCCAGCAATATTTGTTGGATTATAGTCCGATTTTCTGAAAAACTTTCCTTCATGATTAACAATTAAATGGATTAAGACTATTAGTTTTGTCTTACCGACTTCATTAATGATGATTGAGGCTAAGTGGAACTTTCATCTATTCTCGGTTCATGGTGGATCAATTTGACTGAATTTTTCAGCAAATTGCCTTTAGGCCTACATTATGTAGTTTTTAACTATTATAGTGAGAACTGCCTACTCATTATCTAATCTCCCATAATGTATATATGCATACTCATTATCTAATCTCCCATAATGTAGCTTTAAAGTAGCTAATTCTCTAACTCAATATCATCCAAAATCTTCGACAATAAAAACACAAATTATTGATGTTGTGATCTTACCAGGAAAAGATGAGCTTCTGATATCTAATATTTAAGACAAAATAAAACAATAAATCAGTGGTACACGCATCGCATCGTGTACCATAATCCGTTGCAGGACCACTTTTAACAAGGGAATTGGAAAACAAGGCTAGACAGTGGTGCATGGAGAGCATATGCAATAATGTAGACTGGAATAACCAGACGCTACAGATTGGCATGCTATTGAGACGTCAGGCGTATTTCGCTGAACATAAGTGATTTGAAATTAGAGTAAAGACGGAAATGAATGAATGTAAATCAGTTGATATACATTCATATAAGATTATTTTATGCGATGTGACCCATTTGGGTAAATTTCTAGGCCCCAAATATTAGCGATTTAGCTCCTGTTAGTATGTACATGTATGCATACATATAGTTGTTTTGTTTGTTTTATTAACCATTGTCATAATATTATATTCATTATGTATACTATTCAAAAAAAGTAGGGGATATTTGATTTTGTTTGAGAGATCATCACATTCAGGCAAGACGTCGTTGGTGTAGGGATCTTTAACACTGGGATAATCGACGCTGGAGCAATGTGACGTTTTCAGATGAGTCAAGGTTCACTGTTGATTTTTTGGACAGACGTAGGAGGGTGTGGCGTCGTCGAAACGAGCGCTTCCAAGACGTTAACGTCATCAGACATGATCGATTTGGGGGTGGTTCTGTTATGGTGTGGGGAGGCATCACTGTTGCTGGAAGAACGGCTTTACATGTTGTTGCAGGGCGTGTTACAGGCCAGTAATACCGGGACAACATCTTGGCAGTCCATGTTGTGCTGTTCGCACGACGTCGTGGCCGCCGTTTCATCTTCCAGAATGACAACGCAAGATGTCACAGGGCCAGGATCGTTACAGGTTACCTCCAACAACAGAACATCACCACATTACCTTGGCCAGCACTGAGTCCCGACCTCTCACCCATCGAGCATGTCTGGGACATGCTTGGACAGAGGTTACGTCAACGTCAACAACGTCCTGCCAATGTCCAAGAACTTGCTGCTGCGTTGCAACAGGAATGGGACAATCTGGACCAAAATGACCTTAGACGTATCATTAGGAGTATGCCACGTCGGAGCAATGCTTGTTTGGCAAACAGAGGAGGATTTACCCGTTACTGACTTTGTTGTGATGTTGTGGTAACTTTGCTGTTTGACCCCGGGTATCTTTTTACCCTTATAATGGTCAGTCTGTGCCTAACTTAGTCTAACGATCATTTGGAATAAATCGATGAATGTGAACTTCATTTCATTTTGTCATTTGTTTCTTCGTCAGTTTCATTAGGTGACTTTAATAACACTTAAAAATCAAATATCCCCTACTCTTTTTGAATAGTATATTTAATGTTTTATCTGTAGTATGCTACCTCTGAACAGGTCGTTTAGATACAATAACATTTTATTGTCCCCCGCCTTTTGAAGAAAGTTGGGGGACTATTAAAATGGGTTCGTCCGTCTGTCTGTCTGTCTGTCCGTCTGTCCGTCACACTTTTTGGGACACAATAACTCTCTTCCTAATTGAGCTAGAATATTCAAACTTTGTGTATGTGTTTATTAGGTCAATGCCTTGATGGAGTTCGAAGATGAGCATTTTCTGCTTAGGGTAAGCCGAGATAAGCAATTTGATTGGTTGATGCTTTGGGACACGATAACTTTAGTTCTAATTAAGTGAGATTGATGAAACTTGGTGTATAGCTTCATTACAGTAATACCTTGACTAAGTTCGATAATGAGGATTTTCTGCTCAGGGCAAGCAGAGCGATACGCAATTTGATTGGTCGAGACTTTGGAACACAATAACTCTCCTTCTAATTGAGTTAAAATGTTCAAACTTGGTGTATGTGTTTATTAGGTCAATGCCTTGATGGAGTTCAAAGATGAGCATTTTCCGCTTAGGGTAAGCAGAGATAAGCAATTTGATTGGTTGATGCTTTGGGACACGATAACTTTAGTTCTAATTAAGTGAGGTTGATGAAACTTGGTGTATAGTTTCATTACAGTAATACCTTGACTAAGTTCGATAATGAGCATTTTCTGCTCAGGGTAAGCAGAGCAATTTGATTGGTCGAGAATTTGGAACACAATAACTCTCCTTCTAATTGGGTTAAAATGTTCAAACTTGGTGTATATGCTTATTAGGTCAATGCCTTGATGGAGTTCGAAAATGAGCATTTTCTTCCGAGGGTAGGCAGATATAAGCACTTTGATTGGTTGATACTTTGGGACAAGATAACTTAGGTTCATCTTGATTGATGATTTTTATGCCACTACAATGACTGCATTCTCATTCAGTAATGGATTCGACAGTAACAGTGTATAGAAAAGATTGACTCGGACACAAGGGCCCTTTTCCTTGTCCAAAGGAGCCCTTTTGTCAAGCATGTGGGTCCTTTTGTCCCCCTATCTAGGGTACATTTTCATTTTTCTCGTCAGTTTTAGCATTTTTCTTTATAAAACAGTTTTGGATGACACTTCGTGTACAGTTTGATTGCTCGATACGTTTGAAAAAAATAAATGTGCGGTTATAATCCAGCATTTCAGGTTTCATAAAAATCGAATTAAAATTGTGACCTCTACAGGGTCCACAACTTTGATATACCATATTTTTACACTTTTCGCGTACAAACGGTGGCCATTTTTTGTGGCAATTATGGTCTGATTTTCTCGAAATTCGAACTCAACCTTCTGTAGGGTGTAACAGTGATAGAGTCAAACGTTTTTTTAAATCGGATAATAATTGTTACCTCCAGAGGGACCATAGGCGATTTTTCGGACAATCAAGGGCCATAATTCAGGAAATTACGTTCAGATAGGCGCAAATATCGAAAGGGACCAAGATCTTTGAGTTATAAACATGCATGTCAAGTTTCATCAAAATCGGTTCAAAATTGTGACCTCTATAGGGTCCACAAGCTAAAAACGTGATTTTTTGTACAATCAGGGGCCATAATCCATGAAGTTTTGATCCGATACATGCCAATATCGAAAGCAGCCGAGATCTTTTGGGGATAAACCTATATTTCAAGTTTCGTCAAAATCAGATAAGAGTCCACAAACAAATTGTGGACGGACGGACATTGTGGAGTGTGGACGGACGGATGTCCGTCGGGACGGACACGGGCGACGACAATATACGTCCAAATAAAAATGTGGGTGTATAAAAAGGTGATTTTTCGGACGATCAGGGGATGGACGTCCGGATGGACAGGGGCGACGACATAATACATCCACATGAAAATGTGGGCGTATAAAAATAATTCGTTTATTTAAATTTTTTATTTGCAGTTTAGCTTACTACAGTTTGGATTTGTAATTGTGGTAGTCATAGGCCTTTATATGGTGAGCAAATTTTTTTTTTTTTTTTTTTAGTTTCTGTTAATTATTTAGAAAATAAAGATGAATTACATATTCACTAGGAATTTTTACAAAGAAATAAGATGTCCTGACTTTCACTACTGAAATAATCTTGTCCTTGGTTAGAACTTATGAGAATGTAACAAGGACAAAATACGTTGGTTATTTAAACAATTCCTGTAATTTTAAATGTTGGTAGCATGGATTCCTTGAAGCCCAGCATAAAGCAGAATTCCCTTAGTTGTTTTGTGTGTTAAAATTTGATGAGTCAGAGAATGGTATGAACTCACATCTCATGCAGCAACTGTGTATTTGGGAAATTTGTTTTTTTTTGATTCAATATCTTAATATTATTATATTGTGGTATTATGATGGTATGAACATGCAACTGAGAACAGGCATATTTTAAATAGGCCGTTTTATTATACACACGCATTTTCATGCGTACATATCATGCCATGACCCCTGTCCAGGGGGTCTGTCCACAATTTGTTTGTGGATGTTCGACAGGTCACAATTTTGATCCAATTTTGATAAAACTTGAAATATTATTTCCAAAAAATCTTGGTTCCTTTTGAGATTGGCAAGTTTTTAACCAAAGGACACAAGCCAATGATCTTGTTCCTTTCGATGTTTGGGTATCTTGAACCATTGTATGATGTATGCTGCTCCTATAAATTCAATACCGGTAAGTAAATTATTACAGAGTTTCGGAAGTTGCACTGTATTATTAGCACTTGTAGATTGTAAAATGGACTTTGCCAGAAGGAATTGTAGCCTACCTTGTAAGAAAGAAAAAAAAAGCATGTATATGAAAATAAATTACGAATTGAGATGATAATTATGACTGCATGGAACTGATCTTTGAGTAAAAATTGGTCTGATTCTTGCAATCTTCCAACATATTCTTTAAACTTATCATCTTGTTTGATTGTAAGCTTTTATACGGTATTATTCATTTAGTGTATTCGTGACAAAGATCCTTATGATCATGTTGTTTTTAGAACCCTTTTGTCTTATGCAAGATAAGAATTAATGTTTGTGGATAATGGTTTGAAGAAATTATTTTGAAATCTTCACAAAATGTTTAGAATTACATGTAGTATAAATTGTATTGTTAGCAGTTAGGTTACCTAGCTGCCTATGGAAGGGGTTACATGTACATGTATGATTTACTGCCTGGCAACCTTTAAATTTTATTAATCTATATGAATTATGTATTGTATTGTCAAACAATTGCTTTTATTGAAATAATTGTTATACATTTTTTTTTTATGCAAAAGTTTTTTTTTTTACACAAGCATGATTTGTGCAGCCGCAGGGCTTAATTGTGGACAATTTTCGTGTCTTCTAGCTACAGAGCCAAGGTATTTCTTAGTGAAATGATTTATTGAAAATGACCTGAACTGACTACTTTAATTCCTAGAGTAGAATTATATAGTTTTTGGACCTTATGATTTTTGTAACTTCACAACATTTTTTTTGAGAGGTTAATAGAAATAAACATAGAAACAATGAAAGCTGTATTGCATTTTCTGATAAGTTTACACAAAACATGCTTTATACACATAGAAAATTTGAATTTACAATATATGGCATTTCAATAGGCATACATGTCTTACAGTTACAGTCTCAGTATTTTGAACCAGGATTGAACCTGGTGGTGAATATAATATTATTTTTGCATGCAATGTGCTCTTATGTCTAGAGATCTTTTCATAATTAGTTCCCTGTTCATTGTTCGATGTGGTTTCAATATATTGCGATATGTACACAGAGAGTGGATTAAACTTACATACCAACTCACAACAGTTAGGTGCAAATCATGTGATTAAACGTGGTAGAACCTTACTATATAGAATCTCGACTTGTATATTTGCTGTTGTACACATAGGTCTCGAAAGGAAATTATTTGTGTAGAGCAAATGACACCTTTTTCCTTAAGGTAAATGATCGCAGGTGAAAATGGAAAGCTTTTAAAATACCTTCACTGATTTCTAAGCCTTTAGCAAAGGTTACATTTTTTAAATTCAAATTGTAGAATTTCATTTAAATAGATCTTATTAATAGTAGATTGATATTAAAGGTAAGTATTAGTGAAGAGAGATATTTGTAGTAGTGAAGAGAAATATCTAATAACGAAGATAAATAGCAGTTGAGTAAAAGCGAAGAGAAATGTCAGTAATACTGGATAGAAATAACGTATTGAAGAGAAGTACCATTATTGCTTAGAGAAATATCAGTAGTAGTGAAAAGGAATATCAGTAGTGAAAGTGAAAAGGAATATCAGAAGTAGTGAAGAGAAATATCAGTAGTGAAGAGAAATATCATTATCAGTGGTAGTGGAGTGGAATATCAGTGATAGTGATGTATAATATCAGTATAGTGAATACTATATTATAGTAGAAAAAGAATTGAAGTAAAATAATAAACATGAGAGGAAGAGAAATAAAAATCACATTACATTAAATGAAATGACATGTTAATGAAAAAAAAAATATACCAGGGTATATATTTTGTGCATGTTTTTGAAAGGGGTAACCTACAATCACTAACATTTATATAAAAGGTTAAATAGTTTCACTCAAAAGCTGACTCACTATAGTTGTTATTGATAATTGTATATCAGCTTGTATATAACAGTGGTGATTTTATCATACCATTACTTTACAGTAAGTTCTCACACTACATGTGTCTCTGTGCTTGAATGAATATATATATATATATATATATACTATACACGTTAGTATAAGAAGTATTACCTACACACTTATATTATAAACAATAACATTTCATATATTGAAGTATTATTTTAGTGATTATTTTATGAAGTTTTGTTGGAATAACATTGGAGCTTTACAACTATTTTAGACAGTTTATGTAAGTAAAAATACTGTAACATCAATAGGTTTATGGATTTATGCATTGTGTAAGATAAGATTAGATAAGATATATTATATTGCAAAAGTTATGTACCAATCTGTATGAAATTTATATCTATCGTTTAAATTAGTAAAAAGAAGAATCCTAATCCCTTTAATTACATCCAGAGTTTATGGGAATTGCTTCACTTTGTTGATCCTTGTGAATGCTCAAACGCCAAGAGTTATCATCCGATCTTTGTGAAATTTGTATACATTATTTGAATAAGTAAAACGAAGAATCCTTTTGAGTTTCAGCGATTTCCTTTAATTACTTCCAGAGTTATAGCCCTTTTTATACGCCCACATTTTCATGTGGACGTATTATGTCGTCGCCCCTGTCCGTCCGGACGTCCGTCCGTCCACAATTTGTTTGTGGACTCTCTACAGGTCACAATTCTTATCCGATTTTGACGAAACTTGAAATATAGGTTTATCCCCATAAGATCTCGGTTCCTTTCGATATTGGCATGTATCGGATCAGAACTTCATGGATTATGGCCCCTGATTGTACGAAATATCATGTTTTTAGCTTGTGGACCCTATAGAGGTCACAATTTTGAACCGATTGTGATGAAACTTGACATGCATGTTTATAAACCCCAAATCTTGGTTCCTTTCGATATTTGCGCCCATCGGATCGTAACTTCCTGAATTATGGCCCCTGATTGTCCGAAAAATCGCCCTTTTTAGCTTGTGGTCCCTCTGGAGGACAAAATTATTATCCGATTTTAAAAACCGTTTGATTATATCACCGTTACATGGTAATGAAGGTTGAGTTCAAATTTCGTGAAAATCGGACCAAAATTGACAAACAAAATGGCCGCCGTTTGTACGCGAATAGTGTGAAAATATGTTATATCAAGTTTGTGGACCCTATAGAGGTCACAATTTTGAACCGATTTTGATGAAACTTGACATGTATGTTTATAACCCAAAGATCTTGGTTACTTTCGATATTTGCACCCATCGGATCGTTATTTCCTGAATTATGGCCCTTGATTGTCCGAAAAATTGCCCTTTTTAGCTTGTGGTCCCTCTGGAGGTCAAAATTATTATCTGATTTAAAAAAACGTTTGATTATATCACCGTTACATGGTAATGAAGGTTGAGTTCAAATTTCGTGAAAATTGGACCAAAATTGACAAACAAAATGGCCGCCGTTTGTACGTGAATAGTGTGAAAATATGTTATATCAAGGTTGTGGACCCTATAGAGGTCACAATTTTGAACCGATTTTGATGAAACTTGACATGTATGTTTATAACCCAAAGATCTTGGTTCCTTTCGATATTTGCACCCATCGGATCGTTATTTCCTGAATTATGGCCCCTGATTGTCCGAAAAATTGCCCTTTTTAGCTTGTGGTCCCTCTGGAGGTCAAAATTATTATCTGATTTAAAATAACGTTTGATTATATCACCGTTACATGGTAATGAAGGCTGAGTTCGAATTTCGTGAAAATCAAACCAAAATTGACAGACAAAATGGCCGCCGTTTGTACGCGAGTAGTGTGAAAATATGTTATATCAAGGTTGTGGACCCTATAGATGTCACAATTTTGAACCGATTTTGATGAAACTTGACATGCATGTTTATAACCTTGGTTCCTTTCGATATTTGCACTCATTGATTCGTAACTTCCTGAATTATGGCCCCTGATTGTACGAAAAATCACCCTTTTTAGCTTGTGGTCCCACTGGATGTCAAAATTATTATCCGATTTAAAAAAACGTTTGATTATATCACCGTAACATGGTAATGAAGATTGAGGTAAAATTTCGTGAAATCGGACCAAAATTGACAGACAAAATGGCCGCCGTTTGTACGCGATTAGTGTGAAAATATGTTATATCAAGGTTGTGGACCCTATAGAGGTCACAATTTTGAACCGATTTTGATGAAACTTGACATGCATGTTTATAACCCAAATGTCTTGGTTCTTTTCGATATTTGCACCCATTGGATCGTAACTTCCTGAATTATGGCCCCTGATTGTCCAAAAAATGACCTTTTTTTAGCTTGTGGTCCCTCTGGAGGTCAGAATTATTATCCCATTTAAAAAAACGTTTGATTATATCACCGTTACATCGTAATGAAGGTTGAGGTCGAATTTCGTGAAAATCGGACCAAAATTGACAGCTGTTCTTGTCAGGCCATCCATCCTTCATCACTAACAAGGGGAAACCACGCTAGAAAATCTAGATGAACTTTGTCACCCAATGCAGTGATGAAACACCCAACCTCAAGGCTACCGAGCCAGCATCTTACCCACTTAGCAACATGATCCCCAGTCGAATTTGAAGCCTACTGAAATGAACCTTTATAACCCAAAGATCTTAATTCATTTCGATATTTGCACATATCAAATTCTAACTTAATGATGTAGGAAAAATCACTTTCGGTATTGCTTGTTCTCTATCCATCTCTCGAAAATGTGGGCGTATCCTGCCTGGCAGTGCCAGCCTATCTTTTCACTTTGTTACACCTTGTGGTGAATGCTCTGACATCTGTTATCTGCTGATCTATATAAGATTTATATATGTCATTTAAATTAATGAAAAGAAGAATCCTATTGAATTTCAGCAACGGTTGGACTGTTATGTCTCCTTTAAGGAGGTTATTTTGCGTAAGGAACAAGTATGCAAGATTGGTGTTGAAAAGTTAATTATCCTTAAGGAGGTTACTAGGATCTGCACCAAACGATATTCTCATATCATTGAATAAATCACATTCTAAATGTTATTGTTCTGTTATAGAGCGGAAGAATCTAACACACTTTTCACATAGGAATCAATTAATATACCGTCCGGTACTTGCCAACTGGTTAACCAAACAACAAAGGAATCCTTATTGTAAATCTTTTTAAATTTATGATTACTATATAGATCTTTGATTTTAGGTTTCTATTTCTTATATATTTACATATTTTTGTTTTTACTTACTTTCATTAATTCTATTGAATACTATAATACATATGCCTACTTCCTGAATTATGCATTGGCCCCTGATTGTCCGAAAAATCCCACTCTTTAGCTTGTGGTCCCTCTGGAGGTCAAAATTATTATCCAATTTAATAAACCGTTTGATTATATCACCGTTACATGGTAGCGAAGGTTGAGTTTGAATTTCGAGAAAATCAGACCAAAATTGACAGACAAAATGGCCGCCGTTTGTATGCGAATAGTGTGAAAATATGTTATTTCAAGGTTGTGGACTCTACAGGTCACGATTCTTATCCAATTTTGACAAAACTTGAAATATAGGTTTACCCTCATAAGATCTGGGCTACATTCGATATTGGCATGTATTGGATCGAAACTTCATGGATTATGGCCCCTGATTGTACAAAAAAACATGTTTTTAGCCTCTAGGCCCTATAGAGGTCACAATTTTGAACCGATTTTGATGAATCTTGACATATGTTAATAACTCAAAGATCTTGGTTCCCTTCGATTTTTTTTGCCCATCGAATCGTAACTTCCTAAATTATGGCCCCTGATTTTCCGAAAAATAGCCCTTTTTAGCTTGTGGTCCATTTGGAGGTCAAAATTATTATCCGATTTATAGAAACGTTTGATTATATCACCGTTACATGGTAATGAAGGTTGAGTTCATGAACATCGGACCAAAATTGCTGAACGAAATGGCCGCCACTTTTACACGAATAATGTCAAAATATGTTACGGTTATCCGATTTTGATGAAATTTGAAATGTAAGTTTATAACCCAAAGATCGCGGTTCCTGTAGATATTCGGGCACATTGGACCATAACTTCATGAATTTTGGCCCCTGATGGTACGAGATATCATGTTTTTTGCCTTGTGGACCATATGGAGGTCACAATTTTATTTCGAATTAAAAAAACGTTTGACTATATCCCCGTTTAACATTAGTGATGGTTGAGTTGGAATTTCTTGAAAATCGATAATTGAACAGCTAAATCCATTATATTAAATGTTTCGTATACTAAACGTTAGCATGAGGCAGAACTTTACAAAAACCAAACAAATTCTAATGATTTTTTGATAATTACTTAATATGCGACCACTCTTGTTGACTGCCCGACGATTTAGCTACCGTGGGCGTATGTTTCGTTGCCTGGCAACCTATTTTTTTGTTTTTGGCCTTACTTGAATCAATACTAGTACTACCCTACATAAATCATATTAAAATGAGTATTTTGATGTGCAGTGAACAGAAATAAATTTTACCTGGATTTATCAAATATTGCAATCCATGACTGATCTTCTTTTGAGCTGTCTTCAGTGAAGCGGGAAAGAAAAGAATGACATCAAAGTGAATAAAGCTTTGTAATTTACATTTTACTTTTTACATCAAGAACTTATGTCATCATTTTATGTCGTTACTTTATGTCAGATGTGCTAGCATTGTGAACAGGATTTATTTCAGGGACAGATCCTCTTAAAACTAGTCAAGTGTGTCTTTAAATATGTCGACATTAATGAAAAAAGACAGGCATAAGCTATGCAGTATGCTATAGAGAAGTTTTGACAAGACAGTGGTGTTTCCACTTACTCTGCTCCAAATTCCAAGGGTTATTTTACATGCATGCCATATAGTAGGTGGACTCCTATCAAAATCTTTATTTTCTTCAACCGCAAATTGTAGTCATCGCTTTGATTATGTTCAGATTTCTGGACATCATTTTGAAAAGTAGGTGAGGTTCATGTGGTATATAAAGGAATGGTCTAGAGAGCAAGGTCCACCAAATTGTTTGACTTGCGCTAATCAGCATACATTAATGACATTAAATTTATTAAATGTTTTTACATAAACAAATGATCAAGTGTTCTGTGGATGTTAAACCCCTTTTATGTAGTATATCCTCAGAATAATTCTTTTGACAATTCTGTGAAGTTCAAGGAAATGATCAAAGGAGAAATATGAATCTAGATTTCTTTATGTGAGAAAGGGTAATGTTGATTGTAATTTCATCTATTTGTATTGTTTGAGGGTCTTCAAAAGTGTAGAATTCTAACTGTGGTTGGAATCTTAGGAAATGATTATAAAGGTCATGAATACTGTTACCTATTTCAGTATAACTTGTTTACATGACATTGATTTTGTTTTAGAAATGGTTAGGTCTTTTGATGCATAGTAGTATGAATTGCATGTTTAAAGTAATTGACATTGCTCTATGTCCAATCAATTAAAAAGTGAAGAAAACAAAATTTGATTTTGCTATGTTTGTATTGAATTAGTTTGATCAATGACATTGAATGAAATTATTTACATTAAAGCGTAAAAGATCAGATGACCATTTGAGTCTCCCAAGGCATTACCCTTCTGACCGTAGAAAAATAGCATATATTAGTTTAGTCTTAAGGGGACTATCCCGATAAGAACAGTCTCAAAAATCAAAGTCTGAGTATTTATGAAATTTATGGACCAAAATATAGCAGCTTGGTGTATTTACCTTGTCTCAAAATTTCAGCTCCAAATATCGAGTCGTTTGGACGTGGACGTCAACACTGCTTATCCGGACAAGTTTATCAGGTTTAAGTTATTTACAAGCGTATGACAAATATCGGGTTAGTTGGTCGGCCTTAGGTAATGAGTTTTGAGTTATTTTAACACAAAATTAAGCAGTTTTATTCCCCTAAAAGCTATCGGGATTGGCCCTTTAATGTGACCAAGCTGTTGTGTTGATGAGATGTTAAACCCTCTTCTTTTTCTTTAGTATAATGAGATTTTAAGTAGCTAATTTAAGTCTTTAACTCAATATCATCCAAAGTTTGTGACATTGAAACACAAATTATTTCTGTATTCTGATGTCCAATATTTCAGATATAAATGAACATTTTACCATTCACAATAAATACTATGGGTGTAGACTGCCATTCGATTGAGATTTCTGGCGTATTTCACAGAATATAACTAATTAGAAATTACAGTAAAAACAGAAACGATTGAATGTAAATCAGTTTATATACATTCATATTACATTATTATATGTGTCGCGATCCATTTGTGTCAATTTCTAGACCCCAACTATTAGCAATTTTAATGCTCCTTTAAATCAAAGATAATGTACATAAACAGTAATTATGGTACAAGTATATAATTTATTAATATGTATTTTTCTTATAAAATCAAAAGTTTTTCATCTTTTTTCAATAAAATCAAATATGTTATTTGGTTAATAATACTTTACCTCTAGTTCTGGTTGACATGCAGTCTTATAATCCTTGAATAATCCCTGATGAGTTTTACTCAATAACTTGTTTCTATAGTGCAGCTCACACATGGCACCAGATATCATGGTGCATCTTGAATTAAATTAATCAATACATAAACAGGACGAAATCATCAATGATTCTACATTCTTTAATTTCATTGTCTTGCGGTGACCTGCATTGATCTGTTTTCTTCAAAATATCCAAATGCTTTTTTAGGAGAAGAAAAGTATCTGTTGGACGCTAAATGAAATTCAGAAAATGTTCGAAATGCATAATTTTCTTTGACAAGTCTAATTATCAATATTTGATCAACCAGTGAACAACTTGTGTGAAACCAACAAAAATCATTGATTGAATAGGTCGTGACAATAGTTATTGTTAAGTTTGATTCAAAACAGCTGGATCCTGGAGTATTTCAAGGATTTCAATGAACCAAATAATGCCCTTGGGCTAAATTGACAAAATAAATAGGAGACGGAAAATACTTTGATAACGGCATGTTTTATATTGTACGACCATTAACAACTAATTGGCAGGTCGAACAATAACATAGGTACTAATTAAATCTCAGCAGGAGATTAAATTTTCGCACAAAAAATCACATTAGAATCCCTTTTTTGTAAATTTTTTGCAATCAGTTTGAAATTGTGCTGTTCTAGCATACATAGCTATCAGCTCAAAGTTTATTTTTCACTCAACAGATCAATAACTGCATTGACAAGTCGTGGTTGGCTGAGAGATTGTCTGATCAACGGGACATTAGACAAGGTTAGACATTTGTTACTAAAAGTTAACCTCGAGTGGCATAACTTGAAGTATTGCAGGAATATTACAGTTATGGCAGCATGAGTCAGACTGCCTGCAAAGCAATTAGTTTTATCAGTTTGGTTTGCATGTTCAACTGGTGTGTTCAGTAGTTGGTGTCCATTAGAATTTTGAGGTGTTATATCTGTGTGCTAGGAATGACAGTGTATGGATAGCTGACGTATGACATGTATGGAATCTTGTTGGTTACTTGTAAATATAGATTAATTGTCAAGAATTCTTCAAGGTTTTACCAGGCTTGGTGAGTTTATTTTGGAATTTTCATTTTCTATTTTGATCATTGAGTACATGCACTTCCCATTCATTTCTTAAACAACTCCCTTATTTATTGATTGCAAAACTGGTTTTAGATATTTCACAAGAGTGCTTTTAATAGCAATAACCAGTTGATTCTAAATACTTTTTTGTCAATTTTCTATTTGCAATGTAATTTCTTACTCCTTGTTTGGCATCATTTAATGGTATACCAGTAATATAAGATATGAATCTGTATGGATATTCTTAAAAAAACAAACAATTTTAGTGTATTATTATTAATAGCCATCAAGAAGGCCACCTAGCATGCAATTTAAAGATGCATTATGTAAGATTTGAATAAAGACCTGGCTGTTATAGTTTATATATAGATAATGAAAAAGGAATGTATTGACAATTTAAGTCAAATTATCAATCTAATCAAAATATAGATCTATATTTCGTTTCGTTTTTTTACACTTTCAATGGCCTACACTCATGTAGATCTAACAAGTTATAGTGGTAGCTCACGTTCTATGACGTCAGGTATCAAGCACGGGACATTTGACCCGATAACGTCAGTCTTTCGATTAACCAATTAGCGACCGACATGCTTTTTAAAATCTACTTTTGTTTTGTTTTGATTTCTATCCGCTGGTAATATTTACCCACAGTTCCACGCATGAAAAGGTCAAACGGTCGATTCGACAGACAATTTGATTGGCTTTCAGGCAGAACATGACTTAAATAACAAGTCTTCCAGATCCAAGAGTAGTAAAGACAAGTAAAAACGAAATTTTGAACTATAAAAAACGAAACAAAATTGGATCTGTGTTTTAATCAGATGTTCAAATTACCATATCCTTAGCAAAGTTATGAAGTTGGAAGTTTTAATAAGAAAAGCGTAATCTTGATTTTCATTGCTGTTGATTATGATTTATTTTAAAGCAAACTTTTAAATGGTGATCATGTTTCAATCCATTAGAATTGTGACCATCAAAGGTTCCAGAGAGTTGATTATGGGCTCGTCATGTGAACTAATTAATAACTTGAATAAAATCTGAGGCCGAATACATAATGCATCTAGCATCTCTGAGTAACATCGCTTCAGTTTTACAGAAACAAATTTATAGTAGTTCTAGTACTATGTGTTTATCTTAAGGAATCCACCATTGGGGTTTACTGACAATGATTGACATTTAAAATGAAAATAATTTGTAAAAGGTGATATCGCTGCTAATAATTGACATTTAACATCCTGATATAATCGAGGAATTTACTAGTAAAAAAAATAGTCTTCTAAAGCATGCATAATTCTAATGACATTTATTTGAAATTAATTCAATATAATTATAATCTAGAAAGGAAGCTGTATTAAAATTAGATAAATTGGTCTTGTTTATTTTTCGCCACATGACTATCTACATGTAAACCTCCAAAGTTTTGTTGACATTTTATTTTATCTTATTTGTATTTGATCATATATTTGATATTAACTTTGTATTTAGAATAATCTTTTCATTTTCTTCATTTGTCTCGACGATTTCCTCTGTTTGATATTATGTTGCTATAAAAACTTTTTTGTTTTAAATGATAGATTTAATTTGTGCTTTGTGTCATATGCCTGTTTGACACATGTACTACTGGTGGTGCTGTGCTTGTGGTTCACTTGCCTTTAATGGTTGCAACTTATTTACAATTGTTTACCATTTAGATTATAACTTGTTCAACTTCCAAAAAGTGCTTGACTTAGAACTGTGATTTGGTGAACTGTTGCTTGGTGGGTGTGACACTAATTTCCAAGTCAGTGGTGCAAGAAAGACAGGGGTGGGGGAGTCCAACAAGGAAAAGCCTTGAATGATACCAAATATTCTGTCCTTTGTATACTACTGGCAACACATTAAAGATTCTCAGTCAGTAGTGCTGTTGTTATGGCAAAACATCTCTCATAGCACATTGTTTTTCATATGCCCTTCATTTCCCCATTTCATTTCATTTGCAAGAAGTTAGTCAAATTAATTTCAGGAAACTTTTATTTCTTGTTTTACACAACAACTTTTTTATTTAATATGTATTTTACTTAATGCTTGAAAGGATTACTATTTGCTACAATTATTAGAATCTTTCATTCTGTTAGTTCTGTATGAACATACAAGACGAAATAGTTTAGTAGAATACTCTATTGAAGAAAATCAGACTTCCTGTGTGCATGCTATTGCTATTCAAATGAAGCAACAATTGGAATTAAAGCCATTTTTCTCTAACATGAAAATAAATTATGGTTTTAAGTACATACTTAAAGATTTTAAGTTGTTTTAAAGTGATTTTTTGGATGTACATTTATGCTCTAGTGAATGTTTACTCAACCATGGATGAGTCATTTTGTATGACAATACCTGCTTTATCTCTTCACATTTATTGCATGAAACATGCAATGTTGAATCTATTACTGTTTTATTAGGAAACACTAGATTTTTGCCCTGAACTTTACATATCTCTGCATGTTGTTTTCATATGGTTCTGGCTAAATCTAAAACCCATCAAACAAGCTGTAAAGTTCAGAAACATGGTATATGCATGGTGTTTCATGGCAACAATATGTTGACAGAGTTAATGCAAAGCTTTGTAAATTGTTTTCATTGTAATAGAGATATCTACAACACTTTGACAGGCATTGTTCCATCATCATAAAAATGTCAAAAACTTGTGTAAGCTAAATGGAATCATTGTGACTGCACTGTTAAACATAGGTGAATAATGGATGGTGAATTTGTTTGATTTTCATGAATTGGGTATTGAAAGTGATTGTTTTCTGTTTAAATTGTCCCTGTCCAATTGTCTGTATACGCTTATGATCATAAAAAACAAATATCCTTTGATCAGAAACCTTAATTCTTGGGGGTTAAGTGGTCTTGTGGTCTAATATCTATACTTTGTATTGTAATGTCTGTCATCAGTCAATAAGTCGAGTGGTTTTGATTCAAAGCTTACAGTTGACCATTATGGTTTTCACAGGGTCCTCTGCCCCCTCCCCCCATTCACCCCATATATTGAAATAAAATTCTACCATATGTTTGTACCTAATAATATAACCTTGATTTTATTGAGTGGACTGAATGTTAAAGCCACCCCTCTCTCTTTCGTTCTCCTTCTTTTTCTTTGTCCCTCTGGTTCTGTTCTTTAAAATCTCTTTACACTACCAGTATATGAAGACCCTGGACCCATGTGGATTAGAGGAGAAATGAAATAAATAATGAACAGATGATTGTGATGATTAATCTTTTTAGCGTCAAGTAATTTTCTTCATGTGTAACCTTTACTGTAATGTTCAAGAAAATGCCAATAGAGAAAATAACACAGTTGTGCATGGTTTGTCAGGAACTCAATCAATAGTGTGAAATAATCAATCACTGGTGCAGTTCTACTGATATTTCATTCAGTCATTAATGCAGTTGCAAGGCTTTGACACATTTGAATTCCCATCAATATGCCATCTCCGCACAGCTCACACTTGAAAATCCCTGATATTAACTAACCCTACAAATTTCTAACAAAATGATTTTCTCCACATCAATATCAATGGAAGGGCTGTATCCACACCCAGGCAGAGGAGATACAGAGATGGCACCATCTTTATCACAAATCTTACATTCCTTTTTCTTTGAACATCAACAACTGAACAGCATTTTCTATGTGAATTTACGTATTACGATCAATTAATTACTGCATGAAAAATTATACAAGCAGAGATTTTCATATTTTTACATGAAAAGAATGGAGACTAGGTTTATATAAAAAGACAAAAACAGAAAATTCGAAAAATTTAGCTGAGAGATTAGCCGGTAGACTAGTTACCTGTGTACTAAATGAGACACAAAACTCAATAATATTGAGCTCAGATTTATCAAACTTAATCCTTTATCCTTCTCAAATAAAGTTGCTATTAAACGAAACTCTGGGGTATACTGTAACACTTTTCCATTTTTCTTTTCCGATCCTGACCTCTACTTTTCATATATGGTACCATACTTCAAGAGTTCTTCCATTAACACCTTTCCTTTCGTGTAATGGTCTTATACCAGCCAGTTGACTCCCTGAAACATAACTCATTATGTCCATGATTATTGAGGTTAATTTGGTGTCAAAACTAGTTAGAATACTAACTACAGAACATGTGCGACAGTGCAACCCTTATTTTGTTAATTTTAAGTAAAATATATTATAGCCTACTGGTGCATCAAGACTTTAAAATTTAATTATCAATGAGTACATAGCTCTACATGTATATGGTGAAGAGTTTATGTTCATGTAGGTTTTAATCTTTCGAATAAAAAGGATTTAGTAGTGATGATATGATGTGAGAATACAGTTACGGTTTCACTAAAGCTTTTAGACCTTGGTACAAGTTATTTAAATATTTAACTTTCGAATCTTTGAAGAATTTTTTCTTCCAATTAATTGTGCACACAAAGGAAATGATTGTAATCTTGTGTGTTTGAAGTATGGCCATGCCTTAAGAAATAGAAGCATTACATTTGATTGCTACAATACTGTTTATAAAGTAATCATCATTGACAGAAAACAGCTCAATACTTGGTGTGTCTCGAATGAAGAGAGAATCCTTTTTAGTGTATGAGATTCATGTTTATCTTTCATAGAATACATTGCCACCATTTATAGATATTTTTAAAAAAAAATGCTCTCTAGGTTATGCACTCTACCTGTTGAAGATAAGTTGTTTGAAACGTTTACCTGTAATGAAACCAAGGACTATTTTATCTTGAAAGGAAAATGCTTAACTCTCCCATAGTCAATATTTATTTTTATATCATGTTCTGTTCAAACCCTCTTTCACCTAGATGTGAATGCTGTCAATCAAGACTAGCCTTGGTGATAAATGATTTAGGCTTTTAACAGATTGACAGAAGTGGTGGAAGTCTAAGATTATTGGATTAAAATTACACCAGTAACGTGTATGGGTTAATGAGCAAGGTTGAAGATCAATGTGGAGTTATATTAATGCATTAACTATATAATATAGGATATGGAAACTAGTGAGTGGAAACTATTATACATATAATATAAATATTAATATATTGTAATAATAATAATACATGTATGCCAATATGACATTACATACCTCAGACGATTATTATGTATGACATTTGGAACACAATACTGCCCAATAAAAATCCTATTGAGTTCACTGGTATATGAAATCTAAACAATAATATGTTGAGACTAGTTAAGATTTTTTCTGTGGTGTGTGATTACTCTATTTTTGTTTTGAATAATATATCATGCTATCAAGGTACCAGTATTTATGTTGATGAATGATTTTCTGAATTGTGTACAAAATGATGATGATTAGGATCATCTGCATATAATAGACTAATATTTATTTCTGTTTAAAAAGGATGTTTACAGCAGTGGCTGAGATCTAGATATAACTTGATTTATAAAATCATTATGATTTATTGCTGAGACATTTGAAACCTATAATATTACATATGAATGTTCTGACTTGTCTTTTACGACAATATCTATTAATTCTATGAAATTCAAAATACTGGCAGTAGTGGTAGTTGTTAGAGTAGGTAGCATACAGATTGAATCAACATTAACTTCAGGATGTTTTTTTTTTAAATAATCCACTCCTTTAGAGGTGTGTGTGGTAGTATATTTTACATTTCCTGTAAATCAAAGTGTCATAGTGAACTTAGAAGTGTCAGGTTATGCAATTATCTTACTCCAAAATAGTTTTAGAATGGCAATCAAATAAGATAAATTTTGAATCTAAAATGTAATTGCAGTATTTACTATTTTGTCGTAAACTAATTATGCACATGGCAAACAGACTGCTCTTGGCAGATACGTGTAATGGAGTGATGCTCTAAACTAAATGAAAAAAAAAATATCTATTAAGACTTTACTAAATTTTCAGAAAAGTGTGAGGTAAAGTAGTACCCAAAGTCTAGCATTTTGAGAAGAGGAATATTGGGGTAAAATTGACCAAATAGAAGATACTTCATGTTACATTTTAACTTGTGTTGAAAGTTGTGTATTTATCTTGTCTCAAAGTAAAAATGTTTGTCCGACCCGCAATGTTTACTTGCTGTGGTTTATAAACAGGCCCAGTATGCCATAACCATTTCTGGCTTATTAAAACCTCCAGTTTTTGGCAAAATGATGTTAAAATTCTCCCTTCCAATAACAGTTTCATAGATTTCATGCCTGCTAATGTTTTAAGCAAAAAAATGTTGATCCAAAAACAGAAGTTAAAATGTTGGAAATGTTTTTCCTTTGATAAAAACTTTAGAAATGAAAAGCGGGGGATGAACATTATTGTTTTTCAGATTAGCCACACATTTCTCCCTTAGAGATAAAATAGCACACTATTTTGAGGTTACCTCCTGTTAAATTGCACTTTTAAATCATAAGGCACATTAAAAATGATCTGAGAAATTCATTTGACTGAGCAATCAAAATCTTGTCAAAAACTATATTAGTTGAGTGCAGTGATGAGGATGATGAACTGGAACCTCATTATCTTCACAATGTTTGTTATATTAGAGATGTGCTTCATGTTAAAGGCATTCATCCGTAGGAAACATGATACGAGGTGTTGACAAGTCCTGTTAGCACTAATTTTATTGATGTTGGAAAATATTCCAGACTTGTCTGCAAAAGATAACCATCTCTGTGCCACTTAAAAGGAGATTGTTTGTAGGATCATCAAAGACTGATATGCACTATTAGACTGCCCACTGGTCATTTAATATCAGTAATGTCCAGTTTTATTGTTTGAGATTATAATAATTGCTAATGATGAATAGTGGCAAACATGGTCACCAGCTGAACAGCACTATTAATATTTGCTTTGGTTCAATAATTGTCATAACTTAACATTATTTCATGCCTCATTTTGTAAACAGTATTAAAGAATGATAATGACACATCTCAATAAAATGTGGTAATGGGGGACTTTGATTGTATTTGCTTTCTAAATATTGTGACTGTGTGTGTATTAACACAAAATTTTAACAAATGGATAAAATGAAATAAAAATCTGCTATTTATCATATTGTTTGATAATACACAGGTTTCGCATTATGGTGTGCCATTTTCTATTAAAACATTTGATTGAAATTTGTTGCTTGAGAGCTTGTTCAGAATTCTTGAAAACACGTGAATTTAATGTAGGTTACATGTCATGTTGCACGTAAGTTAGTAAATTTATTATAAGCCCTACCATAGCTTATTTCATATTGTATGTAAATTGTAGAAGCATGATTTAGTTTCAAATTTTGTTTCCATTATTTGGTCATGGGATGACCCTCACTTAACGCTGAATTAGCGATTGGCATATATGATGTAGCTAGCTTGTTACAATCATTTCAAGTTGAATATCAAATAAAATTCTCCTTTTCAGAATACTAATAAACTTCATTATGAAATAAATGGCTCGATTCTTTATAATAATTTCCCTGAATATCCTACAATCATATGGTTGATTTGTGGTTCTTGGACCGAGTCTTAAATCTTAAAAATATTTGTTGTTCATCTATTGATGATAAAAACCATTAGTTTTACGAGATAACATCTAGAACTTCCTATAAAATACACATGTACGGACATTCCCTGTAGAGATCACGGCTATGATATGGAATACATCAGTACACTAATTACTCACAAGATTTGCATTCTCACTTTGTCCAGATATCTCTCACCATCAGGTCAGTTGAACACAATCTTCTTAAAGATCTTCTTAGATCTTACTTAAACAGTAAATTAAAGCAAATGAAATAAAATAAAACCAAGTACAAACAATCCAAACCATTTGGCAAAAATCAAAGTCCTAAAGAACGTAATAGGCAAAATATGTTCTAATGAGACTGGATTAGTGCTAAACTGGGAACAAGTAAATAATATTTAAATCTTCGAACACACACTGGACATATTTTCATAGTGTAGATAGTCCCGTTGAAGATGGAAGAAGTGTTGTATGTAGTGCCCACAAGTTTTCTTCCAAGCATCAGATGTTTTGGTCCAAGGAACCCAATGAAGGGGCTGCAAAACGTTCTGTGACTTTTTAAACCTTGGTTACCCGATGGCTCTAATCATAATTTAGGAATATTGCTGGAATAAAAAGTTGGTAATAACATACAATGAAAATGATTTCTCATGACACTTATAATATTTTGCTAATGGTTACTTACCATTATGATCATTTACAGTAGAATGCTGTAATAGAATGAGAGATAACATGTGATTAATTACTGACAACTTGTCATTTAATACATCAAAAGATTTAATTACACAGATAATCTTATATAGAGTATTCTGACTTGTTTTACACATTTCCTTAAAAAGTTCTACTACATCATTTTTGGGTAATTTAAACGGGTATTTTGTCTTATTTGTATTAAAACTTACAATATTATCTGTTTATAAATAGAATCTACCGATAATATAGAGGTTTATGTCTATTCTGTCTATGGTGACTTGATACATGTAACTCTGGAGAAATCAGGACCCCTTCCTTTTTATCTGCAGAAAGTTCATGTTATAGTTTATATTGTGGTTAATATTGGTTATTTCATTAAAAAAAATTGTGTAGAAGTTGACAACAATAAATGGCTGAGAAAAAGAGAGAGAAATGAGATCTAATATCCACTTGACACAAACCAGGTCTAAGATGGTACAATTTTATTTCAATAATTTGCTTGTGGGTAGGGGTCTTTAACATTGAGAGGAAACCAGAAAACCTGGAGAACACTGACAAAGTTAGGCAGGTGACCCAACTCCTAATTGTCACATAACAAGCTTGAGATCAAAACCTTGCAACTTGACTCGACCAGCAACCTCCTTATTACGACAGAAGTTAGATTTGTAATGTAAATTTAGGCATGTAAGGTTAGAAGAGCCTTTCGTTGAGGGGATTATCTTTAGATGACAGTTTTTATTGATATTGTCATATCATGTAGATCAATGACATATTTCTTTACATGTGTCTGTGCTTGACTTTACAGCGCAAACTAATTTGAATGGTAGTGTGACATTGAGTTCAGTAACATGTTATTGTGTGGCAAAAACTTCTCTCTTGAAAAACGATTACTTAAGATTTTCATAATACTGTTAAACGCAGAATGTGTACACAAGCCAGTTAAAATGAGACTTGTATGAATAATTTGAGGTTCTGGGTGTAGCGCAGCTCTACACAACTCCATTGGAGGTATTTCATTGATAAAGTAGTGGCTTTTGTGACAAGTGCAATTACTATGATTGCTGTGTTGTGTGAAATAACAAGGTTAGATGATTAACTACATTTTCATATAATTTGAACAGGTGTTATGTACGAATGGTTATTGGATTATGAAGTCAGGGCATGTACAGCATTTTGAAACAAATCAGGGCATTCTGGTTTATAGAGTTAATTATTTTCCCATACAGTAGCTTTAGTGTGGGAAGAAGATATAAAAATACTCAATTCAAAGTAGTTGATGGCTCAGTAGTTATAACACATTTATAATCAGTTTCTACAAAGATACATCTATTTGAAAATATTGATTAAAGATAAGCTAGATATTTTACCGGTAGTAGGGGAATTAGACCAGTTTATGTTTTCATGTATTCAGTTTAGAACGAACATTATCTTTTTTGATCATTTTAACTTTTAAGATATGAACTATAAACACTCCTATCATGTTCTTTGCACAGTTTTGATTAAAAGGCTTACTCGAGAACAATTATTACATTTATCAGCGAGGTGTTTTTGTTGTGCCTGTTTGCACTTCTTTTTCCTGTCTACAAATGTCACACTTTCTTAAATAAATAGAACTCCTGTTTTATGAAAAATATCTGCTGTTCGTTCACATGCACTTTATTCAGTTTAAATGCACGAATTCTAATGTCTTTGCCTACACAAACATTTGATGATAGCAATTGAAAAATCTTGCCTTTTTTTAACTTCCTTTTTTTCTTGGTTGATATTTGTTAGTTGGGTTATCATTTTGTTAATGATAAAATAATTGATTGTTATCAGTTTGGGTCCTTTATTACTCTTTTACATTAGGCCTGGCCTACACATTCCATTACAGACAAAACTAACTGATGAAAGATGAGTATATTTGGATAAGTTATGAATTGAATTCAAAAATAATTTGATACCCTATTTATGTATTATGAGATAATTCATGTTAAAAATGAATGAACATGAAAAAGAAGCTCTCATTATTGTATTAACATTTAACATATGACATCAAATGCAATCTGATTTAATTGTGATGGTCAAGAGGTTGAACTTCCCATAGAAGATGACACAAATATCTCTGGTTGATAAATTACCTGATTAATATTTAAATGTTATGTAGGATAATTGTAGGGTAGTGTGATCTTTGTGTAATAGTTGTTATAATTTGACCAATGTTAGTGGAATGATTGTACCAGTTATTATAATACATGTGGGAATTGTAATAAAGTGAGTAATCTAGATGCATCAGTGTCGATGTAATAGAGCGTATGTATTGTTCTATATAGAATAGAATTATAGCAGCCATCTGTCACTATTGGCAGTATAGAACATTAATATCTATTGTCCCATATTCATTTATCTCATTAAAGTAGAATTCTATTGAATTTTGAATGCCTGCAGTATGGGAAAATGTTTCTCTACACATTTGACAGTAAAATGTGCTATGGTTAAACTTTTATTCGTCTGTCAGTCATTTTGATTTAACCAATGTAAAAAGGTTTGGATGTGAAAACGTTACGGATTTCTGTCAAATATACAATTATTTATTTCATAATGTTGATTTTTATTGTGAGATAGTCATCTGTATTGAAAAATATTATGTCTAAAAATAAAACTAGTGCTAAGAGATTATAACTGATTTGGTGCTGAGATTTTCACAGTTAGCCAAAGATGAAACTTAAGTCAGTAAACATGGCAACTTCAGTTTAATCATTCAAAACAGAAATGTGCCTGTGTAGAGCTTGCCTCCATCACTAATCAAATTAAAGGAATAAGGTAACGCCATTCAATATTTATTATTTTATCAAAATCAAAGAGGTTTAGCTTCTTTAAGTTCCAAACTAGTTACGATTTTAAAATATTTACTCAGTTTAGATACTTTCCTATTTATGAATAATTTCCTACAAAGCTTGCACTCGAAATAATATTGATCTTTAAATTGTATACTTTTATGTTTTTAAAGATAAATGTGTTATTCCATACGGCTGGTTTTATAGAATAAAACAGCAGGATATATATTTCTGATGGTTTGATCGTTAAATCGTGCAAAATCTCCATTAAGAAAACGCTGCTCCTGGCCAGTCCAACAAATTCTTGAATCTGACAATAAAATGAAAATAAAGCTGTCTGGGTCAAATGTTAGTGGGGAGACATTTATTCAATCAAAAATATGGTGTTAGTTGAAAACTGGCAACTAGTAATATAGGGTAGCCCCAGGTCTGACTGACTTGTCCTTTACTGTATATTAAAGGTCATCATATCGTCCATCAAATAAATCACCTGTCACGGACAGTTCTGATTAAGTTCTTTGTTAGTTAATCTTATACAAATAAAACTATTATTACATGAACCAAACCCACTTTTAAGTAAGATGGAGAGTATCTGTGCGGACATAACATTTTTTCATGACTTATTAAGATCAAATTTCTTAGCAGTAATTCATCAGAGGTTTCAGTGAAAGTGGACAGGTAAATCTGCTCTCTGAAAGACTTGTAACCTTTTTCTGAAAATGCTTACATAATGTTGAAGATTAATGCAATAAATATAAATTTATTGACTTTATAAATGAAATGAAGCCTGCTGCCAAGATAGTTAAGTTTAAACACCCAGCTTTAATTGTATAATGCCTAAATGGTTATTGATCAAATATTAAATATTATTTATTCCCCAAATGGATATAGCTGTGGACTTCCTTAATTCATTTCTTAATCACATACTGCAAGATGTTGATCATGATGAAATGCACAGATTCCTGCTGATAGCTTAGCTATAATGGTGGTGATTCGTAGATTGAATTGTTGCATGTGTTATTATTGAACACAGAAGATTGGTCCACAGAGTGTTATCATACCATCTGCTGTGTATCGTGTAATTGTTTTGTTTATAATTGAAGATATATAAACAGTCAGATTCGAAAGTTTTTGATTTGAAATCGGTTACTCATGTAAATATTCATATTTTAACCTTTAATAATACTAATATTAATATACTTGTTCATTCACAAAACTTTATTCTTTTAATTTATTTCATCAGAATGACTAAACGATACTGTTTTCAAAAGAAGGCCTCACACGATTTATTTATGCCATCAATTGGAGAAATCTTAACCTTTATTGACTTCAGGTCCCCAATCTTTACATTACTCAGTATAATAAAGAGTGTAAGTACATATATGTTCACCCTTGACTATTGTATTATACTGCTTAAGATTCCTTAGTAGTTTCTGTGTGACCTCCATCATAATTCAAGAAGCATACTTGGCCATTGCTTACAAAAATGTCCTTGAAATGATTCCAATTGCTTGATATTATGAACTCCAGAAAGAACATTTCCAAGTGAAGTAGTTCCCAGGATCTCTTATTAGTCCATTTGAAAATTGTGGTAGTGTGAATTGTCACTGTAGCTACATACACTGTGGGCCGTTTAAACTATGGATTGTCAACTACACTGGCTTCCAGTCTATGGATTTGCTGGTTATCTTTAAATTTGATTGGTTTTGGCCATTTTTCATAGACTGGAATTGACCCAGTAGAAATTGAATCTTTCGTCCAAGTATTTTCCACTACCAATTCATACAAACTGCGAGTGGAAGGAGACTGTTTTCCTTGCAATAGCAATGCAATGTCTCCTTCTGTCAGTAGTACATCATCAAATATACTATACAGCAGTCTAAATACATCCAATCAAAGTATTGATTATATATATATATATATAACATCATAATAAGTATACAGTTTAGACTTCAACAGGGTCATTCTTCTTTAAATTTTTGTAATTTAAACATACATTATGCAAGAGTTAAATCTGTCTATTGCAGGCCTGGAATGTTATATAACAATTAATTAGACATTTATTAACAAAACAAGACCATAATCAACTCATGATGGCATTGGATACTCAAAATTTTAACTAGATTAGAATTAGATTTAAAAATAGGAAAGCTAGACTAAGTTGGGTGAAAACTACTAACAGTAACAGTGATAACTTGCCTCAGAATGAAGTAATGTACTTTAAATGAAATTTTCATTATTTTCATTTTACACTATCTATTTTTGAGCTGTTATTACAAGAATGGTCAGCTCTTTATCTAAATCTTACATAATGTATCTTTAAGCCACATTTTGTTGCTAGACAAATAGATCTGTTCCCATGTCAAAGGTGGACATTTCATTCTTGACTGTGAAGCCGACAGTCATTTTGTCTGCCCACAACATGCTTCAATAGTCGTGTGAAGTATGGCAGTATATTAGTGCCAAAATTCTAACATGCTATCGTCTAATTTCTTACTTCTGTTCATGTAATTTCTAACTTCCATTCATGCAACTTCTTACTTCCATTCATGTAATTTCTAAATTAAGACAATGTATAATAAAACTTCTTTATTTGTTCAGTGTAAATATCAATTTTATTTCATCTTATTTTTAATATTGGGGCGAAAAATGTCTACTTCATTGTGGTATTACATGTTAAGCATGAACGGCAAACAAATTTAGAATTTTGTTACTTCTACCTAGCAACCATCATTATGACATCGTTTGGTGTCGCCACTGCGTGCTCAATTTTTGTGATTGTGCACCTTATCGGGACCATTATTTGGTATAAACGACCCATTCTTCGTTTGGTTGAAGGTTGGAAGGCGTGCTGAGAGAGAGAGAGAGAGAGAGAGAGAGAGGGAGAGCGCGGATCCATGATTTTTTTCGGGGGGGGGGGGAGGGTCTAGGTTTGATAATTTCTTAACTAATTGCGCTCAACCAATTAATGGCGGGGTTTGGTGGCGCTCCCCACAAAAAATTTGGTAAATTAGATCCAATTTGGTGCATTCTGACGTATTTCCGGAAGGTAATTTCCAAAATTACAGGTCTAAAAATCACCAATAAAATCGCATAGATTTAAGTTTCAAATTTTCAAGCCTGAGCGGGGGGGGGGGGAGGCCGGACCCCCTGGACACCCCCCCTCCTCTGGATCCGCGCCTGATAGAAATATTAATTATTGGCTCTACCGTAAAAAAAATAAAATAAAATTCTCCAAATCCCGTTTAGGAACAGAACAGTAGGGCGTTAAACCCTCTTTCATTTCACTTCATTTTCTATTTCAAATATAAGCTAAACGGGATTTGGAGAATTTTATTTTATTTTTTTTACGGTAGAGCCAATAATTAATATTTCTATCAGGCGCGGATCCAGAGGAGGGGGGGTGTCCAGGGGGTCCGGCCTCCCCCCCCCCCCGCTCAGGCTTGAAAATTTGAAACTTAAATCTATGCGATTTTATTGGTGATTTTTAGACCTGTAATTTTGGAAATTACCTTCCGGAAATACGTCAGAATGCACCAAATTGGATCTAATTTACCAAATTTTTTGTGGGGAGCGCCACCAAACCCCGCCATTAATTGGTTGAGCGCAATTAGTTAAGAAATTATCAAACCTAGACCCTCCCCCCCCCCCCGAAAAAAATCATGGATCCGCGCTCTCCCTCTCTCTCTCTCTCTCTCTCTCTCTCTCAGCACGCCTTCCAACCTTCAACCAAACGAAGAATGGGTCGTTTATACCAAATAATGGTCCCGATAAGGTGCACAATCACAAAAATTGAGCACGCAGTGGCGACACCAAACGATGTCATAATGATGGTTGCTAGGTAGAAGTAACAAAATTCTAAATTTGTTTGCCGTTCATGCTTAACATGTAATACCACAATGAAGTAGACATTTTTCGCCCCAATATTAAAAATAAGATGAAATAAAATTGATATTTACACTGAACAAATAAAGAAGTTTTATTATACATTGTCTTAATTTAGAAATTACATGAATGGAAGTAAGAAGTTGCATGAATGGAAGTTAGAAATTACATGAACAGAAGTAAGAAATTAGACGATAGCATGTTAGAATTTTGGCACTAATATACTGCCATACTTCACACGACTATTGAAGCATGTTGTGGGCAGACAAAATGACTGTCGGCTTCACAGTCAAGAATGAAATGTCCACCTTTGACATGGGAACAGATCTATTTGTCTAGCAACAAAATTTGGTGCTGAGATTTTCACAGTTAGCCAAAGATGAAACTTAAGTCAGTAAACATGGCAACTTCAGTTTAATCATTCAAAACAGAAATGTGCCTGTGTAGAGCTTGCCTCCATCACTAATCAAATTAAAGGAATAAGGTAACGCCATTCAATATTTATTATTTTATCAAAATCAAAGAGGTTTAGCTTCTTTAAGTTCCAAACTAGTTACGATTTTAAAATATTTACTCAGTTTAGATACTTTCCTATTTATGAATAATTTCCTACAAAGCTTGCACTCGAAATAATATTGATCTTTAAATTGTATACTTTTATGTTTTTAAAGATAAATGTGTTATTCCATACGGCTGGTTTTATAGAATAAAACAGCAGGATATATATTTCTGATGGTTTGATCGTTAAATCGTGCAAAATCTCCATTAAGAAAACGCTGCTCCTGGCCAGTCCAACAAATTCTTGAATCTGACAATAAAATGAAAATAAAGCTGTCTGGGTCAAATGTTAGTGGGGAGACATTTATTCAATCAAAAATATGGTGTTAGTTGAAAACTGGCAACTAGTAATATAGGGTAGCCCCAGGTCTGACTGACTTGTCCTTTACTGTATATTAAAGGTCATCATATCGTCCATCAAATAAATCACCTGTCACGGACAGTTCTGATTAAGTTCTTTGTTAGTTAATCTTATACAAATAAAACTATTATTACATGAACCAAACCCACTTTTAAGTAAGATGGAGAGTATCTGTGCGGACATAACATTTTTTCATGACTTATTAAGATCAAATTTCTTAGCAGTAATTCATCAGAGGTTTCAGTGAAAGTGGACAGGTAAATCTGCTCTCTGAAAGACTTGTAACCTTTTTCTGAAAATGCTTACATAATGTTGAAGATTAATGCAATAAATATAAATTTATTGACTTTATAAATGAAATGAAGCCTGCTGCCAAGATAGTTAAGTTTAAACACCCAGCTTTAATTGTATAATGCCTAAATGGTTATTGATCAAATATTAAATATTATTTATTCCCCAAATGGATATAGCTGTGGACTTCCTTAATTCATTTCTTAATCACATACTGCAAGATGTTGATCATGATGAAATGCACAGATTCCTGCTGATAGCTTAGCTATAATGGTGGTGATTCGTAGATTGAATTGTTGCATGTGTTATTATTGAACACAGAAGATTGGTCCACAGAGTGTTATCATACCATCTGCTGTGTATCGTGTAATTGTTTTGTTTATAATTGAAGATATATAAACAGTCAGATTCGAAAGTTTTTGATTTGAAATCGGTTACTCATGTAAATATTCATATTTTAACCTTTAATAATACTAATATTAATATACTTGTTCATTCACAAAACTTTATTCTTTTAATTTATTTCATCAGAATGACTAAACGATACTGTTTTCAAAAGAAGGCCTCACACGATTTATTTATGCCATCAATTGGAGAAATCTTAACCTTTATTGACTTCAGGTCCCCAATCTTTACATTACTCAGTATAATAAAGAGTGTAAGTACATATATGTTCACCCTTGACTATTGTATTATACTGCTTAAGATTCCTTAGTAGTTTCTGTGTGACCTCCATCATAATTCAAGAAGCATACTTGGCCATTGCTTACAAAAATGTCCTTGAAATGATTCCAATTGCTTGATATTATGAACTCCAGAAAGAACATTTCCAAGTGAAGTAGTTCCCAGGATCTCTTATTAGTCCATTTGAAAATTGTGGTAGTGTGAATTGTCACTGTAGCTACATACACTGTGGGCCGTTTAAACTATGGATTGTCAACTACACTGGCTTCCAGTCTATGGATTTGCTGGTTATCTTTAAATTTGATTGGTTTTGGCCATTTTTCATAGACTGGAATTGACCCAGTAGAAATTGAATCTTTCGTCCAAGTATTTTCCACTACCAATTCATACAAACTGCGAGTGGAAGGAGACTGTTTTCCTTGCAATAGCAATGCAATGTCTCCTTCTGTCAGTAGTACATCATCAAATATACTATACAGCAGTCTAAATACATCCAATCAAAGTATTGATTATATATATATATATATAACATCATAATAAGTATACAGTTTAGACTTCAACAGGGTCATTCTTCTTTAAATTTTTGTAATTTAAACATACATTATGCAAGAGTTAAATCTGTCTATTGCAGGCCTGGAATGTTATATAACAATTAATTAGACATTTATTAACAAAACAAGACCATAATCAACTCATGATGGCATTGGATACTCAAAATTTTAACTAGATTAGAATTAGATTTAAAAATAGGAAAGCTAGACTAAGTTGGGTGAAAACTACTAACAGTAACAGTGATAACTTGCCTCAGAATGAAGTAATGTACTTTAAATGAAATTTTCATTATTTTCATTTTACACTATCTATTTTTGAGCTGTTATTACAAGAATGGTCAGCTCTTTATCTAAATCTTACATAATGTATCTTTAAGCCACATTTTGTTGCTAGACAAATAGATCTGTTCCCATGTCAAAGGTGGACATTTCATTCTTGACTGTGAAGCCGACAGTCATTTTGTCTGCCCACAACATGCTTCAATAGTCGTGTGAAGTATGGCAGTATATTAGTGCCAAAATTCTAACATGCTATCGTCTAATTTCTTACTTCTGTTCATGTAATTTCTAACTTCCATTCATGCAACTTCTTACTTCCATTCATGTAATTTCTAAATTAAGACAATGTATAATAAAACTTCTTTATTTGTTCAGTGTAAATATCAATTTTATTTCATCTTATTTTTAATATTGGGGCGAAAAATGTCTACTTCATTGTGGTATTACATGTTAAGCATGAACGGCAAACAAATTTAGAATTTTGTTACTTCTACCTAGCAACCATCATTATGACATCGTTTGGTGTCGCCACTGCGTGCTCAATTTTTGTGATTGTGCACCTTATCGGGACCATTATTTGGTATAAACGACCCATTCTTCGTTTGGTTGAAGGTTGGAAGGCGTGCTGAGAGAGAGAGAGAGAGAGAGAGAGAGAGGGAGAGCGCGGATCCATGATTTTTTTCGGGGGGGGGGGGAGGGTCTAGGTTTGATAATTTCTTAACTAATTGCGCTCAACCAATTAATGGCGGGGTTTGGTGGCGCTCCCCACAAAAAATTTGGTAAATTAGATCCAATTTGGTGCATTCTGACGTATTTCCGGAAGGTAATTTCCAAAATTACAGGTCTAAAAATCACCAATAAAATCGCATAGATTTAAGTTTCAAATTTTCAAGCCTGAGCGGGGGGGGGGGGAGGCCGGACCCCCTGGACACCCCCCCTCCTCTGGATCCGCGCCTGATAGAAATATTAATTATTGGCTCTACCGTAAAAAAAATAAAATAAAATTCTCCAAATCCCGTTTAGCTTATATTTGAAATAGAAAATGAAGTGAAATGAAAGAGGGTTTAACGCCCTACTGTTCTGTTCCTAACCGGGCTAATGGAGACGGACATACACCATACAGTGTGCTTTAGGGAAATATTGCCCGGAGAGCGGATCTACGACCTGGACTTATATCGAAGTCTAACGGTCACGGGATCTTTTACGTGCACGCCAACATGTGCACGAACCTCGGGTTTTCATCCCATCGGAACGACAAGACACGTCTAACCCACTTAGCCACGGTATTCGAAATAGTATTTGCAATCCATACATTTATATCACGTTCAATGTTGTTTAGAGGGTAGGATGGCCGAATGGTTAGCACGTGCACGCTGTAACATAAGGTCTGTCATTGAATAAACTGGCGTGGTTTCGATTTCCCGTTTTTACGTGACATGGAGCAGGGCGGCCTTTCCAACCTCGTGGGTTTTCTCCGGGTCCTCCGGTTTCCTCCCACTGCTAAAAACTCCTACGCGCAAGCGAATTATTGAAATACAATTGAACGGTGTTAATACCGAAATGACCAGGTTGGTGTCGAGTGGATGTTAAACCCCATGTCCCCATCTCTCTCTCCCAATGTTGTTTCCAATTTTAACACTCAGGCAAGCCACTCAATCTGACGAAGCGCGAGTCGTTTGTATCAATAGAATGGTCCCGATCAGGTGCTCAATCGCCAAACTGAGCACACGGTGGCGACACCAAACGATGTCATAATGATGGTTGCTACGTAGAAGTATCAAAATTCTAAATTTGTTTGCCGTTCATGCTTAACATGTAATACTACAATGAAGTAGACATTTGTCGCCCCAATATTAGAAATATAATGAAATAGAATTGATATTTACACTGAACAAATAAAGAAGTTGAATTATACATTGTCTTAATTTAAAAATTACATGAATGGAAGTTAGAAGTTACATGAATGGAGGTTAGAAATTACATGAATAGAAGTAAGAAATTAGACGATAGCATGTTAGAATTTTAGCACTAATATACCGCCATAGTGAAGACACCTAATGGTGTAAGGTAGAAATGAATAACTAACTGTGCGTAACTTTACTGATAAGACTACCAATGTATTATGTAATGAAATATTTATGAATATTGATTATCTTCCATATTAAGCAAACAAAATGTTTAATTATTCATAATTTCATAAAACCTGTGATAAAGTTGATAATTATTTATAGAAATGCTTGAAGAAACATGCTCTTCTTTTTTAGCTATGCATAAAATTCATTATTTGTAAAGAAATATGTTAGTTCATAGAATTAAAATTGTAATGAAGAAAAGGTCTTGACAAAATAAGGGAATGGCAAATGTTTTTGTTGGTGGAAAAGTAAGTGTACTGGTATTGGTTGATCAGAAGTAGATCTCTAAGGGTTAACTAATAGTACTGTAGACAGTTATTAACCGTGTCATAAAGTAACTTTACCTACACACATTACACCAGCTAAATTTACATAGTAAATTACATACTTGACTGGATTCTACTATAATACCAGTTGCTATATATAGTATACAACTATATAAATAGTAGTAGAGACACTACTACTCTACTATCTTATGTATTAATTATATCGTCCATCAATATCCCATGGTTGATGGTCTATAAAGAACCAGAATATTGATTGGAACATGTGAACCATTATTAGACCATTATCAGATAGGTTGCTAGCGGCATTCAACAGGATTTACAATTCTCTGGAATACTAACTATATCTACAGGAAGCTCAAACTCGGTGTATTTTTATTTCTTTATATAGGAACAGTTGTGAACATTGTTGTTTATTTTTTTGTGTCAGAGGCACTGACATTGTGACTAGTATTGTTTACATTTTTACATGTGAATCAAGCACAAACCTGTCAAATGACAACAGATATTGGAAGAAGTAAACTGGAGTAAGTAGGTTCATATACAGTGTGTATTTCAAGTGCTATATCAGGTTTTCTACAAGTGTTGTCTTCTTGTCAGAGTAAGAAAGCTAATTTTATTGTTGAATAGTGAGGAGGTTTGAGTTTTGATATTGTACTTTAACAATAAAAAGGAAGCATGAATTAAATTCATACTGAGTTGGTAGTACCCACTAGGTATGGTACACTAGACAGCGTTTTAACTTTAGAAGTTTATTACAGACCATACCATGGACCTTATGTTCAGTGTACATCCGTGCTGCGAATATATTCAGAAATTAAACTACGGCACTTCATAAAAACCTGTGAGAATTTCCTCGGTTCAAGTTAGCCATAGACCTTTTCTTATTTTGATCCTCAATATTTGGGTTAATTAATATGACCACCATCAACTTCTCTTGCAATATTAAGGTTTAAATATAATATAATATTAGGAATAAAATTGTAATAAACTGAAGCCGGTTTCCAGTATTAACAGGGAATCAATCAAATTCTTATCAAAATACATTTCCCTAAATTCCTGCTAATGGTAGATGTTTTAATTTGACAGTCTGTTAGATTGGAAGATTATAGCAATGAAATATTGAATGTCATAACATGGCTGAGATTAGTAAAAAGTGTTATCTGAAATGGTACATAAGCTACTGATGTTCTTATAATTAGTAACATCTTAGTAACATCTTTATCATTGATGTTTTATAATTCCCTGGTGTGTATTGTTATCTTGATATCACAGTAAAAACCTTTAAGTCTCCGTCTTGACTTCTTGCAATATCTGTCTTTGCCAACCAGACATTTTAGCTTAGAGCTTGACTTTTTTCATTTAGTTAAAATAACCCAATCAAATACTGTTTTCACACGCTTAACTTCTATCCATTATATAATTTCTTGAAATTATAGCCATCAATAACTGAGGTATCACAATATTGAAACTGTCTGGAGGTGCTCTTATTCTTCATCAGATTTGTCTGGTGGTAAATTATATCATCAGATCTGTTTGTGACAATGTGTATGTAAGAGCATAAGAATTATAGATTTACTGCCAGATTTATAACTCAGGTACATGGCAGATTCACCAAATTTTCCTGGAATTTTACTATTAGTTGATTAATTCACCAGAATGAGTCTTTTCTGTGCTTGACCAAGTTTGACTTTGCACTCTCTTTTGCTTTGTTCCATTATAATCATATGAAAAATATACAATGCAATATATACTGAGCAGGCCTGATGATGATTAGATGAAAATGGGGAACCAAATTGTCAGTAACTGATGAGGAAGGTTTCAAAACAGCCCTCTTTATGACAAACTGGCCCAAGACAGTACCACCATATACCTTGTATTATAATTTCCATGATAATTTTCTAAATGTTTAGGTTAAGGATGTCTTGCCTTAAATTTGGTCTGTCCCTGACTTTTTTCACTGAGAAAGAAATTCTTGACAAATAAAACACAGTTTCATCCCAGTTTCAATTTAGAAAATATACCACCAGTATTGTTGAGACATGTTGTGCATGACATACTAATTTAAGACTATTTTCTGTTGACATATTGTACAATTGTGTGGGAGAACTATTAGGTGTACACCTACGATCTCTTTGATATAAAGTTATCATATAAAGTCACTTCAATCAACTCATTTGATTTTTTTCTTGTTTTTCAGCTGATGATGTGACGTCAGGATGAAGATGGGTTTTATTGTACACAACCCGGTGTTGTCATGTCTCCTAACAATAATTCTTATGTGGATTAAAGGAATTAGTGCACAGAGTAATGCATGGACTTTAAATAATCCAAGTGTATCATATATTGGATTTTCACCGCAATATTCAACAGGACAAAATCAGCATTTACAGCTGAAATTTCGAACTCGACAATCAAACGGTTTATTGTTCCATCATCACTTTCAGGAATATAACAAAGATGAATTTCCGTTATTGTATCATTATCAATTATATGCGGAGTTAAGACAAGGATATCTTCGTGTCGGACATCAGGTTAATCAGTATTCACAATTAGCAACGTTAGGACAAGGTAAGTTTACTGTTACTATGGGTATGTTGATGGTCATGTTAACTTAGCCTACCACTACTAGAAGTTAAGCTTAATGACTGTCCCTTTGTGTACATTCCTCCGCCATTTGTATTCCTATCATCTTCAAAAGATTTTCTAAAGAATTTGTAAAGTGACCAAGTAGGATATCTATTCTATCATCGATTTGTCTGAAGATGTCTTAGAAATAGACACATCATGGCATTATTGATACTTACAAAAGCACATTAAGAGCACCCTAGCTACTCAATTCACCATTGAAACTAAAGTCATCGAAATTAGTGACATTAACTGAGAGAATTTAGAATGAATGGAGTTTGAATGATTAAATTGAAGGAAATAAAAATAAATAAGATACATTAGAAATAGGGATGGTGTACCTGCGTAAACACTAGAGATATAAATGACAGACACTATGTAACCAGGATATTGATTTTTATACCGTTAGAATATGTCATGTCAGCCTGCTCTATTAGATACTGGAACCACATTTCTAATCGAAACTGTAATTAAACCAGTTCTTGGTTTTAAAAAATGTCACATTCCCCAAACATTTTAATATAATAACCCACATTAATTAAATAGAATATAAATAATATATTCTGGTGTTCATTGATATTTTAAGTACAATGATTTGTTTTGTTTAGAAATATTTGGTTATTTTGATAATTACTATCATCTTTCAGTAATGCCACTGAGAAAGTTTGACTCCTCTCTGTACCAGATTTTGCTTCCCCCTTGGCATGAGATTTGATCGAACCGCATCATTAGGCATACTGAGTAAATCCTGTATCATTTAAATTCTGATTTTACTCAAAAAAAAAATATCAAATGAATGTCACTTATTTGATAATAAAAGGAATTAAGCTACCATGCCAGACTGGGTACCAAACGAACCTGCAACTTCGGTTGTCAACCTTTCTAGTGTACTCACAATATCTGTCAAAATTATGAATTCCGTATGCACTGAATCATCTCAGCTAGAACTATTCAAATAAATGTCTTCATTAGTCAAAATTCAATTGTCCTTCATCCCTTCCTTTATAAATGACGATTAACTCTAGAGCTCCTACAGCTGGGTTTTGTCCTTTATCCCCTCTGTGATGCATGAAGATTAAGTTGAAAGCTCTTACAGCTGGGTTACATATAATTCCCAATAAATTTATCACTGCTCTCTTGTGTTTCATAATTACTGAAAACAATCCTATCTTTATTCATGTGTAATATAATTGTCTTGACTTGCTATTGAACCAAGAGACTTCAGGAAGGAAAATAATTTTGACATGTTATTAAGTTCAATTTTGAGGCTAACAGTAACATACTGGAATTTATTTCCTTCAGGTGTTGGGTGTGTGTGTGTGTGTGTGGGTGGGGGGCATAATTTTGAATATATAGATTTTACCATTCGATCCTAGATTAATTTTGTTATTGCTTCAATAAGATTCGCTGACAGATAAATCTGCACTCAACATGGTTTTATTAATGCATGGGTTTATCTACAAGAGATCTTCGTTCCTTTCTATATTGGCATGTATCAGATCTTAACTTCATGGATTATGGCCCCTGGTTATGAGAAAAATAGCGTTTTTAGCTTGTGGCTCTAAGTGATAATAATATTTATGCGATTTTGATGAAACTTGAAATATATGTTTATACCCCAACATTTCAGATCATTACTTCTATGAAATATTGGGGGAGGGGGGTTGATGGCCGAATGATTAGCACGTGTGTGCTGTATCATAAAGCCCGTCATTGACTTTTGAGTCAGCTGGCGTGGTTTCGAATCCCCGGTTGTATGTTTCAAGGAGTAGGGTCGCGGTCGCCTGTCCAACCTTGTGGGTTTTCTCTGGTTCCCTCCCACTGCTAAAGATCCCTACGCAGAAGCGAATTATTGAAATAAAATTAAACTATATGTTAGTCCTAAAATGACCTAGTTTGTGTCGTGGATGTTAAGTCCCATTTCTCTCTCTCTCTCTGCAAAATATTTTGTTTGTTTATCTTGGGAACTGGGTAATGATTCCAATAAATCAATATCATTATGTAAATTTTATTGACGTTTTTTTTTTATCATTAGAGATACCACAATGATATATATGGTTTGAACCCTTCCCCTAATAATATTCTCTGAAGATAGCATGGCTTACAATGATTCAAATTTAATTGCTGCTCAGAGAAATATTTTTGAGGGGTTTCCATGCTTAAAGCATTATAATATTGCAATATATTGTGGATTTATATTTCTTTTATGCCATATGAATGATTAAACACTCTCTGGACAAAAACAATACAATCTTGAAAATTCATGCAGGTTGTTCTTTTCTTGACCAATGCAGGATTGGAACCAGAGACATTCTGGACTGCACAACCATCAGAGCCACATAGTGTGATTTTGACATTCCTTGTGTAGATGATTATGATTTTGTCCCCCGTTTTTTCTATTAAGGCATGATGCTGTTAAAATGATTACGTCCATTGTGCATCATGTTTTGCTGGAGCTAGTATTTAGTATTCTGAAACCAATTCAGTATTGCGAAGCATTGGATTTCTATGAATGGTAATGATCTCATGCCATCATAGATTCCTTTGACATCTAGAACGAAAAATGATTTAGTCACTCATCCCCCCCCCCCCTAATTTTTATCAGATGATTATGACATGTTTGTTTTTTTGGTGTTCTAAGTATTAGGATCATCAGAATGTTCAAACAAATGTTAAAGGCCAAGCTAAAAATTAAAGTCTATGGGGAATGAATTACCAGTCAGTCCATACCAACCAGTAAATGAATGAATGCCCTTCTGTCACATCATGAAGTACACTTGTTGTGTAAATAAGAGAAACAGTTATCTATTATAGTAATGGAGTGTATTTTTTTAAGTTGAAAGAATGATAGTAAGAGGAGAAAATGTGAGCTTCTATAAATATTGTTGGTGTTAATTTGGCATGAAGGGTGTAAAATGTAGCCTTTCCTATGTCAACAGCCAGCTAACAGAAGGGGCAGTCTTCTTCGTAAATAGACAAACGGCTGACAGATAGACCCACACCTTTCTTTTGTTGAAGTCAACCCACCCATATCTAATAGATCTCTCTTTCCCTACATAACTACAACTATTCGTGGAATTCTAGAAATTGTTAAGCATTTGGTGGGCCATAAGACAATGTTGTCTTTTACAAATAAATGTTTATTTAAATTGATTCTTTTAAGTTTCTTAACAAGTTTTTAATGACCGTATGACTGATCATTACAAATGTTAATCAATCCTGGTTAAAAAATATATTATTATGCCAAACAAGCACCTGTGTGTTCCTGAATGTCAGCGACATTTATCATTCCAATAAGTGCACAGGTTGTCGTAAATGGGAGTCACACCACAAGCTTATTTGCACTTGCAACCGAAATATCCGGAGTTCTAATGTCAAAGATGTAATTCAGCAGTAATGGGCACATTTAACATTAACATTTGTTTGAATTTTCTTTGCATTTGCTAAACAAAAACACTGAAAATGACAGTAATTGATAGCATTTTGTTCATGGACACGATTAATTCCAGTTCCTTGCCTTGATGTCATTTAGAGATTTGATGGACAAACTCTTTACTCTTGAGTTATATGGAGGGTAGTAGAGAGAAAGAAGGCAATTTTTAACCACTCCTTGTAATACTAATTTTACAAATCTTTTCAATGAAAATAATTTGAAATCGTGTGGGGTACATGTTATATAGTTTTTATACGCCCACATTAAAATGTGGTCGTGTATTGTCGTCGCCCCCCGTCTGTCCGGCTGGCCGGCCGTCTGGCGTCCACAATTGCTTGTGGACGCTCTAGAGGCTAAAGTTAATATCTGATTGATTTTAAATTTATACACAGTGTTTAAGGTCATGAGACGAAGAAGCCTATTGTTTTTCAGCGATTTCCGATAATAACTACCAGAGTTAAGGCCCTTGATCACTTCATAAAATCTTGTGGATGCTTTAAAAGCCAAAGTTAATATCTGATTGATTTTAAATTTACACACAGTGTTTAGGGTCATAAGACGAAGAAACCTATTGATTTTCAGCGATTTCCGATAATTAGTGCCAGAGTTATGGCCCTTGATCACTTCAAAAAATCTTGTGGATGCCCTAGAGGCCAAAGTTGATGTCCAATTGACTTCAAATTTATACACAGTGTTTAAGGTCATGAGACGAAGAAGCCTATTGATTTTCAGCGATTTCCGATAATTAGTGCCAGAGTTATGGCCCTTGATCACTTCAAAAAATCTTGTGGATGCTCTAGAGGCCAAAGTTAAACATACATTATGGGAGAGCAAAAACTGACTTTTGTCGGTCTTCCTTTGAGCCTCAGATGTCATAGAAATTATAAATTAGATCTTTATTTAAACAACAAGCCCGAAATGAACACTGTAGACCCACGGATGGCTTGGATTGGTCTCAGATTAAAACAGGATTTCGTCGACTGATTTAATCACGATGGCGTCGTGGGTGGGGTTTCTCCGTGACGTTGACGTCATCATACTTCCGGAAATTATTCATAAAAGAAAGTGATGACCGAGGCTATACACAAGCTTCACTAGATACCGTTTAAACATTACTTGATAATCGAGACTATGTAGGTGGAGTTAACGCCTGTCAATCAACAATCGGCCATAGTGGGAAAAGGGTGTCGATGATTTTAACTACCATTTCTAGTAAAAAATTATAGTGGTAACAACTTTGTTCAGGATAAAGTTATTTGACTGAAATTTTCAATATATTCTTGTTTCAACATCTATTTTTGAACTTTTATAGCAAGAATAGCTAACTCCTTGTCAAAATCTCCCATAATGTATCTTTAATATCTGATTGATTTTAAATTTACACACAGTGTTTAAGGTCATGAGACGAAGAAGCCTATTGATTTTCAGCGATCTCTGATAATTATTGCCAGAGTTATGGCCCTTGATCACATCAAAAAATCCTGTGGACACTCTAGAGGCTAAAGTTAATATCCGATTGACTTTAAATTTACACACACTGTTTAAGGTCATGAGACGAAGAACGAAGAAGGCTACTGATTTTCAGCGATTCCAAATAATTACTTCCAGAGTTATCTCCCTTGATCACTTCCAAAAACATTGTGACGCTATAGATGCCAAACTTACATGTATCATCCGATTGACTTCAGATTGATACACAGAGTTTAAGGTGTTGAAACGGACAAGTATTTTGATTTTCAATGAATTTTGATTACTGAACAGCTAAATCCATGATGTTAAATGTTTCCTAAAAATATGCGACAACCCTTGTTTACTGCTCGGACGATTTAGCTGCTATGGGCGTATGTTTCGTTGCCTGGCAACCTATATCAAAGTGGGTGGAAGGGTGTTATTTCTTGTAATTTTTCTGCTTATTGCTTGTATTGGCCTGGCGCTATTACTGAAATACAGTATATATTTGATTCCTTAATAATTAGCTTGTCATTTTGGTACTCTCCATAAATTGTTCATAACGTTTGGAAAATAAATTTGTTTAAGATGGAATATTTTACTAGTTTTTGTAGTGTTTTTGTCTGATCATCATGTTTTTTGTTTTTCTGCAGGTTTGAATGATGATAAATGGCATACATTAAATTGGTTTCTAGATTCCAAAGATGGTTTAATGGTTGTTTCTGTAGATGACCTTTCAACTAATATAACACTAGAGGCATTTGGTTGGGGACAAGGCAGAGAAATTCTACAATGGTCTCTACTACCTTCAACTATATCTTACGGAGGTATGATTTTATATCTACTATAATTAATATATTCTGTCAATTTCCTCATTAAAGCATTTGCTTTTGGGTAAATCATACATACCAGACCAGATGATGATTTTTTTTTTTTGAACTTGTAAATTCACTTATTTGGCATTGAAACACTATAACAGATGATGACTTTAACACATTAATGATTAAATCTATAATAAGTCCTAAGAATCCAACATTATTTTGCTCCCTGCAGAAACCTGCATTGTTGCAACACATGCCATGATATCAATTTAAAAGCATTAGGATACCATTTAGTCTGGGTATAATCTTTTGGGAATGAAAGTAGTAGTTTCTCTGAACAAACTAGTAAGTATAGATATTGAATTCAAGTTTACAAATTATAATATTTCTATAATAAATCCTCATTCATTCTGTAGGAGTTTCATACATTTAATACTTAGTTATTTCCTTATATGTCTTACATGTTACTCATATATTTTTTTCAGCAACCAATGCTTCCAACTCTCAGGAATTCTTTCATTTTATTGGCTGTTTATCGGATATGAAATATGAAAGAGAAGACAGTATTTTAATAGATATACCTATTCAGACTATCGCAGGAATAACACGTGGATGTAATGATTTGTGTGCGGACAATAATCAGTGTCAAAATGGCGGCAAATGTATTAATATGTATACTCGAACGAAATGTGATTGTTTTGGAACTAATTATGAAGGAAATAGATGTGATTCCAAAGGTAAAGTATTCTCTTTGATGGTTCTTTGGGGAATTAGTAACAGGAAGTGAAAGGGGAATATTGAATAATTGATGAATAATCTTTGACATTTAGAGAAATAAGTATTAACTATGCAAATTGGAAATAGATACATTCATAGTACGATTAAAACAAGTTGGACGTTAAAATTCAATTCATTTCAGTTTTGGAAACAGGACAAGTGTAACTTGTTTTGAGTTATTGTTTGAGAAGTCAAAATCATCGCGGTTACCTATGAATGTTTTGTGAGGTGTCAGATACTGAGATGCAATGAAAATGCATCAATAATGTGACTGAATTGTTATTTTTGACATAATTGTCGGTTGGACATTTACCTACACATTGCTTGCTGCAATGTTGCAGCATGATCCGAATGGAGGAGATAGGCTTTTGCATGGCAGCTTGTGTGATCCTTCTCCACTCTTGCTACAGTGATCTTTCAGTGGCTCTGGTACTCATTTTCTCTGGAACTTGATAGTGCATTCTCTGGTCAGGTGTCAACCTTGGCATATCTTGCATCTTCCACATTCCCATTTCAATATTTTTGAGGGAATGAATTTGTTGGGCGTTTAACACAATCAAGAAATCATCATTCCCACATGCTATTGTCTTGATCTAAAGTTGTTACATTCACATAGGCGTTCGAGGCCGAACTTGTTTGGGGGGGGGGGCCAGCATATTTTCCCGACAGATATATCTCCTAAGAGTACGTATGTGAGCGCTCGTGGCATCAAGCGTCCGACGGCCGTAGACACGATTTCCAGGCATTTCGAATACTTTCTAGTAATTTGGAGTGGGTAGTAAATTATGTCAGTTGCAGCATAAAAACTGGTAAAAAAATCAATTGAACTTGAAATTGATTAAGAGAAACTAATCAAATTTAATAACAATTTAGTAAAATTAGATTCAAATGTTACATAATGTAATAAAAAGCTTATTTAATGATATTTAACATCTACATCATAGTGGTTTTGGAATTTTTTCCCGGAGAGATTTATAAGTAAAATAAGCGTTGTTGAGCACATTATCTTTGTATAACTCTTGCCAGTGGCACTTTACATTCACCTATGAATATTTATTTCCAAAGAAAAGGGCTCAATATCAAATTATTTACGGCATGTTGAGCCATCGTACATGTATATTATTTGTGACTATAAGGTACAATATTATTACAAACTTATCAATTATTATCACAGAAAATTTTCAGCTGCTCACTTCTATCATTGGGCTCGTCCGATGCATGGAGTTGGATGCCAGTATACAGGAACACAGTACTCAAGAACTGAGAACGTTATCATCATTGACTGGACTGCTTTCTTTCCGCTTCCATATTATTAAATATTTCAAAACCCGACAGACGGCACGACGCTTCCCGACAAACTGAGCATTCTTTCCCGACAAGGCCATACCCCTACCCCCACCCCATTTTCAAAAACTCCTCGGCTAATGATCGATCTCACAATTCTGAGCTTTTTTCAGATTTCCATTTTTTGGTGCCCCCCCCCCTCCCCCCCCCCCCCCCCCCCGCCTCGTACGCCTATGTACATTCAGAATTGCAAGGTTAAAGTATAAACTTGTCTCTCAGCAGATGATATTTACAAGCAACAATTTAGGAAACAGTGCATTTTCACTTTTCACTGCCTCTCAAAGGATTTCTATATGTTTGGAAAGCACAAGTACATGTACATCATTTATTTTAAAAAAAGAATCAAATATTTAACTTGTGTGAAATGACTTGCATTGACACATGTAGTAGGCAGTTCTTGTTGATGTCATTGAAACAATTGACGCACTGAGTATCTCTTTGAAGACTTACCTCCAACTTGATGAGGAACAAGTCAAGAGGTACATGTTTACAAAAACTTGTGTAATTTTGAGTTACCACAGCTGCAGACTAGGTATTTCTCTTTTTTTGTGAGTCACAATTAACTTAACACTTTTTTATTAAGTTGAAGTCAAGTCGAGAGCTTGTCATCTATTTCGGTTGATCTTAGTTAAAATTGAAACCCACTAACTGATGTTGATCAGTCTCTGCTATAACATTTCTTCTCAAAATAACACACTTTGTGTGAAAGTAACAGATTTGAAAGATATTTGTCACTAGATTTTCTGGCCGACTGATGTCTTTGATGTGATTGTTATGTAGACAATAAGATGACCGGTTGTGATCATCTTGACAGGATTATATATGGACTATGGACAGATCCCAATCAATTGTTATTTCCCTTCTGACCAGGCTATTGACATTGACCTTCCCTTTTCTAAGATCTAACAAGGGTTATTTAAAATGTGTTAATGAATGTTACAGATTGTTTCTGGGTTTAGTCAAATATAAGTTTAAGAGTTGCCATCACTATTTTCTTTCTCCATTTATGTTACAATTTGATAAATAATAAGGCCTCACCAAATTGAAAGTTTAATTTTTGAAAAAAAAATAATTTTTAACAAAACATGGTTCTCAAGAGACAGGTGACTTGATTTATCATGACCGTCAAGAACTAAGAATGGAATATATTTGGCCTCAATAACAAAATCAAGTATTAGAACCTAGCATTGTTTTTTTCATTGCTTAATAAAAAAGATTTCATTAATCATCTATATATAGATGTAAAAACAATTAAAATGTTCAAGAATCTACATGTATTCTCGTGCTGTATGTGTAGTAAACAATGTGGGCCAAGGTAAACATGCCTTCAAAATTAGACTAGAAACAATTAACAAACCTGACAGATGTCTTTCCAGATACAAACCATTCAATATACATATCAAATCCACAGACCATTTTATTAATAAATTAAATTATAGAATTATATTTCCTTGTTGGAGAATATGATTCCAATTCCAGCAAAAATCAGTTGTATTAAAACTGAAGTATGGTACCAAACGGTCAAAACAGTAGTACACATCTTTCATCTTAAGCAATTGTTTTCTCTGTTCTGCAATTAAATACGTGGAAAATGCAAGACATATATGTATGGCTAATATAATCTCACCAAAATATTCAAGCAATTGGGATAAATCTTGCTACATACATACTGATTAATATGGTTGTTAATATTTTAGATTAGTTTATATATTCTTGTTTGTGTCGAGTGGACGTTAAACCACATTTCTCTCTTTCTATATTCTTGTATCCAACAACAACATTTATACCCCTTTCATACTACAAAATAAATAGGTAATAATCAGTTAAAAAGGGAAATTTCACTTTGTTTTCATGCTACAAACAAGTCTTGTCTCGAACTATGTGAAAGTCATCTGGATCTAAAATAAAACCACCACTTCCCAAGGTAGTTCTAAATTGATTTTAACTGTTTTATGCTCTGTAGCGTGAATGCATACTGCTATATGACATCAAATTCAGATTGTATTTTCATGTCTGAATCTATGGATGTGAGAAGACAAAATTTTGATGTTAACCATGTATAATTAATGTTCTCTATATTTTATATTTCGTCATTGATTTCTTTATTGCGAATTGATGTCGACACAGGCATTGCTGTTACTAATGCAAACTGTGAACATTCCAATATATATATGTAGATTATGATTTATTTTTAACTGTCTGTAAAAAAGGGTATTCCTTTCAATAGTTTCATTAAAACCTGGCTTTGCTAAAGGTTGTTAGTCATAAATGTTGTCATTTCTGAACTTTTTGGTAGGGTTGGGTAAACATTTGTGATGGACATTCTTAACAAGCTGTTGATTATTGTAATAGTTTGAAAGGGATTGAGCCAGTTATAGTGTGTGGATGTCGTCCATATAACATAATGTCTATTGACACAACATTAACAAGATGAGCCTTTATCTTCATCCACTCCTTCATCCGCTATTTGACATTTGACATCGTGGATTGAACTTATTGGTTTGAAGTTTTGAAAAGGTTCCTCCACCAAGTACTTGAATCTTTTGGAGATGAGTTTAACATCATCAACATCTTAATCTAGCCTCTTGTTAACCATAATTAAATGTAAGGTCGACTTTCGACAACATCACTCAAAAATCCCCCTTATCTTTGATGCACCAGCTTATATATACAGCTTCACATTCTTTCTGTAATGAAAAAGATAACAAAAAAAGACATTCTTGATTGAAAGCAACTATCATTCTATTATTTGATGGGCCTATAAATTAAGACAAAATTAACACTTGAGTTTCCACGTCAACATTTGTCCATATTAAAGTTTAACTTAAGAGGTCATATATCTTGATGTATTTATAAAACGTGTCTGATAAACAAGTTAATATACATACACTCAGCATCAAGAATAAATGACCGTAATACCATTCATATCAGGATTTATATTAAACTTTAGTGGAAAGATCAGTATTTTTTTTTCATTACTTTTTCTTTTGATGTGGCCTGTAACCAGGTCAATTGGTAATTTCCCTTTATCATTGATGGTGGCACTAGTTAATTAATAAGTACATTATTTACCCATCTTCTCTTAGATTCAATTATTTTACTTTCATGTAAGTAATGAACTTGGGATTTATGCTGCTTTCAGTCTTAGGTTATAATATACTGGGATAAGCTTTTATAGAATCTGAATTTTATAGGCCACTTGTAGGGTTAATCAGAAAGATGTGGGATTTAAAAATCATCAGATAGATTATTTGTGATTTAAAAACAACAAACCTCAGTGCTTCACATAAACACACAATGAGATAATTTAGTCTTGTCTAGTACAACATTTCCTTATAGAAACTTCCAAGAATTGAAATTGACTTAAACAGTGCTTATTATCCTGGATGAAAATACTCACATATTCTCTTTTATTACTTTTAAGGCATATTTGGTACACCTTGGTTACTAGAGAAACTTTATCTTTCTTGTTTTCCAATAATCTGACTAAATTAAAGCAGTCATTCACTTTGGAATTGACTCTAATCGGGTTTCTCTTCAAAGTGCAAGAAAACTATTTGATAACAATATTGAATACTACGTTATACTAAGGAACACTATTATATTTTCAAATTATCTAATTTAAGATAAAACACAGACTATTCTGTCTAAGATAAAATTGATTATTGGATTGTCAGAGAAGTCCAACTGTTACGTAGAAATTGAATACCTGTAACTCATTTTTCTTAATTATTTAGTAATAATATTATATATTTTATGATTTCAGGTCCAACAACAATGACATTCCGAGGCTATGAGTGGATACAGTACAAATTATACGACAAAAAGGAAGATCGTCTTTTCTCGGATAAAAATAGAATATCATTAGAATTCAAGGTAAATTGAGATCTAGTTTGTTTAGTATAAAATAAAACCATGAAGCAGGCACATCATATTCTCAATCTGGTTGTGTTTTCAGATTTTCTTTGTCTTTTAGAAAGGTTGAATTGGGTTATCAACCCACAATATCATTGCAAGAAGAAGTTTTCATTAAACTGTATAAAAGACTAGAAGACTTTCAGGAATGATTATGAGAGTATTGGTTCTGTCTGGCTATTGATCAACAATAGTGAACTCGCTTCTCTTTATTGAGTTTTAAAACGTGAAAATGGTCATTAGCCAACATTTTATTGTGTAACTGGCCTTGCTTTTAGTTATTTAAGGAAGAAATTGCAATTTAAGAATTAAAGATTTTTTATATCAAGAAGCAATCATGAACACATGAATTATTTCAATCACAAAATTTGACACTACATGTACATGGACTTTGAACAAAATTACATGTTTTTATCTGGAGACTATGAGAGATGACAGTTATATTCCATTATGTCATTGTTGTTCCTTCATTGATTTCCTTCCTCCAGGCAGCTCATTATATGAGAAATAGTATTACCTTAGATCTCAGATTAATGGGGCCCCAACTGTCATGGTTATTGGTTAATTGTTAATGTAGAGGTATCCTTAATACTTGGGTTTGGCTACAAAAAAAAGTTTTATCAAGCGTATAATTAGGGAAACGCTGTTTTAAAAAAGAATTTATTTCTTTCGAAATGATGTTGGTATGGCATACTGCATGTGCTTGCCAAAGTGTGGGGATGTGCATATTATTTATATTGGCATAGTTTTGCCCTTGTCACAAAAATTATAAGTCTTGTATTCTTTATTAGTGGAGATAAAGCCCTAAGACTTGCATTACTACATACAACTACAGCTTTTTGCTGCCCTCTCATGGATAGGGGGACGACGAAAAGAAGTGTTGCTTATATTATGTTTGGTATGGCTTTGTTCGATAACTCTTGAATCCAAGTTAGTTTTGATAGTGGAAGCCAAGTTTAATCCTTGTCTTGGTGAAAGTTCTAGCATGGTTTCCCCAGGTCATTTGTGCAGGACAGAGGATCTGGTAAGGAACAGTGTCCAGTATTTCGGATGGGTAAAAAAAAAATAGGTGTACAAATTGACATACCCCTTGACATTTGGAATTCAAAATATTTACATCTAATTAGTTATCCAAGATGGTGTAGAAAAGTGAGAGAGAGAGGAGAGAGAGAGATGTTGTTTTACGTCCACTCGACACAAACAAGGTCATTTTGTGTCTAACATATGGTTCAATTTTATTTCAATAATTCGCTTGCGCATAGGGTTCTTTAGCAGTGGGGGGAAACTGGAGTGCCTGGAGGAAACCCACTAGGTTGAGTAGAAAAGTAGTTTAATATGGTATGACAATAAATAGTGTTTCTTAAGTTGAACGATATTTGTTATAAATCAAACAGTTGATTGTCTTGTACATTGACAGGCAGCTACCACTGTAGAGTTGAGAATGGATGTCCTAGTATCTATCTAGCTGGACTGACTAATTATCAATGCCCAGGAGATACAATTCACACATGTTGTTAAAGTATATACAATCCTATAACACATACTATATAAATACTAGATAAATATATCACTCTAATGTAAACAGTCTTTTTTCACTGAAATTACACTCAGTAATAGGATAACCCAGTGTAAAAATAATTATTTTTTTTATATGGCAGCCTAGTTAAGGTATGTGGAAGTGGATTTTAAATTGTTACCTTTCTCTGCTTCTACTTCAGAATACAAATAAATCAACTTTTATAGTGGGTTGACTTTTTTCCATCTTTTTATTTTAATCTTTATGAACCATTATTTACAGAAATAAATTTTCTGAACAAGGTACATTCAATCTCAAGTGGATTTGATGATGTATTCTTAAGAAGTTATTGAATTTTCACTGATCTGATGAATGGCATATAGATAAGTGACTCAAGATGGCATTTGTTGTCTGGTGAATTTGTTTTTATTAAAACTTGACCAAATCAATCATATTTACTTTTTTCGACCAATCAAGATCAGTTTTCTTTAGAAGCGTATTGGTAGAAGAAACATATTGATCTTAAGAACATACTGACAGAAGATTTGGAAGGTGGAATTGGTAAAATATTGTAGGTTATGCCGAGTTAACTGCCTTGGTGATATTCTTACCAGCAGTGCGCACTGTTTTATCCAAGCTAGTCTCACTGAAATAGCTTGTACCGATATGTGGTATGAACCAGATGTTCATTTCAAAATGAGAATGACTATATTTTCATCCAGTGCTTTGATATTTTATAAAATATATATTGTATAGTAATTGACCTATTCTAGGAAGTGAACAACAGGAAAGAGGTCTCTGATCAGATTCAATGGCAGCTGTAAAATTGGTTTATATGTTGTATGTAATACACTGACATCATTTATATGGTAATTCTCTAGCTTTGTCAATAGCTATTATTGGTCATTGAAACTGGTTCCAATCTGGACAAAAAGAGCTAATTGAATGTAATGTGTGCAATTATAGATAAATCATGTCCCAAAAGAGGTGCGCTGTATATTGAGACAATTGGTATACATGAATAATGATTAAGCAAATGGCACTCTTTTGTGGAATTTAAATCAAATGGTACAGTGAATTGGAATATACATCACTCTGTAGACTAAGTCATTAAAGTGAATTAGTTAGGGGAGATCCAAATAGAATTAAAATCTTATCTTTTTTATTGATACCAAAGAATAAAACTACAGTAATTGTCATACAGAATTTGTTCTAAAGCATGTTAGATGAAGGGGATCCACTGATCATTGATAGTGGAATTATATTATTTTATGAAAGTTGATTTTAAAGTAGCAATGTTATATATACTAGTTAAACAATACGGCTTCCAAACTTAAAACATACTAAATTGTGGTCTCCTACAAATGTTAGAATTTCTAAAATAATAGATATACATATTTAACAAATAGTATAAATAAAAGCCAATTAATGATTACAGATTATTCTGTTTTGAATAGAGTTATTTCCGTTTTAAGTTCACCACAAAAGTGAAATAAAAATGTTAATATTGCTGAATTTGAGTCATGATGTTTGGTTAGCGCCATTATGACGCCATACCTGGGCAATATGAGACTAACATAATAATTATAGAAATGTTATACACGAAGATTTTTATTTTTCAGGTTACATGTGTCATTTGATAGATCAATGACGTACGACTCTTCTATCACTGCCCCATTAAGTTGCTCGTGTAATAATTCAATATTGTAATAAATATGCATGAACATTATTACTGCCTTATGCAGTTTTGCATATCATAGAAATATATATATATATATATATATCTATTTCAAAATACCTATGGGGGAACAACTGAATTATTTACATACCCTGTCAAAATCTGTCAGTACTAAAAATGAATTTGTCACCCCATGGCCTGACAAGTTATTGAGAGACACAAGTAGTGTGTGGGAAAGATCATCAGAGATCAAATATCTTCTCTGTATATTATAATGTCAATATATATAGCCTACTGCTTGATAGCTGAACTACAGATTATTTGTATAGGAAAGGGGGCACAGTATTTACTCCACAAATATTGAAATTCTCACGTTTCGTAATCAATCTGTTTAGATAGCTTCAAACCTTTCTCTCTGCCATATTTCTATTAGATCATAAACAAGAAAATAAAGATTCGGAAGACATTGATGTGTAATGATATTTTTTTGTAATATTTGGAAAATTAAACCTCCGTGAATTTTGGGGAATTTCCAAAGAATTGTTACAAGACATTATTGTTCAGTTTGGGGCCATTTCAGATTTAAGAGGTTGTATTTATGGTAATTTTATTTCCCCTGCTTCACAGAAATAACAGGTTTATTATTTACAAGAGGATTGAATTCTTTTGTTCTTTTTAGGTGTAATTTATTTCTGTATGGTTGGGCAATCGCCGCTTATGATTCAGGAAAACATTCATGAATATAAGTTTTAAGATTTTATGCTCTAGAATAATACAATTGCTGCTAATAAAATATTTAATAGTTTTCACATATAACACAGTCAAAGAAAGGAATCACTATTTAGCCATGTTCTCATATATATCAAACAAATTCCATAGGAAAATAAATCGAAAAAATCTGTGAAAACTGTTATAGGACAGAAAATATTGGCACTTTATTGTGCAGATCAGAATAAAGTAATGTGAGCACACAATACATTGCCAAATTACACCAAACTGCAAAATTCTATGAATTTCCAAGCTAATAGATTTGTAAAAAAAGTGGTTAAGAATGTGGTTAATAATATGTATGAAAATATTGTAGACAATTAATGAACAGACATATTTTTTGATCTTGCACATCGAAATGACAATTAAAATATATGAGGAGTGAACAATTGGCTCCTTACATCCGAATAACAGACGTACTTCCCAAACTCAAAAATATATTATTTTTGGCATTTACGGTCATGTCTCTTTTGATTTATAGACATGTAGATATATATATGTAGATATTTATCTGTAACTAACACTGGTGTTAATGGTATTACACACTAGGATTCTGTACAGATGATCTTTAGGATAACATTCTATTAACTAACAAATAACAGGTTATATCTTTAACCTGTAGACACCTACAAAAATAATATCTTTTACATTGCAATTTCTCATCTATACCAAACCATTGGTAAGGAATAGAAAGAAATGATACATATGACATGAACTAAGAATAAGCTTGTTCTGAGAAAAAAGAATTTAGAAAAAAATTGATGGATACAACACAAGGACTGGATTCCTAAATATATAACATAACCATTGTCTATTGAAAAACGCATTCAAAATACTGGGAAAAAAGCAGTATGCGCTCTATCTAGTAAGGTTACTTGTTGCCATCCAAGAGTCCTTGAGTGGTATCCATCAATTTTTTTCTAACTCTATTTTTTTGGGCCCTGCATATTTAATAATTAACTTGTGTACATTGTAGGTTTATCATGCATTCTTCCATTTTAGTACGCCTCAATTTTCATGTGAAACTTCCAGTAAATAGAAACCGGAAAAACAAACCAAACACAGACGGTTTGATGGGATAAATTTTGACTCAGTCAGAATGATGCATTTGATATTCATATATAAGTTGATGTACCTTAATTAATAAAATTCAGTCTTGTATTCTATTAATTATTAGATTTTCCTGTTGACGTATTACACTCTGCATGTCACATTTACAGTCAGATTTTGATGAAATTTGTAAAATTGTTATATTATGATAAATATTTTAAAATAGGTTTTTTTTTTTCTATATTACAGACTGGTAGAGGATCAGGAGTATTATTATATGCTGTAGGAGGTACACCTTATCACACCCATGTTACAGCTTCTATACATGGTGGTAAATTACACACATCTATATCATTCGGTGATCATGTCAGTGATCTCGAGTTTAATATGGGACTTGGTCTTGATGATAACAGGTAGTGTATTTTAATTCTTAAAAACTTCTTTTACAATAAAACATTTCTGAAATTCCAGAAAACTATGTTAATTATATAGTGAACTTATTCTGCAATGCCGTGAAATATTAAAATGTGTTTGTCTGTCTAATTGAGGTAGAATGTTCAAACTTGATCTAGGTGAATGCCTTGACTGAGTTCCTGGATGACCATTTTCCTTCCACTGTTTAAGACTTTGGAACATGATAACATTGATTCTACCAGGGATTGGATGAAAGTGATGAAACTTGGGGATAGTTTCATTATATCACATCAGCATCTTGACTGAATTCGTGGATGAGAACTTTCTAAGCGATTTGATTGGTCAAGAATTCAGAACACGATAACTCAGTGTTTCTTATTGAGGTAGAATATTGAAACTTGGTGTAGATGTTTATTAGGTGAATGTCTTGATTGAGTTTCATTCCCTGGGACATGATAACTTTGATTCTGATAGAGGGAGAGTTATGAAAATTGATGTATTGTTTCCCTACATCAGAACCTTTACTCAACATTTTCTGCTCTGGCTAAGCAGTTTGATTGCTCAGTACTATACAAAAGAATGTGCAAATAATTAATGTCATTTGTTTATTTGGGGATGAGAAGGGGGTAGGGACTTCCACTTCCCTGTAACCGTGTTTATTTAACTTTCATACAGCCCCATAGCCCAGTAGCTATTCGGGCCATATCATAAATCTGCCTCTCACACCCCACCCCACCCCTTGTGAATAAAGTAGTAAGCATCATTACAACTACGATTGACACAAGGTGCTCATTATTTTCAGGTCATTAACTATCAGTATATAGTGTAAATCATTTGCCTCAAATACTGTGCCTGCTTTATGTATTACTTTATGACCTATTATTAATGCCATTGATACATTTTCTTAATGAACCATTACCACAACTACTATGTTACAATCTCATTAATTACACCTGAGTGCTGAAAAATACTACTCACCATTCTCATTCGCAAACTATAATCAAACTTCTTTCATCTATCTTTTTTAAACAAAAAAGAAATTGAAACTGTGGATAAAGTTTACGATCTTTTGAATGTTTCTCTTTTATGTTATAAAAAGAATTCAGATGGGATTATTAAGATCAATAAATGGATTTAATTTTATCATTAATTGGTGACTCAACAGCTTGACTGTGAGAAAATGATTTGTAGAATTACATGAACATAGAAAAATAAGAGAGATGATTTAGAATTGTGGATGATGTCATCAATGGGTTATTTATTCTATTTAACTCATGGTTGAAAGTTGAAATATTAGTTCATGGTCAGATAAACATGTTCAATATTGAGATTACAGGGACATTATATCGATTTCTTTCCTTATTTCAATGGGTTATTAATTGAATTTACCATAATGATTGTATGAAAAATCAGGGTTTTTTTTAGCTTGTTTTCTGACCATCTCTTGGCAGTCTTACAATGCAATGGCTTGTTGATAATATGAAGAATTAATTAACAGTCACATGTAAAGTGTTACACGATCTAAATTCAGTTGACCTCGTGTCCTAAGTTGCTGATATGATATAAGCATACATACCTGTAACTGACTGGAACTAGTTGCTTTGGGTTGCAAAGTCGACACTTAATAAAAGTCCCCCTTAAGAAAAAATACTGAGCTGCATTTGTTATTTATCTGTTCTGCAGAAAGCAATATTTAGTGAACATTGTGATGTTGTGTAGTGTTATCAATGTATACATTATGTACCTTTAATAAATACATATAAACTTAAAACATGCATAATATAAATATCATTTTGTATATTTTATTCAAAAGGATTCAGTGTAATTAATTATATTCCATATGTATTATGATGTACAACCATGATATCATATTTTATTCTATTTATGTTAACAAGTATTTTGCTAGAAATTTTATATTTAAATTGTATTTATCTATATTAATTAGGATATAACATATTTTAAGATAAATTAACATTTAAATAATACGATATCCTTATTAGTTCTCTATAAATACTATACTTTGTTGATGAGTATTTAACTAAAGTTACACATTTGTTAATAATTATCCAGGTAGCATCAACTTATGAATAGTAATGACTGTTTCTTTAATTAAGATATTTTGGAAAGCTTTTAAGGATAAATATTGGCATGATTTATGATGTAATTATTATACCATGTTTTGTATTATGTATGTATACATGTTTTTAACATCGAGAAAAGGTTAAGAAGACTTAATTGAAGCCTGTATGATTGATGTGTCTGTAGTATGTATAATGGATGTGTCTCATCCATAGATATATCTATACCTATTTTGGAATACAATTTGTTTATGTTGGATGATATGTGCATATTATATGCCAATTACATTTGACAGACATGTTTCGTTTGTAATAGAATTATTAGAATACATATTACAATTTTAAAGGGCTACCAAATCATTTGATGATCAGCAGAATATTTTTTTGATTTGTTTGTCGAAAATTTTATTTCAGCTTACAGACTTGAAGCAACTGCCAAATATGACTGGAATGTTGATTCCCCTTTCTTGTTCTTCTGAAAGACAATTGTGTTTTTTGATTTTGAACAATTTCTGATAATTATGAACTTATAAGTTAATGACAATGAAAAGTCTTGTGGACTCTAGAGCTAAAGCGATCATCCGACTGACTTGATATCGTGAAATTATATAAATTTTGCAATTGAAAAGCTGAAAAATCTTGTGATCATTCTTTAAGAGGCTAAGTTATGATCTGAATGTGACAGTCTTTATGGATTGCCTTTCTGATTTTGGTTTTTCAATATCTTTCATTGTCTTTTTTTCTGGTTGTATGATTTAGGGTTAAATTGAGTGATCAAATTAACCTTGAAGGATTATTTACGGGGAACATAAATTTGCCAGTTGGATCTTCAATTATATAAGAATAATAAAATTAGTTTCGTGATAAAGAGTAATATATAGCAGAGTCATTTAAATTTATTGACATGAAGTGAGATTTAACATCCCAGACTAAAAGTTAAACAACAACTAGATAGTGTTTCATTATAAATCCTTAATGGAACCAACTATCATGGATGGTCTTTTAAATCTTGTAATTATATATGTGGTGTCTTTGATATTTTCAGACATGCAAATCATGCACAATTTCTTAAATCCATGCTAAAATAACTTTAATTTAACATTTAAAGATACACAATGTAAGATTAGATAAAGAGCTGGCAGTTCTCACTATAATAGTTAAAAAATAGATGATGGACATGGAATATGCAAAATTTTGATCAAATGGCTTAGTGCTGTCACGATAAGTAACAAAGTCTTGATTATACATTTCTGCTATTAATCATGAATAACAGATGTTGAAGAGCAGATCAAATTGGACAGATAAGTTGACTATGAGATTTACCTCTTACTTAATGTATGGTTAATTAAGAAAAACAATATGATAGAGAATCTTCCGGGTTTGATTCAGCTCCATTAAATGACTTCAGCAAAGATTATAGATGGTGCTGGCTTTCTTTAACCATATCCTGTTTAGTTGCCAACTGTTGACAACAGTTTAATTCATGATATCTTTGTAAATACTGAAAAGCATTGAACCATTTTTCGTCTGATATTCCTTTTAGTTTTTAGTAAGTTTTAGGATTCAACTTTAATAATATTATAGTTTGCAAGAGACATCCCACAAACGATGTTCAGATACTTCAGTAAGGAAGACTCTTTAACTGTTTGTTTTGTATCTTCCATATAAATGATGAAATAACATCAGATTAAGATTTTCACACATTGCAGCCCGGCTAATGTTTCTATTTGAAAGAATTTGTTTTATTAATTCCTTGTTAATTTACCAAAGCGGCTCCGTAAACATGATGCAGATTTTCGATGTATTGTAAAATGTGCATATTTGCATAGTATGTGGATGGTGTGAAACTGAATCTACAGGCAATTGCTTTATTGAGCGCTTCTTATTTTTTCAAATAACAAATTTTGACTTTTACGTTCTATATTAAACAAGGTGACATCCATACGATTCACATATGTTGTGTACTTTATCAGGATTTTTTACAAGTGCAAACTTGGGCTTTTTTACATTTTGAAAATACCTCTTTTAATAAAATGCTTGAGTTGATGATCACATTTGGATTAGTTGAATAGGAGAAAAAACACTTGAACTTTAATTAAGATAGAAAAAAGGCTGTTCTTGTTAATGAGGCATGTTTATGGGTAGTTTTTGCTTTTAGATTGTCAAATATAATCATTATAAAACTTTTTCGTAATTAGAAAATTAGAAATAATGGCCTATTCCCAAAATGCAGATGTTACATGATACATGTACAGCTTGCCATTTTAATGTAGTTTTCATATTATTTCAAGATATTAGTTTGGTGAGGTGCAAATTGATACTTACTAAACCTATTTTTCAATTTATGAAATAGTACACATTCACTCGATCCTCCAAAATACACACATGCAATGCCTACAGATAAGTGGTCTGTGAAATGAAATTAAATGAAATGGGGTTTAACGTCCTACTGTTTTGCTCCTGACCTGAGCTAATGAAGACAGGCATACGCATTACAGTGTCCTATGAGGGAAATTTTGCCTGGGCAGCGTAGCTACAGCCTATGTCAGGCCCTCTGTCCTGCATCACTGACAAGGGGAAATCACACTGGAAAAATCACACCGGAAAAATCTGGATGAACTTTCTCAGCCAATGCAGGGATCAAACACCCGACCTCCAGGCTAGCGAGCCAGCATCTTACCCATTTAGCCGAGTGATCCCCAGGTAGCCTGTGAACAATAGTTTATGGTTGTTTGTAATTAATTTGTCCTTCTTGCACTTTAAATAATGTTAAATAATGTTATATTTTTTTATGTTTTTCAGATGGCATAACTTAACAATAGTTCATATAAAGAGATCTATGTATGTGTATCTAAATGATAAAGTGGAGGAACAACAAGTCACAGCAGATCAGTATTTTCTCAGTCTTGATCCAAATGTCTACATTGGTGGCGGCCATAACTTTGTAGAAACTAGAGGTATGTCAAACTACACTTTCTTTTTATCTTGAAGCAACAAATATTGACATATTTCATAAAAATCTTCCATCTCCATGACTACTTAGACAAAAGCCTAGGGACTGCATTCCCATAACTCAAGGTAATCACCTACTCTGAAGATTGTTGTTTTGTATTTAAATAATGAGATTTGACATGAAACATGTTGGTAAAGCGTAATTTAACAGAAATAGACTTGCATCCTTCAGGTTATCGGACTACTTTATTGTATTTCAATCTCATCAATTATTAAAGAGTTAACTATGTCTACCTCCAGGATATAAATTAAACAGTCATTTCACAAGTACATGGCTAGACCACTCTCAGTTAGTATATTCTGGAAATCAGGAAAATTTTACTTAAAAATTGCAACATTACTTGTAACTTTTGTAGGGTAGTACTCTGCCCAGATATTTATTGTTATCTGTAAACATATGTACAACCCAAATTATTGATCATGGTTTCATGCATTTGGTGTTTTAGGAAGAATAAGTATAACCAGCCTTGTGCATCCCACTTTCGGGGGGTTGGGATGGCCTAGTGGTCTAGAGTGCCGCGCTTCGACCTCTAGCTGGCCGGTCACCTCTGGCTTGCGGCTGTGGTTTCGATCCCTGGTGTGAGCGTATGTGGCATGGAGATAGGGGCGCCTTCTCAACCTCGTGGGTTTCCCCCGGGCACTCCAGTTTCCTCCCACTGCTTAAGACCCCTACGCGCAAGCGAATTATTGAAATAAAAGTAAACCATATGTTAGACCTGAAATGACCTAGTTTGTGTTGAGTGAATGTTAAACCCCATCTCTCTCTCTCTCTCTCTCTCTCTCATCCCACTTTCTACTTCCTGTATCTTAATTGTGATACCTGGATGGAGATATTTAAAAAAAATCAGTAGTCTCAGTTAGTGACTTCTTTGCATTACATTCTACAGTAGCTTTAAATTCTTTTATAAAAAGAGTTCTTTGAAAAAGAAACAAAAATGAATCAAAAATATCTTAATAACATCTTTCAGGTAGATTAATAAATAAATATGGAATGGAGATTAATGTTACGTCAACATCATAGATATAGTGATTACTATCAATTTAAAAGTTACTTTTTTTTCTCTAGTCACGTGTGTAGGCTAATGCTATTTGTTTGGACTTTGGATCAAAATTTCACTTACAACAGCAATGACATACACCAAATTTCAACTGTTACATATTCAGTTATGTGCCTGCCAATGTGTACACAGTGGAATTTGGCTTTATCTCATCCTGTGTAAATGAGTTATTGATAGAGTTGTGATATGAAAATATAAACAGAAGGAAAGATAATGCAGTTGACATTGCTCTTATGCAGCAATAATAACTTATGTAGATAGTAGGTCTACCTGCTAAAAGGTTTGATCTGATGTTGGTGGTTCTTCCTGCTAGAATTTTGATTAATGTTCTGACCACCATTTTAATAAACTGTTTATTGACACATGTGATTGACTTGTCTACTTTATGTTCCTATTTCATTTCCTTACGTGTCTAATATCTAATAATGTTATGCATTAAAGATGAGACCAGTGAGATGGACTTCCTTTACGTCTAATTGTAATGAAGAAATGGAGGACCACTTCTACAGTAGTCTCATTGACTTGATTAAAATAATATTGATTTTAGTATTAACTAGTTGACAAGACCACCATCTCTAGTCACCATACCACACACACTGACCTCTTGACCATTGATCCACTAGAAATTAAACCCTTGACCAGTGGTCATTCTGTAAATCCAAAACCTGTGTTAGCTTTGTAACTGTGATCTGCATCTGCTGCATGTGGACAATTGGTTTAGGAGAAGTATTTACATGTCAGTTAATCCACGTTCATACAAGTATTAGTATGAGTAACAAACTCATATCATCTCTATATTACATGTTTTATTTGTTTAGCACTGATCTTCCGTAGTCCAGGCGTGACTTATGGGAAATACTGAAACATATTTTATTCCTGTCCTTTAATTAAAATTACCAGTAACATTGGCTTCTGTTGTTATAGGAGGTTTCTTGACATTAACTACTCTTTCATAATTAAAGAAATTAATAGATAATTGTGCAGGAAAGCTGCACAGCAATATATAAACAAAACAAATGAACATGAATACAGCAGAGATATTCCAAGATAGAAAATAATATGAAAACATGTATGGTCCAGCTTGACTCTAACACTAATTGTCAAAAAAATGATATTTAAAATATTTTATTTATTATTGGGGGGTTTGATGGCCGAATGGTTAGTAGGTGCGCTCTGCATCATAAAGCATGTCATTGAGTCAACTGGCGTGGTTTCGAATTCCTGGTTGTATGTGCCAAGGAATAGGGTCACCTGTCCAACCTCGGGTTTTTTCCAGATTCTCTGGTTTCCTCCCACTACTAAAGAAGCCTATGGGAATTATTGAAATGAAATTAAACCGTATGTTATTCCCGAAATGACCTAGATTGTGTTCAGTGGACGTTAAACCCCATTTCTCTCTCTCTCTTGTTTATTATGTAACAATCGCCACATATAAATAGATAGTTAATTAATCATGACTAAACCTAACATGCAAAAATTGATAAAAATCGGTTTTGTATCTTCATGAATTTTATTTTGAAGACAACACAATCTATTTTAGACAGAAATAGCCAATATTGTAATTTTCTATGTACATGGCACTAACATAATACACAGGAATATTGGATTTTTATCTGATTTACCCACATGTACATTAATATGTGGAATATGGTAAGATTTTGTCACAGATATTATTGTACTATAAATATAGAATTTCAAACATGCTTAAGGTTACCATAGTTTCCACTTTGTTTGTTTTTGATGTCAGTTTACCAGAAATAGTTATGATATATTAAATGATCAACAAATGTATGTTTGTATTTTTTAGGATTACAGATAACTCAGAGTTTTGTTGGCTGTTTACGCAATGTTTATTTTAATGATGTGTCTGTACTCCATAATCTGAAGACTGGCAAGAAGAATTGCGAATATCAGGGCGGTAGATCGGCACAATATGGCTGTGATCCAATACAAGAAATCCCCATCACGTTTCCAATGGCTGGCTCCATGTTACGATGGGATGTACCAAAGAATGACAATTTGTCTGTGTCATTCCGTTTCCGTACGGTTAGGGAAATGGCCATATTGTTTAGTGTTGAATTATTGGCTCGAGATGGGTTTGGCGGCTATGAATATGGATATTTGGAGGTGAGAAAAATTATAAAATGTGTAACTGATTCTTACAATTTGCCAAATTTATTAAGGCAGGTAATTTGCATACATCTCCCCCTCCACCTTTAAGCATAAATAGATATGCAGTTAAACCACTTTTACTTCTTAATCGTAATATACATCAATTCATAAGCTAGCTGTCTGCTCTATCTCAGCTGTCTTCTGATGGTGTATGTAAGTGTAATAGTATAAATCATAAAAGCATTATAAATGGCAGCCATTTGCATGTAGCAGCAAGACCAGAAACATCTTTGCGGGATTGCTTATGTCTTTAGTTATGAAGCCGTGTCTGAATGCCATTTGTAACAAATATTAGATGTTTTTAAACAATGCATTATAATTCCAACATGTTCACATAGTAACTGATCTTTTCAAAGGAATATATCTTCTATGGGTCCCCTGCTGATTGAGGCATCACTGTTGAACTTGAATGGACAGTGACACACTGCTAACAAAATAATGTAATATTTCAGTTTAGAAACTGTAATCATTGTTAGTTCCCATTGTTTTAACACAATATTTGAAAGAAAAAGGAACTTTCTTTCAATAATTTAAAAGACATGCCTATGTGCTTCCTGCTCCTTTATCTGAGTTAGGGGTGCAATAAGAAAGGTATGATAGCGCACGAGCTACGCTTGAGACAGCACTGATCCCCCTTTCACTCACACATGACATATCTTAAATTATGGAGACGAAAATCCTTGATAAATATATATGTATGTAGAACTTGGTCGAAAAAGATCCTACATAAATCTGTGGCTGAGCCATCTTATCAGGAAAATATCAGACAGACATATGGTGTTCTAACATAAAATATGTTTTATTTAATGAAACTGTCAAAGTGATTGTAGACATTTTGTCATTTGTTGGGAAATTATTCAATATCAATAATTGATTGCAGGATATTTATGTCATTTTTTATCGTCACTAGGTCTGGGTGAAAGAGGGCAAGCCATTCCTGTCATTTGTTCCATCTACGAGAAATCGAAAAAGCTTCCGTGAAAATCAATCTATACCTGCTTTAGTCAACAACTCCCAGTGGCACACATTAAATCTAACATTACATTCAAGGTATATTTTTTAATTACTGAATTATAAACTGTCTATATAGATCTCGTACTATTACACACACACATATATATATATATATATATTGGATCTTTATAAAAGCTAACCCCAATGGTTCATAGTTGTACAAATGTATTCCTCAACATTGATTTGGGTTAAAATTCTTCATGGATTTTTAAAGCACATTAATAATTTATGAGATATTTATTTCTCACTTGCTTGCAGCTTATCAGTTTTCGGTTCTAAGAATTTCATATCTGAAACCTTTGATAGTTATGACTTATCTATAACTGAACGTTGCAGATGAATTCATGTTATTATGTATTAAACTCATGTTAAAAATCTTTCAGCTTTCAACAACCATTAAACAAGTATATTGAACGGAATTTATTTTTTGAAATTAGAATTTTTGATAAGAATACATTTTGAAATTGAATATTTTTGGATGTCAAGGATTGACATTATTTTTTTGCCTTTCTGCTTTCATAACTTGTATTTTCTGGTACCCAAAATAACGTATTGATATATCTCTGACTCTATATTTCATTTTCGTTCTTTGTGTAATATCTTTGCATTATCTTTTTTTTTTCTTGAATTATTTCTTGAATTATTTCTATATCCTCTCTTAAACCTCTTTAATAGGACATATCAAGATATTGACAAGAGAACTAAACAAACCTTGTAGGTATATGAAATCATTCCATATACATGCATATATCAGTTTAACTAAACATTCATTAAAAGGGTTATTTCACTGAAACATTCCATTTGGTAAAAAAAAAAAAAAATTAAAGGATTTAAAATGATTGAAATAACCCTTTAAACTCATCTTAACATATTTCTATTTAACAAAAAACACTTATATTCTGTAAATTAATATTAAATTTTATTTTCAAGATAACAACTTTGCACTTATGTAATATATCTAACAAATTATGTTGTGGTGGTTGTACTTAAACTGTGGGATAGTGGTTGATATTAATGGAAGTATCTTACCATACATTAAATATTTATGATTAGCCTATAATAAACTCATTTCATCTTAACTGTTAGATATCATGTAGTTGTATATATATAAGCTTATATCTGTGTGAAGCATTTGATGTGTCTTTATGCTAAAAAGAACGGCAAGTAAATGTCGTTGTTTATTATTAGCAATTTGCACCATTTTCTTTTGGAATTGAAATTTGTTTTAAGAACATCTCTAATTCCAGTGATTACTTTGAACAATATGGTAATTGATCCCTTTCTAAGAAAGTTGGGAGCCATGTTGTCTCAGTGAATTAGACGTTGGCCCCAATACTTGCAGGTCCAGTGTTGAATGCCTGCATTGGTTGAGAAAGTACCCCATGATTTTCTGGCTTGGCTCCACCTTGTCAGTGATGCAGGACGGAGGGTCTGGCAAAGGACAATGTATTGTAGTGTGGATGGGACCATAATCTGAGGTCCTGTGCATTTGGAATTCGATGAAAGAGTAGGCTGCAGTGCCACTGTCAAGACAAAATTTCCCTCATAACACACTGTATGTGTAGGCCCATTTTCATTAGTTAGAACAGAACAGTTATAAAAACCAATGCATAATTTTATGGTCCTTCATTTTGTATTTTCTGATTTTTGCTTACTGTTTCTGATTTACCTGCTTACTGTTTCTTATGTTTTTTTTTTAATTCTCTTTATAACTTTAAAGAGGCACTATCATTTTGGAGATTATCACTGTTTGTTAGAATTGACTATTTTGGATTTGTGTATATTTTGATTACCATAAGTAGTAAAATCAGATAGTTATTTACTTGCTGTAAGTGGTAATGCCTCTTGAAACAACATTTGTGTGTTTATATATGTGTTCTGTTTTAAAATATAGTAATGAACCTATATTCTAAAATATAATTCCCAAGAAATATTTTTTGTTTATACATTTTGACTAAGGTGATTGACTGGCCAGAAATGAGCATGCATATTATAATCTTAAGGGTTATTTTTATACTCCTAATTTTTATATGGGAATATATTCTCATACTCTTCTCTGCCAGTAGGTCAGTCCATAATTTTTGTAAACTTTGAGCTAGAATTTACCATTTGTTTGTTCAGTCCTTTTTACCATTTGTTTGTTCGTCTGTATTTCCGATCTATGCAATGTATAATTTGCATTTTTCTTCAGAACAGCTGATCACACTGTTCTTGTTAGCTCTCAGGGCACCAAAATGATAGTGTTAATCGCAGGTTAATCGCAGAGGACATCAATTTCCTATTTAGTTCCATTAGCACCCATCATTTACAAATGATTTTTTTTTTTTTTTTTGAAAGATTAGTTATTACTTATATTCCAAACATAGTTATAGCTCTTAAGGGTACTCTAAAACTGATGGGTGATGAAGGCCTCTTGTTATTCTAGTCACATATAGATTAGTATTTGATGTTTAGTTAAACCAACATGTCTATAAAGAAGTCAGGCAGGGTGTGGATTCTCCAGGCCCAACTGCCAGCTGGACCGATCAACCCTATATTACCAACAAGCCTTAGTGATATATCCTTGATGGCAGTGTGTGCATGCCCAATATCATGACTACGGTCTCCAATGCTGAACCCTATTACCTGTAGTGGAAGCAACAACTTTGGTTGAGGCTTACCCATCAAAAGGTATTGTGTCTTTATCCAAAGGAAACAGAATCGAATAAGCGTCCTAATCAATCTTCCGGCGCCTACATATGCGAGATGAGCCTATCATTTGGCAATACTTATCTGTGATATTGCCCAAGATAGAAGTTGACGTTAAGCCTCAATGATTGAATGAACAAGAGTTCTAAACGATCAAGGGTAGATTTTTACACTCAATCTATATAAATTTATTGGTAATTCTTATTTTATAGTGGCTTTTCTTTCTTTTTGTGTTTTTCAATATTTGTCGATATAAAATATTCCCCATGTAATGTTGAACCAAAAACAAATTGTTTTATAAATTAATCATGCAATCAATTAATGTTAATAAATTCCAAGTTTTAAATGTAATCAATATTGATCATGTAATATTGTTCTCGGCCATGTTTTGTGCAGAGTTAGATAAAGAATCGATCGCAAAATTATTTATAACTGCAAGAAGAAATCGAAGAATATAATAGTCTTTCGTAACAGCAGATCTGCCTGCAGGTAGAGAATCTTATTGTGCATGGCAACAAAAAGAATCAATATTAAGTTGTGGACAATATTTTGTAAAGAGCTTTCTGTATTCAGTGAAAACAATCAGATTATTTTAATTTTCTGCAGAATCGAGAATAATCTAACCAGACAGATTTTATGTGTTGTCAGTGCTTTCTCTTTGATGAATTGAATTTACTCTTAATTATGATGCACTTTATTGATATAGAATGTTTTGTTTGTTGGATTATTGAATTTCTTTGTTGCCCTTTAAATAATTTCAGCCATTTGTTATGTCATATAACAAGATTTTCCAAGAGAAAAAAATTGATAAAGCTAAGGGGTATTAACTGACATAATCATAAAATACTCGCTATATGCACTAAGAATTTGAAACAAATATTATCGATTATTTATTAGGAAATTTATGATATCCAGATGTTTATCTTTATTGGGTTTACCGTAGCTTGATAAAGTACAAAGTATCGTAATTTATTGTGCAACCAGTAGTTTGTGATTTTTAACCAAATGCTAATATGCTAAGATCAATAATAACGAGTACTACTGGATTCTAGTTGCTGATTTGTGGATCATGTTGGCAAAGATATTGAATAATTTATAACGTTCGGTTTAAGTAATTAGAGTTTTGTTAAAGTAGGGTGATTATCTGTACATACATATCAGTTTTACACATAGACGATATTTTTGATCTCCTTTTCTCCAGACACACCTTTCATCTTACACAGAAAATCTGGGCTCAACACTTCTCTGTCTCGGGATCAATTTGATATTTTCTAATGGTCTTCCAGTTTCTGAAGGGTTTTACATTATTTAAAGATTGGTTATAAATTTGTTACATAGCCTACAATGAATATGTGAAAACTGCACATTATTTTGTGGGTATTTATTTCTTTTTCTTTTGTGGATGAGGTACCAGTTGACTGAATATTGATAAAAGTTGATAAATAGATATATTTAAAATACAGTTTCTTTTCCAATGATAGGTCATTTTGCAAATGACAAAACAAAAGGTGATGTTAAAAGGTTGACGTTAGACAGCATGTGCATCGACTATAAGTTATCCTATGAATACCAAATTCTAATCAAATGTCGATTCCAGGAATAATGCTTATTTAGGTTTTCTTACTGAAATATGAACAGATATATTAATAATGAAGCTGACTAGTCATCATGTAATCTGATTAGTTTTTGTACGCCTACATGGGAATGTGGTTGTATGTTACCATATAACCTTCATCGGTCCGTTATACACAATTTAATCAGTTTGAAATTTATATATAGATTATATTAGTGAGACGAAGTAGCCTTTTAATTTCAGCAATTTCCGATAATTACTTCAGAGTTATGGGCTTATGGCCCATGTTTGACTTTGTTGAACCCCTTGTGAATGCTCTAATGACAAAAGTTATAATCCAATCAGTATTAAATTTAAATGCATTATTGGGATTAGTAATTTGAAGAATCCTATTGAATTTAAACAATTTCTGTTTAAACAAACATCTACAGTTATGGTCCATGTTTCACCTTGTTGACATGTGTGACTTGTAAATACTCCTATTACCTACAAAAGCATAAATATGTGACAACCCTTGTCGAGTCCTCGGATTATACAGCTGCTTTGGGCATATGTTGCCTGGCAACATGTTTTTGAACAAATTATCATCATTTCATCTATTTGCATGTAGAAATTCAAGAATGCTTTTGAATGATTTTGATGAATAGTTTTAGTAGCTATATGCAGAAAATAACAAAATGTGTTTAAATTGACTTTGGTGGATTATTTATTGTAATAATGCATAATCAAACCAGATGTTAAAATATGACAAAGAACACAATGTTTATAATCATTTACATACAAGTATAAATTTATGCCATAGTTTAGAATTACAAACACATGTGTGTATGCATTGTTATGAATATAATTGGAGAAATTGTGTTACATAATAAATCTATATAGCCACCTGCCTAAAATACATGCATAACATCACGTCACAACATGTGTCATTTTCAGTCATATTATTCTACTTTAATTTTTCAGTCAAGCTAAACTGAAAGTAGACCAGTCTTCTATAAGAACAAATGTGTACAGAAAACCTTTAGAACATCGGGGAAAATTGATATTTGGTTTCGGACTGAGAGGATACAAGAGTAAGTTATAACAAAATTTACATAAATTTTTATATATTCAATAAAAGTATTTGTAGACTGCTTCTCTATTGCCGCTGTTTTAAGGAAGAAACCATGAAATAGACCATTAATGCAGTTCAAGTTTTGAATCCTTTTTGAAATGTATACCAGAAAAGCAACTCAAATTTCATATGTTATGCCTAATCATGTGCTTCCCATGTCAAAAGATATTTTGGAGACATTATATGGGGTGCAATGTTAAGATTTGGAATTGCTCTGACCGTTGCTTGTTAATCTTGTTATTAAGAATGGTTAGAGGACTTCGTCCAAAAAGAACAAACTTTAAACCACTAACTACTACCTATTGACTGTTTGATAATTTCTACCGGTACATTATGTTTCCTGAATTATGATTTACATTAGTAATGGTAAAATGTTTATTTTGTCTTAAATATTGGATACCAGAAGCCCATCCTTTTCCAGTAAGATCACAGCATCAATGTTGATTTAAATTGACAAATAATTTTTGTTTTCAAAGTTGACGATTTTGGATGATATTGAGTCAAAGACTTTGCTACTTTAATATGGACCACTCCATTACTGTCAATATTTGTCAAATTATTGTATTGTCCGATATATTTTGTAGGAACTGATGGATTTGTAGGCTGTATAGAAGGTTTGGTTGTACAAGGAGTCAAAGTTGATCCTATAAAGATAACAGAAACAGAAGCAGCAGTTGGATTAAGATTAGATGGATGTAATTTAAAAGATTATTGTAGTAATAATAATATATGTGAACATGATAGTATCTGTCTATCGGATTGGAATGGTGTACAGTGTGATTGTTCTGAACATTATGAAGGAAAAGCTTGCCATTTTCGTAAGTATTCAATAATTGTTCAGATGCCATGGTATCATTTCCATATGAACATAAATGTGACCTAATTAAGAATTGAACAATATTACTTTGTGTATTTCTATATATACTCTCCCAAAAAAGAAACGCAAAGTTACATTTCGTCGTCAGTATATCCTCGCTCTACTATCGCCTTGTTGCAACAAGAACGGCGACACGTCGCTGAACCAAACTGCTCTCCAGTGTTGCTGTGGTCATACCCTCAGTGTCTGAACCCATTAAAGTTGGATTTCATGGTGTCGGCGTATTTCAAAACAGAAGCTCTAACGGGGACGTCTGCCTCGTTATTCGGTTTCACGTAGGCGTTTGCTTACTGTCTGGTACGAGATTCTACGCCGTCCGGAAATTGCTGCTGCAGTAGAGCTCGCTGTTGAAAACCATTTACGCCAATGACGTAACCGGAAGTGATGACCCAGGACAAGTGGGACCACACTTGTTTGGCCTGAGCTTGGGCGTTCACGTGTTTAACTTCGCTGTCGGTACCTATCCCAAAGGCGAGAAATGGAACTAAGGGAAACATTCAGCAGCCTGGCTACATCTGTCTTGGAGTCACCTGCTTGTAATCCACCAATAGCGTTGTTGCGTTGGTTTTCGTTCGGATGTGGCATCACTTGGGTCTTTGAGTGTTTACATGTGCAACTGATTTGGAAACCGAGAACCCCGGGATTTTAAAGACCTTAGATTTAGGTTCCATGCGAAAAGCTCGCGAAGTTGTTAAATTCATGTTTCTTGGTGCAATTAAGCGATAAAAAATTTCGACAAAAAGGATGACCAGTCACAATTAGTGACCCTACCTGTAAAATCAATAATGAATTTCTTTTATCCTTACATAATGGCATTAATAACAAGTAAGATTTACCGAAATAAAGACCTGATTCAAATAAAAAAATGATGAAAAATGGGTTGTGCATTTCTTTTTTTGAAGAGTATATTAATACACTTACTTCTAATACATCATAGGTTTATCCTTTGTTGCCCCTCCCAAACGACCCCACCCCACCCCCAGAAAGTTAGATTACCAGCATGTGGATGTTGTCTTGGTATCTGATTAGCTGATGTTCTCCATTTTTATAAGGTGGTACCTTATTTTACAGAATCCATTTACTGTTTATTTCTGAGGAACCTTTAAACTACAATTTGATTGATATAGACTAGAGAATCCGAGTGGTTCCTTAATATGTAATCTTCCATAGACTTGTGTTCTGTGCACATAATAATGGTGATCTAATCATAATTCACCCCATATTAGTGAATGACTAATGAAAACATATAATATAAATAGTTTTATGAAATTTTTCAGCTAAATATCCGAAGACATGCGATGATTATTTTCAATCTGGTCGTAATATATCTGGTGTATATATAGTTGATTTAGATGGGAGTGGTCCACTCGAACCTACATATGTACATTGTGAAATGGGTGAGCTACATGATGATAATGAATATGGTGAAACAGTTATAGAACATAATTTTCAAGCTAATACCACAATACGAAAGAATAATTATGCTGATAGACAGTATCATTTATTATACAGGTTAGTTTTGTATTGGATCATTTATTATACTGGATAGTTTTATACTGGATCATTTATTATACTGTATAGTTTTATGTTGGATTATTTAATATACAGGTTAGTTTTATACTGGATCATGACTCATATACATGTTAGTTTTATACTGGATTATTTAATATACAGATTACTTTACAGGTTTATTAGCAGTGGGATTAAAATTTTAACTACATTATTGTATTTGTATTTATAACAATAACATTGACTGTTTTATTCAAAAATGATCTTGTTGTCTTGAGGAAATATTAGACCCTTTTCTCTCTCATAGTTCCTAATCAGTCACGCCTGGTGGAAGTTGACGTTAATCTGCAGAAATGAGCGAACCATAGACAATTTGTTAATTAATCTATCTGGTTATATAATATTGATTTATTTTATTTCAGAGGTATGTCAACAGGTCAGTTATCAGCACTAACAACAGATTCTGCTGCTTGTAAACAACAAGTTCAATATTATTGTTATCAATCTCCACTTCGGTAGGTATATTACAATCGATTTTTTTACTTTTTCTGCCCCTTGCATTGGTTAACGCGTGGTATCACTAGCTAGACTGGATAGGAAGTATCTAACTACTCAGATAAAATTACAGACTGAAAAATCGACTACTTTATATGTTAATAATATTATGATATAGACACTCTTTAAACACATGATTTGATAATTTTGTGTGCATGAAACTACAAAATTTGTTGGTTGCCCAAGTCACAATTTTTCGGTGTAAATTGGGGAACTGTGGATGTTAAAATTCTTATATGTTATTATGGAATACCAACATGTTACAGTGTCAATCAGAAAACGGTTGACTGTATAATGTAAATTAATTAACTGGTAAGATAGTCTGTGATGTGTCAAAGAGTAATACAAATAAGTTGTCTTTGATTAAAGGTTTCAGTTAAGTGATAAGTGTTGTTAATAAAGCCTATCCCAAGTCATTATTTACTCATGTTAATTAATCCAAGCAAGCAAATTAGTGATTATTTGGCATTTTGTTTTCTGTTTGAAATAAAGTGAAATTATCAAATTGGATGACAGTGTTTTTGCTTAGAAAATTAAATATTTTGATGGTTGAAATTCATCTATACAATTACGGTGTCTCGATATGGCTTGTATAAATATAATTAATATGAATTATTCTGTATCTACTCAATATGCTGTCAGCAGAAACTCTTTCAAAACCAAGACATCAAATTTAATGTCCACTACTTTAAAAGAGAAATAAACTTGATCTTGATAATGGTTTTCAAAACTAGGATTTTGAAAAGTATCATATTATATATTAAACATAGATATATTCCTGAGAAATAAAATTGTTACAAATTATGATCTATTTTGGCACAAAAAAATTGAATCCCACTGACTGAATAATCACCCTTCCACAAACATATTCCTTAACATAAGTATGGACACATCCGTACTTTCATGCCCAGTAAAGAAGGCTTCACTCTCGTCATGCCTTTCATCAATGAATTGACTAAGATTCACTGCAAAATTAGTTTGAAACATTTAATGGTTTGAAAATTTTAACGTCCATAATTAGTCAAGTTCAAAAACATAGTTTGAGTGGAATATGTAGTTGTTGTTGAAATAGTTGTATATTATATTTAGACTAGGAAAGAGGACATGGTTTAAAGCAGCTAATGGAGAGATAGTAGATTATATAGGATCAGACAGAGCTGGTTTCTGTGACTGTAATCAACAAGATATGTGTCAAGGTGAAAGATGTTACTGTGATCATGGTAGGTATTTTACGACTACTGTACTTTAAGTTTTTGGCAAAATCTGGATTTCGAAGTGTGTTTTTACTGGACATTGTTAATTAAGTGATTTATTATACAAAACTTATATTACGCTGTCTGTGTACAATTAGCTCTATTTGAGAAAAGATAAAAAACTAGTTGACTTACATTTTTATACGCCCACATTTTCATGTGGACGTATTATGTCGTCGCCCCTGTCCGTCCGGACGTCCGTCCGTCCACAATTTGTTTGTGGACTCTCTACAGGTCACAATTCTTATCCGATTTTGACGAAACTTGAAATATAGGTTTATCCCCAAAAGATCTCGGTTCCTTTCGATATTGGCATGTATCGGATCAAAACTTCATGGATTATGGCCCCTGATTGTACGAAAAATCACGTTTTTAGCTTGTGGACCCTATAGAGGTCACAATTTTGAACCGATTTTGATGAAACTTGACATGCATGTTTGTAACTCAAAGATCTTGGTTCCTTTCGATATTTGCGGCTATCGGAATGTAATTTCCTGAATTATGGCCCCTGATTGTCCGAAAAATCACCCTTTTTAGCTTGTGGTCCCTCTGGAGGTCACAATTATTATTCGATTTAAAAAACCGTTTGATTATATCACCGTTACACCCTATGGCAGGTTGAGTTCGAATTTCGGGAAAATCGGACGAAAATTGCCATACAAAATGGCCGCCGTTAGTACGCGAATACTGTTAAAAAATGGTATATCAAGGTTGTGGACCCTGTGGAGGTCACAATTTTGATTCGATTTTGATGAAACTTGACATTCATGGTTATAACCCAAAGATCTCGCTTCCTTTCGATATTTGCGCATATCGGATCATAACTTCCTGAATTATGGCCCCTGATTATACGCAAAATCGCCTTTTTTTTAGCTTGGAGGTCACAATTATTATTCGATTTAAAAAAACGTTTGATTATATCACCGTTACACCCTAAGGAAGGTTGAGTTCGAATTTCGGGAAAATCGGACGAAAATTGCCATACAAAATGGCCGCCGTTTGTACGCGAATACTGTTAAAAAATGGTATATCAAGGTTGTGGACCCTGTGGAGGTCACAATTTTGAGTCGATTGTGATGAAACTTGAAATTCAAGGTTATAACCCAAAGATCTTGCTTCTTTTCGATATTTGCGCATATCGGATCGTAACTTCCTGAATTATGGCCCCTGATTATACGCAAAATCGCCTTTTTTTTTAGCTTGGAGGTCACAATTATTATCCGATTTAAAAAAACGTTTGATTATATTACCGTTACACCGTAAGGAAGGTTGAGTTCGAATTTCGGGAAAATCAGACCAAAATTGCCATACAAAATGGCCACCGTTTGTACGTGAATACTGTTAAAAAATGGTATATCAAGGTTGTGGACCCTGTAAAGGTCACAATTTTAATTCGATTTTGATGAAACTTGAAATGCATGGTTATAACCCAAAGATCTTGGTTCCTTTCGGTATTTGCGCATATCGGATCGTAACTTCCTGAATTATTCGAATTTCGTGAAAATGGTACCAAAATTGCCGGACGAAATGGTCGCCGTTTGTACGCGAATAGTGTAAAGATATGGTATATCATGGTTGTTGACTCTGTACAGGTCACAATTCTTATCCGATTTTGACGAAAAGTCACATTTCTAGGTTGTGTACTGTCACACCAGAATCATTGTCGACTTCGAATTTCATGAATATCAGACTGGAACTGACCAACAAAATGGCTGCTCCCAATACAGTATGAAATACAGGACTTAATGATGTAGGAAAAATCACTTTCCGTATTGTTTATTCTCTATCCATCTCTCGAAAATGTGGGCGTATCCTGCCTGGCAGTGCCAGCCTATCTTTACTCCTATATTGACAATTTTAGTTTCAAAAAGTGTATGTGATAAAATCGTGGGTAATGACGGTATAATGTACAGTATAGACAGAATGATATAAGCAAAAAAGTACAATGTGGAATTAGATAAATCAATAATATACCTACAGTTATAAAAATAGGTTCTGTATGAATATAGGGAAGTATTACTGATGCAGTTTTTCACACAGTTCCGTACACCAGGAACACAATCAAACTAGGTATCTGATTAAAATGTGACACCAATAAGCTTTCATTAATAACGTCTCAAGAAATAATTGGTACAGATAGCAAATTGACCGCATGAGGTATATTATGATGAACATCAGTGACGTCAAACATTTGAATGATATAATAATTTATTATTATACTTTATATAGGAAAAGATGTATGGAAGCATGATAAAGGATTTAATACAATAAAGAAACAATTACCATTGACAGAAGTTACGGTACTACAGAACACCCAGGGGGAAGGAAAATTATCCATAGGACCATTAAAATGCTGGGGAAGTGGTAATTATCTCCTTTCTATTATTCACATCATCAAGTATGATAAAGAAAGGTGTCCTTGGCATTCATCAAACTTTCAGCTTTGATAAAGCATTGTGATAATATTGTCATTATTGCTGTACAGTTCTAGTCATTTGGAAAGCTTACTAAAGTTGAATTTCAGAAATAGCTGCTGTCAGATTGCACCTTTGCTACTCAAGCCATTATTATGTAATACATGGTCATACACCATCAATAAAGTCACACTTTCCTTGATAAGACCATCGACTGTTGATGCCAGCGGTTAACACTAGATGGTTTTTATATGGTTCTGTGTAGGACAAAATAAAAAGGTCAAAAGTTCTGGGATAAATATATGTTGTTTGTTTAGTAGTATTTATTAATGATAAATTCATACAGAGACTAGAATATAAATAACATACATATAGTTATTCTCCGCTCATCAAAGGACTCCTTGCTAGCACAGATAGCAACAGAAGGATATAGGCTAGCTAGCGAGAGGGGAGGATTCCAGTTTCCCTGGGACTTCTTTCTACAAAATCAAATATGTCACAACTTATAAAAACTCAAGAATTGTAACTCTTACCCCCAAATTATCACAATACTACTGGGCTAAAAGATCTCCTCGTAGGCTTCCTGTAGCATATATATATAATTGTTTATTAGGATGAAAATCTGCTTTGAATAATACTAGACAGTCACTTCTAACAATTATCTTATTTCAACTTATATGAATGTATACAGGATGATGTGTACTTTATATATAAGTTATATATTTACTTTATTTCAGTACATGTACCGCTAGATAAATCTATAACATTTATAAAAAGTTCAAGTTATATTATGTTACATTCCTGGAAGAAAGGTGATTTACGTATTAATATTAAAACAGATCAGACTGATGCCTTGATACTTTATCAAACACCTGGAAAAGGGAATAGTAACAGTTTCTACGTTAAAATAATATCAGGTTAGTTTATATAAAGTTATAATAATTAGTTTTAAATAATACCCCTATGGACACATTACAGTGGACTTTTTATAAGGTGGGTGTTGATATTGTTCACCACAATGAATAATGACATGACAATAATGATTGGAAAATTTCAATGTCTTGGGGATGAATTAATTAACCTAACATTTTAAAGTTTCACTATGGGTTTAAAAAAGTTGATTGCATGCAACTGACAACTAGGCTTGAAATGGAAGTTGCTCTCTCTCTCTCTCTCTCTCTCTCTCTCTCTGATCAGATTGATATTTTCACTATACCAAAAGTAATTTATGATTTTCCTTTTTTTTTTCTTCAGCTAATGAAGTACAGTTTCGATTTAAACTTGGTGGAAAGATTATCTTAGAGACATTATATACACCAAAACCATTAGATGTAGGAGACTGGCATACTATAATAGTTGAACATGATAAATACAATTTACGATTAGCTGTAGACCAGAAACGTCTTCTCTTTAATCTTAAATCACATATTACACAACTCATTGATTTCTCGGATGGAATATTATATATTGGTGGACTACCAGATGGGTATAGCATTATTTTATTGATTTTGTGCATATATCAAATTGATATTGGATAATTTGTTTTCATACTTAGTTTGCTTCTGAACTGTTGGGTTTTTTTTTTGGCTGTTTCCACAATGAGTGGTTTTCAACTTTCTTGTTTTATAAACATTCAATAGGATACATACAGCAAGGGCCGTAGCATCACATTTGACATCAAAATTAAGCATTTGTAAAGCCGTATACAGTTTAGAATATCTATCATTTGTCATCCCAGGGCTGTTTTAAATAAATTTGTTTGGGGGTGGGGTGTGAATGGTTTAATGCATGAGATTTAGATGATAAGGTCTATCATTGAGTCAAGTGGTGTGATTATGATGCCCTGCTTATACACAGGGGTAGGGTCGTCTGTTCATGCTCATATGGTTTCGCTGTGTCCTCCAGTTTCCTTCCACTGACCCCTACCTGCCAACCATATGTTAGTTCTGAAATGACTCCATTTATGTTGAGTGGATGTAAAAACCGATTTCTCTCTCCTTATCTTTAAATAAAATCCGGATTCACTAGTTAAAGTAACTTTTATAAGAAATCATAAACATATGGTCAAGATTGCATTTTTTTAGAACGTTGATCCTAAATAGCTATGTCGTTTGTAAGTGATTTTAATTAATATATAATTTTTACCTTTACAGAATAGCATCTGAGTTAGGTGAAACTAGTCCAGGTTTAACTGGTTGTGTTAGGGGTTTTGTGTATAATAATAAAGTTAAAGATTTAACCCGTCTGATAGATAGTTCTATGACTGGAGTAACGTCTGATTGTATGTCATCTTGTTGGCCTAATCCATGTCGGAATGGTGGAGTCTGTGAGGAAAGATGGGGGTCGTATAATTGTGTCTGTGCCAATAAATGGGTTCATTATGGTGAAAACTGTGAAAGAGGTAACTATTATTTCTGTGGATTTTCAAAATTTAAAAAAAAAACAAATAGCCAATTACTGAATTTTGTACTAAATCTTTACATATGTGTTTTGATATATATGGAAAAATCACAAAACATATCCTTTTATTGTCTTATGTCTTATCGTGAATGATTTGTTCTTTGTTTTGTAGATATCAATTTAGATGCTGTGACATTTTCTGGTGAAGAAACAGGATATCTGAGATTAGATATGACAGAATATCCACAAGTTTTAGATCAAACTATTATATTTAGTTTCCGTACATTTCAACAAGATGCTCTGCTACTCTACGCTCATGATCATATGAATAATTTTATACAAGTTGAACTACAGCAAGGTACAACCATAACTGTTAGTTATAATAACTTTAACCAAGTCATTAGAGAAAACATCAGATTTGATGGTCGACGACGGGAAGGTAAGCTCAGTTTGCTTCTTTAATGTATTTAATAAAAAAGAGGCAGGGTGGATTGAGGACATGGATAATACAATGTTAAAATTTATACTCTAGCTAATGATAATCCATTATAATTGTGTTATGGTAGTCCCATGGTCACTTTGCTTCTCGTGAAGCAGTAATATTTTACCACGTTCTATCCAAGCACAGTAATTGATGGAACGCCAGATCCCACAGGAATTGATCAAATTAGATATTAATGACTTGAGTGAATCCGAAGCAAAAATTTTATCATATGATCCATATAATATCATGACATCCAACTACTTTGTTTTTCGTGTCTTAAATTTAACAAAATTTGAGCTCCATTATACAAAATAGATTGAGTGAGATACCATTTGAATAAAGTCTTATTTTGCATTTGATGGAGTAGTTTCGATTCCATGGTTGTATGTGACAAGGAGTAGGGTCGCCTGTCCAACCTGGTAGGTTTTCTCCGCGTCCTCAGGTTTCCTCAAACTGCTAAAAACCCCTCCATGCAAACGTATCATAGAAATAAAATTGAACCCTATCTTAGTCCCAAAAGGACCTAGTTTGTGTCGAGTTGACCTTAAACCCCATTTCTCTCTCTCTCTCTCTCTCTCTCTCTCTCTCTCTCCCTCATTACATACCTTGTATCAGATCATCACAACTGTCTTCTGTTGAATCTCTGTGATTAAATATATGAATTATTAACTTACAGACAGATTAAATGATGGTAAATGGAAACAAGTTATAGCTCAGATAGTAGATGGAAATACTAATCTTATAGTAGAAGATAAATCTACTCTTATATATTTCAAACGAATAAAATTACAGAAATATTCTACAATTCCTTATAAACAAAGTCCAGTACCAGGTTTGTGAGAATTTATCTTTTAAATGATACTTCATATTTCTGGAAATTTATGCTTAGGGAAGTCCATTATACTGGTAGTCTGATTTTTTTAACAAGGCAAAACTTAGTTTTATTTAACAAATTATTTTATTTGTATCGTAGACTTTCATTTCATTGGCTAACACAATATACTTACCAGCCAATCAGTGGTTTTAGGGTTGCCTGGATGGTGTGTATATTTTTCAAACTGAAGGTCGCGTGTGTGAATCTCTGCAGAAGTTATACCTGCCACACTATTTCTATTAATTCTATTTAGGTTTAATTAGAAATGATTAATTTTCTTTTAGAATCTGTATTTTTACATCGTCCACCAGAACAGCCAGATCCATTTGTTCATCTGTATATTGGTGGTGTACCAAAGCGGGCAACAACTCTTCCAACTATTAAAGGTTGTATGAGAGGGTTAAAGATAGGAGATCGTATAGTCAGTCTTAAAGATAAAGCACTGTTAGATAAATCAGGTAGATAAAAACTTTTAAATCAATAAAATTTTAATCATATTCATTTATAAATCTTAAGGGCATCCATTTAATACAAAACTTTATCGTCATGGCATAAGCGTATTGAAAATCTACTACAAAACTACTATTACAGCTATTTATTGCATGACTAAACTAGATCATAAGATCTATTATATTTGCATGTCAAGGGTTCTGTACCAGGTTTGTACCTGATCATGGAGTCAAGGGTTTTGTACCAGGTTTATACCTGATCAAGGAGTCAAGGGTTTTGTTACAACATTGCCTTATTAATTTCATGGGATTCCTTTGGGTCTTTCGTTTCCCACTTCTAAAGACAGCAAATTATTAGAATAAGAATATACATTGTGTTACTTTCTAAATGAGTCAGTTACCATTGAGGTGGGTGTTAAACATAGCTTTTTCCTTTTTCTCTCTAAAACTTCAAATCAAGCAATCTCCGACATGAATTTGCAAAAGAATATCTATGATTAAATCAGCTTCAGTTTTATTTTATCTGTATAAACATTTGTTATTATAATAGGTGAATTAACACCAGCCTGTGAAACTGGTTGTATAAAGGATAGATGTTTAAATGGTGGATATTGTACTGAAGAATGGAAGTCAGGACAATATACATGTGATTGTGGTGAAACAGATTATTCTGGTCAACAATGTCAAATAGGTAAATATATATTTCATGTTTCTATAACTAGCATATAGTGTTGAACAGGTAAAGAGTTCACTCATGCAAATGTCTAAACCTAACATGTAGGTGTATTTCCATGGGTCAGTCTATTTTGGTAAATTAAATTGGCTTATTAGCATGATAGAGGCCGTTTTATAACAGATTTGCATCAAATTTGCTGTGAACCATTTGGGTCATTAGGACAAACACTATTGAATTTCAGCATTTTTGTGCACTTCTTTTCCAGAGTTACACACTTTGACTAAACCCATTTCATTTCATTTCTGCCAGACCATTTATACCTGTACTAGTAATGACCGGCAGATAAGGCCATTTGGAATCAAAATTAAATTTTTTACAGATAGCCTTAATTTAGCTACCAATTAATAAATTATTTTTCAGAACCTTCGGCTAAGTTTGATGGAGATGGTGTCTTAGAACATAAGTTTTTATTGCCATCAACTAGTCAGAGAAGTTTATCAGAACAATTATCTTTTATGTTCACAACTAATGGTACTAAAGCTAAATCAGAAGATGGTGATATACTTCAAATGGCTATGATATATGTCAGAAGTTCTAAGTAAGTCAACAAACCCTTTTTTTATATTTCAACATTTTATGTGGGATTATTGTCCTTGATTCTATTCATTTACCTGTCTGTTCTATATATACGCTACAGATCAGTTTTAAAAAAATCTGGTATTTTGTGTCTGGTCGTAGGTAGGATCTCCCTGAAATCATTGAAACACTATGAGGAGAAACCGATTTGGAGACTCTAGAACACCTTATATCACTCTTTACATGGCTAACATATTTGATGATTAGAAAGGACAGTGTGTAAAATGGAGGAATATTGATTGTGTTCTTTTGGATTCTAAGTATTAAATCTATAAATAGTTCTTGTTCAATTTATTTGCTAGTTGATATAAGTTGTGATATTTATTGCAGGAATAAAGATTATATTTTAGCTAAAATGGACTATGATGGATCAGTTATTATAGAAACTAAACAAGAAATTGGTATATGTAAGTAAAACTTTAATTTACCGGAGCAAGAACATGTGGCTTGTTATCTATGCAAGTCATGGTTTGGATCTCACTCTTGTACCTTACAAAGAGTAAGGTTTTCTGTCTAACTGTATGAATTTTCCTTGAACACTCTGTTTTCCTTCAACATAAAGAAAAGAAAATTTGGGGGTTTATTACCTTTCTTTCTGCACCAAGAAGCCTAATGCACTTGTACATAATGCCATGCAAGGTGTATGTAGGAAATTTGTTGTCAATACATTGGTCAGAATTTGTTTTGTGTCAGAACTCTGCCTGTCAAATTGACAACGGGAAGCCAGGTTGCAAAATCTCAAGAAAATTTCTCTGCCCAAACCTGGTTAGTTGCCCAGCACATACTCACCCCACCCACTTAAGACCCAGTTAATTATTAAAATAAAAATGACGTAATTAGAGTGAAGTGAATCATCAGTGACCATATACTCTTGTTTCGAACTAACACTTCCTGTGGTCTATAAGAAAAAGGAGAATTTCTGTTAATTCTCCTCAATATTCAAATTTGTCTTAAAGATGTGTATTTCTTTTAGATCGAATGAAAGTTCCTCAGAACTTTGCAAATGGTAAACCTCATGAGTTAAAATATAGAAGAGATGGTACTGATATGTATGTTACTGTAAGTTGTTCTTAATATTCACACTAGATTCCGATTTTTAATTTACTTGTAAAAAGATTTGGTCAAATGTTAAGTAATCAACCATTTTTGTGAGAATGTGCAGAATATGGTATAGCAAGTTGTATTGTTTTGTTTTGTAATTTTTTAAGATTTTTCCTGTCATGTATATTTTGATATGTTTATATGTAAATCATACAGGTTACCCCATATACTGATAAAGGATTACCTATTGTAAGTAATAAATATATATCAAAACATCACCAAATACCATCACGCCCATCCATATCTCTTGTACTATCTTTAAATGTTTCTTTTATAACATTCACTATAAATTATTATATCTTCTTTTATACATAACACAGATGGTACAATGAATACTGCCTGGCTTATTCTTATTATTACTCACTACAAAGCTTATTATGGTGGTTTAGAATATCTAGATTGGTTTAATCAGGTGTCTGAATATTGAGAAAATTCATGAATCATTATGTAAAGAAATACGTCCTTTTCCAAAACTGGGGATTTAGCAATCATCTTTTTGAAAGAACCTTGTGCTTTTTCTGTGTGAGCCATAGTGAGAAAGCTGATATCATGGTCTGGACTATATTACAGAATTGAAAGATGACTAGTCGCTTTAATCCTATTGTAATCAAGTCAGCATAGTCTCACAATTCATTAAGAGCTACACCATTCATTCATGCAATGTTGCTATTCTTGTTGTCCCTAACATTAGGTTAACCAAAATTTCAGAATGCACTCAAAATAAAAAAAAATTATTAACTAGGGTTTGTTGTCTAGGAAATATTTGTGTGTTGACTGAAGTGTTGTTAAATTTCTCTGATTCTAAAATTCACTTATTGCTACTACAATGTCTTCAACTCTTTTTTGCACAGTAAACCACCCAATCCTTATCCCCTCTCTTTTCTGATGTGAACTCCTTTACATGTGTTGTACCTATACATAATTTCAACGTGTGTCTGTTGAAAGATACTGTGTGTATGTGTTGTCATCACTTGGTGTGCTGTTGTTGATGTTGTTGGGTTCAATCAAATCTCTTGGTGAATTACTAGCTCATGTTTTCTCATTTAAGACAATAAATGACGTGTTTTGTATAGTAAACCTCTATTATTATTTAAACATACTCTAAAGCTGCTTTATTATATTAATCTGTATAATGCAAAAGGTGCCGGGATATTATTATTTATATATGATATACAAATGTATTATGTTTTCAGATTAAATATATATCAGTACATGTGTGAAAAATAATAAAAAATAGTTGCAAAGATTTTGTAACACACATCAGATGGTCCTACGTAATAGAATTGATACTGGTACTTTGAAGGATTATTGTGGATGACCATTATGTTTATCTATCTCGGCTAAGTTTGCTGATGATCAGTTTATGCTTAGGTTAAGCAGATGCTGATGCTGTATAAAAAGATAAATGTGCAATTAGTAATTAAGGTTTATCTCTGGCTTAAGGCAGGGGACATCAGCCTCACTGTTTGTTTGTAAAGAAATTGTTTTGAGATCTGGATGTCATCAAAACAGCACATGTTAAGATCCAACATATCAGTGGACACTTGCTATTATTTATAGATCTCGTAGCAATTTTCTAAATACATTGTTGCTAATCATTTATTACAGTTTCTAGTGTGGATGGCTCTTGGTTAGTTATACGTATGTATATAAAGATCTCTAGTAAAATATCAACAGAAAATAATGAAGTGAATAATAATATATTTGTATATATTTACAGTTAGATGGTATACAAGAAGCTACAATGAATTATCCAGCGTTTGATTTAGATGAGATTGATATGATATATGTTGGTGGTGTTATAGGAGAAAATGATGATTTATATAATCTAGTTAACTTTACAGGATGTATCTCTAGTAAGTTAATTATATATTATTACATCACAAGATCTTTTGATTCACTAACCAGGAATTCATAGATTTGATCAAAGTGTTGGGCGAAAATGTTCCTCGAGATGCTTTAGTCTGGTTTCCTACGTCATTGATGCAGGATAGAGGACCTGGTAACAAAATATTTTTACTCCCTCAAATGGACATCTATACTCACAAAAGATTAACAGTATGCAGATATGCCTTTATCTAGGCAAAACTTCCATTATTCACTGCAGACTGTGAAACTATATGCAAAATTCTTATTGTGAAGTTAGTTTGAAAATGGTAAGTGTATATGAGATAGTTGTATGGATATTTCAGATGTAGTGTATGTACCATCTAAGACATCATTAGAACGGATTAGAACATTGAAAGATTTATATAATGGTGGAGCTGATATTACAAGTTGGGGCAAAAATATTACATCTTGTTCTGCGAAACAGTTAACCGCTAGCAGGATACAAAATACACCCAAAACAACTGATAATGAATTTAATGATTATGAGGTAAATATACTTTTTGAAAAGTTTTCTTGCATCTGATATCCATTATAACTTTGTAGTTAGGCTGAGGGAATCTAATAGTAAATGATTCCAGGTTTTTTTTTCCTCTTCATTTTGGAGATAGAGCAGGGTTCTAGTACTATTGAAATACGGTTGACTCACTTACTCACTCTCCGTCCATCACACCTATTGGTCGTAGTATTGAACACAATAATGTTATTGAGGTAGAATGTTTATGGATGCTTTGGAATGTGATCTTTGATTTTAATTTAAGAATGATGATACCCTGTTTAAATTTAATGGTAAGCAAACTCTGTTCAGGTCCAGCGGAGTGATAATAAGCAGTTTGAAAGATTGTAAAAAAAACACAAATGTGAAAGTAATCGATTTTAGGATAAGGGGCTGGGGGACATCAGCCTCACTGTTGGCTTGTTCTCTTTTTTACTTGCTCAATTTGGCTTGAATTTGATACAAACTATCAAAAATTGAGAGATGTATGAGAATTGATGAATGAGGAATTTTATTTATTTAATTAACTGACAAAGTTTATATCATTTGTAAAGAATATTGAATTTATGGTTAAATCAGATGCCTTATTATTACTTAATTTGTTGCACTGTTTGGTTACATATGATCCAATATGATGATGCAAACTTTAAAACATGTCCCTGCAACATACAAGATCACATCAAGCAGCATTGTTATGATGATAAAGAATGATTTGATATATTTTCAGATGGTAACAATGCCAGCATGGAATGCGAAATCAGCGGAGGCTGTTATAATAGGTTTACCTGTAGTACCTGTTGTTATAACAACCACACCATCTCTAGTCATACCAACCAATAATACACTTACATTAATACATAGTAATACTGTTGATAGTCTTACAATAGGTATGTCAAACAATATTTTTTATTCTTTTGTTCATCCATCATTTTTTTTTTTAAACTAATTGGCCCAATAGATCCGATGTACCATATATGTTGTGTGAGTAAAATCAGGAATCAAATATAACAATCTGATTAAAACACAGACCCTATTTCGATTCGTTTTTTTTTTTAGTTCAAAATTTTGTTTTACTACATTTGAATCTGGACAAGTTATTATCATTGACGTGTTCTGGATGATTTGAGGGATCAGCCATTGAAATGATCTATTTCGGCGAGTTCTTGGCCTTTTGATGCACAAAACTGTGGGTAAACCACTGAAAACGTCAATGCTGATTGATTAATCAATGCCGGATGTCATAAGGTCAGATCTACTTGCAGTGTAGGCCATCGATAGTATAAAAAAAATTAAACGAAATATAGGTCTGTATTCTAATCAGACTGCAAATACAAGTATGAAGAACATGTAATAATTGCTCGGTAATAGATATACAGGTATATGTTGTGTGAGGTAAAATCACATATTAAATATAACATAGTGATTAGGTTTTCTTCAATTATCACTGTTCAAATGATTGGAAGAATTCATTTCATTATAACTATCAATCAAATACCTCAAAACAATAAAATTAATCTTTCTTTCTTTGATCTGTGTTTGTTGTTTTAATATAGTATTAATGGAATATATTTTTAGATTTTTATATTAGATAATGTTGTATATATTTTGTTTTATTTTAGTGATTGCAGTATCTATTATAGCATCTTCACTAATCCTAGCCATAATAATAGCTTTTCTACTCATCCGACGTCGTAAAAGAAAGAGAGAATATGATGTTAAAGAGAAAATGTTTGATGCAGATTTTGATGTTAAAGTACCATTAAATCATGTTGATCCACCAATACCTGCCGATCATCTAGCCAAATTAGATGAGTTTAGTATGGTGTCAGCTACATTAGGTCCGAGAAGTAAGACCACCTTTAATTTGTATACACTAATATCAAAGGCCAAGACATAATATCTAACCAGAAGTTCCTGATTTAGCCTTCTTAACTACTATTTAGAAGAAATGAATTTAGTATCGTATCAGCTACCTTTGATTTGTATACAATATATCAATTTAAAATACAGATGTGACGTCACCCTTTGATGTTGACGTATTATTATTTCAAGCAATGGTACGGGCAATGTGCCAAACATACATGATTTATACTAGTTAAATTTTGAACCTGTGTGACATATTTAATTGCAAACCATGTGCAAGTGTCTGTATTTTAAGTTGTTTATTGGTCTCGAGCTTAGGACATTGCGTAATCTCGAACATTAGACCACACATATTACACTGTTAGTATTATCTCAAAAGCAAATTAGGGATTACAACCCAGCTAGAGGTGTAGATCCAATTAACAGTGGAATTGGAGTTGATGTTTTTTACTTCTTGTTAATTTCAGTGAGAAATCATGTTTCAGCTGACCAGGTTAATAGAAATAGTCATGGTAGTTTTGTAAGTATTTAAAAATATTTCTGTTATGGGATTATTTATGCTCTCCTTAAGTATTACAACATTTTTAGAATCCCCTTAGTTTGGATGGGTTCAATCATAAAAAAAAATAGCTCATATTCATATTTGTGCTTAGAGGAAAATGCTAAATAGAGCAACAGCCTTAATGAGCTTATTCTTGTTTCAGATTTATTGGGTGGGGGGGGGGGGGGTTAAAGTACCTACCTCATAGCTTTTGTTTTGTTTTATTTAGCCAATGATAGATGATGAAACAGCATTTAATAATACGATTTACAACAAGCGTAAAAATCGTCCAGCTTCATCAATATCAGAAGTTTTAGAAGAGTTGGAGAGAAGACAAAAAACAAAAGGTAAAAACTCAGATGTAATGTTATGAATGAACTAGAATAAAAGATTTATAGGTCCATTTAGATTCTACCAACAGTTTGTTATAATTATTGTTCACAACTCCACTTGATAATCATGATGGTAATTCAGATTGTGTTGTCAAATTAGTCGAGTTGTGACCAGAGATTATGGCTGATATTGACATCTTTACCTTGTAGTTAATAGCAACCAGACTCTATTTGATGTCAAATGGCATCGTTTGATTGCAAAGAATCCAAATTTCGACTCCTTTCAATTTGCAAATCCAACTTTGATTTCTTAGAACACAGATATGTCCTTTATTGAGTGCCATTTTGAATTGAAATAATCCACTTCAGCAGTCGATTCACTGGTTCATACATCTGAAATTGGATTTGAATATCTGTACTAGGAAACAAACAAATTGGATTCTAAATTTGGAAAGAAGGTAGATTTATGATTCACAGCAGTCAAGCGAGCCTTATTCTCTCTTACTATTATTGTTTGTAGCACACCCTGTCCATATATTCTGTATGTAAATACTTCCCTCCTATTGAAGTACAGTTCCATATTGGAATTGCCATATTTCCTGTTTATACTATATTGCACTCTCTACCAGCATGTCCTTGACACTTTATTTATTGTTTGATGATGAAAATGCTGGAACGCTAAACTATATTATAATATATAATATTCATTTGGAAAATTAAAAAGAAACAATGTTTGGTTTTGATGGCAATTCAAACTGAGTTTTGAATTTCTGTGCAAGAATTACAATACAGATTGCAGAGATTTTCCTTTTAAAATTTACAACTGAAAACTAGTGAAAAGGAATTAATTTTGGCTGTACGAGATTTTCAATTGAAGAAAATCACATGTGAAGAAAATTTTGTATCAAAAAGGATTTGTTATAAATCTCTGCACTTTTATTTCAGAGGAAGTTAAAAATGAAAGCGAGGATGTTTGTAAAACAGATATAGATTTAAATCGGGCACATGGGGAGGGGGAATTAGAATGGGATCCGCAAGTAGATAAAGCACCTTTAACTTATGTAAGTTAAACAGATGGACAACTCTACTTTATTTGACATTTTATAAGAACTTTTGTATTAGAGATTGGCAATGATTAGACTTTAATATAAATATTACACACTGTAAAGTTTTGTGAATCTCAACCATTTAATTTTGATCTTATTTGATTTACAGTATCAGTGATATTTAATTGTGTGCTTACTGCATGAGAAATGCATATAATAGAATGCATGAACTATAATATTATATATTATTGTCCCCCACTCTTCAGTGAAATCAGGGGGCAAAAGTTGAATTCATGGGTTGGGGGAACACAACTATCTTATTAATCAAAATTTAATACATTCACTCCATATTTCATGCATTAATTAGTTTTTACACTATTCTGCTTCATCCATCATGTGTTGCTTAATTCATCATTTTATCATCATTTATTACACCTTGCATGCCACCTATTTCTCACCCTATTTCCACCCTACTTAGCATCGTGGCATTGTATTATTTCTTCTAGGGTGAAATTACTTTTTTCGACACCCCTCTTTTGTTGAGTATCCCTGATAATCTGGAAGAATTAGAAATGTCGGCTAGTTCATCAATAGTCAGTTTAGAGGTTTGTATTTCTGCTTCGTGTCAAGTGCTCAGATTTATTATTTTCCTTTATTTTATTGGCTTAACTTTTCTTTTCTTTTTTATAAATTTTAGTTTAAACAATATTTTATTCATTTGAAAAGGATTGAACAACAGGCAAGGCCTATATAAGTTCTTTCATTTTATAACTGAACCTGATAAAGAATAAGTTTGCATTATTTTGCAACCAACAGATGGTTCAATTTTATTTCAATAATTTGCTTGCTTGTAGGTGACTTTAGCAGTGGGGGGAAATGGCCAGGACCTGAAAAAAAAACACAAGGTTGGACAGACAACCCTCTTCCTTGTCACATACAAGCGGGGAGTCGAAACCACGCCACCTGACTCAATGACAGGCCTTGTGATTAAACACACATACTATAAATCATTTTGGACCCCCGCCCCCAAATGTTCTAGGAATTTGTACCTCTGGTTATCTAACATCTTCTTTGTTTCCAATGATTTTCTACCTGCCTCCATATTTATTAGGTGATGGGACTATTTACTGCAGTTTTTAACTAGGGTAGAAAACTATTCTAACAATAATCTTTTAGAGGCATTTAGTAACTAAATATTTGAGTAATCAACTATAACACAGTTTATTTAGGCAATGTTGTGAAGAGTATTCTCTCAACAGCTATCCAGATAATGGTGAAAAAATAATCGTTGAAAAGTCTCATAAATATATTAGTAGCTGGATAACCACTAAAACAAATCGTATATGTATAATAGTTTGAATATTTTCTAATATTGTTATAGTTATTGTGGAAATTAAATCAAGCACTAAAGCACACTCTGTTATAACAAATTAATTCCATAACATTTTTCATCGATTACACTAATAGTAATAGACTAACAGTCACAAAGGAATCTCAGGGTATGGTACTAAACTTTTAAAATTGTTCATATGAAGGTCATCCACCACAGTTATACAGCCAATGTTCCATTAATAAAATTATGTATTTCATTTTAATCTGTAGAAAAAGGAGGAAGATCTGGCAACAGAAGATTCCGGAAATCCAAACAGTAATGGCGAATATAATGGTGATAGTGGATATGAGGCTGAGTCACGTCCAGAAGGAATGGAAGATGAGGCTACTCCAGATACGACCATAGACGATTCTCCGCAAAAAATGTACATGTACGATATATCTGGAGTAGATTTACAACCTTCACCTAATCTCTCCGTTCATCAAAAACTTCTACCAGCCGAGCCTAATGTGTAAAAATATTGTATAAATGGAGAAGAAATATTTCTTTCATCTGTCTTCAATTCAAAGGTGTTTTATGATCAGATGATATGTAGAATTACATCTGTCAAATAGTTGAATTTCTTCCATTCTATTTATAGATCTGAGTTAATATATTGTTAATCAATAATATAGAAATTGCTCTATTCATTCATTTTAATTTGAAACATTGCTCTTGAATATTCATGGCAGGGTTGTTTTATTTTTCTTTGTTAATTAATCGTAGCTTTGTTTTTGTATTATATTGTGATTGAGCAGGGTTTCTAAATACAATCTTAAAGAAAACCTATAAATTATATATCATTATTTATGATGTACCTACATATTTATTATAGTGCTTTGTAAGGTGTAGCTATTACTGAACTATTGAAAATGTTTTTCATCAGTATTATTTGTTCATTGTGTCTTGTCTGTAAGCTCATCAATTTATTTTCCTCATTGATTTGTCATTTCATGATAATAATCATGGAAACCAATTTTGTCATATTATATTAAGGAAATGTTTAGAGATATATCTGAAATCTTGATATCTTTTTCTTCAGTATTACATCATGTACGCTTCTTGAATGTGTGATACAGTGATTTGTATCTGAGCTATTTTAGGAATTGTATGTTCATAGAAACCCTGCCCAATTAAATATTTTTATATTCAGATATAGAATTATATCTTTTATTGTTATTATTTATTTACAAATGTAAATATTTGTTTGTTTATCTTCAGTGCTGCCTGTTTATAATTTTTGACACTTCACTCTTTTATTATTTTAATACATTTTAAGATGAGTGCTACTCACAATTTCAAAATATAGAATAAAATTAAACTAAATGCATGTAAGTCGATAAACAGTCAACATTCCATAACAATTATGTTGTGAATTGTGATTTAATGTAAATGCAAGTCATAATTTTGCTAACTCATTCATGTACTGGTATGTAAGGTTCGGATTTGAATCAAAGCACATTTGTGATTTAATCTAAAAGTAGTCTTGGTCACCCAGAACCTCCTAGTCTGGGATCGTTGTCAATATTTGATGAAAAGTTCCAGCGCCCATGTGTAACTGGGATTTTGTTTTTTTATGTGGTTGATTTTACAGTATCTTTGTATCAAGTCAATTATATGAATGTGACAACGAATTCGGATTATTTAAAAAAAAAAAAATGATATACAGGGGTCTACTTCGTGTGGTAGGACTAGTTATTACCCCCCTTAGACTTTGTCTAAGATAATGTAAAAGACCGGATAATCTAGCCAATGACCTATTATTCTCAAATGGTGACAATGCATCCAGACTAATATTTGTAGAATATTTTTCTAGATGATATAAACTAATTTAAAAGTGACAAAGTGAGGCTAAATCTCGAATAACAAGTACTACAATCTGGTCAAACTTGAAACAATAAAATCATATTTCCATACATGAGTATATGTGTCAGAACGTTTTTTTGCTGGTTATGTGTGCTATTAGTACAAGTCTTTAACTGCAGTATATACTAGTCAAGTGCCTTCATTTCATTATCAGTCACTCTGGCTTTTCTTCGTAATCACTTAAATTTTCATTTGTTGACTGTATCTTGCCGAAAATTATCTTTAATGATAAAAAAAGTAATTTAAATATGTATATTCAATCAAGCAAAATTACTCTCTTTTTTTATTATTATTACGTCACCTTTTTGTCTTGGCACGCTGTGCCATATTTCATTGGAAAAACAGATTCATGGTTGAATCATCTATTTTTGATCTGTTCAATTATTTCAATAATTTAAAATGCCTTTACAAATAGAAATGGCAAAAGTCCCACATCATCAGAATATATTATTAATTATTCTCTTTCATGTTTCTTTAAACAGTACCTGTATAAAGGAAACCCAGAAAGTGAATATGAATACTTCATTATTTATTGTAAATAGACATCATTGTATAATAAGTTCATATTATCATGTGATTTGATGTTACTGTGTGTTAAGTTTGTATAAATACTGGTATTTCATCATCTCCACTTCACTTTACTTGACATGCTTTATGAATATGACATCTTGTAATTATATAATTAAATGTACCAGAATTAATCAACCTAATTGCATTAAAATTAAAACAGCAATCAAAAAACCTAGTTGTGTTTTTTTCCCTTAAATTTATTATGAACTTAAAATATTTTTTATTGGTTGATTTATATGAAATAAAATGTAAAAATATTTCTTGTAGTTTTGAAGTATTAATATCAAGGTGTATTTTCCCAGTAGAGGAGTTACAGTGAAATAAATTCATTATTCACTGATTTGATGTAGGTGCAGTGATTTAGTGGTTTCATATTATAGCATTTACATAATTGTAGGCAATCCCAGGCGCGGATCCAGAGGGGGGGTTTGGGGGGTCCAACCCCCCCCCCCCCCAGCTCAGCTACATAAAAAAAAATAAAGCCTTGCATCAATGAAATTACATCACACAGTGATCCTACATCAGAATAAAAATGATTTCTCTGTTTAAAAAGCTCAAATTGTATGTATGCCTATGTAATTTAGAGACGATGATGGCAGATTTCCGTAACAGAAACCTGGCAAACCCCCTCCTGCAAAAATTCCTGGATCCACACGCCTTATCATATCCAAGCATGGGACTGGAATCACAACCCTTCATTCTATGAAATAGTTTATGATCAGAATGCATGTGTTAGGCCAGTGTCAACCATCCCACTCCACCTTTAGTAATTAGAAGATAGTAGGGATGAAGGGATTTACATTATATTTGATTGTAGTGCATTCAATTTATGATTACATTACATTAGCTTTAAGGCATGTTTACAGTTGATGTTGTCACAATAGAGGCTATGATATTGATATTAATTGCTTATCACAGTGAAGTGAATAAGACACTTGATGAGCCAGGAAGCAGTTGCCACACTTGTATGTTCTCTGGTAATCACAAGGATTGACTACTGTTAGTAGAAACTTCTAGTGCCTATATTTAAAAAAAAAACGCAGCTGGAATTGCTACCAAAACATCAAAATACTCCTGTTATGAAATCCCTCCATTGGCTGCCAATAAATGAAAGAATCATCTACAAAATTCTGTCCTTGACTTATCAGTGTGTAAATAGATTAGCTCCAAAATACTTATCAGACTTTATACAAATACATGTTCCCTCGCATAGCAAGTTGTGTTGAGCATGATGGAAACTAAAATCAATCGGATACAGATCGTTCTCAGTTAATGCACCGAAACAGTGGAAACAACTACCAGAAATCATTGAAGCTCCTTTAACTCTTTCTTGTTTTAAATCAAGATTTAGAACCCATCTTTTTGAGAAATATTATAATGATTAATCAAATTAATTAACTGCATGTGCAGTGAGCATGCCTCTGTGCATGGTGTACTACCACTATATAAATGTACACAGTGGCGGATCCAGGATTTTTTTGAGGGGGGTGACAACTCCATGTTCTGTCTCACTGACCGCGGTTTACGGAGTTAATTTCTGCCGCTAGTAACATAGATGCTTATTGTGTGTCTGATAAGATGCGCACTGTGTGTTATATTACTATATACGACCATGCGTGCATGTCCCGGTGGAAGCATGTAGGACCCGGGATTCCTAAACACCGGTGGGGACGGGGGTGACCCCCCCCCCCCCGCCCCCCGGATCCGCCTCTGGTACATATTATTATTATTATTATAACATGCAGAGTTATGAAACTTTATTACTATAATTTTGGCTCCAATCTTGATTCATTTGAGATATTTAAACTGAGTAGGTTATTAAAGGGATGGAGTCTGTGGATTTTTAATGGTATTGGATGACTCATTCCTCAAGTTCATAAATTAGCTCCCTGTGCTATTTACAATTAAAGGGAAGTAATCATGCTGCTTGTGAAAACATGCCAAAGATGATTTTCACATCGTCCAGTAGACTGGCCCAGTCTCTTCTATTTATTTTACATTTCGATTTATATAAAAGTAGTAATTTTTAGTAAACCAATTTTCGTTTCCATTTGTATAAAAAAAAAATTTGAGTAAACCTGTAACCAGCACCAGAGACTGGACAATTTGCGAGCTTCACAATAAAATGGGCGTTGCTTATCCTGTTTTACGTTGTCTCCTTATTTGGAATGATTGACAGTTGTCAAGCAAGTCACGTGACACGAATTTGTAAATGTGATGTCTAAGATAAATTAAGTTCGATATTTACCTTCATGAATCATGCGTCTCGAATGGAGTGCAAAGCAGTCATGCTGAAACCGTCTGCGGGCTGATGTCACGTTTTTGTTTCCAGTCGCCATTCGGCTTCGTCCCGATACGTATGAACTGGCTTCGTTAAGTTGTTATAATGATGTCGTGTGTAATTATTTATGTTCATTCACCTCATCCCATTCGTTGTATCCGTTCATTCGACAGATATTGTCCGTCAACAAAATTCTTAGATCGTTAAAGTATCACTAAATAACAATAACTGTTATCCACAACAAACATCTCGCACCTACACCAGTTTGCCAGTGCAAATGCAGTAATCCCGTGCACGACGTCACACGACCTACATAATGCAGATTGACCTACTAGATGAGAATGAAGCTCTATTTGCCCAGTCTCTAGAGATAACGTTTTTTTTTTTCGTTTTTTTTTTTGTTGAGAGGACTGGCCAATTTTTGGTGTGTGGAGAAGACTGGTCACCAGTCTAATCGTCCAGTGGTGGTAGAAATTTCTCAAAATCATATACATTGAGCAAAACTGAGCGGAAAATCTTTATAAAACACTTTGCAACAAGTAAAATATTTTAATAAAAACCTCTATAAATGAAATAAACTGTATGAATCATACACCCTAGGAACATGGCTTTTGGATATCTTAGTAAGGCACTTTTATAGACTTGTAAAATTTATTCTATAAAAATAATTACAACATATATTTATAACATAAAAAATTATACCTTTAAATCAAACTGGAATGTAGTACATCTTGGAACATGTATATTATGGTAAAAAAAAGAAGTATCGGAAAAAGATATGCTTTATGTTACAAATTTTAATACATGTAAATGGTACAAAAAAAAAAGTTCGAGAAAATGATCTGCTTTATACAATTTGTAAAATACTGCCACAACAAAAAAATTTAAATCACAACCCTATTTTTGAAGCCACACCCCCATGAATATTCTCCCAAGTGTATTTACATAAATAAAGTAGACAGTAATAATAAGCATCTTTTCCCATTAATCCAAGTTGGCCTTGATGACAGCGATATGCATGAATTTTTACCCGATCGGGTTGCTTCATTTTCTGTGTATACATTGCGTAAATAATATGTTCATCAGTATTAGCTAACCCCTTATCTAATAAACTTTCCACACTCTTTTTATACACTTGAACAAAGCGTTTTATAGTACTGTTAGTGCCCAGTACCATACTACCTGACACCCAAACAGCACGATACATCATAACAAAATCCAAATCCAAATGAGGATCGTGAGGCCCCACTTGTGTAAAACCAACCTTTTCACGGTCAAATTTAGATGGTGGTATGAGTTTAAAGATCCCAGTCCCTGATTCATCAAGTTTACGAAAAGCAGTCACATCAACCCAAGCAAAATATGGCGTTTTAAAATAGTTCTCTTGAGTAACGTTCAGTAAAAATTCATATTTAGCATGGGTTAAACAAGAAAATTCAGCACTTGTGGTGTATGGATAATGTTTTGGATAAACAGACTGAGAATATATATCCTTAATTTGTCGAAAAAGTGAAAAAGCCCACAAATCTTTTCTTTTCACTTTAATTATTTTAGTATGTGTAGTTGGAATACAACTCCGCACTTTTTTAACATATTGGGCTGTCTCGTCATCTTCCACAAAAACAACCACAGGATTGGTCAGTTTACTAAAAGGCCGAACCCACTGTTTATATTTAAATGGAGAATGATAGTCTAATAATCCATTTCCTTTTTTAACTAAACCTAAATCAAAGAGTGAAGTAACAACTGTTATTTCATCAGGTTCATGTTTTACGGCAAATTTTGGTACCTTTTCATATCGACACCATGTTCCCTGAAAAATATTTTGGAGTGATTTGTAGTATATTGGAAAACTTAAATTAATCTGATAGGTTATACCACTCCTTTAGTATAGATCATGCAAAGGTGCAGCTAGGTCTGACAGACACAGATTCAATACAACTATTTTGACTGTGGAACATCACAGGGCTTCTTCCTTGCATAAATTAAAACATTGGATGAAACCTTTAGCCTGTATAGCATCTTTAAGGTATCAAAGGCCATAACTCTGCCGTTGGCAGTAATTAAGCCTTCACCGTCTCTTGACTTTATGACTGTTTAAATTTATAATTTAGACTATACTGTGTCTTCAAGCAGGGCAGACGAATACTATTGATGAGGGTGTATAATGTATGAATAGTTACTAATAATGATTTCAATCATTATCTATAAAAATAAGTAATTGTACAAATAAATGTGTTATATTTTGGGTTATAATAAACTATACTTACAACATAAGGATTCCCATACCAGATACCAATATTGAAAGTAACATGATCTGAAAAATTAATTATAACATGGCAAATGAAAAAAACTGAAATTAATCAAACATGGCTAAGGTATATGTTTGCAAAGATATGTTTCAATTATTTATAATCTTGGCACAGATGCACCAGCAGTAGAGTTGGTTACCGTACCAGATGAATCAAAACCGGGACATTTGTTACTCTGATCAGACAAAAACAAAAAAGAGCATGGATCACCTGAAGGGCGTGATGTAAATGAGCGCCCACAGAGTGGGATATACGGAGTGTCGAAGGTACAAAATTACAAGGAGCTGGGTTATGCATTTTCTGTCATTTTGCCACCACTGATCAATTTGGTTAGTTTTGACTTCAGTAATACAGGTAATTAATAAATTGATCACAAGAAACCAAATCAAATACAATACGAAATACTTACATATTAGGTAAACAAGTCCAGAAAATAGAAGTAAGACTGAAGCCAATATTATTCTACGTTGTGTGTACCTTTTACCATTATGTAGAAATGTTGTAACAATGTAGTTTGGTAAAAGGTTCTTCATTTCTTGTATCAAGTCATCACTTCCTCCCTAAAAAAATATTTTTTTTGTGGAATGGTTTTGACATAAACATAAAGGAACAAGTTAATGAAGATTTTGATGTTATAATTAGAGGCATTGGAGCTACATGGTGAGCTTTGCCTGTCTGCAAAACTTTTTTTCCCAATTGGTTGTAAATTGACTGCAGACCTACACCCGGGTGTCTAAATTTGGTTACATGCATAACTTTAGATCTTTCTACAAGTGAATTAGGGGTTGGCTTACTAACTGGAGCAGGAGGGGTCTCAAGTTCACACTCCCAATCATAGAACAGCTTCTAGCTTTAAAACCAAGCTACTTGGTGTAACAGGAATGAAATGTAATGAGAATCTAATCTTGTCATATTTTTCTGCTCCCAGGGAAGTGAAGATGGGTGCGCTATGAAGGAAAAGTTTCCTGGCAGAAATTGACAAGGGTTCTTATCTGCCCAAAAAAGGCATAAGGCCTACACAGGACCATCCAAACAGCTAGTCACTGTTCTTTGACAGGCCCTCTGTACTGTACTACTAACAAAGGAACTTTCCAGCACAGGGTAACATCGAATCTCCATCTATGATCTTGAGCCAGAGCCTTACTCACAGAAGGGGGGTTGGGATGACCTTGTGGTCTAGAGTGCCGCGCTTCGACCTCTAGCTGGCCGGTCACCTCTGGCTTGCAGCTATGGTTTCGAGCCCTGGTGTGAGCGTATGTGGCATGGAGATAGGGACGTCTTCTCAACCTCATGGGTTTCCTCCCACTGCTAAAGACCCCTACGCGCAAGCAAATTATTGAAATAAAATTAACCCATATGTAGTCCCGAAATGACCTAGTTTGTGTTGAGTGGACGTTAAACCCCATTTCTCTCTCTCTCTTACTCACAGAGTCACTGCAACTCTGTACATGTACGTAAAAGAACGCTTTAACTTTAAATTAAATGAAATGGAGTTCCTGCATGCCAATGACGAATGTGTACACAGGACCTCGGTTTTTTGTCCATGACAAGAGGGTAAAATACCGGAAAATCTGGATTAACTTTCTCGGCCAATGCAGGTATCGAACACCCAACCTCCAGACTATAGCAAGCACACGTCTTAGTAGTCTTACCAGATTAGCCACTGTGGTCCCCTAAGAATCAGTAAGAACCATTTTTAGTAGACACGTTCGTGCTGAAGTCCCATTTCGGCATTCATTTATTCAAAGGCCTATAAGAACTAAACCTCCATCTGATGACCAATCCCTATCTATATAAATTCTTAAAGTCCAGACTAACACATAGATATAGACCTACTTCAGAAAGTAAAGTTACTTCAGTAGGCCTACTGCAACTTACTAGGCCTAGTAGTAAGTAAGTACTACTAGTAGTACAGTACTTGGTACTTACTTGTAACTTAGCTAGTGGTAGCATAATATTAAGGTCTATGGTGCTAGTCTATGTCACTTGTCAGTGCTCATCCGTCTGTGGTGAGGCTTCTATTTTAAAATAAATCTTATACTTACAGACCACAGTTCCTCCTTTCTTTCCCTCTATTATCAAAAACTTGTCTTTGGATTCCTTTTTACGTCAAAAGGAAAACAGACTTGTCAATAAATTTTAGGCTAATGGGAGATAACTAATAATTTACCAAAATGTAGTCTTGAATGACCAAACTTTTAGAAAGTCTAGCTTTGGCCAGAACTAACGGTTATTTCCCCTTAACTGTTGATAAGCCGGGGGCAATAACCCATGACAAAATGTCACGGTGAATTTGGCATCCCAAAAATTCATTTATTAATCTACTTTCGGGTTCCATGCAATGCTCAACTTTTTCAAAAATTCTTGGGGGCGAAAAAAAGATTTGGGTGAGGGGGTAAGCCACTCCATTAAAATTTAAAATGCAGTAGTCCTACCAAAATTAGGCTATTATTAGGGCCCTAATAATATTAAGATCAACCTAATTTGTGTTCAAAAAAAGAACTAAATGAAAGAGATAATATAAATGTCACATCATGTAACATATTTTGTCATGTTTTTTCCCCTCTCAAAAAGGTCCCTGCAAAATATGGGATACTTTGTAAATATACCAGCAATAACAAAGGTAATTTTCAGCACCCAAACATATTTGATCTTGCTTCCAATAAAGCATAGGGCCAATCCCGATAACTTTTTGGGGTATAAAACAGCTTAATTTTGTGTTAAAATCCTTTAAAAACCATAACCTAAGGCCCACCTACTAACCCGATATTTGTGATACGCTTGTAAATAACTTAAACCTGACAGTCTTCATCTGGAAATTGAGACCGTTGCATTATACAGTATCTGGATAAAACCAGACTTTTTTCTATAAAAATAATATGTTGGTGAAATTTACCTTTTGTTATCAAATACAGTGCATGGGTCATTCACTGTATAGACCTCTCAAGAAACGTTAATCAATTATCAGGTCACCCAATGAAAAAATTGACCCGAAATCTTAAAAGGGTTACATGTCCGGGTAAGCAGTGTTGACGTACACGTCCAAACGACTCAATATTTTGAGCTGAAATTTTGACACAAGGTAAATACACCATGCCACTATATTTTGGTCCATAAATTTCATAAATACTCTGACTTTAATTTTTGAGACTCTGTTCTTATCGGGATTGTCCCTTTAATACTTCTCTTTCTATACTGGTACGTAAGGAATTATAGACATTTTATGTCGTCAGCATATTCATAGCCAATTTTGACTTAACAATAAGCTGTATCTGCCTACTCAAGATTAATATAGCTTATTTCATTTCCTCTTTCAACCACATATTACTAACATTTTTGATCTTCCATTAAAAGAGCTGTTTTAATACGTGACCTAATTTCTTTAGACCTGCAGATCCAACCATTGATATCCCTAAGCCAATTTCAATATATGCTCCACTAACCAAAATTTTGTTGACAAGGTCCTTTTTTCTCATTCAAAGAAGTTATTTTTCTTTAAAAAAGACATGAAAAATCTCCTCCACTGAATTATAGTTCCTGATGGTTTGCAACAATATCATAAAATCCACTTCATTCAATTTGACCAGTGTATTTGACATCTACTGGACATTGACATGTTTTATTTGTAGGGATATGATATTTCCATAACAATAAACGTCTAAAACAGATTTTAATTATTTAATTTTTATTGTTTAATTGGTTTTCAATATATATAACATACAACCAAATCCCATTCTGTTTTTTTTCAAATAGCACACAGGTTTTGATTTGAACTATATTACAATAACTGAACATAACTATTAAATTTCAACTCATTCATTTAATTATATTCATTCAAAGAAAACTTAATAAAAACTCTTAACAAAAAATACAAATAAATCAAATGTGTTAACCAAAATACAAGTAATTAATTAAAGTAAAAAAGTAATCACTAAACTTCTCTTAATTAATAGACATTCATTTTCTTAGTTAACTGCTAATATTAACCAAATTATTGCAACTCTCTACTTTTTTTAAATGTGGTAATTATGGAATTGTTCATTTAATTAACATCTATTTACTGTCTCAAAATACACTTTCTATATCATAAAATCTACTGAATAATTGTGGTTTTGAAACATTTTGTTTTTAAATATATATTTATAGGTAATATTTTATACTGGCCTGCACTCTCTATGTGCGATTATAATCAATAACTATATATCTTTTTAGTACAAAATATTAATTGATGAAAGCAGTATTATTCAAAAAACAATAGCTATAACAATCAATTAAAAGATGATAACTTTTTTTATTAAACACTTTTCCAATGAAACAATTGTGGTTATGTGAAGCTTATTGTTTATCATTAAACTAATGATACAAATTGCTTGGAAAATATAAAAATAATATGTTAAACTAAACAAAAAAGAAAAAAATGAATACAAATAATTGTAAGCACTTCAAAGGGTTTTGAAACAATTTCTTAAAAATGAAAAAAATGTGATCTCAAATGCATCGCAAATCAAAATATAAAATAATTTCAAAATACATTCATACTTGCTTTTTACTTTCTTTTTTTCAAAGATAAGCATTTTACACCTATCTCAAAATAAATATAATAAATACTTTTGGAAAAAGATTCAAAGTGCTGATTTATGAATCGAGTTTACAATGGTTTGAGATCACAAAGTGTGTAACATACACAAACAAAATAAATATGTAGAATTTGGTTCTAGATTAACAATTTAATCAAATAAACAAAAATAATAGAATTGTATAATTGTAGGACTATTTCATCAAAATATATCTCATAGCTATAAGAGTTACAAAAAGATATAAAATGCATTATAAGAATAGTATTGTTTAAATGAACATGTGGTAGTCAGTATAAAAGAGAGAATTTATCAATATATGTATAAAACAGTCTAAATCATTAGTCAATGAATGATTTTATTGTCAAAATATAAGACCTTTGCATTCAACAGATTTCCTGTTATTCATATACATTGTACATGAAATTTGGAGCAAATATCATAACAGTTAATAATCTACATCAACCTAGGAAAAATAGAACAAAATATAAAGAAAAGAAGATATATATACCACTTATTTCTGTGTGTGTTTTGTTTTGTTTTACCGGTATATATGTGCCTGCACATCATTATTATTGCTCATATTGTATATATATTTACATCAGATTTATTTGTTATATCTGTCATTCATTACTTACTTACTTACTTACTTTCAAATATATTCACATAATATCCAGAGAATAATTAATAACAATAAATTGCTAGAAAAATTACTAAAAATATTATGCTTGTTGTTCTCCTTCATGAAACTACTACTCGAAGATTAATTTAAATACATCCATTACAACATCTAACTTCATATAATAAATATACAAAATTTGTGAAATAGAGTGGTAATTTACAGAGATACATTTAGACCATGTAAAATTACACAAAGAAATATCAAAAGCCACTAATTCCTAATATGGTATGAATAGTTATAAGAAAAAGATACCAAATGACACAAAGATTGATTATTATTTTTATTATTATAATGTTAATAGAAAAAGACAAATCTTCACCAAAAACAAGAAAAATATTTGAAATGATATAGCACTTGTTACAACAATTATTTGTAATAATAAATATATTGTGCTTTTTTTTTGCTGATTATTATAATGCAAATAGTGCAACATTTCAAATTGATCTTATCCTTGACTTAAGAAAAGAATAGATTATTAATAGCCTTCGATAGAAGACCAGTCAATAACACCAAAAACAAAACAAGAAATTGTGCATTTTGTTAACTTGTATCACCGTTCCCTACCTGGCCTAAACAGCGTGCACCAGTGTAGCTTTGTACACAGACAACACATATTATAGAGCCATTAAACACGACCGACATTTAAACTGTCCCAACGAACTAAAGCCACAAGTTTCCTCACCCACTCACCTCACCTTTATCAAGGGATGAGGAAAAATTTGCATCAGAGATTGACGTCGTCAAAATCTTTGACAATAAACCTTCTAGAGAGAAGGTTGGAACAAAAACCGATCAAAATTCCCTAAACAGTTTTCATACTGCTAAAGACTCATGTTCTAGATTGGAATTCAGATAAGCAGATGTATCCACATTATCACTTATATCCATTGGGTTTGGTTCTTGTGCAGTAGACGAGGACGACGTTGAGGCTGTGTCTGTCTCTATCTTAACAGTGTTGTACATATTAACAGGCGTTGTCAATATCTGTTCTGTATTCCATTGATATGGACCTTTCATCTCCCGTCTAGCTTTTCTCTTCATTCTACGTTCTTGCATCATCTTCTGTAAATGTTGAACCTTTTCCTTCAATATTACATTATCACCGGTTTTCTCAACGACTACTTCTTTCTTCACAACTGAAAACAAACCATGCAAGATTTATTAGACATACAATATTCCAGACTAAAAGGCAAATACAAACTTTTCGTCCACACACATCAAAACAGCAGTCTCATCAAAATGCATATTGATAAAAAATTATTACTGTAATAACACTCACTCGTACTAAGTACGGCCATTTAAAGCTCCCCTTAATTTCTATTGATTTCCTAATATCATCATTTTCTGTCTTGGAAAATCGACCAGCTACTTAGGGAAAACTTGTTTCTTTCCATGAACACTAGGGTCAAAAAGTTTCTAAACTAGTTTTTTTGATTCCACCTACAGTATGCCTTTCCGTTCTTATTTTATTCATTTTAATGAATGAGTATTGGCACAGGTAATGAGTATTGGCACATTGCACTTATATCTAATTTATTTTTGAAACAAATGTATTTTATTGCGAAACTGTGGTTCCCAGGTATAATCTATATGAAAAAATCTAGAATTATTCAACTCATATATATATATATATATATTAAAGAAACCAGTTTAACATATTTTTGAAAAACTTACCTGGGCTAGAGGGCGTGACTGGTACAGGTTTTCTTACAGGTGCTCTAATTTGCACGTAAGGATGACTAAGTTGATAAGCATTAACACCTAATAAATCATTCAATATATGTACAATTGTGCTCACATCTTTCTTTGGTTTACCATTTTGATCTTGTAATGTTGGATCCAAGGTTCCTGAAATATGTAATACAAGATTAAATTAATACCCACATTCTTCTGAACAAACCAATATCAAGACTTGATATTTACAAGGTAACAAAGAACCTACATAATATCAGTTTTGTTGGGACTTATTAATCAGCCCTTAGAATTCTATTGCTCTATTGCAAGTAGCACAGGCCAGTAGAGAAACTAATGTCCACTGCCTCAATCCCATAATAATTAGATGATACTCATCAATTACAAGCATATTCATCTTTTTGTAAAGTATTGAGCAATCAAATTGTTTATCATTCTGCATAAACTAATAAAGCAGATATCAAATTTAATCAAGATATTGATGTTATGGAACTAAACATCTATTTTCACCATAAAATAAACATTATCAATTCTAAGAGTGGCAGGCCATACATAATCATGTGTGTTAAATGTGAAAACCTACAAAAATATGAAGGTTCCTTTCTTTTATTTTAAGGCTGCATTTTAACATTGACATTATCTGAAGTAAATTACTTGAAGAAGAAATTAAGTTCGGATCAAAGCTTTTGTTCACTCTTACAGGATTAAAAATCATGTAAGCAGACATAAAGAACTAGTTCATTTGATTGTGTTGCAATATATCACATACTGTCATCTTATTCAGTTTAGTGCTATCTTGCAACATGCAGTCGTACAAAAATGGCGTAAACATGAGAGCGATGATATAGACAAAACAACTAACCTGAAAAGGTACCCGAAAAGACACCTCGTCCCAGGTGGTTCATACTATTAATAACAGCACCAGATGCTGCTATATCTGTCTGTGATGGGTGTACTGGAGGTATTGTAAAAGATGTTTGGGATGTGGCTGGTCTACTACAGGGAGGAGGGGTTATAGGGGGTGTTAATGGGCCTGAAGGTATTGGTGTAGAGTGGTTACAAGAAGAGGAGGAAGAAGACGAAGATGCTGTTGTTGAATGTGTTCTTGTAGGAGCTTTAGTTTCTAAGTTCTGAAATGAGAGAAATAAATTTTATATAGCTATTGGTTTTTTTTTAATAACTCTTCAGTGGTAACTTCTATTTCAGTTGTTTGTTGTTATTATTTGCAACAAGTCATCGGACTCAAGAATAAAATTTCCAACCAAAACTAAAAGATCTTTCTTTGGTTGTTGGAAAAAATTGCCACAAGTTAAAATATCAAACCAAAAGATCCGTCTTTGGCTATTAAAAAAAAAAATGATACATCTTTCTTTAACTTCATCATAATAGTCTAGACAGATTTAATAATTAATGTACCTGATGTTTATTTTTTTCTGTAGATAATTCTTGTAGTTTTTGTGAGAGATTGCGACTAGCTTCGGCCAGCGAAGCAGGAGAAATGGGAGTAGCTGGTGGAAACAGAGCATGCCCTGTACTTGCTGATGGTTGAGTTGTCATGGATTTAATCGTTTGACGTGATCTTCGACCTGCACACTGTGATGTTGACAACTGTAGCTGTACAAACATCATATGATCACCCACTCTCATCGCTAGCAATAGAGGTGCTCGACCTGATAAGAAATCATTTATCTGAAATAACAAAAAAAAAATAAGTTAGTTGAGATAAAATTATTTATCTTAATCAATGAAATGTCATTGACTCGGCGCAATCAATAATTGCCTAATTGATAACACAGTTTTACAAATCATTCAGAGTTTTATTTGAACTCAGAGGATAACATTATTATGTCTGCAACTCCTTAGTGTGATATCTATAATCGGACATTTTTCTTTGTTTCTGTCCTACTCTACTTTTAAACATTAATTACTAATTATATCTTACTTGTGATTCAGATAAACTTTCGAGAGCCTGAACAACACTGGCATCTGGTCTTTGGAACTGAAAAAAAAAAGAAAGAAAAATCAATTCCTTTATTTCTGCTCCCATTTAATTAAGACAAATAATTACAGTAAAAATCCATTTGTAATCAAAAAGAATACAGATTCTATTTACGTCTGTCTTATCGGCCAAATACTACCTTTTTACAAAAAAATTCAATTTCAACCAACTGCAATTTTTGTGTTCCAAATAGAATATAGCAATGTAGTAGGTGGGAGGAGTATATGGTTTAATCAACAAACATATAAAATAGCAATCAATTAACGATGCATGCAGTAGATAAGATTAACCAGAAGGAAACTGTCGATCTTTAAGTATAATGTATAATTTGATCTTAGATTAACCAGCCAACACTTCCTACACACTCAACTAACATTTGAACCAACTGATTTTTGTAGCCATTACTGCAGGCCCAACATATTCCTCCCTTTTGTTTTATGAATTAGGACATTTACTTTTTTCCTTGTGTTTATAATACTGTTTATTGACAATTATTTTATAAGCTTTAGGGATTCCTTAATGTCCATGTCAGTATAATATTTCATACAAAAAACTGTCAGAAAATGCAAAAGAAGATCAAGTTTACTTTTGGCATTTCGAGAGAGACTTTAAATATCTCAAATTCAATCATAATAAAGTAGTTGTAGATCTAATTAAACAAAAAAAACGAAACATTTGAGATATAGATTTGTCTGGGATATACAAATCAAGTGTTTTCTATGGTTCTTTTTATTTCAACTTAAACCCAGGCAATGGTAGAATCTATAAACATAAGAAAAACAAACCAGCCTATGACGTAAATCACTCCAAAAACAGTGATATTGACAAGCAAGTGTAAAGAAGTAACTTATATTCCACATAAAAATAACTGAGTTATACATTTCTCCATTTAATTTTTATTAGCTTACTTTTATTCAAGAAAAGAACATAAATAGATCTGGTGAGATTTATCGAACTCCCACATCAAGTGGATAAACAACAATCTAAATGTATTCTTCGTACATACAAAATACTTTCGACTTGGCAGAAAATGATCAAAACTCCACAACAGTAAAGTGAGTGCTAAATCATTAAGAAGATTTATATTACTGTTACTAAGAAGATATAGGATAATAAGTATTTTTCCTTTATCTAGACTTAATATTTGATTAGTGTAAGTATGTTATTGTGAATCTCACACTGCTTTATAAGTAAGTGGAGAGTTTGTAAGTGCAACGAAGAAGGGAGACTAAGTAATTAAACTGCCTATGAGTCACCCACAATTATTTCCTATTGATTATATATACTGTATGTAAATAGAGAAAAGTATTTTCGCCTACACATCAACTGTTTAGATTTATCAGGAAATATACCCTTTGACCATTTCATAGGTGTTCTGTCCTTAAAACTAGGCTTTATTGATTTGGTACACTTGTTATTGATTTGGTCTAGAATGGGATGTGAGTCATAAGTCAATAAAACTTCTTAAAGTTTCACACATCACAATACAAAATAGATTGAAAATTGAATGTCAAAGTTTTAACAAAAAATATCTTAAAGCTAATAGTTGGTTTAAAGCTGCTTAATATCGTATTCATGATGCAAAAGGGTGACTTTCACTGGACTAATTGGGCGGAGGATCCAAATTACTGCTTGAAGAGATGAACTTATAAATTCAGAAGAAAGGGTAAATATGGTCTCATGTGACCCTGAATCTTTTGTATTTAGGTGAAAATAAAGTATTTGATTGGGTTGATCTGATGAGTTACTTGTACATATTTAGGTAATTTGGGAACAGAAATACACAATCAATATTGGATTTATCCAAAGGCACAAACTTTTGAACAGAGACTGACTGTCATCCAACAGCACAAATCAATTCATAAAATCGAACGAAATTGACAATTTAAAGTCTAGACACTTTAAGGTTACCCACGGCCCACGATAGACGTCCATTTTGAAATAAATTTATTAATCAACTTTGTATGCCTGTGAGCTATTTCATACAAAACCCCATAATGTTTCATAACAATAATGATTTGTAGGAGGTTTTTCTCTCAGTTATTGAAGTGCATTGGCTTAGGGTCTGTTGGTTTAAGGAATATCACTCCTAATTTCCATCGACTGTTACAGGATTAAATTAACAATAAATCATTAATTAACTGTTAAATTATAGTAGGCCAACGTATGTTTTGACCTTTTATATCATAATTGTTGTTCAACTAATCATATATTGTCAAAGTTGTATATATCAGTCCAAAAGGAATATTATTCTTATATTAGTCTAACAGGAAAATCAGTCCAAAAGGAATAATAGTCCAAAAGAAATATCAGTCTAAAATGAATATCAGTCCAAAAATGGTACAATTTACTCATCCTTTAAGGACAATTAGAAACAGCATATGTTGAATATCAGTTCAAAAGGAATATTAGTCCAAAGGGAATATTAGTCTAAAAGGAATATCAGTCCAAAAGGAATATTAGTCTAACAGGAATATCAGTCCAATTGAATATCAGTCCAAAAGGTATATTAGTCTAAAAGGAATATCAGTCTAACAGGACTATCAGTTCAAAAGGAATATTAGTTTAAAAGGAATATCAGTACAAACGGAATATCAGTTGACATATGGTTCAATTTATGCATCCTTTACAGGTAATATAAACAGCCTATGTCAAAAAAACTAATGCCACCTATAAAGTTTGCTAAAATGTGCCTCTTTTTAATTTGATTGAATCCAAGCTGGGAGATCATCTTTCATTGATATTTTCATTTTGTTTTCTTCATGAAAATAATGTTAAATAATTGATTTCATTTCATTTTAGAGTGGACTAAGTCATGACAGATTAGATACTGTCCAAAAAATACAAATGAGGATCAGTGGCCTTAAGTATATGATATTCCTTACAACACAGTTTATTTTAAAAAAGATATCTGTCTTCATATATCTTTTCTTTGTTCTTCCTCATATTTTCTATGCTAGCATAATCAGGCTAATATTGAAGACAGCTAACTGCATTAATAACAAAATATCTCTTTTATATTATTATTCAGATCTTTCGATTCCCCAATACACAATGATATTTCAAGAAAAACATTGAAGAAGTTGACTGGGCTAAATATTGAATTTGACTGGCCAAGTGAAGTCAAGAATTGAGAGGCAATGTACGTAAAATGATATATATGTATATATATACATGGTGATTGATGTATTTTGTGCATGTTTTGAATGTGACAAAGTTAGGCTTCCTTTAACGAAAAATGTAGGTTGCAGTTTTAATACTTACTGTCATTCCACTTTCCATATTTGGTAACAGCGTTATATGACTGGCCTCTCCAATTAGGTTATCATTTAGTGTACCATTCCGTAAAGTTCTGAAATCAGTTTAAAAAAACTAAATTAAAGTACTTTCTTTAATGTTATTCTAAACCAAAATCAATAAGCCATTTTATTCAGTGATGAATCTATCACACATCAATCATTATGAATATTTGATAGACAAGATGTTATCTTGGATAAAGGTGACTCATTTTTTCTTTTTTTAAATGATAATAAAACAATCACTGGATAAAAGAGGCTACAGTTATATATATATATATATATCTATGAAGAATTTTATAAATAAATAAAAATTACGTTCAGGTAAAAAATTCTCCACTTTACTTTATTCTGACATATATTAGATCATATACGCCAGCTATCTGCCTTCTATGGGCAACTTCATGGGTTTTTTTTCTGTATGAATGAAATAAACAGCCATATTTCAAACTAAAATGTTTATTCCACAACATAACTCCTCTTCACTTCTATTACTCACAAAATTGCAACAGCTTGAGAAATGACTCAAACTAATGACAACAGATTCCCAGTGATATGGTAACAACAACTTTAAATGACAATTGAAACTTATCAATAATTGATATTTGGGTGTTGAATACAAAACAACTGGGAAGGATAAAATACAACATCTGAAGTATCATTTGAGGAGTATTCTGTGATGCAATGCAAGACTTTTGAGTCATCCTTAACTTAATGTAAAAGAGGTCAATGTCAGGAGTCGTTCCAGCAGAGGGAGGGGGGGAGAGAGAGATACAAATCCCTCTGTTTAGCTACATGAAAAATGGCCCGGGCGTGTTGGAAATAAAAAGATAGTTATTCCAAATATATGCCAATTTGACGATGGAGACCATCCTCAAAACAATTTTACGCCTCCTCCTGCAAAAATGTTTGGATCTGCCTCTGAATTTTCTCTAATCCGTTTTGGGAACTCGGGTAGTCAATATATTCATATATTTAATTACTTAAGGGTCCATAGTACACAACTTAGAGAATTATTTTGAAATCTTTGTCTGAAAACTCTAGATATCAACCAATAAAAACTATATCTAAGAGAATGTACAGTTAAAAATTATTGCAAAAAATATTAATCCTCAGATGGATTCAACAAGTTCAATTTCATAACTCCAACAAGGCCATTATAAATACTTAAGTAGATAAAATGATAAACCATAGCTTGAAACCAAAGTAATATGTAAATACAGCAGGGGACATGAAGAAGTTTTACATATCCATGAGTGCTGTTATATATCAGGTTTTGTTAAACAGCTAATTTCTCTTGACTTAATTCTGTTGGGATATTTTTAAGCTAAAGATTTTCTCTACAACATTTTATCATTACAACATGTACATTAAATATTATCAAATTGTTGATAAAATTTAGTTACTTGGTGATCTTAGAGACTACATAGACACAATGAATAAAACATTTTGTATTTCAAATTACATATAAATAGTATGTAAGTATGCGATTCAAACCATAACTGTTTTCTTTTACTTGGAACACACAATGTTTTGTGATACTTTTGTGGTGAACATAGCAAGAGTCATAAGATATGTTTGTTTCAAAATGACCTCCTAAGGTTTTAAATACAGGCCTGGAAATAAAGGTTTTAAATGTACCTGACAAAATGTCAAGCATTAATGAAATAGTACCTGATATTTTCAACTTATTGCTGGACATGTATTAATAATATCGATAAAAAAAGACAAATCAGTGCCTGACAAAATGACAGGCACCAGAGGTTTAGTGCCTGACAAAGCCTGAATCTGTGTCGAACATTGTCAGTGACAGCCTAGGTGCCTTATTTCCAGGTTTGAAATTTCTATAATTTTTTCTCAATATCTAAGAATTCAACAGTCAACCCACAACATAATTTTTTATGCAGTTCTCCTACATTTAAACTTAATAAATTGATGCTACGCCAACATGGTTGTTTTGTGTACCTATTGAACTTATGAATTGTCACAGTTTCTACATTTCAGCTTAAGCTCTGCAACCATACTTTCTCTGTACTCTTATATGATAATAAAAGACACCTACCTATAAGGAAAAGGTGATAATAAGACTTTTAATATGAAGCCAACCAGTACAACGAATAAAGGTTATGAAGGACACCCAATCAGATTATCATTTTATTTTTAGTTCAGATGAAATCTTTGTCCTTATTATATCCTAATTATCCACTTATCATGAGATTAACAAAGGTAAGTTACCTATATTTGATTGTTTAAAGCCAGGACCAGGATAGGCAAAAAATATTATCATGATAAATAAACTGTTTACAGGTTATCTTCACACGATAAATTACTTCATTAATGAAAAAATTGAAAGGAAAGGGTGTAGTATAACTTTTTCTTTATTTTAACAATATGTCTTTCGCATAGTATTTGTTCTTTTATACAGAATGTAAATAAGTGCTTTATCATACAATTCAATAGACATAGCAATGGCTTAAGACATCCGGCATGAGTATAGCATACGCAGTTGAGTAACTACACAGCATATACAATTGAAGAATTACTGTTTTTATAAGTTTCAAGGATTTCAAAATTGTCAAAAGTGTATGCAACTAAAATTGAAAACTATGTGAACTGACACTATTCAGAAAATGATATTGACAGTTACTGAGTTACCCTCTTTTTGAAGACATATATTAATATTGTACTTAAATAAGCCATTATTGAGTATCCTCACTAACCACACAAATACACAGTAAAATCAACTTGACTGCCAGAGTAATAAATTTCTCTGTTTCTCATCAAACTTCTGTATTAAGGAAAGTTAGTACCATATAGTTATTGATTAAGTTAGGGCAATACTTGCTATTGGTTTTTTTTAATATGTCATGAATATATCTGAATATATTGACCAAACTAAGGCCTCTGCTCCTTTATATAACTGGGTTGATTATCAAATAGACAATTTTATAACAAATCAATCTTATAACCAGAAATATAATTACGTATTCTATAGAAAACTTTTGGTCAAGGTCTATAATATTTCACATGTTTCAAAACCACTCAAAAACTTTACCTTCTATCAAAATAGATTTTGCTTCAGAGTGTTAGATATAAAATCTTATAAAAGCCACCTGTTTGAAAAATTTTGGGGGGTATATTATATCAGTCATGGAAAAAATATTTCAATTTTGATTGTATGTAAGACCAGTTCTTTTACTTGTCAGGCATCCGATTAAAATTTTCACGTGCATTATATTGCATAAGACTTTGTGAGACCATTATTGCATGATGTTTTGTCATATACAAGAACAGCCGGCTCAACTGTGAAAAATTGAAGAACCACTTAGTAAGTTTCATACCACCTAAGTACGTAGGGCTAGCTAGTTCGGGAAAAAAAAGACCTCTTTTCTGCCAAGCAATTGCAAGATGTTTCATAGACCCACGAAAAATGAGAGGCATCAAAATACAACCATAAAATTATATAACATGTCTTGCAAGATTAAACAAATGTAATAAATTGTATATGTTAATTACTCTACTTTGTGTATGTACTTGCTAAGGAAAGAACATTGCTCAATATGTGTGAATTGTGTAAGACTTGTAATTTAACACAAGGATTTCAGTCAAGGCAATAAACTTCAGCACTGACTGACATTCAAGCATATAGATCACCTGTATCCAATAACACCATAATCTCATTGTTTGTATTGATTGTATTTCCAATGTATAAATAATAACAATTGTTGCAATGTGCAATTCTTTGAGGACATTTCGCAATGTTTCCTTCTCTAACATTTATTACATTAGTTACCCTGAAATTGTTGCTCTTGTATTGCAGTTAAGTCATTTCTGGACTTGAGTCATGTATCAGGAACCATGATAACAAAGTACCGGTATTGTTTAATCGCAGAGAACATACTTGAACCTAATAAACTTATTGGAAATTTGTAATAGATATCTTATATGGAGAAATCATGCCAAGTTGAGTCATAAAAGAATTTAAAATGCTAGAAGTCAAGAGTTAAACCATGTAAATAATAAGACTTTCTAAATATCAGACAATCATTTAATGTCAAGAGACCTGAGATTTATCTAAAATAAACTTTAATGCGCAATATTGTCAGATTGTTTCCAAAGGTATTTTTAACTATAGGATCTTAAACTTCAAGCTAATCAGGTTAGGAAATAGGTAGGTATCAACATTTAACATCATATCAGAAAGTACACAACAAGTGTACACGTGACCAAAATCGTTTTTTCGAAATGCATCACAATACTTAACTATTTATACAATAACTGTCCTGAATGGCAGTAAATTTAACAAAATGCAAATGTATTGCAGTAACCTAATAACGCATTCTTTTACATACTTGTGTATTGCAACACTCCATAATTATTTGCATATAGGTACAGTTATTTGTAACGTCTTAAGATCTTACATAAAAACAGATGAAGAAGACTGATTTATAGGTGGTGCATGTACAACAAAACTGGCAATTGTCCTTTATAATCTCATCACAGCTCCTTCAATATGTCTGTCCAGTAGTTTTTCTCTTGTAATATATTATGGGTAGAAAATGGTAGATGTTACAATAAATAAAACATTGTGTGGTATAGCTAATCTTTTATCATAAACCGAACAATCAGATGTTTGACCTCATATTGCTCCTTTCCACCCACTCCCTATCAAATTCAAATCATGTGATACCTGCTTATCTATTTGATAAAAGCCACATAAAAACTTCTTCCTGGTACATGACAGATTTTTTTATGTATGTATTTTTATATAATTGCATAAATATTTACAGAGTGCTTGGGTAGTCATTTATCAGACAACCATACCTAATTTTTTTATTTTTTTTTTATTTCATAGATTTGATAATATTTTTAGTTCTGCACTAAATTAGATTGATAAGGTCCTTAATTCTGCAATGCAAAGAGAATATTAAACCACTGTATAAATGACCTTGTGGTCAGATTACCATTTACGACATGTATTGATCTATTAGGTATACCAATACATAAAGGACTGTACAATCGTATATCACATTAAAACCACCCACACTATTTATTGACCTCTCTGTGACCATAGTCCTGGGACTTAATTACAAAAGCTGATTAAATCCATGAAATTAAGTTAAAACATGCTAGAAATGATATTGGTTATGTTGGAGAAAGTTATGGGTTATCTATCTCTTGCAAGTGTGGACCTTAAGAAATGTTATATATTTAAATATTATGTAGATTGCAAGTTTGTTCCTGGTAAAAGAGTTGCTTTGGCTCTTACTTCTACTTCATATCTATCCACTGAAACTAATTGATTATCTGTTACGAAGCCAACTGATTTAGTAGAATGGTAAAAGGTCATTCTCCAAATTACTGACCTCAATCACCAAATCTTTTGAGTTAACAGTTTGGAAACTCAATTTCTCAGCCAAAGGAAGGAAACCTTTGTTCAAAATATAAACAGGTTTTGTCGAAGATCAATGATGAACTAGACACTTGACCTTTGGGATAATGGCTGTTCAATAAATTTGGGATGCCTCCTTGTCGATTCAGCCAATAATAAATGGCGAGTATGGTTTGAGATAAAGTACTCCTGTGCTATAATTGATTATCGTTGAAGTTTCCAAGCGCTCCATCCCATCATTAAACATGAGAGATACCGATCATAGACATAATGTGAAGTCATCCCAGAAAAAATTCATCCCAAAATTATAGATCATGAGCAACTGACGGAAATTAAATACAAAACAAGTGTAAGAAATATCTGTAGGAGCAGAAAGATGAAATAATAAAATTAACAAAGATTTATCGATAAATTTCATTTTTAATACCTCGGTTGACATTCTTAATTCTTAATCCTGTCAAATGCTATTAAATCATGGACGTTTCGTATTGGGAGTTGTAATATTTAAATGTAGAGACAAACACATGTTTTTCTTTGTTTTACTGATCTGTTTGTTTCTATTCTTCCATTAGTATACCCCAGGGGTCTGCCTTAGTTCTGTATATCCCTCTCCCACACTAGCGCTACAAGGTCACAAATATATAAACTTGTTGATCTTTTAGCCTGCGGATATTGTTTGCTTCTCCGGCATCTATCGGGGATATCAATGCCACAACTTAGTGGATAGTTAACGTTTGTCAGTCACTATATTCTGGCATCAAGCCAAACTATAGTCTTTATGGAATAAATCTTTTCATTCATCGATCAGACTCAACGTCATGCTGATTCCATCGCCTACTACAAAAATCAATAAACAACTTTAATCATTTAAGTCAACGACCCCTTTGTGTTTTCTACTAACTTCAAAAATAGTTGAAATAATTATCAAATCAAAGCAATGATGAGTATTCTGAGATAATTGTTCATCCAAAATAAACCAATAATGTATACGGAAGTTCATATTAATCTAAAACTCTCTTTTATTCTATTATAGAGTTGACCATTAAAGTGAAAATTTGATCTAAACTTAGTAAATTTTAGTTATTTGAAAGATACCATTTTCAGATCAGTCAAACATTCTGTAAAAGCCATGCACTTAATGTCTGGAACAATAATCAATTGGAAAGAACCAAGCCTTAAAGGCGCTCTCTATGTAAACACGGATGAAAATCTGATACAGACTATAACCTTATCAATAGTTCATTGAATGTAACTGATGGCCATTGACGTCATAGGCTCATCTCAGCGGATGTAATACTTCTTTTACATTACAATGACCGGCCTACCAACACAAACATTAATACCTACAGCATAATTAAACGAGTAAAACTAGTTCTGAATGAATCCGGGTAAATTGGTAGATTTTACCCGCGACAGAAAGGTGGAACCATCAGATGGTCTAACGAAAACAGATTACATGTTTGGGTATTGGGAAATATGAAGTTTGTCAGTGCAAGTCTTAAGCAATTTAAAACTTGGTTAGGGAATTATTTCCAGAAACAAAGGGAAATTATATTGATTAAAAGCTATCATTTCATTGATTATTCTGTTTATTAAACTGTTAATTAGGAAACTGGGGGACATAAAATGGGAATCGGAAATAAACTAATTTAATACTTTATGGTTAATTAATCATTCCTTTTTTTAAGTATTAAGTTACCACACAAGGTCAGTAAATGTAGTTAGCCCTGCTAATTTTGACCCTGTGTATTACAAATATAAGGCTTTATTTTGATTTTTATGTACAATGTAGAAATTTATTGACTATTTCAACAGAATAAACAGAGTTTGGTTGCATATTTGTTTACTTTTTTGAACAAACTCACAATTATACCCACAAAACCCAACTCATTTCCTTTCCTTAATAAACAACAATAAATAGCTTTTTTAAACAAACTAGTCATTGACAAATACATTATAAGACTAATTAATAAATAAGCAATATAACTGAAGTTATTCAAACGATAAATAATATAACTTGAATTACATCACACATTTTGTAAGTTAATGAGCAGGGGTTTTTTCACTCTGAAACAAAAATCTGTTTAATGTAAACAACTGATGTTGTCATGTATGGAACACACTCATTAAAATTGATCAATATCCATAGTGTGAAGCCAAGGACGACATCATTACCTTATAAGGTAATACGGTTTGGTTGTTGAGATATTGTTTACATTGACTGTTATGTGACATTGATGTGAAATAGGTCAGTAGGCAAGTGACTGTGTTGTCTGCATAAATAAAAATCCTTTGTGGCTTTATGCACCTTGTTAATAGTCTTGTTATCTGGATAGAACTGGAGTTTACATTGACACCATTTAGGTTGCCAAGCTGGTCTAATCTCTGTCAAATCAATCCATCCGGCACCTATATAACCACTAGAATGTAAAATCATGACAAATTCTCAAACAATGGCAGGTCAGTAACACACAGCAACTGATTCCACGCCTAAATTTGTTTTCTACAAATATGACAAAGAAATGTAAAACACACCATGAAACTCCGTTGCTCTCTTTGTCTTTAAAATTTATTAAAGTTCTAATAAAATAGATTAAGATTGCCTTATAATTGTTTCCATAACACAGCATAGGATTACTGATTATACTCGAATGGGGTGGGAGGTAGATAAATGTGTACACAAATAAAAAGTATACATGTATGTCATCTTAAATTTATAAAGACTACCAAATATAGTAAAGTCTATTAATTGCGAGTTCAGTAAAGTATTAGTTATATGATATATTGCTGTACTGGTACTACATAAAAATGTCAAATGTGTTTTAATATGTAAGTCAGTGAACCAGTATAAAATATATTAAGCCAGACAAAGGTTTTTCTACATTTTTGTCTTTTCATTTGAAATGGCAAGACAACGCCTAGATGTCACATGACAGAAAGTATATATATGTCTATATATAAATCTGCAATAATCTTGTTAAATTAACACAGCGTTCAAAAAACATGTACTTGTGCATGAATGTGACCAATGTCTAACTTAATATATATATATCACTGTTTTTTAATCTCAAATCTTTATTTTAATACAGGTACAACTGTGAGTAAAACATATTCTCTACATAATATTTATAAAAATTTCCTTTTAATGTATATTAGATAAAGTATTAGTAGGAGTAACAAGCCTAGACACCCAATATATTACGGGAGATCTCTGTTTAAATGTTGTTCCTCAATAAATTACATGTACCTTCCCTGAGAAAAGTTGAACAGAGTTATACTTCCTGAGGAAGAAAATATGCTATAATAATTATCCACCTACATATAAGATGTGGGTAGAGTTAATCATTATTTATTACCCATAACTATATGTGGAATTACAATAGCAATAACATACTTAAATATGCTGTATAGTCACACCATAATGTGTTATATCATCATATACCTGACAACCCCCAAAAAAGCAACTTGTAAAAAACAAAGGTATAATCTTTTTACAAATTAATGTCCCATATTCTTATCAAGTAATAAATAAACCAACCAGGAAGTGATAAACAGTCTTGAGTTAATATGAATACCACATACCTTAATATAGACTATAATACTAGATGCTCATTCAAAAAATTCCATGCTTGCAAAATAATTATAACATTTGCAAATGGTACATCATTCAGTTGTAATTAATGCTCTAAACTAATGTCCGATACCAAAGTGGCCAATGTCATGTTCATGTAAAAATAGAATATATCATTTACATGTAACTCATACTAAGAAATGGAAGTGTCTTTTCTTAACAAAAAAAATCCTAAAGGTACGACTGATGTCCCCTGCTTCAGTCCCATAATAAATAGAGGACACTTGCATATTTATCTTTTTATAAAACATCGTTCAATCAAAATGTAAATCACTCTGCATAACCAAAGCAGAAAATATGCATCAAGCTTATTCAGGGCAAATGTAATGAAACTTCACACCAAGTTTTATCATTTTCCCCGCAATTAGAAGCAGAGTTATTGCGTTCTAAAGTCTTAGCTATTTAAATTGCTCATCCTATTATCAAACCCAGCCAAGGCATACACCCAATGAACAACTATTATGCCAAGTTTTAACAGTCTCGCTAGATTAGAAGCTGTCTTATTGTGTCCAAAAAGTGTCACTGACAGATGAATACATTTTATAGTCTCCTACATTTTATTTACAGTAAATTGATAAACTTTACAAATGTTGCTGAACAATTTGTAAGTAATGTTATCAATATCTCATCAAACGTACAAACTTTTCTTAAGCCCATTTAAGTTATTGAGCTCATTCTCACAAATTATACCATACTATACCAGAGATTGTAATAAACCTCTATATGACAGAAAGTAGAAAAACGTGACTCTCAGTTGAAATGTTTTTGCGTCCTTTATATGCATTTGAACAAGACAAACAATTCAATTATAAACTGTAAACTGGATACGCCCCTGTAGGATATTAATCATATACTATAATTATAAAGTGTATTCCTATGTCAATAATATACATCAAAGCAAAGCACCTAACCTTGCCATCTTCTTTTAAATGGTAATAAAATAAATGAATAAACTAATTTAATGTCGCAAACAAAATAAATTTATTGTATTTTTCATGCTTCAGAAACTACCATTGCACCTACTCACAGTATGTTTACAGAAAACAACAAATAAAAAAACTTATCACATTTCGTAATAATGTATGTATATGACGATGGTATTGTAAGACTATAGAGAAGAATTACAACCTCTTTAATATGTAATACAATAAATAAATTAATATAGATTGTATAAGGAACATCTGTGATTATTATAGGTCTCCACCCATCGGTGTATTATGTTTTATTAATGCATGTGTATATCTACCTATTGGATTAGGGTGGAACCTACTTTCAATACAAAGATACAGTACTGTAATGGGTTAAAAATCTTTATCAATTGCAAATAACAACCTGCCTGAATGACGTCTGATCTATATTATCATATCTCTATAAATCTAAGCCGTGTTTACAGGGTGTGGTTTTATCAAACACAGAAGACTAAAGGTAGGCACACACAAAATAAAACTGTCTTTGGTCAGGCATTTTAAATTTACAACCTCCTCTGTATATTTCATCACCAAAGTAATCATTTTTCTTTGTAGAAGAGGTTGGCGGTTCTCCAGGGATTGCTATTGATAGAATGATAGGGCAAGACCTAGACTGAAGTAAACATAACTATGTTCACAACTTCTCTTTAAATAGAGACAGGTTAAATACAAAATGCCAGTTTTCAACACACAACAATACCTCCTTACAAACCAAGTCCTATTTATTTCAGCACATATGAGCACCACAAGGATGAACACCTCAGGTTTTTTTTTCTTCTATACCAGATAATATAGCTAGATACACATTTGTGCAACATTGGCTGTTGTAATTCATACGTTTAGTTTGTATTGAAGATTAAAATATCAGCTTATCATCAGGATGGCGGGGGGAGGGGGGGGAGCTCTTTCCAGAAAATGAATGTAAAGGTATATGTAGGCTAGTGTGCTTCTGTTTATATATTCTATCAATCCATAAAAATTACCAAAAATTTCAAGAATCTCTGTTCAAATGCCAGTCAATTACCCCCACCCCTTTTCAATTACCCCCACCCCTTTTCTTTTAAATATTGATTTAAAATAGGATAGGAAATACATGATAAAGTTCTCTCATAAGCACATTCACCAGACATGACCAATCTGCTCCAAATATCCACATTTATTAGATGTAGGTTCTATGTTGGAAGGTCTGGGTGGCATTTAAAACCTCATGACTGTTTCCCAGAAATTTATTAAAATCCGATTCTAGTAGATGCCATGGAAAAAGGTACTTAGTATCATTTTTGATACATTTGATTAGACGCTCTCAAGATTCTCTGAAGTTTCTTTGTCTGAGAAAATACCAAGTTCCACACCACTCATTGTCTCTTTGTTGTCCCATCATGAAAATACATTAAATATGACATTTCTTCATTTAGATCTACATGTAAGGTTATTGATCAGTCAATGAAAATGAGGAAGTAAGAAATGTTTCATCTATATCTTATGTCTTTGACACAATGACTGAATTATGTCATAATAACTTGCATCCTGAAGATTGACAACTTCCTGAAATGAGACTCTAAGCAACACAATGTCTGTGCTCTATTATTTCTTATATGTTGTCTAAGAACACAGATTACATCAGAAATGTTTTAAGAACCTTGTCTAACAATGTCATTATCTTCTGGTATCCACATATCAATTTTTTTTTTTAATTTAATCATTTCTTTGTGTACAGATTATATACTGGGCGATGTGGATGTGTGTGTGTGTAAACTAAGTGGTCTAATGAATGCACTTTAAATCATATAGCTGGTCAATGTGTTCAGTAGATCACAATTCCAAATCATATCTAAATAACCATAGATTCAATTGATAATATAACAAAAACTTTTGAAAAATTATTAGAACTTTACGTTAATCCATCAGAAAATAGCCCCCAAAACCTCAAAACAGCCTTATATAGTTTATGTTTGACTAACACAAATTTGTATTCCATCAAGTACTTCAAGCAAATTAATCTTTACCTTCAGGTTTTTAAAGGAATAAAAATTTTCCTAATTGCATTCCCTCATCACCCACAAAAAATGATGGATTAGTCTTTCCAATATAAATGTCTATATATATACATCTGTACACCCCCTCAGGTTCTATTCCGAGAAGTTATCATGTTTGGTCGGCTGCCTGTTGTGTTAACTCCTTTTTAAATACGACCTCATCGCACTACATGTATCTCAATTCAGTTTAACAAAATTACAATTATTCAAAACACACATAAAGTATAGAAAAGAAAAATCTAGCTTCTGGCAATATGCCTAATTAGAAAATATGTGTGTGGGGTGTTCCAAGTTAAAAATCTCATCTGTAAAACGAATAATTTTCTCCATTCATGCCTTCTGCGACAAGTCTGTCAACATGTCATTTAAAAATTAAAGAGATTAAAATAGATTGTATTATTCTGCTTGAAAAGTGACATACACACAATCCTGTACATTGTCAGATCTGTTCACTATATGTTAAAGTTAAAAATCAAATGTGCTGTTTCATCAATATTTTGACAAAAGAACATATCAAGTGTTCAGTGAATGTGATTTACGTAACGTCCATCATTGTCCGAGTTAATGCATAAACTCTATTCAATATATCATTTATTATAACACATATTTATTATGTGTGTCAGTCAGTGTATCATATGAACACATATCTGAGAAATTAAGTTAAATTTCCATCTGTTATTTGTTGATATAAAAGTTTTATTATTTTGATGAAACACAGTACAGAGAAATTAAATAAGAAAGATGTAAACTGTTCAATTTAAGTTGATTTAAACTATACAAATGGTACTGTAGGCGTAGTGTTGTTAATCTTTGTTAAAAACAAATAAGCATCTGTTATCAATGAGAAGAAAATGTTTACAGTTTTCCCTGAAACTATGTATGAATAACATAATTTCTATTTTAAAAGTACAGCTTCCCTTGCATTTTATCTAAATTACAAATCAATTTTTCTATGAAAAACAGAGATAAAGCAAGTTTACATAACATAATCAACTTGTTAACTGTGTTTAAATTTAATATGCAGCCCACATGGATGGTATCTGAATTCCCTTGCAACAAGACAGAATGAGTAAAAAGTTTACTAAAAGTGTAGGCATCAGTGAAAAGGAAAAATAGCATTGAAGCTGAACTTGATTAAATCATCACCTTTGTTCTACTTTTAGCTTTACTCCCACAAGCCAAATGTCTATCTTGGCCGCAAAATCTTTGGCAAATGTTCAAAACCAACAATCTATATAAAGTATGTACATATGTTGAACTGAAATTCAGGATCATGATACATCTTTATAATAAGGAGAAAAATTAGGGATAGAATCAAATAACTTTAGCTCTAGCCCAGGTTTGTTCTTACGTCATCACTGGCCCAATTCAGACTTGTACACAGACATTTGCACGTAGTAATAGCAAAAACTAATACAAACGCAAGATGTTCAATAAACCAGAACCATATATCGAGTACAACCAACACATATTTTGAACCGAAATACAATTTCAAACGCTATGTTTAGTTGTCCTGCAGTGCAGTTGTACATATAAAAGACACTGTCTTTTTTTCAGCATTTTTCTATAAAAAATGTTAATTGCTCCTAATTACTGTGTTTAAATTGATTCTTTGGATGTTTTTTAATGAAAACAAGTTAACACCCCATAAACCAGGAAGTGTCCTATGTATATTAGCTGTATCAGTGTTTTCAAGTATTTGAGTGTAAAAAAAATATCATGCATATATATTTTTTTAGTACAATAACTTTATAACTGTACTAGTAGCAACCCACAGCTATGGTTAAGCTTGGCAGCATTCAAATTTAACCCTGCAGATTTTATTATCAAATTATTTTGGCATTCATGTGATATGGGGGTGTTTGTTGAGGGTACTTATAGAAATATGTGTCTTATGATTATAAATACACTAGCCTACGTTTGTGTACGTCAGACTATAAAAAAGGAAACACATAACTGAACTCTGCTTAACTTTGTAGTGTAGGTACAAGCCACGTAATTGTATAGACTCGACTATGTATGTAGGAGGTGTGATCTAGTTTGGAGACCTAATTCTAAAGTTCATAAGGTCAATATTCAATAGACTAATCACTAAGTTACAACACAAATATACAAGCTCAAAGTAATAAGTTCAAACAACTTCATACTAACTCTTGCAATTGGTGTAGGCCATAAATAAAACATTCTATTATTTAACTTTAAATCAATCATGTTAATCCATTTTGTAAGGCACCGGACTAAAGTCATCCAAAAATACTTTCAGCATTAATGTAAAATGGAAATAATCATAAAAATTAATGAAAATCCTTGAAAGAAGTCTATTGATAAAGTTCAAGCCTCTTTATTACAAGTCAGATAACTGGTCCTGATACCGTATACCCGGGCATGGATTGACGTCATTACTTTTATAGTAGGCTTACGGTATGTGTGTACCGACCACAATCCTTCACCATATTTTTGCAACTGCACCCAGCACTGTTGAACAAGATGAACCTAGCCACATCGTTATTAAGTGTAAAACAATCAATAGTTGAAAGACGTACTCAAACCAGCTTAATTATTGACTAATGATTTTTTTTTTAATTACGCCCCCATCCCATCACTAGCTATACTTACAAGACTAACAGCGTACTATGAGTAGTACAACTCTGAAGAATGACTCACAAAAATGGCTTTATTTATCAATCTAAAGCGACATTCAAATCAATCTGTATTGATGATTAATGCCTGATATACGTGGTCATAAATCAGCATCCTGCAAAATGGGCTGCGTTTGCCAAAGGGTTCTTTGTTTCAAACCTTTTTGCTCTTAATTCTTTTTGACACAGATGTCGACCTCTTCATAGTAGCAAGCGTAGAATGCGTCGTCTGCTAGATTTGTACGCGCAGTATGCTCGAGTGAATAGCCGCCACAATTGCTAAGTACTCGAAAATGGAAAAGTTTTAAATTCGTGTATTTCCACATCCATTAATAACTTAGCAATATTAATATACACGACATCCGTGTATAAATTTACAACAAATGTTTTAGCTCTAAAATTCACGACAGTAATGCAGATAACCCGAGCAGGCGAGGTCAATAGTGCAAACCGCGACATGGCCTACTCATTCATTCATTCATCCATCCATTTCTTCATACGCTTAGAAATTGTAACTTACTTGTTTTTGTGAAGCAGTGAAATTTTCTCCGGCACAATTTTTAGTTTTCTTGCAATTAACCATTTTAGACCTTGAATAGTCTCGTTTCCTGAAACTTTCAGTTCAATTTGTCCACCGGTAGTGGGACACACAAAAACTCTTAATTTGTCCGAATGAGAAGTTCCTCGAGTTGGGATGTTCAGTCGGTCATACGATATCTTTTCTTCTGACATGTTTCAAATCTATATTTCCAAGGACAAAATTCCAAAAACTAAATTGCGATAATATTTGGCGAGGTTTAGGGCAATCACTAAATAACTCCTAGCAAGTGACGACCTCCCCCACCCTATCCTTCGATAATTGTGGCGTCAGTACGCGAACCTCTAGCGAAGACCATCTTCGATATGGACGACTTATTGGCCAATGAAATAGCTCGATTCGGACGAATCCATTATTTGTGTGGGAAGTTTAGTATACATGTACATCGTTATTTGTATACTCATACAGTGTTAGGTAACGTTATCACCAAGCATAGTTGACTGTTACTTTCTACGCAGTAAAAGTTTGGAGGTAATTGGGGTGAGGCAAGGGCTTACCCCTTTAACTCGGAGAAAGGGGAGGGTGTGAAGTACTCCGAACATAGTTGCAAACTGTGAGTGGGTCACAAATTGTTATTGATATGCAATGGGTTGATTCACAGTAACTTGGTTGTTTTAGAAGGGAATAAATTAAATATTTCACAGTTATTCACATATTTTTCTACTGTAATCATATGTATTATAATAGATAAAATAGAAATATACAATTATATATTCCATCGTTAAAGAGGTTGTTCCTCTGTGAACAGGATTTGGTATTGATCTTTGATTTTGGAAAATATGTCATTATGAAAATTTATACAGCTTTTAAAATTGACGCAAGATTGGCTTACATTCAACACCGACTTAAAAAAAATATATTCACCCAATATGTCTCCTTCGTTTCTGTTTATATTGCCGTTAGTCACTTTTTTCTCCTTTTTTTTTGACAGATATTTTTTTTGTAAACTTCACCCTATAATTATATGTACAGTTACGTATTATCAGGGTTGTACTTCAGTGCACATATTATGGGGAGCCGTGAAAAACATACCGATATTTATCATAAACCCGGTCAAACAGTCTCTCGTTAATAACCCATCCAGGACCTTATATCCCTCGGGTATTTTCAAAACTGCGTCATTGATTTGTGAGGTGAAATATTGTGTTTTTTGTAAACTGAATTGATATATTGGTATAAATGAATTTTACATTGATTAATTAAACGAAAGAGTGGTGTTTGTAAGTTGTATAAGGAAAGCATTTGTATAAAATAATTTATACAGTATAATGATTCTTCGACGAATTTCAAAGAAAATTTGTTTCAAATGATACATATATATATATATATATATATAGCGTTCCCTATCATTAATCCCGTGAGATAAAATTCCTTAAACTGTGTTTTTCCAACTGTGAATAGCACCCGAACTCAAATTGTAGCTAGCGGCATGGCATGGTAGATTAACGTAGGGGCTAATTATGTAAAATTCGAGATCTTGGCGTGGTCACCTGCTTATCGCACGGAATTAATTAAAGCGTTGACCATCAGTATCTGACACACAACAAGCGCTCCGTGAACAAGGACCATTCCAAGCCACGCCGATCATAGCGTCGCTTTAAATCACTCAACGCTTGACTCGGGGGGGATTTAACAGTCTTTATTTCGGTTATCCTAACAAACCAAGCCACAAACTGCAAACCGGGTTTCGATTAATTTGTCTATTTAAAACTGATCTTCACACCTCCGTTGAAAATCTGGATTGGTCTGAGTCGTAGACAGAGACGAGACATCCATGGAGAAAATAGTAGTTCACAGTAAATAAAATACATATATATATACATAAGATATCAGAAGTATAATTTTTCAAGGCGACGTGACCTCTGGATTAGATGGGGGGGGGGGTGTCAAAGCAAAATGCAGCGAATTAGATTAGAAAGTAGGTAGGTATATTCACACGCGACTTCTTGTATAAGGTCCATGCTTGTGATGGTTGGTGGTCATAAGCATAAGACCCAGCCAGGAAATGGTTTCATGAATAAACAACTTTGTTGTTATTCTCGCTTAAATGAATACAAAAGGGGCATTGCTGATTGTGCACTGAGTTAAACAAAAGCAAGTTTACACTCGCTCGGGTTAAAAATTGTAACTTATACAATCAGTTATGTAAACTCGTGCACTATATTCGAATAAGTTTCCACAGAAAATAGAGTAACATTCTATGTATGACCAAATGCGGATTTAATTAGTTTACAATTAAATACATTTTTATTATATAATATACACCCCAAGTGAAGATCAGGGCCTGATTACTCATGATTTTGCAATAGGAACAAGATACCGTCCAAAAATTCAAGGGGGTACAAAAACTCAAAAATATGACGCAGCTCGTCATTTGTGTCCGTCTGACTTTGTCCCCCCCCCCCTCAACGGGTTTAAGGCTTCAGTGAAACTTGGAAGGGATATAATCTGAATACTGTGTCTTGTTAACTTGTTAATTATTAAATATTTATTAGAAACGTTGTTGCATGTATTGTAGTGTTGTTGGTTTAGTGTGATTTGGTAATTTATGGATTAAGAATGATTAAATCCTATATTAGACTCTATTACAATTTGGAACATTTATACACTGCTAAAAACGGGGTGTTAATGTATTGCAACAAGAAACAAAAAAGATAAAATATGCAATGATATCAATGTACCCCACGCCCCCCCCCCCCCCGCAGGAAATTTTCTTTTAAAGATATTAAGTAAAATTGTGTTATTTCTAAGAAACATTCAAATTTGCAACCCAAATAACTGAGTGAAATGAATAATTTTGGTGTAAATGCTGTGCACACACTCATAATTATCTTGAATATCGGTTGCAGTTATTTGGTTGATCGAACGTCTTGTAGCAACGTCGCCTTGAATATAATTGAAATTGGATCAGACTTGGTTACAATTATGATGTTTATTGATTTTTACAAAAAAAAAAGAAAAAAAAAAGGCAGCAACACCCTTTCGTTTTTACATTTATATTATTCTAGAGAAAAAAGCGTGTAGGCTTTTAAAGGCTATGACTATATAGATGCATCATTATATATAGGCTATGACTTATTTCAGTCCTAGAAATTAGCACAGACACATAATTCAATATAAAACCGGTCTATTATTGACCCAACTAATAAGACCTATTATAAAATTGATCATGTAGTTATATAGTCACGTGTATTATACGGGGTTGAGATTGGGAAGGGATTTCCATCTGTATTCTCATTGTCTGATCCCACACTGCTAACAGACCTCTGGTTGTCTCATTTCCATTCTGTTGACTCAAATTCATGGCTCCAAATCACATTACAGATTCGCTAAATCTTGTTCATAGTTTTGGCGCACGGAACTGATTGCCATGGATCGATGATTCTGCGAAGTGCTCTTACTATTCGTTTAACAGGCAGCGACCTGATTTACCAAAGAGACGTCACGAAAACATAATAGCTGACTTTATAGCCTCTCTCGCAGCTGTTCATTGCGAATAGAACTTTATAACAACTATACCGTCTCTTTAAAGGGACATTTTGCAGAAAATGACACACACGTTGCTGTTTAGGTCTTATATATGAGTAAGTAACAGAACGAATTAACCGAATATAACCCGACCCCTATTTTGTTGATGTTTCTACGCTTTAAGGGAGAGAGCTTTATTATGCAGGCTTAGATTGGTTAGTTGCCGAATGGTCTGTTATAAAAGTCAAGTGGCATGGTTTCGGCCCCACGCGTCTTGTATACTACGTGACAAGGCATAGGACTGCCTGACATAGTTAAATACTCCTACAGTAACAAGCGCTCTAAATTGAAATAAGATTTAATGTATGTTAGTCCCGAAATGACATAGTTTTTGCTGAGAATGGGCCCCACCCCTCTTTAATAAGAAGAATTTTCTTTTAAAATAGCTTCGGTTAGTTCGAGGCTTCCTGTTGCAAATAATGAAAACATTTCAGTCGTGTACTAAGGTTAGGGGGCATAGTCTTCAGGTCTGGCCTGTATTTGCATGCTACCTTTCTTTAGAGGATCGCTGGAATTGAACGTTTTACACGCAATGATAAACGGCTTGTGGGTTTTCTCATTGATTTCATTCATTAAAATCTCAGTGTATCGATCTCGGCTTATCAGAAAACACGCGTTTTATGAAAAGTGGTAAAATATGGCGTCATCAGTACCAAGCAAGTGCCCAAACACTGCTAGGGGAATCAATGATCAAGGCCTTTAATGTCTCCACGTAATATCTGATAACCAAAAGCATTATTTCAGACCATCCCATATGTTGCTTACTTGTTTCGCTGGAAGATATTGCGCTTGTCCTTCTTTTTGTTTACACTCCAAAGACAGACTTTCGAAATATGCCAAATTGTTTAATAATATGACAACATAACATTTTCTGAAGGTCAGAAATAGCCCGACAATATCTTTTAAAGTTTATTCTCAATTTAGCATGTTGATAATGCGTTTAATTAATAGCTGAATAAGTTGGTTCTTATCCTTAGAAAAAACTCGAGGGTTTTCATTCCCTTGTCACACTTGCCACGAATAGCGGACGCGGGACTGGTAAGTGAAAATGTTGCATATTCGTTTGGACGGTAAGAAAACCGAGGTCCGCCATTGAACACTTTGTCGTGCAAGTTGGAATACTTACATGTCGAAGGGTAGACAGAAATGCCACCGCCCGGGCAAAACTCGCCCCAAGCATTCTACACAATAATCTGTATTAGCTATTGTGCATTTTATTTACCATGTGGTTTAGAGCGTATCTCGCCACCCCCACCCCCCACCCCCGCACAACATGCAACATTAAGTTTTGTATAGCAAAATTAAAGATTTCTGCGTATTAGTTTAAAATTGATAGCCTATATCTTTAGGTATAGGCTATGTATGCGCCAAGACCAACGATAATAATATTGTTTGTTATGTTACCCTCCCAAGTTATTCATATTGTGTGTAGATATGGTGTTTTATTCCAGTCACTTCCCACGTCGCTATAAAAGAGACCGACATATTTATAGATTGACTTCTATGGTGTTCTATTCAAACCATACGCGATACAAAATTCGCGTCGGGCGTGGTGCTTTCTTTCAATGTTAAGGCCAGGATTCCATGTGTACGCAGTGCGTGCGGAATGCGTGTTAAGTGATGCGTGTTGCGTAACGCGTATTGTCAGTTTCCATGTGTGCGTGAGTGGCGTATTATATGTGGATGAGAACCGAATATTGCCAGTTTGCCGATTGGAAAACCCCTGGGGAATACCCGTTTTCGGTCTCCGTATACACGCGTATTGCGTATTCGGACGCTCTTGTGAGCGTCCTGAGAAACACGTACTACGCGCTGCGCATCACGCTTTACGCATTACGTGTACATGGAATCAACTCCTACCATTTTAGTGCAAAGTGTTAAATACGCATTACGTACTACGCATTCCGCATTACGCAGTGCGTACACATGGAATCCCAGCTTAAGCCGGGATTCCATGTGTACGTACTGCGTAATGCGGAATGCGGAGTTGATTCCATGTACACGTAATGCGTGATGCGCAGCGCGTAGTACGTGTTTCTCGGGACGCTCACAAGAGTGTCCGAATATGCAATACACGGAGACCGGAATGGACATGGACATGCGCACTGCCACTGCAATAGGCATATCCGATATAGTTTTGGGATATCAATGTTCGGTTCTCATCCACATATAATACGCCACTCACGCACACTTGGAAACTGACAATACGCGTTACGCAACATGCAACACGCATCACGTATTCCGCACGCATTCCACACGCACTGCGTACACATGGAATCCCGACCTTAACCTGCAGAGAAATGAAAGTGACATCGACTTTTTAACACAACAACGTAGCTCTTTAAAATCGCCACATGTCCTATTGCACGGCACGCCGCGCATTCCTTTTTGAAATTATACAATATTTATAGAGTGATTTCGTCTAATGAAATTACATTATTTTACATTTTACGATATATTCTTAATGACTAAAATTGGGTTCTTCATTTGTACGGCCAAATTAAATATACAATGCACATACTTTCCTATTGTCCAATTATGAAGTACTAAACGAAAACTGAATTCTAATTAAGTGAGAGTGATGAAAGTTGGTGTATAGTTTCATTACAGTAATACCTTGACTAAGTTCGATAATGATCATTTTCTGCTCAGGGTAAGCAGAGCGATACGCAATTTGATTGGTCGAGACTTTGGAACACAATAACCCTCCTTCTAATTGAGTTAAAATGTTAAAACTTGGTATATATGCTTATTAGATCAATGCCTTGATGGAGTTCGAAGATGAGCATTTTCTGCTTAGGGTAAGCAGCGATAAGCAATTTGATTGGTTGATGCTTTGGGACACGATAACTTTAGTTCTAATTAAGTGAGAGTGATGAAACTTGGTGTATAGTTTCATTACAGTACTACCTTGACTAAGTTCGGTAATGAGCATTTTCTGCTCAGGGTAAGCAGAGCGATGCGCAATTTGATTGGTCGAGACTTTGGAACACAATAACTCTCCTTCTAATTGAGTTAAAATGTTCAAACTTGGTGTACATGTATATACGTATTAGGTCAATTCCTTGATGGAGTTCGAAGATAAGCATTTTCCGCTTAGGGTAAGCAGAGATTGGTTGATGCTTTGGGACACGATAACTTTAGTTCTAATTAAGTGAGAGTGATGAAACTTGGTGTATAGTTTCATTACAGTAATACCTTGACTAAGATCGATAATGAGCATTTTCTGCTCAGGGTAAGCAGAGCGATAAGCAATTTGATTTGCCGAGACTTTGGAACACAATAACTCTCCTTCGAATTGAGTTAAAATATTCAAAATTGGTGTGTATGCTTATTAGGTCAATGCCTTGATGGAGTTCGAAGATGAGCATTTTCTTCTTAGGGTAGGCAGAGATAAGCGATTCGATTGGTTGATTCTTAGGGACAAGATAACTTAGGTTCATCTTGATTGATGATTTTTATGCCAATACAATGACTGCATTCTCATTCAGTAATGGATTCGACAGTAACAGTGTATAGAAACGATTGACTCGGACACGACGGCCTTTTCCCTTGGCCAGAGGGGCCCTTTTGTCAAGCGTGGGGGCCCTTTTGACTGCCTTTAGAGTCCCCCTAACTAGGGTACATTTTCATTTTTCTCGTCGGTTTTAGCATTTTTCTTTATAAAACACTTTTGGATGACACTTCGTGTACAGTTTGATTGCACGATACGTTTGAAAAAAATAAATGTGCGATTAATTAATATGTGTCATCTATTTATTCTGGATTTCTTCGGGGGGACATCAGCCCACTGTTGGCTTGTTCAGTTTGTGTGTGGTGTGTCCAGTTCTCTCTAGGTTAAGGTAACATTTTATGCTAAGAAAAATTTAACCATATCATGTCATTTGAATGTGGACCCATTATGATTTTTTAAATGTGATTGGGAATTAACAGATCTAATCACACAACGTTTACTATAAGGATTTCTTGAAGCTGAGGGTTCTTATTTTATCACTCATGTCTGAAAATGGATTCCTGCTTTAATCATTACTTCCATTGATTGATTAATACGAAACTTAATATTAATATATATATACATGTATATACAGAAGTTCACAAGACACGTTTGTTGGCGAGATACGAAGGACTGTCGATAATGGAAACTGTTATTAGAGTTTCGTTGCACTTTATCAAGAGCAGACGAGAAGGGCATTGCTGACGTAATATCTGACCCAGTGAAAATGATCACCAAACGACATTCATCAGTTTTATTCCCTTCAATAGAGCTTTGTCACGCATCGATCTGAACAAAAGAGTTTGACCTGGAAGATTTTAAAGATCAATGGGCAAATGCATCACAGTTTTGACCTCAATATTGCATTCGATTCTTGTAGAAGAATACAGGAGATATTTACAAACGGACTATAGTTTATGTAAGGCTGCTTAAGCGCGCCTATTTCATAATCGATACAACACAATAGTTTGTGTAACAAATACAGAATGGTCCATTCATTTACAATTATTTTATCATGACTTTGGGTTTAATAGCAAAAGATATATATGGAACCATATTGTACCATTCATTGTATAAAATGTGTCAACTCATTGATTAAGGGACAGTTAAGGTAAATTTAATTAACCATATCATCTCCTTACCTGCATAGATAAATAACCCCTTTGTTACAACATGTATGAGACTGATCAGTAATACCCAGAACAAATTTATCACCACTGAATGTTCCCACTGTTTCTGAACATTTTTGGAAAATGAAACGGATAACTGTTCATAAAATGATACAAATTGATGAACGAGTGACAAATTAACAATCTATTGCGCTATGTTTCTAATATATAGAAAGCTATTATAATTTGTGATAAAATCACATTAAGACTATATATAGCATTATCATTGTCATAAAACACACAGGACATCAAATTATACCCTTACTGAAATATCTTTATACCCAAGAGTATGCCATTGATATATATGATGTACACTTATAAAAGATTCTATTGTTCTATTCAAAGAACTGTTTCCCTGAGAGCTTTAAAACGTACGTGATATCATTTATATCTAGTAATTTATCATGCCTCATAATATTTTTGTTTATGTTTTTTTATATCATAATTGCACTTTGGGAAACGAACAGGGGCCGGTTGCACAAAGCTCTGTTAACTTTTAACGATCCGTTAACATGGAGTAAACGGATCGTTAACTTTAACGGAGAGAAAGGTTGTTGCTGGAAGCCCCGTTAACTTTAACGGATAATGAAATTGACTTTCCAGCAACAGAAATTTAACGGACCGTTAACAAACGACACATGAAAGATAACGATCCGTTAGTTTAACGGATCGTTAAAATAACTTAGTTATGAGCAACCGGCCCCATGTAACCAACTCCTTTTTAGGAAATTTTGAAAACTCGAAGTATCCTAATGTCCAAGGAAAATATATCTGAACATTGTTACTGACTTCCTCTTCATAATCAAATCAAAACCACTGATCAACATTACTGTGGATGACGGTCATAATACCAAAAACTGTATTTGAAAGAAATACAAGACAATATACGTTTAGACAATTTTAGCCTTTGAACCGTGTGAAAACGGAACACGTTTATAGACAATGTTTGACAGTTCGTCATTGTACCTTTCACCATTCGTTAACAAGCGGGGGAGTTGGTAAAAGTGGTGCATTGTTGTTTGCCGAGTGTTTGCTTTCTCCCGTTTTCCTGTTACATGAAAAAAAAAGAAGAAAAGAAAAGAAAAAAAGAAACCCAAATCCCAACAAAAACTCGTGGTCCATTTCTGCCTACTCTTAAAGATTATTCTGTTTAAAGACAGTTTTATTCATGCAATCTAACAACAGATAATCTTTTAATCCCAATCATCTTTCTATAAAAAATATCTAATTCATAATATACGTAACACGATAGCGACATTTTAAATTTTAATATGTGGGTTAAGGCTGTTAAGAGACTTTACTACATGGTGTATAAATGCTAGCACAATATTATGCTTCAAGATCTTCTTTCTTACATTCTGTTTGTAATGAGGTCAGTGGAGTATGCCGGAAGTCCGAAAGGGTTATAGGTCCACCTTTTTTTTAATAACTTGATATTAAAATGGGTTGCGGTAACAAGTTGATTTAGTTAGTTATAGATAGGCCTATTTGCACACCAAGACACGCACTTCGCATCTCTGAAAGGAAAAGCCTTCAAAATGAATGTTAATTACCGTTAAATTTGGACACTAAACTTTTGCGTATATAAATCACAGATGCATTATATTTAACGCATATATGGTGGGTATTAGTTCCAATACACAAGCCAACCGATTACCTAGAGTGGATTATGGATATGCATAATGTCTCTTTAAATGATTTTAATACATCTGTTTAGAATAGAATAAAGATATAATAGATTTTATGAAGTTCGGGCCCCAATTCTTTGACGTCTTGTATGTTCTTATCTTCACTGTGTAATTTGCATGATGTATATCAATATATGTCAACCCATACCATAGTTTCATTATTTCATCAAAATAGTACAGTCGGACCTGATAAGCTTTCTGCATTGAATTACTGTACAGTAATTGATCGACCTGTTGGGCTAAGTTTAATGTATTTCCCTTTGGCGATTTGCACAATCGCCATAATGAAACAAATACCGGTAACAGGGAACACGCCTTCAAAATATACATATCTAACATCTTCGCCTCGTCAAAAGTTTATTTAACAAACTTCTTCATATACATGTAGTCCATATATACACAACGTGTTTTACTAGCTGGAAGGTGAGAGATAAACACAAGTTTGGAAACAGCTGTTGTACATGAATACCTTATGTAGTTAAACCGTTCCTGTCATGTAACCGGTGCTCATACCTGTCTGCAGCAAAGATTCGAAACTAAAACTTGCTTATTCTCTGTTATTATTCCCCAAATCTTGCCCATCGAACTGGATATCAGGATCCACAAAGAGTTTGGCAAGCGTTCGCTTTTAATGCCAGAATCAGAGCAGAATATTACGTCATCAATGCCAGAACACGTACAATTATCAGGGCTATCGATAACAAAATTTAAAATCGTGAATTTGACACATAATGCAAGTGTCTGTTTCAATTATATGGCATGCATGTTAAAATTTTTCTCGTGTCAAATAAACTGGAAATGGACCTTTGAACAGGGCTGAACATGTAAAACTGGACGTCAAATTTATGAATGTGTTTGCTAAATTACATTAACATGATGACTGAAGATGTGCTTTAACCCACATAAATAGTGTCTGTCCTATTTGCACCAGTTTAATTGGCACATAGGCCTACATCATTGACGTCATTGCGCGTCTGCTTCCAATAACTATAGCTCTTATCACATTCGATCAGCAATATGTTTGTTGATCAGCTATCCAATAATATCGATCAAATGATTTCATTAGGGTACAGGTCAGCACAGCTTTGTAAAGATACCACGTAAATTCGAGATAAAATATTTACTTTTATGTAGACCGGTGAGGCCAGAGATAATAATGTTTCAGACTGGTATTATAGCATACTATGATTAGCATCTTCAAGTAGACATTAGACTAACATTGGACGTTGTGAGATGTCAATGTCCAAATAATAGTCGAAACAGTTGTATGTTTTTCATCCGTATTATAGTCCTATACGTCTAGTGAGCGAATTGTGAATGCAATGCCCAGTGTCATCTAAATACTCTGTTAAAACAGTTCTTTCGAGTGTCAATTAGGCATTGAATCGATATAAGTTAAGGTATTCTAGAGAGGGCAAGCATACCTTGCCTCACACACAACACATGAATTTCTGGAGCCTTCCTCGCCCGTCGGAACAAATTCACCTGGGTGACTTTTATACAAATTAAAATCCACTCGACGGAAACTATCTTTTCGAGACTAATATTATGATGTAATTTCGTATCAATAATATAATTGCGCGTAACAGTGGAAGAAAACTGAGGGACAACAAAATCAGGCAGGTGGCCCTTTCCACGCCACTTAAGACCTTATGATCATTGTTTAGATCACTCGGCCACCCAACTACACAACTGTCAACTGACCGATTTTCTTAAACAGGAGCCAGCAAATAGTGCAAACCCACAACTGCAAAACGTCCTGGGTCCGCCCTTGCATGCTACCATATAACTAGAATATTCTATTCTACGATGCCACGATAATGGCATGTATAGCCTATAGTTTGATTTACAATGATGGATATGTGCAGTTAATCATCAAAGCGTTAATGGAAATTTATCAGTGTTACATAACGAGTCAGAAAAATAATGAAGATAACATGTAGGAAGTACTCTATTATAAGTATATTTTTCTTTTAAATTGAGAGCCATCGCATTTTTTAGCTCCATAGTATAGCTTTGAAATAAGCAATTCATCAAACTATTTATGACGCATTTGACCTCATTCATAAATAATGCAATATTGAGAAGATTACATGTTTATTGAGATGTTATATTAAACATACATTATGCAAGAGCTAAATCTGCAAATTACAGACCTTTCTTTATGCCTTGAAGCCCCAATAACACTCTTGTTGTAACTGAATAATATGTCCCAATCTTCATTCTGGTAAACAAATCGTATTATTTTATAATATTCCAATTAAATGATGATATAAATTTCATCTTAACACACCTATTTTAAAAAATTGGAAAAATCCAACCAATTGATTTGAAAAGTCTAACGTAAACCTTTTGAAATGTGACTTGGATTTTAAAATATTTTCGAACCCTCTGGACAAGTAAAATAGGTTGTAATGGATAATTTACACAACAAGTGGGGCACTTAAACATCTAGTACTTAGAATAAGGGTATTATTTATTTTCCGGAGCTAACAAGCCAACAAGAATGTTATTGTCCCTTTAAATTACATTGTATATATAAACTATGATTCAATTAGACATTCATTAACATGAGAAATAAAGAACTCGTGATGCCACCTGATGGGTGCGATTTTCAACAGATTTGAATGCAATTTGTGGTTCATCGGCTGTTGGTGATTAATCGTAAAAAAGGATAAAACTTTGTTTATTATTGCAGAAATGGTAGCAATGACAGTCGATGCTACAGTGTTTTAAAATGAGGATCTCTCGGCTCAGGGTGAGGTAATTGAACTGATATTTTCAGCATATTCCCTTTATTATTATCAATTTTATCAAATATTATAGCGACAACTGTCATCTTTTTGTCTAATCCTCCATTTTAATTTGAATTAATGTCGGCCTTAATTACACATAATCCTCATTAATTACTAATTGTTAACTCAACGTTTCCCATTTAACCAACATATCTCCCCTCGCAGTATCCGCAATATTCGTCATACTTATAACTATAACATGATCAACTCTATAATGTTGTGGGAGCAGACGTTAAACCACAAGCTATATACCACTACTCTATAATATATAGCCTGTATTATGAGCTAAGTCTGCGTTAATTTGTTTTTCTGAAATTGTAAGTCAACTTCCCCTTGAGTCTAGATATGGGGGATAGAATTATACAATTATAGCCATGCCTAGATTGCCATTACTACCGTTGTTACAATAATAAACAACGTACGGTAACCGCATCGGCCACAAAAAGCATTTAAATCTACTTATATCGCAGTTATCAGATGGCACCGAGATTTGATTATAGTCTTGGTAAGTTAATTAATGTCTAATTAACAATTTTTGGAACATTTATGGCCTAAAGAAAGACCTGCAACAGACAAATTTAGCTATTGCATGCCTGTTTAAAGGAACAATAACACTCTTGGAATCTTGCTGGATTGGCAGCTCCAGAAAAGTAGATGTTTAAATGTCTTACCTGTTTTACTTGTTCAGAAGGTTCGAAAATAAATATTTTAAAATGAAAGTCACATTTGAAAAGGTTTTCAAATCATATGGGCATATTTTTACCACCTCTAAAGTAGGCCCGCCCATCCCTCTCCTGTTCGTTTGGAAAAGTTGTTGACAACATTTAGTATAAGGTATGTCTTTTTGTCATTAAATGCACGTGTATTTATTATTTCATTTTTTTTTATTGCGATTATTATAGTAACGACTTTATCATTATTAGAAAACCTATATGGGGTTACACTAACCAATTCTGTAATTTCAAATGGTTCCGAAATCCATGTGGATTGCCGCGCACGAAAAAAAACTCTTTGATAGTAAGTTGGAAGTCGAACGAGAGTAGGTCGGAAACCCCAGAAACCCCACTCGTGTTACAAAGGGAACTATTGAAATAAAATGACGACATGGTTGGCTTAAACTCGATTATATATCGTGTTGACGAAATATAAACATCACTATTTCTTTTAGCTCCATTTCGTGCAGAGCTCTATCAGAAATCAGCCACAAGTTCATAATATAACAATTGTATTCGCCCTCACTTTGGCTGATGGGTGACAACATTGACGTAAAATGTTAAATAGGAATGTTCAACAAACGTCCTTAAGAAAAAACTGTGTTACCACTTATAGTTAGTGTATGTCACTAGTCTATTTTGACCCACTTTGTGACATGGTCCGTTACATAGATACACCCACTCATATAAGCTACAGTGCTCCCAGAAACGCAAGTCATAAAGGCCTATCGGCAACGTTGTATTTGTGTTATGATGTACTATTTCCCAATGACGAGATAGCTAAATATATCTCTTGCATTGATTCATTCCCAGTCTTGCCTAATGAAAGAAAGAGATGGCCTTGATCTTAAACATTACGAAATATAACCAAAGTAAAAGTGGTAATCTTGCTTTGTATGACGTTGCTAATGGCGACATACAAAACTGAAATATTCATGACAGGCAATGTTTGATTATCAGTACCATTGGGCGATATCTTTTACATATTATGAATATTTAGCTCACTATTAATTTGTATATAATAATATGTATATTTTTTGATTAAAGGTAACAGTGACATCTCTTTAAAGTAAATTGCTATTTTTAACTAAGAAGGATTCTTTATGGTATACGCCAGTGTGTACACAGGAGCTTATTTTTTTGTGTGTCCCATCTACACAACTATAACACCGTTCTTTGGAAGGTCCTCTGCCCTGCACTACCGAAAGGGAGATACCGCGCTGCAAAATCCCGGGAAACTTTCTTCGCCTACACCCGGATCAGTGTACATAGTAGGCCTATAGAGAGGAATATGACCGATAACCCGACTCAGCGACAGCCCGACATCACGTTTTAACCCTGACAATACATTTTAACGTTGTGGTGTCTGTGAAAATGTATTGGGTTAAAATGCCGTGATGTCGGATTGTCATCGTGATGTCGGATTAAGAATGTCGTATTGTTGGGTTGTCGCCTTTGTGAAGGGCGACACTACAACATCATGAAACCAATCAGCCACCATAGCCAAGTGAATATTTATTACTGATCATTTTGTTAATAGTGACTTTTTGTTAATAGCGTTTAATTAATGTGATATTCCAATAGTCTTGATGACTATATACGCTCTCTCTACGCTCTATTATTTTCTCCATCCCATGATACCGTGTAGTATAATACGGTACAGGAATTTTTATATGTTGTCGACGCCGATATCGGTTACAATTTTCATAGAATCGATTAACTATATTTTTCCTCAGCAATAAAATATTCTTGACAACTATCGGGTTCTACGACCGCTAAGATCGATATAATCAATAACGATCGTCCTGAAATCAAATCTTGACATCTGATTGCGATGTACGCCGGTGGTATATTTTTGTGGGTTGCCTCTTTGGTATTGCATTTCCCACTGATAACTCCTTGATCGTCATACAGCAATGATGAAAATACTATATCTTTAGGACTGGTCTGTGTTGGGTATCCTGTAGGATTGATAAACTATACATTGTTTAGATCCTATGTTCATGCATTGCTTACATTGTGTCTGTACGTGCCAACAGCTGATACATTAAGGTGGGGTATAGACATTTGCGGTTCAATAGTTTGATGTAATTTAGAAATTAAAATACTGTTTATTTCTCAGAAGAGTAACAATAAACACAAATAATAAATCATACATATTTATTCCTATAATAGGTAATGTCTCAAATAATTGATGTATATTGTTATTATTTCCACAATTACCGACTCCTACTTTTGGCATAGTTTGGCCACAGCTAATTATATATTTAAATTTCTTTAATTTAAATAAATCAACCATAATCATTTGGTTTACAAAACTTCAACTCAGATAACATTAAATTGGACTTGGGTTACCAAAGTCATATTTACTGTTAGTCTTAATTATTATTCATTAATAGCTTAAATACCATAGTTATCAACATAAATAGAATAAACATATTCATATTGTGCACGCAATCGCACAAACAGTAAACAAGTCAACAAAATATAATAACAAACTATCAACAAATGAATATTAATATGCACTACCAAATGTGACAAAATGCCCATAAATTAATAATTAGTAATTAAACAAATCAAAACTAAAGAAAGTAGTGGCTATCGTAGATAACCGATTACAATGTTAAGTGGTGGGCAAGGGAGGGATAAAATTTGTCCAAAACCATACTTACAACAAAACAAAAGTTCAATTTCTAATAGGGTGAAAATTTTCCCCAACGTTACCCGTCTGCTAGTTAATTTTAACTGAACAAATTCTACCTCCAAACACGAGAAACCGAGGAGATAACTCTTCGATTCAATAAAGTTTTCTATTCCAGACTGGAATAGAAATGCTTATTTCTCAGAAGAGTAACAATAAACACAAATAATAAATCATACATATTTATTCCTATAATAGGTAATGTCTCAAATAATTGATGTATATTGTTATTATTTCCACAATTACCGACTCCTACTTTTGGCATAGTTTGGCCACAGCTAATTATATATTTAAATTTCTTTAATTTAAATAAATCAACCATAATCATTTGGTTTACAAAACTTCAACTCAGATAACATTAAATTGGACTTGGGTTACCAAAGTCATATTTACTGTTAGTCTTAATTATTATTCATTAATAGCTTAAATACCATAGTTATCAACATAAATAGAATAAACATATTCATATTGTGCACGCAATCGCCAAATGGCCATGTATGTAACATGGTCACCGCCAACTGGGGGCAGGGCACAATATGCTGTGACCAACTAGCCGAACACAACAATGACAAGCATCATGGACAGTAGTCATTAACAATGCTTCACAAACCATTTAAAGCACCACAATTTCCATCAACAATAATACTATCATCATTATAATCAATATTTCAATCACCATCATCATCAATATTTCAATCACCAATATCCTCAATAATTCAGTCACCATTATCATTAATATTTCAATCACCATTATCATCAGTATTTCAATTACCATTATCATCAATATTTCAATCACCATTATCATCAATATTTCAATTACCATTATCATCAATATTTCAATCACCAATATCATCAATAATTCAGTCACCCATATCATCAATAATTCAGTCACCATTATCATTAATATTTCAATCACCATTATCATCAGTATTTCAATTACCATTATCATCAATATTTCAATTACCATCATCATCAATATTTCAGTCAACATTCAATCATTATTTCAACATTCCAATCAACATAACCAATATTTCAAACCTCATTATTGCAAGAATCATTAACAGGATTGCAGGAACAATCATCAACATTAAGCATTATTATTTAGATTAGGGGGATAAAAATATTCCCACTCATTTTGAACAAAATATTCCACTGCTCCCTGAATGGTATTCAAAAATATATAATAACCGTTCTTAGTTAAATGCACACCATCTGGCTGAAATAACTCAAGACTATGTTGTGTAATATCAGGATAAGTAATATACTTACCGCCATTCGATATTATTTGCTTTGAAGCAAAACTGTTGATTCTTTTCCTGGCTTTATCCATTGCTAAATTATTAGTAGAATATCTCCAGCAAGTCCTAGGGAGAATCTGAGACCACAACAATACCGAAAATTGAAATTCCTCCTTAATGTATCTAATAATGTCCAAAATAGCATATCTTACCTCATGTATGTGATTCAATCCCAAATTATTTCCTCCACAATGAAAGATAATAAAATCTGGACAAAATGTATACTTTCCTAAAATTGATCTTATAGATTGTAAACGAAGGCCTGAGTGACCTTCCCAGTATACCCAAAAACCCAACCTTTTTAAGTTAAGACTTGGTCCACCAGGTCTTCCCTTTGATATTTTATAAGCTCCGTTTACAATGGAAGAACCAATGATAAATACTGACCGTTTCCCTGAAAAAGAAGATTTTCTGCTTCATAATTCTGTGTTTATCTCTGGTAATCTTATATACGAGTGATAGCAGGAGGATTTCCAACGCCCAGCTAACTTAATGGTTTCCTCTGAACAATTAGCAGCGGACAAAGCAGACGCACCACCTATCCGAAATGAGTGAGTCTTATAGTGTCCCTCTTCAATACCCAATCTGGTAAGAGCCTTTTTGAGTACTGATGAAAACTGATACCTTGTCAAAACCGAATCATCAAAATGACAAAATAGAGGACCCTGCACACAAGAACGAACTTTTAGGAATTGGCTCATGTTTGTTACTGCACATACAGCATCATTAACAGCTGGGATAATGATTGTTGTCCCCTTTCCCATTTGATCGGTTTTAGAATGCCTTAAATTAATTGTTATTGATCCACCTACAGAATCCACTGCAATATCATGCAATGCCAAAATGGTGTCAATATTATTACCTTTAGATACAGTCAATTCTCCTATTCTAAACAATCCAAAAAATGCAAGAGCATAAACTGCCCTAAACAACTTAACCTCATAGCTGTTTACACAAATTGAAGGTAAAATCAATAAAATACTGCGTAATAAATTTATAGTGACAGGCATCCTTGTGTCCCTGTTATTACATCCCCTTCTCATTCCCTCAAGGGCTTTCAATACCAAAAAATTTCTAGTAACATCAAATAAATTCAACAATTTACATTTATAACCAATAGAAGATACATATGAACGAACCGTACTAGGCGCTAATCCTCTTAAGGAAAGAGATGCGATAAATTTCAAAACAATATCTAACAAAGGTGGCCATTTCTCCAAAATTCCAAACCGATCACAAAAGTAAGTAAAGGCGGTTAACCCTGTAGAATATGCCAAATGGGTGTTTCTCGAAAATGCAGCAGTTACTAGTCTGTCAACTTCATGCTGTAAATCTTCTCTATTATATTGTTTGGAACATTCAATGGATTTTCGTCGGCCTCCGGTGCTAGCTGACGGAATCTTTCCCATTGCTGTCGAGAAATAGAATCACATATACCGTTATCCTGACTTCTAACATGAGTAGCACGAAAAACTATATTGTGTTTAAGAAAAACCATCAAAAGAGGCCGAATCAAGGACATGACTCGCTTAGATTTAGACGTACATGTATTCAAAATCCTTACCAAAGCCATATTATCCACATGTAAGAGCAACCTTTTATTTGAAAATCTAAAGCCCCAGAGCTCTAAGGCAATAACAATTGGTACCAACTCCAAAAATGTTATGTCCGCCAAAATACTTTTGTTTTCCCACGCTTTAGGCCACCCAAAGTAAACCCACTGTCCAGCAAAATATGCACCACAACCTAATAAGCCATTCCCAGAACTGTCTGTAAACAAATTCAAGGTATCACTTGATAACCACTCTGACTCGGGAAAAAAGGTTTCTCCATTAAAATTCTCCAAAAAATGCAACCAAGTTAACATATCTTCACGAAGACTCTTTGTAATTCTAATGTAATGATGTTTTTCCCTTATGCCACACATTGCGTCATACATCCGTCTTAAAAATGCCCGGCCAGGGCGGACTGCTCTGCATACAAAGTTCAGGGTACCTGTCAAAGACTGTAATTCATGCAAAGTAACCTTCCTTTTACCGACCAAGTTTTTAAGACAAACTACCATTTTCACTAACTTATCATCCGGAATGCGCAGACGAAATTCCTCTGTGTCAATATCAATGCCTAAGAATGTCAGCCGGGTAACAGGACCAACAGTCTTCTCTTTGGCAAGGGGAACTCCTATCTCTTCGCATATACCACTGAACACTAACATAAGGCTTTCACAATGACTAGTATTCTTGGCACCCATGAAAATAAAATCATCTAAATAATGATCTAAGTTATGACTCCCGGACTTAAACTGAACTAACCAATGCAAGAATGTTGAAAATTTTTCAAACAAATTACATGAAATTGCACAACCCATTGGAAGGCACTTATCAACATAATAATGATTATCAAAATAATATCCTAATAAATCAAAATCACCTGGATTTATTAAAAGCAGCCTAAATGCGGACTTTATGTCCATCTTTGCCAAAAGAGCTTCTTTACCAATAGCTATTATTTTATCAACAACCTTATCTATTGAGGTGTAAGTTACGGTGCAGAATTCTGGATCAATATAACTGTTTATACCATGCATTTTGGGATATGACAAGTGAGTTATAAGCCTCCAACCACCATCCGACTTTGGAACTACACCAATTGGAGAAATATGCAAATTGGAAATTGGTCTTTCTAGAAAAGGACCAGCAATCCTTCCCAACTCAATTTCCTTATTTAGCTTATCTGCCAGCTCATAATGGTGCTCTTCAGCCGAGGCTAAGTTTTTACTAAATGTAAAATTTCTAGGACCAGTGTAGTTGAGCTTAAAACCTTCCCTCAGTCCAATCTTTAATTCACTAGCCAAATCATAATATGGATATAAATCTAAATATTGTAGTAGAATCTCAACCTTAAGTGGCGAAAACCCTAAATTCCATATAGTATTCCTAAAGTCAAACACAGAACTATGAACATATACTCAACTTCTATTTTGAGGGGTTCTAAATCCAAATCTTGAGTTATGCCAGTCATTATTCCTATAGTTAAACACCCGTTGATTACCACTAAATTGACTTCCACCTGTGTAACCTGGGGCCCTAAACCTACTCTGTACTGGGGATGTGGTACTGACATAAGGACTTTTCCACCTATAATAATTGCTTGGACCAAAATTACCCCTAGGACCAGGAGTGAAAGGCCGTTGATAAACCCCCTCAGTATATCTCTTAACAAATGCATTGTGAGGAACTCGACTAGTGCAAAATAATTCAGCATGATTACCACCACATGAAATGCAAAAATGACCATACTGACAAGATACTTTAGAACATGCACCCTTATAGTTGAAATCAAAGCAATTAGCTGTATGTTTATTTACAGATAATGACTTGTTAACCCCAGACATGTGAAATAACCAGAGCTCATAATCAACTTTTGACCACAGACTACTAGGATCTAAACTTCTTTTCAATCTAAACTGTTCATCATAAGCCACCCAGTTATAGCCCCTTAAAGCCGCAAACCTAATTGTGTGTATATATTTCAGTATTTCTTGTAACCTATTCGGGTGACTCCTGAGAAAAACACTAGCATAAACTAAGAACACATCAGTCCAAATTTCTATGCTACCTATTGGAGAAGATGTTTTATCCTGAGCAATTATTTCTCCACTTGGTCCGACATGCAGAGTCCTTTTGGTTTCACGACCTTTGGAGATATTAAGCAATTGTGACAAATCAATATATTCCCCTTTTGCAATCTTTTGTCGAATACTCTGCGGTAAATTTAGGCCTAATTCATCATGCACACTTTCTGACATAGTAGGTACCACCCCAATATCTATGATATTTTGCCCCACTACCGATTCTTGCCCCCTCGCACTTTCCAAAAACTGATTTGAACACCTACCTGACTGCATATTATTCTGTACAGGAAGATTGTGAACTATGGCACCAGTATTCATACTAACTGAGACTGGAACTTCCTCCATGTTAACTCTTTGATAAGCACTGGGTAAAACAGATACATGAGAGTGATTAACTCGATAATTAGCACTGGTTATATCAGATGCATGATGTTGAGAGTAATCAGTACTGGGTAAAACAGATACGTGAGAGTGATTAACTCGGTAATTAGCACTGGGTATATCAGATCCATGATGTTGAGGGTAATCAGTACTGGGTAAAACAGATACATGAGAGTGATTAACTCGGTAATTAGCACTGGATATATCAGCTGCATGATGTTGAGGGTAATCAGTACTGGGTAAAACAGATACATGATTTTCAGGAACATATGCACTGGCTAAAGCCGGTGCAGAACTACATGGGTAATAGGTACTGGGAAAAACAGATACCTGAGGTTGTGATACGGTATAATTAGTACTGGGTGTTACAGATACAGAAAAATAGGTACTGGGTACAAAAGATACCTGGGGTTGTGCTTGTGGTACTGTATAAGAAGTACACGAAGTTAAGGGTACAGAAATTCCTGCATTGCAAGTATTACTATCATAGCTACCAGCTTCCTCATTGCCCACCATAATGTTAGCAGGCTGTTGAAATTGTGCCGTTGAGCACATTCTTTTGCGTGTCATGCCCATCTGCTTTGTTTTACGTTTAACACCTTTAGATTTTTTAACTTCTTTAAAGACAGGTTTTTTAGCTGTGACGGATTTACTTAATTTTTGAACTTGGTTAGATGCATCATCTGACATATTCCTATCATCATTCAAATCTATGTTTAAATCTGATGTACACAAATTTGATATTTCAGACGACCTAGTACCAACTAATACAGGAATTCTCGATTTCCTTATTTTCATGGGAACACTAACATTAGGAACAGCATGTCCCATTTGTTCCATACTTTCAGTAGATCTATGTGCCATTTCAGTTAGGCCTGGAATAGGCCTAGCCATTGCCGGTTTATTACTATGACCAACTAGGCCTATGTCTTCTTCTGTTATTTTGTCATTCCCATAATTATTGACAAACCTCTGTCCCGCATAAGGACTTGTGCTTAAACGATTCAATTTTCTCTCCATCTTACATTCAAAAACAAGGCCTGAACACTGAACGTATTGTCAATGACAACTGTCCTATTTTTACTAGTTAGGCTGTAGAATCTACATTCACACCATCGCTATTTTTAAAATCAACCATGCTCCACATGAAAAAGAAAATATAAAAAAGAGAATTAATTAATTGACTTGCCTTAGTATACGGAATTTAGTAGTGAGTTTCACACAATTAACTTGGCGCCAACATGGCTACCCCCCCATATCAACTGGTTCAGCGCTTGTCGATCGACAAAACCCATATCGAAACCTGATTCAAAACAATCCAGTAATAAAACTTTAGCGACATCAGAATTGCAGCGTAATAAGTCGTCTGTCTTCATATAAAATTTGTCCAAAACCATACTTACAACAAAACAAAAGTTCAATTTCTAATAGGGTGAAAATTTTCCCCAACGTTACCCGTCTGCTAGTTAATTTTAACTGAACAAATTCTACCTCCAAACACGAGAAACCGAGGAGATAACTCTTCGATTCAATAAAGTTTTCTATTCCAGACTGGAATAGAAATGCATATTATCATTATTATTTGTCAACAATCGACCATAATCAACTCTCGATGTCAAAGCTAGCCAGCGATATTTATTGGATTAGGATACGATTCCCTCAACTTTCATGATTTCATCATGGAGTGTATAATCGAGACTATGTTTTTATCGTATCGACTTTAGTAATGATGATCGACGCTAGGCCGAAAATTTAATCGCTAAAATCTCGGTTCAGAGCCGATCAATTTGACTGAAATTTTCACCGAATTCCCTTTATATTATCTAGTTTTTAGTGAGGAATGTCAGTTCTTTATCTGTCTAGTTTTGAGTGAGAGCTGTCAGCTTTTTATCTAGTCTCCCATAATGTATCTTTAAATATAGACTATATATAGCGCTAAACCAAACTAAAATAAGAATAATAAAAAGAACGTTGATGGCGTCTTAACGACATATTTCGTTTGACAGCTGTGTTCACCTATATGTTTCCACCCCCACGATGCCCTTTACCATCAATCAAATATATCAATCTCAATAACACCCGAAATTATTAATCTGTCACGCTCAAAAATGATTTTATCACCCCGATACTTCTTTTATGAATTTTACACCTCTATAATATTGTGTGTAATAGAAACGCATATTGCCAATAATAGTAATAATATGCATGTAATTGACCCATCATCTTAGTTTTTCTGTTAAAAAGTCACCACATTACTGATCTTTCTGTAGCTTAATAAGTCGTGGAGCACTGTTTACAGGAATTTTCCTTTCAATTTAGAATTCAAACTTTCAAGTGTTCCTTTATATTATGTGCATACTAATGAGTATAGGATCTCGTTTTTTTCGTCCCATCCAATGAATTCCGCTAAATGGGGAAGCTGAAAATAGGTATCCCAGAAAGTGTAGTTTAGGCTATATTAGTCTATTTCGCAGTTGAAATGGATTACCAATAATAATTTACAAGCAAAATTACGTGAAGTTTATCGTAGATCATTTCTCTTAATTGAACTACTGAGCTGTAGCCTGGTTAGTTTTCAATGCGCGCGCTTAATTTGCGCAGTTCTATTGCTATAACCGATGACCTTTTTAAAAGGAATGATTCAGAATCGGTAATTAAAAAATAGCCTACTTATCACCAAGAAATGTACCAGATGAATCTTTTGACCTGAAATAATCGAAGACAAAAAGCATGTCACATCATTCATTCACCATTATGTCTTAATGATAGTATTTATGTCGCGCGAAGTTTCCAACAAACCCACAAGCGAGTTACTAGGCAACCCTTTCCAAGGATTGACGTCATTTAAAAGATTGAAATTTGTTGAAAGGTCTTGTCTGACGTCAGCAAGGCATTTTGCCATTTAGCTCGCATAAAATGTGGGTAGACCCTTCAGTGATGGCACCCACAAAAAAATTAAGGCCATTTTAAAGGAGAGCAATGACAGGTCAGAAATGTTATTGAGAATGGTGAAATCTTCTTGGAAACACAATGAGGTAAACATCAATACTCCAGCAAAATTAAAGCCAGTGCCAGTTTAATGCCAGACGATAGCGATCATAGTGACGATTATAGATTTATTTAACTGCTGCTATAATAAAAGAAAATTGTCTGTTTATTTTCCTGATCCATTAAAAAAGAAGACGATTTTTGTTGGAGGGTTATACATTTTTTTTATATTAGGCTATACATAAAATACTGCACACGAGACAATGTTGGAGCCCTACCTCAGCATTAAATTCTACTTTTTACTGAAATGAAACTTTTTCTTGTAGAATATCAGATGTAATTGCTTAAATACCTGTACCTAACCCCAACTTATTGATATACGTGCAATAGGTCGTGCAGCCGAACGGCGGTAATGGTATTTATGGGCTGAATTTCTTACTATCTATTGGGACGATGTGGGCCTGCTAGGCCTAGACCTCTAGCAGGATAGGCCTAAGATGATTCTAAACCCGCCTTTCAACAATTTTTTAGCCTATGCCTATGATACAATAGCTAGATACATTCCGTGTTGCTCGCCCTTTCTGATCTCTTGGCATGTCCAGACGGTTCGTGTTTTATCATTATTTCGTTACTGTAACCACTCGAAGTCTATGATATTATTCAACGTTCAGCGACTTTCCGTTTTCAGTATTCTGTGAGCTTCCGTTCCGGTGTTACCCATCTTTTCCGTCAACCCTCGATAGAGGCAACAGTTTTGGTTTGGTGTGAAACAATCACGACAATGGGTAGTAGTAGACCTGTGAGTGGTTGGCAATTTTGGATCGGAGAGGGTTAACCCTTTTGATTTGCAGCGTTATGTTTCTCGGAGGGCTCGTGAAAACTATAGAGATCATGGGTCTGTTTCACGAAATTTTATCTAGGATAAAATCTAAATTTAGTAATTTGATTGGATAATATCAGATTGATTTTAGGACTTAGCCAATCAAAATTGAAGTATTTACTACAATTTTGATTTTATCTTAAGTCTTAAGTTAAGATTTCGTGAAACAGGCCAAAGCCTAGATTTCTTAGTGGTTTACCTGTTATTCTTCACTTACTATTTAATTATAAGGACATAAATATTATAGAAACAGGCAGAACTGTAGAAAGTGTTGAATATTAGATGTTCAAATTTATCTACCAATTGCATTCATTTTATTTTGCGTGATACAAAGCCCTTATCGCATGTAATAATAAGATGCCATTCCATACCGTAGTCGTATAGATGCAATGTGGTGAGGTTATTGCTCAAGGCGATAATATCATAACGTCATTGCACAATCATGGCGGTGACGTTATTCACATGTATCCGTTTGTCGTTACCATCATGCGGTAACGGTCTATAGGACATCGCAACATGTTACAGGTAGTGGTGTTGGTGCTTTTCACGATAACGCAGCAGCTAGATCGAAGATATTATCTATTTTAAGAAATATTTGATATTTTAAATAATATCTAAATACTAAATGCGTATCAGTGCCCAAAGTCGTCCCATGCGTTGATATATGATATGCCTGCAGTGGAGAAACTACTTTGTATCAATAACAGTTTACACAAAACATAAAATAGCATAATGCATGATAGGTGACCCAGCGACCTACATTACGACATTATTACCTACAGACCGTGAACATAAAATATTTGTGAAATGAAATGAACTGGAGTTTAGCGTCCTGCTTTTCTTCTGATCTCTCCCAGTTAATAAAGGCGGATAAAATATTTGTATGAAAAATCATAACAAAATAGCTCATTGGTGTACTTTTAGGTGACACATTTAACCATTTAACGGGATTTAGTTTCTTGTGGACACACTGTCTACCTTTATCTTTCGAAACCTCTCTCTATTCTTTTAAATCAAAATTCTGATAGTAAACTAAAGTTTGATGACGCCATTAAATTTCTTGAAAGGGTGATTATATTGGTTTGAATTTGCAACCGTGTGTTGGGTTCGATCTTCGACACCGGTTTTGGAGGATAAAGTTACATCAGGGTTCCATTCGTCAGTGGTACAGGACTAGAGTCTTGCAATAACAGCGTCTAGTCTATCGGATAGGAAATAAAAATCAAGGCCCCCGTGTACACTTTGGCTATGGAATTAATAGTTGAGATTCGACAAAAACGCAAGGCAATGGTCCGGGCATTCCCGACTTCATTAATGGTTCTATTTGTGCACCCCCCCCCCCCCCCCAAAAAAAAAACAAAAACAAAAAAACAACCCTATAGCATTTATTTTAACATCATTATTTCATTTTATTTTATTTCTTCTGACCAAACATGGTCGAACCCTCTGTATATAGTCTCTATTTTGGTATTTTGAGGATTTAAAGGAATAAGAAACCAACTTGACTCGTTCCCGTCCACTGACAACTATATTGGTGCTGTTATTACTATAAATGGAACACTTTATAAATTATTGCTCCGTGGCAGATCTCTTATATAACTTTTGTTCTGATATTTGGGGGCTTTATAGGGGATATGAATCTATAGCAACTCAACTTGGCGTCCACGAACGACTATTGATGTTGTCAACCAACAATGGAGCACATTATGAATTATTGTCACGTGCTAGGTCTGTGGGCCCTGTCTTTGTGCATTATACGGTAAAAGGGTAACGCATTGTATATAAATACAGGTTGCCTAGGTTCATTAAGGTATAAGTTTGAGAGTGTAGCCTATTTCTTTTACCAATTTCACAATACACAAACTATATCTCTCTTGGTGTCAATATATGTGCGGCGCAATAATCTGGCCACATTTCGTAATAACCAACAACACTTTTAAAAAAGGGGGAAAAAACCCCAAATGGTATAATACTTATATTGATACTTTATTATACGGAGGTAAATCATGGACCGTTTTACTAAATCCTTAATTATATATTAAATACATTGTATAACATAATATTAAAGTGACATTGTGGTCAGCCATTCCTTTCAAGGTATTCCCCTTTGACGTCAAAAGGAAATTCCGCAAACCGATATATTTAAATAAAGAATATAGATTAAAGTCTAAAGGGGGATATTCAGGTGCCACGTTTTAATAAATGTGAAAATTAATTTTGGAGTAAAAAAAAATAGAAGGAAAAATAACAGAACATAACCAAGACATACAGCAATATAGCTTAAGGCGCGACAAACATGTTGGGTGTGTCTGGATTTATAAATAAGATAGATATGACATAGAAAATTACTTATGCGTAAACAGAATTTTATGGGGGCATCAATTTGCATGCCATGCGTATAACAATGAATACATAATACGTAAATATAGAAACGTAAAGTTGATCGGCATATATAGCCTCGTGCATGTATTATCTTATATCTATATTTTCCATAAAAGGCGATATCTATGTCGTGACTAGGTATATTGTGCGAATTTATCTTGGTTCACGATTTCGACAAATTTGTCGTCACGAATGTCACCTGTTAACCCCGTAATTGGACGAAACGATTTAAGATATACATAGACTGTAAATACGGGTGTATGGAAAATGTTTAAAAAGAACGTAGACAACTGTTGAACAAAAACTGAAATCAGGTTTAACGTCCTGTCTGCATCAGTGAAGACGGGCATGCGTCATGCAATAGGACCATGAGGGAAATTGTGTGCTGGCAACGGCGCTACGACCTACTTCAACTGCCAGGAGATCTTTAACGTGCTGCCAATCGTAGTCACGGGGGCTCAGATTTTCAATTGGGTTGAAATACTTTTGCCCCCATCCAGTACAATCATTGAATGAACCCTAGACATAAGAATGGCAAGTGTATAGTTATAATTGTCTTCACGCCAGACCATCAGTATATTTAGTGCAGTACCTGCAACTCAAAGGACTACTCCAACACAGATACATGCCGAGATGGTCTCCATTTTAGAGGATGACGCCTCTTCTACGGTGGCTTATTAGTGTCATTCATTCATTTATACCTTTTTAATGTAATTTACAATGTATCTCACATGAGAAAGATTCACTCTGCAACACAATCAACGATTGTTTCGCAATGAAAACTATGGTAAATCATAAAAATTAAGAAAAGCTTTTTTCCGCCTTTGCTTTTTTACGCAAAATGTGAAGTGTGCAGACCAAAATCTGTTATGGTTCAAAGATCATTGAGGAGATCTATTTTTGATCGCATCAAAATTTGGCCACATCACAAACATTTGCATGTCTCAACAAATGGATTTATATTTGTGTTTATAATAACGAACACTTTATGAAACACGTATCTTACAAACGGGAGGTATATATTTAACTATCATTATGAGTTATTTGTGAATACGGGGGGGGGGAGAGCAGTGGTTAGCACGTGCGCGCTGTATCGTAAGGTCTGTTATTCAGTCGACTGGCGTGGTTTCGAATCCCCGGTTGCAGTACGTGACAAGGTAGAGGGTCGCCTGTTTAACCTCGTGGGTTTTCTCTGGGTCATACAGTTTCCCCCACTGCTAAAGACCTAAATAAATTATAACGATAATTGTTTTCAAATTCGATGTGAAACGTTTTTCCTGTTTTCCGTCAATCTTTTGCAAAATGTTGGCTTACCTCGCATGACTACGCACCTGTTTAATTAAGCGTGGTGAAAGGAAATCCGTTCCTGCAGTAGCGTGGGTAAGGCGGGCGGGAGTTTTTCTGTCAAGCCATTGCGTAGTGGGATATATGAAGCTGTCTTTTGTACAGAGGCCCAACTATCTTGCGGGTGTGTGTGTGTGTTTGAGTATGTGTGTAGGTATTTATGTATGTATGCATGCATGTTATATGTATGTATGTGAAGGATGGGGGTTCAGGCCGAGGACCCGCTTTCATTAGCCTATGAAGTCGGTGTAGACAATTTGGACGTTAAACCCATTTCATTTCATGTCAAACCGTTGAAATCATCTAAACGAGCTAGCAACGTGTAAAGGTTAAAAAAACAGTTAAAGAATTTTAATTAAGGGTTTTGCGTATATTTTCATTTTAAGAACAGATTTATAACCCAGTTTGTTTGTGTGAGATTAAAGACAAATCCAGAAAGAGCTAGCCCACTTCATTATAAGGCGAGATAAAACAATGAGTAAAAAGAAGGAATAAATTGACTTTTATTGACAAAATCGTTGACAGCTCCATGTGCATGGCCATCTAAACTATTACTTGGTTTCCAACTTATTGAACCAAAGCCATCGCGACAATGGCCTCACGTGACGAATGACGTCAATGATAGATTTGCTAATCACAGAAGAGGTGAAAAGCCTTCAAGCAATTGACAAAAGTCCATTGAAATTCCTCTACACACGACAAGCTAAAAGAAAAAAAACATTACCCCTGGAAACCAGTGATACATATTCCCGCCTCCAAATCAACACTAAAACTAGATACACTGTCTAGAGATTTACTTAGTTTCGGGTCGAATTGTCAGTATTCTAAACGGCCCGGTCAACGCCTCTGCACTCTGACCGTATTATGATCAAAACCTATCTGATATATTGGCGAATGAAATAGGTGAATCCACATCTTAATTTGATAATATAAACTAAGTGAACCAAGGTCAGTACCCGATAAGTAAAATCGATTACAATAACCCAGTTGGGACACCAGATGATAATGAAGTCTGGGCAAAAGTATCTTGTTGAGCTATCTAGAACTATTTTACAAGAAAAAAAAAAACGTGCATTGAATTTAGTGCAAAGTTCAATATCCAGAAAATGGCATTGTTTCATCTTTCTCAAAATAAAGCGACGGGAACTCCATTGCTATAATTTGTGCAAAGGAATAAAAAAAAAATGTGCATGCTCTAATGTGGGGAACTGTTGTCCATTCAGCGGCGCTCCTGTCTTATTTCTAATTCCAACTGTCCAGGGTGAACGCGGGACCTGGGTTTTTGATCCCACCACGGTAGGCTACCTTGCTCATTGCCAGGCCGTCCGCCATGCACCGCTGACATGGTGACATGGGGTACCACTGATATGGTGAACCCCTATGGAAAATACCGAGGAACTTTCTGGGCGAACACCGAGGTCGAACCTGAGACTTTCAGGTTAGCGAGCTTGTGCCTTAACACTTGAAGCTCGAATAAATGAAATGGGTTTAATGTCCTACTGTTATGCACCTAATCTGGGCTAATGAAGACGGGCATACGCCATACATTGTGCTATGAGTAAAATGTTGCCAAGGCAGCGGCGCTACGGCCTACTCTTATATCGAATTCCAACTGCCAAGGGATCTTTTACCGGACCTCGGTTTTTCGTCCCATACGAACGACTAGACAGCTGCCCTTATCAGGCCCTTCGTCACTGACAAGATGAAACTACGCCGGAAAATCGGGATGAACTTTCTCGGCTAATGCAGGGATCGAACATCCGACCTGCAGGCAAGCGAGCCAGCGTCTTACCCACTTTGCCACGTGATCTCCTGAGTTCGAATAAATTCGGGTCAACACCCTATGCCACTGATCGTTTCAGTACACCAAGTGCGAAATATTCTCTACTTTTGTGAGTTTTATGCAGCAGGTAATGCAATTGCAATACACATTAAAATGTGCGGATATGTAGGCCTAGTTATCAGAACAGTAAAACGTGTTTGTGTTGATTGGCAGTGGGATTCCATACAAAACGAATTACATTAGACATAAATTGGTTCCGTTACACACGAGTGTCAATGCTCTGTAGATATTGGTCATTGACTCATTGCAGATACTCTAGCTTTGTAAGGTAATTATAATAATGATGCAATAATCAATATTGTGTTTACACTATATATCGTACCATACAAATTGTATAACAGATATTTTTAAAAAAAAATGTAACAAAACCTCTTATTGAAACGGGTGCTCATGGATAGTCTGGGACTTATCGGTTCCGCGCGATTGTTCCGACATGAAATGAAATGGGGGTTTACATCCTACTTTTCTGAACGACAGGGTATACTATAATATTGGGAATATTTTGTACGGTCAGAAGCATTGCGGCCTACTCTTAGTTCGAATTTCAGCTGTCAAAGAACGGTGGTAAAGAAACTAAAGTAACAAGGGTGGGCATTCAGCACACAGAGGTGCACCTACTTCAATATACATCTGTCTATATCAAAATTAGTATATATACTTTTTTGTGCGGTTCTACCCCGTTTCAGATCTGTTATACACACAAACAGACTAAAAAACTATTTAAATTTTATCAAATGGAAGCTGAAGAAATACTTAACAAATTTCTCAAAGTAAACGTAGTGTTTTCGACTATAAAATCGTCGATTTAGGACTTTTAAATGTCGGTCAACTATAGCGTAGTGTCTGTCCGCAAGTACAGTAGAGCTAGCTGTAGACAAACTATATTAATATGGAGAGTGGAATCCCAAAACGTGGAAATCGGTAATTGAGGAGTTGACTCCATTGAATATTGCTCGGGCTGCGGTATACAGCCTATTCTGGTTTCGAATTTCAGTAGTTCAGGGATCTTTTAGATGCTACGATAAGTGGTAAAGTGAATAAAGTAACAAAAGCGGAGGGGGGGGGGGGGCTAGGGGGAGAATCTCGAAACGTGCAAATCGGTAATTGTGTGTATAGCTGGAAATGTCTTGTTCTCATTATACAAGGGGGAAACACGCCAGAAATTCCGATAAACTTTCTCAGCCAACGCAGGTAAAAACGGGACCTCCAAGTTCACCAAAATGAAATAGCGTAAAGTAAATTATCATAAGCTGGTAGTAGTTATCTCCCCTTTTCGTCCAACTAAAGTTCTCCGTCTGGTTGACGATTTCGTTAAATAATAGACTAAATTTATTCCATTCATTCAATAACTCCGGGGGGGGGGGCGTAAATGGTAATTGTGGAAAATTGTTCGAAATCTTTGAGCTGAACAGATGAACGTATACAAATTGTTTCCTAGAAAAGGTTCCAGTACTGATGTGTTCTGTCTTACTCCAGGCACAGTAGGCTAGTGGCAGCTCTTCCTACAGAATGCCTTTGCGCAAGTTTTTTAGTCAAATGACTGTACAAAAAGTTTACTGGCCCATAGCTCCCTTAATTTACCCAAAATATATCCCAAAAACTGTACTGCACATGATAAATCAATTCTCATTGAAATGAAGGTGAAGCCTTCCGCATAATAAAGGGGGGTTGGGATGGCCTAGTGGTCTAGAGTGCCACGCTTCGACCACATAGTCAAGTAGTAAGAAGTTTTATTTTAATCCCTTCAAGTGTGGCTTCGACCTCTAGCTGACCGATCACCTCTGGCTGGCGGCTGTGGTTTCGATCCCTGGGCGTATGTGGCATGGAGGGGCGCCTTCTCAAGCCATAAGCTGGTCGTGCCATCTACAGTTCAATACCGACTCTCATCTGTGAACAGAACAGTTCTCCATAGTGGTATCGGTTCTCCATAGCGGAATCTATAAACAGTCCTACGGGCCCGTAGCCACGCCCCCCCCCCCAAAAAAAAATTCAAATTAGCCCTCCCAAATATTTCGCCATAAATAATGATTTCTTAGGAGTCTTCTTAGCCGGCCACATCCTCAGCCCCTCCAAAACATTCTGTAGCCCCCCCCCCAAAAAAAAAAAACATTCCGTAGCTCCCCTAAATTTTATGAGCTGGCTACGGGCCCGCAGTCTACCTTGTTACAGAATAATCCTATTAATCCTTCACTGGATTGCCAGTTGAGAAATTGGCAAAAAGTTAATTTTCAAACGTTTGAAAATAGCTTCTGCAGGGTGGGGGGGGAAACAAGGGAGGCAATTGTGCTATTATTTCCCGTGTCACAGATGTATAAGTGTGGGAAATAATGCCTACCGTCGTATAATAGTGGATTGACAGCCTATTGAGAAAAGACATAGAAATAATAATGTTTTGACTTCCTTAGAAAATATCAAATTTCCGCTGTAAGTTTTATGCAATGTGCGTCTATTTCGAGTAACATACCAACCTGACGTTTATTTTGTTGTTTAGTATAGGCCCCTAGGCTGATTCTCAAATGATAAAATAATAAGAAACAGACTTGAATATGTAAATCACTTTATAAATAATACTCATATTACGTACATTAATATAATGCTTTTGAATAGACCCATTTATGGTTCCAGGGAATAGAGTCATACTCCATTTAGTACATCTCTGTCAGACTACGGTTCTAACGACATGGGTTCTCTGTAATATTTTATCAACACCGAGAACCCCTGTCGTGATGACATTTTTTTTTTAACATTCCGATGATCTGATGTTTAAAAAATGTCATCATAGGCATAGGGAGGCAGACCACTATTAAGTCGTTATTTATGCCCATTTTTTGGTCCAGAATCGACGAAGAAGAGGGTTTGAATTAATATTTTCGGTCAGGTTTTGGTAAATATTCGTGATTTTGAGGCGGAAGGATAACGGAGTTATCAGGTTGGCTACGGTGATATTATCATTATGTACTGCAAATATAGTTACCGGTACATGTTTTAGTATGCTTCTTTAAATTTGTGTATCTCAAAATTTTGGTGGTCAATCCCATGCAAATCTTAGTGTAAAGGCGTGGCCATTTGTTCCTCTGTCTCAGTATGTGTAGTGAAAAGCATTTAGCTCAACGAAAATATGGGGGAAAGTTGGAGGTGGGCAAAAAGTCAACGGGGAAATAAATGGTGGTCTGCATCCATAGGTAGATTTAGGAGTTATCTCCCGCGAAAGAGTCTTCACTCGTGTTTATGTTTCACGTCAGTGTTCTTAATGTTCCACAATTTGTAAACATTTTAAACTCAATTCGTTTGTATCAGTAAACATGGCATCTCGTGGACGTGGAGCTAGGGTACCATTTAACAAAGCAGCCTTTCGACAACAGAGTGAAAAAGAAAATTCAAGTGACGGTGTTCCTTCTGTAATTCTAAAACAAGCCAGACAAAGTGGACAGTTGAATTTATCTGGGCGAGGATTAGCGACAGGTAGGTAGGCCTACCTGTAAACCCTCCCAAAATTTCAAAATCGATTAAGAAATATAAAAGTTATTGCACGTTCTGCTTCGGTTAAAGGAAACCGATTTTAACAGAGCCTCAGAAATAAAAGTCTGTGTATGTATGAAATTTATGCAGCAAAACATAGGTGATTGGTGTGTATATTAATCTTGTCTCAAAATATTGAGTCGTTTTGGACGTGGGCGTCAAAACCACTTATCCTGACAGGTCAATGTTTTCATGGGATGACCTGATAATAATTGCCTTCCAATCCTTTAGAGGCTTATACATGTGCAGTGCATGACACATTGCCAAATGCTGTAAATTTTACCTACATGGCTACATTTTTTATAAAAAATAAATGTCTGGTTTTATCCAGAGCATACAGCTTGGGACACTCCATTTCCATAATATATTTAGTGATAAGGAGTATAAAGAACATAATTATAATAGAAGAAAAATAATAATTTAAAAAAGTAATTTAAAAAAAAAGTAAAAAAAATATGATAAATAAATAAAATAAAATAATAATTCCACCCCCTCCCCCTAAAAAAAATTATAAAAATAAAAGAATAAAGTAAAAAAATAAATAATTGGATAAATGATAGATAAGATAAATGTACCAATATATGTCATCTGTCTATTTGGGGTTAGAGGGCAGGGGACAGTCTCACTGTTGGTTTGATCAAAATGAAAATATCTCTTTGAGTTTAATACACCACCAACAATATATTATATTTGTTTTGTTTACAAGTACTTTGTTAATAGAAGTAGTTAACAGTGAATGTTAATCAAATTTGGTAAAGTTCACCTAGTAAACAATCTTTTTATACTTTCATAGTACCTGACAAAGTATGGAGAATAAATATTGATGTACCGGAGGAAGCGAGAAATGTTTCATTGGATAATGCTGAAGATAGATGGTGGGATCAAGTTGATTTAACTAAACTCATCCTAGCATCAAATACTTTAACAGCTATACCAGATGATATCAGCAACTTTCCAGCCTTAACTGTTCTTGATGTAAGTATCCTTTTTTAAAGCAGTTATTCTGCTTGTCACAATCTCTTTTTAATGCCAAGTGCACAAACATACCTGTAATGAATCAAATAAATACTGAAATATGGAACTGTGTTAAGGTGACCCATTATATATCCCAGGACTTAGCTGATGAGAACTACAACCTAGTATTTATAGACTTACCATGACCCAGTGAGAAGTCTGTTAAGTCCTCAACAAATTATATTAAACAGGATATAACCAGATATTAATGCTCATTCAATTTACTAGTCAAGAATTATCTTTAATTTGACATACAATTTATTTTGCTCCCTCAGCTCAAGTCCTCAAACTAAACTCATTTTGTCGATAAGAACAAATCTCAAATTACTTGTTTTGTGGCAATGGAAAGACCTTAAATGCCCTAAAATTTGAAAGAAAATAGTGCATCTTTTGAATAATTATAAAGTGTACTTTATATTGTATACCTTTGGTATCATGATAACTGTTTAAAGATACTTGCCCACAGAAATATTTTTTCTGGTGGTTAGGCTTATTACCAATAAAAGTATGACAATTTTGATTTACATGTACATGGAAAGTGGAGACACCCAATCTTTCTAGAAAAATACTGGATCCCTTAAAAAAATCATGTGAGGGTGTCACAAATTGGCAGTCTGACAATTAAGGGCTGTCTGCTTGATGTATATGTTGATGAGCTTGATGGTGAATGGACAAGGAAAAACATATAGTATACAGCAGTTACTGAGATATAGAACACAGAAAAAGACATGGGCAGTGGATAAACCGAGAATTTATGTAGGCTTCAATATTTGTGATAAATGGACAACATTGTCCTTTATATGCAATGAATTCTCCCCCAGCTTTGCAACCATTGCTGGGTATCGTGAGAATCAAGTCATATGACACGAACATGACTTCTTTTAATAGATCATTTATGACAATATTTTGAGAATGATTTGAAGCAAAATTTTGATAGATTAATTAGTTTAAATAAGCATATGTTTTAGTCCAACTGTATCATTAAATCTCCCAGTTTGTCCGCGGGAATGTATCTTTAAAAATTCTTTATTCACACAGATTCATGATAACAATTTAGAAAGTTTACCAGCAGCCTTCAAAGCTTTAGAGAATCTACAGAAACTTGATGTAAGGTAAGCTTGATTTAAATTTGACTTGCATCTTTGAATGAATAATGAATTCAAAGAATGCTTACATGAATCTACTATGAATCGAAACACTTACAATTTAATTGTACTGCATATTGACCTTGGTTTGATTAGTCTGATGCACAGTGGTCAAAGTGGATGGAGAGTGAAAGTTCTATTAAGGCACCTTGATATTTAAGCTAATTATTCAAAGCTCATGTAAATAATCCACCAACAGTCCACCTTCCTTGGACCAACAAGCGTCAGACCAATGAGCATCAAACTTATGAACATCTGGCCAGTGGACACCCAAATTCAATACAACACAATTAATCCCAACAAAATTGGAGGCTCATAGTATTTCTTTTAACAATATTAAGCTTCCACCATAAGTTTTGGACTGTTTGTGGATTAATTAACAACTTATTCTGATGAATAATGAATAATTTTTTCTCAAATGTTATTTATATTTTAGTCGTAACAAGTTAAAAGTCCTACCGTCATCTATTGGTTATTTAAAAACTCTAGTCAGTCTACATGTAGAACATAATCAGCTAACACAACTCTGTGAAGAAATCAAGTGTCTACAAAAAATTGAAGATTTGGTAATATTAATTTTAGTACTAGTAGGTTGACCCCACAACACCAGATATAGAATAACTATAGCTTTATATCTCTCAAACCATATATATGTCACCATAACACAATGGATGGAATTTTGAACACACAGATTAGTTATTGTAAATTGATAATAATTTCATGTGTTTCTGATCAGTTGCATGGAAGATGAAAACTGAGATGCTGTCGTATAATAAGAACTCAGGGTAAAAGAGACCTATCCTGGAAAGGTAGACCTCTACTGGGACTATAGAATTCAAAATGGGAATGAACTCATCAATCTTAGAAATTACTACACAAAGGAATGTAATTTAATCATTGGTTGTAAATATATTTTTCAGGACGTGTCTAATAATCAGCTAACTGTTTTACCCACAGCTTTAGGTTATCTTGTAAACCTGGTTAAACTTAATGTTTCTAATAATAAAATCAAATCACTACCATCAGAAATAGGAGATATGTCAGGTGCGTTTCAGTATTCATTTATTCTATAGACACCTGAATTCATGGAACTAGTCATAAGTAGAGAGAGAGAGAAATGGGGTTTAACGTCCACTCAACACAAACTAGGTCATTTCGGGACTAACATATGGTTTAATTTTATTTCAATAATTTGCTTGCGCGTAGGGGTCTTTAGCAGTGGGAGGAAACCAGAGTGCCCGGAGGAAACCCACGAGGTTGAGAAGGCGCCCCTATCTCCATGTCACATACGCTCACACCAGGGCTCGAAACCACAGCCGCAAGCCAGAGGTGACCGGCCAGCTAGAGGTCGAAGCGTGGCACTCTAGACCACTAGGCCATCCCAACCCCCTAGCCATAAGTAGACATATAAATTTAATTTGAAAGTTTCCATTTGTTATTCAACAATTTAAAGTGAAAGCCCTCTTTTAAGGGTGTGAGAATAAAAGTTGATAATTAAAAGATGTTAATGATAGTGAAGTATCTGATTGGAATAATTTAGAATAGGTCTTTTTTTTTCAATACACAATGTCCTACCTTGATAAACAAAGATATTGATCCTTCAAAACAATTGAATATTGAGAATAGTTTTGTTTGTTGAATAGAGTTTTATTAGATCAACTTTTTCTGGGTATTTTTAATCCAGGCCTGAAATATTTTGATGCTACTCATAATGAACTGACATTGCTTCCACAAGAATTTGGTAATCTACGTAAATTGGAGTTACTTTATTTACGTCATAATAAACTGGCCTATTTACCAGTTCTAGAAAATTGTGTATCATTAAAGGTATGTTTAGAAGAAAATTTCTTTATTGATATTCATTCTCTAATGATTCCCCAAAACATTCAATTCTACATTTCAGATGTATATGTAGTCAAATAATGTTATTTCTGAGGGATAGAGAGACAACTGAAGTTTAACGGCCACTCAACACAAACTGAGGGTTGGGGGCGGATGGCCGAATAGTTAACTTATGCACACAGAATCATAAGGTCTGTTATTGAGTCAACTGGGTGGTTTCAATTCAACAGCCCGGTTGTACGTCGCCTGTTCAACCTCGTGGGTTTAATCCCACTGCTAAAGAGCCCCACACACAAGCAAATTATTGAAATTAAAATAGAACCATGTGTTGGTCCCGAAATTACCTTATGTCGAGTCCCATTTCTCTCTCTCTTTTATATCAATAATTTGCTTGCGTGCTGGGGTGGTCTTTAGCAATAGGAGAATATCGCAGAGAAAACCCTTCAGTTTGGACAAGTAACCATTCTCCTTGTCAAATGCATGTTGGGAATAGAAATCATGCCACTATATACTCAATGATCTGCCTTATGATTTCACACGCATTAAACCACTAGACCAACCAATCCCCCCTATCTTATTTCAAGTGTAGATCCAAGTTTTTGGACCTGGAAGGGATTGCGTACTTAATTTGTAATCTTGTTCTGAGGGCAATGTTCTTCTGGAAAAACCAATGACATGGCAAATTCAACTACAATTGACATGTGATTTGGCATGTTTGTTCTTTGGACCATTGCACACCAATTGACAGATTTTTGATATGTGATCTTAGTTCCAATATGCCTGCCATGATTCAATACTTGCTCGAGCTTGTTGACTTTGCGCTGAGTGTTTGTTGTTGCCTGCTACTGTCAATAAGTTAAAAAGAGTTGAAGATTTTATTAATGATATAAGTTCTTCTTCTCCTTGAAAACACATAGGGAAATTTTCTCTTGATTTGCCAACAGACATCATTTCTAGCTTTTAAGGGCACTAATATTAATGTAATACGTTTTATTTATATATTGACAGGAACTTCATGTTGGTAATAATAATATTATGGGTATAACTAGTGAACATCTACAACATTTAACATCCATAAATGTATTAGATCTACGTGATAATAAGATATCTAAATTACCAGATGAAATAACCCTACTAGAATCATTACAGAGATTAGATCTAACTAATAATGATTTAAGTAGGTAAGTACTAATACAACATTATAAGAAATTATGAGCTATGCGAATTTCAGAAAGTATTAAGTAGTGGTCTATAACACCAAATATTTAGTAGTGGTCTATAATAACACAGTATTTAGTAGTGGTCTATAACACAGACTATTGAGTAGTTGTCTAGAACACAGTATTTAGTAGTGGTCTAGAACACAGACTATTGAGTAGTTGTCTAGAACACAAGTTATTGAGTAATAGATTAGGAAACACACCCATTACTCTGATTCAGAGCTGTAGTTTTTGAAGCCAAATCTGCTACAGTAAACTAGAGTCATCTGCCGAGCATCCTGGTTCTCCAACTGGTTAGTGGCATTAAATGTTTTACATCAATCGATTTAATACACTTGGATTTTGTTTCGAATCTTGCTTTGTTAAGCATCTATCATCAATGTTCTTTTAGTAGCTAATCTAAGACAGATCAAAAATATTTGAATGTGAATTATTTGAATTTTTATTACAGTTTACCATATTGTTTAGGAACAATTGTCTCCTTGAAGTCTTTAGTGTTAGAAGGAAATCCCATGAAATCTATTAGAAGGGATATAATAATGGTAAATATTAAGATATTACCGGGTAAATTCATCTGTGTTTAATGGACAGCTTTCCACTTCTTCTGATCAATTAAGACTCCCTGATATCAAAGACTTTCCGGCACTTTTGAAAATTCAAGACAGAGATTTCGAGGATGGAAACTGTCTGTGATTCTTTAATGGCATGTTTGTCATAAAATTGTTTTTTTTTTATTAGAAGTGCACTAACTGTAGATAATGCCAGTGTTGAGATATGATTTTTGCATTCAACAGTTGGAAAGTTTTAAGTCCGAAAAGGAAATTAATTTTGTAAGCAGACAGACTACCGGAATACATTTAGAACTACCTGTTTAATTATAAATTGCTTTGTGTATTTATAATCTTTTTAATAATACAGACAAATGACTCACCTGTACTACCTTTTCGTCTGATTTTGTTTTAGAGAGGAACTGTGGAACTAAAAAAATATTTATTAAGTAGAATAGAAGAGCCAGTATCGAATGCTAACAACATGGCTACCGGTGGTAATACGGGTATTATAGGTGCTAATCAATCAGTCAGTTCACATGAAATGTGCCAAATGAAAACATTGGATTACAGGTGAGTATTTTATATTGTTGAATAATGGTGGTTGAAAATATTTATCCCATACGAAAAATATGTGTCGAGTCTTTCCATGTCAAGTGGACCATTGCTTGTTGGGTGACCCCCTCAGAGTATTATGAAACAGAATATATGCTATAGTATACACAAACGTATGTAAAATGGCAAAATTATACGACTCTAGCATTAATATTGACTGAGATATGGCTTTTTGAATCATGTAGCAATTCACAAGTTTTGAAACTACTATTCTATGACTCATGTTTTTCTATAGCCTACTGGTTTTGTATCTTCTAGTTATACAATATTCTTGAAATTTGGGGATTTGGAAGAACTCTTCAAGTACGATTTGTTTTGAGTTATATTTGTTAAATAGTAACAAATCTTTATTTTAGCCAAAAACAAGCGTCAGAGATTCCTGCTGATATACTGGAGGCAGCTCAAAAAGCTGAAGTCACAGTAGTCAATTTACATAAAAATATATTTACAGATTTACCAAGCAAGTATGTTAGTTTCAAGAATAAAGTTCTTAGTTTTTGCCCATTAAGCCAAAGGGCTTTTTTTGTCACTGCATTTTATAAACAGTTGACATTTTTATACGCCCACATGGAAATGTGGTCGTATATTGCCGTCGGCCCCGTCCGTCCGTCGGTCCGTCCATCGTCCACAATTTCTTGTGAACGCTCTAGAGGCTAAAGTTAATATCCGATTGACTTGAAATTTATACATGGTGTTTAAGGTTGTGAGACGAAGAAGCCTATTGATTTTCAGCGATATCCGATAATTACTACCAGAGTTATGACCCTTGATCACTTTGAAAAATCTTGTGAACGCTCTAGAGGCTATAGTTAATATCCGATTGACTTTAAATTTATACACCGTGTTTAAGGTCAGGAGATGAAGAAGCCTATTGATTTTCAGCAATATCCGATAATTACTGCCAGAGTTATGACCCTTGATCACTTTGAAAAATCTAAAGTTAATATCCGATTGACTTTAAATTTATACACACTATTTACGGTCATGATACAAAATAGCCTATTTATTTTCAGCGATATCTGATAATTACTGCCAGAGTTATGACCCTTGATCACTTTGAAAAACCCTGTGAATGCTCTAAAGGCTAAAGTTAATATCCGATTGACTTTAAATTTGTACACAGTGTTTAGGGTCATGATACGAAGAATCCTATTTGATTTTCAGTGATAATTTCTGATAATTTCTGGCAGTTGATCACTTTGAAATATCTTGTGGACAAAGGCCTCGAGACAAACCATCAAAACTATTCTAATCATTTCTGATAATTATTTAATGGGCTATTACACGTAATAAGATTATCATGTGTTGTAAATGTTCTCCTTACTGATAAAAGAAACAATATGCGACAACCGTTGTTGACTGCCCGGACGACTTAGCTGTTGTGGGCGTATGTTTCGTTGCCTGGCAACCTATCTTTCATTTTCACAAACTTTTTTATAGTCAGTTCATAACTTTTTATAGATAAAAAAACAACACAATTTATATGGAAAAAAACCCCTGGTTTGTACACATATAGCACTAAAATTTGCTCAATAGTGATAAAAGAACACTTGTCGAAACATTGTCCTATATGTCTGTAAATGAAGGATTATAACTTTTTATAGATTGAAAATTGAAGGTTAACTTTGATTATAGCAGTTTAGATTTTCAACATTTTATTGTTGATCGTGAAAGGAAGTATTGATAATGGTAGGCTACATATTTCATTACTACATATACCAAAATAGTAGTACTACAATAATTTAATTTTTATCAGTCTTAGGTCGTTAAGTGATACTGTCACAGAACTTCGATTAAACTGGAACAAGATATCAACATTAAGTTCTGAAATAAGTGCCTTTAAAAGACTGGTGTGTTTAGATCTAGGGTAAGTTGAAAATCACCAATAGAGCACAATACACAATAAAATCACACTACAGGTGTCTTCATTAATCTGTGTATTAGTAAACTAATTAGTAAATACCTAATTTGAAAATGTCTAGTATTCAACACACATAGATAGATCAATGCACACAATCTTCATGGAATAAATACACATTATACACAAATGTGTTCTACTGTTTATAAGGCATTTAGTGATAGGACAAACATTTAAAAAACACAAATACAACTTTATGGATAACAATTACTAACAACTTTAATAGTGCAACATTTCAGCACTATTAAAGTTGCTAGTGGTTGTTATCCACAAAGTAGTGTTTGTGGGTTTTTTTAACAAATGTGTTCATTACACAAACCATACACAGTATCTTCCTTTGGGTTTGATGAGAGATACACATTCTTCATTATACAAATGTGTTCAATACACAAACAAAACATACACTTTGGCAAACTGATCCCGCAGTGAATATTCGCTTGGCCGCTACAATCACTGATAAGCATGACATCGACGAGGCTTAATAAGTACGGCATATTAACTTTTTTACTCCGACAAATTAAATTCTCAAACATTTTTTTGAGGTAACAGAAAAATAAATAAAGACGTTTGAAGTAATTGAAGTTAAAAAATATTTCCTATTAAGTGTAAATGGGTATTAAAATAAGTAAAATGCGTCATTTTGCCCGAAGCAGTTAGGTGTTAAGTAAACATTGCACGAGCCGTTGAGCCAATGACTGCAGTCAACGCACGTGCGATGGACACTCATCTGTTACAGAGTTAATTCCTAAGTAATTCTCTGTGAAACAGATTGACACTTTGGGTGTGAGTAGAGATACACATTCTTCATGGGATGAATATACATAGTCAGAATATATACACAAAATGTGTTCAATACAAAAACTATACATAGTCCACCACATAGAATCTACCTGGGGTGTGATGAGATATACACATTGTTCATGGGATGAATTCACAAAGTCAGTATACATAAATGCGTTCAATACACAAACTATACATAGTCCACCACATAGAATCTTCCTGGGCTGTGATTAGATATACACAATCTTGATGAGTTATGATTTGTTTAAATTATTAAATACACAGGTATATGATCAATAAATAGATAATCTGTAATTAAATTGCATATAGTTTGTATCAGTATAGTCTGCGGTGTTACCCTTGGTTGAAGCATAAACAAATTACTCTTTAATGTCTATCATTACTTCTTTATTTGTAGGAATAATATGTTGACTGATCTACCTAAAGAAATATCATCTTTACAAAATCTCAGAGAAATCATAATATCACGCAACAGGTAAATTTAGAATTTAATATTGTAGATAAATTTCCATCATTGATATCAAAATAAACAAATATGGGGTTAGAACCTGTAGGAATTCAAACTTGTGAGGTCTTTTGGATGATATGAAAACTGAAGTCCATTGTAATGATGAATAAGATTACATTTTATTGCATACCAAATGATGTACCACCTCAAAGATCTGTTGCCCTTAGAATATTCATGAAGATTAAGCTCTAAATGACTGAATTGTTGCGTTGATAAAATATTATACTCTTATACATTACTCTTCAATTTATAATTTATTAATATATTGAATTTAACAGATTTACTGTGATACCATCAGTTGTTTTTGAATTAAAGAAGTTAGAGATATTATTTGCTGGTGATAATAAGATAGAAGTTATTGATGTGGATGGTTTAAAGCGACTACCTGTACTAGTTACATTAGATCTACAGAACAATAGTATCAGTCAAGTACCACCTGAACTAGGCAATTGTCCTTTAAAGTAAGTTTTATAATTGCTAGAAAGGAATGCTTGAGTAAATGTCTAAATGTATTCTAAGTGGCTTGAGTTAACCTAGCACTTTCTAATTTATAGCACAAAATGATTTTTATGATCTTACCTCGTGTTCAGAAGTACCCACTGTAACAAACTAAGCTATGGCTCATAAAGGTAATACAAAATCAAAATTCATTATTAACATTGTGTGTATCCATCTCTAGTAGCCACAGAGGATATAAACCTTTAAATTTTTGAAAGGCTGCTTGATGGATATTATGATTGAGATTTTGCAGTTGTGGACTCTGGGCTGACCATTCGAGCACTATCACATTGTTTTGATTCAAGAAGTTGATAGCTTTCGGTCTCTACATACGCTCACATGTTAGATAATTAAATCTGTTTTGTTTATTAATCATTGTTTAATTACAGATCTTTACAGTTAGCTGGAAACTTGTTTCGTAATCCACGCCCGGCTATTCTAGCTAAAGGAACCCCAACTTTATTAGAACACTTGCGCAGCAGAATAGTTACATAACAAGACTAAAATGTGTTTGTCTATCAAACATGATATAAGTTAAACAAAGTCATCGATAGTGCTAAATTTTTATTATACTGTAATTATATTGTAAATATACTTAGTCTTGCCTCATTATGTTCCCTATAATTTTTTATCAATGATCAAAGTTATTTTCATGTTTACTTGAGTTGTGCTTTTTCGATATCACAATGTTATTATGATATCTCAATGCTTGTTTTTAAATGACATGTATTTACATAGATTGTGTTCTAGAAATATATAGATTGTATGATAGTAATATATTTTCATATCCCGGTAACTATTGTTTTTTATTTGACAACAAAGCTCAATATTCTATAAACTACAAATTTGTTTTATTAATGTTCTATTGTCAACTTATACATGATATTGAAGTATGATGGTAATGTTTGAAATTAATTTTATGTAAATTATATGAGAAGGAGATGGTGCTCACATTATTATGCATTAATTACGCACATATTTGGAAATTTCAAATTGTTAGTGAAAAGGTTTTTGTATAGATTTCATTAAAAAATTAACAATTTAGTTAAAATAAAATGTTTGATTTTCATTGGATTTTATAGAGATGCTAATAATATATGTATGTAAAAGAAGCCTTTACAGTTAGAATTCTATTGCTTTTCAGACAAAATTTCTGTTCTAACATACTGTATGGAGTATGCCTGTCTTCTTTGGCCTGGTTGGTGCAGTAAAGTAGGACATGAGTCCCATTTAATTCACTAATTCTAAGAAGTTTTGCTCCATTAAATAAACATTGGTATTGTTATGTTTGAATATTTTTTATACTAAATACAGACCAATTATGGTATAATGTGTAATAGTATTGGATGTGTACTTTAATATATTACACTTGGTTAACCAATACACATTAAATATTGTAATTTGTTCATCAAGTAATGTGTTGGATACAGAAATGATACAACAGCTTAATGATGTCTCCATAACTGCATAATACTTCAATATCATTTTAGTTCATTTCTTCACAAGAATAGACATGGTTTATAAATAAATATAGCAAGTTTTATTGATAATAAACAAAGTTTAGAACAATACTGGGACTAATAATAAATATTAACAATAAATAGATATATAATATCACAGAAACCTTTTTCTACTTTTAAGAAATATAAGGAAAAGTTAAATATATTATTCAATAAAGCACATTCTATAATAATGCAATTTAGTTAAACCACTAATGCTCTTAATTAGTACATACATCTACTGAAACGAAACCAATGAATTCCAATAAATATAAGACCAATGTATGTGTATAAGATTACTACTAAGTAAAAATAACAGTATGTAAACCATATATAAATAATATAATAAAATAATTTCTTTCTTCACATTAGAGCTTTCCTCTCGTTGATTGTTTTCACTGAAAAAATCTCTGGTAATAATGAATATCTTTTGAAGAGATAATGGAACAAATACATTAACATTACATTAACTATGGATAATTACTACAGAATGCAAAACAATAACAACACATTTAGATAGAACTGTAGTATTATATAAAATAAAATAATATATTCCACGTTTTTGGTAAGTATATTATATTATAAGAAAACTAAGTTTATTTGGTCAGCACCATGCTGATATAATGCTGTTTATTTCAACAAGATTGAATTATGAGATCAAGACATACTCTTAAAGACGAGATCGATCGAACAGTACCGCACTCGTGAGAGATATCATTGATGGATTCATTCAATCAACATCAGACCACACATTAATTAATAGACTTGATTCAGTATCGTGGTGTACATTTAAAATGGCCAATTTCCTTAGTGAAGAAGAGTGAATTATATTTTAGTTTCACGAATAACAATTTTGTTTGATATATAAATATTATGGATCGAGCTATCAAAATATTTTGCTGTTCTGCTTAATCTAGTGAGATCTGATATAAAAAATATGGAGACCATACATATTTAAAATTATAATGGTTGGATTGTAATTTTTGATAAAATGAAAAAAATTTATATAAAAAATCCTAGACTAGATAAAAAAAAAGAGGAATTCTAACTACCATAAAAATAGTATTTAATTTTATATCTTAGAATTATTTAAATCTGCATTTGTTATAACATCTGTCAACTGATGTTTTACTTTCTTCATTTTTGTTCCCCAAAGGTCAAAGGTTTCCAGGAATTGGTGGTATGGCTGTGTAAGTGAATCCAAAACACCAATTTTGATCATTCCTGTTTCATTTGGATTGTTTTCAAGCCATATCTGTAGTTGTTGCTGTGTCTGGTGATAAGACTCTAGATCGTTTATAGATTTATAACAGGCAGCTAGATGTTCGTAACATACATGTATCCATCTTTGATAAACCCCATAAGTTTCTGAAACAAATATTTTAATTTCATGCAAGTGTTTTAGAATTTAACTGGTAATAATGAGAAGGCTGAATAATTTTGAGAAATATTATTGCAATATTGTATTAATAATTGTCTTTTCTTCAGTCATCATATAGTATATTTATTGATACTGAAGCCAGTAATAGTTAAAAGATAGATAATGTAAATAGAATATGCTGAAAATTGCTTCACTCTGAACAGAGATATTAGCTTTTGAAGTTTGGTGATTATCCTGTTTTACATTTAATTTTTTTTCAAAAATGTATTTCAATCTGCTAAATATCACAGGCTAGTGATGGCATGAAAAGAAATGAAATGAAATGGGGTTTAACGTCCTACTCTTTTGCACCTAACCTGGGCTAATGGAAGACGGGCATATGCCATACAGTGTGCTATGAGGGAAATTTTGCCCGGGCAGCGGCGCTATGACCTACTCGTATATCGAATTCCAACTGCCAAAGGATCGTTTACGTGCACTCCAATGTGTATACACGGGACCTCGGTTTTTCATCCCATCCGAACGACTAGGTAGCTGTCCTTCCTTGTCAGCCCTCCTTCTGCATCATTGACAAGGGGAAATCACGCCGGAAAATCGAGATGAACTTTCTCGACCAATGCAGAGATCGAACACCCGACCTCCAGGCTAGCGAACCAGCGCCTTATTCACTTAACCCCCCTGATGGCATCAAGAGTTGATTATGTTCTGGATAATTTGAATAATGTCTAATCAATAATTTAGATAACATTTCAAGCCTAAAAAAAGACCTGCTATATGTAAATTTAGCTCTTGCATTATGTATGTTTAATCTTATTATAGCAATTATTTACATTACAAACTTTGGCACAAGAATATATTTTTTAATGAGATTTTCATAATTAATAATCTAATGTATGTATTTTGACAGATATCTGCCTGGTAGAGAAACATCTACACTCTGGTCAAAGGGGGGGGGGCAAAGGAGTTCTCAAAAATAATGTTTTCTGTCATAAATATATTGCTGGTACATATACAGCGCAACTCACCAACATTTGACACAGCTTCTTTTAATAAAATGACAGCCTCTTGGTGTCTATGTAATATCTTATAAAAAGTTCCTAATGTTGCTAGAGACAACAGATAATAATGGCTTGTAGGTGACTGACATAATTTCATATCAATCACACACTGCTTTAAGTTCACTTCTGCTTCATCGAGTCTGAAAAATACCAATCAAAATACTAACACATCACAAATTACAAATAAAGATACTTAATAAACATGAGTTAAAATATCATTAAAAATAAATATGATACAATTAACTGAATTCTATCTTTCAAAGACATTTAAATTCAAATATTATGTAGAGCTTCATATAACACAAGTTTTACTACATTTTCATCTCCAGTGCTATATATCCAATACCAACAACTGAAGGATAAATTATATTTAGATAGTTACATAGCAGCAATGCTATTACTTCACACCAAATTTAAAAATCAAGGGCCACAAAAAAGATAGAGAGGCAACTCCAGAACGAATGTTTTCGTGAAAGAGAGATAACTTGATTTGCAACATGTTAAGAATCAATAGACTCATTGCAAACACAGATGAATATGGGTGACGACCATAATACACTCACACAGAACTGTGGCAATATAAAATCTTTCAACAAAGCAATATTAATTGAAATATTTAATCAATTTTTCATAAAAAAAAAAAAGTTAGCGTAAAAAGCATTGGCATTATTATTTGCAAGCCTATAAAAATGTTTATCAATACAACAGTACATATAGGTTGTATTTTCTGGGCAAAAACAAGCCAAATATTATACAAATTTTAAGGTTAATTGTTTTTTGTTCAAATCCTTATTTTATATAAAAAAAATACTTTCTGACTATAAAAAAGGGAATAATTTTATGCCTCACTGAAAACAAATTGCTAAAATTTTGAGGTTTATAAGTCTAAAAGCAGCAAAAAAAAAAAATGTTTTGTGTTTTTTGGAGACTACTTTTGTACTCACAAATCATGATTTATTTCAGGATGGCTGAAAAATAGTTATTATTATAAATCTAAAATCATTATAATAAACTTAAATATTACATGTTATTACCTTTGATTTTTACTACAATTATAATCAATAGTTATATTTTTGCAAGTTTATGCTTATAAATAACCAATAAACATGATCAAAAAATAACATTCTATAATTAGAATTACGTAAAAGGTACCTTGTCATTTTAGAGTATATTTGTCCTAACAAGGAATATATCTGAGCTGTTCGAAGGCTAATATCTCCATAACAAGATTTAGAGATAATCAATGCCTGTTTGGCTTCCACTTCTGCCCAGTGTAAAGTTGAATCATGGACTTCTTTGGGACCATTTAAAGCTTTCCATTGTAGTGCTGAGGCTGTAAAAAATTCATAACATCAATCTGGATAATGAAGAGTCTGTTTTATAATTTTTAATGTCTTTTTGCCTTAAGAATTTTAATGACAAACATCTTAATGGATGGAAAAACATAACACAGAGTATTTCAATTACAGAGTGAAGTTTGCTACAAATTTCTGTATTATCCTGCACTAATGAAATAAAGTCAAGGCAGGGATATGGTAATCGGCTACATATGTCCAGGTTTTGTCTCCAGCATATATTTCATAAACTGTTCCAGGTATCTTTATAAAACTTTGTACAAATCCAAATCTAGGTAATTATGCCTTTGCAGATTAGAAATTTAATCTCGATTGAATTATTTTGCATGGAAATAAATAAATTTGACATAGCTTTCTTTTGATATACAAGATTGCAGGATGTTGATGACTCTGGTTCTTGTTTTTATTAGAAATGATTACAAAATTCTATACTTACCAAATGTATGAAGGAAAGCATAGAGAATAGGATGCTGGGTTGGAAAAATGCCCCGTACAATTCTAACAGCTTCCATAGAATGATTATAGTAGTCATCAGAATCAAATTTATGTAAAACCATCAAAGCCTTTGAAACAGCTCTATGGGCATAGGCAACTTGTAAACACGGACATCCATACATTCCTAATGCCACATCTAAAGTCATCTGGAAATGAATGAAAATTCTATACAGAATCAATACCAGTAGCTTTAAATCCGTTTTAAGACAATTTAATTTGCATGTACCCATTTAACAATTGAACCTCAGATTTTAGTCAAAGAATGTAATTCAGTTGATTAGATGTTGTATTTAAATTAAGGATTTGATCAAATTTTTATTTTGGAAGATTAAATCAGCTTGTTTGCTAATTTGAGTTTCACTTTTGGCTTACTGTATTGACACAGGCACACACAGTTGATTAACACTATTTTTAAAGCCGCCATAAGTCCATGCAAGCCAGAATAATTTATCTTATTTAATCATCGCTGAATGTGCATATTTAAGCTCCAATGGGCCTACTTGCAATATTCTTGAATAATGCCAGAGCTTCATAATTTTACTAATACACTTAAAGGGGAAGACCAACGATTTTCAACAAGGTTTCCATAAATAATAAATATATATTTAGAAATAATCCCCCGTGTAACAAATGCAAAAAAAAATTTGTAAGCGAGAAATGAATTTTTATTAATATCGGAAGTGACGTAGTTGGTTCAACACGCTCACTGCTCTCTACAGTAAACATTCAAATTTGGAGTAAGTTTAACGCTGTATTTTGTGTTCGTTTCGACGTTTCGCAGAACATCTGATGAAAGGAAATCTTTATTAGGATATTAAAAACATTAACTTACGTTTTTTTTAAGGTATAATACACAAAACCCCTGCGTAAATCAAGTTTCTAAACTGGACACTGTGACCCAATTTAAGCCACATGTTTAGTTGTTTATATCACGTGATAGCTGGCACGTGACAGATATTTGTACATCACGTGATAGCTGACAGATATTTCGTCTGCACCGTTGTTTTAAGTAACTGACTGCGTATCTTTTTACATTTATAAAAGTAAACAGACCAATATTAGCGGCCTGTGAATAACATTGACTTTTGGCAATTAATGTTGAGGTTGATGACTTGTTCTTGTTGGGTAAATGAGCAGGCTTCGCGTAAACAATAGAAAATGCCCTCTTGTAATGTGCCAGGTTGTGAGAACTACGAGATTACAAGAAGCATAGGCGTGCCATTTCATCGGTTTCCATCAGATGCAAGGCGTCGAAGAGAGTGGCTTGTGAAAATTAGAAACAAGAATCTCCCAATAAATTCCTCACATAAAAAAGTAAAGAATTTGAGGGTGTGTGGCAAACATTTTGTACCATCCGATTATGTCAGAGATTTACAGCATGAACTGACTGGATCAAAAAGAAAGTCTATATTGAAGAAAGACGCTATTCCAAGTATTTTCCCTTTCTTACTAGAAATTCAACAAAATGACAGGTCAGCATTTGCAAAAAGGGAAATGGTGCGAGTTCAGTCAGAGTCAAACAACACAAGCAGAAGAAAAGCAAAAAAAAAAACCGTCAGTCGGTAAGCACAAAACAACGATGCAGACGAAATATTGAGTCACATGTCTATCACGCGATGTAACACCTGTCACGTGCCAGCCATCACGTGATATAAACAACTAAACATGTGGCTTAAATTGGGTCACAGTGTCCAGTTTAGAAACTTAATTTACGCAGAGGTTTTGTGTATTATACCTTAAAAAAAACGTAAGTTAATGTTCTTAATATCATAATAAAGATTTCCTTTCATCCAATGTTCTCCTAATAGGCGAGACGGTCACAAAATACAGCACTAAACTTACTCCAAATTTGAATGTTTACTATAGAGACCGGTGAGCGCGTTGAACCAACCACGTCACTTCCGATATTAATAAAAATTAATTTCTCGTTTACAAATTTTTTTTTGCATATGTTACATAGGGGATTATTTCTAAATATACATTTATTATTTATGAAAGCCTTGTTGAAAATCGTTGGTCTTCCCCTTTAAGAAACATTATTTTGGTAACCCACCAAAGAATTTTCAAACTTTTATTTTTGTTTATAAAACGTTAGTATTTTAGAATCAAATTATTTTTGCATTCTGTGATCATCAGCAAAAGTGCTGTTTTTTTCTATGCATAGCTTTATGCATTAATGAAATTTAGATTTTAAGTGGATTTCAATGTTTACATGTATATTTTATTTGTAGTTTAGTTTACCAGTATTTATTTTATTTGTATATTTAATTTCTATACTATATTTTGTAAAGCATACTTTATCATGGAAGTTACATTTAGTAAAGCTACACTTAGAGCAAAAATGGTCTATGCACACAGCCCACGATGTGCTCCTAAAAGTTATACATTTTCTATAACTATAGTTACCTCAGCAATCTGTAATGTTACATCTTCTTGTATAAATTCACTAGTAAAATGACACATATGTAATAAAGCTTTCAGATATAATGGGTGACTTTTACCAAAATATGATCTGCAAAAAAATATATCACATATATAAGAAATATAAAAATATTTTGGGGTTCTTGGAGAATTTTTCTGAAATATTTGGTGTTGGAGACTTTTTTTTTCAAAATTAACTATCTTAACGAACTAACAATAAACATCTCGAATCATTTCTCATATCATGTGTTAATTTGTGATGTGTACAGAAAGTTTATCTGTGTCTTGCATATCTGATTTTATTTCGTTTACAAGAAGCTAAAAAATAATGGTTTAATGATTGATGCAAGCAAAGATTACATCTGTCACCACAGAATATAATATCAGTCATTTCTTCTACCCCACTTGGCACTTAAATGATTTTTATGGCAGCAAATATGAAAGTGTTATAATCCATGAGGATATTTTTAAAAAATATTTATGTAAATGGCTAAAAGACACAGAAAACGAATATTATTTGGTCTGATGGTAAATATATTGTCATTCAATTATTTATAAGTTCTATATTTACAGAGAAAAACTTACTTGGCTTGTATGACAGCTTGAATTGACATTTCTCCTGCTTTCTTGATTTGTAATTTACTACAAAAAGCCATGACACCATTACATAAAGCATTCACTATTCCAACATGATTGTTTGGTGAAAATTCCTGTAAAAGATTAAAAGATGTTACAGAATCATAATTTTCACAACAATAAATGATTCTATTTTAATACTTCAAAGGATACACCAGTTTTAAGTACCAGTGTAGATGATTCTGTTGGATAATTTTTAAGACTTTATTCTCCAAGGAGACATTAGCTCAGCTGTAGTGTGCAGTATGCTCTTCAAACACAGGTTTTAGATTTTTATTAATTAGGGTATAACTTAATTTATTTTGAATGTACATGTAATATATCAATTTCTCAACAAGAATACTACTTCCAGTTTCTATATGTTGTATCACATATGCCTACAGGCTATTATATTAAAAAAAATAAACAATACCTGTAATGCTCTCTTAGCCCAACCATAGCCAGATGTTAAAGAACCCTGTTCTAACAGATAATGACTCATTTGAACCAACAAACCACCTTCTTCTATCAAATCTTTTCCAAATGACATCAGTTGTATAGGCCAAGTCATTTGAACAGACCAAAAATAAGCTTGCTCTGCTCCCTGAAAATTGTAATTTCTGTTTCGAACTTCAGTGAGTTTAACATAAGCTTTATATCTTGCCATCCAAGTATCAATATTAGAATCTACAGTGAGAAAATCAGCCAGAAGGCTGATGACTTTCTCAGCTTCATGAAAGAAACTCAGTTCTAAGAAAAAGTCACATAGTTGGAAACCATGTATGATGGTCTGGTCTGTTGCTTCTTTATTCTGAGAAGAATTAATGGTTTTCAAAACAGTAGAATAGGATTCAATCAGATCTCTTGTTAATGATTCAACGCTCTTAGAATATTTAACATATGAATAATAGAACTGGGGTTCACCGAGAATTTCTACCATAGCTTCACACATACAAAGCTCAAATCCAGCAGGTAGTTTGTCTTGCTTTTTCAAAACTGTAATCATTTCAACATTCTGAAGTTTGGCTAAAATTTTCTTTTCATAATTTAATTGTTCTTTGTCTTCAAATGAAGATGACTTCTCTAACTTCGAAAGTAATTCCTCTGGCATTATAATTTTTGATGTAAAATTTTCAGGATTGGGTACCCATTGATGGAGGTGTCCCTTCACTAATGTCATTGCCTCTTTGTTATTTTTGTCAATATTGGCACTACCAGAAACTTTACTTCCAATCTCAGATGTGTTGTCGTTTATTTCCCTTTCTGTTCCACCATTTTCTTCACCATCAGACTGGCTGTAGCTATTAAGAACAAGGACATCTGGTGATTTATTTCTTCTTGACTTTTCTGATTCTGAGTTTTGAGTGCTCGATTTATCATCATCAATGGCTACAATTTTTGAGCTGTCAGAGATTTCTGGAAGTAATTCATATTTTGGGAATGCTAAGGAATCTACATTATTGTCAACTCCACTTATTTTAACTTTCGTGGAAGCTGGTCGTTGTATAAAGGTGTTGTCTAAAAACTCCACAAGCAGATGGTATCTTTTTTTGACCTCGGTTCCACCATTTGGACCCAATAAAGCATCTCGAAAATGTCTGTACCAGTCTGTTTCTTTCTTTTTAGTTGGCAAAATGTCTATTAAAATTCTAGCCTTGTCCTGGTTTGTAGATCCTTGCACAATTTTATTCTTATCTGCAGATGTCAAAACTCCCTTTTCTCTTAATATTGGCAATATATTTTCTACTTTGAGTTCTTGCACAAGAGCTATCCGATTCACTTTCAGTCTCATTAAGTTTTGTCTTACTGTTCTACTGGTTTCCATTTCAACTTTACTAACTGGTAAAATTGGAGCAGGCATCATCCTGAAATTAACAACACAAAAATTTATTATGTTGCATCATTTTAATATCTTCTTTATTTTTGTGACATTTTATGAAATAATATCTGTAAATGTTATGACAATTTGTTCTTTTAATCACTTTTATAATACCGGTAGTTAGGCCTAAAAATAAAATAAATTTTATAGGTCCCATCATAATTATAGTAGCAATATGCAAAGGATGTGAATGATTCAAGATTGTGTCTTTCATTTTGATTATTCATCTGAATTTAAATGTCTGACGGCTATGAAATGAAATGGAGTTTAACTATATATTATATATACTGGTACTGTTCTGCCATGACTAGTCTAGGCCTATGACAGATTTCTCGTGACATGTAGAAACCTGATATTATTATTACATCTCAACATGATTTACAGAAAGTTTGTCAGATGGAGGACACAAGAACCAATTATACAGATTTTTCTTCGCAGTGACTATACTAAAAATGACTAGACTAGTAAAGTAGTATATGACAACAAACTTCCAGGACTAGGCCTATAACTTATAAGTAACTTTAAGTCCTACAAAAATAAAGAAATGTTAACTAATAACCAACATCAGTTTTGTCAACTATTTCTTTATCATTGTTTGCACAATGTCTGTCACTGAGAGTATTTAACAGTTAATCGAGACCATTTTATTGATAATTTCTTGGTTGAGGCCAGCCCGTGGATGTATATTATTTGAGGAGGGAAGCGGTTGTTGATTTGCTGACACCGTAGCAACACATATTAAAATGTCAGTGGTTAGGTATTCGTGTGAGTTTATCTGTAGAAAATGTACAAACCCTCCTACTACGTAAGTATTTCGTCTCACGGATGATGCCATACTGGCAAAAGCAATATAAAAGGTGGTCAAAGGGAAACTGACTTAAAAAGTTTGTTTACAGTCGTCCATGTTGGAAACAGCACAATCTTGTGAGTTACCTCCCATGGGTAGACAACCCAAGTTCATGACTTTTTATCGACCGAGCAAGAAGTAAATATTGGCCTAGACCTTAACATGGATTTTTTGAGAAAAATTGTAAGTACCGGTACCGGTGACGTACAATAATCGTGACAATTGAGTATTAAATTCGAAAGAGTTTATTGTCGAAGAATTCCTGCCGTGTTTTAATTGCTTGACATGCAATAGGCCTATTTTTTTTTTATTTATGTAACAACGGTGTAACATCATGCACTTTTTTTATCACCCAATTTGAAAGCTCTTTCTTCAGGAATTCAGTCTTTGCTCTGAAAGTTGAGTTTAGGTCCCACAATTAAGGGTTATTTTTTATAAGCTAATATTATTAAAAAGTAGTTACATGTATGTTATTAAATTGTTGGTAAGTGATAATGCCTCTTTTTAAATGTGTCACACTTTCATTTGAAATTTTTATAATATAATAGTAGACTATAATAATATAATTTTGTGTCAGAGTCTGACAGCCAGGCATGTGACTATGTCATAATTTTAGAGCTTTTATTATTGTCAGTTATTTTAAACTAATAATTTCAACTGTTTGGTTTCCTAACGACCACATAAACCAAACTTTTCTGTTACCGTATATAATATAGTTTATGAAAAATGCATTTCTATTTTAAATCTAAATTTTACAGACCTTAACCTCAGCTTCACGGTCAACATTTAGAAGATGTCTACATAAATCAGCTGTACGTAACTTTATACCTATGGTAATAGAACAAACAAGACATGGTGAGAGAGCTTATGATATTTATTCAAGGTTGCTGAAAGAAAGAATTATATGTGTTATGGGAGTTGTAAGTATAAATATAAGCAGATTTTAAGGGGTGCTAAATGGTGTAAAACATCCGCTCAACACAGCCAAACAATTTTGGGACTAACATATGAAACTTTATTTTATTAGTACATAGCTGTTTTGGAGTGAGAAGAATGCAGGGAGCTCCTGGAAAACAAACCAGTAGGCTACCAACCCAACTCCTTACAGAGGTTTTCATAAATGACAGGTTTCCATAAATGACAATTCTATGGTTACTGGTGCAATGATTTAAACTAGTGGTAAACGTATGTGTGAAATAGGTCCAACATTGTCATATGCCCACAATTTCATGTGAACGTATATTGTCGTCACCCCTGTTCGTCCGTCCACAATTTGTTTGTGTGCCTACTCTACTTGAAATATAGGTTTGTCTCCGAAAGATCTTGGTTCGTTTTGATATTGGCTTGTATGGGATCATAACTTTATGGTTTAACCGTGTGGACCTTCTAGAGGTCACAATTTTTATCGGATTTTGATTTAACTTGAAATGCATATATATAACCAAAAGATCTTAGTTCCGTATTTTAATATTCGCGGATATCAGATTGTAACTTCCTGGATTATAGCCCCTGATTGTACGAAAAATTACAGGTCACAATTTTTATCAGATTTAAAATTTAAAAAAAATGTCACTGCTTTACACCATAATGACGTTTGAGTACCAGTTCTCTGAAAATAATACGAAAAATGCCTGCTTTCTGTACGCAAATACTGTAAAAGTATGTAATACCAAGGTTGTAGACTTTTTAAGAGGTCATAATTTTTATCTGATTTTAAAGAAACTTAAAATATATGTTTACATGTATATCCCAAAGATCTAAGTTCCTTTCGATGGTTGTGCATGTAGGACTCTATTTTCTTGAATTGTGGCTCGAGATATTACATAAAATAAAACAGTTTGTTTTTTTGTTTTTTTTAGATTGATGATGGGCTATCGAGTGGAGTTATAGCACAGTTATTATTTCTTCAATCAGAAAGTAACAAAAAACCAATACACATGTATATTAACAGTCCAGGTAAAGTTCTAGTAACATTTTGTATGTATTGTTTTGCACAATTCCAATGGTAAAATGTTTTCATCTTTTGAAATTTCGTTGCTTATTGTTTCAATTTGCTGTAAGTGGTGATGGATGTCAAACAAAGGAAAGAGGAAGGTTAAACCAAAAATGAACGTTGTTTTTTTTAAGGAAATTTCTTCTTCTTTTGACAAATTTCTATTAAATTTCCTCAATTATATAGAAAAAACATCCACTCACCAAGAATGTTTTGATTCCCATATCAGTTCTTTAAATTAAAGAGAAAAGAAATATATGTTTTTTCTCAATTTTCGTGTAGTATATAAGGGGTATGCATTTTATCACTCCCCTTATCACAAGAGTGGATGGGTGGCCGAGTGTTAGTACACATGTGCTGTATCATAGAGCCTGCCATTGAGTCAACTGGCGTGGTTTCGAATAGCTGGTTTTACCTGACGATGAGTAGGGGTGCCTGTCCAACCTCATGGGTTTTCTCCATGTCCTCCGGTTTGCTACCACTGACAAAGACCCCTACGTAAATGCGAATTGTTGAAATAAAATGAAACCATATGTTAGTCCCAAAATGACCTAGTTTGTCACTTTGTGTCAAGTGGATGTTAAACTCCATTTCTTTCTCTCTCTCCCTTATCAGAAAAAAAAACATACTATAAAGAACAATGTTTATTGCTTAACCTATTCGACCCGAAATACAAAGTCGAATTAGTGGGAGCATCTGTGTTTTCACTGGATCCGTGAAATCCTAAAATCAGGGCTTAATTACATATGTCAAATATTCACATTATCAATTTCGCAGCTTCTGAAATCCCTTCGGAATGTCCACTACAAACATCTATCATTTTATATATGGTTGATACCTGTCAGATTTAAAACTGCTTTTTGACTATAGGAGATCTACTATAAACTAATAGTGGTTCTTGAATAAATAAATGTGTTTGAATATTTTAGGTGGCTCAGTTACAGCAGGTTTAGGTATATATGACACAATGCAGTATGTACAACCCCCTATATCAACATGGTGTGTAGGTCAGGCTTGTAGTATGGGATCACTGTTATTATGTGCTGGCACAAAAGATATGAGATATTCATTACCTAATGCTAGGATCATGATCCACCAACCCTCAGGACAAGCAGTGGTAACTTTTTCTTTTTCTTAATCTGTTCCTTTTTAAATTCCACCATCATTTATTTTAACTTTTGAATACAGGTATCATTAGCTATACTACCCGGGCTTGATGTTAGCAGTTACCTGCTTGTCTCGGACAAGTACAGTTTGATGTTGGACATCAAAATTTCAGTATTCGAAAGTGAAAAATCACTGCAGTAAAGGGCATTGTCTCCTGTGGTAACTGTTTCTCATTATGAAATCTTTTTTCAGAAATAAAAATTTGTAATTTTACAGCAATGTAAAGAAAAAGGGCTAGCACTATAAAAATAAATCTATCAACTATCAGGAATGTTTTGTTTTTTTATGTGATAGAACCTTGGACTATTATGGGGAAATATTGTCGTAAATTAATTTTGACCATGTTTTAAAAATTATTCTAGGGCCAGGCAACAGATATACAAATACAGGCAGAAGAAATATTAAAGTTAAAGAAACAACTTAATGGTATATATGTTAAACACACCAATCAGCCCTTAGAAACAATACGTAAGTTGAAATATAATCTAAAGTGTACTCTATGGAACATGTACATGGGGGTTAAAGATTTCTGTGAGTTGAGATTAGTGTTTGTTTGATGCTTACATGTAGCTTCAACTCATCAATGCATAATCAGATTAATATGATTTTTAAACAGGATAATTAAGGCATCTGATAATATGTCTACAAATTGATGAATTTGCGGAGTGCAATTTTTTGCAGTGACCATTTCCGTTAAAACATTATTCCACCAGCATAGGCGTAGTCTTAGATTTTAAATAACAGAAAGTTCGCTACTTTTATTACAATGAAATGAAATGGGTTTAACGTCCTACTGTTCTAACCTGGGCTAATGAAGACGACATATGTCATACAGTGTGCTATGAGGCAAATTTTGGCCGGGCAGCGGCACTACGGCCTACTCTTATATCGAACTCCAACTGCTAGGGGATCTTTTACGTGCACACACTGAACCTTGGTTTTCCGTCCAATCCAACTGACTAGACAGCTGTCCTTGTCAGGCCCTCCGTCCTGCATCACTGACATGGGGGAAACCACGTTGGAAAATCTGGATGAACTTTCTCGGCCAATGCTGAGATCGAACACCCGACCTCCAGGCTAGCAAGCCAGTGTCTTTCCCACTTAGCCACATGATCCCCCACTTTCATAACAGACTTAGTCTTTAATATATGTGGTTGAGAATATCTATTTCTTTTAAATTTCCATCTTACCCAATCATTTCTTTTCAGAACAAAATATAGAACGTGACACATTTATGAATCCACACGAAGCCAAAGACTATGGATTAATAGATACAGTACTAGAACATCCACCTATTTTAGAGGAACTCAATAAATCTTGAAATTTTATAAAAATATTTTTGTTAAATAAATTGTAATTATTAAAAATATGTATTGAGACATCTTGACAATCCTTCAAAATCATTTTTGTTTAAAAGAGATATTCAGTCAAACAGGCATTTTATTAACTTTATCAAGCAGTAATAACCATACAGTAATAAACTACTGGCAGGTATTTCACTTTGGAAAACAACAACAGATTGCCAAAAAGCTTTGAGGGAAGTTATTACCGATCATGCATTTCAAAGACTTGTTAATCCTGCCAAAGGTTGATTGCTGGTCAAGCACCTCGCCTAAAACTCCGCAGAATCTGAACATAATGTGTGTGTACAAAAATTATTTACACTTGGGAAATTCAATAGTGTCACTGCATTCTTGTCTCAGGTTAGCTTGCAGTGTTTGCTGATAATAAGTTCTTCTGGATTTTCCCCATTGTAAATTGCATGACGTATGACCATTAGCTCAGTTTATGCAGAGAATTAGTAAGTTAAACACCATTTGATTACATTTATATACGCCCACATTTCCATGTATATTGTTGTCACCCCTGTCCACAATTTGTTTGTGTACACTCTATAGGTCACTATTCTTATCCAAATTTGAGTTTTAATTTTCGTGAAAATCAGACGAATACTGCCCAATAAAATGACCACACATCGAACACAAATAGTGTAAATACATGGTATATCAAGGTTGTGGACCCTCTAGAAGACATGATTTCGACGTAACTTGAAATATATCTATAACCCAAAGATCTTGGTTCATTTCATTCTTCCACGCATATCGGATCATAACTTTCTGAATTATGGCCCCTGATTGCACTCGTGTGTAATGGTGATATATTCAAAAGTTTTCTTACATCGGATAAAACTTGTGACCTCCAGAGTATAGGCTAAAAATGCAATTTTCAGTCCGACCAAAACTGGCAGACAGAAATGTCCACCCCTTGAATGCAAATAGTGTGAATATTTGGTAGGTTGCGGACCCTCCAGAAGACACAATTTTGATCCTATCTTTATGAAACTTGAACATTTTTAGCTTTTTTTCCTTCTAGAGGTCACAATTTTTATCCAATTTAAAATTTAAAAAAAAATATATCTTTAAAACTCAAAAATCTTGGTTCCTTTTTATTTTCGTGCATCCTGCCTGGCAGCTGCTGGTTTAACTAACTGATTATGAACATTGAACCCCACTGAAACACGAGAAAGAAGTAGATTTATATTCAAGGATGATTTATCTTCTGAAATTATTGGTTTTATCTTGGCACTATTATGCTTTTGCTATAGTGAGAGAGAGAGAAATGGGGTTTAACGTCCACTCGACACAAACTAAGTCATTTCAGGACTACTTTTGCTATAGCTGTTCATTTGTAAACTACTAACAGGCTAAAATTTAGATCTCAAATAATAAAAAGAAAAAGAAAACTGTTTTTTGTAAGTTGGACTACAGTTATTTTACTGTAAATCCTTTAATGACAGTCACATAGGCATATAAAAGCATAATAACCACCATGATTAACAAGCAATTTACATTCTAAAAAATTTACAGGTTGCTTTGAGTATAATGTAATTGACAAATTGTGCCTTTAAACATAAAAGTGCTGTTCTGAAAAATTAACAATTTATTAAAATTATTATAGCAGGAGCAATAAATAAATATCCTCACAAGTGATAAATATAGAAATGACCTTACTGAATAATTACATAAATCATGATTTAAGATCATTTAAAGTGTCTAAAGCTTGAGTTTGTACAGCTATGCCAATATTTTTCTCAAAAGTTCCTGGAATGTAAGCAGGAGACGATTCTGGAATTAAGTGGTGGTCGTGATCACATAATCTGTCCACCTATATTTTCTTTTAGAAAACCAGGATGTTCACTCTATGTGCAATACAGCTTAACCATGTGGTAGACTCGGCAGAAGATTTAGTTATGGAAAAATTTGAGTGATATCATGACACTTTTTTTAGGGTGACATTATGATGAAGTGTTCACTAATTAAATAAATAATTGCTTAAAAATCTAGATGTTCAATGTAAGTAGATGTTCCTTCATACTGTCTTATTATGATGTACATGTACTATTATAATAAATAATATTTTATACATAGTTATTAGATAACAGTTTAATTTATATTCATTTTATTGACACCCTCTGCTAACTTGTCTTTACTTTTCTTCTGTTTTTTATTCTCCAGTTCATCTATAGGTGCCAATTTAACAAAAGGAATTAATTCTTTAATTTGAGGTGGCATAAACTTCTGAAGGACTTCTGGAACCATTACGCCTTCTTCTGTTTGGAAGTTTTCCAAAATAGCACAGATCACTCGAGTGGTAGCACACATGGTTGCGTTTAACATGTGAACGAAATCAACCTCCTGATTCATCTTTTTTGTTTGTCCATATCTTATCCGTAATCGTCTAGATTGATAATCTGTACAATTTGAACAGGATACTAATTCTCGGAAGGCACCTGATCCCGGAAACCATGCTTCTAAATCTAATTTCTTTGCAGCAGCATTATTCAGCTCTCCAGAAACTATATTGACCACACGGTAAGGAATACCCAATGATTTTGTAAATTCTTCAGCATTTTTAATCATATCATCAAACATTTCCCAGGATTTATTGTCATGTGGGGAGGTAATACAAAATTGTTCAACTTTCTCAAACTGATGAACGCGGAAAATTCCTCTCGTGTCTCGACCGTGGGATCCGACCTCTTGTCGAAAACAAGTTGAGTATCCAGCATATTTAATAGGTAAGGACTCAGTAGGAATCCATTCATCTCTATGATAGGCAGCAATGGGCTGTTCTGATGTGGCAATCAAGTATTTTTCATCTACACTTCCATCTTCTTTTTTTTCACTTCCCTTTCCTAACACCTTGTACAATTCGTCATCGAACTGTGAGAGTTGAGCAACTTCTTGCATGACTTCTTTTCTCATAAAGAACGGTGTGTATAGAGCTTCATAGCCTTGGCTATATAAAGAGGTTAATGCATGGTTAATGAGGGCTTGTTCCAGGAATACAAGTGGACCTTTGAGATAATAGCCACGTCCACCTGCCACAACACATCCCCTTTCTGTCTCGACTCCATCCACCATTACAACTAAATCAACATGTGAATACTGTTTCTTGGTATTAAGGTCTCCATATGTGCGCTCTATTCCATTTTCTTCTTCATTATTGCTTATGATAACAGATTCATGTAACATGTTTCCAATCTCTTTAAGCGCATCTGTTCGCTGTGTGCTTGTTTCTTGTAGATCAGCATCATTCTTTTTCATGTGTTCATCGATCAGAACTCGAATTTTCTTTATCTGTGAAACTGTCAACTCTTTTATTTTGTCAATGAAAGAAGCCTTTGACTGATCTGTCAGCATATCAGTTATTTCGGCTGGAACAGTGTCATCATCACCAACTGGTTCCTTCTTCTTCATTTTTTCACCTATCACCTTGCTGCAGGCGTTCTTCTGTTTGTTGAGTTCATCTGCTCTAAATCTTAGCTTTCGCCATAATGCATCTCGTTCAACAACTTTATCCACCAATGTGACATCTTTGAATCGTTTGGCTTGATTTTCCCTGACTTTAGCTGGGTCGCCACCCTTTTCAGCACGGAATCGCTCTATATCTAACACCATTTTTCTTTAAATAACTACAATACTAATATGATGAGAACACTAAAAAAGGCCCAACACAACGTGTACCGGCTTTCGAGCTTCTTGCATCAGACAACTGAGACCACTTCCGGGTCACAAAAAACTCACTGCTAGTGCTTGGAAAGGGATAAAATACAAAAACGTCCAATGTCGACGTCCTATATCGTCGTAGTTTGTTCCTTCTACGCACGTGTTGTTGCTTGAACCAGAGAAATATACTGTACGGTAATTTTTCTCTGCTTTACCGACCGTACATGTACGCCATATATGCAGCTTAAAGTGAAAATATATATCAGAAACATTTTTTTTTTTTTTGTAAAATGTATGTTAAGAAATTATAATAGAACGTGAATTTTGCTTAGTAATTATTAGTATATACCTTATTGGGTCGAGGCTTGATTTCTATGTTGAAAATATGGTGTATGCATATATGCAGTCGTGGCTAAAAGAATAGGACCACCCTTGAAAATGGTTGGATTTCTTCCGTCTAAATTCATGTGATCATATATCTGCCACCTGAAGGCCGATTTTAACAAATGAGGTATCGATGGATAGGTTATGTGAAGTATGTTCATCATGCATGTGCATGCATGTTTGAACAATGACGTTATCACGACTATAACGTCATGACAGTGTACTGAATTTATAATCTAGCAACATCGGGATGGTGGCAGAAATTATTACCAAACTGAGATAAAATTCGGTCATGGACCATTTATTTCATTTCTAAATGATTAGTTAACACGCAAACTAACATCGGTGATGATCAGTAGTCAATACTTCGTATGTCCCCCACCGTTGGCTTTAAAAAGTGCTTGCTTCCGCCCCGATTTAGGGCGTCGTTGATGACGTCATAACCGTGATGACGTCATCATTCAAACATGCGTGTGAATGCGTAATGAGCATACGTCACATAACCTTTCCATCGATACCTCTTGTGCAAATAGGCCTTCAGGTGGCAGATATATGATCAAATGAATTTACAAACCAAGTAAGAAATCCAACCATTTTCAGGCGTGTTCCTTTTCTTTTGGCCACGACTGTATACGGATAGAAGGTAAGATTCTTGTGCTCAAAATAAAATAATTCGTCTGAATTCTGTATAATATTTATTTTTCATTAGCTATTATTGAACTACTGTAATAGGCGTGCGGGGGGGGGGGGCACCCGCCCTCCCAAATATTTTCATGAAAAAAAAATGGAAATCTGAAAAGAGCTCAGAATTGTGAGATCGGTCATTAGCTGAGGAGTTTTTGAAAATTGGGTAGGGGTAGGGGTATGGCCATGTCGGGGAAGGCTACAAACGTAACTCACGTGACGAAATTTATGACGTAGCTGGCTTTTTTTTCTCCGCAGGTAGCGTGTCTCAGATGTTCAGATTGGGAAGGCTATTGTCTTGTCGGGAATGAATGTTCAGTTTATCGGGAAGCGTCGCACTTTCTGTCGGGTTATGAATATCAGAGGCGGATTCAATGGAGCCCCCCCCCCCCACCTAATTTTCGGTAGTGCCCCTTTTTACTGCTGAAAGTGCGTTTTCTCACATCCAAATAAGTCCGTTCCGAACGTTTACTTAGACGAAAATATCAGCCAAATAGCTTTTGGAATGGCTACAGATGCAAGGAAATGACGGATAATTTTCTTGGAGATCTGGATAATAAATGTGAAGTCTTATAATGAAAAATGTGGCAAAAATAAATCGTTTGACTTGTTCTTGTTTTCGTAGTAATAGAGCTTGTATTTTAAAGATGACTTTTTATCAGTTTTTATGCTGCAACTGACATAATTAACTACCCACTCCAAATTACTATAAAGTATTCGAAATGCCTGATGGTGTATTTTTTATATAAAGACTACCGGGATTTATGACCGTTATGACCATAACCCTTTCTAAGTGGATTCCATGTTTATTGACTTGTTGTTCTGGAACACTTTGTTCCGCTTACACACTTCTTCAGTGCCTTTCAAGTTTGCAGGTGGAACATAAAGATACTATCATCTCAGTGTTCTGAAAATACTGAACACCACTTTACTTCAGGTTAAGTGTCCTTTCCGATTGAAAAAAAGGGACGAAATGTCTTTCCTCGTGCGTGTGTATGGGACGAAATAACTAAACACTATTGAATGGAGCTTCAGGGACCGAATTTAGAAATTATGTTCGTTAAATTTATTGTTGTTAAAAGCATCAAAAACTAAATATCAACTTGTATTAAAATACATGTTTGATATTCTTTGAATTTACTTTTATATTCTGTGAGTGATTGTTGGAAATCAATACAGGGCTTAATATTCAATGCGAGCCTGCTCACTAAAAACACATGGCTGACTTTTGAGAAGTGAAAGTAAACTTTGAATTAAATTATTGTACAACAATTCTGCAGAATGGCTGACGCGTTTGGGGATGGATTATTTGACGTTTTTGAGGAGAGTAAAGAAGCCAGTACAAGCAAAACGCAGAAAAAACTAAATGTTGACGAACGAAGGTTGAAATTACCATTTGTTGTTGATAAATATAAACAAACATAATCAGATGATAGTGATAGTGTATTACTATACAATGTTGAATGTACCATTATATTGGCCTATATTATGTCAGTATGTGTTGGCCGGCTATATTGTCTGAATCGTTGTAAATTTTTAATGGATTTCTTCGATTGTGAACAAACTACTTAAAGTAGCTAAGTCTCTAACTCAATATCATCCAAAATCTAAGACAATGAAAACACAAATTATATGTTATTTTAAATCAACATTGATTTTGTGATCTTACCGGGGAAAGATGGGCTTCTGATATCCAATATTTAAGACAAAATAAAAAAAATACCATTGGTACACGAATCGTGTACTATAATGTGTTTCAGGTCCTTTTTTAACGAGCGACCTGAAGAACGAAACTACACGGTGACGCATATTCATATTCTTATCTGAAGAGCACTCTAATCATGGACCTTATAATAAGGTCCATGCTCTAATGTACATGTAGACTGGAATAACCAGACGCTATGGATTGGCATGCGGTTGAGACTTCAGGCGTATTTCGCCGAACATAACTGATTTGAAATTAGAGTAAACACGGAAATGATTGAATGTAAATCAGTTTATATACATTCATATTGCATTCGCCCATTTGGGTCAATTTCTAGGTCTAAAATATTAGCGACTTAGCTTAGCTCCTTTAATTATTATTATGCCAATTAAAAACTTGCCCGTTTGAAATCACCTTCACTTGTATTATTATTATAAAATCCATGACCATAGTACAATTAAATATCCGAACAAATAAAGAAGGTTCTTTCTCTAATTCTGAGCCAAATTATCACTGTTTATTTTTATTGTTTTGACAAGATATGTGTGCATAATAGTAACAAGGTCACTGGTATATTTGCGACTTAGCCTCACTTTCCCATTTCTTAATTAAACTTTTAAATGGCAAACCGTTCTAATGTCTAATCCGGTTAATACATGTTATTGACATCTAATGTAATTTTAGGGCTGAGAATCTGCTTAAACAGCTTGTTACAAAACGCCCAAAAGAAGAGGAAGAAGATGAAATGGAGACGAAAAAAATTAAAACATTTACTGATGAAATAAGGTATGTCAATGTAATTTATGCTTATGTCGTGAACATGCACAGTACATTTATTGTGTTTTATTCTAGATGTTATTTTGTTAATTAAATTGTCCTAAAAATATTTTTATTGACATACTTGGTGGTATTCATATTAAAGACTATTTAGGGTACCCAAATTTATTTATTAGGATTTAGAGTGATTTGAATTGGTAAATTGTACTGTATTCTAGAAATATATGACCATGCCTTCTTTTTGCTTTGACGTTGTTATTGTAGTGAAGCATAAAAATTTGACGGTCAAAATCTATATTTAAGCTCTTTAGATTCTACACCTCGAATACAAATTCATACAGTTGAAACCGTAGAAGCTTGTTTACATGAGGTGAGATTTTTTTTATCAGTTGCATCAGTTAAGTGTTTCCCATTTTTAATATTAAGTAATATGCAGAAAACATAACAATAGGTGTAAGTCAAGTTTAACTGTTTATCATTGATTTAATGTATTTTCATTGAAGATAAGTTTTTAATCTCCATGTATTTGAAAATAACTCTTTATAGGTGTTTTTAGGGTATCCAGACAACTCATCCCAAAGACAACTCATCTCAAGACAACTCATCCCAATATAAGACAACTCATCCCAAGCTAGAAGACAACTCATCCCAAGTCAAAAGACAACTCATCCCACTATAAAAGACAACTCATCCCAACTTTAAAACATGGATAGTAATGAGTAATGGAAGATTTCAAAAGTAATGAGTAATGGAAATGTAATTAATTACATTCCAAAAATCATGTAATGGTCAATTACATTTCAATTACTCTTCAATTACATATAAATATTTACATATGATAAACATCAAATTTGATAGCAACAAAGAAATAAATTAGGTGTATCTGACACAAATCCAATTCATTATTTTTTTTTAAAAAGATTTAAATCGGTTTTAACAAATTATAAGAAGGCATTCAACATTTTCTTTTATTACTTTTTATGTAGGATTCTTTGAGGAAAAGATTACTTTATTAATCAAAGATTAAGTGTGAATATACAGTCAATCATTCAATCAATCAATCAGTTAGATTAAAAGACAATAGTTTTACTTCACTTTAATCTTAATCTCAAGGTAACAAGTGACAAACCAAAGAATGGCTTTCAATTATCTCATTATTTTATGGTTACTTAATATATTAACCATCATATATTTTGTTATAGAATCATGCTGAATAATTTATCAGTTATGCAATATATTATAGACAAACTATTTGGATTGATTAAGAATCTTATAATATAAAATTACTTAAAAGAAAATTCAGTTTATCAACACTTTCACGTCGATATGCCAGAAAATATAATTTAATAAATTATTGATGTAATAAATTCATCTTATTTTTTAGTGATTAATTTGTGGTATTTCTTTGTAACTTGGAATGAGTAGGGGGGGGGGGGTAAAAGTTGGGATGAGTTGTCTTTTCACTTGGGATGAATTGTCTTTTGACTTGGGATGAGTTGTCTTTAAAAGTGGGATGAATTGTCTTTTATTGGGATGAGTTGTCTGGGATGAGTTGTCTTTGGGATGAGTTGTCAGGTATTCGTTTTTAGCAATGAATGAGCGTCCATTTTCTGTTTCCTTTACAAAATGTATACACACTATTTATTGACAGGTTGCCATTCCACCAGATGCTGAATTTACTCCGTTAAAACCACCGCCGGACAAACCAGCCAAAGAATATCCTTTTATTCTTGATCCATTTCAAAAAGAAGCTATTTTATGTTTAGAAAATTATCAATCTGTATTAGTTTCAGCTCATACATCAGCTGGTAAAACTGTGGTTGCTGTGTAAGTAGTAGTCTTTTCTTCATTTTGTCAGGAATATACTTTATTATTTATCAAGAGTTATTGCCCTTGAGTTGTGAAAGTGGTTTATTTCTATAAAACTTTGCTTTAAGGGCTTGCTTGTAATTTGTATTGTCACACACGACCCGAGCAAGTTCAGCTCAATTTTGACCAGTCTCTCAACAGAGTACTTACAAGTAATTTTCTCCCTACTGACATTAATGTTAAATCCTTAACATTACTTGGCCTTTAAGATTGTTTTGAACATTCCAATGATCTTAATCTTTATTAACACAAAATAATGAACATGGCTAAATTATTTAATTAGAATCTGGGATGTGATTGATTATTATGTTTATGTTTGACTTGATGCCTTTCTTTGATAATTTATAGACCCAGAGAGTCAACACAAATTGCCCCACAAGGGTGCACACTGTAAAGAAAGAATTGCTATGTTTATAACGATTGTTTTCCGTCATCTATATGCATAAATGTATATTTTGTAGGTATGCTATAGCAATGTCTTTACGTGAAAAACAGAGAGTTATCTACACAACCCCTATTAAAGCTTTAAGTAATCAGAAATACAGAGAGTTATTTGAAGAATTTCAAGATGTTGGTTTAATGACTGGAGATGTGACTATTAATCCTACAGCTAGTGTATTAGTCATGACGACAGAGGTAATAACATCATAGTATTCTAATATAACATTCTACCACATTGTGTATCATAATTATATGACCAGTTACTTTAGAATCCTCCGATCGGTAATTTTACCTTTCCGTTTTTTTTTTCAATCTTGATATATTAATATGTTTAATGTGTACACCATGATATTTGTTGTTTGTTTATAGATTTTAAGAAGTATGTTGTATAGAGGATCTGAAATAATGAGAGAAGTAGCGTGGGTTGTGTTCGATGAAATACATTATATGAGAGACAAGGGTAGGTCATTTATATCTTTCCATCCTTAAGTCAAAATTCCATAACTTTCGCATTCATTCAGTTATATTCAAACAACAACAACACCCCCTGGCCTACCATTGATTGTTTTATTCAATGATTTTGGTCTTTACTCCTCACAGATCGCATGTTACAGAATGTACTCTACATACATATAGAAACCTAGCTTGGCATATTATCTAATTTGTTGATTCTTTGAAAAGCAATGACATTACTTTTAGTGAATGGATTTTTGTAAAACTTGGATTTATTATATTCATTATAAGAGCTGCTAACCTAATTTCAGATATAACTGCTATTCCTACATACTTATAAAACTGTATCAGTATTGTTATATATTTTTCAGAACGTGGAGTAGTATGGGAAGAAACAATTATTTTATTACCAGATAATGTACATTATGTATTTTTATCTGCTACTATACCTAATGCAAGACAGTTTGCTGAATGGATATGTCACTTACATAAGCAGGTCAAATATAACTGTTAATACACCATTAATTAGTTAATAAAAAGTATTCACAGATTAGGGTATAACAAAGACACTTTGCAAGATAAAACTTGGCATTATGTTGTTGTACTTAGTTATAAGAATGATATGTACTTTATTAGTGATAATGTTGCACAGTAAAGATGGTTTTGAAAAGTGTAACATTTACAGTAATTTGCCTCAAATTATATTGATATCCCAAAATCCCACTTGATTAATTTTTATCGCATTTGTTATACGTATAAAGTATTTTGATAAAAGAAAATCTCACATAATTAATTTGTATAGTATTTGTTAAAGTTATAAAGTATTTTGATAAAAGAAAATCCGACATAATTTATTATATATTGTGTTTGAAATTGTACTGTTTGATATAATTTCAGCCATGTCATGTTGTGTATACTGATTATAGACCTATTCCATTACAACATTATCTCTTCCCTGCTGGTGGTGATGGTTTACATTTAGTTGTTGATGAAACGGTAAGAATTTAATATTCATTACATATGCCAAAGATTATACTGTTTTTACAGAACTGGTGTTGATTCTCGAATGTCTGTCATTAATCCCAGTGGACTATACATTAAACATCACATTCTATAAATTTTCAAAAATGGGTGATATAGGATACTGTAGGTCATAATATTGAAAATGGGATTTATGTCAGAAAAAAAATGTTTTTAGATAAAAACTTTACCAACAGATGTTCATGGGATCTTTGAGAAACAGTGTTCTGTACTGTACAAGAAACATTTCTGAAAAATTATACCGAATTTGTCATAAAGATTTAAATCTAATTAAATTTTAGCTGTTGAAAGACTGAAAATGGATGAAGAGAGGCATTATTGTTCTTCAAAGAGTAAGACATATCCTGCCTCATGCATGACACCTATTGCTACTTATGTAGCTTAACAGACCAAAGTACACTTTTTATTTAGACTTTTAACAATTATTTTAAATAAGGCAATGAAAATATCTTTTGTATTTTAAGGGTGAGTTTAGAGAAGAGAATTTTAATACAGCTATGTCGGTATTAAAGGATGCCGGTGATGCAGCTAAAGGTGATCAGAAAGGTAGAAAAGGTGGAAGTAAAGGTAAATATAACTTTTGAAGATGGCTTTGATAGTTGTTATTATTGGGGTAATGTGTGTCTATTTCTAATATGTATTACTGAATATTGAAAATCTTCATTTGGTATTTTTCAAAATATACAATTCTTTTCTTGAGAATTTATATGAAAATTCAAGCCAAGACAATAGTAAGAATCTTAAGCCATGATAATTTGGTATTTTTCAAAATATACAATCTTCCCTTTGAGATTCTATATGAGCCAAGACAATTTGGTATTTGTCAAAATATAAACTTCTTCCATTGCGATTATGATAGGAATTTGTCAGGCCGTAAATGTATTGTTATTTTTTTCAGCTCATGAATCAAGTTGTTTCAAGATAGTGAAGATGATAATGGAAAGAAACTTTGCTCCTGTTGTTGTTTTTAGTTTTAGTCGTAAAGAATGTGAAGCATATGGTATGAGTATGGCTAAACTAGATTTTAATACAGGTATGTTGTCAAATTCCAGTCTTGTATGATATGTCTATAATTTTATAAATTTGTCTTATTAAATGTTACGATGTTAAACCCCCATTTCATTTCATTTCTTATTAAATGTATGTTGTACTATTTTTTTTTATTGCCTCATGTTTCAACTTATTATATATACACCCTACTCAATGAATAATTATTAAATGAAATGGGGTGTTCTGCTTTTCTGCAGACCTTAGTTTATAAATAGTAAATAACAGTAAATTAGATATTACATAATTTTTCTCATTAAAATTGGTATGTAATTTTATTATTAATTCTACACAGATGAAGAAAAGACGTTAGTTGATGAAGTATTTAATAATGCTATAGATGCTTTATCTGATGAAGATAAAAAACTACCACAGGTATGTACAGTGTATCCACAACTACTTGAATGTCGTGATTTTCTTATATATATTTTGACTTGCTGTTTTACCTTCTTAAGAGCAAAGTTCTTTGAATGAGAACAAGACCCTGCCAATTCATGTACGGTTGGCATGGATGGAACTTGTTCCTTGGACAATTGTACATCAATTTCATATGACAATTCCAAGATGGCGATGTTTGTGTCATGCTCAGTTTCTGGTCCAGGTAGTAATATCATACATGTATTATGCAAGACATTGTCATCATACATAATGAAGAATAAGTGTAAATCTGATATTTGTATTATAGGTTGAACATGTTTTACCATTGTTAAAGAAAGGTGTAGGTATACATCATTCTGGTTTATTACCTATTCTAAAAGAAACAATAGAAATTCTCTTTTCTGAAGGTTTAATTAAGGTAAGTGAAAGACCTTTATTTCCCTGTATCAAAATTTATAAAACAACCTCTTTTATCTGTAAATGGAGCACATGATTCTGATCTTGTTTTTTAATATCTTCTTAGTGTAATTTGAGATTAACTTTACACTGATGTATGTTTTCAAAAGATCATTTACGTTTCAGGCTTTATTTGCTACTGAAACATTTGCTATGGGTTTAAACATGCCTGCTAGAACTGTGCTATTTACCAGTGCTCGTAAATTTGATGGTAAAGATTTCCGTTGGGTAACATCTGGTGAATATATTCAAATGAGTGGTAGAGCCGGACGAAGAGGTTTAGATGAACGAGGAATTGTTATTTTGATGATAGATGAAAAAATGAGTCCTGCAGTTGGTAAAAATTTATTACGGGTATGTTGCATGATTTAATTGTCTGAAAACCTGTGGGGAAATCTGGTGTCTGCGGGGTAAAAAGGGGGTTCAAGGAAAAACAAAAGAAAGTAAAATTCAGTATTCTGTAGCTGATATAAGAGCAAGGGTCAATATGGGCATGGAAAATTTAGTCTTCACTGGCTACTAAATGCTAAAAATTTACTAGCCAGCACCAAAATTTTAGTTGCCAGAAATTACAATGCTATTATTAACTGTAGTCTGCAACGTAAATCACTACGGTACTAGATATTACGCGTTGTTTTTTTAATCTTTATCATTATGCTAAATATAAAACAATGCAGAAAAAAGAACACCAGTTTTGATTTAAATGAATTTTAATTTTAATAATTACATTAGAACTCGAAGCACTAGACATAACGATGTCAGTAGTGTCAGTAACAACAATTAGGTCACTTTGACTCGTAGTTGAACTACTGCCACTACCGGCTAGATTTCCGTCAGAAGACAGTGTTAGAGAGGAATCTTCCTTTTTTTTTTAAAGAAAGAGCTTAAAAGATTTTGTTTTTTATGCATTTTGTTAATATATAGGGTATAACTTTAATGTATGGGTGAGAATTATTAGAAATATGGGTCAACTACATGCGTAGTCGGCCATTTTGTATACATTGCCATAAGCATAGAAATTAGAACGATTTTCGGCACATGGTAAGAAAATATACGAATGTCGTAAATAATGTCGTTAAATTTGAGTTATTTCCCCTAGTAAGTTCCGGTTTTACGAAGCGCTGAATAAACAATTTCAATTTTGTAAAATAAACTTTGTAATTATTTTAAAACGAGAAAAAAAACTTACAGTCGCCAGCTGGCGACTCAAGTGAAAATTTTAACTAGCCAGAAAATATATTTGGTCGCCATGGCGAGTGTTTTAGTCGCCATGTAGAGCCTTGTATAAGAGTCATATTGATAAGAATGACAATCGTCTTGCTTTTGGTTGATGTACCAAGAAATGATAGAAAGGCTATTTAGATGTTAGGGTTTCCCAAAGACTTGTTTGAAAAGTTCCACACATTACTAACATGGGAAGTAACTTCTGACTCTTAAAGACTCCAATCCCTATTGGAGGTATTTTTTATCTCCTGCAATCTAAAATGTTGTGAAATGTAAAGATATGACAATGTAAGCAGTTTGGTCAAAAGAAACCATTGACAGCTAAAATGTTTTCATGGACCTCTTTTTAATCCTATTATCTACCATTGATTTTATTTCTTAATTAAATACTGAATATTCATAAACAATATGAGTATATTTGATTTTGTTTAAAAATGTGAACGACAATCAGCGACTTGAAAATGAAAAATAAAATACTAACACTCGGATACTGTTCATTGAAACACACCATAAATTTATATAGCTCTGTGTATTCGTCAACGAAGATAGAAGGGGAATATTTGGTTACTAATTTCATGGTTTTACTATTAAGATAATTAAAGTTCTGTTTATATTTCAGGGTCTGCCAGATCCTCTTAACAGCGCTTTCCATTTAACTTATAATATGGTGTTGAATTTATTGAGAGTAGAAGAAATTAATCCAGAATATATGTTAGAACGATCATTCTATCAGTTCCAGAATTATGCGGCTATACCAGATCTCTGTGAAAGTAGGTACCTGTATTCACTTATTTTTGTTTGGCATATTCGTCTTTTACAACAGTTTCTTTACTTGGGTTTCACTATAACAGTGATGGTTTGGTTTAGTAGCCACGCCTGCAATGTGGAAACACTTATAATATTGTACACAAGGCTTTCTATGTAATACTGTCGAGTACCATGCTGACACCCACATTATGCTTTTTATTGATTTTATAGAACTCATTTATTGACCTCGTATTGATGTTATTAAGTTGTGGTTCAACCACTTACTCAATCATGGCCTAAAAGTATAGGAAGGGGTTTGATAAATGGCAGTTGATCGAATCTACATTTGAAAGTCTACATTTCAGCTGCTAGTATTTACAAAAACTCCCTGAATCACTGCAAATCCTGCCAATCTCCGCACAAAAAATCTAATCAAATGTTTTAATTTATCTCTAATAAACTGTCACCCTCCCTCTCCTCCCACCTTTATGATAACACTATGATTGATTAACAGGACTTGTTTAAATTTGAACTTTATTTCCTATGTTTTTAGTGTTGTTTTTATGTATAATGTTTTATATTTTAGAGTTAAAGAAAAAAGAAGAAGAATGTAATAGTTTGGTTATAGAGAATGAAGATAATGTAGCAGCATATTATAAAATACGCCAACAGTTAGAACACCTTAGTGTCGAATTAATACACTTTATACGTCAACCTGTATATCTTCTACCTTTCTTACAACCTGGTAGATTATTAAAGGTCAGTTCAAATTCTAGTTTATATTATTAATCAATCAATTCTCGGATTTAATCATTCTGGTTCTAATGAGTGAATAGATGGATTGTGTAATATGAATATGGAATAGAGAGATAATAAACATTACTGATAAATACAACTTTAAGTTGACCACTTCCAAGCATTTATAACTTATTGGTTTTTTTTTATTCCAGGTGAAAAATAATGAAGATGAATATGGTTGGGGTGTTGTGGTTAATTTCTCGAAGAAGAAAGAAGATAAGGTAAATTGTAGATAATAGAGTAGTATGTACAGGAGTTAGACACATAGATCTGATGTCTCACAACGAATAAAAAATCACTAAATCAATCAGGAGATTGTGTTAAATCTGTTCTAATTATTCATTATGATAGGTTATTATTATTTTGTATGTGTTTCAGTCATCTGATAAAAGAGAAAATGCTGTATATGTAGTGGATGTGTTACTATATATAACTAAAGATAGTGTTAAAAGTAGGGATATAACTCTAGTCAAACCATGTCCACCTACAGAAAAAGGTGAAATGCAGGTATGTTGTGTTTTCTTTTTTGTTTAAAGCAGTTTGATTTCGATCCAACAGTAGAATGTTCAAACTTAGTGAACATATATGTTTATTAGGTTGAATGTGATGATGAACATTTTCTATTTCTGCTAATTTGGTTTGTCGGATGCGTTGGAAAAGTTTGATCAATATTTTGACCAAGTTCCATAATGAACATTTTTGTCTCAAGTTATGCAGAATGATGAACAATTTCATTGCTAGATGCTTTATAAATGGGAAAAGAACTTATAAGGAGTGTTGTCTATTTATTTTGGGATTAAAGTGAAGGACATCAGTCTCACTTTTGGCTTTTTTATTACAAAAATACATTTACTGTCGTCTGTTTTTACTTTGGATAAAAGTATCCTTATGGGGTCATTACTGCAAGATTAGATCTCTATAAGAGAATAAAGTGCTTCTCAAATGACTCCGGGATTTAATTCAACATCACAAATCGTGACATTTGAATGAACAAGGGGATATTAGGCTGCAATGCATACACCAACTGATTAAGAAAATATCTCAACCAGCCACAACACCTCAAACATATTCACTGTTTAATTACATCACAAATCTACCCTAGTTATCAGGACTGACAGAACTGTAACATGACTGAATTCTGTGTCACTAGATTGCAAAGCTTTCAATTTGGAATGTTCCTATCTTAATAATAATCACATGATTATCCAAGTTTAAATTCGTTTCACAGTTAGCATTAGTCATGCATGTAGAAAGAAGTTTGAATTGGCAACAAGACGTTGTTATCAAATAGCTTGTGCAATCGGCTGAGATATTTTGAGTAAACAGAATTTTATAACTATGTTTTAGGTTGTTCCAATAATGATTCATTTGATAGAAGCCATTAGTGCATTAAGAGTATATATATCAAATGATTTACGACCACTAGATAATAGGATGAGAGTCTACAAATCTTTAGTAGTAAGTATTATGTTGAATTTATTATCAGCTATACCAACCGTCTGTTCTGACAACAAATTTTAACCAATCAAACTAATAGGTCGTTGATCATGTGATCTTATTTTCAACCTTTATAGGCCTGTCGAGGTCTTATTAGTATAACTATGTTAGAAACCTCATATAATGTGTGGTTATGAAAGTTAAGACATGGAATTCGTGGTTTAAAACCAAGAGTATATGCTTGTAATATGTTCTTGCCCGTGTCACAGATCTTAATGAAAAACATGGTTACCCGGTATTTTTCAGCAGTTTCCCTTGTCGGTGGTTCAGGTCAGAAGGCCTGGCAAGGAAGAGCTTCAAGTTATTTGGATGGGGCAAAAAACCTAGGGTACATGTTGGTGTGCATAGAAAAGTTAAACTTGACAATTGGAATTCGAAATAAGAGTAGGCCACAGTGCTGCAATCCAGGGAAATTGTCTCTCATAGCATACTGGGGGGTTGGATGGCCAAATGGATAGCACGTACATGCTGTATCATAACGCCTGTCATTGAGTCAACTGGCTGATTTCAAATCCCTGGTTGTACGTCCAACCTTGTGGGTTTTATCCGGGTCCTCCAGTTTCCTCCCACTGCTAAAGACTTCTATGTGCAAGCAAATCATGGAAATAAAATTAAACCATATGTTAGTCCCAAAATGGCCTTCTGTCGAGTGGACATTAAACCCCTTCTCTCTCTCATAGCATACTGCATGGCATATTTTGCAGAAAAGTAAGCCTAAAAGCCCCATGTGTTTCCCTGACCTTAGTAGAATAAGTTAGAAATCTGTTTCTAGCCATGTAGATCATCAGTCAAATCATACAATTTCATCAGAGATTAAGTTTGACTGGATGATAAAACCAATAAAATATTCTAGCTTTGTGTATGTGTATTGTTATATAGGAAGTAAAGAAGAGATTTCCTGATGGTATACCATTATTAGATCCTATAGAAGATATGGGTATTAAAGATAAAGCACTAACAGAAATAATCAAGGTGGGTGAACTCATTCATATCTCAAGACAATTGTCTAATATTAAATTCTAAGAAAATGAATTGTGACATGTTTTGTTTACTGGCAACCCATGTTATTTATTTTTATCTATGTAAATTGTTATGCTAATAGAAGTGCAGGGGTCCGCACTACACGAAAAACATTTGTTGACAATTTGATTGAATTGTTGTCCTTTACCAGTAACATTTGTGAAAATTCATTATTCTGAAAATGACATGGAAGTGACATATAATTGTTTATTGTAGAAAATTGAAGCATTTGAACATCGTTTATATAGTCATCCATTACATAAAGATCCTAATTTGAAACAACTTTATAATCAGTATGATGCAAAAACTAAGGTAAGAATTATACTTTAAACACATTTTAACTTTCATAGTCTTGTATTTATGCCACATGATAATTCAACTGATGTCAAAGTTCAGACACCCTTTGCAGATGGGGAAAACTGTCCAGCAGATATAACTAAAAAGATTGAGTCTTGTATACCTTTATGTTTGAATAGGTTGACATGTACATGCACACTCCAAATTCAAGCCGAGTAGGAATTAAAAGGATTTCACTTAAGAAACTTGAATGTCTGTTAAAAATAGCATACAATTGTTTTGGATATGGCAGCCATTTAAGGCAGAGATCTATTCTGAAAGTAGATAGTACTCTGTGTGTAGAATGGGAGAACCCTTGTCAGTAGGAATTAATAGTTGACATAATTTCCAGCATATAGCACTGTATTCAACTGGTTTAATGATGAGAAAGGTATACAGTTGGTACTAAAAAGTATGATTACAATTCCTTTTCATTTCATTTCTAAATGACAAAATACTACAGATGATCTAAGAGCTAACAATTTTTTGATAGCTGCAATAGTCACTTCAAATTAAAATAAGCTTTTTCAGTGTTGTAACTTATAATTTTCCTATTCTTAGATTTCCAATGAAATGAAAGTTTTAAAGAGTGAATTAAAGAAGAAAAGATCTCTGTTACAAATGGATGAATTAAAGAAGAGAAAACGAGTATTAAGAAGAATGGGATATGCTACAGCTTCAGATGTTATAGAAATCAAGGGTAGAGTCGCTTGTGAAATCAGCAGGTACTACTAAATCTTCAACAGCAAATTGATTTTACCTAAACGGCCTTACATAGTGAGAAGTAATGCTAGATATTACACATCAATTACAGTAGACACATGAAGATGTATTACATTCAAATACTTACTTCCCGTTGGGTCAGCAGAACAGTCCGATGTTAAACCCCAATTTCATTTCATACATCTCCTTTGAGAGTGGTGGGGGGGTGTTGGGATGGCCTAGTGGTCTAGAGTGCCGCGCTTCGACCTCTAGCTGGTTGGTCACTATGGCTTGCGGCTGTGGTTTTGATCCCTGATGTGAGCGTATGTGGCATGGAGATAGGGGCGCCTTCTCAACCTCCTGGGTTTTCTCCGGGCACTCTGATTATCTCCCACTGCTAAAGACCGGTACGCGCAAGCGAATTATTGAAATAAAATTAAACCATATGTTAATCCCAAAATGACCTAGTTTGTGTTGAGTGGACGTTAAACCCCATTTCTCGCTCTCTCTCTCCCCTTTGAGAGTGACTTCACTTTACTTGTGTATTTACAGAACAGTTAGCCAATATGTACTTTATCTTGTTTTCAGTGGTGATGAGTTGTTAATGACCGAGTTATTATTTAATGGTGTATTTAATGATTTAACACCTCAACAGGCCTGTTCTCTCATCAGTTGTTTTGTGTTTCAAGAAAATGCCAACCAGTTAACTAAATTATCAGAAGAATTGTCAGGTCCATTAAGAATAATGCAGGTTTGTGATCTTTGACATTTCATTTATAATTGATCATGTTCTCTAATTCAAATAGCTGTGATTGTAGGGGAGAAAATTTGAAAGGGTTTCATCAATTCAAGCGTAAGTTCCAACTCATCAATTCAAGCGTAAGTTCCAACTAATGAACTGAGACCAAAATTTTAGCTATGCTAGGTGCAACTGTACTCTAATGATGGATGGGATTGCCTTCATCTTTGACAGTACAAAGTTAGCATTATATGTAGCTAATAGGCAATTTCTTGCTCATTATTCAAGTATGAATATGGGATGATTATTTTGATATGCAGCTAAAAGAAAAGCTAGAATAATTAATTATTCAGCTAATCGTAAGAGAATTGTTTTATATTTTGATATTGATAGGATACAGCTAAAAGACTAGCTAGAATAATTATGAATTCAGCTAAAGATCAGATGGTTATTTTAAAATATTTCAATATTGATAGGATACAGATAAAGATTAGCTAGAATAATTAATAAATCTGCTAAATACAAGATGATTATTTCATAATTATTGTAATGTTTACAGGATACAGCTAGAAGAATAGCTAGAATAAGTAAAGAAGCTAAGTTAGAAATAGATGAAGAAGTTTATGTTGATGGATTTAAACCTCATATGATGGATGTTGTATTTGCCTGGTGTAATGGAGTATCATTTGGTCAAGTTTGTAAAATGACAGATTGTTTTGAAGGTAAGGTTATTATAGTGTTTGTAGCTTGAATGAAATATAGAATGTGATGGGATATGGGTTAGAACGTAATTAAATGTATTATACATTTGTATTTTGTTTTATAGGAAGTATTATTAGATGTATGAGAAGATTAGAAGAAACATTACGCCAACTTTGTCAGGCTGCTAAAGCTATCGGTAATACAGAATTAGAAAATAAATTTGCTGAAGGTAAGTTTCACTCAGTTTTGATTTTTCTCATATTTAAATGTCATTTTGTGTTAATAGCAGTATTCCAGATATCATTAGGTTTCCTTTTGATCATGCAATTTTATCTGTAAGTGGAAGTTTATACCACAGTCTTTAGTGAAAGCGCATGACAAACATACTATGAGATAAAAGCTGGGACTGCATAAGTATTGGTAAGTTAAAATGTTGAAACAGAGGCCATGATTTAGACCAGATCATACATAGTGCTCTGTGGGGGTTAGTTCTCTGGTTTACCATGGATTAAAATATACTGACTCTAAAAACCACATGTTAGATAGGCCATATTTTATTCAACCTCTCTGCATACTAAAGATTCTACATATGGGAGATAACTCTCGAGTACTCTAGTCAATAACAAAGGGGAAGAGAAGTCTTCCATGACACTAGTAATAAAAGCTAAACTATTGTCATTCTTCACCCGGGAAATTATACTGCTAAATTAAAGCCTGTTTTTTTGAGGTTACTAATGTAATTTCTTGATGGGATTTATTATTTGTATTTCAGGTATTCATAAATTAAAGAGAGATATTGTGTTTGCTGCTAGTTTATACTTATAGTCATATATGTACAGTTCATTTTCAGCATTCATTCTATATATATGTGTGTACATAGCTTGTATATTTCATCATTTCATTTATCCATAAAACATAGCAAGAGATGTTTGTATTAGATATTTTTCAGTTATAGAATATAAATACAACTGTATGTAAAACTCAGGTCTATGCTTTACAATCTCATCATAGTTTCACTGTGGGGAGAAAGTCGTCAAGTAGTGTCACATTTTGTTGGATTATTCATTATCATAATATCAGAGACGGAAATTGTGTACATATTTTCTTGCATATATGATAACAAATACATTGAACTGTATTCATTTTAACTTCTGATATAACATACATAGTGTTTGGTACTGCTGTAGAATCTAGAGTGGATACACAATAGAAATCCGAAAATGTTGAGGCTATTTACTGGCTTGATGTGTTTTAGTTATCACATTGTGAACAATAACTATTATTCTCAATAGTCTGACAGAAAAAAAGTTTAATAAACTGTTGCTGTTGGATTTTTTCGTGTACCAAAAATTGAATCAGCAGTTTTATTCACATCTGTAAAATATCATGTAAAATAAAGTACTCTTCAAACATTGTTTTTTCTAATTTTATTTTGAAAATAAATGTATAAAATAAATTTCTATTTTCAATAATTATATAACATACTCTACATATATTATAGATATAATTCTGCTACATGTATATGATAAATATGCTATATGATACCAGTGTAACGTGCATGGCATCTGTTTTATACAACTTCTGGCTATATTTATTAATCAGTAAAAAATTTTCAATCCTGAGTTATGATTATCACACAGTAGGTGTTAGTATCACAATGATCTGGACTAATTATCTAGAGAAAGTAATAAGAGGTTATTGTCAACCAATACATGATAAATGGCACATATAGCTAACAAAACATGATTGTACTCCGCATCACATGCATTGATGACATCCCTAATATCCAAATCGTAGAATAGGTAGGATATCTCAAGTTGAAAATTAGAGGATGCCACACGTATCCTTGGTCTTCAGTTATACAAAACATTCATGCCCATATAAAATGGCAAATATTTTTCTAGACACAAAATAAGCACTTTTTTAATGTAAAGACTGATTATGGGTCTAAAAAGACGAGAGAGAGATTATGGGTTTGGCTGGAAATCGGTGTGAATTAAAATGTTGCAATTTTAAAATACATTTAGACCCAAGAAGTTTTTAAATAGAAGTACTTTTGATTTTGCATGGTCTTAGACTCAATTTATCTAAAGGATGCAGTGACCTGAAGCACTTAAAAGATTTGCCAGTTTGAAATTAAGAGCAATCTTAACATAAGCAATTTACTAAATCAATATTAGTCAATGAAGTTACATTGATATTGAATATAATAAATATGAAATGAATCGATCTTTGGCTTTAGCAACAACCACACTACCTTATATACAATTATAAAAAGACAAATCTGTTCCATATGGATTCATGTCATCTTTCACAACATAGAAAGTCATATATTATATTGAATATTATATTTGAAAAGTATGTACAGTGATTTATAATGAAATATGCTCTTAAATGTAATGAAAATATTAACACAGAAAGAGGGTTGTCAGGTCCCCTAGAATGCCCACAAGCAGCAAAGTTGTCAGTGCAAGCTCAGCAAATGTTGCTGAGCAAGTTTTACAAATAAATCAATAGAAAATTATATCCTGAATCCTGTTCACATGCTTCAGAAGTCAAAATGAGAATTGAAAGATAACTCAGCAAAATGTGGTGGAAACTTAAAGGGGTGACAACTTAAAATTTATGATCGAAAAAAGGATCCACCTTATGGCTATAAAAAAAATCCCCCTGATTTATACGAATTCATAACTTTGAACGTATATGGGCAGATAAATGATTTAGATTTCAATAGTGTTCCTCTTGAAGCTACACTAAATAATTCCATGTAGTTCTAAAATATGTCTCCATATTGTTTTCACAGATTTGAAAAGTACCGGTAACCGAAATATGATCAATATGATCATACCCCCCCCCCTTTACACTCTCTGGGTGGAGTGACTCACTAAAAAATATACCTATATACAGTAACAAGCCCCCTATTTATCACAAAATAAATGGAGATGTACAGAAATATTTCTGATGGATATGCCTTAGTATAATTCTATTCATTTGGTGAAACATTCAATTTCCATCTAAAGCTTTCAAATATTTCCGTTCAATATATTTTGGTACTAGCTTGTGTCTGAAATATAAGGGAGACAACTGGATAAGTCACTAAAAAAATAATAAGCATTTTGAATGACATAATCTTTAAAACAGTTAAAGGAGCATTTTGGCCGATTAGATAAAGAGCTAACAGTTCCCACAATAATAGGTAAAAGAAACTAGATAATGTAACGGGAAAATTTCAGTCCAATTGCTTCATTCTCAACCAAGATATTAGTGATTGATGTTTGGGCCTAGCCTTGATTACCATTATTCATGTCGGTAGGATAAAAAAGGAGCATAGTACGATTATCCATTTTTGGATCCGATCATCAATGGGTGTTGAGCAGCAGATCGGATTTAAATCAAGTGAAAATCTGACACATAAGATGGCAGTGAGTGTTGATTATTGTCTATCCATGTCAAGAAACGTGAAAGACCGACAATAGTTTATCTTAGAACAGTAGAAATTAGTTAGAGTATAATCTTACCTTATTGGCATTAAAAACATCAAGAGAATAGGAAAGATCATTTTCATGTAGGCTATTGGAGAAAATCCAAAAATACACAGAACCAATAATTGTAACAATTGGATTCCAGTAAACATATGTATTTTTCTCTGTGGTACTCTTCTAATGTAATGATTTGGTGGGTACGCAACCTAAAAGATTAAATGGGTTTTAAAATACTACTTTTTTATTTATAAGAAGTAGGGGGCGCTGAACTGCCTGGTTGAAAGTTATCATAACTAGAGAATATGACCAAACATAATGCCACAATTTGTCATGAAAAAATTAAGAATTTTGTTAGGCTACTTCCTAAGGAACAAACAATCACCGATAAATTTCAATTACCCATATTCTGACCTGTAAAGCGTTCACAAGAAATTCTGAATGGGCCAACAGATGATGGACAGGGGTAACATCCATGTAAATATGAGCATATAAAAAATTTCAGTGATTGACACATTCAACTATATCTTAAGTCCTTATAATGAACAAATTACACAAATTTCATACATAAATAAATTAAATGTTTACCTGTTCAGTAAATAGAAGCATAATTCTATCAAAGAATTGATTACCATATAAAGCTGATATAGCTACATATAGAAATAAACCATCTAATACAGCTCTAGGTATATATGATAAAGGTTCAGGTAATAATAACACTGATAACCCTATCATTATGTGAGATATTATTCCTGTTAACCTTGTTTCACGAACATTAGCAACTCTGAAAATATATTCAAATAAATACAACCTTTTGCACTTCTCTATCATATCTGGCCAGTTTTATTCTGACAAATATAGCAATATTATAAACTGATGATTTTGTTTTGTCTAGTGAAATCAACTCATTTGCATATATTTAAAGACCACATCAAATGATTTAGAAAATTTTTACGTACGGGTACTCAATAGTTACAAAATCCATTTTACGGCAAGATTAAACTAATCTGATTAAAATTAATTCAGATATTTACGTTTTAGTATCCGACTGCCAAAAACGGTTTTCAAATTTTCAATTACAACCTTAATCCGGTTGATTGGCTGGTGACGTCACAGGCACTACACATAGTATACACATATTATACACATCATCTATACAATATATCACTGTATATAATACACACAGCCAGTTGACACGTGTGTATATGGCGGTCCAATTTACATTTGACTGCCGTAATCATTAACATGTAATTATTTACATGTAAGTTACATATCACTATAATATCAGTCAAAGCATTTTCAAAAGCTGACCTTTCCCGTCTTGAGTTATAATAGATTATATATTTGTGACAAGAATATTACCGAGTGTATTTCAAGATGCCATATTACCGTTGTGTTATTAGGAGTTGTGGAAATTCCAGCAAGGAAAAGGGGAATAATGTACCGGCGTTTCATAAATTTCCCAAGAATGAAATCGTACGGAAAGAGTGGAATGCGTTTGTAAACAATTCAAATCCTGATTGGCAACCTACAGTCACAACAGTGATATGCAGTGAACATTTTACGAACGATTGCTTAATTACCTATACACATCGGGCGTGTGTATTTATTAACGCCTGACTCATTCCTTAACCCCCCTAATTAAATAAAATAATTGACTACGGAAAAATTTGTTTTGTAATACATTTTAATTCAAGATCCATTTTAAAATTTGTTTCATTATGTACGGCCGTTCTGTTTTCTCACAATACAATCTACCATCGTGTGCAGTCCAAACGATTCGAGATACATTTTCGTCAGTATTGTGGTTCTAATTTAGAAGGGTAATTATCATTTTTTGTTACACCGGCCAGATCAATTTGTAATAATGAATATCAAATACACTTGATAAAATGTGGAGTTCCTTGTGCCGTTTGGTGAGTGATTAAACTGTCTATTTAATAGTAAAATACTTGTATTCTTTATAAAAAAAAGTTAAATTTTAATGATGTTCGACTTTATGACCTTATCTTATCAAAAACGTATAACCAGTGAATGACTTATATTTAGATGTTGTTTAAACACCAATCACCAAATAATACTAGGCTACTTTATTACAAAAACATCGGTGAGGAAAGAAAAAGATAATTACCTAATCAGCATTCTTAATTACTTTATGACCCAATCACTGTTCAAATTTAGTCTGATTGATTAATGACAGGTATTAACAACACTCACTTGCGATACACATAGATAGTTAGGTGACCCTTCTCAATCTGTTAATTCTAACGTATATTGTGATATTTTTTCGTATTTCATTTTTGCGGTCTATTTCAAAGTAATAAAGTCAAATTCGCAAGCAGAAAGAAAGGCGCAGTACGTCGATAACGGATCGTCATTTACAAATCGCGTTTCAATCATGTTTGACGTTTATGATATATTTCGCGTGACCACATCTTTTAACTCCTATACTCTTTTACTCAGGGAAATTCGAACCACAATACTCTTCTGACGAAAATGTATCTCGAATAGTTGGAGGTGTATGACATCGCTGCCATGAGAAAATGAACGACCGTACATTATGAAACAAATTCTAAATTAGAACGACGATACTCTTCTGACGAAAATGTATCTAGAATCGTTTGGACTGCACACGATGGTAGATTGTATTAAAATTGCTGCCGTGAGTAAACAGAACGACCGTACATAATGAAACAGATTCTAAATTCGAACAATAAACTTCTGACGAAAATGTATCTCGAATCGTTTAGACCGTACACGATGGTAGATTGTAGAAAACAGAACGACCGTACATTATGAAACAAATTCTAAATTGGATCTTGAATTAAAATGATTTATAAAACAAATTATTCCGTAGTCAATTGTTTTATTTAATTAGGGGGATTAAGGAATCAGTCAGGCGTTAATGAATACACACGCCGGCTGTATATAGGTAATTAAGGAATAAACATTCCGAATATGCATTCGGTCACTGTGACGTCACTGGCGTCTAAGGGGATTAAGAGTGTTTTCAATAATTGGCAAAGTCGTTTTTACAGGAGGTCTATTTTTACGACTTTGAATGAGGATAGCTAGATTAATTTAAGTCGGATTGATGTGAATTTGCCGTAAAGTGGATAAAATAACCATGGACTGCTCACATAGAGAAATTTTCAGGGCTATTTTATGTGCACTTTAAGCAAATCTGTGTATAAACAGACCTTCATTAAGATTGAGCTGGCTATTAAAAGATAGCACAATTACTATTACTACAATTATCAAAGAGAAATTAAGATGGAAACCTATGTAAAACTACGTTGGCCATAACTGCAGTCATAATTAATCAATTTGAAGAATTTCTGGACTCCAGTTTAATTATTTTAAAAAGAACGTTAAATGATATATTTAACCCTTATTTTGACACACTGAATTCTGAATCTTTTAATTTTGAATGATCATTTGTAAATATTAATAAATTAAAATTCTAATAGTTAACATTCATTTTATTTATAATATACCCCTTTTCCATCTGCCTCTAAATTTGATGATGATGTAATGTGCCAAAATCATTCAACAGACCCACAAGTAGTCAAGTTTAAACAAAATAATATATTTTTCTGTAACTTACATTTGATGAACATGTCCTTGTTCAACTCGTTCTTCTATATCGGCTAGAGCTCTAACATGTAGAGGGGAATGGGGTAAAGCAGCATGAACCCAGGGAAAGGTAAATATTGACAGAAATACATTAATTATCCCAACAACAAATAAATCCCAGTGATATGCGGCTCCTTTCTTTAACCTTTATAAAATATAGAAAAACAAAGAATAAAGGTATTAGAATTATTTTATAACATAAAGACAGTAATTAGTGTTGTAGTTCCCACTCAAAATTAATCAGCAGTCTTTATCATAAATTACAATATCTGTATTTTAAAGATTGATTACTTAGACAATAATCAGGTTTATTTGAAAGTATGTATTTGTAATGACCAGGAAATAAAGATATAATTTCAAATTTGGCGTGGTGCCTGCCAGAATTTTATCCATTTGTTGTCTTTCAGATGGATTATAATTGCTACATAAAAAATTGTAGAACATAAATTGAGCTTGCAAAATATAAAATATTTGGCCATAAATTTCCCAACTGTTAAGAGCATGTTAAGAGTAATACTAGTGTTTTAAGTATCTCTAATAAAAATCATCTTGTTGTGATCATACTAACCTGTGGTTAGGTGTATTGACTAAAGCACTAGAGATATTCTGATCCATGAAGAAGAGTAGTGAAAGACTAAAACCTAGACCAGCACTTGCTAAAACGGCTCCAATAGGTAATGTATGTATTGGCGCTAGTTCAAACATAGCTTCATTAGGATTGTATTTAAATGGTTCCACTGTAATAGAAGAACAATATAAATAATTATTTAGGTGCCATGGTGTAGTCAGGAATTTAGAAAGATGGAAGCAGGGTGTTAAGGAAAGAACACATCAATCAGTAATGGTTAATTAAGTCTGTTGTTTGGTGTGTCTAGTATATAAATAATAAACCACTGAAAATCAAGTCAGGTAGGATGGAGGGGGGGGGGGCATGGATCAATAGCAGCCCACTCAAAATCCCTAAAACTCAAGCCCACTCAAAACCCACCAGATTTAATTTCAAATGTAGCAAATTGAGATTTACGTATTCTAGTCTTAAATAATTGATAATAGAAATAAATTTAAACATGTACTAAATAATAATTAAATTTAAGAAAAGATAAACAATGATATGAATATTGAACTTGCTTACATTTGATATCCCTAAACACATAGGAGCCAATGAAAGACATAAACAAGACAGCTATAGGTAAGGCATAATCAGCTAAAATTTCTCTCTTTCCCGTATTTAGATATGGTCTACAAAAAAAAGATTAGATAAAAGATTATTCAATAATGTATGTTCATAGAATCAGATATGTTAATTGTGCCTTATTTTAAAATTTAACACAACTTCACTTAGTTAAAAATCCAACTGAGCAAGTTTAAGTGAAATCTAGAGTGTCCACAAGCAAAAAGGTGATTCTTCATACAATCATGGGTATTAATCTATGAAGTTACACACCGATACATTGTGAATATCAAAAAGAACAAAGACATAGACCTGTATTTCAATTTTCGTCAAAATCAGATAAAATTTGTGACCTATAGATAGAGTGTCTAAATACAAAATGTTAACAGACACACAGACTCAAAGACACACAAAAAAATGAGAGCGTGTAAAAATACTTTGTTTCTCTAAAGCTCATTTGATGTTTTGAAATACAAAATAGCACTCATGACATGCTGCTTATCCAGATCCAACAAGATTAATTGATGGTACTGAAATACTGATGATGGTCCACTACTGACTCACTTTTTCTCTGTGCAAAACTATTGCAATATTTTGATAAAATGGTATTGTGGAACTCCCTTATGTTAGATTCACCGATATATTCCATAGTTAACCCAAGCCCAACCAATTATACTTACGTTTTAGTGAAATGAAATAATGTTAATCCAACCCAGACTGTTCCCAGCATTAGAAATAGAAAGAGAATACTGTTTTCTGGTTGACAAGTTGTAATTAAGGTGTGGTTAGTTACATCTACAGGCATATTAGATAGTGTACTATTGACCTCTAGTGATGAATTACAAGGTCCAGTGTGGTAGTTTTTGTTAAAATCTACAAGAAACAGTATTAGTTGGTATATGTTAAGAAATTAAAGTCGTGATTGTACTGCAGGTTTAAGCTTTTAGTTCTGAAAGACTTGTCCATCATAATCACAGTCTCTGCATTTTCTGTGATCTGTCAATAGTTCTGAATTTGTAATTAAGTGATAAAAGCACAATGTTATTTGAAGTCGACTAAAAGCATAATATTGAATTAGATTCAGTATAATTTCATGTCGTGAGACAAAACTGTGATATACATAATGTCTTCTGGCATTTTTCAATAGCCAGACTACGATTGTTTATAAATAACGTAAAAGATAATATTAAAGATTCGTTGTGTAAAAGCTAAATCTGTGTAATGCAGATATTTTGTTATTTCAAACCTAGTGGGTTTTCTCCAGGGCCTCCAGTTTCCTCCCACTGCTAAAGACCCCTACGCACAAGTGAATTATTGAAATAAAATTAAAGCAAATGTTAGTTCCGAAATGACATAGTTAGTTAATGTTGCTCACATTAATAACTTCTCATGTTTCAGTATTTTAAAATTTCAATATTTGCCATCCAAACATTACAAATTTCATAGAGTGGTTTAGGTACTTTACCATGCATGGCGTCTACAATTGCATCGGCAGAAAAAGCAAAAGTGATAAAAATTGAAAAGATTTCTTCCGTTGATCTGAAAAAAAAAAAATCTGAATTAAATTTAATTTACACCTTGTTTTAGTTCTGAGATGATATATTGTTGAATCCATGTATCATGATTCAATTTCATTATAAATTATATTCCATAAATCTGACACATTTCTGGCATGAAACGACTCACATTGCACTGAAAAACTCTCTCAAGTGCACACAATATTTCATTTCTACTTCAATTTAATATGTCCGGTAGTATCAACTGTTTCTGGATGTTTAATGACTAGTCAATTTCAGCATATGATATGATCTAATCTGTAAAGTTATAACAGCAGAAGATTACTCATATAGCTTTTTCAGGCATTTTAAGTTTGTGTAATCATATTGGAAATTTTTTTTCCAACAAACTCTTTATTTTTTTCATGACAATATAAATTGGCACGAAACCAAGAAAGGAATTAATACATGAAATCTAACCTTGAAGAAAACTTCATCAGTTTACTAACATCAAAAATAGCGTAAACCAATAGAAAAAATGTGTTCCATATTCCTACACAGGCAAACATTGCTTCAAAATGAAGATCAAAATCCAGACATATTGTATAGATAACTGAAAAATAAAACAGATTTCAGTCAATAAAAATGATGAACTATTAACACCTAATTTTTAAAATTAAACTGGAAGAAAACTATTTACAGGTAATTTTAAAGCTGATATAAAATGACACTGAAATAAAATGGTGCACTAATTAGGGCTTAAGTTCAAAACTAAAAGAAAATAATGAACTATTTACAGCTAATTTTGTTACTGAAAGAAAATGATAAACTATTTACGGCTTAATTTTAAAATGAAAAAATTGATGAACTATTTACAACTATATTTTGATACTGAAAGAAAATTATATTAAATGTCATGTACACAACATTTCATTATAAGAGGAATCAGAATGCTCAAATAAAAATGTACAGAAACATCGATTGTGAATTATCAAGTGGAAGACATTAATATATGATAGTTCAGAGAGTATTAACTTACTTTTAGTATAAAGAGCTAATGGTGCCGTTGTTAATAAAACTATCAATGGCTGTCCACCAAATACAGCAAATATTATTCCGCCAACACTTTGAGAAAATAAAACTTTCTTTACACCTGTATCAAAATAAAATCATTGGGTGGCATAAATAAAATCTGTCAAGACATTTTACATACCAGAAAAAATAAATATTCAACTTTATCACACATAAAATGATAAATATACACGCTAATTTCTAGTATTTTTAAATCATGAAATCACACGTAAAATGATAAATTCTTAAAGAGGAAACCATGCCTTAAAATCCAAGGGAACATTGTTGACCAATACCAAGATCAAACCTTGGACCTAATGGATAGAGATGGAGCACCCTACTCACTTAAACACTGTGGCTCCCATTGTTTTATGTTAAAACAGATTATTCTCATTTGAGAGACACAAGAAGAATTACGGATATTAATAGATAATTTTTTTTTTTCAGATTTGAAAGGGGTAACCGTAACCCCTTATAAATGTCCATCTGGTAAAAGTGTGAATTGATAGTACAAATAGTACAGGTTAAGACTTGTGCAATATTTTGTTACATTCAATGTGATATATACTGACCTATAACACCATTTGTATTATTACTGTTGAGCATACCAAAAGCTACATTAGGTAACACACACGCAAAATATAGAAAGAGAGTGGTGGCTATTACTTTATGGGGTGTTTTCTTACCAAATATACCTACAATCAAAACACATAAAATATATAAATCATATAGACAGCGAAATATATATGATGAAGATTTCAAAGATATTGTTCAAAGGTCAACGGAAAAACAATCCCCAATATCAACATTACCTGCAAGAGGTTAATTTCAATGTTAGTTATTTTCATTGTTCTCCATGAGAAGTTGTAAATTTCCATCAATAAATATTCCATGACGTCATTTTAGTCCTTCTAGAGCGGGACCCAGGGGATCAAACTGGCTGAAAAGTGTACCAATTTTCTGCTATATGGTATCCATGCATGTATATCTGGTATCATCAAAATGTAAGTGAGCCAGGTTTCTGGTGGTTGGTACACTTTTCAGCTAGGTTATCCCCCTGGGCTCCCAGTCTATTCTGCTAATAGAAATGTAGACTATAATATGAGCAGAAAGACTAAAATGATGTCACATATTGTTTATTGACGGAAAGTTACAACTACTCAAGGATGCATTATTTAAAAAAAAAATTTGAAGCTTTTCCAGTGACCTCTAAATTTTTGTTTATGTTAACCAAGCATTTGAAATTTGCAGACTTGTATTTCTAATTACTACCAATGACTTATTATTCAACAAAATAAACATTGAAAGTGGATTCTGACATTCATGTGGAACACAATTAAATTTTGTGTCAAGCATAAGTTTATTTCACAAATTAATACTGAAGTGATGTGGAATTTTTCAATTTAAACAATTTCAGGGTAGTACCGATATATACAGGTCTTGGATTACAAGGTTTCTGTCATTAAAACTTGCTTAGAAAGTTGGAACTTCTTCATTGTTATGCTGTTTTCATATTACTGGTTATTTTTCGTGTACATTATTTAATACTATGTCATATTAAAATAAACTATGTAGCCTACCAACCAGCAGTATTTTGAAAATTTCAAGTCTTAATCAAGGTCAATAAATCTGCAAATTTTTTTATCATCACCAGAGGCGGATTCAATGGGTGGCGCGAGGGGCACGCGCTCCCCCTAATTTTCTACAGTGCCCTTTTTTACTGCTAAAAGTGCCTTTTCTCAGACCCAAATATGTCCGTTCCGAACGTTTCCTTAGACGAAAATATAAGCCAAATAGCTACAGATGGCTACAGATTTAAGGAAATGACGGATAATTTTCTTGGGGGGCCCTACCCCCATCCCCCCCTCTCAACAGCGTGTCCCATCTCTGCAGTCAGTGCCCCCTCCCCTTTTCAAAATTCCTACATCTGCCCCTGATCACTGAAATTCAAAGGGATTCTTCCTCAGAACTAGCCAAACAATTCCTGATAGTTTGAAACAAATTCTCATTTTTAATAGAGTTCCTCCTTATATAGGACTAGCCTAACTATCCAGGCAAGTTTGAAAAAACTCATACCTGCAAAGTATTTACAACATTTCAGTGAGAGGAACAGTTGCGCTGTGAAAACTGATTGCAATACTCAGTACTATCCTAACATTTTGTTCTTAAAAGATAGGCTGGCACTGCCAGGCAGGATACGCCCACATTTTCGAGAGATGGATAGAGAACAAGCAATACCGAAAGTGATTTTTCCTACATCATTAAGTTAGAATTTGATATGTGCAAATATCGAAATGAATTAAGATCTTTGGGTTATAAAGGTGCATTTCAGTAGGCTTCAAATTCGACTGGGGATCAATTTGGTCCGATTTTCCCGAAACCTATATTTCAAGTTTTGTCAAAATCAGATAAGAATTGTGACCTGTAGAGAGTCCACAAACAAATTGTGGACGGATGGACGGACAGGGGAGACGACATAATACGTCCACATGAAAATGTGGGCGTATAAAAACTCTGGCTCGTAGAGTGGTTATAATTTCATTATTTCAATACAGTTTAGCCTTAGGATCCAAGCAAATTTGAAAAGGACAAATAAAAAACTCATGACCTTCAGAGTGTTTACAAGAATAGTGATGACAATATACAGTACTTACAAATGAAATATGGGCTTATCAAAAATCATTGGAAAAGGTCGTGGCCATTACTCTTAACATGAAAAAATCATTATGTGCATATAATGTCTCTGTGAAAAACCATTATCTCTGGTGGCAAAAATCACTTATTCAAAACTCACCATCTTTATAATCTGATAAATAGTGAGGCAGACGTCTTTTCAAATCACCCAATAACCCTTGAAATATTGGCACTTTACTTCCTGACTACAACAAATGAATTTTTAATAAGATTTCTGTCTCAGATCTTCTATTATACATGATAGGATAACATACAGACAAGTAGGTGCTGCCATTTTTTTTTCTATTCAAATTAGAACTTGATATTTTTATATTATGTCTTCTAGCCATGTTCTGTAAACTATTGTACTGATTTATACTTGTGATTGATAATCCATACTTTTCTCCTTGTTAAGGCCAGTAAAAGCTTCATTGTTAGACATTGAATTCTTTATTCTAACAGGACAAATCCTGTAAAATGTATTAGAATGGCAAACAAAACAAACTGGGCTATCTTCTGAAAAAAATGAAATGGGTTTATCGTTTTACTTTACTGCATCCATCAGGCTAATGCAGTATACATTGTGATACATTTTGCCAGTACAGTGGAACCATAAATTACTTAGATTTCCAACTGTTAGGTGATCTATAGCATTCTGTAAATGATATACCTGGGACCTAAATTGTTTGTCCCATCAGAATGATAATGTCCCGTTGCCCCCTCCATCCTACACAACTGACAAGTTAAAACTAGACTTAAAAATCGTGATGAACTTTATTTCTAAGAGAACACCAAAATCGAAGCAGGGACTTAGTGATCAATAAAATTTCTGGTCAAATAATCTAATTTATAAAAAAATGTCAGATGACTATTCCCGATAAAATACAACCCATTCATCACCATGAACTATTCTAATAATAAACTTACTTCTGTTGGATCATCAAACACAGATACAAAATTATGAATTGATTTGCGATTCTCCGGTAAACCATGGTGTGTGATTAAGTATTTCATTCGATCTTCTAATAAATATTTCATATCTCTCTCTGTTCGTACATCTAACATTTCTTGTCTAAAATCGAGGTCCATGAACAATGTAGCAAATGTTCGACCAGTTTCCATAGGTCCTTTGGTCATTTTCTTGAAACAAAATTCAATAATTGAAAGTCATTGATCAAGGAATTCAATTTTTTTTTAATAAATTGCCACCATTATCTAATAAGAGTACAATTGTTTAGAAAGAGAAAAGTCTCCTAAATTTTGAAGATGATAAAATCATGGCTCTACTTTTTTTTCTGTGAGAGAGAGAGAAATGGGGTTTAACGTCCACTCGAGACAAACTAGGTCATTTCGGGACTAACATATAGTATAATTTTATTTCAATAATTTGCTTGCGAGTAGGGGTCTTTAGCGGTTGGAGGAAACCAGAGTACCTGGAGAAAACCCACGGGGTTGGACAGGCGACCCTAATCCTTGCCATGTACAATATTTTTTTTTTTTTTTAATTCCATTACATTGATATAAAAACAAATCAAAACCTGATGTTTAAGGTAATTACATTCTGATTGCATAGTACTCGATATGCTAATTTCTGTGATCAAAAATATAGAACAACATTTTTTTATGTATAAAAAACAACACTTACTTCTATGGTTGGTGTTAAAATTAAAACAACAAATCTGCCTTCTTGACAATTAGTGCTTAAATTGGTTGGTTCATTAAGTTTAGCTATGGCTACATGCCGTTCTGTAATACTGGGCAGATCACATCTAAAAATATACACAATGTTCTGTAATTCTGGGCAGATCACATCTAAAAATATACACATTCTGACTTCTATAATTATAACTACACTTAGTTTTAATATAACAGTTTCAAGACTGAAATATTGGACCATCAACACTGGATTGGTGGGTTTAATCAAGGTTTGGGTGAGATTTTCCTTTAACCAATTTTTATACACCCACATTGAAATGTGGTCATATATTGTCGTCGCCCCTGTCCGTCGGTCCGTCCGCTTCCACAATTGCTTGTGGACGCTCTAGAGGCGAAAGTTAATATCCGATTGACTTTAAATTTATACACAGTGTTTAAGGTCATGAGACAAAGAAGCGTATTGTTTTTCAGCAATTTCCGATAATAACTACCAGAGTTATGGCCCTTGATCACTTCAAAAAATCTTGTGGACGCTCTAGAGGCCAAAGTTAATATCCGATTGACTTTAATTTTATACATAGTGTTTAAGGTCATGAGATGAAGAAACCTATTGATTTTCAGCGATTTCCGATAATTAGTGCTAGAGTTATGGCCCTTGATCACTTCAAAACAATCTTGTGGACACTCTAGAGGCCAAAGTTAATATCCGATTGACTTTAAATTTATACACAGTGTTTAAGTTCCTGAGACAAAGAATCCTATTGATTTTCAGCAATTTCCAATAATTAGTGCCCGAGTTATGGCCCTTGATCACTTAAAAAAATCTTGTGGACACTCTAGAGGCCTAAGTTAATATCCAATTGACTTTAAATTTATACACAGTGTTTAAGGTCATGAGACAAAGAATCCTATTGATTTTTAGAGATTTCAAATAATTACTGCCAGAGTTATCTCCCTTGATAACTTCAAAAAATCTTGTGGACGCTCTAGAGGCCAAAGTTAATATCCGATTGACTTTAAATTTATATACAGTGTCTAAGGTCATGAGACGAAGAAGCCTATTGATTTTCAGAGATTTCAAATAATTACTGCCAGAGTTATCTCCCTTGATAACTTCAAAAAATCTTATAAAGGTCAGACCTCAGATTGATACACAGAGTTTAAGGTGTTAAAACGAACAAGTATTTTGATTTTCAATGAATTTTGATAACTGAACAGCTAAATCCATGATATTAAATGTTTCATGTTTATACTAATTACGTGGGGTAAAAATTTATTCTCATACTCATAATTACGAGTTGTTACTCTAAATCAGATTTTAGTGTATTACAAATGTTTTATTACCCAAAAAAGTAAAAATATGCGACAACCCTTGTTGACTGCCCGGACGATTTAGCTGCTGTGGGCGTATGTTTCGTTGCCTGGCAACCTATCTTTTATGGTTGCTAGTACCTTTAGGTCTCGACTAGAATTCACAAGTCTCATACTTAAAGTAACAATACATCATCTCTATTTTTTGCTAAAATACCAACATTTCAGACGGCTTAATACACACACTAATGTGTACTTGATAATTAAGAAAACATGACCAAAATATTGATGGTAAAATACTCGCCCCCACCCCCAACCCTGCTTGGAGTCAATCGGATCTAAAAAAAAGGTCTATCATTTTTGTTTACCAGAATCAAAATTAGGACAGAGGGAAGGATAGATCAATGACATTTTAATTCAACATAACTTTTTGGACCGACCGATTCCAATTAGAGTTTCATTTTTCACTATGTTGTAGGTTGCAAAGGACTCTTATTACTGAAAATGATTTTATTCTTCTACACCAACAGGTTGTTAGAACATACGATTTGTCTAACAACTAAGTTGTATGACATAAAAATCGTGTATAAATATCTAGATTCAAACAGCTTGACAAATTCTCTTCACAATCGGATTAAAGTTGGATTAAAATAACAGAAAACAAAGAACAACTCATCCAAACCATTAGACTAAATTCAATGTACCAAAAAAAACTGTATGGCAAAATAGTGTAATAAACAAACAGTTGTAACAGGTGTCCAGAAGAGTAAGCTTATTCTTCCTGGTGCTACACCTGCCATAGCTGCATCCAAATCATTAGACCAAATTTCTGTTAAGTAGCACAATTATTGGCCAATGAACTTTTGGTACGAAAATGTTGTTGTAGGCCTACTACATTCACATCTGATACTTTGATTACCGGTAGCTACCGCCATAAATTTGTAGGGAGTTGTGGGAAATGAAACCTGATGTAGCGTAGATTAAAATAGTGTTACCAAATCGAGCATGATCATGTAGCAAATTTTAAAATTAGACAAGGAATAAAATGATGTTCTATTTCTAAAAGTCAATCAATTTCAGGTATATATGTACCGATTGCATGCAAATCAATAGACTGATAAACTATAAATAGCACATCGTCTGCGGGACATTTTGTTGGAGCCTTGTGTTTCCTCCTCCACACAATGACAGTTAGATTCATATATTGAATAAAAATCATCTCATGCACTCAAATTAAATGAGTGATAGGTTTATATCTAAAAAGTAGTAAAAATTTGGTAAAAACACTGGTTATGTCCTTTCTATTGCCAAAATATCCATCAAATACTATCTGTTTATGAAATTGTTCGTTATACCAAATAAGGTAATGTTCTCCTGGTTTTTGAGGCATGGGGGACGTTTATTCCATATGTTTGAATTAAATTAACACCAAAGTCGATCTATGATGTAAAGAAATTAGGGGGGTTATAAAAGAGAGTGTTGAGTGAAATTAATCAGAGCTCACCCAGTCTGTCAGAGCAGCCATCAAATTTAGATACACTTTATTAAGAACAAGGCATTGGTGCCAAGGGCCTTTAATAAAGTTGTATAAACAACTTAACCAGTAGAATTGTAATTTCGATCATGAAGAAAACACAACAAAGTAGTCCAGTAGTACTACACAGTTCAAAGATTGAAAATAAAATAAACTTACAATATACAGATCCATGATTGGTCAAACTGTGAATCACCGGAATTATCATCAACTTGTGTACCTTGTATAGTCTGTGAGAGTATAGCTCCTGTTTTAATATACAATACCATTAATCTCAGATTTACATGTTTTGTTCTGTTTCTAATTCTTTGGAATAAATCATTGCTATGATCTGATGTTGTAAGTCATGGGTTTTAATGTCATTGTAGCATGGGTTTTAATGCCATTGTAGCATGGTTTGAATGTCATTGTAGCATGGTTTGAATGCCATTGGAGCAACATAGTTTGAATGTCAATCAAGCGTGGTTTGAATAAATTGGAGCACATTTTGAGCATGACCTAAATACATCACCTGAATAAGACCAATTGGCAATGCTTTGAATCTGTCACTGGTGCATTGTTGCAATAAGACCAGTTAGTGCTTGGGTATAATAAGTTACTGACACATGGTTGCATTACATGTATCATGTTGCAATAATCCAACATGAGATTCCAGAAAACAACATCATTTACATATACCTAAAATAAAAGTAGAGATAAATGATGAATAATATACCTGAATTACTGGTAAATATGGCATCTTTGGCAGTTTCTATAGTAAATTTTGGCCTTTCAACAGAACATAATACTTTATCTAACATCTGTTCAATAATATCTTGTAGGCTCGCTGCGTGAACATTTAACAAGAGAACAGCATTCTGCATATATGACTGAACATCTCTTAATGCTCTCACTTCAGAAGAAAAATCTTTCATTGGCACAATCTAGAATTAAAAGTAATTAGATAGGAATTTTGATAACTAATAGTAGTTGCAGAGACAATTGTAACATGGCAAAACTCATCGATCTTGGCTTAAAACATTTTACTGTATTCCTGGTGTGAACAGAGATCAATTTACAGGATTTGTTGGGGTTATGAAATAAAATGGGTTTAAGGTGCCACTTTTTTGTTTGTTCAAACTGGACTTATTCCAACTGTCAAGTGTTCTTATACGTACGTATATGGGACCTTGACCTATAGTCCCAACCGAAAGACCATACGTTTTCTCTTGTCAGGCACCTTGAAGAATAATTTAGTGTGTGTTTTTTTTTATTATTTCTAATGTAGGATGTAAATTAAAAATCTTACCACTGATTCACAATGTAATAAGTTAACATCTTCACCATCTGAAAACAAATCACAAAAAACAATTATTTATCTAGATTTATGGCATCCAGAACATCTGTGTTGATTTAACGACACATCATTTTCCATTGCTAATTCATAAAACTGTTGCAGCTATTTTCAAGATAATTGAAACTCCTTAAAAACAATCCTCATGACATTTTCATTTACTTGAGAGATGGAAGGGATATTGTTTAACACCATATCTGTTGAGATTTACAAATGTATTGAAATCCATATCCAATTAAATTGAAGATCTTCTGAAATTGTAAGAAATATCTATGTTCATTAGCAGGAAAACTTCTAAGTATGAATTGTTTTATTATTGATTTTAAAGAGGCATTGAAACTTTGGAGATCTTTACTGGTCTGTCAAATGATATATAACTTGCTATGATCTAAGTAAACAGTGATGTCAATGTGCTCAAATTATATCGTATGCAAATTAAATGACAGCTCTGCCAAAATTATCACTGAGATTAGATGTTCCATAAGTTGTATACATTAAAGTATAGTAATTTTCACTGAGGTATAGTGTTTTAAAGGTTGTGTGCATAGCATTTTAGTGATTTTTAATAGTATAGCAACTTATAGTTGTTCACACTGTATCTTTGTGTATCTTAAACAAATGAAATGAAATGTGTTTTAACATCATACATTTCTGCTCCTATACAGGGCTAATGGAGATGGGCATATGTCATACACAAGCCTGGAAATAAGGCACCTGTCACTGAATGTCAGGCACAGATTCAGGCTTTATCAGACACAAAACCTCTGGTGTCTGTCATTTTGTCCGGTACTGAGTTGTCTTTTTAAATGATATAATTTATACATATCCTGCACAAAGTTGAAAATGTCAGGTACTATTTCATTAGTGACATCACATTTTGTCAGTTACATCTAAAACTGTTATTTCCCATACAGTGTGCTATGAGGGGAATTTTTGCCTTGGCATCGGGACTAGGGCATAGTCTTATATTGAAATCCTACTCCAAAGGGATCTTTCACATGTATGTCAATGTATGCAAATGACCTCAGTTTTTTGTCCCATCCCAACAACTAGACAGCTGTCATGGTCAGGCACTCTGTCCTGCAAAACGGACAAGGGAAAAACCATGTTGGAAAATCCTGATGAATTTTCTAGGTCAATGCAGGTATCAAACACGCAACCTAATTCTATCTTGTCTGTACAAGTCAGTTCGGTCTTCAATAAGCTTTCTCATACTCGGATGTGCGAAATTAAAATTACATAGTAACACATATATCTAATAGATATCTAAAAAATCCCTGAACAACAGAAGTCAAAAACTTGAAGTCAGATGCTACTCTTTTACGGTAGCGTTGCCGTCCTCCATCTTTTCATAACTATATAAATAAAAATCAAAAATGTCTGTGTGTTCCTCCATCACGTTTCGTTGCTGCATTCCACCTCCACATACATCAAATTAACCAGCATGAATATGTGGATGTTTTAGGCCCCCAGGCTAATTTGGGCCCCAGGGAACCAGGTAAAGCCGGGTATCCTGCTAGAATAACAATAAAGTCACCAATCTGGCCTGTTGTGCCTTTAATGTACCAGTACATGTACACTAGGAAAATCCATCAAGAACTATAAAACATTGTCCAACTTTCAGCAAGATTCCTTTTAAAATAGATTAAGCACTACATGAAACTAGCTTATTACCAGTGGCAGTGACAATAGTGGGAAATGTTCTTCAGCTTTTTTTGCATCACAACTTTTAACGTTGTCTCATTATTTCAAAGCAACTTCATCTTCTTTTTTTTTCAAACTGAAATAGTTTTTCGTTATTTCGTAGCAGACGGTCGATAGATATCACCATGTTGTATTGCGTGTGATTCCATTCTTCAGCTGAGTTTATTTGCAGGCAATAAATAGGAGGAATAAGAAATCTTGCATTGTTATTGGTGTAAAAATTTAACAGTAATATACATAAATAGTTCTGTTATTATTAGCATAAGAAAAGCTTTGTTTAAGTTCCCTTTAAAATATTTAGCTAACCATTCCTGGAAACTATGAATAGCAGTTCTTTTAGGAAAATGTGCCAAAGACGAAAGTGATCTGTCTCCATGGATCGTCATTGAAATAAATAATCTAAATGTCACAGCAAGAATTAAAGCTATTACAATAGACCCCTTTGAGTCAAGTAAAAAATAAAAATGTTGATATAATCAACCTAATTATGTTGTTTTGCTTTTATGAAAAGACCCTCTGCTCAGAGAGAGAGAGAGAGAGAGAGAGAGAGAGAGAGAGAGAGAGATTTTAACATCCATGATATATTTTGGGACTAATAATTTTACTTTTTTTCAATAATTTGCTTGCACGTTGAGATATTTAGCAGTGGGGGGAAGCCTGAGAACCTGGAGAGAAACTATATTACTTGTCCAGTACAAGGGAGGAATCGAAACCATGCCACTTGTCTCCATGACTTTGTGATTTCATGCAAATGCGTTAAACCACTAGACTGTCCAACACTTTATCTTAACATAATTATAGAATGATTTTCTGTATAAGGAATTGGACAGGGCATTGGACTTCCAATAAAAAAATTCAGGGTTCAAAAGAATTTTGAGAGTTTTCAGACCTGCTTCAAACTTTTTGGGCAGAGTTTGTGGTTCAGATGGAACATGTGTATGCTTAACAATATAAATTCAAAGTAAAGTGTGAATGAAAAGCCTGCTGTCTGTTAAAAAAACTCTCCCTTCTAAAACTGGACACATGACTGAAGATAAAACCAGCCATAAGATAGTCTTGAATTAATCGAAGGATTATGTTGAAAAGATATTAAATGTTAATCCTTTCCTGAATTGTTGCTGGCAGATAGAAAAGGATTAGTAGGTTAATAATTCTATAGGACAATATGCTACTATAGATAATAACCTTCTATAGTTCTATTGTACAATATGTTTCTACAGATAATATAACCTTTTATACGATTATTTGTTATCTTGCTGCTGTGAAACAATGAAATTTTCCAATCAAGAAGATGATTAATATATTTTTTCTTTGAATGGTAAGTCATATGGAGGATGAAACAGTGATGACAACAGTACAAATTTAATCAATTATCTGAGTATGACCTTAATCACATCAAAAAAAGTAGGTGAATAGTTTGGGTTTTTTTCAGATCGAAAATTTGAAAAGAAGAGAGAACAGGATAAACTTTTTAAAAATTTATCAGATGTATCCAATCCAGAAAAATGGACAAAACATGTAGAAAGAGGAAAGGTTATCATTTGTATCTCAAAGGTTTGATTTATATCTTGTTTAGATCAAAAGACAGTGCAATAAAAGTTGACATTTTCAGCAAATAGTTACCTAGGAAATAAGATTACTGGTATAGTTTTTAGTCATGTATTTAATTAGCTGTTGTTTATTCTCTGTGTGTTGTTAATTCTGTGTGTTTAAAGGTTAAATGATAAGATTTTATCTGAACAAAATAAAATGTTTCAAAATACCTGGCCCTGAGTTCACAAAGCATTCTCAGACTTAAGTTGAGAATTTACTCAATTTACAGTTTATGAGAAATATATTTCATCCAGAAATACAAAACTTTACACATAGTTTATTATTCATGTATTTGATACATTAAAACAATAAAATTATTATAAAGGGCTATATTTTAGTCAAAATAAGACGAACAATTTTGAGTAAATTCTCAACTTAAGCCTGACAATGCTTTGTGAACTCGGGGCCAGATTTGATACAATTCAGATTAAATACACTTTTTGCAATAAATATTTCTTTTTATTATCAGTTTAACGTTATACTTTTCTGCAATAACTGCGTTAATAAGGACAGAAAAAAAACTTTAAAAGCAATCATTCAAAATAATATTTGATCTTAAGAAGGGATTATAACTTGGTATTTTCCAAAGCATTCACCATCACTGTAGCCAGAAATAGGGACAGAGATAGAATAGAGATGGGGTTTAACATCCACTTGACACAAACTAGGTCATTTCGGTACTAACCAGGGATCTTAATCGGCTGTTTTTTGTCGCCTTTAGCCAATTGATCTTTAATCTAGCCCATTCGTTGGTATCGTATATCAATCTACTTTCGAACGATTTACAAAGAGTTAATTATCATGCTGATTGATCAAACAATGAACAAGAACAAGCCAATATTTTTGGCTGATTACAAAGAAGTAATTATTACTCGTGGATTAATTAACCCATTAAAGATTCAAACAATGCAATGAATACCTTCAGAGTCAATCCTTATCGGCTTTCGTAAATAAACAACTTCGTTGAGTTAATTCATACCAAGTACGGTAAAAGAATAGCCGAAAATAGTGATGGCGGCATTGACCTTAAACTTAGACCATGCACGTAGGCATTGTATTTGGAAGTTCCAAAAGCTGGAGATTCTCCCACGTCCAATATAGGTCAACCAAAGTTGAAATGAAATAAAATGAAATGGGGTTTAACATCCTACTCTTTTGCACCTAACCTGGGCTAATCGAAGAAGGGCATACGCCATACAGTGTGCTATGAGGGAAATTTTGCCCAGGCAGCGGCCCTACGGCCTACTCTTACATCGAATTCCAACTACCAAGGGATCTTTTACATGCACTCCAGTGTGTACACCGGACCTCGGTTTTTCGTCCCATCGAATGACTAAGCAGCTGTCCTTGTCAGGCCCTCCTTCTGCATCACTGACGAGGTGAAATCACACCGAAAATCTAGATGAACTTTCTCGGCCAATGCAGGGATCGAACACCCGACCTCCAAGCTAGCGAGCCACCGTGACCCCCCACCAAAAGTTGAAGTATGTACTACTAACACATACAGTTTAATTTTATTTCAATAATTCGCTTCCGTGTAGGGGTCTTCAGAAGTGGAAGGAAACCAGAGGATCCAGAGAAAACAAATGAGGTTGGACAAATGACCCTATTCCTTGTCGCGTATAACCGGGGAATAGATACTACGAAAGTTGACTCAATGACAGACCTTATGATACAGCGCGCAGACACTAATCATTCCGCCAGATGGCCTCTCCCCACCCCCCCAGCGCAAGAGCATGGAAGGCCCTCTCCCATAACAAATGATGTGCTACCTCCCCCCAAAGGCATTCAGATTGTATATATTTTTTTGATAATGGACACCCACACAGACTGGAAGCTCATGACTAGTTGACTACATGACTTTCTGTAACCCTTAAGAGCAGAGGAAGGACAAAAGACACAAACCTATTGCTCGCAGTGTTTCATTTAGTTAAATGTTGCATAGCAAAGGACATCTAAGAATTGTTATAGAAGATGGATCCAGGTGAGGTAACCGAGCTATCAGTCTTCAATGAATTGAATCCTAGCATAGAATGTATGCAATACTAAACTCGCCATCATAATGATTGATTTATCTACTATGATCTGACCAATGAAGTTAATTTAATAGTTCTTGACCAGAATCAATTTAACTCCAGTCCAATTGATGAATTGGTGGTTCCGTTCCACTACATCTTATAATTGATCGACACAGCCTCATAAATAAATTGTCCTCCAATTACAATGTTTATTTGTCTAAATAAAGTCAGAATTGGTTAGGATAGTAATCAACGTGCAAGTAATCAACTATATACGGCTATACACAAGCTAATTGGTGCTGACCTATCAGTCAATATGTCAAACACGCTCTTTGATTTTTAATTGGCAGAAAATTGGCTGAATGCCATTTTGAACTATGACTATATTTATTTTTCTTCTCAAAAATATATTGTGTCTAACTGAATAAATAAATGGGTAATTAATGTTTTTTCATGGTTTTTACAGCAAGGCTGATGACATTTAGTATTGATCTTCATTTCTTCTTGTCATTCTTTTCAACCCTTGCGGGGTTGGGATGGCCTAGTGGTCTAGAGTGCTAGCTGGCCGGTCACCTCTGGCTTGCGGCTGTGGTTTCTATCCCCGGTGTGAGCATATGTGGCATGGAGATAGGGTCGCCTTTTCAACCTCGTGGGTTTCCTCCGAGCATTTCGGTTTCCTCCAACTGCTAAAAATCCCTACGCGCAAGCGAATTATTGAAATAAAACTAAACCATATGTCAGTTCCAAAATGACCTAGTTTGTGTCGAGTGGACGTTAAATCCCTTCAGTCTCTCTCTCTTTTTACCCCTTTCCCTGCTCCAAAAGAACCAAACAAACTTAATTCACTGGGTATTGAGTTTATTATAGAACATTTTTAGCAACCAATGTTTTTAACTTAATTGTGTTTGTGTAAGAGATATACATACATTATTATGCACAGAGTTAGATTTTTGGGTAAGGTTTAAAAATTTATATTTGAGGCCTTTTCTGGAATAACATAATGTATTCTGTTAAAATCAAATTTCAATATTCCTAAATAGAAACTTTTAATGTTTTGTTTTTTTGGTAAGATAAGTCTCTTCAAAAAGTTCAAATAATACTGAGATTAAAACTGTTCAAATGTAGAGCATATCAACAGTTTTAACATATTAACGATTTACTGGCTTTATAAATTAACAATGAAAAAGCACTTTATTCTGACTCGGAACATAAATCTTAAGCCTGTAGTATGTTTACAAAAGTTGTTCTTGTCCTAAAGTGAGGAAGAGAGAACTACTTTTGATCTCAAATCTGAAAAAAATTAGCTACTGTGTTAAGCGGTTTTAGTGGAATTTAGTAATTAATTGTTATACCCAGGACATGAATACAATCACTGTCTATGAATGACATTTCACCCGATAGCCTATAGTCTTTTTCCTGAAAACCCTAATCAGCAATAAAAGCCTATAGTCTTTTTCCTGAAAACCCTAATCAGCAATAAACTACGTTCTATACTGTATATATTCTGTTCGACTGTTCAAATTAATAAATCTTATTTATTTTGACTATACCTGTACTGATCATTATAATGATCTCAGATATGTAACAGCTTGAGATCCAAAATCAACATGCCAAGCAGATGAGCATCATCATAAATATTTGAAGTTAAACAAACTTTTATTGGGTAGAACTAAATAAAATGTTCGGAACACATTGAGATGCGCTAATTTACAGAAATTTTCTTAACTCACTGAGATTTTCTGAATTTTACTGAACTTAAACTTATTGGAATCTTACAGATGTTCTGAACTAAAGCAGATGGCAGATGTTCTGAACTAATTAAGACATATAATGTAGGTTCTGAACTATTATATTTGTTCTGAACTAATGCAGATATTATAGATTTTCTGAAATAATGCTGATATTATAGATGTTCCGAAATAATGCAGATGTTATATATAGATGTTTTAAAATTTATATATACATGTAATATAACGTTATCAACAGATAATTTGGCACAAAATTTGATATTAAATAAAGAAAGTACAGAAATATTCTGAAAGTTATCGACTACTTTCAAGCTGATCTGAAGTTTTTGAGATGTTCTGACATGTTGCAGAGATTTATCGAAATATTCAAAATATACGAGAAAATGCAATGATTTATTTGGTGAATTTATGACAGTGTTTTAATTTTTTGAGCAACATGTTGAACCACTCAGTACAGATGATTTTAAATGTAAACAAAAAAAATTAAATATAGGCCTATACCAACATGTGCAATATTTGTTTTTGTTAAGGGTGGGGTTAGATAATTCCAAATAAACTTTTAACATGAGGTCAACACATGAAAAGGTCATTTATTTGAAAAGGTCACAGATGAAAAGACTAGCCCTACTAATGGTGTTGGTTTATCAAAAATGGTGTATTCCTTTTATACTATCAACCAAAAAATGTGCAATTACGTTGAGAGGTTTCAAGTTTAAACTTTTAGTTTTTCAACAACAACCGGTACACACATACCTATATCTGATATTCAGTTAAGTCCTTGTACTCATAATGAAATTAATTTGCATATAAAACTGAACAACATAATACCACTGGTTATCCTATTACATTCATGAAGTGTTTAATGCAAATAATCTCCAAGGTGCCAGATTCGCTCAGTGAGTAAGGCGGTGGCTCGCTAACTAGGAGGTCTAGAGTTCGATCTCAGTGTTAGCCAAGAAAGTTCCATAAGATTTCTCTGCGAGGTTCCACTAGTTATTGAAGCAGGACATATAGGATCTAGTAAGGAACAGTGTCTAGTTCCGTGCACATAAAAGAATTTTTTGACAGCTGGAATTCAATTGTTCATCGGGCATAATTTCCCTCACAGCACTAATTTTGTCCACTTTCAATGGACCGAATGAAGCAGGAAATTGGATGTTAAAACTCACTAATCTCTGCAGATAGTTAAATTATCAAAAAACACTTCAATACTCGTTTAACTTTGATTGATTTTGTCAATATCTAAAACAAACAATAATCATTCATCTATTGATCAATGATTGATAATGCCAATTCCAGATAAGGTTTATTTTTCTTTAAAACTAAGCTGATGATTAATCTCTCAACAAACATTATGTCAAAACAGATCTTACAGCTTAGAGATATGAATTGACTATCTCTCTATAGTTCTCAGTTTAATCTGAAAAATTAAATCAGAAAAAAGAATAAAAGCAGTCTTAGATTAATATTTCAGCTTTATGGTGTAATACTGTTTTTAAAAAGTAAACTACTGTCATTAATATATCTGGTGTTAAACAGACTTACAGCTTAATATAATCTGGTGATAAAGAGCATATGTTTTAGTACAAGTATGTTAACCTGATTTTAGAGGTATCCATAATTGAATTGCTATTTTCCCTAAGATAGCTCATCATCGTATAATACTAATACCCTTTGACAGGATATAATGTGTTTCCTGGATTATATCAAATCCATTAAATATTTTTTCATCAAACACTAGGTCGTCTATAATCAGACATAGATCATCAGGAATACATTGACATTGCTACTGGAGACATGTAAACCTTTGATCTTCAGCAGTTATAAAATAAGCATGATAAAACCTTATGAGATCTTTGGGATTATTATGTGACATATACAAGTCTGCAGTAAATTTTCTCAGCCACTAACATCCATGAGAGGGATGAAATAGGGATTAGTTAATGAGGCATGTACATACTAACTTATTTTCCCCTCCCAATAAAATTATGAAACTATTTAAAGAGCATCATGGAAGGTTAGAAAAAGATCTGACATTTCTCGTTATAATACTATAGTTAAAAGATAGATAAACAAAGTCTCGATTATCCAGTTTTACATTAAATCATTCATCACAAAACATATTCAAATCCACTAAATATCGCAGGTTAACGATGGCACAAAGAGTTCATTAAAAGTTAATTAATGCCTAATTAATAATTAAGATAACATTTAAGGCCTAAAGAAATACATGCAATAGGCAGATGTAGCTCTTGCATGAAGTATGTTCAAAAAACAAAAACATTACATAGTTATGGAAATGATAAAATGCCAATTCAGACCAGTTACCATTTTTTTTTAATGATGGTGACGGATTGATGGCTAATTCAAGTGGATATTAAAGGATTACTGAGTCAATCCGTGTAATGGATATCTCTTTAACACGATAAGGTCAGTGTATATATTAATATCAGAGCCTCCCACAGTTGATGTGGATATTCTTATATGTCTTATTTACATATTTCACAGACTTTCTTTCATGTGGGTGATCAGTCAAAGCTATAAATAATGCACAATATGTTTTATTGAAATATTACAGAATCAAAATATGGCATTCTTGTTTGTTCAGGACACTGCAATGATATTTGACAGTTTTCAATGAATCAAAAAATTATAATTGAATTGAAAATAATTTCACAGTCCACTTCTTTTATAATTTCACAGTCCACTTCCTTTATGCGCAATATTGGTCAGTTAGTGTAGATATGATTTTTTTCTGGCGTGGAGAAATACCTTAACTTCTAACAAATGAAGAAAATGATGACAAGAACTGCCCTCTGCACGCCATCCCTACAAACTATGTTTCTGCAGCTGAGGTATCTATCATGATTTCAAAGCGGCAAATACCATTTGCAAAGCCAAAACTATGCCCTAATTTGTAAAGCTTTTTCAAAAACTACATTTTTGCTTTTTGTTCATATGAAGTTATCACCCAAAAAGTCAGTAGAAGAAATATAACATACCCAAACCTGGTGCCTCCTCATCTTTATATTCTGCTCTCTTATCAGGAAACTTGGCATCATCTGAGGTACTACTAAGAAGTCTGGCAGCTTCTCGTGAATTGTTGTTTGGAAAATCATCTTTCCTGTGGTTACCAGAGTTATTCATAACTCTGAAAAGAAAGGACAATAAAGACATAAACATAAGTAGTACGGATAGGTATGAAGATTATGGAGAAAGAGGGGGGGGGGATTTATGAAGGCTAATAGTAGTTTCTAAGAATTTGTGTTGGTCTGAAATGTCTTTGGCTCGTAATTGACCTCTCACTTAAAAAAACTTTCAATCACACACTTTTGCATTCATTACGACAAAAAGATTAAACCATGAAAATCTCGTCTTAAGCAAATATATGACCATTTCTTTAATTTATTTTTCTAGCTTTAAAATTATGTTACTTTGCAAATAGAGACTGCAATAATGTTAATCTGTTAAAGTTCCAATTTCATACTTTCTAAGAAAGTCCAAACATAATTATTTCTATGTCTTTTGCTCAAAAGGTTGTCAACTCACTATTATACGATCATGGGCAAAATTTCACAGGCGTTAAAATGGCTGACACAGGCTGATTGGGGAAATAGTAACTCAAAAACCTCCCTTGTTTTCCCATTCCTCTCCATGGACGGCCATCTTCAAACCTTTGAATTTGAAGTTGACAATGATATTTTTGCCAATTTCTCAACTGGCAATAGTGAATTATAGGATTAATAGGATTATTCTTTAACAAGGTAGGACCGTTTATAGGTACAATTTATTTTAGGGCTTTATTTTAATACATTTTTAAAATATAACTTAAAAATATGCTATTGGAACTTTAAGTTGGTATTTCCATGAATTAAATAACTATTTTAAAGTTTCGCCAATTATGTCATCTTCAAGTAGCACACAGTAAATCACTATGTCATACATTAGACACTGATATCTGATGCAGACATATCCTTTTTGTGATCTCTCCACAGTATTCACATGTCTGCATTTTACTGGATGACAGAATTAATTATTACGTTTTATATATTGCCGTTATAATCAATATCATGGTTTTATCATTTGAACTTTACAGATTATTATAAATATTCTATTATTAGAGAACAATAAGTCTTGGTGTGAACTTTGTTCTAAGGAAGCAACTGTTGGTTAATATATATCTCTCATTCAGACATCATAAATGTCTGTCAATGACCATCCAAAATAGCACAAACAACAGCTCTCACTCACAAAAACCATAGTGACCAGATTTATGATAAGATGTGTTATAGTTTGAAGTCATATACTTCTAGGTTCTCCTAAACTAGAAACAGTGCATAAAATGAGTGTCCCCAGTGTTCTTAAATATGCTGTGATCAACCAGAAATATTCAGTTATTATCCCCATTTTGTGTTGAATATCGAAAGACGTGTTAATTAAAATCCATACCTTTCTACTGAAATATTTGTTTTTTAATATTTTTTCAAATGATAATCTTGTGCAAATGAAAGGTGTACATATCCAAGACTTAGTAATAAGTAATGGAGGACCGTACTACACACAAAACAAAAATCTACGAGATAAACCTGCGGACAACACAGGTAACAGAAATTGTACAAAAGAAGTGAATGGATAAGGGGGTCAGTACTGTTGTAAGTGTCCACTGCGCTGTACAGTTAAGTAAGCATTAATAGTAATCAAAATTTTCAGTAGCATACAAACTATGCTTTCAGTCCATAATAGTATGATTTAGTTGGTTAGAATAATCCTTGAAATGTGATTTAACATTTAATTTCATACTTTCCTGTACTAACCAAGCAGTGCGTTATGAGGTCAATGGCACTATGGCCTATACGCTTGCTAGAAATCGAACTGTTATGGGTTCTTTGATGTGCATGCACAGAACCTTGGATTTTCATATCCTCTGAACGACCTGTCAGGTCTTCCGTACTGCACCACTGACAAGAGAACCCATATGAAAAATCTTGAGAAAATGAGGACAAAAACATAAGATGCACAGATTTTTCCTTATTTTTTTAACCTGACTTGGAGACCTGTGTCAGATTACTATCGGATAATATAAAATAAATTTCAATATGGATTACCAAACATTTAACTGATCTGACTAAAAAATGTAATTTCATGTTCTAATAATGTGATCCAAAATAAAATTTTTTTTAACCATATTTTGATTCATCTAAATTTTTATCAATTACAATTCAAACAGTGCCAAAATTTCAATCAAAGAGTGATTGACAGTTGAAGTGTGTTTCTAATAAGCTTTAGTATACTTACATGCTTACTGAACAGTTGTTAATATCCATGTTAGAACTTAATTTACCATAATATCTTAACTACTATGCTTTGTTTGTGACAGTCAATTATGATTGTCTGCAAATCGAAAGATTCACCATCTCTAACCTATTGAATACTGCCTTATCATTCTTATCGGACATTGATTTTACATAATCATTAATGAGTTTCACAACTTTAACGATATAAACTCAACTGATACCGGGAAGTTCATCAATTTTCTTTGATCAGTTAGATATCATCATGGGATGTTAACGGAATGATTTGTAGAAACCTAGCATAAAGCCTCACTGGAAACCCAATAATAACCGACACCACTGCCTTGATTCTCGTCATATCAGCACGATTCAAAGTAAGACAATTTTCTGAATATGTCGTATGATGCTGAACAGATCAATATTAAATAAATCGCTGAAGTCTCGGCAAGTTTTCAGTGCTGCTTTTGCCTGAAACTCTTTGATATTGATTAATATTTGTATTCGTTACCATAGGTATATTGTTTTCTCTCTTTCTTAAAACACCTGTCATCTTATTCAATTAGCCGATGGACAAACAAATACCAAAAAAAAAATGTAATTAAATTAACAATCTCAAAATAAAAAGAAAACTCTGATTAATTACTTACACACTTATCTTTTTGGAAAGCATTGTGCAATCACTTTGTTAATCACTCTACATAACCTAAGCAGAAAATCAAGGTAGACGTTCAATACTGTTCAAGGGTTGATCATTAGATTAATTCTACCTATTATTAATAATAATCAAGATTTTGATGTCTGACTGGGCATATTCCTGGTCAAACTTTTAAATATCTCCATAGAACTTTAATGGCATATACATCCATAACAGCATCCATGCTCCAATCAATAGTAGATAGGATGTTGATAAAAGAAATTATGTACTGAGGCTTCGTCACAAATATGACATGTTAAGAGACAGAGCGAGAAATGGGTTTTAACATATACTCGACACAACTAGGTCATTTAATTTTATTTCAATAATTTTCTTTAGCAGTGGAAGGAAACCGGAGAACTCGGACAAAACCTACGAGGTTGGACAGGCTACCCTACTCTTTGTCAAGTACAACCGGGGATTGGAAAAAACACCACTTGACTCAATGACAGGCTCTTTTGAAATAGTGTGCATGTGCTAACCGTTTGGCCATCCCTCCCCCCTCCCCCACACACACGATAAGTTAAATAATAGTTATATTCCAATTCTAAATAAAAGCAATGTACCATGAATATGTCATGTACACAAGCCAACAGTTTCAACAAATTTAATTTTTAGTTCTTCGGTGGCATGGTATATGAGAAGAAACCCATTGGCTATGTTTTTTTTAAATATTTATAACTCATTAATATCTGGAACTAAAGCCTTTTGTGAAGAGCAACCAAAGTTGTTTTTGAATTTATATTCTTTTGCTGAAGCAAAAGGAATCAAAATTTGTAATAGGTATTGCTGTAACAGAAAAATTCAAATTAGATCAGTCTACAGCTAATTGCTTAGATTTTCTCTGGGTTTCCAAAGGAATCCATGAGTATGTAAATTAAAGAAATTAAATTGTTTGTTCCGAAATAACCTAAATGAATCGAGATAATGTTACATCCATTTCTCTCTTGACCTTTACCTAATCAAAAATCGTAATTTCCTGGACAGTTCTCTTATAAACAATTCTCAGCTAATTGAATCTATGTTATGAATTAATAAATCAATATATATAATTAACGGTAAGACGAGAAATATATAACGTGATTTGTGTTATATTGGGCTACTGATTGATTAGACCATGTCACACGATATCTGCATATTTGAGTAACATCTTATCTTACAAATCGTAATCACGGTACTTAATATTCTCTAAAAACTAACATTATAAGATGAATACTTAACTTTGTTTCATTTAGGTAGCCAGGGTTGGGACAACTGTAACTACTAATTAATTCTAAAATTAAAATTAGGTTGCCTTATGGCATCAAAATATGCACCTGTCAGCTGGAATCTCATTTGTGTTGTCTATAAAATGACAGATGTCAAACAATGTTGGCAAGTGGTTAAAAACATTATCCAGAGTAGGTCCTCATAGTTATCTATCAGGTCAATATATTATGAGAGTGTAAATAACAGATTAAACCCAGGTTCTCGCTTGCAATGACTACCGGTAGCAAAAAAGTGCTGTCCAGTTATCCAGATGGGACAAAAAACAGGTAAAACTACCACTGAGCCAGCATTACATGTCAATAGTAAATAAAATCAATCATATGTTAGTCTCAAAATGACCAAATTTCAAGTAAACATTAAACTCTAACTCTTTTCTGTTGCATGACACATATCCTCTTAGAACAACGAGTCAAATTTTCATTCCCTCAATATAATTTCAGCAATAATATACAGGCAGGTGAAGTCCGGTTAAAGTTAAATTATGTTGGTGTATATATGCTGCCAATGCTTACTAGATATGCTCTAGCAAAATAACTTGACGGAAGGACAGAACCAATTTCATTTCGATATCTTTCACCTTACTTTTGTTTGGTATGGGTAAATAATAATAAATCATTGACACAGGAAATAATAACACAATTACCGCTCTTGTTCCCCTTCCCCCTCCCCCCATTGGTATAGCTATCTTCAAACGTTTGAATTTAAAGTTGAAAAGTATATATTTGCCAACTTCTCAACTTGCAATAGAGAATTATTGAATTAATAGGATCTTTCTTCCACAAGGTAGGACTGTTTATAGATACATTGTACTATTTATTTTAAGGCTTTATTGTATTACATTGTAAAAAAATAACTTAAAAATATGAAATTGCAGTTGTAAATTAAATAATATCACAATAAACTGATTGAATGATAAATACTTCATTTATAGCTGTGAAGACTGATTTCCATTAAACAAAAAAAATGACTTGTTTTATAAATTCAAATTATCATAACATGACTACTATATATATATGCTACTAGTGTTTTTTATTCATTCTGGAATCAGTTTTATCCTATCAGCCTTAGAATCATTATCTGTCACTTTCATATCTTTGGGGTACATCTTTTTTTTTTCGATGGAAAGAAATGTATTGGTAAAATCATTGCTTCTCAAATTAGACAATATAACCTCTGTAGCCTACACACAGGCTAACTCATTTTGATTACCATTATTTCCTTCAATGACTTCCATCAGAAATATTCTACAAAATCCAAAACCTTATACTATAATATGGTTCGATAACAGATAACATATGTTATTTAATAACATACATTTTATGACATTTTAAGCAAAATGATAATAATTTTGTGAATTATTCCTGAATATTGACCAAGAAAATAACCACAAATTGATGCACTTATTCTTTGGGTTGAAAACTAAACAGAAGTAGAGTGTAATTAAGCTACTTATCATGATATTCAAGCCTAGCTGGGCTTGAAATAAAAAACAAATGAAAATTTAATATTTAAAGCTGTGTTTATGTATTGCCTGTACACAAGACAATTGGAAAAGTCACAACAAGCTAGTATAGAGATTAGTAAAAAAAAACCTGAAAAAAAACCCTCAAACATTTTGTTTGGGATTGTAACTGTGGTCACCAGTAACGGAGCTCACATGTATTGTTAACAGAATTACAAAGATTTCACATGATAATATCACTTGACTTGTCCAATTAGCTAGGTCAAAAATCTGTCTGAAACCAGAATAATAGAGCATTCGTGAAGCAGCAAAGCCAAGGAAACCAAGTTTAAAATGCATCTATGTCGCAGAAATTGTTCTGTCTGATCAGGTTTTTGGGAGATTCCACCAGCCTAGTTAAACCTTGCTTTATTCATTAAAGGTTGTATGGACTTATCAAGCCCAGCTTTACAGCTAACTAAACTGAATCTTATTAGGGTTTCACACTGCGTAGCTTGTGTGAAACACTATTGTTTTTGTTAAAATTATTATTCTTATTAAGCTTTCATATGTATTACATATGAAAGCTTATTGTTTCTGTTAAAGTTATTATTATTATTATTTTTTTTTTTGTGTGTTTTCTGCAAATCGGATTTCTCAGAATCTATCCATAGGATCTTTCTGAAATTTTGACCTACCCCCCCAAAAATGGGGTGCGAACCTTGATTAAATGTATTTTCAAAACGTTTTACGAATCCGAAATCACCGAATTTTACGAACGAATGCATTTGACCTACAATGCTGTAACTTTGTGACTATTTGATCTATTTTACTAATTCCTTTTTCTTTGAGTATCCTAAGACATTTACTTCAAATCTGCAATTTCGGATTTTCGAATTTCGAAAATTCGTTGCTGTGATTTCGAACCGGAAGTTTACACCAACTCGACAACTTCTTTAGTAGTTGTACGATTTTCATGAAATTTAATATGTAAGTAGACCTTAATGATGCGACTTGAAAAATGACTTTAGAAATTTTCTAACTTATCTCCCCTTGGTGAAATTAAAGATCAAAATTTTCAAAAAAATCGTCGAAATATAGGTCAGAATGACCTAGTTTTTTTTTCGATACTAGACAAAGAATTACTGATTCGTACACAAAATATGGAGTTTGTCCATCGAACCGGAAGTGCCACCATCTTTAAACGTGAAAAATCAATAAGGCTTTTTTGCTATTTTACTTACAGACTCGGGAGTTATATTTTCTGAATCCTTGTAGGAAGGCCTAAAAAATGTCGCGAATAGAATTCTGATTTAGGTCAACCGGGAGTCACCATTTTGAATTGAAAATGAAAAATAGAAGCAATTTGAAGGGCCGAGATTTTGGAGCACAATAACTCTCGTTCTAATTAAGCTAGAATGTTCGAACTTGTTGTAGACGTTCACTAGGTCAATGTTATGATTGAGTTCAAAGATGAGCATTTTCTGCTTAGGGTAAGCAGAGATAAGCATGCTGATTTGTTGATTCTTTAGGGCACGATAACTTCGGTTATAATGAAGGGAGGGCGATGAAACTTTTGTCAATAGAGAGTCTAATAGCTAGCCTGTTGTGTGAAATCATTGTATCATTTTTTTTAAATATCAGGGATAGCCGAAAAAAAAGAGATTGAAAATCCAAAAAGTCGTATTTTTACAATTTGGAGCATGTTTAGAGGTCTTTCTCGTAAAGTCAACATACTATTTTTTGGGAACTTCTTCTACAAAGAGTCTTATTGGTAGTCTTTTATATGAAACCATCGATCAACAGTCCAACATATCAGGAGTAGAAGAACAAAAGGATCAAACATTGAAAACGGCACCCTTTCATTGTTAAGCGAAACATGCAGTGTGGGTGACTACAATCTACGCATTTAGTCATCGTATAGAGTTTATTCAACAGTATCGAATTCCAACTGCTTAGGGATATTTTACGTGCACTCCAATGTGTACACGGGACCTTGGTTTTTCGTCCCATCCGAACGACTTGACAGCTGTCCTTGTCAGGCCCTCCGTTCTGCTCACTGACAAGGGGTACCACGCCGGAAAATCGAGATGAACTTTTCGTTGCAGAACTTTCAATTCAGGCCAAACGTTTATTGCATACGATTAAGCTGGTCAGTTGGGGCTTATTTCCAAGAGTTTTGTAATAATCGGTTGGTAATTAAAATACCGTGCGAATTAAACTGTTAAAACAGAAAATTTCGCCCGGTTAAAATGTTTCTTGCTATAAGTCAGCAATTTCCAGATTTTAGGGAGGCTGAATGGTTAGCATACGCGCGCTGTATCGTAACGTCTGCCATTGAGTCAACCGGCGTCGTTTCGATTTCCAAGTTGCACGTGACATGGAGTATGGTGTCCAACCTCGTGGGTTTTCTCCGTGTCCTTCGGTTTCCTCCCACGGCTAAAGACCCGTACACGCAAGGGAAGTTTATAAATAAAATTAAAAAACATATGTTAGTCCCGAAATGACCTAGTTTGTGTCGAATGGACGTTGAGCCGCATTTCTCTCTTTCTCTTTTATTTTTAAAGTTTTGTAATAATCGGTTGGTAATCAAAGGTACTGTAAAAGTGATAAAACATAAAATTTCGCCCGGTTGTAATGTTTCTCACTTTAAAGTCAGCAATTTGCCGATTTTAGAGGGCAAATGTTTATTGCGAACAATTAAGCTGGTCAGGGGGAGCTTATTTTTAAGGGAGGCTGAATGGCTGAATGGTTAGCATGTGCGCGCTGTATCGTAACGTCTGTCATTGAGTCAACGGGCGTCGTTTCGATTTCGAGATTGTACGTGACATGGACATGCATACGATTAAGCTGGTCAGTTGGGGCTTATTTTCAAAAGTTTTGTAATAATCGGTTGGTAATTAAAATACCGTGCGAATTAAACTGTTAAAACAGAAAATTTCGCCCGGTTAAAATGTTTCTTGCTATAAGTCAGCAATTTCCAGATTTTAGGGAGGCTGAATGGTTAGCATACGCACGCTGTATCGTAACGTCTGTCATTGAGTCAACCGGCGTCGTTTCGATTTCCAAGTTGCACGTGACATGGAGTATGGTGTCCAACCTCGTGGGTTTTCTCCGTGTCCTTCGGTTTCCTCTCAACAGCTAAAGACCAGTACGCGCAAGGGGAGTTTTTAAATAAAATTAAAAAACATATGTTAGTCCCGAAATGACCTAGTTTGTGTCGAATGGACGTTTAGCCGCATTTCTCTCTTTCTTTTTTTTATTTTTAAAGTTTTGTAATAATCGGTTGGTAATCAAAGATACTGTAAAAGTGATAAAACAGAAAATTTCGCCCGGTTGTAATGTTTCTCACTTTAAAGTCAGTAATTTGCCGATTTTAAGGGGAAAACGTTTATTGCGAACGATTTAGCTGGTCAGGGGGAGCTTATTTTTAAAAGTTTTGTAATATTCGGTTGATAACTAAAGGTACCGTGCAAATTAAACTAATAAAATAGAAGATTTCGCCCGGTTGAAATGTATCTATCTGTAGGTCAGCAATTTGCCGATTTTAGGGAGGTTGCGTGACTGAATGGTTAGCACGTGCGCTGTGTATCATAACGTCTGTCATTGAGTCAACTGGCGTTGTTTCGATTTCTTGGTTGTACGTGACAAGGAGTATGGTCGCCTGTCCAACCTCGCAGGCCGTAACGCCGGTGCCCGGGTAAAATGTCCCTCATTGCACACTTTATGGCGTATGCCCTTCTTCATTAGCCCATTTTAGGAGTAGGACGTTAAACCCCATTCAATTTGATTTCATTTTCTCTATGTTGCTTATTTATTATAGTGGATAAATGTTTTTCTGGTTCTATTAATTATTTCATTTCTGCATAGAAATCTTGCTTTGACCAGTTTTTTTTTCCATTTCATTTTCTCTATGTTGCTTATTTATTATAGTGGATAAATATTTTTCTGGTTCTAGCAATTATTTAATTTCTGCATAGAAATCTCTGGCCAGTTTTTTTTTATTGCAGAGTGCCATTCTTGTATATTGCAGTCTATGACAATTTGTTTAAAACATGCTTAAGAAGTTGTCACGATTTCCTACTTATAACCAAACATATTGGAAACCATAATTATATAACATATCTCTAATTTTGGAAGCGCGATTACAGCTATACAAGTTTAGGTTATTTCCCTTTAGTTTAAAGATTATTTTTTTGCCCGGGTGCAATGTTTCTCACTACATTTAAATTTGTAACTTTGTGAGTTTTGACCGATTTTGATAATTATGTCTTTATAATTTTCCAAATTTACATATTTAACGTAAATATTCAAACAATTGGGATCAACCTGATTCAAATTTTTTTTTAGTTTTGTTCAAAGTTATCTCATTTAATTTTTCTATGTTTTCTTACCATTTTCATTTCATTTTTCTGAAAGTTTTGAAGTGGGAAGTCATCCCGATTACAGCAACACAAGTATCAGTTATTTCCCTTTAGTTTTCAGATTATGCAATGTTTCATACTATATTTAGACTTGTAACTTCGCGAGTTTTTGACCAATTTTGATAGTTTGTTATTCTTATCCTTTCATTTGAGATACTTGATATAATCGATGACACGTGACGGTGAATATGAAAGCTTTCATATCTGCATGGGACAGTAGCAGATCTAGTTATTAGGGTTTCACACTGCGAAGCTTGTGTGAAACACTATTGTTTTTGTTAAAATTATTATTCTTATTATTATTATTCTTCTTTTGTTTTGAGTAGATCTCAGCAACTGCTTGTCGCATCGTTACGATTTCTTCGGTTTTACTGGGAAAGTGGGTGTGACTTAGAGGATAAAGCTATTTTGAACGTTCTGCGACAATGCGAAATGTCCGAAATCACCAAATTATCGTTTTTTAAAATATTGCAGTAATTTTAACAATAATCATTGAATTTTAACTTTCGATACATTTTGGCATAGCCGGAGACAGGGCACATAGCTACACTACTTTCGATTTTTGATTTTCGGTAAATCTTCAAAGATATTAGGCGCCAAATTTTGAAAATTTAAAATTTTACAAAAAACTGAATATTTTTTAGTCGTATTATGCACAGAATTAAAGGGTCATCTGACTAGTGCAAAAATGTTAAAGAATTTTGTCTCAGTAATTTACCTTGGCCGCCATTGGCTAATTCAGTTTTTAAGTCCTAGATTAATTTTTTATTGTTCGATTTGTATAAAACAAAGTTCATATGCTTCGTTGTATCAATTGTCATTTTTTTTATTACCAAAAGTTTTATCTGTCGGCACCGGAAGTGGCATAATTTTACCAAAAACTACAATTTTGACAGTTATTTTGCTTCTTCGAAAACAAATATTATTTTTTGGAAAAATTATTTGACTCAAAGAGTGTGCCCTTTCAAGGCGCAAAAAATGTAGGAAGCAGTTTTTTTAATTTCGATTTCATTTTCGAGCAAATTCGATTAAGAGGCTAAAAATGGTGTAAAATTGGCCTATTTACAACCTATTCAGGCTTTTCAGATTTTAAAATATTTCTTCGTAACTTTTATAAACTTGTAGCTATAATCCATACGAAGAAAATGTATGTTAAAATTCGTTTGTACTATAAGCAGTTACCAAGAAATGGGCAGTTCTGTACAAGTCACCGTTTTCGTTATTTTGCCTGTAAAATAGTCAATTATGATTGGATTTTTATAAAAGTGACATCATTTGATTCAAAAAGCACGTAGCGTCATATCAAGTTGATTACAATTTAAAATTGACACCGGAAGTGACATCATTTGGTCAAAAAATGCATTTTAAACTTTTTAAATCAACGTTTTATTCAACCAAGAATAACTTAATATGTATTAATAATTTTAACTTTTGGTTTAAATTCACATATAAACAAAACTCATATGGTCATATAGATATCATAAAATGGTTTCTAACTTGTTCGGTTGCCGAGAAATAGACGGTTTTCTACAGGTCACTTTTGAAGGTTTCGGGGCCATAAAAGGGTCAATTATTATTCGATTTTCATAAACGTCACACCATGTTATACCTAATGCCATTTGGGATTTCATACAAGTAATTTAAAATTTTCATTATCACCGGAAGTAACGTCATTTTGGCAAAAACTGTATTTTTAGCCTCTAAAACAGATATTTTATTCAAATGAGTCTGTTTTGAAATCTTTTTCAAAGTATGGTATTTGATGCCAATCAACAAATAGAATGAACCCATACGATCATACAGATACCACAAAATGGTTTCTAACTTGTACGGTTGCAGAGAAATAGCCGATTTCCTACAAGTCACTTTTCAAGTTTTTTGGTCTTTAAAAGTGGCAATTATTATTCGATTTACATAAAATTTTCACTATATGATATCGTATGCCATTTCTGATTTCATAAGACTAATTGAACATTTGCATTAACACCGGGAGTAATTTAATTTTGTCAAGATCATTTACAAGTAACAAATGTATAAAATGAATTGATATTGCTGGATTTTGTTGATTCTGCGTCCATTTTATTTGTGTGCAATGTTAATTTGGAAACCTGTTTAGTGGTTTCGCTGGTACCGGAAGTGACATATGTTCAAGGGTAACTTGGCACCGGAAGTGACATGTTTAAGGGTAACGTGGCACCAGTGAAACCCGTCATTCCTGCATGCAGGTCTAGTTATTATTATTATTATTATTATTATTATTCAGATTCCAATTTGAATAGATCTCAGCAACTACGTGTCGCATCGTTACGATTTCTTCGGTTTTACTGGGAAAGTGGGTGTGACTTAGAGGATAAAGCTATTTTGAACGTTCTGCGACAATGCAAAATGTCCGAAATCACCGAAGTTATCGTTTTTAAAAATATTGCAGTAATTTTAACAATAATCATTGGATTTTAACTTTCGATACATTTTGGCATAGCCTGAGACAGGGCACATAGCTACGCTACTTTCGATTTTTGATTTTCGGCAAATCTTCGAAGATATTAGGCGCCAAATTTCGAAAATTTAAAATTTTACAAAAAACTTTTTTATTTATGAATATTTTTTAGTCGTATTGTGCACAGAATTAAAGGGTCATCTGACTAGTGCAAAAATGTTAAAAAATTTTGTCTCAGTAATTTACCTTGGCCGCCATTGGCTAATTCAGTTTTTCAGTCCTAGATTAATTTTTTATTGTTCGATTTGTATAAAACAAAGTTCATATGCTTCGTTGTATCAATTGTCGTTTTTTTTATTACCGAAAGTGTTATCTGTCGGCACCGGAAGTGGCATAATTTTACCAAAAACTACAATTTTGACAGTTATTTACGATCTTCATAAACAAATATTATTTTTTTGAAAAATTATATGACTCAAAGAGTGTGCCCTTTCAAGGCGCAAAAAATGTAGGAAGCAGTTTTTTTAATTTCGATTTCATTTTCGAGCAAATTCGATTAAGAGGCTAAAAATGGTGTAAAATTGGCCTATTTACAACCTATTCAGGCTTTTCAGATTTTAAAATATTTCTTCGTAACTTTTATAAACTTGTAGCTATAATCCATACGAAGAAAATGTATGTTAAAATTCGTTTGTAATATAAGCAGTTGCCAAGAAATGGGCAGTTCTGCATAAGTCACTGTTTTCGTTATTTTGCCTGTAAAATAGTCAATTATTATTGGATTTTTATAAAAGTGACATCATTTGATTCAAAAAGCACGTAGCGTCATATCAAGTTGATTACAATTTAAAATTGACACCGGAAGTGACATCATTTGGTCAAAAAATGCATTTTAAACTTTTTAAATCAATGTTTTATTCAAAAAAGAATAACTTAATATGTATTAATAATTTTAACTTTTGGTTTAAATTCACATATAAACAAAACTCATATGGTCATATAGATATCATAAAATGGTTTCTAACTTGTTCGGTTGCCGAGAAATAGACGGTTTTCTACAGGTCACTTTTGAAGGTTTCGGGGCCATAAAAGGGTCAATTATTATTCGATTTTCATAAACGTCACACCATGTTATACCTAATGCCACTTGGGATTTCATACAAGTAATTTAAGATTTTCATTATCACCGGAAGTAACGTCATTTTGGCAAAAACTGTATTTTTAGCCTCTAAAACAGATATTTTATTCAAATGGGTCTGTTTTGAAATCTTTTGCAAAGTATGGTATTTGATGCCAATCAAGAAATAGAATGAATCCATACGATCATACAGATACCACAAAATGGTTTCTAACTTGTACGGTTGCAGAGAAATAGCCGATTTCATACAAGTCAATTTTCAAGTTTTTTGGTCTTTAAAAGTGGCAATTATTATTCGATTTACATAAAATTTTCACTATATGATATCGTATGCCATTTCTGATTTCATAAGACTAATTGAACATTTGCATTAACACCGGAAGTAATTTAATTTTGTCAAGATCATTTACAAGTAACAAATGTATAAAATGACTTGATATTGCTGGATTGATTGGTTGATTCTACGTCCATTTTATTTGTGTGCAATGTTTAGTGGTTTCGTTGGTACCGGAAGTGACATATGTTCAAGTGTAACTTGGCACCGAAAGTGACATGTTTAAGAGTAGCTTGGCACCAGTGAAACCCGTCATTCCTGCATGCAGGTCTAGTTGTTTTTCTAATTTCATCCCTGCCTATCTATCCTTCTCTCATTGGGTCATTTTATCTTCCAAAAAAAAGTATCGATTACCGAAGGATAAACTCTATAAACTAAAGTCAGTGTTATATGAATGCATGAAAAATATCATTTGGCTCTTTTTAAAATTTCATTTGGCTCTTCTAAAATAGTCGAGTAGATAAATGTCCCAACTCTATAAATTTACTCAAGATTTATAAATGGAGACCTGCTGATCAAAATGAATATAAAAATAGCTCAGACTACTCACTTAAAAGCTAAAAATGGAAATCTGTTCTACGCAAACTTAGGAAAGGGGAAACAGATACTTGAACACAAGACTGAATCGTGTGATTACTCTAGCAGCAAATTAATACTTAAATCTTCTCAAAAACTTCATTTATTGTGAGATCTAATTATTCATTGCATTCTTTATAACTGGTCTCAGATAAAAATCAATATTTCGTTAAGTGTGACCCATAAACTGTCATTTGATGGGACAAAGGTTTTTTTAAATTGGAAATCTAGGAAGAGACTTGCATTAGCAGTCACAGATTATTTGTGTATTTACTAACTATAAATGAAAAAGAATGGTGTATAATTCTGCTTTTCTGTCCTGACCAGGCTAATGAAGTCTGCTCTGATGTGCAAGTCGCTTATTAAATAAAAAAAAAGGTTGCCAGGCAACGAAACATACGCCCACACAGCAGCCAAATCGTCCGGGCAGTCAACAAGAGTTGTCGCAAATTAAGGAATTATCAGAAAATCATTAGAATTTGTTTGGCTTTTATAATTAAACATTTTTTTTTTAAATCAGATAATAATTGTGACCTCCAGAGGCACAACAAGCTAAAAAGGGTGATTTTTCGTACAATCAGGGGACATAATTCAGGAAGTAATGACCCGATGGGCGCAAATATCGAAAGGAACCAAGATCTGTTATAAACATACATGTCAAGTTTCATCAAAATCGATTCAAAATTGTGACCTCTATAAGGGTCGACAACCTTGATATAACATATTTTCACACTACTCGAGTACAAACGGCGGCCATTTTGTCCGTCAATTCTAGTCCGATTTTCACGTAATTCAAACTTTCTCTTCATTACCATGTAACGGTGATATAGTCAAACGTTTTTTTAAATCGGATAATAATTTTGACCTCCAGAGGCACCAAAAGCGAACAAAAGCGATTTTTCGGACAATCCGGGGACATAATTCAGGAAGTTATGATCCAATGGGCGCAAATATCAAAAGGAACCAAGATCTTTGGGTTATAAACATACATGTCAAGTTTCATCAAAATCGGTTCAAAATTGTGACCTCTATAAGGTCCACAACCTTTATATAACATATTTTCACACTATTTGCGTACAAATGGCGGCCATTTTGTCCGTCAATTTTGGTCTGATTTTCACGAAATTCGAACTCAACCTTCATAACCATGGAACGGTGATATAATCAAAGGTTTTTTTTAATTGGATAACAATTTTGACCTCCAGAGGGACCACAAGCTAAAAAGGGAGATTTTTCGGACAATCAGGGGCCATAATTCAGGAAGTTACGATCCAATTGGCGCAAATATCGAAAGGAACCAAGATCTTTGGGTTATAAACATGCATTTCAAGTTTCATCCAAATCGGTTCAAAATTGTGACCTCTACACTGTTCACAACCTTGATATAACATATTTTCACGCTATTCGCGTACAAATGGCGGCCATTTTGTTCGTACAAATGGCGGCCATTTTGGCTCTTTTTAAAATTTCATTTGGCTCTTCTAAAATAGTCGAGTAGATAAATGTCCCAACTCTATAAATTTACTCAAGATTTATAAATGGAGACCTGCTGATCAAAATGAATATAAAGATAGGCTGGCACTGCCAGGCAGGATACGCCCACATTTTTGAGAGATGGATAGAGAACAAGCAATACCGAAAGTGATTTTTCCTACATCATTAAGTCCTGTATTTCATACTGTATTGGGAGCAGCCATTTTGTTGGTCAGTTCCAGTCTGATATTCATGAAATTCGAAGCCGACAATGATTATGGTTTGATGGTACACAACCTAGAAATGTTACTTTTCGTCAAAATCGGATAAGAATTGTGACCTGTAGGAGTCCACAACCATGATATACCATATTTTTACACTATTCGCGTACAAACGGTGACCATTTCGTCCTGCAATTTTGGTACGATTTTCACGAAATTCGAACTCAACCTTCCTTACGGTGCAACAGTAATATAATCAGAGTTTTTTTTAAAATCAGATAATAATTGTTCGAGAGATAGACAGAGAACAAGCAATACCGAAAGTGATTTTTCCTACAATCAAAGGCCATATTTCATTAAGTTACAATTTGATATGCGCAAATATCGAAAAGAATAAAGATCTTTAGGTTATAAACAAGCATTTCAGGTTTCATCAAAATCAAATTAAAATTGTCACCTCTACAGGGTCCACAACTTTGACATACCATATTTTTACACTGTTCGCGTACAAACGGCGTCCATTTTTTCTGGCAATTATGGCCCAATTTTCTTGAAATTCAAACTCAACCTTCCGTAGGGTGTAACGGTGATAGAGTCAAACGCTTTTTCAAATCGGATAATAATTGTGACCTCCAGAGGGACCATAGGCGATTTTTCGGACAATCAGGGGCCATAATTCAGGAAGTTACGATCTGATATGCGCAAATATCGAAAGGAACCAAGATCTTTGGGTTATAACCATGCATTTCAAGTTTCATCAAAATCGAATTAAAATTGTGACCTCTACAGGGTCCACAACCATGATATACAATTTCTTAACAGTATTCGCGTACAAACGGCGGCCATTTTGTATGGCAATTTTGGTCCGATTTTCCCGAAATTCGAACTCAACCTTCCTTACGGTGTAACGGTAATATAATCAACCGTTTTATTAAATCAGATAATAATTGTTACCACCAGAGGTACCACAAGCTAAAATAAGGCGATTTTGCGTATAATCAGGGGCCATAATTCAGGAAGTTACGTTCCGATATGCGCAAATATCGAAAGGAACCAAGATCTTTGGGTTATAACTATGAATTTCAAGTTTCATCAAAATCGAATAAAAAATGTGACTTCTACAGGGTCCACAACCTTGATATACCATTTTTTAACAGTATTCGCGTACAAACGGCGGCCATTTTGTATGGCAATTTTGGTCCGATTTTCCCGAAATTCGAACTCAACCTTCCTTAGGGTGTAACGGTGATATAATCAAACGGTTTTTTAAATCGGATAATAATTGTGACCTCCAGAGGGACCACAAGCTAAAAAGGGTGATTTTTCGGACAATCAGGGGCCATAATTCAGGAAATTACATTCCGATAGGCGCAAATATCGACAGGAACCAAGATCTTTGGGTTATAAACATGCATGTCAAGTTTCATCAAAATCGGTTGAAAATTGTGACCTCTATAGGGTCCACAAGCTAAAAACGTGATTTTTCGTACAATCAGGGGCCATAATCCATGAAGTTTTCATCCGATACATGCCAATATCGAAAGCAGCCGAGATCTTTTGGGGATAAACCTATATTTCAAGTTTCGTCAAAATCGGATAAGAATTGTGACCTGTAGAGGGTCCACAAACAAATTGTGGACGGACGGACGTCCGGACGGACAGGGGCGACGACAATATACGTCCACATAAAAATGTGGGCGTATAAAAATAGCTCAGACTACTCACTTAAAAGCTAAAAATGGAAATCTGTTCTACACAAACTTAGGAAAGGGGAAACAGATACTTGAACACAAGACTGAATCGTGTGATTACTCTAGCAGCAAATTAATACTTAAATCTTCTCAAAAACTTCATTTATTGTGAGATCTAATTATTCATTGCATTCTTTATAACTAGTCTCAGATAAAAATCAATATTTTGTTAAGTGTGACCCATAAACTGTCATTTGATGGGACAAAGGTTTTTTTAAATTGGAAATCTAGGAAGAGACTTGCATTAGCAGTCACAGATTATTTGTGTATTTACTAACTATAAATGAAAAAGAATGGTGTATAATTCTGCTTTTCTGTCCTGACCAGGCTAATGAAGTCTGCTCTGATGTGCAAGTCGCTTATTAAATAAAAAAATAGGTTGCCAGGCAACGAAACATACGCCCACACAGCAGCCAAATCGTCCGGGCAGTCAACAAGAGTTGTCGCAAATTAAGGAATTATCAGAAAATCATTAGAATTTGTTTGGCTTTTATAATTAAACATTTTTTTTTTAAATCAGATAATAATTGTGACCTCCAGAGGCACAACAAGCTAAAAAGGGTGATTTTTTGTACAATCAGGGGACATAATTCAGGAAGTAATGACCCGATGGGCGCAAATATCGAAAGGAACCAAGATCTGTTATAAACATACATGTCAAGTTTCATCAAAATCGATTCAAAATTGTGACCTCTATAAGGGTCCACAGCCTTGATATAACATATTTTCACACTACTCGAGTACAAACGGCGGCCATTTTGTCCGTCAATTCTAGTCCGATTTTCACGTAATTCAAACTTTCTCTTCATTACCATGTAACGGTGATATAGTCAAACGTTTTTTTTAAATCGGATAATAATTTTGACCTCCAGAGGCACCAAAAGCGAACAAAAGCGATTTTTCGGACAATCCGGGGACATAATTCAGGAAGTTATGATCCAATGGGCACAAATATCAAAAGGAACCAAGATCTTTGGGTTATAAACATACATGTCAAGTTTCATCAAAATCGGTTCAAAATTGTGACCTCTATAAGGTCCACAACCTTTATATAACATATTTTCACACTATTCGCGTACAAATGGCGGCCATTTTGTCCGTCAATTTTGGTCTGATTTTCATGAAATTCGAACTCAACCTTCATAACCATGGAACGGTGATATAATCAAAGGTTTTTTTTAATCGGATAACAATTTTGACCTCCAGAGGGACCACAAGCTAAAAAGGGAGATTTTTCGGACAATCAGGGGCCATAATTCAGGAAGTTACGATCCAATTGGCGCAAATATCGAAAGGAACCAAGATCTTTGGGTTATAAACATGCATTTCAAGTTTCATCCAAATCGGTTCAAAATTGTGACCTCTACACTGTTCACAACCTTGATATAACATATTTTCACACTATTCGCGTAAAAATGGCGGCCATTTTGTCCGTCAATTTTGGTCCGATTTTCACCAAATTTGAACTCAACCTTCATAATCATGTAACGGTGATATAATCAGACGTTTTTTTTAAATCGGATAACAATTTCGACCTCCAGAGGGACCACAAGCTAAAAAGGGCGATTTTTCGGACAATCAGGGGCCATAATTCAAGAAGTTACGATCCAATTGGCGCAAATATCGAAAGGAACCAAGATCTTTTGGTTATAAACATGCATTTCAAGTTTCATCCAAATCGGTTCAAAATTGTGACCTCTACACTGTTCACAACCTTGATATAACATATTTTCACACTATTCGCGTACAAATGGCGGCCATTTTGTCCGTCAATTTTGGTCCGATTTTCACGAAATTCGAACTCAACCTTCATAACCATGGAACGGTGATATAATCAAACGTTTTTTTAAATCAGATAACAATTTTGACCTCCAGAGGGACCACAAGCTAAAAAGGGCGATTTTTCGGACAATCAGGGGCCATAATTCAGGAAGTTACGATCCAATTGGCGCAAATATCGAAAGGAACCAAGATCTTTGGGTTATAAACATGCATTTCAAGTTTCATCCAAATCGGTTCAAAATTGTGACCTCTACACTGTTCACAACCTTGATATAACATATTTTCACACTATTCGCGTACAAATGGCGGCCATTTTGTCTGTCAATTTTGGTCCGATTTTCACGAAATTTGAACTCAACCTTCATAACCATGTAACGGTGATATAATCAGACGGTTTTTTAAATTGGATAACAATTTTGACCTCCAGAGGGACCACAAGCTAAAAAGGGCGATTTTTCGGACAATCAGGGGCCATAATTCAGGAAGTTATGATCCAATTGGCGCAAATATCGAAAGGAACCAAGATCTTTGGTTTATAAACATGCATTTTAAGTTTCATCCAAATCGGTTCAAAATTGTGACCTCTACACTGTTCACAAGCTAAAAAACGTGATTTTTCGTACAATCAGGGGCCATAACCCATGAAGTTACGTTCCGATACATGCCAATATCGAAAGGAACCGAGATCTTAGGGTGATAAACCTATATTTTAAGTTTCATTGAAATCGGATAAAAATTGTGACCTGTAGACTGTTCACAAACAATTGTGGACGGACGGACGGACGGACGAACAGGGGCGACGACAATATACGTCCACATGAAAATGTGGGCGTATAAAAAAGTGTGTCATACATATACCTGCAGCATGAGAAATATAGTATTCTCTCCATATAGGGTACCCATACTTTTGCTTAGGGTAATTCTAAAATAAGTCATTTTAATCCATGAATTGCAAATGGTTAATTAAAAGATAGGCTGGCACTGCCAGGCAGGATACGCCCACATTTTCGAGAGATGGACAGAGAACAAGCAATACCGAAAGTGATTTTTCCTACATCTTTAGATCCTGTATTTCATACTGTATTGGGAGCAGCCATTTAGTTGGTCAGTTCCAGTTTGATATTAATGAAATTCGAAACCGACAATGATTATGGTGTGACGGTACATAACCTAGAAATGTGACTTTTCGTCAAAATCGGATAAGAATTGTGACCTGTAGAGAGTCCACAACCATGATATACCATATTTTTACACTATTCGCGTACAAACGGCGACCATTTCGTCCGTCAATTTTGGTACGATTTTCACGAAATTAGAACTCAACCTTCCTCATCAAAATCGAATTAAAATTGTGACCTATACAGGGTCCACAACCATGATATATCATTTTTTTAACAGTATTCGCGTACAAACGGCGGCCATTTTGTCTGTCAATTTTGGTCCGATTTTCCCGAAATTCAAACTCAACCTTCCTTACAGTGTAACGGTGATATAATCAAACGTTTTTTTAAATGGGATAATAATTGTGACCTCCAGAGGGACCACAAGCTAAAGAAAGGGGGATTTTGCGTATAACCAGGGGCCATAATTCAGGACGTTACAATCCGATATGCGCAAATATCGAAAAGAACCAAGATCTTTGGGTTATAACCATGAATTTCAAGTTTCATCAAAATCGAATTAAAATTGTGACCTTTACAGGGTCCACAACCTTGATATACCATTTTTTAACAGTATTCGAGTACAAACGGCGGCCATTTTGTATAGCAATTTTGGTCTGATTTTCCCGAACGGTGTAACGGTAATATAATCAAACGTTTTTTTAAATCGGATAATAATTGTGACCTCCAAGCTAAAAAAAAGATAGGCTGGCACTGCCAGGCAGGATACGCCCACATTTTTGAGAGATGGATAGAGAACAAGCAATACCGAAAGTGATTTTTCCTACATCATTAAGTCCTGTATTTCATACTGTATTGGGAGCAGCCATTTTGTTGGTCAGTTCCAGTCTGATATTCATGAAATTCGAAGCCGACAATGATTATGGTCTGACGGTACACAACCTAGAAATGTTACTTTTCGTCAAAATCGGATAAGAATTGTGACCTGTAGAGAGTCCACAACCATGATATACCATATTTTTACACTATTCGCGTACAAACGGTGACCATTTCGTCCGGCAATTTTGGTACGATTTTCACGAAATTCTAACTCAACCTTCCTTACGGTGCAACAGTAATATAATCGGAGTTTTTTTTTAAATCAGATAATAATTGTTCGATAGATAGACAGAGAACAAGCAATACCGAAAGTGATTTTTCCTACAATCAAAGGCCATAATTCATTAAGTTACAATTTGATATGCGCAAATATGGAAAAGAATAAAGATCTTTAGGTTATAAACAAGCATTTCAGGTTTCATCAAAATCGAATTAAAATTGTCACCTCTACAGGGTCCACAACTTTGACATACCATATTTTTACACTGTTCGCGTACAAACGGCGGTCATTTTTTCTGGCAATTATGGTCCAATTTTCTCGAAATTCGAACTCAACCTTCCGTAGGGTGTAACGGTGATAGAGTCAAACGTTTTTTCAAATCGGATAATAATTGTGACCTCCAGAGGGACCATAGGCGATTTTTCGGACAATCAGGGGCCATAATTCAGGAAGTTACGATCCGATATGCGCAAATAACGAAAGGAACCAAGATCTTTGGGTTATAACCATGCATTTCAAGTTTAATCAAAATCGAATTAAAATTGTGACCTCTACAGGGTCCACAACCATGATATACAATTTTTTAACAGTATTCGCGTACAAACGGCGGCCATTTTGTATGGCAATTTTGGTCCGATTTTCCCGAAATTCGAACTCAACCTTCCTTACGGTGTAACGGTAATATAATCAACCGTTTTATTAAATCGGATAATAATTGTGACCACCAGAGGGACCACAAGCTAAAATAAGGCGATTTTGCGTATAATCAGGGGCCATAATTCAGGAAGTTACGTTCCGATAAGCACAAATATCGAAAGGAACTAAGATCTTTGGGTTATAACCATGAATTTCAAGTTTCATCAAAATCGAATAAAAAATGTGACCTCCACAGGGTCCACAACATGGATATATCATTTTTTAACAGTATTCGCGTACAAACGGTGGCCATTTTGTATGGCAATTTTCGTCCGATTTTCCCGAAATTCGAACTCAACCTTCCTTAGGGTGTAACGGTGATATAATCAAACGGTTTTTTAAATCGAATAATAATTGTGACCTCCAGAGGGACCGCAAGCTAAAAAGGGTGATTTTTCGGACAATCAGGGGCCATAATTCAGGAAATTACATTCCGATAGCCGCAAATATCGAAAGGAACCAAGATCTTTGGGTTACAAACATGCATGTCAAGTTTCATCAAAATCGGTTCAAAATTGTGACCTCTATAGGGTCCACAAGCTAAAAACGTGATTTTTCGTACAATCAGGGGCCATAATCCATGAAGTTTTGATCCGATACATGCCATTATCGAAAGCAGCCGAGATCTTTTGGGGATAAACCTATATTTCAAGTTTCGTCAAAATCGGATAAGAATTGTGACCTGTAGAGAGTCCACAAACAAATTGTGGACGGCCGGACGTCCGGACGGACAGGGGCGACGACATAATACGTCCACATGAAAATGTGGGCGTATAAAAAGGACCAACTATAAAATTATAAAAAATCTAACGACAATCACTTTGGCATATTCTAGAGGAAAAGTCCACATTTTATTCTACTAATTTGTCATTTGTGTTCGTCGACTTCGAAGATGATTGCATTTAAGATTATAAAAGACGAAAGCTTCAATTTTTTTTATTTTGCAAAAATATTAAAATTATTGCACTTGTGACCACAATCTGAGGTGTCAAGCGTTATAAATGGATATCATATTTTTATCTGTTCAATATCCACCCAATTTATCAGTCGATTGTGAAGTAGTAGAAGCTAGTTGTAAGGCGGTCTGATAATGTAGATAATGATATCAAATATAACATATCTTTAAAGAAATAACATTGACCATATCTTACCGACCTTGGAACATACAAAAAAACCCAGAAGTTTGCGATAAATAAATTTTAATTCTTAGGCTTTTAATATAAGTTTTATTTTTTCAATATTGAGATCTTAAGTATATAATCATTAATAAAAGTCACAGAAAAGCAAAATATTCTAGACGACAGTTGAACAGATAATTGTTTAATATGTAATTTAGTCCCCACAAAACAGTATACTTCAACGAAGCCAATCCATTTATATGTAACTGCTATTATGAACATGGTGTTGATTGGTGGGGACAATGTCAACCCCCCCCCCCACCAATTCTTAAATATGTAATTAGTCCTCCTCAAAACAGTAAACCTCCTAAAATACTTCAATGAAGCCATCCCATTTAACAAAATACTAATATGTAACTGCTATTATAGTAAGTGCACAGGACGATTGCATCCGTGGGGGCCCATTCATGACTATATAAGTGAAATGTTATTATCAAAACAACCAAGGATTTCCTGATGCAAATATTTACAAAATAACATCCTGTACTTATCAGTGCCTGACTAAACCTAGAATTTCAAACAAAATATAAATGAAAAGAGGTTTACAGGCTTTCAAGAAGTATGAGGCAAACAATAACATGAAGAATACTATATACTACAACAAAATTAATGTTCGACAGAACTACGAAAGAGTCAAATAGATTTAAACAAAAAAGCTGAGCTTTTTTCTTGGGACAGTAAATCACTTTTCAAAATGTTGAAATCTTTAAAGAATAAAAAGATAATTCTTACATTTTCCAACAACAGGATTCTTTTATTTTGAAATCTAGTCTTAATGAATGATCTTACCTTAATTATGTGGTACGTCTTTTGCTATCCACACTTTGACCGGCCTATAACAAACATTGACAAGATAAACCAATTCACTCAAGTCCACTAGTAAACAGATGTGGACAATCTAGAAACACAGACGACTTCACTATCCATCCATAAACAAATAATCAAAACTAAACTCTGGATGCAGACAACGCAGAAAACTCCTTATTTGAAAGTCATGTATTATTACACCAAATCACCAGCAAAAAATAACACGTTTGTAATTCATGCATTGGTCCTTCTTCAATGTGAACTCTTCTTTTCTTATCATTCCTCATGTACTAAACAACGCAAAACTCCTCCCTTTTTCTTATCAGGATAAGTTTTCGAGATTTTAGTTAAGATATGTTGATAAATACAACATCTACTATATCAACATCCCCAATTACCACTCGAGTTTAACAGCTCGTAAAAACAATACATAATGCTTTCAATCATTTAGAGACCATTAACGGCAAGAGGCCATAAGTCAATGGATCTTTTTGTGTGTTGTCAATAAAATGGCAATCAAGCTATTGTAACGACCAGGAAAATCACTTCACGACTCTTAAGGGTCTAAATCATTATAGTGGAAACATGGCAAATATACTTGAATCATTGCTAGTCCTAATTACTTTATTTGGCTTTTACTTAAATAAATATTTTGTATTTACAAACTGTGATTAACAGCATGTGGATGGACTATAAAACACTGTATATAAAACAAATGAAACAAAATGGTATGTACTGTTAAAAAGGTGATTTTAAATCTAACAAAGATTGTTAAAGGACATAAAGCTGTATATTTTTCCTGCTTTCCTGAATTCTTAAAACTTATTTGAGCTAAATGGGTTTAATATAAGGTTGCCCGGCAATGAAACACATGCCCACTAGCAGTATCCAAACAGTTACTATGAGCTTAACAACTGATCAAAATTTCAGAACCAGAATAAGAGAAAAACGACATTTAATAATCCACTCAACACAAACTACATCATTGCTTTCATGTAGGGGACTTTAGTAATTGGGAGGAAATCAGAGAGCCTGACGGGAAAAGCTGCAAGGTTGGGCAGACAGCCCTTCTCCTCACATACAAGCATGGGACAGATATTATGATCTAGAGTACATATTTTAGACCACTAGACCACATAGTTTCAATATCTAATGTTCACTATTGTGTTAGTGAGATGTTAAAACACATTACATTTCATTCTATTGCAACTATGTATGCATTTAACATGAACTACCAATTTGTCAATTACATCTGTGAATATACATCAAAGACGACTCTCTGTTTAAATTTGGAGACCTCAGAATATTCTGAATTATAATAAAAGTTTATCGAGAACATGCATGTATTGTAAGAAAGGTACAATTATAAACAGTGCCAGATTAACCATTAAGCAAAACAAGCAGTCATCAAGGAAAGAACAAAAGATAAATGTGGTTTAATGTTCACTTGACACAAACTAGGTCATTTCAGGACTAATATGTTGGTTCATTGTATTTCGAAGGCCCAGAGAAAACCCATGAGGTTGATACAAATCTCCTCTGTTGGGTAGAGTTGTTTTAAAGAGTCAGTCCCAGTTTTACAAATCAAAAGCCAAAAAGTAGAGACATAGTCTAAAAAGCTAAAAGTTTCAGCCCAAAATGTAGAGACATAACCTAAAAAGCTAAATGTACCAGCAGAGAATCGAAACCAGAACATTTGACTCAATGACAGAACTTATGATGCCCACCCAACCCTCTGGTCATCAATGAAAAGGAGGGACTACAGAGTTTTTTTTCCAGTGTCGGATTTGCCATAGTGGACATGCCACTGAACAAGAACCCATAAAAGGGTATTTGCTATGAATGACAATAATTTTACAGTTAAGGATGGTTTTTATTTTTGAATTAAATATATTTATAGGAGCATCATAATCTTGTCTGTACTAAGGGCCTCTAAAACACTTAATCCAGTCCGGATTATACACCTATATTGTATAGATCTAGGTTATTACTGAACATACCTTTCAATTTACTTCCATCAGATATCTGGATGACCACCACTCAGTAAACATATATCAACAAACTTTACGTTGTAATCCATTACGTGGATTAGGAATTAAAGATGTTGAAATTTGACCCTTTCGGGTCGTGTCACTTTATTTGAACAAATCTTGAAGAGCATCACAAATCAGCATACCTACCAAGTTGGGTTAATGTCCAAATTAATTAAATTTGGCCAACTAAAGGTGATTCTGTTTCACCCCTATTGAGTCTAGCAATTTATGGGAATAATACTGCGTTAGCGGAGCAACATTCATACTAAATTGTATCAAAATAAGTCCCAAATGATTAAAATTTGCTGCATGATTTGAATATTGATAATATGGTTAAGATTCTCATATGTACTATTTATAGATCTAAATAATCATTTTGACCTGTTATGTTCCAAAACTGTTCTCTCCGAATTTCTGTTGCAGCCTTGTTGACTCGATTATCTTTCTTAGCTCTTGACTCTTAAAAGTTTAAGCTTGCAAATCCAATGCCAAAATTGATAAAGAAAAATCAAATTTACCTCTTTGCAATCAAGACGATTTACAAATTTATTTTCATCTAAAGACATTTGTACTTCATACATTTCCAAGAAAGTAACAGCCATATTTTATGACAACTATAATTAATTATTCATGAGTCAGAAAGAATGAAAAATGAGTAAGACATAACAAAATACATGATCCAACAGTTAAATTTAAAAAAAACAAAACAAACCGGTTTTTAAGTTTTTAAATTTTTGACAGCACAACAGAATGATACAAATCTCTCCTCTGTTGGGTAGAGTTGTTTTAAAGGGCCAGTCCAAGTTTTACAAATCAAAAGCCAAAATATAGAGGCATAGCCTAAAAAGCTAAAAGCTTCAGCCCAAAATGTAGAGACATAGCCTTAAAAGCTAAACGTTTCAGTCCAAAATGTAGAAACATTGTCTAAAGTGCTTAAAGTTACAGCCCAATATGTAGAGACATTGCTTATATAATGATACAAGTTTCAGACCAAAATAAGCCATTAGAAAATGATCGCTCGATTTACTTAACAGAGCTCAGTTGCATGAGCAATGTGGTAATCGCGATGAACATTTACTACTTTAAATATGTCAAAGTTATTCAGACAAATATATAATTATAATGGAGACAATCACTTATTACTAGTTTGCATTTCTTCTAAAAAAAAAGTATCAAAGGACTAGGATAACGGTTTCTACATGTAGGTGTTTTCCACACAGAATTCACAAATTTCATTCACTAAAAAATATCTGGGATGACCACTTTAATTCAGTCATTATGAGATAAATGTTACTGTCATCAACTTCCGCCACGTATTCATGTACTTTTAGACTTTTTAGAATAGGTTCATGACTTGCTTCAGGTATCTTATCTTAGTATTCTATTTTTTCTAATTAACAATTCTACAGGAGGTGTAATTCAGTATAGCGGTAACATATTCAATTACATCCTTCAGGTTGATTGAGTCTTCTTAAAATTACAGTAAAATGTGATAGGAATCAATTTATTTTCTTAATGTTTATGAGAGTTATGTTATATTCTGAAGTATTTCAACTAAAGCAAGTACCATAAGTCGGTAAATAATTCACAAAACACATTGAAGTTTAACCTTCATGGATTAAAACAGCTTTTTAAGCTTCATTAAAACCGTGTTGCAATGCTGTTTTTCACCAAGGCAAGAACTCAACAAAGAATTGCATAATATTGTCCAAAATTAAAGAAAAGGGTTGATGACAGTCTATATACATCTACATCATACGCATTTATACTATTTCACAAATCTATAAACCATTTTTCCCATATATAAGGATACAACAAAAATTAATATGAGACCTGGCACAGCTGTTGATAAGGTACCATTAGGTCAAAATACACACAAATAAATCTATTGACATCTGGCTTTTTAGTCACGAAATACATGATTTATACAAATGGATAATATTACAATGGAAATAATACTGGCAGTAAATATTTTGATAAATTATATAAATTTGGAGCTACAATATGACTAGAGCAGCCAATAATGGTTCAAATAGTACACAAGGTAGGGCATGCTTCAAACCTTTCTTGGTGATATTTGCTTAACAATATTTCATACTTATATGAATTTGGAGCTACAATATGATTATAGCAGCCAATAGTGGTTGGAAACGTACACAAGGTAGGGCATGCTTCAAACCTTTCTTGAGGAAATTTGCTTAGCAATATTTCATACGGTACTTATTTTTTCGGATTAAATTATATGAACAAATTTGATACATTTGTAAAAATACAAATGAAGAATATGAAAATAAATTATGCCCAGAAGACCCGAGTACTTCACACAGGTATTACACGGAACATTATTGAATTATCTGACCATTATATGTTTAACCAGTTCATAAAAACTAAGTTCCATTAAAATTCTTGTATTTTCCATTAAATAATTAATATACTACTAACAATACTATGTAGTATCGCCTTAAGGTAAAGAAAATGCCATCGATAAATAAATAACTATAAAGGAATGGTACTTATAACTATTGACCAATTGTTCCATTCAATCTCTTAGAAGCTTTAACAATACTGTAGAGGCATTTATCTCGCACCATAGCAACTTCTGTACAAAACAAATTCTGGAAAATGTTCTTCAGATTTTTCTATTCATGGCTCTCAGACTAATGAGGGGGGTTGGATGGCCAAATCGTTAGCGTGCCCGTGCTGTATTATACGGCCTGCCATTGAGTCAACTGCCGTGGTTTCGGATCCCCGGTTGTACGTGGCAAGGAGTAGGGTCGCCTGTCCAACCTCATAGGTTTTCTCCAGGTACTCCGATTTTCTCCCACTGCTAAAGACAACTACGCTCAATGGAATTATTGAAATAAAATTGAAACTCTCTCTCTCTCCCTCTCTCTCTCTCTCTCAGACTAATGTTATTTTATTATGATGGAATAAATATTTTGAGGATTATTTTTTTTACTAAATTTGAAAGCATTTTACAATAATGTACATTAAACCGATAGTGCTTGATATATAAATGTTCCAATCCCTGGCTCTTGTCAACAGCCTAATATTTTACACTATGGTGTTAAAACATTGCTATAATAAGCAGGGTAAAGTTCAACCCCACCAATCTAATTAGAAATGAAATGGGATTTAACATTCTGATCCGACAGGGTTAATGCAGACAACAATCCAATTAGAGGGTCCATTTGAATTAGTTAAGTTCGTTACACTAAATATTGCTCCAGAATAATACCAAATCAAATACATTGCACATCTGAACAAGCAATAAGGCTTTGTCCATCAAAAGTATTACTGAAACATATATATGCGTTACATACAAGAATAATGATCTAGGTCCATTTGGTTTTGTTTGTAGACAAAAAATAGATTTGAGTTTGTTTTTTCAACCATCTACATAATCTACATGTAAAGTAAAATATTAAATTTTGAAAAATGTCATTTATATCATTGTCTCTCTTTTTGGTTTCTAAAAACCATTACATTAGGTAAATTAAATCATATGTACAAATCTGATACATTTGTAAAAATACAAAACAAATTATACTGGAATTTTCACAATAACCAGCTTCATTCCTATGAAAAATATTAAAATAAATTTCACACTGAAAAAAAGTTTCCGATGTCAACCATCTGGGAAACAAGTTCAACTCCCTCTGCAGTGCACCACCTAAGGCGATGGAGTAAGCGCGTCAGTATTCGGAGCAATATAATACTCTATTCACTTGATTTACGTTCAGCTTACACCAATCAGGTGCGCCCATGATCAGATGTTAATTATATTTTGTTCTTAAATTCTTTGTATGTTCAGATTCAGATCATATGAACTTAATGACTAAGCAGATTGCCTGCATTAGTTAGTGTACAGGGCAGTGTACGTGTTTTAGTAAATTATACAAGTGATTCTGTTGGGTGTAGGGTTAAGGTAAGATTGCCAGATATAAACATAACCTTCTCTCACTGCGCAGAAGATGGTATGATAGTAAGTTAGATTACAATGTATATTCTAAAAATAAGAAAAAACTTAACACAATGAACTTGTAATCTAGTTTTTGATTGAATTAAAAATGTCAGTTTAATATATAATATACTATATGTATGTAAAATAAAGTAAATGCTCCATTCTTGATAGTTATTTTATTAATATATGGTAAAATATTTCACAGTGTAGATAACAACCAACAGGTTATAAGACAAATACAGGATTATTATGGATCAAATAAGGAATATGACCCCATCTTCAAATTGTGAAGTCATATGAAACATCAAAGTATGTCAATTGATCTGCAATTGTCCAAGGAACAACCCTATATAAAGTTTTTGATCAACAGTTCTTGACCTGGCCGAGCTTAAGCCTTTTTTCAAAGAGAATCCCAAGGAAGATTAACACCAAAATGTGTAGTTCAGGTCCAAAAATTTTCTCAAATTTTGAAACTAAACAATAAAACTTAAATTGAGCATACAAACACTTACCTGATGAAAATAAATAAATGGTCCTTATTTTCGCTTTAACAATGCTTCTTCTGAAAAGATAAAATCCACAAAACCAACTTATTAGACACCGAATCACAGTTAATTAGTCCATGATCTAAATAATAGATTACAATTTGAAAATAATGCAAATAGTCAGCTGTACCTGATGTTCAAGTGTACAGGTTGATATAGACGAAATAGTACGTTCACCTTGATCAATGCCGAGTTCAGTGCGATTATGTGTTATTGATCAAAGTAACATGTGTCTACACACCACGCCAACACACATATACCTATATACACATACAATATAGAGAGAATCAGCTGGCTGCTAATAGATAAAGAGTAGTATACTCCGATTTCAATACCTGCCTGACTACACTCACTGCCAATCTAATATTTCACACATTCATCCAAAAAACATACATACTTATTTATTTACACCAAAATACATAAGCTACCAGAGGTTACTAACCTGCAAAAAACTGATAAAAAATTTACCTTTTTAATATCTCTTTCTTCATTGTGATGATGTCACTCAAACAATCAATGCAAATTTCTAATTAATTTACCAGCTAATCAATATTAAATCAGATTGGTATTGCTGAATAGAATAAATAATTGAAAGGAATAGATAATCAAAAGTGAACTGGATTCTGTACCTATAATAAAATCTCACTTTAGGAATGAAATGAAATAAAAACCCCAACAATATAGATTGATGTCTGTGTCAATAACTTTGATGTGAAATTAACAGGAAAAGCTTTATGGCATAAATCTAAAGGAAGTACCTCACTGTCCACTTATATAAATAAGTGGTGTGGCCTATGTGTGTGTGTGTGTGGGGGGGGGTAGCAAAGGGTATAATAAGCTAAACCAGCTTTAACTACCTGTTAAAGCCCCAATAACACTCTTGTTGTAACTGAATAATATGTCCAAATCTTCATTCTGGTCAACAAATCGTATTATTTTAGAATATTCCAATTAAATGATGATTGATGATATAAATTTCATCTTAACACACTTTTTTAAAAAATTGGAAAAATTCAACCAATTGATTTGAAAAGTCTAACGTAAACCTTTTCAAATGTGACTTGGATTTTAAAATATTTTCGAACCCTATGGACAAGTAAAATAAGGTCCAAGGGTACATGCCATCACTTTCCCAGGACAAACTTGAGTTCCCTGTCCACAACCATCTGTGAACTAACTTGTTCAGTCAGGTAAGAAGGTAGCTTTAAAAGAAACTTCTTGAAGACTGGAACTGATTCAGGCTGTTTAAACTGGTTTGTTTGCCCCATCTGGGTTCAGATCACACATTATTTAATTTGGATTTACTGGTAACCATGTTTTATTTTAAAACTTACGTACGCATCTGCATGAACAGAATAATAGATGATAGTGGAAGGTCAAAAAAGATAAACAATATTTTGACATGTGCACTGAACAGTTTCTGCTGGCTCTTACGTAGAATTCAAATTTATTTACTATAAAATGTACGTTTGTAAGTTTCTAATTTCTTGTATCAAGGAATAAAATAGGCCTACAGGGAGCTTCCCCCGGAGCTTCCCCCCCTCCCTAAAACCCCCCAACAAAACAGCAACTGCCTTGGTATTACATACTTTTATACTATTTGCATACCAGGAGCGGCCATTTTGTCAGGCAGTTAAGGTCCAATTTTTACAAAATTTGAACCCAACCAGCATTAAGGTAGTGATAGATTTTATAGTTTTTTTTAAAGGAGCTAAATCGCTAATATTTGGTATGTAGAAACTGACACAAATGGGTCACAAATGCATGTAAATATAATCATGTAATATCAATGCATATAACTGATTTACATTCAATTGTTTCCAGTTTTACTATTACTCCCAATTAATCAGTTAAGTCTAAATTGAATGGCAATCTCTTGCATCTGATAATTCCAGTCTCTGATAGTATTTATTGTGCATGCTCTCCAGATAAGATAATGGTGTCACCATTTGGCATGACTTGTGGAATATGTCTAGCCTTGTTCTTCGAGTCCCTTGTTACAAATGTCGTTGAAATACATTATGGTACATGATCCGTGCATCAATGGTAAAATGTTTATTTTGTCTTAAGTATTTGATATCAGAAGACTATCTTTTCCTGGTAAGATAACAACATCAATGTTGATTTAAATTGACAAATACTTTGTGTTTTGAATGTCGAAGACATTGGATGATATTGATTTAGAGACTTAGCTACTTTAAAATCGGATAAAAATTGTGACATTTAGAGGTGTCACAAGTTAAAAAAATGATTTATTGGATACAATCAGGGGCCATAATCCAGAAAGTTAAGACCCTATCTGCACAAATATTGAAAAAGGAAGCACATCTTTGGATTATAATGATACATTTTGACTTTAATTAGAATCAAATAAAAATTGCGACTTCTAAGAGTGTTCATAACCTGGATATAAAATACTTTTTCACTATTTGCGTACATGTAGCTAGCAGCCATTTTGTCTGGCAGATTTTTACGAAATTCAAAGTCAACCTTCATTGAAGTGTAACAGTAATATTTAAAAATTTTTTTAGATTGATTACCAATTGTGACTGCTTGTGGGTCCACAAGCTAAAAATGCAACGTTTCAAACACTCGGAGGTCATAATCCAGGAAGTTATTAAGGATATGCGCGATTATCGAAAGAAAAAAAGATTTTTGTGATATAAACATAAATTTAAAGGGACAATAACACTCTTGCTGGCATGGCAACTCCAGAAAATAAATAGTAGCCTTATTCTAAGTACTAGATGTTTAAGTGTCCTAACTGTTGTTTAAATTATCCATTACGACCTATTTTACTTGTCCAGAGGGTTAGAAAATATTTTAAATCAAAGTCACATTTGAAAAGGTTTACGTTAGACTTTTCAAATCAATAAGTTGAATTTTTTCCAATTTTTTAAATTAGGTGTGTTAAGATGAAATTTATATCATCAATTAATTGGAATATTGTAAAATAATACAATGTGTTGACCAGAATGAAGATTGGGACATATTATTCAGTTACAACAAGAGTGTTATTGGGGCTTTAAAGTCTCATCAAAATCGGATCCAAATTGTGGCATATTGAGGGTCCACAGCCTTGATAATAATATATATTTGTATAATATTGTGGCCATAATGATAAATGATATTCTATTAAGGACCCGGACAGTTTCTACTATTTCTGAGTTGAGAACACAATTTACCATGTTGAAAATCTTCTAGCCTAAATGTGTTTAAATCAAGCATCTAAAAGGATTTCTCGGGACATATTTATCATAAATAAATCCACACATCAGAATTCAAAACGTTTTGATATGCAGTTATTTTTACTTAGCCCATTATCTTCTGATAGTGTCTGGTTTTAAAATATACATACTTCAAACGTTTGTTACGCACTGAGCACATCTCCTTCGCCCCGCGAAGCTTTCAAGGTCAACCTATACAGGTCATTCAACCACGTGTTTGCAGCGCACAAACGGGATCAACCTCTTGGAAAGAAAACGTTAAAATTGCCAGATAATACAGCAACTTTAATGTTTTAGGTTACTGTAATAAAATACGTTCTACATAAAAACTGGATACGTGACGTACGGATGTGGACATTGTGGTTCTAGGATTATTCCCTAATGAATATAGGCCTATTAGGCTACAGTCGAGAAAAACAAAAGTCCGAAAAAAAAGAGGAATATGTATCCAAACTATTTTTTACAGTCTAAATTTCCGAGCCATATTAACATCTGCTTCCAGAAATTTGATATCGGAATACAGGACCTTTATTGGTGAAGCACGGTTTCCCGGGTTTTGGGGTTCCATGAAAGTTTCCAGAATTAACTTCCGATAACAGAATCAACATATATTTCGAACCATATGTGTCAGTTTCATTAACAACCCAAAGAGAAATGCCAAGTCAATTCAAAGGCAAGCGAACCTTCATTGTCACACTAGACTGGCCCAGTCTCTACTATTTATTTTACATTTCGATTTATATAAAAGTAGTAATTTTCAGTAAACCAACACTTTCGTTTCCATTTGTATATAAAAAAAAATTGAGTAAACCTGTAACCAGCACCAGAGACTGGACAATTTGCGAGCTTCACAATAAAATGGGCGTTTCTTGTCCTGTTTTACGTTGTTCCTTATTTGGAATGATTGACAGTTGTCAAGCAGGCCCCGAGTCACGTGACACAAATTTGTAAATGTGATGTCTAAGATAAATTAAGTTCGATATTTACCTTCATGAAGCATGCGTCTCGAATGGAGTGCGAAGTAGTCATACTGAAACCGTCTGCGGGCTGATGTCACGTTTTTGTTTCCTTTCGCCATTCGGCTTCGTCCCGATACGCATGAACTGGCTTCGTTAAGTTGTTATAATGATGTCGTGTGTAATTATTTATGTTCATTCACCTCATCCCATACGTTGTATCCGTTCATTCGACAGATATTATCATATTGTCCGTCAACAAAATTCTTAGATCGTTAAAGTATCACTAAATAACAATAACTGTTATCCACAACAAACATCTCGCACCTACACCAGTTTGCCAGTGCAAATGCAGTAATCCCGTGCAGGACGTCACACGACCTACATAATGCAGATTGACCTACTAGATGAGAATGAAGCTCTATTTGCCCAGTCTCTAGAGATTACGGTTTTTTTTTCGTTTTTTTTTTTTTGAGAGGACTGGCCAATTTTTGGTGTGTGGAGAAGACTGGTCACCAGTCTATTGTCACACCTGACGATGTTCTGCTATGGAATTTTTGTGCACGGATTTTTTGTTTATCCAGAGGCTTAATTCGCAGGTAGTGCCTACGTTAAAACAGACGCGTTGGAATAGTACAGCACAAAATCAGTTTTTCATCCAAATGCTCTGAAACCAAATAATTTGAGATAAAGGGCATTGTGTGTGTGTGTAGGGGGGGGGGGGGCGGTATTTGGTGCAGGGAAAAACTTCATTGAAATGGTCATAGTTTCGGAGAGGATTGTGGGGGATTATCAGGGGACCCTAAAACTTTCAATTTTGTTTAATTAAGAGGGTTTTTTTAACGATAAATCGGACAACATAAATGGATATTCCTGTAAGATTTGGATGGTGTAAGCCGTTAGCGGTATGAGGGAAACCGAGTTAAAAATAACTTGCTGATTAGGACGTCTTTTTATCTTTAACTTACGAATAAATTGACTTTGGATGTGGGAATAATATTAATTATTTGGAAATGTTTGAAAGGGTCATTACGGGACTGACATATGGTTTAGTTTTATTTCAATAATACGCTTGCGCGTAGGGGTCTTTAGCAGTGGGAGGAAACCGGAGTAGGCCTACACCACGAGGTTGGACAGGCGACCCCAATCTGTTTCACAGAGAATTACTTACCAAGTGAATATTCACTGCGGGATCAGTTTGAGGCGACCCTACTCCTTGTCACGTAGGATAAACAAGACTTATCCTACCGAAGGTTTGTCTTACATTCAGTTTTACTTGCCGAAGTGCAGTATGGTTAGTGATTATCGGGATAATGAATTGAAGAACGAAATTCCCTAAACAGGTAAAGCAATTCTCGATCATGTCTGAACGACTCGATTAAGCTATATCTTAGTTATGATGTAAGTGGTCTGTCATAAATATTTTCACTTTGACAACTATCCAATCTATTTTTTTTTTTTTTTTAATTCTTATACTGGGACCTGACCCCGGCAACCTTTGAAATATATTACCTTATAAGTGTCCACTGTCAGCAAAACTGCGGTTAAATCAATAGAATCAGCCATACCCCCAAGCTTCCATCGCGCAACTGCCTTAACCCCCCCCCCCCCCCACCACAACCCTCGACACTAAAATCTGACTCTGCTACTAGTGTCTAGATGTGCCATCCTATTCGGATTACCATCAACAATTCATCCAGCAAGTTTTAAAATTCGGCGATAACGCCATATAACGTAGAGCGATGCCCGAGTCAGAATCCCCAAAATTGTATGTAAGTTGTAGAGGCAGTCACGGTGGCTCAGTAACCTGGAGAATTCGGGTTTGATTAGCGTTGTTGTTGTTAGCGTTGGTTCAGCATGTAGCCTAGTCGTTCGGTTGGGACGGAAACGGAGGTACTGTCTTCACTTTGGCGTACACACATAACAATTTTAATTCGCTGTCAATTTTTCTCATGGTACACTGCATATCACAATCGTGTCCTTGTTGACCCTGTTTTTGCAGCCGCAATGTCCTCATTTTATTTCATCTTGTGAAAAATTTCAAGGGTTACGATAAAGGGGAAATAACTCCTCTTTATTACCATGGAGGCAGATCGAAACCCGTAGTGAGCTTGCTGCCTTTCGGGGGCAGTGAAGTTTTTAGGAGGGGCACACCCGATACAATCTACAGTAGGTATTTTATAGTTATGGTTGGCAAATTTTCTTTCGGTGTCCCCCTACCTTGCACCCCCTGGCTACGCACCTGGACAGATCTCCACTAATTTCTCCATATTGACTTCAATGTTAATTCTGCCATGGCCTCTTTGGCCACCTCCAGCTTTTCCCCAAATTATCATTCTTTTTTTTTTTTGAGGTGGCGAACAATTTTTATCTCCATATATTCTTTAGGTTGGAAATCGTAATTTACAGCATTATAGTATGAAATTAGTCCTTTCCACTCAAAAATCATCGACCGGGCTTCGCACTCCCAATGGGTGCAGCACGCCCCCTCCCCATTTATGAAAATCCTGGATCCGCCCCCGAGAAGCATACTAAACATATATAACTAGCTGCCGTACATATATATCACCGTAGCCAACATGATAACCTTGTTGTCCTTTCGCCTCAAAATCATGAATACATACCAAAACCTGGAAGAAAATGTGAAATTAAATGGTCGTCGAGTGACTTAGAGATGTTGAAACTTAATGGTGTGTCTGCCTCCCCATGCTCAAAATATAGAGTTTCTATGCAAGTCAGTTCGCCAATTCTTCTTTTTATAACCGTCATACCAAAAAAAAAAAAAAAAACAATCTTACTGATAACCCACCAGAACTCAAAGACCAATGTTTATCAACATAAATTAGCCCATCAAAGGTGTATATATCGATCTGTTCGGTTCTTGGTTTTACTTGTTTAGAATTTGTTGGACTCATATGGTAAGAACGGAAGTTGATGGCACTATACAATATTATTATGACGACGCCTGATACAGAGGCGGATCCAGAGGGGGGGGGGAGCGCACGCCCCCCCCCCCCCAATTTTCGACAGTGCACTTTTTACTGCGGAAAGTGCCTTTCTTTACTGCTGAGAGTGTTTTTTTCAGTTCCAAATATGCCCTCTCCGAACGTTTACTTAGACGAAAATATCAGCCAAATAGCTCTTGGAATGTCTACATATGCAAGGAAATGACGGATAATTGTCTTGCCCCCCCCCCCCCCTCAGCCCCCTCGCAGCGGCGTGCCCCGTCTCCGCAGTAAATGCCCTCATTTTGCGGCGCCCCCCCCCCTTTTCTTTTCAAAATTGCTAGATCCGCCCATGTCATGGGCTATTTTTGCAGATTATACTCGTTGTTATTTAGCATTTGTTAGACTCATAGGGGAATCCCCCACACCCATTTTATCCAAACTTTGTAAAATTTAAGTGCAGCTCACCTGCGGGGTGTAGATATTTTTGTGGAAGGTTCGAGCGGCTCACTTCACATTTCTGTTTGAATTTGGAAAATTATAAAATTTAGATTTTACGCTGGAATTTGTAAATTTAGATTTCGTGCTAAGTTCTGATTATTTCGTGCATTGGAGAAAAATTAGAAAAAATAAATGACTTTAATAAACAATGTAAAGTTAATATCAATGTCTAATGAATAAAAATAGCCTATATGGCAAGCATGGAGCTAAACTTAGTCGTCATTGTATATGCATAAAGTGTTTAGTTGATTAAAATTGATAGTAATGAGTAATCCGACTGTAATCATTAAGTAGGTACTATGTCACTAGGGTGTTACAATGGTGACTATTAAGTGTGACTTTTGAATGATATACAGCACTATCAAGTATTAGCCAGGTGTGACAAAGTGATCTATACATACAACTGCTAGATTAGATATTATATTATATTTGACTCAATACAACTTCTGCTAGTCACGGACTTATTAAAACATCTTATGTGTTCAATATGTTATTTACGGGCTACACACGAATGGTATCTGCTCGTTTTGACAAAAGGCACGATCTCCATTAAACATATTATTTATTCAAAGGAAATATGCAGTGCAGTTACAGATACTATAATCTCATATATAAACAATACTAAACAAGCCCATCGCTCGTGTATCAGTTTTCTTAATTGATTGAATGCTTTATAAGTCAGAGGTTACTGTTAGTTTCAGAACAATAATGACCACTTTTAAGAAATAAACACTATATAGGATCCGTAGTCAATGGTATCCGATAGACAGTGATACTCGTAACGCCATGTTGAAGATTATGAAAATCGCGAGATTTTACATGGCCACTTTCAGTCACCATAGTATTTTAGTTTCGGTTTATCGAGAATTAATGCAACGGTTAACCAGCCATTTTATTCAACAATATGTGAATGGCGTTTTTCTTGGAAGACACGGTTGAACATGTCCTTTTTGACAGGAAATGAGATCCCTACTGCAATGGTGGTTGAATTTTGATTGATTAAAATTCAGATTTAATCCATACTGCATCTTATTGATGATTTAGAGTTATGAGTGCCACAAACCTCTCTGTTTCGGATGTAGATGCAGAGGTAGATAATGGCGGAGATGAAAAGGAGATTATTCAAACGCAGCGCGAGGCTCCGGAATCTTTGCAGCAGGATGTTAGAAAACTTATTGAAGAAATACGAAAGAACGAAACTGATCCAGTGAAGAGTTTATTTACCCTGCATAAGCTACGACAGATGTACTATCAGAAAAAGACATGGCATTATCGCAGAGCAATTGGAAATGTTTTAGCCGATTGTGGTTATGCTGTCTGTACAGTAAATATGATGACGAGTCTGTCTGATCGAGGATATTTCCCTGAGGGATTAAGAAATATAACCAGTCCAACCCTTGCGAAGACAAGTCGACATGTAATGGATAACGCTTGGAATTATTCTGACGCCAGTGATGAATTTGCTCATGATTTAGCCAAAGCTAATATGATACACGTGCTCCTTGAAAATCTAAAAAAGTTTCCAAATAAGAATCCAGAAAAGAATACCAATCAATATTTTCTCATAAGAGCAACACTGTCTATTATGTGCAACATTGCTCGAAGACCCAAGAACAAGGAATCTTTTAAAAAATACGATGCCACGAAAATTGTTTTTGAGTTTAAGTTCTCCAAGGACAATTACCTAAAAGTTCTTGCTCTGTGTACATTGGCTTTCATTGTTGATGCTAAAGAAGCGCAGAAAGTAACTGAAGATCCTGACGCGATCCGTACCATTATCCACTGGATGAACATTGCTATAATGAATGACGAATTTCATCGGCTTAAAGAAGGGTTCACTGCTGCGGAACTTGCTTATGCTTTGGACAAACTGGCTGTAGATGGTAACGCCGAAAGAATAATCGAAGGGAAAGCACTGAAAGCTTTTTACAGAATGCTAAACGGTTCAGACATTAAACAACAGATTAATGCTGCAAAATGCGTGTGGACTTTAGCCTTTAAAAAGGAGGCGAGAAAACAGATTAAAGAATACAAAGAACTCGTTTCGACGTTACAACGACTCGAGAAAGAAGAGACAAATAGGGAGCTATTGCAGAATGTTAAAGGGGCATTGTGGGTATTGTTTGACAAGGGCGACGAGGAGCATCCCAATGCTATAGATCCGTCAAAACCTAGGCACTTATTTATAAGTTACTGTTGGGATGATCAAGAAACCGTGAGGAGAATTTGGCAGAAATTAACGGAGACGGGTTACAATGTTTGGATAGATATCGATAGAATGTCTGGGGATATTTTGGATGCAATGTCTTCAGCTGTGGAAAATTCAGCCGTAGTCATCATCTGTGTCTCGGAAGGTTATAAACAAAGCCAGTGTTGTCACACGGAAGCAGGTTATGCCTATCAACGAAAGAAGGGATTTATACCTTTATACATGCAAAATCCCTACCACCCAGACGGATGGCTGGGAGCGGTCATTGGCTCCAGATTATACTTTGATTTTAGCGGGGAGAGTGAAGTTGAATTTGAAGACAGTTTTTCAAAACTTCTAAGAGAATTAGGTAAACAAGGAATCCTTCAGAGCACCGCTAATACTCCCGTTACTCCAGAAATACCGAAAGAACATAATAGTGAAAGTCATGCACTACTGGGGCCGTCACATCGATCCCGTTCTACGACTGGGTTGCATCCAGAATCTACTCCTTCTTCACCAACTGAATCCTTGGATAGACAAATTATCACCAGAACCCGGGATATCTCACCGACACCGAAATTAGACATCACTAATAAAAGCATACCCATTCAAGCATCCTTATCACCTCCAGTATCTCAAGCTATTGTTGCATCTCCCTCCATCACGTCAATTGTTTCGAGAACCTCAAATTCAATCATGGTTATTCCTCCTTCTGGTCCACCAGAATCTTTCATGAACATGAAGAAGACAAACGTTCGAGACTGGCTAAGCGAAAATGGGCTGGAAAAAGATATCCAAAGCTTTAAGCACATAGATGGCAAACTGTTATGGCAACTTAAGTGCATCAAAATAGAAGCCCCGGCATTCTTTTACAAACTGCTACAGGATAAATTTGAATTAGACCCTGTAGCAATTTTGAAATTTAGATATGCAATAGAAATGTTAGAGTAACATAGCTACGTCATAACAGAAGTTTCAACATTCTTTTACAAAGCGCTATAAGATTGAATTAGAACCTGCAGCAATTTCAGAATTAGGCATGCTTTAGAAAATGTAGACGTAAAGATTAATCTAAATATTAATGTACAAAATAAAACTTTGTTCCAACCACGTAATAACATAAAAGCATGTTTGAGGGCTCTTTATTTCATTTTTAGTAAATCGGAGGTTGTAGATCGTTTTTGTGTGTAAATTTATATACATATATTTACAGTACCGGTAGTGATAACAACGGTGGATTTTCTTTAAGTTTTGATTCTAACAGATGTTTATTTCACATCAGACAAGTATTTCATCAAATAAAATCAAATCAAAGAGATGTAGTCGTGTTAAAGGGACAATAACACTCTTGGTGGCTTGGCAGCCCGAGAAAATAAATAATAGCCTTATTCTAAGTACTAGATAGTTAAGCGTCCTACCTGTTGTGTAAATTATCTATTACAGCCTATTTTACTTGTTCAGAAGGTTAGAAAATATTTTAAAATCCAAGTCACATTTGAAAAGGTTTACGTTAGACTTTTCAAATCAATTATTTGAATTTTTCCAATTTTTTAAATTAGGTGTGCTAAGATGAAATTTATATCATCAATTAATTGGAATATGTAAAATCATACAATTTGTTGACCAGAATGAAGAATGGGGCATATTATTCAGTTTCAGCAAGAGTGGTATTGGGGCTTTAAATTATATTTATCATAAACACAATAATACACATTTAATATTACAAAACGCTGATGAACTGGTGAATACAACATTAAATGATTCATGTTTGTTTTATGATCAGTAGTGGAATACCGTGTTTTATCAGTGAAATAAAAGTGTTAGTCCACTGGCTAGCAAAGTAGTCAATGTTTTTTTTTACCTAAAATGATTGTAAAATCATAAAATAAATAGAACATTTGTCGTTTTGTCGCGAATAACATATTTTATTTCGTCTCTAAGCAAGAAAACGTTTATATTTTCACTCATACTACGCATTCGTGAAAATATAAGTTATATTGCTTCTCGATGAAATAAAATGTTATTTACTCTAAAACGACAAATATCCTCTATTGATTAAAACTTGTATAGATATCTGATATGGACTATAATCTCGCGTTTATTCATTGGATCAAAACGCCAAACAACAGAACAAAAAGCCAATACCTGCGGGAACATACGGAAGCTAAATAGGACCATGTCATTTCTGTAAAAAATAATTTACTATAATTTCAACTAAGTATTTTGAAATTTCAACTTATTAACTTAGTATCTTGAAATTTCTAGTTTCAACTTAGTATCTTGAAATTTCAACGTGGTAACATGAACTTTAAAAAAATGAATAAAATGGTGTTAAGCGTCCGAATATGAAGACCTGTATACGCCATGCACGTGTCCTAGGGGAAAAAAAAAAAAAAAAAAGGGCGGGGGGACCTCGTTTTACCGTCCAATCCAAACTACTAAACGCTGTACCTTGCCAGGACCTTCGTCTTGCATCACCAACACCGATGGAGCCGCCAACATCTGGGTAACTCGGAACACTGGTTAGCGAGAAACTGATTCACCGTGGCTCCCTAGAAAAGAAACCTCATACCTCGACGCTATGTGTCAAAAACAAACACATTCACAGCATATCGCAAAGTTTTTGATACCGTAGATGGTAACTTGGAATTTCAACTTAGTAACTTAACTTTAAATAGATTGAAACTTATATTAGTAGTAGACTGAAATTAACAGAACTACCCCTAAACGCTTATCACCCGGTCATTTTAAATTAATACACTTGCTCGTCCATGGCACACGTCACATGGCAGGGTGTGTGGGGGCGCATGGTTGAAATGAACAAAATGGCGATTTAATTGACTTTTGCGGACACCCATCAACTCCCGTGCATACGTCGACAAGTTAACGCAGGACCCTTTCTACCTCCCTTAAGAATATCCCCTTTACCCCCCGGACAGACGAGTTAATTTGCGACCAACATTGATATTTTCGTGCAACTCCTCGCTCGTGATTTCGATAGTTTTAGGGTCGATTTTGCTATGAAAAACGGCATTATAGTGTGCTTACACGGACCCATATGCATGGGTGTCCAAAATTAGCTTACAGATGGGCAATTTATTGAGGTAGCCTACTTGTCCAAACATTAATTTGTTGCCGTTGCCGACGTTTCGAGAATACTCTTCGAAACGGGACTTAAATAAATCAGTGATTGTTCTTCCATAAGTATGTGTTATATGTGTCCAAAATATTGTGGAACTGAGAAGAGTGGTGAGACACACCTTAATTTGTAGCCCCGCTCTGCACACGACAAAACTGCAACAGAAACAAAATGAAATGTGATTGATTTAAGGTCCTTCTGCTCTGACTGGGTTAATTTTGTCCGGGCAGCGGCACAATGGCCTATTCTATACAGAGGCCTATACTTATATCGAATTCCATCTGTCAGACGACCTTTTACGTGTGTACCGGGACCTCGTCTTTTCCCATCAGAACGACTAGACCGCTGACCTTGCCAGGCCCTCCGTTGTGCACGACTGACCATGGGAAACTGGGTCGGAAAGTCCTGGTGAACTTTCTAGAGGTCAGCTCAATTCTTAAAGTATTTAAACAATATTATATGCAACCTAATAATGTAACATTGGGAGATGTAGCTTACAGCGGACTTCATGGCTGATCTATACGAATCAACCTTACTGGTTAAGGTCTGTATGTAATTAATCTTGTCAAACTGTCATTGTTCGCATCTTCAATAATTGATTGCTTTAGGACAGGAGACAAAGTGGAATATTTAAAACTGACACGTTGTAGTGTTTATTTCATTTTTTTCACCAGAGTTAACACTGGTGTTAAACAAGGGGGTATACTGGTGTAAATACTGGGGTTAAATTTTGTGGCTCGGCAGGAGAAGTTAAAGGGGAAAAAAATCTCTAACTCAATATATTCCATTCGAAATCAAAACACGAGCTGGAATTCAAATATTGGTCAGTTTCATTCAATATTGATGTTGTTATCTTGACATGATAATATTGAATCCTAACATCCAGTATCTTTTTTTTTTAAAGAGTAGACACAACATAAAAACATGCCAACGGTGAGGCTGATGTCCCCTTAGCAAAAAGTCCTATAGAATACCAGTGTAGTTTTCTAAAGAACTCTATAGAAAATCTATAGAGTTTTGTGGGGGGCGTGTCCCATTTTCTGTAGGATAAAATTCTATAGTATTCTACAGAATTTGGGGCGCCTGTAGGACAGGGGCGTGGTGAGAATGAGTTCATGAGTAGCCATACTCATGCGCCAAAAAGTTTTTGCGCCAAAATCACAATCAAATTACTCAAAAAATGAAAAACATTTGTAAGTGTAAAAATTGTTTCATCTGACCCAATTAAAAAAATTTTGAAAGAGTCAAGTTGGAAAATTTAATCATATTTTATTACCGTATTTCTTGTCTCGGATTGCTGGAGATTGCGTTTCTGGGCTTCAAATTTTCGAAATTTTCCCGGGGGAGGGCCCCCCGGACCCCCCGCCGCGGGCTAGCGCCTTCGGCGCTCGCGGTGGCCGGCTTCGCCGGCCACAGCTCCGCGGTCAGTAAAAGGGTTTTTGTGCCAAAATCTTTTTTGTTACTCATAATTTCTTCTCAATAATTGCCCTCACCACGCCCCTGCTGTAGGAAATAACGGCCCAAAATATTCTACAGTTTCTGCAGTGCAAATACTATAGTTTTTCCTACAGAATTATGGGATAATTTCTATAGGAAAATATTTTAGTATTCTATAGGGTTTTTTTATTGCACTTTCTGTAGGATTTCTACCGTTATGTATAGGAATGATTACTGTAGTATTTTGTAGTTTTGAATTTCGTTCACTACAGTTTTCTGTAGAATGGGTACTATAGAAATCTACAGATTTTTTATTAATTTTTATTTTGGGAATACATAATATAGTTGGCCCATGATTTCTTCGAAATTGATAAGATTATTTTTTCCCTGGATGAATCTGAATTCTGCTGCTGATTCACTAGTCAGAACTTTACAAGTTTTTTTTCTTGGTGGAACTGAAATATAGGGAAAATAATAGTTAAATAAAGTTAAGTAAATAACAAAATCACATAAATCTTATCTTATTTAATATTATTGTTGAAAATGTAATAAATTATACTTATCTTTCTGTCTTTAATCAAATCTGTGAAAACAACAGCACCATTCTCTTCAGTTTCGTGTTAATACTAACATAATAATGTAAGTGGTTATACATTGAATTTTCGAATTCAAAATTCAGCCAATGACCAAACAGATTTCAAGAGAGTCAGTTGGCTGATAATTATAATTTGTTGACAGGTATTCACGGTTGACCTGCTGGCTTCAACAAATGATATAATTTTGAGTACAGAATCTGTTATAGTCATTAAAATCTAACTAGCAGGTCACCAAACAGTCAGACTGTTCAAATAAACTTTGTCTTTACTTTATTGATCTATCTTATTATCTGTTATTTTTGCTGTGAAAATCTACCTTTACTGCCATTTTTGGGAGGGTGGAGGTGGAAAATTTCTTAGAGTGTCAACATGTATCACTATTTCATTCATACTCAACATTAAAATAATATTACTTAAAGACTTTATTTTATTTCTTTTTTCATGTTAAGCTTATTTTAGTTTATCATTTGGTATCACAGTAAATTAAGGAAAACTGCATCCAGGAGTACCATACTTTTATTCACACATGTGCATCTCTAAATTCCATAGTATGAATAAGACATCGTAAAATTTTGAAATCTGTAGTATAGAACATTGTTACTACATTATTATATAGGAAACTATAGTAGGCTATTTGTTAAAATGGTTTAAGTACCGTATAAATATAAATTCTCCACAAAATCTATAGAATAAAATATTTTTTCCATAGTTTTCTACAGAATGTTATAGAAAACTATAGAATTACACGACTGACTTGAGACAGTAAGATACTTCTATAGAAAACTATAGTTTTTGCCAGAAAATCTATAGGAACCAGGGCTGATTTGAGAATACAGGTTAGTTCTATAGCCAACTATAGTTTTTACTACAAAGGCTATAGAAAACTAAAGGATTACTCAACTGGCTCAAGGATACAAATTAGTTGTACAGAAAACTATAGTTTTTACCACCAATTCTATAACAGCACCCATGATCTATAGGTTTATTTTTTTCCCAATAGTTTCTTACAGTATTCTATAGGATTCTATAGGAAATTACACTTAGAAAAAATTCATCTACCGATCCTACACAAACTATAGTAAATCTTTTTGAATCTATAGTCATGTGAAAAAAAATACAGAATGAATTTGTTTTCCTGTAGTATTCTATAGCATTCTTAGATTCCCTCAAACTTCTATAGGAACCTATACTCTTTCTATAGGACTTTTTCATAAGGGTCCCCCGCCGAAATTCCAAAATAAATAGATGACACGTATCAATTAATCACACGTCGAGCAATCAAACTATACGCTTAGTTTTATCACCCTCTATCAGATAGAATCGAGGTTACTTAATTGTCCCAAAGCATCGACCAATGTAAGTTCAACTTAAAGGAGCTAAGTCTTTAACTCAATATCTTCCAAAATCTTCAACATAGAAAATACGAATTATTTGTCAATTTAAATCAAAATTGATGATGTGATCTTACCGGAAAAAGATGGTCTTCTGATATCCAATATTTAAGACAAAATAAATATTTTATCATTGGTACACGAATCGTGTACCATAATGCGTTTCAGCCCCAGTTCTAGCAAGAGACACGAGGAACGAGGCTAAAAACATTGTACCAAATCAAACGGCGCATGAAGACTGGAATAACTAGACGCTAAAAAAATGCCTTCGGTTGACACTTCTGGTTTATTTCGCCGAACATAGCTGATTTGAAATTGGAGTAAAAACGGAAACAATTGAATGCAAATCAGTTTACATACATTTATATCACAGTATTATATGCATTGCGATCCACTTGAGTCAATTTCTAGGTCCCAAATGTTAGCGATTTAGCTCCTTTAAGCCCCGATAAGCGTGCCTTAGGCCTACTTGGCACGGTGCCAGGCCGCGATAAATTTCAAGAAATGTCCCCGTTTACATTACCCGTCTCGGAACCGTGCCAAGCACGCCAAATGTGGAACTCTTCACTGAAAAGTTAATTTCAGTCCCTATGCAAGTTACCCAGATGAAGACAATTATGGCGGTAGATTTTGATACGTTTGGCCCTTTCTCTTTTTTTGTTTTGTTTTGTCTGCTATTGGTGCCAGGCCGCGATAAATTTCAAGAAATGTCCCCGTTTACATTACCCGTCTCGGAACCGTGCCAAGCACGCCAAATGTGGAACTCTTCACTGAAAAGTTAATTTCAGTCCTTATGCAAGTTACCCAGATGGCGGTAGATTTTGATACGTTTTGCCCTTTCTTTTTTTTTTTTTTTTTTTGTTTTGTCTGCTATTGGGAGTTCGAAAAAAATCAAGAAAGAATTGTAAATTTTTAACCGACTTGATGCCTATTGTAAATGAGTTAGCAGTCTTTTCGAGTTATTTAATGATATCATGCTACCAGCAGGGATGGTAACCAGTGGCGGCGAAACCGAAAGCGAATAATCGTGTCGTTTTTAAATAGCTTGTATTACTCACACTCGGCTAATCTCGACAGATTCCGTAAACTACGTCAACTACATCTAGTCTCGGATGTATGACAGTAAGTGGTATGTACCTACGCCCATACATTTGCGATGCGGCTACCGGTTTACTTTAACAGGAAAACTTGACGCTATTACACAAATTGGGAACCTATTCGGCTAGCGACCTATTCGACCGATCGAGCTGCAACCTGTTCGTTGGTAACATATTTACAGTAAAGACAACAGTCTCTATTTATCAACCAATAAAATCCAACGTTATGTCTATCAAATGAAAGTAGAATATATTATTTTTTATCCATTCCTTCAGCTCAGAATAGACGTGTAATTTCGTCATTATCTTACAGCTGGATCGGTCGAATAAGTCGCTAGCCAAATAGGTTGCCAACTTGTGTTTGGAATGGGCGCAGCCATGTTTCATCCGGGACCTTTAAACTAGTTCCAATATGGCGAAATTCATCATACAGCCGAGTATAGATTCCCGAAATCCTACGAGGTTTGCCGAGTGGTATTACTCAATGTTCGCGGGTAAATAAGGTCAAGGTTCATTTGGCGCATGCGCAGTAATCCGTGCTCAGACCGGTTATTTACACTACGAAAATTTAAAGTGTGCCGTTTTTGGTACGGTTCCAAGACCAACTCACTTCAGTGAGCCAGATTAGCACGGTACTCAGTGTTTGACCCGTTTACACTACAAAAAAATTAACGGTGCCGTACCAGGAACGGTACCTGGCACACTTAAAATTTGTAATGTAAAGCAGAAAATTCCCATCATCAAATTGCAGTCAAGGAGATGATCTACACTCCCAAGTTTCAATTCCCACTTAATTATAACTAAAGTATCGTGACCCACAGAATCAACCAATGGAGCTGTTTATCTCTGCTTACTCTAGGCAGAAAATGCTCATTATCAAAATAGTCAAGGTATTGGTGTACAATGCACCTAATAAACGCCTACACCAAGAAGATGGAACATTCTACCTCAATTAGAAGGGGAGTTACCACATGTTCCAAAGTGTCGGCCAATCAAATTGATTATCGGCATTATCGCCCTGCTTACCCAGAGCCGAAAATGCTCATTATCGATCTTAGTCAAGGTATTGATGTACGGTAATGAAACTATACACCAAGATCCACCACTCTCACTTAAATACATGTAGTTCTTAAAGTGCCAATCCCGACAATTTTTGGGGGGAATAGAACTGCTTAATTTTGTGTTAAAATCCATAACCTAAGGCCCACCTAATAACCCGATATTTGTGATACGCTTGTAAATAACTTAAACCTGACAGTCTTCATCTGTAAGAGAACGTTTTATTATACAGTATCTTGATAAAACCAGACTTTTGTCTATAAAAAATGTAGTTGAAATTTACCTTTTGTTATCAATATCAAGTGCAGGTCATAGGTCATTCACTGTATAATAAACCTCTCAAGAAACATTAATCGATTATCAGGTCACCCAATGAAAAAATTGACCCAAAATCTTAAAAGGGTTACGTGTACGGATAAGCAGTGTTGACGTTCACGTCCAAACGACTCAATATTTTGAGCTGATATTTGAGACAAGGTAAATACACCATGCCACTATATTTTGGTCCATAAATTTCATAAATACTCGGACTTTAATTTTTGAGACTCTGTTCTTATCGGGATTGTCCCTTTAAGTTATCGTGTCCCAAAGCATCAACCAATCAAACTGCCTATCTCTGGCTTACCCTAAGCAGAAAATTCTCAACTTGATCAAGCCATTGACCCAATGAACACCTAGACCACGTTTGAACAGTCTACCTCAATTAGAAGGGGGTTATCGTGTTTCAAAGCATCGGCCAATCGCCCTGCTTATCCTAACTTAAGAATTAAGCAGAAAACGCTCATGTCAAAACAAGGTATTGATGTAATGAAACCAAGATTCAAAACTTTCACTTAATTAGTTCAAGTTATCGTGTCCCAAAGCAACCAATCAAACTACTTAATAAAGTACTTATCTATGCTTACCCTGAGCAGAAAATTATGTATAATCTTCGATTTCGAATTCCATCGAGGAATTTACCTATTGAACACCTAGTGACCTACACCACACCATTCTAGCTCAATCGGGAGGGGAGTTATTGTGTACCGTTCCAAAGTTTCGGTCAATCAAATTGCTTATATCGCTCTGCTTACCTGAGCAGAAAATGAGTATCATGATGGAACTTAGTCAACCAATCAAATTAATCTCTCCGCTTACTGAGTCTACGCAGAAAATGCTCATCATCGAAGTCCATATCAAAAAGGCAACAACCCAATAAACGCCTACACCAAATTTGAACATTTTAGCTCAATTAGAATTAGAAAGAGGGTTAATTTGTCCCAAAGAGTGTGACGGGCGGATGGACAGGCGGGGCCCTGCTTTCAGCATTATTCTTGGAAAGGCGAGGGACAAAATGCGTTCACTGATCCATATACTTATAGATACCTATCATCCTATGACGTATGAGTATGGTCAGCACTTGGACTTTAAATATAGCCTATAAAACTCGTGGAGCGGAAACTGGCGTTTCTAAAATGGACAGTGTCACGCACAATTTAAGGTTAATATGGTGGGAATTAAATCAAATTAAAAACTTAAATGAAGAGGAATAACCTAATACATGTAATGTATGTCTGGGTACGTTTTCTAAAAATATATTTATTCTTTTTGGGCAATCCATCCACCCCAACGTCTCGCGAGAGCAGGGGTCTATTCTATTGGTCCTTCTTTTGGGAATGACTCAAATCATAGAACTGTATAGTTCTATGCTAAAAATGAACAATTATTTCAAATGTAAGAAGAATATACAACTTTCAACTGACTTTTTCAAATGAACCCTTCCGCATAACATTGTAAACATCCTTCCTGCAAACTACGAAATAGTTCACTGTAGTTATATTTGTTATATTACTCGATTATCGTTATGTATAGTTATTTTCCTATCCAAATAGTTTTTGGAAACTCTTATTAACGCTTTACAAGATAGTTTTTTGCTCAAACCAATAAATCACGGTACCGAAAATAACCCCAAAAAACACCACTGAAAAATCTTCCACAGATGATGGGTGAAATCTCGATTGTAAAGCAGTTCCTCCGGGAGATGGAGAGTAGGGATTGTGCAAGAGAATAATGTAAAAGGTCGGGTAATGGCGCATGCGTATTGGTATCTAAATAAACGCCATCTTTTGTTGTACAAATGTGATAATCAAGAATGACAACATTCGCTGACCATTTCTGGGTATGCTATGTGGAATAATTGAATTTGCATAAACAAGGGACTTTAATGCATACTTGATAGATCCAGAAATGTTTTTATGTTGTTGATGAAACTACACGTAAAGCAGGAACCTGTGTCGTCTGTAAACGTCAAATTTGATTTTGTCGGCAACCTTTTTTGGATGAAGACAGTGAAGTGTCAGTGCTCTCTTACTTCAAAAGAGAGAGAGAAAAAAATAAAGTGTGAATTATTTTTAGGAATAATTGAGGCTTGAACAGTGTGGTTTTATTTTTAACAATCATTCCATCCCAAATATTGATCTAAGCTTATTTAAAATGTTGCAAGGATGCTGTGTATTTGATTTCAAATCATCGGCGGAAGTGAATGTGTCAGTTGAGTAGTTGACACACCGCCCCTTGCTTGAGGTTGACATTGCATTGACCGTTAATAACAGATTGTCTATTATTCAGCATAGGTCTATTCTAACACCGCTTTACTGCCAAATAGATACTATTCTAACACTTTTTTACTGCCAAATAGATACTTAATTATTGATGTATGTTCATGATTGTTCATAATCATCTTGGTTGGATATGAATAATTTTGGATTTCCAATGTCTGTGTTAGTTACTGTCATGTATAATAAAGACAATCAAAACCTAATTATTTAAAACATACTTGTTCAGCAATAAGTTACCATAGCTTATCTGCATGGATTAGTTCAGCCCTGAATGTACATGTAGGTCTTGTTACACTTGACCTGTAACTTTTAGTAACTGTGCTATTTATAATCCTTGTCGAAAATAAAATTGGCCCCAGTCAATTTTACTGGACAACTTCTTATTTGTACTGTTAAACGGTCATGTGTCAGTCTTTGTGAATACCTGAACAATATTAAGTAATGTTATTTGGTCACCAAAATTTATGTCTTTACAATGTTCAGTAGAAATGGTTCCACTTCTGATGTCTTCTGTCTTGGCTCCAGCCACAGTAGTGGCCCGTCATAAGACTTTCTTTTGAACAAATTATGTAGTCAATTGACTAAAAAATTTCTGGCCAATAACTCCCTTAATTATTTCAAATAAAACTGACCCCAAACTGTACTGTATGTATGTATAGCTTAACATATTATAAAGCAATTCCCACTGAAATAAAGGTGAAACCTTACTGTATAATTTGATTAAACCCAACTGCTATTCAAAATTTCCCTTCAATCTGGTGAAATTTTTGGCGATAACTTTTACCTGTATGGCGATTCTATTTTAATTTTTCTTGCCTTAATTTACAAAGCTGTTATTTCCACACTGCGCATACACGTTACAGACTCGTCAAACATCAATCAATAAGGTGCCAATAATAGAGATATCTTTCGTCTCTTGGTAAATCTTGGATTGGTGTTGATTAGTATTTACAGTAAGACTAAGAGTAGTAATTAACTAATTAAGAGACAAAAGATTTAATTAATTGTCTTCAGGTACGAATGGTTGGGTTTTTGACGGTTTGTATATATTGAAAATGGCAGACACTGCGAATCCGTTCTATTTGTTTTGGATTATTGAATTATGACATATGTTTTATATTTTTCTACCCATGTTGCCTATATCATTGCCAGGTTTGTTGTTACAGTTTATCATTGGGAATATATTCTTTGGGTTGTCGAATGTCAGTTAGAGTTATTAAATTATATGCCATGGGTTGTGGGCGAAAAATTGAACAGCCTTCTTCAATGCCCGATAGAAGAATGTCAGATGTTTTTAGTATGTCACCACCAAAAGATGAGACTGACATGATCAGCTCTAGTCCATCTAATAATATTTTATTACAATCCTTGAATGTTGAAGCGATATCAACTTCTACAATAGTTGTGCAACTCAAAATTTCGCGACAGAGAAAAAATTTGGAAAAGAAAAATCCTAAATAGTAAAAGGCCATTATGGGGAAAATAGATAAAGATGTTGCATTTCTCATTGTAATAGTCAAAAAATAGATAACATGACTAGAATATGCTGGCTTTTTCAGTCATTCATATTGTTCCATCCCGATTCGAGATATTAACTTTTGAATTTGAGGCCTTGCCTCAATCATGATTGTTAAAGTCTAGCCTCGATTATCCATTTCTGTTTAAGAAATTCATTAAAAACAAACACCCTTTGCATTCAAAAAATAGGATTCTGCAAAGCAGAGTATTGTAAATTGTTTTACCGTGATTGTATTGTATGTACTGAAAAAATCTAATAGGTTATTGTTCTCCTTTTTGGGGCGGAAAGAAATATATGGCTAATAAATTGAAATTAAAAATGGCAGAAAAAAAATTAAATTAAACCCAGAGTGAGCACTGGATAAGATTATGATTATAGTGTTCCACTCTTCACTATTTGTAAGATAATTACCAGGCACTTTTTTCCATGCAAACTGATATGTGTTGAAAATTTTGCAAATGAAGCTAATTTTACTTGCCCAAAGCCGCCAATAGTGTATCGATTGCAGTCGTAGTTTAAGAATTATCACGGCTAAAAATTGCAGCTAATTGTTTAGTGTTCATAGAGACTAACACACGACTGTTTGGCAGACAAGGATTCAGTAGGACGGTTCTTGAACGTACTCGGCGAGTGTAAATGAAACCTATGTTCCGAGCTGATATTTAAACATAATAAAATTGGATAATATACTGTATGTATTTACAGAATGTCATGTTTTCAACAACCTTTTATAATTATATGCATATGGCCATCAACTGTAGATATCTGAAACAGTTTTTGATAAAAAAAATATAGCTGCATTTGCCAAATTATTAGCTTTTGGTCTTAGTCTTAGATCTTATTTAAGTCATACTTAAAATACCCTCTTCCCCCAAACTTCTCCCCAGAAAAAAGGAAATACCGGTAGCACACTGTTCTGACAGTCCATACTTTTTGGCCAAGTGTATTGTCACAAGAACCCTAATTTAGATAAATAAATGAAGAATAGGGATATTGAAAGTTGAATACGGTAGATGAAATGATGAGGATAATATCGTAAATCATGATAATCCTAAGAGGTGAAAGGTTTGCTTGAGCGCGCTGTATCATAAAGACTGTCATTGAGTCAAGTGGCCTGGTTTAGAATCCCCAGTTGTATATATGACAAAGTGTAGGGTCTCCTGTCCAACCTTGTGGGTTTTGTAGCAGGTCCTCTGGTTTTCTCCCACTGCTACAGACTCCTACGCGCAAACGAATTATTAAAATAAAATTAAACCATATGTTAGTCCTTAAATCACCTAGTTTATTTTGAGTGGACGTTAAACCCCATTTCTCTATCTCTCTCCCTATAAAAGGGCGTTTCTATGGTAATGATAAGCATAGAACTTTGATAAATGGCCAACACAAGCTGAACCTGATATTTTACCCTTTAATATATCTGATTTCAGGGGGAGAAGAACAATGGATTTTATGTTTTATATCATAATTTGAAAAATGGCCAAACATCCAGTAAAGAGTTAATGGAATTTCTGAGAGATGGGTAAGCATTTTTTTTTTCTCCTGACCAATTCGATCAGCTTGATTGTCTTGTTCCATTGTCCATGTAATTGATAAAATATTTTTATTTATTTTGCACTGTCTTTTGTATTTGTAATGCTCCTCAGTAGACTATTTCTTGATACATGTGTAGGTCGTAGGAATTTGAGGATGGCTGTGGAGATATTAATATTATAATGAATCTTTTGTCACAGGTGTCAAGTTGAAGAACAGTATGCCAAATTACTGGCAAAGCTGGCTAAGTCAACCTCAAACTGTGCTCAAGTTGGGTATGTATTTTGTTTATAAAAAATTAACATTAAAATGGATAGTTAAGACTTCATTTTTTTATCGACAATAGTATTTGTCAATGAAGAATAACTTGTCAAAACTGCAAACACTGATAATTTTGCTCAGAATAACATAATTTGACTGAAATTTTCAACATATTCAATTTTCATTAGGTATTTATTTTTGAATAATTATAGCAATATTAATATTATTAAGGCTTTCCTGTAATAGGTTAAAAAGGGAGATAATGCTGAATAGGTTACAGTAATTATTTAAGCCTCGCTTTTACAAATATTTATAGTTTCAATTCATGCTCACATTTATTGAATTCAGATAACTGTGGCTTATTTTGTAAAGTATGTTATGTTTATTTGAAAATATTTCAGAACTTTTGCTCCATTCTGGAATGTATTGAAATCTTTGGTGGAGAAATTAGCCAGTCTTCACATGCAGTTAGTTCATACTTGGTCTGACCTGATCAAAGATGTCATCCGTTATAATGAAGACCAACATAAAAGACAGAAAACTGTATGTTATTTCTTTTCTATATTGACCCCACACATTTTTTGGGAATGGTAAATTCTTGTAAGAAAATAGTAATGTTGCATACATGGAATTAAAACTATGTCATTCAAAGAGAATTCTGCTAACATTATCAAGTTAAAATGTGAGGCAAATAAACAGAAATAGAAATAATATCATGAAACCTTACATTACAACAATAAGATCAAAGTTTCGATGAAGAGATTTTATTGTAAAAAGAATATTGTATTAGGATTAGATTATTAGATAGCTAGATGTAAGATGTGATTCGTCTATGAATGTATCTTATTATTTGATTACAGATGAAGGAAAGTGAAGCAAGCACATCAGAAACAGTTCAAGCCATACAACAAACAACAGTTGCTGTTCACAAGGTCTGTTTATAAGGGATATTATTAATTTTTTCAGTTATAATTATCAGTAGTATTTGTTTCTGCAAAGTATTAAGATATGGATAGTGTGCTTTGACAATATCATGTTTTTTTATTTAATGATATTTAAATGATGATTTTGTATTTCAGTGATAATATTTGATATACATTTTTTTAAATATAATAAGGCAACTTATAAACAAAGCAGTTCCAGGGTGTGATGTACAATGCATGTCCTTCAAAAAATATTACTATTGGCTTTTAAACCTAGCTGATTTGGGAAAAACTTTAAATACTAATTTGTATATAAGCAGTTAATTTGGATTTTGATTTTTCAATGTGTTGAATTGTTTTGAAAGATACATTTGATTTTAACATGTTAAGAACTAACATATTTCAGGCCAAAGAAATCTACCACACACGTTGCCTTGAATTAGAACGATTAAAAAGAGACAATGCTTCGCAAAAAGATCTAGAAAAGGTAAGTTCTGTGATTGATATTTTTTAATAATTCATTTGCATTAACTTTTAAAAAATTGGATTTAATAATATTTGAAATGGTTGAATAATGAAAATATACATGATTGAAAAGAATGGCTTATTATGTTTGTAGGCAGAAGCAAAGAAAAGGAAAACCTGTAAGTTCAGCATTAATTTTTCCTCATAAATAGTTCAGTGTTTATGATCGATAATGCCAAAAATGGCATTTAATTTTGGGGGGAATAAGGCTGTATCAGATCAACGCATGTGCTCAGCTAACATTAGTATCATAACTTGCGACAAATAAACACCAAATCTTTAAACAGTATATTTGAAATTAGCATTTATTTTGTTTGATATGTTTTTTCAGGGCCATAATTACATGGTATTAGTTGTGTAAACTTAGATCAAAACAAAGGCAGTAACAGATATACAGAGAAATTCTGTTCTACACTCTGTGCAAAATTCCTTTAAATTTAAGACACCTTATACTTTCCTAACTCGTAAAATCTAAAAAAAATTTCCTTCAAATCGACTTTTTTAATATTATATTTTTTAAAGGTGATGAATATAAAAGCTTAGTAGAAAAATATGGACACATTCGAGAAGATTATGAAAAGAAAATGACTGGATCGTGCCATGTATGTTTTTTCAGTGAATTTATTATTAAATCATTCTTTACATATTATAGACCTAGTAAGCCTAAAAATTTACCATACATTTTAAGGAATTAAAGAACACAGAACAGTTACTGCTAAATTAAGTAATTCCTAACACTCCTTTGATTTTTACCATCTATCGGTTTTATTTCATGCCATACAGATTGTTTTCTATTACTCATTTCAGCATTTTCAAGAAGCAGAAGAAGAGCATATATGTCAAATGAAAGATTTTATTGATACTTATACCAAATCATGGGAAAACCAGCATGTTTTATTGGGACAGGTATAATCTTTTAATCACTTGTGTAAATAAGGAATAGAATATCTTTAATCTGTATATCATTTCTAAATGATTTATAGCTAACTACTAGTATATTAGATATAAAATCAATAAAGTCAATGTCTAAATTGTCAATCTGAAAATTAGTACATGATTTGATTCTCTGATAGACTAGAAATTTAAGTGATTACTCACTAGATAACAGTGATTTATTTAGTGGCTTGAAGGGTTTTTGCCTGGTTGAATTTATAATCTACTTATATTCACTGGAATTGTACTACAGAAACATCAATATTGTGGTTTTCATGACACAAAGAAACTTTGTATATAAACATTTTTATAGACTCACGTTGATATATTATTTCTTTTTTCGACTATTCAGATAGTTTGTTTTTAGAGTTATTGCCCTTGATTTCTTTCACAGTATTCATGATCTTGAGACAAAGATACTTGTTTGTATTCAACAATTACTGATAATTACTTTTAGAGTTATTATCCTTGATCATTTTGTACAAGCTTGTATATATTCTAGATGCTATAATTATCATTTGATTGACAATGTTTATGTTCTTGATGAATCTTGTATATTTACAATGATTTCCGATAAAGACTTTTATAGTTCATGCCCTTACAGACCCTCTCAGGGAAGTTTATCATCAGATAGATTTGAAATTTATACACATGGTTCATGAGGTGGAAAAGTGTATTTGATTTCTTATAACTTGAAAAACTTGCAAGTTATTATCTGATTACCCATACATGTTTAGTTATTGGTGAAAGGAAGAACAAGAAGCATCTCGCCTATCAAATTTTACCTACAAAAGAAAATAATTGTGACAACCTTTATGGACAACTAGGAAGACTACTGCCAAGGGCATATGTTTCATTGCCTGGCTATAATTTTCTGTATGCATTGGTGTGTGTGAAATAGCTTTATTTAATGTCTGCTTCCATCAAAGTGATTGATATCTCAGAAAAAAGATTGAAGATTTATAGACTTTTATATTTTTATTTTGACAGGTTCACACAGAATTTAAACGAACTTGTGATGATTTAACTATTCAGAAATTATTTGCAAATTTTATTGAACATAAACAAACTGGTACAGAAAAACCAGGCAAGTAAATAAATTCTAAATTTAAAGGACACTCAAATTGAAATTTGGTTGATTATTGTTGTCACTCCTGTCTTTTGGCCAGTGCATCATCCACAGTTTTCTTAGTAAACATTTATGATGAATGAGTTAATTATGGAAGAATATTATCAAAATAAATTAAATATGGCAAATGTCTAGCAGATAGTTCCGATATACTAATTGTGATTCAGGTACATGATAGTAATTGTGATTCAGGTACAGCGATACGTTTCGTATCGTAAATCCTAACCATGTCACCATTGACTAAGAAAAAAACAGGCTAAATGAATAATTGGTATTTTTATAAAATCTTTCAAACCAGGAAATTGCAATTATTCAGGGCATGAAATGTTCACTTGTTTACTTATAAGCGATTTAATATCTTACTAATTATTTACAAATTTTAATGTGAGGTGTTATAAAGTCAATGTTGAAAGTAATATTTTGCTCCTAAAAACTGCTATTTTCATTAAATAGTAATAAAGTAAAAATCTTAAGATAATTTGTGAATTAATCAATGATTTATAAGGTTATATTTTAGTTATATTGGTTCCAACAAAAACTTGTTGATTCCTATAAATTGCTGTTTTCATTAATAGGCTGTAATGTTTAAATATCTTGCAGTCCCAATACCACCAAGGAAATGAAGATGAAAATCAATATAACAAATTACTTGCCATGAGAAATACAATTTCATCAATTCAAATTAAGATGAAGAGCTTGTGAGATAGTGTGGTTAATTTCTTAATACCTCATCACTAATGTTTTAGGTTTTAGCCTTGAAGGCTAACTTTTTTTATCTAGAAACACATTTTATTATAACAGTAATAACACAATATTATCTGAAGTAAAAAAGAATCAATATTAAGCAATGTTTTTAAGTGGTATTTAGTAATTTCTGCAATGATTCCCTTGTCAGTACTCAATAGTCAAAAAGAAAAGTGTAATGTTTCATTTGTTCCGTCTGTCTGGGTAGCCTTAGTAAGAATGAAATATATAAATAAATGACAGTAAAAAAGAACTAGGTATAAGTAAGTATATAAATGAAATATATATACCAAGTTCTTATTGACTTTATCAGTATATTGCTGGTTAACAAGAAATCATTATGTGATATATGTAATCCTTTTCAAATTTAGTGATTGACTTTCATAGGGATGTTGTGATTATTTTTGTGTACCATTGAATAGTTTTTTTACTTGCAATCTTCATAAATTTACTTGCAGTCTTCATAAATTGTCTGTTAATATGAAAACCAGACTTCAAATTTATTAATTTATTTGTATACAATGTGTTTATTTTATGTTAGGACCAATTTTATTTGTGGAGCCAGATTTATCAAGTATAAATACATTACGACCTATGTCTCCTGAACCAAATGAAAAGAAAGACAGTTTAACAGATAAACAAAGACAAGGTAGAGTTTTTTGTATATTTTGATATTCTTTTGTGTGATCTATTGTAATGTTTGACTTGCTTATGGATTAGAAAAGGCACTAATCTTTTGAGGTATAACATTATACAATTCTTAATGCATTTTCATAGTGTAAATTGAACAAATTAATCCAATGAATTCTAATTTGATGGGGCTTCTGGTTAACTTTTTTTAAATGTTGCAGTAAATTATTTACCATTTGATTAATCCAGGACTTCCACTTCAAAGTTTTGACCGTCAGTCATTTTCAATATTGCATGGATATTTAAATTCAATTAGAGAATGACGAACAGTAGATCTATTCGTGTCATTCAATATGAATCTATCATAAAAATGAACTTTTATTGTTGTACCATCCTACATCCTTATTGACAACTATTCAATAACACCAATCATGGCTTTCTTTACATGTGCACTTATCTGTACAGGTTGTTCAATTTTATAGTTACAAGTATGTTGTAAAGATTGACGGTGGCCGTGTTTGAAAATCAGGTTTTGAGAAATACTTGGCTAGTCTATATCAAGACTCATATATGGAGGAGTTGGAATGGAACCCATGGATTAACTGCTATGCTTTTTTTTATTAGCACATTTTTGGTAATAAGCAAAACTTTAAGCACTTATATCATGGGATAACATCATTACGTTTATTTTAATTTCACAAACTTCAAAATTGGGAATTGTGATATGAGAATTTTCCTTTGTCTGGAGATGAATTCAGTTCTCAAATTCTCAAAAAAATTGAACGGAAGGGAAGATATCTCTGTGTCAATTCCTTTTTATCAAATCCATACAATATCTCTCTGAGCATCCATTCCTTTTTACCTGAGCACATTCTGATGTTCCTTTACAGAGGCAGCCTTGTTTACTGGTAAAGTATTTTTATTATATGATGTGGGACCTTGTCACTAATTCTGTTGGATCTTTTCAGTTTCATTGCACATTAAGTTTCAGTTTGTTCAGTTCATATGCATCTAATGTTGTTGCGTCATGATGTAGTTTATGGAAATTTTATCTGTTCATTGTGATGAAATTGGTAATTAGACATTTGTTCTCTTGACTACCCTTGATAAACATATTGACATCTGATAATTGTTTAATAAAATTGTCAGCAAACAAAGTCAGTTTCTAGAGTGGCAATGTTTTCTTAATTGGAAATAAATTTTAAAAATTCAATTACAACTGAATTCTTTGGAAATAAATTTTGAAAATTCAATTACAACTGAATTCTTGAGTCATGAGATGCATGTGGATTCCCAAAGGAAAATAAAAGAAGAAAATCGTAGGCTAGTTGTTTCAGATGTGAACTATTGTTTGCTAGCAGATTAATTTTGTTTATTAAAGATAACCAGGTTTACATGTAAATGATATTTGCCAAAATAAAGAGAGGAAAAGATACAAAATCTGATAGACACCCCCTCCCCCACCCCATAATGTGACTTCCTCATTGTTATCCCTGTTGTTTTAAAATAACTGTATAATGATGTAATTATATACATTTCATATAATAAATAGTAGTCGAGGTTATAGTCTATTCTGTATATATTCCTTGGGGCAGCTTTATATCTCATTTATACTGCAACCTAACAATATTCATTAAATTTTGTATCATTTCATGTATTCATCATTGATATTAATATCTCACTTTATCTGTTATGCAGTTGGGGATCTTTTCAGCTATGTAGCAGATACCAAATAACAATAATAATAATATGTAGTTGAATCATTATCTTTATATTCTATGACTAGATGCCTCTCGCATGTAAGAATTTATCATGTCAAATGCACTGCACAGGTGAGAGGTTCAATTCTTGCGCCTCTGTTTTCCAGACTCGAGTGGTAGTCCGAGCCCAGTGATGTCGGATCAACCCGGCCCACTAAGTCGAAGTGTCAAACTACGAGTATCTCGGACATGTAAATAATCCTCATCATCTTGCTATATATATATATATATCTTGTTGGAAATATGGGCTTGTTGCACTTTTTCTTGTTTATGCATGTTTTTCTGGAATAATAAAACAATTTTGATCAGTAAATTTTTAAGTAACGTTCTCCATAAAGATAAACATCAATTTACGATTATTGATTTATTATTCAGTTAGTCATTTTCAACTTGGCACCCCCCCCCCCTTCAAAAAAATGATTTCAATATTTCTGAACATTGTTTGTTATTACAGATCAATTTTGTTTTAGAATATCATCCTATAACAGTACATGTATATGTAGTTTAGAGCTCTTTTATTACATATGCCACATACCTATTTTAGAATGTTGCACCAGGTTGCATCAATGTTGTTTTATTCATTTAATGTTATTTTGTTAATCACTATGGTTATTAATCATATACATTTCCATGTCATAGATTCAGTATAACAAAACATAAAGCTTTGAATAAAAAATATACCATCTTGTAGAAAAATATGATAATACTATTTTGCGGTAACATGATTACAAATATTGAATATGCTACTATTCTTTATAGTACTCAATATATAAAGACTGCTTCAATTGCAAACAAGCGTGTTTGACATAGAAAATAATCTTGATTCAGTATCTATTATTGTTGAATTCAATTTCAAAGTCTACTGCATTCATACTAAAACATAAGAAAAATTATATAACCTTTGATTTCCACTGAATAAGGCAACATTGGCAGATTCTGTACATATTCATTTTAAATTAATCTCATTTTTTTTGCACATTTCGTATGTTTTCTTTTATTTACTAACAACTTCTATTTTTTCAGACCATTTTTTTTTTCAGAATCTCAACCTTTCTTTGGCTGCTTTGCTTTTGTAGTTCATGTACATGTACATGTATTTTGAAAAAGTCAAAACTTTCTAAAACATATAGTAACCAATTAGTAAACCTTAGGCAGAAATACTCTATTGAATTTATAGACATCATATTTTCTGAAACTTTATTGACTTTGAACTGTTCCCAAATTGTCTATTTTATCTTTTATTACCAACAGAAAGCCCTTCAGTTGTTAAATTTTAAAAACTGTAAACCAATATTCATTAATTTTTCTGCCATTCTTTATCTTAATATGTCCAAATAGAAAATAATTATTCTTGCCGATTGTAATAAAATTAAATCAAATTAAAATTAGCAATTAACTTTGTGTCATTTCGATTGTTTTTGTTACTCTGTAAGTAAAAAGATGGACATGATGACATGATACACTGTTTGCATTCGATTGATTTCTTGAATATTGTATGATGTTAAGAATTATTTTGTAGTTATAGTTAGGGATACTCTGTGCTTTCTATCTTAGAGTTGTATTCTTTGTAGGCTTGTAGAATTTAAATTAATTGTTTGTGGTGGTGTGAATACTTATTACATGGTGTGTAGACTTAGTAGAGTGTTCTAATGGCTATTCTATATCTAAAGTGTGTAAAGCAATGTGCACACTTACTACAATTAATACATATTTAATAGTAAATATTTGGTTGTGGAATTTTATATCTGTATACTCCTTTCATTCAAAATAAACAAAAGAATCTCAAGTAATCCTTTAATATCGATAAATAAATTTTCAATTATTTACTAACTCTTCGAGCTAAAAAACAATTTCTCGGCAGCAAATAGCAAAAGCTTAGTGATTTTGTGCATTTTCTATGTTTTTGATTATATTGTTGATAATAAATTTTATGAACATTTCTGAAAATTTTGGATAAAGCCTAAAATTAGTAATCCTTATGGAGATTCAAAATGTCTTATATAAGCCTATATACCCATAAAAATCAATTAAAGTATTAAAATAAAAAAAATATATTGATTGATTTAAATCTTAAAATAGATAATCCTCATTAATTAAATTGGCAAAGCAGATTTTGACCATTTGCATGGTATATTATATACATATTTATTTATATGGATGCTGCCATTACTAACCTTGTTTTTATTGTCCTATTAAATTTGAAAAGGTATATAGATGTATTGCTAAATTTTTTAGTGTGTATCATTCATTTTTCATTAAAAGGGTTTTTAAAGAAAAATCGCAAAGAAAAAACAAAGAAAAAGAAGAAAAAAGAAAAAGATGATAAGGACAATGAATCTATGTAGGTGTTTCAAATATGTGAAACTGTTAAAAAAGATCTTTTATTTATATTTATATCATATTTATCCTATTATTAACACTACTTTATATGACACATATACATGATATTAAGCTCTTGGTTGACTACCAAATAAACATCTCCTTTAAGGCCCATTAAGTCAAAATCGAGTATACAGTTTCATAGACTTTTAACCCCTGCATGAAGAAAGATAGTCAAAATCTTAGCTGAAATAATAAATTGTTGATTTATGTAAATTACAATGGAATGTTCTTGAGTAACACAAATCTTGTTTTCATTTGAAAATCTAACCTGTGTTTGATATGCCCACATTTTTTTTCCAGAGATAATGACCACCCTGACAATGTAAGTTTTTTTTGGTATTTTTATGGTATTACACTGTACGCCTTTGTATGACTAGATAAATGTGAAATTGAAATAATACAGAGAAATAATATGGTATTAAACTTTGCTAGTCAATTGCAAAAGTGTCCATGATAATCTTGCACTGGGCCGCTGCCATCTTATCCAGAGTATACCTTGTTTAAATCCCAACATGGGCTGAGAAGAACTGTCAGGATTTGTAAGCCTGGTCCTCATTTGTCAGGGGATGGGGAAGAGTTATTGCAGAGCTTACAATAAAAGTATGTGCCTAGTTGCTAGGATAGTAAGAAACCCACAGGTCACCCATGTATACCTTAGCATGCATATAAAAGAAGCCATGTCAAGTTGAATTTGAAGTAGTATAGACAGAAACGCTGATGCCCAACTAATATTCTCATCCTTACAATGTGATTTAATGTTCTTTTTTTTGTACTGGCTGGGTGAAAGAGAGTAAAAGAAGAGTTATAAAATACCATATTTTTATCTCAATGTAACAATGTAACTGAGGTGACTTTAAAAGCCATTCCATTCCATTAGATATTACTTGTAAAATATGACACCTAATAACTTTTTTATGTTTGTAGCCTACACCACAAGTAGATGAAGAAGGGTATAATATCAGACCAGAAGGAACAATTGATCGTATCCTTTTAACTGTTTTATATTCTCTCGAGGAATAGTAGTCAACAGTCCTGTCTAATACATATACTGGTATATTGTATATACCGGTAATTGATTTATAAAATTGGCCTTAAGTGTTGTTTAAATAATTTTTTTAGACATTTATTAACATACCATAATCATCTCTTGATTTTGATGCCAAGATATTCAACAGATTTAAACATGATTGGCGGTTTATGATTCAATTAAAAAATGAATAGTCAAGGATTTGTTAACTATTGTAAAATGACAATCGAAACAACGCTATTCTCCAAACAGCCCTAACATCTCTCAGAAAGCAGTAACTTGACTGACATTGCCTTTTCATTTAACCATTAGGTTAGAACTGTCAGCTCTTTATTATTTAAATCATACATAATGCATCTTTAACTAGTGTAGATAACGGAGATAAAAATAGTTGGTACTCCAGTGATAGTGATACAGATTCAGGTATGTATATGTTGATCTAATATTAATAATGCTTTGAGAAAAAGTCCCTGGTTTCATAGGAAACCAAAATTAAAAGTGTCTTTTACATTGAATGTCGAAATGTGACAATTTATCCTATTTAAATGTTAGAACGTCAAAATGTATATTATTTCATTTGTCATGAATCTGAATGTGAAAATGTCTCATATTTATCATACATCTAAATGTGACAATATACATATATCGTATTTAAACATCCTATTTATCATGTATCAATATTTGATAATGTATCATATGGATAATGCATTAAATCTATCTTAATTTAAGGGTTGTTTAACTCATTTACATGATTTCATTCTTCGTGAGTGGATTTGTAATCATGACAGTCACTTTACACTATAACTTTGGCTAGAATATCTGAGCACCTACATGTAGGCATTGAATTTCGAGACTACAAGCCAACCCCACACAAAATCTGAAAATTGTATTAACTGAAAAATGTAATAAAATGTCTTTAACACATGTTTGATCAGTTTTTATTACGCCCACATTGAAATGTGAATACGAATGATAATGTGAAAGGAATCCAAAACCATTTAAAGTTCCAATATCGTATTTTCTAAGAAAGTCAAAACATAATTATTTCTATGTCTTTTGCTCAACAGGCTGATTGAGGAAATAGTTACTCAATTACCTCCCTTGTTTTCCCATTCCTCTCCATGGACGGCCATCTTCAAACGTTTGAATTTGAAGTTGAAAATGATATTTTTGCCAATTTCTCAACTGGCAATAGTGAATTATAGGATTAATAGGATTATTCTTTAACAAGGTAGGACTGTTCATAGGTTCAATCTATTTTAGGGCTTTATTTTAATACATTTCAAAAATATAACTTAAAAAATGCTATTGGAACTTTAAATAACATAAACATATAGACAGGATCAAAGTCATAATATACTTGATACAGTGACACCAGATACTTTAAAAGATGTTTTTGTGATACCTTTGACTTTGTTTTTATCCACATTGAAATGTGGTCGTATATTGTCGTCGCCCCCGTCCGTGGACGCTCTAGAGGCCAAAGTTAATACCCGATTGACTTTAAATTTATACACAGTGTTTAAGGTCATGAGACGAAGAATCCTATTGTTTTTCAGCGATTTCCGATAATAACTACCAGAGTTATGGCACTTGATCACTTCAAAAAATCATGTAGACGCTCTAGAGGCCAAAGTTAATATCCGATTGACTTTAAATTTGAACACAGTTTTTAAGGTCATGAGACGAAGAAACCTATTGATTTTCAGCGATTTCTGATAATTAGTGCAAGAGTTGTAGTCCTTGCTCACTTCAAAAAATCTTGTGGATGCTCTAGAGGCCAAACTTAATATGCGATTGACTTCAGAAGTTCAGATTGATACACAGACTTAAGGTGTTGAAACGAACAAATATTTTGATTTTCAATGAATTTTGATAACTGAACAGCTAAAACCTATCTTATTAATTTATTAGATGGGGATGAATCAAAGAAAAAGATAAAAGTAGAGATTCGACCATTAAGTCCTAATGGTGCTACACCTATTATTGGTACTGTGGAAGATATCAAGGCTTCTGTAGAAGGTTTAAGATTATCACCTACAGCTATTGTAAGTAAACATATTTACCCAAATATATATTATACATAGATAAGTATGTATTGTCTTTTGGAAGCAGCACCTTACAGTTGTTCAAGGTACATGTATATGCAGATTGCTATTTATTTCAAGAATCTTATTTAAACAGGCATCATCCAATAGGTAAATCTGCCTCTTGCAGGTTTTTCTTTGAGCCTGAAATGTTTATGAATTATTAATTAACTTATAAAGATCATAATCAACTCACGGTGCCATCAGATGACTGTGATAAAAGTAAATTTAAATACATGCAGTTACCATAAAAATGGTTAATCAAGACTTTATTATTATCGTAACAACTGTAGCAATGACAGTCGAGGCTAGAATATAATTCTATTGTTGATATATAGGCTCAGAGGGATGTAATTCGACTGCAGCATATTCTCTTTTCATTATCTATGGTTTAACTATTAGAGCCAAAACTGTCAGCTCTTTACATAATCTTACCTAATGCTGACTTTATATAAGCTTTTACTTTTAGAAAGACTTAAAGTCACTAAATTTCATTGAACTTGATAGACTTGGAATTTATACATAGGCTGATAATTACTTTAGATTTATGCAGTGTTTCTGTATATAAGACAAGATGAACATACCTGTTAATTTTCAACCTGATCACTTGAACAGCTAATGTTAACATCTGATTATCATACATATTTTGTTTATAATAGTTCTAGGTAGAACGAGAAGCTTTTTAATGACAAGAGTAGTTGATTTCCTTTAAACTCGTTTTGTCAGATTTATTGGAAATTATTAGAGCTAGAATGTACGATTTAGCTGTCGATGGGCCTGGCAACCTCTCATCTGGGGTGATTGTCATTTTGATGAGTGCCAATAAAACATAAGAATTATTGTTTTGAAATAAAAGAAAACAATTGTGACTTAGAATATGCAACTTGACAGAAGTAATGATAAAATGATTGTGACCAGAGAACAATGTTATCAGTGATGTACATGTACAATAGAACAACGTTATTATATAGCGATGTAAAATAATAGTATTTTAAATATTAGTATCATACCAAGCATTGTTTTGTTACAGAGACGAAGAAGTCAAACCCCGATAGATAAGAAAATGAAGAGATCACAATCTGAATCTGATACTTTAGAGTAAGTTTGATTATCTGTTCTACCTATTCTAATATTGGCTTTAGTAATTCACAATTTTTTGATCCATCACTTAAAAAAAATAACAAACTAATAATAAAACCCTAGTTTGACTAATTTTAACACTTTATCTAAATATTTTTTTTTGTGCTCATGTATCGTCACTGTTTTATTTTTTATAACAACTTAATTGCTATAGAAGTGTTGAAAAAAAATGCAGTGATCAATTTCACATTTATTAAATATTATTTGCTTTATCTATGTATAGTTTTAAGGCTAAATACTTGTGGGTATTATTTGATATATTTTACAAAATAGATTTTATAGAATTCAATTTAAAAATACATATAATAGAATACAATATTATTATAATCAGTACTTATTTAATTATGTATGTTAATTATAGATCCCACATCCTATAGTTTTTCAAACCCAATCTTCCTGTTTTCTCTCACTGGCTTGTTGTTTTATCTATACTTCACCCATGTATCTTATAATTTATAAATATTAAGGCTGTATAATACAAAGAATTTATTTTACAATCTAAAAATATCGGTGAAAAATTAAGTTCACAGGTAATTGGACAATTTAGAAAAAATATAAGTTCTTAAACTTTTAAATATTTTATTACATCGATTCAAAACTGAAAATGGTTCCATTTGTTTTTTTCTCAAATGAAAAGCAACCTGCTTTCTTTTATTCCCAACCCCTCAGCTTTTATGAAACTGGATATGCTATATTTCTCCCCGGTTTGTAAATTATTTTTGGTTGGTACTGGTAATATAGATTAGATTGTTATTATATTGGTTGTATGTAACGGTAAGAAAATACAGATTCCTCTAGTAGACGTAATGTCATTGCATTAAGTAGGATTCCCCACTGTAAATAAAAAATCTCTTAAATATATTGATAATCATTGCTCTGTATTCGTATAAGCTTTTATGAATACAGTGTTGTTACTCTGTTAGTAACTGAAACACCAGATGGGCAAAGTAAACAGTTGTAATTTAAACGGACAATAGGAACCCAATATTTTTTTATGATTCTTAATGAATTAGAACAAAGTGCTTATCGTTGTTTGAAACTAAACATTAAATGTAGAAACTCCTGCTGATACCCAAGTTGTTTGTAGTGTTACCAGCAAGTAGATTAGATGTTGCTGTTATCAGAATTAACAGTCTCATTATTACTTAGGAATTTTGTTGAAGGGTTGCAGTGAAAATTGAAATAAACTTTAGTAATTGTTTTCTATAAATAGTGTGTTATTTGATAAAGTTCAAATATGTCACTCAAAGAATAGATGCATTGAAAATTTAGATATTTTAATACATTGTTATTTGATAATAATAATAAGTTGTCATTTAAGTTCAACTTAGAAATGATTTCTGGCCATGTGGGATACCCTACATAACGCTTATTACTGTCATCCCTCCTTGCTGTAGCTTTCCTTATTAACTCTTTGTTTCTGGTGTTAAAGACCCAGGTGTCCATTGTGTTCATTGTTAATCATTGTTAGTTAGTACTGTAGTAGATATTCAAAATATGATTTAATAATATATAAATCTCAAACATTTGATTTTAGATACAATACAAAAATTGAATTTATACTAAAACAAAAATACATTTCTAATGCCCTAATTGTTTTTACATTTTATATATTGTCTTAAATAAAAAGAAAGAACGTAGCAGTATTTGATTGTATATTGTGTGAAACTTAAGCTAATTGATACTTGTATGTGTATGTAGAAAACAAATGAAGTTTAATATATATTTTAACTTTAAAAACGGAAATAAATTTGTATAACATCTTGATCTGGATGATAGAAATTTATTTCTGTTTCAACAATTCAATATATCGAATAAATCTACATTTAGAAAGTTTTATAAATTGTTAACAGACTATTGTTATTGAGATACATGTATACCTAGATAAAAAATCTTCATTTGTTTTCCTAACTATTAATAATTAATATATTGTCGATGTATAATAATATAGATTTTTATTGGTGTTTCAGTTGTACGAAGCCTAGTCAAGATCTTTTAAATTTAGATTTTTTTGCCTCATCCAGTGCTTCCACACCAACTGGCAGCGGTTACAACTTACCATCACCTCTCTCCCCACTCACAGACTCGAATTTTATCAGCCCCACACAGAGTAGTATAACATCACCCACCTTATCATCAACCAGTAAGTAATAGTTTTTATTTGCCCACAGTTAATATTGACTGGCCACATGTTCTTTACAAATATTTCGTAGCTGGAATCTAGGTTTCAGAATATCCTGGTGTTCAGAGTCAAAGATTTTGATATAGTTTTTAAAACAGTATGAATTGGATTGTTCATTGAAGTGTATAACTAAAAGCCTATTGTTAGAGTTATCTTTCCAATCACATTTTACAGCTTGGGAACGTGATACTTGACAAAATTTTCAATGGAATTTTTATACGCCTACAGTTTCCCTCTTATCGGTAGTCTCAATATCCTTTACATTATTCTCATGAATTTTAGTATTTTAAAACATTGATTATGTAAATATGAAAATGTTTTAATATATAATTTATAGATTTTAGTAACATGTTTAATCAAAGTATTAGTGAAATGAACAACAGTGGCCCCCCACCTATACCTGGAAGAATAACACCTGGTTCTTCTAGTCAAGTTACTTCACCTATAACTAATAACAGTTTTAATACAAGTTTTCCTACAGTAATCGCTAGACCACCATCTAGAACAAAAAGTCTTTTACCAGTAAGTCAGTTTGTATTGAACGAAAAAAATCAAAGTAATGAAAGTAACTAATAGTAAGTGAATTGATAGGTGAAATAGTATTGCACAGTTGACTATATAAAATAATGATAAGCTGTTAAACTCTGATTTTCCTTTCCATTGCCTTTCTAACTGTTGCTAAATGTTGTCTAAAATTAAATCATGGAGTCGACTCGAAAGGGAGGTAATAAAATTTGTTGTTTATACAAGTAATATATGCATAGTGACCATTATTGCTGTCAGAATTACATGTACCTGCGAGATTACATTAATTTGAATCAGGATGTTTTTACATGGACAATAAGGTTCATGTCTCATAATGAGCATATATTATATATAATATGTCTTTCGTTTTTGTTTTCAGAATTCAAAACCAATGTTAAGTTCCCCGCTACCAGCACCTATGTCTCGGTCAGATAGTAGTGGTAGTGTAACATTTAATACTACCTCCACACCTGTTGGTTCATCAAGGGGCCCCAGTCCTTTAACACTAGGAATGTCTGATACTATTCCTATAGCTATAGCATTAACAGAAACAATTAATGCCTTCTTTAAAGGTCATGATGCTACAAAGTAAGTATTAAACAATGTAGTCTCTTATCATCCAAACAAATATTCTACGAATATTAGTCTGGATGGGTCCTCAAAATTTGACAGAAAGTCGGTCATTGTCTGGATTATCCAGTCTTTTAAGTTACCACGTACTGAATCTATCAAAATATCTCGCTTGTCAACAATGACACTCTCTAAAATTTTGTTTTAAAGGTTTAAATTGAAATGGTAATTTTCTCTCGTCATGAATCAAACGTATGGCTTCTCACAATCTCCTTAATCGCGATTCAGGCTGTTGTATCGTCTCTATTTTGTTTCTAATAATAGATGTGCCAAGTGAATTGTGGGATATATTTTATCCTCGCTTTATAGAATCTATCAAAATCGGCACGGCTTCATAATATCTATCACTTACCGAGACTTTCGCCAAAAGGTTCCATTGCTCATGCGTAACCGGGAGTTTGGTTTTTTATGTGGTAGATTATCCAGTAATTTTCGTCAATAATTGAGAACCGACCCAGACCCTCCGTGCGTTGAAGACTAGGGGGTTCTGGGTGACCGAGACTATAAACAATGCATTGTCATCTATCTGGATATATAAATAAAGGACTAAGAAATGAATATTATTAACATTAATCAAAATTCTCCTGTTTGGTAAAGAGTACATGAATATAATACTAATAATGCCTGAATTAGACATTGTTTGTGACCAGTTGTTTTATTTTCCTTGTATTTTGTTTAAATATTGTTTAGAAATTGTACACTTTTGTATGTAATTTAATTTATATATATTTATAACAAAGTTTACGCAGGGGACTTTTCAATAAAATGAGCACATTATTTTCCTTTCAGATGTACAGTAAAAACAATGGGTACTGTTATGCTATCGTTTCCAGCTGGTATTGTTCGAGCATTTACAGACAACCCTTCACCAGCCATGTTATCATTCCGTCTGAAGAATCACAGTCGTTTAGAAAATGTAATAGTTAACTCACAACTACTCATCAAGTAAGTAGAATATAATACTGATGATCTTGTTAGCTTACAACATTGGGGATGACATGTGGTACAATTAGATCAGAAGACTGTCTTTTGAAAAACCCTTGAAAAACAAATGGGAATTCAGACGTCAAGTCAGAACAGAACAGTAGGATGTTAAATCCCATCTAATTTTATTTCCAAAGAGAATTTTTTTACTTTTGCTAATTATGCAAGAGCTAAATCTGCCAATTACAGGTCTTCTTTTTTTAGGACTAGACCTTAAAGGTTAATGTTTTTATAAACTATTAATTAGACATTTATTAACTTAATATCATAATCAAGACTGGCTACCATTGGATAGGTCCGATTTTTAGTAGATTAGGACGAATCCGGGCAGAACAATAGGACGTTAAACCGTTAACGCCCATGTCATTTCAGATTAGAACGGTTTAGTCGTTTAATGATATAATATCTGGAATGTCTTTTTGGGTGACATTTCATATTGCCAAAGCTTGTCAAGTACTGCATAGAATGAAATGTTTCAAGATATAGCTTAAAGCATTATTGTCATTATTTCAGAGATGAGACACACACTGAAAATAATGGTTTACAGTATGTATTTGACATGGCTGCTTTAACAGACCATATCAAACAGCAAGGTGAAAAAAATAAAACAGCTTCCTATTTTAACATTGATATTTTAAAATATCAGGTAAGTAGGTATTTTCTTTTAACAATATTTTTTTATAAGTGAACTGGCCTTATTGATTTTTAAGAGGTACCAAATAAATGCTAATAGTTCAGTCCCAGTTATTGCTGGAAACAATAATGATATGGTCTGTATACCGTGTCTGTAAATATTAGACCGTTTGGAAATAATCACTGACAGAGTTACATTATGCAATTCTTGAAATTCATTCTTTATTTGTTGAAGCTCAAATATTCAATGTTAAATTTGACAAGTATAAAGACATTGAATTTGGGAGCTTTTGCTAACTTGTCTCCTCCAAAAGTCTTTATGCTAAGGTGTGCTTAATTACATAATTTCATACATAAATAGTATATAGTTTCATCTTTGAAATATTTTTTAATTATTGTTTTTAATAAAAAAATTAATTATATACCACAGATTTTATGTTGTGGTATAAAATTAAAGTAAAATTGAGTTATTTGCAGTATGATTTTGTATAGTAATGATTGTATTAATTTTTTGTATTTGTTAGGTAAAGAATTCACCAGGTGTAGAAAGTACGCCTATACCTCTAGTTGTATATTGGAAATGTAATGATAATCATACAGATTATCGTCTAGATTATAGATATAATCCCTCATCTATGTCCTCACCAGCGACACTTAAAAATATTACAGTAGTCGCTAGTATAGAAGGAGAAGTAGCAAAGATGCAGAGTATTCCTAATGGTGTCTGGTAAGTCACTTTAAACACTCTTGTTTCCTGGGTAGTTTGATAAGTGTAGTGTGTAGCATGGTGGTGATAGTAAAAGTTTGTCAGTATTTGTAGTCTGGTTTCCCCTTGTCGTTGATGCAAGACTGAGGGACTGGCAAGAAAAACCTTTCATTTTGGATGAGATTGAAATAACAGTTGAATATCTATGCCCATTTGTTTGTAAGTCTGTTTTCCTTAAGAAATGGTTATAGGTGATTAAATCCTGAAAGATTATTACATATTTGAAGTAATTGTAATGATACTGTAATTAATTAATTACATGTGTACTAAAAATGTGAAGTAAATTTGAATGATACTATAATAATTGAATATGCACTAAATATGTGTTAATGATTATAATAATACGGTTATTAATTACATTGCACCAAAAATATGAAAGTAATTGTAGTGGTGCTGTAAGTAATTACATATTTACTAAAATGTGAAAGGAATTGTAATGGTACTGTAATTAATTACATACATGTATGCAATGTAATTGCCTCAGGTTTGGCACAAGGGGATTGATTCTATGTTTAATCTATGAGTTGGATTTTGAACTTTTTAGGAATCAAGAGAACAAGCGTGCTACATGGAAGTTAAATGATATATCTGATGTTAGTGAACAAGCAAGTCAAGGTTGTATTAGAGCTAAGTTTGATATGAAATCTGGTGCTAGTACCCCGTCTACTACAGCATTACAATTTATCTGTGAAGGAGCTACACTATCAGGTTTAGAGTTTGAACTAGTAGGTAGTGGATATAGATTATCTTTAACCAAGAAACGATTTGCATCAGGTAAGTTTTTATATTTTATCTAGGTCGACTAGTACTATTAATGCTTTTATTTTATATTCCATAATTCATATTTTACTTATAGGGGCTCATGGAAAATTAGATAAAGAGCTGACAGTTCTTGCTATAATAATTAAGAAAAATAGATAATGAAAACATGAACATTGAGCCAACTGGCATGGTTTAGATTCCCTGGTTGTAAGTGACAATGAGTAGAGTCGGCTGTCCATCCTTGTGGGTTTTCTATTGGTCCTCTGGTTTCCTTACACAGCTAAGGATCCCTCTGCGCAAGCAAATTATTTAAGTAGAAATGAAAATATTATAGTCCTGAAATAACCTAATTTGAGTCAAGTGGACGTTGAACCCCATTTCTCTATCTCCCATTAAGCTGAAAGTGGACGTTGAACCCCATTTCTCTCTCTCCCATTAAGCTGAAAGTAGTGACATGTGCATGAAGTGGTGTATTCTTAGTCTATGTATCTTCCACACAGATTGATAGCTATAAAATATTTGTGATTTATTGGATTTATTTGTTATTTCAGGAAAGTACTTTGTCGATCCTGAGAAATCGGTGAAATATGTTTGACAGTAGAGTAGGCTTATCTCAATATAGATCCATTTTAATTATCATTATTTATAAACAAAGTTACAATCTCCAATTTTTGTTGATTTTATTTTAAACTATATTTGAGAATAGATAATACCTCTAGATTATAAACAATAGAACTTGTCTCAATATTATCATTATATTGGTCATATTTAGATGATGGTCCCAATACTTATATCTAAATAATTGTTTTACTAATCATACCTCACTAGTTTAATTAATTATGTACATCACTAATTAATACTTCACAATTATAATCAGATCACATAACAAATATATCTAATATATATATATAGTAGAACTTTTAATGTGCATTCATATCATGGATTTATTGTGGGTTGGGTTTAAAAAGTCATCATAAGTAGTTGATAAATTAACTTTGGTATTTAGAAAGGTTATTTTAACCTTAAGTTACACTAGTAACACACTTTATATGTCTGATATGTGTGCTCAGCGATAGATTTTCTCTGATTGGCATTCTATATTTTTTTTATAAATAAAAAGTTAAGTCATTTATTAAGTACTTATAGTAGGTCTTATTGTCTTTGTTTCTTAAAACAGTCACTATTTTATCAACATCATTTTGAATGATCATTTACTGTCAGGTTTTAAATGAAATAATTCTGATCACTTGTCTGTAGATGTAGGTAGTACGTTTTCTCCTTTAGTATTATAGAAAGGCTACTATTATTACAAAGTTATTATTTTTGTGTTTGATTTTTTTGAATTATATTGCAACAATAGATCTTTTAATTATAACTTATATATCATTTATTTGATTATGATATCAAATTATTATAGAAATTATTTCACATATTTTGCAAGTGGAACCTTAATTGAGATTTGATTTAGTATGAAGTAGGCATAACAAGCGTTTATGTATTTGACACAATTATTATTAATTGTTACAAAATTGATCTTGGTCACTAAAGGCCATGATCTGTTTGTATTTTGCATGGAAATTGCTTCTGTTGAGAGTTAGCACTGCTTGAATTTAAGATTGGAATAAATTCTCATCTGTTGTTGATTGTTATGCATATTTATATTTATATATATATGTAAACTAAAACAAAGTAAATATGGAATATTTACCGACGATGTAAGTAAAAGATGTATATATATCTTACTAAAATGTGCAATAGAGGAAAAAAATTATTTTTTGTAGAAAATTGTATAATGTGTAAATTGTATATATGAATTGTATTAATATATTATTGCATGTACGCTGATACCTAGGCTTAGAGTGAATATTGGTTAGCTTTATTTCAACTTGTAATAATCTTTACAGAAAACAGTTCAATGTGTAATTGATATAATATTCTTGATCATATATAATACTGTTCATGAATTATATTAAGAAAAGTAATCAGTAAGTTTACTTGCTTATTTGACTACACAAGACTTTATGTCTTCATATCATATTGTGTACAGAATTTGAAGTATTATGAGAATTTCATTTAATTGGAGAAATTCTTGTAAGAAATTTGTTGAAATCGGGTCGGTTAGACATGAGGTTCTTTATCTTAGGTTAATCCATGCTTAAAATGGGTTGGGAAAATAATCAGATCAGTCCGGATGAGATAAGGGGGTTATTGTTTTGACACAATTATATTGTTTTCATGACAAGCAGGCAGTGTGGTTTCTGTGGTATCAATTGTGGAAGTTGACCATAAGTAATCTACAGATTTAGGCCACGTTGTTAAAAAAAACTTGTTGAAATATTTGCTACTCTTTATTCACAGACTGTATGCAAACAGAATGTGGCTTAATACATGTCTAAATATGTGACTGTTGTTTTTATGTAAGATGTTTTCATACTCAGCAGAAAATCTTGACTGTTTAAATGGAATTAAATTGGTTGTTTAACGGTATATAAGTGAATGGCAAAAATTGAACTTTATTAGATAGCGAACAATCCTAAAGACTGTTTTTATTGCAAAGAAAGACATGTGTTATAAAGTACACGTATGTAATTAATGATCGTATGTGGTTGTCTTACTCCAGAATCATATTTTATTGAAATCTTCTGGTTTAAAGCAGATTTTAATAACTGAATGTCAAATAGGTCTATTCTGAAATATTAAAGGCTCGATGCACCATTTAGTTCTATCGGTATCTCTTCCAAACTATAACATTGGGAAAGTTAAATTTCTAAATCTTGCCCAAAATGGTTCAATTCCATTCAGTATTTACAAAGTTATGATAAATTGAAATTTCATCTATCCTTGTTGCTCGGGCATAACAAGACACTGTCATATTTTATTTATAGTAGAGAAACCTGATGGGAGTAGAATAAATCAGATTTAATCCAAACTAGATTGTGTAGCGTTGGGAGTTTTGATTTGTTTTCTAAATTTTTACTAAAGAATCGATCTGATTACATAATTGGTGTGGATTAAGCAATTAGCAATGAGATATTTGATATTTTAGCAAAGACCCAAATGACGCATCAATCCTTTAATATGTGCTGTCAATCATGATGCATTAAAACTGAAATATTGAGAATGACTATAGTACGAACATTAAAGAGTTGGCACTAGATTTGTTTCTTTATTTATTGGATTTGGCTTTTTTTTTGACAACTTTTCCTACCCTGTTTGTTTATGTGTTGAGCAAATGTATTATCCCATGTATTGATAATGACAAGGGTGCATGTATTTGAATATCTCATGTTCAACATGTAAAATATTATATTAAGTAAAGGAACATATATATGAATTGAAATGTTCAAATTTAGTTTATATATGATATATTATGTACTTAAATGGTACAGACTTATTGTACAAAGAAAGATTTATATATATTTGTTATGTAGTTTTAAATATACATTCTCCTTTGAATATATTCTGTTGATTTATACTTTATTTGTTTTTCTTTCAAATTGTTTATTGTCTATTAACGCTTAATGTTGTTCCTCTCCCCTAAAGCATACAACAGATAATTTGATAACTAGCTTCAGTTCTTTTTTCTTTGTATCAATATTTTGAATTTTCAAATTCCTTTAATCGTGTGAATTGCTAGTACTCTTGTTTTAATAATGTTGTTTATGTGATAGTATAATATAGATGGCTTTATAGTTCAAGTGCCTTTAAGAAAGATTATTTCCACTTTAGCCTTTTTCTGTGTAATACAAAATACACAATATTGTTCAACTTAAATAGGAAGATCGCTTTAGTTCATTAGGTAAGCCTGTATATCTATATGTAGTGATTATCTAGATAAGACATACATTTACTGGTATATAATATTTTAAAAAGTGTCTATTAATTTTCAAATATTAGAATTTATCTTGGAAATTTGTATACGATACTTGTAACAGTTTCTGAAATACAATCATAATTATATATTTCTCCCTAGCTTCAACCTATACACCTTATTGATGAGAATGAATTTATCTACTATAGATATACTAATATTTATTTATAACATAGATTAGTCGATTGAATTTCTGTGTAGGATGTACATTTTGATTACAACATGTATATCTTTATTTAAATTGAAATTATTTAAGCTTTCAATGTTTTTTTAAAATATTTCAAGTGCTAGGCATTGTATGTGGCAAAGTTTATTTTCTTATAAACATCGGAATCAAGCTACTTGTATTGAGTTTTGAATTTGTACATTTTTATTACTATTATTATTATTGTTATAAAGAGCACACAGTCTGTATTGGAGCACCAAGCCATTTTAATTTTCTTTTAATTTGTATAGATTTCTTAAATGTTCATATCCATTTAATCTCTGTTAGATAATTAACAGAATCATCCCATCCCTCATCTTAAAGTAATCTTTAATACATTTGATTTCATTGTGATTTATTAATGTTGTCTTATAATCTGATTACCCAACAGATTATGTATTAAAATGGGAAAATTAAATATATAAATCAAATATAAATTTAGTGTAGGTTTTCTTCATTCATGAAGTATCAGCTTCTTCTCCTGTAATATGAAATTACTAGTTTGATTACTACTTTTTAGAACAAAATAATGATCTCAGCCTGGAATCATGCTGGGGGGAGGGGAGGATTGTTGTTTGACCAGAGAAAACTATCAGAATTCATTATTTTTGTAAAGGCACATTGTAACGTGGTTGTATATTGTTGTCATCCTCTTTACCTGTATGTGAAATTAGAAATAATGTTCACTTTACTTACATTGATCAAGGTCATGAAACAAAGAAGCCTTTTGATTTTCGGAGATTTCAGATAATTACTGACAGAGTTATGGGCCTTGATCACTTCAAAAATTCTTGTGGAAGCTCTTAAGATTAAATTTATCTGAAATTCAAATTCCATTGATTGAGGGTATGAGAGGAAGAAGCCTATGATGCCAGAGTTAAGCCCTTGATCACTCTGTACAATCTTGTGTAGGGTGGCCAGGGTATAACCTTACTTCAAATGTACAGTGGGTATATCATTATATACTCAAAACCATAATGAACCCTGTCCAAGAAATATAGGCACTTTTGGTTGGTTGGAGCCCAGAAGTAGGTAAATCTGGCCCTGCTTATATGGAACGATTCTTGGGTAAATTGGGCGATGATTTGGAATGGGATATAATCTTGAACCAATGGATAATTTTAAAAAAAAAAAACAAAGAAGGATTGAATGACTAGATTATCAACCAACTAGTGAAGCGTCACAAATCTATTTAAAAGTGGGGTAATCATTAAATAAAGAGAAATAAACAATACAATCGATGCATTAGTATGTCGTTTTCTTGTTGCACTGGCTTTTTTGTCTTATCAATGGGCTGCAATAGAAATAATCGAAAACCCAATAGATAAATCATTGATTTATTGGTTATTAAACATTGCTCAATATTATTGCATAGTCGGGAATAACAAGTCAATAACAATAAACTTGCTGGAGGGACAAAACATAAACGCAAGAAAAGAGTAACAAATACAACAAACATTTGAATTGTAGTCGTTGGTAAGCAGCAGTAACGATCTTTGGCGTGTAGAGGGGTGGGGTGGGGCAGATAGTTATATTTAATTTAGATTTTTTGAAATTCAAATACCCTGTTGTTAATATACAAAGGCTCTTACTAAATGTCCTCCCTTCTAACATTTCTGAACAATAGGCCATAATTGGCTGAGAGGGTGGGGTGGGTCCAGAGAGTTAAATTTAATTTAGATTTTTTGAAATTCAAATATCCTTGTTGTTAATATACAAACTGTCTTACTGAATGTCCCCCTTTCCTCACATTTCTGAGCGATAGGCATAATCAAGGAGTTGACCCAGTCATCACTAATCCCCTGCATAACTCTGTGGCCTAAGTACGCATTAATTTCTATAATTATTGAAAACATTAAGGTTACGTTTCATCTGAAAACCAGATTTGTCGCAATATTTGTTTATTGTAGGCTTCTAAACGATTTCATATCCTATGGTACTCCGGACAGTAATGTGCAAGAATATTTATTACATTTCAAATGCGTAAAACACACCAATTCAAATCCCCGACACCCAGGAACATTAGAACACAGATAAGCACAGCCAGTTTCTGAAACCACGTCCACAGTTGCCATATGATAAGATGAGTTCGGCATTCCTGTCAGTCTTGGAGGCCAGACCCTTTCAAATAACTCTGCTGTATGAATACTATCTTGATCGTATGGTATTGTGTAGTTTACTAATTTGCTTGCTGTATAAACCATCGGGTTCGCTGTCAAAAAATATGAAGAGGTTAGCACTTGAGAATATATAATTTCAGGCATCTTAAAATACAAAGAACTATTTAATGTTATTGGACATTGGACACCTACCCAATCCCAATGAATGAATATATTAGCTGATTTCGGGGTTTTCTTTTTGTTATTTTGGAAATTTAAATTGCATACGAGGACCTGTATAATTATAATGTCAACCTTACAGAATGGGAATAAAGGTGGTGTAACCAGCGGCGCCAACTGGCTAATCCGAAAAAATGGACCGGTTTTCTGGAGTCTCTTACGCATTCCATCAATCCATGATAAGGCCCACAAATCAATATTCGACCTACACAAAATATTGCGAATGGGAAGAATCGTGACCAGTACCAGTATCGTTGGTTGTAATGAGCTATACATATACTATATACCGGAAAACACCATGTTATACTGAATACCGGAAAACATCGGAAAAAACACTAAATACTAGAAAACACACTAAATGCCGGAAACACACAGAACCAGGCTCCGGGTTACCTATTTAGGGTGTTTCCGGTATTTAGTGTGTTTTCCGGTATTCAGTATAACATGATGTTTTCCGGCATATAGTATTGCCGGTTATAATTCATAGATTAAAACCATGGTCATGATAAACAATAACCTGTACGCAGTGGCCGGGTCCCCACTTTCGACAAGAACGCCATGGATCACCCATAACTGCAGAGATGTATTGATTACCTCTTTTACAGAAGTATGCGCCTACAGGAGTTAAACAATCTAAAAACGCATAACTTCCACTTCCTCTCACGGCACCACATTTATCTTTCTTTTCTTGAGGCATTCCTAAAAAAAAATATCGATACGACATAATGTAGCCTCGAAAATCTAATCTCAAAACTTTATATACTACATAAACTTAAAAATACAGGAAGCATTGTGAACTATGTAAACTTCTCTTTAAGAAATATAGGAATTATTAAAGACTCTGTAAATTTATTAATAGGGGAATTATAGACTACGCAAACTTATTAATACGGGAAACCTATTCACACGGGAAACATTATTGACTATGTAAATTGATTCATGTCACTAACGCATATGAATTTCACTCAGATGGAATGACATCTTTTGTCTGAAGAATGTTCACAAGATTTGGAAAAGTTAGCAAGGGTCATAACTCTTTGAGTAATACATGGACATCGTATTAGATATTATGCTTCTGCGTCTCAATAATTAGAATAATGCATATGAATTTCAAACAAAACTGATGGTCACATTGGTGTTGGGTCGTTCAAAGAGAAAAATATACTTATTCTGAATGATATAAACAATTCTGTTGACGTCTTTGTTTCATCAATTCAATGTATTAACACAAGGTACAATCGTTTTAATATGTTCAATTACTAAATACCAATCAAAGAAGAAATTCAATGTATGCGAATATTTAAAGAAATTAGATCATAAATAAAGACTGCAGAGTATTCACAAGAAACTATGGACGCCAGACGGACAGGCGAAATGAAATGGCGTTAAACTGTTCAGCTGAAGACGGGCATAAGCCATGGCCATACAGTGTGCTATGAGGAAAATTATGCCTGGACAGCGGCGCTACGGACTACTCTTGTAACGAAATCCAACTGCCAAGGGATCTTTTTCGTGCATACCGATGTGTACACGGGACCTCGGCTTTTTATTACCATCCGAACGACTAGACAGCTGTCTATGTCAGGCCCTCCGTCCTGCATCACTGAGAATGTAAGGATCGAACACCCGACTTCCAGGCTAGCAAGCCAGCGTCTTATCTACTTAGCCTCCGTGATCTCCAAGACTGACAGGCGTGTAGGAATCATGACAATATAGACTATATTAAAATGTGGGCGTATAAAAAAGGAACTGATTATTGAGTAATGATTTTTACATCATGAATTAGATATCAATAATCGATAAATAAAATCAACAGCAAAAAAATCAAATAAAGCTGTTTACGGTCACACAGAACATCCTGAAAAGACTGACATCGTAACCTTAATTGTGTGTATTTATGGGAAGAATATATCATATAAACTGTTTAAATATATACACACTTCTAGCAACTTGTAGGTCAATCTTTCCAATCAATCAATATCTTAACTAGTAACGTAGTCTTAATGTCATCTTAAACAAATTCAAAATGATTATATTGATAGAAAGATCTACTGATTTATCTACTGTCAGTATCCTGATATACGACCTCTTTGATTCTAAGACACTTATGTCAAAAATAGCCCGATAATACAGTGGACCGATGACTGTGGCTAAGTCCATTCTGTTAACATGAACAATATGATGTAATTAAATTTTCAGCCATTTCCAAGTAAATCTTCTTGAATTCTATAGACTAATTGGAGGCATCGATCGAAGCTTGTCGTATTAAGTTATCTTCATCCCGGACTATCTTTGTCTGAGCTCTTAGTAAACAGTCAAAGCAAACCAAGTCTTCGAGCAAATGTTCCAAATCCTTTAAGATCGAGGGTTAATTTTGCGGTATCATTGTATCATTTCTATTGACTATCTAAACACAAAGAGCAAGAAGCAAGTAAATGTTGCTGATTATACTTTCATAGAAAACAATTTTTTATCTTGGACTCTTCAATGTACGCTCTTGACATTTTAACACACCGATTCTTTCTCAGACCACTACAAAATTTACCATACGCCAGCGTGAATACACGAATTTGTTAATTTGAAACTCACATAAAAACAACCTAGAATTCAATTCTGTCTCAACAATGGTTCTAATTGATCTTATTGTTTTTGTAGGGGTGGGTAGTATATCGACACATTGTGGATCACATTTAAATCCCCGACACCAATCCCAGTGAAATCCATAGCGATGTACAATGTATATCCATAAATTGCATTTTATATTGCAATGATTTTGTGAAATGGTCCAGAATTACAAAATATTAGATCTGTATAACTGCGCACTCGCAGAATTAATTCAAACACAAATCGTGCCTAATTTAATAGTGTTCGGAGGTGTTACCAGACGTCATTTTATAGACAATTAAGAGAACTGGTTTAATCTTGAGCATGCTTTTGAAAATAAGGACTAATAATAAGTTTCTATAGTCCATGATGTTCCCAGTCTATACTACATTAATAATTTTACATAGTCTATACTACTTTCAGTATTAATAAGTTTATACAGTATATACCGCTTCTGGCAGTAATAAGTTTACATAGTCTATACTACTCCCAGTATTAAAAAGTGTGCATATATTTTTATGTGCATTATTGTTTGGAGACATACACATACCTGTAAGATTTAGAATAACTTGTGAAGAGTCTAGCCACGCCCAATTATTGTTTGATGTACCATATAAACCCATCCAGCCGAACTCTACACGATCAACAATTGGCTGTAATGATTAAACAAAAATTAAAATTATACCTAGAAATAATCATGTTTTGGGTTTTTTTCCCCTTTTTTTTGTTTGTTTTGTTCAAGGGGGGGGGGGCTGAACTGAGGAAATAACAAGTTGCTGCCATGTGTAGTTACCTCCTGTTGCCGAGGTATCCATGAACAACGAACGACGTGTTGCTAATACTAGTCTGGAGTGCTTGTTTAGTAAAACATATATCAGCATATAGAATGCTCTTTAATACAATATGCATCTCCTTAAATAGAACGTGGAAAATATTTAAAAAATAACATCAAACTATGACTAAGTATATGTCTAAATCTTGTAAGCGAGATTATCAACTGGCCTGGTTCCAATTTCTAACTCTGTAGATATAATAACAGCAAGCTGATAAACGGATTAAAATGAAATAATTGGGATCAAAGTTCATTACTCTCGATTCCATCAACCAGTCTGAGTGACAATACTCACTTGGTAGGTTACGTTGATAATTTTAAAAAGTCAACGTAGACATCGATTGTAGACAACGTAGACATCGATTGTCAACCTAGCAAAATTTAATGAGTATAATTGGAATTGCCGCTGATTGGCATATTCCTGAAATAACGGCCCGAGAAATCCCTCTCTGTTCATTACTGGATTGGCTTCTGAGAGAGCATGTCTATTCTTCCCGTTCATTCAAATCTATCACTTGGGTGCAGCAACGATGACAGCCCTTCGTTTGATCTGGGTCTTCCTTAAAACTTTGAACAGTGATTTAAGGTATCAAAAACGGCGAAAGTCTGTTCGTCTCCATACAGTATTGTTTACATTATGTCAATCTTGATAGCCTCGTTTATTACGCAATTAGTTTTACTACAATATTATGCTATGCACTGGTTAATTGGACATAATAAAATCGTGAGCCATGACGTACATGTAACGTTATGTAAAGATTTGGTCCAATTTTGAGCTCTGTTTAAAAGCGTAACCATATTGTTTCGCAATTATCTATTGGTTGTTAATCGGACTATTAACCATTCATAAATTCTCCCTTTCCAGCAGTGAGTAGTGGGATTAGCTCTAATGAAACGGGAACACTGCGAGGAGTATGCTGATTGGCGGAATCTACAGTATAATGAACTGTGATCCCAATTATTCAATTCCAGTATATATAGTTTGGATAAGATGAATTTAGATAACATTTCAGCATCAAAGAAAGACAGATTTAGCTCTTGCATAACGTATGTTCAATTTTATATTTGAAATAGTTTCCACGTTACAGGTGTTTGTTGAACGTAAGTCTAGCGTGCTCTTTAATACAACAAACTAGCCCGAGCGTTATCTATTAAAACATACTAGCCTATAATGCGCTTTTTAATAAAACAACATACAGATGAATTACGTTTGATTTATACCTTTATAAATTACACTTCAATTCAAATGTCAGTGAATTCAGCTTGCTACAGTTTATATGATTTATAAACACATCAAAATCAATTGACAGTTCAACTGTAATAAATCATAACATTGTGTCTTTTTTTACTTCACTGGAAATGTGACAATTCGACTTTAAGATTCTAGGCATGTGGTACTCGAAATGGTCTAATTTGAGATTAATTACCAATGTTCAGGGTGCTAATGGGCCATCAACGTACATCGAGCAAGTCATTTCACGCACCCAGTTTCCGTTCCTCTATTGTCGATCGATTCCTACTGACGTTCAATAAATTAAACCTGTTCCGTAACGTTGGAACTTCTCTGCCATTAATTCCAGGAACTAGTCTATAATAAATCATTAGCTAGTCTATTACATCTCGATAACACCTCGTGACTTGATTTTAAATTTTCTTGAGCAACCACTTTGTTTTGTCCTTGATGTTTTGTTAGAACACTAGTTGATTATTAATTAATTGTATCGATCTAAAATAAGTTAGATTCAATAAAGATTTTTAATACAAACTGTAAGGAACGACACAGTGTGGGTCCATTTGTTTAGAACTCGTATAAGTAGGTCAAATGATAGCATTTGTTATTACAGAGAAATCCATTTATCTTTGATAATCGCCAATTTGCCCTTTCTCCACAAAGACACATCATTGTATGCTAGTTTTTATTCCGCAGAAATGAAATGGGCTCATACAACGTGTACACGAGTCGTCGGGTTTAGGTTCCATCCGAACGGCTAGTAGACACTATTTCTTGCGTCCTGCACCACTGCCATTCTCGGCCAACATCATGGGATCTTAAGTAGTGGGGTGAAACCAGAGAACCGAGAGAAACCCCACGTGGTTGACCAGAGGCGATCCTATGTACAGGGGTTGATTCGAGACTGCACCATTTGACACAAGGGCAGACCTTGTGACGTTACGCACACGCGTTAAACAATTCGTCCAAACGTTTTATAATCTTGTGATGGGGGTGGTATGGTATAGTAATGATGAAAAACGGATCATATAATAAGTAATTATTTAATAACCTGCCATAGTTGATCAATGATAAAATCTCTTTCTGAACTAGTCCATACACTGGCTAGAGTTGAGTTCCTCTTGTCACAGTCCACCACAGCTTCTGTAAAAACTGTCATCTTAGCACCAAAGTAATAACAGTGGTCTCTATAACTCACCCATCCCCATTCACAGCCATCGGCAGAATATTTGGCTAAAAACACAGAACAGTGAATAATTAGTAAACAAAAGCAATCCAAAATATCACTCAAAAGTGGTGTACACCGGGCTGAAAAGGTACACACTGTCCGGAACAGTTGATACCATTCACATAACTGCATTCACATGGCTAACAGGTTTTGTAAATTAAGGTATGTCCCCAGTTTAATACATAGTCCGTACAAGTGAGACAAAGTATGCTAGTTAAAGATCAGAATATACAGATGTATACCTAATAGGTTTTTTTTAGTTTGTACATCAATAATACACTACAATAATATTAAATAAAAACAAAACATATTTAAACGACACAGACCAAAAGCACTCCTTTAAGAAAAGTTGCTATTAATTAATGTGTGGTTCAAATCAAACCCTGAAAAAAACCCCTTAAATTAATAGACTTTATTACATCCGATGGATCATTCTGTATTTTACCACTTTCACTGAATGGGTAATCGTGTGCATAGGCGTACGGGCTCGATGACAGTTAGGGGGGCAGAAACCGAATTGCCCGAAAAATGTTCGGGTTTACAGACGACCCCCTCCCCCCTCAATAAAAATTTAGAATATTTGACGGCTGCAAACACGTTTTCCTGCTATTTCAACCCGTGAACAAAGCAACTTCAAATTGGTCTAATATAGCTTAATAAAGGTGGCTGACTCGAATTTCAATCAATCGTTTACAGTCCACGGAGAAAATTTTGAAAATTTAAACACCGCAAATGCGTTTTCTGCTATTCTAGCCCGTGTAAGTAACTCCAAAAGTATCCGATGGTTTTGTAACCGAAATCCCACTCCGAATTCCAACCATCCAATCAGACTGTTGCAGCTGCATTCACAAATACTAATCGATGTCCGAAAAATGTCGCACAAAGTAGAGTGGCTCCAGACAAAATGTTTAAATCCATAGTCAACTCAGTACAAATTCGTGGTATTTAATTAAAAGAAACGTAAAATTAGTGTTTTATTAGGGCTCAAGAACAGTTAGGAAAGCAAAATTAGAAATGCCCGAAAAAATTTCAGGTTTACAGACAGCGGCGCCGGTTTTCTTCGAGAGTCGAAGAAGCGGTGCTGACCTTGTATAGACTTCCCAAGAAAATTTTAGAATATTTGACGGATTCAAACGCTTTTTAATGCTATTCCAGCTCGTAAAATTAGTGTTTTATTAAATTTCGGGCACTTTATTTTACCAAGTAGATGAAAAGTCAGCTTGCCCGTAAGTTAGAGGGGGCAGCGGCCTCCCCTTGTCCCCCCCCCTGACTCGTAAGCCTATGATCGTGTGAACAAAACCACTGAGTTGTACCAATAGTTACAGAACAATCAGGCATACTCGCCCCGTGGACAACACCCCAAACCGAGACTGTTTATTATAGTTCAAACTTTGGGCTGCCGGGCACAAGGTAGGGGTATGCTTATCCTTTCCGGTACCCTTTTCATTTTGCATATTTCTTAAACAGGGGAAATATTAATGAAATGCGCCCAAGTTTCTTCAAACATAAAATGTACGCCTATATTCAACATAGTCATATTAACTAAGAACATTCGGCTAAACTAAAAATATTTATCAGAGTATTCGATTATTAGGATTAAAACACAATCCGAGAGAAAGTCTTTCACGCGAAAAGTCACAAAATCTATAAATATGACATTTTGATAGTGTTTGAGCGAGTGTACATGTATTTACATTTGGGATATCAGGCATCGTAACCTCGTGATTTGTGGCATTGCCAAGAGGTACCAGCTTATTTCAAACAATGATACAGCTTAAAGTTACACTGTCAAGATATAGAACTCTAACCAACCAAATAAAACTAAATCGATTGAGGATTTCTAGGACTTCGAAGCAAGTTAACTAAATCAATATTTAAAGATTTCTCAAACATATAATTTCTGTGTTCTACGAGCGAGGATTTTTTTCATATGAACTGAAATCGTTTTATTATCAGATACAGTGAAAATATATATATCATTACGCTGATGAAGCGATTTCAGAGATTAAAGAGGCCACTGACAGTAAAGTTATTGGCCATGGCCATTACTCGAAATTGAGTTTAACATCCTACGTTTCTTTACTAACTGATGGCAAGCACACGGGGCGCTAAGAGGGGATTTTTTACGGGACAGCGGCGCTAAAACCTAGCCTTCTCTTATTTCGAATTCCAACTTTCAAAGGTGCTTGTATTCGTGGTTTTGTCGGTTTTCGTTCCATCCGAAAGACTAGAAACAGCGCTTTAAAATCCCCGGAAACTTTCTTGCTCACAACCGAAATAGAAGTCGGACCTCCGGGCTAATAAGCCAGCGTCTTACCCACTGAACCACTGCAAGAGAGAAGATGGTTGTTGGCCTTTATCGTACTACATTTTGCGTTATTCTAATTTGATTACCGAGGATTTGTTTTATATTTCAAATAGGACTACATTCAATGAAACTTTCCACAATGGAAAGTGTGTAAGACGCTGGCTCGCTTTTCTGGATGGGTCTCGGGGTTGAAATGGGTTTTGGAATTTTCCCATGTGGTTCCTCCGGGTGAGCTGGAATTCAATATAGGAGCGGGCCATAAAAACTTGGGGAGTCTAATCATAATTTGCCTCATATAGCACACTACATGTCGTATATCCGACTTCATTGGCAAAGTCGGCGCAGAACAATAGGACGTTAAACCCCTTTCGGTATAAGATATGTACATGTAATTGTTGCGAGCAACATTCGGCTTAGAGCAGATGCTATTCAGAAAAATCAAAAACCATAGAAGATAAAATGTTACTGCATTACGCTATCTCCGAGGAATGATTGAACAAAGGGGTATTTTGATGGTCAAAATCCATGAATAATGATATCTTAAATCGATGAAGGGTTTGTATTACAAATTATTCTGTTTGTTAACCCAGAGACAGTGTTCAATAGTATCGGTTGTGGTTACAGGCAGTTCTAATACTAAAATACTGCGACTCATTAAGTTAATTATCTGCGTCATCAATCAACACAAACATTGTTATAAAGTCGTAATGGATTAATACAAATACCAATGCCTAAGGAGTAAACCAAGTAAAAAAAATATAGATTGCCAGGCAATGAATCAGAAGTCCGTAGCAACTGAGTGGTCAGGGCATTTCAAAAGTATCAAAGGCAAAGGAGTAATTATCGAAAACAGTTAACAATTTGATTTGCAGTAGGCGACGTTTGTTGACGTATATACATGTCAATAAAAGAAAGGAACCAAAAGGAACAAAATATAACCCCTCCGATCATTAACTAAAGAATGAAGACGGTACTAAAAGTGCAGATATTTTTATTCCTAATGTCAAAGTGAATAATTATGTCATAAGTTTAGAAATTAGTGTAAAAATTTACCACACCTATGATATTAAAGGTTTAATATCAATCTAAACACGGTGGTTAAAATGTACATTACTGTTTAAAGGAGCTAAATCGTAAATATTTTTGACCTAAAATTTGACACAAATGGGTGGCAACGCATATAATAATGTTATGTAAATGTATATAAACTGATTTACATTCAATCCTTTCTGTTTTTACTCTAATTTCAAATCAGTTATGTTCGGCGAAATAAGCCAGCAGTGTCTGTCGAATGCAATTTTTTAGCTTCTGGTTATTCTAGTCAAAACCGATAGTATGTATCACACAATGCTCTCCAGATAAGACTATGAGGTCACCGTTTATGGTTTATTTCTAGCCTCGTTCTTCGAATCCCTGTTACAAATGGCACTGAAACGCAATTATGGTACATGATTCGCGCACCAATGGTAAAATGTTTAATTTGTATTAAATAATGGATATCAGGCCACGAATCACAAAGCATTCCCAGACTTACGTTAAAAATTCACTCAAAATGATCGCCTTATTTCAACAAATATAAAGCCCTTTATAAAACTTCTGTTGTTTGAATGTATCAAATGCATCGAAAAGAAACTATGTGCACAGTTTTGTGCTTCTGGGTCAAAGATATTTATCGTGAACAGTAATTGAAAGTTGAGCAAATTCTTAACTTAAATCTGAGAATGCTTTGTGTACTCAGGGCCTAAAGTCCATCTTTTTCCGGTAAAATCACAACATCAATGTTGATTCAAATTGACAAATAATTCGCGTTTTCAATGCCTGAGACTTCGGATGATATTGAGTTAGATACTTTTTTATAGGTACTTTAAATAGTAACAAACAATAAACAGTAATTGTACTGAAGAAACCTTCTGGGATAATGTTTCAGTTCTGTAATCATAGTTTAATATTGGGAAATGAAAATGGGTTTAACGTCCTACTTTTTGCTCCACTTGGGCAAATGGTGCGATGCAGTTTGCATAGTGTGCATATGAGGGAAATTTTAGCTTGCCAACTGTCATGGATTATTTTTCGTGGACGCCAATGTGTACACTGGATTTCTGTTTTGTCTCACCAGGAAAATCCCGAGATTTCTGTCAACATCGAGACTAAACAACCCGAGACCTCTACGCTAGTGAGCCAGTGCCAAAATCACTAAGCCACCGACACCCCTCCCTCGTTCCGTATTATAGAAACATGGGCTTGACATAGACGAATATTGTCAACTGAAACTTGGACGTCTTCTTTTAAACACAGAAGAGTTGGCATGGGCATACACTTGTCATTGGCGATATCTTGGGAACCTTAAAATTGACGAGAGGGGCCTGATATGAATGTATATATTATACTGATATTATATTGTAATTTTTTAATCAATTACGTTCGGTGAAATACGTGAACAGTCCAAACTGAACGTTTGAAGAACATAATATTCGAATATGTCGTGATTTATCTGTTTTTGTTCGAAATACATAGATCAGTAATAAAACTCCTATCAAATATTTGCTCAGAGAGCCATTTAAACTTTCAATTTCTTAGCATCTCTTATCTCCATTTATTATTTCGAGGAAATTGGCTTCTATGTTGCAACAACTTTTCTGATTTTCTTTCTATGTTATTCAATCATATTCCCCTCGCTCGAGGAAATATTCTATTTATTTAACTCAGGGACTAATCTTATTTTTGTCTGAGTGAATTATATGGGCAGCACAAATGAAATTCTAGAAATTCAATTAGCTCTGTGATACACCAAGCGTTTTCAATCAATATTCTGTTGCCGTAGAAGATTTTTTTTTTAAAGTTTCCAAAACAAACGCTCCTCGCTTCAATGCCAAAAATGATTAGCTCACTCGTAGAATTTGTGAAAGACAAAATGATCGAAAAAAAGGCAACGTTTAAGTTGTCATTTAATCTCCCTTGTATTACATGGTGGATATTGCATTCCCAACTCTCTATCCAGATTATAATCGATAAAAGTGAATGAACTTATGAGTGAATGGTCGGTTAAATAAGTCAGTTTTATATTTATCATTATACAGGCCCGAGTCAACACAGACGAACTTATTAAATCTTGAGAAAATAGACATCATATATATCGATGATTTATATTTTCTTTTGTACTAAATTTTTATTTTTAAAAAGTATATAATCGTGGCTAATATGGTATAAGATCATCTATGAGAAAAAGTAAAAACTAAATAGCCATAACTCGTTACAGAAATGGACACTGATCACAAAAATTTCGTTTTATTTTCCTTCTGACGTATAATTTCAAGCCTTACAAGATTTTCGTCCATTAACAAATGTTAGTTCCTGGCATGCCTTCGGGAATCGGAGATTATACAAAGAACGTATAATACAAAAAGTAAATGATATTGAAACACATGTAACTTAAAATGAGGAACTTGTAAATCAAAACAATACAGTTGTAATTGTTGATTTAAGTAAATGTTCCATTTGAAAGGAATAAAATTGATTTTAAGAAAAAATGGAAATGAAAAATTAACTTACCCATACTTATTGGTATAAAAACCAACTGAAGAATCAGAATATATTCCATTATTGGCACTGCCTCAACTAAACTTTAAAATGTCTATTTAAAAAGCTAGCATCAAGTGTGAACACACTTCGAGTTGGTTCTGAAGAATACCGCCGTGGAATCCATCGCCTCAGCTAGTCGCACAATCAATATGAATTGTCGGATTTTTATTGCGACTCTGAAGCCCCCTGTCTCAACTGAGGTCGTTAATTCTTGTAGCGGCTTCGATTCTCCATATAAAATAAACTGACATTCCGCCTCTAGTCTCTACATATAGTCGACCAAAACGACTTTATTTTGTTTTGTGAAAGAATATTTTCAGAGAATAAAATCACATAATATTTTAAAGTATAAGAAGCTTCGATTCCAGCATTGCTGGGTGTCGGTAATGATGAAGTATGATTACCAGAATGCGTGTTAGATTCCTATGCCGTTTTGAAGCAGACCCTGAAAATCCTTTTGCCAGAATTGGCCCTTTCAGACTTCCAGCTGTGTCTAAAGATAGGTTGCCAGTCAACGAAACATACGCCGCAGCTAAGTCGTCCGGGCAGTCAACAAGGGTTGTCGCATATTTTTACTTTTTTTGGTAATGAAACATTTGTAATACACTAAAATCTGATTAAGAGTAACAACTCATGTAATCATCAGAAAATCATTAGAATTTGTTTGCTTTTTATAAAGTTTTGCCACACGCTAACTATTAGTATACGAAACATTTAATATCATGGATTTAGCTGTTCAGCTATCAAAATTTATTGAAAATCAAACTACTTGTTCGTTTCAACACCTTAAACTCTGTCACTCTGTGTATAAATTTAAAGTCAATCGGATATTAACTTAGGCTTTAAGAGTGTCCACAAGATTTTTTGAAGTGATCAAGGGCCATAACTCTGGCATTAATTATCAGAAATCCCTAAAAATCAACAGGCGTCTTCGCCTCATGACCTTAAACACTGTGTATTAATTTAAAGTCAATCGGGTATTAACTTTGGCTTTTAGAGCGTCCACAAGATTTTTTGAAGGGATCAAGAGTCATAACTCTGGCACTAATTATCGGAAATCAATAGGCTTCTTGGTCTTGTGACCTTAAACACTTTGTATAAATTTAAAGCCAATCGGATATTAACTTTGGCCTCTAGAGCGTCCACAAGATTTTTTTGAAGTGATCAGGAGCCATAACTCTGGTAGTTATATTCGGGAAATCGGAAAGACAATAGGCTTCTTCGTCTCATGACCTTAAACACTGTGTATAAATTTAAAGTCAATCGCATATTAACTTTAGCCTCTAGAGCGTCCACAAGCAATTTGGACGCCGGACCGACGGACGGACAGACCGAGGGACGGATAGGGGCGACGACAATATGCGACCACATTTCAAAGTGGGCGTATAAAAAGGAGCTAGTCGGTCGTCATTTTCCTAGCAATGATGACGTTATGTCATCTGTGAACGACGTTTAGGATGCCCGATGAAAAAATCTTCCTGACCAGCATCCAGGCTCCGAGTTGAGGATTCTCAGACTTAAGTTAAGAATTTACCCCAAATTGTTTGCCCGATTTAAACTAAAATACAGTCCTCTATAAAACTTTTGTTGTTTTAATGTATCAAATGCATCAATAACAAACTATGTGTTATTGTGTTACTGGATCCAAGATATTGCTCATAAACAGTTAATAAAAGTTGAGCAAATTCTTTAGTTAAGTCTGGGAATGCTTTGTGACCTCGGGGCTAGGCCTTGCAACATCGCTGGCAAAAAAGTCTACATCGCGAAGGAGACTTTGTGAAAAAAAAAAGACAAATAAAAAAAGTGGAAACCATCGACTTTGAACAGGTCTTTCACAGACAGGCTTAGAACTTGTCAACTAACCATAGTCCATGAGGTTTTATAACTACATAGGACGTAGATTTAACCACTAATTAATTCCCATCGCTACATGAAATTCGTATTATTTTATCTACCATTCCATCCCTGTTTTCAGTGGCGATTTCTGTTGAATGTTGGCATATAATCAAAGAACATGGTTTGAGCTTGGTTTTAATTATTTGCAAATAGTTTTATTTAGTATGCCTACATGTATACTAAAGTAAATAGCCTACTTTAGTTAAGTATAAATTTTCCCAGTTAAAATATATAAGAACTGTATTTATGTCCTCAATATTTAGACAGGTTTTCAAACAGATTTGTTGCTTCAGCTACAGACATATATTACTGTAATATAAAAGATTGTGTTAAGAAATTTCCTTTAAAGAAAACCAATTGATGCCCCCTATAGTTTCTCTTCATTTTTGTCTTAAAGGAGTAAAATCTCTATCACAATATAGTCGAAATCTAAAAACAGGAATTAAACTTCAATATTACCAAATTCAAGTATGTTTATTGCCTGAACATGCCCCTTCCAAATCATGAAAATTCAACAAAACTTGGCAGAAAATGGAAATTCACTAATCTTCGACTTCAATACTAACACGTACAGTAATAGTGCTTGTCGTGGTGGAACAGAGACATCATTAATTTTCCTATCGACTTCAATGCTTATTCTGGTCTTTTGGCCCGACTCTAAATTTTCGTTGCGCTGAATGCTTTTCGCGAGAGACGGAGCAACAAATGGTTATGTTTTTGCCCCAAAGTATGAATGAGGTTGACCACTGAACTTTTGAGGTACCGGTACAAAAAAATTGAAATAACATACGGGTAGGCCTACCAACTATAAAGATGTACATGAATGTAACTATCCACAATATATTACATAGACTTAACCAACCGCTGGTCTGTTTCCTCCCACTGCTAAAGATCCCTACGCGCAAGCGAATTATTGAAATGAAATTAAAGACCATGTTAGTCACGAAATGGCCTGGTTTGTGTCGAGTGGACGTTAAACCCCATTTCTCTCTCTCTCCCAACTCCCCAACCGCTGGCCTACCTCAACATGCCCAATAGAGTTATCTCCCCTACTTTTAACTACCGGTATCCAGAGGTTGGACTTTGATTTGATTTATTGTGCATGAATTTACATGTACATTCAAATTTACATTATATTTAAGATGAGCAATGTTTATTTCAATAATATTTAATTAAAATAGAACGGTATATGATCACTTGCACTATTTAACCAGTTCTTTCTAATTTTTCAATAAATGTGGATTTTTTCAGTTTTTTGACCACAGGTTCATCATAATATTGTTCTGCAACTTTGCGCCGCAAGTCGTCAATATTCTCTTCTGTGTCAGCCCACTCTAACACTAGACGACGACCATATAAATGAGTACTGTGACACAGGGCATTAAAAGCTCTCTTAGCATCCTCTTTACTCAGAAAATCTACGAAACCGAAACCTCTATGAGTTCCAGTTCCGCTTAGTTTTTTGGGCAGACGCACAAATTTAATCTCCCCAAACACTTTAAATAATTCTGATAGTTCATGAACCTTTGCTTCAAATGGAATATTTCTCACAAGAATTTTTGTGGTGGCTTTTTTATCTTTTTGTTTTTTCCTGTCTTTGATGTTAGAATTCTGTGTGGCTCGGTTGGATCTTTTTAATTCTAATTTATGACCATCTAATTCCACTTTCTGTAATTCTTTCAGGGCTTTCTCTAGGGAAGATTTCTGATGGAATTGTACAAAACCAAATCCCATGGACAACTGTTTACCTGGATTTTTAACATCCATTTTCTTGGCAATGTTGGCTTGAACAACTTTACCACATTTTTCGAACACAGCAGAAAAGTCACTATCAGTGGTTTCAAAACTGACATTTTTCACAAAGAGTGTTGCACCTTCTTCTGCTTCGTTTTCAGAGTCCTCAGCTGCTTCGTCTTTCTTGCTGCTGCTTGTAGCTGATTCATCTTCCTTGTTACCACTTGGTGCAGTTTCTATGTTACCTTCTTTGATTGGTGAAGGAGGGGGTTTAAACACTTCCACTGGTGCCCATTCCAAATATAGTGGTAAGTGATGAAACTTTGAGTAAGCTAATCGAGTAAAAGCAGCTCTTGCATCATTGGGCTCCAAGAATTCTATTAAAGCAGTAACACAACTAGGAGGTAGTAACAAACGTCCAATATTACCAAATTTTCCAAATAATGTTTTTAGTTCATCAATTTTTGTACCCGCTGGTAAATTTTTAGCTAATAAAACAGTTTTACTTCTTGGTGCATTGGCTTGACTAAAACTATCCAAACTAACACCATTTTCTATTAAAAATTCACGTGTTTCTGCAACGATTTGGGTTTCTCCTAAAGCCATTCTTACACCAAGACTGGCTTTACCATCTACATCTAAAATATTACCTTTACTGGTTCCATACTTCTCTGCCATTACATCAGCTACAGCATTGGCACCAAGGAATAAAGAATTCCAATTATGGGAACTTTTAGCAAGCTTCTTTTTCTCCAGCTCCTTCTTCTTCTTATAGGTGAGTCCATCTGCGTCTTCAAATTCTTTTTTCTCTTTGCCAGGTATGATGTGTAACATGCGTCCCTGAAAGATACTTCCATCTAATTTGCTGTAAGCAGCTACTGCATGTTCAGGCATCATATATGTAACTAAAGCAAAGCCTTTTGGTTTATTCATTAATCTGTCCACTTGTAAACTCACTTCAGCTAATGGACCAAAACACTTAAACACTTCCTCCACTTCTTCTTCAGTACAAGAATAGGCTAAATTTCTAACAAACAATCGACCACTCTCTGCTATTCCTTCTTCATCTTCTGTTGTTTTAAAATTCTTTATTTCCCACGGCCGAGGTTTTTTCACTTCCACATCCACCATTTTTTCTCCCACTTTCTTAATGATTACTTTTTTGCCATTGATGAAATTTTTACTCCTTTTCTGCGCTTGCTCCATGTCTTTTAAAGTAAAAAAATCGACATAAGCAATACCAATGTTTACACCATTTTCACTTTTTTTAATGTCTATTTTGCCAACTTTTAGAGGTTTAAAGAATTGAATAATAGTATTGGCACCACAAGCCCCTTTAAGACCTTTAACCAGAACTGTGTATCTTTTTTCTTGAGTATTTGGTGGAGCATCTCTTGTGTCCATTTTCTCCCTTCCTGTCTGATTTTCTTCTTCATCCACATGTTCGTCATTAATCTTGTCCTTCTCCTCCTCATCATCATCACTAAAATCAGACTTCGACATCTTTGCTTTCAGGTAGTCCATATCGGATATTTTAGCTTTTGACATTTTATTTTTTTCTTTTTTCAAGGATTTGTCCTTTTTCTTTTTTTGAATAGATTTAGTTTGTTCCTCATCTTCTTCTTCTTCATCCGAGACATCTTTTGTTTTATCAACCTTTACTTCCTCTTTATCCTTTCTTAGTTGCTTTGACTTTATTCCTGCTTCAATGGTGTCATTTGTCCAGATAGGTCTTTTGTCAGCACTGTCATGCACTTTGAGAAATTCTTGAAATCCTTCATCATCTTTGAGGTCACCCAATAGATCATTTATTCTTCCTGCACGTTCCTTTTTCTTCAATTCATCATATTCCTTCTTAGCCTTTTCAATATAAGCTGGATCATTTCTTTCGATACGCTGGAAAGCTGAACTATCTTGTGAATATTTACTCCATGCTCTGGGCTTTTCTTCATCATTCACTGTCGTTGCTATGCTAACCTCAATCTGATCTGTATTTAAAAAACTTCTGTCTAAAAAACGTTGTGCTGCTTGAGCTTCTGCTGCTGTTTTATAACCGATAAAAGCAAATCGTCTAAACAGTCCTTCTCTGGTATATTTAAGTGTACAGTCTGTTAGAGTTCCATGAGCACCAAAAAGTTGACGTAATTTACTTTCTTTAACCCGTTTAGGGAGATTTTTCACAATTAATCGTGACATTATAACAGTTTAATGTTTATAAACATGACTGAACTAGTATAGCAGGTAGTTTACTTTCTTCTTGAATTTGGATAACTTATCCTGCAAGAAGACAAAAAAAAAAAAAAAAAATTAATTTCAATTCATGGTGTCTAGTAATAATATTCTTAAACATGACACATTTGTACTCAGAAAAAGCACAGTATGGTAGAAATATTACCATTTAAATAAACATAACACAAAGACTTACTTGATCTTACAAGTAGGCCTACAGTACCTTTACATGTAATTCAGAACCAAGATCTGAATGTCAGTCAGTGAGAGTGAAAGTCAGAGACACAAGATCAATTTTCGTTTTATCTTTAAAAGAACTTGAAGTCAACTCATTTTTCAATATGACTCAAATGTCTTTAAAGGCTCAATAGGTCTCTTGTTGGAACTGACTAATATGTCCCAATCTTTATTGTATTATTTTGCAATATTCCAATTAATTGATGATACAAATTTCATCTTTACACACCTAATTGGAAAAAATCAAGTACATGATTTGAAATGGTTAACGTAAACCTTTCAAATATGACTTGGATTTTAAAATGTTTTCAAACCCCATGTGCAAGTAAAATAGGATGTAATGGATAATTTACACAACAAGTAGGACACTTTAAACATCTAGTACTTATAAGGCTATTATTTATTTTCTGGAGATGTCAAGCCAGCAAGAGTGTTATTGTCCTTTTACATGTAAATGATGGTAAAATCAGGACAATAGTAATTAAGTAATACAGGTAGAAGAGACAAGTGTGGCAATTTCATTATCTTTTAGTTAATCACCCAACGTTATTATGAAACTAGCACACCTTTCCCACTCCCAGGCAGCCTGAAGTCCTGAAGTTTGTGACACTTTACTGCCAATATATCTTCCTCAACATATCCACTAGAGCTGGAGTGAAAGTTTGGCTACGAGTTGTTCAGTTCCTTGATTGTGGTACTTATGTGACATTACTGACAAGGTATAGTTACGTATCTATTTGATAATAGGTTAGAATTGATTATCAATAATATCATGCTGCTAAGTACTGCTAATTAAACTCTTGTACTTCATCTCAATCAAGTGTAGTACAAGGATAATAATTGATAAATTAGCCTATAATTTATTTAATGATGTTTTTCATTTGTCAACCTGTGTTGTACAAAGCAGTTAGTTCTACGTAGTTCCTTTTGGAACTGTCCTTGTGCGAACGATAAGGAACTATCGTTCGCTCAAAGACAGTTCCAAAAGGAACTAAGTTCTAAGTATATATTTATATAATATTTAAATACTAACCTTTAGAATGTGTTTAATAATTCGATCGGAAGATAAATATTAATAAATTCATCTAACCGGAAGATATGGATGCACGTGTTTGGATGTTTCCGGTTTATGTAGTCTTCAACATCGAAACATAAAATCTAGAAAAATAATGAAGGAGAGGATAATCAAGTCTAGTTTACAATACAGGTCAAGGTCGATTAACGGTACATGTGGACAATCGATGTGATAGAGAAATGGCAGGTGCTTTACAAGCTATCCGTTATGAACGGGGGAAACTAGAGATTTTAGATCAGTTACAGTTACCAACACATTCTGAATATATTCCTATTCAAAACACAGAAGATGGATGGGATGCCATCAAGCAAATGAAGGTTATTGAATGCCTTTTTTTTGTTTTTTTTTTACCTCAAAGCGTCCATGCCATGATCGTTTGCTAAGAAAGAAGTAATATTCCCCCCCCCCACCGCCTTTAAAAAAAGCAAACAAACCATCTATTATTATATTACGATATTGACATGTGCAGTTCATATACTCACAAATGATACAAATTTAAGGATTAGTTTTATTTGTTCTGTCATGATATATTTTTATTTTGATAGTGGGCAGTGGGGTATAAATAAATATAGAATAATAATATTAGAACTTAAAAAGTCTGGGTACTGAGGGCCTCCCCCAGAAAGCTTTTAAAATTTATATCCGCAGAATAGGCCTACACCAATTGGGTTATGTCAGTAAACCACTCAACAGAGTGTGTTGGGTTAAATATGTCGGTAAACCACCCTATAGGCTGATTAATTTTTGAATTGAGATAAGGACGATACCCGTTATAGTCAGCTACACTATGTGTAGATTATATCTCGAATTGTTACAATGAATGAACCACAACTATTACCTCATTGCTCATACTAAGTTCACAAAAATAAAAAACACTCTTGATTTTGAAATATAAATACAGCCCATTTTATATTCAGTTGAACATAATTATCCTTAATACAGTTTATTGATTCTGGAACGATTGTTGTGTGTCTAATAAATCCTAGTTGTCTAAATAAATAATCTTTATAATATCTAATTTTTAAATCATGTAGATCTGTTATGTTTTGTCAAGTTCAAACACAGTTGGATCAAAGTAATATTATGTTTGTTATTTAATTAAAGGTACGAGGAGCTCCAGCAATTGCTATTGTAGGATGTCTTAGTATGGCTGTCGAGTTGTACTACATGGACTTTAAATCACGGAAAGAGATAGCAGATTATGTTTCTGATAGATTGAAATATTTGGTAACAGCTAGACCAACTGCTGTCAATATGAATGAGGCTGCTACAAAAATATCATCAATGATAAAAGATATGGCAGAAGATAGCGATTTGTCTGTCAGTGATTTCAAGGAATTGTAAGCAAAAATAACTTCGATTCCACTGTGTCCCTCCCTCCAGGTATTCAAATAAATCATTGAATGAACTAACATCTTTAGACAGATATTGATGTTTAATTACTAAATCTTTGTTGATTTGGTCCAGAATGTCGGAAGTGGATATGTTATCTGCGTGTCTCGCTATTTGTGTATACAGTTCACGTAATGACTTCATACGAAATGTCTGTGGGTGGGGGTGGGTGGGTGGGATGGCCTAGTGGACTAGAGTGCCGCGTTTTCGACCTCTAGCTGGTTGGTCACCTCTGGCTTGCGGCTGTGGTTTCGAACCCTGGTGTGAGCGTATGTAGCATGGAGATAGGGCGCCTTCTCAACCTCGTGTGTTTCCTCCTGGCACTCTGGTTTCCTCCCACTGCTAAAGACCCCTACGTGCAAGCAAATTATTGAAATAAAATTTAACCTTATGTTAGTCCTGAAATAACCTAGTTTGTGTTGAGTGGACTTAAACCCCATTTCTATCTCTCTCTCTCTCATACAAAATGTCTTCATTCACCAGTTAACAATGAATTGAAAGGTCAGTTTTCTTCATAAATAATTATTAAATGTCCGATCTTTGACAATGTATAGACAATTCATACTATTTGACCCATCAAACCTATATTCATGGAGATCAAAACGATAGTTTTGGGCTATGTACTAGCATGATCATGACTAAAACTTTATGATTTTCTTTGTGCGATCAAACTAGCTAGACACATGAGCTTTTTAATTGTCAGTTCAGCAATCCCATGCAAGGTTGGAGGATTGGGGAGTTGAAGGGTCTAATTAAGTTTGTACAGCAGATGATATGTTCAATCCCATGTTTGTTTGTGTGGTCTTTTTTGGTGTAACTTTCTAGCCCACTGTCTCAGCAAGTCTAATTGAACACTGGTTGTAATCAGCATAGACTGTAATTATGTAAATTCGTATTGCAGAGCCATAGAAGCAGCAGAAATAATGTTTGAAGATGATGTCACCATCAACAAAGATATCGGACGTTATGGAGCTGAGCATATCATCAGCAATACAGAAGATGTAAATGTTCGTATTCTAACTCACTGTAATACAGGTTCCCTAGCAACAGCAGGATATGGTACAGCCTTAGGTAAATAAATTGAATTTTGGAACATATATAAACAAGTATTGAACAGAATAAGTTTGGTGGGAATTGATATGCTAACTACATGTACTACTTTTAGTGTCTAGTTCTTGCGCACCATTTCAGTTTTATTTATTTTAAAACATATTGAGGTTATAGATTGGCATGATTTTGATCAAACTTACTGTTTAAACTGGTACAAAGATAAAATTGATGATGTCATAATTATGATTGAATTGTAGCTCAAACATCATATACCAGTTGTTAATTTGACATTATCTTTTTGATTTGCATAAAATACACAAATCTCTGCATCAAAAGGTTAGCTTTTCAGTTTTGGTGTACTTTAAATGCAGTTATCTCCCTTTAATAGGTGACAGTAAATTATATTCATTGTTTTCTTGGTACAACTGCAGTGCAGTTACTGCACATTAGTTTTATTGTCTGTCTTAAATCCACCACTAGTTGTTTCAATACATTGTTTTCTATTTCGCAGGAATTGTACGAGCACTAAACGAAAGAGGCAAGATTGATCATGTTTATTGTACAGAAACACGACCCTATAATCAAGGTGCTAGATTAACAGCATACGAACTGGTGCATGAAAGCATTTCAGCTACGTTAATATTAGACAGTATGCCCTCTATGTTGATGGCACACCATGATGTAACAGCTGTTGTGGTTGGTGCTGATCGTGTGGTTGGCAATGGTGACACAGCTAATAAAATAGGAACATTGCAGTTAGCCATTGTTGCAAAATATTTTAATGTGCCTTTTTATGTAGCATGCCCTGTAACAACATTTGATCCATGTAAAGCTTCTGGAAAAGAAATAGAAATTGAAGAACGTCCGCATCATGAAATGGTTTCTATCAAGGGGCAAAAGATAGCGGCAGAAGGTAGGTCTCAGTGAATTTTCCACAGTCCCTTTCTCCTAAGATAGTTATCGTCTGAACCATCTTTTGGAGATTTTGATTTACTCTAAAATTGAGCAATAAGTAATAAGCAGTTCTATAACCACTATCAATTATTTTGTGTACACAGCAGTGCTTCCGCCTTCTCTTCGTAGAATTACTACAGGCAAGCTTTCATTTACTTGTAAGCCAATGTAAACACATGTTCCTGAAGTAACGACTGCAAGTTTTACAACCTCTAACCGTTGCTACATTAGTCTGAAATTCCCAAACTTAAAAATCTGTTAACTCCCTTTACTACAGACGTGATCATATGACACAAATGTACTCAAATCAAACATGGTGACCTCCACGGAGACATTTTACCTGGAAAGGAATCTGTAGGGCCCTCAGCTGGTCACTAGCCAATTGAAATTAGTAATGCAGATTATTATGTGAAGCAAGTTAACAGAGCTAAGTCGCTAATATTTGGGACCTGGAAATTGACACAGATGGGTCGCAAATTCGCAATGCATATAATAATGTAATATGAATGTATATAAACTGATTTACATTCAAACATTTTCATGTTTACTCTAATTTAAAATCAGTTCTGTTCGGTGATATGCTCCAGAAGCCTCAATCCAATAGCAATCTTTGTGCCTGATCATTCCAGTCTACACAGATAGTATTTATTGCACATGCTCTCCAGTTAAGAATATGTCGTCACCATGTAATATGACTTGCGGACTATGTCTAGCCTCGATCTTCAAGTCCGTTGTTTCAAAAGGTGCTGAAACGCATCATGGTACACGATTTGTGTACCAATGGTAAAATGTTTATTTTGTATTAAATATTTGATATCAGAAGCCCAGCCTTTCCCAGTAAGATCACAGCATCAATGTTGATTTAAATGTGAATGTTAACCAATTCCACTCTTTCAGGAATAAATTGTTGGAATCCTGCTTTTGATGTAACACCAGCTGAACTTATAACTGGAGGAATAGTAACAGAGTTTGGTGTTTTTAAACCTTCAGAAATTAAAGAAAAACTGGCATCCATATTAAGTAAAAATAAGGAAAACAGTGGTCCAGGCTTACAACGCAGGTCGTCATATTCATCATTGAAACTTGCTGAAAAAAGTGATTAATATTGAAAATTGCTTAAAAAGTAACTTGATTTTATTTGTATTGTCTCTCAATTGAAGCTTTAATTTCATTCCATTTTATCCAAACATGATATTATTCTCTAATTATATTAATTACAGTATTATTAATTTATGGCAGAGTATCACTGGTTAAACCTGTGATGTTCTTGTCATTATTTCTTAATAAAGCATCTCACCAGCTACCTGTTGTAATAGTGTGATATAAGTATAGCTAAGATACAGGGACAATTCTACAAGAAGGAGATAGATTATCTAGTAGTACAACAAAAGACATGATCTGTGGAGGATCATATCCAAAGAAGAATTTCTACATACAAAGAAAGCAAAAATAGACGTTTCAAATGATTTAACCAAACCGTTCATTAAATTTTGTCTTTTTGTGTAAAACTGACTAGTTCTCTGCTGATGTTTGGTCGACAATCATTGTAGTGGAGAAAGGAGAAAGACAAGATCAGATTAATCAATTGGTTTAATCAATGGGTGAACAATATTTTTAAAGATACATGTCATTTAAGAGATCATCAAGAAAGTCGAGACATTTTCATTTGTATTGAGTGCATTAATTGATTAGATTACTGAGCTGTATGCGGTCAGTCACAAGCTTGTTCCAGATAACTTCCAGTCTTAACAAGGGTTGCTTATACAGCCAAGAAATCCAGTGTATGTTGTAATTGCTATACATTCTGAATAGAGTTGACAGACTACGATCTTAGAATAAAAAGCCCATCTTCATTAGCCCAGTCTTCACTTGAGAGAATTCAACTTTGGATATTTGATTCAATGGAGTGTCCCTGAGTAAAATTTATGGTACATGTAAAAATTAATAATTTTCCTCAAAATATCATTAAAATTTTTGATAGAATGTAAGTGGCCTAATGGATGTTTTGAATGGTGATGTGTTGGTTCAGGAGTTAATTTATTAATTATATTCAATTGTACTGTTGTTTTGTGTATATGGAAGAGGCATATCCATTCAAGTTAAGTCAATTAATATATTGCTTTTCCACAGAGGGGGTGGTTGTGGGAGTCTGGTATAGTCAGTCTTAAGATGACCCTGGTTGTGAACCATTGCCCTGGTTTAGAAACATATAGTAGATCTATAATATACATATTTTATATGCTAAGAGTAAAATCAGACTATGCTGTGCGGGTGGTTGAATACAAATGTAATTAACACCAATTTGCCAAGATGTGTTAGATATTTTGATGTCTATGGCTTTAATGTTATTGTTATGTATTATATATGAATATAAAAATTTGTAAACCATAATAAATATTTACTTGTCTGCTAATATGTAATATTTAGACAAAGAGCTGGCAGTTCTGACTATAATAGCTTAAAAATATATAACAGCATAGTTTTAGTGTTAAGACTTAAGACTTATAATTATAAACAATCTGTAGGCCCTGTCACTACTAGCCTCAACAATTCATGAACCAGTCTAAAGCCTCCGGAGATATGCCTTGTTTCGAAGCGTATTCTCTCAAAATTTTCAAGCAAGTAATTGTTATTCCATAATTTATATATTAGTATTGTATATTGCTCTTTCCAGTTACGAAATAACCTTAACGGAACATATCTTGTTACCGTTCGATTAAAAAGACATTCCCGGGCCTGCTCTGGTAATATCATGCCTTGGCGCTGCTCAGCAATAATTATGTCTACATCACTTGTAATTCAAATGTCGAATTACTTTAATTCAAATAAGTTTATTGAATATACTTGGGTATTGACATCTTTACACATCATTCAACAAACCCAGACGACATTTTCCCGCCTAATATCATCAGGAAGACACTTGTGTTGCGCCAATAATAATGAACAGAACAGTTTCAGTAGCCCACACACTGTTTGCTTTAACCAAAATGTGTCTACTTTGATATTTATCTTCTGCGTGTTTTGTTTAACTTCTCTATTATTTCAATATAATTTGATATAGAAGTTATTACCTTAAAAATTGATATCCCCGCGACATATATTTCAATATATCCGCGTACTTATTGGATTAGTATTTTATTAGATGCGGATCATTCAAAGCTGGGACAAAGTCCTCATTAATCATTATTATTATTCATCTTTCTAAGAGGAAATACCATTTTTTAAACCAAGATAAACGGACATTTTTTATACGCCAACATTTTCACGCTGACGTATTTTATTTGTCGTCGCCCCTGTCCGTCCGTTTACAGTTTGTTAGTGGACACTCTACTGGTCATAAATTTTATCCGATTTTGACGAAACTTGATATCCCAAAGTTTTTAGGGGGGGGGGGGCACACCAGACACAGTCTATGGTATGTATTTTAGAGTTATTGTCGGTAAATTTTCTTTCTATCTTCGTTTGCCCATTCGAAACAGAACAGTAGGACGTTAAACCCCATTTCATCCCATCAGTATTATTCACCGGCGGAGTTGACAGAGGGGCCTGGAGATCTATCCTATTTTCTATCGTATCGTTCACAAGGATATTCTCCCGTGAACCCAAAATATGCCAGGAAATTGACTAATGAATTAAAATCTCCGTTAAAACGGATAGAATTATCTGTCTACTTTCCCAATATTAATTTTTGTTTGTATATCAAAAAGATTATAATAATTAATGGTAGTATAGACCCAGATACAGCCGGATTTAATTGGAAAGGCGTGTTAGATGTTGGATTGCTGGTACTTCTCCATCGATGATAGCTTAATATAAATAAAACATCCAGGAACCTTTTAATTTTTCGGATAACAAAATTTTTCTAGTCTGATGGATATTAAAAGTAAACTGTTCGGTGTTGTTCTTCCGATGGTTTGACATTTGCATGAATTGATTTCAAATCTAGTTGTCATAATGGCAGATGTCATTACGTCTAGTGACAAACAGTGAAAATTACAACACATGCCAAATTTCGATGACTGTCTGGGGCAAAGAACACTAAAATTGATTGTAAATGGCATGTTTGTTCAACAAATGTCTTAATATATAGCATGATAAAATGACTTACAGACGCTTTTATGAAATGATTAATTAAACATTTTTTATTTATTACATGTATTTGACTTGGAAGACAACCTTCGACATATATATTGGTCACAGAAAAATATAGATACTCCTGATCGTAACCTATTTCTCCTCAATTGTGTCTTGATAATGTACATCACAATAAAATGACTTATAGACGCTTCAATGGTAAAAATACGCATCCTTTATTTATTGTTATTTGACTTGGAGACATCCTTCGACCCATCTGTTTGTCATAGAAAAATATTGATACTCATCTCTATAACCCACTTTTCCTGAATGGTATTGACGTATGAAGTGTACTTTATTGGAGTTATGGTAAACCTATATTTCTCACGGACCGAGTATTTTGTCGCGAATATTGGCCAAAACTTTTCTTATTATCATTATTTATTATCACTATTTCTACATGTTGTCTTGAAATTACGAGGTAAATTCTGTAATCATTGCTTTGTATATTCTTGACAAGTCTTACTCAAAGTAGTAAAGTCTGTAACTCAATATCAACCAAAATCTTCTACATTGAAAACACGCATTATTTGTCAGTTTAAATCAACATTGGTGCTGTGATCTTACCGGGAAAAAATGGGCTTCTGACATCCAATATTTAAGACAAAATAAACATTTTAATTTTACCATTGGTGCATGAATCGTGTACCATAATGCGTTTCAGCCCCAGTTCTAGCAAGGGACTCGAGGAACGAGGCTAGAGACATTGCACCAAATCAAACGACGTATGTAGACTGGAATAACCAGACGCTAGAAATTTGCATTTGATTGAAATTATTGGCTTATTTCGCCGAACATAACTGGTTTGAAATTAGAGTTCACCATTGAATGTAAATTAGTTTATATACATTCATAGTACATTATAATATGCGTTGCGACCCACTTGTGTCAATTTCTAGGTTTCAAATGTTAGCGATTTAGCGCCTTTAAGTCTTAAAAATTTTGGGAAGGGGATGGGTGGGGTGGGCAAGGGTTTTTAGGGGCCCCAATGGGGCTTCTTGGGGCGCGCCGATGTGCCCACACCTGACGGTCCACGGCGAACAGCAGCCCCCCCCCCCCCCATGATAGATCTCGGCATTATGGACGCTTCAACGGAATTAAGCATCCCACGTATCATGCCGTTTTAGACGCATCGCTCATCAAGTCGTAACTCGGCATTATGCATTATATTTTGTCATTATAATGCGCCCGCCCCACAAATCAAATCTCTTCCAGGATAAGGAACCCCATTTTGGATGTCCTATCAACCGTCATACGACACACCTGTGCTTGCCTACTCCATGATCAAACACGATAGCAGATGGCTTCCATCTTGTTTACTGACGGTACTACTTATTTTAAGACAGACTCGGCTTTCCAATTTATACTATCTACGTCATTGGGGATTTCCAATTTATACTCACTGGTTGCTATGACCCGCTATGGCGTTGTCTAGAAACGCGCGTGCTCGCGTTAGTTTAAAATTTTTGCTATACGTTTAACATGGACTATTTGATGTAATTTGCCTGATTTGATTAGGCCCCATTTCCATAAATTTAGGTTGTTTTTTAGAAATTTTTAGCAAATGTTAATCTTAGGTGTTTTTTAATTCTAGCCGAAGTAAATTTTTTTACAATTTATAGCGAGTTAAGTTATCGTCTCTAAGAGGCGGGCGTAGTATTTTAAATGGCGGCCATTTGCCATCATGTGTATTCTTGAAGTAGGTACACATGATGTAATCGTATGATCAACCGTATGATTCATTATGAAGCCTCAATTATAACGATATGAGGCGCGTATAAAACCCTTGACACCGGTTGGGCGCTCCGGCAGTCCCGTCGTTGGCGCTCATACTGATGTGGGCACATTGAACGTTAGCTTCGTGTATGGACGCGGATTTTTTCTAAGGGGGATGGAGATTATAGTTGCGGGTCTGATTGTTAAATAACGATTCTTTCTAATTCTAGAAACTATGGAACACTTTTGAATCAAAATTGACATAATATATATTTACAATATCGATTGCAGACGTGGATGTTCAAGATGCCCATACAGTTTTAAGATATAATTTTATACAAAATCCATGGCCTCGAGTGTTACAACCACGTGACTAATAATATATTGATTAGAATGTACACCATAGGCCAAAAGTTTATTTAAAGAAAGGCAAACATTAATTACATAATATAATATATACAAATGAAATGAAATGGCGCTTAATGTCCTACTGTTCTGCTCCGACTAGGCAATATATACAAATAGCATAAGAAACTCATTTAAAGGGACAATCCCGATAAGAACAGAGTCTCAAAAATTAAAGTCCGAGTATTTATGAAATTTATGGACCAAAATATAGTGGCATGGTGTACTTACCTTGTCTCAAAATTTCAGCTCAAAATATTGAGTCGTTTGGACGTGAACGTAACCCTTTTAAGATTTCGGGTCAATTTTTTCATTGGATGACCTGATAATCGATTAGTGTTTCTTGAGAGGTCTATACAGTGACTGACCCATGTCCTGTACTTGATAACAAAAGGTAAATTTCACCTACCTACATATTATTTTTATAGAAAAAAGTCTGGTTTTATCCAGATACTGTATAATTAAACGTTCTCCATTTCCAGATGAAGACTGTCAGGTTTAAGTTATTTATAAGCGTATAACAAATATCGGGTTAGTAGGTGGACCTTAGGTTATGGATTTTAAAGGATTTTAACACAAAATTAAGCAGTGTTATTCCCCAAAAAGTTATCGGGATTGGCACTTTAATGTCTTCATCGTCATACATTTCTAAATACACATAGTAATTAAAAAGGTAACAATATACCTATAAAGTTTTCCGTTAATCTAACTGTAAATATTGTAGAATTAGTTTTTCCAACATATCTATTTAAATTATTCTAAAAATATAATACATGTTTGAACACTGCATACCTCTTATGCATTTTGTGCGTAGTTTTTCTCATTCTTGTATGCTTCACCAACATGCTTCATCTCTCGTCCAACAACTTGATCTGAATATGGAACATGGATCTGTAATGCCGTTTAGGTATAACATTTTTGATTATAAACAGTCGGAAAAGTAAACAGTGAATTTCGGCTCGTTTAATAACACAGGGTAATTTCTTATAGTATACACCTACAGTAAAGACACTATTATCTATAATACAAATAAAATCTACCTAATTGTAAATGGTCGGCTAGTTTGGATATTAGAACATAAAATTAAATGAATCAGTATGGTCATTAGTGTATCAGGAATCACTACATTATAATTTTGGTCAGGAAGGTTCTTATGAGTTGACTTTTATTGATTCTTACATATCTGTCAAGTAGGCTCACAGGGCAATACATTCTCCGACAAGTACATGGGTAAATTGGAAAAGGAAGAGGGCCAAACCGCCAAGACGGTCTTCAACATTTTACATTAATGATCGATTCTTTGCCATTAATCTTTCTCTTACTGAGATTGCAAGTTCATTAGAAGAAACAGTACTGGAATTCTTAAAGTTTGGCTCGCAAACTATTAATAAGTGTAAACACATGTAACACAAGTGAACCTTTATGCACCGTCGAGACTCCAGGTTTATCTCATCAATGATACCAGTCTACCATCAGCTGCAAAAAAAAAAATATAATAGCAAATGTACAAAACTGTAATTCCTAACATTTTAATTACGCTTCGAGTAACATCTTATCTTATGTCTGCCGATTTAATTTTTTTTATTAAGGCGGTAAAACTTCCGAATGTCGTTGTTAAAATTTCACCCAAACATCGTCAGACGATGAGGCATAAAATCGCTCTTTATTGTCGGAAAAGCTGGGAAATAATATAAATGCAGATCAACCCGATTATAGAATTGGTTAGTTACTCATAGAATCTTGCACGGAATACTACAATAATTTACTGGCTAGCAAATTTATTTTGTTTGATTAATCAGTGTCGTTTTTATTAACTATTTTCGTTCGTGAAAATGTGAATTAAGGTATGAACAAATATTGATTTTAGTGTTGACGACCTTGTACACACTCGTTTTGGATCAGGTCCGGCACTGTATTGCGGGGCAATGACGCTAACGACTGGCTCCTGATTCCCCGATTTAATCTAAGGTCAGTAAATTACCGAAATTAAAGATGAGATTGCTTACTATAAGCAATGGTCTTCTTCATTTTTGTAAAACATGGACTATCCACAATATGTTGGCATTTTCCAGACATATTCGGGTTTAGGTCTGTATATATATTCATCAATGAAAGCGTATTTTGTTTGGTCACGGAATGATTTTAAGTGTTTAAATGACCCTTGAATGACATTCATTTCTTTGAGTAGGAGTCGGTGACATTTGTGAACACGGCGTAAACAGCATAATATTATGTGAACACGGCGTAAACAACGCTATCTAATAATATCAAAAATTTTAAATAAAACCTGGCCCACACTGTCAATTCTTTACATATGCAAGATTATTTTACTTTTTGTACGAGAAATATTCATTAAACCAGTGAAATCGTCCAGTGTGTGGGAGAATTAAAGCGATAATATGCATATTTCAAAAGAGTAGGAAGAACTGTATCGCATTATCGCTTTTTATTTTTTTTTTGTCAGTGTTGGTCTAGATCTGTCCAAAAATGAACGCAACTTGTCATTTTACATTTGTAGAAATAACTAAGCTTAACCCTCTTATGCTATTTATTAGTTGTATGTATTGGATGATAAAATGGCCGGAACGTGAATTAATAGCCACTTCAGATGATGAGTGCACAGAGCTACCTACCATTTGTTCGGAAATCGATACACGTCGTAACATAAATCTTCTGGAAAATCACAACGCTGTTTAGATGGAATAAAAACAGTTCCTCCCTTTTCTCGATCGCAAGTATAATGACGTTGTATCGCGTTAGATTCGCACTTATAGTACACATCAACCCCATTCTGAATGTCCGGATAAAACCCATCCAACTTGTTGGCGCAATCAGGTTGAATCATACACATATTCGAAACGTCTCCGCCACCCACACATTCTTTCGTGTCCGTTGAAGTAATATTTTTGTCACAATCAAACGAAGCCATTGTTAAGCCCCGTTCACACAAATAGACTTTAGTACACACAGACGGATCGGTCACAAATCCATCGTCTTCGTGGATGCAGGGGTTGTCAAATAAACCGCATGGTTTAGGCATATCTTTACTGGTGTCGCAATTCCGTGTTTCGGGGTTAAAAACCCCTGTCGGGCACATTGCAATTTCTTTTAGTTTTCTATTCTTACACTCAAAATAATGTGTGCATCGACCAAACATATCCATATATTTTCCATCTGGAAGCAATTCACACAAGTTGGGCATTTCAAGATCGCCACATGGATAAGGTACGGTAGAGGGTCCCTGACAGGTTGAAGTTAAAGGATCGAACATTTGTTCATTATCACATCGGAAAAACCCGGCAAAATCAAAATTCTTACAAACATAGAAAATGTCACATCTCCCATATTCGTCCGCGTAGATACCGTCTCGTCTGCTATCACAAACAGGTCTCCAGCCGCCATGCTGTCTTGGAATACTGTAAGGCGTTTCACAAGCTCTAGTCAAGGGTGAGAATACTGCACTTTTATCGCATGCGCCCTGAAACACCGTCCTTTCTTTGTAACATTCTACGAAGAAGGGCTTCCATTCCAGTTCAGGCCAGGGGTTTAAGCCATCGGGTAGCTGAAGACACGAGGCGTATCTTACCCAGCAGGGGATGCAGTGAGAAGTTTCATGGCAATGATTGGCTCTGTAGTCACCTTAAACAGAAATAAATAGGAATGAGTTGGGTGATATATAATAAAATAAATATTGTCGATAGAAACAATACACAGTTGTCATATAAAGAACGCATTTTGCAAGAATTGCCATACATTATTTATCACCATCAGTTCAATTTACCGAGCTCGTTCTTAGGTGCACATACAAATCTGCCCCCAATCTACATCCTGAGCAATTAGAACACTATACCTACATGGTGATTTGGGTTCATAACGACCACGACAGGCCACATCTTCAAAATCTTCACATTGTAACGTTACAGATGAGAAAAGTTGAGGGTAAGGGCATTCCATGATAAAACCATTATAGAAGGTCTCCATCACAGCATCTGGTTGAGCACTGCAATTATAATACCAAGCACAATTCTCAGGGTGTGGATCCAAAAGAACTTTTCCAGATTTACAAATCATTGGATCAACTTCCAGACCTGTAAAATAAAAGCAATCAATATGTACATGTATATTATCTGTTAGAAACTACACCGGTGAATAAGAGCGTCCAAGTCACGTTCTGAACTCAGACAAATAGTTCTGGCTAATTCTTCACGTTTTGGCGTTTGATTTACTTACATAAAAACATGTTTAGGAAACCAAGTGAAAATTTGGTCTTCTCCTTTAAACATGGCAAATTAAATCCTGGAGGAATATTTCAATTTAAGAATTCTAGGTATCGTTTTCAGCGAAATTTAACCTTATCTATTTTAGTTAACTCATACTATTTCTTCCAGTCAGCGAAATACAATATCCTGTAAATAAAGTTTAATTTAAGATTTTTAGGTACAGCAATGTCCAGTAATTATTGTACCCGGCAACATTTACAGTTAATAGATTCACACTATCTTATATCTTTCGGAAAACATTTAGAACTTATTTTCATCCTGGTATATTGATTAAATGACAGTCACGTAATCTCGTGATTTAGATTAACATCATAATTTCAGTACTTATGTCCTGAAGCAAGGCATACAATTCAGTTACATTGGGAATTCGCACGATCTATGACAGTAAGATTCTTTAAAACAAGCCCGATTACGCCAAGAACAACCTGGCAGTGTGAAGTTAAATCGTTCAACGAATAACGAATAACGAGGTGATCGGCCGTGTTATTGGCGAATAACGAGGCAATTTTACGTCACCTCGTTATTCGCTATTCAACTTTATATTCGGGATCCCAATATGCAGCTAGACATAACTAGAATGATGGGTGACAAGTATCCCCCAGTAGTATAAAACACAGCAAAACGACCTTTAAACCCAAAAAAGTCGACATTGTTATTCAGGCAGCGAATAACGAGATGTTTGTTATTCGGTTTTCACCTCGTTATTCGGGATTCGCACATAAGGTGTTCATGTATCTTTCATGAAGATATTTCAGGATTTCATTCTAAACATTCATTAGACAACAATAGAATAATGGATTGCAATTGCACGTGCTAACCACTCGGCCATCCAGCCCCCCCCCCCATATCCATACGAAAATGGTGATCAAATTCCATAGACTTTTAAAGTTAGGTGTCGATTTTATTGGCCTGGCAAAACACATTTATTACAATTATTACAATAGGGGTTGACAGAAAGTTTATTACAATAGGGGTTATAACGCGTAACCCCTATTGTATTATCAACCCCTATTGTAATAAATGAGTCTAACTGTAGAGGAGAAATTTAAAGAGGCGATCAGGAGGATTATTTTATCGGGCCGGGAAAAAGAAGTTCAAAATCCTTAGACGACTGATATTTCAGAGAACATACTTTACGTTGATTTAAATATCATTAATACCAATTGCCAATAGGGGTTGACATTCTATTTAACTAATTCTCCAAACGGTTTTTTAAAACATGTGGTACTGTCCATTTTATTGGTATGAAGAAACACATGAATTACAATTATTACAATAGAGTTGACAGAAATTTTATTATAATATTGTTTATACCGTATAACCCCTATCGTAATGTCAACCCCTATTGTAATAAATTTGTCTTAGTTTAGATAAGGAATTAGAAATACTAACAGGGGGATTATTTTATCTGATACGCACACGGAAAAATGTTCAAAATCCTCAGACGCCTGGTTTTTCAGAGAACATACTTTACGTTCTTTAAATATCATTGATAACAAAAGTGGGTGACATTCCTTTCCAATAATTTCACCATACTCGTTAACGGCTTTTAATGGCGTTTTCGGTTGTGCTGCTTTGAAATATCCTATGCAGTAAAAGCATACGATTACTCCTATATCAAAATCAATTGACTTTAGACGTCGGTTTTTTTGTATGGTAAAATACATTAATTGCATTTACTACAATAGGGGTTGACATTACAATAGTGGTTGATTGAAATTTTATTAGAATTATTACATTTATTACAATAGGGGTTGATATTACCATAGGGGTTAATTGAAATTTTATTACAATTATTACATTTATTACAATAGGGGTTGTAACATACCGTATAACCCCTATCGTAATGTCAACCCCTATTGTAATAAATTTGTCTTAGTTTAGATAAGGAATTAGAAATACTAACAGGAGGATTATTTTATCTGATACGCACACGGAAAAATGTTCAAAATCCTCAATTACAATAGGGGTTGATATTACAATAGGGGTTGTAACATGGTTGAGGCCATAGAGGTATCGGATTTTGATCAATGTATTCTGGGCCATTATGGTGGTGATACAAAGTAGCACGGCAATACCATACTGTGTCTAAACAGAAAGTGACAGACAACCAAAGACTACCGTCATCATACAAAACGGCGAGAACTACCGTGTTATAGAATTTGGCAGAGGAGGTTATTGATAACCTATTAATTATCTTGAATGTAATTAATTGTTGTATAGTATTTTTGAAATATAATATTTATAATTATTTCGGAATTTTAAATAAATTCTTGCGTTATAAAATTACCAATTCAGGCGCGGATCCAGGACTTTTTGCAGGGGGGGGGGGTGTCTAGGTTTGATAATTGCGATGGGCGTCAGCGCCGAAGGCGCTCAACCAATTAACGGGGGCCCTCCGCCAGAAAGATTTGGTAAATTAGATTCAATTTGGTGCATTCTGACGTATTTCCGGAAGGTAAATTCAAATTACAGGTCTAAAAATCGCCCCCTGGATCCGCACCTGCAATTGTCTCACACAAAAGAAACCATGCACCACCCATAAAAACCGTGTAATTTCAACACAATTGATTATATGTCTAATGGCTAAATGTTTTTCTTTCGACACAAAGTTGCATGACAAGGAAATAACAGTAGGAGAACTTGTGCCAAATTCAACTACACTTGGTATATTTTTAAGTTAATTCTATCCGACTTATTGCTTAAATATTTGTGGTGTTTGATTTATGATGTTGATTTAATACATGTACACGTTGCTGTAAAAACTAGCCATTTGAAATCACACTGTCACTTTCAGTGGGGTATAAAAACGTGGCTTTATGGCCTTACTACCAACCACAAATGCTAACATCCTTTAGAATTGTCAAATTTTTATATCTGTGTTTGCCTTGGTGTCATTATACTCTTGAATTGGACCACATCTAAAATCATGTTTTACGCAAAGTGGTAAACATTGCGGCGGCACGGTTTTATGTTTGTTTGAAATGTGTTTTCGTTATATTTTTCTAGCCAAAAGTAAAATTTATTTGCCAACAGATAAAAATAAAATTTGTATAGACCTAATTGGCAGCATATAAATGATTTTAATTGTCAAAAGAAGCAATGATTATTCAAATAGATCAATTCTAACTTAAGCTATGTGTTGGTTTTTAGGCTGTATTCACAAGGCAATTATAAAGGGGCGTGTTCATGAATTGGAACAACAGGGGTTCCAAGGTGGAAACAATGTCAACTTTGGCGGGAGGTCTGGGAGAATACCCGATAATTTTATAAAATCAGAAGCCCTGGGCTAACATTTCATCGCATTTGGCGAGGTCAAAACGTCGACAATTCTTAGTACGTTTGTTTGTTAGACGTTATTTCGATGGACAAGCATGTATTAAAATAAGTTAAGATTCGATTTTATTGCATCAATGCCTGTACAAATCAAATGATACAATAAAATCTTTATCTTACAAATGATATAGTTTTTTTCTTTTTCTTACAAATGACATGACCCATAGGGCCTTTTTTTCATCCGTCAAAGATAACGCAGCTAGTACACATATGCATTTCTACCCCTCCCCTTCCCCCGAACTCTTCATTTATTCTCATTGTTTATACTTGAGAAATACTCGGTAGTTTTTCTTTTTCTTACAAATGACATGACCCATAGGGCCTTTTTTTTCATCCGTCAAAGATAATGCAGCTAGTACACATATGCATTTCTACCCCTCCCTTCCCCCGAACTCCTCATTTATTCTCATTGTTTATAGTTGAGAAATACTCGGTAGTTTTGTTTATACTTTGGTTTTTATTTTTGAGTGGGCGGGTATAACTTATATATTACTATATACATGCAAGCCTACGCGCAATATTCTCAAAGGTATTCAATGTGAATTAATTAACAAGAACAGAAAGGTATTACACGCGATTAAATAACATAATTATATTTGAAAATAGTCGCATTATTGGAAATTAATAATTCCATCGAGAGTCTTTAACTTAAAAGTACAACAAAATTAAGTAGTCTGTCGATGGTTATACGGAAGGAAAAAAAAATCTACCTACAACAATTAATACTAAAGTCAGAAAGCTATACACAGCTAGCCTAAAGGAAAGCTGCACGAAATGGTTTTCTAAGATCTGAAACATAAAAGAGCATGAATATCGATGTATTTTAAGCTATAGACATTGGCATAGTAAATCAGAATGTCGTAATAAAAAGACAGGGAGCCAAAAGAAAGTCAATTTAACACCATGACCAAATAAAAATGTCATCATAGGAGAGCTGACTGAAAGGTTTTAAACCCGAAACAACAAGTACAATCATAGACTAAATCATAGGCATAGGAATAGCTACCGCAGTGTTACCACTGAAATTACCAAAAATGGACAACAATGGCTATAGGGCAGTCACCAGGTACCTGCAACTGAAAGACTAACCCCAACATATAATATGTACATGAATGAATCATAGACAGCAACTATATTGTTACCATTGTCTTCGAATTGTATCTGACCATCTTGTGAGCCTACGGAATGAAACTACCAGAAATGGACAAAACTGGCTACAATGCAGTCACCAGATACCCGCAACTGAAAGGACTAAGCCCAACACAGATACATGCCAACATACTCTCCATTTTAGGGATGCTGGTCCTTCCTTTACCACAGTCAAAAAGTGGGCTGCAGTGTTTGAGCGTGTCAAAGAGCATGTGACCACGCCCCGCGCCCTGGAAGGCCATCGACTGATAACCATTCAAGAAAACATAACCCGGGTGTATCACATGCGATGGCTTATCATGATTGACTATGAATACATATTGCCAGTGTTGTGCACATTTTTCATGAGAGGGTTGGGCATGGCAAAAGTTACTGATATGGGCTCCAAAGCACGTAACTGAATATTAGAAACATGTCAAATTGCTGATGTCTCGTGACGATCTGAGCTGTTTTAAAGCAGATCCTGATATTTTATCGCCACATTTGACACCATGGATGATACCTGGATTCATCACCTTCAGTTAGAATCTAAAATACAGTCTAACCAATGGAAGCATCCAGGGTCGCCAGCTCAGGAAAGATTATGGTTCAATCTTTTGGTATTGCAAGGGTATTCTGCTAATTGACTATCTTGAAAAAAAACCCAAACAAACAAGACTACCACAGGAATCCATTATGCCGACCTACTGAGACAGCTGCGTGAAGCTATCAAAGCTTCAGACTTATTGACCACCCACTTTACTCACTCGATTTGGCCCGACAGGCTTTCCCTTGTGTCCAGAAATTAAAAAGGGGCTAGTGAACGACTTTTTTGTTAAAGGTGGCTAAAGGAAACGTTTCCGCCGGCAGCCAGGCCGTGCAACATCGTTGGAAAAGTGTGTACACCTCGAAGTAGAGAATTAAATAGAATCCATCGTCTTTCACAATTAGGCCTAGAGCGTTCCAGTTTAATTAATTTAAAATAGTACACCCGTTTTTCTTTGATAAATTTTGTTATAGGCCGTGTGAAGTCAGATCCCAGACAAAATGTAAGAACGGTAATACTAAGGATTGAAGCATATCTTGGAATGAATAATTTTATCAATTACTCCTGATAAAATCGTGTGACATGGAACTGTGTAACGAAAACAAATCTAATTGACAGTGTCTTATTTACAGTGTACAGCAATAATTGACAGTGATCAGAAAGTCAATAATGTTGACGCATTTTACGTGCAACACGAGTGTAATTGTATAACGTCATTTAGTAATGCAACTGGGATTCACATACAATAATTATTTGGAATCTTATATTTTAAATCCCTGACAAATTAATTAGAGAAAAAGAAAAGAAGAGATTGTAATTACTACTTATGTCAATACTCGTCATTCGTGACAGTATTTATTTACCTCCATATCCTTTCCATTATGTCATGCCCCCGTCTAAATTAATTTTATTTACGCCTCTTAAAATTCTCAATTATTTCTAGAATAACCCTCAGGGATAATACAATTTCGTTTATTAGTTGACATTTCTGAACTTAATTTAAAATAACAAGTTTTAACAAAAAATAGTTGAAATGTAAATACTTTAAAAGAGCAGAGGTCCAATCCTTTAATTCCGCATGGTGTGTAGGTGTCCTCGGGGCCGTATCTAGCGGGGAAGCATGGGGTACATTGCACCCCCAGAAAAATAAGGCGCCCAGGGAAATGGCGCCCCTCAAAAACATTGAGAACCTCTCAATTATAAAATAATACACGTGGTTATGATCACGCCGTGATACTCTTAAGGCACTGATCAATCGGTCGAATTTAAGGGCGCCCACACTCTTATACTCTTATATCACCTATGTGGAGGTTATGGGGCACCACCACAGACGCGGATCTGCAGTCCCTGTAAATAAATCGTCCATATAAAATACAAAAAAGCTTTAGATATCACCAGAGTGGCCGACGAAATGGAATGTTTCTAGCAGCGTTAGTTTTCAAAATTTTCTTAGGGTGGACCCCAGATGTGGGTGCCACCCTCATACGCGAAATGACCCTCCTATCAACTTTTGCTAGGTCAGCGCCTGTCCCACCAAATGACATTAGAGGTTCGTTTTGATCGCCCTTTCCACATTTGATAGTGCCTTATATTATTGGTCTTTGGGGGCATGAAATGACATTATTAGAGATTTTTGTTCTGGTCGCTCTATTCACATGACCTTATTGGTGTTTCGGACTAGTTCTAGTTTCGATGACCAGAAGTGTCTTATTGAGAAATAGCGCCACCGAAATTGACACACAGGATTGCGACTCCAAGTGCGTCTAAAACGGGTTTGTGGCAATCAAATTTTCAATTCTTTTTTGGTTGAGGGGGGGGGGTATCTCGGTGTCACCGCCCCTCGCTCAGTAAATCGGGTTATCATAATTGGGTCCCCCTGTCACCACTCTGCTGCACCCCCACTTCTAAAATCCTGCATACGGCCCTGGGTGGCCTTGCTTATATATTGCCTTAAGCTGGAGTGGTAAAAATCGTAGCGATTATCCGAAATTCTGAAACGAGTATCTCACAGAGTTTTATTTAATAAAATGTATCGGGAATCGGTTCTTAAAACACCTAAGCACCGATCATATAGTCCATTTTGACACAAACCCGGATTCGACCCCAGAACATTTTAGTCCGAAGTCCAGTGCCCTAATTTCCACAAGCCAAATCTCGAGTTTGAATAGTTTTGCAGTCAATTCCAATATATACGCCACAAGAAATACAAATAATTATTTAATCCCTGTTTTAAACTGTGTGGGGAACCCTGCTTGTTTAATGACATTGCTTTGGCTTCATACAAATTCCATGTCCAGGCAAAAATAATTCCCGAGGGTCTTTTTGTACCACACGTCCCATATTTCAACCATTTAACATGTTCTGTTTTCCAAGTCAATCAATGCCACATAACACTGTTGACAGGTGAACGACATGGACAAACTTAGTCAGTTGACAACAAACAATTTAATTGTTCATATTACCAAAGTTTTCGTTGTGTTAATTTGATTCATCAAAAGATTTATTATCAGGTGCAAACATTATATGTGTAACAGGTAACAACAATAAAAATATATAGAGAGAAATGGGGTTTAACGTCCTCTCGACACAAACAAGGTCATTTCGGGACTAACATAATATAGTTTAATTTTATTTCAATATTTCGCTTGCGCGTAGTGGTCTTTAGCATTGGGAGGAAGACATTGTTGCTCTTTGGACACGGGAAAGTCACGCTGGTTGATACGAAAAAGAAAACCATCAGAAAGACATATTACTTTAAAAAATTACATTGCAAGAATTAGAGTTAGTATTTCAGATGCTAACAACTGTGACAACTTACTAATCTCTGGTTTAGGTCAAAATGAACTGTTTATTTGGGTTAATCTGACATAGTCGATCTGTACACCACATTAAATGTATTTTAATCGACCGTTTTTCTTTTCACCCAGATCATGAGGATTTAAAATACTGGCTTGATAAAAATAACGATGTCAGGCGTATAACAGTTTATTTGAACATTTCGATGATCTTAATCATTATAACCGCATAGTCCAACGTTCAACAATCATCTGATAAAAATATTGAAGGTTCGTTCACTTGACCGTACCAATTTTTTTCTATGCTCAAATCTGCACGCAGAGGCGTTCTTTTGTTACTCGATGACCCTGTTTACTACCCGATCCTTCCGCCTCAAAAGTATTCACGAAACCCTGTCAGGAATTAAAATTCTAAGCAATTTTTCTCCTTTCTAAACCAACAGGTGAACAAAAATTGTCAAGCAAAACAAAGAATTAATCTAAGTAGGCGTACTGCATTCATAAAATCACGCGAAACAATTATATTTATTATAATACTATTTATCCCCCAATATCGCATTCAACAGTAGAAATCTCCTAGGAGATATCTCTTTACATGAATTTGTTTTTATCATATTTTTTTATTTTTTTATTTGTGTGATCAATAAAATCTTGTACTCGTCTTTTTCTGACATAAAAAATATCAACACTCGTTCTTATTTTTTTTTACATTATTGGCATGTGTTGATATCTTATTGAATATCAAACAGACCCGTAGAAGATCAACTTTTTATCCCATATTGATAAACTCAATTGATCGGGTATTTTGTCTGGTAGTCCCAGTGATCCAGTGTGTGAGGTTGTGACTGACTAAAACCATCAGGTCCGGAATCGACACAGGCGTTGGCAGAGAAAGTTCCATGGAATTTTCCAGTGCGGTTTCCCTTGTTCAATGATAAAGTGGGGTATTAATAATATACACGGAGATTATACAGTTAGAAGTCGTTTTACAAGTCTTAATGTTTAAATCCACGGTGTGGCGGAAGTGAGAAGATCACTCCACCTCCCCATCTCCGCCCATTATCCTCATCACACTCATTGTTTTTTCATTGACACTACACTATTGCCAGATACCAATCACTAACTCTCAAAAATAATATTCAGATCTAATTAGTGGATATGTATTGGTATTTTGTATTTCAGGATGATACAAGGGCCGATGCGTTGAAAAAATCAATTTGGTTGAAATGTAACATCAAAACTCGCTTTCTATTGTGTGGAACCATCGAGAAATGGGAACGGATTTGAAGCTCCCCTCCTTGCCAATCCTCGTTAATTATTCATCTTCATTTAGTCATCACTAGTTCTCACAAATACATCTTTAAAAATTATCAAATGTTTTTTTTTTATATTTTATTGCGATTTTTAGGGCGATGCGTTGAATAGAATCAATCTGGTTCATAGTTAAAATCAAAACTAACGTTCTATGCCAATCTAATTTCACTATTTTTTGCATTAACAAATTCCAAATCGTGGCGCCAGAAACAATCATTGGAAGGCTGTTTTAATATCAATTGAATTGTAATATACACACACCTACACCAAATCAATGACAACTGCTCAGCAAGCATGTCAAAAGACCGAACTTGTCAAAGCTGCAGTGCAAATTAATGAATAAAATGTAATTCAATAAAAAAAAAAAAAAAAAAAAAACTAAACAAAGAAGAAATGTGTCTGTATTTGATCAGGTGATTCGGAAATATGTCGTCCTATTGTTATGTGTCAATTTAATTTCAGACAGAAACTTTTTGCTTTATTGGAATCTGTTAAAATGGCCCTGAAAGAATGTTTCTCATTCCAGTCTATTTATATACGCCAATGAGGAGCTTTAAGAAGTCTACCTTTCAATTGTTCAAGTCCAGAGCCAATGATCATTTCGATGCGACAGAAGAAAATAATTCCACTAAGTATGAGAAATTCCATTAAGTATGAAAAGTTCAAAGTTTAGAATTTTCACGGTGACAGGGGCAATAACTCTGGTCTAAATTTCAATAGGATCGCCACTTTTGCATATTTGAAAAAGAAAAATATAAAAAATAATTCAGGCTCCACTGAGTTAGGGCAATTGTTTAAATGAACAAAAACGGATCAAAAATAAACCAACAAAACAATAACAACAACAATCTGTTCAATGCTCTCATTAAAGTCGTAAAAATTGCGATCGTAGGATTCAGGTGTCTAAAAAAGCAAACCTTTCAATCTAATTACATCGATTTGGTTAGCTCTAGTTTGTGGACAAATGTCCCATCAGTGTGGCATACTACACTTTGTTCCGATCGATTGCGCCTCTAGCAATATTAATATAATCCACTGTTAAATTTATTGTCAAATTTTTAAATGCTTTTAAGAGATTTTTGTTGGAAAAATGAAAATCATATTCAGCACGTTAATGGTCTTAGAATGACCGAGATGATTATTCAATATTGCGTGTAAAAGTTTGGATTAGAATGTGAATATATAATGCTAGACAACCTATCCATTCCTCTTTTAGATATCCCAAGATACGCCTACTGTTCGCAAGAGATGGACAGAGAATACACTAAAAACATACAAACGTGCAATCAAGGCATAACCCACCGTCCGATATGCGGTAACATCGATTCTACACCCAAAAGTCAACAAAGATCAATATTTTCAAATTCAAAATGCCGCCTTTGTTTCGTGATGACTGCGTAGGAATAATTAGTGATTCGTGTCCAGATGAAAGACAAGAGACCGCCATTTGTCAGGCTAACTGCCATTTTATCGTTGTTATAATAACAAAAAATATTTCATATACAAACTCCGACAAATATACCATTTACAAATCCCACAAGAATGGAAATTCTTCGAATATAAAAAGACGTCGACCATTTTCTGGAATACAATCATTGGTTTCTACGCTACGATAGTATTGTTTTCAAACACAAATGATAGTGAAATAAGATTATTTCACATCAACTTCGAGGTGATAGGGTGATATCGCAGACAAATAACAAAACTAATCCTAAAAGAGAAAACTATATATCGTTTAGAAACCGTAACGAAACTCTTTCACATTTATGCTACAATTTAGAAAACTCGCTGTAAAATGGTTATTGTTAGGGTTAAAACATAAAAGTAATATTGATGGAGACAGCGATGGATGTCGGGTAGAGACCAGATTGTGCTTATTTATACTCTTATATAAACACCCGATATCGTTTCCCCAATCAGTGCCAGGTTAATCGTAGATGTTGAATTGAGTAGATAACATTTTAATGATAATGGATATCCTACCTTCAGCTTTAATTGTTGTAGGATTCTTGAGGTTATTTATAGAGTGATGCCTATGCTTGGGATGCCAGACTAAAGATGGCTTATTTCCTTTAACCATCTTGGGTGGAACGTCAAATGGTAATTCGTTACAATCATCTAACTTGGAACCAATCTTCACACAAATATCAGATTTTTCGGAAAAAACGGTCCCTTTTTGGCATGGCGGTAATTCTGCCACCATTCCATGCGAGCAGACAAATGACCTGCTACAATTGGAGGGGTGGCGAACCAATGTTTCAGCATTTTTGAAACTGCAGTGAACTTCAACATATTTTCGACCATTATCGATAACGTCTGGTAGCGGTTCTGGTATATATCGGTAAGATGAAGAATTAAGCGAAAGACGATCTGTGTCAAAATAGTCGTCCCCACCATCTTCTGAACAGTTAACAAACACGCCCAAGATTAGTAGAATCGCGGGTATAAAAGTCAATCTTATAATCATTGTTAACTCTAAGCACTTCAATCCCACATGTATGGAAGAGTAACAGTTACAAAACTGACCCTAATCAGAAAGAGTGCCATCTACGTCTTTACCTCATGCGGGCTTTGTTTACTGTCGGATGTTTTGAAGTTTGACATCAACTTGCAGAAATCAAATTGAACAAATAAGTTCTTATTGACACACAATAGGAAAACAGGTCGACTGTTTGAACACCAATCGGCAAGCAAACGTCGCGTGTTGCATCTCGATCAAGTGGTGCGAGTTGGTCTCGGGAACAGTTCGACCTCCGCAAGGCTACACCTTTTTGGCACCTTGCGAGAATGAATGGCACGTTCTGTTTACTGTTATACGGCCACAAAAAATTCCCATGCCCTGTTTGATCACATTCTTAATCCTTTTCGGTTGTATTACGTGAAAAAAACGCAAGGGATGTTATACGTCCATAGTTTTATAATATACACCAGCCGACAAGAGAGATTTTATGGAATGATAGTATTACGTTGTTGACCATGTAAACACACTTTTGTATGCCATGCGCATTTCAGACAACTGCAGAGGATGTTGTATATGTGAGCATCATCACAAACTCCACAATGGCCATCTAAATATAAACCGTGTGAAAATATTTACAATCATGTTTTGTTTTCTGGCTTCAACTTTCTGCATTTTTAAAGACACAACTAAACAACGTCCTTTCTGTCAAAGTAAAAGTGATCCTGCACCTGTTTTTTAAGGCACAAATAAAGTTTTATTTGACCGTATTGGGGTACGTGCATTGTGGGCTAAAAGAATGTTAGTCTTGCGACGTTAAGCCCAAACAAGATTTTAATGATTTTATTCATAAAAAAATATTCGTATGGCGTCTTGAAACTATTTTTATTAGAATCATTCAACAAGTCATGAATCGGTAATTCTAATGGTGTATAGGATGCATATACTGGAAAAGCCCAATATGTGTCTAACCTAACGCCTGCATCACCATTGCATTTATTACATTTCGGAACTAATATTTAGATATATCTTTCTTTCAGCAATTCCCAATTTAAGACTTTGAGACCAATCGCCGCCCCCTCCCTCATGTTATTGAGTGATATTTTATTATAGATTTGATCCTCTAAAAGAGGATATGTTTTTATCGTTGTGATAAAGAACAAAACGATTTGTATTCTAACATTTCCCTGTCATTATTTAACAATATTAGACTGAGACCCTTCATCGACGTGGTTTTTCAAAAATTTGATTTTCTATTTCTATACACCCTTTGAATTTGTTTTCAGGGCAAATCTCAACTAGACATAACGAAATTGCGACTAAAACTCCATACAACGAATGCCGCGGATATCTTTATTACTCTAACGTAATGTTTTAATCCCGCTGGCTTATGTGAAATGAAATATATAATTCCATAAAATATCTAATGTCATTGGTATTCGTTTCAGGAATAATTTTGTCAGATCCCGAAGCGAGCAAGGCGATCTGTAATTTGTAAGAACTACTGTAATTATTTTGACAACTGAGTCAATGAACAAGAATCAAAAGGTCACTGGCTAACGAAGCACAGAAACCAAATTCCGATAAGCAAATTACTCACAAATTAGCTACCTATACGTTCATTAAATACAAGACATTGGGTTCATTGGATAAATTAAGGAGTGTGACATTGTAGAAATCTGGCTAGGATATCCGGGTCTACTAATCACTGACAATGAACAGCAAGGGCGTGTTTTTATCAACGTATTGCTAAAATGATCGAAAAGTGTGTATTATATGAATTCTACATGCCATTGATTTCACAAACAGTTGATAAGATTGTGGATAATTTGTATATTTACAAGGCGACGTAAAACCAACGAGAGGAAACTATTATAGCTTGTATATAAACTATCTAAACAATCAATAGAAATATTTTCCATTGTTGGTCACACTACTACTTTGAGTCCTTTTCATAACTATACCCTTATTGGTTCTTAATAAGGATCCTACTAATGGACCTACTAAGTAACCAATGATAATCAACACAGTACAACGTACATTATTGCATAGATGTTGTATTTATATTATAACGATAATTTATTTGACCAATGCGACTAAAGATTTATTGCTCACCTCGCTAGAACCAGTATGACCGACAAAACACGCTTTTAAAAAATACGTCTCGGTCTTCTAGACGACTTGGTCGATGCCATTGATAGGGTAACAGCGTGTTGTGTCGGTCATACTGGTTCTAGCGAGGTAAGCAAGGTTTTATTTTCTCAGTAAGATGTTCATTTACATAGTTCAGGCGTTCACAGGGACTGACACGCGGCCGTTTAGCAGTAAAAAGTTGCCCACTAAAATTGACTGGGGCAGATTCCATTTTCGACATGCAGTGAATGGCACGGGACCTGAACGTAGTACTGGCGAGTGTAATGAGACTTACGTTCAGAGCTGAACTAGGATACAGTGTGCTATGAAGGAAATTTTGCCCTCAAATTCCAACTTTCAAGCGTTCCTTTCCGCTCACACCGAAAAACTGCGAGGATTTTCTCGGCCAACGCTGGGAGCGAACCCGAAACCTCCAGGCTTGGGAGCCAGCGACTCTGGATTATCTATCGAATGATTCGGAATTTTAATAGCGGTCGGCCCTATTTGAAAAAGATTAAGCAAGAAACCGTTGAACAAAATTGACGACAATAAACTAGATAATAAAATCTACTTTGAAGAAATTGGAAAAAGCAATGTTGACAGTCGGATCTTGAGAGATATTAATTTTGACCTGGGGGTACTTATCTGGACACGGGAATCTGGTTTTTCGTTTCGATGAAGGTGGTTACCATTTGTATCAGTCATGTACAAGCAAACGCTAATTGTGGTATAGTATCATGCATATGGCGGGCAAATAATCTAACGTATTTTGTCTTAAAAAGAACCCAAAAACAACAAAAACAATCTCGAATTTGCTACTAATAATGCCCATACAATTCCTCCTACGTTTGCCATTGATGAGGTCAAGTTCAGGAAAACTGCTCTATTTGGCTGAACTAATTAATATTTCGATTTTTGTTTTTCTGTTTGATTTTGTTTTGGCTAAATGTTAAAATAGTTTAATTTTGTGTCATTATAATACTAGACAGCCATAATAAACATATCATCAATAAAATGAAATATACATGTCGTTTAGAACCGATGGCTTGTCATGGAGTCACATTGTGTTTCCTATGCCGGGTAAAATCAATGCACGTACATATTGTGACATCATTATGAAGAAGACTCTAGGTGAACTTTAATAATTCCACGATTATATGAAACTCGATTAATTATTCTTAATCTCCATGCACTCGAAGATTATTGGCGCCCTGTAAAATTGAAGTACCTTCACCCCCACGTTTTTGGATTTTAACATATTAATCCCTATGTTGAAAGCATAAACACCCAAGATTAAACGTCGAGATTTAACTATACATGTATATATATAAATTTAAATTAAATCTAGTGTTTTTTGCTATATAAAAAGCTAAATAATTAATTTACAAACGGCGCCTCATATGTTTCGTCTCATTTTCAAAGATATTTAAAAGATATTCCTTCGAAAGCATATATTCAGTGCTGGATATAACGTGTATTGGACTTATGTAACAAGCGAATTGTGTTGTCCCCAATATCTCGAGAATATGAGGCAATTCAACCAGATGTCGCCTGTACAGCTTAAGGGTAGCAATTTAGATAATACACCAATTTCGTCAGATTACAATGAACGTGTGATTAGCTAGAAAAGACCGAATCAATTTATCTGGCGGCCAATCTTTTTGTTCTACTTATTTACCAATCACAAGTAGTCAGTATGAGTAAAATCATGAAGCGTAATGACAGTCTTGCTCTTTTCCCATAAGTACACGCTATTTTAATCGAGTAAAAATATATAGAATTTAAATAGATCGGTCCCAATTTCCCTTACCAGTTCAGCAATGACCATCACACACTAACAATTATTTGTCTGTGATAATTCATATCTCATGATGACCGATGAACAATCACCAATTTGGAACAACAGATTATCTGCGAAACAGTCAGATAAAAATGTTTCCGAAGAACCACCGGTGGTGACTGGTAAGTCTGTTTCAAGATGTCCGAGAGACTTTGTCAAGGTATAGATGTTAAGGAATTACGCTATCCCGATTTTCTATAAAATCATTAACATTTAACATATTGATGCGCGTACCGTCGAATTGTTCTATTGAAGTTTGAAATCCAAGAGCACCACAGTGTTGAAAGGAACTAAGGACCTTCATTTATAAACACTGCATGTTGATGTATGCCTCACTAGAAAGTCCAACTGATGTCTCTTCTTTGATCTATAAATGTACCTGAAGGGAAATTTAACCTCATTCTTTCTTGTGTAGAAAATATAGATGTGTCAACTATTAAGGTGGCACAATTATCATATTTGGGTAAGTGTTTCGTTTGGTTGCCGTTTACGTCAACATTTTTCTATTTAATTGGGCTAATCAGTGTACGGGATACGTGGACCATAGTACCGCACTTTCAGAGATTTATGGCGGCAAGAAATGTTTGTGAGTTAGTCTAAAGTGGTCTAAACAACTTGAATCTTGCAAACTAACTGTTTAGCCCATTTCTCGCTGCCACCCATTTGTTTTACCAATGTATTAAACAGAGCACCTTTCAAAGAACTAAAAGAAACCCTACAGTATTCCATTTTATGAATAAATTGTCATGGTCATCTGCATTATCCTTTATCATTAAATGATGTGATGGGACGGGCATTCTAAGGGCGAGATAATGATACTGACATATTGTGTGGTATCACAATGTGCATCAATGAAATTGATGTCAAATGGGGTGTTTGATTCCTCTCTTTAATAAGCTCAACGTGTATGTATGCTTACGTAATTTATAGACGATTATAACAGTTAAGTAATAGGTTTATCTGGGAGTCTGCCTTTCCAACAGTTCTACGTTTAAACTCGCAACCACTGAGATTGATTGTAAGGCTAAACGTACATGGTTGTGTCTGCGCAATGAATTGATACTACCGATATTATACCAATCAATTGTCAAACAGGTAGAAATATATATGCATCCGATATCTGGGGATCTAGTTTGGTACACAGCAAGACTTTCGGAATAAGTAAATAAGTAAATGGAACCAATTTTTTATAATTAGCTAACCATTAAGACCTGCAAATCAATACTAGCAAAACCACCAAAAACATCCAACATAAGAGTGGAGCAATTTGGCCGAAATTTTCAGTATATTCTATTTGCGTTATCTATATTTAAATAAAGGCTATGTACTCAGTGTTCTCTTTCAATTTTATGTTCAAATGTCCTTTATATTATCTTGTCAATTAATTTTTTAACGTCTGTTTAATCCGTTAGAATTCCTTGCTAAAGCAGTGGCCACGTATACATACCATGCTTTTTTAAGGAAAGGCGTATATCCGTCGGGTCTAATTATTTTAATACTAAGTCTATTTTAGTTCTTAATCCATGTTAACTCATTATACATGTATGTACAATGGTATACTTTATATTTTCATTTTATTGTTATATTTTCATTGTATCATCCCAATGGTATAATATGTATATATTTATCGCATTATATTTTCATTTTATTATATTCCTTAATATGTTTTTGTATGCATGTATATTGATGTATGTGTATGCTTTGTATACTCTTCTTAATGGGCGTAATATGCAATTAAAACAGTTGTGTGTCAACCTGCAAAAAATTCCTGGGGCTGCCTCTAACTATGTACATATATTTGTTGGGATTGTCACTGTAAATGATAACTTCTGTACGAAACGTTATTTGGATTGGAGACATATGCACAATTGAGTCGTCGCACTTATTCGGTTGTCGAACCATGTTAAATTGAAAATCCAATTTTGAGACCCTATTGAAATCTGATTAATTGGTGCTGTGACCGTTTGACTGGAGACGTCCATGGCTTAGTAATCTGGCCAGGTCAAAGCACGTTATTTCTAAAATCGTATTTAAGAGACTGTTGAAATCTAGTTAGGCACTGCCTGTAAAACACAATAAAAGCGAACCTACGTCAATATCTTTACAATAACTATCTCAAAACTGATTTTCAATTGACGCAATTAAACTCATTACAACACCAATGACATCACACAATGTTTAATTATCCTAGCTACTAGAAATCTGATTGATTTTGCTAGGACACCGGCGTTCTCGCCTAATCTTTTTTGAATTCCAACTATCAAATGCTCGATTCATGGGTGGACTTAAGCTTTACGTCCCATCTGAACGACTGGACAGCATGCCCTTATAACAAGAGACCCGGTGTAGTACAAGTAAGCTCTTGTATTGAGACAATATTTCTTTCAGCACCATAATGGTGTACTTTTATATTAACCACAATAAGATATTTCCCTGGATTTTAAGATAAGTTTATTTACAAAGAAATACAAATATTATGTCATTGATTCACCATTAGACAAATATTTGTTTGAGTTTCAAACTCGTTTACTTTGCAATACCTGACATTTGCAAAGCACGTTATCTTTCTACATAAAACGACATTGTATCATCTTCTGTTTAAGAGAGAGAGGGGGAGAAATGGGGTTTAACGTCCACTCGACACAAACTAGGTCATTTCGGGACTAACATATGGTTTAATTTTATTTAAAAAATTCGCTCGTGCGTATGAGTTATTAGCAGTGTGAGGAAACCGGAGTACCCGGAGAAAACCCACGAGGTTGGACAAGCGACCTTACTCCTTGCCACGTACAACAGGGGATTTGAAACCACGTCAATGGCAGGTCGTATAATACAGTGCGCGGACGCTAACCGTTCAGCCATCAAATCCCCCTTCTTCTGTTTAAGACCTTTTAACTTGTGCATGAGGTAGACTATGCTTACCATACTCTGTGATGCTTACCATTTCCAGAAGCGCCAAGTGATATCACTATTCATTTGAGGGAATTCACATTACAAATTTCGAAATGTTTTCATCAGTAATAAAAGACGTATCCCAATAATAGCCTTAAAGGAGTCTGTCTACTTATTGAATATTTTAAATATTTTTTTTTGTAATAAGTATCAAATGATATTTGACAGCCTTGTTTATTTTAATCTTAGTATCACGGAAATAATTTAATTGATATACACTTTTTTCCTTTTCTCCATTTAGTCTAGACTGAATTTTTTTCCTTTTATTGATATGATAATGCCATAGTCAAAATACATGCATACCCAACAGAAAGAGTAGTCAAAATACAGCCATACCCCACAGGAAAAGTAGTCAAAATACAGGCATACCCTACGGGAAGAGTTAAGACATATTATGATGTATTATGTATTTTAGATTTCTTTGTGTTATTGTTCTTCTTTCGTTCAGGCACGCTTTCTCAAAATATCTGTTTTCCTTATTATTGTTTTATTGTCCTCTATACGCAAGTGGGCGAAATTACACTGACAGAAAACAAAAACGTGCTGTTATTTGAAAGTCATAGTGTAGTTCCTGATTGGAAACGACGGTTTTAAACATTTTCAATTTATAAATTGTTGCCAACTTCGGTTAACTACAGTTATTAATAAAGTTATGGTGCGAAGTATAGATCACTCCGATGTGTACACAGATAGTGTATTATTATTCGAAGCTATTATATGTTCAATAGATTCTAGGTAATTAGTTTTTGCATAAAATGTGAGAGGCTAATAGAACTATGTCAAAATACTTACAAAAAAATCGTTCAACGGCTAAAATGTCATCAATGTCCATGTGCGAGCTTGGGACGGGTAGGCAAATCAAATTTAGGGCACTTAATCAGGTGGAGGGACAGTGCCAGCAAAGTTTTGGTTCTGTGGCACATGTCAGAATTGAGTTGAGATATATTTCCACCATGGCATATCATACACCGAGCGAGAGTTTAAAATCAACTCAATCTGGTAAATAGACTAATTTCTATTAAGTGAGCACCTAGTTTAACAGTTTAGAATTAACCCAGTCTGGTTAATAGATTAATCTCTAGTCAGTGAGTACCAGTATAACATTTGTGATGAAGGATTGTGCTGTTTTATGGAGGAGATGATTGTTTTGGAGATGGTCGATGCTGAATGGATGACAAACAATTATTTTATGAAGGACGTGGGGGTTGTTTATGAGTGGCTAGGCACTTTGATGTTGAATACTTTAGGTTGCATGACATTTAAATATGTTGACTTACATGTTTATACTGCATACCTAATGTTATTTGTTTTATCCACAGATTTGGATAATGAAATCATCGGTTCCAGTTTCTTACTAAATCTCACAGCAAAGAGCTCTAAATCTCATTCACGTTGATGTCATTAGTATCACAGGATCTGATCGGAACAAGGGAGGGGCGCAGTGTCGTCATTAGGACAATAGGAATATGATGACATTGAGGCGGGTATTTCCATTAGTATGTTATGTAACTGGAATTTCAAGGGTACTTTTGTTTAGAATGGATGATACGTGGGCGCTATTTCAGAAGAGAGGGTACTTAATCTTAATTCTAATGAAGTGATGCCAGGGTTAACAATTACATGTATTTGGATAACAGAACTATATGAACACATGGGCGTATAACACTGTAAAGTTCACATTGTTGACTTTTGAACAAATAACTTTTGCAAATGAAAATAGGAAACAAACAGATTTAAGTTTTCATTTTATATACATAATGTTTATTAGTTAGTCAAAATTGTAATCAGACACTCATAAAGTAGGCCTAACCACTTTTAATGACAATTTTCAATAATAAATGACCCGTTTTCATTAATCAACGATATCAGCTTCACAGTGTAAGAACAACCCTTGACATGTCTGTACATAAGACTGCAGTTTCAAATCATGCCAGTTTGACAAATTTCTAACTCTTATTTATGAAGTTTGATATTTGCTACCCATCTTGTTATTAAACAGTTTCCACAAACAAGTAAGGAAGTAAAGTACCATATGCTTTGTTGTAAAATGTATGTATCACTTTGACCCGAATAAACCCATCATAATATCTTATTACAGCATCCTTAATAGTCTATCCCAGAATTTCAAACGAAAAACAATATGCATTGATTTAAAAGCAATAAGAAAGTTAATGTAGTGAGTAATAATGTGCCCTCATATGGAACTCAGGACAATCAATCTTTCACTCAATGACGTAGTTTTCTCTTGTGTGTGTGTTATTTCTGCCTTCGAGTATTAACTAGATATTAATCACCGTAACCAAAATGATCTTTACCTTTTAGATATTTACAAAAAGTGTGAAATCGAAATGTCAAACCAGAGCTTCTAGTCTATCTAATTATTGCAGTTGTAAACATTAAACCGACTAGGAGTTTTTAATAGCGTTTATTGGTAAACTTTTAAACATAGCTCAAAATAAAAGAGCATTACACGCACTTTGACTTTGGCGATCTAAATAGGAAAAAATATTTCTTTTGGCAGCAATTCTAATATCTGATATAATCCACCACAGTAAGCTTCACAAAAGATTTATGAAAAAAACCTCCACAATAAGTCTTACAAAAGATTGATTTTAAGGCCAAATGAATAATCGAGATATAACCTTAGAATATTATATCGCAATTTCTTAATATAAAAACCAAATAAAGAATTATCGATTTAACGATTAGTGGTATCGGAGTGAAATATCACCAACGAAATATAATACTATACCGAAAATCTTTTGTTACAAGTTACACAAATCGACATATTTAAGAAAAGGTGCGCGAAAAATATCCAGAAATAGCTCCACTGCTCTGACGCACCTAGGCTATTTTATAAATCATGTTTTATCCGATAATTCTATTTGACAAAACAATTTAGCTATAAAAATATAGTTTACACTTTATTATTCTGTTTATTGAATTATTGGTTGTTCTTAAGGGCGTATTCCAGTTTTTATTTCTCCCAGAAACTCATTGTTTGCTCAAGAAACTGTAAATGTCTTTGAAATCCATATCATAGTTACGTGTAGTTCGTTGTTTCTTCGCCGCTGGGCGCTTTTTTTTAATGAAATGTTATTTCAGTATGTCGACAATAAAATGTAATTATTTTCTCCGTGGTGTTCTAAAGGTAGCCTTTTTTATTATGCCTTCGATCGGTATCCCATAAAGTTTTAGGAATAGTTCATGAACTGTGTAACATTTTAAACAAGTGCAGGGTGGACAGAGTTTACCGTGCAACTAAAAGCAACTGACGTTTGGGCAACTTTCTGTAACTTGCGGCAACTAGTTGCAGTCGACATGGGCGTTCTTGACCGACCATGCCTTTGGGTTGCTTCTTCTAAGTTATTCGCCATTTTGTTGATCACGTGATGAATGAATTAACAGTCATGTGTTAAGTGTAATCGCTATCAGTTCCCAGTCGACATAAGAGCCCCCAATGCAATTGCTGATTAGATATGATCGACGTAAGCACACTTGTAACTGACTATTTAATGATATATTTGGACTGAAAAAACATTAAAACTAATAATTATTTTATCATAATTTTGCTGCAAATCCTTCTCAAAACATTGCAATTGTCAGGAAATACCCTTGCTTTAAAAATCGTCCAAAAGAGGCCATGTTTGTATCTCGTGACTTACCTCTCTGTACCTAGCAACGGGTGCGATGTCAGAGGAGAATTCATTGCATCCACTTCGCTGACTATTTATTACAAATATGGAAGAGTAATTAAATTCTCGGATTATCCACTATCCACGTCTTTTCCGTGATTTTTATCTCAGTATGCGCCCCGTGAGTGTTTTTCATGGGAATCCAGTATTTTTCTAATAAGATTGGATATTTCTACTTTCCATATATACAAAATTGGAAATAACCACCGGATAAATACTTTTCTTGGAACGTATCTTTAAAGGTAGCATGCTATTTTTAAAACCTGATTAAAATCAATTGTTTTTACATTTCATGCTATTTTTAAATCTGATTAAAATACAGATCACTTTATTTCTTTCGTTTTTTTATACTTTCGATGGCCTACACTACATGGAGCTCTGATCAGTTGTATTGTAAGGTCGTGTCAGGGGTCATACAGGTGACTTTTGACCCTATGACGTCAGACATCGATCAGCGTTGGCGTTTCTAGTTGTTTACCCCCCAGTTCTGTGCATGGCACGCCAAGACTTCACCGTTACTGACCGTGTCATTGTTAAATCCCTCACTTCAACAAAAAAGCCGGTAATATAACAACTCTTCCAGATCCTAGTGTAGCGAAGGCAAGTAAAACGAAATTTTAAACTGTAGGAAAGAAACGAAATAGGATCTGTTTTTTAATCAGATTTAGGTTGTTTTTCATTTCATGTTACTTTTTTCAAATCTGATTAGACTCAGGTGTTTTCCATTTCACTTTTCGTCTTCTTTCGCTTTGTAATCCTTATTTTGTAAGTGACGCGACTAAATTTTACTTAACATCCCAAAAGTTACGCCATTGAGCCACATTCTTACTTTGATTTGTCAGCATCCAAAGGAAATGCAGCTGGATAATCTTTGAATGACGAGGTCTATTTCCGGGCAAATCATAAAACATTAATGATAGTAAAATACTTTTTCTTCTTCTCGTGTTTCTTCTTCTTCTTCTTCTTCTTCTTCTTCTTCTTCTATGGTGAAATCACAGACAAGGTTATCAATCCTTGACTAATTCATTTCGATAATTCTATAAACACGTTGAAATATTAAAAAGGTATTTATTCCACATAGTGTGCTTCCTGGAGTTACCGATTTATTTTAAATTTATTCACAAATAATTCCTATCTTCTTAACATTACGTGCGTTTTTTGTTTCTAAACGATATCTTTAAAAATGTTATGTGCATGTTCACTGATTATTCTACTGTTTATTTAACATTAAAAGTGAATTATGTTAAATTAAGATAAAGTGCTGTTAGTTCTTTGTATACTAGTTTAAAAGATACATTCTAAAACTCAAAGACTTAAATCTACCTATTGCTGGTTTGTATTCTGGCTTTAAATGTTCAAATTATTATCTAGACTTTATTAACACGAAAGACCCATAATCAACTCCCTAGATTATCGGATGGCGCAGACGTAAACGGATTGAAATGCGATCGTCATTTAATTATTTGTTGTGAAAATGGAAAGACGAGAGGAGTCTTAATTAACAAGTAATGGTGCCGTGATAATAAACAATCTCTATCAAACCGTCAACAGTGGCGACATCACTCAGAATATCGCCATTTAAATGAAATATTCTCTATATTTATTATGAATTATCTATTTTGGAACTATAATAGAAAGAACGACATACATTGTCTTATCCATTTAATATCCCAACCATCCGATTGTCTAGAGAGAAATTTATGGGCTTGCAATGTACATGTCTAAATACTAATTTATACATTATAACATTTGTAGACAGTGAAACGACAGCAATAGGCAAACTTAGCTCGTATATTGATGAAAATTCCCATAGAAAGTACTTTTACGGTATTAGCTTGCTATATGAAGGGACGTAAGAATGGTGTTTCATAAACCATTTATTTAATTAAGAACTCGCGCCCATTTCTATAATGACCAGCTATTTTCTACAAATATTTTTTCTTCGATACGGATCAGTGACAACCCGAGAGTATGGTTTTTCCATTAATGTCTCTGGTTGGCATAATATGAGAGATAGTCCGTTAAGTCCCCCGCACAGTTCTTCCAAAACTATGAAAAACTGCAAATTTATCACAATTCGGCATTCTCTACAAACAATACACATGTCTACATGTTCGCAAAATTAATATTGCCACGCAGTTTGCCGAATTGGAATTTGGTAAAGGTTCAAAATAGGAATATCTTAACGGAAACGCGCACGCTTAAAATGAAATGACGACATACAATCGGCAAAAATGATCATTTCATTGTAACATCATTGACATTACCATATTAATATCACCGTATATAGCGCCCTGTTGACCACATAACTAAAACTATAACAAATATTGAGTTCCCTAGAATTTTCAGAATACGAATAATAATATTATTGCTTTCTATATTTTAAAATTGTTTTTAACTAGTATCACGAGAAGAGCCCCAATTAAAATTCGGATTGATTTTCTTGCTACTGTTTAAATATATACAAGATATTGGATAATAGATTTACTTCAAGAAATTGATTCGTCTTGTACATTCGCTAAGTTGAGTCACGTGGGTTTCATAGATTTATTCCAAACATTTATATGGACAAATCAAAAATAAATTTGACGTACATGTAGCTAAGTTTCTAACTCAATATGATCCAAAATCTTCAACACTGAAAACACAAATTATTTGTCAATTTAAATCAACACTGATGGTGTGATCTTCGGAAAAAGATTGGATTCTGATATCAAATATTAATTTAAGACAAAATAAACATTTTACCTTGTACACGAATCGTGTATCATAATGCGTTTCAGCCCAAGTTCTAGCAAGAGACTCGAGGAACGAGGCTTAAAACATTGCACCAAATCAATCGGCGTATGTAGACTGGAATAATCAGACGCTAGAAATTCGCATTCGATTTAGACTGCTCGCTTATTTCGACGAACATAACTGATTTGAAATTAGTGTAGAAATGGAAACCATTGAATGTAAATCAGTTTATATACATTCATATTACAGTATTATATGCGTTGCGATCCACTCAATTTCTAGGTCCCAAATGTTAGCGATGTAGCTCCTTTAAACATACATAATTCCAAACTGATCCCGCAGTGAATATTCGCTTGGCCGCTACAATCACTGATAAGCATGACATCGACGAGGCTTAATAAGTACGGCATATTAACTTTTTTACTCCGACAAATTAAATTCTCAAACATTTTTTTGAGGTAACAGAAAAATAAATAAAGACGTTTGAAGTAATTGAAGTTAAAAAATATTTCCTATTAAGTGTAAATGGGTATTAAAATGAGTAAAATGCGTCATTTTGCCCGAAGCAGTTAGGTGTTAAGTAAACATTGCACGAGCCGTTGAGCCAATGACTGCAGTCAACGCACGTGCTATGGACACTCATCTGTAACAGAGTTAATTCCTAAGTAATTCTCTGTGAAACAGATTGACATAATTCAAGCGCGAAATCTGCCTATTGCATCTCTTTCTTTAGGCCTGGAATGTTATCTAAGTTATTAATTAGACATTAACTAACTCATCCAGACCATAATCAACTTTCGATGTCAACGCCAGCCTTCGATATTAGGATCCGATTTGATACTCAACTTACATTCATGATTTAATCATGAAATTGATAACAGAGACTATGTTTTTTTATCGTACCGACTTTAGTAATGATGGTCGAGACTAAGCCGAAAATTGAATCGCTACTTGCTCGGTTCAGAGTGGATAAATATGGCTGAAATTTTCAGCAAGTTCCATTTACTTTATCTAGTTTATAATTATTATAAATATGATAATATATCCCAGTTGCTGCAATCCAACACCATGTCGATGTTGACGAAGCGTTTGAAACTCAAAGAAATTTGAGACCTAAAAATTGACACAATATATATAAACTGACTTACATATAATCGTTCCCGTTATTACTCTAATTTCTTATCACTTATGTTTCTTTATTTGTGTGTAGTTTATTTATGAGTATCAGAAAACGCTGATTATTAAAAGAACTGTAAATTTCTATTTATTGGATATTAGATATTGGTAAATGTACACCATTCCATTAAAGCACTGATAAACACGACACAAAATGTCATATTTCCATATCAACCGAGTCACCATGAATGTTAAGCTTGCTCAAATATCTTATAACCAGAGGGTATTTGGTTCAAAATCTTATCGTATTCTATATTATCATATTATTGCATCTAATACATAATTTTAGCTCAAAATCTGTTTGATTTAAAGAAATTGCAAAGCGAAGCAGGAGAAACATCCGCTGTCATTATTTCTTTCTTTCAACTTTTTAATTCAATCGATGATATTGCCATTAAGGAGCCTGCGTTATATCGTTTTATAAAGTCTATAATAAACAAATAAAAGATGAAATAAGTGAATCAAAGGCGGTTAAATGACACAATCTTTGGCAATCATATTGAAATGCCGGCTGACATGCAATGTTCTTTTCTAAAACTACATAATAACCGTTTTTATTTAATCGCTGAAGTCATGCTATAAAATGTAACAACAGGCGACTATCTATAATAGCGCACTTTCATTGTTTGTTGTCTGTGCTGTGTTTTTAAATAGTTTATTACGGAAGTATTGTGTGCTCTAGAGGTCTACGTGTACGCGAGTTTTGTACGGTAGTAATTTAGGTGCTATAATCCAAGAAGTTAATGTCCGATATGTTCCAAAGTCGAACCCAACCGAGATCTTGTGGGTGATATTTATATTTCAAGCTTCAAAGAACTAAAATAAATTGATTAAGTAAAGGAGTCCGTTCGGGGTTGTAACATATCGGTAAGACGGTAAGAAATAAAAAACAATCAAAACTATCCCACAGACAATACTGCGCAAATCTCATGAAACAGTATAGAATGTAAACCATTTTAATCTAACATGTAACAAGCGATAGCTTAGATCTCTTTGCAGTGTGATTTTCTTGGAAAATCGTAAGAAAAGTTAACAAATTCGCATCACTCAACTCAGCATGAATCTCAGGCTTAGGTAAACCTGCGCTTCATTTTGATTAAAACATGACTTGGACATTAAATGTTATGATAATAGCCAATACCAGAACGTTTCGCCAACCTCAGATCAGACAAATTTTGAAGGTGGGCCAACCTTAAAACACGTCCTATATTTCCCACCAAATGTACCTGTAGAATAACACAGTACCTAAAATAGGTATAAACGCCCCCCCCACCTTCCCTACACCCCCAATCCTGTCACGATAATGGGTTAAAAACATAACAACAAAAGAAGAAATGACCTTGTGTTACGAAGACGATAGATGTCATGTTTAACACAATTAATCTCAAACAAAATGATAAATTACTGCAGTAAATCGCTTTCTAGCAACCTCCGAGGATCAAAAATTCAATTATAACCCGTTTCTCTTTTTTGTAATTGTTTGACATTTCAATCGTCATAGTCCAAAGTTGCTTCCTGTTTTGTGTTTATTGAGGCGATTGAGAGCGCTGAGCCGGGTTTAGGATGGTTCGGAATACCCTGACCGAATCATTTACCGTTCCACATAATATGCATTTTCTACAACTCATTTATGAAAATAGCAATCATGTCGATATTATACTTAGGCTTACGGCGGTATACGTGATAGGTAATAATGATTTGTGACGCAAGACAAACACGTGTTTATGTAAACGGGAACGAACATGCATTCTGTTCACGGGTATTACGATTTTTAGCAATATATGTAACGATAAAGAACTTTTTCTTTACAGAATAAAATAATAAAATCTCTTAAGTGCACTGCCAAAGGCGGAACGCAATTGTGTTTTTTTAAAAAGAATTTCGAAACTTTCATTTCTTCAACATACCAAGTGTGACATTTCTTATAAGTTTATAACGGATTACATATCGAACGATGATATAATTGGGTAATTATGTTTAAATTTTCTGCAGTTTTCTAATTCTATTTGGATTATCGCCCTTTTATGCCTTTATATAAATATCCATTTATATTTCTATTTCTTCAACCTGCCTAGTTTGTATTTCTTACACCGTCACTGAAGATACAACTATCGTCGTGCCAGCTCAAAGTTTCTCCGTTTCTTTCTTTGTATTCGGTATCGTTTTTCGTCTGTTTTTGTGCTAAATAGGACATATCCTAATTTTGTAGTAAATACACCTCAATTGTTTCGAACATTTACAAAGTTACTCACTATGACATAGACCATTATTTGTAGGTTACCTGTTTTTTATAAATATAAATTTCACCGATGGTTTCTTGTATCAGTATTCTTTTCGTTCAATATGCCTACTTTCAGATTTCACGCGACATAGGCCTACTAGTATTACACAATGTTTTTGGGATATTTATTCCTCCTTATGGTTAGTTTCCATCTTTTGATATGTAATCCTACGTTTGCTTGTGATTTCTGCACATTGTGTCGTCTGTAGATTTGTGTTTTGTAATTGTGTGTGGCGCAGCCCCCCTGCTCTATCAAATGAATACAGCCAAGGGTTATTAACCCTTGTGGGTGCACGTGGTGAGAATCACATAGCAGGTAACAAGGGGTTCGTATGGACCCCAGTTGTAATTCAAAGTTTTTACGTACAGATGTATTTGAATTTAAAAGCAGTGGTTAAGTTTTTATTTGCATTTATATTTGACAACTGAAAAACAACTAAATTATTATACAAAAACATTTTTGTGACATTTTGAACAGATTTAATAATACTCACAAAATTGCTACTTTGTGTACTATGTTATAATGAGGTTTAATGGCGATTCACGATTGATACAAAAACCATAGATTTTTTGGAATTCATCATTTAATTTTTGGTATTTGTAACATGCAGATGTTGAAAGAGAGAATAGTCTGGCATACGCAATATGGTATCAGGCAGCAAACACATTAGCAAAATTCCTACTGCGAGTTGTAAGTTTGGGGTCCGATTGGACCCCTTGTGCCCTACAAGCGTTGGGCCTGTTTGGCATGTAACATAACTCATCATGTGGGAAGCAGATGAATATCGATCTATTCGTTATGTCTAAAAATATATTGGAGACAAAGTCACTAAATTTCAGAAAGCAGTGCCCAGTAGTTATTACAAAACACTATAAAACAAGTGTATGGGGTCCACAGAGACCCCACGTGCACCGACAAGGGTTAAATGGTGTATTGACTGGCTAAATGGAATGATATTTGCTTGTATTTACATGTAGTTATAGAAGAAAATACAAAGCTCCTCGGTAATTGAATTAGACCGGTTAATGCAGAAAAATAGGGCACCAAACTCCATTTATCAAACTCAATTTATCGTAACCTATGTTTTGTGTTTTCAACCATTTAATCTTGCTCAAATATAACATATAATTCTGTGATACATTGTTTGTATTAATCTCATCCATCCGTTAAACAATGACTTACACGCAGTTCTTCCTTTGTACAAAATGCGTATTAAAATACAGGGATTTAGAACAGATCCACCTTCGTCCGTCATTAGGCGAAGAAAAGTCGTAAAAACTCTGTCCGATTTATCAAAGTATTACCTTTGTCAAGTTCTCAAAAATTGTTAACTTTGATAAGAACTTCAAGAGGCGGAAACCCGACGCCATTTATTATTGCGCATCCGATAAAGATTGGGCTATTTAAATAGGACTTAAATATAGTACACAGTAAATCACGCACAAGTTTTAAATGCCATCTATACTAACTCCACTCATATCCAAAGACAACTTATTTCTTTGCTAAGATTTACTTACTTGCTATAGTTTTTTTTAGCAACGATAAATAGAGACACAAACTAGGTCATTTCGGGACTAACATATGGTTTAATTTTTTTTTCATTAATTTGCTTGCGCTAATGGGTCTTTAGCAGTGGGGAGAAAACCGGAGGATCCGAAGAAAACCCACGAGGTTGGACAAGCGACCCTACTCCTTGTATCGCACAACCGGGGATTCGAAACCACGCCAGTTGACTCAATGACATACCTTATGACACAGCGCGCACGTGCTAACCATTCGGCCACCCCCTCCCCCAACGATAACAACCAACGATCAGTAATATAGTCGCAGAGAGATTTTAAAAAATATCGCCATTGACCAAATTTAGACTTTGTTTACTGAAACGATACATAATTGGTAATTTTCGCTAAAATATCAAATTTCTCATGGATTAACCAACGTTGATATGCACTCAGTGTCGATTATGTAACATTTAATTAAACATACATTATATAAGAGCTAAATCTACCTATTACAAATCTTTCTTCGCTAGACTGTGATATTTTGCGGATTGGAATACATTTTGTGCATAATAATTAGACGTTAAAATGGATAATCAAGACTAACATTTCAATCACTGACTACAGTGGTGATGATCGAGGCTAGCTTAAAATTCAAAGGGGAGCAATTTGACTGAAATTTCAGCATATTCTTCTTTTTATGTTATCTATAATATTGTCAACAATAGCGAAAGCTGTCAGCTCTTTATCTATTCTCCCATAATGACTGCCCTCCCAAGGTAAAGAATCAAAATATATACCTACACCAGATAATCCCTTTGATTTCAATCGAATTTAAAACAAGTCCATCTACAGGTGCGGATCCAGGATTTTTTGCAGGGGGGCGCCGAAGGCGCTCAACCAATTAACGGGGGTTTGGTGGCCCTCCCCCAGAAAAATTTGGTAAATTAGATTCAATTTGGTGCATTCGCAGACGTATTTGACCCCCCCCCCCCCGCTCAGACTTGAAAAAAATTTATGCGATTATATTGGCGATTTTTAGACCTGTAATTTTGAAATTTACCTTCCGGAAATACGTCTCCTGGATCCGCGCCTGATCTATTATACCCGCGAACAATAAAATGGTGACCGATCGTATTACAGATTTTGAACTTTCAATTCAACATACCATTTTTAGACTGATATTCCTATTGGAGGTACATCTTTAGTAATAAACCCTAGCAGATGTTAATCTTCTCGAACTGGCACGGGACCTTGTCGTCTGCTAGAATGGGTTGGTATTTCTAACGGAACAGATGTTGTACTCTCAGTTCCTTGAATATTTGGACAAGGACGGCAAGCGTTACTCATCATGATGTTTTCTTGGTTTGGATGGGGAGAAGCAACGGTCGTCGAGAAAGTCTAAGCTCTAAGGCTCTGACATTGATGTACGTGAAACTTGGCTTCCCTGTTCCTTTGATAATGTTCATCGATTGACTGAGTTCGATATGATTTCTCGTCCATATAGTACTCCCGTACTTGTTAAATTACATTGCGAAATGGGAGCTCACGAAAGGTTAATACAAATCTGTAGCAACACCTACCATCATTAATATGAGGCTGCTTAGTATATCTCACTGTTCACGGCCTATCTGGAATGTATCAATTTATGTTTACGTCTGAATTAAATTCGACAACTTTGACATTATCATCAGTGTCATCATTCACTAGTTATATATAGATAAATGTAAGCTAGAGAGGAACGACACTGACCCATGTGTTATTAAAGGTGGAAACCTATATATTAAAGATATATTTCGTTTTATCTAACCTTTCTCAATTTTCTGAAACAAATCTTAGATACACAGTTTTACAGTACTGAATTTATATACATGTAGTATTATATATTTTGTACAGTCTACGCCAATCTTGGTTTTGTGAATTATATAAACCAACGGTAGACCAACTATTAAACGTTGACCCGTCCAGTAATAAAGGAAAACAACAGTAGACCAACTATAAAACGTTGACCCGTCCATTAACAACAAGAAAACAACGGTAGACCAATTATAAAACGTTCACCCGTCCAGTAATAACAAGAAAACAACGGTAGAACAATTATAAAACGCTGACACGTCGAGTATTAACAAGAAAACAACGGTAGACCAATTATAAAACGCTGACCCGTCGAGTATTAACAAGAAAACAACGGTAGACCAATTATAAAACGTTGACCCGCCCAGTAATAACAAGAAAACAAATAATAACAAACTCTACTACATGTATGTAAAGCGGAAGCGAATAGGTTGCACTATGTATTAAAAGGGCAAAATAGTTATTCCTAAATCCTAAACACCCTTTTGGGCATAGATAACAAGGTTATTATACCCAACAAGTTTACTCTGTTAAATGGCCCTATGGCCATAAAAGACTACTTTTGAAACTCGATGTTCAATAATACTTGTTCTGTACGTTCAATCTAAACTTTGTTTGAAAACTGTATTCATATATTTTTTTGTTGATGTAATACGTCAATCTATACACAACTACATTGTATTTAATTCTTAGAATTAATAGAAAAATGGCGTAATAGCGTTCAATCCCGAAGGCTTATCCAGATTTATTTTTCATGAACTCCAACTCTGCCCGCGTATACTTGCTTGTTTGTTTATGTTATCGTCTGCCTCTACAAGACAAAATTCGATGCATGCATACTTGTCGTGTTTCTGGTTCCTGGTTAGACGACTGTCGATAGTCTCTGACCCATTGATTTAAATACAAAAGTACAGTGGAAGTTATTTGAATTCCTTGAATTACAGTGGTACCAGGTGTTCTAGACAGACTATGTTCTATTTACCCAGATAAATGTGCATTATTGACTCCTACCAAAATTGACTAGAATTCCATGGAAGGCTTCGAATAAATTGTCAGGTTCCACTCAACATTGAAAAGAAATTGCCACTAATACTTCTTTTCTTTCACCTTAAATATAGAATCCAGGAAAAAACATTCCACTGCTTGTTGTCATAATCTACTCAGACGGATTATCACAACATCGATTTATGATTATAGTTTCGTAGTCTATTTTATGAGATTACTGGAGATCGGTAAAATTATAGTCAAAAGGATTACCATAGCAAGACGATAACTATAGAAATAATATAAAATACATTTATATGTCTCATTACATTACCTAGGTAATTTTTTGCTGTAATTAAATAGTCTTAGATCTGTATTTTGAAATTGGCTATTCATATCGATGTCTTTTCTAAACCGTTTTAGATATACAAATACGTAATATCTAACGTAAGCATAGAAGCTCTCTTAGGCTTGAAAAAAAACCCCAAATAAGCCTAAGTAAAATTGAATGGTATTACTACGATATAGTAGTCTACGGTTTTAAAACAATTTGTTATATTAGATACTTAGGTAATGTCTATGTTAGAGAAGTTTACAGGAGTCGTTTTTTGTCCCTGGCGATTTATCATTAACCAATACACAGTTGATTAATTTAGAAATAAATGCTTGCTATATAATTGATATTCAATCAAATGAACCATTGTACTATGGATTAATTAATTATATGGTTTATTGATTAATTCGTTGGTAAGGCATTCGGACAAATATTTCCGAGTTGCTCTATAACAAAAAAAAAAAAAAAAAAAAAAAAAAAAACCCGCACCAATTGTCCATTGATTCATAATATTAAGCCCTACATGTATTTGATATTTGGGTAAGGAGTCGAAAGGACAGAATTATGAGTGTGTTTGTCAATAGTAGGCCCTTAAAATGATAAAAAGTGTATTAAGGATAAAAAGTGTATTAAGGATACAAAAGCACAATCATTTCTTATCAGTGGTCAATTTAAAAAAGTTCAATGGGTACATCCGACAACCCCGATCTGTTACAGAGCGCTAATGCGAAGCCGTCTTTTCAAGCAAATGTTTACATCGGGTCACTTTGGAACAACCTTAAAAAAGAAAATGGTACCATCGAAAGCATAACCTACATCACGCGTCATTGCTGCCATTTATTTAAACTACGTGATTGATAAAACTGAAAGATAGGAGAAATGCGATCAACAAGATCATGATGACGAAGATAACACTTTAGAAATTCAGAATTAAGCCCAATTGGTTAATAGCTAGACGCGGGCCAAAAGGTCATTATTAATTGATCAGGCTCTGTCATATTAAATAAGCTAAGAAATATATATTCCATAAGGTTATGCTTACATATAACGCAACCAACTCAAAACTCTCTAAGACATCGCAAAAATCCCGAAGCTCACCATCACGAAATTCTATTTAAAAGCAATGCTTTTCGGTATCTAATTTATATGTGATTGATTCATTTACAGATGAAGAGAAAACCAAAGCAAACATATAAATTAATGCTCTTTGTATGCCTACGCAATTCTCGGATCCAGAGTTTATCTAATTTCCGACGATATCCCCTTGTTTGACAGAAATTATGAAAAAAAGAAAAACAGAAAATGAAATCGATTAAAATCTAAAAAGATATTTGGGCACAACCTACGCCTATCATAGCCATAGCTTATAAATAATAAATAACAAGCGGAAGTTTATTCTTAGTGGAACTCTTTGTTGTAAAAAAAGCAATTATTTTGTAAAGTAGAAGAAAGAGACAGATTCGGTTATTTCTGCCACAAGTATCTCAGATATGTGCGAATAAAACATTCAACAAGGTGATTTGGTTTACTGAAAGACAAATGCCAGTGTGTTATTGCGACACGTTTCCCGTTATAGACTGAATTTTAAGCTATTGTATTAGAACTATAAACCAGCGCTATCTGGTACTGGAAATGATTTTACCAATGTCAAAGATACTACGGATTAATGAAGACATCTTCGCTATGTTTACATCCGAAGTAGGCTTAATCTATCATCTCTGTTATTTTTAACAATGTATAAATCATTTCACTAAATATGTAGAATACCCAATGGAGGTTGGAAAGAGTTCTCTAAATATACCCCCTTCCGAGTCCACAGGAATGTTTCATAAGGCGGGGAAAAGGTCCAGCGTTTGAAATAAAGATAATAACGTCGAACGAGTGGGTCCGAGAAAATACTTGGGAATCATGCCAACGTTACGTATAATGTTGCCAGATTCAAGAAAATTTTCATATTCTTATTGCTTTCATTATCTTTATTTAACACTCATGCATAGTATATTTTAGAATTGTTAACACCGGAATTAACCGCGCTCCCACCACCAAAGATTCCGCATGGCACACGACAGGATTCGAACTCGATAAAATATTGTTTTGGACATGTTTTCATTTGTTTCCTAAGAAACGTGCATGTCTTGGGTCCCAATGGCGTCGGTGATCTATTATTATTTGACGTAGCTGTATTCACATCTGCCAGACATGTAGAAGCTGAATACATTTATGTAATGTCACTTGAGTAACACAAATCATGGAGCCAAATAAACATGAAAGTTTCCATGCAATATATCTTGTCAATAATTCTAAGTGAAAACAAAATTACCTTTATATATTTTGCCAATATATCCTTCATCAAAAGTATTTAATATCCTGCCCTCTTTTTATGTTCATATATTTTACTTTATAGTCGTCTTTATAGTACTGCCCACAGAATGATTTGGATGCACATGGAATTAGATAACTTTAAGACCCCCAAAAATCAATGACACATTTTGTTTTCATATAGCAATAGCCCTACCCCCCATTCAGAATCATTCTTTCAGTCATGACTGACTAAAGTCTGTAATCTGAACTACAATTGTCAGGTGGTTATGTAGACATACACCTTATGCAATCTGCTGACAACCTACACTAGTGCTTCTCAATCCTTTTGCCAAATGCACACCCTGAAACACATGAACAATAATTAGCGGCACACCTGGGTAAATATTAAAAATATTTGAATTTTGCAATCAAAAATATATGGTAAGTCATAGACATCATACAAGCATAGAGAGAGTTTAAACATAGACAAATTCAATGACTAAACTAAATAAAAAAACACAGCTATTAACTGATCAGTAGACACTAGACACCAATGAATATTTATTTACACTTCGGAAGATCCCGCGGCATACCTGGTGGAGATTCACTGTTCTACAGTGTAAACCAAACCGCAAACCTATTACCCCGGTAAGGAAAGAGCGCTTTGTTAACATTCTGATCAGCTCTTAGTTTAATAGATAATAAAACAAACTTCAAATATATTGGGGGATGCACCAGGATTTTGGTAATTAATATTTTATAATTTTGAAGTTTTAATGTGCTTACACACCAAGAAGTCACACAAAGATATGCATATTATTGACGCTTGGAAGAAGACTATTTTGACGTCAGTGGATGATTTTTGAATGACCAACCCCATGTTTCTTTGAGCATTATAATAAGCGTCGCATTTAGCGCAAACAAACAGACAACCGACTTACCGACTTTATCTACAAGTACACCTGTCTCATATTTAAGATGATGCATTTGGAATAAATATATCTTCGTTTCTAACTGAACAAATGTCACCTTAGTATTTTTTAAAAGTTTTCTCGGAGACAAGGAACTCAGTTGTTAAGCTAAGTTCACACTCTCGATTGTCTTGTCAATAAATGTTGACCGTTCTGAAATGCCAGTGGCATAGGACCCCTTTGCACAGTAACCCATTTCCATCTCAATCCTAACCCATCTTCGTGATGTAAATGATTATCTTCCGAGAAGAAAACATTATGAGGCAAAAATACCAAACCGTGAACAGGCACCAAACTGTCCCGATTTCTCTATCCATGTAGATGTATATTATAGGTTACTAGTGTGTAAAAAGATAAATTAACTAGACCTGCATGCAGGAATGACGGGTTTCACTGGTACCACGTTAACCTTGAACATGTCACTTCCGGTGCCAAGTTACCCTTGAACATATGTCACTTCCGGTACCAACGAAACCACTAAACAGTTTTCCAAATAAACATTGCTCACATCAAATAAAATGGACGCAGAATCAACCAAATCCAGCAATATCAATTCATTTTATACACTTGTTACTTGTAAATGATCTTGACAAAATTACATTACTTCCGGTGCTAATGAAAATGTTCAATTAGTTTTATGAAATCAGAAATGGCATAAATATGATATAGTGAAAATTTTATGTAAATCGAATAATAATTGCCACTTTTATAGACCAAAAACCTTGAAAAGTGACGTGTAGAAAATCGTCTATTTCTCGGCAACCGTACAAGTTAGAAACCATTTTTTGGTATTTATATGACTGTATGGGTTTAATCTATTTGTTGATTGGAATCAAATATCATAATTGTATACACATTACAAATCAGACTCATTTGAATAAAATATCGGCTTTGAAGGCTTAAAATACAGTTTTTACCAAAATGACGTTACTTCCGGTGATAATGAAAACTTTAAATTAGTTTTGTAACATCGTTTATGACATTAGGCTTCAAAGGGTGAAAATTTTATGAAAATCGAATAATAATTGACACTTTTATGGGCCAAAAACCTTCAAAAGTGACTTTTATAAAATCGCCTATATCTCGGCAACCGAACAAGTTAGAAACAATTTTATGATATCTTTTTGACCGTATGAGTTTTGTTAATATGTGAATTTAAACCAAAAATTAATTTTATTATTATATGTGACATAATTCTTGGTTGAAAAAAATATCGATTTTAAAAGTTAAAAATTGAGTTTTTGACTAAATGACGTCACTTCCGGTGTCAATTTTAAATTGTAATCAACTTGATATGACGCTACATGCTTTTTGAATCAAATGATGTCACTTTTATAAAAATCCAATCATAATTGACTATTTTACAGGCAAAATAACGAAAACAGTGACTTGTACAGAACTGTCCATTTCTTGGTAACTGCTTATATTACAAACTAATTTTAACATACATTTTCTCCGTATGGATTATAGCTACAAGTTTATAAAAGTTACGAAGAAATATTTTAAAATCTGAAAAGCCTGAATAGGTTGTAAATGGGTCAATTTTACACCATTTTTAGCCATTTAATCGAATTTGCTCGAAAATGAAATCGAAATTAAAAAAACTGCTTCCGCCATTTTTTGCGTCTTGAAAGGGCAGACTCTTTGAGTCAAATAATTTTTCCAAAAAATAATATTTGTTTTCGAAAAATGGTACCTAACTGTCAAAATTGTAGTTTTTGGTAAAATTATGCCACTTTCGGTGCCGACAGATAACACTTCCGGTAATAAAAAAAATGACAATTGAGACAACGAAGCATATGAACTTTGTTTTATACAAATCGAACAATAAAGAATTAATCTAGGACTGAAAAACTGAATTAGCCAATAGCGGCCAAGGAAAATTACTGAGACAAATTTTTTTAACATTTTTGCACTAGGCAGTTGACTCTTTAATTTTGTGCACGATACGACTAAAAAATATTCATAAATAAAAAAGTTTTTTGTAAAATTTTAAATTTTCGAAATTTGGCGCCTAATATCTTCGAAGATTTGCCGAAAATCAAAAATCGAAAGTAGCGTAGCTATGTGCCCTGTCTCAGGCTATGCCAAAATTTATCGAAAGTTAAAATCCACTGATTATTGTTAAAATTACTGCAATATTTTCAAAAATGATAACTTCGGTGATTTCGGACATTTCGCATTGTCGCAGAACGTTCAAAATAGCTTTATCCTCTAAGTCACACCCACTTTCCCAGTAAAACCGAAGAAATCGTAACGATGCGACAAGCAGTTGCTGAGATCTACTCAAAACAAAAGAAGAATAATAATAATAATAAGAACTAGACCTGCATGCAGGAATGACGGGTTTCACTGGTGCCATGTTACCCTTAAACATGTCACTTCCGGTGTCAAGTTACCCTTGAACATATGTCACTTCCGGTACCAGCGAAACCACTAAACAGGTTTCCAAATTAACATTGCACACAAATAAAATGGACGCAGAATCAACAAAATCCAGCAATATCAATTCATTTTATACATTTGTTACTTGTAAATGATCTTGACAAAATTAAATTACTCCCGGTGTTAATGCAAATGTTCAATTAGTCTTATGAAATCAGAAATGGCATACGATATGATATAGTGAAAATTTTATGTAAATCGAATAATAATTGCCACTTTTAAAGACCAAAAAACTTGAAAAGTGACTTGTAGAAAATCAGCGATTTCTCTGCAACCGTACAAGTTAGAAACCATTTTGTGGTATCTGTATGATCGTATGGGTTCATTCTATTTGTTGATTGGCATCAAATACCATAATTTGAAAAAGATTTCAAAACAGACCCATTTGAATAAAATATCTGTTTTGGAGGCTAAAAATACAGTTTTTGCCAAAATGACGTTACTTCCGGTGATAATGAAAATCTTAAATTACTTGTATGAAATCCCAAATGGCATTAGGTATAACATGGTGTGACGTTTATGAAAATCGAATAATAATTGACCCTTTTATGGCCCCGAAACCTTCAAAAGTGACCTGTAGAAAACCGTCTATTTCTCGGCAACCGAATAATTTAGAAACCATTTTATGATATCTATATGACCATATGAGTTTTGTTTATATGTGAATTTAAACCAAAAGTTAAAATTATTAATATATATTAAGTTATTCTTGGTTGAATAAAACATTGATTTAAAAAGTTTAAAATGCATTTTTTGACCAAATGATTTCACTTCCGGTGTCAATTTTAAATTGTAATCAACTTGATATGACGCTACATGCTTTTTGAATCAAATGATGTCACTTTTATAAAAATCCAATCATAATTGACTATTTTACAGGCAAAATAACGAAAACAGTGACTTGTACAGAACTGCCCATTTCTTGGTAACTGCTTATATTACAAACGAATTTTAACATACATTTTCTTCGTATGGATTATAGCTACAAGTTTATAAAAGTTACGAAGAAATATCTTAAAATCTGAAAAGCCTGAATAGGTTTTAAATAGGCCAATTTTACACCATTTTTAGCCTCTTAATCACATTTGCTCGAAAATGAAATCGAAATTAAAAAAACTGCTTCCTACATTTTTTGGGCCTTGAAAGGACACACTCTTTGAGTCATATAATTTTTCAAAAAAATAATATTTGTTTTCGAAATAAGAAAATAACTGTCAAAATTGTAGTTTTTGGTAAAATTATGCCACTTCCGGTGCCGACAGGTAACACTTTTGGTAACAAAAAAAATGACAATTGAGACAACGAAGCATATGAACTTTGTTTTATACAAATCGAACAATAAAAAGTTAATCTAGGACTGAAAAACTGAATTAGCCAATGGCGGCCAAGGAAAATTACTGAGACAAACTTTTTTAACATTTTTGCACTAGTCAGGTGACTCTTTAATTCTGTGCACAATACGACTAAAAAATATTCATAAAGAAAAAAATTTTTAGTAAAATTTTAAATTTTCGAAATTTGGCGCCTAATATCTTAGAAGATTTGCCGAAAATCAAAAATCAAAAGTAGCGTAGCTATGTGCCCTGTCTCAGGCTATGCCAAAATGTATCGAAAGTTAAAATCCAATGATTATTGTTAAAATTACTGCAATATTTTCAAAAACGATAACTTCGGTGATTTCGGACATTTCGCATTGGCGCAGAACGTTCAAAATAGCTTTATCCTCTAAGTCACGCCCACTTTCCCAGTAAAACCGAAGAAATCGTAACGATGCGACTCGTAGTTGCTGAGATCTATTCAAATTGGAATCTGAATAATAATAATAATAATAATAATAATAAGAATAATAATTTTAACAAAAACAATAGTGTTTCACACAAGCTACGCAGTGTGAAACCCTAACTAGACCTGCATGCAGGAATGACGGGTTTCACTGGTGCCAAGTTACTCTTAAACATGTCACTTTCGGTGCCAAGCTACACTTGAACATATGTCACTTCCGGTACCAACGAAACCACTTAACAGGTTTCCAAATTAACATTGCACACAAATAAAATGGACGTAGAATCAATCAATCAATCCAGCAATATCAAGTCATTTTATACATTTGTTACTTGTAAATGATCTTGACAAAATTAAATTACTTCCGGTGTTAATGAAAATGTTCAATTAGTCTTATGAAATCAGAAATGGCATACGATATCATATAGTGACAATTTTATGTAAATCGAATAATAATTGCCACTTTTAAAGACCAAAAAACTTGAAAAGTGACTTGTAGAAAATCTGCTATTTCTGTGCAACCGTACAAGTTAGAAACCATTTTTTGGTATCTGTATGATCGTATGGGTTCATTCTATTTGTTGATTGGCATCAAATACCATAATTTGAAAAAGATTTCAAAACAGACTCATTTGAATAAAATATCTGTTTTGAAGGCTAAAAATTCAGTTTTTGCCAAAATGACGTTACTTCCGGTGATAATGAAAATCTTAAATTACTTGTATGAAATCACAAATGGCATTAGGTATATCATGGTGTAACGTTTATGAAAATCGAATAATAATTGACACTTTTATGGCCCCGAAACCTTCAAAAGTGACCTGTAGAAAACCGTCTATTTCTCGGCAACCGAACAAGTTAGAAACAATTTTATGATATCTATATGACCATATGAGTTGTATTTATATGTGAATTTAAACCAAAAGTTAAAATTATTAATACATATTAAGTTATTCATGGTTGAATAAAACATTGATTTAAAAAGTTTAAAATTCAGTTTTTGACCAAATGACGTCACTTCCGGTGTCAATTTTAAATTGTAATCAACTTGATATGACGCTACATGCTTTTTGAATCAAATGATGTCACTTTTATAAAAATCCAATAATAATTGACTATTTTACAGGCAAAATAACGAAAACAGTGACTTGTACAGAACTGCCCATTTCTTGGGAACTGCTTATATTACAAACTAATTTTAACATACATTTTCTTCGTATGGATTATAGCTACAAGTTTATAAAAGTTACGATGAAATATTTTAAAATCTAAAAAGCCTGAATAGGTTGTAAATAGGTCAATTTTACACCATTTTTAGCCATTTAATCGAATTTGCTTGAAAATGAAATCGAAATTAAAAAAACTGCTTCCGACATTTTTTGCGCCTTGAAAGGGCACACTCTTTGAGTCAAATAATTTTTCCAAAAAATAATATTTGTTTTCGAAAAATGGTACCTAACTGTCAAAATTGTAGTTTTTGATAAAATTATGCCACTTCCGGTGCCGACAGATAACACTTCCGGTAATAAAAAAAATGACAACTGAGACAACGAAGCATATGAACTTTGTTTTATACAAATCGAACAATAAAAAATTAATCTAGGACTGAAAAACTGAATTAGCCAATGGCGGCCAAGGAAAATTACTGAGACAAATTTTTTTAACATTTTTGCACTAGTCAGATGACTCTTTAATTCTGTGCACAATACGACTAAAAAATATTCATAAATAAAAAATTTTTTTGTAAAATTTTAAATTTTCGAAATTTGGCGCCTAATATCTTCGAAGATTTGCCGAAAATCAAAAATCGAAAGTAGCGTAGCTATGTGCCCTGTCTCCGGCTATGTCAAAATGTATCGAAAGTTAAAATTCAATGATTATTGTTAAAATTACTGCAATATTTTAAAAAACGATAATTTGGTGATTTCGGACATTTCGCATTGTCGCAGAACGTTCAAAATAGCTTTATCCTCTAAGTCACACCCACTTTCCCAGTAAAACCGAAGAAATCGTAACGATGCGACAAGCAGTTGCTGAGATCTACTCAAAACAAAAGAAGAATAATAATAATAAGAACTAGACCTGCAAGCAGCACTGAACCGGCTTTCAGGAATCATACAGGAAGTTTCTTATACCATAGCCGATCCATTGAGCTACCAAACTATACTTTAGGTTGTTTTGCTTTAGTGACACCCTCTATCATATGTAAAAGTAATATTTGCTGGCGAAAAGACCAGTCAAAATTGTAAATTATGGCAAAATTAAGTCACTTCCGGTGCCGAAAGAAATTTTTATAGGTGAAAAATAAGTCGAAAATTCGCAACATACAAAATCCAAACGTTGTTTTATACATTTCGGGCAATAAATAATTAACCTATAACCCATAAACTGAAATTAAGAAGGTAAAAAACTTAAAAGTGACCCTGGGAAAATTGGTTATTATTCGACAAGGGAACATGCTAGAAGCCTTTTCTTGATATCAATATGATGGTATTGATTCACTCTTACTGCCCATTAGAGTCAGGCGTTATAAAGTTAAACGAATAATGAATATAAATCACTTCTAAAAAATGTTTGTTTTGAAGGCTAAAAATACGTTTTTTTGCAAAAATTACATTACTTCCGGTGATATTGAAAATGTTAACTTGGTTCATAGAAGTCATAAATTGCATAAGGTATCAAATGGTAAAAAAATTATAAAAATCGAATGATAATTGACACTTTTATATACCAAAAACCTTGAAAAGTGACTTATAGAAGATCGCCTATTTCTCTGTAAACGTACAAGTTAGAAACCATTTTGTGGTATCTGTATGGTCTTATGGCTTCATTCTATTCGTTGATGAGAATCAAATATCATAATTTTAAAAATATTATAAGGGAGACTGATTTGAATAAAATTTTAGTTTTTTAGGTTAAAAATACAGTTTTTGCCCAAATGACGTCATTTCCGGTCACAGTGAAAATGTAAAATTGGCTTGACCTAGTCCAAATTGGCATTAGGCATCAAATGGGAAAAAAATATTGCAAATCGAATAATAATTCACTCTTGCATAGGCAAAATAACGTGAAAAGTGATGCATGCAAAATTGCATATTTCTCGGCAACTGCTCATATTACAAACTAATTTTCGCATACATTCTCTTCGTCTGGATTAGTGCTACGAGTTTATGGAAATTACAAATAAATATTTCAAAATATGAAGACGCTGAATGAATTGTAAATAACTGAATTTTACACTTTATTTTACATTTTATTCGAAATTGCCCGAAAATGGAATTGAAATTTAAAAATATGAGCTAAGGATTTTGTGCACCTTTGCAGGGTGCATCCATTTAGTTATATCAGTTTTGAAAAAAAATAATATTTGCTTTCAAAAAGTGGTACCGAACTGTCAAAATTGTAGTTTTTGTTAATATTACGTCACTTCCGTTGCCGACAGAAAAATTTCACCGTAACAAAAAAAATTACAATTGGGACCACGGAGCATATGAACTTTGTTTTATACAAATCGAACAATAAATAATTTTTCTGGGTACGAAAAACTAAATTAGCCGATGGCGGCTAACACAAATTACCGAGACAATTTTTTTTTTCTCATTTCTGCTCAAGTAGGATGATAGTTTAACCCCGTGTAAAATATCATCAAAAAATATTCATAAATAAAAAAGATTTTCGTAAAAAAAATAATTTTTTTCAAAATATCGGACATTTTTTCGACTACTTCCGGTTTTACGATCGTTGTTGTGATAGCTTTACGAAGTTCTTTGGATACTTAACTTTCTGTACCAGAAATGTCAGAAACATCCATTGAGCAGTTTTGAAAAAAAAAGATAAATTAAAGAGCGTTTACAAAAATTTAACGATTTTTCAATTTTTTCAAAGTTTGATGCCATTTTTGGACCACCTATATTATTTCAATGCTTTTCATTTTTGATTCACTATATAGACAACCGATAGGACTTTGAGTAAGAAAAGTTTAAGAAAAATCTGCGGCGTCGTTTTCGAGAAAAGGACGTCTCAGAATGTTAAAAAATCGGAAAATACTAGATTTTTGGCACACAATAATTTATTTCCTTGCCATCGATATCGTATTATTTAGATACCATATGATGGTCCATTAATAGGGCTATCCAACGACACTTTAGTTCTTTTGGTCCGCTATTACCTAAGGGAGAAATCAAGTTTTTTGCAAGTGCGACATAGTTTTTAACCTTTTTTTACATTTTTTGAATACTTCCGGTATGGTTATTATTGTCGATATAGTTTTGATAACCGGTTTAGGCACTAAAATAGCCACAGGGCTCTGTAATGATATATTACATTATCTGATCAGATAAAATGCCCCTGAGAAATCCTAGGTTCAAAAGTGCCAAAAATGCAAAAAATTTAAAATATCGAAAATTAAATTTCAATAACTACATACATATTATACATCGATAGAATCGTAATTAGGTCAGCTATCTGAATATACAATTTTTTTTTGAAAATCTCTTAAAATAAAAAAATAGCATAGCATTTTCCAAAATTTCACGATTTTTCGACTTTTTTCGATTTTCAGTCCGTTATTTCACCTTTTCCAGATATTTCAAAGTCGTAATGGAATGTTTCGTACACAAGACTACTGCAAGGTCTCTCGATAGAGAAAGTTTCATAAAAAACTGTGGAGCAGTTTTCGAGATACAGGCATCTAAAAACGCTCCAAATCAGAAAATACTTGATTTTCAGCGAGCCATATTTTGCTTCCTGCTGATCGTGTCCGTACGAATTGGGTATCATTCAGTGGTCCAATTACCGCCCGACCAAATGATACCTTAATTTGTTTAATCCGTTGATATCGGACGGAAAAATCGTGTTTTTACCCAAAACACCAATTTTTCACGTTTTTTTCAAAATTTCGCATAGTATTTCGACTACTTCCGGTTTACGGATTGTTGTTGAAATTGCTTTAAACGGTGGTTTGACCATATTACTTCATGTTCCAGGAATTTCAGAAACGTCGATCCGGCCGTAAAACGAAACTTAAGCTCACAAAATGTGAAGAAAATTCGAAAAAAATCGAAAAATAAAGGGCGATGACTCTGAATGAAACTTATATTACTGGAACCGTATTGCCTTCAGGTATCCAAAAATGTAGGTCAAATTTGAAAATTTTGAAAAATAACAAAAAATGTGTCTTAAACAACATATTTTCATTTTTCGAATGCTAGAAGTCAGCGGCGAAGTTTCTAAATTGCAAAATTTTCAACTGCTATCGTCCGAGAAAAGACTCAGGGTTTCCAAAAATGTAATTTGTATGAAAATAGGTACAGAATTGACGAATCTACGGCCGTTTTTTAATTTTTTGGCACCGCACAAAATTCGGCCACTTCCGGTCTGCGCAGAAGTTTCAAATACAGTGGAAGGGATGGCCACTATATGGTTTCCTGATAGAAAATTACGTCCCAGATCTGTATCTGTTACAGACACTGAGAAATAGGCTCCCCCGAAAAATAAAATAATAATAATAAATAATAATAATTTTAGTAATCACAATAGGCTTTCAGACGAAAGTCTGAAAGCCTAATAATAATTTTAACAAAAACAATAGTGTTTCACACAAGCTTCGCAGTGTGAAACCCTAACTAGACCTGCATGCAGGAATGACGGGTTTCACTGGTGCCACGTTACCCTTAATCATGTCACTTCCGGTGCCAAGTTACCCTTGAACATATGTCACTTCCGGTACCAACGAAACCATTAAACAGGTTTCCAAATTAACATTGCACACAAATAAAATGGATGCAGAATCAACCAAATCCAGCAATATCAATTCATTTTATACATTTGTTACTTGTAAATGATCTTGACAAAATTACATTTCTTCCGGTGTTAATGAAAATGTTCAATTAGTTTTATGAAATCAGAAATGGCATACGATATCATATAGTGAAAATTTTATGTAAATCGAATAATAATTGCCACTTTTAAAGACCAAAAAACTTGAAAAGTGACTTGTAGAAAATCGACTATTTCTCTGCAACCGTACAAGTTAGAAACCATTTTGTGGTATCTGTATGATCGTATGGGTTCATTTTATTTGTTGATTGGCATCAAATACCATAATTTGAAAAACATTTCAAAACAGACTCATTTGAATAAAATATCTGTTTTGAAGGCTAAAAATACAGTTTTTGCCAAAATGATGTTACTTCCGGTGATAATGAAAATCTTAAATTACTTGTATGAAATCCTAAATGGCATTAGGTATAACATGGTGTAACGTTTATGAAAATCGAATAATAATTGACACTTTTATGGCCCAAAAACCTTCAAAAGTGGCCTGTAGAAAACCGTCTATTTCTCGGCAACCGAACAAGTTAGAAACAATTTTATGATATGTATATGACCATATGAGTTGTGTTTATATGTGAATTTAAACCAAAAGTTAAAATTATTAATACATATTAAGTAATTCTTGGTTGAATAAAACATTGATTTAAAAAGTTAAAAATGCAGTTTTTGACAAAATGACGTCACTTCCGGTGTGAATTTTAAATTGTAATCAACTTGATATGACGCTACATGCTTTTTGAATCAAATGATGTCACTTTTATAAAAATCCAATCATAATTGACTATTTTACAGGCAAAATAACGAAAACAGTGACTTGTACAGAACTGTCCACTTCTTGGTAACTGCTTATATTACAAACTAATTTTAACATACATTTTCTTCGTATGGATTATAGCTACAAGTTTATAAAAGTTACGAAGAAATATTTTAAAATCTGAAAAGCCTGAATAGGTTGTAAATGGGTCAATTTTACACCATTTTTAGCCATTTAATCGAATTTGCTCGAAAATGAAATCGAAATTAAAAAAACTGCTTCCGCCATTTTTTGCGCCTTGAAAGGGCACACTCTTTGAGTCAAATAATTTTTCCAAAAAATAATATTTGTTTTCGAAAAATGGTACCTAACTGTCAAAATTGTAGTTTTTGGTAAAATTATGCCACTTTCGGTGCCGACAGATAACACTTCCGGTAATAAAAAAAATGACAATTGAGACAACGAAGCATATGAACTTTGTTTTATACAAATCGAACAATAAAAAATTAATCTAGAACTGAAAAACTGAATAAGCCAATAGCGGCCAAGGAAAATTACTGAGGCAAAAAATGTTAACATTTTTGCGCTAGTCAGATGACTCTTTAATTCTGTGCACAACACGACTAAAAAATATTCATAAATAAAAAAGTTTTTTGTAAAATTTTAAATTTTCGAAATTTGGCGCCTAATATCTTTGAAGATTTGCCGAAAATCAAAAATCGAAAGTAGCGTAGCTATGTGCCCTGTCTCAGGCTATGCCAAAATGTATCGAAAGTTAAAATCCAATGATTATTGTTAAAATTACTGCAATATTTTCAAAAACGATCATTTGGTGATTTCGGACATTTCGCATTGTCGCAGAACGTTCAAAATAGCTTTATCCTCTAAGTCACACCCACTTTCCTAGTAAAACCGAAGAAATCGTAACGATGCGACAAGCAGTTGCTGAGATCTACTCAAAACAAAAGAAGAATAATAATAATAAGAATAATAATTTTAACAAAAACAATAGTGTTTCACACAAGCTTCGCAGTGTGAAACCCTAATAATAATTTTAACAAAAACAATAGTGTTTCACACAAGCTTCGCAGTGTGAAACCCTAAAAAGCCATTTGTGTTATAATCACACATTACTTTGTGTAGGTTTATGAAAGAACAAATGCCAGTGTCTGAGCACACAAAAGGATCACTTTGAATTTTATGTATTCACAATCATTTATTGTGAAAAATCCCTACCGGCGTAATATATACATTAAGTTTCGAAAGGAAATGTCTGTCACAAAAGGTAAAAGGTTACATTTGTTTTGTCTAATTTTCTGCCGTGTAGTAAAACAACCGTGTAATACTACTAGTCACTGAAAAAATAATGATACTATTTCATGGGAATATCGAACAGTTCACAACATAAATGAATCGATCGATACCCGAGTGGCCAATTCAAAGCCAATGTCTGTGTTCGAAACAGTTCAGCGAAGACTTAGTAACTAGGAACACCTCTGACGTGACGCCCTTGAAGTCAGTAAGTTGACTGGTCATTTTCTTATAATTGATTGTCAATAATTCCGTTTATTTTATTTAAAATAATCAACAATGGGCAAAAGTCAAGAGCGCATCACTCGGCACTATAAACACTTTATCGGACGGCGATCATCGATTTTTCCCGTGTTCGGTTTTTTTTATTGATATCGGCACCCCTGTGACATTTAATGGATAAGTCGATTAATTTGTTTATCAAACACCACTTCGATACTTATTCATTATATTAGTCTTTGATGGGTGTCGATTACAAGGCGCAGGAAAAAAAATTATATCTGCAATTACGAAATATCGGTTTTTGCCGCCGGAAACTGAAGCAGGCGACTATGTAATTCTCAGAGGTGGTATACGCGCTGGTATTTTATTATGAGATCAGTTATAGAGTCCGGGTTAGGGTTAATAATATCGTGATTTATTGTATATGGCTTTCTAAACTTTGAACAGTTTATCATATATAAACCTGTGAGAAATTATGATTTCCAAAGCTTGGTAACAGCTTGTTCACGTCTAAAATGGGATAAAAGAAAATTTATAGATTTTTAGACATGTGTATAATGGACAAATAATAGAGTTTTCTGTCTTAGCTATTGTTACTTAAGACAGTATTTTCACAGTCAAATAGAAATATGAATTTATATTAATAACTTAACACAGCGAATCGTTAAAGTACAATGTTTAATTGTACACTGGGAGCAGTCCATTTGCTGATTACACTATTTTGCCTATAACGGTTTTTTTTTTAGGACTTTGAATTCTGTCTAATGGTATGGATTGTTCGTATTTGGTTTTATTATATTAATTGTGATATGGATGTAGTTAATTGGTAATTAATACGTAATTTTTAATCTTCTTTTTCAGATGCTGGGACTCATTGGTCTAACTTCTTGTTGAGATATTATGTCATCTAACGGGCCATCACTATACTCTTCCAGATAATGTCAGACCAGTAAATGACTGAATTGAGAAAGGGAAAATACGAAATCAAATAACAATTGACTTGATTTTCGCTAATCTGGACCACCAATGAAGTTGTATCGACGTTTTGTATTCCGTATTCTACAGATTTGTATCGGAAAGATGTGCGTGCTTAGACCCATTCCATATTTGCGACAGCTTGATTTGAATTGACTCCAGTGTAATATTCAATTTAAGCACTTGGTTTTCTGAACAGTATTGAAATCTATAGCTCGATTGAATTGACATTGTTCTTTGAAAGATTTTATCGGTGTATTAAAGTTCCAAAATGTAGGACTATAATTTAGTGATAGGGGTTTTATGATAAAATAGGATAATCTTATTATCAAAAAATAATTAAACGCCTTTATTTCATATTCCAAGTATCCGTTCCAAAGCTGACTGTTTAAGCCGGATAATGGTAATACTGTAACATCGCCCACTCAGAATAAGACATCGGTTCTCTGTTTATATCAGGAATGGAGATCGAAAGCCTCCAGTTGTTCTGCCGTGTTTAATTGAAATGGTTTATATACTACACACAGAAGAACGCAGAGTAGTTGATTGTTAAATGTGATTAGATTCGGTGACAAGAAACTTGTCAATAACTTGTAGAATTTCCGTTAATTCTATCGCCTTAATAGTTTCGCTGAGCATTGTTGAAATCGTTATACCCTATATATTGACACTCGAATGGAAACTCTCATTTGATTTGGAAAATACTACATTATTGAAATTTATGTCTTTGATAGCCATACTGAATAACTTCCTTCTCTTTCAAGGTTTGTGGATACAGTTTATAATTAAGTGTCGTTTATGATTTATTCATGATAAAATGGATGTATGGGTCATGCTAATAGATAAACGTGTTATATCCCTAGTGTTGATACTGAACGAAGAATTTGTTAAAATACTGGACGCTCAGGCGCAGGAAAGTTTTCCAAGGTAACAATTCGCTGACAGAATAATTTTTTCGATTTTTGTCCATATCATAAAGGTAGAATTTGTTCAATATTGAATCGAAGTATCTTTTAATATTTTAGTAACTCGCTTGGGAAACAATGAAAGTAAAGACGTCTAATTATACGCATTTTCAATTAAAGATGGTTGTACAGTAAACCGTTATTCACCATAAAACTTTTTGATGTGTGATTAGTTAAGGTTTCAGAATCATTAACCCCAGTTGAAGAATGTGTAATTATTGGTTAGAACCCAATTAATTATCTAGTAAATTAATTTAAAAAAAATGTTACTGTAGATCTTTTAGTTTAGCTTCCCGCGGATCTAAACCACGATAACAATAACGCGGATTGGCAGTTTTAATGGAAAAAAAATAAAATAAAATGAACTACCTTATCGATTCAATACAACTTAGTTTATTTTGTATTCCGCTAGCTAGAAGAATAAAGCCAAAAAATATATTTTGAGAATGTTATGGATTCAGGACTATAGATTATCGCAGTGATTATTAAAAAATGAACAATATGAAGCCGTCGTATCTGATAGTGTTTTATATGGCTAGTATTAGTTACAGCCTTGCTAGAGATTGTAGTTATTGTGGAAATGTTAGCTGTGTTTGTATAATTGATGAAAGACACAACATACACTTATCATGGATCACTGAAGACATCATTACTTCCGTTCCACGACTTGCTTCACCTGACGTCATGGCTAATGTCACATCAATGTAAGTTTAATTATATATTTGCAGCTATTATTCAGTATTCTCTTTCAGCTCCAATGTACTTCATACACTGTGGTCGGAACACTGTGCAACCCCAGTCTTGAAAGCCTCCCAATATTGTAATTTTCGTATCGTCTTTCTAGGTGTAGATTCAGCCCATGGTTGCTTTAATGATTATTCTCTGTCAATTAGTTTTGAATATCAGTGAGGTTTAACGTTCTACTGTTTGTCTCCAAAGGGTCTATACTAATGAAGACAGGCGTACGCCATACTGTATGCGATGATGCGCTGAGGGACACTTGACCGGGCAGCTGCGCTAAGGCCTACTCTTATATCGGATTTCGGGGGCTTGGGATAGCCTAGTGGTCTAGAGTGCCGCGCTTCGAAATCTAGCGGGCCGGTCACCTCTGGCTTGCGGCTGTGGTTTCGAGCCCTGGTGTGAGCGTATGTGGCATCTCCATGGAGATAGGGGCGCCTTCTCAACCTCGTGGGTTTCCTCCGGGCACTCCGGTTTCCTCCCAATGCTAAAGACCCCTACGCGCAAGCGAATTATTGAAATAAAATTAAACCATATGTTAGTCCCGAAATGACCTAGTTTGTGGTGAGTGGACGTTAAACCCCATTTCTCTCTATATATATATCGGATTTCAATCGCCAAGGGATCGTGTACGTGCAAATCACTGCGCAGACGGTTAGACAGTTGTCCGTGTCAAGCCATCTGCCTTGCACCATTGACCACGGGAAACCTCACCGGAAAATTCCGATGATCTTTCTTTGCCAACACCAAGATCGATGCCGCGGCTTCCACACTAACGAGCCACCGTGGCTCGTGTCAGTGACGGGCTTGTGGATATGAAAAACCCATACACATGTAGTCTGTCGACCAATCCAAAAGTTCGATTCAGGTTGGGTTCCCGTAAACACAATTTTGAAATGTGGCGGTATTTCCACCACTCCTGTCAACATTCGTCTAACATTGCTTGTGAACATTGTACATTTATCGTTCGATCTTTTAAAATTATGTTTATAAATATATCATTTAAATTAGCGAGATTAACAAATCCGTCAAATTTCACCGGTAATAACTTCAGAAGTATTTGACGCCTGGCTATCTGTTTGGAAGCTATACACATTATCTATTAGAGAGAGACATATTGCACTAATTATTTCCAGAATATTGTGCACGTACTAGAGACAAAAGGTATCATTCCATTCGTTCATCTTGAAATGTTTGTGTGTATTGTTCAGATTAGTAAAACGCAGAACCGTAACTTATTGCTCTTTCCCACGATGGTCTACATGTACTCTTAATTTGTTTCAATTGTAACTAAAAACGTTGAGATATACTGATGTGCTTGTTTTTATTGGATGCCTTTAGCAAACTCAATTTCTTTATTAATGCATGTACCATCTTTAAAATAAGTTATTTTATACTATTAGTACTTATTACACATACGCAGCCCAATCTACTGAAACAACATTAATTTATCACCAAATATTGGCCACAAAGTAAATCTAGCGTTGTTTTTATGTGTTAATAACGTAAATTAAAAATGTCGGAAAAAGCAATCTACAACCGCTATGATTTAAAAAGAGGGGATTTGTACCCGTGTCTGGTAGGATTATCTGCTTAATTGTAGTTGGATGTGGCAAAAATGTTATAAATAACAATAATCAATCGTTGGTTTGATGAAAAATATTGTCAATTTTGCTTACTTTTTGCGAGTGTGATCGCGCATTCAACTTTTCTACGTGGAACTAAGTAGGACCATCTCTTATCTCGAAACACGGAGGATTGAGAGGTGAGGTTTGCTCTCTCGTTGTTACGATGATTAGCAAACAATTTCTGATAATTACTTAAATAGCTATTGTCCTTTATTATGGCGTATAATCAAAGGGCCGGCGATTACATGCATTAAGATTTTACTTTTTATCTACTTCAAAGTTCACAATGCGACATGGTTAAAGGTTGATATTGATTTTACAATCTATTCCTAATAGTGGAATTGCCAGAGGTGTAATTAACATGAATTAACATGAACTTTGTAAAAATAAGCACACATTCGTTATTTAAGTTTTATTTCAAATTAAAAATTGATAGTGAAAAAGAAATGTTAAAAAAATTTCAGTCACATTACTTTATTCTGGTTGAAGTGACTGTATGAAGAATAGTCTAGTCTCGATCTTCATTGCTACCATTGTTACTTTCATAAACAATGTCACGATTATCCATTTTTAAATCAAATTATTAAATGGCGATCATGTTTTGATCCGTTCAAAATCACAACCATTATGGGTTTTGTTCTGATTAACTGTTTAATTAATAATTTATTCAACACTTGAAGCCCCCCCCCACCAAAAAAAGAAAAAGATCTGCAATAGAAAGAATTAGCACTTAAATAATGAAGCTTAGAGACAAGGAGCGTGGGCTATATTATCAGGGGCGGATCCGGGGTGGGGGGTGACTGGTCACCCCCTTCCCCACCGGTGTATAGGAATCCCGGTCCTACAAGCTTCCACCGGGACATGCACGCATGGTCGTATATATATTATATAGCACACGGTACGCATCTTATCAGACACACAATCAGCCTCTATGACTAGCGGTAGAAATTAGCTCCGTAAACCGCGGTCGGCGAGACAAAACATGGGGTTGTCACCCCCCTCAAAAAAATTCTGGATCCGCCACTGATTATTTGATTTAAGGATTCTAATTGATTTTAATGTGTATTGCAAAGGCATATATAATGGTAACCTCTTAATCGTCCGCAAATATAAACCATGTCTGTAAATTTTGAAGTGGGCAACCAGACATATGCCAGTTTTTAAACACAAACAATTTACATTATTAGTTTTATTTTATTGGATTGAGCGGAGCAGATTACATGTGTTATTTCCATTGGTGACAGGGCTGTCAAACCGATAAAGCATCGGCTTGGCCTAGTATATGTTATTAAATATTAAAGTACAACATTCCCTTGCACCAGATCGGCCACAGCTTATAACTTAACTAATTGGAGCATTATCGGACTTTAAAAGCATTAAAGATTTCTCTGTATTTCATTTTTAAATTGGGATGTCAATATGGTGGGTGTATCCTTCCTTAGCAACTTTTCATTTCATTGTACTTTGAAGGCACATTCATGTCGTCCACTGTAATTATACAAATAAGTATCGATTATTCTTGTCTTTTTAACGCATCATCAAACCATTGCTGTGGTCAATTTGAAACGATCAATGGAATCATTGTTGATCAATTGGCTACACTTCGCTTCTTCGTAATCCCCTTTGTTGTTTCAACTCATATTAAAGAGTGCAAACTGTGTGATTTGTTCTAAAAACATTCAAACTAATAAATTTGCCAAAAGTTTGCTTGAAATCCGTCTCAAATATTTGCATACGCGGGAGATTCTTCAATCTGTAAATAAACTGATGTTATTGGCCATGTCTGTCACCTCGCTTTGTTGAGGGAGGGTCCATTTTTCTGAATGCATTTTCTATTACTAACTCTCCATTTACCATGTATATTGGGGCCTAAGTAAATTCTTGCGGAGTCTTTTATTCGTTGACATCCGGCAATATTTCCAAAACCTCCTAACCGTCTGATCAAGAAATAACAACCACTCCCTGCGCCAAGCTAGCGCACAACAAGCTGGCAGACACAAGTCGAGTTGCCAGTTACTGATAACCTGATATGTTTGCCCAGTGTTTCCCCATGTGTGTTTTTCGGGTAATCCAGTATTGTTGTTTGAAGATTGGGTATCTATACTTTCCATATATACCAAATGTTCCATACTTGTATTGGAAATAACCTCCCAATAAATACCCATTTATAGGATGTAAAGATGTAGCTGTCGTTACCAGCCCCCCCTCCAGCCTATGTGGCGCCTCGGAGCAAAAAATCCAGTGACCCCCTCCCCCATGACTACAGTAAGTGTATGGGCTCAGTTGATTTTTACGTTTTAAAATATGATATATTTTTTTAGTCTTGTAACGTGTTACTTCAATAATTATTTAAAAACATTATGTTTACTTCACCTAGCAAGTTCAACCCCCCAATTGATCGAAAAGTCCAATATTATAATTCTACCCTCTCTTTGATTGTTGGTGCTACCTGGGTGTATTTTAGATGAGACAACTGGGACTTTAAACCTCCAGTCCATTTCATTTTGTGTGCGCATTTATATCAGCCATTCACGTAACTTTATTAATAGAACGGTAAACCCAATCGCATATCATTTCTAAAAATTCGGTAAAATGGAAAGCATATTGATAAATATGAGGTAAGTGAACTGTTTATCGGTATTTCATAAAAACAATAAAACTTCCAATAACTAAATTGTAGCCGCTGAATTGGTGCAGAAGTGATATTAATATAACTCCTGTATTTATTGCCAATCGGAAGCTTACTGTACGTTAAGTTACTTTATCCAATAAAACCGCTCTTCACAAATCCTGAAGATTGATGTTTCCAATAGCATTAAACTCTGTGTTTTTTTGGATCAGCTTTCTTTAAAACATCTTATACTGAACAAATTATAAAGTGGCCGAGTTCCTAAATACTTAAAGATGCATTATGTATATAAGGGCTAAATCTACACAGGACAGATCTTTCGTTTGGCTTCAAATGTTATATAACTCATTCAAATACAAAGCCGATAATGAACTCTCTGAACTATCGGATGGATTTGATTTTCAACGGATTTAAACACGATTGTCACGATTAATAATTTCATTAATATAGATAATCGAGATATTGTTTGTTTTCAAACGGCCATACAATCGCTCATAATAAAGTAATTTGAAACAAATTTCAACATATTCCCTTTTCATTATCCATTGTTAACTATTATATCGAGAACCACAAGAACTTTACCTACATGTAAATATTACGTAATGCATCATTGACACAAATACAATCTTAAAATTGCTCGGGAAATCCATTTGTTGCCATAGACGTTAAAATATCTACAAATCTTTAAACCCATATTTTGGGAATGTGGGTGCAGGTGGTGGAAGCAAATTGTTTGGGGTGTTTTCAATTCAACACTTGTAAGTGACCAGTAGCGGGGTCGCCTGCCTAACCTCCTATGTTTTCTGCGATTTTCCCCACTGCTAAAGACCTCTACACACAGGCGAATTATCGAACTAAAATAGGCCACTGTCCTATACGTTAGTTCAAGAAATGGTCTAGTTTTTGCTTTTCCTGCTCATTATAGGTGACGTGTACAAAAATACTGAAAATACCATATCATTAACATAACTGCATATACATAAATGATCTTTCCAGATTATGAAATCAACGTCTTGCGAGAAGTTATATATATATGTATAAAATATATGTCATGCCTGAAATCAAACATCGATACGCGGTTCATTAAAATGTGTGAAAATCAATGTATGTGTCGTCATAAACGATCAAAAAGCGGAAAATACAGGTAATGATTGGCGTGTTCACGAATAACTTAGAAACCTAAATTATATCTTAATGCATTATTTAAAGGGCAATAAACTGAATGCAGATTCGAACAATGCACTTTGCATTTCTGAGCTCTAGTTTCATTGAATCGAAAGTGGTACTGTTTACCATAACTGTATAATTTGAATAATGCTGCATTCATATGTAATTGATTTATTATATACTAACACAATTTTATACTATAATTCCAACAGCCAATTAGAACTTTCACACGGCAGCTGGCCTACATATTACACAATAGGTTATATAATTTTAAAGGGTGTATCGCTCTATTTTGTGGAGCGTTAAAGTAAACGAAATAGTGCACAAATTAATGCAATATGAATGTATATATCTCTTTCTTTTAAAACTTTCTTTTTGTAATTTCAAATCAGTTATGTTCGGTGAAATACGTGAACAGTCATGGCAAGATAACAACATCAATATTGATTGAAATGGACTAACATTGTTTTTAAATTCTAATATTATGGAAAATATTGATTTAGAGGCTCACGTCCTTGATTGAAATGGACCAATATTGAATTCAAATTCGTGTAAGTTTTTAGATTCGAATATTATAGAGAATTTTGAGTAAGAATTTTAGGTCCTTTAAAAAAAACCCAAAATGCCCTTCCCATATAAACTAACATATTATTAAAATCTATTTCTCAATTATTTAAGTTAAATTATATATCAAAGACAGTCTGTTTTAACATTTTAAAATCTATTTGTTTGGAAACTGATATATACATGTAGTATAATACTTGTATTCTACATCCATTTACGCTATGTAATCAAATGGTTTATCAGATGAGGTTGGACAAGAGAGGGGAGGTATTTTATTATAATTTAGATTACACAATTCTATAGATGAAAAGACAAGTCCTTTGGGATGTAAAAACGTAACACTAATATTAATCATTTTTTGGGATTTGTCCCTCAACTCCGTGGATACATTGACATGCACATAAAAGATCTCTTGGGAGTTGGAATTCAGTATAAGAGTATTACATAGTGCTGCTGCCCGGGCAAAAAATCCCTCATAGTACATGTCCGTCTTCATTATTCCAGTCGTAGCAGAATAGTCGGACGTTAAACCCTCACCCCCGCGTGCTCCCATCGAGTTCGTCTTCAAACGACTATACGTTGCGACATCTATGTACAGTGCCATCTGGCTATCAGATATCGTTAAATGTGAATAATAGCCTAGAAAAAATATACTTTCTCTATTAAAACGTAAATACAGGCAGTAATCCCAACCCTATTTAACATTACATTCGTTTTAGTTAATCACAATTTTGTGACCATAGTTAATTGCAAGATTACGTGCATGGTAAAAATCTGCCAACTCTGAAAGGCAAAAAATACATGCTCTTGTAATTTGATTTAAAGCCGACTACTTCGTATCATCAATAAAATAACAGCCTACGCACTGATACCCATTTATATATTAGTGACATGTGTCACTGATCTTTGTTTTCTAACGGTTTATAAAGACAAAAAATATAGATTAATAGTTTTAACTGTCGATCCATATAAAGATAGCGAGGGCGAATTTTGGTCGTTTAAGCATGAAAATTAAACGCCAAAATGTGACGAAACAGAATGTTATTTACCTTGGCAAGGAAATCTAATGGGGTGCTCACCTTATAATTAATATCATCTGTAAGAATTGTAACCCTGACAAGTGGTTATTTAAATGCAGCAATAAGTTGAATAATACGATTGCTTGCTGAAAAACAGTAAAAGAAAAAAAAAGTACAATCCAACAACGAAAGAATAGTGGAGGCGTTTCTATGTATATGGTTCAACTGGACTGGAAGTTTGTAGTTCTTTGAAAACAAATGACAGGGCTCCAGATGCTTACTTGAGCATAAAATAAAGGACACTAAGAATCTCTAAACACAGAACTAACTAGTTTTACATGGGTAGTGTCCACCACCAATAGATTTAAAATATTTTCAACAGACGTCATCATTTTGTAAGTTAAATATATCTGTTCCTAGATGGATAGATATCCTAGGATGAATAAATCGTTTTTCTAATACTCCCATTAAGCATGTATCATATTCATTTCAAAAATTACATTTTAATTCGGCTAGAATATTTACAATATAAAAATTAAAAAGAAACAGCAAATTTATAAGTAACTAAGTATTTTATTTCCAAAAACGGTCGTTTCATAACACCCGCCATTACAATTTCAAATGCACGAAAAGAAATCATAGACAAACTGCAATACGAACTCAAAAACATTAACAGTCTCCTGTTCGGGTCCGCAACCCTGTATCGACGTAAACAGCAATATCTTCAATCAAGTCCAAAAGTTTATTGGTATGTCAAATAGATTTTAATCATTCTCATCAGCAGTTTAATTAACTAATATTAATTTAAATCCACGTAACAATGAAACCTATATTGTATATTAATCATTCCTACCCATCTCATTATGTATTATACTTATATATGTATGTGTTTGTCATTTTAACTGTGTATATACACCCATTTCGTTCCTTTGTTTTAATACTATACTCATTTATGGATTAACAATTACTGGTTTATTAACATGCAACGTTTCGTGGATGATACTCTCGTCTTTATCACTTGCTTGATAAAGACGAGAGTATCATCGTCGAAACGTTGCATGTTAATAAACCAGTAATTGTTAATCCATAAATAGTGTTATTGTGTTACTGTTCAATTACTAAATGCCACTTAAAGAAGAAATGTATGTATAGTATCTAGGGAGTGGGGTCTCACATAGACTAAGCCTGTTCCCCAATCCCATTCAGATATCCTGAGTTAAATATTATTTAACAAAAAATATTTCTTTTCCGGGCCAAAAGACAAATGTTAATGTATGTGATACTACGTACGATTAAAGAGCACTGCTGTTTCGATATCTCTCACTCTCCATATCATTGGATGACAAATATATCGTCTTATTCTTGTGATTTATATACTATAATCAATAATCACCGTCATCCAATACGTCAAGAATATGTAAATCATATTTTATTCAAACTGTTCAACGCAGAATGAATACGTCCTAAAATACTTTCTTCTCTTTATCGTTATTTTACATTCCCAATAAGGTAGTCCAAATTGAATATTAAAAACATATTAAGCACGAGCTAAATCTGTCAATTGCAGGTTTTTCTTTAAACTGAAATGTTATCTAAATGATTAATTAGACATTAATTAACATATTCGGACAATAATCAACTTTCGATGTCAACGCTAGCCTGCGATATTTACTGGATTAGTGTCCAGTTTGCTGCTCAACTTTCATTCTTGATTTAATGAAGACTATGTTTTTAATCGTACCGAATTTAGAGGCGTAAATTTCGGTTCACAGTGCATCGGTGTGACCTGAAATTTACAGCAAATTCATTTTACATTATCTAGTTTTTAACTATTATAGTGAGAACTGCCAGATCTTTAGCTAATCTCCCATAATGTATCTTTAAAGGATCTGATTTAAATTTTAGCAAAGCTCAATTCCCTTGACTTTTAAAGAGTGACATTGACCAATAACGGTAGTCACTTTATATTGATGTCTACAATCATTAAAACCACAATCCCAAAAAGTAAAGATCGTATTTGCATTCGTGTACGGCAATAGCTATGATCAGTATCTCGCTATTCCAATTACCTCCCTTGATCACCCACTACCCAACATAATATGTAAGTGGCACTGATTTTTCAATTATATTTTTCTGCAGACAATGGCGATTTTTGGGAAATTTACAATGGACATCTTTTTTATATACTGAACAGAATTGATTTCGAACTGATATTCTTTTTAGAAACTCAACTTTCACAACATTGCATGACGATAAGCGACCTCTACAGCTACTGCTGATGGGTAACATACCAACATCTTATAACGTACCCGTGGGTTTGCTACATCTAATAGATCCTAACTTATATTTCTTTTTACCACGTGTTTATTTCATCGTATATTGTGGCCACCCCTGTCCCTCACTCAGTCCTCCCACCAGTCCCTTGGTCAAATATCTCACTAAAGGTCTGTCATGAAATCTATTAAATAGTCCATTCAATTGTTTCGTAGTTATTGCCCTTGTCGTCTAAACTGGTAATCAAAGGTACCAGCAACAACACGGCTATAGAGGAGGCAGTTCTTGGAGTAAACCTCCACCTTGTGCTTTTACGTAGTATTATTACTATTATTACGTAGTTAGATCTTACCCTTTGTACACAGTACATCCTACGGACACGTGGATAATTGGAAAAAAGAGATAATGAAAATGAAACGGATATAATATATACATGTAGTAATTTACTAGATGAGTTACGTTGCCTAGAGAATAACTTAAGTTTGTGTAATCGGGCGTAAGACAATCATAAACGATGGTCTACACATACAGTCAATATAAATCCCACTCATAACACCCAGACAAATAATTCTCCTACACGCAACCTTTTTGCCTGGGATGAATTAAAGGACATGTAAAAAATATTATAAGGTAACGGTTTTTTTAACGAAAATGAATAGTCTTAAAAAAACAAGTCTACGCCAGACGTCCTATACGTTATAATACCAGTAGGTATAAGTATTTCGGGAACCAACATAGTCGTTTATTGTTCATTATACAAGACCGCATTCTTGTCCAGTAAGATGGAACAGTTAGGGCAGACCGGAACTCCGCAGTGGAAAATATGAGGAACTATATTAAACGCAGTATAGACTTACTCTTTTTGTCACACATCTGACACCTACGCAATGACATTTATTGCGTGAGAAAAATTATTGGATTTTTTTTTATTTTTTGTTTATAACATGGATTGATTTTTGAAGAAATTTTTGCGTGAATCGATTTTTATAATAAGTGTTGAATTTTACATACTAGATAGAATAGGATAAACAAATATAATTTTAAAAGTAAAGCTCTTTGCTATGCTTGATCCATAACGTCTACTCTTCCGGATGTGACGCGAATAAAGAAGACCAGTTATCGAAAGCAGTACCAGTTATCGTTTCTATTAGCCCATTATTTAAAGAGTTTAAATTTTGTGGTGCTTAAGGGAATGTTAGAATTTTGGATGCCAGTTTGGAATATAAATAAAGACCATGATTTATGAGTTGACTATCGTGTCCAGTGCTTTCTAGTTTCACTGACAGCTCTTCGTCTTTAGATGAGATGTAAGAGAGCTGAGACCAATAGCCAACTCAAGTCTCTGTATTCCAGTCTGCAACAATAACTAACAAATTTACTTATGTCGAAATTAGAATTTGTTAAGCGACGCCTTGCGGCAGAATCATAGCAAAGATCTTAGCGTCAAAGTTATGTTTGGAATCTATTTTACCTATACATTATTCAAGATAAGTAAGATTAAGGGCTAATTTGCAAGATAAATGAGATTAAGGGCTGATAACTATAAGTTAGAGATGTAAGAGATAAATCACCGTAATGCAGGTCTCTTTGGTTTGATCTCAAATGTTATATAAATCATTAATTAGACATTTATTCACATACCAAGCCCATAATAAACGATATAGACAATCGAATGATTTTAATTTCCATCGGATTTAAAGACGATTGCTAGTTAATTTAATTAAAAATGGATAATCGAGATTTTGTTTATTATCGTAACATCTGTAAACCGACACATTGTTTTTCAAACGGAAATAAGTAATTTTACTGAAATTTTCAACATATTCCATTTACATTATCCATTTTGGAACTATTATAGCTGTTTATTCAAATCTTTAATGTATGTTATATATACACACATGATTTTCACCTGATTCTCACAAAGGTAATTATTCAATGGCAGACACACTATCAGAGTAATGTAAGGAACTTCATTGATTTCACCTACAGACGTAATGTAGTTTAGTTTAGTGAAGATATGATCTTGGTTGTACATCGTTTATATCATATATAAAAAGGAATACTGGACGATAGAGCACAGAGAAAATACATAATACAGAAAATTGTAACAAAGAGATTTAACAAGATAAATGTGTGAATACGGACTCCCAAGACACGACTGGAATGTTCCACCCTGGAATATCTGTGCGAGACGAAACTACTCTCCACCCTGGTCAAACCCTGTTTAAATGTATTATGGGTAAAGTTATTCTATTCCTCCGGATGGAACAAAAAATCAAATTAGTAAAGAATCATCTTGACCGCTACCCACCCCATCCATCAGCTCGGAACATACAGTTACCAGACTCCAAGTTCACAAAGCATTCTCAGACTTAAATTGAGAATTTACTCAACTTTCAATCGCTCTTTATGAGAAATATCTTTGATCCAGAAATCTTATTGATGTACAAAAGTTTTTTTAGGGCTATATATTATAATATGTTAAAACAAGGCGAACGATTTTGAGTAAATTCTCAACTTAAGGCTGAGAATGCTTGGGGCCTGATGTTAGTCTCAAAATGTGGTATTAACGGAACTCCCTGGAGAATATAATGTTGTTATCTTGAATGTCAGTCTATATATCAGAGATGTTTAGAGGGAGCTGATTATAATTACTGATGGCCATCTTTTGTAATAGAAATTGATTAATTGCTTACTAAGGTCAGAAACTGTCTGAATTGATAATGTCAATGCAACCTACGTCATCTGCTATTACGGTCTATTTGAACCTCTATATTAAGTAATATCACTTAAGATCGATTATGAAAATGATTATGTGTGGGGAATATATTTACCAATATTCAAAATAGATTATTAGATATGTCACTGTAGTAATGTAGTTCATAAATGTGTGAGAGAGAGAGAGAAATAGGGTTTAACGTCCACTCGACACAAACTAGGTCATTTTGGGACTAACATATGGTTTCATTTTATTTCATAATTCGCTTGCGCGTAGGGGTCTTTAGCAGTGGGAGGAAACTGGAGTGCCCGGAGGAAACCCACGAGGTTGAGAAGGCGCCCTATCTCCATGCATGCCACATACGCTCACACCAGGGCTCGAAACCACAGCCGCAAGCCAGATGTGACCGGCCAGCTAGAGGTCGAAGCGCGGCACTCTAGACCACTAGGCCACCCCCGCCCCCGCTCCCCGCCCCATAAATGTAGACTTCTCGACACCTGATATATAGAACCATCATCCAAAAACATAGTTAATGCCTGCCCAAAACAACACAAACAATTTGCAGACTTATTATTTTTATTGGAAATGTAAAATAGTATAAGTTTTCATTCCTTCATTGCATTATGGGCATACTGGATTATTAAAAATTCCGTAAGTCCGATAATAACTGTATTCTGTAAGTGTGTTAGCTGACCAATCCTTGACATCAATTACTAGCTCGAAGAACTGTTCCCGGGAGTGCTGTAAAGTTGACGCACAATGCATATCTATGGTTGAAGATTTTTGCGCAGGGCTGGGGTGTAGTTGTACATATTGGTTTACATTACCAATGTTGTCAGCATATGATATTAAACTAAAACCGAATGAGAATAACACATGTTTTGGATAACGTTCCATATTCGTATCGATTAAAGTACACCCAATACTTCTACAAGACAACATCTAGTAAACATCGATACCATGTCGCCCACATTATCCCACAGCTCAAACATATTTTTAAAGGATGCCTGCGGAGGAGGGTGCAGATCGGTTTTTGAAATAAATGAATTAATAGGAATGTTTGTTTGGTTTTAATTTCAACAAAAGAAATTTATCTCGGTGTAAACTGGAAGAAAACAAGATATCTAAGTCACCATCAACCTATGTTTCTTTATTGTGCACCCATTTCTGAAAACAATAAATTTTATTTTATCAATGTTTCCAGACAGTTCAGAATATTCGCAAATGTTTTCCAAGACATTAATTTTCTTTTTGAAGGTAATTCATTATGGAACAAATGAAATCAATTACAGCATGACTCAAAATTAAAAGACGAAATACCAATAGCATTCATAGTAGATTTATGAAACTAGTCAAGCATGGGATCAAGGAAATTTAGACAATTTCTTCTAGAACTGTTTTGCCAAATTTGCTTCAAAATATGAAACGTAATTCCAGTCAGCATATATTCAGTATTTGATTGCTCTGACCAAATCAACAAAGTGTCTGCAAATGTTTTGTAAATCGTGTCTCAATATAGAATACAATAGAGGTAAATTATAACGATGGCGACACCGAACAATCCATAAGTTGGGAACGTTTCTATTTTCACTGCTGGCGTCTAGATGTTCGGATCAACATGCAAAGAAAGTTTGAGAAACCAAATTATGGAAAAAAATCGATGTAAAAAAATAGACGGGAAATATTCTCAAATTATCCATGTGGGGATGATAACGATACCTAGGCGGTGTGCTTTTACAGATAATAGGTTTATATTCAGCTATAAATTGTAAATATATCAATTTAGCGAGCTGCTCCGGAATTCATTACAAAGGACTTAATTTCAATAAGAGCTAGCAGGAAAATAGGTTCTTGGCGAAGATTCAATACGGTCTCGTTTGATATATTCCGGTATTCTTTTTCACCTTTTGATGGTCTTTGTTTAAAGGGTGTGTAGCTCTATTCTTTGGAAGATTAAAATCTACTAAACTGGGTCTAAAAGAACAATATGCATGTATATAACGTGTTTCATATTCAATTATTGTAATTTCTACTCAGTTATATGTTCGTTGAAATACGTGGAAAGTTCGAACTGAACGACATTTGTTTACGCCTGTTAAGTCCGTTCTACACCTCGTCTTTAAATTTTAATTCTTTTTTCTTTACCAGCCATTTATATTATTTCCTCATTATCTGGTAGGGAATGTTTTTCTTTGTTCATTACCAATGACACTTGAACAAAATAGATTACTGATATTAAAATGTCCCATGTGTGTTAAATATCATGTATATAACGATCTCTTATTTTCACGACAAGATACCAACATCAATATTGATTGAGATGGACCAATATTGAATTCGTGTTCGTTTTTTTACATTCGAATATTATGGAAGATATTAAGTTAGAGGTTTAACTCCTTTGGAGGGAGGGGGTTGTGGTGGCCTAGTGGTTTAGAGCGCCGCGCTTAGACCACTAGCGGGCCGGTCATCTCTGGCTTACGGCTGTGGTTTCGATCCCTGGTGTGAGCGTATGTGGCATGGGGATAAGGGTGCCCTCTCAACCTCGTGAGTTTCCTCCGGGCACTCCGGTTTCCTCCCACTGCTGAACACCCCTATGTGCAAGCGAATTATTGAAATAAAATTAAACCATATGTTAGTCCCGAAATGACCTAGTTTGTGTCGAGTGGACGTTAACCCTCATGCCTCCCTCTCCCTTTCCTTTGGAGGGAAAATTTGTGCTGTTATGAATAAATAGTCACATCCTGCTAAATAACTTGTTACATGATTTAATAATATAGTAAATTAATTGTATAGAAGCGTGTTGATTGTTTAGCCTATTGTTACCGTAGAGATGCTGTTTTCAGATCCTTCTAGGCTTATCTTTGACATATATTCCCATAACACCCAGTAGCACTCGCATAGTTAACTTACTATAAAACAACATTAATCTTTATTTTAGCTTCGTCTGCAGTATTGGGAGCGTATTGAATCGAACGTTAAAATTGCCCCCTGAACAACAAATAAGTGACGACTAATTCTTTATTTCCGACTTGTATAAAATGAAATTATGTAAATAATTGATCACTATTCTTATTCTCGAAATAGTTTTGAAATTTTAATATAAGACATCTGCAACAATTGTCTGGAAAACTCAAAACGTTTATGCTTATCGCAGGCGAAGAATCGTGACCATAGGCTTAGAGAAATAATGCTTTGGACTGTATTGGAATTTGTAATTAGTATTTGGTAATAGCATTAGATCGAAATGGCGCCTAATCAATGCACGTTCCTATTATAAAGGGATTTTCATGGTCTTTTTTTAAAATCATAATCTGAGGCTAAATTCGTTCTTAAACACCCTTCATATTTATTTAAAAGCTAATACCATGAACATTGCCGGGATGCGTTGGGCTTCTAAAGAATGATATTAATTGTGAAATATCGCAATGTTTGTATAACTATTACAAGATTTGGTCTCATTGTTTAGTCCAAATGCCTTAAAAATGAAATATGCAATGCAGGATCTAAATCTGCCAATTGCAGGTCTTTTTGTGGCTTCAAATGTTATATCAATGATTATAGTTGAACGTCGTGATATTGGATGGACTAGAACATTCATACCATTTAAAACTTTTGAGATAAAATGGATAGCCTTGGTACTTGACAATCAAGAATATCTTGTATACCCTTCAAACGCTCATAACTTTGCTCAGAATAAAGTAACTTGCCTGAAATTTTAAATGTATCTATGTCATTGACGGGAGATCAATGACACTGCGTCATCGATTGCCACGGTCTCAGAAGTGTTCAGTCAATGGGCAGTCTCCTGCTAATTCATCGAGAGGCTGAGAGAGCGAGAGAGAGAGAGAGAGGGAGAGAGAGAGAGAGAGAGAGGGGGCTTACCGTCCACTCGACACAAACTAGGCCATTTCGGGTCTAACATATGGTTAATTTTCTTATTTCAATAATTCGTATGTGCGTAGGAGTCTTTAGCAGTGGGAGGAAATCGAAGGAACTGGAGAAAACCCTGTAGGGTGGACAGACGACCGGGAATCGAAACCTCGTCAGTTGACACAATGACAATCTTTATGATGCAACGCGCACACTCTAACCATTCGGCCACATACCCACCCACATACCCACCCACCCCACCCCGCGGCACACTACATAAATATCAATTGAAATTATAGTTGCCATCTTTTTGTTTCAAAATATCCGAATTGATGCCCATTCTCGTACAGCGTACAGATGCTTTAAATCCTTATCATTAATCGTGTATACTTTGTTGTATACCTATACGTGACGTTGCCAGCGACTACAAATGGTATTCCAAACAAACCTTTATACATGGATGCCTTCGATATATAAGATACACAATATAGTTATTAGTACAATAACGATAGTTATTCGTCATCCGTCTTATACCATAAATCTAAAATTATAGTAGACTGCTTTTGCTTTTATTGAAAATACAGACCGGATTCTTTTTGAATTCGTCATTTGTTTCTTAAACATGCATAATGCAGGAGCTAAGTCTGGTCTTTCTTTAGACCCAAAAGCTTATCTTAATTTTTAATTAGACATTAATTAAATTATCCAGACCACAATGAAATCTCGATGTCAACGCTAGCTTTCGTTATCAAATGGATTAGAATTTTATATGCTGTTTAACACTCATTGACAGTTAAAAAAAAAAATCTGGATGACATCGCGCCTGGTACGTTCGTACATTTTTATGCGCGAACTCTTAGTTTTCCTATTACTGGCACGCGCACGGGCACTATTTCTTTTTCTTTTGCATGTACCAAAATCAGGGGTTTTGCGCGGAGGTACTTTTGAGGTATTAGCCTGAGAAGCATAACACTTGCCACTGTACCTGTATATCGCTAATTATAAATCGAGTGTGTGAAGACAGTTTATATAGATCACGCGAAAATTTTTCAGTACAGAGTTTATTCCCGTTCTATTTGCTGCTTAGCAAACCAATGGGACTATTTTCTCAACAGTGTATGAATTTATCCATCAGCGATAATATCCTTACACCGAGAGAAATTATCTAGTCTCGGTGAAAAACCATGATCATCTGGTAAAAAATTACTTTTCTATTTTTTGGAACGAAAAACAGTGTTTTTAAAAACAAACGAACCTGCCGCACATGAGGAAGTCATTATACTAATAACAACAGACGAGAACTCTTTTTGAGCAGAGGCTTTCTTACTGAGTAGTAAATCGTCCACAAACAATTATGAAGGAAGACTAGCGACGACTGTAGACAGTAAGTAGGTTATACACTATACTTTTGAGTCGAGATTACTCGCTTTGAGTCGATATTACCAGCTTTCAGGTCACCGATAACCAATTATGTCAGAAATACCATACTGACATTCGGTTTTTTCAAGTTGTACGCGAACTAACAATCGGCGCCCTAACTGTCTTCGTCGGCTACTTTCAGTTTCACAATGGCGTACGACATTCGGTTTTTCAAGTTGTACGCGAACTAACAATCGACGCCCTAGCTGTTTCGTCAGCTATTTTCAGTTGCTGGCGTACGGCCAGTGCCGGTGGGAAAAGACAACATTAAAATCAGAAATAGTTTATTTATTATTGTCGGACTTACGGTATCAACCCTGTCTAACAAATCATAAAGCTGTGGTGTTACGGTAGCGGCATAGTATTTCACCGTAACACCACAGCCACTCTAACCATTCATAATACATCTAACTATCACTCCCTACACATTTCCCCTCGACCTACTTTCCCAAGCGTCAACAACACATCTCATACATCCAGTTCACTGATTAACCCTTGTACCACGTCTACTGGATAGTCGAGACTATAGTTTTTAACTATTATAGTGAGAACTGCCAATCTTTATCTAATCTCCTATAATCTATCTTTAATGCCGCCGTTCCGTGGATACTAAACGAGATATTTCTTCGGCGTCATCATAGTTTATTTCGATTATTTCCCATCCGAGGGCCTCCGTCCTATATCACTGACAAGATGAAACCAGTGTTAGGTCTTACTAACTCACTAGCCCATTTCGGAAATAACACATGGTCCATTTTAGGATCTTTAGTAGTATAGGATCCGAAAAAAAAATCAACACACAAGTGTGGAAACGCGACCCCTAATGGTAGTAAAACCAAGCTACAGACAACATGAAACCGAAACAAGACTGTCACAAACTGTTTAAGTGTGACTTGTAACAAATAGCACGTTTTAGTCTACATGTACTTTGCCGTGACCTTTTTCTGCGTAAAATCGTTAAAAAGGTTCAAATCCAAAACCCATAGAGAAGTCTTAAAGCATGATACCTTTTCTGGTAGTCACAGCTGGGCTGAAAATAGTCTTTCAGTTGTACAGTGTCAATCACCCTTTGTTGTAGTAATTAGTTAGCATTTTTACTCGAAAAAATAATGTCTGTTCGTGTTTTAGGACCAAGTTAAACTAATTTTAGTGTTTGACAGTATTATCTTTCGAAAGGACCCCGTACCAAGACGGAGAATATCGATTTTGACAAAAAAAAAAATAATAGCAAATAATGAAAACGGGTGGCGAAGTATACATTATCCGGAAGGCGAATATCCCCGGCCTATATTCCCCGATCTCTTAGTATACAATAAATACGCAACAGCGGGAATGTAATTATAGTAATAGCACAATCATCCAGACGTTAGACCCCCAATGTATTAAAAAAAACCCAGTTGGTGTTTTGTGGACAGATTAGATATTAATGTAACATTTCAAATCAATATTGGTCATTAATAAAGTTTTGACGTTGGTGGCGTTACCAAAGTGCAAGCGGGCGATTCTGGATTAAAATTTCATAAGTAATGTTTTAAGGACATTACAATATTTATTTTTTATACTTCCGCGCGGCACTTAAAATAGTATTAATATAATAAGACTTCTGCGACGACAAACTGGAATAAAACTAAGCAGCAGACAATTGATTACTTCCTGCAGTTCAGAGATTTCTCTATGTTGTGTAATTGTGTGTGCCAAATTGCCAGGACATAGTTTTATGGTTTCGTGTTATCGCTAGCCATATTTAATACTAGGCTAATTAATGATATATGATTTACCTACTTTTGACACATTACGTAATATAACCACAGTTGGTCGGTTAAGTCAAATGATTAGTTCTAAAGAGGATAATTATAGATAGATTAATAGTAATAATATGATTAAATATCTATATTTTACTTTATTAATAGATACAAATTGATTTTGATTATAGAAGTAAGTAAGCAATTAAGTACTACTAAATGCATTGACCGAAACATAATGACAGGTGTAGGAATTTAAAATGTTTATGCGTATCTTAAATTGCAAAATAGAATTGAACAAAATGATTTTGTTGGAGATATAACAGCTTCTTTAACTATTCCGAACCACTACAAATCTTAATCGTTTTGTTTTTGCTAAACCTAAAAGAAAACAAAACAGAAGTGCCTTTAATACAATACAGTAACCCTCAAGAACCAGGACACTCCACAGTAAATTGCTTGGTATCTCTGAAATATCGCTTGGAACGCCGATCTTTACTGACTATCTATAACGCTTACGTTCGATTAAGCGGTTATTGTTTGAACAACTGCAACTGGACGCACTACGCACCATCTGCGGAGCGGTTAAAGGCGCGAGCCACGATTCTCATTATGAGAGACCGATTTTATTCCCCTAAAAGCACGTCGACGAAGACATAAACTTATTCTTGTTTTAAAAAGCTTTCAATAACACTATACTTAATTATCTTTCAACACCTTTGTCACCTTCTAGGAAGTATTCGTACAAAATTTTAGAAATATAAATGACTGTGAATATCGGTGCAGAAGTAAATTATTTTCCAACTCAATTCTACAATCTGCAGAAAAGGAATGGCGTGGGTAAGAGAAGTCAACAAAACGTTTAACAATTCCCTCTTCTTTTAAACAAAAGCTCTCTGAACAAGCCCCCCCCCCCGCCGCCCATCCACACACACACGCGCACGCACAATACATGTAAGCACTACCACATTAGTTCTAGAAAAACTGAAGATGTCCACCATAGGAAACCACGACTTTCATACAGTAACTTAAATCGTCATATGTTTTAGACACATAACGAACACTATCTTTAACACTGTCCAAACTTCAAAATCATTTCTTCATTACCTGATGAGTATAAGAACAGCCTACATGTCTCAAGCAACGTAATTAATAATGTTATTTTCACAACAGTTCAATCACATTTCAATTTAACTAAACCATTTGAAATTATTATTATTACAAACACTACCACTTTGCATTTTATAGGTAGTGCCTCTACTTCTTTTCATTACGGGGGTCACGGTGGCTAAGTGGTTAAGGTGCTGGTTCGCTAGCCTGGAGATCGGGTGTTCGATCCTTGAATTGGCCGAGAAAGTTCATCTCCATTTTCCGACGTGATTTCCCCTTGTCAGGGGTGAAGAAGGAGGGCTTAAGAAGGTCAGCTGTCTAGTCGTTCGGAGTGCACGTAAAAGATCCCTTGGCAGTTGGAATTCGATATACATGTAAGAGTAGGCAGTAGCGGCGCTGGCCGGGCAAAATTTCCCTCGTAGCACACTGTATGGCGTATGCCCGTTTTCCATTAGCCCAGGTTAGGTGCAAATGAGTAGGACGTTAAAACCCATTTCATTTCATTTCTTTTCATTATTAGCATATAATTTGTATTGTAAATAGGGATAGGGGCTTGACATGGGCACTGAATGATAATTTACCAACATATAATATATATTCCCCGTCGAATTGAAAGAGGGTTTTGATATTTAGATGACAATTAGAGTAGAAATCAAAATCAATCCCGTTTCATTGATTGAACAGATCTCGGTTTGTGAACCTGTGTCACGTCGATAAGTGGGCCAGTTCATCATGTGCGCTGTATATTTTCAAACAACCATCTCTTGATCATCTCAGCTGGCTTAATGTCCGGTCAAGATTGTATGATGCCTCTTATAAATGTATTTCTACTTTGCACTTTTACAAAAGAACGTGCTGTGACAACGATTCTAATACTAATTAGCGTGTATCTATAGTCCCAAACGAACAATAACAGAGAAGAATATCCTGCAGGACACAATAGAATTCCTAATGACATGACAAGAGAGAGAGAGAGAGAGAGAGAGAGAGAGAGAGAGGGGGGGGGGGGTGTTAACGTCCACTCGACACAAAATAGGTCATTTCGGGACCAACATATGGTTTAATTTTATTTCAATAATTCGCTTGCGCGTATAGGGGTCTTTAGCAGTGGGAGGAAGAGGAAATCGGAGTGCCCGGAGGAAACCCACGAGGTTGGACAGGCGACCCACTCCTTGCCACGTAAAAGCGGGGATTTAGAAACTAAAATCTGACGTTATTTCTATCACAGGTTTATCAATCTATTACGAAAGACCATTAGGGTCAATGAAGTGGATAAAGGGTATAATAAATATCTCGTAATCACAGATGATCATTAGGGTCAATCAAATGAAAAAAGATTCTGATTATCTAGAAATTATATCGTAATTACGATATCATAAACTTGCAAATACAACAGCATTTTGTCACTCTCGAGGTGGGAAATTTTGCCCCGGTCTCGTCGAATTTGAATTCGCAATCAAAGGAAAAATAATAAGTATTCTAATTAGCTCGTAATTTTAACCAAGTACGAACAATCCAAACCATAAGATAGAATTCCAAATCCTAAATGTTAATGCAGATAAGCTTCCTCGCAGCCTACTCAAACTCAACCAGACCGAAGATTTAAAATGTAGCGTCCTGAAATTTAATAGTCTTGTTAAAACTAAAATTATGTCAGAATGGAAAAAGATGAGCCGACAAGAGCAAATACATCCGATTAAATAACAACAAAATACTGATTATTTTGGAATTATGTCGTAAAAATGTTGAAATTATGTCGTAGTTGCGTTGTAACGTTTTGAAATTTGTATTAAATAATACGACTAATGATCCGAATCATTTATTGTCCAAAATATTTATAGAGAGTGTCACACTGTTACTGTAGAAAAGGGAGATAAAAGAATTTTAACGTCGACTCGACACAAGCTAGCTACATGTAGGTCATTTCGGGAATACCACAAGCTTTAGTTTTATTCCAGTATGTCTGTTGTACGTAGGGAGGTTTAGCAGAGGGAGGAACCCGGAAGACACTAGGTTGTACAGGCGACCTAACTCCTTGTCACGTACAAGTTTGGGATGTAAACTAGACTCAGTGACAGACCTATAATCTAATACGCATTAATAATTGTAAACCAGCCAATAGAAATATAACACATATAATACAAAATCGATAGTCAAATAATATTTATTCTTATTAATGAAACTGTCTACACGTAACTTTTAAATGCGCAGTAGAAATTTCTAGACGAATGCACCCCTTCTCCAGCACCCATTCCAGAATTAAGGTGAACAAAAATTCCTGAAGATACCGCGCAAATATTTGGTTTTCCAATGTACTTTTATACAGTTCATCTAGCTGGCAATTTAGTAATTTTCACTTCTCTTTATCACCCTTAAGCTAAGATTTCAGGTAAACATACTGAAATGTTACCTTAAACATACTCAATATTCTGATTACCCTAGATTAGATTTACATTTATACTGCTGTAAAATACCCACTTACACCATCTCAATTTCCAACTGATATATTTCATGTTTGTAATTTATCAGTAGCGAGTTATTTTCAATCTTTCATGTAGACGGTTTGTCGGAAAACCTATATTATTGGGCGTCATACATTTCAATTAAACGGGGAAACAAGTTTATTAATTGCAAATGTATACTTTAAGAAATAGTTGACGTCCAATTCTATTTGGATCTAAATGGTGACTCAGTATAAAGCTTGTGAGACAGCGCGCACTTGCTAACCATTAGGCCATCCAACCCGCCAGGAAATGTTATAAAACAAGGGCAAAAACTATAGACTGTTATTTATTTAAGTATATTTGTACCCCAAAAGTTACCGATTTAAATCCTTATCCAGTATGAATCAAAACCAATATAGAAAAATTCATGACAAAATTTTGCAATATAAAAACTACTTTCTTCCGTCAGTAATTGACCAACGGAATATTTTGTCTGAAAGAATTAAAGACGTCCATGTATAATGTTATCGTTCAATATAAAATCCCAAGATATTATTACTATTTGACGAACGCCAGTACCAACCAATCCATTGCAGGATTCGTAACAACAAAAGTAATTTAAACGTCCATAAATTCCTTATGAATATCAGTGATAATCCAACGTGCTCATGTGGCCATCATATAGATAATACCGCGAACATTATTTTCTCTACTGTAAAACTGTTAACCCCCAATGCAACCGTTAAGGTAACAATGATCTTGGTAACGATGTAACAAAAAAATATTCCAGATAGTTCATGATTATTTAAAACTAACAAAACGTTATGACACATAGAAAATCAGATTTGCGAACGGCTGGAATACGTCTTTAAATAAATAAGTAATGATTATTCTTTAACTATATATCGTATGTAATTTAGTTAGTTGACGTGGTGGTTAGAACGGCCTGTTACTCATATATTTATCTTTCATTTACATTACTGAATTGAACTTTCGTCGTCAAGAAACAAGTACATTATCATATTCTTGAAATATCACAAGTAAGTAACATAACCATATATGACGCAAATTTATATACGCCTTTAGCTTGTTTTGTATCTTTGAAACTGTAATGTAATATATGATATTTTATGAATAGATATTGTTTAGACCAATGTCGAATTGAAAATGTCAGTACATGTTCCTCGGATATCATTGTTATGTTATATTCCATAAATATTCAGCTTACTTCACAAGAAAGATTGTCTGATGATGATATGTGGATGATTGTTTCCCTGGAAGCACTCTGTTTACTACACCGGTTTTCAAAGTACATAACATTTTGGGTTCTTTTTAAAAGATGTACATGTATAATATGAAATAGTGGATTTGTGGAATTTATTACCTTATAGGACTATCAGGAACTGCCCGCACAACCTTGTCATCCATTCAAGCAAGCGAATTATTGATATGCAAAAAGGACGTAGTTTCAAGTGAACTTTAATCCCAATTTAAAACCAAAAACAGTTTTTTTTCTTTTAACACCAGGCTGTGGATTGTGTTTCAGGATACATTTATTGTCATTTCATTCTTTCATGCCATGTTAGTAACTGGAACCTATTATTCCTAGTTTGTCTGGATCACAAAGAATGTGATAAGTTGCCAAAGGCAAAGGAAATAATAATGTATTTCACTGATATTTGTAATGCTTCATAATATTCCTTCTATAGGGTTCAAAATTGCGCTCTGTCTGTATAACGTGAGCCGAAATGACCTGAAGTAATTAAGCTTCGTAATATTCTTTTGATAAATAAGTGCAGGATGACTGCACCACATACAAACCTAAACCTGCAGACAAGACATTGCCAGAAACAAACAACAAACGTTGGTGTGCTGTTACTAAGGAAGGAAAAAGTGCGCTAAAATGACCGGAAGTAATTAAGCTTCACGCCATCTAGTCTCGGTCACCCAGAATCCCCTAGTCTTCAACGTACGGAGGGTCTGGGTCCGTTGTCAATTTTTGGCGAAATTAAAGGATAATCTACCACAAAAATAAACAAACTCCGGGTTTCGCATGGACAATGGAGCCTTTTGGCTAAAGTCTCGGTAAGTGCTAGATATTATGAAGCCGGGCCGATTTGCTAGATTCTATAAAGTGAGTATGAAATATATCCCACAATTCACTTGGCACATCTATTTTTAGAAACAAAATAGAGACGAGGAATAAGCATGAATCGCGATGAAGAAATACGAAGATTGTGAGAAGCCATACGTCTGATTCATGACGAGAGAAAATTACCATTTCAATTAAAACCTTTACAAACAAAATTCTAGAGAGTGTCATTGTTGACAAGCGAGATGTTTTGATAGATTCAGTACGTGGTAACTTAAAAGACTAGATAATCCAGACAATGACCTACTTTCAGTCAAATGTTGAGGGCCCATTCAGACTAATATTCGTGTCATTACGACAAATTAAAATGGCGGATGACAGTTTCAACATTTATTATTCTACTTTCTTCACGTCCAAATATGTCAAAGGCCTTTGTAAAGGTGTTGAACAGTTATAAACGGATTACTTCAGTTTTACTGTTTAATCTAATGAATTACACAAAATTACATTATACTTGCAGCCGTTGAGAAATTGAAATTGAAGAAGTAATTCACGCGTGCTTTACTAATTTAAAACTCAATGTTATAATAGTTAGTAAAGCCATAAAAGGTGGAGACAAATCCACACTTAATGTGAAACTTGTTAAGTAGAGTGTGATTTCATTCACGTGTACTAATTTAATTACAAAAACCATTACTGGATATTTTAAAGATGCATTATGTAAGATTTAGATAAAAAAAAGATGGATGTTTTCAGAAGAAATAGTCTCGATTTCCAAATGCCATTGCTACAATAAGTCTCAAGTTTCCATTTTAACGTTTAATGGAGACATGTATGAATTATCTGATCCACTGAATATTTGATTATGGTCTTTTCATTTGAATAACTGTTTGATTGATAATTTATATAATATTCAAAGTCAGGAAAAACATGCAATAGACAGTCTAAGCTTTTACACAATGCTTCTTTAGACTGACATGAGTAAAAAAAAAAAGCTTAGTGACAGTAAAAAAAGAGTCATTTCATTGATGAGTCAAATCGACCTGTAAATGTCTAAAACTAGCAACAATTTGCCTGGATGCAGTTCGCCTATTTCTACAAATTTGTTCTTTTTGTTCTTTCCTTCCTTTCTGCCGAAGAGTGTGCGAATTGAAATGGTAGTTCATGATTATGTTTTCGAGGAGAATCTCACCTACAAATTGAATATGATGTTGCAGGTTTGCAGTTCATAGATGCTTTTGATTCGGCGTAGAAACAATCACTAGTCTGAGAAGCTGTCTTCCAGTAGTTGATCACGTCATGTCGTCTGGTACATAAGTAATAAAATACAGTGATGGTTAAATACAAATAATATAGTATTTCACAGTCAATAGTTCAGGGGCTATTAGTGTAATACATGTAATTGTATTTTTGTCACCCTTGGTTAACGCTTCGACATCGAAATGCCCCCCCCCCGGTGAAGAATTATTTGGCTATAAGGAATTTTATTCCAGGTTCTAAAATACTAGTACTTAGTTTGAATTTACTGGTACCTGATAATGCTATAATCGTTGTTGCTGTGTGGATTCATTCTAATAAAATGTCAAACATTTTACGCGTTCGGCTACACTTTTCCTCCACATGGGAAATTTATGCGGTTTAATTAGTAGTTGGTAGGAAAGATTAATGCTTTTAAAGAAGGTTGGAATTAATTTGATCAAACTATAGTAACAAAGATATGGTGATTAATTACACAACTGTTGATTGGAGAGAGATCGTCGGCATCTAGTCTTCCGTTTCGTATTGATCAAACCGACATGACTAAAATCGCGTTGACTCTATCTAGCCCCAACAAGATTGCCTTATGAATATCTTATTCTCCTAAGAGCTCGTTTTATGAGTTTCGTTGAAGTATTATATTAAGCTATCGACGATAAAGTCAAAGCCTTCACTTGTTGTGGTCTCTATCTACTGACAGTGATTACCATATTAGTAAGCCAGTTTAGCGTAATGGATTGTTTTCGATATATCCCCTGTCTGCTTTATTTGCGTTATGTACCACAAAGTAGGGCCAATTATACCTGATTTTTAAAGCTATTTTTATGTATGTACATGCAATTCAATGATGCCTTCCATTCCAATTGAACGAATAAAGGGATGAATTGATGCATTATGTTATTAGAGAGACAAATTAATTGTGGTGAAAATAATTATTGATTCAATTTCATCGTGCCACTTTCATCATGAATCAAGCTCGCCAAGAACTCACCTTAACAAACCGTTTCATTGGCTAATCCCTCACTTCAACCAGAACGCCGACAATAAAACAACTCTTCCAGACCCTAGTGTAGTAAAGACAAGTAAAGTGAATTTTGAACAATAAAACACAAAGGGGTGTTTTAATCAGATTCGTTAAGCGTATAGCAATAATATTTACACTATGTTAGTCTTCACATTACCAGAGTATTTCGTTGACTATAGACATCTTCACCTTACTCCATGGACAAAGCAAATTAAATTCTCTCTTGTATTTGTATTTTGCGATTTAGTACATAATTCTTTAATATTCACATGCGTTTCCATTAAAAGACAAAATGCCAACGACTTTACTTTTTAAACGGGTTTTCTAAGCGAAATGTCAACTAAAATTCTGAAATAAAGACAGGTTAATCAAAAGTTGATTAATAGACGTGGATCTTGCAGGTGGGAATCGATTCTTCACTCGGTCAATTTTAGACATATTATTTTGTAAAAGGTTTTAAATGAGAATAAAATTGGATTTAGCCATCTACTATTGGAGAAAACTATTAAGAGTTACTTTGCACGATATACTTAATGTGTGACCCTGTGTCCTATAATAATATATTGTTTAGTTTATTATAAATGTGTGTTTTTAACAGATCACTAATAGTAATACCCAAACGTAACGGAACTTTCAGAACTATGAAGGGACTACGACCAGATCAGTTTCTAAAGCATTATGCCGTTGTGTCCCTTTTGAACATCACAATTTAGAAAAATAAATATAACGTTTTCGTTATCCGCATATTATTTACTAAGTGCACGTAGTTGTATTTAATACCACCAGTAATTCATGTTTTTACAAACAGCCCATTCACAAGTAAAATGACACCATTATGCCGCATACATATGGATGATAGAAATATAAAAAATAAGAATACAAAGGAGAGAAAATATTCAATAAGAATAAACCTTTTTGTACTGGTGTCAAGCGAACGTAGTCGTTATCTGCAGTAGCCCACGTGTAGTGGAATATATTCCAAGTTTAATTCTCTAGGTATCAAGCCGGTAGAAATTTCAACTAGAGTATTACAGGTGATTTTTTTAAGTCAGCGTTGTCATTTCTTTTAGAACGAATAAAGGGGAAGACCAACGATTTTCAACATGTTTTCCAACAAAAGTACGACAAAGATGGTTAATTGCCAGTAGGCTAGCGCATGTGCCCTCCACTGGCTCTTACGCACGCTGTGCAGCACAATTAACTTTCTATGTCGTACTTTTAGTTTTGACCCCTCTGACTTTATACCGATTAAACATCCATAAGACAGTGTGTTGTTATTGATGTATTCCCATTTGAAGCAATAAGAAGCAAAATAAATAAGATATGTTTACAGGTTCATTTTGTTATACGAAAAACTAAGTTTTCTATGGCGCTTATAGTATATATAATCTGCTCTGTACAAACTCTTTTCTGTAAGGGAGCGCGTTGAACCATTACACTACTTCCAGTTTTAATAAAATATAATTTCTCGCCAACAAAAATATAGAGGGAATAATTCCTTGATATATTTATAAGATTTATGGAAACCTTGCTGAAATTCTTTGTTCTTCCCTTGTAATCTTTAACTAGACTGTCGGGGTGTCGAACGGGATTGTTTATCAAGAGATAACCCTGAACTGTGTCTTTAAAGGAATTCTTATTATCAGCAATATTTCGACCATTAAATTCTTTATATTTGCACCCATAACGTATCTCTTCAGTCATTAAACATATAGTCTGAGCATTTATAAGCTTTGAAAGTACATTTTAAAGAAATGTTTCCAAATGTTAATTTGATTAATACAAAAGGGATGTATTGGTATGCTAAACTTCATGTTTTAACTCATACTTAATTCCAGCACACCTGTATTGGATTATAAGATAATGTTTAAGGCGAAACAGATCGAACACTACGAAACAGATACAACTCCATAAGTTTGAAAACTATTATCGATTGATAACTGCAATAAACCAGTTCCCGTTAAAACACAATCATCTGTCTAATGTAATATATTCTAAATTAGATTGTAACGTAATGACACTTCTAAGTGACATAGAATTCTATCTTTGACCTTATCCCGGCATGTAGGCTAATTGTCCACACCTTTCTGTTGACTATTTTAATAACGTAATTGACAAATGACATTATTGTTTTATTTTGGCAATCATTTTTTCTCAATATATTAACCAGACACCTGTTGCGAAGTGTTGTCATTGTCCACCTTTTGTTCAAGTTTATAATGAGATTAACAAATTACATTGTTTTTTGTTAAATTTAAACCGTTATTCTCTCACATTTAAAAGAAATTAAAATATTTTTCTTCAATTAAAATAGAACATTTCTATTGCGACACAAACGAAAAAAAAAACAGAGAAAAGTTAATCAACTTACGTGCCAATAATTGAAGTTCAAGTTTTCTTTTTTTTCGATTTTGTCCTGTGTATCTTCGTAACATCGATATTTAAAGTAGCTAAGTGTCTAACTCAACATCATCCAAAATCTTCAACATTGAAAAGACGAATTATTTGTCAATTTAAATCAACATTGATGCTGTGATCTTACTGGAAAAAGATGGGGTTCTGATATCCAATATTTAAGCCAAAATAAACATTTTACCATTGTTACACGAATCGTGTACCATAATGCGTTTCAGCCCCAGTTCAAGCAAGAGACTCGGGGAACGTGGCTAGAAACATTACACCAAATCAAACGGCGTATGTACATGTAGACTTGAATAACCCGACGCATATACATGTATTATTATGGCAATGGCGAAAATATATAAATAGAAATAGGGATTAACGTCCATTCGACACCAAACTAAGTCATTTAGAAACTAACATATGGAGGAAACCAGAGAACCCGGAGGAAACCCGCGAGGTTTGTCAGGCGGCAATGACGAATAGTATTTATTATAACTTGTTCGATAAGGATGTTACAGATACAATCCCATTAGATCGTGTTATTAACACCTCATTACATTTTAATTGCTCACTTAAAAATGTTCTGGACGTGTTTGTCCTTACTAAAAAAGAAGGGCGGTTTCAAAAATCGCATTTCAACATCGTAATTTAATTATAATGCGTATTTTAGGAAAAAGAGCAGGTTGTTGAAAAATAAAACCATTTCCATAATAATTCTATTTTTCTCTTCGTGAATGACAAAAAGTCATTGAGTCACGCGGTGTTGTCAGCGAAAATATTATGACTTTGAACAGATAATCTTTGTTTTAAATGACGGGGGAGATCTTTATCCGACATTCGTTTATGCATAATAAGTCCCGACATGGGGCGTTTAATCTTCAGTTATAATTTGTCAATATATAAAAAATAATATGGTAATGGCAGGCTATGTCTGGCTAAAAACATGTTTATGACATAGACTGTGTGGGTTTTAAATAGTTCCTAAACAAAAACATGATCGAAAATCAATAATTGAACTGAATCGGCTTGAATCAGTTCACAGAGCTGTCATCTTATTGTAAAACATGTTGTATATTATCTATACTAAAAGATAATACAGATCAGGGGTTCTGTAATATTTAGATAAAGATTATGACAGTTGTCGTTATAATAGTTTTAGAAATATAATGAAACGGAATTATTTCAAAGTCAAAACTATCCGATGTTCTAGAGAGTTGATTACTGGCTTGCTATGTGAATAAATGTCTAATTGATAATTTATAAAACATCTAAGACCAAAAGAAAGATCTGTAATAAACAGATTTAGCTCTTACATAATGCATCTTAAACTTGTAGTCGTCTAAAGTCAAATGCTTGCGCCCATATACACAGTATCTTTAAGATTCATTTAGCGCTTGGGAAGTGCATAAACAAAACACAATTTTTGGGAAACAATCACTGGATGACATCGATCGCGCCTGGTACGTTCGTGCATTTTTATGCGCGAAGTCTTAGTTTTCCTATTACTGGCACGCGCACGGGCACTATTTCTTTTTCTTTTGCATGTACCAAAATCGGGTGTTTTGCGCGGAGGTACTTTTGAGGTATTAGCCTGAGAAGCATAACACTTGCCACTGTACCTGTGTATCGCTAATTATAAACCGAATGTCTGAAGACCGTTCATATTTATTACGCGAAATTTTTTTAGGACTGAGTTGATGCGCGCTCCATTTGTTGCAAAGCAAACCAACGGTATTATTTTCTCAACAGTGTATGAATTTATTCATCGCGATAATATCCTTACACCGAGAGAAATTATCTAGTCTCGGTGAATAGAATCATGGTTGTCTGGTAGAAAATTACTTTTGTATTTTTTTGGAACGGAGAACAGCGATTTTAGAAGCAAACTAACCTGCCGCACATGATACTCATAATAAAAGGCGAGAACTCTTTTTGCAGCGGAAGCTTATCACTGAGTAATAGGTCAAGGTTTTATACGTTTGCCGCATAAAAATCTAGCAAACAAGGTAAATACCTACGAATGTCGATAAAAAAAAATAACATTCGGATTATAACTCTAGACAAGGTGTGTTAATTAAAAAGGGTGTAAATTGAATATTATAATATGTATAGGAAGCCTAGTGACGAGTGTAGTAAGTGCTGTCCGTCCGTCCGTCGGTCCGGCGTCCACAATTGCTTGTGGACGATCCAGAGGCTAAAGTTAACATCCAATTGACTTTAAATTTATACACGGTGTTTAAGGTCACGAGACAAAGAAGCCTATTGATTTTTAGCAATTTCCGATAATTACTGTCAGAGTTATGGCCCTTGATCACTTCAAAAAATCTTGTGGACGCTCTAGAGGCTAAAGTTAAAAACCGATTAACTTTAAATTTATACACGGTGTTTAAGGTCATGAGACGAAGAAGCCTATTGACTTTCAGCGATTTCCGATAATTGCTGTTTGAGTTATGGCCCTTGATCACTTCAAAAATTCGTGTGGATGCTCTAGAGGCCAAAGTTAATATCCGATTGACTTTAAATTTATACACAGTGTTTAAGGCCATGAGACGAATAAGCCTATTGATTTTCAGTGATTTCCGATAATTACTGTCACAGTTATGGCCCTTGATCACTTCAAAAAATCTTGTGGATGTTCTAGAGGTCAAAGTTAATATCCGATTCACTTTAAATTTATACACAGTGTTTAAGGTCATGAAGCGAAGAATCCTATTGATTTTTAGCAATTTCCGATAATTACTGTCAGAGTTATGGCCCTTGATCACTTCGTAAATTCTTGTGAATGCTCTAGAGGCCAAAGTTAATATCCGATTGACTTTAAATTTATACGCAGAGTTTAGGTCATGTGACGAAGAAGCCCATTGATTTTCAGCAATTTCCGATAATTACTGTCAGAGTTATGGCCCTTGATTTTTTTTTTTTTGTAAACAATATTTTATTTCAGAAATACATGAAATGGGATCAGGGAACAGGCAAAGCCTATATCACCCCTCTCCTCTGATCACTTCAAAAAATCTTGTGGACCCTCTAGAGGCTAAAGTTAATAACCGATTGACTTTAATAATCATATTTTAGTGTATTATAAATGTTTCAATACCGAAAAAAGTAAAATATGCGACAACCCTTGTTTACTGCCCAGACGATTTAGCTGCTGTGGGCGTATGTTTCGTTGCCTGGCAACTCTCGTTAAAAGTTGTACGCGAACTAAATGCGTTTGTTAGATACTGACAGAGCAGCCCGGAGTCGAGCAATCGCCGCCCGAGCTGTCTTCGTCAGCTAGTTTCAAAATGGCGTACAACCAGTGCAAGTGGGAAAAGACGACAATAAAATCAGAAATATGTTATTTATTATTGTCGCACTTATTACATCACTCCTGTCTAACAAATCATAAAGCTGTGGTGTTACGGTGGCGGCATAGTATTTCACCGTAACACCACAGCCACTCTAACCATTCATAATACATCTAACCATCACTCCCTACACTCCCTCGTCTACTTTCCCAAACGTCAACAACACATCTCATACATCCATTTCGCTGATTAACCCTTGTACCATGTCTACTGGATGACATCGCGCCTGGTACGTTCGTGCATTTTTATGCGCGAACTCTTAGTTTTCCTATTACTGGCACGCGCACGGGCACTATTTCTTTTTCTTTTGCATGTACCAAAATCAGGGGTTTTGCGTGGAGGTACTTTTGAGGTATTAGCCTGAGAAGCATAACACTTGCCACTGTACCTGTATATCGCTAATTATAAATCGAGTGTGTGAAGACAGTTTATATAGATCACGCGAAAATTTTTCAGTACAGAGTTTATTCCCGTTCTATTTGCTGCTTAGCAATCCAATGGGACTATTTTCTCAACAGTGTATGAATTTATCCATAAGCGATAATATCCTTACACCGAGAGAAATTATCTAGTCTCGGTGAAAAACCATGATCATCTGGTAAAAAATTACTTTTCTATTTTTTTGGAACGAAAAACAGTGTTTTTAAAAACAAACGAACCTGCCGCACACGAGGAAGTCATTACACTAATAACAACAGACGAGAACTCTTTTTGGGCACAGGCTTTCTTACTGAGTAGTAAATCGTCCACAAACAATTATGAAGGAAGACTAGCGACGACTGTAGACAGTAAGTAGGTTATACACTATACTTTTGAGTCGAGATTACTCGCTTTGAGTCGATATTACCAGCTTTCAGGTCCCCGATAACCAATTATGTCAGAAATACCATACTGGCATTCGGTTTTTTCAAGTTGTACGCGAACTAACAATCGGCGCCCTAACTGTCTTCGTCAGCTACTTTCAGTTTCACAATGGCGTACGACATTCGGTTTTTCAAGTTGTACGCGAACTAACAATCGACGCCCTAGCTGTTTCGTCAGCTATTTTCAGTTGCTGGCGTACGGCCAGTGCCGGTGGGAAAAGACAACATTAAAATCAGAAATAGTTTATTTATTATTGTCGGACTTACGGTATCAATCCTGTCTAACAAATCATAAAGCTGTGGTGTTACGGTAGCGGCATAGTATTTCACCGTAACACCACAGCCACTCTAACCATTCATAATACATCTAACTATCACTCCCTACACATTTCCCCTCGACCTACTTTCCCAAACGTCAACAACACATCTCATACATCCAGTTCACTGATTAACCCTTGTACCACGTCTACTGGTTTTATTATATAAGTATAACGATTCGACAGGTTTACTATTATAATCGTTGATGACATAAATTGTACTCTGTCAATATCCAAATAAGAGGAGACCAAATACAAATAAGATGTATCAAAACCAAGCAAATATAAACAACGGGTTGTCCGTCACATTTGGTACTTTCATTTATTAGTAGGTTAATAGTTCATAGTTGTGAGTTTGTATTAATCTACCAGATAGTGTGGGTGTAGATTTCTCTATGAAGAAGCTTAAATCTTCACTTTAACAATCATTTGATTCACTGTGAAGTAGCTTAACTGTGCATTAGGTAAGATTAGAGTGCTGACAGTAATGAAAACAGACAATGCTGAAAATTTCAGCTAAATTGCTTCACTGTGAACGGTTCAATTTTCAGCTAGCCTCGATCATCATTACTGAAGTTGGTTCTGTAATAAACAAAGTTTCGATTATCCAATTTTATGTTAAATTATCCATCACAAAATGTATTCAAATTCACTAACGAATGCAGGCTAACGATGGCACTGACAGATGATTAAGGCTTGGATCATTTGATTAATTTCTAATTGATAACATTTCAGGCCTAAAGAAAGACCTGTATTAGACCTATTTACCTCTTGCGTGACATATGTCCAAATGTCCGCTTTAACAATCATTCGATTCACTGTTTCTTTTTAAAAGCAGCTCCCCCTTTTAAACCCACACTCCTTAATTGTGGCTTTATTTGTTGATTTTTTTTTACCTTGAATTGAAGAAGCGTATTTGTATTAACACTGTCTATCAGATTTTAGTAATTTATTTATGATTTTGATGCGGAAGGATCAGGGAATAAATGGACATGAATTAAGTAAATTGCCTACCAAAATGACGTCACTGCCCGACCCACTTACATATTGTTATCAGGTTATCGTGAAATGTTGGGCACTTCGTTGCTCAATCTCGTTCCCGGAGGCAGCCGCGGAGCCGAAGGCCTCTGGCACATTAGACCTTCCATTTTTTTTCTATTTTTTTTCAAACCTAAGCCCCGCCCATTCTGACCTCTGATTGGTTAATCTTTTTGGGTCGATTTCTCGAAAACTAAAGGTCGGATCGTCGTTTCGTTTGTTGTAAAATGATCCTTTAGTCAAAGTCAACTCGCTGACATAAAACATTTGATCCTAAACGAACAAATTCAAGTTTTTGTAAAGATCTATTTTTCTACGCGTGGGTATATTTTTAAGTGATTCGGTCACCCAGGCACGTAAAATCAGGGACGTACGACGCAAATAAACGAGAAATTTCGCACGTAGGAATTACATGTCACCTTCCCGGAAAATGGCTACCCCGATTCACCAGAGAAATTTCTTCAAAAATTTGTCTGGTTTCGAGATTGTTTGTTGCTATAAAGGTTAAGATCACTGGGATATTCAAAACATGTTATAGAGCAAGCATTTTTAAATGTCATGGATTTCACACTAAGTAAGTACGAGTGTAAAACCTAGAAACAGTTTTCAACTGACAATGGCCTCGAAACATTTTTTTTGATTTTTTTTGGATGAAATAGCAAGTTAATAACACTCTTGGTCCATTGGCAACAAGAAACATTCATTTCATACACAAGAACCTTATAAATGTGACCATTATCATGAACGTATACGTAATCCATTTTTCATTGTGCACACCCACTCAACCCCTACACATACGCAACAATTTTTTTTTAAAATGTAATTACATATCTAAGAAATTTTTATCTAAATCGGTTTGATTGGTTTTTGTAATATTGCTTGTAAATTCTGTCCATTATTTTCATGACTCATCGATTTTCTGTCAGCCTAACAATACAGTGTCGCGAAATATTTCTCTAGTCAGTTGTTATCCCATCTTCTATTCCATTGTCAACTGGTAATAACAGACACAATTTAAATCAAGTTATGGACTCTAGGCTATCATTCAATCTTCCTGTAGTTGATGAATCAATCAATGATGATCTGCAGGTATCATTTCCGATCCAGAATAACACATGAAATGGCTGCCTCTGTCCATCGCTTTAAGTGATATAAATATGAGTTATTAATGTCCACAATTCTAATTGACTAAATCCTTCAATATAATTACAGAGGGAGAAAATTACATATTCTATACATGCTTTGTTTGGACTATACTATTTACCGTAAACACCAAAAACCACCAGAAAACACCGGAAAAAAACGGAAAACTACATGCTATACTAAATACCGGAAACACCGGAAAACACTAAATACAGGAAAACACACTAAATACAGGAAAACACACTAAATACAGGAAAACACCCAAAATAGGCAACTCGGAGTCTGGTCCTCCGGAAAACACACAAAAAACTAAACCTAACCCTAACCCTAACCCACAACAGAAAAACCAAACCCTAACCCTAACCTACGCACACAGAGGATCGGGCTTCGGGGCTACCTATTCAGGGTGTTTTCCGGTATTAAGTGTGTTTTCCTGTATTTAGTGTTTTTCCGGCGTTTTCCGGTATTCAGTATAACATGGTGTTTTCCGGTGTTTTTTTTTGTGTTTTTTTCCGATATATAGTATTGCCGCTTTGGTTCAGTTTAGATATTCCTTAGAAATTAAGCCTCATATCAAATTTGAACTAAAGGTTTAAAGCTACACTAGCTAGCAGGAAATACTGCTTAGAACCTATTTGTGTCCATGCCTGTATGTCAATGCCATTTATTCTGTTGAATCAAATATAGTATTTCGTCCTATCAGAACGACTAGGCATCGTCCGTTACAGTTCCCCGCCTCCTTCCTTAACCAATGGCAAGTTGACATCACACAAGAAAAGTGTAGTCAGTGTTATGATGTTTCTTTTAAACACGTTCAAAATATAATTCTAACATGGAGTTCATTGCTACGATAGATGCTTAAAAACGATTTGAAGAAACGGAAGTGACGTAAGCAACAGGAAGACTAATAAGCACGTCAAAAGAATGAATACCATTAGCTATTGCTACTTTTGTGAATGAACAGATTTTGATGGAAGCTCCGGTGTATGCTTTTACTATTCTATGCCGCCTGTTTAATGACTATTTTAGCTAGCTAATTACTTGATAAATATAATCGTCTCATCAACAGTGCAATTAATGATCTCCGGATATAAGAAATTTTTGGCTAAAATAGCCTGAAGTGGGTGGGATGCTATTGTTCGGGGTATAATTGCACAGACTTATAGGAACCATACGAGATAATATAGGTAATTTTTATTTAACGGCCGCTGTTTGACAAGGTGTAATTTGTGTTAATTTTTTATATGGTCGCCACCTCAAAGTACTTGTTGGCGAACCAAAACTTTCATAATAATATCCGAATTCGATATCATGCACTTTCTGATAACATCGCTATATTTTTATGGTGCCATTAGCAGAAACAACTTCTTCCAGCAGTTTTTTTTGGTAGTTTTCATCTTGCATACCCTTCTTTCAAGCAGCTGCCAAATTCCTGCTTAGAACGATACGGGGTGACTCAGTGAGTAAGAAATTGGCTCTCTAACTTGGAGGCCCCGTGTTAGATCCTTGCGTTCGCCGTGGAAGTTCGTCGAGATTTATCGGCGTGGATACAGTCTTGTCAGTGGTGCAAGACCCGGTGCCTGACAAGGGACAACGTTTAGTCGCTCGGATGGGGCAAAAAACCTAGGTGCTGTGTATACGTTGTAGTGCACGTAAAAGACCCCTTGGCAGTCGTAGTTCGAATAAAGTGTAGTCTCTCATAACGTAAGCCCGTTTTTATTAACCATTTGAAGCAGAACATTCGGACGTTGAAGCCCATTTTATTTCTTTGCCACTCGATGCAGAACAATAAATAATTTCTTATTTCCGGCATTTCGAGTGGGAATAGTGCTATTCCAATTGATATATCTATCTTTTATGCAATTTCTATTTAGTTATAGTATTTCTGCATTCAATCAGTGAAGTAATATTTTTTTAATTAGGAACAACGATCGATATCATGTAACCCAAATTTTTTATTTACCTCGTTTGATATTCATCCAATTCCTAACCTCAAGATTTTCCCCATCCGATATCAGCAGAACATACTTGCGTCAACTGGGCTAATGAAGTAATGAAGACGCACATACGCAGCGCACCGTGTCATGGGGGTACGTTTTATCCGCTTACAATACTTCATGTCACTGGAATGAAGAAGCGAGATTAGGAAACGACGCGGAACTGGTGTCGATCACCGCTGAACGAATCAAACACCATTTCAGACTGCACAAAACATATGACCTTTTCATAACAATAATGGAAACATGTCACGTTTAAAAAAAACACACAAAAAGAAACCACAATGAATTACGTCGTACAGATTGCCAAATTGTGTCATATTTTAAAACCACATTCGTCTTCAGTCGAGCAAGATTAGACGAATGTTTTTAAATATTTTTTCATTCAATTTTATGGAGAAATGTATGATGTCATGCACAACAGGGGTCAATGTTCCTTCTTGCACTGGGTAATGATATAAATAACCGTGTCACACTGCTGGTTTTTCACCGATTTTTGTTGTTTGTATTGTCTAATATCGTTTCCTGACACGAAGATAACTAACGATGACACCAACAATATTGTAAGTTAATAAAATAGTTCAGTTGATCTCGTTATTTATGTGATTGTACCAGTTATCCGTGTTGTGCAAATCGGGGATTATAAACAAGATTTATATGTAGATGATATTGATAAAATATTGTTTTCTTTAGTCATCGATATCCCTGCGTGTACTGATTGTGTTAGATTGCATCCTTGAAAAAAAGGCTGCCAGCTATCCCAAAAGACTCTTTATATATTTTCTTATTTTTATGGCAAACTTTGTTCGGTGCGTCTTTACATTTTTGGTCGATATTTTTAGCATTTCCCTTAAATTCTCTTGCCATATTATACTTTCAGATTTATAGGAAACCAAAATGGTTTTACTCAATTAACAGATGACGACTTGAAAGACTATATTAACCTTGAACGCATGTGAGTTTTCATTTGTTACGCCTTTGTAAATATGTTAATGTCATTGTCGCTCCCGTCCGTCCGTCCGTCCGTCCGCCAGCCCATCCACATTTAATTGTGCGTTCTACAGTTATATTCATTACTGGGGAAAATGGCCTGTATTGATCGTGACCGTTTATTTTCACCACTTGCTCTACAGAGTTAAATGAACTGGGGTTACCATTCTATCTTTCTTCACCGACAAGGTTGGCTAATGAAGAGGGGGACTCTGCAGGGTGAAGTTATTGGTCAAATTTTAAGAAATCTTTAGTATTTTGTAACAACGGTCCTATCATGATCCTTTTCGCAATGGGCTATCCCTTCATTGATAAACATGCACTCATTTTCAAGTTGTCATTTGATCGTCATCCAATATGACGCTAAATATGAAGCTTTCGGTTTTTCAAGTTTTACACAAACGTACGTTTAAATTGAAAAACCCCTCTTGTTGATCAAATGATATCAATACACTGCTACCCACTCTCTAACATTCTGGATCAATTGTCACAGTTTCATCAGGCTTATTACAGACGACTCTAACCCCAATACCTTATGTAGGTTGTAGTGTGTAGGAAAAGCAAATAGATCACTTCACTTTATGATTCCATGCTAAAGTATGTGATTATAAGATTATAGGTTTAAAAAGTTTAGAATACAAAACAACTGAAGATATAAACTGAAACTCTTGACATTTTCCCAAACATATCCTTTAATACTGTACTGATTGAAATCTGGAACAGGAAGAATATAAGAAGAATCGATGGATTTCTGCTGTGATTTGAAAAAAAGATGGTTTCCTTTTAAATTTTGAATAGGAACAAACTGGTCAGAGTTATAAAAAAAATCAGTAGCCCAAGGAATCTGGCCTGATTGCGCTAAACCACGATGGCAAATTTAGCTTGTTAAGAGATTTTGAATCGATTAATACTAAATAAGACGTTTATTGAAGACGGGCAATAACCCGGTCAAAAATGAAGGTGTACTTTACTCACGCACAAGTAAGCAGGGTTGGTATGGAGTTGGAATTATAAACCACAAGCATTGAGATTAGGGCGCTCAAAGGAAAAATAGTATCTCTAATGGAATAACTATAGAAATACGGGAGGTATACTTTGATCGGCTTATGTTGCGTCTTTAAAAATTCAATTCGTTCCCAAATCAAAATTACTTTTAATACTAACATGCACGATGTTCGACTTTTTTCGGACCTAATAATCGGCCATTACAATTGTTTCAAAACAGTCTAGGCCGAAACGGTCATATTTACGAATAGCTGACCTCAAATGATATCAATATCCCCTCTTCAGATTTTTGGGTATAACTAAGATATACAAAATGTCGATAACTTTGTTAATTGATATTTCAATACTAATTAGTTGACATTTGGAAAATAAAAGAAATCGTTATTGCCAGCAAGTGAAACAGCATTAGGACGTGTTTTTCAATATTTATATATTTTAATAGCAATTGTTGTATAGATATATTGTAAAACACTTTCAGAGAAATACAGTCAAGTCGTTTAACAACAATATCCACAGATGCCTTTTTGAAGAACAAGAAATTAGAAAGCATGTAAGTGTGTTTATAGTAGTTGTAGTTTTTGTTGAATCATTTGTGTGACATCATCTTCCGTCTATCATGTTTTCCACGAAGGAGTTACATATTTGGTCATTACAAAAAAAGAAAAGAAAACCTACAAAAAAAACCACAATCGAAATTTATTTTTTGTATCTCACCATGCAATCGATGTACGCCAATTTCAAAACTTGATGTGATTTGTGATAAACTTTTTTTTTTATGAAAAATCCCTACCGAGTTATTCAGTAGCTTTTAAAGAAAACTAGACTGGGCAACGTCTTGGGTGGGATAAGGCGCGACCCCCTTGACATTGAATTCGAAATACCGTTTGCGTCAATTTGAGATAAATTCAAGGCAGGAATATCTTGCCCAAGCAGTCGCCTATCCGTTCACCCTTCGGCTATAAGTTCTTTCAAGCGTACAGGCCATTAGGTACACTTTCGTTGCCAATCTCACAAGAGGGAAGACTAAACCGGAAAGCTGCAGTCCATATAAAGTGCTATGATAACTTGACACCCCCTCCCCTAAAAAAATTCTTTTGCCGTTTCTGAAAGATGAAGTTTGAGTAAAATTCAGCAACCTTGGACTTTGCTTTATGCATACGTTCCATACCCCCTACTTCCTCCAAAATATTAACTGACGAAATGCATAAAGAATATAGTGTTCATTAGAAACAAAAAAAAAAGGTTGAGATCAAACAGAAACATGTAATGTTACATATGGCAGCTCGTAGCTAAACTATTAGCCATGATGGCAAATAGTTTCGTGAGGGGGCGCCACAGTTTCAGTGAACCACATAGATAAAACATAACTTATATGAATTCGAGTGAGGATGGGCGTCGTATTTAATCGAAACATTTTGTAGTAAACTTTCAGCTTTAAATCTCTTTATCTTATGTAACTTATTTTTTGCTTCAGAAAATTATACAATAATCAACTGAATAGTGTTCCAAGGAAACTGCTTGACTTGCCTTTAAAAATATTGTAAGTATAATGTGGACAAATAGAGTCTATAACCAAGTAATGTTTCACATATTAATTTCATCACCACCTCGAAACATATTCAAGACCAACGGGTAAATGCTGACTTTTAGTCCCCGAACACTGGGAAGTAGTCTTATCAAAGAGCATATTCAAATCGAATAGTCCTAACGACGCCTAACGTATACGTTGTTATGATCATAAGTTCCCCTTAGTTTCTTTTCGTTTCATGGTGTCGCCATGCTCTGCCCTATAGTACGATCATCTTACTTACATCAATATCTAACATCTTTCAGTCTCGGGATGACTTTTAGTTTACTGAACCCTGAATATTGCAATGGCTCTTAAACGACTATCTCAATTTGAACAAAGTCTCCAAACTAAAAGTCTGATTACGTATGAAATTTAAGCGCCAACATATAGAGAAATGGTGTATTTATCCTGTCTCAAAATTTCGGCTCAATATCGAGTCGTTTGGACGCGAACGTCAACACTGCTTATCCGGACACGTAACCCTTTTACAATTGCAGGTCAATATTTTTGTTGGATGACCTAATAATCGATTCCCGTTCGTTTAGGGGTCTATACAATGAATGGCCCATAGTACTTGATAACGAAAGGTAAATTTCGCCTATACATTACTTTTATAAAGTAAAAGTATGGTTTTATTCAGACACCATATAATACAGCTTGGGGCACCGGTCTCCATTTCCAGATGAAGACTGACGGAATTAATTCGAGTTTGTTGTTTAGCCGAATGGTAGAGGATTTTAAGGGATTTTAACACAAAAATAAGCAGTTTCATTTTCCAAAATATTGTCGGGATTGGCCCTTTAATTCAAATGTATTTAATAATTTATAGAATTATCAGATGTGTTCAACCAATAGTAAAAAAAACTCATTAAACTCAGCTGTTTACTACTTGTGACAAATTCGAAATTGGAGCAAGATAGAACTCCCACAAATAACCAGGTGGCGTATTAAAACATACTGTAATGACAATAGACTTTTTTTATTCTGAAAGAGAATGCGACATACAAATCTATCAAAATGTAGAATTTAAAAGTGTCCTTTGAGACTTAATATAATTCCAAATTAAGAACACGATTTCTATACATTCACACACCGATCCACAGTGAGCAATAACAATGAACAAAATTGGCGAGATACGTCGTTGGCAATTTAAAAATAGAGCTTGTAGGTTTTTTTTATCTGGAATTACTTTATGCCAACACGAAGTAAATAATGTGTATAGTTCTAATAGCACATAATTGATTTTATAATCTAAATTTAGTGAAAGTTTGAATGTAATCTAAAAACAGGCTATTTTCGAGTTTGAGAATTTGTTTTTCACACTACACACGAACGCAAATGAAATAAATATGTTGAAATACGTAACGGGCGTTTAACAAGTTAGGTTTTATTTCGATTTAGTTCTTTTGAGTTCATGGATTGTATCTGAATATATTACTTCCGACAGTGATAAATCACCAATTTGATTTACTTTATAAAACATTAGAAAAAAAACTGACTGAAATTAATTTAAAGTATTCTACTTTTGAGAGTATTTAGAATTGTGAACCATTGGCCTACAAATATTGCATCGAACTTAGCAATGAATGGAAGATGACACATTTCGTAATGTAACTGCACTTCAATGACCTTTATGAACTAACGCTTCAATTATCCGCCAAAAGCTTTTAAAGCAAAGCTGATCGGAAACTAGGAGTATAAAATTTAGCTATATAGTGATTTAGATGTCTTTGTTGAAATAATCTATTTGCTGTCACTTCTGCCTGTGTGGATGTGTGGATGTGTGTGTATATGTGGGTCGCCTACAGGGCGCGATTCTTAATGGATTGTATCTATACCCTAATACCCTTGGTTCTTATACCATAAGGATGACCTCCTGTTTCTGTCTGTCGCCTACGGTACACAATTCTTAAAAGATCTTTTTGAACGTTTGTATACCTATTCTTTATACCCCGCGGATGACCCCTACAGGATACAGGAGCAGATGCCGCACCCACCTTCTCCTTGTGTGTATGTGTGTTACCCACAGGCCACAAATGGGTCGTTTTAGAAGTTAGTATATCTTCCTTATAACCCAAGGACGGCAACTACTTATTGGTGCATGCCTCAACACCCAGGGTCAGAGCCAAGTCCAGAGCCGCACCCACCCTTTCTTTGTGAGTATGTGCGTTACCTACATGCAACAATTTTTAATGGGTCGTCTTGGAAGTTAGTATATATTCCTTATAGCCCAAGGACGGCGACTACTTGTTGATGCATGTCCCAACCCCCAGGTTCAGAGCCAAGTCAAGTTTTGGTGTTTATCGTATAAATGTTGCAATTCTGAATGGGCCGTCTTGTTACTAGTCATATTTATTCCTTATAACCGAATGACGGCAACGATCGATTTTGATACATGCGCCGAACACCCGGGGCAGCGTATTGGCCAACTTTTAGCGCATGATTTGTTAATGGAACTTTGCGAATTTATTCCTTATACCGTAAACAACAACTATATGTATTTTGGTACATTCTCGTGCCCCGCAACGGTGTCACACCCACTTTTTTGTTAATAATTAGTCAGTACATTTGGCAAAACAAACCCAACTCCAAGCCTTTTTTGCCTCTTATCATAATAGCCATTTCATATTTCAACCTCTTCATTTTAAAAAAGTACTATATCAATCCAATCAGGAATGAAGACATACGTACATTGCAGTGGTAAAATCCACATCCATTTTGTAAATTCCACATCCATTTGTAAAATCCATAACCATCTTGCAAAATTAATGTCCCTTTTAAATTTAGTTTTTGAATTCTAGAGACTTGCATGGTAATCCTCTTAAATGTGGATGTGGTTTACGATGGCTACAACTTTTACAGATAGAGAACCCCTCACTATTACAAAATACAAACATTACTTGTTTAGATGTTAATGATCAACACCAGTCTTTGCGGGACGAAATATTTCAAAACTGTGGTGAGCATTTGTTTTTTGTCTTTGATTATTATGAACCAATTTACCAACTGCACGGATTTTAGATTTAGACGGATTTCTAAATTTAAACAATTAGACGGATTTCTACATTTAAACACTAAGACGGATTTCTACATTAAAACATTAAGACGAGTTTCTACATTTTAATGTTGGTTAAGACGTGTGCCTACATTAATTGTTTAAGGCGGGTTTCACATTATATAAATGGTTAAGGCGGGTTTCTACATTTAGTGGTAAGGTGAGTTTCTACAAAAGTGCCCACATATTATTTCTTAGAATTGGTAATATTTTGTGCTTTAAAATTGTATGTTATAAAATTTTCATACGTAAATTGCTTTGCGGATAACCAAAAATCATGTTACTACTGTCATGATTAGTTGTGTTTAATGCTCATGAAATGGTAGCGTCTTAAAGAGTCGACAATTATCTAGACCTTGTGTAAAGGCATTAAATATATATATATAAAAAAAAACAACATTTAGAACGATGATGTTTCGGGAGTGCGTTGTATGCATTATCTTTTTCGTTACAGAGAGACCCGTGGTAATTATCCAGGACAGTAGTTATACAGTGAATCAATCTGATAGTTTAACTATAAACTGCTCATCTGTTGGTTTACCATCATCAATAGTTACCTGGAATACCACAAACATTAAATCAAAATATAAAATATCAACATCGACTGATAATATTTCAACTTTAACACTGTTAAATATTACAATTGAAGACCATGGACGAGAGTTAACGTGTTTCGCTGAAAATGAGGTGGCCAAAACCAGCAACTATACAACCCTCTTGGTGAACCGTAAGTTTAAAATGTTCTAATAACATTTTCATAACATCTGAAACTGTATTCTTCGCCTTATCCAGCCTGTATTAAAATTTATCATTTTCACACCTATATATTTGATCTCATTTGAATTATCGGTATTTTCTCTCAAAATAAACTTAAAACAATACTCTTTCAATTCCTTTGACATTTGTTTGTTGGATATGGAAATAATTTTAGAAAAATCCTTTAACTCGCTTGTCTTCAAACATTAAGACTTTTCTATATTTGGATAATTATACTATTACTGTTAATAACTGTCATATTATGAGGTTCAATGTCGAGTCCGCAGTGAAGTTTTACACCCAAACATATTTTGCCACGGACATAAAAGATCGGAAAGAAAAAAAATGTTTCTGTTATTCTGAGTAGTCATATTTAAGATATTTCTTAACCACCCAGAATAAAAAAAAATTATATGACCATTGTATTGCGATTTGTTTTGGTTATTGACAAAAACAACTGAAACACGGTTAAAACTTTGAGTAAAATAACAAAAACAAAAAAAAAAAAAAAAAAAAAAATTTAACGGCCCTAGGCCCTTATATGATTACATAACACGTTTTTTTCCTAAAATTAATGAGGATATTAATAAAACAATGCCTCAAGCGAGTCTGTTAAACATCTAGTCATTATAATCGATTTTTAAAAACTGATCATTATCTCAGTTTTTGATATAATTTATAAATTTAAACTATGATGAAAGGGACATTTGATATGATTATGTTTTATATACAAATAGGTGTCTGTCTTTGTCGTTTGATCTTGAGTAAAATCCGCATAATGGAGGTTCCTAGTGTCAAACATGCTATTTTGATACCCCAGAAAGAAACCTCCCATGATGCAGACGAACAAACACAATTAAATACAGTACCGGTGAAAAGTCGAAATGTATTTAAAGAAGATGGCTGGTTATGATGCTTTTGAATTACACATATACTCATTTAAATAATGAGAAAACGTACTGTTTATATAGGCGGTGATCAGTTGGTCGTCTTTGTCCCTTAGATTACTTAATTACTTTCGACCGTCGCTTCCTGGAGTCATAGTGAAATAGCAACCGAAAGATACCCATCTTGTGTATTGTACTGTATTGAATTGTATTGTATTGATGATATTCTAGATTACATATTTACTCAAATAGATACGATTATGTATATTTACAGATGCTCCTGTGATAAAACAGTTCTATTTAGACAAAGAGGCCTATATTAAATGTCTGAGGTGGAAAATAAGCGGTTGGCCAGAACCACACAGGAAGTGGCTCAGAAATGGCATACCCCCAAAACCTTCAAAAATACAGAAATTCCATACGGATTCTTCTAATTACGGTATAGTAACAGGGCGAGTGACCTTTGAGATGGATAGCCCCAGTTTTTATGGAGATTATACGTTAGTGGCATTCAATGCCTTTGGAAAAACTAGTAAGTGCTTGAAAATTCTTGACACCTTTGCTTTTTATTTATTTTAAATGTATCATCGTTATTGCGGGTTTGCTTATACAGATTTTAAACTTGAGTCTCGGTTTTCAGCTAGTCATAATGCAATAAACCAAATGATCGCACTCTTGATAAGTAAGCGTAGGACTTGAGTACACACGTGTATATGTTTTATTTGTAATATCCAACAGTAAGAGTTAGGTAAAGCAAAATGAAGTGGAATATAACGTCTTACTTTTCAGCCCAACCAGGATAATAAAAGCAGACATATTCCATGCATTGTGCTGTATTTGAGATTTTCTCTGAATAGTAATTATGGTTTTAAAAGCTTTCTGCTATGTATGTTATTTACGTACGAAGTCAGCGTGTCTTCTGTGTGGGAGTAGACATAAACCATCTATTTAGATTGTGTGGCATGGGGCGTTTCGACCAGAATGCTGTGGCGTTTATCAAGCTAATATATCAAAATATGTAATGTGTAACACTAAGATAATTTTTCGTGTGAATCATACCGTAATTACTCGTAAAGGTCATTTCTGTTGGAATCTTGCAGCACCCAATATCCCATCATAGAACATTCCAATTACACATATGCGAATTTAAACAATGAGGAAAAGTTGGAATCTGTTGGAATCCTGCAGCACCCAATATCCGATCGCATGCACTATAATAGCGGGGTCGAAAATTATGAAATCGAGTTCAAATCCGGTTCCATCGAAACCCACGTGTTCCAAATAATGATCTATATATATAAGTAACATTTGACCGTATATTAGAACATGTTTACGTTACTTTCGTTTGCAAAGTTCAGCGAGATGTTCTATATTAGTAGCGTCCATCCGTCAACGCTTTCCGTTTTGATTTGGAACTATTCCATTTCCTGTTGTCAAACATAACTTTATTCCATAGATAATAAAAATGATTTCCATACCTTGACTCCATTTATTAGTTAGTGTGTTACATGTTTGGGTATAATGGATTGATATACATGGCAAGCGTAAGGCATTGATTGACCACAATATTGGATATGGCCTATACGTTTTCAAATTCTTAGATGATTTCACTCCTCCCCAATCCACCCTACCTCATAGTAACTAGCCCCAGAATGAAAACCACGGTTCTATACATACTCTTGATTCTCTGGAGATAATCCATGACGGATTTTGGAGTATCATTACCAATTTGATGATAGAAGTGTCTAAATTTGGTTGATGGACTACCAGGTCACTTTGCTAAATGGTATTTTGGTGGCCATCTTTACAAATTGCCGTCGTCTAAATATGGTGTACGATTGGATAATAGATACACTTGTCGAAAAATTGAATCAAATAATAACGTCAATTATTTTAAGCCAGGCTGACACTTGTACGATTCCGTGGCACGCATTGGCACGACTCGAGTCGGCACGACACTGTCCGATTTGCGCAAACTCGTCGTGCCAATGCGGGAAGTGCGTAAACAATACGCAAACTATGCGTGAACTCGTCGTGCCAGTTCGTGTCAATGTGGACACTGATGGGCACGACAAAATCGTGGCCAAAAGTCGTGCAAGTGTCAGCCTGGCTTTAATATAGCAGTATATGCTGGTATCTAATAAATCACTTCAACGTCCGCAAGTTTTACAAAATGTACACGTTGCTAGATTAATTTGAAAGGTTCCCAGCTGAGCCAGTAGCCAGTACAAATAGTGGTAGATAAGATGTACGAAGTTGAAGCGAAATCAAACCTTCTATTGAAGATGGGTTTGAATGATTTGTTAGTAACAGAAATCATGAGAATAAAAATCGAAAATGTCACTGTTATCAGATTAATTTTTTATTGGGAACGGATAATATTTGTTGAACATGAATGCCGATTCCTAAATGTATTTTGAACATTTTGAACCATATCAATAGAGAGACCCGCTGAAGGTTTCGCTGACTCACACTATTTCAAAAGAAAAGACGACGACCAGTTTTAAAGCCGACAGCCTGACAGTTGGCAAAGTGACCCAGAAGTTCACCAACCAACTGTGGACACTTTAGACATCGGGCTAACTGAATTTTATTCATCAAATTGATAATGAAAATATGTCTGCCAATACTGTCATGTTAACTGAAAAGGAAATTAGGAATTACTAATTTTCATTACAGACAAGACAACACAATATAGAAACCATGTGAAATCACCATCTGTGACTAGATTTAATCCATTAAAACCAAGATTTAAAAGTGGATTGAGGAAGACTCCTGAGAAACTGTCAGCAAAATGTGGTAAGCCCCTTGAGTACGAGTGTATTTGTGACAATAGGTTTGAAATGATTCGTCTATGAATATATGTCGCTACTTCCTGGTCAGTGCACTAACAACTAAATTGATGTCGACATAAGTTTAGCTATGGGGAACAATATCGCTTCTATACGCACATTCAGTTAATGACTGATCATGCCGCACCATATGTCTTTATGCACAGAAATCGTTAAACAAATTCATTCTCGACTTAAATTAACAAATAGTATATTAAAACACGAAAAACATGTAGAATTATATTAAACTAGAGGGAAGAGGATCTAAAACTTCACTAATTTTAAGCAAGACAGCGGTGGTGTTACAGTTCTTTGTTTATCTACCTTGTTTTATTTTATTTCAGGGAAACCTATAGTGCATATAGAAAACAGAAATTATACAGTGAATCAATCTGACAGTTTAACTATAAACTGTTCATCTGTTGGTTTACCATCATCAATAGTTACCTGGAATACCACAAACATTAAATCAAAATATAAAATATCAACATCGACTGATAATATTTCAACTTTAACACTGTTAAATATTACAATTGAAGACCATGGTCGAGAGTTAACGTGTTATGATCCAAAAGCAGGAACAAAATGTAGCAACAGCTCAGTCTTATTAATCAATCGTAAGTCATGTTTCCTTATTTATATACTTCTAATATATTTAAGAGTACCGTTTTTGATATGATGAATGGATATTATTTGCGGGTATTTCAAATGTACATGTAAGTTAGGTATATTTTCGTATCTTTTTTGAGTTTTTAAAGTCGTTTATATTTTATATTTACAATACAATTTCCAATTTGGACAACTTTGGACAAAGTGAGACAAAAAATGTGTATTTTACAGCTCTAGATACGGAATTCGCCTGGATATGCACGAACCGTATAGTCAGGTGTTGCTATATCTAATCTTAATCAACTTACTCTATCCAAGACTTAGACAGGTCAGGTGTTAGGTGCGAACTATTCTGTTTAGGGCTACTTCGATTTTAACGCCTAAGAGATACTTCTGTCTAGAATCAGGTCGGTGCGTTTTTATATAAATTTCGAAAGTTATTTTGTCTAAAATATCAAGATATATCTGTAATTGAACAAATTTCCGCCATGTATATTCTCAGATAGTTAGTTATCACCACTGTAACTAATGATTTGGTTTGATTTTCATCTTTATTATTTTATAGCTAGTTCTTTGACGTTCTGGCTGATCTTTGTATTTTGTATTAAATTTACATTCTTTGCTACAAAACTATGTATACAATATATAATCCTAGTTAATTACTTCCCTTGTGGCATGCTTTACAGCTGGTGATTACTACTTTTCTAGATCTAGGTCCCCCTTCGCATTGCACACGTACGTAATAAACTATATATTCACGTCAAACTGACAACTATGTTTTAGACGAGAATGTAAAGCCCAGCCCAGGATCAAATTTTGATTGAATATGCTACTGCGTGTAAGGGTTATCATTTTCGATCTGTTTTTTTTTTAGACAAGATCAAATCACATTTTTCGTATCTCAATGATAAATTGGTGTTTTGTGTGATAGATAATCTTTCGCAAATTGATTCCTGTCCAATATCGTTCAACAATTGACAGATTTGGCTAATGTACAAAACGATGACCCTTTCTTGCAGATACATATATTTTAAATCCTTGGAGCAGTTCATGTTATTTTAATCCCGAATCTCCATTTTTGGTCCCCAGCTCGACCGACGGGGAGCTCGATGCGCGACGAGTGTGGTGGGCGGTGTCTCACTTTACAAGACATTCTTCATCAACGATTTTCTGAAAGATTAAATTCTTTGATTACATTTTGACCATAGTATTTAAAATACACAGATACATAAAAGAATAAATCATTTTTACAGTGCTTAAGTTAAGCATTTACTCCAAATTGATCCCCTTATTTTAACTAGAATATAGCATTTTATAATAAAACTTTTGTTGATTTGATATATTAAATACACCAATAAGAAACTATGAGCAATTTGTATGGTGCTTCTGGATCATAGATATTCCTCATAAACAGTGATTGAACGTTAAGTAAAATCTTAGTTTAGTCTGAGAATGCTTTATGAACCTGGAGCCTGGTGTTCAGGACAGAATACAAATATGTGCGTGGAGATTTAGAAACAAAATGAGTTCGTGTCCTTGTAGATGGGCTTTAAAATAGTTGTAATATTGCATTATAACACAAACCAATAAATACAAGTTTTCGTTGTGTAAATTATGGAAAACATACCGTTTATATGCAAAATTATTCTACAGATGCCCCGGACATAAAACAACTATATATGGACAAAGATCAGTTTTATCCCTGCTTGAGATGGAAAGTTAGCGGCTGGCCAGAACCGCAGACAAAATGGCTGAGAAATGGTAAACCTTTAGCCGTGTCCAGAATGCAGAATGATCATAAAGAAGTTCCGAGATATGGCGTGATTAAAGGTTGTCTTACTTTTGAGATGGATAGTCCTAGCTTTCGTGGGGATTATACGCTTGAGGCACATAATGAATACGGAACAGCAAGTAAGTCCAATGTGAATGATTATAAACTGTTACATACAACTACTTTTGATTTTAATATTTTAGGGATAAGTGCAGAAGTACAGCAGTAAGACCTTTGTTCAGTTATCTAAAACTGTTTTTAAAAGAAGTGAAGGGTGCATCAGCGGTTTTAATCCATTTAGTCTCTCCATGGCAGGAATCAATGTCGGTCTGTGAGTGGCCAAGAGAAGCACCCAGTACATGCTAACGTGTACCTAAAAGACAGCTTGGCACTGCATGACATATTGTTTGCAGTAGCCCGTTTGGTCCAGATCAATAGAACGCTAAACCCCATTTCATTTCATCTATATGACGGTAATTACCTATACATCTAAATGGAGAACTGTCTTAAACTGAAGGGTTTCTGAATTTTCGATATATCGTTCAATTGATTATAGTGAAAATGTGCAAATATACTGTTTAGATTTCAGTGCAATAAAATGCTTTGTATTTGGGACGTTGAAAGAAGACGGTTTCATCACATAAACTAGACATGCTTATTACAACCAGACGAATATGTGAAGCTAGTTAAATTAATGTATTATATACCCATTGCTTTTTTAAAAGATAAAACAAGCGCGTATCCTGCTGCCAGCCCACAGTTCAATCCCAATAATCACCTTCTTCAAAATGACGAAAGAAATCCACAAGAAAAGAAAATTGTAGACCAAAAAACAAAAAATGAAGTGTTTGGAGATACCAACATTGTAAGACTTTTTGCATTATTCTGTCACCCGAAACTACGCCAAATTAGTTAATCTATTTTTTATTGGCATGCATACCTTAATTTTATTAATACCTTACAGTAATGAGGGCTTCAATTGAATTAATATGTTTACAACCCGATCTAACATGTTTGCCAAGAGTGGTAATAATTGAGATTTTACATGTCTGCCACATTAGGATTTTAACTTTCCGCCAAAAGTGGCAGCAATTTGGCTTTTACATGCCCGCCAAGCGTGATAATAATTGTGATGTATACCCTGAATAGGGATATATAAATAAACATTATCTATAGATATTGTACTATTACCATTTTGGTTATTTTTATATCAAACGTTTTCTGTGATATGAATTAATTTACAATTTCAGATCTATTCAGCCTTGGCTGGAGTAATTATTACAATAATTATAATAGTTATATGCATTGTACTGGTCGTCAGACGATATCATAGTAATATTTCACGAAATGCCGATACAGAAAGTAGTTCCAGAAATCATAGCTTTAAACGAAATGGCATCGTGCCACGTGAGGCAATGCCGTTAAATTCTATGATGGTGGATAATCCCAATTACACGAAAAAATCCGCATCACGAAGTAGATCGGGTTCAGCAGGTAAAATAACATTTATAACGAAATCTTGATAAATCTTGATATTTAACGATTTAGATAAAGATCCATGAGTTCTTGCTAAACTTCTTCCAAAATTTATAATGAAAAATGAATATAACATTGAAAATTTCAGCCAATTTTCTTTATTCTGAGTGAAGTAATGAATGTTTGAAGTTTTGACAAGATATATCCTAAATCAATCTGATCAAAATACAGATCCTATTTCGTTTCTTTTTTATGGTTCAAAATTTCGTTTTACATGTCTTTACTACATTTGTAGGCCATCGAAATTATAAAACCGAAACGAAATATAGATCTGAATTTTAATTAGATGATCTTAAATAGTATCGATTGTCACCGAACACGATAATAAACGATGCTCGACTGCCCAGTTTAAAATTGGCGCCGATGATGTAATCCATTTAATATCTCAATAATTCAAAGACATCGAGAGTTTATTATTGGATAGATGGGTGGATATTTGTCTTAAGAGTAATGTCACATTTGAAGCTAGACAATAGACCTGGAATAGGCAGATTTGCCCCTTTGCATACATCTTTATTAAGTCTGGGTCAGGTTAGTCGTAGAAATCTAACATGTTTAAACCCCAGAAGAACACATTCACTGTTCCTGTTTATGTGTCTCGTCGCCATGGTTACTGTACACACACTAAAAGTGCAAGTAATAATCACATGAAAGATGGTATTCAAAAAAGGTGGCAGAAACTGCGCCCACCAAGTACTTTTAACGTAATAATAACGTGTTGTTTTCGCAAATTTGTAGATCATTTCACACATACGTCATGGCAAATTGCGCGTGCATACCCATAAGCAAAACTGTTGCGCTCAATTTACCATGTACGAATAAAACGAAGGTCTAACTGGCGTCAGAAAATCTTAAAAATGGAACTCGGGTCACATTAAAAATAGAACTAGGTTAGCTGACTCTTAGAAACTTGTATTGATGTATGGTTAACATACTATATCTGATAGAAACATCAAGATCTATATAACTCTGATGACTGGTCAATCAACTTGTCATCTAATCTTTAACATTTATACCTGAGTGAGAAAATGGAAAACCGCAAATTTAGGTTGCTAATACCGAACACTTAATATCTGAATTGCTTTCCTTGGTAATAGAATGCATTTTCACTGGATAGCAAATCCACCAACTCTGAAATCTGAAATTCACGGCGAATGTGTCATCAAAAAGGGCACTTCCATGCCTCAGGCAATCGAAGTTTTCAAAAGCTTTGAATCCAATAACCCTATAATGACGAATATAAAGCAATGTATACCACAAAATCTGTAGTAAAACTGGTTTATTGTTCGCTTAATTTCGGTACCTGAATGAAAAGCTCACAAGTTCACAAGAGCTGGCTTTATTCGGAAGTCTGCTCCATCTTTTGGAGAGTGATTTATGAATGGATGTCGGTATCAATGCGCGTCTACTTGTAAATGATAATAGAAACAAAGAGTTAACAGCTTTTTCTATTCACATTTCTTTTACAGCTATTCGAAATATTGGGTTCGAGACCATAACGTTTTTACGAACTCTGGGAGAAGGGGCGTTTGGTCGAGTATATCTCGGGACCTGTTGTAGTCTAATCAAAGAAGATGAAGTCAGTATGGTGGCCATCAAAATGCTGAAGAATGCTTCTATTGACTCTATAAAGAAAGATTTCGAGAGAGAAGCTGAACTTTTAACAAATTTACAACATGAACACATTGTAAAATTTTATGGTGTTTGTATTGACAATGATGAAATGATGATGATATTTGAATACATGGAAAATGGAGATTTGAATAATTATATTCGGTAAGACGTCTTAATTACTTGTTTTTCAATGTGTCTCCCGTCCGCTAAGAGAGATGCCAACGCAGGCGACAAGGAAGCAAATGTAAAACGATAAAAGCATGTAAATTTCACTAGGAGAGAGGTAATATTGTAAGCTTAGCCTTCTGAATCCTTTATTGGGAATATAATATTATTCATATCAATTGTAAATGTTATTACAGTCAACGCGTTTTGCTTTCGGAAGACTATTGATTACATAGTTGTCACGGAACATTCTTTGAAATAATCCAAAATGCTGACAAAATAAGCGCGCGAAGTCATTCGTTCAAATATTTATATTAAAGGACAAATCATTGTCCAAATATTCTTGATTCCAAATATATTTTTATTTTAATAAGAACACGTATATTTTAATAAGATCCGTAAATTCGATCAGACGATTGTAGAACTAACTAAAAAGGTGTTGAAATATCATCAAGTTTTGTTGCTACCGTGGAATAGAAATCGCAATTCGGCGAAGGAAACCAGACAACACCATTCAGGCCTAAGCCTAAGCAAAATTCTTCAGTAAGGCCGTCTTCATTAACCTGGCCGGCAAAGAATAATAGGACTTTCAACCCTATTTCATTTCTGTTCAGTGTGGCTTATTGACTTGAATTTTGTTTACTATCATAAATTCTTCAGATTTATATTCGTATGAATGTCTGCACGTCATACATCACAAGCAGCAATTTTGCTTTTACTCAAAAACTTTGGATCTTTATTGATCAAACACTGGACGTCTATTCATCATAATTCGTATATAGTTTGCGCAGATAATATGATCAGAAATGCATAAAAATCGAAAGAAATGTCACGTTTTCTGTGTATACACGATTTGTAAGAACTTTTTATAATATAATTAGCCTGCTCTTTCACTTATGTCAAAAGTTATGATAAAAAGAACATATTTTTTGCGTTAGGCCACTAGTTAAAGACACGTATTTGACTTGTATTGTATAAGTGGTATAACATTAAAAGCTCGTATCTTTGATAAAAAAAATATGGCTAATAATTACGTCGAATATTATAAATGTGGCTTTTGAAGTTGTAAAAACCAAAGAATTGCTTTTTGAAATAGACTACACACTAAGATCCGTTACTAGTACCAGTATTCACGTTGAATGTCAAATAACTCTTAGATCATCCTAATCTAACCCACACATATAATGTACCATTCAAGTAAATATTAAAGGGGCTGGAACCTAATTATTAGGTTATTTTGAGACAAGTATGTCGTTATATTTTGCCTGTAATCACGTTATTCCAACTGTTACGCAACACCGTTGGAGTTTTTAATTTTTCGCCTGCTGATCTTGGAATTCAAACTGCTTGTTTTTTTTATGTCTTGCCAATGTCTACCTACATCGTTAGAGCTTTTGTTTTTTACGTCTTAACGATTAGCATCACGTGTTAGCCCGACAGACACTACTTAGGGTTAAGGGAACGGGGACTATATTCAATAAAGGAAGTAGGTGTGATGTATCTGACGCGTCTGACAAAAATATCAACAATCGGTAGATAGAACGGATGTTACAATACATTTTGGCAACTTCAAATCCTAAATATAATGGCTTCCCATAGTTTACATGTTTTATAATCTAAAATTGTTACTTTTTTTTCTAACACCTAGGTGCCATGGTCCAGATGCTTCTTTTATTACTGCTGAAACAGTCGGCACCGAGCCATTGACGGCGGCTCAACTACTACATATAGCTAATCAAATAGCCATTGGTATGGAATATTTATCCTCACAACATTTTGTCCACAGAGATCTCGCTACACGTAACTGTTTAGTTGGAGAAAAATTATTAGTTAAAATAGGTGATTTTGGTATGTCACGTGATGTATATAGTACAGATTATTATCGGGTATGTATTTAGTAGAATGAAAAATGCTTAAATTTATATTTCCATTTCTTAATATGTTATGGAAATAACTATTTGCTAATTGCAATAAACTGCATTCTCTTAAACATGAAACGTTTATGTCGAACACGATTAAAGTTTTCATTGAACGTCAAAGTTTTTATTGGTTAAATACTGTACCCAAGGAATCTCCACTCGGTTATCTAACGAGGATTCCCCTGACCAATATGTACTAGGATACGAATATGGTGTATTTGTTAAGCAAATTATGCAAACTAGGATGTAAACATTTTGGAAACATTGCATTAATGATCACGCAAATCATCTTATATGCATGAAATGTGTTTTTTAGTACATGTACTAAGCTCGACATGTCTAATAGTACTTTTTATAAGAATAAAGAAGCGTGTAATCTTTAATATATTTAGTTTAGAAAATGAATGCTTATATCCCACAGGTTGGTGGGACGGCCATGTTGCCTATAAGATGGATGCCACCTGAAAGTATGTTATATCGGACGTTTACTGTAGAATCTGACGTCTGGAGTTTTGGTGTTGTATTATGGGAAATATTTACTTACGGTAAACAACCGTGGTATGAACTATCAAATATGGAGGTGAGTAATGCATCTCGTTCCGTTCGTTTTCGGGTCGAATCATCCTTATTTTTTGGCTCTCTGCTCAGCTTTTGTTCCAAGATATCAGACTCAAATATTTGTCAATGTAAACGAATATATTTACAAACAAATTAATAACATGTCTTGGTAAAAGTGAAAATGCCCCATTGATGAAAGAAATTAATAACACAGTGTAGCCCAAATATCAATGAATGAGTTTATATGTCGAATCCTAAAGCGAAGGGTTTAACGTCTTGGCTAATGACGGCTGGCATACGCCATACAGTGTGCTATGAGGGAAATTTTGCCCGGGCAGCGGCACTACGACCTATTCTTATATTGAATTCCAACTGTCAAGTGATTTTTTTATTGGTACACGGAACCTCGGTTCTTGTCAGGCCCTCCGTCCTGCATTACTGACAAGAGGAGATCAAGTTGGAAAATCAGGATGATGCAGGGATCAAACACTCCACCGCCCCCCCCCCCCCGAATGTTTATACGACGAATGTTTATACAAATTTCTTTTTTACTATCATAAAGAAACATCTCGAATTTCATTTGCTATCATTTTGTTATTCCTTTTCATGTTTTTAAATTGTAAGACAAAGTAGACCTTAAAAACGTAAAAAAGGGGATAAATAATACATTAGACCAAGTTTTACATGGCAAATTTATAGTTATCATTCAGTCTATAATTAGTTTAACATCAACTTCTATTTTGAGTAAAGAATAATCCCATTTCAAGATAATGATCGCCATACGTCAAATTATTCCCAGAACAAATCATTCAAAACAAATTTGTTCTGTGTTTCAGCATATTTTGCATGACATCTAGTATCCAAAACTGTTATTTACGCTAACATCGATACAAGCATGCTGCCACATAATAGTTATCGAATTCTTATTTTTTGTTATTGTTTTAGCCCTTGTTATTGTAGTTTAATTAATTAAACATGTTTACATGGTATTATAGATTTGTTACTTATTTTACTACTGTTAACATTTTTTAATTAACTATATTTACAGGGTAAGCTGTAATAAATTTCTTTCTTGTTTTCTCACTTGTTATATACTGAAGACGTTAATCTGGGTATTACATGTCTTTTGGTTCAAATGTTATAAAAAAAAACTATATAGAGAATTATGCACACGACAAGACTAAGCTGTTCTCTAAAATGTGGGATGACCGAAATTTAAATTGATCTGAACACCCCCGAAGATTCAGAAATGTAATGTGAAACTGGATAATCTAGACTTACTCTCGGTTGTCAAGTATCGTTGCTACGATCTTCAAACAGTCACAACTTCGATCAGAATAAAGTAATTTGAATCAATATATTCACGTTTCATTATCAATTTTTAAAAAAGTGTAGCTAGAACAGCCAGTTGTTTGTTCAACTCTTATAATACAATGTATCTTTAATTTATCTTATTTACCAGGTGAGCTTTAATTAATCTGTTTCATATTTTACTACAATGTAAAAAATAATTTTGTAAAAAAACGGAAAAATTCCGGCAGCAGATTTACCAGATTTTTTCTGTAATTTTACAGATGACTTAACAGAAATAATCTGTTAAAAAACAATAAAAATTACAGAAAAAACCTGGTAAATCTGCTGCCAAAAGATTTTCTGTTCTTTAACAGATAATTTTTGTTAAGTCACAGAAGCATGTACGTGTAAAATTACAGGAAAAAATCTAGTAAATCTGCTGCCAGAAGATTTTCTGTTCTTTAACAGAATTATTTTAGTTAAATATAAAACAAAATCATCCGTAAAAAAATAATTTATTTTCTGTAAATGTAATTTGTCAATATGAATTACAACGATATTAAACATGAACAGAAATTAAGAGCAAGAAATCGTGAATGGCTTCATATTTTGAATTTTCTAGAGGCCAGGTTTACTACTTTCTGTCGTTCCTCTGTCCTCTTGCAAATTCTGTTACCTTCCAAACAAACCTGAAACAAAATGAGGAAGCACTGAATACATGACATGAAATAAAAAGGCGTTAATTTTCCTGCATGTCATGGATAATCCAGCATCATATTCGCTGAACCATCGCGTTTCTTTCACTGTAATATTGTTTACTTGGTCGATTTTAAATTCACAATACAACACACATTTGCATGTATGACCACTATGTGCATTGATCTTGGATACTAAAAATAAAAAATCAGCAAACTAAACAGACAGTACAGAGGTTGCGTTTTTAAATCCAATAACATACGCTGTATCTACTTATGCTGTAGATTTTCTTCACACATAAATATTATTAGAAAAACTTACATTCACATTTTAGTGTTGATTTCACTCTGCTCTTTATTCTGCATCTTCAGTGCACATTCAAACATTCGCCACCATAAGTTATGTCTGCGACGCGCATGCGTGAACCGAATCCAACAGTATAACTATGTGATTTAACAGAACATTGCCGTTAATATACAAGTTATTCTGGAATATTACAGGTCTTTTGATTAAATATATAATTTATATTGTTAATACACAGTTTATATCAGTTAATATACTGAAAAGTATGTACGAATATCAACGTTTCTGTCCAAAGACAGAAATGCATGTAAAATAACAGATTTTATGGTAAAAAAAACGACTTAGTTATCTCAAATCACAGATATTTCTGTGATAATACGGATAATTTCCTTCAAATAACAAAAAAGAGGGATTTTAAAAACAGATATTTTTTTACAGGGTACTTGTTATTTAATTAAACTTTCACCTGTTTTATGTATTTCAGGTTATTCAGTACATAAAGAACGGTCACTTACTGGAGCGTCCACGTGGCTGTCCAGAAGAAGTATATAAGGTTATGTTATGTTGTTGGAAACGACAACCCCATGAACGAATGACAATGAGAGAAATACACAGACATTTAGACAGTCTATGTCTATCCCAGCCAAATTATATTGACGTCATAGCTTGAGACGCATGGTTATTGATGTAATCACGGAAAAGATGATCCAATATGAATTGTGGCGTTTTTCAAAAGTCGGCTTTAATGACGAGTGTTTCACAACGTGTGAGTTTTTTTGCGAAAACCTGAACACAAAGAAATGACTGGCAAATATCTAGAGAGGTCGTGTTTCTTTTAGATACATGTACACAAGACTGGCCTTATAACTTGCCATGCATCTCATTTCGTTTATGTCGACTCCCCTTGTCAATAATTGTTTATAATTTTTTTTTGTTGAAAAAGAAATGTTAAAGTGCCATAAGACTTTTTGAACGTATGTGTGTTTGCTATGATTAGATGATATTGTTTTCCAGGGGAAATTATGATTATACGATCTTTTAGCTCGGAAACTACATTTTTTGCTGAAAAGAAGAGGACGTGGTTTTGCAAAAGAACGTAACATAAGCAATATGAAAGCGTTTGAAGACTCGAGAATCGAATATGTGTTGACAGATGTGTAACAGGGAATGGTCGAGGGTCGTGCGGGGCCGTTTGCGTTTTCTGGAGATTTTAAAGCAACTCTGTCATCTGCAGTTTTAGACGAAATATAAATTTTTTTCTGTAATTTGACATATTATATGAAGAGATTAAGATATCGTAAATGTTTGTTTGCAATAATATCTGAATTGTGGTTGAAACTGCTGGACAATTGGAACTATAAAGTGTTTTCATTTTCAATCCATCTATTTATGTTTCACTGAAAGGTGACATTTCTGCAAGGGTAAAGATTAAATTTATCCCCACTTGCTAAATTATCAAAATAAGAACACAAAATTAGACGAGCGTTTGCTACATGTTTGGAATATTGGTCTGCTATGTCTCATTTAATTGGCTTACAAACCATAATTAGTTCACCTCAATACAGCATCTGGTTTAAAGACGTTTGGATGAAATAATCGAGTTTGCATTTACTGTGGTGTGCCATACGCTTACCTTTTAGGTGACAGTGAAGTTTTTACACTAATCTAAAGGTGCGCTTGTGATTGAAAGCTTTCGTGAATTAACTCACTTAGATTGCGATTGTCTACAGGAGCGGGGATGAATAATTTATATGAAAATGTCGTCCTAAAGGTTAACAAAGACAAGATTATAATTAAATCGTCCCCTGCTTTGAAAAACAGCACCGTGTAACGTTATTTATTTATTGGGTAGTGACGAGTCGAGGTTAATCAGTGTAAGAATACATCCACGTGTTGCGCGGTTACGAACTGCTGTTGCGAATATTAGGGCACAATTATGAAACTTTGGTCTCCTTATCTTGACAGCCTATATAGTACGTCTGCTTATTCAATTTTGTTCAAATGCAGTTGTTCTACAGTTTGTAGAAATGTTGGCTTTTAGATACGTACATGTAAGCTGAAGTAGGCATTTTACAAGGACAGATATTTAAAACCCAACCCAACCCACCAGGTGGGTAATTAAACCCATGTGGCTTCTTGTATTTGTTAATTTCAACTATTTTGTAAACATATCATATTTTGCATTACATCATAATCGCCTTTGTTCTGTTTAAAGCTGAAAACTAAACAATGGTTACGGTCAAGTTTAGAACTTCATTTGCTTTGTAAATTTAACTTTTTGTAAATAAAAGTAACGTGATAAGCATACGTTTTTTACGCCCCGATTCATCTTTGTGTTTAATGTCGTCGGTCCTATCGATCTACCCGAGTTACTGCTCCCGTTGAAACATTGTAAATAATATACTACAGGCGAGAATGTTTGATATTACATTTTCAAACTTGCTGGAATGATTTAGCCAATAACTCTGGGTATGATTATATCGAAATTCAGACTTGTAAGTCAGTTTTATTCATAGTTATTGGTTGGCAACGTTATTTTACTAAAGTGGCAATTTACCAGGGTCAGTGGTTATCGCTGTTAAGTAAAATCCGATACTGGACTTCCAATTATGAAAAGAAGGACTACAGACAAAAATGTACTAAAATGCTTTTCAGGAAATTACCATCGTTATTTCCAAAAGAGGTATTATATATAGCTTTCTTTATTTACGATATTTTTTTTTATTAAAACATTGCGGCGTATTTCGGTTTTAACGGTCTTTATGTTAGTTTTACGGACTTCTAATGTACAATTGTCACCATCAATGTTAATTCACCAAATCTTATGGACGGGAGATTGGAAACCGAAATTAATTTATGAAATACGGCAACTTTACACAAGTTTGTTAGCTATAATTTTCGTTTCCGTTCTCGTACTCTATGTCATTTCAGTAGTGGTCATTGAACCCTTTCCCAAGTTGCATAAATTGAACCATTACTACATTCTAGTAATGTTGTCGTATCCGTCTCCATTATCCCAACAGGATGAGGAGGAAATCCTATAAATAGCCCCAAGGTACCTCTACCAAAATTACAGCATTTATGATAATTGATGTACCTCGGGGAATACCAGTTTACCATCTCTCAATAAATTATACCAATCATTTTATCCATTTCCGCTCATGTTACTTTCACATATTTCTGAAAGCTTTCCAAAAATTCAAGATCATTGTTATCGTAAACGTGTTGTACATGTTTATAGCGATTATTCCACATGCATATCAAACTGTGGCAGAGAACGTACTAAAGAATGTCGTATTGAATATATAGCGGAATAGAATAGAGTTAACATTTGAAAGGAAAGGGTAATCGATATGGTACCTCAAATATCAATAAGGCTCCCAGTAATTAATTTGGCTGCGAGTGCCATTAGATCGGGCCAATTGAAATCAAATTAAGCATCCTTGTGGCACATTGTCGGAATTACAAGTTATGACCAAGGCGTACTAAATCAATCGAACAGTTTTTTTGTTTTTTTTTTAGTGCTTATTAAGTTAATATATCTAAGGTAGGGATACACACTACGCCTATGTATTTAAGTCGCTGTTCGTCATTAGCATGTTTCGGTCCACAACTAATTTTTCAAGGCTAAAACCTCGCTTAAATTTACTCAGTTTGATTCTTTAATCAAGAACACAAATCAAAATGTCAACGGTAGATTTTCTCCCCGCTTGGATTCAATCAGATTAAAAAGAGACGAATCAAAAGCTTTATTCAATAATCACAGGTGGCGCTGGCTGCTGATGACTATTTACATACATAGTCTGTCGCAGTTAATGTCGAATATTGTAAATTTACAGTTAATCATATCTTAGTAAATACCAAATAGATTTTGGAATGATATTCCTTGGGGAAAATCAACTTAAACATTACTGTAGTTTGTAAGGGATTAATACCCCCCCCCCCCATGACGACCAGAAACTTTGATATTAGTAAACATGTACTTGCCAGTCGTATGTCAGCCGTCAAAGTAGATTTACTATCGATAACAATAAATAGATACATACATAAATGATTTACTTTCGTTTGCATTAGACGAATATGATGTTTTAGAGATTGTGTTGTGTCATGTCATGTGACCATATGGGCCTAAAGAGCAGCTATTGTTTATTATATTTGTTGATTTGTACAGAAATTTATTGTAAATAAAATTGTTCAAGTTTATATTTTATATTATGTCTATCAAAGTGCCACGGATTCTTTAAATACAGTTATTTTCTAATATCAGAATATTGTGTATCCATCCCCGTGTACTAATTCGTACATTCCCCTTTTTTATTAATTCACTACTAAGCGACGGTTATGGTTATTTGGGAAGCCCTAAAAGTAAATTAAAGTCGTCGCTACGAAGAACACATGTGCTCCAAACGAAGTAAGCGATCTTAATTTATCAAAAAAAACGCATTCATATTAATTTATGAATACATGTAGTTGGTTTCGAACGGATACCCTTTCATGGCCTCATGTAACAACGTTTCGACGAAATTATCAATGAGCTAAAAATCGACTGCGTATCTATTATCACTCTCAACTTAGTGTTTTCCTTTTTACGTCACTTTCTGATTCTTCAAATCTTTGTTACGGGTCAACCGTAGGTAAAAATATATTTGAATTGTGTTTATCTAGGTCTATCACATATATAATATTGTCCTTAAAGAGAGATAGAGAGAGAGAAATGGGGTTTAACGTCCACTCGACACAAATTAGGTCATTTTGGGACTAACATATGGTTTCATTTTATTTCAATTATATCCTTAAAGAGAGGGTTAGAGAGAGGTAGAGGGAGAATGGGGTTTAAACTTCACTCAATACAATGTCGTTTTGAGACTAACATATGTTTCAAGTTCATTTCAAAAATGCGCTTTCGGGTAGGGTTTTAAGTTGCGAAGGTAGGGCGGGGACAGAGGACCTTGTAGTTGTTTATTAATTTTGTATCACCCCAGTTCCACAATGAACTTGTGCAGTCCTTGACATTTCGATGTCGTGATTGATGTATATCTTTGTCATAGGTTTACTTGATTGATTTGAGTAGTCCTAGTTACACACATACCCATGGATTATCTTAACTGATAAATATAAAAATACATTGAATAGCGTGTTCTGTTAAAGTGTTGTTAAACGAGAGGTCTGACATTTAAATACCAAGGGAGATAACCGATGACATGCAATTCGTTTAGATTTTTCTTTCGACAAACACTAATTTACAAAACGCATAAACCTTGGCATTTGAGATTTTAGAAAGTGCTAGTAATTGGATATTTTGTTTGTTAGCGGTACAGAAAAAGTTACTTATATGCAGTTTAAAAGTACACGCGTGGGCAATTTCTTGTTCTCCTTATGTGATGGCAAAGCAGGAAATGGCAAATTAGTTTGGGTCGAAACACACTTTTAAAGATACATTTATAAACTTTTATAATTAAACAATTTTTTCTTCTAGATAGCATCTTGGGCATGGTAAATCCAAAAGTTCAGAAATCTGTCGGGTGGTACAATTTGTTATTGAAATTTTACAAACGCTTGATAAACACGTAATCTATTTTAGGTGATCACATAGATTATAATGTTTTTAATGGAAATGATTATAAAATGGACCTGAATGGGTGGGTTAAAATGGAAGAACATAAACTTTAACTATTAAACATTTCACTTTAGCGGCCGACATAGGTCTATTCAAGATAATATTATTTAGAATAATCGATAGATGCATCACACATTGCTTGGTGTTTGTTTTTTCTATACAGATCACTCAATTAACTTTGCATTGTCTTGTATTTCTGGAAAGTCCATTAAGAGTTTGTGATAAATGACGTTTAACTTCTCAATAGAGAATTGAAATGAGGTTTAACTTTCTACTGTTCTACTCATGCTGGGCTAATGAAGACGGATATTATTACGCCATACCGTGTGCTATGGTGAAAATCCTTCCCTAAATGTGGTGTTATGCCCACCTTGCAACTGAATGCAACTGGCGTTTCGGCAACTGGGGAAAACTAAATGCAATTGTGGAAGTCGAACGGAGCGCCTCTCACTCGGCAAATCTCAACAGATTCCAGTACACTACATCTAGCCTCGGCTGTATGAAAGCAAGTGATATGTACCTACGCCCATACATTTGCGATGCGGCTATCGGGTTACTTTAACAGAAAAACTTGCCGCTTTTACAAAGGTGTTCCAAAGATGGCGTCTTTTGTAGAGTGTGTAGAGTTTTCGTTGTACGATTCCTACAAAACACAATGCACCATCAGCGCAGCCATTTTTCATCCGGGACCTTTAAAGTGGTACAATATGGCGGAATTCGTCATACAGCCGAGGTTAGATTGTACAGGAATCTGCCGAGTGGAGCGCCTCTTACAACTCAAAGCAACTAGTTGCACTCAGTTGCACATGTTCAACTTTCTGCGACTGCCTACAACTAGCGGTAACTAGTAGCAGTCGACATGAGCGTTCTGGCAACTGGAGTCAACTCGTTTCCATGGAAATAACATCGCACGATAAGAGACATGTGTCATGTGACTTTATAAATAAGCAAATGGAAGCGGACGAAGAGAGCCACTTTTGAAATATTGATGATGTCGACAATAATGCACTAATAGAATTGTAGCAGGACCGACCACTGTGTCGAATGGGTAAGACGCTGGTTCGCTAGCCTGGAGGTCGGGTGTTCGATCCCTGCATTGGCCGAGAAAGTTCATCTGGATTTTCCGGCGTGGTTTCCCCTTGTCGGGGCCTGACAAGAACAGCTGTCCAGTCGTTCGGATGGGACGAAAAACCTAGGTCCCGTGTACACATTGGCATGCGCGTAAAGGATCTCTTGGCAGTTGAAATTCGATATAAGAGTAGCACACTGTATGACGTATGCCCGTCTTCCTTAGCCCAGTTTAGGAGCAGAACAGTAGGACGTTAAACCCCATTTCATTTCATTTCTTCTAAATCATTCGCCACTTGATGAATAAATTAACAGCTACGAGTTAAGTGTGATCACTATCAGTTCCGAGTCGTCATAAGCACTCCGAATTCAGTTGCTGATATAATCGACATAAGCACTCTTGCAACGTATTGCGACTAGTTGCTTTGGGTTGCAAAGTCGACATACGCCCCACGTAACAGCGGCACTACGTCCTACTCTTATTTCGAATTTCAACTGTGGGGGTCTAATCCGAACGACTATACGTGGTTCATTGCCAGGCCCCCCATCTCACCCTGTACCTCTCAATAGAGGGTTGCTAATCGAAATCCATTAATACTGTGGACCAATGAAATTCCAGGTTTATGAATTTCTTTGTATATCATGTGATAATTATTAAGCAGTGAAGAGGTCATTTTACAGCAGTTGATCTATCATCGAGGAAAAACACAAACCAGTATAATTTTATATTATAAATTATTTTAATTGTAAAATGTTCTCATAATTCGGCATATGTCGGTCGTTAAATTATTTAAAAAAAAACAAACAACCATGAAAAATAACCATGATTTAACAAAGAAAGGATAGAAAATGAGCATCAATGAGCAATGAATAGGCCTACAACAATCACATAATATTAAAACACACCGAGATCATAGAAGGGGAAATAGAAAACCCCAGCAGGGGAAACAACTTATAATTACTAACTAGAATATTCTCTGAACCAAGTCTAAACGCCCTTTACTTAAATGCACAACTGTCTCGATATAATTTAGATAGATCCTAAACATCAATGACAAAACAGACAAACCACAAGATGAGAAGGGAAACAGACACAATAAGTAAGGGGAATTTAACTTAGGGGGAAACAGAGCACCGAAGATATCGCATTCACTTTAATGTTAATTCTTATCTTTTAATCCGTCTCTAAATTTTCCCCTGAGCATAGCACTCTTTAGGAACAACATTTGGCAATGACTTGCCCCAAAGTGTGTATGAAGATGCCCATATAAATGTGGTATACTACTAAACATACGACCGCCATACATTTATAGCCCTTCTCGTAGTTTACATTAGTGAAAGAGGAAGTAAACTTTCCTATCATATTGGTACTTACTGATCATTCTGTATTTATTCTGTACCTATCCTATTGGTACTTACTATTTATTCTATACTTGAATTTGCTTAGTTTTAAAATTAACAAATATCTCAACAATTGTTAAATAAATATTCAATACTATTATCACATATGCATTGACAACACATAAAAAACCTATCTATTAGCTAACAAAATGGAATGTTATATACAATGAATTGGTTCTTTCAACGCGTATTGAATTAAAATTGTCATCTAAAACTTAAACGGATAACAAATGTACCGAAATCCAACACTGTACGAGTTCATTGGTAAAGGGAGATAACATACTCTGCCAAACCACATTTTGTATAATCTTGATCAACAAGATCCCAGTTAATATACTTCTCTGGAACACATTCTTAGAAACCGACATGAAATATCACGTTTTCACAACAGTAAATAAGAGTTATATCCCTTTTATAAAATTTGACTGTTCGATGGATATCTTGAAATGAATATGATAGATGAATTCGAATCGTAAACAAAACAAGCCATAAGCTCATAGACTAATATAGTCATGTTGCAAATGCGTTTTATAGGCGACGATGCTTTACGTATATCGATATAACAAACGCACGGCTTCGCACATATCCTTATTTATACCAATAAGAATTTTCATGGTGGTCGCCACAGCTTTTCATTTGTTTTCTTCATCTACTTCAGAGAGAAACTGACACTTTAGGCATAGTTTACGCGAATCCCCGAATGAATAAAGGTCATCGTTGTCGTAGTTAAAAGCAATGAGGGTACAAGAACTTCTTTTGCCACTTGGTTTGTCCCGATGGAGCTAGGAAACGGCACAGAATGACGGGGAACATGGTTTCTCAGCTTGTAAATTTGCTTTTCTTCTGATGGATTCTGTAAAATAGAATAGACGACGCTGGTCACTGTATATATCCTGACAATCCAGTTAATGTTAATTTCATATGGAAGCCGGTTGATATCACGATATAATTTCAACTTACGAGAAGTCTTGAGTGCGAGAATTCACAAGCGTTGGAGAAAGCGAGAACTGCAGAATACCAGCGAGAACTCCAGAATACGAGATTACTTTCCTCCATATCTCGCTCCCTCGACAGTTTGCATTTAAAATCCTCGTCTTCTCGCCCCCCGGTCCTCGACTTAATGCCAGTGATTAATGGAATGAAATAGGGTTTAACATCCTACTCTTCTGTGGGGACTGGGCTATGGTGTTCAACCAAGAACAATAACCCTTAATATGACTGGCTTATATACGTAAGAATACATCTATATATATAAATTTACCACGAACAATAACTTGTTAATCACAAAGCAAGTGAAAATCAAATAAGAAAATAAAAATGACAAAAGAACGTTATCTGTATCAAATACAAAAAAAAAAAAACATATCTTCGAAGAACAACTAACTGTTTTCACGTCGTGCGTTCCACGGTTTCGATCGTCGGCGATAAATAGTCCGAGATTATAAACTGCATGATCACAACAAGTTTGCATATTTATATAAGACTATGCAATCATTTTTTCAAAATCACATTAAATTTTCAATAGAAGCCAGTAACTAGATTTAAAACATGTTCATACCAGCAAGTTGTCTCCTGTCGGTAGCCACCAGGGCCTCGAATAGTTTTTTCATCACATTTTCATCTTTTCTTATGCCATGTAACCAAATCATCAGCAGTCTATAGCCATGTTCTTTATAGGAATTTGTACCTGTAATAACGAAAAGAACATAAAGAGAAAACTGGATTAATGAATAATTACCATTAACAACATAGAGATGCTAGAAATCTAATCCTTGAGTGGCATTTAGCACATTAAAAAACACAACACAATTTATATGGAAAAACAATCACTGGTTTATACACATATAACACGATTGTTATGTCCATATAAATTGTGTTGTTTTTTGTAACGATAGAGGTCATAGCTATTAGAAATTAGAGCACAATACAATGTCAGATTATGACCAGTAAAAAGGTGTAGCTGATGGCGATCACACGTATTCGAGATTAGAGCACAGTATATTTGGTCTCAGAATGGTAGTTAAGTGAAGAACCCAAAACATTGAGACAAAACAATGTCAGCTTATGGCCAGTAATAACATACAGATAATTGAGATCATGGGTATTGAGATTAAAGTCTATCACATATCACAGCAATGGTAGTGAAGTTCCAAGAACAATATAGATACAGAGAACATGGAGTATTTGAGATTAAAATATTCCTTTCAGATTTGGTAGTCGTGATAGAGTCTAGTTTCAGATATCCATTTAGCATTCTAGCATAAAGTATTTTAGAACAGGTGTATGGACTGCCCATGACAATTGTTAACTAACACCAGTTATGTTCGCTTCCACTGAATACAGTACTACTAAAAATTCTAGAAACATGTTTATATTACTACTGGAGAAAATCTAATTTCATGGCACTGGAACAACGAAGGCGAAGGTTAATAATATATTATACAATGGACTTATCAAAGGTTTCATCTTACCCGTATACTGGTGTTCTATTGCCCTTAAATGTTCAGGAGTAAATTTCCAATGAACGGCAAGTTTTTTCCAGTCGGTGGGCTTGAGATGTTTAGTAGCTAGCTTCCACATGACATCTTTCATCTGGAGAGCGGACGGATGAGCTGGTCGTCTTAGATAGAGGTGAGGATCAACATAACCCAGATCACTATCATGATAATCCTTGAATATATTTTACAGAATAGAATTAATTCATACATCAATATGCATTAATGCAGGGACCGCCGTTATGGAATGGGTGTCAGAAAAACGGAGTCTGACCTTGTGAGAACCCCCACTAACCCTAGGCGACAACTTTGTTGGAAAACTGACTATAAATGGGGCTTTCTTGTGAATATCCTGCTTTTTCTAACTTATGCACAAAATGCAGCGTGTGATAGTCTTTCCATTTCATCAAAATTCATGGCCCATGAAGTACGTTAGTCAGTTATGTAAAACATCATTACATGTAGTCATTATGGAATACATAGTAACAGATGAACCTGGTATAAAATCATCAGTACATACCCGAGCTATTGCATAATATCTTTCAGCTTTAATAATCATATCAACTATTGCTACAAAACTTCCACGACTTGCCAACTGTAATGGAGTTTTACCGGTCTACAAAACAATTCAAAATATAAAACAGATAGTTCCCATCATACAAATTCAAAAGAACAAACACCGAAAACATTTCGAGAAAAAAACTAACAAAACATTTATTAATTTTATCAGACCCTCGTGCTTAATTTTTTCAAGAACAATTTAAAATCAAGTATAATTCACAATTTATCCAGGTTTAGTTTTAAATACTTTTAGTTTTCGGTAATAAAAAAGAAACAGCAAAGTTTATACACAAAGAAATTGTCGAAAGCTTGTGCCAGAACGACCATTACCTTTTCCCTCGCCTCTAGACTAGCACCTCCTGCTAATAAAACCTCGACAACATCTAAATAACCATTTTCTACAGCTAAATGTAAGGCAGTTTGTAATCTCTATAACAAATATAATTTGTCTTATTTAAAAACAATTGTCACAGTAACCAGAATATGATAAGGGCCGATAAAAATGAACAAAAAAAAAATCGCCTTTTATGATTGTAAACTAACATTGCCCTTAGGAAACAAAGAGATTAGGAAACCAGAATTCATATTCTTACTTCACTATTAACCTAATTTAGATAATAGCAACATTTCGTTATAAAATGTTCCAATGGAATTTAGTAATTGAACTGGACTATACAGGCCACAATTCTATGGAATACAATTACTGCTTATCACTGAGCAACGTTTCGACATAGGCTTCTCTAGTCATTAGCAAGCATTTCGTTATGTTGGATTTTTCTGTTGTTTACTATTCTTCAATTTTATTTCATGTAGCTCTCGACAAGGTAAAGATTGCGATCGGTTAAAATCAATCTAAAATCAAAGCCCGAGGTACATAAAATTCCACAAATACTTTAATTATACAGACATTTTATTTTCTTTCTAACCGAAGTCAAATTAGCCCTAGATCGCACTTTTCTTAAACATGTTAGCGGTGAGACAATGTCAAATAAACGAAGCGAAAATATCATCTTGATTTAATGTGATTGACTTTACACAAAGAAGGAATTTAATGACGTTGATTATTTAACTTATTGCTATTAATTTACCATTTCACGAGATATTCCTTAACAACGCCACTGTTATTTAAGACAAAAGCCAGTGAGATGCAATGACTAGTAGATGTTCATTCGGCGGTTACTTGAAATTTTGAAAGATACTTTTGGCAAATAAAACAAAGATCAATCTGACAAAATCAGATCTACGTATGAATATAAAGTCTTCAGAAGTACACGAACAAAATAATCGAGATAAAATTTAGATCCATATTTTAATCAAATACAAAATAATCGAGATAAAATTTAGATCCATATTTTAATCAAATAGACGGGAAGACATCTACCTTTTTTCATTAGCCAAATATCTAGATCTTAATATGTACATGGCGATATCGCTACTAGATAAATCAGTTTGGGAAACATGGGTGAAAAATCCCCTAAAGAACTCTTGACAGTTAAAAGTCGATGAAACCGCATTAGCTCTGATTGAGCGTAAAACCGGTAATTGCTTCCCAAGTTTCTCGATAGTCTTGTCTGACATGACATATTGAAGTGATCAAGATCGCGTAAACACAATTCGATATCGAATATTCACTTACAATGTAACTGAGGTTGTTAAATATTTAATCTATAATTGAAATGCTTGTATTATATTTAATTGGCTGTTTGATGGCAACGGTTTATATAACTTGACAACCGGATTATATAAGTATGATATTTTATATTGCACCTTTTGTTCTCAAAATAATCTATTGAACGCGTGAAATATTAATGAATGATACACGCTTAAAGTATCGGTGTGTGTGACTTCATTGCAGAATATACAAATGTATTTCAAAAAATGAAATGAATACGGCCAACTGTTCTGTCCCGACTGGGCAAACGAAGTCGGGTATATTCCATACAGTGTGTTATGCGGACGGCGGCGCTACGATTTACTCTTATATCGAATTCCAACTCTCAAGCGATCTTTTACGTTCACACAAATGTGTACACGGGGCTTCAGTTTATTGTCCATTCGAACAATAAATCTAAAAATCTAAAAATCACAACTTCTAGTAAAACAGTCAGATATATAATATTAAGTGACTTCATATGAGTTGTTTTTATACATTTCGTAAAAATTTTGTTCACCAAATATCTGTTTTAGAAACATGTAATATTAAAGATTATAATTTAGAATTTTTTGCATAATTTATAGCAACAGAATAGTGGGTGCAAGAAAATTGGAACAATTAGCAAATTAAAGCTAATTTCATAGTAACTCTATCAATAGTATGTTTTCTTTTATTTAACGTACATATACACGTTTTAAAGTGGATAGGCTTGACACTGTACGGGTAACGCATGCATATCCTACAAAACAGTCTTGTATTTATTACACAACTTATGTCAAGTCCGTTTTTATTCTGCAACTGTAGATAAAAATTATACTCGAATCAATAATTGCATATTGATTTTTCATTATATGAATTTCAATACAAAGACTATAAAAATTATGTAACTTAATAAACCTCAATTCCCAGTGGATTATAACTTACATGGTTTGGAAGATCTAGTTCACATTTGGCATCGACCAGTGTTAAAGCTACAGTTTTATGATTCCCCAGGGCCGCCATATGAAGTGCCGTATTACCTTGCTGCAATATTTAATATAGATCATAAAGTTATGACAATAGAAACATACAGATCAGCTAATTGATAAAGTAAACGCACGAAGGCATAATATAAAGTGTCAATAAAGAACTTATTTCGCTGGTTCATTAATAAAAGTACGAGCATATAGGCCTAGTATATGAACTGGGAATTGGTCAGGAAGCCTTTGCGGTGATCTTGGAACTGTATCAAAAATCAAGGTCGTTTCATTTAAAAAAGCGCCGCCAAGAAAATACTAGTTCCGGTTAAGAAACACAACATTAATACAAACTTACAAAATTTTGAGCATCCACATTACAGCCTACTTTGATTAAACTTTGACAAATGTCCCCAAAGCCATGCGTTGCTGCTAAATGTAATGGTGTTATTTCACGCTGAAATTGAATGAAAAATTATTGAACTCAAATATTTTACACATTTAATATCTATAAATGACAGGGATAGAAACACGTAAATAACCTTTTAGAATTTACAACAGTGTTTTACAAGTCAACATCAATTAATAAATCTCCGAATTGGTATCAAATATTAATTCCATTCATAATAAGCATGAAAATCAACTAGGGCGATGAAATTGGATACAAACTGTACATGCACTTTTCGACTACTGTGATAATGTGAGCTGTGAGGGTTCAATAGAATATGCCAGATCAAAATATTATCAGCACTCTTGAAAGCTGACCATTCTGTTGCATAAATATATACAAATATTATATTTTGTTAGATATGTCAAACGTGTTTTACAAGTCAACATCAATTAATAAATCTCCGAATTGGTATCAAATATTAATTCCATTCATAATAAGCATGAAAATCAACTAGGGCGATGAAATTGGATACAAACTGTACATGCACTTTTCGACTACTGTGATAATGTGAGCTGTGAGGGTTCAATAGAATATGCCAGATCAAAATATTATCAGCACTCTTGAAAGCTGACCATTCTGTTGCATAAATATATACAAATATTATATTTTGTTAGATATGTCAAACGATAAATAAGGCGTATTCTTTCTACTGGTTCTAGAACTGATAATCTCTGCCTAGATAGAAGAAGAATATTTAAAATCATAATTACTAGTTGCGTGTGTTTCTGGAGGATGCACCTATTAATACTGATTTGCTGAAAGTATACAGATACAAAAGAAAACAAAAACAAAAAAGAAAAAAAAATCAAAACAAAACTATTTGAACGTATACAGATACAAAAGAAAAACAAACCAAAAAAGAAATCTAAATCCTTCAAAATCCTCGAATAATTTGCAATAAAAACAGAGTTGCAGTATCATGAGTTGCTAATTATTGATTTCAAAAGTCCTCGTACTTTACGATATTCGTAACACTCTAAATTATGGCACATACTTACTTCCTATGATCATGTTATATATAATTCATCGTCAACTACATCTGTCTGTCATTAACCCGACTATTTATAATTGCGTCCTAGATATCCTGATCGTTAAACAGACAGTACCAAACTTGGACTTATAGTCATATATACTTACTATAGTTTCAACATCAGGGCTAGCCATATAATCTAATAACATATCAACTATTTCTTTGTGTCCATTTTCAGCAGCAGCATGGATAGCTGTTCTACCTTCCTAAACAGATAAACAAATTATTACAGTTGAGGATGTCCAATATATATCAATTTGATATTACACGAATGATCTAAAATGAAGGGGATAAGAAATCACAATAAGAAATCACAAACTTTTCTTTTCAATCTGATATGCAATAATCTCTTGGACGTGGAAACTCGATTCCAAATACCAGTATCAGTTCTGTTGACAAAATATGGCCTAATAAAAGCGACTCCAAAGCAAATTTTCGCTTCATTTTAGGATGCTTTGTAGCTTCATTGGATTTCTAATAAAGAAGAGTGGCACGGTTTTGCCTCGCCGTATTTACAGCCATAGGGTTAATCCAGTTTTAATTAGATTACTATCTGACTATCTGTGACCTATCGAAACTGGGTCTACAAAAGTCACCACTCCCAAGAATGTTTGTTTTGATGCTTCGTCGAAAAGAGAATCCTTGAATTGCGAGGATCAATACAGTAACACTTACCACATCTCTATCATCTACCTCAATACCAACTAATAACAAACTTCTTAATACATCAGCATGTCCTTTTGTAGCAGCTAAATGTACAGCTGTTTCTCCATTCTACAAAACAGTTTGATTCGAATATAACAATATGTAGCAATTTGAATACATTAGAAAGCAAAGAATATCGAAAGTTGGGAAAATGGACTGGTTGCTCTATTCCTTTTTTACTTCCGAGAGATTATAGCGCACTTCGATTAACCAGATTTCGGCCAAACTGTCAGTTTGCAATGCGTGGTTTTTCTAGAAAAAATACTGGCTCGACGTGATCAGCTGATTTTTAAACTATAACATTATTTGGGGAATCGGTTCTGTTTTGACCCTGTTCGCGATAGTGGTTTACATCCTAGTCATAAATTAGCATCTGATACGAACGTTGCCAGTAAAAATACCAACCTTATCCTTACGATGAACTTCCCCTTTTGATTCTAGTAATTTACAAACAGCTTCTAAATGGCCATTATCAGCAGCTAGATGAAGAGGCGTCCTATCATTCTATTAAAAGATGACAGAAAATGATAATAAATGAAGAAACCAGGAAACGACTCGATGTCATTAAAGGACAAAACTGCTATAAAAACTAAAAAGATGGAGACATCTGCTTCAGACATCTTTTGTTGGAATTTGTGAATATGTCAGATAGCTCTCAAATGCAAATTCGCCTTGAAATCAAATGTCTGGTGACATTTAAAAATAATAATATAACAAAAAAGAACAAACGAAGTATTAGGCACGCGTTTAATAATCTCTTAGATAAAAATGTTTGGTTTCGATACCAGGTCCATAAACTATTATTTTAAAAATCAACTTAAGAATTACCCTAAGTCGACCTACTGAGTTGAAGGAAAGTATTCAAAAGAAAAATATTTAACCGATTTTGAATATCATATTTTGTTTTCGCTCTTAACAACAAACTATTGAAGAAATGGATAATACTATCCTCACACCAAACTTCCAGTTCGAGAGGGGTGGGGGATAATACATGTAATTGAAAGTGGATGTAAATTACATCAAATACAAATGACCATGGATTTCGAAAATGAATAAGCATACACCAAATCGTGCTCCAGTTTGATTAGAGTTTGATTACAGACTATGATCCGTTATGTCTATCGTTCAATAAATTGGACACCATTTTAATTAAAGGCCAATCTAAGTTACAAGCGGCCAATTTCAGATAAATTGGGAGATGAATTGAATAAAACTCCATCAAGAACATCTTTAACGTGTGGATATAAAACCAGGCGAATTCTCAGTTGCTGAGATAATGTCCCTCCTCATTAACAATCTAAAGTGACAGACATTTTAGTTGAATAAGTGTGACGGGAACACATTTAAGATGCAAATGTTTGTTGGATGGGTTAATCAATAACGTTAGAAGCTAAAGTCTATAACAAGACAAATGTTATTATGTATATTAGGTGCAGGAGAATAGCACTACACACAAAACGGAAGCGAAAAGACAAATCTGCGGACGAGATATGTCACACAGATTTGCAAGAAATAAACGCATATCAAAGTAACAGTCCGAGCCACTAGAGATTAATCTACGAGACCTTGCCAACATTAAAAAGTATAGCGAAAGATTAGAAGCGATCGAACTGATCAATCAGACACTTTCGTATCGAGTGCCGAGTACATAATTCAACACAAATCAGTGAATTCATTTTGCTGAAATCTTACTCTGTGCTTACAAATAGGCAATATCTTATTCAATTACCATTCTCAGTGACCGGAAGCCGGACTGAGACAAGTGCACAAGAGATTTCAACCGAGACTGATCAAAACGCTGAAAATGTGTCCCTAGTGTAGATAAACTATGTCTGGAAGACCAAAAACATGATATATATGTAGGCAATATATGTAAATTTCCATCTGTGCTGGCTTCTGTCCATCCAGGAGTAAAATCCTTCCATTTAATCGAATTCCATCGATTGATGGTTTTAAAATACTGTCTGGTTTATATTTCCACGGGAGAATGATATATCATTTTGACATGACTTCCCGACAAAACCAACGGATTTGTAACGTTATCCGAAAGTCCATTAATATGTTTTATTGACGATTTACCATAATTCAAACTGTTCTGAACGCAAATAACGACATTGGTATATATGCCTATACCTAAAATCGATCTCTATAGACTTGGCACCAGGAAGAATACAAATGCCAGATTGACATTTAACAGGAAGTTGTTTTCAGCAGAAGAAAAGAAAACTCAATCAAAATACTAACTAAACAAAATACAAACATTTTATACGAACGTTGCTAGATGCTAGACAAAAAAAATCACTGAAAACATATAACAGTCGTTTCCATACAAATTGGAGAAAATAGAATAGAACACAGTAGAAGGATTATTATCAGTCTTACCTTATCAACCTCATTGACATTTATACCTTCTAAAGATTCCAGTATAAAGTTCATCACGTCTACGTGATTATTTTCAGCCGCACAATGAACAATACTAAGGCCTTGCTGAAAATAAGATAAAATGTTTTCGTATTTATTCTGTTATTCCAATAAATATAAATGGATCAGTTCTGATAATAAAATAATCTACTCTAGAGAATGGAGAGGACCCTCTGGTCATGTTGAACTTGTATAGATGCCATCTTTGAGAATACGTTAAGTCCTCTCCTATTTAATTACCAAACGTAATAACAATTTCAAAATGACAGTATATTTTTCTTTAGTGTATGGTAAGCTATTCCCTTTAAGGTACTTTATAACACAGTTACACACACAATGTACTATTGCTACCTGTTAGCTGATTGATTCTATCCTCGATATTACAACATATATTCAGGAATAATCCCAAAGAAGCAGCGTTAAACTATCCTCAACACCATCGGGGTGATTATCGCATGGTATGCCAGAATAGGCGGGATTAATAGCAAGTATTGCAAAATATCTGTGTTAAACCGAAACCTTACTTAAACTATATGAGTTCGTCATGGGTGCCATAGATCTGAATTTATTGATTACAGACGCTGTAACTGTATTTCAGTGAAAACCGAGAAGAAACGACAAGCTTTTAGTTAGAAAATAGTTTGTATATCTTCACAAAACATTAATCAAATATTTACAGCTCTTAACAACAGTACATTGGTAGACACACAGACAGAATGAAACTTACCTTATTGGAGCACAATGGTGTTGCTCCAGATCGAATAAGAGCTTTCAAGACGGGGAGATGTCCAAACCAAGCTGCCCATAAGACTGGTCGCATACCATACTGAAAGTTAAGAGAAAATGAGAAATTCTTGGCACCGATTCACGTACTGAATAATTTATGGTATCTAAAAGCATTCTATTCACTTTTCAACAGACATGAGTTACAGATTCCTTCTCGAGGGTTTAACTACCACAATGGGAGAATTATAGATGCGAATTCAAATTCGTTAGACAACAGGGACCATTGCTTTGTCGAGCATTTTCATAAATAGTCTGACAATCGCCATTGAGTTGCGATTCATCAAAGATGGCGTACGACAACCGGTCAAAAGTAGACTGCGTATATCGATTAAACAGTTTGTGAAATTTGTCGCTCAACCGACATAATCATAAACATATTCATCTTATTGTTTGCATTGTTCATTTGGAAAGATGGAAATTTGATGAAGTGATATTTCCCCACAAGGAGAATACAATTTCATCAATTGATTAATTCTTGGGGGTCACGTCTGGAATAAGGAAAAAAAAACCCCGAAATCTCAGATTAAGTCAGCAGGAAATAAAGTTTCATTTAAAAACGATATATATAGATATTAGCCAACAAGGGTTGGCATTCTTCTGGAGATGCTTCAAGTCTAATAATATTTACAATTCAAATGTTCTTCTATTAGATTATAGACTATGATTAGATTATTCAGTAGCATGCAATGTTAAATGAATGGCGTCCCCGTAGACGACTTTTAAAATGGAAGAGTCTCAATCAATGGGTTCCCACAAGATATTCCAGAATAAAGTTTGCGCAACCACTGTATTTTTATGTCTGGTGGTATAGCATACTCAGTACACTGTACATTGTCCCCAATGTTAATTAGTGTATTTTGTATTCTATCCTATGCTGATTTCCTGTAATTATGTTCTGTTTTAAACATTATTTTTGGCATATATATATAAACACATATATGGATAAGAAACACCTGGTTCGGATAAAGAATCACAATTTAAAATATCATAACATTCGTAAACATGGGGAGTTTCAGCAGAGGTGAGTGGTCTTGTATTCAACTATACAACTACAAATCAACTTTCATCCAAATAGGATATCACCTGGTCGATACATTTCATTAAAATGCTTGTAATGAGCTTTATTAATTACACTACCTTGTCTTTTCCTTCCAGATCGGCACCACCTTCAATAAGAGCCTGAACTGCTTCCATGTTGCCATTAGCAGCTGCCCAATGTAACGGCGTTCTATCAAGCTGAAGAAATGTAATATTAAGATCCTTTTAAATCAACGATTTTATATTTAAAAGTTTGTTATGTAAGGATTATATGACATTTCCAATGTAACTATGAAACATTTATGGTAGAACAATTACAGAAGGGATGAGACTACAAGAAACATATCTTTGAAGAGCACGTGTCATCTCGAGTACCATAAAATAATTTATTTTTTAACTGCATTTAGTAGTTGCAATAGAGCAATAAACTATAGCACATATACTTATGGAAGAACAATAACATTCCGCTCTCAGGATGGCTCACGATGACACGAAACATAATTAAAGTGATTTTATTGGTTAGTAAGTATTTTGTTTAATTATGATTCCATAACATAACTAGTTCTTAGCTATTTATTTAATATTCTTACCATATTTTGTGATTCATTATCAATTATGGAATGCACAGTTTGTAGAACTAGAGACTATGTATGTAACAAGGGAGTTTCCATCGTCTGTCTACAGCAAAATTACAGACGTTTATTATCTATGCCAGATCTGCACTTGGGAGATGTATTGGGCCTAAATTTCGAATTATCTAGGGACTTGACTATGAACTGCTTTAGGCTTTCTCTGTTCGCCAATCTCTTTTCAGAACATGGACTAAAATACTATTAATTGAATAGGGTCAATAATACATCACTATCCTCTCTGTAAAAATAAATCTTCTCATCTGCTGTAAGCTTCATGTTTTGAAGGTGCAGATGGTTTGCACCCTTTTCCAAGCAGTGGACGTCAAATAGCTAAAACTTAAACTTACATTATTCTTGCTGTTGATCTCCTTGCTGTTTTGAGAGTACAGAGCACGGATTGTAGCTGCGTCATTTTCTTTGGCTGCTTGATGTAACTTTTGTTCTCTTCTAGACACTGTAAAAATATAATCAATTTGTTGATTTGATCGGAGCATGTGCTTAAATAAAATACGCCACTTTTATTTATTTAAATCTGATCAGTTATTTTGGTTAGTAAAGCGGACAATTCCGAAAATCAAATTTTATTTTATAAAGAATTAACAGCAGCAGGCCTACAGTCTACAAATTGTTAACTTCATTTTTGTCTTAACACAACCATATCCCAACATTATTTGTTATGTGTATATGTAAATAAAATATTGACATTTCATACAGTTAATCAACACATAAACTGAATCAACTTGACAATAATATTTTATCCTTTTACGACAGCATTTAGGAAAAAAGACAACTATGCCACTCTTTAAAGACATCCGTTTTGTTTAGCCCAGTCGGTGCATAACGGTAGGTCTATAAACCCCATTTCACTTCAATAAAGACATTCTGTAGAGTTCCAAAAGAGATGTATTGACTAATATCAAAACTCAACCAGCTGAAAAATCAAATCAGATCGAATTGATTCAGGCTTGTGTCAAAATCACAGGAAAATTATCCATCAATGCGTTCAAAGTCGGTCAGATCTGACTTCATTATTAGAAAACTATTGACTGCATATCTTTAGATCTTCTAAGTTTATCCGACATAATGATCTCGGTGGAAATGGCATACATAACATATACATGTAGGTGATAAACCATTGACCTATTAATCAACATAAGATTGTCACAATATGATATCGACCGAGAGTAACCCGACCTTATTAGCAGAAGCAGGAAAGAACCCCGGGGGAAATTTACAAGTATACAATAGCGTTTGTAATTTGTATATATCTAAACCACTTGTTAACAAACAGGGGGTTTTAAATAGAGACCCAGTGCCGTCACATCCGTTATTAATGTATTTTACATGACACTGTATTTTATACTTTATCTGATGACGTCACCTTTTAAAATAAAATACTGGAATAAGGTCCCAGGGTGAGGATATGGAATTACACAAAATCCGCAAATGCAATTCGCAGTCTAAATGTTCTGAAATTGGGAGATTGAGACAACTAGGCTCGACTCAGTACTCTATAAAACGATGTCATGGAAAACAGGACATTTACTCCGGCTCATATACCATAAGGGTGGGGTAGGGCTACATTATTGGAAGTTAACCTCTAAGCCTGTCCCAATATTTCTGACCCATAGAGTGCTAATACAGACAACGACTATGATGTGTGTTTCGAATTGTTTCGTGTCTGGATACTAACTGAATAAGTGGGGTTTCCAAAAAAAGAACGGACTCCTAGCTACTACCTGTTTCCTCGTTAGTCCCGTATAGCTTTTACAAGAATTGTGGACACAACGTCGGAGAGTGATGACAATATAGGCCGATATACCAGTACCGGTGTTGTGTATTAATTTGACTAACCCGCCAATGCTGAGAAATTTCGATATTTCGATGTATCATTATACCCTTAGTAATTAAGTATGCTACCCTATAAAGTTATGATCACGGCAAGCAAACATAAACTGTAATACAATGATAATACCTCGAAAGGTTACAGACATGTTCAGACATACTTGATGATAAACGTATTATACGAACAGCTTAATATGATGACGTAAAACACTTGGTGAGATTATTTGTGAGGGAAGACATTAAATAACCCTTCACTCTACACTGGTCAATGAGATTTGATTGCAAATTACTAGACCCGGGAAATTGGATCCAAACGCTACTTATTTTGTTGCTGTTCTTTTTGGGGGTGGGGAGGGGGTCACGCTCTTCGAAAAAAGCTCGGTATTTCGAGTACGATTGCCATGGAACATGGTATAGCTTCCTCGGACCCTTGGGCATCGATTGGATAACCTATGTTATTGATATGACGTCAGAATTCTAAGATGGCAACAACTATGTTGCTTCTGGTCCCTGTGTATTTGAGTTTAAAATGAAACAGTCATGCGCAGTGACTGAAGGAATGAGGAACATTATATAGGCTGATGCCTTGTTCTAAGGATGACGTTGATCAACATTCCTTATGCATTGATAACACCCAGTCTTTGCTTCCAAATGACTTGGTACCAGTCATAGATAGTTTTATACCCACCACCCGTGGTTGTAGCTGCACGTCTGAGAAGTGGAATCACGTGTTCTAGAAGGTGTAAATAAAATCTGCCACGTGTACAACACCGACCACTGCTGAATTGAGTAAGCCTAATTAAGATGGACATCCCTTTAATAATCGGTTGGGTTAAATTTTTTATTGAATAGACTACATAATAACTATTGACGTGTACAGAGATAATTCAATTATTATGTATATTTTTTATGTATGATTAACTGGAATCAAAAAGCTAACGCAGAAATAGAACAGGACAGCCATAGCTAATAAATAGCGATCCATATCATGGAATTTGACTGCCAACAATCATAGAATATTAGAACAATAGATGACTGAAAATATATATTTCTATGTTTATTGTGGCACGTCAGGATATTAGATTATATTATAGCTGGAATCAATACCGTACATGTCGCTAATTACTTTTATCCGATTTATTTCATTTGGCCCACACTGATATGAGCTATGAAATCTTAAAGAAACAACTCGTGGTATAATTCAGCAATGAACTATTGGTATAGTTATGCAATATTCCAGTCATACGACATGTGACTGACAAGGAAACATGCTACATAATATATACATATTCTACACATCTTATTAAAAAGTTGATGTACAGATTATACATTATCTACAACATATATCTCCTTGTCAATCACTCTTAGCAATACTTTGTGCGTTATTGACAAAAACGCTTTAGACGGTTCTTGTCGGGTGCATATATTATTTGCCAATTAAGTCCATCGGACTGTAAAAATAACCTATATAGGTAAAAAAAAAAAAAATAACCAATTAATGCACATTGGGTCCGTTTTCATTAAACAAAAAGTTATTTCAAACACACCCTTAGGTAGTTATAAAAATAAACGATATTTGAAAGAATTATTCTTTCAGTACACTTTTTAAGTTTTCCAATACTGGATGTGGGCTCCATCATTGTTACAGAAATGTTAAAGCAAGGTCTTCAACTTGAATCTGCTATAAAAAACAATACGCCGAAATTAAGCGACAAATATTAATTGCGCAGTGCATATATATGTATATACCAATATAATGTATTATATTCTTTTATCAGTTACATAATACGTATTATATTATGTTTCTTGTGGTACTTCGGGATTAACCAAGCTAAATTTATTTACACTGAAAAATAAATATTGTGTTGAAGTTCATCACACGGTCTTATGTGAAAACGTGTGTTCTTTTCTAATATGCACATTAATATACATTTATGTATAAAAACAAAACAAGTTGTATGGATAAAAACAAAGGTTTTTCTTACACATGATTTGTTGACATTCAACTCAACACAAGTTTGTCTTCTCTTGACCCCCCCCCCAAAAAAAAAAACAAAACAAAAAAAAAACCAACACACGATTATATTGTTACAACACAAGCTTTTTTACAGTGTGTAAATATCATTATCCTATACCACGGTGCGTGTACATAAATGAAAGGTCTTCAATTTAATGGTAAACTTACTTTATAGGCATTATATCACGCCATACGCATATTCTGAACTGATTGGAAAGATTGTATTATTCGTTTTATCCCATATTAATTATTGAAGATAATTATGTACAGCTTAATACATATATATAACCGGAATACAAAACTAGTTGATGTGAATTGTTTGTGATCTGATTACTAATTTCCTAAAACACCGAACTCGGTGAATTTGATAAGTTGTCTATTCCTTTATCTGCAACTTGGTTTCTCATCAATGCGCACAGTTTTTGCGTCGTTAACAATAGTTTTATAATCTGTTAAAGACTGCAAAAATTGTAGAAGTTTTATGCACTACATAAAGAATCTTGAAACATGAGTACGTCTGTTGTTTTTATTGTTTTCTTTGTAGAATTATTTATTTTATCGCTAAATGGGAGTCATGGCTGTAGTCAAATGTTCATCAGTTTCTTTTACCAACTGTTTCAGATTCAATTGACACATCCGATCACGCAACATCTCCATTTAACATGAAACTTGATTCTTGTAAGCTGACAGAACGTCTCGCTCAGAGCAATTGTCTCAGAAGGAACTGTAGGCAATTATTTCAATTAGATAGTATTGTATATCGATCAGAATAACAGCTGCCCGGAGTTTACAAGTCGACCTTGAAGACATGATTGTTTACATTCAATAAACAGATATTGTATACCGCACTTTACTTTTACTTTTCGGGTGGCAAAACCTCCAGAGACTTTAATAACAACATTTAAAAGTTATAGTTGTATTACGGAGAGGCTCTAGTAAGATTATCGTCGATTATCTACAGGAGTTGCACTTTCACCATCCGCAATGCGCTACAAAAATATTATGCGAAAATTCCAGATATTAAATGCATCCACTCGACCCCGACATCAAAATAATGATTTGCCCAATTTGCACAAATATATTTCTTCGAATAATGAACACAGCCTTGCAAACGTCTGCCTGATAGTGCTAGATGTCATATGAACACAAAATATTCGATGTTTGTTTTTTAAAGGGAAATTTCAAACAGACAAAATAAGATCAGCACTTTATCATACCCTTCTTGCATGTGTGACTTCATCGAAGTCACGTAATCGGTGGAACAATTGTCCAAGGGGTATTCATAGGGTCAAGTCGGTTTTTCTTGAAATGGTAGATCTTTGGGCTTTTTCCAAAGAATGTTGCCCGCATGGAAGAAAAACAGACCGAAGATGAGAAGCGTTTGGTATTCAGTTCCTGTTCCAACAAATCACACAAGTTAATAGTAGATAAAATATATATTTTCTAAAATGAATATACAGCAATGGCTTTCTTCAAGTATAATTAAACTAGCAAGATGATAATATTACATATAACCTATATACAAAAATAATCTATAAAAAATTCAATAAGTTAGTTTAAGCATAAAGTTCGATGATTAGATATTCTTTTGATCTTTAGATAGTGCAATCGTCTTGATGCGCTGATGGTAATTTAGTGCATTCACTATCAACTCTTATCAAATTCAACTAATTACACCGCGCCGATTTGCAAATCCTTTTGGACTGTATGGCACACGAAACAGTTCAATGGTGAAACGCGACGAAGTATAATAATCTTTTCTACAAATAATGTTAATTTAAAAATATAAGTTTATTAGTAGAGTTATATAAAAGAATTATAGATTTTCAGTTTTATCTGTTGCCGTTTCCACCTCAACCGGCTCGGCTTGAGTCACAGTTGTGGGGGAGTCATTAGCATCCAAGGATTGTTCAGCCGTTTGTTGGGTTTGTGTTTCATTCTCGTCAACAGTCTCAGATACGCTTGTTTCAATAGGAGGGAGTCGTCTAGGCTTGCCATCTTCACTAGATGTAGATATTTCTTGTAATTCTTCAATATCCTTTGCGCCTGGTGGTGTTGGGGCAGGAATAACATCCACCTCTCGTCCATTGCCTGTGACCTGCGACTCCTCATTGCCAGCAACAACGCCAATCTCTTCTGGGGATATAACATGCCCCTCTGGGTCAATCTTGGTACCTCGACCGACTTTCCCACAACAGCACTGGCAGGATAAACAGTACATAAGAGGACCACATTTTGAAGAGCATGCGCATTGACCTTTCTTCATTGGATATGGAGCACCTTTTCTGAATACAAGGAAGAAAAGCAAAAGGAAAATAAGAGCAATGACAGCTATAATTGCAATTGTGGTTCCTGCAGCTACGGATGCAGTACCAACTTGTGCCTCATTATTAGGAGGAATAGTAGTAGTTGGGCTTGGGGTCGTATCAACAGCACAATTAATTGGTTTTAAGATTAATGCTAATCCCGGACTCGTTACATTGTTTGAGGTCTGTGTTGATAAACAGTGCTGGGGATTTTGTGTGGCGTAAACTAAGCTCCCATTGGCTGCTACAACCATACATGTATATCGATATGTAGTTGATTCATCAGTAGTAGCATCATTGTTATAAAGAGTCACATAAGTCATACTATTATAAACGTTGCTGTAAACACAACTCAAATCACCTCCACTTGAATAGGCTGCTACGCTAGAACAAATACTGTAATTGAATTGAAGCTTGGTATTATCTGAACACACATCTAAGGAAGAGTTTGAAAAACAATTTCCATCTACAGTATATGAAAATTTTGACAAAAGTACATCTGGACAGGTGACCGTCGCAAGGGAAAGAGCGCCATTCTTTATCAATATATCATAGGTGCCATCCGGATACGGTGTACTTTCATCACATACCGCCGCTTCCGTCAAACTTGCGGAAACGGGATTTAGTTTAACTCTTTCGTTTCCAGCTTGTTGCAATGGAGTTGTAGCATGGATATAAGTATACTTCGCTGAAGACGTCACTTGAACTAATTGCAAACATGTAGCAGCTTCCATCGGTGTCCCAAATAATGTCACAACAGTTGACGATGATCTCAATATATATTTTGATCCGGACACACTTTCGCAATTAAAGGTTACAGCGCCATAAGTATGAATATTCGGTATAACGACGGTTGATGTGTCTGTAAAATTAAGTTGCTCCAAGGAACTACTGTCCCAAATTCCAAGTAAATCAGCCGGGAAAGTACATGCTGTTTCTCCAACAGACACGTAAGCAAGGTATATAACACAAATCACCAAAATCTTCATCTTGATTCCACCCATGACACCTGCGAGATTGTTTGTGGTCTCCGTCTAATGTCCAGGTTAAGTTGCCGAATGAACCTATAAGCTAACTTGCATGGTATGATATTAGTAGCCCGTCGTTAGTAACAGGTTACTAAGAAACGGAGTTAGGTATACCCATCATCCATAGCATTAATCCGACACACACCTTTCTATGTAACAAACTGACTGGATTAATGTTTGTAGTAATGCGATTATCATATTTTGGATTAGCGGCACTAATTTAAGTTAAATCTTATTATGTTCATTATCCAGTTAACAATGTATAAGCATGTATCCAAAGTCGTATTTTTGAGTCTCTAAATAGATTCTACAGAACTATTTTTATATAAGTTATGGGATTGGCACATGTTGTAGCCCTGGGCCCTGTTTCACGAAATTTTAACGAAAGATAAAATCAAAATTTTAGTAGATACTTCAATTTTGATTGGCTAAGAACTAAAATCAATCTAATATTGTCCAATCAAATAACTAAAATTCAGATCTTATCTTAGTGAGATTTTGGGATGAAATAATAATATACTACTTCCTCGCATTTTTTTAGTAGCCTAATCTGGAAAATGGTTTCTATTTCGTAAAATATAATCATGCAACTAACCAAAGAAATATTAGATGTCTTTTGGCTAGCACGGGTGTTAAGTGGAATATCCCATTATCAAACATAATTGGAGTGTGATAAAGTATCTTCTGTGTCTAATTTTAACGGGGTCAATAAGTGACGTTTCATAACACCACCCAATCGTCCATTTTGATTACCTTAGAGACTCACAGGGTCTCTAGGCTACTTACATATATTAGCAGGAATACTCTAGTGAAATTACCCAGATCTGTTATTGGGAATAATGAGACTGGGAGGATTGCGGTTATATGGTGATAGCTAGTTGACTGACCAGGGTAGGTCAGGATTCATCGAGACAATAATAAACTGCTCGTTTGCAGCAGTTGTCAACAATGGCGCGAAAAATAAAGTGTTTTGCGAAAGGATCATGGGTATGTTTAACTGCGCATTTAAATTATTTCATAAAAATCAATTCCCAGTGTAGTGCTAAATTGCTCAAGAAGCAGAGAAGATTACTGAATAGGCGCAGTAGATTACAAGGATTACTGGGTCGACATTGGTCACATAGCTAGCTCCATGTTGACAGTTTAGTGCTGCTTTTATTCATACGAAAGTTGCCTTGCATGCATACAATTTACCGATCTTTTTTGAATTTTAATCGAAAACACTAACAATGCTTCGAATTTTTTTGATAGGTATAAGGCTTCCATTTAATAAAAAAAAACCATGAAGCTGGTTGAATGATGTTTTAAATCCTAAATCGACGATTTAAATCGAAAATACTAACCATGCTTCGAAAATATTTATTATGCCCCGAATTAATAAATCGTTCTTGTGTATGAAAGATGCTAAATGGAGTAGAGCCGCATTACAAAATCGTATACATATTTTTCAACATGGCGGCTATATTCAGCGTAAAGATATATTCTCAGAGTAGACAGTGTTCTATGCGCGCACAAGGTTTTTGCTTATGATGTGAGCCAGGTGTAGATCTTAATCACACCTGTAGCTATGGGATATCCTGAAATTTAATTTGGAATTGGCAGAGTAGAACCTGTGGGATATTTAAGCCCGGTGCTTACTTTCAACTCTGACTAGTAAAGTGTGCCTAGTCAGTATGCAATTCCATTCGATTACTTAAAAAGCACAGGTGGCATTGCTGTGTACAGGTGATCCATTATGCATTTAAATTCCGTAAATATGGTCCCTGGTCTCGAAGAACTGAGCTTCGCAGTAGCCTTATATGAGAAAGAGAAATGTAGTTTAACATCCACCCGACACAAACTAGGTCATTTGGGGACTAACATATGGTTCTATTTTGTTTCAATAATTCGCTAAGGTGTAGGGGTCTTTAGCAGTGGGAGGAAACCAGAGGAACCAGAGAAAACCCACGAGGTTGGACAAGTCACCCTACTCATTGTGACGTGCAGTTTGGGAAGTGAAAACCTCAAATGAATACTACAACCTGTAGTTCTATTTTATTTCAATAATTTACTTGCGTTTAGGGATTTTAGCAGTAGGAGAAAACACAAGTGGTTCGACAAGCGACTCTACTCATTGTGACGTACAATCGGAGAATTGAAAGGCTCAAATGAATATATTATTATATATATATATACGGTAAACATACTACAACTAGTATACATATTTTATGATATACATCAATATAAGTGAAATACACGAGTTATAAATTAATACTTACAATCAACCGGCTGTAGTATTGTCGACAGATCACAATCCAACTCTTTTTCTCTCCTCTTCATTTCCACCTCAACCTACAACAAGCAGAATCACATCGTTTAGAAAACACCAGTGCCGGTACCATTTATGTTTAATGGGTCCTTTTAACACAAGCGACAGTGTTTTACAGTACTAGTTTCCATTGCTGCCTTTGACCAATAAAGTAATACTGTCATCACTAACTCGGTTCTTAGAATGGTGGCACTAAAGCGATCGATACTATTACTGAACGCAAGATAGTTTCTACACAGAAAAACAGACACACACTACAATGTCTCGATATATTATCGATAAAATAGGCTGATTTGTTGCATTCATCCGTCTTTATTTCTCATCTGCGTGCTCCAATATCACCAAGGATCTCCACGGAGTAAGGTGCTAATGCCTGCTAGTTTATTGCTGTACACACGCACAGTAACATCAACAACCCAATGCAAGCTACACGGCTATCACTGATCCTATACGGCCATTTACGATGTCATTTATGATGCGTGCGATTATGGTCTATAGGTGGCACGGGATTCCCTATAGATTTTATTAATACTGAGCGAAATTCTAAATATAGAGCTAATTAACGATTTTACCCAGGGGAGCTTTAAAGATTCACTTGTGGAACGTTAAAGAACCATGAACGTTTCCTGCCATAAAATAGTGTAATGTGTGTTAAAAAACACGAGAAAGCAAGTAATGAGGTCATTTGGAAGGACCAACATTTATCTTAAAATTGTGGCAATAACGATAGACGACCAATTTATCTGATCGTCAATGACTTATATCACCTCGCCGCCTTCTCGGGTTCTCGTCGTGATTTGTTAGCAATGGCACCTCGTCGTGAATTTTTAGAAATGACATGGATGACCAAGAAAAAGTATCCAGGAAGTTGCGTTTCGAAAATGAGAGGATGAGCATGCACCCACTGCACATAATATAGCTGCAGAAAAAAAGTATAAAATCCCATTTTATTTTTGGATAAATTGATGGCGAAAGCTGTAACGGAAGTTCTCCCCCTCCAGATATTGTTAGGTTTATGGGGAAGATCTTGGGTTTCCGTGACTGGTCAAATAGTCTAAGAGCATGTTGTATAACACCACACCGTATTAAGACATGATTCTCAAAATATCTCCCATGATACACACATTAGCAAAGTAAGACTATGTGCAATATTTTATTATACAATATCACATCCTGACGGACCAACGGGCAATTGGACAGCCAGTGTCGCATTTAATGGTAAAGTGCAAGGAAATCCAATAACTGAAGACCCAAGCACATAATTAAAATTACAAAATGCGTAACGTACCGGCACCAAATCCAATTGTCAAAGAGGTCCCAAAGTTGCAGAGGCGTTTTACTTTTATAGCTGGGGCGCTGAAGGCGTCAGCCTCCTTGCGAAAAAAAAATCAAAAAAGTTGAAAAAATAAAACAGGAGAAGAATGTTAAAACCGATGAGGCAATGAAAATGTACACTAATTAGGGAGGGCCCTAAAGGCAGACAAAAAGGGCCCCACGTCTAACAAAAGGACCCCTCTGGCCAAGGGAAAGGGCCCCTGCCCCCGAGTCCCAGTCAATCCAGTACTGGGTGAGAGTGCGGTCATAGCATTAGCATGAAAATCAAGAAATCATCTTTACCGAAAACCTACTAATAAGCTATCCAGGAAAGAGATGACTGGGCGGCCCAGTGTGGTCTGGCGTGTCGGAGCGATCATTTCTTTGAGGAAAAGATTTCCGGGATTACGCGTGCTGCTTGAACATAGGCCCACTCCACCATATTCCATTAATTATTATTTGGTTGAGCTTCCAGTACGAACAAGTGATTTGTTTCGCATTCAGGCTTCAAACAGGTAATGAATTAGGCCCGACCCTCAGATTAAACCGGTCCCGAAGGGCCTGAGGGGGGGGGGGGTATGCAGAATGCACCAAAATGATTTCTATTTTGCAAAATTTCTCGACCTACGTCCTCCCCCACCCTTCAAAATATTATAGCCTCCGCCATGATAAACCTTAAACCGCCCCTGCAAAGTTGTTAGCAACGTGCAGTTTTGGCCTTTTGTATTGTAACGATTATTCTGACCGAGTAATTGGCAGTATACCTAAATAACGATATTGTGTTTTATGTATTGATGTAGACGCCGCTTCGAATGACTTCATCAAAAATAGAACCAGTGTTCGGAGTAGCCGAAGGGTAAATGTTTTCTTGCCTGTAGTAAACGACAAGTTTGGAAAACGATAACAAACCGATTATTGGTATAAACCATGTGTTAGTCCGAAATGTCTCCATTCTGTCTCCATTCAATTTGGAAATTGTAGAGTCCCACTTGGACTTTTTGGTCCTCTTGTGCGTTCTCATTTCAAATTATTAAAAATAAAACAATACGCCTATCAATATTTATTTGCTAATATTTTGTAACAGAGCGTGATATTAAAACCCCTATTATGGCAATATCAGAAAGTTCAACACATATACTAAAAAGGAAGACTTCGGTCTCACGAAAATACAGTGTAAATATATTATATTGAACATCCAGTTTATGCTGCATAAAATTCTACCTCAAGTGATTTACAGCCAATCAGCAGTCGACACCATTAATCAGGTGATCTTTCACTCCGCATGAATGGAACATTGAATACACTGTGTTTCGTTGGTTATTAATGTGTAATATTCCTTAATATGCCTTAATATGTAATATTCCGCACGGAAGTTCAGACTACACATGCCGACGCGCACACACCTAATAATATTCACGTATATCTCAGTGGACAAATAATCTCAGTACATACTATCTATTTTCATACCAGTTGTGGTTTTGGTAAATGCAAACCTAAATGGGATTGTTAGGTGGCATGCTGTTCATGAGTGTAAAGTTTGATTTGGCGTTTCTTTTTTTTAAATTACATAATTATTATTATTTATTTTTTTAAACAAAGTCTACTGAGGGCTGTTTTTATGGTTTATTATGCAAGCCGATCATTCCACTTTCAGAAAAGTGATGACCAAGGTTGCTTTTTCCGTAAGTACAAATGTCTCGAACCGAGCCAAAATATGACCCCGGGTTGGGGACCCTTTGTAACTTTCTAAGACCGCTTTTCAAGAGTGGTACCGAGGGAGCTAAAGTTTGTCGAGAAAATGTTCAAATAGCTAGCACACGCCAAATATCCACTGGCACTGGTTGTTTGGGTTTGACGAAGAGTAATAAACAGTGGTAAGTCGCTGTCCGGGTAAGATCTTTCGTCCACCCGTAATTTACACATAACCATGGTAGTAAAATTGACCTTGCTAAGTGTTGACATTTTGTACAAAATTCCATTTTGTACAAATACGATGATTATGTGGAATCGGAACGTGTAGTGAAACATCCAGTTATGATTATCACGGTTGCAGCAAGCCTTCGAGACTTTTATTAGCCATGGTTATGTTGAGCGCAGATTGCCCTCCTCGGACAGATTATCTCCGCGCCTGCGCGAATCTCCGTCTAATTTCCGAGGAGTAATCTGCACGCGCGAAGTGAACTTTGTCTGGGCAATTTAATGGATAATTGCGACGATAATCCGCTTAGTATTATTAGTCAATTTAATGAAATTTTCGACCGTCAGTTTACAGGTACAAGTACGAGCAAGGTATCTACTGTCCGAATTAGATGTACCCCAAGCACATCTCTTCGCCATTATGACTGGTTGATGGTTTCTTCGTTTCTGGTTGGTAGTTTCGTCTGCTGGAAATATCTTTATTTACGTCTCACCATAGATCTAATTGGTTGATTGATTGACAGCTGCGATATCGGTCAAATTACAGCAAATATTTTTGACATTCAGTCACGTGGCCAGTACCGATTTTGAGATGCTGCTGACAGAATTAAAAATATTTTTTTCTAAGCACACACGCTAATTATGTAATGATTTTAAAAATATTTCACTACAGAGCCGATAGGGGTAGGTCATATAATATATATTTACGCCTGACAGACTATTAACATCTCTAAAAACATCGAGGGGTAATCTGCGCATAGTTGGCAATCTGCGCACCAGTTTTTAAGCGCAGATTTAAATGCAATCTGCGCAAAACGACATCGAAGAATGCAATCTGCGCGAAGCTGGAAGATTGCGCTAGTCTCCATCATCCAAACAATGTGCAATACTGCAATCTGCGTGTGCAGAGTGCATTCTGCGTAACACGACAGCGCAGATTGCAATCTGCGCGAAGGCTGTTGATTGCGCTAGTCTCTATCATCAAAACAAATATTCTACGACGGAAGAAAGTAGGTCTTTGTCTGGATTATCCAGTCTTTTATGTTCCCATGTACTGAATCTACCGAAACATCTCGCTTGTGAACAATGACCCTCTCTAAAATTTTGTTTGTAAAGGTTTTAATTAAAATGGTAATTTTCTCTCGTCAAGAATAAGACGTATGGCTTCTCTCACAATATTCTTAATTCTTATTCCACGTCTCTATTTTGTTTCTAATAATAGATGTGTCAGGTGAATTGTGGGATATATTTCGAGACTTTAGCCAAAAGATTCCATTGCCCATGCGTAACGGGGTGTTTGTTTTTTTATGTGGTAGATTATCCAGTAATTTTCGTCAAAAACTGACGACCGAGACTAAGATTGCGCCTAACAGTTATAACTATATAACGGGGGTACATATTGTTAATGACCATTCTGAATGTTATTCGTTCGTTTGTTCTATATATTCTCTATAATATGTACGCATCCCCAATGTTTATAGCAACCAAACCGACTAAACCGGTTTAAAAGGTCATAAAGTTTGATATAACTATTACAAAATATAAACACATACCTGTTTAAATGATCAAAATTCAGAACTTATATATATTGAAACCATGTGTCCTAAATCCTAAACATAGTTGTGTTACACACATACACCTATATATTTACTGTCATGGATGAGTAGGGCCTTTATAAATTTACAAGCCAGGTAAACTAAACACCTATATACATTATGTCAATCACAATAGAAGCGTAATTTGATCAGGTAAGCCGAGTTCTGTCATTTATCTGGTGTATACAGCTTGTCTATAATCACTCGTCATCATTAAGACGATATCACCAATGGTGAAAGTGAACGTTAAACTCTAGAAACGAACGGACGAATTAAAACGGTTGATGCACGCAAATAAGACGCCAAACCTCATTCCAATTCGGTAATAGGAAGAAATAACACGAAACTTGATTTAAAACATAAAACTATTCAAGGAGTGGTCATAGACAGAAGACACAGAACAAAGATATTAAAGGCGATTGTCGCTATTAGCTTCACTATTTATACGATTTAATATTGCATTCTACTACATGTGAAAGCGTATTGAAAAGTTGTCCTTTGGGTGACATTTGTTGATTGAACAGTAACACGCTAAAAACTATTTACGAGAAGGTGGGGGAAGAGACAGACAGAGAGGGAGAGAGAGAGAGAGAGTGAGAGAGAGAGAGAGAGAGGGAGGGGTTAATGTAATTTAGAGACTACCGAATGGTTCAGTTTTATTTCAATAATTCGCATAGGGGCCATTTACAAGTGGGTAATCGAAACCACGCCACTTGACTCAATGACAAAACCTCTTATAGAACGCGCACGAGATCCATTCAAACGCCGCTATTTACCGGTTTATTTACATTCAAATTTTCGCATATAATTTATCAATAAAATGGTAACATAGAGGTAAAATTCTAAATGTTTATGGCTGGGCTAACAAAGACGGGCATACACCATGCAGTGTGGTGTAAGAGAAAATATTTCCACTGACAGTGGTACCACGGTCTGCTCGTATATTGAATTCCAACTGTCAAGGGTTCTTTCCAATGGGAACTTGAGATCTCAGTGTTTCGTCCCATCCGAACGAATTTGTTATTATATATATAGAGAGAAATGGGGTTTAACGTCCACTCAACACAAACTAGGTCATTTCGGGACTAACATATGGTTTCTAATTTTATTTCAATAATTCGCTTGCGCTTAGGGGTCTTTAGCAGTGGGAGGAAACCGGAGTGCCCGGAGTAAACCATGAGGTTGAGAAGGCGCCCCTATCCCCATGCCACATACGCTCACACCAGAGCTCGAAACCACAGCCGCAAGCCAGAGGTGATCGGCCAGCTACAGGTCGAAGCGCGGCACTCTAGACCGCTAGGTCATCCCAACCCCCAATGTTATTATAAAGAAAAGAGTTGACAGGAATATCTTGTGTAAGAAAAAATGATACTTCGTTTGTAGACATACAAAATTAGTGTTTACTAACGGATGAATTGCAATAACATGTTTTTGGCTAAAAACCATTGTGGTTATATTATTTCACAGATTATCATTTAAAATGAATAAAGCTGGTATCATTTGTGGGTTAGGACTGAGATATAGTCGCCATTGCAAGAGTGACATTGCAAGTGTTTCCGAGGGAAATTGCGAGATGAATCAAACAAGAGGATCGCCTCGTATAAATTTTGAGACGGGTTAGCGATCGCTAGACCTTATATAGCTTCCATTTCCGTAGTTAAAAGGCGAATGAGTGCCTTATGAGTAGTAGTGTCCGTTGTACACATTTGTCTTCGTGCTTTTCAAGACATTAACGAAAGATCGAACATAACTTATTTAAAGCGCGCGCGCGCCCGAGTGAGCGAGAGAGAGAGAGAGGGGGGGGGGAGAATGGGATGGGGTTTTTAAACGTCCATTCGACACAAAATAGATGGGGTTTAACGTCCAAACGCCACAAACTAGGTCATTTGGGGACTAACACATGACTCATTTATATTACAATAATTTGACTGCGCGTAGGGGTCTTTAGCAGTTGGAAACCCCACAACCATGGACTCGAAATAACGGGAGTTACAACACTGATGGGGGTCATTATGGTATACAATTCTATTTCAATAATTCGCTAGCGTGGGAGTCTTTAGGAGTGAGAGGAAATCGGGGGACCTTGAGAATATCCACGACACAATGAAGATCTTAGGATCTAAAACGCACGGTCATGTGGCCATGAATAACTATGTAGCTTAATTTGTTCATATGAATTGATTAGTCATTAACACAATATAATCACCAGAAAAATCATCACTACTACTGTATATTATTTGTCAAAAATAGTTAATAGACACAGTTGCAAGGGGACAAAGCCACGAGCTTCAACTAGGGGGGGGGGGGGCTCCCCCAGAAAAGTTTGAAAAACAGCCTCCCCCAGAAAATTTTGAAAAACAGGCTGCCGAAAATGCAGCCTGGCAGTATTTCAGGCAATGACCGTTGAGGTAAAGTGTCAACGAACGGACTTGCGAACCTCGACGAATCCCACTCACGAGCGCCAAAGTAGGGGGACCTCCCCCAGAAAACTTTGAAAAGTTGACTGTCGGAAATGCTGCCTGACAGTATTCAGTCAGGCACCGATCGTCGAGATAAATAAATCTGACCACATACCGTCCGTCGCCTGATCACTAGTTTATCCGATCAGAGACCAAAATGACAAACGAACGGACGTGCGAACCTCAACGAAGTACCCTTGTGGGCGCCAAAGTAGTGAGTCCTTGTTGGGGTTTAGGTGACCTCCCCCAAGAAAATATTGAAAAATAGACTATTGGAAATGCTGCCTGGCCGTATTCAGGCACCGATCGTAGAGATAAATGAGCTGATAGGATGCCGCCTGTCGCCTATGCACTAGGCATTCCGACCCCAGAGAGGAAAGTGTCAAATGAAACTCAAAGACGTCTCTAATAATTTGAAAAGTACACTGCCCGAAATGCAGTCTGGCAGTATTTCAGGCATCGATCGGTGAGATAAATAGGGCTTTTAAGCTACCGCCTGTCGCCAAATCACTAGTTTATCCGACCAAAGAGGAAAGTGTCAAACGTGCGGAGTGGGTGACTCAAAGTGAATGAATATTTTCGCCACTATATTTTGTGAAATGAACGGACTTGCGAACCCTCGAATGGATCGTCGAGATAAACAGAGCTTAACAGATACCGCCTGTCGCCAAATCACTAGTTTATCCAACAAGAGAAAAAAGTGTTAAACGGGCGGAGTGAGTGACTCAAAGTAAATGAATATTTTCGCCACTATGTAAAATAGACTGCCGGGAATGTCGCAGGTTGCATTTCAGACACTGTTCCTCGAGATAAATAGAGCTGGCCAGATAATGTTCGTCGCCAAATCACCATCTTATCCGAAAAAAGAGGGAGGTGTCAAACGAACGGAGTGATTGTATCGAGTGAGTGCATATTCTCATCGCGTTGAACCTATACCCCAAATCTTTGAGGATCGTAAGAAGCACTTCTCAAGTAGGTTTACAGTAGGATGGGCTAGTAAAAAATCACTCAACATGCAAGTCGATGACTGAGTGGAGATGCGGGATTTAATCCCCGTAGAAGATATTGATTACCAAAACGTATCACATTTTTTTTATTTTCTAAAATTATTTGGGGGGTGGGGGGCAGACGAGATTTATAGGGGGGGGGAGGGAGGGAATCCCCCCTTGGCGCTGCACTAAATAGACATATGATCCAGGGTAAACATCAAGACTAGACTTCCCGATCATACGCAATAAAATCATGTTGACCCAAAACCGTTCAAATCAATCATTCTATCCGAAGTTCACATACATGTAAAGTACTATTGATTTCATACTGTCACACTCTTTTTCTTAGATTGTTAGTTAGCGTCTGATCAACAATTAATTTATATTTTCGCACAGTCGATTTTTTTGCATGTAAATTTAAAAAAAAAAAAAAAAAATAATAACTAAAATGTCCCACTGGTGCATGGGGGGGGGGGGGGATTCAATTTTTAGCTCTTTCCAATGGGAGATCTTTTTGATTTTGTTTTCATTTCTCAACGTCCTCTGACTGTATACACAAAAAATACTTTGCTGGCCATAGTAGTTGTTAAACGTTTTTGTCAAAGTATTATACATACTATGCCGATGAATCAACATGTATCACACCGTCCAACTACATATTGATTGATCGTGTGGGAGAGTTGAGATCCTTTATTTAAATAATTCATACGAAGTGTATTCATATTTTCATATCTTATAATATAATGTAAGTAAATAAAAGTAACCGATTTGAGTCATGACTTCCGCGTGAACAGTTTAATACAATGTTACCATAGTTTCCTTCATGCAGGAGTGTCGACATATCAGATTTCGGTACATCTGGAAGTTATAGATATAATTATCCAGTGAACTTATCTACGCAGTGTAACCGCGCGGAGCGTCTGGATGATTATGACTCAGCGGTGTTCAGTTGGCGCGTGCTGCTACAGTCAGAAATAGGGTAGAAAGCTCCATTGACCAGTGAGCTCGTAAATTTAGTATTTTCTGTGTTTTGTGTCAAATATTCTATTATTTCTAAAGGATTGTTGTAGATCGAATTCATCAATATGTCGAGTCTAAAATCCAAGAAGAACAAGCGAACCCGCACACAGCGGTACACATCTAATGTGTTCGCGATGTTCAATCAAGCTCAAATCCAGGAATTTAAAGAAGCGTTTAATATGATGGACCAGAATCGTGATGGCTACATAGACAAAGACGATCTTATAGAGATGTATACGTCACTGGGAAAAGATCCCACAGAGGATGCTATGGACGAAATGATTAATCAAGCCCCGGGACCAATTAACTTTACTATGTTTCTGACCTTATTTGGTGAAAAGTTAAACGGAACGGACCCCGAGGACGTTATAAAAAACGCTTTCGCTTGCTTTGATGATAAAAATATGGGAGTGATCAGCGAGGACTACCTTAAGGAGTGTATGATGACGATGGGGGATAGATGGACAGAAGAAATGGTGGATGAATTATTTAACTGTTCTCCTATAGCAGACGGTAAATTCGACTATCTGGCTTTCACGCGTACACTAAAACATGGTTCCAAAGAAAAGGATGATGAGGGAAAAGACGGTAGCGAAGTTGAAAGTTCAACACAACAAACCGCCTAATCTATGTGATATGTTTGACTCATCATGTTATTTTCGTACTTCCTCCTGTAAATATACCGCGTAGAACTGATAAAGACACTGATACGTAGGATAAACATCATAATCATAAATTCAGATTAAAAATAACTGACGAACTTCGGTGCTAACTATGTGCTTTATCTTTCTTCATGTGAAAATATTTTTCCAATGATTAAATCCTCTGAACAAAACCTATGATTTTAGGTGGGAAAATAGTAAACAACAACAGTAACAGTCATGACAAAAATTACAATTACGTTTAGTTCTTTAATTATATTATGTATTTATCATAACTATATTATATTTGTTTATGTGTATTACTATTTATCCCAAAATTAATTAAATTGTGTAATTTATAGAACTGAGTTTATATGAATACTATATCAGTTTCTGTCGTCGTTTTAGGGGTTATTATTACAAGTTGCTGAAAGAGTTGTTTATAATTACTATAATCACTGCCTCGGGAATATGTGATACCACTTTGTAGTTCGGGTAACAATATCGTATTCGGCCATTGGATGGCTCGGTGAATGTAGCGCATGTTCACTGATCAGTTTCGATTCAGATGTTGGTCGGGAATGTACTTCGGAGCCTCGGAATTGTCTAGTCAGATTCTCCTTTTCAGAGGTGCAGGGCTGATTGAATGTGACGAAAACTGAGTTCCCGTGTACACCATTGGAGGCACGTTAAAGTTCCCCCGAGAGTAGGAATTCAAAATAAGAATAAGTCGTGACACCATGGCATTCGAGTTTTCAAGGCCTATTGCCTATTTGTATTTCGATTCCCAACGGTTACGCGCTGTTAACAAATACACTTACCTTGATTTTACATCGAGTCCGAACGACTAGACGCCGTTTTGTCTTTACCACCCAATCTTACCCTGTACCACAGACATTTGGAAACCGGGTTGGAAATCCCCGAGGAAATTATGGAACCCAGAATCTCCCGTGACGTTTAAAATGGGGAAAATGGTTGTAGTTATCAATTATATCAAATTACTCATGATGATGTCTCCTTATGCGTTCATAAATCATAGACCACTCTTTACATGTGATAGGCCTATTCTTGTCTCGAGACATACCGGTAACCACTAGAGTGATTGCTAAGACCAGACTGACTGGAATACATATGTAAACTTATAACTGTTAGACTTTTTTTGCAAAACCTGTTTAAAGTAGGGCCCAAATGTCTATGTTTGTTGTGAAATTAACAGTAACCTACAATCAATCGCTAAAGTCGACGATACAGTTACAATATTTTTTTCAATATTAGTCAAATGGAAACATTGGAGAACCACATCCTTTTAATTATAATCCGTTCCAACAATAAACTCATCGAAAATAAGACATAATCGTTTAAAAATTAAGAACCTAAAAAATTTCAGTTGTTGTCAAATGATTAAAATTGGGCCATTTTGGACGGACAAAATTCATATGTATAGTACTTTGCACTGGATTAACCGTCTCTCAAATGGCAATCGAATACTTTTATATTCCGATTATTATCTAAACACTATTTCAATACATGTATATCCACCAATCTAAGCAATATAATTATTGCAACAATTACGAAGTTTGTGCTGAATTAAATGGCAGAAGGGAGGTAACTCTAAATTAAAATGAATTGAGGATACAGACCACTAACGCTTTTACACTAGTGACGTTAATGTTGCAACTTTTTCAAATTTTCTTTATGCTGAACTTTCTCTGACACAAAAAGAGTACAAATTCGAAAAACAGAACAATTTACCTTGGTGAATACCGAGACTTTAACAAACCCCCTTTAAGATTTTCGTCGGATAACTGTGATATGGTTATGAAAGTTACAACCACAGGAATGTTAATGACAGAGAAATGGCATTAAATCAACACTGAAGTCAATGCAGAAAGTATAGATAAAGTACAGTTGACCGGTGCTGCTAAGTATTTTTCACGTTGACTAACTCTCTTTTGATTTTTCCAAGAAGTCTAAATTTTAACATTTTAAATAATTTCACTATCTTGAAGCGAGTTGATTTTGTAAAAATTTATTTTCTTAGGGGGTATACCATTGAAAGAAATACATTTAGTAATATGAAACATATATAAGGTAGTTTATAAAATTTTAATACCGGCCCTTAACACTCGAATGGAATACGAAAAATATAGGCAAAGATACACATGGATCAAACCCCAGCCAATATGGAAAAAACACAAACTGAAATGTACTTCGAATTGATGATACCACAATGTCCTTGATTGAACTTCAACATCAGACCAAGAATATAATCAAGGTTCACGTGTTTATAAACTGATACTCAAGACCAAAATGACAATTTGCCGAATGACTGAATCCAAAAAGCAGGGCGATAAGAACACAATTCACATTATTTGGGTCTTAACACTATTAAAGCGGGAAAACCACTATTCATTGAAACTTAAATATGAGCGAAAGGTACTTATTAAATTGATTTGAATGTATATAAACAGATTTACGTTCAAACTTTTAAATTGTATGGTTAGTCCATTCTGAATCACAAATATGTTATGACGTTTCATTTCTTGGACCTAGCCCTAACGCTTACTCTAACCCCAACCTACGTGTCCTAACCTTGTTTACATCTCAGCGACATTGCTGAAATCTTGAGTTCACCCGAAGAAATAGATCTAGCCATTCACCAAGGCGCCTCATTGCAAAAGGTCACGTTCTCCCAAATTGCGTAAGCACCACTTTTGAACGTCAAATCAACAAAGAAGAGCATACAAATGCATGGCTGATCTTTGTTTACGTTAATCGACCAAAGAAGATAGACATGACGCTGTATGTCATAGAAATCAGACCGTTTGAAAAACGCTTTTCATAATAACATAAAATATAGTCAAACAAATTAATTGTCTGCCGCGTCCTTTAAAGCATGTTTCTATTCCATTAATTATTAATATACCACGCACGTAGGGTACCGTACCGTACATTGGATGCGACGTATAAGACATTGCCTGATTGATTTAGGTGTGATCGTACACTTTATGAAACTTAGCCAATCAAGCGAATTATACACAGATGGGCGTTCCGCTCCACTGCATGAAAATAAAACAAGGATGGAATCAAGTGATTCATATAGTGTGTTAATAATTCATACATGATTAAACAATACCTTGAATATAATAACCTCTTGTGTCTAATCTAATCAGCCATCTTTTCGACTTGTAGATGATTCCAAAATCGATCCGGGTCTACAGACACCCCCAACGTACAGCATTAATATTATCAATAGCGAATCATGTTTCTGTAAATAATTGTCTTTTATAACACTTTCATCTAGTTTTCCTATTTATCTTCTTCCATTGATTAATTGATCTAGGTTTAATCTAATGAGTTTTAATTACTAATCCTACATATACAACACAACACGTCATTAACACTTAACAAATAATATGCTGTTTACATTATCTCTTTCCTTGTTATTCTAATCAATTCTCAAAAACATTTTAAGTCGACTCAAATTTTAAATTAGCCTAGGTCGATATGAACAATATTAGTCTGTGTCGATTGTTACACTTCAAACTTAAAGAGACATCATGACTTCCATCCCTGTAATTTTTGTCGAATGTTACACTTCAAACCCAATGAGTGTAAAAATGTTTGTAATTTTATTTTGCGTTTTACAATTCAAACTTAAAGAGACATCGTCACTTTCATCAATGCATTTTGTTGGTCGATATTTACACTTTAATAATAATAATAATAATAATAATGTATATTTATAAAGCGCATATATCCATCCATAAATGCATGCTCAAAGCGCTAACATATGTACACTGTCAATAATTCACTATTCAACTGTCTTGGTCATTAATGGTCATATTCACGTTGAAATAAATATGTTTTTAATCTAATTTTAAACGAATCCATCGAAGGGGCAGATTTAACACTCAGTGGCAGGGGATTCCAGAGATTAGGAGCACTGATTTTGAATGATTTGTGTCCGAAAGTTTGAAGGTTACATTTAGGAACTACAAGCATTTTTTGGTCTTGGGATCGTAGGTTTCGTTGAGGATTGTGCACCGTTTAGACATCTATAAACACAACATAGAATCTTGTAGTTGATACGTAAGTGAATAGGCAGCCAATGCAGGTCTTTCAGAAGAGGTGTAGTATGCGTTCGTTTTGAGCAGCGGTGAATTATCCTGGCTGCTGTGTTTTGTATTACTTGCAGTTTTTTTTTTAGCGAGGTTTGATTTAGACCACTCAGAAGACTGTTGCAGTAGTCCAACCTGGAGAATACTAGCGACCGAACCAGTGTATGAGTCGAATCCTTAAAGAGACATCATCACTTAATTTTTGTCGATATTTACACTTCAAACTTAAAGAGACATCATCACTTTCACTGTTGTAGTAAATTTGGGCTAACAAAATTACCATAAATTAAAGGAATATTTAGAGTAAAACAATTTGATCAAGTGTTCAGCGACCCCTTGAAAAATGCTACAAAATGTACATGCCTCGTAAATTAAAAGCTAAAACTCTTTCGTCTAAGCGATGGACTTGCAGATTGCATACAATCTAATGGATAACACCATGTAGTTATATAGACAATTTATGTAACTGAAAACAATGATATACGCGCAGGTTCACACAGGTAATAAATGATTCAAATAGGATAAAACGTCATACACCTTTCTAAATATTGTAGTTTCATTTTAAAGTTTATCGTGTTAAAATTCTGTCATTAAACACATATAACTTTCGAGTTTTTCAAGAAGGATGGCCATTTTCCATCATTACTAAAAGCAAAGCATCTTTCAATAATTCATAAATATTTCAAGGGTAGTTTTCCACTTATTCAAAAGCATTAACAAACTCAGATGCAGTTGTTGTTAATGATTTGGTTCTATAGTGAACACACATATTGCTGTCGCTACAATTTCTCTGTGTATCTTTGTTCGGTAAGACGGCACACTCGTAATTACATAAAATTACATTAAATTTGTCTTGAAAATACCATATATCTCTGTAATAATCACAGTGAAGAGCAACGGACTGACACTATCTTACACATCTCTTATTACTCGAAAGCCCCTTGAGCTTCACAGGAGCTGCGATAGCTCAGTGAATAGGATGTTGGCTCGCTAAGCTGGAGTACCCGTATTCGATCGTTGTACATCAGGATTTTCCGGCATGGTTCCTCCCTGTCAGAGGTGCAGAACGGAGGGCCTAGCAACGGACAACGTACAGTCGTTCGGATGGTACACATTGGCGTTCACGTAAATAAACCCTTGGCCGTTTGATATACATGTAAGAATAGGCAGTAACGTCGCTGTCCTGGCAAAATTGCCCTTATTGCACACTATATGGCGTAGCCAAATCAGAGCAGACCAACAAGACGTTAAACCGCTTTTCATTTCATTTAGGGTTTGTGGATTATAATGTTCCGCAAGATTTGTCACACATCAGTATAGTTGTCATTTCATCCGCGTCACACGTATCCTTGCGCAAATCAAATCAACTTTAGTCTGGCTTGTAAATCAGCGATGATTATTTGTTTTAAAACTGAATTCTTTTCAGAATTGAATCGAATGTGGTTCACGTATACACTAGATAATTCAATAGTCCAACAAATATCTCTCCCTGAACCAATTGTCCACAAACATGTAAATTAAATTAGGGAAATAAAATTTGTTATTGTCTTATGGGCGACTGTTCGATGTACAAACCGCAGGAGTACAATTGCCAGTGCGAACTAGTCAAATGGGAACTTCTATAGGTGCTTTAAACAGAAAATGTATAGTGTGCTCCCACCCATCGTGACTTAACACGGGTTTAAGATAACCATTGACCCACAAGTTTAAAGATACACTGCCCAGTTTCGGATACACTAACAGTAAACGCAAATACCGGGAAGTTGGCAAATTTAGGTGTAAAGTTTTGTTAAACGGTATTAGAAACACGCATACTTAATAGAACATTTATAACATTTTACAAATAAATATTTGAGACGTAATAGCACTGTTAATCCCAAAGAAAGACACGACATTCCATTCATGATCATGACCGAACTACGAACAATACGAATGTGATAAGCAAGGCTGACACTTGCACGATTTCGTGGCACGCATTGGCACGACTCGAGTCGGCACGACACCGCCCGATTTGTGCAAACTCGTCGTGCCAATGCGGGAAGTGCGTAAACAATGCACAAACTATGCGTGAACTCGTCGTGCCAGTTCGTGCCAATGTGGACACTGATAGGCATGACGAAATCGTGACCAAAAGTCGTGCAAGTGTCAGCCTGGCTTAAGAACCAAATAAGAATCACTCACGAACATACGATTTATCTACGAATCGTACAAAGTTTGGATTTGGGACGATTCGTAGCATTCGTAGCCCATACGAAAGCTTTGCATAATAATATAACATCTATTTGTTTCACAGTGTCTGTGTCTGAGCCACTGTTTTGACAAAAAACAATTACAGTATTGCCAAAGACAAATATCGTCTAATTGGCAAAATTGGCGTCGAAGACCCAATCATATATCATGTCATACAATACCAGTACCAGAATATAAAAATGGAATAAAAGTATGATCAAATATTATTAAGACGGGCTGAGACTCAACACTCCGTTTATATTTTTTTGTAAAATGTCCCAAATACCCTGCCCCGCCCACTGCTATGTCATTTAAGCACGTACTGATAACATGCGTGGCCATAACCCTGGAACTCAACGGTTTCGGCACGGTACAAGAGCATGGGAGTATAAGATCGCATTAAACGATTCCGTAAAAATGTTTGAACCGAACTCATCTTTCTAATATTTGAAACCAGTAACAAATCACTTTGTATTTACCAGATTGAACATTAATCTCCATATAAAAGACCGGCAAATAAATTAGATTATGGTGATTTGGTAAATTGCCATTAAAGCTCAACATTATAGTTAAAGCTATTGCCTACATGTCTTTGGGGTATAATATAACGTTGAAATTATTCGTTATCTAATATTACTACAGAGCTTTAAGCTATAATGTATACCAAGCTCAATCTACGAACCCAGAAAGAACAGTACATTTCAGAGGCAGCCTATGCACCAAACAAACATTTGTTTATTCCATACCTTGTGCAATTTTGGTTGGATCCGTTAAATTATTCCATATTTTAAGGTATCTGTCATATCGAATTTCAACAGTGAAATACTGACATGAGATGCAATCACATTACACGCATAATCTTTGTTTGTTGGATTATGCAATCGCTTTGCAGTCGTACGGTACGTTTTAGAATTTGCATGATTATTAATTAATTGCGTGATTATTAATTATTATTTTAAATACCATGCATCTTCCACAACAAACTCTGCTTTGCACGTCCTGGTCAAGATTAACCTAATCTCGTTATAATATATATTAATTAGAAAGTCGTATGGCCAGTTTTAGAAGTTGCATGATTGTTAATTATTGTTGAATATTAATAATGGAGAGACATAGATCTTCCATGACATACTCTGATATAATATATGGCCTGGTCAAATTACTTTTAACACGCTCATCCTATATTTTTATTAAGACAGATATGTAGAAATAGATGTACAATGATATCAAACTTATCTTTTTATAACATCTATTACATCACATCTCTCTATTGATTGTATTATACATTATTTAGAAAAGATAACACAGAGATCCGCTAGCTGTTGACCTATACAGAAAACTGAAGTCAAATCAACTTTTCTAGAAAAATAATTAAAATAAATCTGGTTGAGATCGACTGAACTTTTATTTTATTTATATCTATTGTTCTAATACCACTTGAGGCAGATACGACCACTCCCTTGATTGCTGTTTCTTCTACTTTAAAGGACAATATTGGTGCCAATCATTATCACATATGTGATAGAACTGATTAAACACTTCCCAAATATGATATTAACACAGAGATCATCGCTACCATAGAGGAGTAATAAAGGATTCATGAATCGGAAGTGACGAACGCCATAGGAAAACACGAGTTATTCCTCTATATAACTAACTGAAGGGACTAGTGATAACAGATATATGGGCGAATATCTGCTCACTAATAATTCCCTCGAAGACCTTAAGTTGCCGTGTGACACTGTGAGAGAATATCTTACAATTCATAAAAAGAATTGACTGCCACTAGATAAGAGAACAGGAAAGAAAAACAGATTAAAAGTCCGTACATTACCATGTTTTTATAAGGTAGGGGAGACCGGGGCACATTGAACCACCATGGATATATCCTTTATAAATAATACTATACAACCCAACACTGTACAGAAGTGAGATAACTTCTTAGACCCATTTCTCCATCAATAAGTCACATGCTGTCAATTATTTTCTTAGGCAGTGAAATTTTTTCAAAAAAGCGCTTAAAAGTGAAAAATTTTCCATACATGTTAACTTCTTAGCCTAGGAAATTCTTGTACTAAAGTTCATATAAGTCTAATCTATACAATCCAGATAAACCGGGGTTTGATCCATATAAGGGGGCATATTGATTTTTTTTTTAAATTTTGATCATGAAATAAAGAGATCTTCTTATAAAAACATGTGATATGAAATGAGGACAAACATGTATGTGAACAAAGTGGTTCAATATGCCCCGGTCCCCCCTATAGAATGAATAAAAACAAGGGGCTGTACGGAGTATTTCTATTTTTCCCGTGTTCTCATATCTTATGACACTTAATTACTTTACTGTATCGTCAGATAACCTCTTGCCGTCCCATATAACAACTTTTTGTCTTCGAAGGAATTATTAGTGAGCAGACATTCGGCCGTATATCTGCCATCACTCGTCACTTCAGTCATTCACATAGAGAGATAACTCATGTTTTCCTTTGGCGTTCGTCACTTCCGATTCATGAATCCTTTATTGCTCCTCTGTGGTAGCGATGATCTCTGTGGTAATATTGTATTTGGGAAGTGCTTAATCAGTTCTATCACATATGTGATAATGACTGGCACCAATATTGTCCTTTAAATCTGGTCTAAAACATTTCGATTGGTTGAAACCAATCTCGCACAAGGCATATCTTGGTCGGATATAGGCTACAAAAGGTCACCTTACGGTGAACTTAGGGTTTGCTAAATTTATATCTATTGTTCTAATACCACTTGAGGCAGATACGACCACTCCCTTGATTGTTGTTTCTTCTACTTTAAATCTGGTCTAAAACATTTCGATTGGTTGAAACCAATCTCGCACAAGGCATATCTTGGTCGGATATAGGCTGCAAAAGGTTACCTTATACGGTGAACTTAGGGTTTGCTAAATAAAAACTAAAACAAAAGCTGCACAATTTATCTCCAAATCTAAATATGTAAAAAGGGCAAACTATATTGCTATATAGAAATATTTGCCGGTGCCTTACATTTATGTTCATTCTGGAAATTTCCATATAGACCTCTCTCAATGATATGTGCAAAAAGGTACTTCAGTGTCTTTGGAATATGCTATCATGGAAGTACCCTGTACTAAAACTTTCTTTGCGAATCAGTGTATGTATTGATAAGTTATCTAGGGGAATCGTCTTCCTAATCCTGAAAATACCCATGCACATTACTTTATGATTGACGTCTACAGGGGTAACAATTGCAGATGGCTAGAACATAAAGGGGTATACTGATTGTTCTGTTTGAGAAATTAAAATAAGGGCCAATGGTAGAACATATATAGCACAATAGATAACACAATAAGGAAATATCAGAGAGATATTTTGAGTTAGTGAGAAAATATATTTACATTCGTAAATGACAAACGTACCTGTCGTTTGGCTTCTTCATACGCTTGTCTCTTTTCAACATCCACATCTGCATCATCATTATCAGATGAAGATAATGACGAAGATGAATAGTTGAGCATCCTATTGATATCCTCCTGCTCCTTCTCAGACATGGCGGTTCCTCCAATAGCCGACATAACAGCGGTAGGTGGCATCCGACGTTATGGAATGGTTGAAGGCGATTAATCCTTGAAAAAGTTAGCATTGGTTTTAAACATCCCTTAAGTACAGGTAAATAATTATATTCAATCCGATTTACAGATTACCGGGCGAAGCCGTGATAAAATCGCAGTTTCCATCTAGGTTTCAGAACATGATACTTATCCTCAGCACTTTTAGTATTATGATATTTCCCATGCAATATCATAATGTAGCCTGGTAGGCCAATTCATTGTCACGATCAATACTATATTTGAATAAGACTTACATACACCAATAGCTCATTGAATGGATATTTAATCATATTGTACTTCCAGGACTACACATCAACACAAAACACAATTAATCAATGAATGCTTAATCCAAAATAGCTTCTTCTAGTAGTCTAGAACGGTGCACAAAAAATAGTGGTGTGACCCCGATCAATACAACCCTTTCTTACGCGATCGTTCCACTGAAGTACGGCTACAATTTAGATTGGTCTGCTCATTGATGAGAAACTCGTTTACGAAGTCAGCAACATATGGAGAAGTATTGGGGAGTAACATCAATGGTTGATTTACATATAACTACATGTAGATGATTTCATAAAACATATATATCACCTTGTATATACAGTGGTAATCCAACATAGAAGAAATAACGTGTATCACTCAGGAACACGCAAACACTCTTCGTGACCTGTGTATGGTACGCCTTTGGGTATCAACTTCTTTGGTTCGTTGAGATATTAAACAACGAAATGCATTTGAAGATGTTAAATGCGCTTACTGACAAAGGATTTGTCGTCGGGGAGCGGCAGAAGATAACAAGAGTTGTTAGGCTGGGGTGTATTTCTAGAGGTTCAACGTCATACAAGTTACCCATAAAGTCTACTGATTCCATTAGCGGTAATAAGTAGTTCTCGGCATATTTGTTACCAAAACAGATTTAAGAAAAAAAATTCAACAAAACAAACCCCATCAACACAGAGAACCCGTCCTAAAAATGATTCAGTAGCCTACGAGCTGTCAATGGATCTGACAAACACCACTACAGTAATAGGTCACCGCTATCAAAACGTCGTTAAACCAATTATTTGGCCGAGAGAAACTTCTCGATGAATTTAGCACCAAGTTGACTATATATGACAAGAAATCAATATCACCTTTAGGCGATATATCCTCAAACATTATAGGCACCAATGATATCACTTCGGCGTATGACCCAGTTGATGCCAATACTCGTCTGCTAAACCAGACAACGGCAGCAAAAGGCTCACAAATCACAAAAAGTAATTTCCTGGAACTCGGATCAATTCTAATATACATGCACAAGCCAACTGGGCCCGAACACCACAATCATACACAACTCTTATTGTCAGAAATCCAATAATATTCTTAGCTAAATATAGACTTTCTTTTCTTTAATGTGGTAATCGGCTGATTTCCCAAAGAACTGGTGCCACGGTAATAGATCGTCTTTCATTTAACCAAATCTCCATTTCTAAACCTAGGCGACATGTGTTGTGGCTCACTTCATCCAGTTTTACTCCAATGTCTTTGCCGCCCCATCAAGTACTTTATAAGTATGGTTAAATTTGATGGATATCCGTACGCCTTGTTAGCGGCATGTTATGTCTTGTTGTCTTCAACGAATATGTCGGTGGTTTTACCGATAAAGTAAAGGTTCCCATGTACAGCTCTTCTTCGTCATTATTGATTTCATGACAGCAAAACCGTTCTATTTTATTATTAAACATCGAAAGAACAAAAAGCAATCTATAGAAATCATGTCGTATTCTAATGATTTATATTTCTAATGTAAACAAAGCTCTAATTAATTACATATAATCGGGATTCACGTATATTTGATAAGATCGTGAAATAGTTGGTTCGTTCGGTGCGACATAGTTGTGAATAGAAAAATCGTCATTGTTAAGACAAGCGTATTTAGATGACGAATCTTAACTGCCATGATACTAATTTAATAACGATAAATTTGTCGCGTTGAACTTTACTGACAGACAAAGAAAGCATAGTATCGTCAAATTATTCGCAATGTCGTAAATAGTATTGATCTGATGTGGTAATAACGTACAGATAGGCTGAAATTTCTGCTCCCATGTGGACAATTACCTTTAATTTACTATTCTTTCCTAAGTTTTAATCAATAAGAGTAAAACACCGACGGAATAAAATGTGAGTCAATAGGGTGAGAAGATATATACCCAATTTCGATACAAATCTCTTAGGTTACAAACCTTATTCAAATCAGGCGTCATGTACTTGATTTAAATATCCGCGTACAGGAACATTATTGTCTAGCCTAACATATTCTGATCAAACGAAGGCCCCAAAAAGAGCTGGATCTAACATTTGGGGTGCTATATAAAAGTTAATCGAACTGGATCGGTACACTTCATAGGGTATAGAAATGACACTCAGACAAATATACTATTCCACAGCATAAGGCTCACAAGAACTCGCAGAAATAGCGATTTGGGTTAGAATAAACACATAACACAGTATTTAATCCAATTCATTTCGATTTTGTGTCATACGCTATTGGAGCATTCGTTTGAGTTTTAGGTTGTACTAAGATTCATTTAGACAATTCAATGTGTATTAAGTATGTCTGCCATTTTACTTGCAAAAATGTTATGGATAAGATCTATTTTTTGGGGTAAATAACAAAGGGTATCTACGAAACTTAGGCACAGAGTCAACCCGCTACGCTAATCTATCTGACTATATTAGAACCATGCACTTTTCTCAGCTGTTAGCAATTTGTTACGGCTAACCTTTTGTACCACATCTCCATGTACATAATTATAGCTGTTCTTGAATAATATAACCACTTATACCCAGCAGGGCTATCATAATCGCATGAAAGATTACAATACCAGACCGATTAGCGTATCTGAATAATAAGTGGGTCAGTGTATATTATTAAACATGGCATACTAATTAACTTATATCAAAATATAATGCAACACCACTGTATTTGATATCCAGTCTACCCTATGTTCCACAGAATTGCCAACATAGATTGTTATCGATTTTAAGTCATGTCCAAAGACATGGATATGAATCAACAAGAAATAAACTTGTCTTTTCTTTGTATTTGATATTTATTAGCTATCATAAAAACACGTTAACAATAACAATGTAATAATCAAACATCGATTTCTTTCAACATAATGTTTATCTGATGTTTCTTTAACACGCCTGTTACTGGATACTTCTAGATATGCGTTTAATAAAACGATTGATTGTTTCCCATGCTAAATGTCATTGTGTTTTGGAACGACATGAATACTTATCGAAACGTCGTGCTGTTAGAATAAAACCAGTGATTGCTTCCCAATGTGAATGTGTTTCCCAATCGCTAACATCACTTAAAGATTATGCGTTTAATAAACAAGTATTTAAACGGCATATTAATTTTAAGTAAGTGGTTGTTGTTAACAAACCATGACATGCCTACTGTTTCTAGAAAATTCATCTAACTTCTTATTTTTATCTAATTACATGTGGATAACACTGTAGTGTCGTTTTTTTCAGCTTTAAAGCTTTGGAACATGTTTATAATGACCAGAGGAAGGTTGTAAGTCGTTCTCCCATTTGATTCGCATACACGTTTCCGAATATGGCAATAATCACAAAGATAATGGCTACGTTATATAGACGTTCCTGTTCTCGGCCTCGGTGTAGTAGTAACTTCCATAACTACCCAACTCATTGGGTGACGTTGGTGGTTAACCCATAGTCATTTTGTGGATGTTCCCGTTCTCGTTCTCGGTATAGTTATAACCTCCATACAACCCAACACATTGGGTGGCGTTGATCGTATAACCCATTGTCACGATTTGTCTGGAACTGGTCACACTCCATTCTAGTTAGATATGGACTTTCACACTGTTTCAATAGCATGTATCTGAAAGGAAAAAAAATCGATTTATAAAATTTTATTGACATAAACTAGAATAATATTTACTTTACGAGTGTGCGGGGAGGTTAGGGGAGGGTATTCCATGCTGATAATATTTTCTGGATAAAAGGTCTATAAAATATATATCTAACCATTGGGATACAGCCAAAATATCTGATTTTATTGTATACATTTTAACTACGATCGAAATGTTATTTGTTATTATCATTCTTTACAAATATACTGTATCTATATGACTTCAGACGATCATACACTTACCTTATTAAAGATATATTTCATTCCTCGATGACTTCTGTATTGATCAACTGACCCCATCAAAACCACTTTCTGATTGTCTAGACACCTAAGAAAATAATCCCAGCAAGCTTGGCGAAGATCTTTCATTCCAAAATCCACAGAAGCGCAATAAAGACCTGAAAAGAGAAGAATAATTAACGTTTTGAAAGCTGAAAGGAAAAATAAAAAGTATGTGGGGGGGGGGTATACTTCTACGTAATATGAAATAATTCTTTTTCTACCTAATTTAACTTACCTATGACATTATTGACATCCACTTTGATTTTACCACAGTGAATAAAATTGATAAATCTTCTAAATACTTCTTCATCATAATTCTTCATCTCTATCACCAGTTTACCATTCAACTTTTCACCTTTAACCTTCTTCTTATTTACCTTGACCTCACGTTGGTTGTGAAGAATCAACTGATATAAAACACGACTTCTGGTAGCTAAAATAGCTTTTACACCATAAACTGGTATTTTCTCCTCCCCTACTAAAAACACCACATCACATAATTCACTCATAGAGAGAATATAGTCTAGATTATCACACAAAGATTCTCTACTTTTAAACACCATCATTTCCCTAGTAGAATCACATGGTACCGGAGAGGTATCTTTTTCTGATTGACAGCTGTCACCAGATTCATAACCAGATGATAGACTTACGTCATCTGGAAGAAACAATAATAAACATTAGTAAATCATCAATGACAAAATACGAAAGTAAAACTGTATGGTATCTATTTCCACGTAAGACCTTATAAGAAGTGTATTAGTAAACTTTATAACAGAAATTTGACTTAACGTCCCAAATGTTGTTATTAGAATTCAGGATATAACCGAATTCTTATTAATTGTATGATTTCAAACATAAGTTCATGATATTATGGGATTTCAAACAAATTATATATGTTTTTCAATGCAAAATACACCAGAGACGGATAGATATGTTGGATAAACATCTTACCATTGGAATCGTAATTGTCGGATTCTAGCTCGTCATATTTCATAAGATCAAGAGAAGATCTAGATAAATCCATTGTTAAATGTAGAGGTGAATGAACCAGATCTTAAAGGCAGAGTCCTGATATGTTGTAGGTAAGCCAAATATATGAAGATAAAAACAGCGTTTTCAGAATATATAACAAACGTAGCGTCAATGTTTACTCGTGGCAAATGACGTAGATCAGTTGAGGTTGAATTTTAGTGAATAAAATCATTAGTTAATTAGTAGTAATTGACATTGATTATAAGTTGTTGTAGTAACTGTCAATCATGCGACACGTTTGTTTATACAAGGGATTAACTTCGTGAATATATGTATATATCAATAATGGAAGTACAATGGCAACACCTTGGCGTAATCTATTCGCACTTTTTTCTGTTTTATGCCTTGACATAGCGGGCCTATATCCTTACTTATCTGAAACAATAAGCCGCAATATTTCTCTATTAATATAAGTTATTTTGTATGTGATATCTCTTTAAATCTGGATATATTTTATCTGAATCTTGAAACTTTAAATTAAAAATATTATTTGCATTGGATATGTAAATATCTTCCCTGTCAAAATATAACTGTTTCGACTTTTTAAGACATTCTGTCGTAAGCAGTAATTAATAGATAATGAAGCGAGCCGTTAAATTTAATGGCCCAAATCTGCGATTGGTTTATAATGTATTTGAAATGATAAATTGTTGTTGAAACAAACACACGTGTTGGTGTTTTCATAAAAGTGTTAGTCACATTTTTGTTTACCTTGCAATTGGATTTACAAAAAAGTTATTAACAAAATGGAAGAAAAAAGAAAATTTACAATTAGTCACGATACGACTGTGCAACCAGAGAGTAAAATAAACTTTTAAAATTACATTGATTTTATATGAAACCATCTCAATTACTATAACACATTTTAAACACCACAGAAAACATATGAACTACAATACATTAAATATGAATATCTTGCAGAATTGTCTTTCTTCTGGAGTTGTGCGAAAAGAACTCCTTCGTACGTTACTCCATATACATGGAAGTAAAATATTAAACGGAGTAATGGCTATTGATGTTTTGCTTTTATTTAAACACAGATTGATTTACACTGGTTAAAACTGAACAATTTATATAATTTATGTTAAACTTTGTTGTTTGATCTATTTCATATAATCAATACCATAAAAGTACAGATTACAAAATGTGAACATAGTTAAACACCGTAACGCACCATATCAATAGATGTATTTAGTATCATTTGAGAAATATTTAAAGAATAATTCCTAATATAAGATACCGAAAAAACAATAATTTATTATCAATGGCTTCCTGATGAAATTGTATTAAAACATGTACGTGTAGAAGCAAATCGTTGTTATTTTTATATTTTATACTATAATATATAATACTGTGCATTAGAATAACCACTTACTACTGCTATATGATTAATATAGATTAAATATTTAGAAACATGTTAAGTAAATAGTTGAAACAGGTTTCATTATGTGATTTGTTATACAAACGTTTAATCAGCTTGTTAATTAACAATAATTAACTAAAAAATTGTCTTGATTGACTTGTATCACTCCGGCTGAGGAATCTGGCCATGGTGACACTACCGTATCCTATATAATATACGACCGAATTATTATTGTAATATCACTCCATTGTTAATATTTATTAGTATATCTTTACTCTAAATATTTAGTTACAACATGTATTCCAGTAATTCGTCTCTTAATGAAAGTAGCCAAGTTGATTACAGCTATCGTTCGCATGGTAAGACATAATTAATTGATCACATACCATTTGTTTTAACCTATAATCAATGTAAAATATAGCCAATGTGATTTAAGTTAAAGTAGTATGCACGAAATCTGCCAGTCGAACAATAGATAGAATAATAAATAGTCCTAAAATGGGTAAGCACACCATGCCTCGTGTTTGACACCCACCACTAATAGTTTGCTAATGAGTATTCAATATAATAAATAAATACTACTAAATAATGCAGTCTGTTCAATTCGTGTTCTTCAAACAATAACCCAAAATCTCATCATATATTTCAATTTATCAAAAGCCAATTTCGAGTTGATTATATTTAGCAAGATAAATTATAAATCATGTAATGAAACATTATTTGTATATAAACTTTATTTATTTTCTCCAGGTAACGTAAGTCTATCATCTGGTTATGAATCTTGTGACAGCTGTCAATCAGAAACAGATACCTCTCCAGCACCATGTGATTCTACTAAAGAAATGATGGTGTTTAAAAGTAGAGAATCTTTGTGTGATAATCTGGACTATATTCTCTCTATGAGTGAATTATGTGATGTGGTGTTTTTAGTAGGGGAGGAGAAGATACCAGTTTATGGTGTAAAAGCTATTTTAGCTACCAGAAGTCGTGTTTTATATCAGTTGATTCTTCACAACCAACGTGAGGCCAAGGTCAAAAAGAAGAAGGTTAAAGGTGAAAAGTTGAAAGGTAAACTGGTGATAGAGATGAAGAATTATGATGAAGAAGTATTTAGAAGATTTATCAGTTTTACTCACTGTGGTAAAATCAAGGTCGACATTAATACTGTTATAGGTAAGTAATTTATTTCGTAACATTGGCCTGTTAAATATGTTAACATAATTGGCATGAACTTCGGATTCGACCGATCGACATTCTTTTGAAGAAGGGTGCATTATTCTATGGCCAAGTAAGTCTCTGTTTAATATTTCCGGAGTTGTTTCGATATAAGAATTACTGAATAACAATTACGTTATGAGCATTTGTAATGGGAATGAGCATCCCAGTGTAAAAATTCTTGGGCGTATTTTGTAATGCACATTCCCGTGTAGAATTATATTTATAATGAACTACCCAATGTAGAAATGAGCGGACGTAATCTGTGTTTATAATGAACAATCACATTTAGAATAGCTTGGATGTATCTTGTATTTGTAATGAACAACCCAGTGCAGAAATGATGAGATGTATTTACACATTCTATGGTTCAATCTCCCGTGTATGATATCGTATAACATTTCTAACTTTCAATAATATAGGTTTATTCTGTGCTTCCGTACAATTCGGAATTAAAGATCTTCGTACAGCATGCTGGAATTTCTATCTTAGATGTATTGATAATGGCGTAGACGTGTTGATGACATCAGTATGTAAATATAAGAACCACAAAGCTATGAAATTCATCTTGAATAAGGTAAGAATTAAATTTATGAGTAGTATAATAATATATTTTATAATCTATATGGAATTTCTCTATACATGTATTAACGTCTAACAACTCAACGCCAGTTATTTTCTGCTACCTTCTTCGTGGTCGTTGGTATATCACGTTCTACGGCCAGTTGTTTGACCGCCTGAAAGCCAAGTTCTAACTACTATAAAGTGAGTAGTGACGATTGTCATGTACTAATACCATGTCTCAGTTATCTGACCAGATAATGTAACAAAGTTCTACAAACACATTTGAGATCCATGCCATACTATCATTTTATTTCACGAATGTATAAATATTACTTTTCTTATTCTGCAGTTGTTTGAAGTAAAAGAAGTTTGAACATAACCTCGTCCACAACATCGTCCACCGAAATACACCAACGTATTTGATATTCAGCCAATAACGATCGCACTACTTTAATATAGAAATTATTCGACTCTCGTTAGGCGATAAATTGTGTTGATAATGTATAGTGTTATTGTTATTTTAACATTGTTGCTTTATTTATTTATGTTACATAGTAATTAAGGAATAAAAGATACAATTATAATTCTTTCTCGAGACTTTATTTATTTTCTGGTCTTTGTTTGAATCATGCCTCGTGAAATGATTACTTCCATTAATATGATGAATAAAAGTGCAGTGTGAGGAGTGTGTTATCAGCCATTAACCGCGCGTCTAATTCTTAATTTATATACCAACACCGCGTTCATGACAGAATAAGCTGTTGGTATTAAATGGTTGTTTCAATATACATTTAATATATATAGGAAATGTCTACATTCTGCTCCCATTTCTATCCCATTCGAGCGACGAGACACTCTCCTTGACAGATCCCCATCTTGCAACATGGGCAAGAAGAACCACGATAGACAAACTTACGGACCAGGGAACTTTGTCGGCTAACATCGCTGTTAGCGAGCAATCACCAAACCCACCGAACTGCAGAGTGACTCCGTGTGGGATAAAGGACGAGGCTAAGCTTATGCCAGTAAAATAAAGACCGAAGAAAATAACCCAAGAAAAACCGAGACAGAGTTTTTCTATGAAGTCTTTCTTTCCCAATATAACTAAAGTCGAGGACGTTATTTTGCTATACACACCTTCACGGTGTTTTTTCTTTGATGTTCCATAAGTGATAATAGAGATATCGTGCCGAGGATTGGGTAATCAGAGGGTGATATGTGATATCATCCCTGGGACGATATCCCATATCACCCCTTGATAACGTCATATTAAGCAAACACAGCAAATTCATTTTAAGACGTAAATAAGACATCAATCCCATTACTAAACTGGATATTGAATTCGGTGGGTATTTCTCGCCGTCCTTTTTTCTAACTTCAACCACGAAGTGTTTTAACCAAAAGTTTAAATCACAATTATACATGTGTTCAAAATCGTTCGTTATTGTCCTTTCATCATTATGGTGATTGTTCCGCCATATTGACCATGCTTGAAATGTATTAAACGTCCAATTATTAAGTCTTAAAGTACTTTTTGGTACAGTATTATTTGCAACATTTAAAACCCTTTCTTCGTTGACAATATGAAAACGATATGAACACGTTTGTCATTTTCAGGTCGATTTTCCTCAACATCCGAAATATCAGAATACAGCGCTGGATTTCCAACATCTGTATCGAAAACATACTTTAATTATTCTACACGCTGACTTGCTGCAATTATATCCTCGTCCGAATTTTCATATAAATTCAAATTGCTTTCGGCAATTTGGCTGGCAAAAAGGAGTTCTTATTGACAGCATTTTACTAGTGAACCGTAGGGTCATCTGACGTCAATGACGGGAACATACGATTAAAACAGCTCATTATATTTATTAAATGTCATTTTCTTTGATACTGTTTTTTCTGTTTGAAAACTGGTATTTAGAATTTATTTTAGGGCAACCAAAGCTAGTTACTGTGCCCGTAGCACAGTTTGTTATAAATTAATTTAGGCTTCTTTGAAGCATTATTTGAGATTTTTAATCATCCACCATGTGTTCTAAACGCATTTTAGTTAAAAGAACATTGGACTTGCACGTCTATGTGTTGAGGTGAGTTTTATAGTTTTATCATGGATGGTTTGGAATGTGGCCTACATTTACCGCTCTGTATCCATACTTTATAATCGAATCGATTATGTTGACATTTAAAAATAATATATTTTTGACCTTATACAGTACTCGTGATACACAGGGCCAACGTGGGAATCATAATCACTTTAGACGTTCTGGGACGTAAGATAAATAACTCAATAATTATTTATTTATTCTCGATGTTCACAAACTATTGTATTTGAAAATTCTCGTCCCACTAAAGTCCATTTCAATTCGATATTGACGGTCCAAATTTACTAAATTCGAATATAAGCCTTTAACTATAATGTCGTTCTGTTCTATTTTTCTTCTGAATGTATAGATAATAATGATACAAAACATTTGTTCAAGTAAAATTTATTAACAACATAAATATAACAATAAATCAATAAACAGGTTTAACAACTCCTAGCACAATTCTTATGAAATTATAAGATTTGATCTAACACTTTGTGTCGACTATATCTTACGATATAAACATTCTTTGTTCGTTTTTTTGACATTGATTTTACCCTGATTTCAATTACACAAATTAGGCGTGGCTGTACGAGTTGATCTGATATCCGTCAACTTATGACCCTTTGATTTCTAAACTCTCTAACCATTCGTAACCTTCAATCATCAGCAGGTTACATTGCTATGGAACCAATCATGGTAATGTTCCTGGAACATATCAGATTTCCTGTAGATTTTCAAACACCTTTAACATCATATATCTGAAAAGTTTCAAATATTAATAAGATATAAATTACTTTAATGTTTCAGTTATTCGCGGGTTAAAGATAAATTATGGGAGATTAGATATCTAGTTGGCAGTTCTCACTATAATAGTTAAAAACTACATAATGTAAAGGCGATTTGCTGAAAATTTAAGTAAAATTGATTCACTTTGAACCGAAAACTAAAAGAATGAAAGTTCCGCTTAGCCTCGGTCATCATTACTAAAGTCGGTAAGACAAATCAAGTAGTCTCGGTCATCCATTTATTAGATTAATCACCGAAGAAAATTTTGAAGCAAATCGAACTACAATCCAACAAATATCACAGGCTTTGCTTGACATCGAGAGTTGATTAAGGCCGGGATGATTTAATTAAAATCTAATTAATAGTTTTTACAACATTTCAGGCATAAAGAAAGACATACAATAGGCAGAATATTGCTCTTGCATAATGTATGTATTCATGTCCTTGATGGGGGATTGGCGTTAAATATGGCTAGAATTGGAGAATTGAGGCAGCCTCAACATGATATCTATCTGGAAGACTTAAATTCAAGGGGAATGTGGCAATAATACATATTTATTATTATTAGATAGCATCTAATTACCTTATTTAATATATATTTCATTCCACTGTAGTTTTTGTCTCTATATTGATCTACTGACGTCATTAGTGCCTCTCTCTGGTTCTGGAAACACCGAAGAAAATAGTCCCAGCATGCTTCACGCAAATCTTTCATGTCATATTCAACAGAAGCACAGAATAAACCTGAAAAGATGAGAAGTAATTTAGTAAACACATCTATTATAATATGTATCATACTGTACAAAGATCAATTTCATACAAATAATTAAAAAATGTATCTCGAATAATGACGTTAAATGCTTCTATTGCCAATAATATTTCCGTTCTTCAAAATATTATTGGACCAGGAACTGGCCCCAACCGATGTCCATCTTGTTGATGTTGTCTTCGATAAAAGCTTAAAACTCCGGTAATTCCTGTAGGATCGATATCAAACCTGGTATACTGCGCAGTGGTCGACGGATTTCGATTTTGGATATGAAGTCATATATTCGAGGCAGTTAGTTCCTGGTAGAGATGAAACCACAACTTACCTATGACAGTATTAATGTCGACCTTGATTTTACCACAGTGAGTAAAACTGATAAATCTTCTAAATACTTCTTCATCATAATTCTTCATCTCGATCACTAGTTTACCATTCAACTTTTCACCTTTAACCTTCGTCTTTTTGACCTTGACCTCACGTTGGTTGTGAAGAATCAATTGATATAAAACACGACTTCTGGTAGCTAAAATAGCTTTTACACCATAAACTGGTATCTTCTCCTCCCCTACTAAAAATACCACATCACATAATTCACTCATAGAGAGAATATAGTCTAGATTATCACACAAAGATTCTCTACTTTTAAACACCATCATTTCTTTAGTAGAAACACGTTTTGCTGGTGAGGCATCTCTTTCTGTTAGGCAGCTGTCGTCACAAGAATCATATCCAGATGATAGACTTATATTAGCTGGAATACAAAATTAGTTCAATTATCAATAATATTTTCATAACTTTTAATTAATTCGGTTAAATATTTAAAGCTGCGGTCTCACAGCTAGTAAAACAAACAAAAAAACAAAATGACATACCATCGGAATCGTAGCAATCATCAAGCTGGTCAAATTTCATTAGATCTAGAGATGATCTGCTGGAATCCATCTCGGCGTAGAATAATTTGAACAAGTTGTAAAATCCTTATGTTATAGACAGATGCTATTATCCAAAGAGAGGCACACAGAATGAATGATGCTGAACCAAACGCTGAACCAGAATTTATTACACACGCGGTGTCAAAGGTCACACGTGACGAGTGACATGGATCAGTTGAGGTTAAGATTTACCCAAATAATTGACATTGATTATATGTTGTTATAGTGACTGTCAATCAACTGACAGGTTTGTTAGTATAACAGATTATATATTTTAATAGTGAAGGTAAAATATCAACACCTTGTTTTAATCCATTTACACTTTTCTGTTTTTGTTTTGTTTTCAACGTTCTGCACTCGAGAACTCCTTTAATTAAGCCAATTTCAAATTCTTTATTTCTTTAAATCAAAGACTCATCAGGTATAACATACAGTACAAACAAATAAATATGTAGAAAAACAATACCAAACATCGAACTTGGTTAGATATTTAAATATATGTTAGAAATATAGAAAGAGTAAACGTTTTTCTATGTAAATGTAAGTGGCTTGTTTGCCATTGTAGACCTTCCACATTAGTTTTATCAGTATTCAATAATTGAATTAACTTATGAACACTGGGGTTGGTTAAAGGGTATTTCCTTGTACATGTATACGTATTCCTAAAATCCGTATATTCTGGTCTGATTAAACTAAAATGATACTCATCTACAGAAATCTTCTAAATTGCAGTTAGTGCACTTTCTTCTATCGCATCTTTTAATTTTATTATAACTTTTATTTCGGTGTTAGGATTATAACTTGAGAGTTTTATATTGGTTATTTCTTTACGGTAGTTAATATTAATTTTTTTGTAAGGTAATATTGCAAGGGAAGGATATCAATTATTTACATTTACACCTTTATTTACCCTATTCTAATGTTGCTAGCTTCATTGAATAAAATTAATATATATATAAAAACAATTTTAATTAATTTGAATCTGACTTGGATTAATTTAGTAAATCTCAATTCCAAGATTATATTCTAGAATCTGTAATTAGTTTATATTGTATTTTAGATGATAAATTGTAGTTTAAACATAAACACGTGGCTTGGCGTGAACAAAAGATTTATTTATAGTTTTACTTAAATCAGCACTTTATTAGGGATACAAATTATGTAATTCATTAAGGAAGGTTTCATCCAGAAAAAATATTTATGTAATGATTGCGTTGACCCTTCGGATTTTGATAATCATCCACCGTGGATAATCTCTGAAATCTGACATCAGCCCAGCCCTCGGATATTAGCTACTAATTGCTTTAGAAGACAATGACACATTTGGGGGTGGGGGGGGGGGGGCTTGTAACAATTGTTCAAATATGGATGTACGCAATAAGATTCGCATGGGTATCCGTTTACGTCTATTTATTAAGAAACGGCCATTATGTTCTAAGTTAGTTACTTTTTTCAGCTTCTCGGTCACAGAAGTGTACACACTAGAAGTAGAACGATTCAGTTCATTTTATTTGAACGTATTGTGTCGTCGCAAATGACCACCCGTCCGTACACCCGAATGACTGGCAATACTGATGTCCGTTCTAGAGATCACATGGATTATTCGATTTTGATAAATCTACGGTGATATGTTTATTTTCAAAAGATCTCGGATAGGTTCGACTATGGTGAATATATGACCACAACTTCCTGGGTTATGATCCATACCTTTTACATATAATTGTGAAATATCTACGAAGTTTGCGGAAACTTCAAGAGGGCACACATTTGGTCCGATTCCATTGAAGGATTAAAAGTTCTCAAATGACAGTCCAGAGCTCACACTGGTTATCAGAATTTGATAAAATGGATGGACACATGTTTATTTCTGAAAGATTTCGGTTGGGTTAAATTTTGGTGAGAATAGGGCTGCAACTTCGTGGGTTAAAGCCCTTGCCTCTTACCCATAATTGTGAAATTTGTAGAACACCCCCCCCCCATTTTGAGCTATGGCCGTTCATGTCAAATGTGAGTTGTACAAAATTTGTGGACCCTCTTATGCGAAGAATATTTTACTATTTAAATAAAGTTTTAAGTATATGTTAAAGATCAATAAAAGATGAAAGCTGGTGGATTGTATCGCAAACAAATGATATTTATTTCAACAAAGTCAACCATCCAGAAAATAGCCACCATCTTGGATTTTCGAATGACTAATGAGATTTTCCGAAAGAAAAGTCACCAAGGAGTATTTGGGCCATGTGTGGTCCCTATATCCAAATTAGAAAGATTTATCTGAAATTATGTATTGATCTGTTGCACTATTATTCTTTTATGGATTATAAGATCGAAACCCATATTATTATCAGCTGTGTAGGGGCGACATGGAATATCTAGTCGTTTAGATTGGACAGAGGTGCTACGGGTGTGCTATGAGAGAACTAATGCCCGGACAGCGGCGCTACGGCCTACTTTTATATCAAATTCAAACTGCTAATGGATCTTTTACGCACACACCAATGTGTACACGAGACATTGGTTTTTAGTGCCATCCGAACAACTATACGTTGACTGACAAGGCGAAGGACCCCACAGGAAAATCCCGATGATCTTTCACGGCCAATGTAGGTCCCGAACATGCGACCGCTTGGTAACCGAGCCAAGGTCTTGCTCACATAGTCACTGAGATCAGAGAATAGCAGAACAGAAATGGAGTTTAGGGATGGGGGGGGTAGAAGTCGAACTGTGACCTGTCGTGGTTCCATTGTTTGTATTTTTCTCTGGTGATAACAACCCGATTCTACCGGAAGTGCAACCTCTTTTCCCGAGTACATGTATATAGAAGTCCCAGCGTCCACTTGTTGCTAGTACAATCATCTAAGTTACAAAGATACCAATGTACATATCTTGATTTTCCTTATTTACAAGATAAAAACATAACAAGATGTACCCCAAGATAAACAAGTCAACAGTCTCTTAATTATTCTTCATGGGCACAAAACACTGTATTTAAATATTCACAAGTGTATAGAATCTATTGGCAATCAGTTTTAAATGTCGTGAAATCGTAACTAGTGATTTACAATTCCATATTGGCGAATGCTGCAAGTACCAAATCTCGTCTGCTGCGAGAGACTGGTTTAGCGCTTCACTGAGGGTCTCAAGCTAGTAATGAAGTTAGGGTTATCATTGTATCGTTCTGCTTAGACTGGGCTAATGGAGGCGGACATACACCATTGAGTGTGTTATGAGGTTTTTTTTTACCCGGATAGGGTTATTGCGGACTACTCGGGGCCTCGGTTCTTCGTCCCATTCGAACGACAATAGGTTTCCCTTGCTGTGAACCACGTCAGAAATTTAAGATGAACTTCGCGGCAAATGCGTTGTGGGCTGGGATGTGGGTATAAATGCATCCTACAGTTTTAATAACGTGGAAAGGATGTATACCTTGCAAATTATTAATCTCTGTTCAAATCTATCCAATCTTGCGCTGGTCTAACTTGATTAATTCGAATGACAAAAACACTTCAAACAAACCTTTTATTACATTTGGTTAACAGTAATAATATAAATATAACAATTAAACAATACACAAGATTAACAATTTTCTGGGCGTCGACTATACAAAGACCTTAGCTTTATTTGATTTTACGTTCATTTCAATTCCATAAAAGAAGCACTTTTAGGTCATACATCATGGGTTGATCTGATATTTATCAACTGAGGCCTCGTTAATACGATAATCCTCTTTGCTTTCTAACTATGGAACTTCCGCTTCTAACCATAAACTATTATATTCACACACCAATAAGAAGGTTGCTTAAATTTGGTTTGGAAACAATTAGGATGGTTCTTCTTGAGTTATTCAGGATTTGGATTCTGTAAATTCTCAAACCTCTTTAATAGAAGATACCTGAAAATGATCAATTTATAAAAATTAATTAGATTTTTATGTCTGAAGTATTTCAGTTACATGTATGAGTTTACCTCACTTTACCACAGACAAGGTCCACTGCAATGACTTGGAGAGTTGCAGCTTCAATATGATTCTCATCTTGAAGACTAACGGACAATTTGTCCAAATGGATTTAAATGAAAAAAAAATACCTATTTATCATTATATGATTTTATCTTACCTTATTTAATATATATTTCATTCCCCTGTAGTCTTTATCTCTGCATTGATCTACTGACGTCATCAGTGTCTCTCTCTGGTTCCGGAAACACCGAAGAAAATAGTCCCAGCATGCTTTACGCAAATCTTCCATGTTGTATTCAACAGAAGCACAAAACAAACCTGAAAAGACGAGTAGCAGTTTAGTAAACAATGTTTAATATAGATCAATTTCATTTAGATATCAGCCAAAGGTACTGCGAATAACGTAATATACAGCTAAAGGGCTGACATGTCTCAGAGGCGGATTCGGGAATTTTTGCAGGAGGGGGTTTGCCAGGTTTTTGTCACGGAAATCTGCCATCATCGTCTCTAAATTACATAGGCATACATACAAATTGAGCTTTTTAAACAGAGGAATCATTTTTATACTGATGTAGGGTCACTTTGTGGTGTAATTTCATTGATGCAAGGCATTATTTTTTTTATGTAGCTGAGCGCGGGGGGGGGGGCAATCATCCCACCCCCACCGCCCCACCCCCTATGGATCTGCCCCAGATGTCTGGTTAATATTCATTTCTAATAGACAATCCTTCTTTTATCTATATAACCACGACTTACATATAACAGTATAAATATCCACCCTGATTTTACCACAGTGAATAAAACCAATAAATCTTCTAAATACTTCTTCATCATAATTCTTCATCTCTATCACCAGTTTACCTTTCAACTTTTCACCTTTAACCTTCTTCCTATTGGCCTTGACCTCGCGTTGGTTGTGAAGAATCAACTGATATAAAACACGGCTTCTGGTAGCTAAAATAGCTTTTACACCATAAACTGGTATTTTCTCCTCCCCTACTAAAAACACCACATCACATAATTCACCCATCGAGAGAATATAGTCTAGGTTATCACACAAAGATTCTCTACTTTTAAACACCATCATTTCATTAGTAGAGTCACGTGGTGCTGGAGATGTATTTCTTTCTGATTGACAGCTGTCACAAGATTCATAACCAGATGAAGAATGACTTACATTGTCTGGAAGAAAAAAATAGTTCATAATTAATTCAGCTAAATATCTCATCATCGGATTTTGATAACTTTGAAAAAATACAGATAATTCGATTATTCCTTCAACCACAGAGTAATATATATAAAGCTTAGAAGCCACAGCTATTAAAAGAAACAAATAAAATGGCATACCATCGGAATCGTAGCAATCATCAAGCTGATCAAATTTCATGAGATCTAGAGATGATCTGCTGGAATCCATCTCGGCGTAGAATAATTTGTTGAACACGTTGTAAAATCCTTATTTTGTAGACAGATGTTATTATTCAAAGAGAGGCACACAGGCAGAATGATGCTGAACCAAACGCGGAACCAGAATATATTACACACTTGGTGTCAAAGGTCACGCGTGACGAGTGACATGGATCAGTTGAGGTTAAGATTTACTCAAATAATTGACATTGATTATATGTTGTTATAGTGACTGTCAATCAACTGACAGGTTTGTTAGTATAACAGATTATATATTTTAATAGTGTAGGTAAAATATCAACACCTTGTATTAATCCATTTACACTTTTCGGTTATTGTTCGATTTCCATTTTCTTATGTTGCCTCCTTAAGTACGTTACACTTTTTTTAATGTTGCAAGCATATTTGAAGTACCCTAATATAGATTATGCAAACTATTAATATAGTTTAAAAATGTTTGTGAATTAATATAAATCCGATTTTATAAATCTGTATAATTTCAAAGACTGTTTATTAATTTTCATCTACCCTAGGTTTAATTTATAAAGATTATATACTAGAATCTGTAATTAGTTTATATTGGTTTTAAATTATAAATTGTAGTTTAAACATAAACACGTGGTTTGGTGTCAACAAAAGATAATATTTATATTTTTACTTAAATGGACACTTCATTAAGTAGATCGATTGTTTAACTCAATAAAGCCAATAAGGATGGTTTCATCTGGAAAAATAGTTTTTGTTTTCGTTAACTCTTCAGATGTAAATTGGTGTTAACACAAGACTTACATATATTTTTACTTCTACCACTAGTTATAATATAGCAAGGTTTTATAATATTCATATATAAATGATGGAAATCGATAACTTTTTCTTTCACTTTTCTGGAAAAATAGTTTTTGCTTTCGTTAACTCTTCACATATAAATTGGTGTTAACTCAAGACTTACATATATTTTTACTACTACCACTAGATACAATATAGCAAGGTTTTATAATATTCATATTTAAATGATGGAAATCGATAACTTTTTCACTTCAGTAAATTATTCATAAGCCACGTGTGTATTAATTAAACTAAATGTCATATTATTCTTTCTTAATTGAAAAATCTTTTTAAAAAATCAAGAGAGACCTGTTTCTCGAATTAGGGTTAATTGAAAAGTCTTTAAAACACCATTGGCAATAGGGGTAACATCTTTTCATTAGCCATTATAAGGTTTTGTTATTTAGGTTTGTCATATGATTAGGACTATACTGACGATGTATCATAAGGTCTAACATTGAGTCAACTGATGTCGTATCAATTCCCCGGTTGTACGTGACAAGAAGTAACTCGCCTGTTCAACCTCGTTGTTTTTTTTTTAGGTCCACAGGTTTCCCACCAATGCGAATTATTGAATTAAAATATGTTAGTCCCCAAATGGCCTAGTTTGTGTCGAGTGGACGTTACCCCTCCCCTCCCCTCTCTCATCCCCTTGGTATACACAGAAGAGTTTATAAATACATGTATGCAGTTATAGAGTATACTCATATGCTGAGTTATGGTGCTTTCATTGGTTAATTATTGAAATGCCGAAAGAAAAACCTTTTCCGTTATTATGTAATACTGCTTTAGTGAACGTAGTTGAGTAATGTATGTTATAATTTTTTAATATATTTGTTAATTTTCACTCTTTCATTCCTTTTGGTTTAATTTTTTAAACAATAGAGGTCTCATTTCGTTTATGGGTTTTTCGAGAGAGATGTTCCGTTGCAATGCAGATGACAATTGAATAAGCAATGCAGATGGAAATTGAATAAGCAAGTAATTTTATCTTTGTTTACATCTCCACTTTTGAATGGTTAAACAATATGCTGGGAGAGAGACTGTATGTAGACCTATTGTCTTCAAGGCTTTGTATTTTCTCGCTATATTATTTATCATACTCCTACATCAGCTAAGTGGCTGGCAGTTCACAAAGTTTTTCGCTTTTTAGCAATAGCTATGTAATTATAATGAGTAGAACGTTCTGTGGAGAATAACTACCAAATGAATTATCAAAACCCTAGAAAATCGGTTTCTAGCCTTTGACAGAGCATTTGTTAGAGCATTCACAAGGTTCAACAAAGTTCACAAAGGTTGTGCGCTTTTTAGTATCGGTATAGCTAGGTAATTATAATGAGTAGAACGTTCTTTTGGAATAACTCCAAAAATAATTATCGAACACCTCGTAAATCGGTTTTTGGCTTTTGCTAGAACACTTGATAGAGCGTTCACAAGGTTCAACAAGAAGGGACCATAATTCTAGAAGACATTAACGGAAATTCAATAGGATTCTTCGTTTCACTAACCGTGATGAGATATATAAATTTCAAACAGATGGGATAATAACTTTGGTTGTTACAGCGTTCATACGGTTCACAAGAAATTCAATACTATTCTTCGTTTCACTTATTTAAATGATGCACATAAATTCCATACAGATCAGGCGATAACTTTAGTCGTTGGAGCGTTTTCAAGGTTCAAAAAAGTGAAACAAGGACATATGATTCTACATCTCGCCGATCTAAACAACATATTACATGTATATCAATTTCAAATTAATTCTTCAGTCCAAACCTACATCATGTTCATTAGATACCATACCCACGCACTTCCTGCTAAGTATCCTGGATACTATTTTACCAGTTCTGACTAAAATCGTCAATAAAAGTCTGCAGTCGGGAACGGTACCACTTAGCTTCAAAATGGCAGTTGTTAAGCCCTTAATTAAGAAGTCTACGCTTGACCCACAGCTGTTGAAAAATTACCGCCCTGTATCTAATTTAACATTCCTCTCAAAGATTCTAGAGAAGGTTGTCAAGCAGCAACTAATTGTCTACCTTGACCAGTCCAGACTTTTTGACGAGTTTCAGTCAGCCTACCGCCCCGCACATAGCACTGAAACAGCTTTGGTTTGTATCATCGACGCTTTAAAATCATCTGTCGATTCAGGTAGCATCGGCGTCCTAGCCCTTTTAGATCTATCGGCTGCCTTCGACACAATCGACCATAGCAACCTACTTGACCGACTGAAGACTGGCTACGGAATAGCAGGATCTTCTCTACAGTGGTTCGGCTCATATCTTACCAGTCGATACCAGTATGTTGACATTAATAACTCTTCATCAAAGCAAGTGCAATTATCTTGCGGGGTACCTCAAGGTTCAGTATTGGGACCCCTTTTATTTACACTGTATACAAAATCCCTTGGAAACCTCATCGATAGATATAAGATCCAGCACCACTTTTATGCTGATGACACACAGCTAATCGATAAATTTAACCTCAACTCTGTCAGCCAGCTCTCCACAATTGGTAATTTAGAAAGTTGCCTAAATGGTATTAAGAACTGGATGTCCGCCAACATGTTAAAACTTAACGATGACAAAACTGAGCTTCTTCTTATTGGACCTGATCACAGACTTAATATATGCACTGTGAAATCTCTCAAAATAGGCAATTCAGATATTCTGATATCAAATGTTGTAAAAAATCTTGGCGTGTTCTTAGATTCAAACCTCAGTTTTGGCTCTCACATAAACAACATCTGCAAAATCTGTCATTTCCATCTCCGAAGAATAGGATCAATCCGTCACCTTATATCTGAAAGTGCAGCTGCTGCACTGGCTCGATCATTCGTGTTGTCCAGAATTGACTATTGCAATGCCATACTCTCTGGAGTAACCGATGAACAAATTTCCAAGTTGCAAAGGATCCAAAATCATGCTGCACGCATTGTCACTAAAGCTAGATCAAAACCACACATCACTCCCATCTTAAATAATCTTCACTGGCTTCGAGTGCGCGAATGAATTAACTTTAAAATTTTAACCCTGACCTACAAGACATTAAATCAAACGGCACCTCAATATCTTCAGAATCTATTGACACTCTACAAACCAAATAGGTCACTGAGATCTGAGAGTAAACTATTGTTAGATGTCCCAGTTTATAAGATGAAGAAATTTGGTTCAAGGACTTTTCAATATAATGCATCAACTCTGTGGAATTCGCTACCACCTTCAATTCGAAAATGTGAAACATTGTCCATCTTTAAATCAAGTGTGAAAACCTGGATGTTTAGTCACTATAATTAATCCCACGTGAACACTTTCATGCGCCTAGAGCATCCCCAAGTGGGATGAATTGTTGCGCAATATAAATTTCGTTATTATTATTATTATTATAAAACAATCAGATGATAAATGTAGTTTTTATGGGGTTCGCAAGAAATTGTGGACGACGGACAGACATACAAGGGCGGCGATGGTAATAAACGATGATATTTCCACGTGGGCTTATAAAAAGAACAAGAATGAATTTTGATGATTTTAAATATTTTCTTCAGTTTTTAAAACTTAGATTATCTTCTCATTAAAACAAAATATAGGCTGTGTAAAAGTCTTATGACGAATGAATCGGCGTGGGCTGAGGAGCATCTGAACGTAACCACTGATGCAAACCTTTAAGCGGGTCTGAAAAATCCCGTGCCTTATCAATAAATAGCTTTGTTAAAAGTTATATTTTACAGAAGGCTTTTTGCAAAAGAGAGTCTCGTTCGTGTGTTTAAAGAATCCATTGGGGCGGTGACTTTACTTTGTAGAATATGATTTTTAAGTATAGTGCCTCTGAAATGCGGCGGTATCACTTGGTTAAAATTTTTTACACCCACTACACCTAAAAGCGGCGACTAACTGAAAGAGCACCTTTGAACGTTAATTGACATTCTCAGTAGCAAAAAAATAATAATATTCAAATTTGAAATTTAAAACACAATTATTTGCGCCCGAACACTAAACTAGATATGGCCGAGTGAAAGGTTTTGTCGGGATTTGGTTCGTTTACCCACCTAATTATTCTAAAGTATGCATATACTGTTGTGAAGCAGGGATATTCTGAAATCCGTAATTTTTTGTGACACAGTCATGTTCGAATGTATGCAGGGGGGTTGGGATGGCCTAGTGGTCTAGAGTGCCGCGCTCCGTCCTCTAGCTGGCCGTTCACCTCTGGCTTGCGGCTGTGGTTTCGAGCCCTGGTGTGAGCGTATGTGGGTGGCATGGAGATAGGGGGCGTCTTCCCAACCTCGTGGGTTTCCTCCGGGCACTCCGGTTTCCTCCCACAGCTAAAGACCCTACGCGCAAGCGAATTATTGAAAGAGCACCTTTGAACGTTAATTGACATTCTCAGTAGCAAAAAAATAATAATATTCAAATTTGAAATTTAAAACACAATTATTTGCGCCCGAACACTAAACTAGATATGGCCGAGTGAAAGGTTTTGTCGGGATTTGGTTCGTTTACCCACCTAATTATTCTAAAGTATGCATATACTGTTGTGAAGCAGGGATATTCTGAAATCCGTAATTTTTTGTGACACAGTCATGTTCGAATGTATGCAGGGGGGTTGGGATGGCCTAGTGGTCTAGAGTGCCGCGCTCCGCCCTCTAGCTGGCCGTTCACCTCTGGCTTGCGGCTGTGGTTTCGAGCCCTGGTGTGAGCGTATGTGGGTGGCATGGAGATAGGGGGCGTCTTCCCAACCTCGTGGGTTTCCTCCGGGCACTCCGGTTTCCTCCCACAGCTAAAGACCCTACGCGCAAGCGAATTATTGAAATAAAATTGAACCATATGTTAGTCCCGAAATGACCTAGTTTGTGTTGAGTGGACGTTAAACCCCATTTCTCTCTCTCTCTCTCTCTCTCTCTCTCGATCGAACGTATGCATGTTCATGTAAGGGAGGTAAATCCATTCTATAATATGGAGGCAGACCACCATTACTTTCCCTTTTGACTTCAATTAGAGTGGTTCAGGCTAAAAAAGTTTTATAACAAACAGACACTATTTCGGGACAGTAAACACATTATATAACAAGACATACTATACAAACTCCATTGATCAACAATGGAAGTCTGGCCACATTTGATTTTTGAGGATATATAACCATTTGGACATATGTTATAAATGGCTCAAAATCTTCCCAGCTTCCATAATCAAAGGAGTTATCTCTTAGTGAGAATAAGAGTTGTCGGGAATTTATTAACATTTGTCTAGCATAAGCCTATTTGTGATTTTTGTCATAGGTAGTTTGTTACAGTTCTCAAATCATGGGGGTACTTGTCCAATCCAATGCTGGATAGCAAATCATCCGTGGACGATATCTTGCAGGGCTCAGTCTCAAATCTAGAAAAAAATAAGTCCGTCGATCAAAGCCAATGGCTACAGGATGGTAAGATAATATACTATGATTATAAAAATAATTTACACCATGTTACCGAAAAGGGTCTGGAAAATAAAGACTACAAATAAAAAGTTTGTTTCGGTTATTTTCCGGTCTCAAATATAGTTCTGCGTATTTAGAGCTAGCAAATATTTATTTCCTAACCAGGAGAGATCGCCGCGTAAACCAATATTGTAACCACTTAATAAAAGTAAATCTCGAAAGGTTGTAGTGAATTTATCTGGGCGATTTCACCTGATTGAAAGTTAGAAATGAAACGAAGCTATTACAGCTAGCTCTGTATTTAAATCACCAAAATCGCCCAAATCAAAAATCAAATCAAGGAGTGAAATCGAAATTTTTGCTCACGTTCGCTATTAAATAAACACGTAAGTCGAAGCCCGTAATGAGTGTATTTTTTACTCGGCGTTATATACCAATACATGTTTGTAAAAATACCTCGTGTGACGTATATTTGCTGCGACGTCCTAAACCACGTGCGCGGCGCTAACTTCTGCTCACTTCAGAAGATTTCTCGACGGAGCAATCACACAGATAAGCGGGTCAGTTTTTATAAGGACAAATATTGTGTCTCTGAACCACTCTACTTCAATGTTAATTCTGGCCTCTTTGCCCACCTCCAACTTTTCCCCAAATTTTCGTTGGGTTGAATGCTTTTCACTACAGACAGAGTAACAAATGGCCATGCCTTTGCACTAAAATTTGTATGAGGTTGACCACCCAAATTTTGAGACACACAAACTTGAAAAAGCATGCAAAAAGGGAGAAATGAGACACAGAGAGAATTGCTATACATAGACAAACTGCAATTCTTGGGTACCGGAAATGGTGAAATTTAATGGTCGTCTGCCTCCATATAGGATACCGAGACATAATTTCCCCTTTCAAATGGTGTTGAGCATATACAAGTTGTAAAATATTGAGCAATCATCATTTTTACACTATGTTCACTATCGACAAGTTTCAAAACAAAATGAGAATTTTACACAAGAAACACATTACAAATATATAAAAACACCTGGACGGTGATGATGCTCCTGATATGCCTTTAGTATTTACACGCTTTCGCGTGAATATTGGTGGACTTTTTGCGCCATAAAAACCTTCAGCAGTTACCGACTGCATTTTGCCGTCTTGTAATTCCAAGTTGAAAATGAATGGTGATACATCTTTCTGATGCATTATTCCTATGCTGTCGCCATAAAAATACTCAGTTTTGTTGGAACTGACCGAAAATCTCTTAAGAGAAAATCTAGTAATTCCATAAACCATCTCGAGTTGGTTTCTAGATGCGTTTACGTATACCACCAAATTCCCATAGAGTTTATTTTCGTATTCACCTTCATAGGCAGATAATTTCAAAGATGGTTCTATAAATTCGTAAGCAATATCAACGGATTCTGTATCATTTAACCAGGGGAGTGGAAAAGAACATATCGTTGACACATTTAACCATGGTTCTCGTCCTAATATTTTATCTGTGATATAGTTATGAAGAGCTATTCTGTATTTGTAATTATCATCACGTCCAGTTAAGCTTGTAAAGATACCCAAATTTTCATCTGGATATAATGTGAGAAGGGCCCTGTAGCCAAATGATGCACCACTGTGCCATTGGATCTTGAGTCCTAAAATTAAAAGAAATCACCAATTTAGTACACCGAATTCAAACAAAATAATTTATGAATCGGAAGTAATACAAGTTACAAACGCGTGGCGCGTTCTTTTGTAGTCGGATCACAACCCCAAATCCTTTAAAATTGGGATTTTGAATAATCATTAGAGCATAGCAACGCATGTCTGTGTATAAATATGTAGGTTAACTCTTGTCAAGCTAAGAAGGTCCCCTTAACAGTGTAGATTGGTTAGAGGTGTGCGGAACTTAAGAATATTTATCTGCAATTTAGATTAACACCGTTTCGTTGAATTTCAAGGTGTAAAAAGAACACAACGTTGAATCAAGCGAAAATTCAAAATCTAAGTGCTTATTGAAATCCATCGTTTTGCTGCTGGGGCACACGATAGTCTTACATAATTAGATTTATAGCCGTGGCAAAGGTGGTGAATAATTTTGGAGTTGCACACTGTAGCAGAATTCAAAGTCCGAGGTCGGACGTTGGAAAAACAAACACATTGATTTCCAGAAGACCCGAACATGCTAATAAGCACAAATAGGTTTAAATAATTGTCTAAGGTTTTACCAACCCGCGCACTGACATGTACTTGTAATATTAATTATAACTACCGCCCACCAAGTCCTCCACATGTTGATAAAGCATTATAAGATTATATATGAGTACTGATGACTCCAATCACTAACTTTAGTATAGACAACAATTTTTGCATTTTGGCATATTGAAATGACATATAATAAAAAGTGAGGTTTTATATTGATACCCAAGACACCAGTACCCCATCGTTTGCTTTCGACTTGTGTGGCATGAACAACGATCTTTTAGCACTTATAAACACTTTTAAGCATTTGACATGCCATACTCAAGCGCGCTGGTGCACAATAGTTTCTTTCGTTTTTGTTACGTTCATCAAGGTGGGTATGAAGGAAACAACGAGGTTGGACAGGCGACCCTACTCCTTGTAACGCACAACCGGAAACTCGAAACCATTCCAGTTGACTCAATAACAGGCTTTATGACACAGCACGCACGTGCTAACCATTCGGCCATCCAACCTCCCTTTGAATACGAAGTTATTTAAATTTCAATATTCTTACCATCATAGTAGCCAATAAACCAGCCTAGCCCATAACCATATCTTGAAGTCATTCTTGGAAATTCTGGAGTTTTGTAATATTTGAATGATGTAGCGAAACTCCTAGGCTTGCCCATATCCATAAGAACCTCGGTGTCAAGAACTTGCTCACCCTTTCTGTCCTTTCCGCCATTTAGATGAAACAGCATCCAGTTTGCCAAATCGACAGCATTGGACATAACACAACCGGAGCCACATAGAAGACCCCACTTTCTAAGATAAACAGAAACATAAAAGGTGGATACGTATTAGACTTCAGACCAAAATAATTTAAGTGTTGTTTAAGTCGTTTATGGTTAGGCAATTAATAATTGTGAAGAACATGTGAAGCTTCTGAAATATATGCTGGTACCGTTCTATTTCTTCAAACTTTGTGAAATATTTTTTGACAACTATCTTCAATTTTTCAAATTAATCACGGGTCACAGTTCTAGCAATAAATGTCGAAAACTTTGTGCATAAAAGATTTGAGGTCAATCGACCGAAGAGCGCCTACAGATGAACGGGCCGACGAAACTGGTGATATTTCAGTGTGGGTGTATACAACTTATCCACTTACTAACATGTTACATTCAAGCATTACATATTTCAAAGATAAACTACCAGGCAACGTAATATACGCCTAGAGCAGCCAAGTCGTCCGTCAGTCAACCAGGGTGGTCGCATATTTCTTTTCTTTTGTCATTTATGAAAACATCTATAACGCACTGGAATCTTATTGCGAGTGACACCCTATTATGTAATTTTCAAAAATAATTAGAACTTGTTTGACTTCTAGTTCTGCCATATACTAACGCATGGTATATAAAACATAATATCATGCATTATGTAGTTCGAATTATCAGAAATAGTTGCAAATCAACAGATTTTGTCGTTTTATAAATTTAAAGTCAATCGGATATTTACTTTAGATTCAAGAGCGCACACAAGCAATTTCACAGTGGTCGCATGAAAATAAATATAGACAATCTTACTTAAGGGTCATAAACAATATAATTCTAAAACACGTCCACTGTGTTGTTTTGGATTTTGATTTTAAAACGCATCAAGAGATATTAAATACCGTAAGAATTCTGTTGATACGAGTTTGTCCTTCATGTATCCCCGAGCTACGTTTGATTTGTTGTAATCAATGGTGGTAGTAAATGTAGATGACTTCATTTCAAGTGGATCGAATATTTCCTCTTTAACCAGCCTTTCCCATTTCTTGCCACCAAGCTTTTCAGCAATAGTTGTTAAAAGCCCATACATCACATTGCTATAAATAAAACTGCCACGAAAAGTTTCACTACTTTCCATATATCTAACACGCCTGAAAAAATCACGAAACTTGAGTTATTAAATTGTCAAAAATAATTCTTGGAAAAATATGAAGCAAACACCAACTTATTATTGGTGGGAAGTTAACTAATTTTGCAAGTTCACGGAACTCATAAGAATTTTCAAAAATGAACAAAATCCATAATTTTGCCGAAAGTCTATAAGAGGACTAAAAGATGTTTTAAAGACCATAAGGGCGATAACCTTGACAGTATTTTTTGGAAATCGTAGAAGATAAGAATTCTCCTCATATGACCGTATATTGAGTTAAGAATTCTCCTCATATGACCGTATATTGAGTTAAAGTCAATCGGATTATAATTTCAGTCTGTAGATTGTCCACGGGAGGATTGATGACCAAGACGTTTACGGCATTGAAAGAAATTTTCCGTTATTTACATCTAAATTCACAATAAAATCAGCGGGTATTCGTCAACCATTCTTAATTTCTGTTAATGGCTCTCCGCCACTAAAATCACCTATTAGCACTTCAAAAGCTATATTTTATATTTAGGTTTCCTATGTTATCTATGCAATCTTTTCCCATAGAAAAATAGAGATCAAGACAACCTGTATAGTTGTCCTGACACGTAACAAGACATACACGAGACATATTGTTTGCTCGCCACTTTAGTTGTATTTTGTAGTAGTTTATGGGTGATAAAATAAATATTTAATATCAGTATATTATAAACACTCGACGATAAAGGGAAATCTTTGAATATTTTGTTTACTTTACCTAGCTGTGTTGATATATTTTAAACAGAAGGACAGAAATTGAGGCGTATAGGAATTGATAGCGCGATGAATACCGAGATATTAATAAGGTAGTATGTCAATATACTGCGATCGCTGAGGTGATTTACCCCTAAATAGATAGTTTTTGCCCAGTTAATTGAATGAACGCACTGTTATATTATAATTGATTGTTTCGTTTTAAATGCACACGTTTTTTAACGTAAACGTGGCCAATTAAAACGAAAAACGACATACGACATAGCACGTAGATGTAAGGCTAAAATATTAAACTATTAATATCTCGGTATTTGTCTCGCTTCCGTAGGAATGCGATTCTCTGAATATATCGACAAATGCAATGATGGGCTAAGATATTTCTCTCCCCACCCCATACCTTCAGACCTGTTGTCATTACCTTATAATGAATCAAACTAACAGTTCTAAAGCTAAGTCTAGCAGAAATATCTATATTTGTTTAAAGCAATATTCTATTCACAAGATACCGAAACAAGCGAAAGGCTTATATTCACATCCATTCTATCCTAATTACACCAGAAATTCGTGTAAACATAAACACAACTTAAAGTATTAATCTATCAGATTATTTCTGGTAAAGCTGATATCATTAGGAATGTTATTATCTGAAATTCACCACTTACTTTATCAGATTATTTCTGGTTAAGTTGTTATCATAACGGATGAAGTTATTAGGGGGGATTCCTGTTCTATGGCTAAGTAAATCTTCCAATGTTGTATATTCCGTTCTGAGATCATCTGCAAATTTAAAGTTCGGTCCAAGGATTTCCCTAACTGTAGTTTGTAAGCTGTACCTAAAACACAGAAAATGAAAATCATTTTAAAGGAGCTAAATCGCGACCAAATAATTTACCCAAATGGGTAGCAACGTAATAATGTAATCTGATTGTATATGAACTGATTTACATTCAATTGTTTCCGTTCTGAATCTAATTTCAAATCAATCATGTTCAGCGAAATACGGCATGAATCTCAACCGAATATAAATTTCTAGTGTCTGGTTGTTTCAGTCTATTGCGCATGCTTTCCAGATACATTATGGCGCAGCCGCTTGACATTAGTTGTGGGATGTGTCATCGTTTTTTCTGGTTACTTGTTACAAATGACGATGAAACGTACTATGGTACACCGATTTGTGTACCAATTTTAAAATATTTTTTTTTTGTCTTAAATATTGGATATCCGAAGCACACCTAAACAAGGATTAGATAACAACATCAATGTTGATTTAAATTGTCAAATAATTCGTGTTTTCAACGTGTAAGACGTAGGATGATATTGAGTTAGAGACTTAGCTACTTTAAAAGGGGCGTGGCTTTCATTTCGCCAATTGTATACAGTCTATCGACTATTAGTATTTTGAGCATATGATGCCGTAAATGTCGAGGCTAATATACTCCTGTACACGTGTTTGCGCCAGCTTAACCATTCATTAATATTGATGTCAGATAAATATATTTACGACCACCCGAATTACTAATTATTGATCAAGGTTTTACACGTGATGGCAGACTATGAAAAGAATTTCAATGTATATAAACACATTGTCGGGTTCGAGGGAAAGAACATTTTGTTTAAAGATAAATTTTCTCAAATTCAGCGATGATAAAGTGGAACTTTTCTTGTATATTTCTGTCAGTCAGTTTCTGTCAATCATTTTGTCTTGATCAATTTCTCGACACTACGTCATATTTAAATTTCATACACATTGGATGATAACATTTGTCTTAGAGCGCTTTTGGTAAAACAAATTATTGCGACTATAAAACTGTTTGCATTTGCTAAGATAGTATAAAGGTAGGTTGTCAGGCAACGAAACATACACACACAGCCGTCGAAATGGCTCGATAAATATTTATTTTTTGTCCGTAATAGGAGCATTTACAAAAAAACTGATATAAATTTCATTCTGATTGAAGGATGACCTTTGCCTTTAGAGCGTTCACATTTTTCTACAGTTATTACAGGAAATTACTGAAATTAATATACTTTTTCGTTTTACATTTAAATAATGCGTCCAGATTTAATACAGATCGCACGATAACGTATGTCGTTAGAGCGTTAACGGGGTTCAACAAAAGGAAACAGGGTCATAAAACTAGAGGTAATTAACGGAAATTGCTGAAATTTAGTAGTATGCATCGTTTCACTAATTTAAATGGTGTATATCAATCAAATACAGAACGGAAAACCCTTGTCGTTAGAGAGTTCACAATGAGCAACAAAGTGAACAAGGGTAATAACTCAAAAAGAAATTGACAGAAATTATTAAAATTATGGGCGAACGGGCGGGGGTGCTAACAATATTCGACCACGTTTCTACGTGAGTGTATAAATATAGGTTGCCAGGCAACGAAACATACGCCCACAACAGCTAAATCGTCCGGCAGTCAACAAGGGTTGTCGCATATTTTTACTTTTTTTGGTAATGAAACATTTGTTAAACACTAAAATCTGATTAAGAGTAACAACTCATTATGTAATTAGCAGAAAATCATTAGAATTTGTTTGCTTTTTATAAAGTTTTGCCCCACTTTAACAATTAGTATATTAAACATTTGATATTTAGCTGTTCAGTTATCAAAATTCATTGAAAATCATAATACTTGTTCGTTGCAACACCTTAAACTCTGTGCATCAATATGAAGTCAATCGGATGATAAGCTTGGGATCTATAGCGTCACAAGGTTTTTTGAAGTGATCAAGGGAGATAACTCTGGAAGTAATTATTTGAAATCGCTGAAAATGATTAGGCTTCTTTGGCTCATGATCTCAAAACATTGTGTGTAAACTTAAAGTCAATCGGATATTAACTTTGGCCTCTCGAGCGTCCACAAGATTTTTTGAAGTGATCAAGGGCCATAACTCTGGTAGTTATTATCGGAAATCGCTGAAAAGCAATAGGCATCTTCGTCTCATGAACTTAAACATTGTGTATAAATTTAAAGTCAATCGGATATTAACTTTAGCCTCTAGAGCGTCCACAAGCAATTGTGGACGCCGGACCCACAGACGGACCGACGGACGGACGGGGGCGACGATAATACACGACCACATTTCAATGTGGGCGTATAAAAATGCACATGTTTATAAATTCTCTTCTATACCTTTGTAATTAGACTTTAAATAATGTCGATGTTCTTTATTGTAAACAGTTTGCAGTTAGTTCTGGGTGTATTTATAATATGAAACCAGTAACCAGAAACATCTGTATTACTTGTTAACAACCAACCATCATTTATTTATCTTACTGTTAGGATTATTTACTAGAGAATTTACATTTCACTAGACCAGGTTACGTATGCTAAAAGAAACCATGTCAGGCAATCGAACATCTGTTGACACCATTCTTTCATGAATATATATCTCTCTAAATATCAAGGCAAGGCGGAGTCAAGTAGTTAGCCAGTAACAAAATTCTTTTACGGCCCCGACACGCCAGCATTGTCACGATACCTTGGTTTTTCGCACCATTCGCCTTGCACCACCGAACACCGACTAGCGGAAACCACGATAAACTCATCCTGGATAAATGGAATTAAATTACCGTCCACGTCACCATAAAAGACATATGATAACCCTTTACCATGTTCTTGCTCTACATCGTCCTTCCTTTACCAACCAGCTGGACACGTGGTCACTGGTGATTTGAACATAGTCCAGAATAATAAGCTATACGTGAAATTTTGTCCAACTTAAGGACCCAAATACCGGGAACCGCAACCATTTTAATGAGATCAAAATTTCAAACTTATTATGGATGCCGTAGAGGACTACGCTAGATCATGGGCCAAGAGGGAAGATGTTATCTCTGATACTCTCTCTGATTGGACTAGGCCTATCAGTCGTTTACTTAAAAGAAGAATATACATGCAACGTTTGTTCTAGGCCTAAGTCGATTTTCAATGATCTTAGCATTGTTGAAAATCTAAACTACATAAAATTCCCCACAAACAACGTTTCATAGCAGGCTCATCCCGTTGTTCCATAAAACCTCTTTCAAAAGTATTGACATCCCGGATGCACGTGGCAAGGAGTAGGGTCGCCTGTCCAACCTCGTGGGTTTTCTCCGGGTACTCCGGTTTTCCCCCACTGCTAAAGACCCCTTCGTACAAGCGAATTATTGAAATAAAATTAAAACCATATGTTTTTCCCGAAATGACCTAGTTTGTGTCGAGTGGACGGACGTTAAACCCCATTTTTCTCTCTCGCTTGCTGATTTGTATCTCTATTCGTACGAAGTCGATTACATACAGGCGCTCGACCGATCGTAAAAACTAACAAACGATTAGTCAGATATTTCAATTTCAATTTCACTTCGATATATCGATGACCTTTTAGTGATTATGTCGAATTCATATATCCCGATGAGCTTAAAATTAAAAATACTACGGACAGTGACAATTACGCTTCCTACTTGGATCTGAGTCTCGATTTTGACAATTGTCACAAACTGTGTGTTAAATTGTACGATAAACGTGATGACTTTGACTTTCCGATTGTTAACTTTCCATTTATTAGTAGTAACATTCCAATATCACCAGCTTTATGGAGTGTTGGTGTCCAATCTAATCCGTTACGCGAGAGCTTGTTCCTTTTATTCTGATTTTTTTAGATCGAAGTATTTGTCATCTAAGCTTCAACTACAAATATACATGCGCACTAAACTTATAAAAACCTTTAAAAAGTTTTATGGCCGTCATATTGGCTTGATTGTTAAATATAAAGTGTCGCTCTCAACTATTATCTAGATATATTTAATTGACACGTATACTAATGCTATCTCCCAGTTTATGTCTACTACATCGTTAACACAGTTCATCACGTGCATTTTGCATACCGATAGTTCATTGGCCAATCACGCTATTTTACCGACATTTTACCTAATAGTTTGGATGCTGCTATGGCGGTTATGGCGCCAGGCAGGGTGGGCTTACTCTTGCGGACACCTCTTACCACTGTTTGTCGTGTATTTTGTCACGGGGAGCAGTCCATTTGCTGATTACACTATTTTGCCTATAACGTTTTTTTAGGACTTTAAATTCTGTCTAATAGTTTGGATTGTTCGTACTTGGTTTTATTTTATTATTAATTGTATGCAATTCCTCGATATTTTGTTCTTTAATAACAAGGTTTATTTAAGATCGGATACCTAATTGTTTATTCATTATTTTCAAAATTCTTCAACTTCAAACTGTTATGCTATATAAATGAATTCAGAAAATTCGGAAATTGACACCTGATTGCGAACGAATATGAAGCGTGTGCAAATATTATCGCTATCAAAGATATCGTCATTTAATAGTTTTCAAAGAAACAAAATGACACCAACTTAACATCTCACCCATTTCTAAAAATATGTAAATAATAATAAAAAGAAGAAACACAAACCGTATGACTCATACAACTTGACAACATTTTGATGATAAAGGAATGAAATAGATCTCCCTTATGTCATGATGACCGTGCAAAACGGAGATAAAGATCAGACAATAGAATTGAAAAACAGATTCAACCTTGTGTATAGACAATGATCTGGTTTCTTTGGTTCGTTTAAAAGAACCCGAAGCCGAAAAGGTAGAGAACCTCCACTCAATGACCATGCCCATCGCGGCGTGTCTTTTTTGTATTACGTAGTTTAATCTAATCTCACCTAAACTCTTCTGGATTGACTGATGATTACCGTCCCAAATTTTGACTAATCCATTACAATGTAACAAATCAATCGGTTTTGACCAGAGCTCTAAATATATAAACATATTTCAAAATTTGAAAAAAAAATATCTGAAGAATGGTTATAAACTTTATGACATCGCCGACTCAATGACCATGCCCATCGGGGATTACCCAATCTTCTTTGATTGGCATTTAGTAATTGAACATATTAATACAAGGTACAATTTCAAGGATACACAATAACTGGGTTCGATACTAAACGACGTTTGGACGAGGATACTCTCGTCTTTATCAAGCAAATGATACAATGTAGATCTGTTTATCATGATGGACCACGCACTAGATGAACAATATTTTCACCATATTTGATACATCCAGACGCTTTTTTGAAGACTAGATAAAAAAAAGTTGACCTGTTATGTTACGTATATCTGATACTTCAACAAACTGGATAGAATACAGAAACTTATTGGGCGATAAAAATAGACACACTTCGTCTTAATCGCAGCAAGTTAGACACTGTCTAGAACACAAATACCAAGGCCACTGCTTCATTAATATGCTCAATTTCCCGTATATCGTTTATTTCCCGCTTAATCTCACAGAAAGCTTTAAGAAATGGAACCCCTGGACGTTTTCCAATAAATGGGATAATATGTTTATATCATCGTAGTTTTTTTTTAAATCAATTCGCTTGTGCGAGAGAGGCAGCCAAATGAAAGGGGGGGGGGTAGCCATATTCGAAACCACGGCAATTGACTCAATGACAGACCTTGTGATCTAAAGTGCACATGTTAGACTACAGGAACATCTATGATCAGTAGAGATAGAACTCTTTATGTAGACCTCTAAAATTTAACAGACGGATGAAAAAGTTTGAAAAGTTGATGAGTAATTTTAACGATGTAATATTATGTAAGAGCTTATTCTGCCAAATGCTGATATTAATCATTTACATACCAATAAGCTCTCTGTCCTTTTGATTTTGAACTGATTTAAATACGCTTCAATTGCCAGATAATAATTCAATTAAAGATAGTGTGTAAGACAACAAAACATGCGCCTACAGCAGCTAAATCTCCCGGGAAGTCAACAATGACTGTCGTATATTTATTTTCTTTTGTTGGCAAGGAAAATAGAAAATATAAGAATTTGTTTGGCCTGCAAATAAATTTAAAATCATTCGAATGAAATTTGGTCACTAGAGCGTCAGCAAGACTTTTAAAAGTGAACGGACGGTCCATCGGAGTGATGACGATATACCACATTTCAATACGGGCGTATAAAATGGATAATCGAGACTACACTGTTCTTCTTCAAACGGATGTAATTACACTCAGAATGAAGTAATTTAACTTCCAGCTCTTTATCTTAATCTTACATAATGAATGTTAACATTACAGCCGCTTCTTCATACTTATCCATGACAGAAAAATAATTCTAGCATGTTTAGATAAGCGTCTAAAAAATTCTGATCTGCAGAGCGTTAATGAACAATCCTAGCGAGTTGGAAAAAAGAATATAGCCCGGCATATAAAGTGTGGTAGTAGAAAAATGATGTAATTACTGAAAAGTTATAGATCATGTAGCTGTCACTTTATGTTGTGTTGCCATGTTCTTATTAATAGTGCATTAGTATTTCTTACTTACGTGGAATGTCTTCAATGTAAATTTATTGTGCTCCTTAAACATATCGTATTAATGTAAGATTGGGGTCTACATTTTTCACCAACATGCTATTCTCGGATTCATAATACTAGAACTAGCATTAAAACAAGATCATGCTTTGCCATAAATTAATATCAATTGAGTATAAAAAATGTCGAGCAAGAACCATTTGACACGAAATGAAATAAAGTGCGGTTTAACGCTAATAAAGATGGCAGTAAATTTTACCGGGAAAGTGGCGTTTGCACATAGTTTTCATCGAATGCACACTAGTTATGTATATATATATAAATCATTCAACTTGAAATGGTTTACACAATAATATACAATTTTGATTAGAAAATTATCCAATCTGACCGAGTATAAATTAAATTCCAATCTCTAATACCAAGAGATAGATGCACACTAGATCGCCTTTTTGTCCCATTCGAAACTTTGCATTTTACGTAAAGGTCAACACACAATTATGACTTGGGCCAAAATTAAACTTGAATCAAGTTGATATGACGAGCCAATAAACAATTAAGTTAGCATTTATGGAAATGGCGTAAAGCGCATGATACATTTCGGTATTACTTTTCACTGTCGACGTTTGAAATTAGCCATTTCAACAATTTCAACGCAGTTTAACATAATATAGACTTTTGATTTATTTTACCAAATCAAATAGGTCACACTGTGTAAGCAACGAAAGATATTTGTATAATAATCCGCATATCCCTGTCTGTTATCGCTATGTTTATTTTTAAATTGTCATAATATCACATTTAGTCTTTTATATAAAATAAAACAAAACATAAAAAAAAAACCAAAAAAAAAAAAACCCAACAAATTATTGCGACCTTAAAACTGTAATTAAACGATAGCACATATTTATTTAAAAAAAACCCAGTTACTTATAAGCTTACAGCTCTATCTAGTTGCTAAAAGCCTGAATTGTTTTCATTTACCAAGACATTAAAATATTTTAAAGGTAGATTGCCAGTCAACGAAGCACACAACCGCTAAATCGACACGGACAGGCATTCTTACTCTTCTGTACATAATGGAAGCATAACCTTGCAACAAGTGACCACATAGAAGTTAATAACGAAAATTGCTGAAATTAAAATGCTTTATCGTTTTACTAATAAATAATGCATCCAAATTTAATATAGGCCGGACGATAACGTTTGTCGTTAAAGCTTTTACGGGATTCAATAAAGTGAAACAAGGGCCGTAACTCCATAAATTGTTGGATTAAACAGGCGTATACGTATTACTAATGTACAAACATATAAATTTCAAAATGATCAAAATAAATATAGTTTGCAGACGACAGTAATATACCAGATGTGCATTCATTTTACTCACTGTGATTTTTGTAGTAATTTTACTACAAGAGTTGCCGCAAAGGCCTTGGATAGCGATGCTATAAGAAATAATGTTTCATTTGTTACTTTTTCTTTACTGTTAAAATCTCTTACTCCATATCCATTTGTAAATATAGTCTGTCCATCTTTGACAATGGCAACAGATAATCCAGGATTATCATGACACGCAAAGGTTTCCTCGATATCCTTGTTAAGTTGAGGTAGATCATAGCTGAAAACAAGAACGAGGAGGGTAAAGAAACAAGGCACTGTTTGTCTGTTCATCGTTATTCGGTTCAGCACACTGTGCCAGTATATATATAAAGCCGTGCAATTGTATCCTGTTGAACTTAAAGTTCACCTCACGAGGTTGTAACCAATGAAACCCGATATAGTAACAGGGTCAAACATCCTCTAATCCCCTGACTGATCGACGTGTCATTAAATGATTAGGACCAGTTGGAAGCACAGCAGGGAAGAGGTGTCAGTGAATGAAACAAAGCGTTGATTATTCCATCTAAGTTCGGATTGTAAGACTTTTTGTGCACGAAGAAATCAGTTTGTCGGCCCGTACGCCTGTTTGTGTACAGTTCCACCCGTCTTCATTTCCGAGGCGTTTAAGGGAAATACCGATGATATACCGTTGATATGTTGTTTTGTTTTCTTAATGCACACATTTAGGGGTCGATTATATGAAATTATAAAATGGGCAGTTGCTTCAAGTATTGAAGAATGAGTAAGCATTCTCTGTCTAATTGGTAAATTCGGCAATTAGAGACCAGACGAATAATTAAAATCTATAACAATTCATATTTACTTCAAAGTGGTCTATTATAGCCTAGCTTAGGTGGCTGACCAATACACTCCACGGAGATGGGGCCGCCGGGAGAAATTTAAAAGATTTTACTGCAAACGCGTTTTCCAGCCCTTGGATACAGCAACGTAAATGTGGTATAATATAGCCCACCCTTGGTGACTGAGCCGATTCCAATCAGTCCTCAATCGATGTTTTGATTCAATAAAAAATTTTATTTGGGGGCGTCGCGCTCCTCGAGATCATTTTGAAAATTGAACCGCCGAAAATGTGTTTTTCTTCTAATCTAGCCCTTGAATTAAGCAACTTCAAAGTTTCCAATCAATCGAAATCACACAATATGAATTCCAGTCATCCAAAAATCGATGACCGAAAGTTGCCGCACAAAGAAGTGTGTCTCCAGTAAAAATGTTTCAATTCATTCCAAATTCGTGGTATTCAATTAAAAAAAGTAAAAGTAGTGTTTTATATAGATTTCGGGCACATTGTGTTGCCAGCTGAATGAAATAATAATATTTGTTTAACTTTATCCGTCTACCCGAATAGCCAGATTGCCCGATTGGCCCGTAAGCCTATGGCACAAAAGTTTGTTTATAGATATTCTCGATATCTGATTTTTACAACACTATGTTATTCACACGATACCGAAAGATGTCTTCCTGGCTTACATAAATCGCCCAACCAAACAAGATGCATACAGATATAAATAAATATATCAACATACCTGTGTGTAAAGTGTAATATTGCACATGTAATAGGATTATAACAAATATAATCAAGTGTTAGCTAACATCGGGATCAAAAAAGGGTCGATATTCGACTGCTTAGTTTAAATATATTGCACAAAATCATGTGCGGCTGGTGTAACCTGTAACAGGTTACATATTATACGTGTATATATACGGTTACTTTTGTAAATCCTGATTTCTTCCAACATTATATGGAATTAATTTATATTGTTTGGTGTAAACTCAAGATATATTTATAGTGTTACTACTGCCTCATAAAAGATAGAAATAACTAACTCTTGTTCTATCTGTAACCTTGAGGCTTAAGTCCAACAAAGATTAAGTCAAAGAGACAAGAATTAATATTGAAGTCAATGTAAAAATCAGTGATCTGCATCCATTAGATAGGACTGGAAATCTCGCCAACATCAGCCCATTGGCTTCAAAATCGATGACATTTTGCGGATTTTGCTTTAACATTCCGATGATCATAATCTTTATAACCAATTTACGAATTGTTGCACTAAGTGGGATATGATTCAGTTTTCTTGAGATTTATGTCAGGAATCTCCTTGCTACAGCGGCTTGGATAGACTTGAACCGCACACCACACATCGATGCCCGTTTGATTGATGTATCGAAGATAATATAGATTTGATAGATATGTAAAATATACACAAGCGAACTTGTCTCTCTGAAAGACCATTTAGTAAATTTTATTTTGGACACAAGCAGCAATTGCATAAGATTGGGCATCGATAAGTTTTAAACCGAAACAAAACCTTTAATAGTATTTTACAATAGAAACACAATACAGGGCGTTGGTATTCACACTTTTCCGCATTAATATTGGTGGACCATGCGACGTCAATTTTCATTTCCAATTGAAAGAAATGGCGATACATCTTTCTGGTGGATTAGTCCAATTCCTTCGCCATAAAAATGTCCAAATTTTGTAGGAAGTGACTATCTAGGTTTCTAAATGCGTTTAGGTATACCATTAAATTTTCTATAGAGTTTGTTTTCAAAGATGGGTCTATAAATTCCTAAACTGTATAAAAAGATTCTGTATCATTTAACCAATGTCGTGGAATAGTAACCATTGATTGCTCTCGCCCTAATATTCCATTGTTGATATACTTATGAAGGGCGGGGGTCACGGTGGCTAAGTTGGTAAGACGCTGACTCGCTAGTCTGGAGGTCGGGAGTTCGATCCCTGCATTGGCCAAGAAAGTTCATCTAGATTTTCCAGCGTGGTTTCCCCTTGCCAGTGATGCAGAAAGGAGCCGAGGGCCCTGTGTAGCCAAATATTGAACCATTGTGCAATTGGCTCTCCAGTCCTAAATGTTCGGAATACTTGTTTGTATTTGTTTGGATGAGTGTGTAAATTAAACATAATTGGAAATTAAACGATATAAATAATAGGGATGTTACAACAGCAATCTTTTTTTTCTGAATAGCAATATGCCGGACCGTTTCTTATTCGAATTCAGCTGGGAAATTCTTTCTTTTTTCCAATCTTTTGATCCATCATTGAAAATCATATGTTTTTTTTTTCATTTGCGGAAATATAGAATATATTCTGTAGTACAAATCCCATAATTTTTCATACAGATTTATGTTAAAATGTCTAAAGGGAAAAAAAAGTTTTCTATAGTTTTTTCTGTAGTAAATTATCTTTTTGTCTTTAATCAAGTTTTGTGAACAGACTGCATGCTCAGTTAGTTGACCCCCTGTCTTCAGTTTCTTGTTAATACATGTACTAACTTCTATGACGTTGTTATATACATGTAAATCTTAAAAAATCAGCCAAAGAACAAACAGTTTTCTCTTGGATTAACTTTAATGAATCCGTTAACTAACGGATATTGAAATTGGCTTTCCAGCAACAGAAATTTAACGGATCGTTAACAAACCCCATGTTAACAAGATAACGATCCGTTAGAGTTTAACGGATCGTTGAAATAACTTAGTTTTCAGCAACCGACCCCAGAACTTTTCAGGGACTATTATAACACAAGAGTTCCAAATTTGGGCACACCCATTGTAATAGTATTTTCACTTTACATTATTTATAAAAAATAAATACATGTACATGTATCTATATCGACAGGGAGAGGAGTTAATTATGGGCTATGCCTTTCCCTCAACCCTTCTCGGATACAATTCGGAATATAAATATTGTTTATTTATCCACGAAATACCGATATAAACCCACTTGCGAACATTTTTAGAACTGGCGATACGTGGTAGGTCTAATATGTGGGAAAGACAAATGGGAGAAAGTCGGGGATCTATTTATGGAAGCCTAAATAACACAACATAAGTCCAACATCACTTTTGGGGAAAAGTTAGAGCTGGGCAGAAGTATGAGAATTGAATTAGTTAAGTCTCCAACTCAATATCATCCAAATTCTTCGACATTAAAAGGGAATTCATATATCCAATATTTGAGATAAATAAACATTTTACCACTGGTACACGAATCGTACGAAATATTATTCTTATTTGGAGAGCATGCACAGTAAAATAATAATATCGTTGTATAGACTGGAATAACTGCTAAGATTGTCATTCGATTGAGACTTCTGGTGTATTTCGCCGAACTGATTAGAAATTACAGTAAAAACAGAAACGATTGAATGTAAATCAGTTTATATACATTCATATTGCATTATTATATGCGTTGCGACCAATTTATGACAATTCTGGGTCCCAATTATTAGCGATTAAGCTTCTTTAAGAACATCACATCAAAACTTTGTTGGTCTTCATCTATATTCTGCACGTTAAAATCTGGAGTAGCGCCCCTTGATTTACATTGCAAAATGGAATCTCCAGCCATTAATTAATGATTAATCCTAACTTAAAAACTATATTTTCCCGAATGTACTATTGCCAGGTGACGCGGACTAACTGACCACGTCGTATATTGTGTAGCCTACAGTTTCAGTGGGAATGTCTACGTCATACAAATTAAATGGAGTTGTATTTTGTAAGTTGTATTTTCCGCACCAACGAAATTAATGGCCATTGACGTACGCAATGCGCTGTGCTATGAGAACAAATTTCGTCCCATAGGGGCTCTACGGCCTATTACTATTTGGATCACTTCTGGTTTCAGGGGATCTTTGACATGTTTCCAATGGAATACACGGAATACCCGAAGGACTTGGTGCTTTTTCTTGCCATGCCTTCCACACTCATTCAATTAAAATGGAAACTATATTGGAAAATCCCAACGAAATGTATTCAGCCAAAACCTGCGTTTGTTTTATATGAAAGACGGTGGGCATTGAACGTCTTTCAAGGTAATAATGCAAATAATCAAGTTTTCAACGAATTATGCTATCTACGTATATTGATATCTCCTCGAGTTAATCTCATCACACCATGCTTGTTCTAAAGACACCCAACATCCCCTTACTCCGGAAACTATCACGTTAATCGTCGAACGTCTATTGTCGCAGCTATAGAATTTATATTCTATAATCACAATTCTTCTTTTCAGAAAAGATGTTGATCGCAATCGTCGATCATATGGAAATGCATCAAGAACAAATTGGTATTGCAAGATAATAACTTTTAATCGATCATAAACTAAAAATACAATCTAGGCAGTGGGAAGACTTTTATCTAAGGCAAACTGGACTGCTTTTGCTCCATGTAAAACTTGATTATTAACTGAAAACATAATTCAAGATATCTATAGACCGATGAAACGCTTCATTAATGATTCACAAGGAATGCTATTATAACGTGTGATATGTCTCGATGCCCATAGGTGTGATCAGTTTCAACGATATATCGAACCATACATATCTTTTTTTAGGCGGCATATTGATCCAAAATGTTGACATTTCCGTTGACACTGTTGCTTATTCAAGATTGCCAAGGTAACAAATAATGGATAGTATTTTCATGCTTCCCATGGATGTATTGTTTTACAACTGCTCTGCACATCTGCATTATTTATTAGACGTTAGGCGTGGCATATTGTGGGTTAATAATAATTGTTGCATGTTTATTCATTTATCCTGCAGGTTCCGCGAACACAATGTCATTAAATAAGAATTGGATTGTTGCTCCAGTAGAATTATTGTCTACATAAAACACTTATGATATATACCAAACCTCTTCCAATAAGAAATATGTCAACCTATAATCATGCATGTTCCATAAATTAGGGAACCATAAAAATGCATATACATACCTAATTTAGGGATAACATCTTCTACAACCTCACCATTGGCAGCTGTTATCTTTACTTTAATATTAGTTGTATCAACTGGTTTACCGTTAGATAAAATCCAGAAACCATCAGCTGAATGTGTCATCTCTACCCATGTACCAGATTGCATGATTTTTAAACCAGCTGCGGGGATTCTGAATATTCAAGTGGTAAACAATGTCGTCGGTTGGGTTATTTCAAGTATTGGGATAACCAAAGTTCTGTTAGTACAGAGTTGGGTGTTGTATTATTAAAATTATTCAGTTTTTAATGCGGTGTTCTCATTTTGCTTTAACTTTGACATTCGAGTCAAACACATTGATAGCCTAGGTCATCAAGTCATATGTTTGCTGCTGTTCTTTGATTAGCAGTTACACTAAGTGATGTCAAAGGTTTTAAACGGAACAAAAACAAAATATAACAGTTTTCTTAAATATCCATTTTTATGATTCAAGTATGTTAGAAATTTTAAATAATAGAGAAAGAAATTCGAACATGATACAAGATTTGACAATGTGTCATGCTCAACACCGAATCGAAACTAACACAGCACTAACGTGTTTAAAATTTTCAGTCAAAATTACATCCTTTAGATGAAATCAACTCTTAGTCCACAGGCTCATTCGGATGACTTAGTGATGCGTGTTTTCTTCCATCAATACACACCATATAACTGTCCTTAAGTACCGACCTTGACATGATCCAAGGTCCTTAGAATCAAAATTGTTTTATTATCGGAAGCAGTTTGAAAAGATTAATATAAAATTTGTCTTTGATAAAATTAAGAGCAGCTGGATCTTGCGTTTAGACAAAACGAAACAAAACCGTCGTAGTAAAATCACATGTACTGTCAAGTACTTTGTATATTGACACATATGCTTTTTCCATTCTGCACTGTCTTATCACTGTATATGATCAACCATTAATCATTCTGCAACACAACATTAAATAGTTCTAACTGTTTCATGCCAGAACGCGTTAAGTAATTCCTCACCTCCCGTTTCTGATCTGAAGTTTAATATAATACGGATTGCTGCCTTGTAGTTTATATTCTAGCTTAGTATTCCCCACGGGACATTGTACTGCTTGTATCTGAATCTTCCATCGTCCATCTCCATTCTCAGCAAAATCCAGAGATCCTGAAAATGAACTCATTCATCAAATAATTTACTTTTAAAATTTGAGATTCACGGTGATGTAAAGTGCAAAGGTCATTATGTCTTAAGACTTCCGAATGTTCTGTTATTTTTAGAAATCCTGTAGCAGTATTTATACCCTTATTTAACACTCTTGTATAAATCTAAAATCTTATCGGGTCTGAAAGTGATTTGGTCAACGGTGAATACTGGTCCTTGCAGTAAGCGACTATATATTTATTTACTTATCAAAAATTCGAAGCATATTTAATTATCATTTTAATGACACCATCTTAACGTAAATCTGAATTCACGAAATGTTATGCTCGTCACCTAGAGCAATTTGTTAGATTTAATATGCTGGTGACGACTATTTTTGTAGATAGTTGTCATTGATACATACTTTGTTTAGAAACAACAACCATGGCTGACTCATTTTGAATATTATGCATATTTGTCATTGATACGTATTATGTTTATAAACAAAAACAATGACTGTCTCATTTGGAATATTATACATGCGCTAATTAATAGTGTGATTAATGGCCTGGCTTTGGTTGAATCAACTTGCCAACACCATAATTGTATGTAGTCTCGTACAACCAGGCCTAATTGTTTCTCCAGGTTTCACGAAGTTTGTTTATATTGTAAGTATTCATGAACTAAACAGATCTGAATTAGGAAAGTCGGCCTTGAAAATCACGCCACGACCTATAGATGACTTTGACTGTCCAACGTAGCTACAAAAGGAGATGGCCAACCCCATTTAGTCAGGGCTATTCAAAACAATATCGTGTCAGGCCAATAAATTCACGAAATCATTGGGGAGATAGGAGTATTCCTGATTACCAGGGGCAAGTAATATGAACTTGCCATTAAGCCCAACCGATCGATGGTAAATATGCGATATAGTATAATTAGGTAATGTTTACCTGCAGCACATTCTGGACACAGATTATTAGCAAATACAACAAAATCTCCTTTAATAGGAGCGCTACCTAATCCCTGTCCCTCTGCATGAACCTAGAAAGATTTATGAAAATAATGTAATTTGATAGTTCATGAAACTGCTAATGTTATGCCAATATCGTCTACATAATGTAGGATATATTCTCATTTCCGGTTATAGCTCGCGCCAATGCCATCACGACTTTTAAATTACAAACTTATCGGTCGACTTATCAAAATAGCCAATACAACATCATTGTAAATAATACCAAAGTCAAACAAAAATTAACTTAGGTATTTTAAATCTATTCATATTAAGCATATCCATTATTAAAATCTGAAATGATAAAATGACTGAGTTCCATTAGTTTTCATTGCGTCGATAATACGTCTTAGGAGAAAGACAATTATATATTTAAACTTAATGTTACCACTCTTCTTGTTCAAGATCCATTATCACGTATATAACAGAACAAAGCGAATCGTCTAAATAATATAGTATAATATTATCTCTGTAGAGAGTTATGATCGCCCGTCTTACTCCAAGTTATTGAAATACGTGCTATTAGTACTCTTGAGACGACAGTTGCATCTGACTCCCTTGAACTATTGACGTTATTTTCCTTCTAATGTCAAAGACTCACTTTGTGAATAGATAAATAGCATTTAAAATAATATTCTAAAGCAACGGTAACGAGCATTTTTAACTCACTAACCATTGGCAAACTTGGTATAAATTATGTTTTCGTTAGGTTCATTTGTCGGCTAATCAAAATAGCTGATGCAACATTTCGCGTTTTGTTTCGTACTTCTTGTAGCGATCATAACGATCGCTGACTGAAACGCTCCAAGCATATCCCTGTCCATGGTTTCCATTTATTTCTATTTAGTCTCCACTGAGGTGTTCCCATGTTGACAAAGGACTGGATGCCGAGCAGGAAAAAATTTTCTTCAGTCACCCTAAAAAAAATCGTTAAACGCTGACATGACGTCATCGTTGCAGGGAAAATGAAAACCGACCAGTACATTTTTCATTGTTGGAAAAAATCGGGCATTATCAGACAGTCATGGGACGTCAGGGATTTGGCATGTTTCTGGTCAAGAGCATTGCCACTCATCTTGCAGAAGCTTTTATAACTTCTAATTCGTATGAGACATCACCGTGTCAATACTGTCATGCACCCGGATAATGTTTTCTTGAATGGTTGCTGCTAGTGGCCTTCCGGGGCGCGAATTATCTCGGCGACCCACTTCTTTATCGTGGAAAAGGACGGGGCGTCATCTCATAGCGTGGTGGCCATATTAGCATGTATCTGTGATGGGTTAGTTCTTTGAGTTGCAAGTACTTTATGACTACATTATAGCCTGTTGTGTCCATTTCGTTTAATTTCAATAGACAAGTTCATAAGATATCTGGTATGAAAACAATAATGTCTATGATTCACACAATGATCTATCCTTTTCAGGCTTAGAACTTTTCAGCCAGCCCTCGTACCAGTTCATGCGCCATTGCGCATTACTTCGTAACCGTAATAATATGTCATTCAAACGATTAGGCTAAGAAATGCATAGTTTGTCTCAATTCTAGTGCTTATAGCAGATAAAATGGGAGATGAAATTTCAAGGCGAATGTACTATAGGTTATAGCAGCGTATGGACTCAGGTCTCAGAAAGGGTATGTATGTACCTAGAACACGGACATGTGTTTAAATCCGATCAGAAACACCACGCTCTATTATAGTACTGATAATGATCTGATTATACTTCAAGAAAATTGTTTTAATTCTTATAACCGCTATGTTACTTTTAAATGAAATGAAAGTATAACGTCTGGAATAGTGAAGACACAAGACGGATTAATGAAGACGGTCATATTCCATGAGGCGGATTTTTAGGTAAATGTCGTCGGAGAACGACGTTTCCACCTACCCGCCATCGAATCCGAACTGTCAGTAGTTATTTTACCTGCACAACAACGCTAAGAAACTTTCTCGACCACACAAGGATCTCCTGGCGATTGAGCCATCGCCTTACTCATTGAGCTATCGTGACTCCAAGTTGCTTTTTACTCTCTAAATATTTTCTGTTCTAATTTAAAAACATGAGTCGTTTACAAAGACATATTTACCTTAAAACACATGCCACAAGAATAAGAACCTAGGAACTGTGGTTTATTGAGAGCTACAAAATGTTTTATAGTAGGGTGAAGTGCTGCTGGTGGACGACTTGGTGGATTATACTGACACGTTCCGGTATCATCTGGTCCATAATAAGTTCCCTGAAATTGGACACGTGTGTGTTCATGTGACGATAATGATATTAATAAATACTAGTAATGTTTTATCTGCTGCTTTCATGATGGCGAATAATGGCAAATTTAAAATTCAAATTTAAATTCGATGTCACTACAGTAGGAAAAATATCCCTTGCAAATGCAAAACTAACAAGAAATAACCCCTTTTATTAATCGAACAATTCAAGTATCTTCTCACGACCTTGAAATACGTTTAAAATTCATTATATTTCGAATCGATGGTATAACCTAACCATTATTACAAAACAATAATAACAATCTCATATTATTCAAATTGCATATAAAACTTTTGACAATGGAAAATGAAGCTACTGGATTTCACGAACAAGAAAAAAGAGAAAAGCTAATTTTCTGGAAACAAAATATTGATTCGTGCAATTATTCCACAGAAGTCGTCTGGTGAACACAGAAAGCTCATTTCTTATCTGATTATCTTTGTTTGAAAGCGAATCCGTCAAGTTAATAATCTTATTTCCAGTCACGCAACTATTTATTCCCCGCCGAGTCGGTTTAAATCAGAAATGAATTCTAATCTCATATGACTAAGCCTGTACATAATAAGTTTGATTTGCATTTGGGAAATTGGCATTTAAGAAAATGACAAAACTCAAATCAGGATTGGAAGATTTGATTTTTTCGTACACATTTGAATTGTTTTTATCTGTGTTGTATAATTTAGTGAGCAATATTTATTTATAATCTTATTCCACATTGTCTTCTGTTTGAAAGTATTAGGGCTAATAAACGGAACTTCAAAGGTTACAAACCTCTTGGTGTTGGATTTGGTTGACCTGAAATGTTATTTCGATTACGATTACTGAAGGACAAAGCTTAACACGTTTACATATATTTATTTTCTCATTTATTTATTTATTTGTTGTTCTTTTAGAGGGGGTGGGCAGGGCAATTTACCCAATATGCAAATACTCTTTTAAAACAGGCATTACACAATAGCCAAATCTGCTTATTTCAAGTCTTTCTTTTGACCTGAAATGTTATCTAAATTATTAATTGGACATTAATTACATATACAGGCCATAATCAACTCTCGATGTCAACTCTAGATTGGATATTTAATGGATTAGGATTTGTTTTGCTATCCACGAGAACTGCCAGCTCTAATTTCCCATTTCTTTTTGTTTATTTAGTTGTATTTTAAGACCCCCCCCCCAATACCTATTTCTATTAGCGGATTTTACCTCAGATTATTTCACGATTATTTGAACTAGAATGTAAGTCATTATTGAGATTACACTGTGTCAGCTGTATTTACTAGCTAAAATAAAATGAATGCAATATGGTGCTGATTCATTTTGCACATCAAACTAAAAAGAAAAAGAAACAACACTTGCTACAAAGGAATATTAATCAATATGTAATACTTACATCTCCATTAAATTTATGATGATATAAATTCAAAAGATCGTCTTTAATAGCTGCATCTGTTAAAAACACAGTTACACTTACAAGTAACACGTTGAGAAACATGGTGTCTACGCGTTATCTCAAAACTCTGTCAAATTTATCAAATGTTATTTTTTTCAGTTTTTATAGTTGAGAGATTATTCACAGATGATTGTCACATGCCGATGAAATGCGTTATGCGCTAAGGGCTCAACATTTCAAAGTGACATATTTTTCTCGCCATCTCAGATATTGAGGTATTTTAATGGTCCGGTCAAAAACAAATAAGAACATTATTTACTTAATTCTGACAGAGTCACGATGTCACAAACGGAAAAGTTAACTAAGTAATGATATTTCGAGGTAGTAGTATATTTTGGAGAGGGGTATCCGCCATCAAAGAGCTGATATAACTGGATAGGCAAACTAGGGCTTGGGAGGTAGTGTTGGTGTGTATGTGTCTTTGGGAAAGTTAGTGTGTGTGTTGGGGGTGGGGCGCTAGGCGTTCCTAGGATTTCAGAGTGTGGGGGCGGCTTTCTTTACTACGCAAGTGAAAGACCACTATACGCCTTCGACGTTCAAGTTGCGTGATCAGTTTCTCAGTTTTACACCAACTCGTTTATGACACACGCAAACGTAAATAAATCGGATCAGTTATTCATATATAACTCAAAAGTCAAAAGACTGCATTGTTTGAAATGAAACGGTTTTAACGTCCTACTGTTCTGCTCCTAATCCAATTGCATTTGACATTTTGTGGTTTTAAATAATATACTCTTCAAAAAAAGAAACGCACAACCCATTTTTCATCATTTTTTTATTTGACCGATTTCTTTGTTTCGGCAAATCTTACTTGTTTTTAATGCCATTATGAAAGGATAAAAGAAATTCATTATTGATTTTAAAGGTAGGGTCACTATTTGTGACTGGTCATCCTTTTTGTTGAAATTTGTTATCGCTTGATTGCACCAAGAAACATGAATTTAACAGCTTCGCGAACTTTTCGCATGGAACCTAAATCTAAGGTCTTTAAAATCCCGGGGTTCTCGGTTTCCAAATCAGTTGGGCATGTAAACACTCAAAGAACCAAGTGATGCCACATCTGAACGAAGACCAACGCAACAACGCTATTCGTCGATTACAAGCAGGTGAATCCAAGACAGATGTAGCCAGGCTGCTGAATGTTTCCCTTAGTTCCATTTCTAGCCTTTGGGATAGGTACCGCCAGCGGAGTTCAACACGTGCACGCCCTAGCCCAGGCCAAACAAGAGTGGCCCCACCTGTCCTGGATCGTCACTTCCGGTTACGTCATTGGCGTAAATGGTTTTCAACAGTGACCTCTACTACAGCAGCAATTCCCGGACGGCGTAGAATCTCGTACCAGACAGTAGGCAAACGCCTACGTGAAACCGAATAACGAGGCAGACGTCCCCGTTAGAGCTTCTGTTTTGAAATACGCCGACACCATGAAATCCAACTTTAATGGGTTCAGGCACTGAGGGTATGGCCACAGCAACACTGGATAGCAGTTTGATTCAGCAACGTGTCGTTGTTCTTGTTGCAACAAGGCTATAGCAGAGCAAGGATATACTGACGACGAAATGTAACTTTGCGTTTCTTTTTTGGGAGAGTATATATTAATCTTTAGTCTGATATATTGGAGCGTTAAGTTCTGAACAATACAAATATTGATCTATTTTTATCATGGAATACAGCATCGGCATTTAATCCCGTTAAAAGCAATATTGGTCGCTGAACGCTCTGGTGAGAAAAATGAGAGGATATACTTGCCCTAGCCCTAACCCACAATCTCGTCAACAATCATGCACCCTAACACTATTTGCATCTACAATGGGACAGCGTGACAGCACATTTGGGTTGGGAAAGGCATTCAGAATGCTTTCCACGCTCGGTCTTCACTTATGAGGCTGATCGCGAAATTGTAATTGGCGGTAAGACAAAGAAACACTGGTATAAATATTTTTACGTGCAATTAAAAGTAGAATAAAAGTTATCATAGGTTAGTCTCAGACCAACGGAAGTAGTGTGATGACGTTCAATACTACCCCATTTCACACTTTCAATCGTTATACTAATGATTCCTATTTATAGAGCGGAGTTTTGAGGGTTGTTAAGCGATATTTTTTATATTCTACACAGCATAATATATAAAGATATAATTAATTTGGGGACCCTTGAACCAACCAATCAGCATCCTCATAATCTTAATCAGGGCTGGAATATCATAAGTAGAAATAATCAAAAGACATCGTAATTCCACTTTCGCGCAATTACTTTGTTCCAGATTGTGGTTTTATCAGGTTTATATGCTGCCCGACAACAGGAATGTTGTGTGGTAAATAGATCCTGTCTGAAACAGAACATTGGATGCAATCAAAGGTGATAGACACACGGATGCTTATTAGTTGGCAGTTACATACAAAAAGGTTCTAATCCATTCAATATATCGACGTACGATCTTCTAGAGAACTGATTATGGACTAGAAAAAAAGACCAGCAATAGGAAAACTTAGCTCTTGCTTAATATACCTTAAATTAAAAAGGAAATGCAGCATTTAACTCAAAATTCAAACAAAACAAACAAGCGACAATTGGTACAAACGGGTTAAGTCCAAATCAAAAAGAAAGTAACCCATGTGATGGCGTAATATGGATACTACAATAAAGATTCCAAAAGTCCTAGAACAATATATATATCACACTGTTAAATGTCGTACTAAATGCAACTGGCAGAAATATCTTTAAAAAAAGATCCGAGGTCGTTAAACAAATTCCTTTCATCTGCAATTCTTCGATAAGTAAACAAATGTCTGATAGAATTGGCCGACTTGAACCGAGTTATCCCCAGGGAAATAACCCGGCACGTTACAGAGATTTGACAGAAACACAATCAGCAAGCAGTTGACTGTAAAGTTCGTCTCGATATTTCTTTCATTCAAGTACGGTAACTGAAGGCAGCAATTAGCTCAGTGAAAAGCTTTAATGATTGATAAGGAACAGAAACGAGAACATCTATTTAAGAGATTACAGTCTGTAAGGTTCAGTTCGGTTTGATTTGGATTTACCTTATATATTGAGAGGTTTGTCACCATTGTTTTACTTTTCTTGTTTGTTTCATATGTAATGCTTTTCGGAGCCACAATTAATTACTTTGTGTGTAACAGCACCAACTAAAATACTGAATTGGGAACAGTTACTTGGGCGAATTCTGTCAGTTAGGGGGTTAACACTCATCTGAATGTCACCATCGCCTGGGCGGATCCAGGAATTTTTGCAAGAGGGGGTTTGCCAGGTTTCGGTTACGGAAATCTGCTATCATCGTCTCTAAATTACATAGGCATACATACAAATTGAGTTTTTTAAACAGAGAAATCGTTTTTATACTGATGTAGGATCACTTTGTGATGTAATTTCATTGATGCAAGGCATTATTTTTTTTTATGTAGCTGAGCAGGGGGACACCCCCCCCCCCGTCTCTGGATCCGCCCCTGCATCGGCACCATAGATATGGTGATACATTTTGGCGCTCTTATATTGTTATGCATGTGTTTAAATTCAAATAACCAGAGATTATTGAGAGAAACGCGAATTTTGTTAAAGCTCTTTGTTAACATTGTACATGTTTTATTTGTAATTAGAATTGTTTGAATCAAATTTCGTTGTATTTAAGTACATGTATCCTGACATTTGGTATTGATGCTGTGTCATATTGCACTTGGATATTGAAAATGTCACTGTTGTATGAAGCGAAGTGAGATTTGCTTACTTGCTTATTATCTTGTGTGTGCGTACGATTCTTATTCCACTATAATCAAACTGTCAGTTAATATCGTCATTTGCAATTGTACCAACTCCATTTTACATTTTATATCAACCTATTCACATACGCATAAACATTTTTTCGTCTTCTTGGATATCTTATGTACTCAGTTTAGCGAAATAATCAGGATGATATGGATATAATAAAACATATAATTGTCTAGCTAGTGATCACAAAAATAATATTATTTGAAATTAGTGTTCTCGCCTTGTTAAACTCTGTAGTCCACAGCTCCTAATGTTGCTTGGGGTTTAATTTTCTCGGTTTTTTAAACATCGTAGCCTACAGCTTTTAAAGTTTAATTTTCTCGTCTTTGGAAATTTCGTAGCAATCTGCCATTGATCGTTGTGGATGTTTGAGTCCGATCAGAAAACGCCTAGTTAAATTGTCTGAAAACAAAATATCAGTGGAAAGAATGGTTATTGTTAAGCCCAAGTTTATTCGATTTATGTCAGTGGGCATCTAAAATTAAATAGACACTCATTCGACAATGAATATTTGTTCAGGGTAAAGTATGTAACGTCACAGACTACTTCTTTTCAGATGGCCAAAACAGGTGTGTTTTTTTGTGTTGTATATTTGGCGGGAGTACTTCACCCCACGCACCCCAAACAAAAATCCACCGCTGTTTCAACTAGACATAATATATAACAGATAAACTGATAAGTTGCTGTAGATAAGACATTCACACATGGTAGTTCTCACTGTTTTATTGAGCTTGTTCATTTCAAAAATTTCGTAAATAGATATTTCAATTTTCAAGTTTTCAAATGAGACATATTTTCTTTTTATTCTGGTAATTTTGACATCTTTTTCAATCCTCATTTGAATTCTTTTTTTATTGATTAGTTGGGTGTGGGTGTAGAATTATGATCCAGTGCTGAATTTACCATGTACCAGGTGAACAAGGGGCCGCGACAGGTGTGTGTTGGGCGGGGTGGGGGATAATAAATGACCCCCAAAAGGAATCCCAACATAAAACCACACACGTATACGACAAGAGTACCGATGTTAACAGATATGACTAATTATGTAATATTGAAACACTTCCGGCCTAGTCTTGAAGAAGTTAAACATATTATGTGTTTAACTTTGGAATCTGGAAGCTTTGTTTTATTTCGACAAAAAAAAAAAAAATGTTTTTTTTACTGGTTAATAAATCTCACACGAGGAAGGGGGTGGGGGTATGATTTCTAAAGATCTGAACCGATCGCATATAGAATGGTTGCTGTATACAGAACTAAATATAGATATTTATACATGCATATATGACTTAATGCGTAGAAAGCGTTTTAGACTTGTGGCACAGTGTGTATTATTTTCGGTACGACCATTGATTGTCAAGTATGCGCTAAACGCACCAAGGTGATAGAGCCTACGAAGCGAGGCCGCTGTTGAGCGAGGTTTGATCACCCAGTTCCTAGGCACATATCGAGTAATGATAGGTTTATAAAGGGACTGGGTGATACAGACATCTTTTGACCTCATTTCGTCGTAATTCCGGTCCGTTCAACAAGTGAACACACTTTAACTTTGATTTGTAATTAATAACGCCTTAAAATGACCAATTTAACTACATTGGAGGGTGTATAATGATCAAATAAAGTCTCGTTGGCAATTAAAACGATGGAAAGTCTTAGAACTAGTGAGTATTGTGAGATGATAACAGACGATATATCTAAACCAGTAATAACAAAGATGGCGCCTGAATTACTTTTATTATACTATACTATATAGTCAAGCAGTAAGAAGAAGTTTTATTTTAATCCCTTCAAGTGCCCGTGGTCTGTTTCTAGAAGCCGTATAGCTAATCGTATAGAAGACAACGCGCTACTGACTAACCGCAAATTGATATCTTCCGTCATACATATCGTGACAAATGTCTGGTAATATCCACACAGCGATGATTTTGTTCAAGAACACTGTCCAATATTTTATTTATTAAAGCCACTAGTAATGGATGACTTATGAAAGATTTATATACAATTACTTGTTTCATTATTGCGTTAAAAACTGGGTTAAGGCTGCATTCATGTTCAATAGAGTGTGCATAAAAATAATATGAATACGTTCGGAACTGTTTCGAACAAATCTTACCAAAACAGAAGTAAAACAATATTTTTGAACGATATGAATACCATCATTGGTATATTTTTCTTCACTAAAATGCTCTCGTTTCATTACAATTGCAGTTTTCGGTCAATATCAAATCTTTTACGACTTAAACTGCAGGTAAATTTATTATTTTAGGATGTAATTAAGAAAACATAAAGCATAGTTACGCCCGTCATGAATTCGACAAAATTAAAGCTTTTCGACACGTATTTCAGCATCTGTTCAATCTAGAAATCACATTGTTTATTTTGCCTTAATTAAATAGATCAAGTACACTGAGTCTGACTCACGAACTAAGTAATACTCGTAGAAAATGACAATATATTTTATAATGGTTAGTGTTGGGAGCTGGTGTTCAAGGAACTGAATCGCTAGTAGTTGAGACCAAAAATTGACCCAAATGGGTCGCAACGCATATAATAATGTAATCAGTTATGCCCAACGAAATACGGCCCGAGTTTCAGATAAGTTATGACGTCGCCGTTTGGCTGAGTTGTCTAGCCTCGTTCTTTCTGGTCACTTGTTACAAATGACGCTGAAACATGCTTTGGTGTACAATTCGTATACAAATGGTAAATTGTCTATTGTGTCTTAAATATTGGATATCAGAAGCCTACCTTTTCAAGACAAGATAACAGCATCAATGTTGATTTGAATTGACAAATAATTCTTATTTTCAACGTGTAAGACGATGATATTGAGTTAGAGACTTAGTTTAGTAGTACAATGGGCTCATTTAGGCTGTGTTGATACAAGTATAGCATAAACTCGACAGTTATAAAAATGGCTTTAAAATATACATTATAGGTTATCCAAATCCTTATCTGAATCGTTGTCCTTATTTTGAATCAGAACAAGTGTTAGGCTACACAGTACCATAGATCCACGAAGGGTACATTGAAATGCCAATCAAGTATAAATCCACCTAAGTACATGGCCTACATTCCAGGATATTTTAGGTTTTCTTTTGTTTGTTTTAATGGTGATGGGGAGCCTTGTTTTATTCACTATAAATGATTGGGAGATGAGGAACTAAACAATCTGGTATATATCAGACCCCTGTGCTATTGTGCGAGGCTGCATAGGAAAGTAAATATCGTCGTGGTGTATTAAGTGTTTTATGTGTGAAGAGTGGGGAGGGGTCATTCCAACCCCCATTTTACCAGATAATCCCTATAAATGACTCAAAAGAAATTGTGTTTTGGGTTATCTAGCATTGTGATTGAGGTTAGACAAAGGTATTTAGGCTGCTCCTGCAAGTGCCAGACGACCAGGATACATAGTATAATACATGAATAAAACATGACTTTATCTGTAGTTAATCTGATAAACAGCAGTTTGCCATGCATAAGGTGACTAATACTTTAGTATTCATGCTACATTGACACGGCTAATATCTTGAAAAATCAATATTATAACGATGAGTTCAGATGAGGCGTGAAGTTATAGCATACCGACAAATACAGGAAACCTGTAACAATAAAATATATCAGATTATTTCATCTTCCTTAATTAAAGGGGCATCATGGGAGATAAGATAAAAAACTGACAGTTCATGCTATAAATTTTAAAAATTAGATACTATAAAAGGAATATGGTAAAAACTTAGTCAAATTGATCCACTCTGAACCGAGATATTGGATTTTGAAGAAGGCATAGCCTCGATTATCATTACTAAAGTCGGTACGATAAAGTATAGTCCCAATTTTCCATTTTTGGATTTAATCATCAATGAGCGTCGGGTAGTAAATCGGATTGAAATCCAGTAAATTAGACAAGCTGGCGATGACATCGGGAGTTGAATATGGTCTGAATAAGTTCATTTAGTAGATGACATTACTGGTCCAAAGACAGACCCGCATTAGCCAGATTTAGCTATATAATATAGGTTTAACAATTGTAAAGAGATCTGAAACGTTCACATCATGTTGTAGTTTCTGGAAAATACAATAGTATGTGAACTGTAAAGCGGGATTACAAGATTAAACCTAATCCTAAAAAAATCAATTTATTGTAGTGGTTATTTAAGTTCTCCAAATGATGTTTTGTTTTATGTAAAAATTCGTTACCGCTTGGATTATTTTACTTAGATTAACTCACTGGCAGTTATGTCAGTATCCAATTAAATAATGGGTGGGGTGGATGGCCGAATGGTTAGCGTGTGCGCGCTCTATCATACGGCCTGCCATTGAGTCAACTGGCGCGGTTTCGAATCACGGTTGTACGTGGCAAGGAGTAGGGTCGCCTGCCCAATCTCGTGGGTTTTATCCGAGTACTCCGGTTTCCTACAACTGCTAAAGAACCCTACGCGCTAACGAATTTTTGAAATAAAATTAAACCATATGTTAGTCCCGAAATGACCTGGTTTGTCTCGAGTGGACGTTAAACCTCCTCTCTTTCTCTCTCTCTCTCTCTCTCTCTTTCTCTCACTCTCTCTCTCTCTCTCCCTCTCTCTCTCTCTCTCTCTTATAAGAAATTGACTAAAATAGCATTATGCAAGAGGAAATCTGCGCTTATTACAGGTCTTTCTTTAGGCCTGAAATGTTATCTAAATAATCAATTAGACATTAATTAACATATCCAGACCATAATAAACTCTTGATGGCAAGACTAGCCTTCGATGTTGGCGGATTAAATTCATACGGCCGTTGATAATTAAATCAATCAAGTGGATAATCAAGACTATGGTGTTTATATTAATTATTTGAGTAATGATGACCGAGGCTATGTGAATATTCCAAACGCTTTTTTCTCGGCTAATAGTGGATCAATTTGACTGAAATTTTCAGCAAATTACCTTTACACTATTTAGTATTTAACTATTATAGTAAGAACTGCCATCTCTTCACCTTATCTCCCATAATGTAACTTTAACTTATGTAAAACGATGCTCATATTATGAAACACTTACCCAAAAATGGAAATTACTCCGCCCTAATAGCTGACGTTTCTATATTTTGTTTTAATAAAATAAAGAGCGGGGTTAAATTTCCCTTCGGACATTATTCAAACATCATTTATGAGCGTTTAAACCTAAATAGATACTAGACTAGGCTAATTTCATTCGGTGGGTATCAATTCTATGGCAATTTTTCATTCAATCTTGTCTGTCGTCTGCAGGATGTCTTGGTTTGTAGATTAGAAATCGACAAGTCACATGGAAAAATATTCGTTATGACTACTTGTGTTTAAACGTACTATATCGCTCGGATTGAAATTATTCTTTCAATGTTGCTTCGTTTGGATTTATTTTATCGTTTGAATTACTATACGCTGCCTTTAACCGTTTAAGCTCGAAAACAGCATGTATTGTATGCAATTGTATTGGCAATGAATGTAGGTTATAATAGCGATTATATGACAAGTAAAACCAAAGTTATTAAATATTACTATAAGATTAAAATCAAATGTTTATCTGTAAATGTCAATTTTTTTATGTTATTTCTAATAAGTAAGACAAATAAAGAAGTGAGCTCAGAAAATTCAGCTAACAGTTAAGTATGCGCAATTACAACAATTCCACTTCGATCGGGTGTATTTATAACTGTTTGGTTTTTTTTTCTAGTTTCAGGAGAAAACTGTAGACAGCTAAATGTTTCATGTCAATTTATTGTTAGTTTTCCTGTCAGGTTTATTGCCCAAAATATTAGGTAAGAATATTCTTAAAGCTTAAAACATAATAATAATATGTTTATTTCAATAAATTTAACAAACACTTTAAACAGGTGGGCGACAGAAACTTAAAACTGCATGAGTTTGTGACAGTAATTCTACAGTTATAACATTCATTTTTATTTGATAACAGGGGGTTATGCTAGGAATTTGAGAAATATTGAAATATTATAATCAAAATCGTCTTTTTTAACTATGGGGTATTCTTTCGGAATACGTGGGTATGGAGTTTCGTGTAATATGAACTATATATTACTATTCAAAAAAAGTAGGGGATATTTGAATTTTAAGTGTTATTAAAGTCACCTAATGAAACTGACGAAGAAACAAATGACAAAATGAAATGAAGTTCACATTCATCGATTTATTCCAAATGATCGTTAGACTAAGTAAGGCACAGACTGACCATTATAAGGGTAAAATGATACCCGGGGTCAAACAGCAAAGTTACCACAGCATCACAACAAAGTCAGTAACGGGTAAATCCTCCTTTGTTTGCCAAACAAGCATTGATCCGACGTGGCATACTCCTAATGAGACGTCTAAGGTCATTTTGGTCCAGATTGTCCCATTCCTGTTGCAACGCAGCAGCAAGATCTTGGACATTGGCAGGACGTTGTTGACGTTGACGTAACCTCTGTCCAAGCATGTCCCAGACATGCTCGATGGGGGAGAGGTCGGGACTCAGTGCTGACCAAGGTAATGTGGTGATGTTCTGTTGTTGGAGGTAACCTGTAACGATCCTGGCCCTGTGACATCTTGCGTTGTCATCCTGGAAGATGAAACGGCGGCCATGACGTCGTGCGAACGGCACAACATGGACTGCCAAGATGTTGTCCCGGTAGTACTGGCCTGTAACACGCCCTGCAACAACATGTAAAGCCGTTCTTCCAGCAACAGTGATGCCTCCCCACACCATAACAGAACCACCCCCAAATCGATCATGTCTGATGACGTTAACGTCTTGGAAGCGCTCGTTTCGACGACGCCACACCCTCCTACGTCTGTCCAAAAAATCAACAGTGAACCTTGACTCATCTGAAAACATCACATTGCTCCATCGTCGATTATCCCAGTGTTGACGATCCCTACACCAACGACGTCTTGCCTGAATGTGATGATCTCTCAAACAAGGGATCACGCGAGGACATGACCCCTATGCAGTCGATTCCGAAGCGTCTGGCCACTCACTCTCACACCAGTGTCTGTTTGAAGATGAGCGCTGATCTGATTTGCTGTGATGACACGATTTCTCAAGGCCAAGGTACTGATAAATCGATCCTGGGCTTGAGTTGTCGCCCTTGGTCGACCTGGGCGTGGTCTGTCCTGTACAGATTGTGTATGACGGTATCTGGACCATAGCCTGCTTATGACAGACTGAGAAACATTCATCGTCCGCGCCACAACCGCCTGTGTTGTGTCGATCTGTAGCATGCCAAGGGCACGTAACCTTTCATTTTGGGTAAGCCGACGCATATCAAAATGTGTTTTCTGGTCACTAAAACAATTAAACTGATGTTTCCACCCTGGAATTCAATGCCACAATGACTGTAACATTCAAAGTCAGAGTCGTGCAAATCTTGGGTTGGACCCCCATGATGATCCCAAGCATCACCTGCATTCCATGCGGTAGCTATTGGTGCGTTTGGGCGTCACATGTAACTGGAAATGTTTCTTCTGTTAGGTTCTATAGTGACTTTTTTCGTAGTCATTTGCATATTTTAGTATTATGCCCCCAAAATTAAATATCCCCTACTTTTTTTGAATAGTATATATACTGTGTCACTCATGATATTTCATACGGACTCAGACTAGTAATTATTTGCCTATTGACTTCAATGTTAAATGCCTGTAACATCACAGGCAGTAGTTTTTTTTCTCAACATTTCGTTGCTTCCAATCTTTTAGGCACAACGGGGAGCACATTTGGCAATCTCCCCATCATAAATTTGTAGCGGGTTGACCGTTTACATATTTTGCTACGGGGATTTGAAGTTGATTGGGGTGAAAATCTCACTTCCGACACAATGATTGCTCCGCAGAAAGACATTTTACACCCCCTATCCCTCCGCTGTAATATGCTCAGTATTACCCAAAACTGCTATGAAATTGAAAATTTGATGCCTTTTCTCCAATTCTAGACCAAAAATTCATCCCAAAAATGCAGGAAGAGGGGAGAAAAGAAATAAGGGAAAAATTGTCTATTTATTACTCGCACTACATCGTGAAATAATGGGAAATAATTACTAGTCTTAGTCCATACACCAATTTTACTTGAATTTATAATTATGTATACTTAAAGCGACTTTAGGTAAGATTAGGTAAAGAATTTGCATTGCTAACGTTGATACGATAATAAACAAAGCCCCGATTATCCAGTTTTACGATAGTGGATTATGGTCTTAGTACGGTGGCTGATTTAGGACACGCAAAAATAAATTGTTCTAACTGGGGATTCAACGCCTCCACTTCCATACCCGAGAAACCTTTATCTTATAAATTCAGGGTCCCTGCTTTGGGATGAAACCTAAGGACACGGGGTAAAATCACACGATTGAGGAGGAATCTGTATCATCAAGTCACATACGCTCACAACAGAGACCTAACTCAGAACTACAACCACGATATAGCTGGCCAGTTATAGCTTGAAGCGCGACATCACCTAAACCATCCCAGTTTACACACACCTTAACTTGGAAGGGGATACCCCCGCCCCAACTCCATCCCACATACATCAACACCACTACATATCTACCCCCTTCCAAGTAAATGAGATGCTTTCTCAATCGTGTGGTTTTACTCCGTGTCCTTATGTTTCCTCCCAAAGCAAGGACCCTGAATTTAATAAGATAAAGGTTTATCTGGTTGTGGAAGAGGAGGCGTTGAATCCCCAGTTAGAACAAGGTGTAGGAACGGTGGGGCGCGGGGGAAGAGGGGGGGGATGTAGAAGCCCGAGTAAATTATAAATTATACATTGATCAGTTCCTACATATGAAATAAATAACCCTGGATCCGACCTGGGCTTCTACACTACATAAGAAATGAAATGAAATGGGGTTTAACGTCCTACTGCTCTGACACTAAACTGGGCTAATGAAGACGGGCATACGTCACACAGTGTGCTATAGGGGCAATAATGTGCCCGGGCAGCGGCGCTACGGCCTACTCTCATATCCATTCCAACTTCGCTTTTTCACCCCATCCGAACGACTAACCAATTGTCCTTGTCAGGTCATCTGCCCTGTTCTACACACGAGAAAATGTCAGTCTCTCATACCAAAACTATGTAACATCGATATATGCAATCATTAATTCGTATAATAACACATGCGATATACTCCCCACTTGGAAGGAGGTAAATATAACGGGAAATATTTAGTGGAGAAGATGAGCATGGGGTGGATTGTGCGCGTGTGTGTGTGTGTGTGCGTGGGGGGGGGATATCCGTTCCGTCACTGCAGCTTTGGATGGGCTGTAAAAATAAACAAATGAATCTTTATTCTGCAAATTTACTATTGAATATAATGCACAAATCATAAAGCTTAAAACATCGGTAGGGACGTGTTCGGTTGTATTATCTCGAGCGCTCGACTTAGTAATACAACCGAACAATTTTTTTTGCGTGTCCTACATGTAAATCAGCCACCGTATCTTAGTAAGTTCATTAATTTTAAATTAATAATTGGTATAAAATTTTAGGCCTAAAGAAAGCCATGAAATGTGCGATTAAGTGACAGCAGATTTTTATTACTGCCCCTTTGAAAAATGTAGCAGATACAGTGTACTGTTAAACAATAGATGGAGATTGTGGTAGTGCTACCGATATACAGTGTGCTGTTAGGGCAATTTTTCCAAGACAGTGCCGCTGCCGCCTTCTCTTATATCGAATTTCAACTTCTAAGGGATCTTTAACGTGCACACTAATGTATAAATAGGACCTCGACTTTTTCTCCCATCCGAACGACTATAGGTTGCCCCTTGATAGACCGTCTGTGCTGCATTACTGACAAGAGAGAATGAGAGAGAGAGGTGAAATGGGGTGTAACGTCCTACTCTTATGCACCTGAGCTGGGCTAACGGAAGGCGGGCATACGCCAAACAGTGTTCTATGAGGAATATTTTTCCTGGACAGCGGCGCTACGGCCTACTTTTATATCGAATTCCAACTACCAATGGATGTTTTACGTGAACACCAATGTATACACGGGACCTCGGTTTTTCGTCCCATCCGAACGACTAGATAGCTGTCCTTGTCAGGCCCTCCATTCTGCATCACTGATAAGGGGAAACCACGCCGGAAAATCGAGATGAACTTTCTCGGCCAATGCAGGGATCGAACACCCGAGAGAAACGGGGTTCAACTTCCACTGAACTCAAACTATTTCATAATGTTCTACTTATTTTTAAATACTTCGCTTGTGCGTGGGTTTTAAGCAGTGGGAGGAAACCAGGGAACCTGGAGAAACCCAACAGATGGAACCCTACTCCTTGTCACGTACAAACGGGAAATCGAAACCACGCCAGTTGACTGAATATCCAAACCCCCGGGCCCTGAATGTCAATGAATCAAACTTTAACATCATGCTTTAACAATGTTATCGAAGAATTCTTAACCCCGACATGCGAATGCTATCATATCCGTAGGTTATTAGGGAAATATTAATATATATAGTAAACCGACGAGGACAATAGCCATGCGATAGAATTACAGTAAGGTACTAATGGGTGTTTCGGTATCATTTAAACAATACAGATCTACTTCCTGTATTGTAGTGAAGGAGGAAATATTTTCGGAGAACACTAAGCGTTCTCCAATATTTTCAGTTCATGAATACTAATCGTTGGTATTGTAAATGACTATAGTTTGAGCTGAATAGCAACACAAGTGTTGAACTAGTCAGTTGTAAATTTATAACTGCTGTAAAGAACAGTATAAACCACTACTAGTGGTGAGCCTGTATGTTATCAGTATTGGCCATTGAAAGCGTACACCTTACAGCTTTAACATTATGGCGGATGAGCGAGGTAAGTGAGGACCGATATCTGCATTGATAGCAGTGAGTCAAACTAATACCAAAGGTTATTGGTCACTACATTATAATGGAGAAATCGCATTTCTTGGTATCAATTTACACCAAGAAATGCATATATATCAATTTACACCAAGAAATGCGATTTCTCCATTATAATGTAATGTGATGTTATACAGTTAAGTAAGGAAGGGTACTCACGCAATGCCCCCTTTACAGTAGTGTAGTATTTACTCAAGTAGGTCACTACTCCACCGCATTCGGTATACTTCTATATTGAGGTAATGGAGAGTGGACCTTCTTAATGATGCTATCGAGACATACTCATCAGCTTTCGTTTCGTTTAGGTCAACCGCAGTTTATATAGCTAGGGAAGCATAAAGGACTCGGTAAGAATTGTTTGCATTGCATATAAATGATAATATGTTGTCAGTATACTGGGGGATATTTAAGTATAGTGGGCCACGGTGACTGAGTCGGTAAGACGCTTGCTCGCTTGCCTAGAGGTCGCGTGTTCGATCTCTGCATTGGCCAAAAGTTCATTGGGGTGGAACAAGAAACCGAGGTTTCGTGTACACATTGGCGTGCACATGAAATATTCCTTAACAGTTGAACTTGTATATAAGAGATGGCCATCGAACCGGTACACGGGCAATATTTCCCCCATTGCACGCTGTATACCGTATGTCCGTCTTCATTAGCCCAGACGGAGCAGAACAAAAGTAGGACGCTGAACCCCATTTCACTTACAGATGTTTAGCCTTTATCCAAAGCATAATACACAAATAACAGAACTTTCGATTACCTTGGCAACCCATCTTTGTATATTTTAAGGCAGTGCAGCGGATGACTTAATATCGATAGAAAATGAGTTTTGGGAATGGAGATTAGACGATTCCCCAGAATTCGCCACACTTACAGGTGATTTTAGACACAATGATCGACTACGTCAGTTCGGTGTTGATCTTTTTAAACCACGAAATGTAAGTTAAATTAGGATTATGCTGCATCTAAAGGAATATGAATGGTATTTGTATAGGGAAGACTATATGTACTTCATTTATATTCGTAATGTATAGCATGACAATAATTGAGTGCACATATATAGTGTAACAATTCATCGCACCGTTTATATAAAAAGAATGTACTTATATAAATAACTAAAGGACATGTTATTTCATTCCATTTTTGTAAACGCGTATAGAATATTTGATTTCATTCTACGTTTTTTTTACATACAAACGGTATACTTATATTATTTGTCTATACGAACGAAGAAAAGATATAATTACATTATAGACATACAATATAACTAAAAACTATACTATATAGTGTCTGATAATCTTTTATATTAATCAGGATAAAGTGGAAGGATTCCTTAAAAGAGTAAATGCCATCGATGCCAACGATTTCAACCAAAAACAACTAGCTGATTATCTGATATTTAAAGACAGTTTACAAACATACGTTGATGGATATAAATGGCGACTGTAAGTATAGAAGATTGTGCTGGAAACAAAAGATGGTATATACTGTATATATTTTATGATTCAACCATAATTGGATTCGTAAAGTTTACGTAGGAAATCTGTGACACTAATGATATAATATATTATATTGAAACATTTAAATACTTCTACCAACTATTTACAGTACAGTTTCAAATTTTCTGTCGAGAATTACAATTTCGCCCTGAAAAACTTGGCATGGTACAGTAATTTTGTTCCACGCCATCTGAACAGAAAATCGTCCCCAAGCGCTATACATCTTGTTGTTGCTGTTTTTACGGGCGACATTCTTCGTAAATGGCGTCAAGGCTTAGTCAATTCAAGTACGACCGACATGACACTTGGTATAGTGGTTCAATGGCGAACTTCGTATTGATTGAAGGGTTTTTATATTACGTCATAACTCCAAGATGGCTTTGAAAAGTCATGGTCCGTTTCTATGTCCATACTCGTGTTTACTTGTATAGCATAAGGCCTAATAGGCTTTTGGAGTGAGTTATGAATTCTAATCTAAAAAAAAATAAAGTACAAACACAGCATATATATGTAGGTAAAGGTTTTTTTTATGATGAACTATTTAAGAGAGGAATCCATTACCCGAATATCCATATTAATTGAACATTAGGCGGTTATCTGTACAGAGTTGCTTTTAAACACGTGACTGTATGGCTTTAGTTTTAAAACAGCAATAGAAGTGACTTGACTTGATTCAATTCGTCAAATTAACCAATTGCACATTATTATTTAGTTAGACGTTTATGTGCTTAAATCATTTTATTTGACTATTTTCAGCCACAATACCCTCAACCCAGTGAACTTTCTGGAAGGATTAACGGCTAATCCTGATCATTTTGTTAATACCACTCCATTTGTTTCGCGAGGTGATTTTGAAAACTTTATTGAACGACTTCAAAACATACCTAAACAGGTAACAATTATGTGAAATTTCTTGAGCTACATCGCCAATTATTAGTTATGTGAACAATTCTTAGATCAAAGGGGGAACCTAACTGATGTATGTAGTACACGAGCCAGCGTTGGCCTACTTTTTTTTATAACATCTGAAACCACTTGTCAGTTTAACTAACCGGGGGTTAACGATTCTGTTGGTGTCATTGGTTCCAAGATCCTACTCATATTCATTATAATAGTAATTGCAGGAGGCTCTTACTACTTGTAAAGCACATCGATAAGACAAACGAGCGGACAATACCCAAACTACACCGACAGTACAAACAAACAACATAATGATATCAAATCGAGTGGACAGGTCCGGGCGTCACGCAGCATGCTGTTCTACACTTTATAATATATTTGATATCACTATTAGATGGCGAAGTTCAGCTGTCTATTTTTTGATGTAGTATTGTACCGGACTGTGTTATTAATGTCTCTGGCACGATTCTTTAAAATCACTAAGTTCGAGTCTTTTATAATGACATGAATGCAGAAAATTTAACTTCATTAGCCCGGTTGGTGCACGAGCGCGTAGGGCGTTAAACCTTAATTCGTTTGATTTCACTAAGGGTTATACAAGTGTTACACGATTCACTATACAGTATTTTAGATTCCATGTATTTGTCATATTCATACTATGTTCGCCAGTCATGTATGCTTCTTTACTTTGTGATTTAATATCGTTTCTTTTCAGTTTTCACAGTATAAAGACTTGATGAGAGAGGCTATCAAGCAAGGTAATACGAATAACAATGTATCAATGGTAAGTATGCATATTATATACATGTAGAAATAAGCAGCTGGTCGGAAATATTTTGTTGCATTTTCTGATCTTCTAAATATAACATGTCCCACAAATATAAGACATAATTCACTGACTAAGAACATTTGTGATTTGTGCTATTTTTATCATATATCGTTTCAATTGCCTGACCTGTTTTTTAAAATTAATTCTTAGACATAGGTTTATTGGTAACGAAACCAAATATGCAGATCACATTCTATACATACAGCCATGTTACCATCACCGATGTATCAAATGCTCTATCATTTAATGCATATTTATCTTCCAGAACGCAGTTCCAGGACAAATAGATGAACGCCTTGTTGATGACGTCACCAAGTCTATATATTACACACCCTTTATAACTTTTCTTGATGAATCTTCTGTACCGGACAATGTCAAGTAAGACTTTCAGCATTATGGATTTTTTGTATTTGTGTAGTCTAATTCTTGCCGTAGATCTAATGATTCTAGGAAAATAACGATGTGATATATCGCCATTGTTTCCTGAAACAATATAAATCAGCAAAATAAATGTACTTAAACGGACACATGTTTGCAGTCAAATCCAAGAGATTTTGTCAATTTAGTTAACTACACAACGCATGTTTGATCCAGAATCACTAATCCCAATTTATCGTGTACGCACTGGAGTGGAAAATTATAATTTTATTTGATATTTTTCATGTCATATCCAGCAGAAATATTCCTTTATCCAAATAAATTGATACCGTGTGCTGTTTTCTTCCAGAACAGGCATTCGTGGGCGAGCCCAAACAGCTATCACAGGAATAATGGAAGCATACAGGGACATGAAATCTTTTATTCAAAAGGTATATGTAATTAGTCAAACTTAAGCTATAATCAAACTGTGACCCAACACGCGTCCACAACCCTCTGGCGATCAACACTTTGGGCTTCTTTAGTGTATAAAGCTATTTACAGGATTACACGCGAAAAAATTTTGTTATATTTATGTGGTATAAAATCCATATATTATATAGGATTACATACGAGAACATTTTGTTATATTTATGTGGTATAAACCACATAATTTACAGGATTACATGAGAGAATATTTGGTTATATTTATCAGTCGTATAAAACTATTTACAGGATTACACGAGAGGACATTTTGTTATATTTATCAGGTATAAAACTATTTACAAGATTACATGAGAGAACAGTTTTGTTATATTTATCTGGTATAACACTATTTACAGGATTACATGCCTAATGCAAGAACAACTTGGGGTGTAGATGGTTGGAAAGATGGTAAGGGGGATTACGAGGCTTGTTTAAAATGGCATCTGTCTTTAGACATGTCACCAAAACAAGTTCATGATAAAGGTCTACAAGAAGTTGAACGAATTGGAAAGAGTATGAATGAAGTAAGTAAGGTTTAACATCCACGTTACACAAACTAGTTCAGTTCGGGATGAACTATTGTTCAATTTTATTTCAATAAATGTAAATAGCAGTAGAGCAACCACAAGGTTGGACAGGCGATCTTATTCTTCCATCCAAACCCATTAAATAAAGAAAGTAAGGAGTTTGATTAAGCCAATTAAATGTTTTCACCCTTATAAATCTACGTTGTGAAGATAAACCGGGTTCAGGTGGATAAATAGGTCATTTGATTATAATTCTACACCCATTTGTTTATTTCAGACAATGAAGGCTATTGGCTTTAGTGGTTCAATTCCCGAATTTTTTAAAATGATAAGAGATGAGCCCAAATTTCATATCCATTCTGCTGTAAGTTAAAAAAGTTGAGAAATCTATTTCAGACTATTTGTCGAAAGTGAATTATGTAAGCAATCATTTGCAGAAGTTTCCGAATTCTGGATAAGTAAGAAATATCAGACTTTGTTCTAAGAAGATTTATAAATTTGTGGGTAGACACAGAGAACTAAAGGAATCTAGTAAGAAGGGCAAGGTGTATTTTTTTTATTGTATTGTAGGAAGTTCTTCTGAGGAAATATGAAGACATTATTTACAATCAGGCTTTTCCCAAACTAGACCAGTTATTCAAAGATATTCCAAATCTCCCATTAGCGTAAGTACTGAGGTACAAGCCTCCATTTAAGGTATATTCTTCCTTCGTATATTTTGGCTACAAATCAGGGTTCCAATCCAGACATTGACCAAAAACCCCAGGGAGGCAGATAGAGGGTTGCCTGTTCCCTGTATAGCACGATATATTGACGTGACCGTAAAGATCACTTGGTAGTTAGACTTCGATGAAGAGTAGGCGGTAAACTTCTCCTTCCTACCATTTCAAAGGTGACCATAGAAACAATATTAATCGAATATACACCTCCGTGTTCTAAGATATACATAGATTCCAAAAAACGCTATGATACAATATTTCAGCGTCTAAAAAGACGACAATGTTATACGGACCGTCTCCGTATGAAAGCTGTTCGATACGCGCTGCCGTATCCGTGTGCTGTATCACGTATGAGAAATGCACACACATTGATGACGTCACACAAAATCCTAACGGATATTCGATACGCACTAGGAATTTACGCTTGCCAAAAGTCTCTAATAGGGACAATCCTATCGCTACGCAGCGCACGACAGTGGGAACCTAGTATAAAATATAGTGTTGACGACACATTCCATTCCTTTCGTTTCTGGTCGATCACAAAGTTGATGGACTGTACTTATTCGAGGTTTATATCGAGTTAATATCCCAAGCAAGTGTATCTTATGCGGACAGAAAATGCCCTAAAGTACAACTTTAACTGATATATTATGGCTCAGTTAAGCAAGACTGACACTTGCAAGATTCAGTGGCACGCATTGGCACGGCTCGAGTCGGTACGACACCGTCCGATTTGCGCCAACTCGTCGTGCCCATGCGGGAAGTGCGTAAACAATGTGCCAGTCGTGTCAATGTCGACACTGATGGGCACGACAAAATCGTGGCTTAAAGTCGTGCAAGTGTCAGCCTGACTTTAGTAATACGCTGGCTCGCTGTCACGTGTTCGATTCCTGCGTTGTTGACCGAGAAAGTTTCCGGCGTAATACACCCCTCTCTTGCCAGCCATGCAAGGGACAACGTATGGTCGCTTGAGTAGGACAGAAAACCGAATTCCCGTGTACAAATTTCCCTCATAGTACACAGGATGCCATGTGCCCGTCTTCACTATCCTAGTCGAAGCAGAATAGTAGAACGTTAAACCCCATATAATATATCATTTCATTTTTCTACATGCAGTATACAGATGATGCCTTACGATGGAGCTGGTGGTGAATATTTATCTGGTACTGCAGATGGTTCCAGACCTGGTGTATTTTATGTCAATCTAAGAAGACCGGAAGATACGTAGGTTTTACAATGATTATTATTTATTGACGTCCAGAATCGTACTGAGATCCCGTGATGCATTTCGTTAATTTTGTTGTCAGTTTGTAACTTACCAAATTTAGTTCTACGCATTTTCGGATGCATAGACAGTGTGTCCTTTCTTACCTTTGCTTGCAATGCTTTAATATATCTGTTCCAGAGCAACTATAGATATGATGTCATTAGCTCTCCATGAAACAGTTCCCGGTCATCATCTACAGGTAGAGATAATATTATTGTATTCGTCGTTTCCAACTGGTAAACAAATTAAATAGATTCTTGGTAATGTCTCAAATGTCTGTATTAGATTATGTCTATAATTCTTTGCAATTAATCTACCATTTTATGCATGGACAGAGCTAAAGAAGTTTTTTATAGTTGTTTTCAAGGGGTCCAGCAATCTTACATGCGTGACAATCACGAATTGGTCCCAATTTTAATTATATCAATACTGAAATACATTTAAAAGGTTTATTTTATAGAGTATATATGCCCTGTCTGCATCGTTACCAAATTACCGAAAGTTCCAGGAAGATTCTAATTATTACCAGCCACCACTTAAATTTCCGTTCTACACAGCTTATTTAGAGGTAAATTTGGAAGTAGAAGATTTTGTGTTTGCGAGAGTAAATCAACATCACGTTTCTAGAATGTCTTATAACATTCCTCATATTTTGTAACCTGTTGCAAATTCAGTTGTAGTAATTTGGAATTTGAAAACATGAAACTGGAATAGAGCATTCACAAAGTAAATTTGGAAAAATTAAGATCAATATTGAATTATTTTATGGAAAACTTAAAAGGTGATAGTATTGTCTATAAATGATACAATATTGTTTTTTTTTCTGTCTAATTATATTAAGTTTCAGAGTATACTAATATATCATATATTATTTCAGGGCTGGGGTTTATATGCCGAATATCTAGGAGAAGAATTGGGACTGTATGATAATGATTATATTTTGTAAGTACTCTACAATGCATGGTAATTATAAAATGTAACGCCAAACCTTAATTTACAAATTCGTAACTACGTGTATATCCATCTTTTATACAAATATATTTACACTTTCCAACATGGCTTTCTCAATTTTTTCATTTTTCTAGAATGGGTCGTTATGGTTCTGAAATGTTCCGTGCCTGTCGTCTGGTCGTTGATACAGGGTTACATTATTTCAAGTAAGTAATAATTCTATTTTCTACTTCAATGTGTTTTTTTTTTGGTGGAATAATTTGCAGGATCCTAAAACGTTTGATTAGGCTCTTCTCACGAAAACGATCTTTAGAATTTAAATACCTTTATCATGATGGTTAGAACAAATGTCAGATACACCAGCGAATTCACCATTTGCACTAATTTTATTTCTCTCCTATCTGATCGACTCTAATCTTACCCAGCCACGATATTGTGAGTTTTTAACAAGACCTGACCGAAAATATAAATGCAAACCATCAAACCCCTTAGTTCCATTCTACATAAATCGAGACACTTTAAGCGGGAAAAAAGTAAATGAGAGAAAGTTTATAAAATAGGGGATAACATCTGGACTCTCAAAAATAGTGCACGATTTAATTTATTTTCAGCTGGACACGTGATCAAGCTGTGGATTATATGTTAGAGAGAACCGCCAGTTCCCGGACTGATCTGGAACATGAAGTTGATAGATATATGACATGGCCAGGACAAGCCTGTGCCTATAAAATAGGTGAACTGAAAATAAAGGAATTAAGAGAAAGAGCCCGACAAGCATTTGGTAAGCTCGATATTATATTGATATACCCTCTCGAATTATAATCTGTCTGACTGACTGATTTTAATAAACATAGGCTGCCCGGTTCGTAAAGTTGGTTCCTGTGGTTTTACGCCCGCTTCCATTTAGGTAGTCTCGGTCATCCAGAGCCCCTAGTCTTCAACGCACGGAGGGTCTGGGTCGGTTCTCAAATATTCGTAGAATATTTGTTTGGATGATAAGAGACTACCATTTAGAGTGATATCGCTGACAAAGACTACACGTTGGATGACATGTAAGTTATAATGAGACCATGAACCTTATATCAGTAGTGCTGTAACCATTACACTTTAACAGCAATACTAGGTAAATTCCGGTAATACATTCTGATGTTATTGAATATGTTTGAGAAAAGGTGTGTAAAATACGAAATGCCATTATTTTCTTCATTACTTTATGGTTTGTTTGCAATAAGTTCGGTACCACATTTCAATTGAAAGGAGGCGAAATTTATATGTATTTAATGATCACTTATGCAGGTTGATTCTAGCTCAGTAATTATGTCCAGTCACTTATACACATTAGTAGGATATACTCTTAGACATTACAGTTTAGAACAGTACAATTTTAACATCCCATTTTTCATTCATTCATTCTACTCAATGGTTTGGAACAATCCATACTATGTCTCAGAAGTTCGTATAGCAACTGTTTCGTATTGATTGAAATAAAACATAAACGAATATTTCAACGTTATGTGCTATTCTGAAATCCCCAAGTAACTATATTTCACTGGCGACGCCGACGTGGTTTAGTTGTTTAGCCAATCCATGATTTTTTATGTTTTGATATTTCTTTGTGCAGGTTCCAGTTTTGATGTGAAAGAGTTTCATTCCATTGTTTTAGAAAACGGGCCAGTTCCATTGCATGTTCTGGAGATGTTAATAGACAACTGGATCAAGAATGAAAGTGGCTGAATACAAAATTTTATTATTTTTAGGGATATGCGTCTATTGATTATTTGTTGCACATAATTCCTTAAGATAGATGAAATAATCTAATAAAATTTATTGTTGATTTTTATTGTGCTTATTGAGATTTATTTATGTTTGACATCATTACGGATCATTTTGTAATGTAAACAGTTCTGGAAGCAGGGTAACGACGGTATGTGACACTATACAGTTTACGCTTGTAGAATTTGTTCATTTTTCTTAGACTGACTCACGGTTCCTGCTACCAGTTTTTTTTTTAGAAGAGGGCTACTGTTGTGTCACGGCTAGTTAAAAATGATTTCCTATTACGCTAACGATCAGACATCAGGTCAGAGGTCTGCGCACCTTTGGTAAAGTACAAATTAACCCAATTTCATAAAATTAAGGATGACGTAATGGCGTGCCCTACTGCAGCACTAGCCCAATGATCCGCCCTTACAGTGGACGCCCCTCACCTTTTCATATCAATTAGACACGCGCGTTTTCCCCGGCAGACGGTTGGGCGAAATAGCTAGGGTAGATAACATAGGTTTTAATCGTGGTTGATGTTTAAATACGGTTGTGTCGATGTTGTAGAATATATTATTGTAACCTATAAAGATATATAAGAGTTTGAAGTCTTATTTATCACAGGTCCTACCTAGACACATGACAGTGTGCCACAGAAGATTTGGCCGTCCGGACACAGAGTACGTGTCTCCAAGGGTTATGCAAATATATAACACGTATCTCTCAGAATAAATTATAAGTAAGATTACTGTATCACTGACAAATCAGATGCTCGAATCCGTATGACTTTTTCTGCTGATGTTCAGGTCCAGAATTAACATTGTCCTCATCCATGATTTAGAGTTTTATGTAGTTTGTGATACTTTTAAAAGACCGGTATAGTTACATATTAACTTGTATCCTACAACCGACCAAAGCGACCAAAGAGAAACGAATTAACATGGTGACATGCGCCATTCGGTTTTAAATAGTATTATCATGTAAAAGTCATGATTTATAATCAATTACTATCAAAGTACAATTCGTTTTATTTTGTTTACACCCCGGCCCACCCACACGTACACACATATTAAATTTAGACCTATTTCTGGATATTATGTGAATAGTAGACGTAAATGGTGACTAAACAGGCCTTATATATAATTAAACATAATGCTTAGTATCTCACTTAAAATCTTATATAATATGTAAGGTAGAAATGTATCGTTAATTCGATTTCCTTGCTTGTAGAATACTTGTGGACAGAAGGAATGTGCTTGGCGGTTTACATCGGTCTATATATCGTATAGGGTACGCTATACCAGTATACATGTTATCGTGCATGTTCGTTTTATTCCTCTAAATTGAATAAGATAAGTTTGAAATGGGACATTTGTGTTGTAAACAGTTGGAATCATACGTTCTGAACATTGATGGACATATATATCTCAAGCATGGTAGACTATTTTAGAATCCCATGAACAGTGATTTACATAACTGCCCCCTTCCCCAAATTACAATGAACCGACTCAAAGCCCGATCTTTATGCCACCATACTGCACGCCTCGGCAAGTAGAAACCAAGCCAGAGTTTCCTCTCCTTCTGATTCCATTCTGTTCAGATCTGAATGAGCCTTAATGAGGTACCAAAATTGGTAGGGAAAATAACCGACTAAGCCATTATACCTCCGTATAGTATATGCCGTGTAAACCGCCGTGCCAGTATACCGTATACAGAATACCGTACACCGTATATCGTATTCTTCGATGTACCAGCAACGATATACGGCATACGGTATTCGGTATATTGGCATGGCGGTTTACTCGGCATATACTATACTTTGGTATACTGGCCTCTGTCAGTTATTTCCCCACCGATTTTGCTACCCTCATTCAGAAGAAAACGACACTCTGGCTTGGTTTCCACTTCTATCGTATTCCTAGCATGTCATAGACAAGTATATAGAGTGTAATTTTACATATTAATGTAACTTAGCAGTTTCGTTAAATTACTTTTCTGGTAATCAATTTTCGATATTGAAATTGAACATATTAATATCAGAAAGTATGAATAACTTCATAAGTTAAAATAATAACATACTGTTTTCAGGCATCTGGCCACTGGATCAACAATTGCTGCCGTGTCCGACCCTTTCCATATGGCCATGGGCACTACGGAGAGTATTTGCAGTCAATTGTCATGCCAAAGCCAACAGAAGAACAACGGGAACAATTGGCAGATTGAGACTTAAGACAATCTATCTTAAGGGAGCTAAATCTCTATTCTTGGGTACCTAGAAATGGACATTGACATGAAATAGGGTTTAATGCCCTACTGGTCTGCTCCAAACTTGGCTTACGAAGACGGGCATACACCCTTCAGTGTGCTATGAGGTATATTTTGCCCGGGCAAAATTCCAACTGCCAAGGGATCTTTGACGTGTATGCCAATGTGTGCAAGAGACCTCGGTTGTTTATACCATCCCAACGACTGTTCTTGTCAGGCCCCCCGACCTGCATCACCGACAAGGGGAAATCACGCCGGAAAATCTGGATGAACTTTCTCGGCCAATTCAGGGATCGCACACTCGACATCCAGCATCGTACCCACTTTGCCACCATAATCCCAGAAATGGGTAGCAAGGCATATAAACACGTAATATACTGAGCGCCATGGAAAACGCATCCTGTAAACATAATATATTATCTATTTTGCTTCTTATTGTAAACAATATTCAAATGGAAACACATCAATAACAACACATTTGTACACTTATGGATGTTTAATCTGTAATCAACGGCACAAAGTCAGAGGGTCAAGACCAAAAGTACGACACAGCTGTCAGTAGCGCGTGTGTCTTCCACGGGCTCTTACGCAGGCTGTGTTTGAAATAAGGCCTGGGGCAAAATGTTCCATTCTTGGACAAGAGCAGCTTCTAAAGCAGCAAGTTGTGTGCTTTTGTGTACAGTAATAAATGAATATATATATATAAACGGAATTACGTTGTTTTTTTATGTAATTTCTTATCCGTTTTGCTCGGAGAAATATGCAAATAGTCCAAATTTAATGACAGCCCTTGATGCTGATTTAAATTGTGTTATCGATGTCAAAGACTGTCCATGGTATTGGGTAAGAGACGTGTCTCCGTTTATGCATACTCCACGCAGTGTTTCGTTTGATAAGACCTAATTCCAATACTCACTGCTGTAAAGAGGGAAAATTCTTGTTCTTAATTTTGATTGGTCAATAGTCCGAGTAACAACCAATCGCTAACTATGTTACCAAAGCATTACCCTTAAAACAGAACGACACTTTGGACCAAATATGTTTACATAATGTTACGTCATGGCTAACGATTTTATTATGCCCAATTCGCCAGTTCATAGTAGAATATTACAGCAAAACTAATTGCGTGACAAACGATACTATCGAATAAAATGTAAACAATACTGTTTGGAAACGAACATACTTTGACCGTTTTTAATACCTTAAATCACTGTTCAAAGTTTTAGGCAAGACCAAGATCAAATGTTGCTATACTCGAATGGTAGATTTGATTGAACGGGGAGAATACACACACTCCCTCACAAGTTCAAGTATCAGAAGTCAATCCAGCAATGGCCAGAGAGGGATTTCTCGGACCATTGCTTCAGGAATATGTCTTTTATGGATCGTCTTGAAAACCTTTCATATTTATTCCTTATACCCGAAGGATGACCTGTATTATTTTTGGTGCATTTCCGACCCCAAGGACAGCTACACCTGTGTCACCTACAGGTCACAACTTTTAATACATCCCCTTGAAACCTAGTTTTTATACCCTGAGGATTATCCCTATTGTTTTGACGAATACCCAAACCCCAGTGCCACACCCATATCTTCTTTGTGTGTCTGTGCCTACAGATTCTTAATGGATTGTCTTGGAACTATTTCGTATAGCCAAAGGATGGCAACTATTGATTTTGGAACATGTCTCAATCCCTCGGGACAGAGCTTAGCGTCAGAATCCCCCGTTATACCTTAAGCAAGACTACTGTTGATTTTTGTGCATTGGCTGCCCCCGCCACCCCCCATTTGCTCATTAAAATTTGACATTATAATTGCATCCGAAAATGATGTTTAGCGTAAAGTTTACGTCATTTTTACGTTATATTTACGTCATTTTCTGGAGTAAAACAAACGTAAGTGACGTAAACTTTACGCAAAATTAATTTACGTTAGATTTACGTCAGAAAATGACGTAAACATAACGTAAAAATGACGCAAAGTTTACGTTAGATTAACGTCATTCGCTGATGTAACATTATCGTTAAAAAGATGAGCAAAATGATGGTAAACTGACTGACCATTTTTACGTAAATTTCACGTAAAATTAACATCATTTTGTTATGTGGGGTTGAGCTAGTCAGTTGCAAATGTATAACTGCTGTAAAGAATGTTTAAGCCATTACTAGTGGTGAGACTTACAATATACATGTAGACTGTATGTTATCAGTATTGGCAACTGAAAGCGTACCCTTTTTGCTTTTACATAATGGCGGATGAGCGAGGTAAGTGAGGGCCGATATCTGTACTGATATCACTGAGTGAATCCAACATCAAAGGATATAAGTCACTACATATAATGGAGAACTCGCATTTCTTGGTGTAAACTGATATGTAACGTTTCCTAACTGAACATATGTAATACCCCCTCTACAGCAGTGAGTGTAGTAGTTACATAAGTAGGTCACTACTCCACCGCATTCGGTATTCTTTGATATTGAGGTTATGGTGAATGAATACGGAAGCCAATAACGGTCAATCAAATGAAAACAAAAATTCTGATTATGTTGTAATTACAAGATAGGTTATCTTGCAATTACAAGATAGGGTATCTTGTAATTATAAGATACCGAGATGCCCATGAGTGACAATTGTAAGATCACCATACACCGATTTCAAACTCCCATAAATACCACTGACTTCATACTCCCACCAACTACATATTTATATCATGATTCATCAATTTTAATTTGATCCTTCAAGTCACAGAACGCTATTCATATCTTTCGAGATATCATGTCAGAAAATGGCAAAGAATTGAGATCGAGTGCTGGGGCAAGAATGAAGGGTATTATCAAATGTATTCTGGCTGATAGCGAAAATGAAACTTAACATCAGTCCGGTGAAGACTCGGAACCAAATAAAAATGGCGTCACCCTGGTGTGCTTCGAGACGACGTCTCGCCTACTACCAGTAGCACTAGTAGGTCTTGCCCTACGGAGGTAGGTACACGCAAAGAGAACCAAGATAACCCAACCTACGATCAATCAGTAACTGAAAAGCGTGAGATTAAAAATCTTGCTCGAGAACTAGATCAACAGACAAATAGCCGAGCTTAGACGACAGATTGACACAGAAAAAAGTCGTATTGCCGATTGCAACGCCTCTTGCCCACAGGCCCACGGGGCCGAAACTTGATATCCTGGTATGTCATCCCAACCTCCTGAAAAGCAAATCCCGATGTCAACGGTATCAACACATCAATTTTTAGCCTAGCTGTAACAAAGTGATCTATACCTTTCATAAACTGAACATTCATGCAGGTGCAAAGAACTGTATGACCTCTGTTAGTTTTGATAAATATTATAGTGGGCACTTCTTAGCTCTCTAAACTTATTTTAAGGTGCGATCTTATTAATTTTATGATTTGTTCAATATGTTATTTACAAGCTACATATGATCTGTTCAAACACGCGGCAGAACTTCCTTATTTGATGATCCTACCTGACCATCTTCCCTAACTGTCGCTGGCTTTATTATATACAGTAGTTTTACTGACAATAAGACAACCAGAGAGAAAGAAAGAGAGAGCAGACGACGAGTCAAGCCGCTGCATTGGGGCAGAATTGTAGATACAGAATGGTTAGACGTGTTCCTGTCGTAGTAATTGTTCCAGTATAGTAATAGTACTAGTTTCTGTAATGTTGATATAGGCCTATCTTTGTACCTTTTTTAAATTCTGTTTCCGTTGTAAATAAATACTATATGTACCAAACTGTTTCTGTTATCACTTACAATAAGAAGCAATCACTCCGGTATTCCTGGTCGACCGAATAAAGATATTGATAGGCGAGCATTCTTTTTTTGATATTCTCGCTGCCAGTAAAAGCAAGGTCAAATCCAACGCTTTGCAGATAATTAATTTTTTTGTGGGACGACCCTGCCACCAACTACAAATCTTACAATATAAGCTCCGATGTTGAGTTTCGTTTTGGGCACCGTAAAACCTCAGACAAGGTTACCATTGAAGAATGGGGTTTTGCCAATGTCAAAGTCCTTCAAGAACTCACGAAATTGAAACACGACAAAACCTCCAATGTCCAAGCGTACCTGAAATACACTGGAGATATATTCCGCCTCGCCTCGAAATATATTTGAGCAACAGTATTATGAGAAGGAATATCGCGACCGCCAAAGTGAAGAGAATTTTGAATGGGGCGCTCCTCTTCTAGACCTGAGGGATTTTCACCTTACACCAAAACCCGATTACGGTTAGAATTCGCACCATGCCTGACCAGTCGATCCCCTACACTTACCCAAGAAAACAGTACCCATCGCGCCACCTTTGATCGGCGAAGGGGTCCGTTTATGCCAGATGGCAAGGAAATCTGTAGAAATTTCAACAAAAATTCTTGTGTGCGACCAGACTGTAAAATGCGACACAATTGTGCTATGTATGTCACCTACCCATTCGGCAATCGATGGCCATACAAACCCGCCCGACGGGGGTGTAACAGCATCTGGAACATCTGCTGCAAGTCTTTTTTATGACAGCTTGACTCGTGAATCACGGGAACAACTAAAACCGATTTCAGACCTGGAAAAACCTCCTTCCGGCATCTTATACAGATAGACAAAACCTATTAGACGGTATTCAACTAGGCTTTGGCCTTACTACAACAATGGTCCTTACTTACCAGTTGATTGCGAAAACTATGGTAATTACGTCGTCGTTAACACCCGTCCTACCATTATAAGTTTACTAGGCGTTGTGCCTTATTCACGATACTAGTCGCCCTATTGAATGTTCTTTAAATTCCTATACATCGGACACCAGTTGTCAATATGTGGATATACGAGCAGCTATTAAAGTGATACGCCCCGATTGTTTCCTCGCAAAGGTGGATCTTAGTTCCGTCCATCATCGTACCGGTTTAAATTGCACTTCACCGGCGACTGTACGCCCACTTAATTATATGACACCAAACTACCGTTCGGACATTCCAGAAGCCCAAAAGATAGGCTATCTCATAATTAGAAGATGGGCCTTAAAAGGCTATCTTGTAATTACAAGATAGTTATAAAAAAATGACTATCTTGTAATTTACAAGATACTCAGAATATTTTGTTTTTCATTTGATGGGCAATAAAAGGCTATCTTGTAATTACAAGATAGTTATAAAAAATGGTTATCTTGTAATTTACAAGATACTCAGAATATATATTTTTTTTCATTTGATTGACCCTTATGGTCTTCCGTAAATCAACGTTCTTAATGATGCTATCGAGACATGTTCACCAGATTTCTTAACACTTACCTTAAAATATCTTGTACTCTTATATATGTCAACCGCAGTTTATATGAAATGTTGTTTAATGGCACATCAGCTCCAACCGTAAACAATACTGTTTGGAAACGAACATACTTTCACCGTTTTTAATACCTTAAATCACTGTCCAAAGTTTTAGGTAAGACCCAGATTAGACGAAGGACTGTCATGTTGCTGTACTTAAGTGATAGCTTTCAATGAACGGAAAGAATAGACACACTTCCGCATAAGTTCAAGAAACAGACGCTATTCCGGCAATGGCCAGAGAAGGATTTCTCGGGCCATTGCTTCAGGAATATGCTATAGTAGATAATACACAAATAACAGAACTTTCGATTATTTTGACAACCTATCTTTGTATATCTTAAGGCAGTGCAGTGGATGACTTAATATCGATAGAAAATGAGTTTTGGGAATGGAGATTAGACGATTCACCAGAGTTTGCCACAGTTACAGGTGATTTTAGACGCAATGATCGACTAAACCAGTTCGGTGTTGATCTTTTTAAACCAAGATATGTAAGTTAAAGATACATTAGATAACGAGTTGTCAGTTCTCACTATAATAGTTTAAAACTATATAATGTAAAGGCAATTTGCTGACAATTTCAATGAATTAAATTGATCCACTATGAACCAACAATTAAGCGAATAAAAATTCCGCCTAGCCTCGACCATCATTACTAAAGTCGGTACGACAAAAAACCATAGTCTCGATTATCCATTTATTCATTAAATCGTATAGGAAAGTTATGTAGCAAATTGTATTATGGTCTACAAAGGTTAATTAATGTTTAATTAATAGTTTATATAATATTTCAGGACTAAAGAAAGACTTACACTAGGTAGATTTACATCTTGCATAATGTAGGTTTAAATTAGGTTTATGCTCATGCATTTAGTGGAATATGAATGATATTCGTATATGGAAGACTATACATTTATATACGTAATGTATAGCATGACATTAATTGAGTGAACAAACATAATGTAACACTAACAATTTATCGCACAATTTATATACATATAAAAAGAATGTACTTTTATATATAAAACTAGAGAACATATGCTATTTTTGTATATACGTGTAAAAAATATTTTATTTCATTCTACGTTTTTTTTTTACATACAAACGGTATACTTCAGTAAACTTTTGGGTTACGTGTAACGAATATTATATTATTTGTCTATACCAGTGGTTCTCAATCTTTTTTTGCAAACGGCACACCTTGGAACGCATGAAAAAATAGCGACACACCCATCTAAATATATAGGAAAAATATTCTAATTTTGCAAAATTAAAACATGGCCAGATACAGATGACATACAACCGTAGACACAGACTAGACACATCGAATGACTGAAACGAGATAAAGAAAGAATGTACTTTTATATATAAAACTAGAGAACATATTCTATTTTTGTATATACGTGTAAAAAATATTTTATTTCATTCTACGGTTTTTTTACATACAAACGGTATACTTCTGTAAACTTTTCGGTTACGTGTAACGAATATTATATTATTTGTCTATACCAGTGGTTCTCAATCTTTTTTTGCAAACGGCACACCTTGGAACGCATGAAAAATTAGCGACACACCCATCTAAATATATAGGAAAAATATTCTAATTTTGCAAAATTAAAACATGGCCAGATACAGATGACATACAACCGTAGACACAGACTAGACACATCGAATGACTGAAACGAGATAAAGAAAAACACAGTTATAAACTTTCAATGAATACTTAATTAGAATTATGTGGGTTTTTTGCATTTTCTTAGTGTGCCTTTCAAAACTTCGCGTCACACTAAGGAAGGTTATGCGGCACACCTGTGTGCCGCAGCACACTGGTTGAAAACCACTGGTCTATACGAATGAAGAGTAATTACCAATCTCGTCCCAGAGGCAGCCGCGGAGCCGAAGGCCTCTGGCGCATTGGTCTGTCCATTTTTTCCAAACCTAAGCCCCGCCCATTCTGACCTCTGGTTGGTCAATCTTTTTGGGTCGATTTCTCGAAAACTAGGGGTCGGATCGTCGTTTCGTGTAAAATGATCCTTGAGTGAAAGTCAACTCGCTGACATAAAAATTGGATCCTAAACGAACGAATTCAAGTTTTTGTAAAGATCTATTTTTCTACGCGTGGGTATATTTTTAAGTGGTTCAGCCATCCAGGCACGTACAATCAGGGGCGTACGACGCAAATAAACGAGAAATTTCGCGCGTAGTAATTACATGTCACCTTCCGGGAAAATGGCTACCCCGATTCACCAGAGAAATTTCTTCAAAAATTTTTCTGGTTTCGAGATTGATACAATTACAATATGGACATACAATATAACGAAAAACTAAAATATACAGTGTCTGATAATCTTTTATATTAATCAGGATAAAGTGGAAGGATTCCTTAAAAGAGTAAATGCCATCGATGCCAACGATTTCAACCAAAAACAACTAGCTGATTATCTGATATTCAAAGATAGTTTACAAACGTACGTTGATGGATATAAATGGCGGCTGTAAGTATAGAACATTGTGTTGGAAACTATCAAAAGATAATCCATTCTTATTAAAATAATATAAAGTAATTCAACCATAATTGGAATCCTAAAGTTTACGTATGGAAATCTGTGACACATCTATAAAATACTCCCGCCAAATCGAGAATAACAAGTTTGGTCTGAATCACGTAATTAGGGTTCCATGACATCTGAACATAAAATGGTCCCTCAAGCACTATGCATCTTCTTGTTGTTGTTTTTACGAGCGACACTCGACGTAAATTGATTTAAGGCTTTGTGAAATCAAATACGCCCGACTTGACACTTAGCATATTATAGTTGTTCCTGGGCCAACTGCGCATTCATTGGAGGATTTTTATATTACGTCACATTGCCAAGATGCCTTTGATAAAGTCATGGTCCGTTTCTATGTTCATACGCTCGTGTTTACTTTTATAACATAAGGCCATTTAGGCCTTAGGGGTGAGTTATGATATCTAATGTAAAGAAATGAATTAGAAATACAGATGTGGGTAAAGGTTTTTTTATGATGAACTATTTAAGAGAGGAATCCATTACCCGAATATCCATATTAATTGAACATTAGGAGGTTCTGTACAGAGTTGCTTTTAAACACGTGACTGTATGGCTTTAGTTTTAAAACAGCAATAGAAGTGACTTGACTTGATTCAATTCGTCAAATTAACCAATTGCACATTATTATTTAGTTAGACGTTTATGTGCTTAAATCATTTTATTAAACTATTTTCAGCCACAATACCCTCAACCCAGTGAACTTTTTGGAAGGATTAACGGCTAATCCTGATCATTTTGTTAATACTACTCCCTTTGTTTCGAGAGGTGATTTTGAAAACTTTATTGAACGACTTCAAAAAATACCCAAACAGGTAAGAATTATTTGAAATTTATTGGGCTACATCGCCAATTATTGTGAACAATTTTTAGATCAAAGGGGAACCTAACTGATGTAGTACACGAGGCAGTGTTGGCCTACTTTTTCTGTAACACCCGAAACCACTTGTCATAATAAAATAAAACCAAGTACGAACAATCCAAACCATTGGACAGAATTCGAAGTCCTAAAGACGTTATTAGGCAAAATAGTGTAATCAGCAAATGGACTGCTCCTCGTGTAGAACATACACGACAAACAGTGGTAACAGGTGTCCGGAAGAGTAAGCTTACCCTCAGATAATGGCGATTCTGTTGGTATCATTCATTCCTAGATTCTACTCAATTTATTAAAATAGTAATAACAAGAGGTGGTCACAACCACAAAGAACATCGATATGATAAACCAGAGGACAAGAAACAAACTACACATATATTACAGATAAAGTGAAATCAGACAAGATTCAGTTAAGCTGTGGAGTTCCGCAAGGCTCAGTCCCAGGACCTGTCCTTTTTGTGATGTATACTAAGAATTTAGGACAACTCATCGATAATCATGGTCTAGGACGACATTCTTATGCAGATGACACACAACTGACTGCAAATTACTCCATTTCAAAAACTGCTCCATCCCGGAATTTCTCTGATATCAAATCGTGTACACGTGACATAAAAGACTGGATGACAAGAAACATGTTGAAACTGAATGACACTAAAACAGAATGTATCTTCTTTGGTCCAAATACTCGTCTGAAAAATCTACGTTCGAATGGTGTGGTTGTAGGAGATGCAATTATTGCACCTTCAGACACTGTGAAGAACTTAGGTGTCCTCTTAAGAGCCCAATCTAAGCATGGACAATCACATTCGGGAAATTTGTCGAAAATGCTATTTTCAGCTCAGGAACATTAGCCATATAAGACATTTGATTAGTAAGGAAGCAGCTGCCACACTTGTATGTTCTCTAGTATTCTCAAGTATTGACTACTGTAACAGCTTGTTAGCAGAAACATCTTGTGCCAATATTAAAAAACTTCAACTTGTGCAAAATACCGCAGCTCGAATTGTAACCAGAGCAACAAAATACTCTCATATAACTCCTGTTCTAAAATCACTCCATTGGCTCCCAATAAATGAAAGAATCATCTTCAAAGTTCTGTCCTTGACTTATCAGTGTGTAAATGGCTTAGCTCCAAAATACTTATCCGACCTTATGCAAATACATGTTCCCTCACGTAGCCTCCGATCAAACAGACTTCATCAGTTGTGTTGCCCAAGGTGGAAGCTTAAATCATTTGGATACAGATCGTTCTCCGTTAACGCACCTAAACTTTGGAACAACCTACCAGAAATCATTAAATCATCTCAAACTGTTTCTTGTTTTAAATCACGACTTAAAACTTATCTTTTCGAGAAATGTTATCATTATTAATCAAATTAATTAACTGTATGCGCTGTGAGCATGCATCTGTGCATGGAGTACTAGCGCTATATAAATGTACATATTATCATTATTGTTATTACAAACAGTAAACAACAGATTGATATCACACCAGAGAGCAGTGGTTCTCAACCTTTTTTGCCAACGCCACGGCACACCTTGGAACACATGTAAAAAAATGGCGGCTAAATATATAGGAAAAATATTTGAATTTTGCAATATTAAAACATGGTAAGTCACAGACGGCATACAACCATAGACACAGACTAGCCATAGACACATGGAATGACTCAAACGTAATAAAAAAATCACATCTATGGACTTAGGAAATACTCAATTAGGACCATGTGGGTTTTCGCATTTTCTTAGTGTGCCGTTCAAAATTTCGCGGCACACTTAGGAAGATCTTGCGGTACACCTATGTCACGGAACACTGGTTGAGAACCACTGTCATAAAGTAAAATTTTGCGTAGGCGGTCACACGATATGGTGTTCTACACTTTATACAAACTTTGTACCACTTTTAGATGGCGAAGTTCAGCTACCTATTTTTTGATATAGTATTGTACAGGACTGTGTGATTAATGTCTCTGGTACGATTCTTTAAATCCAATAAGTTTGAATCTTTCATATTGACATGAATTCAAAAAATGTAGCTTCATTAGCCCGGTTGATGCATCTGCGCGAGGATACGGGGCGTTAAACCCCAATTCGTTTAATTTCACTAAGGGTTATACAAGTGTTGCACAACAGCGAATATATTCAGCATACGGTACTTTAGATTCCATGTATTTTTCATTTTCACACTAATCATACGTGCTACTTTATTTGTACGCAAATTCTTTGTCGAAGAGACTAAATTTATAATTTCGTAATTTAATATCATTTGTTTTTCAGTTTTCACAGTATAAAGACTTGATGAGAGAGGCTATCAAGCAAGGTAATACGAATAACAATGTATCGATGGTAAGTATGCATATGGTAGAAATAAGCAGCTGGTCGGAAATATTTTGTTACATTTTCTGATCTTCTAAATATAACATGCCCCACAAATATAAGACATAATTCACTGATTAAGAACGAAACCAAATATAGACATCACCACATTCTATGCATACAGCCATGTTACCATCACCGATGTATCCAATGCTCTATCATTTAATGCATATTTATCTTCCAGAACGCAGTTCCAGGACAAATAGATGAACGCCTTGTTGATGACGTCACCAAATCTATATATTACACACCCTTTATAACTTTTCTTGATGAATCTTCTGTACCGGACAATGTCAAGTAAGACTTTCGGCAATATGGATTTTTGGTATTTGTGTAATCTACTTCTTGTTGTAGATCTATCTAAAGAGTATAAGCAGATAACGATGTGGTATATCGCAATATGGATTTTTGGTATTTGTGTAATCTACTTCTTGTTGTAGATCTAAAGAGTATAAGCAGATAACGATGTGATATATCGCCATCGTTTCCAGAAAGTCACTAGCAGATAATAGTACAGTACTTATTTATATTAATACCTGCAAATAATCAGAACCCCCAGTCTATATTGACCGGATCTGGGTGTGACAAACTAGAGTAAGGTGTTCAAAAGACTAGCAAATAGCTCGACAATAGTTAATTTACAAATAGTAGTTTCCTTTTCGGGTTAAGGTCAATTTAGTTACCTACACAACGTATTTTTGATCTACATGTAGAATCACTAATCTCCATTTATCATATGCACTTCAGTAGAAAATTATAATTTTATTTGATACAGGTTTTGTCCAGAAGAAATATTCCCCCATCTACATAAGTTGGCATTGTGTGCTGTTTTCTTTCAGACCAGGTATTCGTGAGCGAGCCCAAAAAGCCATCGAACGAATAATGGAAGCGTACAGGGACATGAAATCTTTTATTCAAAAGGTATGAGTAATTAGTCAAACTAAAACTATAATCAAACTATGACCCAACACGCGTCCACAACCCTCTGGCGATCAACATTCTGGGCTTCTTTAGTGTATAAAGTTATTTATCGGATTACATGAGAGAACATTTTCTTATATTTATCTGGTATAACACTATTTACAGGATTACATGCCTAATGCAAGAACAACTTGGGGTGTAGATGGTTGGAAAGATGGTAAGGAAGATTATGAGGCTTGCTTAAAATGGCATCTGTCTTTAGACATGTCACCAAAACAAGTTCATGATAAAGGTCTACAAGAAGTTGAACGAATTGGAAAGAGTATGAATGAAGTAAGTAAGGTTTAATATCCGCGCTTTTTATATCAATAATTAGAGATATTATGTGTGTAGTGGATACTACGTAGAGAGCAACCTGGAGAAAACCCACGAGTTTGGACATGCGTTCTTATTCTTCCTTCCTAACGCATTAAGTAAAGAAAGTAAATACTCTAATTTAACTAAAAGAATCTCTTTCACTTTAATTATAACTCCAAGCACAGACACTAAGCTAGTTGACCGACGTTTTAAGTCGTAAATCGAAGATTTTAGTCGAAAACACTAAGTGTACTTAGAAATTTTGAGAAGCATTTATTCTGCATCCATTTAATGGAATTGAATAGGTTTATTTATAACAGTCTTTTGTGTGTATGCCAGATACCACATTACAAAGCAATAATACTCATGTTTATACGTCCACATTAATAACAGACATTTCTAGTGGTAGTGTACCCCTGACAGATCTATGTAATTACCAGACATTTGTAGTTTCGGAGTATCCCTGACAAGAGTTATCTAATTTCTAGTCAACAATTAGGCTGAATAAGTAGAAATCTGTACCACCTAAAACAACTTTGGAGTTGTTCAGTACCACCACCAAAGTCCTGAATGACCACTGCCAGACAGTTTGTGGGCTCCTGCTCTATATCAATCAAAGCAGGAATGTGGACGTATATTGTAGCGTTGGCGTTATGTATAGGATATTAACCTACCCGAGGTTGATATGATAGAGAACACGCGGGCGCAGCCCAAGTGTTCTCTATCATATCAATCCGAGGGAGAGTAGGTTTATATCTGACATATACAACGTTCACCCTTAAATTTAATGGACTCTTCTAAAAAAAAGGCAACAGTGATTGGTTAATTGCTCGACAGCACGTGACGTGTTTGTTTATACAATCGCCATTTTGTAGTAATTGAACTGAAGAAAGCTAAAACAAAATGGATAGTAAAACGAAGTCAGACGAATAATCAATCCTTTTTAGTCATCATATTGGCGATAGAATAGATGTGAATGCAACTATGATGAGGATCTATACAAAGTCTGAAGAAAATTTGGATCAAAAGGCAATCTTTTCCGATAATTCTGACAATGAACCGTGACTGAAGGTTACTTTTCGGTATGTTCAGAGAAAGATTTGACCGACTGTTTTGAGTGGATTGTAGCCGTAGCCAAAAATACTGTACAAAGGAACTCTTGGGTGATAAATACTTTCACGTCTTGGGATGTGTGGAAAAATGATTTGGGCAGAAAGAAAATTCTGAAAGATATCTTAGACATGGACTGGAGAGTGGAGTGTGGATAACCGATTTAAATAAGCCGATAAGTACGCCGTCTATTTAGGTCCTGAATGCTACAAACTGTACCAAAACAATTTTTTTTTATTGTCAAAAGAATAAAATTTTATTTCTGTGTTCTTTGTATTATTTCGATCATCTACGTCAAGCGCGGTTGATATGAGCCGAATATATCGACCTGTAATGACGTCATCAGCGGTTGATATGAAATATCAACCTCTCAGGACGTCATCAGCGGTTGATATGAACCGAATATATCAACCTCTGATGACGTCACGAGAGGTTGTTATAAGATATAACTGCTATGGACATCAAAGAAAAAAACTGCTACCAGTTGTATATGTTTAGATATGGCAGCCATCCAGGCCTGAGATTAATTCTCGAAGCATTGAGTAAATGGATCTTTGTATTCTGAATGCGATCTAAGATAAATCGGATTCTCATGGAGGAATAGGGCACCTGATTATAATTTTACTCTTAAAACTTCCATTTGTTTGTTTGTTTAATGCCGCTTGATCTTTTTATTACATTTTTCAGACAATGAAGGCTATTGGTTTTAGTGGATCGATTCCCGACTTTTTTAAAATGATTAGAGATGATCCCAAATTTCATATCCATTCTGCTGTAAGTTAAAAACATCTTTTTCACAACTTTGTTCTAAAGGAAATTATCAGTTTATGGGAATCTAATAAGAATAGCAAGGTGTGTAAACCGACACATTTTTTATTGTGTTGTAGGAAGTTCTTCTGAGAAAATATGAAGACATTATTTACAATCAGGCTTTTCCCAAACTAGACCAGTTATTCAAAGATATTCCAAATCTTCCATCAGCGTAAGTATTAAGGTACAATTCTCCATTCTAGGTGTATTATTGTGCCATATATTTTGAAATCATAGATGATGAAAGTCGACAAATTCGGAAGTAATTGCCACCAATATTGGGCTGATTGCGAAAATGTCTATCAACAGGCTATAGCATACATGGTCCATTTTTTTTCAACATACAATTTAAAGGGACATAATGAGCTTCTCTAGTTGATCACGTAACGTTCCTGCTCAACTAGAAATCTCAGGGTTCTAATCTCGCCGTTGACAAAAAAAGATCTTGTTGGGTTTTTTTCAGCGGGCAGATAAAGGGTTGCCTGGTCTCTCCATAGAACGAGTACATATTGACGTGGACGTAAAAAAATCCCTTGGCTGTTGGACTTCGATGACTTGTTCTAGTACAAAAATTTCCCTCATAGCACACTGTATGACGCGTGCCCTTCTTCATTATCCTAGTTGTCGCAGAACAGTGAAAGTTAAACACTATTTCATATATGTCATATGTCATATATCATTTATTTTATACGTGCAGTATACAGATGATGCCTTACGATGGAGTTCGTGGTGAATATTTATCTGGTACTGCTGATGGTTCAAGACCTGGCGTCTTTTATGTCAATCTAAGAAAACCGGAAGATACGTAGGTTTTAGTGTGATTATTTTGACGTCCAGAATTATGAGATCCCGTAATGAATTTCGTTTATTTTCTTCTCGGTTTGTAACATTAAAGTAGCTAAGTCTCCAACTCAGTATCATCCAAAATCTTCAACATGGAAAACACAAATTATTTGTCAGTTTAAATCAACATTGATGCTGTGATCCTACCGGAAAAAGATGGGCTTCTGATATCTAATATTTAAGACAAAATAAACATTTTACCATTGGTACACGAATCGTGTACCACAATGCGTTTCAGCCTCAGTTGTAACAAGAGGCTCTAGGGTCGAGGCTACACACATTTACCAAATCAAACGGCGTATGTAGACTGGAATAACCAGACGCCGCTAGAAATATGTATTCGATTGAGACTCTTGGTTTATTTCGCCGAACATAATGGATTTGAAATTAGAGTAAAAACGGAAACCATCAGGCCCGGCGGATTAGGTTATTGTAGCCCAGGACCCTCGCCTATACGGAACTAGGATGGAAGCACCCCCCCCAATTCAAGAAATGCTTCCGTCGGCCTAGAATCATTGAATGTAGATCAGTTTATATACATTAATATTACAGTATTATATGCGTGTGGCCCACTTGTGTCAATTTCTAGGTCCCACATGTTGGCGATTAAGCTCCTTTAACAAATTAATTCTATGTATTCGTGGACACATGGAAAATCTTTCCTTTCTTACCATAACTTGCAATATCTGTTCCAGAGCAACTATAGATATGATGTCATTAGCTCTCCATGAAACAGTTCCCGGTCATCATCTGCAGGTAGAGATAATATTATAGTACCCATCGTATCCAACTAGTGAACAAAATAAATAGGTTGTTGGTCATGTCTGTATTCAATTATGCCTATATAATCTACCAATTTATGCATGTACAGAGATAAATAAGTGCTTAGTTTATAGTTGTTTTCAAGGAGTTCAGCCATCTTAAGTGTTTGAAGATCACGAATTGGTCCAATTTTAATTATCTCAATACTGAAATTCCATAAAAAAAAATATTTTATAGAGTATATATGCCCTGTCTGCATCATTACCAAACTACCGGAAGTTCCAGGAATATTCTTATGTTTACCAACCACCACTTAAATTCCCGTTCTTCACAGCTTATTCAGAGGTAAATTTGGAGTTACGTAAAGTAAATCAACGTCGCGGTTCTAGGATGCCTTAAAATAATACCCCGATAATTTGTAAACCTGTGCAAATTCATTTGTTGTAATTTTGAATTTGAATACACGAAAGCGGATAAGGGTATTCACCAAATAAATTACCAAGATCAATATTGATTCATTTCATTAAAACAGAAATGGTGATATTGTCTATAATAATTATTTGTTGTTTATTTTGTGTCTAATAATATAGTTCCAAATTATAATGATTGGCTTTTATATATTATTTCAGGGCTGGGGTTTATATGCCGAATATCTAGGAGAAGAATTGGGACTGTATGACAATGATTCTATTTTGTAAGTCCTCTATCATTTAGTCATGACACATGGTCATTGTGAAATTTGACGCCAAACCTTAATTTACCAATCTATAAACAATCTAATCTTTTTTTTAAATAAATATATTTATAATTTTCTCAATTTTTCATTTTTCTAGAATGGGTCGTTATGGTTCTGAAATGTTCCGTGCCTGTCGACTGGTCGTTGATACAGGGTTACATTATTTCAAGTAAGTAATGTACCTTTTCTTCTTTGGTGTGGGCCTAAATAACAACCTATGATTCACTCAACACACCTAAATATGAAAAACATACCGACAAGTTAAATACCAGCGTATTCAAGTCATATACAAACAAAATCGATATATTAGGCATCATTTAATCTATTTCTTTCAGTTGGACACGTGATCAAGCTGTGGGTTACATGTTAGAGAGAACCGCCAGATCCCGAACTCATCTGGAACACGAAGTTGATAGATATATGACATGGCCAGGTCAGGCATGTGCCTATAAAATGGGTGAACTAAAAATAAAGGAATTAAGAGAAAGAGCCCGACAAGCATTTGGTAAGTTCAATATGTTGTCTCATTATTACCTGACCAGTTGGCTGGTTTTAATTTAGATAGGCTACCGGGTGGATCAAATGTAAGTTATTTGATATATATCTGAAACCACTACGATTTTACAGGAATCGTTGGTAAAATCGGGGTTAACATTCTAATGTGATTGAACTTGTTCTCGAAAAGGTAAAGATTTAGGATTGCATAAACTACGACTGGTGAATCTACGTGCTTTTACATGTAAATAACTAAGTAATTTTCGGGGCTGCTCTAGTTTTATGAAATACTATTTATTTCAATTTTATGTGCTATGCTGTAACCCCTAAATAACCAGTTCCTTTAGGAACTGTCTCTGAACGGGCGATGTCCACTGACAGTTCTGGTCCTGCTTTATATAGCTACAATATGGAAATACCGCTTTTCCCCACCTTTGTTCTAAGGCTATTTTGGAAGCCCCGCCTTCTGTTTTTCACAGTGGGGGAAAATAAAGAATCACGGTGAAAAATAGAAACTAAGTGTTCTAAAACAGCCTGAGAACAGAGGTGGGAAATAGCGGTATTTTACCGTATTTTCATATTGCAGTTATATAAGGCCCTATAGGAACTGTCAGTGGACATAGTCCGCTTGGAGACATTTTCTGAGTAAGCTACCTAATAACCACATTTTACTGGCGGTGTGGTTTGATTGAGGTTTTGAAACAAAACGTATTTTATCTACATGCTCATTAGCCATGATATATTTATGTTTTATCTTTTGTGCAGGTTCCAGTTTTGATGTTAGAGAGTTTCATTCTATTGTTCTAGAAAACGGACCAGTTCCATTGCATGTTCTGGAGATGTTAATAGACAGCTGGATCAAGAATGAAAGTGGCTGAATGCAAAATTGATTTTATGCGTCTTTTGATTACTTGTTGCACATAATTCCTTGGGATAGATGAAATGATAATATAATAACATTTATTGTTGATTTTTATTGTGCTTATTGCGATTTATTTTTTTTTTTTTTATGTTTTACATCATTACGAATGTAATGCCAACGAGGATAGTTCCGGAAACCGGACAACGAGTGTATACAAAGAGATTATGAATCATATGCAATGCAAATGAAATGAAAATGAAATGGGGTTTAACGTCCTACTCTTTTGCACCTAACCTGAGCTAATGTAAGACGGCATACGCCATACAGTGTGCTATGAGGGAAATTTTGCCCGGGCAGCGGCGCTACGACCTACTCTTATATCGAATTCCAACTGCCAAGGAACCTTTTACGTGCACTCCAATGTGTACACGGGACCTCGGTTTTTCGTACCATCCGCACGACTAGGCAGCTGTCCTTGACAGACCCTCCTCTGCATCACTGACAAGGGGAAATCACGCCGGAAAATCCAGGCTAGCGAACCAGCGCCTTATTCACTTAGCCACCGTATTTAATGCCAACGGTATTAATGGAGGAGAGTTCCGGAAACAGGATACCAAAGAGAAAATGTAAATATATAATGCGTATCTCTCAGAATAAATTACAGCTAAGAGAACTGTATCACTGACAAATAAGATGCTGGAATTCGTATGACGTTATATATGGTCACCTACAAAATTCGGTTTTAAATATTATTATCATGTGAAAATCTTGATTTACAATCAACTACATGTACTATCGAAGTACAATTCGATTCATTTTGTTTTTGTAGTAGGGTGTTATAGTCTCTTTAAGTATTATAGTATGGTGACGTGTAGGGCAGAAATATATCGTTAATTCGCGATCTCTTTTTAACACCACTCTTGCATCCCATGAGATGTAAATAAGGTTAGGGCACGTGATTGTTGGCAAGGTTGTAATTGTTAGGGCTTGGGTTAAGGTTTGGAATTAGCGTAATTCCTTTTAAAAACTTGTAACCTTTGACCGTACTTGAAGTTGACTTTATCAAATAGACCTAACTGCAAAGTTCTTTGACAGGTCTTTTAACAATAATTAGAGGCAGTGAAAACCCCCAGAGTTAAACAATAAACGATTCAACTATTATCCAAACAATGTTCATTTTATTAGATAATTTCAGAATATCATCCATACAGCAACTCAACCAACAATTCCGGGGGCATGATTGTTAACCGTTTCCTTAATCCAATCATTGACAATAGTTTCCAGGAGGTTTAGTGGAACGGCTCCATGTGTGAGTACCACCGAATGGAAATCTTTGATATCAAACTTTCCACCTGAAACAATATTCAGATAAACTATAAGAGCATATATGCCATGAACTTTTTTAAAGAGGCCTGATCACTCCTACGAAAAGAAAATGTTGACAATTGCAAAAGAAAAGATGTATATCAATTTATCTCAATTTGTATAATTTCAAGACGACAAATTGAAAACGAAATCCCGACTACCATACCTTTTGCTCCATGATGAGTTCCAAGTATCAGACTATAAACAATCGAGAAAGTGAAACAATTGATCAAACTTCATATGAAATTGTTCGCGAAACTAACAGCGTGTTTTATTGCGCATTAAATGTTAAGCATTATTACATGCATATAATAATGTTATGTGTAGGATTGATGCACACGCGCGAATATCAGAAATATTGCATATTGCTCTTGGCAAATGGTAGAATATTCTACATTCTAATCCACCCAAACACGTTTATTATAGAATGAGCGAACCCTCTCCACTTTTAAATTATAGAGCTTATGGCACAAATATGACTGACTTGAAGCCCGTTCCTGGCTTTATTGCAATTATTTTTTCAAATCAAAAATCCCCGAACGTTATTAAAACTATATATCTTTACCTAATGCTGCCCTAGCTCTTTCTCTCAACTCTCTTATTTTTATTTCACCTATTTTATAAGCACATGCCTGTCCTGGCCATGTTATATATCTGTTAATCTCAGTTTCTATTTCAGCACGCGGTAAAGGTGTATTATCAATCATATATTGTACTGCTTGCTCTCTACTCCATCTTAAAGAAATACAATTGTTTACGTTATAAATAGTATAATTATAATATTGGTTATTGGTCTAAAGATAATCTAGACACGGTCAAGTTTACTGTGTGTTCTTCGGTCAGTTATAGTAGTAATAGTAGACCGGGCCGGTTGTAGAAAAGTTTGTTAGCTCTGGGGTGTGTTTCTAGTGCAGAGTTCAATTTGGGGAAATTGGTCAAATTGTGTCCAAAACGCTCCTGGTAGCAGAGTTTAGTGGTGGTAGTAGTAGTAGCAGCTAAGGCTTAAGGTTCGTTTCCACAGCCACTTCTTCTGTAGAAAATTTTCAGGTAAGGCCAGTCATTGTAGCGATATCGAGTACAGTGCGTGGAACGCGAAAGTGAGGACATAACAGAAATCGACACATCGACCCAAGGACATATTTGAGCAGCCGTGCCAAATCGGATACCATAAAAAACCTTGTGACCTGCGTTGCCTTCGGATGCTTAGTTATCGAGAGAGACCTAAATGTAATTCAATAATTGCATGGCGCCATATACCCATGGTATATGCCCAGTGAATCCTGATTAAACTGCATAAAAGTTTCATTTTCATTCTCCACAGAAACCCCAAACACCGTCAAGTTGCAGTAAAATTCAAATTCAATTCAGGACATGGCATACATTACGATATTGTAGTGAAATAACGAAAATCACAATGGTGTGTATTGTTTATATACCTACTTAAAATAATGCAGACCTGTATCCACAACCAAACGACAACCTCTAAATATTTCAAAACCATATCGTCCAATTCTGAAACAAAGTAATATTTTTATAACGTTTAAATATATTTGTTTCCCAATGAATAGCTTCATTTAAACACACGATTGTCGCTGATTAAAGATTCGATAAAGTTAACAGTTCTCGCTATAATATATAGTAAAAAAATAGATAACCTTACAGAGATATAAGTTTTTGAATTTTAGGATAGCCTCGATCATAAGTCGGTACGATCAAAAAGAAAATCGAGATTATTCATTTTTAACGTTTAATTATTTTTCAACTATTATAGTGAGAACTGCAAACTCGTTATCTAATCCCCCATAACATATCTTTAATATGCCTATTCAACTATTCAGCCCTCTTTCGGCCTGACAATCACGTCTTTTACCAATCTACAAGAACCATCAAGAGTGTTTCTTTCGTCAACAGCGCCCAAAGTATTGCAAAGAGAGCCCAACAGGGAAATATATGAACAGTTTAAATATCATATCCAAGCCGAAACGATTTCATAAACAAGTTACGGATAATCCTAATTTTATCAGGTTGGGTTCTAATAATCACCAGTAAGAAGATTTTGCCAACAGCGTCCTAGTATTGCCAATAGGGGCGACAAAGACGATATGTTGTAAAAATGACAAAAATCGTGTTACAAATAAATCACCGACAGAAGAGTGCCATTTTGTATTAATGGATATACTGTCTTTAATTATGCATATAATTATTCAATCCCCAGATTGTCCCTGTTCTATATTCGCATTGCTTCTATAGTACAATATGGCGTCATTACTTACAATTCCATATAATTCTTGTATAATCCCAGATCTTCACCCAATGACTCAGCATACAGACCCCAGCCCTTTAAAGTTAAAGGAAAGTAAACACTGTTAAATCCTAATCGTCAGATAAAATACAAAATCCATCAATAAATTGAATGTAGTGCCAACTGTTACAAACAGTGTAGTAAAAGAAATGAAATGGCTGTTTAAAGTCCTACTTTTCTTCATGAAGTCAGAGATACGCCATACAGTGTTATTTTTATGAATGAACTTTTGCCCATTATTGGGTTCCTTGCGCGGGACCTCGGTTTAGCATAATATTTGAATGGCTAAACGCTTCGCCAGGCATCTAGTCTTGCACCTTTTTTCCGAAAGTTATAAAAAAGAAAACACATCTGAAATGGGAACTTTCTTCAGATTTTATATGTAAAATAACTATTTAGTCATATTATTGGAGGCATAAATTTATTTAAGTTACCTCTGTATATGCCGTATAGAATGGGAAATGGTAAGGAATGGCGAAATATCGTTCATATTCTATATTCTTCTGAAATCCTGGAAGACCAGCCTTCAATGCGTAACTACCCTGTTTAATATACATATTATTATATATGTTTATTATAATTCGTAAGAGAATATCAAACGAGTTAACGGGGACTTATTATTGCAAGTGAATAGATTGACAATAGAAAACTGAACGCTATAATAAAACGATGCTCTTTTAATACACCCCTGGTGTATTCCTGGCTGTGCGGGCATACAATAAACCAAAAATTCCTGGTTTCCAGATGATGACATGGTCATTAAATTGGGAAAATATTGCATCTCTATGGAAAGAGTCGTAGATTCAGCTACATGCGTTCCTACGGGGACTTTTGGATAGCATGTGGCTAGTTCTATAAATATTTTACCCTAATCTGCGATAAAAATAGTATATGATATTTTTTGACAAACAACTATTTATTCCTGAGCAATTCCATCTATTTTGTCTTCCAAATAAGTCAAATTTTGCCGTCTCTCGCGCCCCCAATGTCAATTTTTTCCTAAAAGTTTTGAAGAGAATAATAACCCACGAAAGAGTTCAATAAATCACCACAGACAGAGTTCAACATCTATTAAACACAAATATTTCAGAGGGGGGGGGGGCAAACATGGCATATTTTTTTTCACCAATTAGATTGCGAGAGGGGGACTGTAACAGTGGCTGAGAAAGTAGGAGACCCGGGGAAAAGGTCCACGGTGTTAAACAGGTAACAGACATTTTGCTCTATATTCACATCATGGGATAGAAAACCCACTAGACCACTCCTCTACGCAGTTTTCTGATTGGTGGAAAGAAAATACAGCTAAAATAAATCTTATGAATTTATATTCATTGGCTTTATACCCGATTTGTATCTCAGAAAATAACTTAATACTTACCTGTAAATGGTGACCTGGGACAGTTTCGTGTAGACTTAAAGCCATCATATTAAATGTTGGTCTGAAAAATAAAAGAGAGCGGTTATCAGGCAACGCAAGCTAACCAACCCTTTTTTGATTTAGATAAAAAATAAATTACTGATTGGAATTATTCTGAAGTTTGCTTCGAAAGATTATACGGAAGTCAGCTTGTTTACTAATATTATATGCTCGACTATGGAACATAAAGTCGGGTATATACCAACCCCTGATTGATAGTAGACGTACAATTGTCAGCAAAAACGGATCGGATCGTCTTCTCCAGCCAATCATATCATCAATTAACTTCAGGAAACCACCAACGTAATGCAGTTAATTGACTAACAGTATTAAATTTAAGGTGAATGTTTCATGGTGAATTAGATTCTAGTCCATATGTTTGTTTTGTAGTTTTTCCAGTAGCGATGTTCATTGACTCTAAAAACGTATCATGGTTGGAAATTAAATGAAATGGGGTTTTACGGCCTACTGTCCTGCTCCAACTGGGCTAAGTATCATGTTTGGAAGATCAGTTGCAAGTGATCAAATGATTGTTGATTTGTATCTAGTTATAATGGAAAACAATTATAAAAAAATTGTTTGAATAATTTACGATTTGGATGGCTTTAATAGGTTAACTTGAAACACTCCTGGTCTAGAACCGTCCTCAGTACCAATAAGATATTGACCACCAGGACCATCATAGGGTTCTTCTTCTACCCTGAAATTTCAAATCAAAATATAATACAATACACATAACCACGTGCATATCCAACCTGACGATATGGACATCAAGGATTTGATTTTAGTGAATGAACTAGATATTTGTTAAACTTACACAACTTTTAAATCGGGTATGTTTTTAAACATCTTTGGTAGAGCTGGGTAAATTCTTTTAAATATAATGTTTTTGTATTCCTGTAATAAATCCCCCTGAAAGAAAAAAGATAACGATATCAGTCGTAATGCATCTTTAATGGGGTCCAAAAGGCGCCAATCTAGCCTAAAAATGTCATAAACATGTTTCCAAAACCAAGCACGTGTCCTTTTTCCACAAACACCCCCTCTTTATTTTCGACATTATAAACATAAACCGATAACCATATTATATTTCGTCAAACAAGTCCAGCTACTGAAATAAAAATATCGGAACATAATTCGAACTTAATGTTTCGGTCATTTTCAAATAACGTTTTTTTTTTAAATTTCCAAATAACTCACTTCTTTTGCTAAATGTGACGTACGACAGTTTCGTTATTTGGATTTTGTTCTTTAATATAATGGTGTTGATTTAAAGTGTTTCGACTTGTGTATTTACTATAAGTTTTTGCCTTCAAGCTGAAATACAGTTCGAAATATTGGCAACGGATCTAATTCATTCGTATCATACTAACACGTTAAGGGGAATAATAAACAACGTTATGTTATTGCTCATTAAAGCGAAGTGTTTCTTATTTCTGTCGTATGGAAGACCATAGCTGTCATTTTGATAGAACAATTACTGAACAATTTTATTCAGAACACAAAATTAGATATATATGCCATTCTTGAACTTTATGAAACGGCGGTTGCTATTTGTTTAAAAAGCCAGAGAGGTGTTGTTCTCGTGGCGTTAACCCTTAACGAACACTAACTTATATGGTTATTTCGAGGTTTCAAAGACCCACATAATATTTACTTTGTTTTGCATCCAGCCACATTAAACTACGCCATGCATAGTAATTTACAGCATAAAGGCATCTTCTGTTAGGGCATACAGAAAGCTATGCTTAAAAATAAGAGGTATACAGTTATGGAAATGAATGTTTCGTACTTACACCAGTTGACATGTGAAGCGATGGTCGTGCTTTAATAATTTGATAAAACTGAGATAACGTTCCATGAAAACCTTCCTTCTCTCTCATTACCTGCAAAAGTTGAGATTTGAAAATATAAAGACAAACTTATCTCCAGCTGGTAAGTCCTGAATTCTTTATGGCAGTTCCGATTTGTAGTCTTGGCTTTGTAACTGATAGACATACAAATAGATAGCTCATTTCAGGGCAAACCTTGAAATAACCTTATTTCAATAATTCGCTTCATACGAAGAAATGTGAGAAAACGCACTAGTTTTTCACCTTTGTAATTTCTTCCCTAATTCTTTTAACTTCATCTAAGCCTTTTTGGTGAACTTCTGCTGGAGACATATCTGTTGACAAATGCCACTTTAAACAGGCTTTGTAATACTCCTGTCCGTCTTTCCATCCATCTACGCCATACGACTTTCTCGTATTTGGCATATATATCTAAATTAAGAAAAAAAAAAAATCTTGAAAAGTTGATATTTACCAAGAACTAAGTAATAATATAAATGTAAAACATAAATTTACGAAAAACTTGGTAATATTTTAATGTAAAACATATCACCCATGCAAGTCTTAATTGGGTTTAAAACCTAGTATTGCAAAATGTACTCGTTGGACTTTTATTTTTAAAAAAAAAGCCCCAAACAACAAATCAGTTGAACTTACTAAGGTCATGCATTGAGAAATGGATTTCACCTATCGCAGGTAATATTCGTTGATATTTTAATTTAAGGCAGACCAATGATTATTCGTTGACAGTGTAATTTAAGGCAGACCAACGATTATTCGTTGATAGTGTGAGTCAATGCGGACTTATGGCTGTTCGTTGATAGTGTGATTCACGACAGATTAATGATAATTCGTAGAGGGTGAGTCATCGCAGACAAATGGTTATTCATTGATAGTGTGATTCTCGACCAACGAATGATTATACATTGATAGTGGGATTCACGGCAGACCAATGATTATTCATCGGTACTTCATTGATAGCGTGCACAGAACAATGATTATTTGTGGGTAGTGTGTGCATGCCTTCAAGTCAATAACTTTGATGTTCAATATCTCTTGTGATTTGTTTCATGTACTTACCGTTTCTATGAAAGATTTTAATAATTTTATAGATTTAATGAAATTAGCCGTAGCTTCTTTTCCTCTTTTTACCATATCATCTCTAAATAATTTAAGTAAAACTACAACTTAATCGATACATTACTTTTAGTAAAACAAATGACTATTATAAATGATTTATAAAATATTAATCTTATGGGTTTTAAAGCCTAGCGTCGCCGTGCTACGAATATACACCATCCATTAGCTAGTTGGAGTGTTGCTTTCAGATGTTCATAGCGCAGCCATTGAAGCAAATTGGGAAACGAATCTCAAGTGATGCCAATGTCCACTCAACGTTAATAAACCAGGCTATTTCGGGACTAATACATCTTGATATATAATAGATTTCTATTATTTGGTCCTTCGGTAGCGTGAAGAAACCGGATATATAGACTCTGAAAAAACTCACGAGACTAGACAATAATCCTGGGATCGAAACGTAATGATAAACCAGGGTTAGACCACTAAATCTAAATATGGTTCCAATCGTAGGAAGTTTGAAAGAAAAGTGACCTTTACAGAATTTATAAGAAACGTGGACAAACGGACGAACTCACCAATTGACTGACATACAGAGAGGAGAGACACCAATATACATGGATGTGAAATGTGGGCATATTCAAATTGGTAAACGATATTCTGAATAATGTAAACAATTCAAACGATGTTTGATGAACATATTATATCAAATAGGGGAGGTTGGCGGGGGACCAAATTTATTAAACTCACATTTCCGCTTGTGGTACCGCCAGTTTCTTAATAGTATCATTAAATGGTGTGAAGTAAACCGATTGAGTAGGATCTGATACTATTAACTTTGCCAGTTGACCTGGAACATGAGCCTGAAATTCAATAAAACATAGACCGGATGAACTTGGCTTTCACATCTGTTATGGCTGGAGGGCGGTGGGTGGCGGAGGTGTTTTCCAGTATTATTTAACATAGCATCCTTTGCTACTAAACACATTGAGAATCAACACAGCAAAATAGCCACAGATGCGATTGGGGTACACGTAACAGCGATCACTATAATATCGCAGTTTGTTCGGAAAGAGAAGTAGGATGTCAAACGCCATTTCATGACATTTAGCGAGCCATCGAACTTAATAGCCACATAATAATACTTACGATGGTCACATTATGATACGTTGCTGAAACATGGATAGCCATACTAAATCTTTTAATAATCTGGTCAATCTGTAAGTGACAAAATATAACCTCACATCGGGCATTTTATATTCAACTTGATTTAGGCACAGTTCAATATGCTACATCAAAACGATACCAGGTACGCCAATTTATAGATCAATATTTAAAAACGAGTAATTTATCGTGGAATTACAAAGGGTTATAGAAATAAATTTGATTTGTTCTCGCATTTCGATTCTTGTGTCAGATGATAAACTAATTCTATTTTACGCAACAGTTTAATAATTTACAAAAAACACCCTTTGCTATTTTAGCCTCTGCCTTTTTGCTTCAGTGTTCGATAAGCCGTCTTTTTAGGGGTTAAACCTGAAACATGTATTGAACTATGGATACGATTAAGATCAAATAAAAACAATAATGATACAATTCTAACAACAAAGTAATTGTCGTGCAATTTTGATAATTTTACTATCTGTACTTTACTAAGATTGACTTTTTTGACCAATGACAATTCTTGTCAATTTAGAGAAAGATTTTATACTGTACCTGTTTCGGATATGCTATAAGACGAGCTATATAGTTTTCAAAATCTCCCTTCGTATCAAATGGTGTCACCTTCAGAAAAAAAGCGGGATCTGTCTGAAACCCCTCTAAGGCTGTAATGGGATTCAGGGCTCCATAGCTGTATAAAAATTAAAAACTAAGATCATATACTTCAATTAAATTAAAGGAAATATGAAGACTGATACTAAACAGTTAAAACATAAATGTCTTTGAAACTCCTGTTTCGGAAAATGTGTCATATTGTTCGTTTTGCAGCTACATAGACTTACTGTCTCCATTTGTAATTATTGACGAAAGTCTGCATGGTATCCAGGAAGACATCATAACTGTACTGTTGATCTTTAGACAGTCGAATTCTGTCTATTTTATTTAATTTCATGATATAGTCTTCAACAATTTTCTGAAATAGAAGGAAACACATGACTATATACATTTCAATGAGGGGGGGGGGGGCGCTGACTCGTTAGCCTGGAGATCGGGTGTTCGAACCCTGTTCAGCTCGATTTTCCAGCGTGATTTCCCCTTATCAGTAATGCAGAACGGAGGTCCTGACAAGGACAGTTGTCTAGTCGTTCCGGTGGGACGAAAAACCGAGGTCCCGAGAAGACATTGGCATACACGTAAAAGATCCCTTGGCAGTTGGAATTCGATATAAGAGTAGACCGTAGCGCCGCTGCCCGGGCAAATTTCCCCTCATAGCACACTGCATGGCGTATACATCGTCTTCCATTAGCCCAGGTTAGGTGCAAAAGAGTAGGACGTTAAACCCCATTTCAATTCATTTCATGTCAATGGATGTTGAAATTGTATACATCGCTGGAGAGGGGAAACCACTCCGGCAACAATTATTGACGTCGGAGGAACTTACTCGACCAATACCGTGGTCGACCAACTAAGACCTCCAGGTTAGTGAGCCAACACCTAAAGGCAAATAAGCCATGTATCATGCTGGCACATGCAAAATTCAAATTCATATCAAAATTTATATTTTTTAACTTTCGGTACGTTTTTAAAACAAACCTTTCTTTTGTCGAGTTGTTCAACGCTGAAGTCTGTGACAATGTCATTGTATTTCACTTGTCCAATTTCCGAAGAATATTCTGGGGAATCTTTTAATCGCCATTCATAAAAATCTTGTTGCAATTTCTTAAGGTCCAATTCAGTATCTCCACTAACTGAAATTATTATAGCTTAATTAAATGATACAGATCAATATTTGTTTTACTAGTGGCAGATACTAATATTGTCAGTAATCTAAGATTTCGATGTACTCCCAAACTTGCAATAAAAAAACGATCCTAAAACCTATATCACTAATATAACCTTTGTATTATCTCCATTGACTTAAACGTCATTTCAAATTCGAAATTTAGTATACGCCAGTTATCGAAAAATAAAATCTCTTGGGCAAGATAGGAAGAGTTACCAACCTTTGACTATGATACAAGCTGTTGTCAATAAAACAGTCCACATTTCGCAAATCCTAAAAAAAATTACACACATCTAAAGTACATTTAGTATTCATTTATTACTACTTCTTATCGATATTGGAGAGGAGGGATGGGTATATATACAAAGATTAGCAAGTATTAGATCCAAATTTTGACCTTAAAGATGCATCATGTAAGATTTAGATAAAGAGCTGACTGTTCTTGTTTTAATAGTTCAACAATAGATAATTGAAAACGAATATATTGAATATTTCATTCAAATGACTTTCTTATTAACGAAGGATAATAGTGTTGAATCTGAATATATATAGTGTTGATTGTTTATTATTATAGAACGGTTCATGACAACCGAGACTAAATCTTGATTTTTCATTTTCTGCTTGAAAATAGTGTCGAATATTGCGATTAAGAAAATATGGGATCTGCGCATGTTCGAAATCGTAATGGCTAATACTTGAAAATAGTGTTGAATTATTATAAAATTTGTGTCAGATGTGGCGACAATTTCTAATTAATTCCAAGGTTGCTCCTGGGTACAAGTGACGTATAGCTTTATCAGAGCCGCCATGGATATGGTCTGCAGGTGCAGAACGGCGCGCGTTGCCGCCTTGGCTGTGATTTATTAGGGCTGAATCACGTTATGGTAGGGCTGAATCACGTCGATGGCCACCAAACACGACGTTACAAATATAGTTTCACTGGGATAGGTGTTATCTTGTCACAAGCCCCACCCCACCACACACACACACACACACACACACACACACACACACACACACACACACAGCGGTGCCTTGAAAGAAGCCCGCCGACATCCCTTCACGTAGGTATTTTCGCCCAGCGTTATACCTCTGGGTTACCATTCAGGAAATTGCCGTCATTCAATTGCACATAAAATACGACTCGGGCATTATATTTAACCGCCATTACTAGAGTAACTATAAATAGAGCAATAGTTTCTACCTGGATATCAGAATCATTTTTTCAAATCTGCATGTTATTCAACAAGGAGTCCGTAGGTTCTCTGCAAAGATGAGGTCTCATAGTACCAATAAAAGCTCACTGATGCGAAATAGTGCTTTATTTACCTGAAAGCTCAATGATGCTAAATATAGCGTTGTTTACTTGAAAGCAACTGCAGGTAATTCATGACGTCATAATTGTTTATTGCACTTACCTGATCAATATTTCTACGATGACAACTATTTATAGCCTTAATCAATATAACATATGCTACAGCACCACAAAAGCCATCCCGGATGTCATTAGCAATTTTAAATAAATTCTTATCAGTGATAAAATTTGCTATACTGCTATCATAAAGATTGATAGTCCACGTATTGTTGGCCATAAACAGGTTTTCGCGAATATGATAAAGTCTTCACTGCCCGAGATATATGTGAATGTCCTTACAACTACAACCGTAACACTTTTGGTGGGTTCCTGTTGCCTGTTTCACAAAAATTTAACTAAGATAAAATCCAAATTTTAGTAATTTGATTGGATAATATTAGATTGATATTAGTGCTTAGACAATCAAAATTGAAGTATCTACTAAAATTTGGATTTTATCCTTAGCTAAGATTTCGAGGAATAGGGTCCTGGTATCGGGACAGTCTTTCTGTGCGATTCTTATACATTTGGTTGCTCTGCAGAACCAATAGTACCTTGGATTTTTATAAAGGTAAATATGGTTACAGAAAACTGTAATACCATGAGTCTTCTGTCTGACGTGGAGAGCGTCTATCGGTAATCGGTCGCCACATCCTACGCACAGTCCATGATCTTTTCTTACTACATATTTTCGTAGCCTTGTGATCGTCTAGAATTTATCTCTGACTGTCTTTGCTTCTCTTTCACGTTGTGTATTTCTTCTTAATGTTTTCTCTCAGGAATCTAAATGCCTTCTGACGAATTCGCGCAAGTATCAAAGTTTTCTAGCTGCGGGATTTGTACGTTCAATTATGTAATTGGCCAAATATGATGTAAATAATTAGAGCTGTTGGTTAGTTAAATGAAATGACATCGAAACCCAACCTTATATGGTTATGGAAATTTACTCTAGAAATTGCGCATGAGATATCTGTTATCATGTTGTTGACATATAGAACCAGCTATGTTTTGTTTCTATAACCCTTTTTATATAACAATATGTCATTCAAATGCTAGTTGATTTCAGTACACACCTGCATATATGTGAATATGTTTGATCCCACATCTTGCAAAACAATAGGATATACATGTATCATAATGCCATCATTAATTTCAATAAATTGAAAACAATGTCGCAACGACGATGGAGCTACAAAACAGCAGGAAATTCTTTGTCAAGATGTGTTATAGAGCATTAAATTGTCTCCGATGTTCGTCATTCCACCGATAGAGACAAAGTGGCACTTCAAAAGGAATCCTCTTCAGCTTTTGTAGTGCATAATGGCACGTAACAATCAAATATATCGAACGATCTTTACATTATTATTCAATTAAATGTTTGTCGATTTTGGCGACACCATCCAATATTGCAAGTTTAGCATTGCTGTAACTACTATTGTAATATTAGATAATGTTCGACAACACACAACATTTAAATTTTGAGTTTAAAACAATCTGTTACCTAACACAGACATTTCCACCATGAACAAGCCCTAAAAATATTTACCTTAAATTGTAATGTATACATTGAAAAACTATTAAATCTTGGTACACCATTTCGACTTGCGTTGTATGACAAAAACGGAATATTCAATAATGGTAAAAAAAAAACGCTATTCAACGATCTATTGTCATAACTCTTAAGATTGAGGAGCTGGATGTTGGAAATTTACATTATGTTTAAATGTCCTCGATTGACAACTTGACGTCGTCTGTGATAAAATGTCAACAAAACAAACTTGAACTATTATTTACTTTCCACATTTTTATTAACTGATAAAAATATAACTGTTTTTAGCCTAACGGCATTTAATATTGCTGCAGTTCATCATGAAATGGGGTTAAGTTGATAATTTATAGGAATAAACGCGATAGAGTCCCAGTATTGTGATCTCTCCAAATGGCACACACGCGATAAGACCCAAGTATCAGTTAATAGACTTAGAGGAGTATGGCATCTGTAATAAAGTGAACCTTCTAAAAGTTGGTGTAAATTTTAAAAATGCACATTATTTTGTTTATGTCGTGATTTCAAAATGTAGACCAACAATTAATAAACGATATACATGTATCTTTGATGCAATTGAATTAGTACAAAATGTTGAATTATTACCGATGGTTGCAGGAGTATAATAGAGTTTTCAGAGACTCTACAAAATGCAGAGAAAGAAAATGGGTAGTTTAGTTTTCTAAATCGAGTTTTCAGATTTACATCGGTCCATATAATACTGTTTAATTTATCCGGTGGAGATAATAATTGGTCTATTATACGTGTTGTCGGTTGAATCCTTATTAGTTAAAATATAAAATTGAGTGTTTATGACGACGAAGGCTAATCCCTTACCATTTTTAGCCGCTGTAACTGCTGTGCCCAGGACCACTCTTTTTTTTGGAAAGACTGTGGCTTCATGCAATGGATGCTGATCTATTTCTATTAAATAAGATATAATTACCACACATTCTGAAATAAAACGCCCTTGATTTTACTGCTGTTTTCGTCCACCAATAATATCGACAGCCATTTTGAAACTTCCAGTCAATGTTGAAATCAAGTATGGGTTATAAAATATCTTTACTCTAACAACACGTACAAATTGGGGTTCCTGAGGTTCGCCCATTTAGCACACTCGAGTAAATGTTGAAATTAAACCCCATCAAGTACAAGTGTAGGATGAGTTATAAAATATCTCTACCCTAACAACCCGTACAAATTGGGGTCCTTGAGGTTCACCCCTCTACCACATAGCACACTCGAGGTGTGATAGCGTGGTCGCTTGTGAGGAGATCCCCTCTTAGACCGAGTTAATTATACATGTGTATAGTAATTTTGGTTGAACACACTGGAAAGTGGTTCAGTCCGAAGTAAGCGTCATTTACGTAAAGTTTCAGTACAAAACAGATCCATCGAAGTAAGCGTAGTGATTGCTACACTGCAAAGACGTTGTGTGTCTCTACAGCTTTGAATGTAACAATGTCGATAGTATGAGATACGAAGCCTTATATACCTACATATGTACGCATATAGACTGTGGCTAATCTTCTGTATTGTGCTGGCGTAGCAATTAATCCATATTTCACAACACAGAGAAATATTTGAGGGGCTCTTTTGAGGTTAATACCTATTGGAGTGTACATATATCTTTATCTGGAGAAATCAATAAACCCCTTCAGATACTCCTACTTAATCTACTTACTCGGCATATAGGCCTACGTAGGTAACCAACAAACTGTGTCAGGTAGTGGTACATAATTACCTTAGTGATAAAACAAATAACACAAGTCAGCATAATGTAGTAAAATGATCACGGAGTATATCAACCTGTTGTGCAATAATCGAACGGATTGCGCCTGGTGAGTAAACCGTCACCGAGTACTGAAGGGGAGAAAACTCTTTATTCTACCGCTGATCTTAGATACTTTAGTTATGATATTGATACCGCACGGGAGTATGAAAAAATGGAACGAGCTTTCTATTCAGATCCTGTTTCTTTGTGGCGTCCCATGTAACTACATCCATTTTAAATCAATCGACGTACACTAAACTGAGCCCGCATAGCATCGAGGAAGTTTTGCTCATAGATAGTCGCCAAGTGGTCGTAGGGGCTAAATTCTTCTTTTTAAGGGGGGGGGGGGCGTGGTGAATGAAAACGGCACCCGTTTAAGTCAACCAAATCTTTAATAGCACTTGCTCATCGACACTGTTTTCACATATGGCCACTTTTTTTTGGTGGGGGGGGGGACGATGAATTAAAACGGCACCCGTTTAAGTCAACCAAATCATCAATAACACTAGTCAACGACACTGTATTCACAGGAAACACGCAATATGGTAGAGTTTTCTATTGTGGGGGACGTGGGACGTTTAACCAAATACTAAATTTTCCTAACAGAATACAAAAACATTAACAAGGAACTTTATAGGGTAATTGTACATTTATCAACATAATACCTATAATAAACAATCATTGGATATATAATGGATATGCGTAAAGAAGCGACGCTGCAGTGTGATTTCTAGATAAGTAATTTAAGTTTATTTAACTATCATATGATTCCGAGGATATAAATCTGCAACAAATTCATAGAGACCAGCTTTACTCGAAAATTCCACGATAGTTCAACGATAGATAATGAAAAATGAATATATTGAAAACTTCAAATTATTTTATTCTTAGCAATGTCATAGTAATAAATAGCCAAATTTTCGATTACCATTATAATAAAGAAAGTCTCGATAACCAGTCCGTTAATCAACAGTCTCCGCCATATTGACGTTTAACACAGACATTATCTAATTCACTCAAAAGCTAAGCCATCCACTGTTCTAGCAAGTTGATTATACACTTATCATGTGAATAAATATCTAAATTATAAAATATAATATATATAAAATTTGAAAGCAGAAAAACATCCTTAATCAATAATCAATATGCGAAATGGCAAATCCGTGTCTTGTAACTTTTCGGTGACGCGTGTTTTTCTCAAATAAATGTCTTCTCCATGGATATTACCAACTTTAGTTTTCTTCGCCGTGGCTTTTCGTGACGGCCCTTTCGTTACCACTTTTGCTGGTATCTCCCTATACTTTGCGACCTTGTTCATTTTTGTCTTTGGTTCCTTGGACGCATGTGAATAAATATCTAAATTATAAAATATAATATATATAAAATTTGAAAGCAGAAAAACATCCTTAATCAATAATCAATATGCGAAATGGCAAATCCGTGTCTTGTAACTTTTCGGTGACGCGTGTTTTTCTCAAATAAATGTCTTCTCCATGGATAGTTATAATTATTGGGAAGATAACTCATTATTGTTTCTTCCGTCAAGGAAAGTTTTTTCATAGTTTCGTAAGCTTTGTCTGTAAACAAAAAACGTCTGACATATATACTACCACCCCTGGAAACGATGTCATTAATTTCTTTCAGTATCGACGGTTGCTTGAAGTGATAAACATCCCAGCTAGAATTCGTTTTATAACCATGGCATATTTTGTAATAAACGGCGTATTTTGTAGATCTGTCCGGTATTGTTACAGCAAATTCAAATATAGATTTTAAATCAGTATGCTTTTTGAATAATGATACTCGTCTCATTCCTGGTCCATTTGGCCGTGGTTTCCAGGTAGCTTGATTTTTCACCCGCTCCGGAGCGATTCCAAGTTTCCATCCGGAACATTCTAGGGGTGCTAAAGGAGTTCTCAGATAGTAGGTCATAGGAAGTTGTGTATTTTCCCTGTATTTCTGAAATAAATATGAATACACAATGAATATAAACATTGACATAAATACATAAGGATAGTATAGGAGGGGTTAGTATTAGGAACGACTGTCATGAAACGAATGATGCATTATTCTTGGAGTTTGAGAGTAAGTTAATTTCTGACAGCAATACTTAGGGGTGGAAACTATGGGAGTGATAGTTCCATTTATATTACCACCTACTAATAGTTTTGTAACAACCAGGTCCCGAGTTCACAAAGCATTCTCAGACTTAAGTTGAGAATTTGTTCAACTTTCAATCACTGTTTGATTTAGAAACATAACATTTTGCACAGAGTTTCTTATCGATGTATTTGATACACAAAAAGGACAAAATTGTTATAAAAGGCTATATTTTAGTTAAAATAAGGTGAACAAATTTGAGTAAATTCTCAACTTAAGTCTGGGAATGTTTTGTCATGAACTCGGGCCCAGGTATAACCGTAATCTACGAAAGCGCTATCTAACCAATACAGTTGACGTCATCTGTCATATGATGAGATATAATTGGCAGTGGCCCAGACAATTATGTAATAAGTGAATATATTGTATCCTTAGGGCAAAGATGCAATTTAAATAGAAAAAGACAAATTATAACATCTGTAATATACCTTTAAGTATTTTCTTGTTGTCTTTTTCTTTGGATTACTTTGATCAACTTCAGACTTTTTTGTCTTAGAACCTTTTGATTTTACTGCATTTACTTTAAGGACTGTTGGTTTTTTCTTTGTTAACTTTTTCTTTGCACCTGATGTGCTCTTTTTATTTTTATTAGCGGACTTCTTTTTCTTGTCTACTTTACTTTTCTTTCTTGGTGCCTTTTTCACTACACCTTTCTTGGTTAAAGTTTTTTCCTTGCCAACTTTAGTTTTCTTCGCCGTGGCTTTTCGTGACGGCCCTTTCGTTACCACTTTTGCTGGTATCTCCCTATTCTTTGCAACCTTGTTCATTTTTGTCTTTGGTTCCTTAGACGCACCAGTTGACATCTTTTTTGCCGAAACCTTATATTTGGGCGCCTTTGTTGTTTCCTTCACTCCAATCCTAGCAATGGACTTAAACTTCTTTGCTGACTTTCCAGACGCTTTGAATGTAAATAGATTAGAACAGCTACTCCCCGTGGGATCACCTGCTTTACGTAGTGTACCAAATATGGTCTTCATTTTGGAGCCATTCTCAGCTTCAACTTCTTTGAGGTAATCCTGCAATGATAATATCCATTTCAACTTGGCTGTAAATAATATTTAATGTTGTGCTAACAATACAAAGACATCGTCTGAAATTTCTTTGTATGCTTCTACTACATCAATAAAGCCTGCAACGTGACAGCGCACCAAAGAAGTATGATAGGTAACCTTTCAATTCACTACGGCAGCATTCTAATGTCGTGGGGTAATATATAAGACTGCATGAGAACAAGAATACATTATCAGACGATCCCAAATTTTTTCCTGCAAAATAGTTAACTCGACGATCCAGTAAGACAGCATTAGATTAACACAATGCAATATAGAAGACTGGAAACAAGCATACACTATCAGATGGTCCCGGATTCTTACCTGTAAAATATCAGTATTACCTTCACGGTAACATATAGCCATCAGAGTTTCAAATATCATGTCGAACTTTTCCATTTGTAAATACAGGCCATTTGTTTCCTTAGATATTACTTTCCAGAATCCATCTGCAGGGCATGTTTCACCATTGGCCTTTACACCATATATTCTGACACCCTGTAAATGAATTAAGGTATATCATTCACAATCCCATTTGGGTGCCACGGTGATTATAAGAAGCACGAAGAACCCAAACCGGATCAAAATGAAGCATTTCTACCCGTAAATATTACTGGAGCAGTATCTGTTCCGTCTGCACTTCAGCTCCATTTAATTTTCAGTAGTATGGGATGTTGTGCATGCACCTGGAAGACGTACTTGGTTGGTCTATAAGTCGGGATATCACGTTTCTGTGATTTGAATTCATATACACCCAAGCATTACTTACCATTTCTTTCAAATGTTGTAGCTCTTCTCGCCAATCAATATTGGGACAGAAGCCTTCAAATACATAGTCTTTTTCGTGTGGATCAGCATCCCCAATCATCACTAAAGCCCGTTGGCTATTGGGCGTCCAGGACAGATCTGTTCTTACTCTCTGCATAACAAGCTCATAGCATTCATCTAGATCGCCACCAAATGTACCTTCAATTTGTCTAACAAAATCACAGAGTTCTGGAACAGTTGCTCCGAAGTCAATATGTTGTAGAACATATTTAGATTTTTTATCACAGTAATCACCATGAGCCACAACTGCTATCCTGATACCGGGGATGTCAGCCTGTAGTCTTTGAATCATATCCTGAACCCTATCTCTAATTTGTGTTAAACAACAATACATGGAGGAAGTAGTGTCAAATGAAAATACTATTTCAAAAAGGCCTCCTGGTGGCAAAAAGGGTACTGATGCTGAGGATTTGTTACTTGACTTTAATAAATGGGTCTTCGATAACATTTTCTTCAGACTCTGCTTGGAATTTGATTTTGACAGAGTTTTCGACAATTCTTTTTGAACAGAATTGGAAGCATTTTCGATACTGTATGTCTTTGTGATGGTTGAGCCAGATGGTAGTTGGGTCACTGTTGTCAGGATATCGTCCGTCTCTAATATGGAGGTTGATTTTCTTAAACCCGTGGATGAGGATGCGGGTATGCCTTCCGAGTCTTCCAAAGTTAAAGTTGATGCCCTGCGTAGCTCAGGACTGGCGGTGTCTGTTTTAGTGATCTCTGTAACACCAGTCGAGCGTCTCTTCAATGAAGGCCATTTTGAAGGGACTTGAGGTCTTGGGACAGATTTTAGCTTTGAAGCACTACTTAATGCTTTGTTGAGACTGGTAACAGTGTCTTCTTTAAACAACTTGCCAGGTGGCTGTGCCACGGTTCTGGACGCTCGTCGTTTCATTGCGAGTGTGTTTATATATCTATAAAAAGCAAATAGAAGTAATAGGTAACTAAATCACTAAACCAGCTCTATATGAAGATATAGAATCGACCATATCTTATGAATAAACCACCTTCGAAATAAATTATCGAATTCGTTAAAATTCTTTGCCCCCTAAAGAGACATTATGAATAAACCACCTTCGAAATAAATTATCAAATTTAAGAAAAATTCTTTGTCCCCAAAGAGACATTAAAGCGGGAATATTATATTTTCAAAGAAAGTCAAAACATATTTATTTCTATGTCTTTTGCTCAATAGGTTCAAACGTTTGAATTTGAAAATGATATTTTTGCCAATTTCTCAACTGGCGATAGTGAATTGTAGGATTAATAGTATTATTCGTTAACAAGATAGGATTGTTTATGAATACCATCTATTTTAAGGCTTTATTTTAATATATTTTAAATCTTTATCTTAAAAATATGAAATTGCAGCTTCAACCCCAAAGACGGGTTGATAAAAAAGCTATGCCATTTAAGCCCGGTCATCTCCGAGATCTAAACGAATACACATTTAACATTCTTTATTGCTAGACAAGGGCTATTTTATTCTTTAAGTCTGTGGTTATTTGGTGGCATCTGATATAAGCACATCTCTTATATTGAATAACTATATTATATAGAGCAAACCATCTGCATGATAACGAAATTTTTTCAGCAAAATATTCACTGATAATTGCTTCACCATTCTTTAATAGCCCAGATAATTGCTTCACAATTCTTTAATAGCCCTACTGGTTGGATTAAGATTATCACCATATTTCGTAGTTACGTGGCTCAACACGCTTTACAAGAACGCCCTGGCCTCTCCTTTATTCATATAAACTATTATATACGATTATAGGTATACGTCTAGAAATGTTGTCATCTTACAACAGTACGGTCAAAACTTGAAATCATAGTGATATTTTAATATCTTGACACGTCGTGATATGATGCTGTATAACTTGCATATCAAGGTCTCATTGGTTATGTATACGTGTGGCTGGTACTAATTACCTATAGGTCGAATATATTTTGTATGATATAGATCTTTTAAAGCAAAATGCTATATTGCTTAATACATCAACTAACATAAATATACGTACATGTATGTACTTACCTATGTATATATCCTAGTTTAATATAAGATGCTTACTCGTGCATTATTTGAATAAATAGATAAAGGTAATTCAAGTCTATACATGTAATTATTTAACTCGGTCAACGCGCTGGGGCATATGGATCAATGCACACTCAACAACAATTTACCTTAGCAACGTATTACAGGTAGAATTTCGCCGCTACGCGTTATAAACAAGGAGATAATTATTTTTTTAGAATTAGAATGGTGACCAGCTGCTTTTTTAAAATTATTTCTTTGACACATACATGTGTAATTCATTAAATAATTCTCTAATACGTGTGTACCTTTATATTTTACCTTAATATCCGGTTAATCTAAATAACACCGACAGATTAAATTACCTTAATATTTCAATCTACTGTATTCGTGTTTTATGTTAAATAGGCCATACAACATTTGTATATATTTTTTTTTAAAGAGAAGTGCTGGGTTTGAAGTTATTTATTTGAACTTTTTACAATTGAGACAATTTATAAGTATATATTGTTGATCCATATTCAATTACTGCTCTAAACAATGTTGGTGTATAACGATAAACATTTTCTTGGAATGGTTCAAAGATATACCGTTTAGAAGCCCTAAATATGAATATGAAAGAACCTTTTAAGGAGACTAGGATAACATGTGGATCAGGATGAAGTTCGTAATTCCTTCGTGATAGTTTTTTCCCCAACGATATATTATTTAAGGTCAATTAAAAGAAACGGAATTTCATAATAGCGATATTTCTGTCTAAACGAAATTAAACCAAAATGAACTGTGGTTTTGGGCCATACTTTATTGATTGCTCCGGTTGACATATGCTATTGAAGACGGGCTTACGCCTAACAACGTGCTATAACTAGGGCGCGTTAAGATGGATGTGTGTGTGTGTCATGTGGGTTTTCTGGTACACATGTCCAGGGCTCCGATTAGTTTTTCTTTAAGCGGTGGACACACTAGCCGAATGATTCGGCCGAATCGTTCGGCCGAATCAATCGGCGTCAAAATTCGCCTAGTGTGTCCACTGTTATTCGGCCGAATTTCTATTCGGCCGAATGATTCGCCCGAATCAAACAAGTTTGATATATTCGGCCGAATATTTAATCGGCCGAATGATATTCGCCTGGTGTGCCCGCTTCGCCGAAGCATTCGGCCGAATGTAGACTTCATTAGCCAATCGTCACTCAGGTCGAGAAGTCACGTGATTGTTTGAAGACATTGACGCCGCCATGTTTTGATCATGTGACGTGAAACGTGACGTAATCGACTGGTGAATCGGGCGAAGCATTCGGCTGGTGTGTCCACCCATTCGGCCGAATAAAATTCGGCGCCGATTGATTCGGCCGAATGATTCGGCTAATGTGTCCACTGCTTTTGGAATTATTTTTGTACAAAAAATTAATGAACAAATATATACATTGTCGTAAATTAGCGGAAAACGGGTGACATTTTCTTTGTAAGTACCAAGAAACTTCAATGAAGTGGAGACAGCGTGGCGTAATTAAAACTTTTTGTCGGGTATGATTAGAGCCGTATTCTGCCATTCCACTGTTTTTGTATTAATTGGTAAATTATAAACTCAATGCCCAGTTTGGTCACTGTCTAAATAACAATGATGTCGACGTTAGCCCGTGTCACGCTATGCCGTCAGTTATCGCGCACGCGGTTATCGGACACTATCAGAAGGCCGACTGATGATTAAAAACGAAACCGAGAGCCAATCTCAGTTTCTATATTGTAACAAAGTGACCTCCAGATGTATGCCAAAATGAAACTAGAAACTCTGTCATTATATTTCTCAACTCGCCAAGCTGTTCATCTAAGAGCCCGTGGTGTTGTTCCACAGGACCAGTGGAGGACGGAAATTTAACCCGGGCAGAGCTTTATACTATTTCTGACATTATTAGTTCCTCTCTGTTATTTGTGAAGACCGTCGATATTGTGTCTAGTCGTTTGGATCGCACGAAAGCCCTTGGTAATTGGAATATTCGAAATAACAGCAGACTGTAGCGCGGCTGTCTTGGTTCAATTTCTCTTACAGCACATTGCATGGCGTATGCACGTCTACATTATCACAGTGGGAGCAAAATAAAAGGACACTAAACCCAATTTCATTTCTTTAAATTATATTACTAATGTAATTATTTACCATTACCGGGCAACCGTTTGTTTATAGTTAAATATATGCCAGGTAAATGGATTATGTAAGGGTACCTGGAGGGGTTTATTGATTTTGTAGATAAAGATATATATAGCCTTTCAATTGGTATTAACCCCAAAAGATCCCCCTACTATTACTTTGTATTGTGAAATGTAGATTTGTTGCTACGCCAGCACAATATAGTAGATTAGCCACAGTCTATATGCGTACATATGTAGGTATATAAGGCTTCGTATCTCAACCGGTTGACATTGTTACATTCAAAGCTGTAGAGACACACAACGTCTTTGCGGTGTAGCAATCACTACGCTTACTTCGATGGATCTACTTTGTACTGAAACTTTACGTAAATGACGCTTACTTCGGACTGAACCACTTTCTAGTGTGTTCAACCAAAATTACTATACACATGTATAATTAACTCGGTCTAAGAGGGGATCTCCTCACAAGCGACCACGCTATCACACCTCGAGTGTGCTATGTGGTAGAGGGGTGAACCTCAAGGACCCCAATTTGTACGGGTTGTTAGGGTAGAGATATTTTATAACTCATCCTACACTTGTACTTGATGGGGTTTAATTTCAACATTTACTCGAGAGTGCTATTTGGTGGACGGGTGGACCTCAAGTACCGATTGTTATGGTAGAGATATTTTATAACTCATCCTACACTTGTACTTGATGGAGGTTTAATACCAACATAACTTGGACGTTTCAAAATGGCTGTTGATAGATGATGGGCGGAGGACAACACCAGCAGTAAACAACAAACTAAATGCCCAAAGAGAATATCAGGTACTTTTATTTGAGATATTAATTTTATCTTTTGGTAATAGAAATAAATCTTGGAATCAGCACTATTTTCAGCATCCATGTTGTCTTGGTTCCAAATTGATGATTGTTTTAGTACAACGTCAGTATATAAATAGCTACATGCAATAAAAGATATAGAATCAAAAAGTCTTTACTAATAGTTTCATGTGCGATACACACTCTTCCGAAGACAATTATAAAATAAAATTTGAATATACAAAACACAGTTACGTTAATGTCGTCAACAAGGCAACAAGACAACAAAACAACAAAAACCGTTAACTGATGTCAAAAGGAAACACGTGGTAAAAGCTATCACTTAAAGTTTTGTAATAAATGTTTATGAACATGCCTACAGTTTGTTACAAGTTCATTTCTTCTGTTAAGGGTAGAAAGTTCCGGTTTACGAATTATGAAATAATTTTCCCATAGGCATAAGTTGCATCTATTGGACGAGGGGTTGTATCGTAGGGGTCGCTTTAAAATTGTCTATTTGATAAAGTGGTCGATGTTTTCTTCCTTTAGTTTCCATATATATTTACTTAATTCTGTGCTTTGTTTATCATCTTGGGGTTTCTAAAAGAATAGGTATGGTTGTTGAATCTTGTTTTAAAGGGACCCTCTGTTAGAACTACATACGTTTCATCTTGTTTGTTCTTAGCAGAGATTGTAGCTTGATATATTACGGATTCGGTTAAACATTTATTTTGTAAGGGGCAATCTTGGCGCGTTCTACAATTACTTACTTTATTATTTGGATGAGGTTCACTTTTATTCGGGATCGATTTATTGTGATTATTGATACTTTGTTGGATATTACTCATTGTGCAGTAGCTTATTTTAACGGTGTTCCTGTTGAAAAAAAGTTTATGAAGTTTGTTTGTAGCTGGAAATTCTTCATCTAATAATTTTAGAAAAATTTCCCAACATTTGTCTGCACGTTTTTGCTATATGGGGGGTTAAACCAAATGATATTTCTCTGTCTTTTTCGGGAGTCGGCTTGTTTGCTGCAGTTCAGTGGTACACTCGGGGAGTAGGAGAGTTTGTGTGTATATCCACTTTTATCCAATACTGTTTGATATGGGGGGAGGGGGCAGCCTTGTCAAAAGTTTCTTGATCACTTGATATTTCACTTAAACGTTTGTTTATGGTCTCGGGAATATTTTTGAGTCTACTTGGGGGATGATTAGACCTTTTGTTCGCATATAGGGGAGTATTATACGGCTTGTTGCATGGGGAATGTTTACCATTTGCAAGATTGCGCGCAGGAGGAAAACAGAGGACCCTTAGAAAACACACGAGGATGAAGGCAAGAGAACATTCCTTTCTCTTCTCCCTTGTCACATAGAACTGGGGAATCGAAACCACGCCAGTTGACTCAATGACAGACCTTATGATGTCTAATAGAATACATCCAACGTAATTATTCGAGGTTTATCAAAGCTACATCTACCACTGGTGTTTCATAAAAATGTGTTTAAGGAGAATACTGAAGGGATATCTATTTGAATTTCAAGTTGATTATTGAAATACATATGGTTCTTGTTATAACGTTAGCTTGGTCTTATTATAATTATTGAGACTTTGACACACTGTCAGTTTCCTCGACAATTCGTGGACGAGAACTCTTTGGATTTGGTCAGATCGCATTGTGAAATTTTTCAAGTGCACGCTATCAAACATTCCTAATGAATATGTAACCGGTGGTCAGTTTGTTCACACACTATCGAAGATAATTTAAACGTCTTTGAAACCTATAGGGTTGAAATGCAGAGAGGACCCATTCCGTCTAAACCAGTGAACACATCAAATTTAACCATATCGGCAACTTCATTATAAACCCAAAATACCTCTGGTCTTATCATATTTAAATTGGGAATTTAGGGAAGGGCACCTTATAAGTCTTAGCAACGTAAAACAGAACAATGAAGTAATAAACATTCAATATATATAATTTTAATATAACACAAATTCACTGTTTAACAAACAATAAATCAATAAGTAACTTTTCTTAATTTGTACATCAACAAAATCCTCCATATATTATTAGAAAAAAAGTTTCGGGAACTCCAGAACTTATTGTTACTTTCAAGTTAGTAGCTCATTTCTTTTCTCTCTTCAATTTCTCTCTTGTGTTCATCTCTATCCTGGCGATCACGCGTTCAGGTAATGTCGAATTCCTGACACCGATTCTGCCGCTACCTCCATATGGAACCAGTAATTATATTTATGGGCTAGTAACTGTCTCATTTTTCAACAACACCATACACCTAAAAAAAAAATAATTTAGTTATGTAAACATTAATTTGTCTTTATTTCAGATTTCTGCTCACGGTATTTATTTTTATGGGTTATCCTCAAGAGCCTGGTCATTCATGACATCATTACTTTTTCCCTAATCAAAACTTTATATTATCACTTCATTGTCATCTTTGTTGTGCCTCTTGGCAAACTAAATAAATGTATAAATAAATTCATATATTTTGTAAATAAATGTATAAATAAATTCATATATTTTGTAAATAAATGTATAAATAAATTCATATATTTTGTAAATAAATCCTTTTTTATGAGACACCGGGGAAATAAATGCTCAAAAATACAAAGTTGTGTACCAACTTATAATTACCTTATTAAAGATGTATTTTATTCCTCTGTGATTTCGATAGTTGTCGCATGACTTTATTAAAGCCTCTTTCTGGTTCTGAAAACACCTAAGAAAATAATCCCAACATGCTTTACGAAGATCTTTCATTCCAAATTCTACTGAAGCACAGAACAAGCCTGAAAGTAAACAACACGTCTCATTTAAGTATTTATAATTCTATAGACAACATTGGGATTACAGTATAAAATATGTCATGTTTTTGATAGTTTTATTCTTACTTTAAAGTTTAAATCAAAGGGCCTAAACCTCTTTGATTTAGGTAAAATATCCTACTGAATCGATTACATTTAATAATTGCACGGATAAGCTATTTCTGATTAGAATAAAAAAAAAATGGTTATATGTCAAGACTCTTTGGGCCATTTCTATATTCCATATATTACTTACCTATAACAGTATTAATATCCACCTTGATTTTACCACAGTGAATAAAACTGATGAATCTTCTAAATACTTCTTCATCATAATTCTTCATCTCTATCACCAGTTTACCTTTCAACTTTTCACCTTTAACCTTCTTCTTATTGACCTTGGCCTCACGTTGGTTGTGAAGAATCAACTGATATAAAACACGACTTCAGGTAGCTAAAATAGCTTTTACACCATAAACTGGTATTTTCTCCTCCCCTACTAAAAACACCGCGTCACATAATTCATTCATAGAGAGAATATAGTCTAGATTATCGCACAAAGATTCTCTACTTTTAAACACCATCATTTCTTTAGTAGAATCACCTGGTGCTGGAGGGGTATCTCTTTCTGATTGACAGCTGTCGCATGATTCATATCCAGATGAAAGACTTGAATTATCTGGAAAAACAGGAATAGACATATATTATATACCACTTACAAAATAGATGAATTAATCGGATAAGAATAATCTGTTCATCAGAATACAGTCGTATCTGTTTTAATTTCCCAATAGCTTTCGGGGTAATTTTACTATTAGATTTTACGATTTTTGTCAAGATAAATAAAGTATAGTTTTACCATCAGAATCGTAATGTTGTTCAAGTTGGTCATATTTCATTAGATTTAGGGAAGATTTGGATGAATTCATTTTCTTTAGTTTTCGAGGAATGTATCTGTTTCTTCTAAAACGTAGAGAATGATATTAGTCAAATAACTTTCCGAATATATACCCTCTTAATGACATCACTGAACAAGTAATTAGTGACAGGGGTTAGAGGTGATAGATTAAAAGCTAATTGGTGATAATTAGTTTATACGGATAAGTGACACCAATAGTGTGTTTTTGTCACACAGCGTTATTGATATACCAATCAATTTATTTAAAGGTGTTTTGCCAGTTTTTCAAGGTGCAAGACGAAATAGATGTTGAAATTTAATTTTTTGTCTGTATGAAAGACACCATACACCAGAAGCTTGGATGTGGTGAAGTGAATGAAGTCGTTTTATTGCTCATTTTACGTCCCAGACAATATAAAGTCTATTCGAGTTACCTTCTCTAATATTTACTCCAATTAATAACTACAGATATATTTCTTAGGTAGAAATATTTTGAAAAACACTGATATTCAAGTCTTACCAATTAATGGAATCTATGACAGAGAAGTATAATAATATTATCCGGCATACTTTTTAAAATTCACGTAATAAACTCTTATTCCTAACATAACATTTAATTTCTTTAAAGGCGTTAATTACTGTGGCAGAATTTCTGCACTTTTGCAAATTTTAAAACGCTTTTTTTGTCAATACTGTAGATTACCAATAATAATAATTTATGGCTTTAGGTTAACTTTATGTACTTAAACATTTTAATTTAGATACATACACTCTGTTTAATATAATAGAGTGATTATAAAAATGAATAGTGTTATTACTGAAACCATCTTGTTATCGTGCGTTTCAGATGGTGTTTTGTATTTCATAGTATGTACAAACTATTTACATTGACAGGTTACACCGATAAGTAATCCATGAGCTGATATGTAACAGGTAGATTGTTACACGTAGACAAAAACCCAACTGCATATGGTGTTATATTATTAAAGTCTAATATTTCATGTAGTTCAAACATTTAAGATTAAAATGCTTGTTCTAAAATTGTAAACATGAAGGTGTAAATGGATTCGGTGATAAACGCTTTCCCAAACAAATACTACTTTGGATTGACAGTAATTATAACAACATATACATATCAATGTCAATTACTACTAATTACCTCATGATCTTATTAACTAAACTTTGACCTCAACTGACCCATGACACGTGCGATCCTTGACTCTAGACCTATATATTCTGAAATTCTAACTTTACAGGCGCGGATCCAGGATTTTTTGCAGGGGGGGGGGGGGCGGGTCTAGGTTTGCTAAAAGGCACTCAACCAATTAACGGGGGGGGGGGGTGGTAAATTAGATTCAATTTGGTGCATTCTGACGTATTTCCGGAAGGTAAATTCCAAAATTACAGGTCTAAAAGTCGCCAATAAAATCGCATAAAAAATTTTCAAGTCTGAGCAGGGGGTGTCCGGAAGTAGAGAACATTTGTGTGATAATCTAGACTATATTCTCTCTGTGAGTGAATTATGTGATGTGGTATTTCTAGTAGCGGAGGACAAGGTACCAGTTTATGGTGTAAAAGCTATTTTAGCTACCAGAAGTCATGTTTTATATCAGATGATTCTTCACAACCAACGTGAGGCCAAGGTCAATAAGAAGAAGGTTAAAGGTGAACAGTTGAAAGATAAACTGGTGATAGAGATGAAGAAGCATTTAGAAGATTTATCCGTTTTAATCACTGTGGTAAAATCAAGGTGGATATTAATACTGTTATAGGTAAGTAATATTTATTACATGGAATATCGAATTATTAATGAGACATTAATTAATTTATCCAGTCCACAATCGACTCTCGATTCCATTGGGGCTGCCCAATCATGATTAAATCAAGAAATATTAATCGGGGCTAGTCCAAATTTCAATCGCTATTTTTTTTTTGTTTAGAGTGGACCAATTTGCCTTACTGAGATTTTCAGCAAATTCCGTTTACATTATCTAGTTTTTAACTATTATAATGGGAACTGACAACTCTTTATCTAATTATCTTTAATAACACCCACTTTTAATTCTAGGTCTGTTTTGTACTTCGGTCGATTTTGGAATGAAAGATCTGCGTAAAGCATGCTGGGACTATTTTTTGAGATGTCTTGGTAACCAGAAAGAGGCTTTAATGGTGTCAGTAGATCAGTACAGAGCTCATAAAGGGATAAAATACATCTTAAATAAGGTAATATTGCACTTAATTATTTTCTGGAACAGGAAGAGAATGAATGATGAGGGAGGGCGTGGAGAATTGGTAGAAAATGAATAGAGTTTCACGATGTCACAAATAGATTTAGATTTTGGTTACAATATTTTTAATCAAAACAAATATTACTTTTTAACGTTTTAGCCCATTTTGTTTATAATTTAAACACACACACCCTCCCCACACACACAAAACGATTTGGGATGTTTCACACGACACGTCATGCAGAATTTCACTGAAAATATTTTATTTATTTCAGTTGTATGATGTTGTTGAGAAATGAATTAATCGTGGTCGACAGTCTGGAAACAAGATTCTTCAATTTGATGAAGCTAGCCCAGCTCGCGATAATCTTGTATTCTTCTGAGAAGGGAAAGATAATAGAAATATAAACGAGCATCCGTACGGATATTTCTGTATTGAAGTTGGATGTGATATACCGTTAATGGGCGAGAGAAATTAATAAGAACTTTCTAGCAGTGAATAATTTCTGTATGAAAGTTGGAAGTCACATTCCTCTACTGACGGTGAAAATATCCACCCTAACTAGACATCTGTTCTGAATGGAAGCTAACTGCAGCATACTGGTGATGGCGGTGATAAATCAATTTTGGCCAGAAACAATGTTTCCGAATGGAAAATTGATCCGGATTACTTTTACCAGTAGAAAGAAACGAAACGAATTATCCGGACTAATGCTGTAGAAAGACGGTAATGCTGCCAACATAAAACTCTGGAATATCTTTCTTGTTTTAACTAAAATATTCTTATATTTGAATAGGTCAAGTAACGGATCTCTAGAAAGGACTACTTGTACAATATTCTTTTTTGATATTCTTGTTAAATTGGAATAAAATATAAACGATAATATATAAATTTAAATATAAACATTTTTTGTTTCTTCTTATTTGCCTGTTTCTAGTTTGTTTCATACGAATCGTATTCTTAATTCATTAAAATTCACTTCCGAGTTCATTGGATGACGGGAAGAATGCACGACCGTATGCAATACTTGGGTTAGCATTTCACTTTAGTTGGATACCTTTCCTGCGTAGTCGCAAGCAAGACATCCCATGATGTTAGCGTTAATTTATATCTTGTTTATGTCCAATCCTCCCCTTTTACCAGTTTGTTATACTAAACTCTGTGGTACAGACTACTTTTAGTTCAAACAACAGTCGAAAGCTGTCTGTCATAGATGGAGAAATGATGCAGAAGCACATCCGAAAAATGTGTTTGAGGGTCGCCATGGAATATTTTGACATATAACTATCCGCCGCACTTTTCATTGTAGTTCATTTATCCCGCCCCCCTCATTTATCCTTCCGCACCAAATTCACGAATACTCGCCAAAACTCAAAGGGAAATTTCAATCCAAACTCTCTTTTTTGCCTTTACACCAAAACGTCTACTACAATCATGCTGGCATGCAAAAGTTGGAAATCGAAGTAATTCGTAATTAATTGGTGGTCAGCATACACAGGTAGACCATCATGTCTTATAGGCAATTATGTTAACTACACAAACACACTTCTTTGTAAGAGTGTTCGTTATTGCTGTTGATAACGGTGCTACTTTTAATCGTTTATCGCCTCTGAAGTGTTATTACAGGCCTCGACACAACAATATTGTCTGCCATGACCAGTTGGAAACGGAAACACTTACCTGGAAAGAGTTCCGTTAATTTTTATTAGGACGACTTTTTGGCAAGTGGAAACAGGACAAGGGAAATGAGCTCAATAATATCACAAGTTTGAAGACGGTGTTTATTCTTACGGAATGAAGTTGATGATTAAGATGATGACTTACTATTTTGCTGTGACTGAGAAAATGAAGACAGTGTGATATGATGTGAGGAAACTTTTGTCCGGACAGCGGCACTATGGACGATTATCTACTATTCGCACGACAATGAGTACATGGAACCCTGGGGCACTTTCTCGGTCAGCACATGGATCGAACAGGAGGCCTCCAGGCTAACAAGCCAGCGTCTTACTCGACAAGCCACCGTGAATCCCTGTTGTGGTATTTGATATTGATGACGAAGATGGCGTGAGGGGGAAATAAAATACATAAGATCTTTTTAACACAGTTTTAAAGAATAAATAGGGACCGTATGTGTTTCAAAAGCACAATACGTTCCTACTAGCTTCGTTGTTAAAACCGTTGTTTATGGATAATAAAAGTGCTTTTTGAATTTATAAAACAAATTTAAACTACTTCAAGCCACTACGTCTCACCACATCTATAATTATCTAGATAAACAAAGGGCACATTGAAACTAAGCACATGGTGTAGGTTTTGGTGATATAAAAGATGCGATACTTTTATTCCATGGTTTGTCATTACTACTGTAAGTATTTTATACATTTTGTTACATTGGTTAAATATGATATGATTCTTCCAATAATCAAAGTAATAAACCATTGCAAATCTAAATGGTTGCCGGAGACGTCAATCTTTTCAACAATTCTTTTTGTATTGTCGAAGATTTCTACTTTTTCGCTACAACAATGAACACATCCGAGTTAACCACATCGACATCTTCATTTTAAACCCAATATACGTATGTTCGATTCTGACGAGAAAGAATTCGAAAATGAGACTTCCTATGTGCTAGCCACATAGAGAGAATAATGCAATAAAACAATATCAAATATATATATATCTTTAATATAAACAAATTATTCTTCAACAAACAAAAGTCAAGGTTAAAAAAATAACAAAATCTTTTTAAAGTGATCAAGTAGATCATTTAATATTTTTTTTTTACTTCTTTCAAAATTAATTTGCACCTCAACGTTTTTTCCATCAAAATATTACAAGAAAACTTCGAAAATCGTATTACATTTATTGGGAGCAAGCTTTGAAAATTTGATCTTCATTTCGCTCCTCTCTTCAATTTCCTCGGCCACGGCGCTTGTGGTCTTGTGTTTCATCACTATCCCGGCGATCACACGTTCAGGTAATGTCGAATTCCTGATACCAATTCTACGGTTACCTCCATATGGAACTAGTAAATACATTTCTTACTGCGAACTGGTGACTAGCTCATTTTTCAACAACATCATACACCTAAAAAAATAATTTAGATATGTTAACATTTGTCTTTTATTGTTTTTATTAGTTTCAGATTTCTGCACATGGTGATTCATCTAAACAATAGATTCATATATTTTGTAACATTCTCCTATTTATAAGGCACCAGGGAAATAAATGCTCAAAAATACAAAGTTGTGTACCAACTTATAATTACCTTATTAAAGATGTATTTTATTCCTCTGTGATTTCGATAGTTGTCGCATGATTTTATCAAAGTCTCTTTCTGGTTCTGAAAACACCTAAGAAAATAATCCCAACATGCTTTACGAAGATCTTTCATTCCAAATTCTACTGAAGCACAGACCAAACCTGAAAGTAAACAACACGTCTCATTTAAGTATTTATAATTGTATAGACAGCATTGGGATTACAGTATAAAATATGTCATGTTTTTGATAGTTTTATACTAACGCTTGAAGTTTAAATTGAAAGGGCTAAACCTTTTTGATTTAGGCAAAATAGCCTACTGAATTGGTTACATCTGATGTGTTGATATTATAATTGAACGCACACGCTATTTCTTATTAGAATATAAAATTGGTTATATTATGTCAACATCCTCTGGGTCATTTCAATATTCCATGTAATAAATTTTACTTACCTATAACAGTATATATATCCACCTTGATTTTACCACAATGAATAAAACTGATAAATCTTCTAAATACTTCTTCATCATACTTCTTCATCTCTATCACCAGTTTACCTTGCAACTTTTCACCCTTAACCTTCTTCTTATTGGCCTTGACTTCACGTTGGTTGAGATAAATCAACTGATATAAAACACGGCTTCTGGTAGCTAAAATAGCTTTTACACCATATACTGGTATTTTCTCCTCCCCTACTAAAAATACCACATCACATAATTCACTCATAGAGAGAATATAGTCTAGATTATCACACAAAGATTCTCTACTTTTAAACACCATCATTTCTTTAGTAGAGTCACGTGGTACTGGAGAGGTATCTCTTTCTGATTGACAGCTGTCACAAGATTCATATCCAGATGATAGACTTGAATTATCTGGAAAAAGAAGAACATACGTTATTAATGTACCTCTTACAAAATAGATGAATTAGTCGTATAAGAATACTCTGTTCATCAAAATACAGATGTATTTGTTGGTAATTTAACACAATATCTTTTCACGGGATTTTATAATTTCGTGATCTTTGCCAAGTTAAATAAAATATAGTTTTACCATCAGAATCATAATGTTGTTCAAGTTGGTCATATTTCATTAGATTTAAGGAAGACTTGGCTGAATTCATTTTGGGGGTTTTCGAGGATTAATGTATCTGTTTCTTCTAAAACGTAGAGAATGATATTAGTCAAATAACCTTCCGAATATATACCCTCTTAATGACATCACTGAACAAGTAATTAGTGACAGGGGTTAGAGGTGATAGATTAAAAGCTAATTTAGTGATAATTAGTTTATACGGATAAGTGACACCAATGTGTGTTTTTGTTACACAGCTTTATTGGTAATATTATACCAATCAACTTATTTAAAAGTGTTTTCGTCAGTTTGTCAAAGTGCAAGACGAAACAGACTTTCAAATGTAGTTTTCGTCGGTATAAAAGACAAGCCAAAGTAATAGCTTGGATTTATATATCTAGAACGTTTGTGAATCACGTGGTTTCGTGGATTAATCCACCAAACATGTGATAGTCTATTCCAATTTGCGTCTCAAATATTTTATCCCAATTTGATATATCATTACTTCAAATATCTTTTAATATTTCTTTGGTACATTTTTCTTGTGGAGGGATAATAAGGTAAACAATTTCCATTGATATTCAAATTTCGACAGAATAAAAGAATTTGTAGTCCAAAGAATACTTTCCTATTTTCAATAAATTTATAACAATAGGTTATAAATTTAAAACGGAGATACACTTTAATTCCTATAACAATATTAGCCACGCGTTCATAATTAGTTTCTCTGTAAATTTCTAGCAGCTTAGAGACGTTAATTACTGTGGCAGACTTATGCACTAATGTAATATGTAAATGAAAATAGCTCATTTGAAATGTCACACTGTAGATAATCGTCATTAATACTTCTTGGCGTTAAGCCATCTTTATCTTCTTAACCACTTTAATTTAGATACATCCATTATGTTTTCACTTTAATGGGGTGATCTTAACAATTACTATTGTCATAATTGAAACCAGTTTTTCGTCGTGAATTTCAGTTTGATTGTGTTTCGACGTATGTTTACATTTATTAATGATCTATATTTCTTTGAATTGTAATCCGCAGGTTTTGTATCTAATTACAACCAGTGTATTTTAAAGAAACAGTTGGTAATTAATTTTTAAGACTAATACATTTATTGACCTGTAGATTTGTAAACATAAACCGAACTGAATATGTGTGGTTACAAAATTATATTGACGTTTGGTGTTATAGATGTATTTTTTTTTATTCCGATTTGTATCTGAATAGGGATTGGCATTGGGGAACATTCATAGCCTGTATTAAACCCCTTTCCCCGTAATATTAAATCATATTAATTCATTTGATTGAAATCAGTACTAACTTTGTGTTTTAAAGAAAGGTTAATTAAAAACACTTATACATAAAAAGGTATGTTGAATTACAAAACCATCTCGAAGTTTGATGTTTTATTATCAAACCATATTGATATAGTCTAAGGTATATCGCCTGTACTAGAATTCTAGACGGGAAAGTGTGAATGGTTGCGGACAAGGTGCTACAATTAATTAATCACTTGCATAAACAAACCCCTCTTTTGATGGCAGTTATTATCAAAACATCTAATCAACGTCAATTACTACTAATTAACTAATGAATTTATTAACTAAAAATTAATCTTAACTGGCCCATGACACGTGTGATCCTTGACCCTCGTGCTATAAATTCTCAATTTCTGGTTTGAACATCATTCATTTAAAAATCTTCGTGATATCGACAAACATATTTTATATTTCTCAAGAATTTGTCTATTTCTAGAATAGTGGATATGGCGAAATCTTCTCTAGATCTGACAAAATATGACCAATGTGATAACTATGATTCTGATGGTAAGACTTTCTGACCTGTTGTTTCAATGATAATGTTTGGATTTTTGAAATCATTTTTCTTAGACGGCAATCATTTTAAATATATATGTTACTAATAGTAAGTGCAGGGGGACTGCACCACACACAATTCTACACAAAAACAAATATACAGATAAGACATCATACTAAGAGACCACAAACAAAAACAAATCATTATTGTGTTCATATTAAATAGTAATAAATATCATTTTACTTTCAGATACTGCTAGTCTTTCATCTGGATATGAATCTTGTGATAGCTGCCAGTCAGAAAGAGATACCTCTCCAGCATCACGTGATTCTACTAAAGAAATGATGGTGTTTAAAAGTAGAGAATCTCTGTGTGATAATCTAGGCTATATTCTCTCTATGAGTGAATTATGTGATGTGGTGTTTTTAGTAGGGGATGAGAAGATACCAGTTAATGGTGTAAAAGCTATTTTAGCTACCAGAAGCTGTGTTTTATATCAGTTGATTCTTCACAACCAACGTGAGGTCAAGGTCAATAATAAGAAGGTGAAAGGTGAAAAGTTGAAAGGTAAACTAGTGATAGAGATGAAGAATTATGATGAAGACGTGTTTAGAAGATTTATCAGTTTTATTCATTGTGGTAAAATCAAGGTGGATACCAATACTCTAATAGGTAGGTAAAATAGACGTGTTCGAATATATCTCAAATAATTTTCGTTATTTTACTTTAAATATTACTTAAATACCATATTTCAATTAAATGAATTTATATATTTAATTATTTTAGGTTTGTTTTGTGCTTCTGTTGAATTTGGAATGAAAGATCTTCGCGAGGCTTGCTGGGGTTATTTTGTTAGATCTCTAAAGAACCAGAAAGAAATTTTGCTGGCATCAGTAGATACATACAAGAATCACCGAGGAATTAAATACATTATTAATAAGGTAAGTTCGGTTATTTAATAAATCACAAGGATTTAGACCAGATTCTAAAACAGAATACCCTCTTTAACCTACAGATATAATATGTGTCTTTGTCCTATAGTATTTGAGTTTACATTGCGTAAAGCCTAAAAAACCAAATGTACCTGACAGGCAACACAGCGATATCCCCCTCCACCACGCCACAACCCACGCCATCTAGTGACCTGCTGCTAGGAGCGAACATTAGACGGTAAAAGAAGATGGGCTATCGTCTTTGATTAAGGTGAAAATTACTATCGGAGTGAAAATATTTTGGAATTGTATATTGTTTGAAAACAATTTCACTCGTATATTAGTCCAGTCATATGATATAATCGTAATAAAACTAATATTCAAAGCAAGATGTCACTAAGATACTGAATGAATATGATTTGTACCAAATTTTAAAGTGAGTCTATTTTATTTTCAGTTGTATGATAGTGAGAAATGAGCATACCAGTCTGGTGGAACAAGAACACATCTGTTTATTTATTGGACGATGCAGTTATAAAACAGTAGACCCACTGGGCAATGGTACAGATTTGAAGAGCGATGCTTGAATTCAAGCCATGTAAAGCAGTTCTGGTTACTAGAGAATGTGGATTTAGATCCAGAGTTATATATCCAAAGAAAGCAGCCCCCGTAATTGAAGTCAACCACGTGAACAGTGGTGATGGATGACACAGTGTAAAGAAAGATGTCTGATATCACCCCATGGAACGAAGTTCTGTTAAGTAGCGACTATTGGTTATGGTCTTAAGTTATAAATGCATATGGAATTCAAGCACGTAGAAGACGTGATATAGGTCCATATTAACCATAACCTCGCATAGTGTGACAAGATACTGAACGGAAAGAAATTAAAGTGGGTCTATAGTAGAATTATAATGTGCATAGCATGTTTCTATTATTATAAAGTAGGAAAACCATATAGTTACTCGGTTTCTGCGGTCTTTATTTTGTAACAACGCATTTAATATTCTTTGTTTTACATTTAATTATTGTCTGTTAGAAAAATAAAATAGAAAATAAATTTTACGTTGTTGTATATTGCATCAGCACACCGGATATACTCATACTGTGATGTTTCTGGAACATTTGATACAACTTCTCAATTCTATTTAGAGAATGTTAGATACCCTTGATGCGTATGCGTTACAAAATAAATGATTCAACTTTGAACAATGTTTCGATGACCTAAAATCATAGTCTTATGCGTCATACTTATGAGATAGGGAAGTGGAGTTTAACGTCCAATCAACACTTATCAGGCCATTTCGGTTGGACAAGCGACCCACTTGACTCAATGGCAGACGTTGTGTGATGTCACGTTTTAAAGCATCACCTCGCCATTTTGTAAGGTAGTACATGTAGTTCTATTGTGCACGCAATTGTTATTTTCAAACGTTGAACTTTGAGAGTAGCCTATACCGGAATCTTGATAAACTAAATCAAATTTTCCAAATATCTACATCACACGTACATGTACTATGCATAAGACAATATTCACTTTAATCTTATCCTTGGAATTACCAAACAAAACTGGCAATATTTAATATTTAATGTTAGTACTTTGGGGCCTTTTTTATACGCCCACATTTTCATATGGACGTATATTGTCGTGTTTGTGAACACTCTACAGGTCACAATTTTTATCCGTTTACATTCAAGAATAAGTCACATTCCGATTCTGTAGCAGAGGTAATCAAGAAATACAGAAAACCGGCCAATTGTCCTGTTCTGAAGACACCAGAAACTTCATGGGTTGAAGCCACAGAAGTAGGCAAGTTAGATTTCTGCTTTATGACCGCTGTCTGCAGTATCAAGGCATTCAGTTATGCATATGGCAAATTTTATTATTGCAGTCTGTACTCGCTGCAATTTACAGTCTGATGATCTAATAATGTCCCACACGATTTATATTTATTTCTGGAGTCTTCAGGGCAGGACAATTGGCCGGTTTTCTGTATTTCTTGATTACCTCTGCTACAGCATCGGTATCTAATTTATTCTCGAATGTAAACGAATTCGTCACGATGCTAGTGTATCGTCTATCTTATCGCCGACCTCGTCCTCGACTGCCACGGGAGACTTTAAATTTGTTAAAACGTCGAAATCGTCCGTCTTACGCTTACGATCAGGAGAATCGATTTTACTATTATTGTCCTCATCGGAATTGAACAAATTCCCCGCCAGCGATGTGGTAATGTCAACATTCGGTTTTCTGACCTAGACCTTTTTCAGAAGAATCACTTTCGTGTTCATACGCTGAACACCGATTTCCTTCGATATCCCGAACCGATGAAAAGAGATTTCTAAATTCTTTTAGACGCGTAGCGCTTATGCCATTCTTCTCAACCTCGTGGGTTTCCTCCGGACACTCCGGTTTCCTCCCACTGCTGAAGACCCCTACGCGCAAGCGAATTATTGAAATAAAATGAAACCATATGTTAGACCAAAAATTACCTAGTTTTTGTCGAGTGGACGTTAAACCCCATTTCTCTCTTTCTCGCTTATGTCATCCTTATTGTTAGTGGCCTGACCAGAGCTACTCCCAGTGGAGTTATCTCCCTTTGGATTAGAACCCGATGGTTCGCTAATTATTTTTACAGTTTGAGAATGCCACTCGGCAAATCTCGACAGATTTCGGAACCTACATCTAGTCTCGACTGTATGACGAATTCCGCCATATTAAAACTACTTTAAAGGTCTCGGATGAAACATGGCCGCGCCCATGGTGTCTTGTTTGTTTGTAATAGCGTCAAGTTTTCCTGTTGAAGTAAACCGGCAGCCGCATCGCAAATGTGAAGGCGTAGGTACATATCAATATCACTTACTGTCATACAGCCGAGACTAGATGTAGGTTCCGAAATCTGTCGAGATTTGCCGAGTGTGAGAATGCGTGACTTTGCCCACTTTACCATTCTTCATTTTAGAATTACTTGAGCCCGATTGATCTGTCCGCGCAGAGCGAAGTATCGCATCCGTCATATTGAAATTCTATGAATCACGTGATTGGCTGATGAAATTAGTATTGACGGTACTATTTTTGGTGGTTTATCGAGCTATTAAAGTTCGCCTCTGAAGTGTTATTACAAGCCTCGACATAACAATATTGTCTGCCATGATCAGTTGGATAACATGTAATGAAAAGTCTCTGAAAAGTTTGGAGAATCTTTTTTTTTTCGCGGGTTCCGTTAATTTTTATTAGAAAAATTTTTTGGTAAGTGGAAACAGGACAAGGGAAATGAGCTCAATAATATCACCAGTTTGAAGACGTTGTTTATTCTTACGGAATGACGTTCATGATTAATATGATGAAACCGGAATAAATGACCTACTATTTTTCTGCGACTTGGAAAATGAAGACAGTGTGATGATGTGAGGAAACTTTTGTCCGGACAGCGGCACTACGGTCTACTATCTACCATTCGCACGACAATGTTTACATGGAACCACGTCGGAAATCCCGAGGCACTTTCTCGGTCAGCACATGGATCGAACAGGAGACCTCCAGGCTAACAAGCCAGCGTCTTACTCGACAAGCCACCGTGACTCCCTGGTGTGGTATTTGATATTGATCTTTTTAACACAGTTTTAAAGAATAAATAAGGACTGTATGTGTTTCAAAAGCACAATACGTATCTACTACCTTCGTTGTTAAAACCGTTGTTTATGGATAAAAGAAAAGTGCTTTTCGAATTTATAAAACAAATTAAAACTACTTCAAGCCACTACGTCTCACCACATCTCTAATTATCTAGATAAACAAAGGGCACATTGAAATTAAGCACATGGTGTAGGTTTTGGTGATATATAAGATACGATACTTTTATTCCATAGTTTGTCATTACTACTGAAAGTATGTTATACATTTTGTTACATTGGTTAAATATGATATGATTCTTCCAATAATCAAAGTAATAAACCATTGCAAATCTAAATGGTTGCCGGAGACGTCAATCTTTTCAACAATTCTTTTTGTATTGTCGAAGATTTCTACTTTTTCGCTACAACAATGAACACATCCGAGTTAACCATATCGACATCTTCATTTTAAACCCAATATACGTATGTTCGATTCTGACGAGAAAGAATTCGAAAATGAGACTTCCTGTGCTAGCCACATAAAGAAAATAATGCAATAAAACAATATCAAATATATATATATATCTTTAATATAAACAAATTATTCTTCAACAAACAAAAGTCAAGGTTAAAAAAATAACAAAATCTTTTTAAAGTGATCAAGTAGATCATTTAGTAAATTTTTTTACTTCTTTCAAAATTAATTTGCGCGTCAACGCTTTTTACCATCAAAATATTACAAGAAAACTTCGAAAATCGTATTACATTTATTAGGAGCAATTTGATCTTCATTTCGTTCCTCTCTTCAATTTCTTCGGCCACGGCCCTTGTGGTCTTGTGTTTCATCACTATCTTGGCGATCACGTTCAGGTATTGTCGAATTCCTGATACCGATTCTACGGTTACCTCCATATGAAATCAGTAAATACATTTCTTACTGCGAACTGGTGACTAGCTCATTTTTCAACAACATGATACACCTAAAAAAATAATTTAGATATGTTAACATTTGTCTTTTATTGTTTTTATTAATTTCAGATTTCTGCACATGGTGATTCATCTAAACAATAGATTCATATATTTATAACATTCTCCTTTTTATAAGGCACCAGGGAAATAAATGCTCAAAGTTACACAGTTGTTTATCAACTTACCTTATTAAAGATGGATTTTATTCCTCTGTGATTTCGATAGTTATCGCATGACTTTATTAAAGCCTCTTTCTGGTTCTGAAAACACCTAAGAAAATAATCCCAACATGCTTTACGAAGATCTTTCATTCCAAATTCTACTGAAGCACAGAACAAACCTGAAAGTAAACAACACGTCTCATTTAAGTATTTATAATTGTATAGACAACATTGGGATTGCACTATAAAATATGTCATGTTTTTGATAGTTTTATTCTTACTTTATCCTACTGAATCCGTTACATCTGATGTGTTAATAATTGAACGGACAAGCTATTTCTGATTAGAATAGAAAATTGGTTGTCAACACTCTTTGGGCCATTTCAATATTCCATGTAATAAATATTACTTACCTATAACAGTATTAATATCCACCTTGATTTTACCACAGTGAATAAAACTGATAAATCTTCTAAATACTTCTTCATCATAATTCTTCATCTCTATCACAAGTTTACCTTTCAACTTCTCACCTTTAACCTTCTTCTTATTGACCTTGGCCTCACGTTGGTTGTGAAGAATCAACTGATATAAAACACGGCTTCTGGTAGCTAAAATAGCTTTTACACCATAAACTGGTATTTTCTCCTCCCCTACCAAAAACACCACGTCACATAATTCACTCATAGAGAGAATATAGTGTAGATTATCACACAACGATTCTGTACTTTTAATCACCATCATTTCTTAAGTAGAATGACGTGGTGCTGGAGAGGTATCGATTTCTGATTGACATCTGTCGTCACAAGATTCATATCCAGATGAATGGCTTGAATTATCTGGAAAAAGAGGAACATGCATTATTAATGTACCACTTACAAAATAGATGAATTAGTCGTATAAGAATAATCTGTTCACCAGAATACAGATGTATAGTATATATTTTAATTGCTCAAGACCTTTGATGGCAATTTAACAGAACATCTTTTCACGGAATTTTGATTTCGTCATCTTTGCCAAGTTAAATAAAATATAGTTTTACCATCAGAATCATAATGTTGTTTAAGCTGGTCATGTTTCATTAGATTTAAGGAAGACTTGGCTGAATTCATTTTTTTGGTTTTCGAGGAATGTATCTGTTTCTTCTAAAACGTAGAGAATGATATTAGTCAAATAACCTTCCGAATATATACCCTCTTAATGACATCACTGAACAAGTGGTTAGTGACAGGGGTTAGAGGTGATAGATTAAAAGCTAATTTAGTGATAATTAGTTTATACGGATAAGTGACACCAATGTGTGTTTTTGTTACACAGCTTTATTGGTAATATACCAATCAACTTATTTAAAAGTGTTTTCGTCAGTTTGTCAAAGTGCAAGACGAAACAGATTTTCAAATTCAGCAATAGCTTGGATTTATATATCTAGAACGTGTGTGAATCACGTGGTTTCGTGGATTTATCGACCAGACATGTGATAGTCTATTCCAATTTACGTCTCAAATATTTTATCCCAATTTGATATCTCATTATTTCAAATATCTTTTAATATTTCTTTGGTACTTACTCTTGGGAAGGGGTAAGGTAATCAATTTCCATTGATATTCAACTTCAATAGAATAACAGAATTTGTAGCCTAAAGAATACTTTCCTATTTTCAATCAATTTATAACAAAAGGTTATAACTTTAAAACGGAGATACACTTTAATTCCTATAATAATATGAGCCACGCGTTTAGTTTTTCTATAAATTTCTCGCAGCTTGGAGACGTTAATTTCTGTGGCAGACTTATGCACTAATATAATGTGTAAATGAAAATAGCTCACTTGGAAATGTCACACTACAGATAATCGTCATTAATACTTCTTGGCGTTAATCCATCTTTATCTTCTTAACCACTTTAATTTAGATACATCCATTATGTTTTCACTTTAATGGGGTGATCTGAACAATTACTATTGTCATAATTGAAACCAGTTTTTCGTCGTGAATTTCAGTTTGTTTGTGTTCCGACGTATGTTTAAATTTATTAATGATCTATTTTTCTTTGAATTGTAATCCGCAGTAATTGTAACCAGTGTATTTTAAAGAAACAGTTAGTAATTAATTTTTGAGACTAATACTTTTATTGACCTGTAGATTTGTAAACATAAACCGAACTGAATATGTGTGGTTACAAAATTATATTGACGTTTGGTGTTATAGATGTATTTTTTTTATTCCGATTTGTATCTGAATAGGGTTTGGCATTGGGGAACATTCATAGCCTGTATTAAACCCCTTTCCCCGTAATATTAAATCATATTAATTCATTTGATTGAAATCAGTACTAACTTTGTGTTTTAAAGAAAGGTTAATTAAATACACTTATACGTAAAAAGGTATGTTGAATTACAAAACCATCTCGAAGTTTGATGTTTTATTATCAAACCATATTGATATAGTCTAAGGTATATCGCCTGTACTAGAATTCTAGACGGGAAAGTGTGAATGGTTGCGGACAAGGTGCTACAATTAATTAATCACTTGCATAAACAAACCCCTCTTTTGATGGCAGTTATTATCAAAACATCTAATCAACGTCAATTACTACTAATTAACTAATGAATTTATTAACTAAAAATTAATCTTAACTGGCCCATGACACGTGTGATCCTTGACCCTCGTGCTATAAATTCTCAATTTCTGGTTTGAACATCATTCATTTAAAAATCTTCGTGATATCGACAAACATATTTTATATTTCTCAAGAATTTGTCTATTTCTAAAATAGTGGATATGGCGAAATCGTCTCTAGATCTGACAAAATATGACCAATGTGATAACTATGATTCTGATGGTAAGACTTTCTGACCTGTTGTTTCAATGATAATGTTTGAATTTTAGAAATCATTTTTCTTAGACGGCAGTCATTTTAAATATATATGCTACTAAATTATTGTGTTCATATTAAATAGTAATAAATATCATTTTATTTTCAGATACTGCTAGTCTTTCATCTGGTTATGAATCTTGTGATAGCTGCCAATCAGAAAGAGATACCTCTCCAGCACCACGTGATTCTACTAAAGAAATGATGGTGTTTAAAAGTAGAGAATCTTTGTGTGATAATCTAGGCTATATTCTCTCTATGAGTGAATTATGTGATGTGGTGTTTTTAGTAGGGGATGAGAAGATACCAGTTTATGGTGTAAAAGCTATTTTAGCTACCAGAAGCTGTATTTTATATCAGTTGATTCTTCACAACCAACGTGAGGTCAAGGTCAATAATAAGAAGGTTAAGGGTGAAAAGTTGAAAGGTAAACTAGTGATAGAGATGAAGAATTATGATGAAGACGTGTTTAGAAGATTTATCAGTTTTATTCATTGTGGTAAAATCAAGGTGGATACCAATACTCTTATAGGTAGGTAAAATAGATTTGTTCAAATATATCTCAAATAATTTTCGTTATTTTACTTTAAATATTACTTAAATACCATATTTCAATTAATTGAATTTGTATAAAATATATTTTTAAATTATTTTAGGTTTGTTTTGTGCTTCTGTTGAATTTGGAATGAAAGATCTTCACGAGGCTTGCTGGCGTTATTTTGTTAGATGTCTGAAGAACCAAAAAGAAATTCTGCTGGCATCAGTAGATAAATACAAGAATCACCGAGGAATTAAATACATTATTAATAAGGTAAGTTCGGTTATTTAATAAATCACAAGGATTTAGACCAGATTCTAAAACAGAATACCCTCTTTAACCTACAGATAAAATATGTGTCTTTGTCCTATAGTATTTGAGTTTACATTGCGTAAAGCCTAAAGAACCAAATGTACCTGACAGGCAACACAGCGATATCCCCCCCACCACGCCCCAACCCACACCATCTAGTGACCTGCTGCTAGGAGCGAACATTAGACGGCAAAAGAAGATGGGCTATCGTCTTTGATTAAGGTAAAAACTACTATCGGAGTGAAAATATTTTGGAATTGTATATTGTTTGAAAACAATTTCACTCGTATATTAGTCCAGTCATATGATATACTCGAAATAAAACTAATATTCAAATCAAGATGTCACTAAGATACTGAATGAATATGATTTGCACCAAATTTTAAAGTGAGTCTATTTTATTTTCAGTTGTATGATAGTGAGAAATGAACATACCAGTCTGGTGGAACAAGAACACATCTGTTTGTTTATTGGACGATGCAGTTAAAACAGTAGACCCACTGGGCAATGGTACAGATTTGAAGAGCGATGCTTGAATTCAAGCCATGTAAAGCAGTTCTGGTTACTAGAGAATGTGGATTAAGATCCAGAGTTATAAATCCAAAGAAAGAAGCCCCCGTAATTGAAGTCAACCACGTGAACAGTGGTGATGACACAGTGTAAAGAAAGATGTCTGATATCACCCCATGGAACGGAGTTCTGTTCAGTAGCGACTATTGGTTATGGTCTTAAGTTATAAATGCATATGGAATTCAAGGTCCATATTAACCATAACCTCGCATAGTGTGACAAGATACTGAACGGAAAGAAATTAAAGTGGGTCTATAGAATTATAATGTGCATTGCATGTTTCTATTATTATCAAGTAGGAGAACCATATAGTTACCCGGTTTCTGCGGTCTTTATTTTGTAACAACGCATTTAATATTCTTTGTTTTACATTTAATTATTGTCTGTTAGAAAAATAAAATAGAAAAAAAATTTACGTTGTTGTATATTTCATCAGCACACCGGATATACTCATACTGTGATGTTTCTGGAACATTTGATACAACTTCTCAATTCTATTTAGAGAATGTTAGATATCCTTGATGCGTATGCGTTACAAAATAAATGATTCAACTTTGAACAATGTTTCGATGACCTAAAATCATAGTCTTATGCGTCATACTTATGAGATAGGGAAGTGGAGTTTAACGTCCAATCAACACTTATCAGGCCATTTCGGTTGGACAAGCGACCCACTTGACTCAATGGCAGACGTTGTGTGATGTCACGTTTTAAAGCATCACCTCGCCATTTTGTAAGGTAGTACATGTAGTTCTATTGTGCACGCAATTGTTATTTTCAAACGTTGAACTTTGAGAGTAGCCTATACCGGAATCTTGATAAACTAAATCAAATTTTCCAAATATCTACATCACACGTACATGTACTATGCATAAGACAATATTCACTTTAATCTTATCCTTGGGATTACCAAACAAAACTGGCAATATTTAATATTTAATGTTAGTACTTTGGGGCCTTTTTTATACGCCCACATTTTCATATGGACGTATATTGTCGTGTTTGTGAACACTCTACAGGTCACAATTTTTATCCGTTTACATTCAAGAATAAGTCACATTCCGATTCTGTAGCAGAGGTAATCAAGAAATACAGAAAACCGGCCAATTGTCCTGTTCTGAAGACACCAGAAACTTCATGGGTTGAAGCCACAGAAGTAGGCAAGTTAGATTTCTGCTTTATGACCGCTGTCTGCAGTATCAAGGCATTCAGTTATGCATATGGCAAATTTTATTATTGCAGTCTGTACTCGCTGCAATTTACAGTCTGATGATCTAATAATGTCCCACACGATTTATATTTATTTCTGGAGTCTTCAGGGCAGGACAATTGGCCGGTTTTCTGTATTTCTTGATTACCTCTGCTACAGCATCGGTATCTAATTTATTCTCGAATGTAAACGAATTCGTCACGATGCTAGTGTATCGTCTATCTTATCGCCGACCTCGTCCTCGACTGCCACGGGAGACTTTAAATTTGTTAAAACGTCGAAATCGTCCGTCTTACGCTTACGATCAGGAGAATCGATTTTACTATTATTGTCCTCATCGGAATTGAACAAATTCCCCGCCAGCGATGTGGTAATGTCAACATTCGGTTTTCTGACCTAGACCTTTTTCAGAAGAATCACTTTCGTGTTCATACGCTGAACACCGATTTCCTTCGATATCCCGAACCGATGAAAAGAGATTTCTAAATTCTTTTAGACGCGTAGCGCTTATGCCATTCTTCTCAACCTCGTGGGTTTCCTCCGGACACTCCGGTTTCCTCCCACTGCTGAAGACCCCTACGCGCAAGCGAATTATTGAAATAAAATGAAACCATATGTTAGACCAAAAATTACCTAGTTTTTGTCGAGTGGACGTTAAACCCCATTTTTCTCTTTCTCGCTTATGTCATCCTTATTGTTAGTGGCCTGACCAGAGCTACTCCCAGTGGAGTTATCTCCCTTTGGATTAGAACCCGATGGTTCGCTAATTATTTTTACAGTTTGAGAATGCCACTCGGCAAATCTCGACAGATTTCGGAACCTACATCTAGTCTCGACTGTATGACGAATTCCGCCATATTAAAACTACTTTAAAGGTCTCGGATGAAACATGGCCGCGCCCATGGTGTCTTGTTTGTTTGTAATAGCGTCAAGTTTTCCTGTTGAAGTAAACCGGCAGCCGCATCGCAAATGTGAAGGCGTAGGTACATATCAATATCACTTACTGTCATACAGCCGAGACTAGATGTAGGTTCCGAAATCTGTCGAGATTTGCCGAGTGTGAGAATGCGTGACTTTGCCCACTTTACCATTCTTCATTTTAGAATTACTTGAGCCCGATTGATCTGTCCGCGCAGAGCGAAGTATCGCATCCGTCATATTGAAATTCTATGAATCACGTGATTGGCTGATGAAATTAGTATTGACGGTACTATTTTTGGTGGTTTATCGAGCTATTAAAGTTCGCCTCTGAAGTGTTATTACAAGCCTCGACATAACAATATTGTCTGCCATGATCAGTTGGATAACATGTAATGAAAAGTCTCTGAAAAGTTTGGAGAATCTTTTTTTTTTCGCGGGTTCCGTTAATTTTTATTAGAAAAATTTTTTGGTAAGTGGAAACAGGACAAGGGAAATGAGCTCAATAATATCACCAGTTTGAAGACGTTGTTTATTCTTACGGAATGACGTTCATGATTAATATGATGAAACCGGAATAAATGACCTACTATTTTTCTGCGACTTGGAAAATGAAGACAGTGTGATGATGTGAGGAAACTTTTGTCCGGACAGCGGCACTACGGTCTACTATCTACCATTCGCACGACAATGTTTACATGGAACCACGTCGGAAATCCCGAGGCACTTTCTCGGTCAGCACATGGATCGAACAGGAGACCTCCAGGCTAACAAGCCAGCGTCTTACTCGACAAGCCACCGTGACTCCCTGGTGTGGTATTTGATATTGATGACGAAGATGGCGTGAGAAAGAATTAAATACATAAGATCTTTTGAACACAGTTTTAAAGAATAAATAAGGACTGTATGTGTTTCAAAAGCACAATACGTATCTTCTACCTTCGTTGTTAAAACCGTTGTTTATGGATAAAAGAAAAGTGCTTTTCGAATTTATAAAACAAATTAAAACTACTTCAAGCCACTACGTCTCACCACATCTCTAATTATCTAGATAAACAAAGGGCACATTGAAATTAAGCACATGGTGTAGGTTTTGGTGATATATAAGATACGATACTTTTATTCCATAGTTTGTCATTACTACTGAAAGTATGTTATACATTTTGTTACATTGGTTAAATATGATATGATTCTTCCAATAATCAAAGTAATAAACCATTGCAAATCTAAATGGTTGCCGGAGACGTCAATCTTTTCAACAATTCTTTTTGTATTGTCGAAGATTTCTACTTTTTCGCTACAACAATGAACACATCCGAGTTAACCATATCGACATCTTCATTTTAAACCCAATATACGTATGTTCGATTCTGACGAGAAAGAATTCGAAAATGAGACTTCCTGTGCTAGCCACATAAAGAAAATAATGCAATAAAACAATATCAAATATATATATATATCTTTAATATAAACAAATTATTCTTCAACAAACAAAAGTCAAGGTTAAAAAAATAACAAAATCTTTTTAAAGTGATCAAGTAGATCATTTAATAAATTTTTTTACTTCTTTCAAAATTAATTTGCGCGTCAACGCTTTTTACCATCAAAATATTACAAGAAAACTTCGAAAATCGTATTACATTTATTAGGAGCAATTTGATCTTCATTTCGTTCCTCTCTTCAATTTCCTCGGCCACGGCCCTTGTGGTCTTGTGTTTCATCACTATCTTGGCGATCACACGTTCAGGTATTGTCGAATTCCTGATACCGATTCTACGGTTACCTCCATATGGAATCAGTAAATACATTTCTTACTGCGAACTGGTGACTAGCTCATTTTTCATCAACGTGATACACCTAAAAAAATAATTTAGATATGTTAACATTTGTCTTTTATTGTTTTTATTAACTTCAGATTTCTGCACATGGTGATTCATCTAAACAATAGATTCATATATTTGTAACATTCTCCTTTTTATAAGGCACCAGGGAAATAAATGCTCAAAGTTACAAAGTTGTTTATCAACTTACCTTATTAAAGATGTATTTTATTCCTCTGTGATTTCGATAGTTATCGCATGACTTTATTAAAGCCTCTTTCTGGTTCTGAAAACACCTAAGGAAATAATCCCAACATGCTTTACGAAGATCTTTCATTCCAAATTCTACTGAAGCACAGAACAAACCTGAAAGTAAACAACACGTCTCATTTAAGTATTTATAATTGTATAGACAGCATTGGGATTACAGTATAAAATATGTCATGTTTTTGATAGTTTTATTCTTACTTTATCCTACTGAATCCGTTACATCTGATGTGTTAATAATTGAACGGACAAGCTATTTCTGATTAGAATAGAAAATTGGTTGTCAACACTCTTTGGGCCATTTCAATATTCCATGTAATAAATATTACTTACCTATAACAGTATTAATATCCACCTTGATTTTACCGCAGTGAATAAAACTGATAAATCTTCTAAATACTTCTTCATCATAATTCTTCATCTCTATCACAAGTTTACCTTTCAACTTCTCACCTTTAACCTTCTTCTTATTGACCTTGGCCTCACGTTGGTTGTGAAGAATCAACTGATATAAAACACGGCTTCTGGTAGCTAAAATAGCTTTTACACCATAAACTGGTATTTTCTCCTCCCCTACCAAAAACACCACGTCACATAATTCACTCATAGAGAGAATATAGTCTAGATTATCACACAAAGATTCTCTACTTTTAAACACCATCATTTCTTTAGTAGAATCAGGTGGTGCTGGAGAGGCATAGATTTCTGATTGACAGCTGTCGTCACAAGATTCATATCCAGATGAATGGCTTGAATTATCTGGAAAAAGAGGAACATACATTATTAATGTACCACTTACAAAATAGATGAATTAGTCGTATAACAATAATCTGTTCACCAGAATACAGATGTATAGTATATATTTTAATTGCTCAAGACCTTTGTTGGCAATTTAACAGAACATCTTTTCACGGGATTTTGATTTCGTCATCTTTGCCAATTTAAATAAAATATAGTTTTACCATCAGAATCATAATGTTGTTCAAGCTGGTCATGTTTCATTAGATTTAAGGAAGACTTGGCTGAATTCATTTTTTTTTTGGTTTTCGAGGAATGTATCTGTTTCTTCTAAAACGTAGAGAATGATATTAGTCAAATAACCTTCCGAATATATACCCTCTTAATGACATCACTGAACAAGTAATTAGTGACAGGGGTTAGAGGTGATAGATTAAAAGCTAATTTAGTGATAATTAGTTTATACGGATAAGTGACACCAATGTGTGTTTTTGTTACACAGCTTTATTGGTAATATACCAATCAACTTATTTAAAAGTGTTTTCGTCAGTTTTTCAAAGTGCAAGACGAAACAGACTTTCAAATTCAGCAATAGCTTGGATTTATATATCTAGAACGTGTGTGAATCACGTGGTTTCGTGGATTTATCGACCAGACATGTGATAGTCTATTCCAATTTACGTCTCAAATATTTTATCCCAATTTGATATCTCATTATTTCAAATATCTTTTAATATTTCTTTGGTACTTACTCTTGGGAAGGGGTAAGGTAATCAATTTCCATTGATATTCAACTTCAATAGAATAAAGAATTTGTAGCGCAAAGAATACTTTCCTATTTTCAATAAATTTATAGCAAAGGTTATAACTTTAAAAGGGAGATACACTTTAATTCCTATAATAATATGAGCCACGCGTTTAGTTTTTCTATAAATTTCTCGCAGCTTAGAGACGTTAATTACTGTGGCAGACTTATGCACTAATATAATGTGTAAATGAAAATAGCTCATTACAGATAATCGTCATTAATACTTCTTGGCGTTAAGCCATCTTTATCTTCTTAACCACTTTAATTTAGATACATCCATTATGTTTTCACTTTAATGGGGTGATCTTAACAATTACTATTGTCATAATTGAAACCAGTTTTTCGTCGTGAATTTCAGTTTGATTGTGTTTCGACGTATGTTTACATTTATTAATGATCTATATTTCTTTGAATTGTAATCCGCAGGTTTTGTATCTAATTACAACCAGTGTATTTTAAAAAAAACAGTTGGTAATTAATTTTTAAGACTAATACATTTATTGACCGGTAGATTTGTAAACATAAACCGAACTGAATATGTGTGGTTACAAAATTATATTGACGTTTGGTGTTATAGATGTATTTTTTTTATTGCGATTTGTATCTGAATAGGGATTGGCATTGGGGAACATTCATAGCCTGTATTAAACCCCTTTCCCCGTAATATTAAATCATATTAATTCATTTGATTGAAATCAGTACTAACTTTGTTTTTAAAGAAAGATTAATTAAATACACTTATACATAAAAAGGTATGTTGAATTACAAAACCATCTCGAAGTTTGATGTTTTATTATCAAACCATATTGATATAGTCTAAGGTATATCGCCTGAACTAGAATTCTAGACGGGAAAGTGTGAATGGTTGCGGACAAGGTGCTACAATTAATTAATCACTTGCATAAACAAACCCCTCTCTTGATGACAGTTATTATCACAACATCTAATCAACGTCAATTACTACTAATTAACTAATGAATTTATTAACTAAAAATTAATCTTAACTGGCCCATGACACGTGTGATCCTTGACCCTCGTGCTATAAATTCTCAATTTCTGGTTTGAACATCATTCATTTAAAAATCTTCGTGATATCGACAAACATATTTTATATTTCTCAAGAATTTGTCTATTTCTAGAATAGTGGATATGGCGAAATCTTCTCTAGATCTGACAAAATATGACCAATTAACCCCAACTGACCCATGACACGTGTGATCCTTGACCTTCGTGCTATAAATTCTCAATTTCTGGTTTGAACATCATTCATTTAAAAATCTTCGTGATATCGACAAACATATTTTGTATTTCTCAAGAATTTGTGTATTTCAAGAATTATGGATAAGGCGAAATCGTCTTTAGATCTGACAAAATATGACCAATGTGATAACTATGATTCTGATGGTAAGACTTTCTGACCTGTTGTTTCAATGATAATGTTTGAATTTTAGAAATCATTTTTCTTAACGGCAGTCATTTTAAATATATATGTTACTAAATCATAAATTATTGTGTTCATATTAAATAGTAATAAATATCATTTTATTTTCAGATACTGCTAGTCTTTCATCTGGATATGAATCTTGAGATAGCTGCCAATCAGAAAGAGATATCTCTCCAGCACCACGTGATTCTACTAAAGAAATGATGGTGTTTAAAAGTAGAGAATCTTTGTGTGATAATCTAGGCTATATTCTCTCTACGAGTGAATTATGTGATGTGGTGTTTTTAGTAGGGGATGAGAAGATACCAGTTAATGGTGTAAAAGCTATTTTAGCTACCAGAAGCTGTGTTTTATATCAGTTGATTCTTCACAACCAACGTGAGGTCAAGGTCAATAATAAGAAGGTTAAAGGTGAAAAGTTGAAAGGTAAACTAGTGATAGAGATGAAGAATTATGATGAAGACGTGTTTAGAAGATTTATCAGTTTTATTCATTGTGGTAAAATCAAGGTGGATACCAATACACTTATAGGTAGGTAAAATAGACGTGTTCTAATATATCTCAAATAATTTTCGTTATTTTACTTTAAATATTACTTAAATACCATTTTTCAATTAATTGAATTTGTATAAAATATATTTTTTAATTATTTTAGGTTTGTTTTGTGCTTCTGTTGAATTTGGAATGAAAGATCTTCGCGAGGCTTGCTGGGGTTATTTTGTTAGATCTCTGAAGAACAAGAAAGAAATTTTGCTGGCATCAGTAGATAAATACAAGAATCACCGAGGAATTAAATACATTATCAATAAGGTAAGTTCGGTTATTTAATAAATCACAAGGATGTAGACCAGATTCTAAAACAGAATACCCTCTTTAACCTACAGATATAATATGTATCTTTGTCCTATAGTATTTGAGTTTACATTGCGTAAAGCCTAAAAAACCAAATGTACCTGACAGGCAACACAGCGATATCCCCCTCCACCGCCACAACCCACACCATCTAGTGACCTGCTGCTAGGAGCGAACATTAGAAGGTAAAAGAAGATGGGCTATCGTCTTTGATTAAGGTGAAAATTACTATCGGAGTGAAAATATTTTGGAATTGTATACTGTTTGAAAACAATTTCACTCGTATATTAGTCCAGTCATATGATCTACTCGAAATAAAACTAATATTCAAAGCAAGATGTCACTAAGATACTAAAATATGATTTGCACCAAATTTTAAAGTGAGTCTATTTTATTTTCAGTTGTATGATAGTGAGAAATGAGCATGTCAGTCTGGTGGAACAAGAACACATCTGTTTATTTATTGGACGATGAAGTTAAAACAGTAGACCCACTGGGCAATGGTACATATTTGAAGAGCGATGCTTGAATTCAAGCCATGTAAAGCAGTTCTGGTTACTAGAGAATGTGGATTTAGGTCCAGAGTTATAAATCCAAAGAAAGAAGCCCCCGTAATTGAAGTCAACCACGTGAACAGTGGCGATGGATGACACAGTGTAAAGAAAGATGTCTGATATCACCCCATGGAACGGAGTTCTGTTCAGTAGCGACTATTGGTTATGGTCTTAAGTTATAAATGCATATGGAATTCAAGCACGTAGAAGACGTGACATAGGTCCATATTAACCATAACCTCGCATAGTGTGACAAGATACTGAACGGACAGAAATTAAAGTGGATCTATAGAATTATAATGTGCATTGCATGTTTCTATTATTATCAAGTAGGAAAACTATATAGTTACCCGGTTTCTGCGGTCATTATTTTGTAACAACGCATTTAATATTCTTTGTCTGTTAGAAAAATAAAATAGAAAATTTTACGTTGTTGTATATTTCATCAGCACACCGGATATACTCATACTGTGATGTTTCTGGAACATTTGATACAACTTCTCAATTGTGTTTAGAGAATGTTAGATACCCTTGATGCGTATGAGTTACAAAATAAATGATTCAACTTTGAACAATGTTTCAATGACCTAAAATCATAGTCTTATGCGTCTTACTTATGAGATAGGGAGGTGGAGTTTAACGTCCAATCAACACTGATCAGGCCATTTCGGTTGGACAAGCGACCCCACTTGACTCAATGGCAGACGTTATGTGATCTCACGTTTTAAAGCATCACCTCGCCCTTTTTGTAAGGTAGTTCAGGTAATTCTATTGTGCACGCAATTGTTATTTTCAAACGTTGAACTTTGAGAGTAGCCTATACCGGAATCTTGATAAACTGAATCAAATTTTCCAAATATCTTCATCACACGTACATGTACTATACATAAGACAATATTCACTTTAATCTTATCCTTGGGATGACCAAGAAAAACTGGCAATATTTAATATTTAATTTTAGTACTTTAGGTCCTTTTTTATACGCCCACATTTTATACGCCCACATCTCCTGTTTGTGAACACTCTACAGGTCACAATTTTTATCCGTTTACATTCAAGAATAAGTCACATTCCGATTCTGTAGCAGAGGTAATCAAGAAATTCAGAAAACCGGCCAATTGTCCTGCTCTGAAGACTCCAGAAACTTCAAGGGTTGAAGCCACAGAAGTAGGCAAGTTAGATTTCTGCTTTATGACAGCTGTCTGCAGTATCAACGCATTCACTTATGCATATGGCAAATTTTATTATTGCAGTCTGTTCTCGCTGCCATTTACAGTCTGATGATCTAATAATGTCCCACACGATTTATATTAATTTCTGGGGTCTTCAGGGCAGGTTTTCTGTATTTCTTGATTACCTCTGCTACAGCATCGGTATCTAACTTATTCTTGAATGTAAACGAATTCGTCACGAAGCTAGCAAGTGTATCGTCTATCTTATCGCCGACCTCGTCCTCGACTGCCAGGGGAGACTTTAAATTTGTTAAAACGTCGAAATCGCCTGTCTTACGCTTACGATCAGGAGAATCGATTTTACTATTATTTTCCTCACCTGAATTGAACAAATTCCCCGCCAGCGATGTGATAATGTCAACATTCGGTTTTCTGACCTAGACCTTTTTCAGAAGAATCACTTTCGTGTTCATACACCGATTTCCTTCGATATCCCGAACTTTGTCCTCTATTCTTGTGATTGAAGACCACGCATCGTTTTTCATATTGTTGACCGATGAAAAGAGATTTCTAATTTCTTTTAGGCGCATAGCGCTTATGTCATCCTTCGCAACCTCGTGGGTTTCCTCCGGACACACCGGTTTCCTCCCACTGCTAAAGACCCCTACGCGCAAGCGAATTATTGAAATAAAATGAAACCATATGTTAGACCAAAAATGACCTAGTTTGTGTCGAGTGGACGTTAAACCCCATTTCTCTTTCTCGCTTATGTTATCCTTATTGTTAGTGGCCTGACCAGAGCTACTCCCAGTGGAGTTATCTCCCTTTGGATTAGAACCCGATGGTTCGCTAATTATTTTTACAGTTTGAGAATGCCACTCGGCAAATCTCGACAGATTTCGGAACCTACATCTAGTCTCGACTGTATGACGAATTCCGCCATATTAAAACTACTTTAAAGGTCCCGGATGAAACATGGCTGCACCCATGGTGTCTTGTTTGTTTGTAATAGCGTCAAGTTTTCCTGTTGAAGTAAACCGACAGCCGCATCGCAAATGTGAAGGCGTAGGTACATATCGCTTACTGTCATACAGCCGAGACTAGATGTAGGTTCCGAAATCTGTCGAGATTTGCTGAGTGTGAGAATGCGTGACTTTGCCCACTTTACCATTCTTCATTTTAGAATTACTTGTGCAGAGCGAAGTATCGCATCCCTCATATTGAAATTCTATGAATCACGTGATTGGCTGATGAAATTAGTATTGACGGTACTATTTTGGGTTGTTTATTGAGCTATGAAAGTTCGCTTCTGAAGTGTTATTACAAGCCTCGACACAACAATATTGTTTGCCATGATCAGTTGGAAAACATGTAATGAAAAGTCTCTGAAAAGTTTGGAGAATCTTCTTTTTTCGCGAGTTCCGTTAATTTTTATTAGAAAGATTTTTTGGTAAGTGGAAACAGGACAAGGGAAATGAGCTCAATAATATCACCAGTTTGAAGACGTTGTTTATTCTTACGGAATGACGTTCATGATTAATATGATGAAATGGAATGTAACCGGAATAAATGACCCACTATTTTTCTGCGACTTGGAAAATGAAGACAGTGTGATATGATGTGAGGAAACTTTTGTCCGGACAGCGGCACTACGGTCTACTATCTACCATTCGCACGACAATGTTTACATGGAACCACGTCGGAAAATCCCGAGGCACTTTCTCGGTCAGCACATGGATCGAACAGGAGACCTCCAGGCTAACAAGCCAGCGTCTTACTCGACACGCCACCGTGACTCCCTGGTGTGGTATTTGATATTGATGACGAAGATGTCTTGAGAAAGAAATAAAATACATAAGATCTTTTTGACACAGTTTTCGTTTTAAAGAATAAATAAGGACCGTTTGTGTTTCAAAAGCACAATACGTATCTACTACCTTCGTTGTTAAAACCGTTGTTTAGGGATAATAAAAAAAGTGCTTTTTGAATTTATAAAACAAATTTAAACTACTTCAAGCCACTACGTCTCGCCACATCTATAATTATCTAGATAAACAAAGGGCACATTGAAACTAAGCACATGGTGTAGGTTTTGGTGATATAAAAGATGCGATACTTTTATTCCATGGTTTGTCATTACTACTGAAAGTATTTTATACATTTTGTTACATTGGTTAAATATGATATGATTCTTCCAATAATCAAAGTAATAAACCATTGCAAATCTAAATGGTTGCCGGAGACGTCAATCTTTTCAACAATTCTTTTTGTATTGTCGAAGATTTCTACTTTTTCGCCACAACAATGAACACATCCGAGTTAACCACATCGACATCTTCATTTTAAACCCAATATACGTATATTCGATTCTGACGAGAAAGAATTCGAAAATGAGACTTCCTATGTGCTAGTCACATAGAGAGAATAATGCAATAAAACAATATCAAATATATATATATCTTTAATATAAACAAATTATTCTTCAACAAACAAAAGTCAAGGTTAAAAAAATAACAAAATCTTTTTAAAGTGATCAAGTAGATCATTTAATATTTTTTTTTACTTCTTTCAAAATTAATTTGCGCGTCAACGCTTTTTTGCCATCAAAATATTACAAGAAAACTTCGAAAAATCGTATTACATTTATTAGGAGCAATTTGATCTTCATTTCGTTCCTCTCTTCAATTTCCTCGGCCACGACCCTTGTGGTCTTGTGTTTCATCACTATCTTGGCGATCACACGTTCAGGTATTGTCGAATTCCTGATACCGATTCTACGGTTACCTCCATATGGAACCAGTAAATACATTTCTTACTGCGAACTGGTGACTAGCTCATTTTTCAACAACATCATAGACCTAAAAAAATAATTTAGATACGTTAACATTTGTCTTTTATTGTTTTATTAATTTCAGATTTCTGCACATGGTGATTCATCTAAACAATAGATTCATATATTTGTAACATTCTCCTTTTAATAAAGGCACCAGGGGAATAAATGCTCAAAGTTACAAAGTTGTTTATCAACTTACCTTATTAAAGATGTATTTTATTCCTCTGTGATTTCGATAGTTGTCGCATGATTTTATCAAAGTCTCTTTCTGGTTCTGAAGACACATAAGGAAATAATCCCAACATGCTTTACGAAGATCTTTAATTCCAAATTCTACTGAAGCACAGAACAAACCTGAAAGTAAACAACACGTCTCATTTAAGTATTTATAATTCTATAGACAACATTGGGATTACAGTATAAAATATGTCATGTTTTTGATAGTTTTATTCTTACTTTATCCTACTGAATCCGTTACATCTGATGTGTTAATAATTGAACGGACAAGCTATTTCTGTTTAGAATAGATAATTGGTTATATGTCAACACTCTTTGGGCCATTTCAATATTCCATGTAATAAATATTACTTACCTATAACAGTATTAATATCCACCTTGATTTTACCACAGTGAATAAAACTGATAAATCTTCTAAATACTTCTTCATCATAATTCTTCATCTCTATCACAAGTTTACCTTTCAACTTCTCACCTTTAACCTTCTTCTTATTGACCTTGGCCTCACGGTGAAGAATCAACTGATATAAAACACGACTTCTGGTAGCTAAAATAGCTTTTACACCATAAACTGGTATTTTCTCCTCCCCTACCAAAAACACCACGTCACATAATTCACTCATAGAGAGAATATAGTCTAGATTATCACACAAAGATTCTCTACTTTTAAACACCATCATTTCTTTAGTAGAATCAGGTGGTGCTGGAGAAGCATCGATTTCTGATTGACAGCTGTCGTCACAAGATTCATATCCAGATGAATGGCTTGAATTATCTGGAAAAAGAGGAACATACATTATTAATGTACCACTTACAAAATAGATGAATTAGTCGTATAAGAATAATCTGTTCACCAGAATACAGATGTATAGTATATATTTTAATTGCTCAAGACCTTTGTTGGCAATTTAACAGAACATCTTTTCACGGGATTTTGATTTCGTCATCTTTGCCAAGTTAAATAAAATATAGTTTTACCATCAGAATCATAATGTTGTTCAAGCTGGTCATGTTTCATTAGATTTAAGGAAGACTTGGCTGAATTCATTTTTTTTGGTTTTCGAGGAATGTATCTGTTTCTTCTAAAACGTAGAGAATGATATTAGTCAAATAACCTTCCGAATATATACCCTCTTAATGACATCATTGAACAAGTAATTAGTGACAGGGGTTAGAGGTGATAGATTAAAAACTAATTTAGTGATAATTAGTTTATACGGATAAGTGACACCAATGTGTGTTTTTGTTACACAGCTTTATTGGTAATATACCAATCAACTTATTTAAAAGTGTTTTCGTCAGTTTGTCAAAGTGCAAGACGAAACAGACTTTCAAATTCAGCAATAGCTTGGATTTATATATCTAGAACGCGTGTGAATCACGTGGTTTCGTGGATTTATCGACCAGACATGTGATAGTCTATTCCAATTTGCGTCTCAAATATTTTATCCCAATTTGATATCTCATTATCTCAAATATCTTTTAATATTTCTTTGGTACTTACTCTTGGGAAGGGGTAAGGTAATCAATTTCCATTGATATTCAACTTCAATAGAATAACAGAATTTGTAGCGCAAAGAATACTTTCCTATTTTCAATAAATTTATAGCAAAAGGTTATAACTTTAAAACGGAGATACACTTTAATTCCTATAATAATATGAGCCACGCGTTTAGTTTTTCTATACATTTCTCGCAGCTTAGAGACGTTAATTACTGTGGCAGACTTATGCACTAATATAATGTGTAAATGAAAATAGCTCATTTAGAAATGTCACACTACAGATAATCGTCATTAATACTTCTTGGCGTTAAGCCATCTTTATCTTCTTAACCACTTTAATTTAGATACATCCATTATGTTTTCACTTTAATGGGGTGATCTTAACAATTACTATTGTCATAATTGAAAACAGTTTTTCGTCGTGAATTTCAGATTGTTTGTGTTACGACGTATGTTTAAATTTATTAATGATCTATTTTTTTTTTTTTGAATTGTAATCCGCAGATATTGTATCTAATTACAACCAGTGTATTTTAAAGAAACAGTTGGTAATTAATTTTTAAGACTAATACATTTATTGACCTGTAGATTTGTAAACATAAACCGAACTGAATATGTGTGGTTACAAAATTATATTGACGTTTGGTGTTATAGATGTATTATTTTTTTTGCATACCATATTTTTTATTGCGATTTGTATCTGAATAGGGATCGGCATTGGGGAACATGTATAGCTTGTATTAAACCCCTTTCCCTGTAATATTAAATCATATTAATTCGTTTGATTAAAATCAGTACTAACTTTGTGTTTTAACCCTTGTCGGTGCACGTGGGGTCTCCGTGGACCCCATGCACTTGTTTTATAGTGTTTTGTAATAACTACTGGGCACTGCTTTCTGAAATTTAGTGACTTTGTCTCCAATATATTTTTAAACATAGCGAATAGATCGGTATTCATATGCTTCCCACATAAAGAGTTATGTTACATGCCAAACAGGCCCAACGCTTGAAGGGAACAAGGGGTCCAATCGGACCCCAAACTTACAACTCGCAGTAGGAATTTTGCTAATGGGTTTGCTGCCTGATACCATACTGCGTATGCCAGACTATTCTCTCTTTAAACATCTGCATATTACAAATACCAAAAATTAAATGATGGATTCCAAATATTCAATGGTTTTTGTATCAAGCGTGAATCGGCATTTAACCTCGTTATAACATAGTACACAAAGTAGCAATTCTGTGAGTATTATTAAATCTGTTCAAAATATCACTTAAATGTTTTTGTATAATAATTTAGTTGTTTTTCAGTTGTCAAATATAAATGCAAATAAAAACTTAACCACTGCTTTTAAATTCAAATACATCTGTACGTGAAAACTTTAAATTACAACCGGGGTCCATACGGACCCCTTGTTACCTGCTATGTGATTCTCACCACGTGCACCCACAAGGGTTAAAGAAGGTTAATTAAATACACTAATATATAAAAAGGTATGTTGAATTACAAAATCATCTCGAAGGTTGGTGTTTTATTATCAAACCATAATGATATAGTCAAGATATATCGCCTGTACTAGAATTCTAAACGGGAAGGTGTAAATGGTTGCGGACAAGGTGTACGATTAATTAATCACTTGCATAAACAAACCCCTCCCTTGATGGCAGTTATTATCAAAACATCTAATCAACGTCAATTACTACTAATTAACTAATGAATTTATTAACTAAAAATTAACCTCAACTGACCCATGACACGTGTGATCCTTGACCCTCGTGCTATAAATTCTTAATTTCTGGTTTGAACATCATTCATTTAAAAATCTTCGTGATATCGACAAACATATTTTGTATTTCTCAAGAATTTGTCTATTTCAAGAATTATGGATAAGGCGAAATCGTCTTTAGATCTGACAAAATATGACCAATGTGATAACTATGATTCTGATGGTAAGACTTTACTTTCTGACCTGTTGTTTCAATGATAATGTTTGAATTTTAGAAAACATTTTTCTTAGACGGCAGTCATTTTAAATATATATGTTACTAAATCATAAATTATTGTGTTCATATTAAATAGTAATAAATATCATTTTATTTTCAGATACTGCTAGTCTTTCATCTGGATATGAATCTTGTGATAGCTGCCAATCAGAAAGAGATACCCCTCCAGCACCACGTGATTCTACTAAAGAAATGATGGTGTTTAAAAGTAGAGAATCTTTGTGTGATAATCTAGACTATGTTTTCTCTGTGAGTGAATTATGTGATGTGGTGTTTTTAGTCGGGGAGGACAAGATACCAGTTTATGGTGTAAAAGCTATTTTAGCTACCAGAAGTCGTGTTTTATATCAGTTGATTCTTCACAACCAACGTGAGGTCAAGGTAAATAAGAAGAAGGTTAAAGGTGAAAAGTTGAAAGGTAAACTAGTGATAGAGATGAAGAAGTATGATGAAGAGGTATTTAGAAGATTTATCAGTTTTATTCACTGTGGTAAAATCAAAGTGGATACCAATACTCTTATAGGTAGGTAAAAGAGACATGTTCAAATGTATCTCAAATAATTTTCGTTATTTTACTTTAAATATTACTTAAATACCATATTTCAATTAATTGAATTTGTATAAAATATATTTTTAAATTATTTTAGGTTTGTTTTGTGCTTCTGTTGAATTTGGAATGAAAGATCTTCGCGAGGCTTGCTGGCGTTATTTTGTTAGATCTCTGAAGAACCAGAAAGAAATTTTGCTGGCATCAGTAGATAAATACAAGAATCACCGAGGAATTAAATACATTATCAATAAGGTAAGTTCGGTTATTTAATAAATCACAAGGATTTAGACCAGATTCTAAAACAGAATACCCTCTTTAACCTACAGATATAATATGTATCTTTGTCCTATAGTTTTTGAGTTTACATTGCGTAAAGCCTAAAAAACCAAATGTACCTGACAGGCAACACAGCGATATCCCCCTCCACCACGCCACAACCCACACCATCTAGTGACCTGCTGCTAGGAGCTAACATTAGACGGTAAAAGAAGATGGGCTATCGGAGTGAAAATATTTTGGAATTGTATACTGTTTGAAAACAATTTCACTCGTATATTAGTCCAGTCATATGATCTACTCGAAATAAAACTAATATTCAAAGCAAGATGTCACTAAGATACTAAAATATGATTTGCACCAAATTTTAAAGTGAGTCTATTTTATTTTCAGTTGTATGATAGTGAGAAATGAGCATACCAGTCTGGTGGAACAAGAACACATCTGTTTATTTATTGGACGATGCAGTTAAAACAGTAGACCCACTGGGCAATGGTACATATTTGAAGAGCGATGCTTGAATTCAAGCCATGTAAAGCAGTTCTGGTTACTAGAGAATGTGGATTTAGGTCCAGAGTTATAAATCCAAAGAAAGAAGCCCCCGTTATTGAAGTCAACCACGTGAACAGTGGTGATGGATGACACAGTGTAAAGAAAGATGTCTGATATCACCCCATGGAACGGAGTTCTGTTCAGTAGCGACTATTGGTTATGGTCTTAAGTTATAAATGAATATGGAATTCAAGCACGTAGAAGACGTGACATAGGTCCATATTAACCATAACCTCGCATAGTGTGACAAGATACTGAACGGACAAAAATTAAAGTGGATCTATAGAATTATAATGTGCATTGCATGTTTCTATTATTATCAAGTAGGAGAACTATATAGTTACCCGGTTTCTGCGGTCATTATTTTGTAACAACGCATTTAATATTCTTTGTTTTACATATAATTATTGTCTGTTAGAAAAATAAAATAGAAATTTTACGTTGTATATTTCATCAGCACACCGGATATACTCATACTGTGATGTTTCTGGAACATTTGATACAACTTCTCAATTGTGTTTAGAGAATGTTAGATACCCTTGATGCGTATGAGTTACAAAATAAATGATGCAACTTTGAACAATGTTTCAATGACCTAAAATCATAGTCTTATGCGTCTTACTTATGAGATAGGGAGGTGGAGTTTAACGTCCAGTCAACACTAATCAGGCCATTTCGGTTGGACAAGCGACCCCACTTGACTCAATGGCAGACGTTATGTGATCTCACGTTTTAAAGCATCACCTCGCCCTTTTTGTAAGGTAGTACATGTAATTCTATTGTGCACGCAATTGTTATTTTCAAACGTTGAACTTTGAGAGTAGCCTATACCGGAATCTTGATAAACTGAATCAAATTTTCCAAATATCTTCATCACACGTACATGTACTATGCATAAGACAATAGTCACTTTAATCTTATCCTTGGGATGACCAAGCAAAACTGGCAATATTTAATATTTAATTTTAGTACTTTAGGGCCTTTTTTATACGCCCACATTTTCATATGGACGTATATTCTCCTGTTTGTGAACATTCTACAGGTCACAATTTTTATCCGTTTACATTCAAGAATAAGTCACATCCCGATTCTGTAGCAGAGGTAATCAAGAAATTCAGAAAACCGACCAATTGTCCTGCTCTGAAGACTCCAGAAACATCAAGGGTTGAAGCCACAGAAGTAGGCAAGTTAGATTTCTGCTTTATGACAGCTGTCTGCAGTATCAACGCATTCACTTATGCATATGGCAAATTTTATTATTGCAGTCTGTTCTCGCTGCCATTTACAGTCTGATGATCTAATAATGTCCCACACGATTTATATTAATTTCTGGGGTCTTCAGGGCAGATTTTCTGTATTTCTTGATTACCTCTGCTACAGCATCGGTATCTAACTTATTCTTGAATGTAAACGAATTCGTCACGATGCTAGCAAGTGTATCGTCTATCTTATCGCCGACCTCGTCCTCGACTGCCAGGGGAGACTTTAAATTTGTTAAAACGTCGAAATCGCCTGTCTTACGCTTACGATCAGGAGAATCGATTTTACTATTATTTTCCTCACCTGAATTGAACAAATTCCCCGCCAGCGATGTGATAATGTCAACATTCGGTTTTCTGACCTAGACCTTTTTCAGAAGAATCACTTTCGTATTCATACGCTGAACACCGATTTCCTTCGATATCCCGAACTTTGTCCTCTATTCTTGTGATTGAAGACCACGCATCGTTTTTCATATTGTTGACCGATGAAAAGAGATTTCTAATTTCTTTTAGACGCATAGCGCTTATGTCATCCTTCGCAACCTCGTGGGTTTCCTCCGGACACTCCGGTTTCCTCCCACTGCTAAAGACCCCTACGCGCAAGCGAATTATTGAAATAAAATGAAACCATATATTAGACCAAAAATGACCTAGTTTGTGTCGAGTGGACGTTAAACCCCATTTCTCTTTCTCGCTTATGTTATCCTTATTGTTAGTGGCCTGACCAGAGCTACTCCCAGTGGAGTTATCTCCCTTTGGATTAGAACCCGATGGTTCGCTAATTATTTTTACAGTTTGAGAATGCCACTCGACAAATCTCGACAGATTTCGGAACCTTCATCTAGTCTCGACTGTATGACGAATTCCGCCATATTAAAACTACTTTAAAGGTCCCGGATGAAACATGGCTGCACCCATGGTGTCTTGTTTGTTTGTAATAGCGTCAAGTTTTCCTGTTGAAGTAAACCGGCAGCCGCATCGCAAATGTGAAGGCGTAGGTACATATCGCTTACTGTCATACAGCCGAGACTAGATGTAGGTTCCGAAATCTGTCGAGATTTGCAGAGTGTGAGAATGCGTGACTTTGCCCACTTTACCATTCTTCATTTTAGAATTACTTGTGCAGAGCGAAGTATCGCATCCGTCATATTGAAATTCTATGAATCACGTGATTGGCTGATGAAATTAGTATTGACGGTACTATTTTGGGTTGTTTATCGAGCTATGAAAGTTCGCCTCTGAAGTGTTATTACAAGCCTCGACACAACAATATTGTTTGCCATGATCAGTTGGAAAACATGTAATGAAAAGTCTCTGAAAAGTTTGGAGAATCTTCTTTTTTCGCGAGTTCCGTTAATTTTTATTAGAAAGATTTTTTGGTAAGTGGAAACAGGACAAGGGAAATGAGCTCAATAATATCACCAGTTTGAAGACGTTGTTTATTCTTACGGAATGACGTTCATGATTAATATGATGAAATGGAATGTAACCGGAATAAATGACCCACTATTTTTCTGCGACTTGGAAAATGAAGACAGTGTGATATGATGTGAGGAAACTTTTGTCCGGACAGCGGCACTACGGTCTACTATCTACCATTCGCACGACAATGTTTACATGGAACCACGTCGGAAAATCCCGAGGCACTTTCTCGGTCAGCACATGGATCGAACAGGAGACCTCCAGGCTAACAAGCCAGCGTCTTACTGGACAAGCCACCGCGACTCCCTGGTGTGGTATTTGATATTGATGACGAAGATGTCTTGAGAAAGAAATAAAATACATAAGATCTTTTTAACACAGTTTTAAAGAATAAATAAGGACCGTATGTGTTTCAAAAGCATAATACGTATCTACTACCTTCGTTGTTAAAACCGTTGTTTAGGGATAATAAAAAAAGTGCTTTTTGAATTTATAAAACAAATTTAAACTACTTCAAGCCACTACGTCTCGCCACATCTATAATTATCTAGATAAACAAAGGGCACATTGAAACTAAGCACATGGTGTAGGTTTTGGTGATATAAAAGATGCGATACTTTTATTCCATGGTTTGTCATTACTACTGAAAGTATTTTATACATTTTATTACATTGGTTAAATATGATATGATTCTTCCAATAATCAAAGTAATAAACCATTGCAAATCTAAATGGTTGCCGGAGACGTCAATCTTTTCAACAATTCTTTTTGTATTGTCGAAGATTTCTACTTTTTCGCCACAACAATGAACACATCCGAGTTAACCACATCGACATCTTCATTTTAAACCCAATATACGTATGTTCGATTCTGACGAGAAAGAATTCGAAAATGAGACTTCCTGTGTGCTAGCCACATAGAGAGAATAATGCAATAAAACAATATCAAATATATATATATATCTTTAATATAAACAAATTATTCTTCAACAAACAAAAGTCAAGGTTACAAAAATAACAAAATCTTTTTAAAGTGATCAAGTAGATCATTTAATATTTTTTTTTTACTTCTTTCAAAATTAATTTGCGCGTCAACGCTTTTTTGCCATCAAAATATTACAAGAAAACTTCGAAAAATCGTATTACATTTATTAGGAGCAATTTGATCTTCATTTCGTTCCTCTCTTCAATTTCCTCGGCCACGACCCTTGTGGTCTTGTGTTTCATCACTATCTTGGCGATCACACGTTCAGGTATTGTCGAATTCCTGATACCGATTCTACGGTTACCTCCATATGGAACCAGTAAATACATTTCTTACTGCGAACTGGTGACTAGCTCATTTTTCAACAACATCATAGACCTAAAAAAATAATTTAGATACGTTAACATTTGTCTTTTATTGTTTTATTAATTTCAGATTTCTGCACATGGTGATTCATCTAAACAATAGATTCATATATTTGTAACATTCTCCTTTTTATAAGGCACCAGGGAAATAAATGCTCAAAGTTACAAAGTTGTTTATCAACTTACCTTATTAAAGATGTATTTTATTCCTCTGTGATTTCGATAGTTATCGCATGATTTTATCAAAGTCTCTTTCTGGTTCTGAAAACATCTAAGGAAATAATCCCAACATGCTTTACGAAGATCTTTCATTCCAAATTCTACTGAAGCACAGAACAAACCTGAAAGTAAACAACACGTCTCATTTAAGTATTTATAATTCTATCTATAGACAACATTGGGATTACAGTATAAAATATGTCATGTTTTTGATAGTTTTATTCTTACTTTATCCTACTGAATCCGTTACATCTGATGTGTTAATAATTGAACGGACAAGCTATTTCTGTTTAGAATAGATAATTGGTTATATGTCAACACTCTTTGGGCCATTTCAATATTCCATGTAATAAATATTACTTACCTATAACAGTATTAATATCCACCTTGATTTTACCACAGTGAATAAAACTGATAAATCTTCTAAATACTTCTTCATCATAATTCTTCATCTCTATCACCAGTTTACCTTTCAACTTTTCACCTTTAACCTTCTTCTTATTGACCTTGGCCTCACGTTGGTTGTGAAGAATCAACTGATATAAAACACGGCTTCTGGTAGCTAAAATAGCTTTTACACCATAAACTGGTATTTTCTCCTCCCCTACTGAAAACACCACGTCACATAATTCACTCATAGAGAGAATATAGTCTAGATTATCACACAAAGATTCTCTACTTTTAAACACCATCATTTCTTTAGTAGAATCAGGTGGTGCTGGAGAAGCATCGATTTCTGATTGGCAGCTATCACAAGATTCATATCCAGATGAATGGCTTGAATTATCTGGAAAAAGAGGAACATACATTATTAATGTACCACTTACAAAATAGATGAATTAATCGGATAAGAATAATCTGTTCATCAGAATACAGTCGTGTCTGTTTTATTTCCCAATAGCTTTTGAAATAATTTTACTATTAGATTTTATAATTTTAGGATTTTTGTCAAGATAAATAAAGTATAGTTTTACCATCAGAATCATAATGTTGTTCAAGTTGGTCATATTTCATTAGATTTAGGGAAGATTTGGATGAATTCATTTTCTTTAGTTTTCGAGGAATGTAACTGTTTCTTCTAAAACGTAGAGAATGATATTAGTCAAATAACCTTCCGAATATATACCCTCTTAATGACATCACTGAACAAGTAATTAGTGACAGGGGTTAGAGGTGATAGATTAAAAGCTAATTAGTGATAATTAGTTTATACGGATAAGTGACACCAATAGTGTGTTTTTGTATTACAGCTTTATTCACGATGTCCCAATCAATTTATTGCCAGTTTTTCAAGGTGCAAGACGAAATAGATGTTGAAATTCAATTTTTCGTCTGTATGGAAGACACTATACACCAGAAGCTTGGATGAATGATTGTATGTGGTGAATGTGAATGAAGTGGTTTTATTGCTCATTTTACGTCCCAGACAAGATAAAGTCTATTCGAGTTACCTTCTCTAATATTTACTCCAATTAATAACTACCGATATATTTCTTGAGTAGAAATATTTTGAATAACGCTGATATTCAAGTCTTACTAAATAATGGAATCTATGACAGAGAAGTATAATAATATTATCCGGCATACTTTTTAAAATTCACGTAATAAACTCTTATTCCTAACACAACATTTAATTTCTTTAAAGGCGTTAATTACTGTGGCAGAATTTCTGCACTGTTGCAAATTTTAAAACGCTTTTTTTGTCAATAATTTAGATTATCAATAATAATAATTTATGGCTTTAGGTCAACTTTATCTACTTAAACATTTTAATCTAGATACATACACTCTGTTTAATATAAAAATGAATAGTGTTATTACTGAAACCATCTTGTTATCTTGCGTTTCAGATGTATGGTGTTTTGTATTTCATAGTATGTAAAAACTATTTACATTGACAGGTTACACCGATAAGTAATCCATGAACTGATATGTAACAGGTAGATTGTTACAGTAGACAAAAACCCAACTGCATATGGTGTTATATTATTAAAGTCTAATATTTCATGTAGTTCAAACATTTAAGATTAAAATGTTTGTTCTAAAATTGTATACATGAAGGTGTAAATGGATTCGGTGATAAAAGCTTTCTCAAACAAATACTACTTTGGATTGACAGTAATTATAACAACATATCAATGTCAATTACTACTAATTACCTCATGATCTTATTAACTAAACTTTGACCTCAACTGACCCATGACACGTGCGATCCTTGACCTATATATTCTGAAATTCTAACATTAACATCATTCATTTGAAGTTCTTCGTGATATCAACAACAATTATTTTTTTATATTTCTGTAGAACTTACTTAACTGATATGAGAATAATGGATATGTCGAAATCTTCTCTAGATCTTATAAAATATGACCAATGTGATAACTATGATTCTGATGGTAAGATGTTCTCATTTATTGCATTGAATAATAATGTTTAAAGTTTTATATTACATACGACATCCATCTTAAATATATTAGGTATTAAATGATAAATAATATGAGGTAAATATTTACAAATTATCTTCTTCTTCCAGATAATGTAAGTCTATCATCTGGATATGAATCTTGAGACAGCTGTCAATCAGAAACAGATACCTCTCCAGCACCACGTGACTCTACTAAAGAAATGACGGTGTTTAAAAGTAGAGAATCTTTGTGTGATAATCTAGACTATATTCTCTCTATGAGTGAATTATGTGATGTGGTATTTCTAGTAGCGGAGGACAAGGTACCAGTTTATGGTGTAAAAGCTATTTTAGCTACCAGAAGTCATGTTTTATATCAGATGATTCTTCACAACCAACGTGAGGCCAAGGTCAATAAGAAGAAGGTTAAAGGTGAACAGTTGAAAGATAAACTGGTGATAGAGATGAAGAAGCATTTAGAAGATTTATCCGTTTTAATCACTGTGGTAAAATCAAGGTGGATATTAATACTGTTATAGGTAAGTAATATTTATTACATGGAATATCGAATTATTAATGAGACATTAATTAACTTATCCAGTCCACAATCGACTCTCGATGCCATTGGGGCTGCCCAATCATGATTAAATCAAGAAATATTAATCGGGGCTAAGTCCAAATTTCAATCGCTATTTTTTTTGTTTTCAGCAAATTCCGTTTACATTATCTAGTTTTTAACTATTATAATGGGAACTGGCAACTCTTTATCTAATTATCTTTAATAATACCCACTTTTAATTCTAGGTCCTTTTTGTACTTCGGTCGATTTTGGAATGGAAGATCTGCGTAAAGCATGCTGGGGCTATCTTTTGAGATGTCTTGGTAACCAGAAAGAGGCTTTAATGGTGTCAGTAGATCAGTACAGAGCTCATAAAGGGATAAAATACATCTTAAATAAGGTAATATTGCACTTAATTATTTTCTGGAACAGGAAGAGAATGAATGATGAGGGAGGGCGTGGAGAATTGGTAGAAAATGAATAGAGTTTCACGATGTCACAAATAGATTTAGATTTTGGTTACAATTTTCTTAATCAAAACAAATATTACTTGTTAACGTTTTAGCCCATTTTGTTTATGATTTAAACACACACACCCTCCCCACACACACAAAACGATTTGGGATGTTTCACACGACACGTCATGCAGAATTTCACTGAAAATATTTTATTTATTTCAGTTGTATGATGTTGTTGAGAAATGAATTAATCGTAGTCGACAGTCTGGAAACAAGATTCTTCAATTTGATTAAGCTAGTCCAGCTCGCGACAATCTTGTATTCTTCTGAGAAGGGAAAGATAATAGACGGATAAACGAGCATCAGTACGGATATTTCTGTATTTAAGTTGGATGTGATATACCGTTACTGGGCGAGAGAAATCAATCGGAACTTTCTAGCAGTGAATAATTTCTGTATGAAAGTTGGAAGTCACATTCCTCTACTGACGGTGAAAATATCCACCCTAACTAGACATCTATTCTGAATGGAAGCCCAACTGCAGCATACTGGTGATGGCAGTGATAAATCAATTTTGGCCAGAAACAATGTTTCCGAATGGAAAATTGATGTGGATTACTTTTACCAGTAGAAAGAAACGAAACGAGTTATCCGGAGTAATGTTGTAGAAAGATGGCAATGCTGCCAACATAAAACTCTGGAATAGACTATTTTTCTTGTTTTCACTAAAATATTCTTATGTTTGAATAAGTCAAGAAACGGATCTCTAGTAAGGACTACTTGTACAATATTCTTTTTTGATATTCTTGTTAAATTGGAATAAAATATCAACGATAATATATAAATTTAAATTTGAACATTTTTTGTTTCTTCTTATTTGCCTGTTTCTAGTTCATATTCTTAATTCATGGAAGATTCACTTCCGAGTTCATTGGATGATGGGAAGAATGCACGACAGTATGCAATACTTGGGTTAGCATTTCACTTCAGTTGGATACATTTCCTGCTTAAAAAAAGCGTAGTCGCAAGACATCTTATGATGTTAGCGTTAATTTATATCTTGTTTATGTCCAATGCTCCCCTTTTACCAGTTCGTTATACTAAACTCTGTGGTACAGACTACTTTTAGTTCAAACAACAGTCGAAAGCTGTCTGTCATAGATGGAGAAATGATGCAGAAGCACATCCGAAAAATGTGTTTGAGGGTCGCCATGGAATATTTTGAGACATAACTATCCGCCACACTTTTCATTGTAGTTCACCGCCTTACTCATTTATCCTCCCCTCATTTATCCTTCCGCACCAAATTCACGAATACTCGCCAAAACTCCAAGGGAAATTTCAATCCAAAACGTCTACTACAATCATGCTCGTATGCAAAAGTTGGAAATCGAAGTAATTCGTAATTAATTGGTGGTCAACATACACAGAAAGACCATCATGTCCTGTAGGCAATCATGTAACTACACAAACACACTTCTGTGTAAGGGTGTTCGTTATTGTTGTTAATAACGGTACTACTTTTAATTGTTTATCGCCTCTGAAGTGTTACTACAGGCCTCGACACAACAATATTGTCTGCCATGATCAGTTGGAAACGGAAACATTTATTACCTGGAAAGAGTTCCATTAATTTTTATTAGGACGACTTTTTGGCAAGTGGAAACAGGACAAGGGAAATGAGCTCAATAATATCACCAGTTTGAAGACGGTGTTTATTCTTACGGAATGAAGTTGATGATTAAGATGATGACTTACTATTTTGCTATGACTGAGAAAATGAAGACAGTGTGATATGATGTGAGGAAACTTTTCTCGGACAGTGGCACTACGGTCTACTATCTACCATTCGCACAATGTTTACATGGAACCACGTCGGAAAATCCCGAGGAACTTTCTCGGTCAGCACATGGATCGAACAGGAGGCCTCCAGGCTAACAAGCCAGCGTCTTACTCGACAAGCCACCGTGACTCCCTGTTGTGGTATTTGATATTGACGACGAAGATGGCGTGAGAAAAAAATAAAATACATAAGATCTTTTCAACACAGTTTCAAAAGCACAATACGTATCTACTACCTTCGTTGTTAAAACCGTTGTTTAGGGATAATAAAAAAGTGCTTTTTGAATTTATAAAACAAATTTAAACTACTTCAAGCCACTACGTCTCACCACATCTATAATTATCCAGTAGACGTGGTACAAGGGTTAATCAGTGAACTGGATGTATGAGATGTGTTGTTGACGTTTGGGAAAGTAGGTCGAGGGGAAATGTGTAGGGAGTGATAGTTAGATGTATTATGAATTGTTACAGTGGCTGTGGTGTTACGTTGAAATACTATTAGACTGTCGTCTGTATAGGGAAAATGTGCTTAAAAATCGATTTTTGTTGCACCCCCCCTGGGTCTAAAAAATGTTGCCATTTTCTTATAATACAAGGTTTATAGTGATGGAAAATCCATATTCCCACCTTCAGATATTGCCAGTTTTTAAAATATTACCCATTTACCCAGGGTCTCGGTCACTTTATCATGCTTGTCTAACATGACTTTGACGTCGTGATTTTGGATGATAAAATTACTGCAGGTGAATAATTTTTTTCGTGTGTACTGCCAAAGTGCACAGCAACATTTGAAAAATTTTTTTTTGGAAATATCTCAATTTGTATATGCACAGGACCAATTATAAGCGCCCACAAAGCAGTAATGTTGCACATCGTAGCATGTTTTTGTCTATTTATGAAAATACAGCATATTGTATTGATATTGAATTTAATTTATTATCAGAAATCATACATAAATTTGATAATTGCATAGACATATTTGATTTCAACCAAAAAACAATACATAAATGTGATATTTCAAAGAGGGGTCCCAGGTAAAAAGGTATAAGGGGAGATAACTCGTATCATAAATGACCTATAAATATTGAACAAATACTAAATTTCTCCTTGGCAACCCACCCTATCACCAAACAAAGAATGAAAACAAATTTAAAACATTAATCTTTTATGTAATGACTAGTATTAAAGGTTTAAATATATATAAATTAAGCCTTTGTATTGCAATTTACAACAACATTTCAATATCAATATTTTTTTAAAATACAGAAAACATTTTTTTCATTTTTAATAACTGTTATATCAATAATTTTTTTAAATGTTGCTGTAACAGTTGTGCAATAATTAATGCTTAAATAGTTAAAATATAAAATATAAAAAAATATAAAAACAGTTAAACAAAGTACTAAAATCAACAGATGGAAAAGTATTTACACATTTATTTATCTTTAGATATATTGTTTGGTTATCTTTTAAAGATATGAATTATGCCTGTGTATTATAATTAAAAACAACATTTCAAAACTAGTTTAAAATACAGAAAACCCTTTGTTTTGTTAAAATAATAATTCAATTAAATCTGGACATAAAGTAGTTGAATATTATACATGTAGTTAGTATGTAAAATACAGGTAAAACAAAATACTAAAATCAAAAGATGGAAAAGTATGTACATATTTATTCATCTTTATCTAGTGATATATTTTTTTTAAAGGTTAAAATAGATATAAATCATGTCTGTGTATTGTAATTTAAAACATTTCAAAACTAGTAAAAGTGCCAGTAAAAAATGTTGACACATTCTTAGACCGGATGTTTTAGTGCATTTGGACACCACAATCTAGTCATTTTGTGCCAATTCACTTGCCATCAAATATACCAGCACTACTTATACTATAGAGTATAGAATAAATCGGCTACTCCCACACCTTGTCACTGAGGTCGCTGATAATGGGATTCAAACTCAAGTCCATTGATGACAGACCTTTTTGTAACCACTTGGCTATATAAATCCCTTCCCACCCACTAGTTGCCTATGTAGGCGTATGATATAAAATAGATATAACAACAAGCCACAAGGACACAACAACTACTACAAGTATTAAATAAATTTACCCTGAAGACTGAACTGTGGGTTTTCTTGTTAGGAATCGAACATAATCCTTGTAGCATCGTAGATGGTACCTAACTTCAACAGCAACACAGTCTTTATCTCTGATGTGCCTGAGAATGGTTTCATCTTCTTTCTTAATTGCTGCTTCTCTAAGTCGCCCTAAAAAGATATGGAAATTGTAAATATCATGGATATCATAAACCAACTAGCAGTAGAATGCATATTCGTTTTCTGGTTACATATGCATAAATAAAAAAACCCATAAAATTCTTTATGCAACAGTATTATGTGTATAATAGGCTTTATAACAATGAACTAGACAACTTTGGCAGACATGGTAAATACATGTACATACCCCTGCGTGTTTGGATAGGGTACTCCCACACGTTTTCACTGAGATCGCAGAGAATGAGACTCGTATCCTCGACTATTCATGACAGACTGATAGATAACACCTATCGGCCACCCGACCACTCTCCCCAATAAACGCCTTTTACGACACGCTGAGGAGGGTCGATGGGCCTATTCCACTAGGTAACATTGGGCATAGCCAGGAAAGGGAAAGGAGGGTGGGGTGGGGACAATATTAAATCACAACGGTTGAACAAATAATAAAAACTTACCCCCATCTTTAATTTCTGCTAAAACCAGCTTATCAGAGACAGTCTTATTCTGACACCTGTAGAACAAAGGTACTTTTTCTTTTATGAAAAACAATAAGACACTGCCACCTGTTTGCACTTGATTTGTGAAAAGACACTTAAACAATCTGGGGTTAATAAAATAAAACCAAAGGCTAGCGTGAATGCTATCGATTTTAAAACAGTTACAAACCTATCTCTATGAACTATATAACGAGACTATGATACAATGTGAATGTCAACAAACATTATTATTATTTATCGTAACTTCAACTTGCACACAGCAATGACAACAAACAAGAAATATTATATACGGACGTAAGCTCTCGTTGCGTTGTACAGTCCCGATCATTTGTGATGAGTACAGGTGTCTATAAAATTTAATCCGCCTATCATTTTGTGTTTCGCTGAAAAATAAAATGGCGACTCTACTTTCAATTTTAGTTTGATTTAGTTGATAAACTTACCATCAAATACATCTTTATATTGTTGGCACACTTTTAGCTCATTTCCATCAAGATTTGTCCATTCTTTAAAACTTAAAACAACCTTATTCCAACTGGTATCTGTAAATTTAATCAGCTTTCCACAATCTTTTTCTACTAGGTGGATGAGGCACTTCATCGCCTTAAAGTAAACACGCTAACTCAGACTCACCTTTTGACCTGTGAACTTGAGGTCAAATTGGCTCTAGAGTGTTTTTGATTGGTTGTTTTTTTTAATGATATGCATCAGGTGTATATAGTGGTTGATAAACTTCATGGCGCGAACAGAAACTTGCGACGACTCGTTTATAAAAACTGGGACATTCTAGAAGCGGGAAGGCGGCTTTTTATCCATAAAGATTCACATTTTACTAATGTGTTACTTTACAACTAAACCCATTTTATAGAAATTTTTTGAAACGATAGCTACTGACAGACGACGGTCTGTATGCCGCTACCGTAACACCACAGCTTTATGATTTGTTCGACAGGATTGATACCGTAAGTCCGACAATAATAAATAAACTATTTCTGATTTTAATGTTGTCTTTTCCCACCGGCACTGGCCGTACGCCAGCAACTGAAAATAGCTGACGAAACAGCTAGGGCGTCGATTGTTAGTTCGCGTACAACTTGAAAAACCGAATGTCGTACGCCATTGTGAAACTGAAAGTAGCTGACGAAGACAGTTAGGGCGCCGATTGTTAGTTCGCGTACAACTTGAAAAAACCGAATGTCAGTATGGTATTTCTGACATAATTGGTTATCGGTGACCTGAAAGCTGGTAATCTCGACTCAAAGCGAGTAATCTCGACTCAAAAGTATAGTGTATAACCTACTTACTGTCTACAGTCGTCGCTACTCATAGTTCATTCATGATTTTTTGTGGACGATTTACTACTCAGTAAGAAAGCCTGTGCCCAAAAAGAGTTCTCGTCTGTTATTATTAGTATAACGACTTCCTCATGTGCGGCAGGTTCGTTTGTTTTTAAAAACACTGTTTTTCGTTCCAAAAAATAGAAAAGTAACTTTTTACCAGATGATCATGGTTTTTCACCATAATTTCTCTCGGTGTAAGGATATTAGCGCTTATGAAAAAGTTCATACACTGTTGGGAAAATAGTCCCATTGGTTTTCTTAGCTGCAAATACAGCGAGAATAAACTCTGTACTAAAAAATTTTCGCGTGATCTATATAAACTGTCTTCACACACTCGATTTATAATTAGCGATATACAGGTACAGTGGCAAGTGTTATGCTTCTCAGACTAATACCTCAAAAGTACCTCCGCGCAAAACCCTCGATTTTGGTACATGCAAAAGAAAAAGAAATAGTGCCCGTGCGCGTGCCAGTAATAGGAAAACTAAGAGTTCGCGCATAAAATGCACGAACGTACCAGGCGCGATGTCATCTAGATAAACAAAGGGCACATTGAAACTAAGCACATTATTCTTCAACAAACAAAAGTCAAGGTTAAAAAAATAACAAAATCTTTTTAAAGTGATCAAGTATATCATTTAATAAATTTTTTTACTTCTTTCAAAATTAATTTGCACGTCAACGCTTTTTACCATCAAAATATTACAAGAAAACTTCGAAAATCGTATTACATTTATTAGGAGCAATTTGATCTTCATTTCGTTCCTCTCTTCAATTTCCTCGGCCACGGCCCTTGTGGTCTTGTGTTTCATCACTATCTTGGCGATCACACGTTCAGGTATTGTCGAATTCCTGATACCGATTCTACGGTTACCTCCATATGGAATCAGTAAATACATTTCTTACTGCGAACTGGTGACTAGCTCATTTTTCAACAACATGATACACCTAAAAAAATAATTTAGATATGTTAACATTTGTCTTTTATTGTTTTTATTAATTTCAGATTTCTGCACATGGTGATTCATCTAAACAATAGATTTATATATTTGTAACATTCTCCTTTTTATAAGGCACCAGGGAAATAAATGCTCAAAGTTACAAAGTTGTTTATCAACTTACCTTATTAAAGATGTATTTTATTCCTCTGTGATTTTGATAGTTATCGCATGACTTTATCAAAGCCTCTTTCTGGTTCTGAAAACACCTAAGGAAATAATCCCAACATGCTTTACGAAGATCTTTAATTCCAAATTCTACTGAAGCACAGAACAAGCCTGAAAGTAAACAACACGTCTCATTTAAGTATTTATAATTCTATAGACAACATTGGGATTTCAGTATAAAATATGTCATGTTTTTGATAGTTTTATTCTTACTTTATCCTACTGAATCCGTTACATCTGATGTGTTAATAATTGAACGGACAAGCCATTTCTGTTTAGAATAGAAAATTGGTTATATGTCAACACTCTTTGGGCCATTTCAGTATTCCATGTAATAAATATTACTTACCTATAACAGTATTAATATCCACCTTGATTTTACCACAGTGAATAAAACTGATAAATCTTCTAAATACTTCTTCATCATAATTCTTCATCTCTATCACAAGTTTACCTTTCAACTTCTCACCTTTAACCTTCTTCTTATTGACCTTGGCCTCACGTTGGTTGTGAAGAATCAACTGATATAAAACACGGCTTCTGGTAGCTAAAATAGCTTTTACACCATATACTGGTATTTTCTCCTCCCCTACCAAAAACACCACGTCACATAATTCACTCATAGAGAGAATATAGTCGAGATTATCACACAAAGATTCTCTACTTTTAAACACCATCATTTCTTTAGTAGAATCAGGTGGTGCTGGAGAGGCATAGATTTCTGATTGACAGCTGTCGTCACAAGATTCATATCCAGATGATAGACTTGAATTATCTGGAAAAAGAAGAACATACATTATTAATGTACCACTTACAAAATAGATGAATTAGTCGTATAAGAATAATCTGTTCACCAGAATACAGATGTATAGTATATATTTTAATTGCTCAAGACCTTTGTTGGCAATTTAACAGAACATCTTTTCACGGGATTTTGATTTCGTCATCTTTGCCAAGTTAAATAAAATATAGTTTTACCATCAGAATCATAATGTTGTTCAAGCTGGTCATGTTTCATTAGATTTAAGGAAGACTTGGCTGAATTCATTTTTTTGGTTTTCGAGGAATGTATCTGTTTCTTCTAAAACGTAGAGAATGATATTAGTCAAATAACCTTCCGAATATATATATACCCTCTTAATGACATCACTGAACAAGTAATTAGTGACAGGGGTTAGAGGTGATAGATTAAAAACTAATTTAGTGATAATTAGTTTATACGGATAAGTGACACCAATGTGTGTTTTTGTTACACAGCTTTATTGGTAATATACCAATCAACTTATTTAAAAGTGTTTTCGTCAGTTTGTCAAAGTGCAAGACGAAACAGACTTTCAAATTCAGCAATAGCTTGGATTTATATATCTAGAACGCGTGTGAATCACGTGGTTTCGTGGATTTATCGACCAGACATGTGATAGTCTATTCCAATTTGCGTCTCAAATATTTTATCCCAATTTGATATCTCATTATCTCAAATATCTTTTAATATTTCTTTGGTACTTACTCTTGGGAAGGGGTAAGGTAATCAATTTCCATTGATATTCAACTTCAATAGAATAACAGAATTTGTAGCGCAAAGAATACTTTCCTATTTTCAATAAATTTATAGCAAAAGGTTATAACTTTAAAACGGAGATACACTTTAATTCCTATAATAATATGAGCCACGCGTTTAGTTTTTCCATACATTTCTCGCAGCTTAGAGACGTTAATTACTGTGGGAGACTTATGCACTAATATAATGTGTAAATGAAAATAGCTCATTTAGAAATGTCACACTACAGATAATCGTCATTAATACTTCTTGGCGTTAAGCCATCTTTATCTTCTTAACCACTTTAATTTAGATACATCCATTATGTTTTCACTTTAATGGGGTGATCTTAACAATTACTATTGTCATAATTGAAAACAGTTTTTCGTCGTGAATTTCAGATTGTTTGTGTTACGACGTATGTTTAAATTTATTAATGATCTATTTTTTTTTTGAATTGTAATCCGCAGATTTTGTATCTAATTACAACCAGTGTATTTTAAAGAAACAGTTGGTAATTAATTTTTAAGACTAATACATTTATTGACCTGTAGATTTGTAAACATAAACCGAACTGAATATGTGTGGTTACAAAATTATATTGACGTTTGGTGTTATAGATGTATTATTTTTTTTTTGCATACCATATTTTTTATTGCGATTTGTATCTGAATAGGGATCGGCATTGGGGAACATGTATAGCTTGTATTAAACCCCTTTCCCTGTAATATTAAATCATATTAATTCGTTTGATTAAAATCAGTACTAACTTTGTGTTTTAAAGAAGGTTAATTAAATACACTAATATATAAAAAGGTATGTTGAATTACAAAATCATCTCGAAGGTTGGTGTTTTATTATCAAACCATAATGATATAGTCAAGATATATCGCCTGTACTAGAATTCTAAACGGGAAGGTGTAAATGGTTGCGGACAAGGTGTACGATTAATTAATCACTTGCATAAACAAACCCCTCCCTTGATGGCAGTTATTATCAAAACATCTAATCAACGTCAATTACTACTAATTAACTAATGAATTTATTAACTAAAAATTAACCTCAACTGACCCATGACACGTGTGATCCTTGACCCTCGTGCTATAAATTCTCAATTTCTGGTTTGAACATCATTCATTTAAAAATCTTCGTGATATCGACAAACATATTTTGTATTTCTCAAGAATTTGTCTATTTCAAGAATTATGGATAAGGCGAAATCGTCTTTAGATCTGACAAAATATGACCAATGTGATAACTATGATTCTGATGGTAAGACTTTACTTTCTGACCTGTTGTTTCAATGATAATGTTTGAATTTTAGAAAACATTTTTCTTAGACGGCAGTCATTTTAAATATATATGTTACTAAATCATAAATTATTGTGTTCATATTAAATAGTAATAAATATCATTTTATTTTCAGATACTGCTAGTCTTTCATCTGGATATGAATCTTGTGATAGCTGCCAATCAGAAAGAGATACCCCTCCAGCACCACGTGGTTCTACTAAAGAAATGATGGTGTTTAAAAGTAGAGAATCTTTGTGTGATAATCTAGACTATGTTTTCTCTGTGAGTGAATTATGTGATGTGGTGTTTTTAGCCGGGGAGGACAAGATACCAGTTTATGGTGTAAAAGCTATTTTAGCTACCAGAAGTCGCGTTTTATATCAGTTGATTCTTCACAACCAACGTGAGGTCAAGGTAAATAAGAAGAAGGTTAAAGGTGAAAAGTTGAAAGGTAAACTAGTGATAGAGATGAAGAAGTATGATGAAGAGGTATTTAGAAGATTTATCAGTTTTATTCACTGTGGTAAAATCAAAGTGGATACCAATACTCTTATAGGTAGGTAAAAGAGACATGTTCAAATGTATCTCAAATAATTTTCGTTATTTTACTTTAAATATTACTTAAATACCATATTTCAATTAACTGAATATGTGTAAAATATATTTTTGAATTATTTTAGGTTTGTTTTGTGCGTCTGTTGAATTTGGAATGAAAGATGTTCGCGAGGCTTGCTGGGGTACTGGGGTTATTTTGTTAGATCTCTGAAGAACCAGAAAGAAATATTGCTGGCATCAGTAGATAAATACAAGAATCATCGAGGAAATAAATACATTATTAATAAAGTAAGTTCGGTTATTTTTTTTAATAAATCACGAGGATTTAGACCAGCTTCTAAAAAGTCTACCATCTTTAACCTACAGATATAATATGTGTCTTTGTCCTATAGTATTTTGCTAAAGACCCCTACGCGCAGGCGAATTATTGAAATAAAATTAAAAACCATATGTTAGTCCCGAAATGACCTAGTTTGTGTTGAGCGGACTTTAAACCCCATTTCTCTCTCCTATAGTATTTGAGTTTACTTTGCGTAAAGTCTAAACAACCGAATGCAACACCGCGCCACAACCCACACCATCTAGTGACCTGCTGCTAAGAGCGAACATTAGACGGTAAAAGAAGACAGGCTATCATCTTTGATTAGGGTAAAAATTACTATCGGAGTGAACATATTTTGGAACTGTATATTGTTTGTAAACAACTGCACTCGTATATTAGTCATATGATATACTCGAAATAAAACTAATATTCATTCCTTTAAACCAAGATGTCACTAAGATACTAAATGAATATGATTTGCACCAAATTTTAAAGTGAGTCTCCTTTATTTTCAGTTGTATGATAGTGAGAAATGAGCATTCCAGTCTGGTGGAACAAGAACATATCTGTTTATCTATTGGACGATGCAGTTAAAACAGTAGACCCACTGGGCAATGGTACAGATTTGAAGAGCGATGCTTGAATTCAAACCATGTAAAGCAGTTCTGGTTACTATAGAATGTGGATTAAGATCCAGAGTTATAAATCCAAAGAAAGAAGCCTTGTAATTGAAGTCAACCACCTTGACAGTGGTGATGACCAAAGAAATGTCACAGTTTAAAGAAAGATGTCTGATATCACCCCATGGAACGGAGTTCTATTCAGTAGCGACTATTGGTTATGGTCTAAAGTTATAACTACATAGACAACAAGCCCAATACGGAAGTTAAGCACGTAGAAGACGTGATATAGGTCCATATATAACCATGACCTCGTATAGTGTGACAAGATTTTCATTATCCCACCGGATATACCAATATTGTGATTTTTCTGGAACATTTGATACAACTTCTCAATTCTGTTTAGAGAATGTTAGATACCCTTGATGCGTATGTCTGAGTTACAAAATAAATGATTCAACTTTGAACAATGTTTCAATGACCTAAAATCATAGTCTTATGCGTCTTACCTATGAGATGGGGGGGGGGGAGTTTAACGTCCAATCAACACAAATCAGACCATGTTAATGTGCTCTTTTGTTTTGTCAAAACTTGACTATTGTAATTCCCTCCTTTACCAAATATCTGTCTCGGTGCTAAATCCACTCCAACTTGTCCAAAATAAGGCAGCAAGAATCATAACCAGAACAAAACAAAGTCAACATTATATAACCCCGGTACTCAAGGATTTACACTGGCTTCCAGTTAAACACTGTGATTTTGTTCCAGGTTATCTAAAAGAACTTCTCATCAATAACTGCCCGTCTCGCAATTTAAGATCACGTGATAAGAATTTACTAATGGTACCTTTAACAAAGTCAAATCGTGCTGATCGTGCTTTCTCCTCTGCTGCTCCCAATGTTTGGAACTCTTTACCACAAAAAGTAAAAAACAGTGACAATATAGAATCATTTAAAAGGAACTTAAAAACAGAACTATTCGGACAGTCATTCTGTTACGACTTTAACGACAATGTAATTTGCGCCAGTGAGCAGCCTTTTGGTTGGAATTCCAGCGCTATATAAGATGATTATTATTCTTATTCTTTTTCGGTTGGACAATCGACCCCACTCACTGTCACGTACATGCTGGGAATCGAAACCACGCCACTTGACTCAATGACAGACGTTGTGTAATCTAACGCCCACGCTTTAAAGCACCCCTCGCCCTTTTTATTTAGGTAGTACATGTTGTAGTTCTATTTTGCACGCATTTGTTATTTTCAAATGTTGAACTTTGAGAGTAGCCTATATCGGAATCTTGATAAACTGAATCAAATTTCCCAAATATCTCCATCACATGTACTATGCATAAGACAATATTCACTTTAATCTTATCCTTGGGATAACCAAGCAAAAATGGCAATATTTATTATTTAATGTTAGTACCTTTGGGCCTTTTTATACGACCACATTTTCATATGAACGTATATTGTCGCCCCGTCCGCCCGCCCACAATTATTGGCTTTGGCAATATTTATTATTTTAAGTTAGTACTTTTCCCTGAAAAATAAAAACCCGTGGGGCAAACACTGGGCAAAAATGTCAGGGGACCCTTATAATTTGTCAACCCAACGATTAAGGGGTTCTGCTAGGCTTTGATATTTATGGTAATTGGACAGCGATAAAGACAAATACAAGCTTATTGAGTGTTGGTATATAAGTTGTGGCTTCGAACACAAGGTACATTTTTATGGATACACAATTACGGAGTTTGATACTAAGCGACGTTCCGACGGGGATACTCTCGTCTTTATCAAGCAAATGATACCAAAAAATTAGAATAGTGGGCAAATACATACAGAATACAGAATATGCAACAAAGATAAGAATCAAATACAATTAAAGTTTAACACCTTTGATTAGGGGACCATTAAGAATTAATCTTACACAACGGGAAACTCTCACAGGGAATGCTATAATTTATATAAAAAAAATCAGTGTATTAACACTATTAATGGAAAACCAAACAATAATACAAAGAGAAGCATGTATGTATAACGGAGAAGATGACCCACCCTCTCTTCTCACGACAGCGTTTTTTTTAAGTGTGATTTAAATTGACTTTTTAATATACAAGGACTTTTTATTTTGGGTCTTAACCAATTGTATGTTTTTACCAACTTTCACCCCATGAAGTGTAAATAATTTAATTTAATCAACCTGTCCATAATGTCATATTAAATGTGTTGGACGTTAAATCTGTATTTGTTTCGACATTTTTTAATATCATTTTAAAAGTACACTTTCACAAATCCAGTGAGATCGTGGGAAAAAATTCCATTATTGTGCAGAGATGGTTTTAGTACCGAGCCAAATACGATACCGAGTCCAACTGCTACACCGGCCGAAAACTACCATCTTTTAAATGCCATCTCAATCCAAGAAAAATCTGTTTCCAATCCGAAATCTTCTTGCCAGTGACAGGTGGATTCATAAGTATCTCCTGATCTCCGACCAAATATGTTTGCTTGACTACAGACTGGGTCGTCCAGATACCACCATCCGCCATTAAAACGCCCTGGACAATTATGACTAGTTTGGTCTCGATCATACGTAGAAAACGGTCTGCCGTTTATAGAATATATGCCATTTGTAAGCGAGTCACCGCTGGGTGTTTTGCCGCCGCTGTAGAATGAGATGGACACCGCGTAATTATCAGAGTAGTTACTGATTTTGAAGCCCATATAATAACATTGAGAGACTGGTGTATTACCGACTTTTAATATGACATTGAGTGCATTGTCGTCTCTCGTTGGAAAGTTTTGTATAATGTTAAAAACATTTTCCAGACCTAGCCAATATTCACCATGAATGGAACCAAATCCCATAACATATTCATTCCAAGTTCGGTTAAAATTGACCTCTTTACAGAGAGATGTTCTCCGCATTAGCAATGTCTTTCCCCATTTAAAATCACACATAACTTCAATCACAGGACCATTAGCTGAAGGCTGTATGTAGGATCTTCTTCCTTCTTTTATTGGAACAACAGATCGGTCACGGCCATCTTTACAATCTGTAAAAAAAATTGACCAGTTTCATTACAGCGTTAAAAATCATTTGTTACAATATCTTTTTACTTTAGATTATGTTTATTCAGATTGCGCTAAAATTAACCAGGTCAACAGAAAAGTTTTAAATCAAATTTCATTTTTATTCTTACCCAACTTCGTTGTTCAGATACGCAGAACATTAATTTTTGCTATATTTTTATTGAATTCTCAAGGTTTCAGAATTTTCGATATTTCTCTAGGTTTCAGAATTAATGAATTAAATTATTTTTACTCTTACCCACAATAATATTTTCACATTGATCACCATAGTAACCAACTGGGCACCGTGAACATTTTTTCGAATTACATACAGATTTCTGAAAGAATAGCAAAATAAAGACATAAGAATGTTTGTGGACGACTACACATAACATAAAGTCGTACTTACAAATCACATTTTGCATGAGGAACAAGACCCCGATAGAATACAAGAACGAAACATTTAAATGATTAATTGGTTATGGTCTCTAACATTGCAATGGGTGCCCGATAGGTTTACGACATGAGCTTTTGGCTTTCATTCCCGGCTTCCTCTGGTTTCCCCCACTTGTTACAACCCATATTGTAATAAATGTAATACTTGTAATAAAATTTCACTTAATCCTTATTGTAATATCTACCCCTATTGTAATAAAAGTAATAATTGTTGTAAAATTCCACTTAACCTCTATTGCAATATAAACCCCTATTGTAATATCAACCCCATTGGTAAAATTGTAAATAAATCATTTTACCACTACAATGAAATCAACATTTGAATGTATGGATTTTGATCACCATTTCCATATCAAAATATAGGAGTAATGGCATGCGTTTATACATCTTTTCCATGTGCATATCAGATGAAATAATCTCTGATAGCATTTGTTAAATGCTTCACTACTTTAGACATATCTTTTGTAAAAGTGGTTGATATTACGAAAGAGGTTACACAGCCTGACAAGGACAGCTATCTAGTCGTTCGGATCGGACGAAAAACCGTGCACCTAAATGATCCCTTGGCAGTTGAAATTCGATATAAGAGTAGGCCGTAGCGTTGCTGCCCTGGCAAAATTTCACTCATAGCACACTGTGTGGCGTATGCCCGTCTTCCATTAGCCCATGTTAGGTGCAGAAGAGTGGGACGTTAAACCTCACTTCATTATTTCCTTTCAATAAAATCCTTTCACTTCCTATTGTAATAACTGTAATAAATGTATTTTGTTTTACCAATATAATCGGTATTTAATTTTCAAAAAATGACCTAGATTGTGTCGTCGCGTGGACGTTACCTTCATCAACCTCTTCGCTATCTCTATAATATCGCACCTGTCGTAACAATGTCTATGACAAAGTTTATGTCCAATATCTTACCTGTCTTTAAAATGATTTATGTTGAATATCTTACCTGTCTATAACATACTTTATGTTGAATATCTCCTGCCGAGAAACAGTTTTCACCTGCTTCAAACAAAGAGCATAATTTAGTTTGTTTATCAAACATAAATTGTCGACACTCTCCTACAGACGTACATAACCGACTACAGTCTATTTGTGAGACAACTTGGTGCTCGCTAATAGGATGATGGAAGTTATCGTTTTCACAAGTTTGAATTTCCTGAAAAATCTTTGTCGGCAAGTAAATTGATGTTATACTGCCCCAAACCGTATATAACTGCAGTATCAGAATAACCAAGATAGACGAAATAATTTTCATGATGGCAGTTTCAAATGCTCGTTGGCTAGACAATGCATCAGAACGTTTGGATCCACCCTATTATATAGCCGTGTAGTAAAGGAGTTATAAAATCCTTATTGATTTTGTACATTTCTATTGTGTATTTACTTCGCGCGTTTTTTAAATGTAATATGAATGTATATAAGCTGATTTGCATTCAATTTTTCCGTTTTTACTTTTAATTCCAAATCAGTTATGTTCGGCGAAATACGCCGAGTGTCTCAATCGAATGGCTATTTCTAGTGTTTGATTATTCCAGTTTACACCGATAATATTTTTTTGGCAGATGCACTCGTGGAACATTTTTAGCCCATTCTTCGAGTCCCTCGTTACAAATGGCGCTGAAACGTATTATCGTAAACGATGTCTTAAATGTTGGATATCAGAAGCCCATTCCGATAATATCATAACATTAATGTCTTTGGAGATAAGATAAAGAGGTGGCAGTTCTCACTTTAATAGTTAAAAACTAGATACATATAGTGTAAAGGTAATTTTCTGACAATTTCAGTCAAATTGATTCACTATTAGCCGAGAACGAAGCGAGTGAAATATTCACATAGACTCGGTCATCATTACTAACATTATTGATATAAAAAGCATAGTCTCGATTATCCACTTGATTGATTTAATTATCAATGGCCGTTAGGCGGCAGATAGGAATTTAATCCGCCAACATCGAAGTCTAACCTTCACATCAAGAGTATATTATCGTCTGGATAAGTTAATTAATGTCTAATTGATTATTTAAATAACATTTCAAGCCTAAAGAAAGACCTGTAATAAGCAGATTTTGCTCTTGCATAATGCTATTTTAAGCTGACAAATAATTCGTGTTTTCAATGTCGAATACTTTGGATGATATTGGGTTACGTTAACGTTAATTGACCATATTTGGTTATTTAAGTTTTTTTTTTTCTTACCCTTTCATTTTCTTCTAACACCATGTTTACCATTTTCATATTACTTTATCGAAATGTTTGCCATTTCACGTTATTCTGACGACATTGTTACCACCATTTCAGTTAATTTTAATGCTATTTTTTTTACCATTTCTGATTATTTTAACGTTGCTTTTCCATTTTGGGTTATTTTAACGTAACCTTCCTCATTTCAGGTTATTTTAACATTTTTTTTACCATTCCGGATTATTTTAACGTTCTTTTAAACACTTTCAGAATATTTATGGTTAGTATAAACTTTAATATAAAGGTAGAGGAAGTCGTATCCAAAACAATGGAAGCCATGTTAAAAGGGAAAGGGCCTTTTGATCCTTAACCCTATATGTTCTTTACAACTTTAGATATTCTAGGAGCCATGGTCCTCGGCACAAAGAAAGCATATAAGATTATACTACAATACAAATGAAAGTAAGAACGTGATATAATGACAACACCCTTTCACTTTTATGTGAAATCTAAAACAGATTTTAAAAATAAAATTATCTTAATTCAACGGTTTAATACAAACAAGAATGTTCAATGAAGATATTTAGGCAAATGCTTAACATCTACTAACTTTCCATATTCCCTAGGCTTATAATAGGTCAGAGAATATCCTTTTTGTGCAACGCTTTGGTCAATTCTGTTGAATTTCAGTTTTTGTTTTTATAATGAATATAACGATAACGAATAATTAGTTTTAGTCAACATCCTTGAACATTTTTTTAAACTTTCATCAGCGGGTTTATTATTAGAAAATATTTTCCTACCAGCCAGATGGTTCCCAACCAAAAGGTTAAAACCTTTTGCCAAAGTAGTTGAAGATTTTATGGATATTTTGAGATCTAATATCAAAAGGATAGAAGACAAATTTCTACCAAATAGGTAGTTTTATTATTCAGTGACAAATATGCCATTCGCTCACGATTAATGCGCATAATTATATCATTTAATAATAAAAGTGTTCCAAGTTTTTAAGTCTGTGTTCCATTTCAGGTAATGTAACTAACGAAAAATTGACCAGAAATCTTAAAATGATTACGTGGTCCGATAAACAGATTTGACGTTAAAATTTTAAGACAAGATAAATACGTTATTTTGCCATATTTTGGCGCTTAAACTAAAAGTGGACTTGGAAAATAGCAGACTATCTATTGCTAAAGAAAGAAGTAGTTAGTAACTTGTTTGTTACATAATTTCACGTTAGAGACGCTTTGTGTCATCTTGAAATGTGAAATCAACCTGTATCCTATCGATACCCCTGGTGTCCTTGGTAGCTTTCCTTATATTATTATGTAACCTTAACTTGTTTTATTTAACTGTCTTTGATAAGCAAACTCTAGTGGATGATAAACCTGATATGATACATTAGCCAGGTGTCTCATAATAGGATCCTTTGGCTTGAAGGATTTATAATCCCAGACGGGAAACGGCATCGGCAGTTAGGTCCCCGAGTCGAGGCTGGTTGGGCGCCCGGAAGGTGCCTCATAGGTACTAGGCGGGACTCAAGAAGTTGAGACGAGGCGAGATCGTCTGGAGTTACCACACTCGTGCTAAGCTAAGACATGACTCCCTCCATACAAGTTAGTTCTGGAGTCGTTTACATTACGGTGTTAGTACCTAATATGTAAGAAGCTGAATAAAAGTATTATTTGAAGTTATACCAGTGTTGTCACCAAAAACGTGATTAAAAAATCAATACTGTCACATACTTAATATCCAACCAATATTAAATATTGAAAGAAGTGCAGAATTTGTGTATATGATTAATTGCTTAAACAATTTGGTTTAACGTCCTACTTTTCTAGACCGATTGAGCTTAGTTGTTTATCTACCAAGATTGCTTTGTTGCATTGGGAAATTTGGGATATAAAATACTTTTGGTGCAAGATAAGGATCGGTCAATTCATTTTCTGGGTTTTTGCATTTCCTGCAAGGTAAAATATACGACAACACATTATGTTTTCACCAATAATACCCAGTAATACCCTAATGAATCACTTTCACCAAAGAACTCTGTAAACGTGTCAGAAAATGGATTAGAAGACATTAGGTTAAAATTCTATGATAATATCAACCTTTCAAGCATGATTGGTGTGAAGGTAGTGGGTATTAAAGATTAGAGAGGACAACATTGCATTTATCAAGTTATATATCTACAGCAAACATAAATTACTTTGATATAATCTGAAATAAATAAAAGGTTGCGCCATTAAATCTTTTTAATGGGCTGTGTCATCTCCTTTATGTTAAGCCTGGGTATGTATGGGTCTGCAAAAAATAAAATATGCACTGTCTGTGGGATAGCTCTGTCTGTCCTACGCTGGGCCTTTTTTAATGTTGGATTGCCGATACACGGTTTCCGGTGTTTTAGGATTTCGTGAACATTTCTAGAATTTGACTAACGATGTCCAGTATCATTAACAGTCAAACGAAACATCCAAAGTTGATCCAAAGTCAAAGGACCCTTCACTATCACCTGCACCTGAAAATGCTCTGTCATTTATTTTTCCTGCTTTAGGGATACGCCATACAATTCAAAAATTTTAAAACAGAAATCAACAGTTGTTGATTACCACCATAATGATAGCCAAGTCGCGCCATACAATCTTGCCGGATTCACAAAGCTACAATGTAGCTATGTAGCGTAGCTGCTACATATAGCATTTGTTTAAAGCACGGATTTCAGATTCCCAAAGCACGGATTTTTATCTAGAGGCACGTTCGTGTCCGTAGGGACGTTAAAACAGGCTCCGGCACTCGCAATATTTGAAGTATTTATATGTATATTATATGTATAGATGTAATCGAGTGGAAATGGCCTTAATATACTATAAAATATAAAGTCTATAAATTTTAGGAATGGAGTCCCAGTAGAAAAGTAGTATCAGACTGTCCGAAAACAGTACATATAATTTGCTTAAAATTCGCTAATTCTAAAATTAATAAATGTTCATAGGTCAAGGTTGTTTAATAATTATTGACTGATATATACATTAACACTGGTACTAGTGGATAATGGCATAATCAAGAATATATAAATTAAAGAGAATTCTTGTAGAAATCATGTTTGATCTAGTAGCAGGTTTCTTGAATGATGCAGGACAGTCGTACATTCTAGACCTTAAAGTTGCAATTCCATATTTTTAAGTTATATTTTTAAAATGTATTAAAATAAAGCCCTAAAATAGATGCTATCAATAAACAGCCCTATCTTGTTAAAGAATAATACTATTAATCCTATAATTCACTATTGCCAGTTGGGTATTTGGCAAAAATATCATTTTCAAATTCAAATTCAAACGTTTGAAGATAGCTACTGCATAGGAGAATAGGAAAACAAGAGGGTAATTGTGTTATTTCCGGTGTCAATGATTTTAAAGTGTGGGAAATAATGCCTATGATCATATAATACTGACATGACAACCTATTGAGCAAAAGACATCGAAATAATTATGTTTTGATTTTCTTATAATATGTGAAATTCTCGCTTTAAAGTCAAACGACTTTGTTTTGCGGGAAAGGTAAAAGAAATAAAAGTATCCCCCCCACGCTGGTTTAATAACATTTCACCATATAAATCAAATAAATATTTTCAATCAATGAAGATTATAAAAAATTATGTTTTCATAAAAAAGAAAAGGACAATTAGCCTGAAGCAACGAAAAACAAAACACAATACAATTGCTAGATCATCTGGATTATCACATAGCTGATTGATAACAATACATCAGAATGAGAACAGAACAAATCGGTTGGGTCAATATAGATCTATTCATTGTACAAGATTAACAAACAGTTATTTCTGTCAAAAACAAATACATTTTTCCAATCTTTAAGGCGGGGGGGATTTCGGATTCTTTGATGGGGAATATTAATTTCCAATCACCTATTTATAATTTCTGATAATTCAAAAAGAATGGTCAATATTCTTTGAATGGGCAAAAATAGCATTTGTTAAAGGGACAATAACACTCTGGCTGACTTGATAGCTCTAGAAAATAGAAAAATAGCCTTATTCTAAGTGCTAGATGTGTGAATGTCTTAGCTGGTGTGTTTTTTTATCCATTAAACCCTATTTTACTTGTCCAGATGGTTCAAAAATATTTTTAATTCCTAATCGCATCTGAATAGGTCCACGAAGGTCGTTTCAATTTTTTTTTAGAGCCAATTGTCTCAAGGGAGGTAATTAGCTCCAGGTTTGTTTGACTTCCTGTTCTAAAAATAGCATTTTCATGATGTCATCACTGGGATATCCCCACGTGACGCGCTATACTGTCAGTCAGTAGTGCCCCTAATAAATATACATAAGATCGGTGTAAATGAGATTAAAATGACCTACATAACAATTAATTTAAGTTGATAAATATCATTCTATAGACAGTCCGTCCGCGGATAATTTGCTTGCATTGATAACAGATATATAGGTCTACACCGACTGAGTTCGACATTGATTGACAAGTGTTGAATTTTTCCCGTCGATTGACAAGTAGTCAAGCGGTAATTATTAGTACAATGTCATTATGCCTATTTATTCGACTAAGATAGCCGTTTACAAATGTGAATTTGGGAACAAAGCGGATTAGGTGGGAAGAATTGAAAGACTAATACCTAAAGCCGAAGAATTGGCAACCAGGCAAAGCTGTTATTATATCTAATAATACAGGTAATTTGAAAACCAAACTCAACCTACATGTATATTGTTAAAAGTATTCTTTGCTGTGGATTTTTTTTTTTTTTTTTTTTAAAAACATAATTAATTCTTTATGTTAGTAAAAGACACAAAATATTGTTTCTATTCGTTTGCAATTAAGGGCTGATCTAGTGGGGCATTCTCGCCTGTGTGCACCCTGTATCCATTATCTTTGAATCTGCCTTTGTAATTGTTTATTTTCCATTTTTATTCCTTATTGTTGACTTTCTTTTGATTTAGTTAAATAGATCATTTGAGCTAATGTTTATATACGTAACCTGCATTTAAATTATGACAGGAGGAGGTGAATGACGATCATTTCAATGTTTTCACTTCAGTTTGCAAATATCCCAGCAATAACTGAAAACAGGGCTTTTACTTGTTATTCTAAAGAATGTTAAGCATGTCGTACAATATTTAAGCCCCAAAACAATAATACTTTCACAATTTCAATCTTTCAGGTACCACAGAAAATACCTGCAAGAGGGCATCAGACTGAGCTTTTGCACAAATGAAAAGAGCCAAGCATTGTAGATTCATGGTTTCCTTGCTATATAATATGGCGAAGGCCCCTGGGTCCAGATGCCAGTCAAACCAACAAACCTTAGCCTCGGCAGATCACAACACTGATTGCAACGCAGACCACACAAACCCCGTGTAATTTTACCATTGATGCCACTCTGCAAAAGGCAGTGTGTCTTTATTTAAGGAAACAAAATCGAAAAGGCCTACCAATTATTGACCTCACATCTCCTACCCGTACTGGTCTAAGCCTACTATGTGGCTTCTCTGTCAAATTCTACGGAAACACTTGTTTTTGATATCGCCCTAATGGAAACAGACATTAAAGGCATTATTTCAGCAAAAGACAACAAGTCTCCGTCATCCATCTACATTTGTACTTCTGCATGTAGCTCATTTACCATTTTCTGAAATTTGAAAATTGTGTATGCAATTTGCAACGCAGACCACACAAACCCCATGTGCAATTTTACCATTGATGCCAATCTGCAAAAGGCAGTGTGTCTTTATTTAAGGAAACAAAATCGAAAAGGCCTATCAATTATTGACCTCACATCTCCTACCCATACTGGTCTAAGCCTACTATGTGGCTTCTCTGCCAATTTCTACGGAAACACTTGTTTTTGATATCGCCCTAATGGAATCAGGCATTAAACCTAAAGCCGCCCCCCCCCATCTTCCCCATTTAGGATGGAGCATAAAGGCAAATAATGAAGGAAAACACCTCTTGGTGGGGCCCAACTTCAGAAATAGCCAATAAAGAGAACCAGAATTTGATGTAAGAATTTATTTATTTTTAATAATAGTCTTCTTGAATTAAAACAAGTATACTGTCCATTTCTGTCCAGAAACAATCTCCATATCTTCAGGAAACAAAATGAGGATTTTAGGACTCTATTCCCTAAAGTACCAAGACGTCACATCACATAGTGCCTGTAAGCCATGTGTCGTCTCCGCGATTAACATCTTCGTCCTTACAAATTGCCATTGGCAACAAACTGATCAAAATACAAATTTATATATATTTTATTTTTTTAGATTCCCTTTGATGACCTACACTACATGAAGATCCTAGTGTAAGACAAATAAAACAAAATTTTGAACTATAAAAATATGAAACGAAATAATATCTGTGTTTTAATCAGATTGCATTGACAAGATCCAGAACTCTTGGCTCTCTAAACCATAATTTCAAACTCCTGAAAAATATTCAATTAAACATACATAATGCAAGTGCTAAATCTGCCTAATACATGTCTGTCCTTAGGCCTGACATTATTTTTTTATTCAAACCAAAAAACTCGATCGCTAGCCTATAATATTTACTGGATTGGAATCTGATCTGCGGCTCAACGCTCGTTGATGATTGAATAAAAAATGAATAATCGAGACTTTTAACTACTGCTGCTCGACTACCTACGCCTATGACATTAGTCTTCCTTGATGAAATCTTTTGAAAGATTTTATGAAAGAAAAGAATCACTTACTGGTTGTAATGAAACTCTGGTCTGTAGGCATAACTCCACATCTGCCACAGGAATATAGGACTTGGTGATTGGCTTGACTGTTGATTCGCAACTTCTTCCAAAATGTCAAACAAAATTAAAGGCATTATTTCAGCAAAAGACAACAAGTCTCCGTCATCCATCTACATTTCTACTTCTGCATGTAGCTCATTTACCATTTTCTGAAATTTGAAAATTGTGTAAGCAATTTGTAAATAATTACCCCCCAACTCACATGCTGTTTGAATATTTCATATGATTATTGTCAGAAATGATCATACATATTTTTGTATTTCTATTTAAATATATCAGCTTATATTTTTATAAAATTAATTATAAGAAAAGAACTGCTCCTCTTGAGCTTATATTTTGTGTTTTTCATATAATAATAAGAATGTGTGTAAAAATAATCCGTTGTGAGTTTACAAATTTTTTTATCATAATATTTCTTTGTAAATATTCCTCTGTACCAGTATGCTGTTTTCGTTTCTGTGTAAATATATTTCAACTATTAAAAGAAGGGTTTGTTCTTACTTTTGGGTTCCTCTGTTCATTCCATTCCGAGTCTTTCAACTCACTCCCTGGTTGTGGCAGTTTTGCCTTTTTTATGGACTAAGTGGGATGGATGTTTCATGACATGTTACATGTAATTGTAACTTCCGTCTAGATCTAATTGTCCTTGATGTAGATGGTGCTGTTACTTTTGAAGGTTGTTTTGCATCAGCAGCTTCTGCCATAGTTGCTAAAGTAGGTGGGGTGTCAATACCAGGTATAGTATTAAATCTAATAATTCCACCTGGCATGCCCAACACAAAAACGGTAGATATCAATCCAGTTTTAACTGATCTCGTATCGACTTCTTTCGAAATACCTGTAGTGTAAAACCAAAATGCAAATGTAAATAATAGCTTAAGAATGCAGCTTGATGAAGCCATGCTAAGATTAGGCCAAATCCAAGGTAATAATGAAGACAATCACCTAATTTTAAAGATAATCAGACAGTTTGATCTGTCAATTAAGTAACTAGGCAAAGCCGGTGATAATCCGTTTACTCGAGACGAAGTATTATTACAAACCAAGTACCGAAATTCCAAACATTCATAGGCGTAGGAGCAAATGCCCCCCCCCCCCCAAAAAAAAAATTATTTTCGGGCAATGGAAAATTCGACGACCTTTTTTTCTATTAACGTTTAGAGAAAAAATATAACTAACTTACTAACTTATTTCTATGAGATCCACACTGCCCGAAAAGTATTTTCTCGACTTTTTTTTTGTCCATTGCATGCCCGAAAATATGCCCGAAGCTCTCTTATGATAGGTATGCCCGAAAAAACGATATTGCCCGAAAAACGGGCATCGGGCCAGAAAACGGCAGAGGAAACGAGCCAAATGGAAAACTGCTAGGAAACAGCCAGTTGCCAGGGTGGATTCGCCCGTTTTCGGACGTCATTTTTGCTGGACGTCACGGTCGTGCCTCTCACTTTTTCTAAAAAGACTTTTGGACTACTTGAGAAACTATACGAAATTGTGAACATTCTGCTGGACGCCGTATGGACGTGAATCTCACATTTTTATAATGTTTTACTTTTTCTTTCTGAGTCCATGATTTGTACGATCAATCTGGTGAGAGGATTATCTCTGAATATCAAAATATTGTTATTATATTGATTATATACAATCAATATAATATACTATATATTGATCATATTGATTTCGATATATATATACTATATTAATTATATTATATTGATTTCGGGCAATTTTCTCTTATGCCCCCCTGAATTACTTTGAGCTCCTACGCCTATGCAAACATTCACTGTGCAATTTGTCCCTGGTTTTGAAGGCTTGAGAATATTATAAGTAAATACACAAGACTCAATATTAAGCAATATTGAAAACTGTCTTGATGAAATTCATACCTGGATAACATTTCATTTCCTGAAATTAAACCCAGACAAAACTGAATTTATGTTTATAAGAACAAAACAAAAACTCCAGCAGATCAGGGACTGCACTCTTTCCGTTGCAGGCGAAACTATCACGCCAAAACCTAAAGTCAAAAACATTGGAGTTATCCTAGATAAAAACTTGTCTTTCAAACATCGTATATCAGCTTCAACATCATCAGCATTCTTTAAAATACATCAACTGGGTAAAATTAAACAGTATCTATCTACCGATAACCTGAAGCTACTCGTCCAGTCCCTTGTTATGTCTAAACTCGACTACCACAATACTGTACTTTATGGTGCCGCAGACTGCCACCTACAAAAGCTCCAACATGTTCAGAATGCTGCAGCACGGTTGATCAAAGGCACCAGAAAAAGAGATCATATGACTCCAGTATTGCGCGAACTTCACTGGCTTCCAATTAAATCACGTATTAACTATAAAATATTATTATTAACATTTAAATCAATAAATGGCACCGTTCCAGATTACATATCCGATCTACTTGTTAAACCACAACACTCTCGAACTCTGCGATCAAATGACAAAAACCTCTTAGTTGTACCAAAAGTGAATCTCCAAATGTGTAGACGTTCTTTTAGATATGCTTCATATGTATTATGGAACTCGATCGATCCTAATCATCCTCTTAAAAAGTCCAAATCAACGTAGACTAAAAACATATCTGTTCCAGTTACACTTTGGAACCGAACTATCATAAACTTTGCAAGCGCACTAGGGACCTTGTTACTATGGTGTTTGTGCGCGATATAAATTTCCGGATTATTAGGGTTTCACACTGCGAAGCTTGTGTGAAACACTATTGTTTTTGTTAAAATTATTATTAGGGTTTCACACTGCGAAGCTTGTGTGAAACACTATTGTTTTTGTTAAAATTATTATTAGGGTTTCACACTGCGTAGCTTGTGTGAAACACTATTGTTTTTGTTAAAATTATTAGGGTTTCACACTGCGTAGCTTGTGTGAAACACTATTGTTTTTGTTAAAATTATTATTCTTCTTATTATTATTAGGCTTTCAGACTTTCGTCTGAAAGACTTTTGTTTTTACAAAAATTATTATTATTATTATTATTTTTTTCCGCGGGAGCCTATTTCTCCATGATCGAAAACAGATATCGATCTGGAACCAACATTTCTATCTGGAAAACATGTGGTGGCTACTTGATAAACTATTTTTCAAACCTCTGCGCATACCGGAAGTGGCCGAACTTTGTACGTCGTCTAAAAATTGAAAATAGGCCATAGTTTCATCAATTCTTTACCCATTTTAAAACAAATGACATTTTCGGGAACCCTGAATCTTTTCGGAGATAATGGCTATCTCACATTTTTCAATTTCGAACATTCGTCTATGACTTCTATCGTTCGAAAATTGAAAAGACGTTGTTTATGAGACAATTTTTGTTATTTTTCAAAATTTGCAAATTTAAGCTACAATTTTTGAATTCCTGAAGTCTATGTGATTCCCGTAATATAAGTTTCATTCAGAGTTATCGCCCTTTATTTTTCGTATTTTTTCGAATTTTCTGCCCATTTTGTAACCCTTATATTTTTTGGAAAGGATAAATCGATATTTCTGAAACCTCTGGAACATAAAGCCATATAGTCCGACAGTTGGATAAAGCAATTTCAACACCGATCCGTAAACCGGAAGTAGTCGAAATAATTTCTGATGTTTGGAAAAAAATGCAAAAAATGGGTGCTTTGGGGAAAAACGTGATTATTTTGTCCGATATCAACAGATGAAAGGGATTAGGGTATCATTGGGTTGCACGGGAATTTGGGTATCGTATGATACCCAATTCATACAGATACGATGACCCGGAAGTAAAATATAGCACGCTGAAAATCAAGTATTTTCTGATTTGGAGCGTTTTTGGACGCCTGTATCTCGAAAACTTAACCGCAACTTTTTTTAAATTTTTTTCTATCGAGAGTCCTTTCGGAGGTATTATGCATGAAGCCATCCAATATGACTTTGAAATATCTGGAATGGGTGAAATAACGGACTGAAAATCGAAAAAAGTCGAAAAATCCTGAAATTTTGGAAAATGCTCTGCTTTTTTTTTATTTTAAGAGATTTCCTAAAAAAGATTGTATATTCAGATAGCTGACCTAATTACAATTCTAACGATGTATAATATGTATGTAGTTATTGAAATTTAATTTTCGATATTTTAAATTTTTTGCATTTTTGGCACTTTTGAACATAGGATTTCTCTGAGGCATTTTATCTGATCAGATAATGTAATATATCATTACAGAGCCCTGTGGCTATTTTAGTGCCCAAACCGGCTATTAAAACTATTCCGACAATAATAATTATACCGGAAGTATTCAAAAAATGAAAAAAAAGGGATAAAAACATTGTCGCACTTGCAAAAAGCTTGATTTCTCCCTTAGGTAATAGCGGACCAAAAGAACTAAAGTGTCGTTGGATAGTCCTATTAATGGACCATCATATGGTATCTAAATAATACGATTTCGATGGTAAGGAAATAAATTATTGTATGCCAAAAATCTAGTATTTTCGGATTTTTTTATCATTCTGAGACGCCCTTTTCTCGAAATCGAGGCCGCAGATTTTTCTGAAACTTTTCTTACTCAAAGTCCTATCGGTTGTCTATATAGTGAATCCAAAATGAAAAGCATTGAAATAATATAGGTGGTCCAAAAATGGCATCAAACTTTGAAAAAAATTGAAAAATCGTTAAATTTTTGTAAACGCTCTTTAATTTATCTTTTTTTCCAAAACTACTCAATGGATGTTTCTGACACTTCTGGTACAGAAAGATAAGTATCCAAAGAAAGCTATCACGACAATGATCGTAAAACCGGAAGTAGTCGTAATTTTGAAATAATTTACAATTTTGACCGGTCTTTTCGCCAGCAAATATTACTTTTACAAATGAGGGAGGGTGTCACTGAAGAAAAACAACTAAAGTATAGTTTGGTAGCTCAATGGATCGGTTATAGTATAACAAACATCCTGTCTGATTCCTGAAAGCCGGTTCAGTGCTGCTTGCAGGTCTAGTTATTATTATTATTATTATTCAGATTCCAATTTGAATAGATCTCAGCAACTACGTGTCGCATCGTTACGATTTCTTCGGTTTTACTGGGAAAGTGGGTGTGACTTAGAGGATAAAGCTATTTTGAACGTTCTGCGACAATGCGAAATGTCCGAAATCACCGAAGTTATCGTTTTTGAAAATATTGCAGTAATTTTAACAATAATCATTGGATTTTAACTTTCGATACATTTTGGCATAGCCTGAGACAGGGCACATAGCTACGCTACTTTCGATTTTTGATTTTCGGCAAATCTTCGAAGATATTAGGCGCCAAATTTCGAAAATTTAAAATTTTACAAAAAACTTTTTTATTTATGAATATTTTTTAGTCGTATTGTGCACAGAATTAAAGAGTCATCTGACTAGTGCAAAAATGTTAAAAAAAATTGTCTCAGTAATTTTCCTTGGCCGCCATTGGCTAATTCAGTTTTTCAGTCCTAGATTGATTTTTTATTGTTCGATTTGTATAAAACAAAATTCATATGCTTCGTTGTATCAATTGTCATTTTTTTTATTACCAAAAGTGTTATCTGTCGGCACCGGAATTGGCATAATTTTACCAAAAACTACAATTTTGACAGTTATTTTTTTATTTCGAAAACAAATATTATTTTTTGGAAAAATTATTTGACTCAAAGAGTGTGCCCTTTCAAGGCGCAAAAAATGTAGGAAGCAGTTTTTTTAATTTCGATTTCACTTTCGAGCAAATTCGATTAAGAGGCTAAAAATGGTGTAAAATTGACCTATTTAGAACCTATTCAGGCTTTTCAGATTTTAAAATATTTCTTCGTAACTTTTATAAACTTGTAGCTATAATCCATACGAAGAAAATGTATGTTAAAATTCGTTTGTAATATAAGCAGTTACCAAGAAATGGGCAGTTCTGTACAAGTCACTGTTTTCGTTATTTTGCCTGTAAAATAGTCAATTATTATTGGATTTTTATAAAAGTGACATCATTTGATTCAAAAGGCATGTAGCGTCATATGAAGTTGATTACAATTTAAAATTGACACCGGAAGTGACATCATTTGGTCAAAAACTGCATTTTAAACTTTTTAAATCAATGTTTTATTCAACCAAGAATAACTTAATATGTATTAATAATTTTAACTTTTGGTTTAAATTCACATATAAACAAAACTCATATGGTCATATAGATATCATAAAATTGTTTCTAACTTGTTCGGTTGCCGAGAAATAGACGGTTTTCTACAGGTCACTTTTGAAGGTTTCGGGGCCATAAAAGTGTCAATTATTATTCGATTTTCATAAACGTTACACCGTGTTATACCTAATGCCATTTGGGATTTCATACAAGTAATTTAAGATTTTCATTATCACCGGAAGTAACGTCATTTTGGCAAAAACTGTATTTTTAGCCTTCAAAACAGATATTTTATTCAAATGAGTCTGTTTTGAAATCTTATTCAAATTATGGTATTTGATGCTAATCAACAAATAGAATGAACCCATACGATCATACAGATACCACAAAATGGTTTGTAACTTGTACGGTTGCAGAGAAATAGCCGATTTTCTACAAGTCACTTTTCAAGTTTTTTGGTCTTTAAAAGTGGCAATTATTACTCGATTTACATAAAATTTTCACTATATGATATCGTATGCCATTTCTGATTTCATAAGACTAATTGAACATTTTCATTAACACAGGAAGTAATTTAATTTTGTCAAGATTATTTACAAGTAACAAATGTATAAAATGACTTGATATTGCTGGATTGATTGGTTCATTCTGCGTCCATTTTATTTGGTTGCAATGTTAATTTGGAAACCTGTTTAGTGGTTACGCTGGTACTGGAAGTGACATATGTTCAAGGGTAACTTAGCACCGGAAGTGACATGTTTAAGAGTAACTTGGCACCAGTGAAACCCGTCATTCCTGCATGCAGGTCTAGTTAGGCTTTCAGACTTTCGTCTGAAAGCCTATTGTGATTACTAAAATTATTAGGCTTTCAGACTTTCGTCTGAAAGCCTATTGAGATTACTAAAATTATTATTTTTTTTTTTATTATTATTATTTACCGCCGGAGCCTATTTCTCTATGATCGAAAAGAGATACCGATCTGCGGTTCATCTTTCTATCGGGAAACCATGTGGTGGCTACTCAATAAAGCAATTTTTGAACTTCTGCGCAGACCGGAAGTGGTCGAATTTTGAACGTTGGTAAAAAATAAAAAATCGGCCGTGGTTTCGTCAATTCTCTACCTATATTCAAACAAATCACATTTTTGGAAAGCCTGAGACTTTTACAAGACAATAGCAATCTCACATTTCGCAATTTCGAAACTTCGTTTCTGACTTCTATCGTTCGAAAATTCAAAACACGTCGCCTACGAGACCATTTTTGTTATTTTTCAAAATTTGCAAATTTGACCTACATTTTTGGATACCAGACGTCAATCCGATTCCAGTAATATAAGTTTCATTCAGAGTTATCGCCCTTTATTTTTCGATTTTTTTCGAATTTTCTTCCCATTTTGTGAGCTGTGGTGTCGTTTTACAGCCAAAATGATGTTTCTGAAACTTACGGAACATGAAGTTATAGTCCAATACCAACTGATAAAGCAATTTCGACAAGAATCCTTTAACCGGAAGTGGTCGAAATAATGTGCAATATTTTGAAAAAAATGCAAAAAATGGATATTTTGGGGAAAAACGCGATTTCTCCGCCCGATATCAATGGATGAAAGAAATTATGATACCATTAGACTGCACTAGGATTGTACTATCCTATGATACCCAATTCATACGGATATTATGATCAGGCAGCAAAATATGGCACGCTGAAAATCAAGTATTTTCTGATTTGGAGCGTTTTTGGACGCCTATATCTCGAAAACTTAACCGCAACTTTTTTTTAAATTTTTTCTATCGAGAGTCCTTTCGGAGTTAATTTGCATGAAATCATCCAATAAGCCTTTGAAATATCTGGAATAGGTGAAATAACGGACTGAAAATCGAAAAAAGTCGAAAAATCGTGAAATTTTGGAAAATGCTCTACTATTTTTTCATTTGAAGAGATTTTTTAAAAAAGGTTGTATATTCAGATAGCTGACCTAATTACGATTCTAACGATGTATAATATGTATGTAATTATTGAAATTTAATTTTCGATATTTTAATTTTTTTTTCATTTTTGGCACTTTTGAACACATGATTTCTCAGGGGCATTTTATCTGATCAGATAATGTAATATATGATTGCAGAGCCCTGTGGCTATTTTAGTGCCCAAACCGGCTATTAAAACTATTCCGACAATAATAACCGTACCGGAAGTATTCAAAAAATGAAAAAAAAAGGTTAAAAACATTGTCTCACTTACGAAAAACTTGATTGCTCTCTTAGGTAATAGCGGACCAAAAGAACTAAAGTGTCGTTGGATAGTCCTATTAATGGACCATCATATGGTATCTAAATAATACGATTTCGATGGTAAGGAAATAAATTATTGTATGCCAAAAATCAAGTATTTTCCGATTTTTTAACATTCTGAGACGCCCTTTTCTCGAAAACGCCGCCGCAGATTTTTCTGAAACTTTTCTTACTCAAAGTCCTATCGGTTGTCTATATAGTGAATCCAAAATGAAAAGCATTGAAATAATATAGGTGGTCCAAAAATGGCATCAAACTTTTAAAAAAGTTGAAAAATCGTTAAATTTTTGTAAACGCTCTTTAATTTATCTTTTTTTCCAAAACTACTCAATGGATGTTTCTGACACTTCTGGTATAGAAAGTTAAGTATCCAAAGAACTTCGTAAAGCTATCACGACAACGATCGTAAAACCGGAAGTAGTCCGATATTTTGAAAAAAAATATATTTTTTACGAAAAGCTTTTTTATTTATGAATATTTTTTGATGATATTTTACACAGGGTTAAAATATCATCCTACTTGAGCAGAAATGAGAAAAAAAATTGTCTCGGTAATTTGTGTTAGCCGCCATCGGCTAATTTAGTTTTTCGTACCCAGAAAAATTATTTATTGTTCGATTGGTATAAAACAAAGTTCACATGCTTCTTGGTCCCAATTGTAATTTTTTTTATTACGGTGAAATTTTTCTGTCGGCAACGTAAGTGACGTAATATTAACAAAAACTACAATTTTGACAGTTCGGTACCACTTTTTGAAAGCAAATATTAATTTTTTTCAAAACTGATATAACTAAAAGGATGGACCCTGCAAAGGTGCACAAAATCCTTAGCTCAGATTTTTTAATTTGAATTTCATTTTCGGGCAATTTCGAATAAAATGTAAAATAAAGTGTAAAATTCAGTTGTTTACAATTCATTCAGCGTCTTCATATTTTGAAATATTTATTTGTAATTTTCAATAATCCAGACGAAGAGAATGTATGCTAAAATTAGTTTGTAATATGAGCAGTTGCCGATAAATATGCAATTTTGCATGCATCACTTTTCACGTTATTTTGCCTATAAAAACGTGATTTATTATTCGATTTGCAATATTTGTTTTTCCATTTGATGCCTAATTCCAATTTAGAGTAGGTCAAGCCAATTTTACATTTTCACTGTGACCGGAAATGACGTCATTTAGGCAAAAACTGTATTTTTAACCTAAAAAAGAAATATTTTATTTAAATGAGTCTGCCTTATAATATTTTTAAAATTACGATATTCAATTCCCATCAACGAATAGAATGAAGCCATACGACCCTGCAGATACCACAAAATGGTTTCTAACTTGTACGGTTACAGAGAAATAGGCGATCTTCGATAAGTCACTTTTCAAGGTTTTTGGTCTATAAAAGTGTCAATTATTATTCGATTTTTATAATTTTTTTACCATTTGATGCCTTATGCCATTTATGAATTCTATGAACTAAATTAACATTTTCAATATCACCGGAAGTAATGTAGCCTTCAAAACAAACATTTTTTTGAAGGGATTTATATTTATTATTCGTTTAACTTTATAACGTTTGGTTCTAATGGGCAGTAAGATTGAATATATACCATCATATTGATATCAAGAAAAGGCTTCTAGCATGTTCCCTTGTCGAAAAATAGTCAATTTTCCCAGGGTCACTTATAAGTTTTTTTACCTTCTTAATTTCAGTTGATGGGTTATGTGTTAATTATTTATTGCCCGATATGTATAAAACAAAGTTTTATTTTGTATGTTGCGAATTTTCGACTTATTTTTCACCTATAAAAATTTCTTTCGGCAGCGGAATTGACGTAATTTTGCCGTAATTTACAATTTTGACCGGTCTTTTCGCTAGCAAATATTACTTTTACATATGATAGAGGGTGTCACTGAAGGAAAACAATTAAAGTATAGTTTGGTAGCTCAATGGATCGGCTATGGTATAATAAACTTCCTGTATGATTCCTGAAAGCCGGTTCAGTGCTGCTTGCAGGTCTAGTTATTTATTATTATTATTTTTTTTTTCGCCGGAGCCTATTTCTCAGTGCCTGTAACAGATACCGATCTGGGACCTGATTCTCTATCAGGAAATCATGTGCTGGCTACTTGATAAACTATATTTGAAACTTCTGCGCAGACCGGAAGTGGTCGAATTTCGTGCGGTGTCAAAAAATCAAAAAACGGCCGTAGATTCGTCAATTCTGTACCTATTTTCATACAAATGACATTTTCGGAAACCCTGAGTCTTTTCTCGGACGATAGCAGTTGAAAATTTCGATATTTCGAAACTTCATCGCTGACTTCTTGCGATCGAAAAATGAAAAATGTTGTTTGAGAGACAATTTTTGTTATTTTTCAAAATTTTGAAATTTGACCTACATTTTTGGATACCTGAAGTCCATCCGATTCCAGTAATATAAGTTTCATTCAGAGTTATCGCCCTTTATTTTTCGATTTTTTTCGAATTTTCTACCCATTTTGCGAGCTCGGGTTTCGTTTTATGGCCGAATTGACGTTTCTGAAATTTCTGAGGCATGAAGCCAAATGACCATTGCAAGGAATAAAGCAATTTCAACAATAATCTGTACACCGGAAGTGGTCGAAATAATGTCCGATATTTTGAAAAAAATGCAAAAAATGGGTATTTTGGGGAAAAACGCGACTTCTCCGTCCGATATCAATGGATTAAACAAATTAGGGTACCATTGGACTGCACTAGTATTGTGCTATCGTATGATACCCAATTTGTACGGATACGACGAGCAGGAAGCAAAATATGGCACGCTGAAAATCAAGTATTTTCTGATTTGGAGCGTTTTTGGACGCCTGTATCTCGAAAACTTAACCGCAACTTTTTTTTTAACTTTCTCTATCGAGAGTCCATTCGATAGTCTTGTGAATTATGCCATCCAATAAGACTTTGAAATGTCTGGAATATGATAAAAAAGGGACTGAAAATCAAAAAAAGTCGAAAAATCGTGAAATTTTGGAAAATGCTCTACTATTTTTTTATTTTAAGAGATTTTCAAAAAAAGGTTGTATATTCAGATAGCTGACCTAATTACGATTCTAATGATGTATAATATGTATGTAGTTATTGAAATTTAATTTTCGATATTTTAATTTTTTTGCATTTTTGGCACTTTTGAACATAGGATTTCTCAGGGGCATTTTATCTGATCAGATAATGTAATATATCATTACAGAGCCCCGTGGCTATTTTAGTGCCCAAACCGGCTATTAAAACTATTCCGACAATAATAACCATACCGGAAGTATTCAAAAAATGAAAAAAAAAGGTTAAAACCATTGTCGCAGTTGCGAGAAACTTGATTTCTCCCTTAGGTAATAGCGGACCAAAAGAACTAAAGTGTCGCTGGATAGCCCTATTAATGGACCATCATATGGTATCTAAATAATACGATTTCGATGGTAAGGAAATAAATTATTGTATGCCAAAAATATATTATTTTCCGATTTTTTAACATTCTGGGACGCCCTTTTCTCGAAAACGACGCCGCAGATTTTTCTCAAACTTTTCTTACTCAAAGTCCTATCGGTTGTCTATATAGTGAATCCAAAATGAAATGCATTGAAATAATATAAATGGTCCAAAAATGGCCTCAAACTTTGAAAAAAATTGAAAAAAAAAATGTTTCTGACACTTCTGGTACAGAAAGTTAATTATCCAAAGAACTTCGTAAAGCTATCACTACAACGATCGTAAAACCGGAAGTAGTCGAAAAAATGTCCGATATTTTGAAAAAAATTAATTTTTTTACGAAAACCTTTTTTATTTATGAATATGTTTTGATGATATTTTACACAGGGTTAAAAATATCATCCTACTTGAGCAGAAATGAGAAAAAAAATTGTCTCGGTAATTTGCGTTAGCCGCCATCGGCTAATTTAGTTTTTCGTACCCAGAAAAATTATTTATTATTCGATTTGTATAAAACAAAGTTCATACGCTCCGTGGTCCCAATTGTAATTTTTTTTGTTTCGGTGAAATTTTTCTGTCGGCAACGGAAGTGACGTAATATTAACAAAAACTACAATTTTGATCGTTCAGTACCACTTTTTAAAAGCAAATATTATTTTTTTTCAAAACTGATATAACTAAAAGGATGCACCCTGCAAAGGTGCACAAAATCCTTAGCTCAGATTTTTTAATTTCAATTTCATTTTCGGGCAATTTCGAATAAAATGTAAAATAAAGTGTAAAATTCAGTTATTTACAATTCATTCAGCGTCTTCATATTTTGAAATATTTATTTGTAATTTTCATAAACTCGTAGCAATAATCCAGACGAAGAGAATGTATGCGCAAATTAGTTTGTATTATGAGCAGTTGCCGAGAAATATGCAATTTTGCATGCATCACTTTTCACGTTATTTTGCCTATAAAAGAGTGAATTATTATTCGATTTGCAATATTTTTTTTCCAATTGATGCTTAATGCCAATTTGGACTAGGTCAAGCCAATTTTACATTTACACTGTGACCGGAAATGACGTCATTTGGGCAAAAACTGTATTTTTAACTTAAAAAAAAATATTTTATTCAAATGAGTCTGCCTTATAATATTTTTAAAATTATGATATTTGATTCCCATCAACGAATAGAATTAAGCCATACGACCATACGGATACCACAAAATGGTTTCTAACTTGTACGGTTACAGAGAAATAGGCGATCTTTTATAAGTCACTTTTCAAGGTTTTTGGTCTATAAAAGTGTAAATTATTATTCGATTTTTATCATTTTTTTACCATTTGATGCCTTATGCCATTTATGACTTCTATGAACTAAATTAACATTTTCAATATCTCCGAAAGTAATGTAATTTTTGCAAAAAACGTATTTTTAGCCTTCAAAACAAACATTTTTTTGAAGGGATTTATATTTATTATTCGTTTAACTTTATAACGTCTGACTCTAATGGGCAGTAAGATTGAATCAATACCATCATATTGATATCAAGATAAGGCTTCTAGCATGTTCCCTTGTCGAATAATAGCCAATTTTCCCAGGGTCACTTTTAAGTTTTATACCTTCTTAATTTCAGTTTATGGGTTATAGGTTGATTATTTATTGCCCGATATGTATAAAACAAAGTTTGTATTTTGTATGTTGCGAATTTTCGACTTATTTTTCACCTATAAAAATTTCTTTCGGCACCGGAAGTGACGTAATTTTGCCATAATTTACAATTTTGACCGGTCTTTTCACCAGCAAATATTACTTTTACATATGATAGAAGGTGTCACTGAAGCAAAACAATTAAAGTATAGTTTGGTAGCTCAATGGATCGGCTATGGTATGATGAACTTCCTGTATGATTTCTGAAAGCCGGTTCAGTGCTGCTTGCAGGTCTAGTTCTTATTATTATTCTTCTTATTATTATTTTTTTTTTTTTTTTCCAATTTGCTTATATCTCAGCAACTACTTGTCGAATCGATACAATGTCTTCAGTTTTACTGGGAAAGTGGGTGTGACTTAGAGATTAAAGCTATTCCCGGCATTCTGCGACATTGCGAAACGTCCGAAATCACCGAAAATGTCGTTTTTTGAAATATTGCCGTAATATTAACAATAATCATTGTATTTTAGCATATGATGCTTTTTGACATAGCCAGAAACAGGGGAAATAGCTATGTTACTTCTGATTTTTGATTTTCGACGAATCTTGGAAGATATTAGGCGCCAAATTTTGAAAATTTAAATTTTTACAAAAAACTTTTTTATTTATTAATATTTATATATGACATTTAAACCAAGGTTAAAGAGTCATCTGATTTGAGCAAAAATGTCAACATTTTTTGTTTCCGTAATTTTCCTTGGCCGCTATTGGCTAATTCAGTTTTTCAGTCCTACATTAATCATTTATTGTTGGATTTGTATAAAACCATGTTCATATGTTCCGTGGTTCAAAATGTCATTTTTTTTGTTACCGGTAAAGTTTCCTGAAGGCACCGGAAGTGACGTAAATTCAGCAAAAACTGCAATATTGACAGTTCGGTACCACTTTTTGAAAGCAAATACTATTTTCTACCAATCTGATCTTACTCAAAAGATGCGCCCTGTAAAGGTGCACAAAATCTCGGACTCAGTTTTTTTAATTTCGATTTTGTTTTCGGGCTATTTCGATTAAAAGGTAAAAAAAGGGGTAAAAATAAGCTATTTACAACCCATCCAGTGTCTTCATATATTAAAATATTTCTTCGATACTTTCATAAACTTGTAGCAATAATCCATACTAAGAGAATGTATGTGAAATTTAGTTTGTAATATGAGCAGTTGCCGAGAAATGGGCAATTTTGCATGAGTCACTTGTCACGTTATTTTTGGCTGTAAAAGAATCAATTATTATTCGATTTTCAATTTTTTTTCACTGTATGTTGCCTATTTCCACAGTCGACTATTCCAAACCATTTTAACACTTTCATTGTCACCGGAAGTGACGTCATTTAGGCAATAACTGGATTTTTAGCCTTAAAAATACATTTTTTATTCAAATGAGTATTATTTGTAATATTTTTAGAATTATGAAATTTGGTTCCCCATCAACAAATAGAATGAACCCAAGCGATCATATAGATACCAAAAAATGGTTTCTAACTTGTACGGTTGCAGAGAAATGGACGATTTTCCACAAGTCACTTTTTACTTTATTTTGGCTCTAAAAGAATCAGTTATTATTCGATTTTCATAAAATGTTCACCATATGATGTCTTATGCCATTTACGATTTCATAGAACTAATTTAAATTTTTTGGTATCACCGGAAGTGATGCCATTTTGGCAAAAACTGAATTTTTAGCCTTCAAAACAGATATTTTATTCAAATGAGTCTGATTTGTAATGTTTTCAAAATTATGATATTTGATTCCAATCAACAAATAGATTGAACCCATACGATCATACAGATACCACAAAATGGTTTCTAACTTGTGCGGTTGCAGAGAAATAAGCGATTGTCTACAAGTCACTTTTCAAGGTTTTTGGTCTATAAAAGTAGCAATTATTATTCTATTTAAATAACATTTTCACTATATGATATCAAAAGACAATTCAGATTTCATAAAACTAATTGAACATTTTCATCATCACCGGAAGTAATGTATTTTTGTCAGGATCACTTAAAAGTAACAAAAGTATAAAATGAATTGATATTGCTGGATTTGGTTGATTCTGCGTCCAATTTATTTGAAGTGTGCAATGCTTATGGGGATTGTTTAATGGTTTCATTGGTATCGGAAGTGACATATGTTCAAAGGTAACGTGGCACCAGTGAAACCCGTCATTCCTGCATGCAGGTCTAGTTCTTATTATTATTATTCTTCTTTTGTTTTGAGTAGATCTCAGCAACTGCTTGTCGCATCGTTACGATTTCTTCGGTTTTACTGGGAAAGTGGGTGTGACTTAGAGGATAAAGCTATTTTGAACGTTCTGCGACAATGCGAAATGTCCGAAATCACCAAATTATCGTTTTTTTTAAAATATTGCAGTAATTTTAACAATAATCATTGAATTTTAACTTTCGATACATTTTGGCATAGCCAGAGACAGGGCACATAGCTACACTACTTTCGATTTTTGATTTTCGGTAAATCTTCAAAGATATTAGGCGCCAAATTTTGAAAATTTAAAATTTTACAAAAAACTTTTTTATTTATGAATATTTTTAGTCGTATTATGTACAGAATTAAAGGGTCATCTGACTAGTGCAAAAATGTTAAAGAATTTTGTCTCAGTAATTTACCTTGGCCGCCATTGGCTAACTCAGTTTTTAAGTCCTAGATTAATCTTTTATTGTTCGATTTGTATAAAACAAAGTTCATATGCTTCGTTGTATCAATTGTCATTTTTTTTATTACCAAATGTATTATCTGTCGGCACCGGAAGTGGCATAATTTTACCAAAAACTACAATTTTGACAGTTAGGTACATTTTTTGAAAACAAATATTATTTTTTTGAAAAATTATATGACTCAAAGAGTGTGTCCTTTAAAGGCGCAAAAAATGTCGGAAGCAGTTTTTTTAATTTCTTTTTCATTTTCTAGCAAATTGGATTAAGAGGTGAAAAAAGGCGTAAAATTGACCTATTTACAACTCATTCAGGCTTTTCAGATTTTAAAATATTTTTACGTAACTTTTATAAACTTGTAGCTATAATCCATACGAAGAGAATGTATGTGAAAATTAGTTTGTAATATAAGCAGTTGCCGAGAAATAGGCAATTTTGCATGAGTCACTTTTCACGTAATTTTGGCTGTAAAAGAATCAATTATTATTCGATTTTCAATTTTCTTTCGCCATTGGATGCCTAATGCCATAGTGGACTATCTCAAACCATTTTACCCCTTGCGCTACCACCGGAAATGACGTCATTTGCTCAAAACTTAAATTTTAGCCTTCAAAAAACAATATTTTATTCAAATGAGTCGTATTTGTTATTTTTTTCAAATTGTGATATTTGATTCTATTGATCAAATAGATTGAACCCATACGATCATACAGATACCACAAAATGGTTTCTAACTTGTACGGTTGCAGAGAAATGGGCGATTTTCCTTAAGTCACTTTTCAAGGTTTTTGGTCTATAAAAGTGTCAGTTATTATTCGATTTTCATAAAATTTTCACCATATGATATCTTGTGTCATTTATGATTTCATAGAACTAATCTAACATTTTCAGTATCACCGGAAGTAATGTCATTTTGGCAAAAACTGTATTTTTAGCCTTCAAAACAGACATTTTTTTCAAATGAGTCTGATTTGTAATATATTTCAAATTATGATATTTGATTCCAATCAACAAATGGATTGAACCCATACGATCATATAGATACCAAAAGATAGTTTTTATCGTGTACGGTTGCCGAGAAATAGACGATTTTCTACAAGTCACTTTTCAAGGTTTTTGGTCTATAAAAGTGGCAATTCTCATTCGATTTACATACAATTTTCGCCATTATGATGCCTTATGCCATTTCTAATTTCATAAAACTAATTGAACATTTTCATTATCACCGGAAGTAATGAAATTTTGCCAGGATCACTTACAAGTAACATATATATATATAAAATGAATTGATATTGCTGGATTTGGTTGATTCTTCGTCCATTTTATTTGATGTTTACAATGCTTATGTGGAAACCTGTTTGATGGTTTCATTGGTATCGGAAGTGACATATGTTTAAGGGTAACGTGGCACCGAAAGTGACGTGGCACCAGTGAAACCCGTCATTCCTGCATGCAGGTCTAGTTATTATTATTATTATAATATAAGCTTATCGGAAAGAATGGAATGATCGTTTGGGATCCATCGTAGCAGGTTATGCTTTCTAAAAGTTAAACTGGCAGTCATGATTCATCTATCATATTATAGCGAAGTCGAAGTTGAGAAGCGAACTGTCAATACAATGTAGTAGGGTGGCATCTTACGCATGCGCGGCATTGGGATTTCCCCGTTTCCTGTCTGTAGACAGATTTTACAAGTCTCACTGATAGTGAAATTGTGAAAACACTCAAGGGCTAGTTGAATTTTTCCATTTTTTATTTTAAATTAGGCGTTTTAATATGGAATTTGTGTCATCAATTGATTGGAATAATGTAAAATAGTACAATCTGTTGACCAGAATGAAGATTGGGACAAATTATTCAGAACAAGAAGAGTGTTATTGTCCCTTTAAAATGGTGTATGCTATTTTAGTGTGGTTTCGTAAGATTTTTACGAGAAAACAAAAAATTGTTAAATGCAACATTAGAACAGTTTGTTATATTTTTATTTCCTTTTCATGTTTGTCCTTATGGTTTTTTACCGATATACTGGAACACCTATCATTCCCTGCAAAGAAAACAATGATCTCCTAAATCAAATAAATATATTTTAACTCTCTTTGTTGAGAAAATCACGTGATATGTAATGTTTTACTGCGTTTGATAAATCGCTGGACGTGTCTCTGACTGTATTCAGAAAAGTAGAACATGCGCAAAAGGTAAAAAAGCCAATGTAGTCCAATAGTTCTTAACGAGGTTCGCAAATTTGTAACCAAAAAGAGCGGTTTTCATTTTAAAAGCGATGGACGAATAATTCAGAAAATCGGTAAGGCTTCTCCACTTAATGTTCCAATGGCACTTCGAATTCGAAACAGATCTATTAAAAACTGTAGGCCTCTATCGCCGAAAGATTTCGACAAAGGGCGGTAACTCCAGAACGGACGATCCTGACCTCTGTTAGTTTTACAAACATATCGGATTTTCCGAAAATTAAAGGTGATATAACTCCGGATCCGCAATTAAAGTCTAATTCACACCCAAAGTCAACTCATCTAAGATCTTTCTGTGGCACATAAATATACATTTAAGTTTCATCTAAATCGGAACATCATTGTGACCTCTACACGGCCCGTAACCTTAAAAGGTCCAAAACTACCATCTTCTCAATACCATCTAAATCGTAGTAAAATTTGGTTCCAATCCCAAATCATCTTGCAAGTGACAGGTGGATTCAAAAGTATCTCCTGATCTCCGACCAAATATGTTCGCTTCACTACGGACTGGGTTGTCCAGATACCACCACCCGCCATGGAAACGGCCTGGACAGTTATGATTAGTATGATCTCGATCATACGTTGAAAACGCTCTGTCGTTTATAGAATATGTACCATTTGTAAGCGAGTCACCCGTGGCGCCACCATCGAAGCCTGAGATGGACACCGTGGAACTATCAGAACCATTACCGATGTCGCAGTCATGATAATGAGATTGAGAGGTTGGGAGGTTCTGTAGAATGTTAAACAGATTTTCCAGGCCTAACCAATATTCGCCATGAATGATACTAAATCCCATAACATATTCATTCGAAGTTAGGTTAAAACTGACCTCTTTGCATATAGTACTTCCCCACATTATCAATGTCTTTCCCCATTTAAAATCACAACTTCAATCACAGGACCATTAGCTGAAGGCTGTATGTATGATCGTCTTGCTTCTTTTATTGGAACAACAGATCGGTCACGGCCATCTTTACAATCTGTAAAACAAATTGATCAATTATATTAGAGCGTTTTAAAACATTTGTCACAACATCGTTTTACTTCAGATTGTGTTTATCCAGATTGCGCTAAAACTGAAACTAATTTCCTTTTTGTTATTTTTTTTACTGAATTTCATTGTTCAGATCCGCAGATTGGGGTTAAACAAATTTTGCTTTTTTCTTTATTTTTCGTGATTTCTCTAGGTTTCGGAATTGGTGAATTAAATTATTTTTACTCTTACCCATAATAATATTTTCACATTGACCACCATAGTAACCAACTGGGCATCGTGAACACTTTGTCGAATTACATACAGATTTCTGAAAGAATAGCAAAAAAAAGACATATGAATGTTTGTGGACGACTACATACATGTATAACATAATGTCGTACTTACAAATCACATTTTGCATGAGAAACAAGTCCCCGGTAGAATACCAAAACGAAATTGTAACATATTGATGATTTATTATAGTACAACAAACAGGGCAATTCGCATAAAAGGGCGACAACTTGTTTTATTAAATTAGATGGTGTGCTTTTCAGGGTTACAGGAAGGACAAGTTTCAATGTAAACTGGCTTTGAATTAAACATACATAATTTAGTTGAAGTTAACTTTCTTAATAATAAAGAATCCTAAAACATTAAACATAAAATGTTCGCAAAAACATTTAAATGGTTAACTGGGTCTATAACATCTTCTATGTTCAAGGGGGAGTGGGGCTGGGTGCCAGATAGGTTTACGTCACGAGCTTTTGGTTTCCATTCCCGGCTTCTTGTGTTTTTTCTCTACTTGTTACAACCCCTTATTGCAATAAGAACCCATATTGTAATAACAACCCCTATTGTAATAAATGTAATACTAGTAATAACATTTCACTTAATCCTTATTGTAATATCAATCCTTATTGTAATAGTGGTACATAATAGTAATAAAATTCCAATTAAACCCCTATTGCTATAATAAACCTATTGTAATATCAACCCCTATTATTTGTTAATAAATTATTTTACCATACAATTAAATCGACATCTAAATCTAAAAGTCTGTGGGTTTTAATCATCTCTTCCGTATCAATATATAGGAGTAATGGTATGCATTTATACATCTTTTCCATGTGAATATCAGATGAATGATCTCCGATAGCATTTGTTAAATGCTTAACTACTTTTAGGCTTATCTATTGTAATTGGGGTTGATATTACGATAGGGGGTCATACTGAGTAACCCCTACTGTAATAACATTTTCTCACTCCCTATTGGAGGGGGGGGAGTGGTCTAGAGTGCCGCGCTTCGACATCTAGCTGGCCGGTCATCTCTGGTTTGCGGCTGTAGTTTCGATTCCTGGTGTGCGCCTTCTCAACCTCGTGGGTTTCCTCCAACTGCTAAACACCCCAACGCGCAAGCGAATTATTGAAATAAAATTAAAAACCATATGTTCGTCCCGAAATGACCTAGTTTGTGTTGAGTGGACCTAAAACCGCATTCCTCTCTTTCTCTCTCACTCCCTATTGTAATAAATGTGTTTTTTATATACCAATATAATCAACATCTAATGTTAATGGCTTTTAATCATGTTCTGGTGGTGTTGTTTCATAACATCAATTTTATTGTATGGTAAAATACATTAATTACAAATAATATTACAGTAGGGGATAAGTGAAATTCCAAAAGGGGTTTATTAAAATTTCATTAAAATTATTAATGATTATTCAGATATAATTGAGCCATGTGGGAGTTCCGAAATGACCTAGTTTGGTCGTCGCGTGGACCATCATCCATCTCTTTACTATCTCTATATCATCACTTTATGTCGAATATCTTATATGTCCATGTCTTACCTATTCAGAACTCCATGTATGTCGAATACTTTACTTGTTCATAACATCCTTAAATATCTTACCTCTCTATAACCTACCTTATGTTAAATATCTTCTGCCGAGAAACAATCTTCACCTGCTTTAAACAAAGAGCATAATTTAGTTTGTTTTATAAAACATAAATTGTCGACACTCTTCTATGGACGTACACAACCGACTACAGTCTATTTGTGAGACAACGTGGTGCTCGCTAATAGAATGATGGTAGTTATCGTTTTCACGAGTTTGAATTTCCTGAAAAATCTTCGTCGGCAAGTAAATTGATTTTATACTGCATGATTTTATACCGTATATAACTGCAGTATCAGAATAACCAAGAAATAATTTCCATGATGGCTGTTTCAAATTAATGCTCTTTGCCTAGACGATGCATCAGAACGTTTGATTCCACCCTATTATAGTTCTGGTCCGGTTGCTCAAAACTAAGTTATTTTAACGATCCGTGAAACTATAACGAATCGGTATCTTGATAACGTGTCGTTCGTTAACGGTCCGTTGAATTTCTGTTGCTGGAAGTAAATTTCCTTATCCGTTTCATTAACTATAACGAATCGTTATCTTGGTAACGTGTCGTTTGTTAACGGTCCGTTAAATTTCTGTTGCTGGAAGTAAGTTTCATTATCCGTTAGTTAACGGATTCATTAAAGTAAATCCAAGAGACGACTGTTTGTTCATTGGCTGAATATTAAATATACATGTATATAATGTACATGTATATAACAACGTACAAACAAGAAACTGAAGACAGTGAGAAAAACTTGATTAAGGACAAAAAGATAATTTACTACAGAAAAAACTATAGAAAACTTTGTTTTTGTCTGTATGACAAATTATGGGATATGTACTACAGAATATTTGAGGCCATTAGTTTCTACAGGTCCCCAAAATGCTGCAGAATACTATAGAATTGAATCGTATAAAAAATGGAATAGTCTCTCCCCCCCATCGCCCAACCCTCTAGAATGTTGTATAGAATTACACTGGTAATATACATGTATGATTTATGCTACAGCCCACTAATGCCACCGTTAAACAGATAACATAGCCCAACCTCCGTTAAATATAATGGCAACTTAACGAAGATAACGGGGCTTCCAGCAACAACCTTTTTCTCCGTTAAATTTAACGATCCGTTTACTCCGTGTTAACGCATCGTTAAAGGTTAACAGTGCTTTGAGCAACCGGTCCCTGTTAAATAACAAAATCTATATTGATTTTGCATATTTGTATTGTGTATTTACTTCACGCCACATCGCTATCTGTTTCACAGAGAATTACGGAAGTCTTCTAATATCTATGTTAAAGATGACTGTCTTCAACGTGTGCAATCACTTGCGGCGTCAATCAGTAGATATCGCTTGTGTGATAAATTACATTTGACAGCTGTTTTTATTTAATTAACCTTGAAGGAAATACTTGATCAATATAAGGACTTTGCAATAGGCAAACTGTTGTCAAACGATGATGTATCCCTACGCTGTAATGTAATCAGATTCAGTAAAAGTGAAATCTATACCAAATAATTATATTTATTTATTTGTGCATGTAAGAAAGGATTGAGTGATAAATAAAATCTTTCAATCGTCGTTTTGATAAGCAGAGCCTTTGGGTATTTTTACTTTATCAACTTGTGTATAAAAGTATCTCGTAATTGGAAGTAACTCCCAAACCAGAAGTTGGAGTTGGATGACACCAGACCCATGTCACCGCCCGCTTCTCGTATCCACAAATCTTTGGACATCGCTGGTGTTACGCTATCTTTCGACAATACATCAGTTAGGTCTGACCTAGATTCCACTTCTGCGTTATTAGCTAAATATGATTGCGTAGCAATACATTGCTTAGGTATCAAGCCCACCAACTGATATATAAATATTATGTATCAATTCTTTTTTGAATTAAAGTCGAACCGGATGGATCTGGAGCTTAAATGATTAATAGACATGATTCGGATGAAAGTAAAAATACATTGTGTCTCATTAAAAGAAAAAGAACTACAAACGGTCATATGTGAATCATCTTTTTATTTTATTTCGACTGATTCGATAATATAACAAGAATAACAAAAGGTGCATCGGATTGATTCCGATATTTGAACGATTCAAATATTTCATACGTCATAGGTAGATTGAAAGTTATACAAGAATGATACTCCGGGGCATCAGGACGATACATGTATTTCTAACTTTCTTCCACCTTATTAAAAATAACTACTTTCCAATTAGTTCTACAGGTAATGGTAGACCACATGCATATCTCAATTTCATCAACAGTATCTCACACCATGCTTCCATTCAGACATATCTTACTGCCAGCAACAGTACGTCACACCCAGCTTTCAGCAACCATCAACAGATTGCCACATCCAGCTTCCATTCGGAAACTCCTCCCCTGTTCGTGTTGATACATCTATGTCAATAACGGTATACAACTTCCAGCTTGAATATGGAAATATTGGTCTAGTTTCGTATTCCATTTGAGCTGTTACTCTATTATGAAGTATCCAAAGTCGAGGCGACGTATTGGTGTACAGTGATCTTTCTCTACTCTTGACATTAATAACGCTCCCTTCTCCAGAGAACACATTGTCGTGTGCTTCTGTATTTTGATTTGTTTCCGGATCGCCGACTGCAACTCTCTCATTTCTCAACATCGTACAACTAAAATAGACAAAATTATGTCAGGGAAATTCTGCACGAGGTGTTTTTAAATGACCAAATTATAAACACACAGGAATAAGAAAATTTGAATTAACATCAATATGATATAATGGAGTCAAGAGGATTTTATATTACTGATGATTAAAACAATTAATATTGTCTGTCTATAGGGACTAAATGGCCGAGATATTTAGAAGCGATTACTGTGGATGATAGTTTTAATTTAAAGGTCTAATCATTTTTATTGTTGTTTAAAATATGTAAATAGTGTGAAATATTACCTTATTTAAGATGTATTTTATTCCTTTGTGATTTCTGTATTGATCTACTGACACCATTAAAGCCTCTTTCTGGTTACTTAGACATCTCAAAAAATAATCCCAACTTGCTTTACGAAGGTCTTTCATTCCAAATTCGACGGAAGTACAAAACAGGCCTAGAATTAGAAAAAAAACAAATAATATTTTGGTAGCTATATTATATACTTTCACTAAAACTTGCAATGCGTGTTCGTTGATACTAGTAGACATGTGTGTATATTATAACATACTTGTGGTGATGAACGGTCACGGATATACAGAGAACTTCTTTATTTCTTACCTATAACAGTATTAATATCTACTTTGATTTTACCACAGTGAATAAAACTGATAAATCTTCTAAATACTTCTTCATCATAATTCTTCATCTCTATCACTAGTTTACCTTTTAACTTTTCACCTTTAACCTTCTTCTTATTGGCCTTGACCTCACGTTGGTTGTGAAGAATCAACTGATATAAAACACGACTTCTGGTAGCTAAAATAGCTTTTACACCATAAACTGGTATTTTCGTCTCCCCTACAAAAAACACCACATCACATAATTCACTCACAGAGAGAATATAGTCTAGATTATCACACAACGATTCTGTACTTTTAAATACCATCATTTCTTTAGTAGAATGACGTGGTGCTGGAGAGGTATCTCTTTCTGATTGACAGCTGTCACAAGATTCATATCCAGATGATCGACTTGAATTATCTGAAAACATAATAAAGTATGATGCATTAGAAATAAATCAGATTTAAATTAATTGCATTAATCATTGAATGTTACACAATTAATTATTTTTTAATAATAATACTGCATTAATATGCACTTTGTTAATAAAACTATACCAACTTTAACATCAAATTAACAAATATAACTGCATATTACATTAATTTAAAGGTGCGTTATGTGAGATTTAGATAAATGGCTTGTCGTTCGTAAGTAGAGAGTGAAAAATGAATATAATGCCAATTCCATTTAAATAACTTTATTTTGAGCAAAATTGCGAGTTTCTGATGAAATAGCCTCGATTGTTAAGTACCGTTGCTACGATAATAGACAAAAGTCTCGATTATCCATTTTATCGCCATATTATTCAAACTCGCGTGGGTTCTAATCCATTTACATATCGGCCATCCATAATTCTGATTATGGGTTATCCATGTGAATAAATGCCTAAATATTAGTTTAAACGTCTGGAAAATATAGATTTAGGTGTTAAAAAATGCGTCTTTAAGACAGCTTTCACCTTTATTAAATCATAACGGGTACCCCCAAATGTCGTCACAGTCGCAATAAGACTGGAAAAATAAATATCATACCATCAGAATCATAATTATCAAGTTGGTCATATTTCATTAGATCTAAAGACGACTTTGCAGAATTCATTATTGCTTATGTCTTGTTGTTACCCTGAAGGAAAGATTTGGAGAATGATACCAACCAAAAATAATTATCTGTATATATACCCTTAATGACATCATTCGTCACACTATAATGAGTGCTAGAGTTCATAACGTTAACAATGGTAATTAGGTCATATTATAAGTGACACTGATAATATGTTTCGTCACATTAGCCATCGACTAATCAATCCATCTAGAGTAAGTTTTCGCAGTTTTCGAAGGTGCAAGACACCGTGCAGAATCATGACATAGGCTTGGTGTATATCAGCTTCTACTATTAGACACATATATTGTACAGTCCAAGTAAATGTGTGAACTATTTTAATTCAATGTGTTTAATTGATCGCATTTGTCAATTACATAATATGTTTTTTTAATGTATATTTAGATATATTTTAAATACAAACTTAATATGACATAAAAATACGATTTTATTGTAAATTTAATCGTGGAGTGGGGATGGATAAACAGTCAGCATTTTCCTTGGATACGGATGAAGAGTTATGATTTTGAAGATTTACCAGTTTTATTCACTGCGATATTATAATCGTCCATTGCTGAACACCATGTGTTCATGTTTTTACGACAATTATGTTTATATGGCTTATTAAAAACCACTTTGATCAAGATTTTAATTATATATATTTTACGTGAGGTGAACGAATTTGCATTGTAGTCAATTTCTGAATTATATTCATTTTCAACAAAAAACAAGAATGTAAACATCAATGATGTCTAAGTATGTCATATTAAAGAAAGAGGAAAAACACACAAACACAAATTCTTAACATTTGAAAATTGAAAAAACATGTAGGGGGGGGGAGTAATATTACATTAAAGGTGTTAATGGATTAAGACAAGGTGTTGCTATTTTACCTACACTATTTACACGTGCAATCATTAACTTAATCACTTGTATAAACAAGTGGCTTGACTGGCAGTGACTAAGACAACATTTAATCAACGTTACTACTAATTATTACCAAATGACTTTATTAACCCAAATTTAGCCTGAATTGATACGTGTCATTTGTTATGTGTGACCTTTGACATCAGGGTTATTATATATTCTAAAAATATTGCTTTTAACTTCATACATTTTGATTTTCCTCTGGACAACATCAACTGCTTACCTTCAAGATCTCATTCATCCACCTTTACACTTAACGATGGATTTATCCAGATCTTCTCTTGATCTTATGCAATATGACCAATTAGAATACGACAATTCGGATGGTAAGTTGTTTATCCGTTAAGTCGATAGGAATTTCAATATATCACGCCTTAAAGTAAAACACCCTATATGAAAAAAAAATATTCTATACTGTAGGTCATTTTACTTTCGTATTTTGTCAATGATGATTTACTAATGTTTATTATTCTTTTTTCAAGATAATGTAAGTCTATCATCTGGATATGAATCTGGTGACAGCTGTCAATCAGAAAGAGATACCTCCCCAGCACCATGTGGTTCTACTAAAGAAATGATGGTGTTTAAAAGTAGAGAATCTTTGTGTGATAATCTAGATTATATTCTCTCTATGAGTGAATTATGTGATGTGGTGTTTTTAGTTGGGGAGGAGAAGATACCAGTATATGGTTTAAAAGCTATTTTAGCTACCAGAAGTCGTGTTTTATATCAGTTGATTCTTCACAACCAACGTGAGGCCAAGGTCAATAAGAAGAAGGTTAAAGGTGAAAAGTTAAAAGGTAAACTAGTGATAGAGATGAAGAATTATGATGAAGAAGTATTTAGAAGATTTATTAGTTTTATTCACTGTGGTAAAATCAAGGTGGATATTGATACTGTTATAGGTAAGTAATATCCACATGTTAGCATGTCTTTATTATATTTTAAATATGTTTTAAATCCATATTTCAATCAAATTAATTTCATATAAAAAATGTTATTGTTTTCTCTTGTTAGTGGTGCAAGTCAGGTCAGAGAACCTGGAGAGGACAGCGTATAGTCGTTCGGATGGGGCGAAAAGCCGAGGCAATTGGAATGCACTTGTTGGTTTGAATTGGACATAATATAGGTCATAGCACCTCTGTCCGGACAATAATATCTCTATAGTAGAACGTTAAACCCATTTTATTTCATTTCATGTATATGAATATATCTGATCTTTCCAGGTTTGTTTTGTGCTTCTTTTGAATTTGAAATGAATGATCTTCGCGGGGCATGCTGGTATTATTTTGTTAGATCTCTGAAGAAACAGAGAGGAAAAATGTTGGCGTCTGTAGATAAATACAAGAATCACAAAGGAATTGGATACATTATTAAGAAGGCAAGTCCGGTTACTTATATATCAAATCATCCATATTTAAACCAACTTCTAAAACATTATACTCTTAACTACCCCGTTTCCCCGTGCTTATAATGGCTACTTTCTATCTTTTTTCCGAATCCCCCCATTGCAATAACCTGCTGACCAAGAGCTAGAGAGCGAACACAACAATAAGTGTAATGACATCAGTTAACCCAGTCGGTGTAGAAAATAGGACTTTAAACCTAATATCATTTCATTTGATAAACATCAGACAGTGAAGAATGATGAGACGATTTATATTTATTTAATGATAAGGTGCACTAAGATTCGAAAATTACATGTTACCTTATTTTATCTACAAATCACGATGCTTAATGAATTGATTTTAATAGTATACCACTTTTGATTTTCAGTGGTTTGATGGAGAGAACTGAGCTTGACAGTCAGTTGAAACAACAAAACTGTTTATTAGACATACAGAAAAACAGCAGTTGATAATGGTTCAGACTGGAAGAGTAGTGATGGACAATGGTGCGACATAAGGACCAACTTCTGAATTCATCCCATATAATAGAGAGAGTACTGCTAAGTACAGAGGGTTGGTTATGGCCCTGAGTTATAAATCCAGGGAGGGGTAGTTCTCAATTGACGAAACCCACGTAGAAAAAGTTAGACAGTATTTGATAACGACTGATAATCATACTCTCGTAGCATGGCAAATATTGTAGGTTCACAGCAAGACACCAATTAAACTTGCAGTAATTAACAAAACATGTATATGAGGATATGTGGATCTGTAGAACTATAACATGAATGTTTCTACATGTATTTGAATCATCGAGTAGGAGCAATTGAATAGTCACCCGATTACCACAGTGTGTATTTTCTAATAACATAATTCGATATCCGGTTTTAATTGTGAATTATTATCATAATTATTTGTTAGAAAAATATAACTGTGAATAAATACATGTTACATTCTAAATTTTTGTCATCAGATGTCATCACATTAAGTCATTATTTGGCACCCATTATTAGTCACGAAAACACAGTTTTCATATTAGAAAGCCGTGTTTGCAGCAAAGTGAACAGTCAAGAAAAAGTGCAACTCGATGGCGCAATCATAGCGTATCTTCTCGGATCAATGCAACTCGAGTGGCTGTGGGGAAGATAATTATTAGCGTATTAGCGGCATAGCTGAGTTTTAGACTTATTCTAAAATTTGTAATACCATACCTAGCTGTTGGTAATTTGTGTATTACGGTAAGGTAAAGGGGATTTAGAACAAATTACGATGTTAAAGAGTTTCATTTATTATATTAAAAGTACACAACGTGAAGTCCAGGGACGTTATTACTCAAGTTCAAGACGGTAGAAACCAGGGTCAAAAAGATCGTGATAATGTTCTTGTCTTAACGTGTTGTTATAAAGTAAGAACGAATATAAAACGAATCGAAGTAATCGAAATAAACACAAGGGGGGCTGCAATGAACCAGTAAATATTATTTTGGTATAGCCTATGCGGTGAAAAATATTAAATCGTTCCTTTCAAACATGTTGAAGTTATGTTACCGTTAATTTGCTTAATATTATATTAATACTGTCGATTTTTCCTCCCTCTTGATCATAATGTTATTTTCTAGCAAAATTATTTAAAAAAAAAACCTATAAACCTTGTCTTGTAATACAGCGTAGTTTAGGGATAAGCGAGAAAATTGAACAATGTTATATTTCCCCGAAAGCAAAATTCATTAATACGAATAACAACTGAAAGACCGGACAATATAAAATAGAAGTTAATGATAATGGATTTTAAAGCTAACACCCATTTCAGGTTGCGATCCCAATTGCCCCGTGTGTGATTACCTTTAAGGCATATGACGTAAAATTCGTGCATGTGTTGTGTGTCAATGGTTCAAAAGTGAGGACAAATGTACCACCTTTAAGAAAGCATTCCTACAACACATTCTTGAATTTTATTGACATGACGTTGACGTTATGTGTACACTACCGGTTTGTTCGATGTTTAAACACGCTAGTTCATTTGTTTACCTGTTTACTGTTTTCACATTGTTTTTATCAGTGTTAACATAACCGAATGCTAATACACATTTAGCTAGTTTCTAGGACATAGAAGCAGTGATACATATGTACAATTACCCCAGACTATAAGGGTGGAGTCTGAAAAGAATTAGCGAAAAAGACATAATGTACATGTATGTGGAAACTATAAACGGATATTTCAAATACACGTATACATATTAAGACTTAATATTCCTGATAATTTATTTACAGTCGAAAATACGAACTTCAGTCATCTTTGCAAAGTTTAGCACTGTCATCTAAAAAAAATACAAGGACACTTATTCCAGGCGGTATCATACGTAATGACCACAAAAAGACGTCACCGTTTTATACTCAGTTCATTAATTATAATCTCAAATTAAAAGCACACACACCAATTCTAAGCTAAGTATATACTGCGGATATGAATAGGAGTTCCCACGTTAATGGTTGTTTGGAATACAACTGCCGGTGTCAAGTCACCGAGTAAAAAAAATGGACTTTACCAAGTGAAGGTTTGTCAACCGAGAGCAGTATAAAACGAAGATCACGCAACAGAAACAATCAATGAGTTCTAGAATCAACGTGAAAATGTTTGTGTCTTGGTTAGTTGGGATATTATTGCTCTATTCTACACATGCGGATATTAAAACAGACAAGGCTGTGGCAGATCTGTACAAAAATACATATCTTGGAGATGTAAGTTGGTCTAAATTTCATGCTTAGCTTTAAAATGTAAAAATCGCGACCATCCGATGATCTAGAGAGTTTATTATAGGGTCTTCATGTTAATAGATGCCTAAATAATAATGCATTTACACCTGCATGCAAAAGAAAGACTCGTAATTCCTTTTTATAACCTTTCTGTATATGACAGGGATGGACGTGCATCGCAGGCGATATCTAAGCTGAACCCCTAGGTGCCTCTAGTGGCTATTGCTTATAAAGATAAATTCAATAATGACTGTCGAATATCCCTGTTGCTTTTCCAATAGCATGATTTGAACATACCTAGAAACACGCCTCTACTACGTATATGACCAAGGAGGCGTAATTAAATGAATTAATTCGGGTAATTGTATGACACTGAATTTACCATACATTCATATTAATATAATATTAGTTCAACATACTGGAACATAAAATATATTTATCTGTTCGCAGATCTTTACGACATTTCTACCGTCAAGTCTTCGCCCTCGCTTGTCATTTCATAGTAGGTGCAGTTGGACGGCCGAATGGCGGTTGTACCGTAAAGTCTGTCATTGAATTAACTGGTGTGGGTTTGATTACCCGGTTTTCCCTGACAAGGAATATGGTCACCTGCCCAACCTCGTTGGTTTCCTCCGATTTCCTCCCACTGCTAAAAACCTCAACGCGCACGCGAATTATTCAAATAAAATTGAACCAGGTGTTAGTACCGAATTGACCTAGTTTGTGTCGTGTGGGCGTTAAACCCAGCTCTCTCCATTATACAACGAATTATATTTTAATTTAACGAAGAGACATACGTATGACTTACCACATCGTAAGCGATGTATTTATTGACAAAAAACAAACGCAGATACATGCACTTTCCATTGTGTTGGTAACAAACATTCGTCGTTTGCAAACATGAACGATTACAACCTGTAGCTTGTCAAACATCGCCTACGATTTTTACCTTAAAGCCAGTTTTGCAGGACATCATTGATACCGTTGTTGTTCCTGGTGTTTAACGTCCGCTTCCACCGAAGGTGATATCGCAGGTGATATCATTGATACCATATCAGTTCGAAAGATATGACTGGTAGCGCAGCCGTTAGCTATACGGGTGAAGTACACGAGTATGGATATTATTCTAGAACACTTGTTACCACGTCTCACATGACAAGTTCACAATATTCACATAGCTAGAGAACTTTTTGTTGCCCATTTCTTCGTTAATATTTCTTGCTAATAAAGATTGATCTTAAATACAAGTATGCGCAAAAACACGGAATTTACTAGTCGCGATTGTTCATTGCCGTTTCGCCTGTTACCCGAAACGGTTCATTTTGATATAATTTTCAGCACGCATTGTTTTATTACCTTTATTCCAGGGAACATATTACGCTAAAACAACTAACGGAACATGTCAGTATGATCCACCGTCATTACCACCAGTAGCCATGAGTCCACATATTGGTTATCTAGTAGCATTAAATAAAGCACAATTCTTGGATTCTGTTGCTTGTGGAATGTGTTTTCGGGTAAGTTTTTATACACCCACATTTTCATGTGGACGTATATTGTAGTCGCCCCTGTCCGCCCGTCCACAATTTGTTTTTGAACTCTCTACAGGTCACAATTCTTATCCGATTTTAACGAAATTTTGAAATATAGGTTTATCCCCATAAGATCTCGGCTGCTTCATGGATTATGCCGATTATGACCCCTGATTGTACGAGAAATCATGTTTTTAGCTTGTGGACCCGATAGAGGTCACAATTTTGAACTGATTTTGATTTTGATAAAATTGACATGTATGTTTATTACCCAAAATCTCTGTTCTGTCCGATATTTGCGCCCACGCACCGGATCGTAACTTCTTGAATTATGGCCCCTGACTGTCCGAAAAATCACCCATTTTGGTTTGTGGTCCCTCTGGAGGTCAAAATGATTATCCGATATATAAAAAACGTTTGATTATATCACCGTTACATGGTAATGAAGGTTGAGTTCAAATTTCGTGAAAATTGGACCAAGATTGACAGACCAAATGGCCGCCGTTTGTATGCGAATAGTGTGAAATATGTTATATAAAGGTTGTGGACCCTATAGAGGTCACAATTATGATCCGATTTTGATGAAACTTGAAATGCATGTTTATAACCCAAAGATCTTGCTTCCTGTCGATATTTGTGTCCATCGGATCATAACTTCCTGAATTATGGCCCCTGGTTGTCCCAAAAATCGCCCTTTTCAGCTTGTGGTCCATCTGGAGGCCAACATCATTATTCGATTTGATTACATCACCGTCACGTGGTAATGAAGGTTGAGTTCGAATTTCGTGAAAATCGGACCAAAATTGACAGATAAAATGGCCGCCGTTTGTACGTGAATAGTGTGAAAACATGTTATATCAAGTTTGTGGACCCTATAGAGGTCAGAGTTATGACCCGATTCTGATGAAACTTGAAATGTATGTTTATAAACCAAAGATCATGGTTCCTTTCGATATTCAAGCACATTGGATTGTAACTTCCTGAATTATGGCCCTTGATCGTACGAAAAATCGCCTTATTAGCTTATGGTCCCTTTTGAGGTCACAATTATTACCTGATTGAACGAAGCGGTTTATTATATCACCATTACAGGGTAGTCTAGATTGAGTTCGAATTTCGTGAAAATTGAACTAAATTTGACAAATAAAAAGGGCCGCCGTTTGTACGCGAATGGTTTAAAAATGTGGTATATCAAGGTTGTGGACCCTATAGAGGTTACAATTTTAATTCGATTTTGATGAAACTTGAAATACATGTTTATAACCTAAGGATCTTGGTTCCTTTCAATATAGGTTTGTAAGTTTAACTTCCTGAATTATGGCCTCTGATTGTAAGAAAAATCGCCTTTATTATCTTGTGGTCCGTCTGGAGGTCACAATATAACCGTTACACTGTAATGAATGTTCCGTTCGAATTTCATGACAAAAATTGCTGAACAAAATGGCCGCTAATTTTACGTGAATGGTGTAAAATATGGTATCAAGATTGTGGACTCTGTAGAGGTCACAATTTTAATCCGATTTTGATGAAATTTGAAATGTAAGTTTCTAACCCAAAGATCGCAATTCCTGTCGATATTCGGAACATTGGGTCATAACTTCCTGAATTATGGCCACTGAGTGTACGAAAAATCATGGTTTTTTTTTACCTTGTGGAACCTATGGAGGTCACAATTTTATTCCGAATTTAAAAACCGTTTGACTATATCCCCGTAATGATGGTTGCGTTTGAATTTCTTGAAAATTGATAATTGAACAGCTAAATCCATATTAAATGTTTCGTATATTAAACGTTAGCATGGGGCAGAACGTTATAAAAATCAAACAAATTATAATGATTTTCTGATAATTTCTTAATATACGACCACTCTTGCTGATTGTCCGGACCATTTAGCTACCGTGGGCGTATGTTTCGTTGCCTGACAACCTATTTTTCTTTTTTTATTTTATAATGTCAAAGCTCGTGTAATTAAACTTCCATTGGTTGTTGTCATGTTGTCAAATGATCAAAAAAATATTATAGCCTTTACGGAACCCGTCTCATATGTTTATTTTTGTTTTAATGTAGGTGCACGCCGAAGGAAAAGGGGCGGGGTTAAATCCTATTATTGGTGATTTCAATGTGTTTGTGAAAGATCTATGTCCAGGATGTCTTCAAGGTAATTGTTTTAAGGTTGCAAGTAGTGTTTAAAGTCACTTTATTCTGACATTTTACATCCATCTGTAAAGGGGGGGGGTCAAATGGTTATCGTGCACGCGCTGTGTCATACGGCCTGTCATTGAGTCAACTGACGTGGTTTCGAATCCCCGGTTTTACGTGGCAAGGAGTAGGGTCGCCTGTCCAACCTCGTGGGTTTCCTCCCGGTACTCCGGTTTCCTCCCACTGCTAAAGACCCCTACGCGCAAGCGAATTAATGAAATAAAATTAAACGATATATTAGTCCCGAAATGACCTAGTTTGTGTCGAGTGGACGTTAAACCCCATCTCCCTCTCCCTCTCTCTCACTCTCTATCTCTCTCTCTGTAAAGTTTATTTAAGACATTGGTGTATGTGATTCATATCAATAAGAACATAACTAATGTTGTCACAGGGTTTTCACATGGAATATTTATAATAACTTTTATCCGATACACAACGTTTTAAAACTTACAAACTCGTCTTTTGCTGAACTTAATTGCTTTGTTATCGTACGTATTCCAGGAGATTTGGATTTCGCTGAGAATGGGGATGGTAGATGGAGGATTTTAATGCAGGCTGTGCAATGTCCCGTGGGAAATAGCAATATAGAATATCTATTACAAGGTTCCAATGAATGGTATGTAAAACTACAGGTACGAAATGCAAGGTGAGTAATATAAAATATACCAGATTTAAAATCTTTCCCAGTAATATTTATCTTGTATAAAGCATAAACAACATATAAATCAATGTTTTCAAAATTAAGTCTTTCGATTAAAATTTTAGCAGGAATTATGTTCAGAGAGTAATATAATGGCAACGAGCATTATTTGTATTGTATGTTTTACTTTTCGACTTAGCACAATAGTCGATGTAACCGCATTTCGTACTAAACCTACAACTTTTATTCATCTCTCAAACGAGCACTGATTACAGTTGTCGGAAATGTATCGGTCATTTTAATCCGAGAGGCATAGATGATGCAACGGTATATGTTTGTGTTGAAGCTATATCTATTGAACCTAGGATATTTTTGTGGGGGAACATCGCTTAACAATGGTTCTTGGGCTAATAATGCTGATAACAGTTGGCAGTTATAATTTGGCAGATAATCTCTATTTTTTTGAAACATGTCTTAACCGTTCACTAACGAATTGGAAGAAAATGTCCCATAATCGAAAGCAAACAGAGTTAAAACGCATTAAATAGGCATTGATTAAAATACAGATTATATTTCGTTTCGTTTTTATACTTTCGATAGCCTACACTACATGCAGATCTAGGACTCCGAAGATCTGATAAGTTATAGCGGGAGTTCGCGTGAGGGGTCATAGAAGCGCCCCTTGCAAAGCCGTATATAGATATAGAGGGCTTTGACCCCTTTGACCATATGACGTCACGCATTTGATTGACCAATACTAGTGTATTACCCACAGTTCCGTGCAAAACACGCCCAAAGCTCACCGTAACAAACCGTTTCATTGGTTAATGCCTCACATCATTCGGAACATTAAAAACGAAACGAAAGAGGATCTGTGTTGTAAGCAGATTGAATAGGCTGTGATTCCGGAAATTTTACGTGTAGCAGTGTATCTGTTATCACCATTTATTTCGTTTATCGAAATTGAGCATGTCGCGCTATTGAGCTATCAATTATTCTAATATATTATACATGTTTTCGCTAAATTGGTTTCTCTGATTTGGTTATCCTTTAGCATCTATTACGTATTTTTATTTTATTTAGAATTCCACCAACTGAAATTCGTGCCTTTCAAGGAAATTCATGGGTGAAAATGAAACATACATCTGATGGTTTCTGGGAATTGTCAACTGGAGAAAAAATAACTACACCAATCAGTATTCATCTGCGATCCTTTAGAGGTCACGACCTTTATGATTCAATACCATCGATAGGTAAGCAATAACTTTGACAAGTTATTACAAATGAATGAAATGTGTTTGACGTTCTACTGTTCTCCGCCAACTTTATGGCGTTTTTGAAAGAAATCTCTTCCGGCCCGTAACTCCCCCGCCGTCTGCAAAAATGCCCCCCCCCCTCCGACCCTGTAAAAAAATTACCGACCATAAAAGCAATAGACATCCATAGTCCGTCAATTATATACAGCATCCCCGAGCACACTTCCCACCCCCTCGCTTCTCTGAGCTAATTACGGACCGGATTCTCTTGTTTTTTAGGAATGTCAACAAAGATTTATTAATGGGAACGAATGATTCCCAATACTAGTTTTATATCAACTGTTTAAATTCTTGATAATAGGGGCGATGAGTCTGGGTTTGAAAGTAGGTTCACGATTTTCGATTCCTTGTTGTCGTCGCCCTCCGAGATATATTGGAAATCGTCCGATGGGAGATACCAAAATATTGCCGTATTTCTGGTGGATTTGATTATATTTGACATCGATTTATTTGTTAAATTTATAAGAGATTGGCAGCTGTTATTTAACTTTAGTCAGTGATTTAGATCACCCAAACCCATAAAATTATGTTTTATATTTCAGACAACGGTATCGTGATTCGGAGCGAGAAAAAGGTCCAGTTTCCACTTGATATTCATTTGCCTTTTATTTAAGAGAAGCCCTATTTGTGTTTCCTTAATAAATCAAGAGCTTGTTTTATTTTTCTTTACTCATTCAAATATAGCCTACATTTCGCGTTAAGTCCTTTCACCCAATATTTTCATTAACCACAATAGTGTTGACATTCTGTACAAAATAAACTTTTACGATTAGATTTTCTGTACATTATGTAAGAATTGTTCATTATATACGTAATTTAAGTCAAAATAATATCATGATGCTTCCACATAAATCGACGAAAATGCTTTAGCCAAGAATATTATGACGGCTTAGCATTGTATTAATTTCGTAAAAAAAAAAAGCGGGTCGCGATAAGAAGAAGGTTGAAACTCGTAGATTTGGACCAAACCATTTGGAGTTGGAAAATAACATTAAAATCAACATGAAATATTTTGCTGATACGCATCCGTAATTATCCGTGTAAAATGGAGTTATTCCCCTTAGGGTTTTCCAAGAAATTATCGGTTGTTGATCATTTGGATTATGGATTCTTTCTATACAAATATAAATGTACAGGCTATTAATAAATGATATATTTCATTACGTCATTTTTCAGAGAAATATTAGAACTGGATATTTTAGGTTGTGATTTATATTAAGTAGTAAACCACAAACTGAAATGAACAACTCGTGTTTTTGCTTATTCATGACCATCTTCGTCAAACACAATAGCATGTGTTATTTAGGTAGCTTTATTCACACCATTCCTATAACGCATGTGTGCTTAAAGTTATTCATCATCGTACAAATAGTAAACTCCGTTGCAATGTTTGAGTTTATGATGTAATTGAATAAAATTGGTTAAATTAAAATATCGTTTATATATATGTATTTGAAATAATTCTAATCGGATGTGTGAATATATTGATTTTTGGAAACTTAATCAATATCTTTGCCCCTTCGCTGCTTTGCTCATTTACAGGCATCATGGCAGTCCTTCGTAGCTTAATAATACATGTAAAAGAAGACCTGGTTCGAATTGTACGTTATTTTATTACCACCTGACGAATACTTAGAAATCAATCCATAGCCTACATTTCTTAAAAGTGAACAGTTTAGAACACATATTTGACTTTCGATTTGCAATATGTGTTAATTCTTCATCACCAGGAGACAAATCTTCAGATTTGTATGTCGTTGGAGCATATTGAGACTTGCGATGCAATGTTAATTCAGGATTATGGGATAAATCGCTATAGTATCCTTTGGCGCATATATTGTGGCCCGAAACTCTCGTGGTAATCTACTGATCAATTCCTTAAAGCCCATTCCATGCTTCCATAATCTGCTAATGGGCGATACTGCTAATATTCGACAGTAAACGTCCGAATAACCCATAATTCGCATCGGAAAGATTATGTACCATTCATTATAAAAAATTGACTTTCAAAATCAAAGTACATTTGTAAAGGTACAATTAATAATCAGCTGCTCCTAACTACATGTAATTTCAAATATGTCACTGCCTGGGGTATGTGATGCAACTGTTACAAATATAGAAAATAATAAAAGTACTAAGAGCACTTTCTGTTACAGGTGCGGATCCAGGAATTTTTGCAGAAGGGGGTTTGCCAGATTTCTGTTACGGAAATCTGCCATCATCGTCTCTAAATTACATAGGCATACATACAAATTGAGCTTTTTTACCAAAGAAAACATTTTATACTGATGTAGGATCACTTTGTGATGAAAATTTCATTGATGCAAGGCATTATTTTTTATGTAGCTGGATCCGCGCCTGTTTTACGAGAGCCTATCGAAGATGAATGTTTCGAGTTCGAATCCTGACGTAGACGAGAAGCACCTCGGGACTTTTTTTTTGTCGGGTATCGCCGTGTAGGCCCTATAATATATGAACACTTAATAGACGAGGCAAAATTGATCCCGCGACCCCCCCCCCCGCTTCATACCTATCCCCACACACACACACATACACACCCAGCATCGCAGATATAGCCATAGGAAATAATTAACCGTGTGTTTGTCTCAAAGTGGTTGAGGTGATAAGACGTAAAATCCCTTTCCATTCTATAATTACCCCCGTCATTTCTGTGAGCAATATACCTGGACTTGTCGTCATGCACGTCTACTTTCGATTTCATTACTTACTATTACAGCGTTGTTTCGTGGAATGTTTCATGTGAGACCGATCTTGAATATTACTGTAAAGGCTTTATTTATACCGAGGCGTTATAATAGACTGCATTCAAGCGGAGACAGTTGTTAAGATCTTTATTTTAATTCTACATACTAAAACATTTAGAACAGACCATGCAAGAGGACGGTCATTTTGTTAGCGAATCTAAACCAGTCAAGTTATGGTTAAATGACCAAGGTGTTAATTGGATTGTTGACAAAATACAAGGTTTGGGGTTTACTTACTAGATATATACGACTCTCTGTATACAACTCTTACTAATATTATTAATACATTTCTTTTTATTCATATGTTCCCTCTAAATAATCAACCAAGTAATTTATCCAAAGCAAGTCTATTGGTTCTCTTCTCAACCACCCAGTATCTTTTTCTACCATTCAGATAAAAGACAAAATTGAGGACATGATTGCGTGTACCTTTCGTTATGTATTTAATCATTGTGGATTATTTTGGCTTATTATGAAAGATTGATCGCCTTCACGATAGACTGAATAGGTCACCTGTACCCAAATGGATACTTAAAATCATCGAGATTACAATTTGACCCCGATAAGTCAATGTCCCTCATGACATATTACTTGATAAACTATGCCTAAATTAGCCATGCATTCTATTAAATAGATTGATTGATAAATCGTATATTAAAGTGTATTATGCATTAAATCTATCTACATAAACCTGTAAATTAAGGCCATTGTTATTTATCTATTTTGACAACGCAGTGGTTATATGACTGGTGCATAAAGATACACTTAAATAAAAACACAATGTTCAATTCATGTACATTGCATATTTGAATATTGAAGTGACCATGTAATTGTATATCAATGTAAAATAAGTAATAGGTATTATATTTTGAATACACTTTTATTTACCACTAATCTAGCGTCCATTCAAACCACAGAAGGAAATAGATTGTAGTATAATGTAGGCCTTAATACTATGTTGAAAATATCAATGCAGTTACATATTGGTGTAACATTTACGTACACCTTCTTGATATTACAAAATTTATTAAACTATGTCGTGTCCTGTGAATTTTGAAACCATTAGGACAATGATAGAGAAATGCGTGATACTTTTCAAATGCCAGAAATCATACAAAAACACATGGTTCAGTGGATATACAATAATAGACGAAGCTTTTATTGTAGTTCAGAATAAACAAAAGAATGATGTACATTTCAATTTTCAGTTTCGATTCCCTATATAGATATCATCGGAGCAAAACCTGAATCAGAAACAGATGTGGAAGTCGAAAACTCTACTTTCAGTTTGCATTTTATTGAAAAACCCAAGACCAATGACCAAAGACTGTTGCACTCTAATAAGAGCTTCAGTGGAAATGGGAACTGTGCGGATCTCATTAAAAATATAACAGATAGATGTAAACAAGGTAAGGCCATATTCAGTTCTGTTAAAAGCAGAAACAAAGAAAACCGAAAAGTGAAAAGAAGATTTATATGATATGATGTTCGAACTGTTTTCCATGAATTAGTCATTTTTTTTTAAATATAACAATATATTCAGTATATTTATCGTAGTTACAGTCGTGTATTATGTCAAATCCGGGTGTATTATTTTAAATCTATATAATTTGTTTCAAATTTCGCTTTAGTTATTTCTCGTTTTAATGAAACCACTGACATCATATACAACTTCAATTTACACACACGAACACAGGTACTGGTAACATGATGTATTATGAGCAGTATATAACGGTTGTTCTAAATTCCTATAAATTCCGAAAAAAAAACTGAGATACTAGTTACCGAAAAAGTCCGTAAAAGCATAAATATCCCAATTTAGTGACTACCGAATAAACAAAACCAATACTGAAAAAACTACACTCATTACCTAAAAATTGTAAATACAGAAATATTAGAAATTAAGGACCCTGTTGAACTCCATTAGGTTCCCGGATTCCAAACCTCCCCAGACCCCGTTTGTATTGACTTAACCGGTCGCTTTGCTCCTCTCAGGACTCACGGGACACGAACTGAGCCCCAAACGTGCTTATGGGCTGTTAATGGCCTTTCCGAGATCTTAATGCGATTATGACACTGATGGCCATACGTATGGATCCTCGGGTGAGCCCAATGAACAAAGTGAACACTTGTTAAGACTCATTAACTGGTCTCAGGGATAATTGTTCTATGACAATTACCTCCAGACATTTGCCCACCCCATTTTCTAGGCCATTGTGGGCACTTTTGAGTCCCGGCATAAAAATAATAGGGTACTATAGATTACTCATGGGACGGGCTGGGCCACGCATAAAAAAGTAGGAAGCTGTAGGTAGGTCGCAGTTCAGGCTAGGCCAGTTGTTCCCTGGAGCGACCCACTATATTTAAACGTTGCCTAGTCTTAAACATGACTCACCTAGGGTGCCCCAGAAATCTTATGAGTGACCTCACGTTATCCATGGCCATGGCCATGGTTATCATTGGTTGGTTGCCCGGGGGTAACTGTCCTAAAATACCTTCTCGGACCCTAGTGGAGTTTGTTCGATGAACTCACTCCGGGATCCGTTATATTCATGCGTGACCCATTACCTTACTTGGATGTCCACCGTTTTTATGGCCTGGAGGACGGATAGAACTGTGAAGGGTGGTTGTCAGGGGTTGATTTTCTAGGGGTAAATTTTTTATAACACTTTCTCGGGTCCCAGTGGAATTTGTTCAATGAGCTCACCCCGGGATTAATCCCAGTGACTATCAGAGCTTTGAACCCATTGGGTGCAGCTGGAAAGCCATTAGGACTCAGATTAGCGGGGTCTGGGGAGGCTTGACGCCCGGGAGCTCAATGTGGTCCTTAATTATTTAGTATTTCGGTATGTTGAGTTTTTTTGGTGGGTAATCTGTGTTGTTATTCGGTATTTTTTGGTGAGTTTTTTGTTATATTTTTGGTGGGTTTTTTTCGGTATTTTTCGGAATTGTTCAGAGTTGTTTGTATTTAGTACAGCCCCTATACAATACAGTCGTAATATACAATATATACAAAAATACAGTCTATTTTCGTTGCATATTGATACAATGGGTTCGACTAGATTTCACTGGTCGGTGTGTGTCGGTTTTCGGAATACAATTATCTTTAGATTTCTACCGTCGTTAGTAATGTGTATATCCAGAAAAGGGGAAGCTGCGAATTTCTTACTTTTCCATCTTAAATTGGATTCGTTGAGAGAGAGAGAGAGAGAGAGAGAGAGAGGGATAAATAGAGAAGAGAGAGAGAGAGAGAGAGAGAGAGAGAGAGAGAGAGAAATTGGGTATAAGGTCATTGCGGGACTAACATATGGTGTTAATTTTATTTTAATAATTCGCTTGCACGTACAGTAAGAAAAAAACCGGGGTGCCCGGGGGGGGGGGGACCCACGAGGTTGAGAAGGCGCCCCTATCTCCATACCACATACGCTCACACCAGGGATCGAAACCACAGCCGCAAGCCAGAGGTGACCGGCCAGCTAGAGGTCGAAGCGCGACACTCTAGATCATTTAGCAATACCAGCCACCCCCACCCCCCGGATTACAACAAAGGACCCCCCACTAGTTAGGTTTGATAGCGGGAGGTTTCCAATATTTTCTCTTCGAATGCTGACGCGAAGATTTCTCTTATTAAGGGGGATAATGGGCTTCCATATAAACTATTGATGATTTTCTAAACAGACATAAAAGTTTGAAATAAATGAGAAACTGTGTATACAGTGCTCTAGAAAGAATACTCCGTTCCATGATTGACACCCACCACTACTCACGGCTAACTAGAGTGATGGTCGAAGGTACTTGATAGACGACAACTTCGAGGTAATTGATATATCGGATTTGTGGTAATAATCACAAAAACATTACAGTCTCTTCGAGTAATATGTACAGAAAAAATTCTAAACTACTAACATTGTCACGTGTCGTTATCAGATACATCCATTTATCGCCAGTGATCGTGATACCAGAAACTAATTTTGTTTGTTTTGCAAAATTTCAGGGAAAGCTGGTAATTTATTGGTTATTATTAATCCTATTGGTGGATGTGGCGATTCTGAACAAATATATCATCATGTTGTTAAACCCCTGTTCAATCTAGCTGTTATTCAAACAACTGTAATCGGTAAATTATACTAATTTGTTAAATCTGTCAAATATATATAATGTACAAATATATATATTTTTTATACTGAATGTAATCACAATATTTTATGTACTTACATTTATATAATGGAACGCACTCTCTTGTAATACTAGTCAATACCGCTAACATTAGTTTCAGATTATCCAAAGCACGTAGAAGAAATTGGTAAAAAGACGGATTTCAGTCTGTATGATGGGTGAGCTTATGATAGTTCAATATTGTTAAAATAATATTTCATGTTATAGGTTAATGGTTTTGTGGATAGTATTCATATTATATAATTATATATCAATTGCGCTACCTTAGCGACACGAACGGTTAATCGTGGGTGTATAAGAAAAAACACACCTCTTATGTTTTGAATATGACCAAAATGTTACGTTTATGTTTTCCCCTTTTCAGGATAGTGATAATGGGAGGTGATGGAACATTTCAAGAACTGATACACAGTTTACTACGCAGGATACAAAAGAGAGAGGGGGTTTGTTTGAATAATCCTGAAAGTGAACTTCATTCTTTAAATATGCCTATTGGTATAATTCCTACAGGTACATTTCAAACCAATCGTATTTATATTTTATAAAGCGCATTTAACGAAAAAAGCTATATTCCAGACACGTAGTGATATTATACAAGGCCACAAAACATACTTTTTATCAACCTTTTAGGAACTGGAAATGGTTTAGCTGGTGGGTGTTACAAGACTAAAGACATTGTCACTTCTGTGCTGCACATTATACGAGGTAGTAACTAACTAGTTTATGAATATAACCGTGAATTAATGTTAATAATTTCATTCCATTTCATTTGATTTCAACAATTCTTTTCTTTGCGGTAGATATATTGACTTTGGTGTAATTTGGAATGAACAATGCACCGAATTGATTTCATTGGTTAATTACAAACAATTATGTGTACACAAAATGTAATTACACCCAACTGCAATTTTGAAAGGCTGTTCATACTATGAATGATCAGCACTGTATTAATGAAACGAGGGCTCATAAATCATTTCAAACATTTATTATAGGTGAAACAAGACCAACAAACATAGTATCTTTATATGAAGATGGTCGTCTAGTTTCGTTCGCATCTGTTATAATAGGATATGGCTACTTCTTAGATCTGACATCTAAAACAGACAATATGAGGTGGCTGGGTAGTTGGCGACATCCAGGTATGTGATCGACATTATATGGGCTTCTTTTGGACAATTCATGATCAGATCAGTCAAATGTCATTCTTAAAATCAAGTTATCGTTCGATGCGTGCAGCTATCGTAATGAACCCAGATCTTTGTGATATAAACATACATTTTAATTTTATTAATTCGGATAAAAATGTATGGATCTATGGTTTTGACGTGATAATGACATGACCAATGATCATTATTCAAAAACATACACGTACCGATTCAACCAATAGAATGATTTAAAGTTGATTATTGACGATAATTTATTATTGCTGCTTTAAGTATAGTGCACAGGAAGGAGTAGGAATTGTACCTCCCGTGTTACTCTTTGGTAATCCGTCCCTCTAATAAAGTACGACACTGAACCCCATTTGATTTTATATAACATTTAGATGAAACCTTCCATCGTTTACCTTTTCAGTTGTCTTGATTAAATCGTTAATCTGCTCTGCAATAAAGTACGATTCTGAACCCCATTTGATTTTATAAAACATTTAGATGAAACCTAGCATTGTTTTCTTTTTAGTTGGATTGATTAAATCGTTAATCTGCTCTGCAATAAAGTACGATTCTGAACCCCATTTGATTTTATAAAACATTCAGATGAAACCTAGCATTATTTTCTTTTTAGTTGGATTGATTAAATCGTTATTTTCTAAACAAAGACTTTTTAAAGCAGAGATTGAGTATCATCCCATTAAAGACGCAAAACCTCATGGAAGATCCCCATACAGGTAAACAAAGAACACCACACACAAAAAAATACAATACACGGATAAAGCGTGGTAGTAAATTTATTGGAAAGTGCAGCTATCACAAAGCTCTATATAATGTAGGATTTAGGGTCTCTATATCCTGTAATGTAGGATTTGAAAACCCCAAATGACTAATTAGGATACTTAAACAATGATTATACATAGGAGATAAAGATCGCATGTTTTTAAATCAAAGCAGTTGGTGTGAGGGTGGCATTTTGCCAATCGCCGCGTAGTAATAGGCGTAATATCGAAATAAAAAAGTAATACTTTGGCTCATCGTTACATCACTACAAAGCCCATTTGCCTTTTAATTCTAAATATATGATTGATAAGTCCTTTGGTTTTTGTAATCTTATATGATTATAATTCAGTATTTGGGAGACGTAGAAAGTTATTTTGTAGATTTTCTGATATTTTAACGGTTATGATTTCGAGTCGGGACGGTTTCTTCAATAAGATAACAATATCTTTGGCAAAAAATATATCCATAATGCTTTTGTCAAACAGACCCATGGTAATTTCATATAATTGGTGCCCCAATCTACATTGTCAAGCAACACAATACCATATGTACCGGTACACATAAGCGCGAAATCGAAATAAACGTTCTATAAATTCGTATTACGAATATAAAAAAATACCAATAAGCAAAGATGCACAATCAATACCCATAATATAATATAAAGTTATTTACACGCTCGTCTTGTGATACAGCATTATTCAAGTTTACAGCATCATAATGGAGAAATCTGAAGATAATAATATCAAATATTAATGAAAAAGACACGAACTTTTGATTGCCTTTCCGAGAAAGGGCAATTTCTATTTGTATTCTTGCAAACACATCTCAACACAATTCAGTTCAACATTCCATATTTCACATTACTTAAGGAATTTCTTAATAACCATATTCTCGGTGTGTATACAAGCTTCACTAAATCAACACAGTGTACCATGTACCTACAGTGCATTATTTTTCCTTTACAATAATTGCCGTAATCTACAACCGTACTTCTACTTATAATTTGTATATCAATATGAAACAATATGGGTATATTTTCAGATCTGGTACAGATCTCGAAGAAACAGACCTTAATTCAGGCAGGTAGAATTCGTAATAGGCAACAATACTTGGTCCCTGAATAATATAATCTTTAAAGATGCATCATGTAAGATTTAGATAAAGAGCTGACCGTTCTTGCTATAATAGTTCAACAATAGATAACGAAAAATGATATTGTACGAAGTATGTAAAGACCATGTATAAGCAATGTACCATGAATCTAGCATGGCATCAACAGTGCCATCTTAGAATAGCGGCGTCATATAAAAGTTTCATGTCGACCTTCTTGAATTGACGATGTCATAGTTTTTTGTTTTTTTGTTGTTGGTTTTGTTTTTGTTTTTGTTGTGGAGGGGGGGGGGGGTCGAAGAGTGTTGCCCTAAGAATAACAACACAACTAGATGATTAGCGCTTGGGATCCAGTTCCCGATCCAAAAACTAAACCTAGAAAAATATAGCATACAACCTCCTAAAAGACCTGCTCATTACATCATCCTAAACGTTTTTTATTATAGAATGGAAGAAGATAGAACCAGAGATTATGGGATTTAATGTATATCCTGGTGTTTTTAGATGTGTGAATGAATCTTTCGATTTTGATCTTTCCTCCAGTGGCTTTACACTCCAACTAGAAAAACATACAAGTCTAAGAACATATTTTCAATATCTGATGGAAATGAAAGATTTCAAAGTAGAATTTGTAAGTAATTTGTCATCTTCAAAGAAAATGGCTGTAGAATAATTATGACCTGATGGGAATATGATGTTTTAATCCTACATTTATTTATATGTGAAAACATCATAAACTACAAATGCACAAAGTGCAAATACCAAATTAAATTAAATGGGCTTTGTTGACGCGGTATAGGCCATGACATGTGCTATATGGAAAACTGTATATTGGACAGCGGCCACTACAGCCAACTCTAATGTCAAATTAAATGAAATGGGATTTAATCTCTTATTGTTTTATACCGACTGGGCCTATTTTGGACAACGTTCACTACAGCCAACTCTTAATGTCAAATTCAATTAGCGAGGGTTATTTTACGTGAATACCAACGTCTACAAAGGGAGTCTGGTTTTCATATCACCCAAACGACTAGACACTTTTGCAAGATCCTCCGCCCTGCACCACTGACAAGGAGAAACCAGGTTGGAAAAATCCCGGGACCTTTTCGTCATCTGCCAACACCAGCATCTCCTGGTCAGTGAGTCACCGTGGTACCGTTTACCAAGTTAAGATGGAAAGCTTATGGATATTGTCGAAAGTAGTGGTTCCTTTATCTTTTTGTTAATGATTTTATTCTATGACTTTTTCATGATTTGATTTGGTTATTCAGCTGTAAGCAGCGATATAGATATGGACTAATATCATATTCATATCGCTATATTGATATCGATCACATTTTATGATATTATTCAGATGGAGTTCGATTTTTGTGATTTTGTAATGGTAGACGCTGTTCGTATAAAACTGACAAATATTGGAGAACTCAATAAATACGATATAGCTTTAGAACATCAGATTCATTTTGATGGTGAAAACCGAACGGTTCATACTAAACAATTCGATATCAGGTATAAGGCAGGGGATTTTTAGTACTCTTCAGATTCCCATGGGAATATATAGAGAGTTTAGATCCTACACTTGGTTTAATAATATATGTGATATATTGTATGTGTCTAGTCAATGAATTGTATAGTCATTAGAGAGGCATTGTGAAAGAGCTAACCTTGCTTAGACGTTGTTTTTTTTTTTTTGTTTGTTTTTGGTTTTTTTGGGTTGGAGGGGGGATTATAAATTTTATGTAAATTATTATTTAAACACGTTTTTATATGGCCAAGCACATAACATTGCCAAAGTAATTTATCGGGTGGCTTAGATTATACAATGTACGGCAATAAACGCTGATATGACCGACATTGAATGACTGAAAATCGAGACTTCGTTTTTTTTATAATGGCAATGGTACTTGACAATCGATAATGTAATTGTCAAAATCAAGCAGTTTTTGAAAACTTCAAAACATCCTTCGAAAATCTGACTGTAACAAGTTCAATGTATCCAATTTCAAGTATTTATTGTAACAAATATTATAGCAAGGATTACAGGCCCTGTTCTAAATCTAGCATAATCTAACTTTAAAAATAAACCTTAAAATACACAATCTCTTTTATGAATGAGTACATAATCGATTAATTCATTATTGGTTGTGAAAGGTTCAATTCCCCTGGATGACACAATATCGATTTTAAGATAATTTCACTTTTATTTTGTTTTCTTTTCAGGCTCCATAAAAACCTTATACGGGTGTATTCTAGAGGTGATAGCGTGGTCGAATAATAGATTGTTATTATGTATTTTAGAAAAAATTATAATGTTTACTTATTTCGACTGACAGGTAACTTATTTTTAGTGCATGGCACATCGTAGTATTCCCTTTTGTAATAATTGATTGTTTTTAAGACATAAAATGTAATCTTCTATATATATATAGCAATTTTTGTCTTTTTTATACGTCCACATTCATAATGTGAAGGTATTATGCCGTCGCCGCCCCTGTGTATACGTACTCTATACACCCTAAGGATGATCCCTATTGTTTTGGGTGCATACCCAACCCCCAGGGGCAGAGCCACGCCCATTTTCTTTTTGTGTGTCTGTGTGTCGCCCACAGGGCGCAATTCTAACTGGATTTTCTTAAAACTTTGTATACTTACTCTTTACACCCTAATGATGATCTGTATTGTTTTTTTGGAGCATACCCGACCCCCAGGGGCAGCGCCACGCCCATTCCTTGTATTTATTTGTTTGTCGTCTAGAAGCCACAATTCTTAACGTATCATCTTGAAACTTTGAATACTCATTCTTTGTACCCTAAGGAACATTCCTGTCACCTACGGGCCACAATTCTTATTCGATCGTCTTGAAAATTTTTTTTATACTTATTCCTACCCTAAGGCTGACCACTATTATTTTTGGTACATGCCGGACCCCCTGGGGCAGAGCCACGCCCAATGCTTTTGTGTCTTGTGTTCGCCTACAGGATGCAATTCTTAACAGATCCTTTTAAAACTTTACATACCTATTCCTTATACCCTAAGGATGGCCCCTATTGTTTTTGGTGATTTCCTAACCCCCAGGGGCAGAGAGACATGCCCATTTTTAATTCGTGTCTGTGTGGGTTGTCTACAGACCACGATTCTTAATGGATCGTCTTTAAACGTGGGATATGTATTCCTTATAGCCCTTATAGCCTTAGGACTACAACTGCATGTCCCGACTCCCACAGGCAAGACACGCCCAATTTTTGTTTTTGTCGTTTACAGGCCGCAATTCTGAATGAATCAGCTTGGTACTTGGCATATGTATTCCTTATAGCCTGAGGGCGTCCACTATTGATTTTGGTGAATGTCCCGACCCCCAGGGACAGAGCCAAACCCACCTTTTGCCTTTAGCGTTAGGAAGGCACAATTCTGAATGGATTATCTTGGTATACTTATTCCTTATACTCTTAGGACGACAACTATTGATGTTGAGGCACGACCCTCAACGCTAAATAAACCAAACGCCTAGCCTTCTTGACAAAGTACCATATCAATCAAAGCAGGAATGCGGACGTATATTGTAGCGTTAGCGTTATGTTTTTAAAACCTCTTAAACGAAACTCCATACTAAATCTCTGGTGGGCTTCGGGCATATTTTATTATTTCAACAATCAAACAAAGAAGGGTAAAGAAATTGGATAAACCTTATACAAACATTGTGCTAGTTAAATAGATCTAGATTATATGCACTATCGTACCGAATTAAATGGGATGTCAAAATAAATCCCGTCGTATTTTGGGTACATTACTGTATATGAACGTCCTTTAGTTTAAAAAAGTATTCTCAAGTCCCAAAGGATCCGTTAATTACTCTATAACTAGTTTTCCACATTAATGTTCGTTAAGCGACATGTGATGATACATGTTTGGATTTTTATCCGATATCGACCTCTACCATACAATGAATCATGTTTAATATACCTTCCATTATTCATTTGATTGACTAGCACGTGGTTTTGTGCAGCATATCATGTGTTTATTACATCATACACTGATTTAATCAAAACATCAGCGACAAAAACTTATTACTTTAGTTGCGAATCAATCGCGTGTTCTTCACAGAAAATACTAATTAATAACTCGTAGATTACATTTAGTAAATTAACTTTGAGTTCATTTATAAAGTTCAATAACAGTTGGGACCAAAGCAATTTGATAAAGAATATTGTTCATGTTCGTTTTGTCATGAAATGCCAAATACCTGTATTTTAATATTAAGAATGTTTTAGAACCGATCCCTGTGCTATCCCTCTCCATAGTGTCAACTGTAGATTCAAACCCAAGCAGTGAACACATTGGTAACATATAAGAACACCTCCGATTATTGATCAATAATCTAATGTGGTAAGACCTGGGAATCCTCGTTAAGAATCTTTATTTGAAATCTTTGTCAAAAGATACGTTAATATACTTAATACATAATTATAAGTATAGTCGAACATGACTCATATAAATCGGATAAAAAGCCTGACTTCTAGATGGCCCAGTAAAGGAGAGTCGCCATTTGACTGAAAATTTCAATCTGATTTCCAGGAAATTGGTACTCGATCATAAATTATGATGTAACGTTGATATATTTGAACGGTTTTGAAAATAGAGTAAAAATGGTGACATCCTGTGGATCCACAAGATAAAATCGTAATATAGTGTACAGCTAGGGGTCTTAATCCAAAAAGTTACAGCCCAATACGCGCCATTATCGAAGGAAGCCAAACCTTTGGGATGCATCAAAATTGAATAAAAATTCGAACCTCTGGATGGCACATAACCTGGGTATAACATGATTTTAAATGTAGTGGCCATCAAGCCGAGCTGTGACTGTTTTACACGAAATAAGAACTCAGCTATAATTATAGATCACGTGGCTAAGTGAGTAAGGCGCTGGCTCGTTAGTCTGGAGACCGGGTTTTCGATCCCTGCATTGGCCTCTTTTCAATCCGACCGAATCGAAGCCGCCAGATTATCTACCTCTAATACTTTGATTAACTCGTTTCCTTAATTATATGAAATGGGTCAAATATTGTTTTAGCTTAAAACAACGGAATTTACAACCAAACATCAAAATCCTGCAAATGTTCCAATAATCTGCCAAATGTTTTAATTATATACCGTGACCACTTGTCCAACTTGACTGAGCAACACAGAATTGAACCCAACAAATGTTCTCAAAAAGGCACCCTGATTTCTGAGATGGTGATGTGTTCACCATGATTTTCATGTGACTCATGCTACACTTGCTGTTCACCGGTCCTACCCCATAAAATGCACCCCAACCCAATACCTGGTTGAATCACTCACACTACAACGTAAGCAGCATACCACGACTCACGACCGCTCAGAGGAACCATGCGCTTCAAAGGGTAGACGCTGGCCACTCTGCCCAATCCGTTGCCCATCACTTCCAGGTCAATGTCCGGGCGATCTACAGGCTTCCGCAACGCTTTCGGGTCACCAACACCACGGATAATCGCACCCGACCTGGAAGACCAAGGAATACCACAAGGTGAAAATGTTGTCATGTTGTGCATAATCCTTTCACACAGGCATGAGACGGCACGTCAGACAGTGGGAACACACGGAAGACCCATCTGTACTGACACAGTGCGCCAACGTCTCACCAGAGAGAACATCCATTGCCGTAGAGCTTACACTGGACCAATCCTCACGCCTCATCATCGACGTGAACGTAAGAATTTGCCCAACAATACCAGAACTAGCAACACCGGCAGTGTAGAAATGTTCTATTCACAGATGAGTCTGTATTGCGTATCAACTACAGAATATGGCGTCGACATGGCCAGCGTTACTCTGAATAATGTGTCATGGAACGAGGCTCGTGAAGAGGTTCAAGCATAATTGTTTGGGGTGGAATCGCTCTGAACCAGAGAGTAGATCCTGTGGTGTTCCAAAATCTTGATCAAGTGAGAGTGGGCGGCATCTGAACAGTGCGCAACATAAATTAAGCCCTTAGACCCCATGTCATACCACATTTCGCACGTAATCGAAACAACGTTTCCAGCATGCTAGAGTTACTTGTGACTTTCTACAGCACAACGAGGTCAACGTTATGCACTGTCCAGCCCTTTGTCCGGACTAAAACCCGATTGAACATCTTCGGAATAAAATTCATAGGAGACTTAATAATGTCGTACCGAGATCAACACAACCGATTGATTGCGCCAGGCTTTTCTGAGAGTGTGGCTCCAGGTACTGTTATTTGCTGTATAGAGGCTCTAAACCTTTCTCATAATGTCTTGGAACTGTGATGAATTAATCACTTATGTGTCGACATACTGTTCAGAAAAAATTGCTTTGTTCCATTTAGTAAGTCGTTTTCTAGAATGATTTGATTAAAGTGCCTCTCTGATTTTGAAATCGTACTGACATTTTAGTATATGTGAAGAACCGTTTTGTTATTGGGACGCAGCATGATATTTAACCAAAAGAGCTGTATAACATAACAAGGTATATTTCTTTTATAAACAAGTAATGTGTTAGAATCATGTTTATCTAACATTTATATTGTTAATTACCATTTGTTGCACTGTGTGTTTTATTCCGACATATTAGTTTTTAATTACCAAGATACTGGCATTAGAATTCTCAATCTCGTCTCTTTTCTTATCGTCACGATATATAATTTTATACCCCTTTGTGATAATTGTTATTTATTTGATTAAGATAACAAAAGTTTATATAAGATATAATGTAAAACCAAATTATTTCCGCAAATCAAAATAATGGTCAAATCTTACTTAAGATGTGTATATAATAAACAGGTTTCAAATTTCCATTGAACTCTTTGTCCTTACCACACTATCTAGAATAAATTCAATTATCGCGTTCTGCGGTCTCAGATGAACTAATAGTAATATCACATACTAGATGACGTGACCTGGAACCTCCCATTGGGAATATTTACGTTTAATTAGAATAACGCTCCGTGATTTGCTACGGTTGTTTATTCATTGGACAAAAAATGATCATATATTATACATAAATAACGCTAGTGAATGACAGAGTCCAGTGTGTCGCGTGAAGTATTAACAAGATACGTTCTTACTCCTGGTAGGTTGGTATGATCATAAATTATGCAATCACTAAAAAACATTTGAAACGTATTTTGTTTTGAATGAACATGGAATATATGGATACAAATTTAGACAATAATTAGAGCAATGATACATATTAATTGTTGATTTAAGTATCGGGTCATTATGGCTAATCACAATAAGGAACAATCAAAGACACCAGCCTGGCCAAAATTAAACACACAGGATAGTGTACGATTACGGGAGCAGCTGGGAAGCTTTTGTCAAGAAACCAGTTTCACTGCGATAGTGAATATATACCGAGCTACAAATACCATTAAGAGATTAGCCTGGTTTCTAACCTTTTTGTTTTGTCTTGGATGGTTAACGATGCAATGTTATCTACTTTTAGACAGGTTAGTCTAGTGTCATGTAACATTTTATTTCTAAGATTTTATTTACTTATTAGCGAAAAACAAAAGATTTTTTTTTTTAATTATGGAGGGGGGGGGGTATACAAGTTTTAGATTCCTGTTTTGTTGGTTATATTAAGAAATAAAACAAATCTACATTTGAAATCAGATCAAGTCTTCAATATTGATTTCGATGGAAATTAAAGAGTGCCATTTTTACACTGACAGTTCTTCAAGTTTCAAAACTTATATATTTCTGTATTATGTTATTTTAATATCAGATATTTTAAGTATTTTTTAATACGAATATAAGAAAGGATATGAAATCTTTTAAGAATCAAATTGTCAGCCATTCCAGAAAATGCTCGTCAACGAATAAGACATTACCTCAATGAAAACATTTTTGTGTGAAAGACAATCACATTTTAATTGTCCCTATCTTCTCCGAATCGTGAGGAAGAATAAGCATTATTTAATTCGGCGAGTCTGGGAAAAGGTATGTTTACGAGATTTGTTTTAATGGAATAAGCTAACAGTCGTGGTTATGTCATCGGATGAACGGATCTATACTATACCTACTTGCATTTTTTATGTACGGGTACAATTAATTATCTTTAACACATTTTTCAGATTTTTCTTATATCCCTCCGATGTAAGAATGGAACTAAATAGTATGCCAGTTCTGGATTTTCCTAGTGTTACTGTATGTAACATGAACCCTATTCGATCTAATGCTCTACAGACCCCACCTTTTGACCAAATGCTAGGTTACCAAAGAAATAGATATTCCGAGAACAACCCATTATATGACGCTAAAATGGAATCGTTCAAGCAACCTCGTGGTAAGAATATTTTTAAACAGATTTGGACAAAAAAATAACATTTCGGTGTATATAGTGATATTTTATATATAGTTTGCAATAAATGATTGAACTTGTGTTGTCCATAATGTAGTGTCTTGTCTCTTTCTTTGTTTTCTAGAAAATAAGAATCCTAGAGATGGAGATGGAGGTGGAGAGTCTCGGCATCCAGAAGACTCACAACCACCAGAACAACTGCCGACCACTACTTCACAACCGAGATTAGTTACAGATACACAACAACTTGACACAGAAAACAAACAACCTTCAAAACAACTGTCCGCCTCTAATCCAAACCAGGAATTAGTCACAGATACACGAGAACAGGAACCAGAAAACAAACTACCATCGAAACAACTGTCGACTACTAATTGGCAAACGCTGTTACTGACAGATACACAACAACAGGAAACTTCAACGAGTGGTGCCATACAAAAGACCAGCAATCAAACAACTACCTCAAAAAACGATAGTTTTGAGGATTCTATCAAAACTGACTATAATCAGTGGGATATCCTAGATCATCAAGAAGTAGATGGGTTCTATACAAATAAAAATTCAGAGTTAGATGCTTCTTATAAATATGCTTATTTGTCAGCACAAGCAAATGAGAGTTTAGCTATTGAAGTAGGACACTCGTTGAAGACCTTCCTAATTAACTGCAAATATGGTGGTTATCCGTGTTCACCACAGTAAGTTGTTATCTGTATGTACCTATAATATACCTTTTATAAAAACCCATTGAGACCTAATGAAAACAACCTATTTATATTGTTCCATATACACCCCAGGGGCAGAGTCACGCACATTTTTGTGTTCACCGTCTCGTCTACAGACTACAATTCGGATTGGATCATCTTGCATATTTATTCCTTGTACCTTATTTTGGTACATTTGTTGATAGTAAGTTTTACCCTTGTCGTATTACAGTCATTCCATATTAGTCATTCTAATCAGTTTAAAAACCTTATCAATCAAAGCAGGAATGAGGACGTATATTGCAGCTTTAGTCATGCTCTTGTTGTATCAGTTTGTTATGTTTTAAATGAAACCCAGTGGGACGTTAAACCCCATTTCATTTCATTTAAATGAAACCAGATATTCGATAGACATTCTCTTTATAAATTTTGACATGTATATGTTCCATATGTTACAGTAACTTTACAACTTCCAATAATCCCACGTATGGAAATTGTTTTACTTTTAACCATCCGGACAAAGCGGCTTCATTAACTTCTACGTTTCCTGGACCTTTATTTGGTGAGTAACGGTTATTTTATTACAGGAACGACGTGGGGTATTAGTTAGATATATCCGTGTAAAGTCCGATAGTCAAACATCTTCGAAATTGCATTCAAAATGACCGTTGTTTGTTTCACCCAAAGCTACCGTGTATTATAGAATTATGCAAATGCAGTCTCACTACTTTGTCACACAAATGTTAGGCAAACCTTTATTAATGCCATTCCTTTCATTATCATTCTTTTATCCTGAAAACTAATTAATGAGTTGTTGTGTTGTAGACTCGTGTGTATCGTGGGAAATCGCGGTCGTTTGGGATTTTTATGTGGGTTTTTTTTCGAGAGAGGGGAGGGGGTAATAGTCAATGAACCACATAACTCCTGTCTGATTAGTTTCAGCTTATTTTTCACAATTCAGAAACTTTATTGGTAATTTCATCAGCTTTGGTTGATTACCGAAATGACAATGGAGCTAGACAAAAATTATATCGCCGTAATTTGACTGTCATTTTCAGTATATTCTCGTTTTTATTATCTATTAGTCCCGAAATGACCTAGTTTGTGTTGAGTGAACGACAAACCCCATTCTCTCTCTCTCTCTCTCTCTCTCTCTCTCTCTCTCTCTCTCTCTCTCTCTATTATCTATATTTTAATTATTCTAGCAAGAACTGTCAACTCTTTATTAATCTTATCTAATGTCGCTTTAATTAACCCGGTTAGTGTATAAAAGTAATAATTTGTTTTCATTTCCAATTGGAGCGTTTACTATCATCGAATATTATGTAACATTTTTATAATGTAAATGTAGGTCCTTGGAGATATGTTTAATTGTCTTCTAGGTCTTTCACTGGAGTTTTACCTTGAACAGAATGAATACATACCAGCTCTGTCTCCAGAAGCAGGTGTCAAGGTTGTTGTTCATCCACGAAATTCCATGCCATTTCCTGTAGACGACGGTATCTCTGTATCACCAGGTTTCGCAACATCTATCGGATTAAATGCAGTAAGAATGTATTATATTTACAAGAAAGCCACGCAAACCGTTTTAAGAAATCTAATCTCTAAAGTGTTCACAAATGAATATTTCTGGAAATGCAAAAGGTTCCCCAGGATAATGGAAAGAGTTCATCCTCCCACAATCCCAATGTTTTCCACCAAATTTTAGACAATATATAACCGTTGGAGAGCACTATCACTAAATTTGAAGAAGATATGTTTAAATTTCCCTATGGTTACGGCAGGTTTCATCCATTTAAGGCCGCAATAATCTCAGCAAATTTGAAGGCATATATGTAAAGTGTTGACTCTGTAATATCTTGGATGACGTCGTATAATAGTAAGGGTTGGAAAAGTGTATTAGCGATGACTTATGAAAAAATGTATTTTCATTTATTAAAAGGTTGAAATGATAAGATTGGAACCTCCACATGCAGATTGTGCAAACAAAGGGCTAATAGAGGATCTCTACATGAAGCATTTGAATACAAATTACTCCAAGTTGTCGTGTATGAAATCTTGTTATCAGATGCTGATTATTGAAGAATGTAACTGTTTCGAGCCGTTTTATTACGTGGAAAATAAAGCAAATGTGTGCAACATGACCAATAATACAATAGGTAAATTGTGTGTAAAAATGTTTCATTTAACCGACCTATATAAGTTTGTTTAATTTATCAGTGATTCTATTTTGATTACAATAAAAATGACATTAAACAAAAACGAATTTGTATTTACTTTCCCCGAGACTGAAAATTAATGTTGATCATTTCAGCACACTGTGCACGGAATATAAAGACATCAAGAAAAGCTGATTATGACGCATGTGACGACAAATGTCCACAGGCGTGTTAGTGAGTATCTTTATCTATTGTTTTAGCCGTGAAAGTTCAGATGCGATAACCAACCTCTCTCCTGTTCGTATGAATATAATATAAAGACCATTGATATACGTTAGCTATTTTTTAAAAAGCAGATGATTCTTAATTTTGGTAAACGTCATATTGTACTTTTAATTATGGGAAGTATTTAAATGTATTCCTCCACTTGCAATTACTGTTATGTATTCATTTATAGTGCCAATTCACTATGATACGACCATAGGCATTATTTCCCACACTTAAAAATCATTGACACCGGAAATATTAACACAATTACCCCCTTATTGTTCTACCCCCTTTCCCACCAGGAATAGCTATCTTTAAAGTTTGAATTTGAAGTTGAAAATGATATTTGCCAATTTCTCAACTGTCAATAGTGACTTATTGGATTAATATTTAAATGTATTCCTCCACTTGCAATTACTGTTATGTATTCATTTATAGTGCCAATTCACTATGATACGACCATAGGCATTATTTCCCACACTTAAAAATCATTGACACCGGAAATATTAACACAATTACCCCCTTATTGTTCTACCCCCTTTCCCACCAGGAATAGCTATCTTTAAAGTTTGAATTTGAAGTTGAAAATGATATTTGCCAATTTCTCAACTGTCAATAGTGACTTATTGGATTAATAGGATTATTCGTTAATGACGTAAAACTTGATGAAAAAAAAAGTCTTTTCAAATTAAATATATAAGCCATGTATATTTTTATTATGTACCACAAAATGAGATCACTTGGAAGAACATACTTCAACTAGTTCATATTTATAGGTTCTCTACCACAGTAGTAAAACACTGATCGAGTAAATAGAGAATCTCTCCTACGAGTGTTTTTTGATATCAAAATATATCAACACAAGTTGGTAAAGGGAAAAAACGAGGCTCTGCCGGGTTTTTTTTTACTTTATCAACGAGTGTTAATATTTTTTGATATCAAAAAACACCTGTTGGAGATTTTATTTATCAACCAATTTTTCTTACATGCACAAATGAATAAATATAATTCTTTATTATAGATTTCCCTTTTTACTGAATCTAATACATTACGGCGCAGTGATACATCAGTTTTTTGACAGCAGTTTAGCTATTACGAAGTCCTATATATTGACCCAGTATTTCCTTTAAGGTCAATTAAATAAAAACAGTTTCTTTTTAACAAAAAAAGTCACTTTTTAAAATAAGCGGTTTCTTTAAAATAAAAGAAAATAGTTCCCTTTTAATTGACCAATCAAATTCAAGTAAAGGAGATATCGTAGTAGATTATGTAATTTATCACACAAGCGATATCTACTGTAAAATGTGTTATTGGGTGATAATAAGCAGTAATTGTATTCCATAGAATTGTGACCTGTATACTCCAATTTATTTTGTGTGTCTGTGGGACTGTATGGTGGCTTGGACAACATAATAAACAGCGCCAATTCGAACCTTTTAATGCATTCCCAGAGCTGTCACCCCGTCTTCGCACCCTATCTCTGCATACAACTGTAAGTGATTTCACCATTGGTTTGGTAAATGTCTGCTCAGTCATAACTGAAACCAAATCGCTTTATTTTACCTATAACTTATAACTCATTTATATTTCTTCCTTTCAGTGAACAAAGATATGAAAAATCTATATCTATGGCGGCGTGGCCCTCTGAGGCTTACGAGGTAAATAATAACTTATCTAGGTCAACAACAATAACCGCGGGGCTTCCGCATCTGGTTTTTAATTGTATCTTCTCGTTTTAGTTTATTACTGTTACAGAGCAACACAGTTTGAGGTTTGGGGGTGGAATGGTTAAGACTTGCGTTTTTGAGTCAAGTGACGTGGTTTGGATTCCCCGTTTGTACATGGATTTTTTTTTTTTTGGGGGGGGGGGGAGGGGCGCAGGCTTCCTTCCACTGCTAAAGAACCCTACTCCCAAGCGATTTATTGAAGTAAAACTGAGCGATATGTTAGACCGGAAATTACCTAGTTTATGTCGAGTGGACGTCCTACTGTTCCTCTCAGACTGGGCTAATGCAGGCCTGTAGCTAGGCCAAAGTTGTTGTTGGTGGGGAAGGGGGGGGGGGGGCGATGGTGCTTCTGGGGGCGCCACTGTACGTACTCTTGACGGTTCCGTGGAAGGAGTCTAAGGTTCCCACCCCCCCTTTTTAGAAATTTTTGGTGGGGAAGGGGGGGCGGGGGCGATGGTGCTTCTGGGGGCGCCACTGTACGTACTCTTGACGGTTCCGTGGAAGGAGTCTAAGGTTCCCCCCCCCCTTTTTAGAAATTTTTTGAAAATCGGGTTTGGGGCTGAATTTTGAATATTTGTGTATGATATTTTGATATGAACATTAATGAAAAATATAAAAGTTAGAAGGAAGGAATACGACTTTAACGTAATAACTATACATGTAATTATTTATGAGAAGAATGAAAAGTACGTCACCGGGTTAGTTTGAATTTGGAAGGTTATAACTCCGTGTTGGGCGCCCAATCATTCGTGGTGTCAATTATATTCCACCAAACTCGACATCATGGGCGCCCCTCCGAGATAGGGCACTCCACCAACCATGTCGTTTTGTTCGTCCTAATGATCAAGTCGTGGGCCCCCAACCAATCCTTCTCGGTATTATGCATTATGTACGACCCAATAATAATATATATATATATATTGCCATTATAAGGCGCCCCACCAATCATGTCATTATGGGGACCCCTCCGTTCTGGACGCCCGATCAATCAAGTTGTGATGTTAATCGTTTGAGTCATTATGAGGTGCCCCCCCCCCTCATCTTCCCCTATGTCTACCCCCACCCCTTGTACCCCTCCCCCTCATTGCCCATACAATGTCATTTGACTTCTTGTAGCGTCGATACCTATATGGGTAATTTGACTTCGTATTGCGTCGAATGGAAAGGATGGCTTCGGCGCCCATTTAGCCCGAGCGAATGAGGTCTGATGTTGACCAAATTTAATATTTCGGCAAAGGTGTATAATTTTGGCCCCAAAAGCTTCACACACCAAACTGAAAAAGAATCCGTTATAAACTATAGCCTGTATTTTATTCAAAGGGTTTACATCAAATGTATGGATGCATCGTCTCGTGAACACAATGCTTCACAGCGAATTTGAAATGAATCCATTACGTTTAAATTTTAATATGGACGTACTTACCTAGATATCATGATTAGGTTTCAATATTGTTCTAAATGTTAGTTTAATTTACATGTAATTGAATGTTTTAAAATCTATTCTCTTCATTCAAGAAACAACTAACAGATAGAGTGAAAAAGACCAGTAGTACTTTAGGAAATATTAAAATGTTTAAGTAAGTAGAGCATGCATCTTTGCAATATAAGGGGCCTATGAAATGTATTTTGTAAATTGAATTTTATAATGAATGTCACTGATGTCTCTTCATAAAGAAGGCAAACCAAACAAATTAGATGACACTCACTAATTTCTGACACATAAACTTTGTATAAATCAAATCGTTAAACATTCAAGGTGTTATTAGTAAGGACACTGTCGCAACTTAACCATGGATCAGTTTCATCATCCCCATTTACGTAGAAGCAGGCTGCTATTGTGTTTCAAAAGATCTGAAGGGCCGCTAACTATGCAGAAAATAATGAACATTTACACTCGGTTTGAAGATTCTACCTCAATAATTAAAACTAGAGTCATTGTGCCCGAATGTTTCAACCAATGAGAGGTCTTATCTCTGCAGAAAATGTTCACCGTCTAACATAGTCAAGAAATCCATCTGCTAAACGGCTACACCACATGTGAACATTACAACATTAGAAGTAATTGGATTTAAAGTTATTGTGCCAGACCAACGGACAGCTGCTAAGACCTGGAAGAAAATACTCAGTGACGGAAGTTTGATCATGCTGCCTCAATAAAACGCATACGTATGCTGTCCCAAGAGGTGCGACAGACCACAGAACAGCTGCTTAGTCTGTACAGTCCACTTAGTTTAATTACTCAACTACACTAACATCTACAAAGTCTCGACTAACAGACTAAACAAATGTACACACCATTAAACTTATTCACTTGGCCATTCTAACTTAGGTAGAAGCACGAGGGATATTGTGTCACAAAAGGTGTACCGGACAGACAAACGGCAATATTTAGTAGTGCTGTAATTAAAATTCATCTTTCTCATTTTCAGAGCAAAAGAATTCGTAAAGTTACAAGTGTATTATGAAGAGTTAGTGTTTAAAAGAATAGAAAATACGAAATCGTATGAGGTTGGTTATGAATATTTATTTATAAACAATATTTTATTTCAACTGGATGATAAGCACCCTCCCCCTTTCTGCTCGTACAAAGGATAATGAAATACAAGATATAATTTAATGTAATCTAACCAATAGAGTTAACACAACTTAAGCCAAGAATACCTTGGCATACAGATGCTAAAATAAAGTATTGAATTGGAGTAATCTGATATTTTATTTTGATTATTGATGGACGAATATCCAAAAAGATTAAATGACACGTATTTCTAATTTATTTCAGTCCATGAACCTTATCAGTGATATTGGTGGTCAGTTGGGTCTATGGTTGGGTTTATCAGCTATAACTATTGGTGAACTTATTAGCTTTTTGCTAATGGTATGTAGGGGGATGTACCGCAATATATTACCAAGGAAGACAACTCCAGTTGTCAAAGTGAAGCTGGACAATATGCATTGAACAGACGAAACACGTAAACATTAATATAATGTACCTGTATTGTATGTCGCGTATTCTCTCCTTGAAGGAGTTTTATTCAACTTATATCAAATTATGTTTTAATATTATTATGGGCATAGATGTTTTACAGTACACGGGAATATGTAACATATGTTATAAACATGAAACAAAGGTATCTTTATGCATACAAAATTATTATTATTATTATTATTATTATTATTATCTAATAAGTGAAATGGGGTTTAATGTCTTACTTGTCCGAGCCTCCGAACTGGGCTAATGAAAACGGCATCTAATAAGTTGCAGGACGAACGATTTAGCCAATACTACAGAGTACAGCCCAATACTACCACATTATTGTGAAAGAAACCTGACAGAACCATTCCATTATATAAAACAAAAATTGAGTTAATTCACCGAAAACTTGCAATGTGTTACTATAGTGATGGAGGCAGACCACCTTTAAATTTCACCATCTCGGTACAAATTGTAGTTCGTCTATTTATAGCAATTCTCTCTGTGTCTCTTTTCTCCCCTTTTGCATGCCCATTTTTGTTGATTTTTTTTTCTTTGATCTAAATGGATGAAGAGGGTCTGAATTAATATTTTCTGTCAGGTTTTGTTAAATATTCATGATTTAGAGGCGGGTGGATAATGGGGTTATCAGGATTAATACGGTGATATGCACAACTAGGTACATGTTTTTAGTATACATTTGTATTTCTTCAAGTTTGAGTATCTCAAAATTTGGGTGGTCAAACTCATACAAATTTTAGTGTAAAGACATGGCCATTTATTCCTCTGTCTGGAGTAAAAAGCATTCAGCCCAACGAAAATTTGGGAAAAAGTTGAAGCCGGGCAAAGAGTCCAGAATTAACAATGAAAAAAACACAAACTCAACTTCATGGTTAACAATGACTAGCAACTTTACGTCAATGGGGAAATTAATGGTAGTCTGCATCCTGGTGGCCGAAACCGCACCATTCCAGTTATCTCCCTTGATCACCCAACTACTAACAACAATTAACCCATACCACCTAAAAAACAATCTAAGATATAATTATTGGAAAAAACCCACCCGGAATTGCAGTTATTGCGTTTAGTCTGGTTTAAAAGACTACAGTGCATCCCATTTCAACATGGCTGCAAACACCTATTATTGGGTCGCCCTGTTTAAACAGATCGGATATTATTTTTTGTGATTGCAATGTTGTGATTTACCGCTTGTTATGACACAGTTAATGGGGAGTAACTCGACATAGAGCCGCCCAACACTGTTGAATGTTAACTTACTAATGATGAACTTTGTGTGAGGTAGGGTGGTAAGGCGAACCAACAGAAAAGGGACACAAAATCTTTTATACGAGAAAGGCGACGTGAAAATGGTTAGTCTTTCCTCAATTCGCTCTTCTAGTGGATTCACGTTGCAGGGCTAAGTACATGTATTAAGTTATTTTTCTGTTTGATTTAATATTTATAACACTTCACCATCAGCATGGATGGTGAACAAGATATCTTATCCGAATCTGCTCACCACAAGCGGGAAAAAATCCAGACTCTGGAAGCGAATGTCACAGGTCGCTGAAAGTTTAGGGTATTCCCCCAATGCTCCACACCAGATTTGAAATAATTCAATTAAAGACTGTACCATTAATTAGTTTAGCAAGGTTCTTTATGACGGAGAGTTAATCCAGGAATGGATGATCGTGGACACTGAATATTCAAGGTGTTTGAAAAGGGGGGGGGGGGGGGGTCACCATTTGAACAGAAGGTTCGCCCTCTTATACTCATATCAGATTTAAAAACAAATTTTAGCCTATACCGCATTCGCAATTGTAGCCTACATCTTTCAGATAAAGCGCTGGGTTCACTCAATTCTGGAAAAAGTCGTTAAATGTCGATGATTGGTTTTGTCTGTACTCTCCCAAGTTAAAAACTATGGACTTTATCGGGTGAACAAAGTTATCGGAAAAGGGGACACAAGTCCAGAACGGAAATACATGAAACAAAGAATATCTGTAGACCAAGTATGACAAGTTGTGGATTGTTGAATATCGACAGGCTTGGCAATTGAGGAACCCAATCATTCATACCAATTTGAATTTCGTTCACTACGCCAAATTTGAAACAAATTCTTTAAAGGGTATGAAACTATGGAACGGAAGGTTGCGAAATTCTGATTCACGATGGTGATCATCCTCTCATCATGACCCAAATGCTATATCTAATTTAAAAAAGGATCCGTTAAACACATGGCATAGCCCCTTTAGGGAAAAGGGGGTTAATAACTTTGGCACTTTAAGTCGTAGTACGATGAATGTCGACAGTTATTGTCCTCTGATGACCACATCAAATTTGAAAAAGGCATCCGTTGAATATCGTATCCTTCACCGTGTTCACAAGTCAAATTAAATATCTTGACGGACAGGATGATGATATAATGTTGTATGCCCACACTAAATTCTGTGAGTGAAAACATGGGTCTAAAAAAAGAAAATATTAATGCAATGTGTAACACTATTTTTGTTATTACAGAGATCAGTTTAGTAAATACAGCATTTATTTACAACGGGAACAGAGTATCAAACAGTTACATAGATACAACAGGTCTATTCTGCATCGGTAGTAACTATATATACAATAAGAACGCATATATTAAATCCACCATTCTGACCCTCTGCCAAGGCAGCGACTGAACGTGGATGAGTCCACGCACTCGCCCAAGCCTCTCTGCTCCACCCGTCTGTGGTCGTCTTTTTTCGTCTCTTATCTGCTAACGGTCAGTTAACTCCTGGTTATACAACTTCCAACAATTAGGGAAGATGGACAAGAGTGATCTTCGTAATATGATATTGTTTATTGATAAATTGTGGTATGTGTAGTAATGGCATTGCATATTCTCTTGGAAGTCATTATCAATGGCATGATGCACTGAACACTACGACATTCTCTTTGAAGTTCTGCCGAGTGCTGTATACAGATCATGTGTAGCTTGTAAAGAACCTATTGAATTAATTAGATGTTAAATAAATGGTGCCTTAGAATAAAAATTGATTTACATTCATTTTTTTAGTTTTTATTTTAATTAATAGACAGATATGCCGGTAAATTATGTGAGCAGTCCAATTTGAAAGACAGTCGTTTACGTCTGATTAATCTAGTCTTCGACTTTGACTTTATCCTGTCCGGCGTTTGTGGATCAGCCATTTTAATTGGTTTGTGAAATATAGTTTGCTTTGTCCATTACAAATGACACCCAAGAACATATATAGCAATCGTTGTGTCTTAAATATAACATATCGGCAGATCGTATGTTCGATAACAACATTAATACTGATTGAATGGAACAATACTGACTTTTAATTAATGATTTTAATTTCGGATAATAATATGGATAATTCTGACCTAATATACTCTATCTCAGTGCGGAATTTTTATGTAAGCTATTTTTTTTTATATTTGTTAGTTTATTTAGACATTAAAACACCTATTTATTAATGACCTTCGCGATTTATAACAGTTCATCCACTCACAATTTAAGTGTTCTGCATAAAAGTCTAATTAATTGGCGATCTAGAAGACAAAACGATGAGTTGACACGAAGTTTAACAGCATAATAACACTAAGTATGTTGTTTAGAGGAGCACTTGCTGTATCCTCGTTTTCCCGAAGCATGAATTGACAGTTAAAACACTGGTTCGACATAATTAACTTTCCAGAATGAGACAATTAGAAAATAAAATGAAAAGCTAACAGCGAATAACTAAATGTGAGCCCCTTTTGTAAATATACGTTGAATATTTGAATTATTCGGTTTCAGTCATATTTGTTTTCTTGTAGCTGTAATAATATATGTTTTTCCCCAGTGGTTATCTCGTTGGCAATTAATCTAAGTCGCTGTCAATAAATGTATTATTGTGGGTAAAAGTTTTAAATGTGAGTAATTAATGATCCCAACCCTGTTTAATGGGATCTGTTCAGTTAATCGCGTACACAATCATCGGGAAAGTGATATTATATGCTGTATCAAAGCTACACAAACATTAAACCCACGATCACTATACGAGGCTGATAATAGATTGTTATCATCTATATAAAATCAATGATTTTATACACACGTAAAATAATATACATTTACTTATACTTAGATCAATACAATTTTTTGCGTGAATTTGTCCATAGTATGTTCTATTGCATTGTTGTTTAAGAGAGAAAAATATCATTTATTTGGACCATTTGTTTTACCACAATATTCAAAATGAAAAGCAACTAGTATTCAATGAATGTTCATGTAGGATAGTGGAAATAGTGACCCAAGGATATATAACAAAGACAAATAATGTCTAGTATATTGTTATTCATCTAAACTAGTGTCCAAAAGAAAGGATGCCAACTTTCTTTTCAATTAAATTTTTTCTAAGTGAAATTTTTAGTATGAAAAATTGCCAATTCGTATTGCACATCACTAACACAGCATAGTCCATAAAAATACCGGGAACACTTGATCACTTCAAGGAAAAGACGTAAATTTCGTGAAAGTGACATTTCCCTCTCTAGCATGTTCTGCACGTGCATGAAAACTGTATAAAACGACTGATCAGACACGTTGATATCACAGCAACAAAAAGAACACAAGATATGCCACGTATGACAGCCATCGAGAGAGAGAGAGAGATAGAGAGAGAGAGCCGTTGGAATGCTTCGACAAGGAGCGTCACATGTCGACGTCGCATCACTATCACCAGGTTGATGCAGTGGTTCCGTCTAACAGGTCAAACGTCAGACAGACCCAGGAGTAGAAGACCACGAGTAACCACGCCCCGTGAGGATCGTTACATCCGGGTATTACACCTGAGGAACTGCACCGTAACAGCGACATCCACGGCGGCGACGACAGCACTGGGACACAGGATCAGTCGACAGACCGTCTACAGGAGACTACCGCAGTATGGTATCCGGCCACGTCATCTCTACCGCGGACCGCACCTGACGCCTTGACACCGGCACGAAAGACTGATATGGGCCAGGCGAGTTCGACGTTGGCAACAAGTGTTACGTTCTCTGATGAGATCAGATTCCTCATGTTCCGAAACGATGGACGGCAGCTTGTATAGCCAAGAGTTGGTGAACGTTTTGCACCTAACTGTGTCCTACAGGTCCGGCCATTTGGAGGTGGAGGGTTAATGTTTGGGGTGGCGTATGTGGTGACGCCACAACGAGGCTTGTCGTAACTCGTGGAAACCTGAATGCACAGTGTTATCGTGATGACATCAGTGTTATCGTGGTGACCTTTCTGCAGCAACAGCCACGTGGAATCATTTTCCAACATGACAATGCAAGGCCGCACACAGCAAGATTGACACATAACTTCCTTGCCAACGCCAGCGTACACGTTTTGCCATGGCCCGCATGTTCACCGGACTTGAATCCCATCGAGCTCTTATGGGACAACCTCGATCGGCAAATCCGGCGTCGCCTCCAGTCAACGTGCAGGACTTGGAACGATGTCTCCCCGAGGAATGGCAACAAATCACTCCCAACTTCATCAGACGTTTGACGTCATCAGTCCGCAGGCGTGTTCTGGCGTGTATTGATGCTCACGGTGGACATACCCGCTACTGACTTGACTTTTAGACATGTGGTGTGTCATTTCCCGTTGTTTCTGTGATCTGTGTTCTAAAGAAATGTTTATTTTTCAACCCCATCGATCTTTAACAGATTGTCATATTGATTGTACAGATTTGATTGAAATGATTTTGTGTACAGATGTTGTGAAAGGATTTCCCAAAAGAATAACACTAATCCTAAACTTCTGCTTTGTTTAGTTTTCCTTTTCTATCGTAGCAAACACGTGGTATCGTTTCCTTTGGACACTAGTGTAGATCTATAAAAAGATTTTCAACAATCTGTTTCTTGTGTACATTATCAGATTTCATATCGTTGTTAAATAAGGCACAAATCCAATCGAAATATTACCAGCGAAATAATCTTCAATTTACAATAGAATTCGTTATTGTGTGTTTATCGAAAAACGACCAATTAATCACTCACTGCATTACAGTTAAAGCGAACCGTAATATCAGCCAGGTTCAGACAATCGCCTCAATTGTTTCATGGAGTGGCCTGATAAGTGATATTTGAAATGCATCTGTAACACCATGCAGGATATGAGATACGAAACGTGCGCCCATATCACCAAAGTCGGGGGCCCCCGACAGCGTGTCTGTAGTCGGACGATAAATTTAGTTATTTCAGTTATCGGAAATAACCATAACTATAATTATTGAAAATATAATGTATAGAGTCGACTTTCTCGTTCCTATATTCAAATACTGCTTAACTATCTACCCCTTTTTAAGAATCCAGTATTTGTGAATATATTAACATTGTATTAAATATTGAATTAAAGGTACACTATTAATCGGGACACGTTTTGCCCAATAAAAGAAAATCCGCATTTACACGTAACAATAAACCCAATTACGTGTATATTGCTGTAATATTGATACTATTATATAGACTCAACATCGCTAGGATCAGGACAATTAAATATAGAGTTTCTGGCAAATAAGGATTGTCCGAGAAATTAACAAAACGTTGGAAATGTCTCTGTGTGTATGTGTTGGCATATTAACATCATGGGCTATGACGCAGAGGTTGGAGAGTTGTGTTGGCACGAAGTTAAAAGCATCACGAATTTAAATTATCTAGTATAAAAGTGAAGACCCTTTGCTTAAAATTGCATTTTGTCGGTAACAGCATGAAATAAGGTATCCTGTTTACGCCGATGACACTCAGCTCTGGTCTTCATTGTGTAGTAAGATTGTAAGACTTTTTGCTCTTTAAATTGATGATAGCATATATTAAAATGTAGTAGTTGGTTCACACATTATATAGAAGTCACATCATATGCATTCAAATAATTAGTGACTGATTTACACATAGAAAGAGTTATAAAATCCAAAACATAGCAGGTTCTATGTGTTAACAAATTATCACCAGATCACGCGTGATCGAAAATCGATTGCATTAATTTTGCTTAAATATACATTATGTAAGATTTAACATGATTTTTCGTACAATCAGGGGCCATAATTCAGGAAGTTATGGTTCTAATATGCGCGCATATCGAACGGAACTGCGATCTTTTGGTTATAAACTTACATTTCAAATTTCATCAAAATGGGATTAAAATTGTGACCTCTACAGGATCCACAACCTTGATATATCATATTTTTACACTATTCGCGTATTAGCGGCAGTCATTGTATCCGGCAGTTTTGGTCCGATTTTTACGAAATTCGACCCCAACCTTCATTACAGTGTAACGGTGATATAATCAGAAGTTTGTTTTTTTTAAATCGGATAATAATCGCGACCCCTTGAGGAACCACAAGCTAAAAAGGTCAATTTTGCGTACAATCAGGGGCCATAATTCGGGAAGTTACGATCTGATATGCGCAAATATCGAGAGGAGCCAAGATCTTTGGGTTATAAACATGTATTTCAAATTTCATCAAAATCGGTTCAAAAAATTGTGACCTCTATAGGTTCCACAACCTTTATATAACATAGTTTTACACTATTCGCGTACAAACAGCGGCCATTTGGTCCGTCAATTTTGGTCCGATTTTCACGAATTTCGAACTCAATAAGATTGTGGATGTTTAAATATCTGTTAAAATTGAATGATAATAAAACGAAGTTATTGGTCTTTCAAAACGTAAAAGTGTCCCTAAAATATACTGTGATTCTGTGAAAACAGGAGAATCAAAGGTTGTACCAACACTTTCTGTTCCCATGCGTGGTGTCCTGTTTGGCTCATCATTAATTAATAATATGCAATCTCATATTTTATCTGTTTGTATAGGTCTGTAATTTTCATCTGTACACGGAAACATGTAAATTGCTTGTAAATTCACTAATAATCTTACGTTAGTCTATCCTGATACTAAACACTAGATCCCTTAAAACTTATACGAAATAAAGCTGCAACAATTGTTATTAAACGTACCACACTACCCCCGTTTTAAAGCAGCTTCAGGTGACTGCTAAGGTTGTCTGTCTTGCATATTAAACTATGTGCTATAAAACAACACCTACTTTTACATGCATTACGCCAGAGCTAAATCTACCTTTTGCAGGTCTCTTTAACTGATCGATGCCTAAATCAACTCTCGATGGCACCAGATTTCTCAGATATGAAATAGATTAAAACGGTTCAGCGATACTTTGATTTAATCAAATATGAAGGAACGAGAGCTAGCTTCGATCAACCAGTACGGTGGTTGAAATTATTGCACACGTCCGTCAAACCTTCAAACAAGGGCTAATATCTTAGCTTGCAATAGAGTAATTTGAATGAAATTTTAAAATTGTACATTATCTTCTTTCGAACTATTAGCACATGAATGGCTAGTTCTTTATCTAAATCTTACATAATTTATCTTTAACATTCCATAATCAAAATTTCTATGGCATGGTGAATTTTCTTTACAGCTTCTAAATTTTTGAACGATTTGTTTCTCACTACAAAAACTATCCCAAGAGTTTGAACGGTATAGATGACTAAACAGGTATCCCGGTACCGTACATTATACATGTATATTGTTTTTTTCAGTTTTGACTAGACCCATATTAATCAGTTAGGCAAAGATAGTGATGCTCTCATTAGCTTTGTCGTCTAGGCCCAGATATTGTGTATAGTACACGTTCAGTTAATTTGATAACGTTGGTGAGAATGAAAGTTATTATAGAAAATCTTTAAAAAGCAATCTTGATTTGTAAATTGAAAGAGCTAGACAGCTTAATTATAATTACATGATGGCACTGTTATATACGGTATTTGATTTGGAAAGGAATACCTGTAAAATGATTCCTTTCCCTTTATAACAGTGCCATCATGTAATTATCTATCATGATTGCGGAGCAACTGTCTAAGTGAGTAAGACTCTGGCTTGTTAGCCGAAAGGTCACAGGTTCGATCTTGGTGTTTGCCGATAAAGTTCGACATTTTCCGGTGTAGTTTCCCCTTGACAGTGGTGCAGGACGGAGGGCCTGACAAGGACAGCTGTTTAGTCGTTTGGATGAGACGGAAAACTGAGGTCCAGTCTACTTATTGGTGTATACATAAAAGTTTCCTTTGGCAGTCAGATTTTGATATAAAAGTAGGCCTTAGCAAAATTTCTCTTATAGCAGTAATAGCACACTGTATGGTGTAAGTCTGTCTTCATTGGCGACGTGAAGTTAGCCCGTTGTTCGTTGTTCGGTATTCGCGAATAACGAACAACGAGCCAGTTTGTTGTTCGGTATTCGCGAATAACGAACAACGAGCTGGTTTGTTGTTCGGTATTCGCGAATAACGAACAACGAGCTGGTTTGTTGTTCGGTATTCTCTAGATTTGGAATTAGTAATGTAATAAAAGATTTTTTGCAGGGAACACGCCGCAGGCGGGTTTTTATAAGCCTAACTGGATTATAAAGCTTCAAAATTCTTGGAAACAGATTCTCACAACTTCTCTTTCTTCTGACTTCTGGGAAATAGATTCTAACAACTTCTCTTTCTATCCGAAGAAAGAGCTGTTACATATTGGTGAATAACGAACAACGAGCCAGTTTGTTGTTCGGTATTCGCGAATAACGAACAACAAGCTGATTTGTTGTTCGGTATTGGCGAATACCGAACAACGAGCTGGTTTGTTGTTCGGTATTCACCGTATATGGAATAAGTAATATAATAAAGGTACTTTTGTAGGGAACACGCCACAGGCGGGTTTTAATGAGCTTTAATAGACAATAAAACTTCAGGCTTCTGGGAAATAGATTTTAACAACTTCTCTTTCTATCCGAAGAAAGAGCTGTTACATATTGGCGAATACCGAACAACGAGCCAGTTTGTTGTTCGGTATTCGCGAATACCGAACAACGAGCTGGTTTGTTGTTCGGTATTCACCGTATATGGAATTATTAATATAATAAAGGTACTTTCGTAAGGAACAAGCCACAGGCGGGTTTTTATGAGCTTAAATAGACGATAAAACTTCAAACTTCTGGGAAATACATTTTAACAACTTCTCTTTCTATCCGAAGAAAGAGCTGTTACATATTGGCGAATAACGAACAACGAGCCAGTTTGTTGTTCGGTATTGGCGAATAACGAACAACGAGCTGGTTTGTTGTTCGGTATTCGCGAATACCGAACAACGAGCTGGTTTGTTGTTCGGTATTCACCGTATATGGAATTAGTAATATAATAAAGGTACTTTTGTAGGGAACATGCCACAGGCGAGTTTTTATGAGCTTAAATAGACAATTAAACTTCAAACTTCTGGGAAACAGATTCTAACAACTTCTCTTTCTATCCGAAGAAAGGGCTGTTACATATTGGCGAATAACGAACAACGAGCCAGTTTGTTGTTCGGTATTGGCGAATAACGAACAACGAGCTGGTTTGTTGTTCGGTATTCACCGTATATGGAATTAGTAATATAATAAAGATACTTTTGTAGGGAACACGCCACAGGCGGGTTTCTATGAGCTTAAATAGACAATAAAACTTCAAACTTCTGGGAAATAGATTCTAACAACTTCTCTTTCTATCCGAAGAAAGAGCTGTTACACATTGGCGAATAACGAACAACGAGCCAGTTTGTTGTTCGGTATTCGCGAATACCGAACAGCGAGCTGGTTTGTTGTTCGGTATTCACCGTATATGGAATAAGTAATATAATAAAGGTACTTTTGTAGGGAACAAGCCACAGGCGGGTTTTAATGAGCTTAAATAGACAATAAAACTTCAGGTTTCTGGGAAATAGATTTTAACAACTTCTCTTTCTATCCGAAGAAAGAGCTGTTACATATTGGCGAATACCGAACAACGAGCCAGTTTGTTGTTCGGTATTCGCGAATACCGAACAACGAGCTGGTTTGTTGTTCGGTATTCACCGTATATGGAATAAGTAATATAATAAAGGTACTTTTGTAGGGAACACGCCACAGGCGGGTTTTCGTGAGCTTAAATAGACGATAAAACTTCAAACTTCTGGGAAATAGATTCTAACAACTTCTCTTTCTATCCGAAGAAAGAGCTGTTACACATTGGCGAATAACGAACTACGAGCCAGTTTGTTGTTCCGTATTCGCGAATACCGAACAGCGAGCTGGTTTGTTGTACGGTATTCACCGTATATGGAATAAGTAATATAATAAAGGTACTTTTGTAGGGAACACGCCACAGGCGGGTTTTAATGAGCTTAAATAGACAATAAAACTTCAGGCTTCTGGGAAATAGATTTTAACAACTTCTCTTTCTATCCGAAGAAAGAGCTGTTACATATTGGCGAATACCGAACAACGAGCCAGTTTGTTGTTCGGTATTCGCGAATAACGAACAACGAGCCAGTTTGTTGTTCGGTATTCGCGAATAACGAACAACGAGCTGGTTTGTTGTTCGGTATTGGCGAATACCGAACAACGAGCTGGTTTGTTGTTCGGTATTCACCAGATATGGAATTAGTAATCTAATAAAGTAACTTTTGTTCGTTAATTGCCAATGTGAAACTGCTCTTTCTTCGGATAGACAGAGAAATTGTTAGAATCTATTTCCTAAGAGTTCGAAGTGTTATAATCCACTTAGGCTCATAAAAACCCACCTGCGGCGTATTCCCGACAAAAGTACATTTATTATATTGCCAATTCCATACACTGTGAATACCGAACAACAAACCAGCTCGTTGTTCGGTATTCGCCAATACCGAACAACAAACCAGCTCGTTGTTCGTTATTCGCCAATACCGAACAACAAACTGGCTCGTTGTTCGTTATTCGCCAATGTGTAACAGCTCTTTCTTCGGATAGAAAGAGAAGTTGTTAGAATCTATTTCCCAGAAGTTTGAAGTTTTATCGTCTATTTAAGTTCATGAAAACCCGCCTGTGGCGTGTTCCTTACAAAAGTACCTTTATTATATTAATAATTCCATATACGGTGAATACCGAACAACAAACCAGCTCGTTGTTCGGTATTCGTGAATACCGAACAACAAACCAGCTCGTCGTTCGTTATTCGCCAATATGTAACAGATCTTTCTTCGGATAGAAAGAGAAGTTGTTAAAATGTATTTCCCAGAAGTTTTAAGTTTTATTGTCTATTTAAGCTCATTAAAATTCGCCTGTGGCGTGTTCCCTACAAAAGTACCTTTATTATATTACTTATTCCATATACGGTGAATACCGAACAACAAACCAGCTCGTTGTTCTTTATTCGCCAATACCGAACAACAAACTGGCTCGTTGTTCGTTATTCGCCAATATGTAACAGATCTTTCTCCGGATAGAAAGAAAAGGTGTTAAAATGTATTTCCCAGAAGTTTTAAGTTTTATTGTCTATTTAAGCTCATTAAAACCCGCCCGTGGCGTGTTCCCTACAAAAGTACCTTTATTATATTACTTATTCCATATACGGTGAATACCGAACAACAAACCAGCTCGTTGTTCGGTATTCGCGAATACCGAACAACAAACTGGCTCGTTGTTCGGTATTCGCCAATATGTAACAGCTCTTTCTTCGGATAGAAAGAGAAGTTGTTAAAATCTATTTCCCAGAAGCCTGAAGTTTTATTGTCTATTTAAGCTCATTAAAACCCGCCTGTGGCGTGTTCCCTACAAAAGTACCTTTATTATATTACTTATTCCATATACGGTGAATACCGAACAACAAACCAGCTCGTTGTTCGGTATTCGCCAATACCGAACAACAAACCAGCTCGTTGTTCGTTATTCGCGAATACCGAACAACATACTGGCTCGTTGTTCGTTATTCGCCAATATGTAACAGCTCTTTCTTCGGATAGAAAGAGAAGTTGTTAGAATCTATTTCCCAGAAGTTTGAAGTTTTATTGTCCATTTAAGCTCATAAAACCCCGTCTGTGGCGTGTTCCCTACAAAAGTACTTTTATTATATTACTAATTCCATATACGATGAATACCGAACAACAAACCAGCTCGTTGTTCGTTATTCGCCAATACCGAACAACAAACTGGCTCGTTGTTCATTATTCGCCAATGTGTAACAGCTCTTTCTTCGGATAGAAAGAGAAGTTGTTAGAATCTATTTCCCAGAAATTTGAAGTTTTATCGTCTATTTAAGCTCACGAAAACCCGCCTATGGCGTGTTCCTTACAAAAGTACCATTATTATATTAATAATTCCATATACGGTGAATACCGAACAACAAACCAGCTCGTTGTTCGGTATTCGTGAATACCGAACAACAAACCAGCTCGTTGTTCGTTATTCGCGAATACCGCACAACAAACTGGCTCGTTGTTCGTTATTCGCCAATATGTAACAGATCTTTCTTCGGATAGAAAGAGAAGTTGTTAAAATGTATTTCCCAGAAGTTTTAAGTTTTATTGTCTATTTAAGCTCATTAAAACCCGCCTATGGCGTGTTCCCTACAAAAGTACCTTTATTATATTACTTATTCCATATACGGTGAATACCGAACAACAAACCAGCTCGTTGTTCGGTATTCGCGAATACCGAACAACAAACTGGCTCGTTGTTCGGTATTCGCCAATATGTAACAGCTCTTTCTTCGGATAGAAAGAGGAGTTGTTAAAATGTATTTCCCAGAAGCCTGAAGTTTTATTGTCTATTTAAGCTCATTAAAACCCGCCTGTGGCGTGTTCCCTACAAAAGTACCTTTATTATATTACTTATTCCATATACGGTGAATACCGAACAACAAACCAGCTCGTTGTTCGGTATTCGCGAATACCGAACAACAAACTGGCTCGTTGTTCGGTATTCGCGAATACCGAACAACGAACAACGAACAACAAGCTAGCTTCACGCCGCTGTCTTCATTAGCCCAGTTGGAGTAGGAGATTAAACCCCATTTCATTTCCCTAAAATGATTGCCTATGGTTGTTCATTTAATTCAGAACACATTTATTTCCACTGCTGATGGTTCCCATTCAACAATTGATGCTAAATTTTATGTTTTACACTAATTGACATTGCTGAGTAACAGGGCCACGGTGGTTAAGTTGGTAAGACGCTGACTCACTAGCCTGGAGGTTGGGTGTTCGATCCCTGCATTGGCTGAGAACGAGAAAGTTCATCCAGATATTCCGGCATGATTCAGTGATGCAGAACGGGGGGGGGCCTGACAAAGACATCTGTCTAGTCGCTCGGATGGGATGATAAACCAAGGTCCTGTGTACACATTGGCATGTATGTAAAAGATCCCTTGATAGATGGAATTCGATATAAGCGTAGGCTGTGGAGCTGCTCAAATATTCTTAATTTTATTTCTTTTCAATTTTCTACATTTCAGACATCATTGTAAATATTATGCACGCTACAAGCAAGCTGATGTTTGAAAAGAAGCCTATTTTAAAATAAAGAATGAATTAGATATCAAGACAAAGTTTGGATTGGCACCAAGTTCATTTCTCATAGATTACCAAGAACATTTGTCGGTCTGCGAATCAGAACGAAATAATCAATTTTGTTTTTTAATAGAAATAATAAATCTGAAATATGAAAAGCCTATATGTGTATTTACATTGCAATATAATAGAGACCCAGAAAATCTAAAGATAGTACAATGCTGATCTATCCCTATACATTATAGTTCAAACTGTGTGAAGTTAAAAGTTTTTGTGGCCTTGAAAATTTGCTCAAGAAAATATACCATAGTTGCATTCACATTTCACTTTAAATTTGTACAGATTTATATGGCAAGAAATTTGGACATTTACATTATCAAAGAGAAACTTTACCAGATACATGGCAAAAGTAAAGTATGAGAATGACATATTTTCATTCACTGTGTACATGTTTAGTTTTAAAAATTGTGATCTGTGTAGGTTAAAATAAATGGTTTTATGCCATTATAACCCTGCGAGTCAAATTCAAATCAAAACTGATAATTTTTGCAGTTTACTGAATACATGTACACATAACAGATACATGTATGTATATTAGAAATTGACTTTTACACAAATATCAGGTTTATTTCATTGAGTGAGGAAAATTTATAATTTTGTGAATAGATAAATAATCTCTATACCTGGTACATTCTCCAAACATTCTGTTAAAAAGAAATATTTCACAATAATCCAATGATTTCAATTAATATATTTATTGAAATTTTTTCAAAACAAAGAAATGTGTAATTAATGTACAGTTGAGAGTTATATGTATTCCACTTCTTTACAAGAAATATGCATTTCAAAGTCATTCAGGCACTCACATAACAAGCCTGCTTATCGTTCAATGAAAACTGTTTTAAAATTAGAATTTATGGATGAATCAATCGCTCAGTGCCGATAACCGTTTTAAGCATTATTTTCACATTATTCCTTCCATGTTAGAAATTTATCAGTTTAAAAATCCCTGTGGTCATCAAATGAAAATTCTTCACAAAAGTAAATACAGAGGCTTCTATTTTGGTGGGCTGAAAAAAAAAAAAAAAATACATATTAATTATAAGTATGTTTGAATAAAAATGCAGTTTTTGTTATGCTTAAATTAAAACGGAGTTCTCAGATTTCATAGGCTATCACTTTACAGATGGGTATATAATCAAATCCAACTTAATGCCAAGAAAGTACCACTTTGTTCACGTAGTTGGAATTTGCACACGACTTTGAAAAAGGGTTTTAATAAAAAGTTCCTTTAGGCTTCAACCAGCATCTTTTAATTTTTTCCAAAGGCCCTAATTTATGTACAAATCCACCCCTTTCACAACACTAATCAGATATCTATTTCTTCATGATTATAAATTATAATGTGATTCTGCTCACAAATATTCCAAATTCCATTGATATTCTGCTTAGCTGCACATGATTCTCCAAGTCCAATTTGATAAAATTATTTCTAAATTTAGATTTAAAAAAAAAAAATCAACTTGATCTTTATCTCATTATTTTTGGCTTTTTATCAAATCCAAAACTTTGTAAAATGTTCACTTAAATATACGGTATTCTACTCGGAAACATTTTTCGAAGTTCAGTGGTTTGGAAAGTGGATGAATGTGTGTGTGACTATTCCAAGTCAAAAGACAATCCGTAATATATATTAAACGTGTATGAATACAGTAAACAAACATGTTTGGTATTTCCTAAGCGTTTACAAGCCGCTCGATGTGACAGCCCAAGCCTAGTTTTTCTGGCAATGCCAATAATTGTCCCCGGTTTTAACCATGCAGTATATTACCGGTATTTTCAATCGCTTGATTTGTATTTTATCAAATAAATGGAACGATGACTAGATTGTACAAATTATAGGCCTAACTAAGTAATGATAATGGATTTTCGACATACCTGCTCAAGGACTCAACGGAGTTGACGATTCAACAGTTGAATCGTCGTACTCGTACTGGCAGACGGCAGGCAGTCGATCGCCGCTTCGTCATTTTTCACAGCTAATAAATCTCCAAAACTCTCACTCTTGCATAATTTATGACTTGGTTTTTTTTATATAATTAGTAACTGGTGAGCGAAAATTACAACATTGTTTCAGGTAGGCACAAATGAATAAATATTTAACCCAATTTACTAGCTTGCATTCAACATTATCAGGCTAACAAAATCGCGTGATATTAACACATGTCACCGGAAGTTCAATTTCTCGTGAAATCTCGTAATTTTGCGGGATTTACTTATCGGCCCTATTATATAAACATCTCCGGAAGGTCCAATTAAAACTTTTATCCAGTAGCTAAAGATATGAATATGGCAAACCTGAAATTGTAAATATGTACATAGATAATTTTTGTTCATTTTATTCCTGTACTATTCAGGTTGATTTTATCATAATATGGTTATAATATAGTCTTTATGTATGTATGTTCTGTTATTAAGGAGGGAGGTAATATAGGCCTAGCCTGTTCCTCAATCCTTTTCTGTGAATAAAATATGGTTTATAAAAAAAATCGGGGAACTTGGTCACGGCGGTGTAGTATTGGCACTTGGCCTCGATCTTTCCGGATGGTGGAGTCCAGGCAACACAATAATCGCTTATTTGATTTACTAATATTATCAATTTCGTCTGAATATACGTATTAAAATACTTCATATATACTTTCAGTATATCAGAGCTATTCCAACTATCAATTTGACTTAAGATAATATCTTTATTAATTAATGTCTTGTTATTTTAATTAATAGCTAACAATAATTATTCAGCCTTGGCCAAATTACCCTAAGAATTAAATATTCTTATAAATTGAATAATGTGATAAATATATTCGATGAACTGTAGATCTTTGTGGAATGGTGAATGGAAGTAATATCTTAAATAGGTAATTGCAATGGAAGTCAAAATATCTGGAATAGCAACCAATACGTGAATGAAAAATGGTCCGAATCCAGTAGAAATAATGTTAAATAAACATCTCGTTTATTTCATATCAGATTGATGAAATTTTTAACTGATAACAGTAAGTCTTTTTAGTGTTTATACCCTCAAATGGTATTCCTAAACACAACTAGGTAGCCTCTCTTGCTCACAAAACGTATGATGTCAACATCGTCAACATGTTCGATTGCCTCCCGATCGGTATGCAATTCTGTCCAAAAAAAAAGAAAGTAAACAATTTACTCATTATCCATTCCCACTAATAACTGGGTCGAATGGCAGTATTTAAATGTGAGAATGTGAATCAGAGGACAGAATGCATTTTCCTGAATCATATTTTCATACAGAATATTTTCATAACTAGTATAGTAACCTTTGAAATAGTGAGTCAGAATATTAACATTGTGATTGCTGTAATTATACAAGTAAATTAACAACATTTTTTTGTTCAATTAAAGAAATATATTCCCCGGCTGGAAATCACTATGTATCGTATCTTAGCAGTGTTATATTTATATTTGGTCCACCTCTATTGTACATAGGTGTATATAAAGATACATTAGTTAAGAGTTTAATAAAGAGTTGGTCATTCTTGCTATAGTAATTCAAAAATAGATGATTAAAAAAAGAAAATATTGAAAATTTCAGTCAAATTGCTTTATTCTGAACTGAACGGAGTTGTCACTGTTGAGAGTTTGGATTAGAAATAGGCATCAACTGTGTCTGCACCGTCTACGAAAACTGTCGATCGTTTGATTAATAGACGATAACTCCACCCACATATTCTCGATTATCAAGTAACATTCTCAATGACAATGGTAACTCGCTTGGCGGAACTTTCATCGCCAGTTTCCAGTAGTGATGTCACTAAATAACGGTAAACGTTAGCTTGCATGGTCAGCTATTTATTGATTTAATTTTAAATGGACATTTGTTTAAATCTAAGCCATCCGAGGGTCTTCAGAGTTGATTTGAACTTGTCACACGCCATGCAATATGCCTTGAGGATAATTTTGCCCGGATAGCGGCATGTCTGCCTACTCTCCATCATATTGTCAGTGGTTTAAACACGTATGACTAAGATTGTTATTGGTGGGATAAATTGGTATTATTTAGTTTCATGTATATAGTTGATTTGTGCTATAAAAATATTCATTGTCGTGTGTAATTAATACGTCCTGGTGAAAAAGCATAAATCACATATTACTGTTAACATTAATACACTCATTCACAGTCAACATATTAATATTAATTCAGACTTAGATAGAAATACTGTTATATAATAATAAAAATGTCAAACAAAGATTAACATTTGTAAATGATATCATGAAATATTTATATAATGAGTGTGTAATTGAAGTACTATAATTAATAGTATTTAAGCCCCACGTTTTTATACGAGCGTATTTTTACACTAAACGTTGAAACCATGAGGATGTGGGAATCTTTACTGGTAAGATAGAATATACTTTCAATGATATTTTTCTAAATTTTTATTAAATTCAAATATCATGGTTGAAGAAGTGGGTTGTTTTTCTTATTATTTATTTCTTTTTTCTCAGTCTTCAATAGTCAAGGTGGAGCAGAAAACAGAAAAGGACATTGTATCCCATTTCATTTATTTAATTTATAAATGATTAATTTTAATCTGTAATTATTTTAACAGGAATTTCTAAGATATTTCTTATTTTAAAAAAGATTTATTTGTAGCATATTGTTAGAATATCTAAGGCAAATATAACAATTTTAAAGGGACGATAACATTCTTGCTGGCTTGGTAGCTCCAGAAATAAATAATACCCTTATTCTAAGTACTATATGTTTAAGTGTCCTACCTATTGTGTAAATTATTCATTACAACCTATTTTACTTGTCCAGAGGGTCCGAAAATATTTTAAAATCCAAGTCACATTTGAAAAGGTTTACGTTAGACTTTTCAAATTAATTGGTTGAATTTTTCCAATTTTTTAAAAATAGGTGTGTTAAGATGAAATTTATATAATCATTTAATTGGAATATTCTAAATAATACGATTTGTTGACCAGAATGAAGATTGGGACATATTATTCAGTTACAACCCGAGTGTTATTGGGGCTTTAAGCTTACATTTGATCTACTGAAAACAGAGCAGAAGGTCCTTAAATGTTTCAAGAATGAATATATTATGAACATAACATTTTACATGAAGATAACCAATCTTCTGTTAATACACATCATCAAACACTTGATTGCAGAATGACTTCATTGTAAAAACGAATAATTTAATATGATTTTTATAATCAATTATAGTCAAAATTAAGTTGTTGCCAGTACAATGTCTTTTATATTTGTTTTGTTTTTTAGTTATTTGGAGCATGTTTTGCTAGTATGGTGATATTCAATGTAAAGGGGTGGATAGGAGGTAAGAAATCCGTTGCATGGTCAATTATAATATTGTAAACCCTTTCGTTGAATACATCCTAAAACACAAGCGCCGTTTTCTCTGGCATTGCCAGTAAAATAAAATTTAGCGTCTGAACAATTGATGCAGAAAAGATGATCGATTGGTGCATAAGAAAATAAACCATTGATACCGAGAGTTTTCAGCAAATATTAATGAAAATTTTATTTTATTTCTTCTTCTGTATCTTAGACTGTTCCAGTCAGGCGCGATTCGTTGGATTTCCAATCTTCAAAATTTCTCTTTGAAACTTATTTCTTGCAAGAACAACTTAATTTGTAAATGTTTCCATACGCCCACCGTAGCACTACCGATGCCACATATTTTTGTTTTGACCTGCTCGTCTAAGAGTTTGTTGGACTTTGGACTGACTGCTGTTTTATTTTTCTTCTTCGGGACTTCAGCATTCTGTTTTCTCACGATACCGAAATCAAATATATAACAGAAACAACGATAGGTTGTTTTGCCATACGTTTTATGTCACAACAGTTACACAATAGTCTACTTTACAATATTTAAAATTAACATGTCTTTCTCTCCAACGCCTCTCTTCCAAAAGTCTAACCAGTGTGGCCAGACTCGGGAAACAACTACATCATAATAATATGGTCTTCTAAAGAATACAATGATGTCTGGTCTGCTAACGAATACAATGTCTGACTATTCTAGCCCTCCCTCACTCACTCTTTTATAGGTGCCTACCCTAATTGATTTACGACATAGATTGATTCCAAATAAGGAATACATATGCACCCTACCCTGGATATCGGAAGTGATTATGACCTAATTTGGTCAACAAATATAACATACGTTTTATAACAAAGATAAATGTAAATGACCAACATGTTTATTAATGTATACCTCCGTTAAAGTATCAAAATAACCAACATACTTTCTTTATTTTTGGTTATAAATTTAAAGTCAATAATTTCTAAAGATAACAATATTGTTTCAGCCACCGTATGTCGCCATTCCTTGTCTATGAATTTGAAACCAATAATCCGTCCATGACATAATATGGTCGCAACGACAATCTTGCTACACACTGCCCAATTTTTTACACCATGGTTTTCAAAAATATTTCTAAAACTTGTTATGGTTTATTTTTAAATAAGATAAAAGTATATCGAAATTTGCTGGATTTACACATATATTTTATCTGTCATTGTAGGTTTTGGTGATCGTTGTCCAAATGCAAACATTGGTAAGTTCTATATGTTAAGTAGTCGAATTTCTTAAGTAGTTATAGTATTAGTTATCGCTTTCGATAAACCTGCCTATAACCCTGAGTTTGGGCAGTAGCATTTTCGAGCTGTGTTCGGTTTTTAATTTTTATTGTTTTCCAGTGAATAACAGAATTTATCCCCATATCACAGGGGTTTAATTACTGAATTGTTGTCCCCCGCCTTTCGAAGAAACCAGGGGACTATTAAAATGGGTCCGTCCGTCGCTCTGTGTGTCTGCCCGCCACACTTTTTGGGGCACAATAACTCTCTTTCTAATTGAGGTAGAGTGTACAAACTTGGAGTAGGTGTTTATTAGTTCCATTTCTTGATGGAGTTCGCAGATAAGCATTTTCTGATTAGGGTAAGCAGAGATTTAGGACACGATAACTTTAGTCCCCGGTTCTAATGAAGTGAGATTGATGAAACTTTGTGTATAGTTTCATTACATTATTAGATTGATTAACCGAGACTTCGGAACACAATAACTCAGCTTCTAAGTGAGCCATAATGTTCAAACTCGGTGAAGGTGTTATTTGGTAAATGCCTTCATGAGATTAAAGATGAACATTTTCTGCTAAGGTTAAGCAGAGCTATGTAATTTGATTGGTTGATGCTTTGGGACACGAAAACTTTAGTTCTAATTAAGTGAGTGTGGTGAAAGTCGGTATATAGTTTTATTACATCAATACATTGACTGTATGTTCGATAATGAGCATTTTTTGCTCAGGAAAAGCAGAGCGATAAGCAATTTGATTGGTCAAGACTTTGGAACACGATAAGTCTCATTCTAATTTAGCTAAAATGTTCACACTTAGTTAGAATTTTCTGTTTAGGGTAAGCAGAGATTAGCAATTTGATTGGTTGATGCTTTGGGACACGATAACGTTAGTTCTAATTTTAAGTGAAAGTGAGGACACTTGGTGTATAGTTCCATAATAAACGTATTTTTGCTTAGGTTAAGCAGAGCGCGATAAGCAGTTTGATTGGTCGAGACATTGGAACACAATAACTCTCATTCTATTTGAGGTAATATGTTCCAACTTGGTGTAGGCGTTCATTAGGTGAATGCCTTGATGGAGTTCGATGATAAACACTGTCTGCTTACGGCAAGCAGAGAGAGGAGATCTGATTTTTTAATGCTTTGGGGTCAATTACTTTGGTTTTAATTAAGTGAAAGTGATGAAACTTCGATATTGATTCATTATATAATTATCTGACAAAGTTTGATGATGATAATTTTCCGCTTAGGCTAAGGATCGATAAGCAATTTGATTGGCCAAGACATTGGAACATAACAACTTTTAAATGTTTAAACTTGGTGTTGATGTTCATAAGGTGAATCTGAGTTCAATAATTATAACATTTCGAGCTAAAGCTAAATAGAGCTAAGCAATTTTATTAGTCGATGCTTTGGGATCAGAAAACTCTGATTCTATCTGATAGAGAGTGACGAAACTTGGTGTGTGGTTGATAATCGGTTTGGTTGCTTGATACTTTTGAAAAAAAAAATAAATAAATGTGCGATTAATTAATATGTGTCATCTATTTTTGCGGGCATTTCGGCAGGGCACATGAGGCCCACTGTTAGCTTGTTGTCACTATATTTAGCTTTCCTAAATAGTCGCATTTATCGGGTCACTCAACAAAAAAGCAACACTCTGTGGTTGCTTGACCTGGTAAATTGTTTTGGCGATCATTTCCAAACGGCTAAATATTTTGACCCGATACTTCCGTACACGGCACATGTGTTTTTTCGGGGATGCCAGCACTTTAATCCCTTTGGGTGTTATTAAACGTGTCGGGACTAGAAAGACCATGGGTGGTTATTGATGAAACGGCACATGCCCAACAAACCTCGACCATTGAGAGTTACGCTAAATCTAAAAAATAAGTTTGAACTACAGCTATATGCCCTCTTTTTGTAATTTTAAATTCTTGGTTGTTTGCATTTTGTTTTTAGATGAAATAGATGATATTGGCAGTGTTTCTAAAAATTGCTTTGATATTATTGATAAATATGGTGACTGTTTATTGGATGATATGATTTTACCCCAATCTATGTGTCGTAGTATATTTGGTGACGACGGATATGAGAAAATGCTTCGTGAACAGGTGGCTATTAATTTAAGATTCGCTCTCATAGCAAGGAAGACGAATTCCAAAAGGAAATATCTTAAAAAGATAAAGAATTCAAAGAAGAAATTATATAGGACTAAAGGCAAAACTTATTCTAAAACAAGTAGTATATAATGAAGAAAAATAACATTAGAAAGGAGCAACAGCAAAGAGAATATAAAAAATGACTAAAGTGTTTATTTGTAATATATTTTTATATAACCATCTTGTGTTTCGTTGTATAATAGCTGGAGAATTTGGGACCTAGTCAGGTCTAATTAAAATTATATCAATAATTCGTTTCCTTTCTTCATTTTGTTTGACACCACCCTCTTCATTAATGGAGTGAACAGCTAGATAAACTGAAGGAAAATAATAGTGGTATATGACTGAAAACCCGTGTCCTTCAAATTTTAATCTCAAAAGTAGCTATGGCCATAGACGCCTGTAATGTGGAAAATGTCTTTCAACAATAACATTAAGCTGTGACTAAGCACACTGTCTGAGGGCAGAGGGGGGCATATGCCCGAGGTTAAAAGGTAAAAAAAGGGATAAAAATAAGCTATTTACAACCCATCCAGTGTCTTCATATATTAAAATATTTCTTCGATACTTTCATAAACTTCATACAAAGAGAATGTATGTGAAATTTAGTTTGTAATATAAGCAGTTGCCGAGAAATGGGCAATTTTGCATGAGTCACTTTTCACGTTATTTTGGCTGTAAAAGAATCAATTATTATTCGATTTTCAATTTTCTTTCACTGCCTGTTGCCTATTGCCACAGTTGACTATTCCAAACCATTTTAACACTTTCACTGTTACCGGAAGTGACGTCATTTAGGTAATAACTGAATTTTTAGCCTTTAAAATACATTTTTTATTCAAATGAGTATTATTTGTAATATTTTAAAGTTATGAAATTTGGTTCCCATCAACAAATAGAATGAACCCATAGGATCATATAGATACCACAAAATGGTTTCTAACTTGTACGGTTGCAGAGAAATGGACGATTTTCCACAAGTCACTTTTTACTTCATTTTGGCTCTAAAAGAATCAGTTGTAATTCGATTTTCATAAAATTTTCACCATATGATGTCTTATGCCATTTCATAGAACTAATTTAACTGTTTTAGTATCACCGGAAGTGATGTCATTTTGTCAAAAAACTGAATTTTTAGCCTGCAAAACAGATATTTTATTCAAATGCGTCTGATTTGTAATATTTTCAAAATTATGATATTTGATTCCATTCAATAAATAGATTGATCCCATACGATCATACAGACACCACAAAATGGTTTCTGACTTGTGCGGTTGCAGAGAAATAGTCGATTGTCTACAAGTCACTTTTCAAGGTTTTTGGTCTTTAAAAGTGGCAATTATTATTCTATTTACATACAATTTTCACTATATGATGTCATATGCCATTTCCGATTTCATAAAACTAATTGAATATTCTTATTATCACCGAAAGTAATGTAATTTTGTCAGGATCACTTACAAGTAACAAATGTATAAAATGAATTGATATTTGCTGGATTTGGTTGATTCTGCGTCCAATTTATTTGATGTGTGCAATGCTTATGGGGAAACCTGTGTAACGGTTTCATTGGTACCGGAAGTGACATATGTTCAAGGGTAACCTGGCACCGGAAGTGACATGTTAAAGGGTAACGTGGCACCACTGAAACCCGTCATTCCTGCATGCAGGTCTAGTTATTGTTATTACGGCATATTTATAGTGCACCCTATTATATAACATGTTCAGGGGCACTTTACAAAGTGACAATGTAAGCATAAATAGACAACAAGATTATGGACATGTTAACGATTATATACAGAGTCAATTAAAAGCCTGATTAAATAAAAACGTTAATTTTAAACGAATATAGAGATGTACAATATCTTGAACGAAATGGTAGATTATTCCATAAAACAGCTGCTTGATAACTAAAAGAGCGCTGACCATACAAGACTAGTGGAATAGTTTTGGGCTTTAAAAGTAGTTCATCTGATGTACGTAATGTTCGACCAGGTGTATAAAGTTCTAAACGACATGGGGGGCATACGGCTAAATTATTTTTACATTTAACAGTAAGTAATAAAATCTTAAAATCAATTCGATATTTAACAGTTAACCGGTGTAAATTATATAAAACATTATGTGGTCACATTTCTATGTTAAAATAACAAGTCTAGCTGCAGTATTCTGTACTTTTTCTACTTCGCGCCAATATTTTCTGACAATATCACCTAATGGTAACGTTTAGAGAGGTTAAAAGAGCAGAGGGACTCCAGATGACAAAACGACGATTTACAATAAACTAAAATACACTGTTGTCTACTCACAAGATGGCTTTCTAAGCGATTTAATACAGAGCCACAATCACCGAATTAAAATTGAAGTCTACCTAGAAGAATGGAAGGGTCTACCGTGTCGAAAGCAGCAGATAAATCTAAGAAAGAAGGGATTATAAAGAGCTAGCTATTAGCTTGAAATTGAAAAAGATTTGAGTATTCTTTATAACTTTTGTGAGTTTGGTAAATAAGGATTTTTTTTAAAACATAAAGCTAACCAGTAATAGATAATAAAAATATTATATAATTTGAACAATATAACAGTGTTTGTAGTATGGGGTGGGAATATTTACGAGCCGTACGCACAATTGCTGTATATTGATTATGTTATAGTTACGCCAGTTTACAATATATTATTCAATAGATTTGATCCACTTTTTAGATAGATCGTACCTTGCCTCGTGTTGCTTTTATCGGTTCACATTTTATATTATCGTCACCCCGTCGAGTTTTCATCTTGATTAAGTTTTTTTAGTACAGAAAACGTGGGTAGCTAGTCGATCGAATGGGACCAGAAACCTGTGTATACATTGGCTACAATTAGATATCGAAATAAGATATTGGAGAAATACTGTAATTATAGGCAAGGGATTTATATGCAATTCGACACGCGTGCATTGTGTAGTTGTTTCGTTCGTAAGGCTTTTGGAAGCAATTGTGTGCTTCGCAAGGAGATTCGTAAGCAAACCTAAGTATTTATCCAGGCTCAGGCCAATCCTACCACGAATGTCAAATGTTCATATAATGAGATATGATTATGTCCAAAGTTATTGCGTGTAGTCTACTTAATTAACATTATCGTGACTGCAATTACCAAACACCCTTTTGTAATATAAGGATTAACTTTCATCGACTTTCAACTTTCGCTTGGAAGTAACAATTTTCAGTCGATATCTGTTTAATAATAAATGGATTATGTACATGTTGAAAAGTGAAATCGGTTGATATTCACTGACACATCTATGTGGTTTAGTATGTAATTTTAGGGGGATTTATTGTCAACCGATAATTCTGGAAATACTATTGGGCTGTCTAGCTCTTTCAATTTACAAATCAAGATTGCTTTTTAAAGATTTTCTATAATAACTTTCATTCTCACCAACGTTATCAAATTAGCTGAACGTGTACTATACACAATATCTGGGCCTAGACGACAAAGCTAATGAGAGCATCACTATCTTTGCCTAACTGATTAATATGGGTCTAGTCAAAACGGAAAAAAAACAATTTACATGTATAATGTACGGTACCGGGATACCTGTTTAGTCATCTATACCGTTCAAACTCTTGGGATAGTTTTTGTAGTGAGAAACAAATCGTTCAAAAATTTAGAAGCTGTAAAGAAAATTCACCATGCCATAGAAATTTTGATTATGGAATGTTAAAGATAAATTATGTAAGATTTAGATAAAGAACTAGCCATTCATGTGCTAATAGTTCGAAAGAAGATAATGTAAAATTTTAAAATTTCATTCAAATTACTCTATTGCAAGCTAAGATATTAGCCCTTGTTTGAAGGTTTGACGGACGTGTGCAATAATTTCAACCACCGTACTGGTTGATCGAAGCTAGCTCTCGTTCCTTCATATTTGATTAAATCAAAGTATCGCTGAACCGTTTTAATCTATTTCATATCTGAGAAATCTGGTGCCATCGAGAGTTGATTTAGGCATCGATCAGTTAAAGAGACCTGCAAAAGGTAGATTTAGCTCTGGCGTAATGCATGTAAAAGTAGGTGTTGGTTTGTAGCACATAGTTTAATATGCAAGACAGACAACCTTAGCAGTCACCTGAAGCTGCTTTAAAACGGGGATAGTGTGGTACGTTTAATAACAATTGTTGCAGCTTTATTTCGTATAAGTTTTAAGGGATCTAGTGTTTAGTATCAGGATAGACTAACGTAAGATTATTAGTGAATTTACAAGCAATTTACATGTTTCCGTGTACAGATGAAAATTACAGACCTATACAAACAGATAAAATATGAGATTGCATATTATTAATTAATGATGAGCCAAACAGGACACCACGCATGCGAACAGAAAGTGTTGGTACAACCTTTGATTCTCCTGTTTTCACAGAATCACATTATATTTTAGGGACACTTTTACGTTTTGAAAGACCAATAACTTCGTTTTTATTATCATTCAATTTTAACAGATATTTAAACATCCACAATCTTATTGAGTTCGAAATTCGTGAAAATCGGACCAAAATTGACGGACCAAATGGCCGCTGTTTGTACGCGAATAGTGTAAATCTATGTTATATAAAGGTTGTGGAGCCTATAGAGGTCACAATTTTGAACCGATTTTGATGAAATTTGAAATACATGTTTATAACCCAAAGATCTTGGCTCCTCTCGATATTTGCGCATATCAGATCGTAACTTCCCGAATTATGGCCCCTGATTGTACGCAAAATTGACCTTTTTAGCTTGTGGTTCCTCAAGGGGTCGCGATTATTATCCGATTTAAAAAAAAACAAACTTCTGATTATATCACCGTTACACTGTAATGAAGGTTGAGGTCGAATTTCGTAAAAATCGGACCAAAACTGCCGGATACAATGACTGCCGCTAATACGCGAATAGTGTAAAAAATATGATATATCAAGGTTGTGGATCCTGTAGAGGTCACAATTTTAATCCCATTTTGATGAAATTTGAAATGTAAGTTTATAACCAAAGATCGCAGTTCCGTTCGATATGCGCGCATATTAGAACCATAACTTCCTGAATTATGGCCCCTGATTGTACGAAAAATCATGTTAAATCTTACATAATGCATATTTAAGCAAAATTAATGCAATCGATTTTCGATCACGCGTGATCTGGTGATAATTTGTTAACACATAGAACCTGCTATGTTTTGGATTTTATAACTCTTTCTATGTGTAAATCAGTCACTAATTATTTGAATGCATATGATGTGACTTCTATATAATGTGTGAACCAACTACTACATTTTAATATATGCTATCATCAATTTAAAGAGCAAAAAGTCTTACAATCTTACTACACAATGAAGACCAGAGCTGAGTGTCATCGGCGTAAACAGGATACCTTATTTCATGCTGTTACCGACAAAATGCAATTTTAAGCAAAGGGTCTTCACTTTTATACTAGATAATTTAAATTCGTGATGCTTTTAACTTCGTGCCAACACAACTCTCCAACCTCTGCGTCATAGCCCATGATGTTAATATGCCAACACATACACACAGAGACATTTCCAACGTTTTGTTAATTTCTCGGACAATCCTTATTTGCCAGAAACTCTATATTTAATTGTCCTGATCCTAGCGATGTTGAGTCTATATAATAGTATCAATATTACAGCAATATACACGTAATTGGGTTTATTGTTACGTGTAAATGCGGATTTTCTTTTATAGGGCAAAACGTGTCCCGATTAATAGTGTACCTTTAATTCAATATTTAATACAATGTTAATATATTCACAAATACTGGATTCTTAAAAAGGGGTAGATAGTTAAGCAGTATTTGAATATAGGAACGAGAAAGTTATGGAAGCCTATTGCGGCCATTTCAGAATCTCGTCCCCTCGCCGCGAGAAGTCGAGGGCGAGAACACGAGAAGACGAGAAGTCGAGGGCGAGAACACGAGAAGACGAGAAGTCGAGGGAGCGAGAAGTCGAGGGCGAGGGAGCGAGAGAGCGAGAACGCGAGGAAACAGGGCGAGAATACGCGGATCTCGCCCCGAGAACACGAGATTACTTTCACCTCGACTTCTCGTCTTCTCGTCCCTCGACTTCTCGCTCCCTCGTGTTCTCGCCTTTGAAAAACCTCGTGTTCTCGCTCCCTCGCCCTCGACTTCTCGCTCCCTCGACTTCTCGCCCTCGACTTCTCGCCCTCGACTTCTCGCTCCCTCGTTTTTCTCGCCTTTGAAAAACCTCGACTTCTCGCTCCCTCGCTCCGTCGCCTTTGAGTCAATCTCGTCTTCTCGTGTTCTCGCTCCCTCGCTTCGTCACAATCTCGTCTTCTCGTGTTCTCGCTCCCTCGCCTCGGAAAAGCAGTTATTACGCATGTCCACTGACTGCCGTATCGGCATTGGTATTTTGACATGGATTATAATAAACGAAAATGTTTGAAGTTCTAGAAAATGTAATAGTCCTAAACAAGCTCAATTTCTTCTTGCACAGATAGTATTGTATTCTGTAATTGATTTTAAGTCTTCGGTCAAATCTTTCTTTGCTCTCTAAAAATATTCATCGGGTGTTTTCACTTGATGCGTGGTTTTGTCAGTGCTGCAGGATGGAGAGCCTGACAAGGGACAATGTATAGTTGTTCGAATGGGATTTTAAAAAACGATATCGTGTGTCTGGAATCGCAAGGAAGTTGGTTCTACGGTGGCTCACTGGGTAGGACGTTTGCTTTGCAACTTCTTCAAAGTTCCTCGTGATTTTTGACGGTGTTCACTATTGTCAGTGGTGTAGGACGGCGAACTTAGCAAGAGACAAAGTATAATAGTTCGGATGGCATAAAAATAACCGAGGTCCTGTAGAACGGAGAGCTTAGCAAGAGACAAAGTACAATCGTTCGGAATGAATAAAAATAAACGAGGCCTCGTGTCCGGAATCTAATTGAAGTGGGAACCACGGTGGGTCAGTGAGTGGGACGTTTGCTCTCTTACTTCAGTGGTGTAGGAGGAAAGAATTGACAGGGGACCACGTATAGTCGTTCGGGTGGCATAGAAAAACAATGTCCCGTGTTCGGAATCAAAATGAAGTGGGAGCTCCGGTGGCTCAGTGAGTAGGACTTGAATGTTTGGAGCCACGGCTGCTAAGTGGGTAAGACGCTGGGTCACTAAACTGAAGGTCACGTGTTCGATCCCTGCATTGGACTAGAAAGTTTATCGGGTTTTCTGACGTGGTTTCCGCATGTCATTGCATTGGTGCAGGACGGAGGGTTTGGCAAGGACAGTTGTCTATTTGTTCGGATGGGATGAAAATCCTAGGCTGTAAATTGACGTACACGTAAAAGATCCCTTGGCAGTCTGGATCCGATATAAGAGGAGACCTATCTGCCGCTTTCCGAGCACAATTTCCCTTATAGTACAGTCGGAGCAGAACAGTAGGACGTTAAACCATATTTCATTTCATTTCATCAAAGTTCATCGGAAATATTCTAGCGGGTTTTTTCCATATCAGTGGAGAAGGAAGGGTTGAGTTAAATGAGCGAGGTCATGTGTCCGGATTCGAAATAAGTTGGAGCTGCGGTGGCTCAATGCGTAGTCTAGCCTTTCTTGCGAGGTACCCTCTTATCAGTGTAGGTCGGAAGGCCTGGGGACAGCATGTCGTTCGGATGACATGGAACAGCGAGGTCTCGTATAGGCTACACATTGGCGTGGGTGTGTGTGTGTGTGTGGGGGGGGCTCGGTTTCGATACCCGCTTCTTTCTATGATGCTAATATTATCAAATATTATCAAATAAACTACTCGTAGTTTACCCGCCTATACACGGGCCCAAATTCGCCCGGGGTCCAAGTTCGCCCATGGCCCAAATTTGCTAGGGGCCCATATTCGCCCAGTGCTCAAATTCCCACGAGACCTAAATTCGCCCGAGGTTTTATTCGTTCGTGGCCCAAATTTGCCTGTAGGACAGATTCGATGGCCTAAAATACATACGTGGTCGCTCTTTTCAATTTGATACGAGATATGTGGGGGTTAATCGCGGCGACGAAGCGTAATTCGCCTTGGGCCCGAATTCACTGACCTAAAACATTCCCGTTGTGATGCTGGTTAATTTAATAACACATAATAATGTGTAGGTGGAGAAAACAAACATACATAAACACACCCATACACACTTAGATTTTATTTATAATATATATATATTAAAGTAGATAAAGTACAAGTACTTCTTTGTTTACGGTAGACAATGCATAAAAAACTAGAAAAAATACGTCCAGGCAACAAATTCTCCACTTTAGGCCTACATATATAGCCTATATATATGCCGTGGTGTGAAATTTCTAGCTTGCCTGCTTCTGTTTTCCGTCCTAGCAAGTTTCGGGTAAAAAAAAGGTACATCATCTAATTCTTCTAGTATTACTTCATTGTCACGCGACTTTTCTGTTATCCATTCTTTGACGTTTGACAGAAGCCGTAAAATAAATACAGGCTTACTTAATGTGCAATGGTATTTGAATTTCGCGGTGATTTGGTTTTAACAAATCACGTGACATAGCTCGCTAATCAGACACACATAATGGAAGGTCGAGAAGAGTCAAAGGTTACCGTTCTGTTTTGATAGTAAATATGGCGGAAGGATAGCGAAAACTGAATACTTGTGAATATTTTGTTAAAAACACTAAGCTAAAACCGTTCAATGCGACAAGCTGGGAACAATTTTAGGTACTGGCTAACCATTGGATCGAATTAGATGGAAATGGCAGGTTTGTGCCGGAGACAAATGCTGATTTGTAAGACAAAGAACTCCAGGAATGTGCAGACAAAGTTCTCAAAGACTCAATCATTGGGATATACTAATAATACAGCTAATAATACAGACTACAGAGTTCTCACATTTCAACTTAAAAAAAAAAACAACTGTGTATGAAACATTATCACGATTCCAAACTTGTTGACGAAAGTTAGAAAGTGATGTTAGAAGCAAGCAGCTAAAATTTTACCAACAAAAAAAGAATAATTGGTCTGGTTAATTTGTTATGGGGATCATTTAACAAGTTGATTGATAAAGATAGATATTCTTATATTCCTAAATGCATGACAACTCGCAGTCACCAAGGAGTAAGGACTACTCGAATCAAGACCACTCAGACCAATAAGGACTAATATGGTGAAGACTGTGTCACCATTGAGGTGAAACACCATGCACAGTACTTTAAGAAATATACCCAAGATGTTATGGAGAAAAAGAGAACCAAAATAGATGAGTTGGTACAAGAGCACATGTTAGGCCCTATTGATGAAAAAAATATGTGTGAATTAATTCCACACCAGATTGACTTTGCATGTGTCCCCTGGATGAAAATGTTGCTTTGTCCGTTGCACCACCAATCAAAACGGGGGCCTATTCTGGCGCATTCCCCCCGCGTTGCCTTACTGTAGCTGCAAAATTTTTTGCCCCTTTTGTTAAACACTACTGTTTAAAATGACAGGGTTAGGGTGACTAGAGATCAAGCACCAAACAAAATTTTCACTGTGGATACAAATCAGGCTGCATTACAGATAGATGTACTTGTTACAAGTGAAAACTTTCTTGTATGGATTTGTGTAAATTGTTCGACAGTGACATTGATTTTAATACTGATGATGATATCTATGAAATTATGTGATTTTTTATGAGTAGGCTTAAACCTGTATTCCTGTACATGTATTTTTTAAGCAGTTTTTAAATACATATTTTAAAAAATGTTTTAATTAAATGTACTGTACATGTCAATAAATTTTCGTGTTATATTTTGTTACTATGATGATTAATATTGTATGGTTTTGTTTTATTTTTATTCTATTTCATTTCCGAGGTGGTTTATCTTGTCAGTGGTGCAGGCCGTGGGGAGGGGGTGACTGACGAGGTACAAGGACAGCTGTCTAGTCGTTCTGATGTGATGAGAGTAGGCCGTAGCGCCGCTGTCCTGGTAAAATTTCCATGATAGCACACTGTATAGCATATGCCCATCTTCATTAGTCCAGCTTAGGAACACAGCAGGAGGCATTAAACAGCATTTTCTTTTTTTGTTCTGTTTCATTTCCGACGTGGTTTCTCCTTGTCAGTGGTACAAAAGGAGGGTCTAACAAGGTACAAGGACAGCTGTCTAGTTGTTCGGATGTTACGTAAAACCGAGGTCCCTTGTATTCATTGGTGTGCATGTAAAAAGGTACGATGACAGCCGTCTAGTTGTTTGGATGTGACGAAAAACCGAGGTCCCTTGTATACATTGGTGTGCACGTAAAAAGACCCCTTGGCAGTTGGAATTCGAAAGAAGAGTAGGGAATAGTGCTGTACCCGGCCAAATTTCCCTCATAGCACACTGTATGGTGTATGCCTGTTTTCATTAGCCCAGTACATGTATAGGAACAAAACAGTAGGACGTTAAACTTCATTTCATTTCTAATTCATTTTACTGGAATCATTAAGATAACTATTTGTTTTTCTCTTATATCTATTTTTATTTACTGGTATATATCTTGTACAGTGTAAATGGGCACAAGACTTGATCTGTGTGTATTCTGTGAATATAACAATCTGAACAGCAGATTAGAAACCGTTCTCCAGAACAATGATATTATTATAATTATTATATACATTTTTCATCAATACAAGTGGTGTGTTAGATCCCTGCATTGGCCAAGAAAGTTCATCTCAATTTACCGGTGTGGTTTCCCCTTGAGGGGCCTGACAAGGACAGCTGTCTAGTCGTTAAGATGGTATGGGAAACCGTGGTCCAGTGTACACATTGGCGTGCACGTAAAAGATTCCTTGGCAGTTGGAATTCAATATAAGTGTAGCGGTGCTGCCCGGGCAAAATTTCCTCATAGCACACTGTATAGCATATGCTTGTCTTCCATTAACCCAGGTTAGGTGCAGAAGAGTAGGACGTTAAAACCCATCTCATTTCATTTACTAGTAGTGGGGGGTTGGGATGGCCTAGTGGTTTAGAGTTCCACGCTTCAACCTCTAGCTGGCCGGTCACCTCTGGCTTGCGGCTGTGGTTTCGATCCCTGTGTGAGCGTATGTGGCATGGAGATAGGTTGCCTTCTCAACCTTGTGGGTTTTAACCTCCGGGCACTCCAGTTTCCTCCCACTGCTAAAGACCCCTACGCGCAAGCGAATTATTGAAATAAAATTAAACCATGTTAGTCCGGAAATGACCAAATTTGTGTCGAGTGGACGTTAAACCTCATTTCTCTTACTAGTAGAATATGGTATTGTTGTGTATGCAGGTGCGGATCCAGGATTTTTTTGCAGGGGGGGGGGGTCTAGGTTCGATAACGCCCAGCGCCGAAGGAGCTCAACCAATCAAGAGGGGTTTGGGGGCCCTCCCCCAGAAAAATTTGGTAAATTAGATTCAATTTGGTGCATTCTGACATATTTCCGGAAGGTAAATACCAAAATTACAGGTCTAAAAATCGCCAATAAAATCGCATAAAATCTTTCAAGTCTGAGCAGGGGGGGGGGGCCGCACCCCTTGGACCCCCCCTCTGGATCCGCGCCTGGTATGAGGAAATTTATATTATTGCGTTTGTTTATTTTTGCCAAAATCGTTTTCATGTGTATTTAGTATGTATTTCTCTTGGATATTGTTTTACTGAAATAGTTTTTTTATAAAAAATACTTGTTTCCAGTAAATAACAGATTCTTTCAATCATTGGTGCTATTTCTCTACTGTTGACCATATTTATTCCACAGACCTGGGATAAGTTGTTTTCATCGTGTCACTGCAACATTTAATATGTGGTATTATACAGTAATCCCGGCATATTTTCCACAGGTACATTGGGACAGGAACGCCCTTATTAGACTATGGCACACCTGATCTATACATCAGAAGGTATTTTTTTTTAAATATGAATTACATGTTTGATAGTAAATATTATATTATTTAGCATCAAATATGGATAAAATAAGATAAAAAATTTGAAATATGTTCAGAAAAAAACAAAAACTCAAAAACTTTGAAAAATCACATAGACTCTATTAGTATTATTATATTATAGGTCTGGTGTGCCTTAGTCTAATAAGGGCGTTCCTGTCCCCATGTACCTGTGATATTTTCAGAAAAATTCTCTCTAACAAATGGAAACAAACCAACGTGTTCCGTCTCGTAAAAGGTATTACGTGGTCTAATTATGGCTATTGACCCGTGACCCTATGACGTTGATTTTTGGTTTCTGATATTGTCTTAGAATTTGATTGTTTTCACTCCAGTATGGCTACACTTGACAAATATAGTTCGAGGCGTAATTCTAGTGCTGACGTATTGTGCAATGCATCGGAAAAGAAATGTATGCGACAGTGGGAGAAACCGGAAAAACCCCACACGGTGAATCGAAACCGCACGACTACACGTTATCCCTTGCCAGGCCCTCCGTCCTCCATCCTACACAACTGACATGGGAGGACATCTCCAGAAATTTAGCCCGATGCGCTTCGATGAAGCGAGAGAGCCATTGTAGCCACCACTTCATTACGATTTCGGACAAAGAACCTCGTATTTTATATATATACCGTTCAAACGACTATACGTTGTCCCTTGCCAGGTCTTCAGTCCTATAGGCTACCACTGACAAGCAGGAACCCGACCGAAAAATCCTGAAAAACTTTGATAAAGTAAAAGAGCAAACGTCGATCCTATTCACTGAGCCATCGTAGCTCCATTTGTATTCCGGCCACGGTATCTCGGTTATTTGTATTCCATCCGAACAACTATTCTTTGTCCCTTCTCAGGCCCCCCGTCCTACACCACTTACACCACTTGGTATTCGATGCCTGCATTGGAAGAGAAAGTTCATCCAGATTTTATTTCGGGCGTGATTTCTCCTTGTCAGTGATGCAAAACGTAGGGCCTGTCAAGGACACCGATTGGCGTGCACATAAAAGATCACTTGGAAGTTTAAATTCGATATAAGAGTAGGCCTTAGCGCCACTGCCCGGGCAAAATTTCCTTGCTAGGCTCTCTGTTTTACACCAGTGACAAGGGTGGACATAGACAGAAAAATCACAATGAACTTCGATTAAGTTAGAGAGAAAACCTCCTACGCAGTGAGCCACCGTAGAACCAACTTCATTTCGATTCCGGGCACGGGACCTGGTTTTTAAAAATCCCATTCGAACAACTATACATTTTCCCTTGTCAGGCTCTCCATCCTGCAGCACTGACAAAACCACGCATCAAGTGAAAACACCCGATGAATATTTTTAGAGAGCAAAGAAAGATTTGACTGAAGACTTAAAATGAATTACAGAATACAATACTATCTGTGCAAGAAGAGATTAAACTTGTTTAGGACTATTACATTTTCTAGAACTTCAAACATTTTCGTTTATTATAATCCATGTCAAAATACCAATGCCGATACGGCAGTCAGTGGACATGCGTAATAACTGCACTTCCGAGGCGAGGGAGCGAGAACACGAGAAGACGAGATTGTGACGAAGCGAGGGAGCGAGAACACGAGAAGACGAGATTGACTCAAAGGCGAGGGAGCGAGGGAGCGAGAAGTCGAGGTTTTTCAAAGGCGAGAACACGAGGGAGCGAGAAGTCGAGGGCGAGAAGTCGAGAGCGAGAAGTCGAGGGAGCGAGAAGTCGAGGGCGAGGGAGCGAGAACACGAGGTTTTTCAAAGGCGAGAACACGAGGGAGCGAGAAGTCGAGGGACGAGAAGACGAGAAGTCGAGGTGAAAGTAATCTCGTGTTCTCGGGGCGAGATCCTCGTATTCTCGCCCTGTTTCCTCGCGTTCTCGCTCTCTCGCTCCCTCGCCCTCGACTTCTCGCTCCCTCGACTTCTCGTCTTCTCGTGTTCTCGCCCTCGACTTCTCGTCTTCTCGTGTTCTCGCCCTCGACTTCTCGCGGCGAGGGGACGAGATTCTGAAATGGCCGCAATAGGCTTCCATAAGAAAGTCGACTCTATACATTATATTTTCAATAATTATAGTTATGGTTATTTCCGATAACTGAAATAACTAAATTTATCGTCCGACTACAGACACGCTGTCGGGGGCCCCCGACTTTGGTGATATGGGCGCACGTTTCGTATCTCATATCCTGCATGGTGTTACAGATGCATTTCAAATATCACTTGGCAAAATTTATCAGGCCACTCCATGAAACAATTGAGGCGATTGTCTGAACCTGGCTGATATTACGGTTCGCTTTAACTGTAATGCAGTGAGTGATTAATTGGTCGTTTTTCGATAAACACACAATAACGAATTCTATTGTAAATTGAAGATTATTTCGCTGGTAATATTTCGATTGGATTTGTGCCTTATTTAACAACGATATGAAATCTGATAATGTACACAAGAAACAGATTGTTGAAAATCTTTTTATAGATCTACACTAGTGTCCAAAGGAAACGATACCACGTGTTTGCTACGATAGAAAAGGAAAACTAAACAAAGCAGAAGTTTAGGATTAGTGTTATACTTTTGGGAAATCCTTTCACAACATCTGTACACAAAATCATTTCAATCAAATCTGTACAATCAATATGACAATCCGTTAAAGATCGGTGGGGTTGAAAAATAAACATTTCTTTAGAACACAGATCACAGAAACAACGGGAAATGACACACCACATGTCTAAAAGTCAAGTCAGTAGCGGGTATGTCCACCGTGAGCATCAATACACGCCAGAACACGCCTGCGGACTGATGACGTCAAACGTCTGATGAAGTTGGGAGTGAATTGTTGCCATTCCTCGGGGAGACATCGTTCCAAGTCCTGCACGTTGACTGGAGGCGACGCCGGATTTGCCGATCGAGGTTGTCCCATAAGAGCTCGATGGGATTCAAGTCCGGTGAACATGCGGGCCATGGCAAAACGTGTACGCTGGCGTTGGCAAGGAAGTTATGTGTCAATCTTGCTGTGTGCGGCCTTGCATTGTCATGTTGGAAAATGATTCCACGTGGCTGTTGCTGCAGAAAGGTCACCACGATAACACTGATGTCATCACGATAACACTGTGCATTCAGGTTTCCACGAGTTACGACAAGCCTCGTTGTGGCGTCACCACATACGCCACCCCAAACATTAACCCTCCACCTCCAAATGGCCGGACCTGTAGGACACAGTTAGGTGCAAAACGTTCACCAACTCTTGGCTATACAAGCTGCCGTCCATCGTTTTGGAACATGAGGAATCTGATCTCATCAGAGAACGTAACACTTGTTGCCAACGTCGAACTCGCCTGGCCCATATCAGTCTTTCGTGCCGGTTTCAAGGCGTCAGGTGCGGTCCGCGGTAGAGATGACGTGGCCGGATACTATACTGCCGTAGTCTCCTGTAGACGGTCTGTCGACTGATCCTGTGTCCCAGTGCTGTCGTCGCCGCCGTGGATGTCGCTGTTACGGTGCGGTTCCTCAGGTGTAATACCCGGATGTAACGATCCTCACGGGGCGTGGTTACTCGTGGTCTTCTACTCCTGGGTCTGTCTGACGTTTGACCATTTCATTTCGTGACATAAATACATTAGAATTAATGGCACAGGCATTCCAAACCAAACATTTTATTTACAATATTTTAACAAATCTGTAACCCTCGATTTGAAATATTTATACGAGTAAATCTCCTTGATGTCTGTATACTATGTTCTAATGACGGTAACCATTCACAAAAACATTAAACCTTATCTCCTAATTATTAAAGATACATTATGGGACATTAGATAAAAAGTACGGAGTTTTCGTTATAACAGTTAAAAATTAGATAATGGAAAGACAATTTGTTGAACATTTCAGCGAAATTGATCCACTGTGAACTGAGAATTAAGTGATTGAAATGTTCATCTAGCCTCAATCATCATTACTTAAGTCGGAACGACAGAAATCATAGTCTCGATTATCCAATAAATCATTAATGCGCGAAGGAAAGTTATGCAGTAAATTGGATCACAATCCACTAAAGATCACACGGTAGCGATGCCATTGAGAATTTATTATGGTCTAGATAAGTTAATTAATGTCTAATTAATAATTTAGATAACATTTCAGGCCCAAAGAAAGACCTGCAATTTGTCAGATGTAGCTCTTGCATAATATGGTATGTTTAAATAACGGCGATATACAATAATGGCGATATCCAATAATTATTCGATATATTTCACCTTTGTTTTTGTTGTGACATTTTAGGAAACTCTTGTCACATTTGACAATGTTGTGTTAGAAACCTACCCAAATCTATTTAATTTTTTTCGAAATCCAATGGCAGATGCTTCTACATATGCATATAACGTGGGGTTTTCTCTCACGGCATTAACTGAAGTTAAATAAGGATTAAAATGCCTTCTTTAGACTGTTATCTAGACAATTAAACAGAATACTCCTGTCAGACGTCATCTTGGATTATGATTGATGCTATGCGTTTAAGGATACTTTTTTATTATCCGATGCTATTAACTGTTTTAAATTAATTATGATACAGAAATTTGTACGCGTTGGCTGATTTGTCACTTTGCCAAACTCATAGTGTTAAAACAAATCCACGTCTGTTGTTTTCCATAACAAAATATGGATTGATTAACGGAATATAGTTATTACAGATTATACGCTGCATGTATTACAGTCATTCTATGCAGTTATAATTATAACTGCTAGGAATATTGGTATTACAGATTATATGCTGTATACATTACATTCATGAATAACACCGTTAGTCGTCATTTGTGATAAAGGTGAATCCATTAACACTGTCAATTGCGCTAGTATTCCATGCTTCACCATCATAAGGCGTATAATCTCCTAATGCAGATCTCCTAATGAATATCATCCAACTGAATTCATCCAATTCACCATAATAATATTTTATCTACAATGAGTCATAATTATTTGAACAAAAGCCTTTAGTTTTATATTTGATGGTAATTATGGATCGATTTATATTTTATTAACGATAAGTTATCAACTGGAGTCAATGTTTACACATCCCTTCATTGTTTTTCTCCGAAAACAACTATAACTCATAAATACCAATGTAATGACAATCGATTAGTTTCATTAGACAGATGAGGTCAGTTCCCTTTTAGTACATAAATGAAGACTAATGGTCATTGACAAAAGTTGAACGACATAGAGAATGGTGGCTTTATTCAGGTATAAAGCTGCCTGCATGGATTTTGTATGCCTGTACTTAATACGGTACTTAAACTACAAAATGGAAGAACTTCAGTCACTGGACTAAATCAAACTGCTTTGATCACCCAAAATATTAATTTGTATATCCTTATTCTAATCAGTTACTCTGATCATGTAAGTTTCTTTGATCATATTAGATATTCAGTGAATCCCGATCACACATTAACATTTTCCCAAATTTCCGCAATGAAAGACACGAATCACCTAGTGGAAGTCTCAGATCATCTTCTGAGCATCTGTTGTAAAATAAAATTTGTATCATATGGCAAGTAGGTCTTTCTATCTACGCGCAAGCTCTAAAATTAGGTACATAGAGATGTGGTTGGGGGAATACTTTGAGGTTGAATATTTTTGGGTTCGGTTACGCAGCAGTCCGTCTGACTGTCTGTCAGATACATGTTTTGGAACACAGCATCCCTGCTTTTAATTGAGGTAGATTTATGCCACGCCCATGTGTTAAACAGCTTCAAACAAAATTGTATGTGATGGGGCAGCAAATCGTATGTGTGACACTACCTTGTTTCTCATTGGACTTGACCTCGTGTTGTGTATAAAATCTCCAAAGACCTCCCAATAATGTTTTCTACCACAACAGTAAAACAACTATCTTATAAATATTTAAACACCAACACACTAAAACCGTATGATGTCTAACCCGGTCTCTAAGTTGAGGCGGCGATTGGTATATGCCTCTCTATGAACGAACCCTTTCTTAAACGTCAAACACGTTCGAACCCTATAAATTCTACCCCGGACTCTAAGTTGAGGCATGCCTCTCTATGAATGCCGTATGAAGATCGACATGTAATTAAAGGAATCTTAATTGCGCCCTTTCTTAAACGCCAATCACGCTCAAACCCTATAATGTCTTTCCCGGTTTCTAAGCTAATGCGGCCGATGGCATGTCTCTCTATGAACGACGTGTGATGATCTAAAAGAATCTTAATCTCAACCTTTCTTATAAAGAGGATATGTGCATGGTCATAGACTGACCAGTGGGATTTCCTTTACCTGATTGGTCACCTGCGCAAAAGCGACCCCGGATTTAAACACAAAGTTCTAATATGATCGATTTTGTGGATAACGACTTCAATATATTAAGAAGAACACCATTCAGGTAACTTAAATAACCTCTATAGACATAGCATTACAGAATGTCCATTCTAATATTAAGGCCTACAGGCCGCAATTTTTTAACGGATCGTCTCCAAACTTTGCAAAGTTATTCCTTACACGAAAAGTGTGACTCACTAGGTGCAGAGTCACGCCCAGTTTTTCTTTGTGTATACTTATTTTGAATACCCTAAGGCGCAGGTGACCAATCAGGTAAAGGAAATCCCACTGGTCAGTCTATGACCATGCACATATCCGAACCCAAAAATATTCAACCTCAAAGTATTCCCCCAACCACATCTCTATGTACCTAATTTTAGAGCTTGCGCGTAGATAGAAAGACCTACTTGCCATATGATACAAATTTTATTTTACAACAGATGCTCAGAAGATGATCTGAGACTTCCACTAGGTGATTCGTGTCTTTCATTGCGGAAATTTGGGAAAATGTTAATGTGTGATCGGGATTCACTGAATATCTAATATGATCAAAGAAACTTACATGATCAGAGTAACTGATTAGAATAAGGATATACAAATTAATATTTTGGGTGATCAAAGCAGTTTGATTTAGTCCAGTGACTGAAGTTCTTCCATTTTGTAGTTTAAGTACCGTATTAAGTACAGGCATACAAAATCCATGCAGGCAGCTTTATACCTGAATAAAGCCACCATTCTCTATGTCGTTCAACTTTTGTCAATGACCATTAGTCTTCATTTATGTACTAAAAGGGAACTGACCTCATCTATCTAATGAAACTAATCGATTGTCATTACATTGGTATTTATGAGTTATAGTTGTTTTCGGGCAAAAACAATGAAGGGATGTGTAAACATTGACTCCAGTTGATAACTTATCGTTAATAAAATATAAATCGATCCATAATTACCATCAAATATAAAACTAAAGGCTTTTGTTCAAATAATTAGGACTCATTGTAGATAAAATATTATTATGGTGAATTGGATGAATTCAGTTGAATGATATTCATTAGGAGATCTGCATTAGGAGATTATACGCCTTATGATGGTGAAGCATGGAATACTAGCGCAATTGACAGTGTTAATGGATTCACCTTTATCACAAATGACGACTAACGGTGTTATTCATGAATGTAATGTATACAGCATATAATCTGTAATACCAATATTCCTAGCAGTTATAATTATAACTGCATAGAATGACTGTAATACATGCAGCGTATAATCTGTAATAACTATATTCCGTTAATCAATCCATATTTTGTTATGGAAAACAACAGACGTGGATTTGTTTTAACACTATGAGTTTGGCAAAGTGACAAATCAGCCAACGCGTACAAATTTCTGTATCATAATTAATTTAAAACAGTTAATAGCATCGGATAATAAAAAAAAGTATCCTTAAACGCATAGCATCAATCATAATCCAAGATGACGTCTGACAGGAGTATTCTGTTTAATTGTCTAGATAACAGTCTAAAGAAGGCATTTTAATCCTTATTTAACTTCAGTTAATGCCGTGAGAGAAAACCCCACGTTATATGCATATGTAGAAGCATCTGCCATTGCATTTCGAAAAAAATTAAATAGATTTGGGTAGGTTTCTAACACAACATTGTCAAATGTGACAAGAGTTTCCTAAAATGTCACAACAAAAACAAAGGTGAAATATATCGAATAATTATTGGATATCGCCATTATTGTATATCGCCGTTATTTAAACATACCATATTATGCAAGAGCTATATCTGACAAATTGCAGGTCTTTCTTTGGGCCTGAAATGTTATCTAAATTATTAATTAGACATTAATTAACTTATCTAGACCATAATAAATTCTCAATGACATCGCTACCGTGTGATCTTTAGTGGATTGTGATCCAATTTACTGCATAACTTTCCTTCGCGCATTAATGATTTATTGGATAATCGAGACTATGATTTCTGTCGTTCCGACTTCAGTAATGATGATTGAGGCTAGATGAACATTTCAATCACTTAATTCTCAGTTCACAGTGGATCAATTTCGCTGAAATGTTCAACAAATTGTCTTTCCATTATCTAATTTTTAACTATTATAACGAAAACTGCGTACTTTTTATCTAATGTCCCATAATGTATCTTTAATAATTAGGAGATAAGGTTTAATGTTTTTGTGAATGGTTACCGTCATTAGAACATAGTATACAGACATCAAGGAGATTTACTCGTATAAATATTTCAAATCGAGGGTTACAGATTTGTTAAAATATTGTAAATAAAATGTTTGGTTTGGAATGCCTGTGCCATTAATTCTAATGTATTTATGTCACGAAATGAATACAAAGAGATGCTTGTTAATTAGGTTGTACCAATTCAAATAATCATGTTTTAAGTGGAACTCTGTTGATAATCAGCTAAGTTTAGTTAGCTAACTCAATATAATAACGCTGTATCTAAGTTACCTTTGGAAATATTAACTCATTAATTTAAATAACGCGTCGTGATTTGCTGTGCCGATTTCATCGATCTGATGCAAACATTTCGCTAGATATAAAAAAACGACGTCAGAGGTTCTTATAGTCCAATGGATAAAGTGCAGAAATAATGTTATTAATCATAGATACAGATGGACAGGAAAAACACGACCATTACATTGATTTGGCTGTTCAAGTAATCGCTTAAAAGATATAATGTAATCAGACTAACTTTTTTGATGTGACAACAGCCTATTAATTGAATTTAGTTTATTAAAAGTGTACGTTTACACCTAATATTAACCTTAAAAGGAAATAGCGTGATATCGGGAGGACATGGTCACTCCCACTATGGAGAAATCAAATACAACAGCCTGGCCAAAATTACATGGACCAGAAAATATACGTTTACGGGAACAGTTAGGAAGTTTTTGTAAGGACACCAGTTTCACTGCGATAGTGAATATATATCGAGCGACGAATGTGTTTAAGAGACTGGCATGGTTGCTTACATTTTTGTTTTGTCTTGGATGGTTATCGTTCCAATGTTATCAACTTTTAGACAGGTAATTTCTTTAATTGGTGTTAAGTCGGGGATTTGAGAATGTGAGACTGAAATTGCTCTTAGTTTGATAACTAATCCGTAAACGTTTATGGAGTTTATTTACTAAAAGATCAATAGACATTTCCATTATATGTTACATAAATTATCAATTAGACATCATAATTAGGCGACATCGTAATTAGGCGGCCTAATGTGATAGGTGTGGGAAAAGTAATTTGCTGTTAGAAAAACAAAATGTTTTTACTGTGGATTCACAATCCGAGCAGAATCCCCAGGAATGTTCATAACTTTGAATAAATTCATTTAGAAAAGGGGGGTTACACACATTAGTAGATCCATGAGAGACTATCTCACACGTTACTTGCATTCGCAGCAATTACAAAGATTTAAGCAAGCCATGGTGGCTATGTGAGTAAGACGCTAGCTCACTTTGCACTCGGAATTGGATTATAAGAGTTGACCGTACCGCCGCTGTATGGTGTATGCTTGTCTTCATTATTCCAGTTCAATCTGTTTCACAGAGAATTACTTACGAATTATCTCTGTAACAGATGACTGCCCAGAACACGTGCTTGGACTGCACGCGGCGATAGTCATTGGCTCAACGGCAATGTTTACTTAACACCTAACTGCTTTGGGCAAAATGATGCATTATTTTAATACCTATTTACACTAAATAGGAAATATTTTTAACTACAAATACTTCAAACGTCTTTATTTATTTTTCTTTTACCTCAAAAAAATGTTTGAGAATTTAATTTGTCGGAGTAAAAAAGTTAATATTCCGTACTCATTAAGTCTCGTCGATGTCATGCTTATCAGTGATTGTAGCGGCCAAGCGAATATTCACAGCGGGATCAGTTTGAGTCCAATTGGGATCGAACAGTAGGTCGTTAACCCCACTTTCTTTCATTTCATTTAATTACGAAGATTTTAATATTAGTGATAAAGTAGTGTGAGATAAAAGCTGTTAATCTTTTGGACAAGTATCTAATTAAACTGACACATCAGATGATCACTTAATTTTACCCAATTCAAAGAGGCGTTACTCTTTATAATTCCATTTACGATGTGATTAAGGTTGTAGTTAAACCTGCTTTTTAATTGTATTTATTTCAGATATTTCAAATATCCGTCAGATGTAAAAATAGAAATAAACAGTGTGACAGAACTGGATTTTCCCAGTGTTACTGTATGTAATATGAACCCTGTCAGATCGTCAGCTCTCGTTTCACCTCCATTTAATCAAATGCTAAATTACCGGAAAGAGCAATTTTCTGAGGATAATAGCCTTTATGAAGCAGCTAGACACATGTTTTCTCAAACCATGGGTAAGAAAATGATCTTAAAAATTTTTTTAGCATAGCATATACTGGCAGATTTGAAAATGACACGTTTTTTGGTAATTTGTAATCTTGAGTATTTGAGTTCGGAATTTAACCGAATTCTTCACAAAGTTTTCTGCATCTTTTTTTCTAGAAAAGATTTCGGAGCCCGGTCCAAATTCCGGGTCTAGTCCGGATTCGAGTTGGGGTCCAGAAGATTTAATTAATATTTTAAGTTCCCCCTCGATACAATGGATAGACGATGATAACAAATCCACAGATAACCAACAGATGAATACAACGACGACGACGGTTTCTACGACATCATCTCAACCCGATTTTGAGGACTATATCCGTACTGGTTTCAATCAATGGGATATCCTAGACGAGAGCAACGTGAATGGGTTCTACAATACGACAGATTCAGAGTTCGATGCTTCGTTTAAGTACGCTTATTTGTCAGCAAAAGTAAATAAGAGTTTAGCCATTTCGGTAGGACATTCCTTGAAGACCTTCATGATTAGTTGCAAATATGGTGGATATCAATGTTCGCCACAGTAAGTATTTTGTATTCACATTCATCATTCTGATTAAAATACATATCTATATTTCTTTACGTTTTTATACGCCCACATTTTCATGTGGACGTATTATGTCGTCGCCCCTGTCCGTCCGGACGTCCGTCCGTCCATAATTTGATTGTGGACTCTCTACAGGTCACAATTCTTATCCGATTTTGACGAAACTTGAAATATAGGTTTATCCCCATAAGATCTCGGTACCTTTCGATATTGGCATGTATCGGATCGGAACTTCATGGATTATGGCCCCTGATTGTACGAAATATCATGTTTTTAGCTTGTGGACCCTATAGAGGTCACAATTTTGAACCGATTGTGATGAAACCTGGCATGCATGTTTATTACCCCAAAATCTTGGTTCCTTTCGATATTTGCGCCCATCGGATCGTAACTTCCTGAATTATGGCCCCTGATTGTCCGAAAAATCAATCTTTTTAGCTTGCGGTCCCTCTGGAGGTCAAAATTATTATCCGATTTAAAAAAAAACGCTTGATTATATCACCGTTATATGGTAATGAAGGTTGAGTTCAAATTTCGTGAAAATCGGACCAAAATTGACAAACAAAATGGTCGCCGTTTGTACGCGAATAGTGTGAAAATATGTTATATCAAGGTTGTGGACCCTATATAGGTCACAATTTTGAACCGATTTTGATGAAACTTGACATGTATGTTTATAACCGAAAGATCTTGGTTCCTTTCGATATTTGCACACATCGGATCGTAACTTCCTGAATTATGACCCCTGCTGTCCGAAAAATTGCCCTTTTTAGCTTGTGGTCCCTCTGGAGGTCAAAATTATTATCCGATTTAAAAAACCGTTTAATCACCGCTACATGGCAATGAAGGCTGAGTTAAAATTTCGTGAAAATCGAACTAAAATTGACGGACAAAATGGCCGCCGTTTGTACGCGAATAGTGTGAAAATATGTTATATCAAGGCTATGGACCCTATAGAGGTCACAATTTTAAACCGATTTTGATGAAACCTGACATGCATGTTAATTACCCAAAAATCTTGGTTACTTTTGATATTTGCGCTCATTGATTCGTAACTTCCTGAATTATGGCCCCTGACTGTACGAAAAATCACCCTTTTTAGCTTGTGGTCCCACTGGAGGTCAAAATATATTATCCGATTTAAAAAAAAAAAACGTTTGATTATATCACGGTTACATGGTAATGAAGATTGAGGTAAAATTTCGTGAAAATCGGACCAAAATTATTGACAAACAAAATGGCCGCCGTCTGTACGCGACTACTGTGAAAATATGTTATATCAAGGTTGTGGACCCTATAGAGGTCACAATTTTGAACCGATTTTGATGAAACTTGACATGCATGTTTATAACCTAAAGATCTTGGCTCTTTTTGATATTTGCGCCCATTGGATCGTAACTTCCTGAATTATGGCCCCTGATTGTCCGAAAAATGACCCTTTTTTTAGCTTGTGATTCCTCTGGAGGTCAGAATTATTATCCCATTTAAAAAACCGTTTGATTATATCACCGTTACATCGTAATGAAGGTTGAAGTCGAATTTCGTGAAAATCATACCAAAATTGACTGAAAAAAAATGGCTGCCGCTTGTACGCGAAGAGTGTAAAAATATGGTATATATCAAGGTTGTGAATCCTGTAGAGGTCACAATCTTCATTCAATTTTGATGAAACTTGAAACACATGTTTACAACTTAACAATCTTAGTTCCTTTCGTTATTTGTGCATATCGGATTGTAACTTCCGGAATTATCGCCCCTGATTGTACGAAAAATGACACTTTTTTAGCTTGTGGTCCCTCTGGGGTCAGAATTATTATCCCATTTAAAAAAAACGTTTGATTATATCACCGTTACATCGTAATGAAGGTTGAGGTCGAATTTCGTGAAAATCGGACTAAAATTGACAGCTGTTCTTGTCAGGCCAACCACCCTTCATGACGAACAAGGGGAAACCACGCTAGAAAATCTAGATGAACTTTGTCACCCAATGCAGGGATCAAACACCCAACCTCAAGGCTACCGAGCCAGCATCTTACCCACTTAGCAACATGATCACCAGTCGAATTTGAAGCCTACTGAAATGAACCTTTTTTAACCCAAAGATCTTAATTCATTTCGATATTTGCACATATCAAATTCTTAATGATGTAGGAAAAATCACTTTCGGTATTGCTTGTTCTCTATCCATCTCTCGAAAATGTGGGCGTATCCTGCCTGGCAGTGCCAGCCTATCTTTTATATACTTTCGATGGCCTATAACACTGCACACCCCTGGTGAGTTGCCGGCAGGGTATAAAAAAAGTACATGGGTATTGAACATTATCTGGGGAAAGTACACCCATTATACATCAAAAATATCAAAAAACGAAAATCGCCTATAGAGGGCTTTTTCCATGCATGGTAAGCCAATAACTATTTGCTTTAATTTTTACAAGACTATAGCACATTAAACACGCTCTTTGTTTTTGTCGCATTTGAGAGACGTAACGTTTTCAGAGAAAAACATGTTAAATGGTCATTTTTTTCACAGAAAGTCACTCATCAAATTTCGTAAACATTTTGATATCAAATATGACGCGAGCAATAACAATTATTTGCATACAGGCTTGTAGTTTCGCTGCGTACTTTGAGGGCTTCATGTCATTGACTAATGCCTCATATCATTAAGAACACGTCAATGATAACAGCACATGCCGGTCATAGTGTTGTAAAGACAAGTAAAACGAAATTTTGAACTATAAAAACGAAACGAAATAGGATCTGTGTTTTAATAATATTGCGCATTCATTTAAGCTGAAGATGTATATTGTCGTAGGCCATGCCCCCCATTGTAGTACGGGAGTCAGGAGGGTTTTATTCAACATGAAATGTGCGGAAGGTTTGAGATGCTAGTGGTGTTTGGCTGGGTTAGGAGACCCCAGAAACCCAATTCTTTAGTTGCACCAGTGGTGGGTGTGGTAGGGGGAGCCACCCATAGTACCCCCCAAAATTGGTTTATTCAACATGGAAGGTGCGCGTTCCACTTCAATGGCATTTGATAGAGGATTGTGCCCTGAACTAGGAAATATAACTTAAGAATGGAATTTTTGGTGGAAAGTTCACTGAAGAAAATGTCAAAGGTCACCAATTTGTAGTTTTTCGATTTTAATCTGACCTATTTTTTCGTTATCTAGGGATTTATTTAGGGTATTTAACACAAAATTGCATGGACATGTTTTATACTAATAGGAGCAAAAATGAAGTTATAGTTTTAAGTATCACATAATCTCAAAAATAACGAAAATATCATTTAGCTCCCATCAGTAATTAAAATTTTGATCAACATGAAAAGTGCGAATGTGAAACCAAGTCTAAATTGTACGGAATGATACCAGAAATCATTATCATCATCTTATGAAAGAAATTTATGGTGGCCAATGTACTTAATAAGAGGATAATGCTGATGTGCACTCAATGACCCCCAGATAGAAATTTAATTAACATGAAAGGTGCGACATTGGAACAAGGTGTAAAATGTAGGGAGTGATCTTAAGATTCACAACCACTAACTTAAGAATTAATATTTTTGTTGTAAATGAGCTTAAGAACATCAACTATGACCAATGCCCAAAACAATTCAGTGACAAGCAGTAAAACATGTCCGGAATGCTAGGTTTCCTCTTGATTTCTGATACTAATAGTGTTTGATTAATTTTCGCTCACTGCCTTCATACTAATAGTCATTTAAAACATAGTTCTATGTCATGTTATTGCAGACATCAATCAGGACCCAATGAACCAAAAACTAACATATGATATGCAACTGTCTTCGTCAGAGGAAGCAATGTCGAAATTCATCATTAGAGGTATCCTGATCAGATTCCCCAATGCCCTCTTCAACCAATGACTCCCGGAGTTCAAGACCATAAATATGATTTCATACCGCCCTTCCCTCAACCCCCAGCCATGTTTTAGGACAGTATCAAATCATATGGTTTTAATGGTCGGTCCTGAACTCCGGGAGTCATTGGTTGAAGAGGACATTGAGGAATCTGATTAGGATACCTAGGAGCACAACTTCGACATTGCCTCCTCTGATAAAAACAGCTGCCTCTCCTAAGTTAATTTTTGGTTGATTGGGTCTTGATTTATGTCTGCAATAACATGACATAGATCACTATTGGTACCAGAGCTCAAGAAGAAACTTAACATTCCGGCCTTATTTTATTGCTTGTCACTGAATTATTTTGGGCATTGGTCACATCTGATGTTCTTAAGTTTATTTACCACCAAAATATTCATTCTTTAGTTTGTGTTTGCGAATCCAGTGATCGCTTACTACATTTTACACCTTGTTCCAATGTTGCACCTTTCATGTTAATTAAATTTCTAATTGGGGGTCATTGAGTGCACACCAGCATTATCCCCTTCTAAAGTACATTGTACACCAGAAATTTCTGTCTTAAGTTGATGATAATGATTTCCGGCATCATTCCGTCCAATTTAGGCTTGGATTCACACTCCCACCTTTCATGTTGATTAAAATTTTTATTACCGATGGGGGCCAAGTGATATTTTCGTTATTTTTGAGATTCTGTGATATTTAAAGCTATAACGTAGGGGATATTTGATTTTAAAGTGTTGTTAAAGTCACCTAATGAAACTGACGAAGAAACAAATGACAAAATGAAATGAAGTTCACATTCATCGATTTATTCCAAATGATCGTTATACTAAGTAAGGCACAGACTGACCATTATAAGGGTAAAATGATACCCGGGGTCAAACAGCAAAGTTACCACAGCATCACAACAAAATCAGTAACGGGTAAATCCTCCTCTGTTTGCCAAACAAGCATTGATCCGACGTGGCATACTCCTAATGAGACGTCTAAGGTCATTTTGGTCCAGATTGTCCCATTCCTGCTGCAAAGCAGCAGCAAGTTCTTGGACATTGGCAGGACGTTGTTGACGTTGACGTAACCTCTGTCCAAGCATGTCCCAGACATGCTCGATGGGGGAGAGGTCGGGACTCAGTGCTGGCCAAGGTAATGTGGTGATGTTCTGTTGTTGGAGGTAACCTGTAACGATCCTGGTCCTGTGACATCTTGCGTTGTCATCCTGGAAGACGAAACGGCGGCCACGACGTCGTGCGAACGGCACAACATGGACTGCCAAGATGTTGTCCGGTAATACTGGCCTGTAACACGCCCTGCAACAACATGTAAAGCCGTTCTTACAGCAACAGTGATGCCTCCCCACACCATAACAGAACCACCCCCAAATCGATCATGTCTGATGACGTCAACGTCTGGGAAGCGCTCGTTTCGACGACGCCACACCCTCCTACGTCTGTCAAAAAAATCAACAGTGAACCTTGACTCATCTGAAAACATCACATTGCTCCAGCGTCGATTATCCCAGTGTTGACGATCCCTACACCAACGACGTCTTGCCTGAATGTGATGATCTCTCAAACAAGGGATCACGCGAGGACGTCGGGCTCAAAGGTGACCCCTATGCAGTCGATTCCGAATCGTCTGGCCACTCACTCTCACACCAGTGTCTGTTTGGAGACGAGCGCTGATCTGATTTGCTGTGATGACACGATTTCTCAAGGCCAAGGTGGTCTGTCCTGTACAGATTGTGTATCACGGTATCTGGACCATAGCCTGCTTATGACAGACTGAGAAACATTCATCGTCCGCGCCACAACCGCCTGTGTTGTGCCGATCTGTAGCATGCCAAGGGCACGTAACCTTTCATTGTGGGTAAGCCGACGCATATCAAAATTTGTTTTCTGGTCACTAAAACAATTAAACTGATGTTTCCACCCTGGAATTCAATGCCACAATGACTGTAACATTCAAAGTCAGAGTCGTGCAAATCTTGGGTTAGACCCCCATGATGATCCCAAGCATCACCTGCATTCCATGCGGTAGCTATTGGTGCGTTTGGGCGTCACATGTAACTGAAAATGTTTCTTCTGTTAGGTTCTATAGTGACTTTTTTCGTAGTCATTTGCATATTTTAGTATTATGTCCCCAAAATCAAATATCCCCTACTTTTTTTGAATAGTTTATAAAACATGTCCATGCAGTTTTGTGTTAAATACCTGAAATAGAGCACGAGATAACGAAAAAATAGTTTAGAGTAAAATCGAAAAATTGCAAATTGGTGACCTTTGACCTCTTCTTAAGTGACCCTTCCATCAAAAATTCCATTCTTAAGTTATATTTCCTGGTTCAGGGAACAATCCTCTATCAAATGCCATTGAAGAGGAACCCGCAACTTCCATGTTGAATAAACCGATTTTGGGGGGGGGGGGTACTATGGGTGGCTCCCCCAACCACACCCACCACTGGTGCAACTTAAGAATTGGGTTTCTGGGGTCTCCTAACCCAGCCAAACACTACTTTCATCCCAAACCTTCCGCACCTTTCATGTTGAATTAAACTCTCCTGGCTCCCGGACTATTAGTCCTCCGACTATAATTCATTTTGTGGAAACGGTTAAGGTAATAGTTCAGGAGTGTGTTGACCAGTCTATTGGTATATTTCTTGCAGAAGCTATGGCGATACAGTGGCACATATTATTATCACTATCCAAAATTAGAGACCACACATAAAGTAAAACGAACGTAAAGTACACCGCCCTTCCCCTTCGTTAGCATTGTGTACACTAATTAGATATCCAAGTGGTCATATTTGATATTTAATATTTGTAACACCCCTAACTATATTTTCCAGATTATGAGCATATAACGGGCACGTTCCCATACATGCATAGTTTGTGGTGAATTTGTACAAGGCATTACATCTTAAATGTTCACTAATTATATCTGTCTTGTATGTATTTGAAGTGGTACGTGATTACTAAAATCCCCAGCTTGATATGACGGTAGTATTAAATGGGCGCTTGGTATTGCCAGGCCCTCCCAAACCATTGATAAGTCGACACAGGCAGGTAAATCCCGAAAAAACTTACTGCTCGGTCAGCGTCTAGACATCCTGGTTACTGGACCAGTGTTATACTCACTGTTAGGAGTAATCATTTGTAGACATATTTTTCCACGAAGTCACGTGGATAACGCCTATAATTAACGGCTAAAGAAATGCTGCTTATATTTTACAGTAACTTTACAACTTTCCACAATCACAAGTATGGAAACTGTTTTACATTCAACCATCCGGATAAAGGAGAGTCTTTAAAAGCTAAGTTTCCAGGACCCTTGTTTGGTGAGAAGAATTTGGTCTTGTTTCTAAACCACAGGAAAGACAATAAGCTGTACAGATATACCGGTGGCATTTTCAGGGGTGTTTCTTATAAGTTTCATTGAAAAGTGAATTTTAGTGAATTCCAGGCCTAAACCCAGATTTAGAAATGAAATAGACAATTATAATGTACATCATATGCAGACAACGATGGCACTTGAGCGTTAGCATTTAACAAATCGTGTCCGAGAGTAACCCTCAATAACAAAGCATTATAATTGTATTATAAAAGCAATACAAGACATCATACATCTGTATCCATTTATCGGAATGCACTTGTTATCTTTATTCATAAAAAGGGCATAGCTTTTTTTAAAGTAGAATTGCTTATTTCTATGTAACATCCCACTCCCCGAATATACTTGAATTATAGAATTATTATAAGTTATTGTCCACATAGTAATAATATTTTCATGTATGGATTCAATGGCTGTAGTTCAACATGAAAATGATAGTTACATGTATAATAGATTATAAAGTATTTTGCTAATCTATATTCTTGGGGTCAGCCCACTTGAGTTAATTATTTCGCCACAATATATATAAGCAGCTCACCGAACATTTATCAATTAATATTACTGTTACTATTAAACATTACTGTTACTATTAGAAACCTATAAATAGTACCTATGATAAAAGAACTCAAAACAAAACCGCAATGTGAAAAATATCCATGTCTTCCTGAATGTTCATAATTTTGATTAAATCGACATTTTAATTTTAATTAAATAAAAAGAATTTGCTATTTTAAGACATTTATTTTCCTGGCGTATTTCAATTAAAGATAACCATACACATTAACTGCATTTCCTTATGTAAAATAGCAACTTGCCTTAACATTTAGACATAAAGTGGCTTGTGTTCTTTCTCGGATTTGAAAGCGTTTAACGTAATATTTTTCTGCACCATTCAGAATATATGTCTAGGGAATCTTTAAATCAGAAATAAAATCGGGTTTAACGTCCTACTGTTCTGTAACGACTGGACTAACGAAGGTGGAATCCTTAAGTCTACAAATGGAATGCACGGGCTCCAGTCTTTCGTGTCATCCTAACAATTAGACATGCCAGGTTTTCGTTCGTGACAGGAACCGAATGCACTTTAAAAATGTTTAGGTTAACAATCTGGGCTACTTGTAATTAACACGATCAATTTATAATTTCTTTAATTGGTCAAGAAAGCAACTATATGTACGGGCAATAATCACCCATGGTAAATTATTTCGGGAATACCCTTTGTAATTTGTATTAATTGATAAGGACTGTAATTAACCCATTGCAAACTGCCTCTGAACATTCATCGGAAATCGGTTAAGTATTGATTGAATTCTGTGGCGTAACTACGGGTATGGTAATACGTGCCTATCTCTTGAATGAGTCCGGGGAAATACCAAGGAACCCCTTGCCCAAAAACGATATTAAAAACGCATTAATACTAAATAGTTTTGACACTTCTCAAAATCAACGAATTATGCCCCCAAATGTTGATCTAAATAGCATAGAACGAGCTCGTCCATGTTTCTTATTGTTATTCATCTTTAACACTCTGTCCAACTATTTGCAATGTGAATGGTTCTTACAGATCTTAATTTCATACTGAACAAATATTTATGATTTCTGTCAGTCACCAATTGATACCTTCTTGTAGTGCCTAACTGCACAGTCCATTGTGATTTATTTATTGTTTTCCAGGCCTTTCGCTGGAGTTGTACCTTGAACAGAATGAATACATACCTGCTCTATCTCCAGAAGCAGGTGTCAAGGTTGTTGTTCATCCACGAAACACAATGCCATTTCCTGTAGACGAGGGTATCTCCGTATCACCGGGTTACGCAACATCTATTGGGCTAAACGCAGTAAGAATACATGTATATCTATATATTTTCACAAATGTGATGACAAAAACAAAATATTGATACTATTATGGGGAGACAGATAAAACGTGTTTTGCCGAATTGCGAAGAACTTCAACTGAACTTATTATTGGGTTTAACGAAGTATGCAATTCTTTACATATGTTCGCAAATTGAAATGTGGTTACATAAAACCAGCAAAATCTTGATACAATTATGGGAAGACTATTAAACCTTATTTTGCCCAACTTCAAAGACTTTTATTAGTGTTTGTTCAAAATGAAAGATATTTTAGATATATTTTAGATATTACTTAAAGGTTTAACAATTTAACGTTTCTTTAAGGTTGAAATGATAAGATTAGAACCTCCACATTCGGACTGTGCTACGAAAGGATTAATAGATGATCTCTACATGAAGAATTTGAATACAAATTACTCCAAGTTGTCGTGCATGAACAGTTGCTATCAGATGTTGATTATTGAAGAATGTAACTGTTCCGACCCCACCTTATATGTGGAAAATAGAAACAACGTGTGCAACATGACCAACCATAATATAGGTAATTTAATGTCAAAGAATAAACGAACAAAAAAAAGAGAAAATTTTAATTTTAATTAAACAGTAATTATTTACTTATAGATGGAATGGATGTGTTGATAAGCCCTGGGACACCAGTTATCTTCACTAACTCTTAGTTTTCCCAATTGATTTAATCTTCTTGGTTACGGAAGACTTGATATCGACACCAATTAAAATATACCATACATATAAAAAAGGGTACCTTAAAGCCACACACAACTTGTTAATTATGATAAATTCTTGTCGCTATGCAATCATTGGTTTATAATGTCGATTTTCCTTCGACATCTTTTTTTTTTCAAAAGTTTAACAAGCCCTGTGCTTAAGATATCGTCGATGGTAGGGTTTGTTGTCTCTGTTGCGACATTAAGCCACTAACTTCATTAAGCCACTAACTTCCGTAATATCATGTGTTTTTCTACCAGAAGTTGTACTTGGTTACAGCAAATTGTTCATTTTTGTAAAAGTTGAACAGTTACTTTGCTTGTTTTTGTAATTGAAAATTATTATTTATTTTCCAAGCATCGTGTGCACAAAATATAAAGACATCAAGGCAAGCTGATTATGAAGCATGTGATACCAAATGTCCCCAGGCGTGTTAGTAAGTATCATAATATATTATTGTTTGTGGAATCCCAATTAGATTATTTCATCCTGCGTACCCACAAGTCTAGTGAAAATATATGAACTAAACTATGAATAATTTATTGGGTAACAGTGGATCACGAATTACACAACAATGTAAAGTAATAAGGAATGGTGTGTTAACAATTTCGATTTAAATACTTAATCTTTGTTGATTAGCTCAAATATGGAAATTGACATTCAAGTTTTTCTCCAGCAATCAAAATGTAGTTAAATAAGATTGGTCCTTAGTAATGTGGTCTCGTAATTTTGGTTTGTAAAAAAAAAATATGTTCATGACTGACTCGTTTGAGTGTTAAGGTATTATCAATTATATATGCACGTCATATAGGCAAGTAAACCGGTTTAACCAGCACGAAAAGTAACGAGGTGTTTTATATGAATTATTAATTCCTTTAATATAACAGATATTATCATTTCCACCTGAATCAAAGTATATTAACAGATCATTAACTATAGTAGACCTACTATACGTGTAGTAAAGTGTTATCCCACCCCACCCCCTGCAGGCTCAGTGTCTAGATATACAATCCTCTTTGATCTACATGATCCTTTTGGGGTAATTAGCTAATTGTTATAAGAAATGATTTATCCTGGTCTAGATTACGACTTTCTCCAGATTGATACCAATACACGAGATTTCAACCCGCTATTCTTTCCTACTGATTGAACGGAACTATGCATTTTCGAAACACTTTGAGATAATGGAATTAAAAGTGCCATGGCTTCACATTATGCGATAAAATAGTGATATCAATAACCAATGAACATATTTTATTTACACATAATTCACTTCATAGAAAATCGATACATTGTATTTTTTATTGAGCATTTGGGGTTTTTTTATGCACACTTTTTGATGTAGATAATGTCACCAAGGAATATTGATGATTAACGGCTTTAAGCTATCCTTAAATCATTTGTGGTGATTTTTTCTTCAGTGAACAAAGGTTTGAAAAATCCATTTCCATGGCAGCTTGGCCCTCTTCTTCCTACGAGGTAAACATGTATTATTACAATACAATAGTATATACAATAAATAATTGAAATCAACAACCTCTTGTGTGCTCCATCAGACATACAAATGCGTATTGGTCGTACAAAAAAAAGTATGGCACAAAGAAATAAAATAAGAATATGATGTGAGCATGAGAGTAACCAGCATTACCCCGCATTTTATGTTATGCCTTTATTTTTTGTGGTCGTTCATAGAATTATGTTGTGCAGCGCGTTTGTCATCTACTAAATGACGCTTTGCAGCATTTTTGTCAAACCATATACATGTAACTTTACATTCTCCGAAAACATCGAATAAGAGCTTCAGAGCACAAATTCTTTGATTTGTGGACAACCCAAATTTAAAAAACAGACATCATATACGGGGGCTAAGTTTCCATTCTGTGGAACCTAAAATGGAAGAAAATGGACCCAAAAGCTCATATTAATTTGACGTGAATGTATAATCTGGCTAAACACGAGAAATCCAAATTGAATTGCATTCGCTTGCGCCTAGTTAGTCCAGTCTACACGAGGAGTATGGTATGAACATATAATAACTGTTGTTTGACATCACTTTGTTCGAAATTCAAATGGTTCGGATGGGACGAAAAATCGTGCACGTAAAAGATCTCTTGACAGATGGAATTCGATATAAGAGTAGGTCATAGCGCCGCTGCCCTGGCAAAATTTCTCTCGTAGCACATTGTATGGCGTATGCCCAGGTTAGATGCATAAGAGTAGGACGTTAAACCCCATTTCATTTCTTTTTCGAAATTCAAATGTACTTTTTTTATCTTTCGCTGGCGTCCTCATAGGCCAAGTAATCCACTGTAGTCTTGCTGGTACAAGCAGTTTCACAATCTACCTACGCACCGTTCATCAAGACACCACGTTCAAGTTCAAATTTCAAGTAAAATTAATTTAGTCCCCGATTTGTGTATCTTCTGTTAATATTTAAAGTAACATGTATTGATCTAAATGTTTTCAAACCGAGGTACTATTATTTCTACTAGGATCGTTTACAAAATGCAACCCTCTATCTTGCACCCACCAAACACAAACCAAACATATATACAAAGATGATATAATAATAATCAATTTCGACAACCTGATTCACTAATTCGTATAGATCTTTGTTGGATAAGAACTTATGAATCTCTACACGGCAAAGTGATCCAACTGGATGACAAATAGCCATCAAGAGACCGTCAAATGCGGCTTCAATTGTACACTTTATTATATAGTATCAACCTTCCCATATTATTTTTTTTAAAAAAAAAATTCAGCTTTGAATAAATGAAGTTTTCAGTTAAAAATTTAATACTTCATGTATACAAAACGATAAAGTCGGTATTTGGATCACTTGGCATTTCAACCGTCCAATTACCGCCCGAGAGCACAGATATAACACCACAGACTACTTTTAAAATATCTTTATGGTAAGATAACAACACGATGTAAATAGACCAATTTACATTCTTATTCGTATTTTAATGTCGAAGGGTCTAGAGAAATTCATAAGCTTATTTAGCAATTTCTCTATTCTATTTCAAGGGTCAACTAAAAAGTAGGGTGGAAACGAGTAGCAGTAATTTCAGGGGATATACAAAATTGGAGTAAGTATTGTACATCATGGACATTTGATGACGTGCCATGGCGGAAATGGAATTTTAACTTATGTTTTCTTCAAAGATACACCAAGAGCTAAATCAGCTATTGGTATTTATTTTGGTTATGATAATAAACAATCTTCGTTACATATTGAAAGACTGATAACATCACTACGAATAAAGTGATTTGAATGAAATTTTCAAAATATTCATTCTTCGTTATTTATCTTTGAACTATTATAACAAGAACGACCAGCTCTCTACCAATACGATACATAATGCATATTTGAATATTTTAGAGGCCCTTTTGGTAATAAATCTCTTCGTCGGAGTCTGATGTCTAGCTAAAAGAGGCAGGCGCAGTTTTGTGCATGTGATTTCTCCATTTTGTGTGTTTTCTCAATCATTTTGTATATCCGCCACTGCCTTGTCAGTGGTATTATTGTCAATGAAACGATATGTTAATCGTTTAGAAGCATTGAGTAACTGGATAGTGCAATACACAAAACACATATTTATGGGGAAAACGATTAATTATTTATCTGGGCGACGTTTCGAAGAGTAGTAGCTTGATAGGGTTGAGAAAGTATTCTTTGAAATGTCGCCCAAATAAACACGTATCTTTATTTCCAAACGTATGTGTTTTTGTGTATTGCTCACATTCATGCATTGAACCTGTCTTATTAAATATATAAAAAAGAATTAAACTAATTAAATTTTGTGTGATATGTTTACCTCTTCGATGGTCTCGTATACATATCTGACCTGCATGTGTTGTGGAGGTCATGAATAATGTTCACTATTTATAGCTAACTCGACCATCCTAAGCTAAACTCCATTAAAGCTGAACTCCGGTTACAAAAATACCGAAATAATGTAATAAAAAAAAGTTAACGCCTTCAAGCCGCCATACTTGTTTCCAATTGGTGAAATAAGTATGGCGGACATGGAGGCTTATGACCTGGGACGATTAGCCGATCTCACTTCCAGTTTGTTTCTTGTCAGACAGCTATGCACATCCGGCTTATTTCTCTCACACGGTTCACTGATTGCTGTATATTTCCCGAACAGTATACCAAATTATTGAAGATTGCAAAATGCCTGATCAGGTAAGACTGTAAATAATAATATGAACTGCGTCTACTACAATATAGCCTAAGCTTTACTCCAAAACAAAAGATGGCTTACCCCAACCTGTTTATCAACCAAAACAAATCACCTATACAAACTATTGTCTTCTTCATATCTTTCATGTAAAATTATTGAAGATTACAAAATGTCTGATCAGGTAAGACTGTAAATAATAATATGAACTGCGTCTACTACAATATAGCCTAAGCTTTACTCCAAAACAAAAGATGGCTTACCCCAACCTGTTTATCAACCAAAACAAATCACCTATACAAACTATTGTCTTCTTCATATCTTTAATGTTGAATAGTGTTCATGAAAATGATCAAGGGACATAACTACACGTTTTGGGTTGGCTCTCGTTGGTGGGTGTTTGACAGTGCTAAATTTATTGATGTTATGGTTTTTTCCTCCATTTTACCAAGGTGGAAGAAATTGATATTGTAGTAGACGCAGTTCATATAATTATTTACAGCCTTACCTGATCAGACATTATGCAATCTTCAATAATTTGGTATACTGTTGGGAAAAATACAGCAATCAGTGAACCGTGTGAAGAGAATATAGCCGGATGTGTATAGCTTGCTGACAAGAAATAAACTGGAAGTGAGATCGGCTAATCGTCCCAGGTCATAAGCCTCCATGTCCGCCATACTTATTTCACAAATCTGAAACAAGTATGGCGGATTGTGGGCGTTAATTTTTTTTTATTACATTATTTCGGTATTTTTGCAACCGGAGTTCAGCTTTAAAAACAAATATTCCATTGACAATCATCACCCCACCCCCAAAATCATATAAAACAAAATTTAAACTATAAAAATGAACGAAACAGTGGCCTTTTTTAAAACGATATTGGCTAAAAATACGATATGAAATTCATTTGATTCTTTCTGATTGTTTCAGCTCAACAGAATTCGTGAAACTGCGAGTGTATTTTCAAGAATTGGTATTTAAAAGAATTGAAAATAAGAAATCGTATGAGGTAAAACAAATTGTAAAAATTGAATCCTGACAGAAAAAAATGAACCACATTTCAGAAAATGTATACTCAGTTTTTAAAAGTGTTAAGACCATGCTTGATTGCTTAGTATGTGAGTTCAGAATCGTTTATTTACATTACAACATATCAATCTTCTAAGGAACAACCCAGATGTGATGTCACATTTGACCAGAAACAATATTTGTAAATCGGGATTTTGTGTCTGTAATGGTTTTGTCAAACACATCCTAAAGTCTAATCAAATAATTCTTTGGTTATAACCGAAAAAAAGGACGACATCCTGATGAAAGATACTGCTAGATCATTCTGAAATGGGCTGAAAATGTTAATCTAACCGTTCCTTTGTTCATGACGTACAATAGGGAACAGATTAAATATTTTTTATTTGTTATATATTTCAGTCCATGAATCTTATCAGTGATATTGGTGGTCAGTTGGGTCTATGGCTGGGTTTATCAGCGATTACTATTGGAGAACTCTGTAGCTTCTTGTTATTGGTCTGCAGAGGGGTGTACAGACAGATGTTACCAAGAAGAACAACTCCTATAGAAAAAGTGAAACTGGATAACGTATCTTAAAGGAGTAATGTCGAATATTGATAACATGATCATGTCACTGTTGATTATATCTCGTTACCACTCAAACATTACATTATTCAAAAGTTATCAACAAAATTAGTTATTGTTCTCTTGACACGTATTGCACAATACACGTTTGAAAATACTTACTACCTAGTATATGTACAGCTGATGATTAAACTTGTTTGGGAAAATTAAGATTGTCTTCAAAAATTGACTAAATCGTTTTTCGAACTTGATTAAAGATTTGTTTGTTAATTTTGGATTAAAATCGAAGTAGGGTAAAGTGTATAAATTAAACACTAGTTTTAAGTACACACCACATATAGATGGTCAATTTATGTGCTATTTAACTAGACACTGGATATGACCAGTATCGCATATTTAATTTCCTGTAATTCTGTGGGGCTTTTAAATCTGATACACAGTCCACATTCTTATTAATTATTCATTAGTTATACTCAAAGGTATATAAATGGCAAAGGTATACCTCTTTCATTATGATTTGTGATTTATTATTAGTTTTTTAACATTATAATTCATGAAGGGTCTTAAATATGCGAATATTTTCCGCAATGTTTCATTCACGATGTTTTAATTTAAGAGATCATAAATTGTTTCGAGTAATTATGTGCATGTAGCCTTGCATGTTTCGACTATATTGGATTGCCATATCAGTCCATTTTGTAATCAGAGATAATGATATACTATAAAATAATGGATTTCAAACAATGAATGTGATAATATCAATCGCTAGGAAAATGCAATTTTATTGCTCTTTATTTTATTACTATGTTTATGAATTAATAAGTAATATGCACGTTTATGAAATTAATAAAGGTAAGTGCTATGGCTGGTTATAAAATAATATGAAATTATAGACTAGAGTATCAAAATGCCTTTCCGAGTAAAAAGTGTGTGATTTAAAGATAAATTTGTAGTAAAATTATATTCAAACTAATTCATCTATCAAAAGTTTACTTCACACCCCCAGCCCTAAAAAAGATTTGAATTACTCTGTGGCGCAATAATCTGTCTAAGGAAGCCGGTATTCAGGGAAAACCCATAATGCAGCTTATATTTGTCGTTACTCGTTGTCAATTTTCAATAAATATCGAAGCTAAAGTAAATGTTTGGCTTATCATCTGCCGTTAATCTACGGGGTCAGTACTGACGTCACTATGCCATACTACCATTGGAAGTAACTGACATCAATAATTTCGTGGAGTTTTCCGCCTTTTTTTTCTTACTCCGCTAATGCTTACGGGTATACGTCGTACCACGGTAAAGCGTGAGATTTCTGCATAGTTAGGGCATGGTTTGCGAGCCTCTGTGTGGAATCATTCACCAAAAGAGGTACACAAAATATTAGACTTGTAAAAACTATTATACATTCGACAAAGATTTTCGACTTACTCGTCAGTTGTTGGAGTTTACGGGCAGATCTCAGTTTGGCGTCCAATTTGAACGACTAGATTATTTTTTAAGAATGCACCACTATCTCTGGGGAATCAGGCTAGGAAATCCTAAAGAGGGTGTTCCGCCAATACCGGATTTGTGAGCCAGTACCATACCTATTGGACACCCGAGGCTCCATTTATCAAATTATGAAACCCAATTAAATTCAACTTGCCTTTAACTTGTGATATTTAATGGAGTTGTGGGGGTCCGTTATCTGTTTACGGTGGTATTAGTGGGCTGCCAGTCGGAGTATATGCTAAGCAAAATGTGATAGATTGCGTTTCAGTGTAATTTTCTTTTGAGGGGGCGGGGGGGGGGCTATTTCACTTTCTATAGGATAAAATTCTATAGCATTCTACAGAATTTTTGTATTCTATATTGGGTTTTCTTCTGCAGTAAATCCCACCGTTTTCAGTTTATTGTTATGAAGTTATGTACATTGAATTTGAATATTTAAACCGCAGCCAATGAACAAACAGTCTTCTCTTGGAAAAAGTTTATTTAGTCCGTTAGTTAACGGATAATGCAATTGGCTGTACAGACCTAAAGTCATCATGTCCCACGGCATCCACCAATCAAATTACTTATCACTGTTTACCTTAAGTAGAAAATGCCCATCTTCGAACTCCATCACGATATTCACCTAATAAACCCCTACATTCAAAATTTACGGACATACTGACAGACAGACATACTGACAGACAGACAGGCAGACCCATTTTAATATTCTACTAATTTTTTCGAAAGACGGGGGACCAAAATAATGCTTCGAATGGGTTATTTCCCTTTATACACACATGTACACTGACTCAAACTGGCAATTATTCGCCCATTAACTTCAATATTAAATCAGGCGCGGATCTAGGAATTTTGAAGGGGGTGTGTGCGCAAAATGAGGACACTGACCGCGGAGACGGGTCACGCCGCCGAGAGTTTTTTTTTTTTTTTTTTTTTTTTGGGGGGGGGGGCGTTCCTTGCATCTGTAGGCATTCCAAGAGCTGTTTGGCTGATGTTTTCGTTTAAGTAAACTTGATGTATGTCTGTAGTCACTCTATAGGATTACGACACCGTCAGCTAAGCAACAAGAACTTGTTTGAAAGTGGAAGCATCAATTAGACCAGACTGGTGTGTTTGAGTCGATGGTTTGAGTCATTTGGGATCCAGCCACGGGTTGGGAACGGGCGGTTTGAGAATAGGCACTTTCAGCAGTAAAAGGGTGGGGGGGAATAATGGGACAAGGCACGAGCTTCAACTAGGGGTGGGGGGGATTTTGAAAATCAGGCTGTCGAAAATGCAGCCTGGCAGTATTTCAGGCAATGATCGTTAAGATAAAGCGTCAAACAAACGGACTTGCGAACCTCGACGAATCACTGGCCGAAATGCAGTCCGACAGTATTTCAGGCATTGATCGTCGAGATAAATAGAGCTTAACAGATACCGCCTGTCGCAAAATCACTAGTTAGTCCAACCAGAGAGGAAAATGCCAAACGGGCGGAGTGAGTGACCCAAAGTGAATGAATATTTTCGCCACTATATTTTGTGAAATGGACGGGTTTGCGAACCTCAACGAAGACCACAAATAATTTGAAAAGTAGAGTACCGAAAATGCAGTCTGGCAGTATTTAAGACATTGATCGTCGATATAAATAAAGCTTAACAGATACCGCCTGTCGCCAAATCACTAGTTTATCTGACCAGAGAGGAAAGCGTCAAACAGGCGGAGTGAGTGACTCAAAGTGATTGAATATTTTCGCCACTATATTGTGTGAAACAGACTGCCGAGAATATTTTCGCCATTATATTTGTGGGAAATATACTGCCGGGAATGCAGTCAGGCAGCATTTCAGACACTGGAGATAAAAAGAGCTGGCCAGATACTGTTCGTTGCCAAATCACCAGCTTATCCGAACAAAGAGGGAGGCGTCAAACGAACGGAGTGAGTGTATCAAGTGAATGTATATTTTCGTCGTGTTAAACTATCCAAAAATCTTCAGGGTCGTAAAAAGCACTTCTCAAGTAGGTTTACAGCAGAATTGTCTTTGTAAGAAATCACTCAACGTGCAAGTCTATATGACTGAGTGGGGATGTGGGATTTATTCACCGTAGAAGTTATTGATTACCAAAACGTATTACAAAAACTTTTTTTTTTATAAATAAAATCATTTGGGGGGGGGGGGGCAAACAAAAGGGCACACCATATTTATGGGGGGGGGGCAAATTGATCCCATCTCTCCAATTATATTCTAGACCAGAATGTGAAACAACACAAGAAAAGAATTTATTGCAGGTATGTTTCAAACAGTCAGAAGTTTAGCGCCAAGCGGTCATATTACATGTAATCACCGACTAGAACCATAAAAATTATATTCAGTATTCTACGCAGCATATACAAAGTTTTAATGAATTTATTTCTATAAATTGACAAAATTATGGATAATTGAAATTTTGTCACCGACACCTTATTACTCCAATACACAAAATTGATTTAGATACATACCACAGAAGTAAATCAAAATAAACATAAATCAGCTTTTAAGGAGGTAAACGGCAGCCCGTTTTACCGTTTGGTAAACTTATGACCTCCATTATGTTGACGAAAGGACTTACTTTCCAGAATATGCGTATCTTATTGTATGATGCGTATGTTGTAGGTTATCCATAATTATCTTGAAACTTTTTTTTTATCTTTTTGTGGAGTTAACTCGATTGTCCCTTGAGTTTGGGCTTCCGTGTGCGTTGTCGACCTATATTGCGCTAGGGTAAGGGTTATTATCTTGTAAACTGACTGATGGAGGTCATAAAAAAATTTACCGAACGGTAGAAAAAGGTTGCCTGTTACCTCCTATAGGCCGATATATTTCGGTATTGTTATCTACTAGACTGTAATAATATTTGATCGGTGTGCATACATATCATAGTGCAAACAGAGTTTATTTTTAAATATTTCCATTTAAAATATTTATTCAAAGGTAAACATTTTTGGATATGATAGCATACATAGATTTCTTTATTATTGCGTCATATCGGTAAGCATATCTTGTGGGTAAAACATGTATGGATCTTACAACCACAATAATCCTCCATAGGCATAATTGTCATTAATTACATGCATTCGTGTCCGTGGGTTTTATAAATAGCTTACTTGTATCCAAATCATTACGGGTCCATCGGTCAGGTAGATTTCCATAAGATTAAGTCAAAATATAAGCTGCATAGGTTTGGCTTATCGCTTACATTTTCTCGCCAGACACCGGGATCTAGCCTGGAACCCTAGGCGTAGTTCGAGATTGATTTATCCTGACAATTCGGGTGACAAAGAAATTTTCGGTCAAATATCCCCAGATCACCGCGCTCCCGAATCTGAGATTGGTCCCTATGCGTAGAATCACGTTAGTGAACATGTGCCATTAACTCACGCACTGCTGTATTGAATGACATGTTCTATGTCAAATGTTGATAGGTTAACAAAGATTTGAATAAATGTAACAATGGGAAGCAAATCTGAACAATAGCGATTTAATGATGGTCGGATTTAAACCATATCTCAACAGCTTTAAATTGATAACGAATTAAACAAAACTATTTATGTTATGACATGATAAGATATTTTTTATGTTACGCAATGATGCTGTTGTTTTAAGATCATATTATGATCCATTACGATAGATTGTTAATAAGTTAGTAAATGTGGGAAAGAATTGCGTCATTATTCTGGTGAGTTAGGCTAATGTATCGCTTGGGTTACGTCTTGTTTATTTACGTTTAACACAAAGGGAAATCAAATGGACTTTAATGTCATACTGTTCTTCTCCGACTGGGCTAATGAAGACGGGCATACCCTATACAGTGTACTATGAGGGAAATTGGCCATACTTTTATAAGAATCTCAACTCTCACGGAATCTTTAAAGTGCACGTCAATGTGTACACGGGTCCTCGGGTTTCTGTCCCATCCCAACGACTATATGTTGTCCCGTGCCAGTTCACCTGTCTCGCACCACTAACAAAGGGAACCATCCCGGAAAATCCCGATGAACTTCCTCGGCCTATACATGGATTGAACACGGAACCTCCAGGTTACCGAACCAACGTCCCGCCCGCCGAGCCACCATGGCTCCTTACTTTTAACACGACTGGTGACGACACACTAATTAATTAAGATGTCATATTTTAAGTCTGTTGAACTAGATAAATATTATTATTCACAAATTTATATGCGCATATCTTCCACTGTTAGGTGCCCATATCTGCTGTACAAAACTAAAAGATACAAATATTTTTTTTTTTTAAAAAAAACAAAACTAAACGTAAAATAAAGACATAAGCATAAATGTCAAAACATAGCAAACAGAATAAAATATTAAAACAATCATCAACTTTTAATACATTATAAAAGTATGAAAAGCGTTTACATGAAAGCTTCTTTACACAGATTTGGTGGGTTTTTTTTAGTGTTTCTGTTTTACAGATTGGCTCTGTGGAGTATGTTCTATAAAGGTAATTTGTTTCAAAGTAGTAGGCCCTGTACATAAAACTGCAAAGTAAACTTAAATTTACATGGCGTGTTACAAGAAGACGAGGATATGGGGCCCGAAGGAGAGCTGAGGTAGCGCTTAGGGGTATACAATGCAAGGAGTTCTGATAGATATGCAAGACATATTATTGGGACATTTGTATGCAAGAAGCAGAATTTTACACTTATCGTAGTTAGTGCGAGGGCTATTTAGAATGTGTCTGGATAGATGGACATGCCCAGGTACAGCATATGGTGAGACATTACAAAAGGACCATAATCTATCGTTCCAATGCTTCCGAAACGACAAATACATGTACATAGTTCAATAATATATAAAGTTATAATTATTCTATAAGCTAGGTGTTTTTTATATGTATCTAAGGTTACAATGGATTCAAGACATAGTTTTCTTGTAGTGGATGCCTTTAAATTCGATCCTGATATTGCATACAAAAAAATACTTCTTCGGGATATGATATGAAGAGAATCGATTCAGTATAACACAGATTGATGCAACCTAATTCAGTAATTCTACCGAATGATATAATCTGACAGGTTGACATAAACAAAGACCCTTCATGTCAATATCAGAACAATGAATTCAATCCACTTTATTAGATTCCTAATAAATGAGATCGGAATTTTAGAACTTTAATGGGAAGTTTTCCAAGACGGGTTGTCATCGTACCTAAACTGAATGGTTTTTGTTGGAATATCCGGCTTCCCTTCCACTTCTTTAACATACAACGTTCTGTGTTTTATTGGACCTCTATGGTGGCTCAAAACGGCTATACGGCTTCATCTTCGCCTTCGTCAATAAAAAGACGAAGGTGAAGATGCAAATACACAACGAAAGGGTTGATTGTCTTCGAATTATACTTAACTTCGTATCTTTGCTTCGTCTTCTGTGACTTTCTTCTTCATCTTATGGAAACCGAAATCAGGCGAAGTAAGAAGCCAACTTCCCAAAATTCTCATTTTTGTTTAAATTCTGGTATGTATATAGTATTTACAGATGTTCGCATTGACTATTATTGTAGTATGAGAGTAGTGTGTGTTGCTAAAAAAATAAGTTCAAATAATAAGTAATACAAATTATTGCAATATCTATATTACCTGTATAATAATTATTACATCCTACAGATAATTGTCAATGCAGAATATAAATTTGAACATTGTGCATTAAGGATATTGGACTAACATTTTGTCAGGCGTGGTTCGTGTACAAATTAACAGGGCGCGTAGATTATCCTTTACCGGATGCTGTGTTGATCGGGAACTGTCAATTTCCAGGGTGAAGCCAATGGGAGAGACAAGGGCATTTTAAGAAACCCTGGTGCTGTATAAAAATTGTTGTTGTGCGTTAAAGATCCCATAATACCTCTAATTTTAATTACAACATGTCATTTTCATTTTATTTGTGTATAATGCTTGATAACGACTTGTGAAACCTTGTTGAAACGTCGCAGTGAAATAAACAATAGCTTTTCGGAAAGGAAAACTTTGGTTGGTGTAGACCAAATTTCAAAATTATCATTTATGCCTCTGATCTCAATGTGGTAATTCAACATATTTTATGATCTGAGATTCATATTGCTACACAACAAAAAATTAAATCCAATCAAAAACTATAGCTATCACGTTAGTGTTGAAAATCACTTCACACACAGTTTGAACGAACGTAGCGAATGACTGACTGGTGACGAAATTTCAGCGTATATGAATTGTTTATGATAATACCAAAAGACCCAGTAATTTTTGTAGCATATACACAATAGTGAAATCAACTGATGCATCATATTTTTTCAAAATAGTTGTGAGGCGTTTTAAAAATATAACACTATTGTGCGTTATGGCGTGCCGATTATATGATTATTTAACCATTCACTTTTTAAATTGACATTGACATTTTTCGTTAGGCACTGAGTCCCAAGCGTTGCTCATCGTGTTGTTCTTCCTATTCTTGTTCTAGCCATTATTGTTCTTAGGAGCACGGCTCCGTCAAATCAAGAACGATCTACGAAAAACTTGACATGTTCGTTCTTTGTACCAACACCTGACGGATTTGAGCGGCGATGACGACAGGTTCCGTTCCTGGCTCTTTAGTTATTATTTCATATCTAACAACGTAAACAATGACATTTAAATTAATGTCAATATATTGGTTTAAATAAAAATACATATTGAAAATTAATTCAAGCACAGGATAAATTCAAATCATTTATCGCTAATGATGTTGACGGAAATGATAAATCGAAGACTTAATAAAAGAAATTACATAATATAATTTTAAAAAAGAAGCATCTCTGTGAGCGGAAACCCTTTCAGTCCCGAAACTTTTTAATAAGGTTGGCAAAATCAATGGTTCGCTTAAAACATTACAGTAAGACGGCGAGAGTAGATCGATCATACTGCGACTGTGAACAATAATACTGAACAAGATCACGCGCAGCATCCAGACACATGAACATTCCGAAGCAGACGACAGTTGCGTTGAGTATTCGCCATTTAAGTACCCGTAAATTGGTTATGTGACATTTCTGTAATTTTCTTTGTCTGGGAGTCACCGGCGGATAGATTACCATCAAAAGTCTTTCTGAATAAGGTAAGCCATTTATTTACAATATGATGCACTCCTTGAGTAGTTACGCATATTTTTAGTATCAAAACAAAACAGTTAAAGTGTCAATCAGTTTTAGAGATATACACCAGGTGGCTAAAACTCATGGTAGCGCAATCATGTCACTCTTTAAATGAAACCAGTGGCACGTTATCAGGTGTTAAATAGAAAATGTGTGTGAATTAGTTTTATTTAACGTCCGCTTCCACCGAGGTGATATCGCAGACAAATAGAAAATAAACACATAATGTATAAAAGTAACTAATCCTACACGGCTATATAAACGTCGCCAATGCTTAAAGACATACGTTATCAATTAAAAATTATGGGAGCACAATCATGTAACACTTTAAATGAAAGCAGTGGCACGTTACCAAGTGTTAAATAGAAAATAAACACATAATGCATAAAAGCACCCAATGCATCACGGCTAACGTCGCCAATGCTTAAAGACAAACGTTGATATGGATGTCGATTTAGCTCCTACATAATGCATCTTTAATACTTGACGGGATTGTTGAATTGGTCAGAAGCATCTAGCATCAAACGTTGGAAACAATAATCGGGATAAAGCTTTGAAATACTTGAAGTTCTGAAGAACTTATTTCGAAATCCTTCAACAAGAGAAATCCCTTTTGAATAAAATGAACGACAAGACATTCTATGGTCGCGAAGCCTATATTTCTAGATTATTAAAGCTTTTTGTTTAAATGCGATGATGGAATGGAAGTTTCTTGGAGGTGATTATGTGGTGCTGCGATTTTAAGGAATATAATACAACACACTTTTATTTTACAAAAAAAACATAATTTGAACCTGGTCCTACTCTATAGATTCGGCTCATACTCCCCTATTGTCCGGAGGATATTATATCTATAAATAAATATATCTAGCACCACTAACATACATAATATATTCGAACAAAAACAGGAAATTACATTTAATGGTTGTAATTTAATGGTTGTAATTGACAGTTTGTCTGTTACACTGACCTATCAATTACATATACATTCACACTTCTTGATACGACAGCTTATTGTAGATAAAAATACAATAAGATAACATGGAATACAATGAGTATTTGATTTTAAAGTGGCGTTTCATGACAATTACCTCTACGTGATCACGCAAATGATGACAATGTCGTATTAAAACAGTATTTGTGTTGGTGTAGAAGAAGTACACCTCTAGTCTCATCTCGGGGGGTTTCAGAACGAAACCATCTTTCTGACATAGACGCCTCATTTGTGTGAGATTGTGCTGCCTTCCGAAGTTAAGGTTTTCTGTCACGCCCAACCCGAGTCATTAATAAAATCCAGATCACTTAGCTCTATCTTTAACACTATTCAGTTCTTTTGCTGTGTGGCATCTGTAACTACAATTGATGACACTCACTGGAACACCTCTAAATATGAAGACTGTAAATGAAATCGTTTATGTAGTTTATTCCATAATATTTAACACTTGATTACACGTTCAAATTTGATAACGTTTTGAATGCCAATAAAACTGTCTATGTACTTTGAGATTTGGTCTGAATATTTATTCATAGAAAATTCCGATCATCCAAAATACTAATAGTTAAAGATATGGGAGATTAGATAAAGATTTGGCAGTTCTCACTGTAATACTTAAAAACTGGATAATGTACAGGAAATTTGCTGAAAATTGCAGTCAAATTGATGAACGCTGAACCGAGATTTTAGCGACAGCAGTTTCGGCCTATAGCCTCAATCGTCATTACTAAAATCGGTACGATAAAAACATGGTCTCGATTACCCATTTCATGATTAATTGAGCAGCAAATGAGAAGAATAATCCCACATTTTCATGAGGTGACTAGTCCAACTATACAGAGATTGATTATTATATGTTGCCACCTTTGATACAGTGAGGAGCTGGGCATTCATTGTCTGTTATAGAATTTCCATATAATTAATAAAACAAACTTTATTTTTAGATTGTATTATGTTACCTATTAATTTTGTACTTAGATAATAATAGTTTATATTAACAATTTGCTTTACACTTTTATCTATTTCTACACATAAATAATTTTCTGGCGGACACTGTGTTTTAAGTTATCGTGATAAAAATTTCTAGAACTGAAGGTATAGAAGATCAAAACAGTGCGTTGTAGATCATCGTGGACAATCTGTTTCACAGAGAATTACTTACGAATTATCTCTGTAACAGATGACTGTCCACAACACGTGCGTTGACTGCACGCAGCGGTAGTCATTGGCTCAACGGCTCGTGTAATGTTTACTTAACACCTAACTGCTTCGGACAAAATGACGCATTTTACTCATTTTAATACCCATTTACACTAAATAGGAAATATTTTTTAACTACAAATACTTCAAACGTCTTTATTTATTTTTCTTTTACTTCAAAAAAAGTTTGAGAGTTTAATTTGTCGGAGTAAAAAAGTTAATATGCCGTACTCATTAAGCCTCGTCGATGTCAAGCTTATCAGTGATTGTAGCGGCCAAGCGAATATTCACTGCGAGATCAGTTTGCATCGTGGATTCTACGGTACTCTATCGTTCCTCAGGTCTAAAGATCACTACGCGCTAGCTATTTATCGCAATAACATAAACAATAAGTTTGTTTTAAAAAGACGTAGTGGATGCTGAAAATTTGATATTACGCAAGTTAATTATAAGAAGACGATATGCATAAAACGCTCAACAACTACCGGACCATTGGGAATGTGATAAATGCGAGAACCCCTTTTAGACCGCGAGTAAAACCTTTAAGTACAGATAGATCACATCATGTCTTGAACACATTCAGATTATGTTTCAATGTTCATGCTAATAATTAGGGTTGTATTCTGTTATGTTTATACATGATTGCACGCGACTCTAATTGACACCGTCTTCTATCAATACCCAACATATTCTCAAAAGCATATCACACTTCTTATCGATACCCTTGATGCAGGAAACGTGATTACATAGTCACTCTGATTTGTTAATGGTCATTGATAAACTATCTCATATGTCTAGCCTGGGATTGATTTTGAGTTAGGATCTAATTGTCATTTCTACACGCCTTCCCTCTCAGCCACGAATTAAGTCTTCTCAGACACGAAGTGGAAGGACATTATGTAATATCGACTGAAAGTATAGGATTCTTTAGGCTATTACGAAGGTAAATTGATGCCTTCATACCGTCTTGTACTTCGATAAAAATGAATATAAATCCTTTCAAGATGGTCATATCTGTTTCGTCGTCTACCTTCTCAGTGAAGTCCCCAAGAATAATCACAGATCACATCCTGTTTCAATTGATCTTATGTTACTAAAAATAAAACGTGATCAGTATTCTATCAATGCGAGAAATGCACCAGAATTGGGTCTTAAGTGACATTTGCTTCTTCATAACTTTCGGGACTGACTTGTTGACCTGTGGATAGTAGTTAAGATTGTGTTGGATAAGACTGTCGTGGATCTCCCCTTTAAACGTTTAAAACATTCTTCGTGAAATATGAATTGGATAAAGAATACCGTCAACAGTAATGATAAAGTTTCAGCATCGATCAAAAACGTGCAAATTGCTTTGAATTTTTATGCTAGTCGGCGGATTCCACCAACACATTGATTTCACGGACATTTCCTGATCAAAGTCACCTCATTCAAGTCATAACTAGAACTAGTCGAGATTCCTCTAAATATAGTAAATTTAATTCGATATATTGATATCAAATCAATAGAACTGTGCATATATTTTAATTCGAGGTTAAAAATAATACCAAAGTGTTGCCCATCGCTACACATACATGACAATGTGTACTTTGGCATTAGTTATCTACCACTGGGTCTGGAGACTAAAAGCACAGTTGCAGAGGTTAGAAAGCAGAGCTACGACCATCTACCTTGCAACGTGATGCATTTTCTGCGAGATCTTACTCCCCCCCCCCGAATATATTAGACCAATGAAAATAATCGTCCATGTGGCAATATTACTGTGCCCATAATGTATGTTACCATTACATAGGGAACATAAAACACCATCTTGACTGATGTCGGATATAGACACGGTTCTTGTTTCTATTAAAATGGTTATCTGTAAAAGTTAAGCTATAAAAATCACTATCGATATCTATTGATTTTTTAACTCAATTGACAGGATTTCCATGATTTTTTGATCTCAATAGATGTTACGAGCACAACCTTTTATTAAACACACGTGGAAAGCCCAGTTATCTGGTAATTGTCTGATGAAAAAATGCGTAGATCGGAACATGAAATGAAACCTTGCGGGATTAAAAGAAACTCTTTATCATTTATCCTCTATTTCCTTGCCAATTATGTCAATGCATTTTGTTTTTTTCTTATCCTTGTAGAAAGCGGGGTTGTGTGAATGTTTGAAGCCTTATAATTATATAGTGAATAATAACCACTGATCTTAACATGTGTGGTCTAAAAACAGAAATTACGCAGTGATTTTCAGACAGATGGGAAAAGGATATTCCTCTTCGATGTACTGATTTCTTATTATCTCTAGTAGATTACATGATTGATAGCTGTATATTACATTTCAACCTAGTAATCAGCTTAATTTTAAGTTTTGATAATTGGTTGGCTCTGATTTGTGGCGATTTTTTGTCTATGTCGGTGTTATGGCATTTCTCAGAGATATGAATGTTTTACTGAAACTTTTAGAACAACTTACCGCTTCTCACCCCAGACTATTGTTTATAATCTTTCTCATATAGTTAATGGAAATGAAATGGTTTAACGTCCTATTCTAACCCATTCGGCCAAATAAAATGGATGCGACCACTTATTTCTGTTTTAAAATATACTATTCAAAAAAAGTAGGGGATATTTGATTTTTAAGTGTTATTAAAGTCACCTAATGAAACTGACGAAGAAACAAATGACAAAATGAAATGAAGTTCACATTCATCGATTTATTCCAAATGATCGTTAGACTAAGTAAGGCACAGACTGACCATTATAAGGGTAAAATGATACCCGGGGTCAAACAGCAAAGTTACCACAGCATCACAACAAAGTCAGTAACGGGTAAATCCTCCTCTGTTTGCCAAACAAGCATTGGTCCGACGTGGCATACTCCTAATGAGACGTCTAAGGTCATTTTGGTCCAGATTGTCCCATTCCTGTTGCAACGCAGCAGCAAGTACTTGGACATTGGCAGGACGTTGTTGACGTTGACGTAACCTCTGTCCAAGCATGTCCCAGACATGCTCGATGTGGGAGAGGTCGGGACTCAGTGCTGGCCAAGGTAATGTGGTGATGTTCTGTTGTTGGGGGTAACCTGTAACGATCCTGGCCCTGTGACATCTTGTGTTGTCATCCTGGAAGATGAAACGGCGGCCATGACGTCGTGCGAACGGCACAACATGGACTGCCAAGATGTTGTCCCGGTAGTACTGGACTGTAACACGCCCTGCAACAACATGTAAAGCCGTTCTTCCAGCAACAGTGATGCCTCCCCACACCATAACAGAACCATCCTCAAATCGATCATGTCTGATGACTTTAACGTCTTGGAAGCGCTCGTTTCGACGACGCCACACCCTCCTACGTCTGTCCAAAAAATCAACAGTGAACCTTGACTCATCTGAAAACATCACATTGCTCCACCGTCGATTATCCCAGTGTTGACGATCTCTACACCAACGACGTCTTGCCTGAATGTGATGATATCTCAAACAAGGGATCACGCGAGGACGTCGGGCGCGACGGTGACCCCTATATGCAGTCGATTCCGAATCGTTTGGCCACTCACTCTCACACCAGTGTCTGTTTGAAGACGAGCGCTGATCTGATTTGCTGTGATGACATGATTTCTCAAGGCCAAGATAAATCGATCCTGGGCTTGAGTTGTCGCCCTTGGTCGACCTGAGCGTGGTCTGTCCTGTACAGATTGTGTATCACGGTATCTGGACCATAGCCTGCTTATGACAGACAGAGGAACATTCATCGTCCGCACCACAACCGCCTGTGTTGTGCCGATCTGTAGCATGCCAAGGGCACGTAACCTTTCATTTTGGGTAAGCCAACGCATATCAAAATTTGTTTTCTGGTCACTAAAACAATTAAACTGATGTTTCCACCCTGGAATTCAATGCCACAATGACTGTAACATTCAAAGTCAGAGAAGTGCAAATCTTGGGTTGAACCCCCATGATGATCCCAAGCATCACCTGCATTCCATGCGGTATCTATTGGTGCGTTTGGGCGTCACATGTAACTGGAAATGTTTCTTCTGTTAGGTTCTATAGTGACTTTTTTCGTAGTCATTTGCATATTTTAGTATTATGCCCCCAAAATCAAATATCCCCTACTTTTTTTTGAATAGTATATATAAAAACAAGACATCGTTTTGTAGCAAATTGAACGTTCGAGTCAACTAAATATAAAGCCGAGGGCTTCATATATGTGCCAAAAACGAGAATATATATAGAAAATGCACTCACGTCACACAAATAACTTAAATGCGTTCTGAATCTGAAATTAACAAATGTTTATTTTTCAAGACATTCTGGTTACAAAATCCCAGATTAGCATGATTAAAATATTAGGTGTATTGTACATGTATTATTCCGTTCAATATTATAATGTCACTTTTTATGGGCCCTGGTTCTGTTGAACCAAATTTTCTAACCACTAATGCCGTGACTACACTTTGGCTTCCCCACCCCTTTCCCTTGGTGCCCTAACTATTGCTCCTCGTTTGATTAGTTTTTATTTGTTAATCAACAGCTGTTCTCTTCTTCCAGTAAATCTAAGGGATATGGATAGAGTGACAGAATGACCCAACATTTTAGATCATTAGGCCTCTCATTGAGTTAAGACAAGGGACTTGATTTTGATCCCCAGTCTGTGCGTGACAAGGAGTAGGGTCGTCTCGTACGAAATTAACAAGAAATAGATTTAGCTGTGTTGATGCATTACAGTTTGATGAAATACGGTTTACTTTTAGTATATTGGTCAATAAATTAAAGCGTCTAGGTTTAGCCCTCATAAAGTTTGTTTAGCGCCATGGTAAACCGACATTCTAAGATTATTTAGTTTTCCTATAAGACGTTTAACTGATATTGATTTTCGTTGATGGCCTTAAAATTCATTTTACGATCTCACATGTCTTATAGAGAACTGCAAACAATGAATTGTGGTTATTGAATTTCGATATTCCAAAATTTGGATGCTACAAGGTTTGTTAATATTCATGATTTACGGTTCGACCATTCTAAATTTATTGTGTTTTAAAGCACATATAGGGTGGTATGTTTCATTGATTAAATGGAATTCGTCTACAGTAAACGATTTGCGTCAATTTTTACAACTTTTTAAAGGTTATTCTCACAGTTGTGTTGCCATTTTCTCCTTAACATTTACCGAATGTGTGATTTACCGGCTTGTAGAAACCTGATTTATTGTTTTCTCTCCAAAGATGGAGCAATGGTGTCTCCAAAAGTGGCCCATAGCTCTCACAAACAAGGGAGATCGGTGTTCAATCCGAGGATTTCCTGAGAGAGTTCAATAGTGGTGCAGAATGGTGGACACTATTTCATTCACTTAGTTGTTCGAATGAAATTTAAACCGAAGTACACGTTAGCGGGCCCTAAAAGGGTCTTGACAGTTGGAAATCAAAATTCAATTGTCTTTTTGGCACAATGTACGGTGTATGTCCGTCTTCATAAACCCGGTTGATGCAAAAAAAAAGTTGAAAGGCCGCTAAGCTAACTTCAGCCCATATTGCTTATAGAATAAAGATTATCACAAATGAAGCATTGCATTTATTGACAGAATAAACCATAGTGAAGATTTAATATTATGTGAAATGTTAGATACTTGGTCATTTTTTTATTATTAAAACAAAAATGAATACTGTATATTTAAAACCACACATTGATTACGTTGAAAACATTTGGGAGTTGGGGTTGGAACTTCAATTACAACTACTCCAAAAAAGAAATGATTACTTACCTCCATGGTATACCATAAATACTACAACTACTAATGTCGTGGTCATTAATTTGTTTGTCTTTTACGATGAACAAATAATATGTTTACATTGTTTTCACAACTTCTGAAGAGACTGGAAGTAATGAGCTCTTATCCATGAAGGCCGACACAAATCATAAAAGACGGCAACTATATTTGTTTTCTTTCTTTTTTTTTTTTTTTGAAACCTTAATTCAAGTCGCTGTCATGATTAGTATTTGAATGTAATTATGTTTGATAACGAAATAAGTTGTTGATAATTTTCTAAACGCTGACAACATATTTCACCAAGACATGGGCCCCATGGACAGTAAGTTTAAGATAGTCGCAATGACTTTCTATGTAATCCGCCAGTTGATATGTAATTCTTTTCTTCTTCCGGTATTCTGATTAGTGTGATTAGGATTTGACAGTCGGTGGGTCTAAATGCTTCCTTTAACCTATTGTAAACTATACTATGGTTTTTTTCTGATTTAACCAATTGTAAAATATGTTTTTTTTTTCAATTGCTTCGTCCTGTACCCGAAAATAGTTTTCAAATAAAGATTTCACATGATTCTGTGAATTTGAAATGCATTCGTCTTTCAACAGTCATAGTATCCTATTCCGTTACCCACAAATCCATTTTACGAAAACCATGTCCAGAATTCGTCAATAATCTTAAAACGCCTGTATCTCCACAATAAATGTGCACACCCCCTTGTATTAATGTGTATTCAAATAACCACAGCAAATTAAAAGCAAAAACGATTAACGACTATCAAAGTCCAATTCCAATAAAGTGGCTTCGGTTTAACAAATTTACTACGACAAAGGGAAATATCAGAATTTGATTAGGAGATTATTAACCGATGTGACTCATGTTACGTATTTATAAACTAATATTTGTATTGTGCTGCAAAATAGACATTTTGTTTTAGTAACTCCATCTTACGTTAATCAGTGAGAGAGAGAAATGGGGTTTAAAGTCCCCTCAACATTTTGGGACTAACATATTTCTTTAATTTTATTTCAATAATTCGCTTGCGCGTAGGGGTCTTTAGCAATGGGAGGAAACCGGAGTGCCCGGAGGAAACCCACGAGGTTGAGAAGGCGCCCCTATCTCTATGCCACATACGCTCACACCAGGGCTGGAAACCACAGCCACAAGCCAGAGGTGACCGGCCCGCTAGAGTTCGAAGCGCGGCACTCTAGATCACTAGGCCATCCCAACCCCCACGTTAATCAGTTTATATAACGTGAACTCCCCTCGTACTTGGAATTAAAAGCAGAAAAGACGAACAGGTCGATAAAAAGTGATAATAAAAGAGATTTTCTTTTTCATCGTTTTACCTGTGTGGCCCTAATCAATGGTGTTATGAACTAGTTTTAATGATGCAAAACACGGAACAAAGAACAGGCCTGAAATGACTCATTTCTTTGTATTGCTCATCGTGTTTCAGTTACAATAGAAATGAGATATATTCGAATGAAGTAAAATCATTGATGTGATATATCTTTAATGAAACGGGATATTGTAGTGAATTATGTATCAAAGTATAATCCGACTGAATGCCAGTAATTGAAATGTGATATAATCGAATCTCAAAGGGAAATCATCGATTTGATATATATTTAATGAAATTGGATATTGTACTCAATTTTGTATCAAATTATAAATCCGGTTGAATGCCAGTTCTTGGAATTGTCATGTTTATTCTTCAAATAACCATGTCATTAACGATGGACTCAAACAGCGTGTAAAAAAAGCATGCAATGTTTCCCAAATGGGCACTTACTAATCTGAAATCGACAATGACTATCTTCATTTTGCGCATTAATGAACTGAAGCAATATAAAATCATGATAATCAAGAGTAATACCTTATAGCCTTATGCAGTTGATGATGATACGCACATCTAAGATCTAAATAAAGATTTTCATAATTATGATTTTTGGTACTCATTATACTTTCGATCAGTAATTGACATATACAATAGCATACCTTGGATATATCGATCGGATGCACAAATTGCACAATGATCATTTATTGGTATTATTTTATAGTCTGGGCTCATATATTAATAGCACATCTTCAAAGTCATTTTATTTGGACACGACCATTGCGTGTGCTATTGTTCCTATGAAATATGCATTAAAAATAACATGAAACATAGAAAGAATAGTCAGTAAATAATTTAACTAAACAAAAGATTCAATGAAGCCGCCTGTGTGTCTATCGATTAAAAGTCAGTCGAATACACACATAATAATATAACTAGTTATCTTTTCTACTTATAGATGTAGTATTGTCAATCATTTCTTGACCGAGATATATATTTCTAAAATAAAATCAGACAATGAATCAAGATGTTCGACAACAGAGAATCTACCAGATAACCTACAAAGCTGGATTTTGTCGTCGATTTCCTAGAAACCAAATAAAGAAATGATTAAAAACAGATGTGCGGATGATTTCTTGTAAAGATAGTATTCATATTATAATGCGTCAATGTTATACATCTGATGCATTTGCCATGAAAATGATCTTAAACAAAACAAAAACTTTCTTGTCAATACAGATATATATATTTCGTTTCGGATTTTTTTTTTTTTTTTTTTCGTTTTACAATTTCGATGCCATAGAAGATAAAAACAAAATTTTAAACTATAAAAAAGGAACGAAATAGGCTGTGCGTGTTAATCGGGGCTACTTTCTTGCAATATTTAAATGCAATGTCAATGCTAAACGACACTCATTGCCGCTATCACAACATATAATGGTGAACATCCATACGACTGAATCATCAGCATTTGGATGGCTGTATTTTCTCTGAACGTAAACGAGCTAAAGTATGCTTGTAATATATTGTTACTGTTTCAGTGTTTACGTGTGTTTGTGTATCCCTGAAATAACTGACGAACATACATCTTACAAACAAAAGTCGTGTCCTCATTAAAAGATACAGCCTGGAGGAAATGTCAGTTTTTAACTGCCAATATCTAGTCCCATGTCTCATGTCAATTAGCCATTTCTGGCGTTAAATGATGAAATAGTCAATTAACTTTGTCCACATGACACCTGTTCTTCTTGTTGTCTTGCTGAAAACAGCCTACAGTCGGTAATGTTATGAGTCAAGATGTAGCTGTTGGCAACAATACGATGTCATTTACTGGAAGCTAACTATACAAAACTAACTAGCAAAAGCGATACACATAACCTGAAAGTAGAATTCTTAAGAAGATGCGACATCATTAACATAATATTCTCCGATCGGCAAATAACTTCAAATTTTGCTTAATGTTCTTAGCTGAAACGGATATATTGGGTAGTTATATTTCTAAATGCGATTTTTTATTGGGACTTCTGGATTTTACGTTCACGTCAAAGCCATAGTCTTAAGATGTTAGTGCAGTTTTAAAATAAAGTATCAAGTTGCATTGGATTTGATATGTTGATTTGTTTGTTTAAGATATCTCCTAAAATAAAATCAGAATTATGTGATTTTGTATTCCACTGTCGACACAGAAAGCCTACTTCCGAATAATCTTTCTAAATAAAATGGGTTTAGCTGCATTAAATCTTTCTTTAAAATATTCATTTCTGTTATTAATATTTCAAAAACCTCTTAGACGTTGCTGAATCGTCCCAGTATCCGATGTCGTGGTGTTATATGTTAATCCGTGAAATATTTTGTTTTCTTTTTGTATTTGGCTCTATATGTGAAGGATTTTTCATTGTCTGCTTCTGCCACATTTATTATGTTACAGCCTGTTATAAGATACTCCACGTGTATTCTAGAAATAGAAGTGGCTTATAAAAGATATAAGAAATTCGATAAGATTTACATCACGGATTTTTTTTTAATAGTTTACAATCTACGGGTAACAAAAGATAGTTAAAGGTCACCTAAACCTGTCCATGCACAGTAAATGTTTAATCCATCGGCTATATCGCTGAGACGTTGTCGATAAAAATCTGAAACTATTTTTGGAATAATTTAAAAATTAATTGAAGAATTTTAATTTAAATTTGAAGGAAACATAATATGTGTATACGGTAGTTACTGCAAATTTTAAAACAAATTAGTACGCGTTAGCATAAAATGTGTAAAACATGATAATTCGGTGTTTGTAAACAAATCTACATTTATGATTTGGAACAGGTTGATTTTTATTTTCGACATCTTGTTCATAGTGCACAATTATTTTGATCGCTCTAAAGGCTAACGGAGTGATGGATGGCTGAATGGTTAACGCATGTGCGTTAATTCAAAAGGTCTGTGATTGAGTCGAGTTGCGTTGTTTCGATTCGTCGATTGTACTTGACAAGGAGTAGGATCGCCAACCTCATCGGGTTTCTCCGGCCCCCGGTTTTCTTAAATGGCCAAAGACCCATGTGAGGATGCGAATTATTGAAATAAAATTAAACTATGTGTTAGTCCCGAAATGGCTTAGTTCGTGTCAGGTAGACGTTAAACCCAACCTCTCTCTTTCTAAACCCAAAGGCTGTTATCCATTTGGATTGAATTTTATATACAGTGTTTAGGTTTAATTTTTGAATATTTTTGATAATTTCGAAATCTTGTGGATTCCTTCGTAACTTAGACACATTGTTTATGTTCATGCGACGAAGAATCCTATATATTTTCAATAATTACTGTCTGTGGCCCTAGATCAAATTGAAAAATGGTGTTGATGCTCTATAGTTGTCTGGAAAAGTCTATTTACCTATGTTATATGTCATGCCATTTTTCACAGTGTTGACAGAAGGATTTCGCATCAAGAGTGTGGAACAGTTTGAGATATATCCATTATTTTATCATGGCGCATAAATCTCTGACAGGAATTGTATTCCTTATTATCGACTTTATTGAAACTTAACTACAAAAGAAAATTCTTAATAATTGGCCTTTATCTAATCAAAAATAGTAGGCCCTATTGTGAAGTAACCTCTTGCCGTAACAAGAATATATAGAAAGTATATTGTATACGGACATATTTTTAGCTGGTCATACAAAAATCGCGAGGATAGTTTTCGTATCACATGGCGTTTTTAATGTCCGCTTCCACAATGATATACTGTCGCAGATAACGTCAAATGGTTCTATCTGTTTTGATATATATTATCTGTTCATGCTATAATAAGATCAATCATGGTACGCTTTCTTTGGCTTCGTTTTATAACTACCTTACTTGTTCATAGTAATTGACTTGAAGATCTCAACGTTATGGGAGACTTCTACCAGACTAGTAGAATTACGGATTACACTATTGCTACAAATACGACATACAAATTTCAGTTGTCGTAATCTTAATATCATTTGAGGGACTGGTGAACCCTTTACCAGCTACATAACATTCCAAATTGGATCTCCAAAAGGAATATTCGTCCAAAAATGGTCCAATTATAATGTACATGTACAGAATTTCCAAAGATTTGAAGGTTTATAATCCAACTGAATATGTCTAATCCATGATCCGTTGACCCATGGAGCTGCTTATGGTTTTATCCTTTGAATAAATATCCCAATCAGAACCCTTCATTCGGCCACTTCCCCGACTACTCCCTGTTTTAATTATTCAGTAGATTAGTTATTGAAAATTTTTACTATCGATTTACCAGTGGCGTACATAGTTGATAGAATTTCGTTTGATGGTGAGACCATTTTTCGTCGCCGTAGCAGCCTAGTAAGGACGCCACCTCGGTCTGACGGGAGTAATACTCTAAATAGGTCAGTGCTACGATTTTCGATGATTATGTTATTCACAATTTATTGCACTTATTTTGATCGTGAGAGTGACAATTTGTGTTTAAATGCGTGTTTAATTTTACACTAAACTAACTAAAATGCATACATACAATGGCACGCAATTTAAATTTGATTTCGCTAGTTTTATTGTTGTCTCAAGAGATTCGATAATAGCCATTTTCATTGAAAAGCAACTCCGTTGAAGAATAATCAAACGGCTGATCTATTCAATACTGTGTTTAATGATGTCTGACCACATCAAATAAGATCATATTTTTAGGCACGATAAGCATTATTGAACGGGCCTTGGGGAAAAGATATCTTGAAACAAAGGCTCAATAACAGATCGATACCCTAGAAGAAATAAATAATACATTTTTGATTGAAGTACATGTCCTACTAAAACATATAACTCTTAATTGGTGTAAGAAGTGAATTTACTTGGTAAACCATAGATGTTAGTCTCACAATGGTCAATATAATGTCTTCAGGAATAAACTAATCAACATCCTACTCTCTTGCCAAACGGAAGTCTCTGAATCCTAGTCGGCCATGCCTACGGTCCAAGGTAGCGAGGAGAGAATTGTCCATTGCCCGCCAACAAACCAGTCAGTACCCCCCCCCCCCCCCCGCCCCCGACCCGCTTGCTAAACGGCCGTAGTCAGTCACCCCTACGGACTGAGGTAGCGAGGAAATGGTCGGATGTTAAGCATGCCGGTCTGATTTATTGCCGATTTCTGGATTCCGAATAACGTGCCAAATTCACGTTGCCACATTTAGGACGCACAATAATCTACTGTGCCACAGTATTTCCAACAGTATGCATTGTTCACTAATCGATCGTTAAAGTTCATTATCTGGTTTTTGAGGGGTTTTCGCCGTATTAATTGTCTGAAATATAAATGCACCTGCAACCGGTTATGGAAAATAAAATATGATTATTTGCATAAAAAAAATCCTGTGAATAAATAATGAATCGATGATGATGATCAGAGCCTGGTAATGTAAAAGGAAACCAACCGAACCGGATGTAATGCATTACGTGTTAGTATAATGATATTTTCGGCTCGTTAAATATTTATACACTGCACTCCTTAAAGGGGCATTAGGTAAGATTAGATAAAGAACTGGCAGTTCTATAATAGTTACAGCATCGATAATGAAAACAAAATATGCTGAAATTATCAGTCAAATTGCTTCACTCTGAAACCGAGATATTACTCCTGAAATTTTAGGCTAGTCTTGGTCGTCGTTACTGGCGTTGGTATGATAACAAAGTCTCTATTATCCGTTTGCGCGTTAAACGACCTATCACAAAATGTATTCAAATCCAGTAAATATCACGATGGCATCGAGAGTTGATTATGGCCGGATGAGTTAATTAATTGCCAATTAATGATTTAGATAACATTTCAGGCCCGAAGGAAGACAGGCAGATTTAGCTCTTGCATAATGTAAGTTTAATTTTCTTCCCCAAAAAAGGTGATTTTTCACATTTTTAATTTTGCATTAGCTTTATTTCAATTATAGATCATTTCTATGATTACATCACACAATTTTCTATCCCCCGACATGATTAGTGTCACATACTTGACATAATTTGTTTCGTCGAATGCAGATATCGAATTGCTTTAAATGTCACACTTGGCGAGACTTTAAACAAAGAGTTGGATCAATTAACGACTTGAGATTGCTTTCAAAATAATGATTGCCTTATGCTGTTTTAATCAAATTAACACGTATTGTTCAGTTACTAATCTAATTTGACTTTTGTTTCTTTACAATGTACTCATCGTGTGAATAAAGTTTATTGAGGAGAATATTGTTGTGAAATGTAGATATCAAATTAGATATGAAGTCCTCACCATACCCATACACAGGTGATACCTCAGAAGATTTTGGATTAGACATGCTGATTAACACGGCGTCTTGTTTAAGTCACGGAAATTTCACGTGTCCAACCCCTTTGTAATTTTTGCTAATAGCTTTCCAGGAATTCCAACTTCATAGCGCGGCTGTTATTATCTGTGTATATATTGATCATGACGTTGGCATGCGAGACATTATTAGGATCGATGCTGTTATTTTTCGTTTTAGGTTGTCTTTGTCCCAATCAGGTTTGTCCGTGGAATTATAGTATATGTAATGTTCTTAGTCTTGAAATTTATGCATTCGGTCTGTTTTGAATCAAACTTAGGTGGTATATGATATTGGGTAGTATATGATTAGCATGGGTAATATTGGATAGGCTAGGTTCAGTACCGGGTAATAAGTGGTTAGTATTTTTGTTGTTGGGTAGTATTGGATTAGTATTGGTGATATTTGGGTGGAACTGAGTACATTATAACACAGAACCCAGTTAGTCAATACTCAGTTATCAGTTCTCTACACACTATGCATCTCCCCGTGGGAAATATCATCTAGGTTTCTAAACTTCAACCCGTAGTATCATTACCCCGGGCCCAATATCTGATTAAACTGGAAACTTTGTCCAGGCCAATCTCGATGAAAGTCGAAATTGTAATTTTATCATTATTTCTGGAAGTCATATATGACATTTTCAATCTGGTTACAAATATCATTGATTTACTTTTTAATCGCGATTTATTGACAGGAAAAACAACTCTGAATTCAGTGTCGGTCAATTTACGTATTTGAAAGACAGGTTGTTCGTGCGCAACTAAGCTAGCGATCCGCTAATAGTATTAAAGAAATAATATTTTTAATGTAGCAAAGCCTCAGGGGATATTCTGAAAGCTCTATTAAGTCAATTGATTAATTTGATCTTTAATAATGTGACACTAACACAACAGAGAAGAAAGACATAATTTTATATCTTACAAATCTCAAACCTTCAATTAGCTTTTGTTTTGTCAAATTATTTTTGTGTGCGCTTTGTATAATCATGCAATATCGATCGGCAAACTCCATCAAATTTTTTCTTGTCATATATAAAAAGAACCAGTATTGTGGTTATCAATAATTATATAGAATAACATTTTGAAACTACCTACTGGCACGAAAGTTGGTTTAAATGATCGGGCGGATTTGGGTAGGTGGGGATGTAAACACTTCTTAATTCTTAAAAAACCAGAGCTTCGGGAGGCTTGCAGTAGAAAAACATCATTAAGCAATATTGAGAGTATACTGTGTCACATCGCCTAGTAGGTAATAACAGACCATGGCCATGAAACCGTATCATGACACTGTAAAATCAAAAGGTGCAGCAGAAAAATGTTCAAAAACATTATTTCTTATTTTACAGATTGTTTACACGGCCCATCGATGTCTAAACCATACAATAGATAGTTTCACGTAGTTTTATTTACCTGTGTACTGGAGAGGGTATGTTTAAGCTTTCTAGAATACTGAATAAAACATCACAATTCCCGAATAAACAAACACTTACACCATCGACCCTAGATGTACACCATAATTGTGACTTGATATACACAACTGATCCGACACACATATATTTAATCAGTCAGCACAGTGTCCCAGAATTCCAGAACCATGTCATTAGATGGACTAGTAATCTCCCCAAGGTGATCAATGTTAAATATAGGTCATCATTGGCCTTTGCCATTTCGGTGACTTTAATGTGTATAACCACAAAGAACCCAACAGAAGGGTGTTGATCGTCTCGATTTTTACCTAAGCCCGGTCAAAAGAATACCCTCGATCCAAGCTTAATAAGTTGATGTGAACGTCCCTGACAAAGGTGCGATATTTTCCGCAAATGCTACCTCAGCTTTCCATTTAAAATAGGCACTAGGTTATCCAAATATATTATCGCGGCCCTGTTCGATCTTCAAGACGTATATATCTATCAAGCAGAATCTCAATCTTGACGCTTAATTTTATAATAACAGAGCCAGGGAATACAGCTATATCATCTACAATTTAGCCACATATCTACACATTGTTCTTAACCTGATAGGAAACACTCTTCTCCGATTGTGGTCCAAACAGACAAGGAGTGTGTGTGGGGAGGGGATGGGGTATTGACCTACCACGTTTGTGAAAGCTGGGGAAGCAATTATTACCGCATTGCACTGCAGTTTAAAATCTGAACGTGACAAACAAGAGGCGAATTATTGACTTTGCTGTACTTTCTGGACCTAAAAAATTACATGTTTCTTGGGTTTTTTTAAGGTTGAGGGTTGTTTACTTCTGAACTCTGCCATTATATTAATCAGAAACGGGATCCAATTAAATATAACAACCGGTTGTATATCTATGTCAATCTAAATCCTACATATGAAAACATCTGCGCTTCATCAGTTAAAACTTGTAGCTTTGTGGCAACTTAATAACATTGGGTTTTTATTAGTGAAGTCATTCCTTAAAAGAAAATTAACCAGGTTATGATAGTGCAAGTTTATTTTATTTGATTATTTTTAATTTGTCGTTTTTGACGTTCTTGGAATTCATGGTTAATATATATATTTGTAATATATTGAAGAGTATGCCATAAATCCAAATAGATATTTCTTTTCGTGTAGTAAAATGTTTCCAGATCTCAGTTGCATTGTAATTTGGATTGGATGATGAGGTTCCACCCCTAAATTATGATTATACAACCCCTTGTTGAAACGGGTCGCATTTCGAGAGAGAGAGAGAGAAATGGGGTTTAACCTCCACTCAACACAAACTAGGTCATTTCGGGACTAACATATGGTTTTTTAATTTTATTTCAATAATTCGCTTGTGCGTAGGGGTCTTTAGCAGTCGGAGGAAACCGGAGTGCTCGGAGGAAATCCACGAGGTTGAGAAGACGCCCCTATCTCCATGCCACATACGCTCACACCAGGGCTTGAAACCACAGCCGCAAGTCATAGGTGACCGGCCAGCTAGAGGTCGAAGCGCGGCACTCTAGACTACTAGGCCATCCCAACCCCCAGGTCGCACTTCGAGCGGTTCCGTATGTATAATTGTAATCAATCACGATCACACTATATCTTCGTGTAATTGTTTAAGGATAACCAAGCAAACGAAGGAAAATGTTAGGTATTGTCAACTAACGAATTCAATACGTGCTTTAAGCGAGGGGGGGGGTGCATGACGGCACGGCCCCTTGTTTCCTGCAATTTGTAATAATTTTCGTTTTCGTGAAATGGTGAATAGTTCTCTGCTATAGAAATATGTTTTCCAATGCTCATTGCAGTATTATACGCGACGTTGAGCTGACAATGTATAAAACCCCCTCCCCACCCTCAAATAGGGTCGTAGGATCACGAAATACCCAATACATCAACACATTTTATTAAGACCGTCTCAGAAACTCCCTTGATCGGAATATTTTGTTGCTCCACAGCAAGACCTGATCATCCAAAACAAAGATTCGCAGGTTTCAACGCTAATAGGAAAATACATTAAACTGGAGCCTCCTCACTAAAGTAGTTTAGTTATTTTGAGACATACACGATGGGATTTGAACCGGAGACGTTTTAGCCTTGTCTTCGGTATCATAAGAAAATACACTAAACTGGAGCCTCTTCATTAAAGTACTTTAGTTATTTTGAGACATACACGACGGGATTTCAACCGGAGACGTTTTAGCCATGTCTCCGGTGTCATAGTTAAAACGTATGTGGCTGTCATTCAGATTATAACGTCTGGATGCTTGTATTACCGTTCTAGTGTTTTTCTAAAAATACTGATGTAACCTTTCAGTAAATATAGACAATATTTAAAATCGATAATAGTAGTTATTACTCTGCTCTCGTATCACAGCTTCAAATTAAATCTAACATTTTCAAATTTCAATTTAGCATTAACGAAAAACGTAACTTACTTGTATCAATACCTATATAACTTCATACTTTCTTCAACTTACCTTTGAAAATTTAAATACGAACCTTAATCTGTTTCGTACTGAAAATCATAGACAAGGCATACATTCTGAAAATATCAAATATACAAAAAAGAAATTGAATTTCTTACAACGGACTATATAAACAGGCCAATGAATTCTTTATTGCCCTTAATTCTTTGTGACACGTTGTCGTTGTGACAGATATTTTATTCATTACCTAATATTAAGATATTTTTAACCAAGTCATTTCATCTAGATTTGTCGCTTAAAGTGCACATAAAATGGGCCTGAAAATTTCTCCATGTGAGCAGTCCATGGTTATTTTACCCACTTTACGGCAAATTCACATCAATCCGACTAAAATTAATTCAGCTATCTTCATTCAAAGTCGTAAAAATAGACCTCCCGTAAAAACGACTTTGCCAATTATTGAAAACACTTTTAATCCCCTCAGACGCTAGTGACGTCACATTGACCGAATAGTCGGAATGTTTATTCCTTAATTACCTATATACAGCCGGCGTGTGTATTCATTAACGCCGGGCTGATTCCTTAATCCCCCTAACTAAATAAAACAATTGACTACGGAATAATTTGTTTTATAATTCATTTTAATTCAAGATCCAATTTAGAATTTGTTTCATAATGTACGGTCGTTCATTTTCTCACGGCAGCGATGTCATACACTCCCAACTATTCGTCAGAAGAGTATTGTGGTTCGAATTTCCCTGAGTAAAAAAGTATAGGAGTTAAAAGATGTGGTCCAAAGGCGTTTTATAGCTGAGGCGCCGGAGGCGCCAGACTCCTTACGAAAAAAATCAAAGAAGTTGAAGAAATCAAACGGGAGAAAAATGCTAAAACCAATGAAAAAATGAAATTTACCCTAGTTAGGGAGGGCCCCAAAGGCAGACAAAAGGGTCCCTCGTCTGACAAAAAAGGCCCCTCTGGTTTTCCTTACACTATATGTCGAAACCACTACTGAATGAGAATGCTGAAAATCATCCATTAAGCCCCCCCCTCCTCCGGACCCCCGCGAAAGAGGGCCCTCAAAATAGTATAGCCTCCGCCATGATAAACCTTAAAACGCCCCTAATGTGGTCACGCAAAATATATCATAAACCTTAATTTGTAAATAACGATCCATTATCGACGTACGGCGCCTTTCTTTCTGCTTGTAAATTTGACTTTATTACTCTGGAATAGACCGCATAAATGAAATACGAAAAAATATCTCAATATACGTTAGAATTAACAGATTCAGAAGGGTCACCTAACTATCTATGTGTATCGCAAGTGTAGTGTTGTTAATACCTGTCATTAATCAAACTGACTAAATTTGAACAGTGATTGGGTCATAAAGTAATTAAGAATGCTGATTAGGTAATTATCTTTGTCTTTGCCTCGTATTATTTGTTGATTGGTGTTTAAACAAAATAACATTGGTGTTTAAACAACATAAATCATTCGATGGATATACGTTTGTGATAAGATAAGGTTATAATGTCTAACATCATTTAACTTTTTTTTTTATAAAGAATACAAGTATTTTACAATTAAATTGACACTTTAATCACTCACCAAACGGCACCAGGAACTCCACATTTGATCAAGTGTATTTGATATTCATTATTACAAATTGATCTGGCCGGTGTAACAAAAAATGATAATTACCCTTCTAACTAAGAACCACAATACTGACGAAAATGTATCTCGAATCGTCGGGACTGCACACGATGGTAGATTGTATTAAAACGGCTGCCGTGAGAAAACAGAACGGCCGTACATAATGAAACACATTTTAAAATTGATCTCGAATTAAAAAGTATTACAAAAAATATTATTCGGTAATCAATTGTTTTATTTAATTAGGGCGGGGGGGGGGGTTAATAAATACACACGCCGGATGTGTATAGGTAATTAAGCAATCGTTCGTAAAATGTTCACTGCATATCAATGTTGTGACTGTAGGTTGCCAATCAGGATTTGAATTGTTTACAAACGCATTCCACTCTTTCCGTACGATTTCATCCTTGGAAAATTTATGATTCCCCTTTCCCTTGCTGGAATTTCCACAACTCTCAATAACACAACGGTAATATGACATCTTGAAATACACTCGGTAATATTCTTGTCACAAATATATAATCTACGAGAAAGGTCGGCTTTTGAAAATGCTTTGACTGATATAGTGATATGTAGCTTACATGTAAATAATTACGCGTTAATGATTACGGCAGTCAAAAGTTTATTGGACCGACAAATACACACGTGTCAACTGGCTGTGTGTATATTGCACGGGCAGTGATATATTGTATAGATGATGTGTATACTATGTGTAGTGACTGTGACATCACCGGATTAATTAAAGGTTGTAATTGAAAATTTGAAAACCGTTTTTGGCAGTCGGATACTAAAACGTAAATATCTGAATTAATTTTAATCAGATTAGTTTGATCTTGCCGTAAAATGGATTTTGTAACTATTGAGTACCCGTACGTAAAGATTTTCTGAATCATTTGATGTGGTCTGGGGTCTGTAAGTTACCGTTAATGAACCAGATTTGTATGCGACACATAGCTACTGTCAATGATCTGTAAAATAAAAATGTGGCAAATACAATATAGAAGAGGGTCTTGAATCAAAGTAATGTATTGTGTTGTTGAAATATAATGCCACAGACAGTGTACTAATTTGTCAATCCCATCCCACCATGTGATAATAAAGGATAAAGCACCAGATCGTTACACTTTTCTCACAAATTGTCCTTTTAAAATATTTTTATGTAGCTGAGCAGGATCGGGTTCAGACACCGCGCCTGAAGTTGTATCTTTGTAATTATTCACGAGCGTCGTAATTGTCCCTCATAGGACAATGGAGAGTCTGTGCACACTAGTGTCAATAATTTGGTTTCACATCATAGATATGCAGTATTGTTAACTCATTTGAAGCATGACGCAATAAATATAGAATTCACTGAGATGCGCAATGATAAAAACTTTCCCTGTAATATGATAAAATAGCATATTGTGATATACAAAATTATCGAGAGTACTCCTTTAATAAGATGAAAATAGAAAATGTGGCTTATTTTCTCTTGATTAAATATATTATTAAAAATACACTATTTGAAGGCAGATTTCGATCTGATGAGAAAGCTAAAGCTCAGCTGATTAGTTTTAATCTCTATATGTATCAGCGGCAATTATATACTATTAATGTCATCATTCTATATTAATATACTGGCTCACAGCATGTAATCAAACACATCTTACTCGTGTTCTAGCATATTACAGTATGAAACCATGCTGTCACGACATGCCATACTAAACCGCTGGCTAATAAAAAGAAAAAATAATTCTTGGCTTACCCTTGCGTTGATATTTCAATAAGACATTAATTTTAACATGCCGTGTAATGTATACTACGTGTATTCTACATATTAATTAAAAGTGTGTTAAGTTGAAAGAGGAAGAGCAAACCCTGTATTGTACATGATCACATGTTACTGCTTTTAGCTGTCAATATAGTAGCCTGTATTTAGTATCGAAATGGAAGATTTGGGGTATAGCTCGAGAGGTAGGCCTAACACTTTGTTAGTTAACACACGAAGTTGACAATTTCATTAAGGTAACGCAATATTAAGTTTCACCTAATTACGGTTACACTTGTTAAAGAAGTTACCGTATACGTTTAGAGGTTTAAACAGACATCGCGTAATATAGCTTGGGGCACAGGTCCCCACTTCAAGATTAAGACTGGCGAATTTAACTTGTTTGAAAACGTATCAAATATATTGAGTTGGTTGCTAAGGTAGAAGATTTTAAGGGATTTTAACACAAAATTAACTATTTTTATTCTCCAAAATATTATAGGGATTGACCCTTTAAACTAGTAATTGTTACTCTCGTTAGGCTTGGTCACACTATAGTTAGGGTTAACCTTCGTTAAACTGATTAGTAATTAGAGTTACACTATACTAGTTAGGGTTAAAATAGTTAGGGTTACACTATTTTTTGTTTGGCCATAAATGATTGCAAAAATAAATCTTATCGTGTGTCTGTAAACGACAATATTAAAAGCTATAATTATGATTTTATGAAAGAAAATGATTAAGACTTGTCGTTCACACTTCAGACAATTTAACGCTACGAAGCGATAAATGAGATAATTATTTGATGCAAAATCAATCATACTTGTAAGGTTATAAATCGTCATTTATTTAAAGGGGCAATGAGTACATGGATGTTGCCGGAATTTGTGGTCATCAAACAGATTTTTATCATACAAATGTGGAATATACTTGTTAGTACGTTACTTTATAAATGTAACAGCTTACTCTGCAGTGTCTATTGTTTATCTACCCAAAACGTCTCATACCAGCAAAACATCCCTTTGGTATATCATAATTCTCAAATTAGTTAGCAACCAAAGTGGCATGGTTTACTCTTGTCAGTGGTACTGAGCACAGCTAGTCATTCAGATGGGATAAAAAAAAATAGGTCCCGTGTATACATTAGCGTGCACCTAAAAGATCCCTTGGCAGTTGGAATTGGATATAAGGATAGACCATAGTGCCGCTGTCGGGTAAAATTTCCTCATAGTACACTGTATGGCGTGCGCCCGTCTTCATAAGCCCACTCGGAGCAGAACAGTAGGACGATAAAGCCTTTGCATTTTATTTTCATTCTTATACCCTGTTGATCAATGTGACTTTCTATAAAATTCAATGTCCACAAGTAAGCTTTAACTTCATACAAAGTCTGTTCGTGGTTTGTTCTTTATACACCAATAATAATAATGCTACCTTAATAATAACAGGGGTGGGGTGCATAACCGAAAGGTTAGCGCATACGCGCCGGACCGTAAGGATGTCATTAAGACAACTGACGTGGTTTTGATTCCACGGTTTTACGTGACAAGGAGTGGGGTCGTTTATCCAGTTATGTTTCCGGGCCTAGCGAAGGAATGGACATTTTTTCTTTAGTGTACATCCATGCTTCAAGAGTAACACCGACAAGAAAAACCATTTTCAATAGTTATTTACATGTCTATAATTCCCCCCTCTCTCTCTCTCTCTCTCCCTCTCTCTCTCTCTTTCTCTCTCTCTCTTGATAATAACAATTAAGTCTATTAATAGATAAAAGTTAACCGATTAAACTTTCCAGGAAATTATTGCTCATAATTCTGTTATTAATTCACCAGTAGGGGTTGGACAGATAAATCATCGTCGTTAATCATTTTTAGATGTTTATCTGACAATTAATTACATTTCGTCTAGCAAATATAATAAATTTCAGCTAATGTTTGTCTTACGTACATGTTCATTAGTCAATACCCTTTCTTACCACAATGGCTATTGGTAAGTGCCCTATGGTAGACGAGATCAGAGATAGAGAGAGAGAGAGAGAGGAATGGGGTTTAACGTCCACTCAACACAAACTAGGTCATTTCGGGACTAACATATGGTTTAATTTTATTTAAATAATTAGCTTGCGCGTAGGGGTCTTTAGCAGTGGGAGGAAACCGGAGTGCCCGGAAGAAACCCACGAGGTTGAGGAGGCGCCCCTATCTCCATGCCACATACGCTCACACCAGGGCTCGAAACCACAGCCGCAAGCCAGAGGTGACCGGCCAGCTAGAGGTCGAAGCGCGGCACTCTAGACCACTAGGCCATCCCAACCCCCTAGAAGAGATCAAATCTAAATGAAAAAGACTACATGTATTTGATCGAGTAAGGTGTAGACTACCCAAACGTCGTAGGAAGACTGTTCATTTTTGTAATTGGTCTTTAGGGAGTGTCTTTCATATCCCTTTATAGGTTTCATGATATGTTTCGTCATATTAGATATTGATTGAAGCATATAGACGTAAAGGTCCACTTAACGTTAGATTTCAAACTTAAAATATAACACGAATCTTAGTAAAACCAGTCTTCTAGTCTTCTGAAAATTTCCGATGATAACGTCATATACGTCCCAACTAGGGGACAGCATAAATTGACATATCCAATGTTATCGATCTCACTGTTTTTCCCGCCTATCAAAACAACTCTTTCCATCACCAGACTAATTTTGACCACTGTTTTATTAGATCAAGTACTAAGCAGGACTTTAACCTCTAAACACACACAGATGAACAAATTACGTTTCTTGTACCGACGCCAGACTACATGTACCAGTTTGAGTCTTCGATTAAAATAGTCGGAAGAGAAATAATATGAGTTGATTGTTTATGTCTTCTTAACACCTGGCGATTTTGGAACTAGAGAATAATTTTCCATAATAGATCATGGGAACTACCAAACCTTGTTCTACTTGGCTATACAGATCAACAAGAGCCGCATGTCAAAAATCAAAAACTCAAAGAACCATCATTTTTGGGAGGTATTTTAGAAGGTGGTATTTCTCTTACGTCCCTATTTTTTTAATGTTTATATAGCATGCCTTTTGTTGTTTGTATGCAAAATATTTATTGCGAGGAAGCAATTGTGTTGAGATTAAATTGTTCAATAAAGACATTATTACATTTACATATAACCATTACCTTGATGCAGTGTTCTAAAATCTATACCCTGACTGTAAACAGCATGAATTACAAGGCGTCTGTATCCAATTTTGTTAGCTTTATGACATTATTCATACAAATTATATTTTAAATTATTTGTATAAGATATAGGGTTTCAATTTGTATCGGATGGCGTTTTCAATCAGGAATGTTATATTGGATTTGATTTTAATGTGCGTCATTCCTTGAGGTATAAGACTATGTGATAGTTGTATATAGGAACTGGTTTTTATATTATAAACAGTATGATAATGTTCTTCATAAATGGTATGCTTGAATAGTAATCACATCTGTAATTCTATCCACATACTGGTGGAAATGGAGGGGCTCCTCAACTTTTACCGAGGTAATTGGACTTGTTCATCCTTCCTGGTCTACGTTATACAGTTGATATTAGAGTGATAATACCATCGGCCGAATGTGATCAGATCTGACAAAGTGTTAAAATTTTCAGTGTGGTGCGGTTACACTGTCTGTTTTATTCTGTTTGACAACTGGTACTTAGGTTGGATGCACAAATTTGACGAAACCATTCAACTATAGCAAATTATCAGTACAGTACAGAGTGGTTCGATTTTGTTGTATCCGCATCATCATATGGACAACATGTGTGATTTATTTTGTTTCTGAAACATTTTTGTAAATATATTTTGTAGAGATACGCTAATAAATAAATAGAAGTTTACCGAATCATAGATGCAAGTACGCAATGTGTTGTTATATAACATTTCATAATCATTTATATGTATCATTTCCTGAAAATACATTTTATATATTGAATCTTATCAGAAATACATACCTGCGAACAATGATATGACAAATTGGAATTCATTCTAGCTCTGCCAGATTAAGGAACTTGAATCACATGATTTTATCAAATAACTCAAATTGTGCAGTCATCCATTAAACAGATTCCAGCAGGAAATTGAGAAAGATGACATATTCAAAATTTCTCAAATAAAAAGTTGCTGAAGAATGATCTGTGTTTGTACAAAGTAATGCATCGAATTCACGTGGGGCTTTCTTCCACTACCTTCACATTAATATAAAACTATTTCATAAAATCAACCCCTTAGAGACGGGTCCATCTTAATCAAGTGTTAATGTTGAAAATTTTTAAAACAACTCTTTTGGAATTCGTTTTCCAAAATATTTCTTTATACATAACATTGGTGAGAAAGCTGCACTAAAATTAATCATTGTCGAAAATTTGAAGAACAGATTATTAATATGAATGGAACCAGTAGTTCTTTAAAAACATCCGACTGTAGCATTTCAATATTTAACAAAATGTAAAAGCAAATAAGCATTGGTTGTATTGGTTTACACTTTTCTGGATAGAAATTCGAGATTACGTATAAAATAAAGATGGACTCTAGAAATAAGTAAAAGAGTACTTATTAACGTGAGTTTTCTTTAACCATAACTTAGGTTAGTCGATCGATTTTCATCCTTTTTTGGGGCCAATATATAAACCATTTTTGACCAGACTAGTTGTTATTGCATTTATGGTCTGTCACAATATTATTGAGCTTTTAAAGGTGGGTTCCCAGGAAAGTATTTATGGGGTGGTTATTGTCAAAAAAAAATTAGGGCAATTTTAGTATATAGGGAAAGTAGAGATATCCAATCTTACTAGAACAATACTGGATTCCCTGAAAAACACTCATGGAGCGAATACAGGACAAAAATGTACGGGTTCCCCTAATCAACAGCCTGACGATTAGGGCTATCCACACGCGTGACGTCGAAGGCTGCGCAAGTATACACTGATCGCTTTGTGTACATTCATGTTGATAAGAATGTACCACCCTTGAAACACGGAGAGGTGAGAGATGAGGTTAATTATCTATTGTAATGTATTACGTCAGATTGTGTTTTAATTGCATACAGTACACAGTTGAACTTGAAGCCAGTTGCCAAAACTGCAGTTCTAAGTTTAACATATAAAATAAGCCGCTTTAGTAATGGGCAGGTGCATGATTCAGTGGATAATCCGAGAGTGTAATTAGGATTCGATATTTGTAATAAATAGTCAGCGATTACAGACAACACCGTCTTATGTATGCAGTTCACATCATTTTATTACACTGCCATAAGTATCTGGAACGATTTACCGAATGCTATTAAGTCTTTAGAATCACTATACAGCTTTAAAGCTGCAGCCAAGAAGTATTTATTGTTAACCCAATAATAGGCCTACTTTTTTTAATTATTTGTGATACATTGCTATGTTGTCTCCTAATAATGACCTGGCGCGACCTTGGCAACCAATGGAAATAAGCGGTGGATGTTATTTACTTCAAGCTTTACGGGCTATCCTAAGTAAAGGTCTCTTAATGACATCATACCTATCATACTTCTCATTTCTCATTCCAATCATAAAAATGCAGCAGAACGTCTTTATTTCAAATTACATAACTATATTTTTATTGTTGACACTTTCCCGATCATACAATGCAGCTCATAGTTCTTAGTACATGTATATTAATTTATTGTTGTAACCGTTACACGAAGAATAGATAAATAAATAAATGAATTCTCACCCGTCTCTGCCCTCTGTTGCTATAGGTATGGAGAGGGGTAATCCCCTAACGCAAACATGGTCTTTTTTGATCGATTTTTATAGCAGGGTACACTTGCCAATTACAATGATTTGAAGCAAACTTATGATAAATTAATTAATTTGAATATGTTTTTAGTCCTAATATATCATCAAATCACCCAGTTTGTACCCGGGAATGTAACTTTAACGAACGTCTTAATATTGTATTCTGTAATAAATTTGGAATTAAAAACTATATTTGGAAAAGTTCTAATATAGATAAGCATTAATATCTATCCAGACGTTTACCCGAATGTGTGACTAAAGTCTTTTGTCGTACATATTTTCATCATCTTATGCTCTTTTACCCGCCTTTGATTTATCTGAAAGACCTTACTTAATCTTTCACGAAAAGAAACACTGTCATATCGGAGAGATGTATTTTAGAAAAGACGACTTAATTTGTTTTTTTTTTTTTCAAATCTTGTAATAGAAATATTTATCGAGAGTATGTGACATATTGAAACGTCCTAAAATACAAAGAGCCTTGTAGCGATAATAAAATTATCAAAAACAGACACAGGCTCAGGGTAGAATTCTATGAAATCTTGATATATATTGAGGCATTCACATACGCGCGAAATAATATCTCGGGAGAACTGAAGCTTACTTTCCCAGTGAGAACTCAATAAAGCATTTCGTAGATAAGGCATAATTATGTCTAGAGAAAAGGATAAAAGTGATATAAAGTCACAGTTGATTCAAGACAAACCATCCATGATATTTCCTACAGGAATTGTCTGAATTCTATTATGTTGTTTCATACAAACTTTGTTTAATGAAAAAGCTGCTTTTGTTATACGGATGTGTAATGTTAACTCTAGGGTATGCACTTATGAAAACGAGTGGATTATTTTGTTTTCGGTGGTTACATGCAGTTTCCATTCAGTTTCTGAAATTGAAATCCAACCAATGTGCTTTTTGATGGTCAATATCAATAATTAAATGAAATGTAGCTTAACGTCCTGCTGTTCTGCTCTGACTGTGATACTGAAACCGGGAATATGCCATGCAGTGTGCTATGAGGGAAATTTTGCTAGGACAGCAGCGTTACGGCCTACTCTTATATCGAATTCCAACTGTCAGGGATCTTTTACGTGTACGCCAATGTCTACGGGGGACCTCGGTGTTTCGTCCCACCCGAACAACTGGACAGCTGTCTATGTCAGGCCCTCCGTTCTGCACCGCACCACTGACAAAAACGTTTTGAGGTTGATGATTTTCCGTTACAATGGATAATTGGGACTTTGTTTATTATCATAACAATGGTAGCAATGGCAATCAAGGATAGACTATTCTTCTAAGTAATGTAACTGAAATTCCAGCAACTACTGTAGCGAAAACTGTCAGTTATTTATCTGATCTTATACAATGACCTATAATTAATAAAGGTAGTTTTAAAACACATTTATGAATTCAATAAAAGCTACCACGCAGTTTGGCTATTTTTATTAATGGATGTTATGAAAAATGATATACGGAAATAAAAGACAATAGGTAATCGAGATAAAAGATAAAGATCTAGGTTCGGTAGGTTCATAAATCCAGATAAACCGTACTAGCATGACTATATCATATTTAATTAAATTGTTAATAAAAGCATATATGAATATAAATATGTCTATTATATTCATATCGACAGCTGTTCAATATATAATAATCAATTTTATATAAGTAATAGTAGTATAATATATGAAATGGGATATCAACTTATTACACAGGATTGGGCTGTCAATATACTAATGAAAGAAAATGTTTTAAAACAAAAACTGATGGTGTCCTAATTTTGTATCCATCGAAAATCAAACACGTGAATAATATTATTGCTAGACATTTATATTCAAAAGCATATTTGTATAATCTGTTACCGGTATTTCTAATAAATGCCTATTGTGCCCCCCCCCCCAACACACAACACACACACACACTTAATATTGACAATTTGTGGATATGAACACGACTCTTGTAAAAATGTTGGGTCGGGTGCCTTCCCAGGGAGTTAAATACCATTTAAAGTGTAAAAAATATATACGAGGATGCCCTCCCCCCCCGTGTTAAGCAAATCGATTAAACTAGAATCGTAAACTCGTTATCATACATTGTGTCCGGAGGGTCTAATCATTAATATAATAATGACATAATTTTCTTTCCTCCATATAACCCCGTGCCATACTATATTGCTTAACATTTCCTTTCTTTGTTTTCAAAATTTGCAAATTCAGTACATTCTTATTTGTTTTTTTAATTGACTCCTGGTTATAATCCTTGTTATTGTCGACCACAATTCTCCTAAAGCATTTTAGCAGTGATATTTAACAGTGTTTAAACATGCATATTGATGTGTAACATGAAGATATATATTATATGTTAACAGGAAAGGTTCGTGATCAATATATAGAAGACTTGGTACACAGTCTATACTCTGGAGAACGTTCAAATTGTACGTTCTAGTGTTGATAATTAGTAACTTGAGCTAAGTCAAGGCGTAGGTGAGATCAGATGTATGAGTTATACAAAAATGAGGATACAAATACATTAGAAACAAAGATGTACATTTAAAAGAAGAACGCGATTAAAATCAGGTAGGATTTGACATATTATTTTAGTCTGGATATCCATTCTTCGACGACCGTGATATTTAAATCGCATAACCTCCTATTGACAAAAAATTATAGTTTAATTTTCAGATATTGTGCATATCATTTGGATTGAATAATATCCCTGCTTATTTCTGTTGGTTATTTCTGTTGGGTTTTTTTTGGGGGTGGGGGTGTTTTTGTTTTTTGGGGTATTTTTGGTTTTGTTTTGTTTTGTTTTGTTTTTTTTGTTTTGTTTTTTGTTTTGTTTTTTGTTGTTTTTTTTTTGGGGGGGGGGGGGCTTTTTGAGTAAAGGCACTAATATTTTTCCTATTGACAAAAATATTTAAAATCTAGTTTAAGATCCATATTGTTGCCTTTATTGTTGATGTCATTTGGACCACGTCATTGCCCCGTTTCTTTTTTTGTTTATTTTCGGTAAATTTTATAGCAGTTTACAAGCGCGTAAAATAAATAATTCTATGTATATTTTAATAGATCATGAGCATATTTTTTTAAAAGTTTCCTTTGTTTGTGAAGTAACATATCAATACAAATATTGTAGATAGTATCAGTGGAGATAATCAGTGACAAATTGTCACGAAAACGAATTAAAGGACATCCATGCGCATATCTTAAATATTGGATATAAGTAGTCAATCTTTTCCCTGTAAGATCACGGCGTCAATGTTGATTTAAAATGACAAATAATTCTTGTTTTCGATGTCGAATACTTTGGAAGATATTGAGCTAGAGACTCGGTCACTTTAACTTCCGGCAATTGTCATAATTTTGGTTACTGATCTACAAGACGAGGGCGGATTTTGTTGGGACAGAGACGTATCCGTCTACACTTCTTTGAACTTCCAGAATGTAATACTATTGTCTTTGCGAGGTAGATAAATCCATGGACCAAATGTTACAAATCACTATTATAGTAACCTAAAGATGGATCTCCTTGGACAATACATTTTAGTGGAATATATTTATTGTGTGTGTTCTAGGAGTCTACAATTTCTTCATTTAATGCAAAATTGTCTCAGGAACTCCGGCTAGTTGTCGCCCCGTGTCTTCGTTTTATGTTGGACCTTCAGACTTTTTGTGACAAGTTAATCTGTAATCATATAAGAGCGGTCCACTTTGATTAGCTCGAACTGTGCGTTATTTATGTGGTATTTGTTTACGTTTTGTTGTTCTTCTTAAGCTACAGTGACCGTTTTACACTACACATTTAGCGCACATGCATAAAATTAAACCTGATAATTATGAAATAACCTTATAACAATTACAATTTTATCGCGTCAGAAGATAGAAAAATTTGTTGGAACAAGCATACTTAATAATCGTTAAATTTAATGAGAAGTATTATAACGACTCATTTGCATGCAGCTGTTATAAATATTTCACCCATTGTTCACTCATCTGCTGACAAAAAACTCGTCATTGTCGACATTTGATTACGTAATATTAATACGTCATGTAAACTTAAATGGCAAATAACTGAATGTCATTGAATGTACTTATTATAATTTTATCCAAAAAAATTAAAAAAATATCTTTTATTTTTTTATAAAACACATAATGTATTTCCGTTGTCAAAGAAACCTTAAATATGTATTCAGTCGAGATAGAAATAGATCATTTCATATTAGACTCCAAAACGCCAATATTTTATAAGAACTTCCTTGTATTATTGATAACCAGAGATGATTCTCGCCGTGATGCCAATACCAGTAAATGCCAAAGAGATGCGTGATTCAAAGTTTATCTAGATGACACTTTCTGGTAGTGAAAGGGAGTTTATTGTAATTGTTCGTCGACTTCGGTCTTAAATCGTTATTAGCAATATATATTTTCAATTTCAAACATTTTGTATGTACATTGATACGGGGTACTGATGATGATTTAGTGCTGTTAGGTTTAACGGGTCATTGAGTCTGCTTGTGCGTGACAGTGCGTAGGGTCGCCTTTCTAACCTTGTGGCTCACAGCAGGGTCGCCTTTCTAACCTTGTGGCTCACAGTAGGGTCACCATTCTAACCTTGTGGCTCACAGTAGAGTCGCCTTTCTAACCTTGTGTGTGGCTCACAGTTAAAGATCCCTATACCCAAGGGAATTATTGAATTCAAATCAATCATGTGAGTCTCGAGTGGACGTCACGCCCCCCCCTCTCTCTCTCTCACACACACACACATACCTGCATCTAAGTCCTTGTCAGGTCCTTGACAGTAACCACACTTGTGGGGACTATACTTTATTCTTATATTTTTATCTAAAATATATTACTGATCGGTCTAAAGTACCAACGGGTAATGAAAAATGTGTTATAATGAATCTTTAATATTAAACAATAGCAATTGAGATTGTTGGGACACTTTAGTGGGACGTTGTGTGACAAATCGTGTTGATGGACACTTAAAGAGCCGTACCGTCAAAGTGGTATAGTTGCACTTATTATACACAAGTTACACACCCAGAATTTAATGAACTACTGGGACGTCCTGATAATTACTTCTATTTAATTGTACACACCTATGTTTTAATGCACTATAGGGACGTCCGTATAATGACGTACATAATGGTTATCGAGAGGGTCCCGTTAAAGACGTACATTCAATTCACACACCACAAATTTAGTAAACTGTTGGTACTGAAGGTGTCCTAATAACGATGTATATAACTAATTCACACACGCTGTTGGAACTGAACATGTCCAAGCTAGATTTGGTATGAAGTGTGACAAGGCTGCAATTAGCCCACATTACAGGCACGCCAAGATTGGTCTCCCCTTTGACCACGAATCAATATAAATTTGTTTTGACTTAAAATCTGGACACACACTAAGTCATTATATCACTACTGGGACCAATTCGACTAAATTGTGAAGAGTTAAAAGGCAGTCAATAACGACTCAGTCCATAAGAATTGTTAAAATGCTGGTGACATCTCCATCATTACAGTACAGTAAACTTTAATCAGGATCAAATTATAACGGACCATGCAGGGGACCCAAAGTAAAAATAGAAAATAAAACACAGGGCAACAAGCGACATAACCTAATCTGATCGCGGATTAAGCCACAAATGTACACACACATTTCATTGAGTAGAAATACAATCAAAATAAAATAAAACCCAATGAGTTTTACATTCACTCAACACTAACTGTGTCATTTTGGGGAAATTCTTTGATATTTCTATTACATTAAATTAAAGGGCATGACTCTTTGGTGTGGGAAGGAAAGTGCAGAAATTGTGCTCACTACTAGACTCACCCCCCCCCTTTACCTCGGACAAAGACATATAAACTATAAGCTGCAAATATTACTAATAATTAAGCATGTAAATCAATAAATGACAATAAGGAAACACAATTGGTTAGTCTAACTGGTAAATATAACTTGGGGTAAGATAAGAGTCATTGTTGATTGTGCGACAAACTGAAAGGTGGTTTACCATTGTGTTTTGGATTGTGATTTGTCTGACCTTTCCTCTAAATTCGTAAAACTGTGGCACACAGGTACACGTGTACTATTGGATGTTCCATGGGTGGGTTTCAATTTTCAAAATGCCGTAGAAACTGGTTTGGGTAAAACAAAATACTTCATAATTCACTTTTTGTTTTTAATTCTTTATGATTTTAACACAAAAGCAATTTCACTGAAGTCCAACAACATTTTGAACTTAACAATGGATACCCTCAAAAGTCAAATTTGTGACAAATTCGAGAAAATAATATTCTGGATTCTTTAATACATTTGAGTCAGTTTTTAAGAATTCAATTATTGGTTAAATAAATGTTCATTACTCTGTTCACACAGGGCCAGTTTCACCACCTTAAAACCGTATTGTTTGTGATGCACATTTCACATTCAACATTTCCTGCTCTCCTCTGCTCTTCACCAGACCGTGTTTTCATATTCACTGAAATAATTAAATAATAGTGGTTATTAACACTTGGGTTGGGCTAAGCTTTGATTACTTCAAATCAAGAGAGGGGGGGGGGAGAGAGAGACTGATGTCCACTTATCACTCAATTGGGTGAAGAGAAACTACCATCCACTCAACACTTATTATTTCTAATATTACAGCATATTTCTAGTAGGCCCTACACCTTTTCACACCAAGGTTTTTTTAAATTAAATTTTGAGATGCCCAACATCTTAATCTTAAACTATTATTCTATAACACAGGGGTTTGAAACCCAGTTGAACAGTTTGGGCTTTAAGACTTGTTTATGAGATGAAGATAGTAGGTATATAAAGAGAGACCAAAAGAACGATGAGAGAAGACAAAGACACAAACAGAGGAAACGATCGAAAGAAAGGAGAAATAGAAAGAATAACAGAGAGAGGAGAGTCTGGTGCTCACCTAACACTTGAAAGGGGTGGGGTGAAAGGGAGGATGGAGGAAGTGAGAGATGGTATGGAAGAGAGAAAGGGAGCGAGATAAGTTATTTCGCAACCAACTAAACCATATGGTGCAATTGTACTTCAATCGGTTTTTAACAATGAGAGGAAACCAGAGAGAGGACGATAAAGATGCAGAAAGGGAAAGAGGGGAAGAAAGCGAAACATCATGGCTTCCACACAATATCTAAGAGAATAAGGGGGCTTGAATGAGGAGAGACATGACAATATAGATGAAGAGGGGAAGAGAGGCGGTGGGGGAGATAGAGAGGATGTGGAGATGCGAGGGATAAGGATACCAAGGACAAAATGAGAGAGAGGAGAGGTTGAGAGAGGGTGAGGGGGATGGGGATACAGAAACCAGAGAGAGAACGATAAAGATGTAGGAAAGAATAGAGGGAAGAAAGTGAAACATTCTGGCTTCCACACAATATCTAAGAGAATAATCGGGCTTGAATGAGGAGAGGCATGACAATATAGATGAAGAGGGGAGGAGAGGCGATGGGGGAGATAGGGAGGATAGGGAGGATGTGGAGATGCGAGGGATAAGGATACCAAGGACAAAATGAGAGAGAGGAGAGGTTGAGAGAGGATACGAGGAGAGGGGTGAAAGGGATGGGGATACAGAAGAGAGACAGAAAAGAACAGATACAGAGGAGGATTTGCAAGAATAGAAATAGGGATGGTAAGCGAGAGAGATGAGAGATAGGACAAGATACAAGGGAATAGAGTGATAGAGAGATACATGGTAATAAAGACAGGGTGGGGGAGAGACAGGGAATGAGCAGGGGAAAAGATTAAAGTTGGGATAGAGAGAAAGGGGGGGGGGATTGAGGGGAATCGAGTGTGAGGAGAGATAAGCAGGAATACAGAGAGGATCGAGACAGAGAGGAGAAAGCGCCTTTCGGGACTAACATACGGTACTATACGTGAGTCTTTAATAGTAACATGCAACTGGGGGACCCACGGTACTGCTCATGTTATCGGACAACAAAATCAGGGCCCTTGAGCCAATGACGGACCTTTTGATCTAAACAATACGCATTTAATATTTCAGTTTCTTTCCATTTTTTGTAAAAGAAATATTTTGACAAATCATAATTGTGTACAAATTTTGACAGCATTAAAATTGAAGTAGTTAAAACATAATGTAAGCACTTACCCATTTCTTTTTTCTTTCTACTGTTAATTTCTAGAGATGTATCCTCTTTCTCAACAGAACAAAGTGACTAATAATTTCAAATTTACACCCGCGCAATTTGATTAATTATCAAAACTTTTCTTTAACAATACCCAAATCAATAATTTCAGTCATTGATAGGACTTATTGCCAATGTGATAATGAATCATACAGGAAATACACACTAATGTTCTGCATAACGTTTATTAGTATCATATATTGGCTCTCCCTTAAGAAAAAATATACTTCTAGGCTGTTGCTTAGTACCAGGCGACACTTATCTGTACCTTTCGCAATTAAATGAACAAGTTGAGTGAAAAAATTTGAGTAGCCTCTTCTGTCAGGACTTTAAAGAAATGGCCTCTGATTGGTCAATATATCTAACTTTGTAACTGACCATCTGATTGGATATTGATAATACCCATGCTTCAAACTCTTCAATTGTATGTGATATAGGAAGTAAAATGTGTGTTCAGTGTGTGAGACTGTCATGATTTTCCACATTTTGTAGGACTTGTGTAAGATTGAAAATATATAGTTTTTAGGTGGTTTACAAGGCCCTGGTACAAAAATAATTGTGGGGACCTGAGTGTAAGTCCCAACAATTCAAAATGTCCTAACAACGTTGGTGTTCTTTCAACTTCGCGTCCTGCTAATACACCATATGCAAAAACACACAATCACACACACACACACACACCCACACACACACACACACACACATAAAGCAAAACTCGGGTGAATTGCAACTGTTAGACACCGGTAATGTTTACTGTATTGGTTGGACTATTGGTTATAAATCACTATGGTAAAATCCATACCCCACACATGGTCAAGTATTATTGTTAAAGAGTTATTGATGGCATTCATCTGTCACTACTCTAAGTACTAATTGTCCATATTGTCACAATATAATTCCACTTGAATAATCTAAGACCAAAGTGAATTATTTAAATGACTTATCCTGTATAGCCTTAAGTTGAAATCAATATGTAGTATGGTAGACCAAAGTAAGCTAACTATTATCGATCGTATATTTGTAAATGATGTACCTAACTGAATAATCGTCCATAAGTCATAAATAGTAAGCTTAATTATGAGGTTGAAAGAGACGTCATTGTCTCATCTCGGGGCTCTACATGGTAAGAGGACGGGTAGACTTCTGTCTAATCTTTTGGGTTTTATCGAGTTATTGAAATTTAAACATACCATATCTTATATAATTATATTAGTTTTGAAAGAACTGGTAAGAGTTTTATTGAATTGCATGCTCATTAAAACATAAAACGTAAATACTGTTATTTTACGAAAGAACTGCAGAATTCAACAAATTTACAATTTAGCAAACTGGTCGACACACATTCACTTATAATATATCAAATGTCATAGATTCCCTCTAGCAACTTAGTTGTCATAGGAAAAAAATAAAGAGAAGGTAGCAAGGTATAAAATCCATGTCTGTTATTTGACACTGATTTTGATTTTCTCACTTTTCTCGAATTCTATGGACTTCGGGCATAATACTTGGCCGCAGCTTAATACATTATGCAAAAGCAAAATCTGCCTATTCCGGGTCTTTCTTATGGCATATTCCGGGTTTTTCTTATGGTCTGAAATGTTATCTAAATTATAAATTAGACATTAATTAACTTAGACCATAATCAACCCTCACTGTCATCGCATGCCTGCGATATTTATTGAATTCTGCTGCTGAACACTCATTGATGATTAAATCATGGAATGGATAATCGAGAATATGTTTCTTATCGTATCGACTTAAGTAATGATGATCGAGGCCATATCTACAATTCAAAAGCTAATATCATGGTTGAGAGTGGGTCAATTGGATTGAACTTTTCAGCAAATTCCCGTGACATTATCTAGTTTGTAACTATTATAATGAAATCTGCCAGATCTTTATCTAATCTCCTGCAATGACCCGTTAATTTTATTATTAAAAGTGACTTTTCATATTACTGGAGAAAGTTTGAAAAGTAATTATGATTGTTAAACCAAATTTTTACTGTATTATATTCAGTAGAAGTATACAATAGCCATGCAGGACTTTTAACTATAACAGAAGTATAACAAAAACTAAATTTGGAGGAATGTCTTTTAAGTTACCATGTAAACAACACTGTTAACAATAAATAAATAAATGTTTGAATACCATTTGAAATCATAAAAAGGCGATTACTCAATACAATTTTAACAAACGACCCTTTGCTGACAGTGTGGTTAGCGCGTTATATCATAGGGTCTTTATTCAGCTCTGTTGGACATTTTGACCACATAATGTGATATGCTGATATTATTTTGAATGAACTAAAATGGAGTTGCAAGTCCTCCTATTCTGTTTTCATTGAGCTAATGAAGACGGGTTTGAATATCAATTTTGTCAACAACATATTAACCCACAAAGAAGGTACTTTTACGCTGATTGTACAATATATACTAAACAGCAAAAAAAACAAACCGTCAGTACTATTTCAAAATCAGCGAGGCACTTTAATCAAATCATTCTAGAACATGATTCCACGATATTACGAGAAGTTTTAACTTCTGTACACAGTCTATAAATTGCAGTATCTGGTATGTCCACCGACAGTGTCAATAACAGCAGCACAGCGTCTGTACATGAAGTGGACCAGACGACCGATGAACGTCATTGGCACCTGGAACCACAGTCTTAGAAAAGCCTGGCACAATCCATCGGCTGTGATTGGTCTCGGTACGACGTTATTAAGTTTCCTCTGAATTTCATTCCAAAGATGTCCAATCGGGTTTATTAAGACTTAAAGTCCGGACTAAATGGGTGGTCAGTGCATAACGTTGACACCGTTCTGCTGTAGAAAATCCTGAGTAACCTTTTTTCGGTGACCACATTGCCATCTCAGAAGTTTGAGAACATTTCCTGGGTTCAATTCTGTGTTTGGGAAGGAGTCTTATTGCCCAGGCAAAGTTGGAGATGTGGACGCAAATATACAATAAAACATTTAGCAAGTTAATTGCGTAGTGCGTCTATACAGAGCATCATATACCAACCTGGCGTTTCTTTTGCTGCTTAGTATATAATGTTTTTAGAGTGTTGTGAAAAGTGGGTAGTCCATAATATTCCGTGATTTTACTTCTTTTATGAAAATAGCCAACATATTGATTGATTTCAAAAGTAAGAAATTATTAAGATATTGGTCTTTAATCCAGCTTAGAAGGATGGAAGAAAGGCGCCAGTACTACTTTTAATACACAATTACAAAGTGTGATCATTTTGCTCGAAGTACTGTATACCATATGACTCGAAGAATACCCAAACACAGACATGACCATTATCACAAAGCGTACCATTTAAACTCATTATAATCTGTGGCCTTGTTTTAGCTGTATGCGCTTGGTAATTTCTTTCTAAAGGTCCAACGTCGTCTGGTGACATTTCAGAGTTCGTGAATCAAAACGTACTTTTAGAACATGGTGATAAAATGTATGGTAATGATACAGTAATGATGTTCTTACAAATGACCATACACATATTTGACGGATTGCAATAATTTACAGTGGATGGCGGTTAAGGAGGTGATCGTCATTTAATAAAATAAAACCAAGTACGAACAATCCAAACCATTAGACAAAATTCAAAGTCCTAAAAAACGTTATTGGCAAAATAGTGTAATCAACAAATGGACTGTTCATCGTGTGCGAAATACACAACAAACAGTGGTAACAGGTGTCCGGAAGAGTAAGCTTACTCTGTCTGGCACGCCACACCCGCCATAGCTGCATCCACCAAACTACTAGGCAAACTGTCGGTAAAATAGCGTGAGTGGCCAATGGGCTATAGGTATGCAAAATGTACGTGATGAACATTGTTAACGGTGTAGTAGACATAATCAGAGAGATAGTAAATAGGATACGCGTCAATCAAATATATCAAGAATAATTAAGTTAATATGACGGCCATAAAACTTTTTAAAGGATTTTGTAAGTTTAGTGCGCAAGTATCCTTGTCGTTGAAGCTTAGTTGACAAATGTCTCGATCTACTTAAAAAATCAGAATAAAAAGAACAAGCTCTCGCGTAACGATTTGGCTGAGGCACAAACACTCCATAAGCAGGTGATACAGGAATGTTACTACTAATGAATGGAAAGTTAAAAATCAGAAAGTCAAAGTCATCACGTTTATCATACAAATCAATTAAACACTGAGTTTATGGCAATTCTCAAAATCGAGACGCAGATCCATGTACTCGGCTTCATGGGAATACAGAAAAAATCAGCAAGCAAAGGTGCACAGTTGGTGCCCATGGGGATACCAACCACTTGCTGATATATTTCCCCTCCAAATTCAATAAAGATGTTATCAATTTTTATTTAAAGTTATACTAGTTAAGACTGTAATGAAAGGTTGACCATTCGTGATATAACAGTTCAAAGATAGATGATAAAAAAGAAAATTTTGAAAATTCCATTCAAATTACTTTATACTGAACGAAGTTTGGGCAAGAAATATGCACCAACTGTCCCCGCACTATCTCCGAGAACTGCCGATCGTTTGAATGTTTGATTGAGAGACGATAACTCCTTCTACATATTCTCGATTATCAAAGAACATTGTTGTTGCATGTGGGACGCCGTGTTCCTTAAGCAACGCTCGCGAGTTTTACAACATCTAGCCGTTGCTTCAATACTCAGCAATTCCCGAACTTTGCGCTCGTTGTTTTTACAAGTGACTAATTAGCATTGTCCAATCAGAGTTCGTGGCACATAACACACTATAAACAAACGACTTTTTTTTAAATTGTGAAACTCGTGGAAAAAACAGCAACCGTGACATTCTTTGAACTCTGCAACTCGATTGTCACATGTAGGCATTTTAGCTAATAGCACGAGACTTGGTATTCACGCCGACCGATGAATCTGATAGGTTCCCAAGCTGGGCTTGTACCAATCGAACTTAGGGGGCGAAATATGCAGGGTATTACGTGAAGGGCTTGATAAGGTGTGATGTATGTAGTTAAGGCGAGATCAAGCCTTCTATTGAAAATGACGGTACCCTTGATTGTCAACCCTTTCATCGGCAGTCTCATTGAGTGACGTCAGTAAATATTAAATGGACGACTGTTTAAATTCAAGCTGTATCAAAGCCATCGGGGTTCTACAGAGTTGAACTTGCGCTTGTAATGTAAATTAAGGTCTAATAAAATTATTCTTATGGCATTTGAAGCCATTATAGAAAGCCCTGTATTATTGAAATTATATTAAGAAGTGGCCAATCAAAAGTTTTCAGCGAAAACTGTAGATGACATTGACTAGTTACGACCACATTATTTACAGTGAATACCGAATGTTATCATTCATCTTTTTTATTAAATACTGGATGGAATGAAACCATTTATGCCACAGCTATTAAAAGTACCTCAGATGACGATCAGAAACTGTACTTGACCCCGAACGCTAACATGTTGTTGCGGTTCTCGGGGGCGACGCACGCAAAAAAAAAATGACAATTCATATACGATCGACCAAGACTTTGCACGATTGTCCCGTGTGCACGACAAATTGTGTCGGTGTAATATGTTACAATAAAAAAAAGTTTATTGCTAACGTTCGTTTCCTTTATAGAAATATCACAGACCCCGAAAGGCATGCAATATAATAGTATCAAGAAGACGCGTTAGTTTTTCAAAATCTACACCCTTCTTGCACTACACCCGTCTATACATTTAAGTCAAAGAATATATTATGTGTGTTCTGTGTTCAAGGCCACAAGCAAAGTTAATAATCGATATTTTGAAATATCTTGATAATTTCTCAATGATAAGCTAATGTTTGTCATTTTGTAAAATTACGGGAATCACGCTAAAGATACATCATCATGTAAGGTTAATTAACTCTCGGCGTTTCGTGATAAGATTTCTTTGATACGGATTTAATGTCAGACTAACCCGACCGCTTTTCAATAAGATGAAATAAGGATGTATATGAATTATAGATATATTTGCCTTTATACACATATTATTCTAAACGTCTGGTCTGTTTCAAAAGATTCGTTTAGGTGTACGATCAGACTAGTCTGTAAGGTCTAGACTGTCACTGAGCTTTCATTGTTACAACTTGTTTGATTGTTGATGGTAAGGAATTCGTCGGTAAAGGCCCAACATTATTTGGGATTTTTTTATGGAAATTAAACTATGCTAATGGCTGGACTGTCGTTTGATTGTAATAATATGATAATATCGTGTAAAATGTGTTTGACGTTCTAACATCTGACGTCAACTGGCAGACTATCGCCATTGAAGAGACGACCATTGTCAAGATCGGTCGCATTATTTCTGTTACCTCTTTTTTTTTCAAATCATTTTAGTCAAGCCCGGGACTGTACAGCGCAGTGGACGCTTACGACTGGCCCCCGGATCCATTCACTTGATTTGATATTTTCCGCAGGTAAATCTTATAGGTTTTTGTTTTTCGTGTAGTGCGGTCCTCCTGCACTTACTATTATAGATGATCCACAGTGATTTACGATACACTTTAAACACAACAGCGATCGCCTAACGAATTGGTTAATTTCCAAAAAGCTTCATAAGTAACCCGAACCCTAGATGTCATGATGCTCCAAACAATCATTCTCTTCTCTTATTAGTCAATGTTTTGGGGGGTCTGCTTTGGGTTGACATTTACAAACTAAGAAAGCAAATGAGGCGTAGACACGGGCATTGATTTCCAAGAGATGAATGTTTAATGAAGATGTGGACATTTCTTAATGTCATTTGAAAGGTTGACCAGATTATGTCATAGTCAGAATAATTTTAATTATTGAGTAGATTATTGTAACCTTTCAGTTTTCTTTCGTCAGTTTTTAAAACGATATACTAATTATTGGATGCAGAACCCATAACACAAATTTAGTGCCATGCCAGCATTAAACCCTTTACAGAGCAAACCGGTTTATTTATTGCTTACTTCCCATTCAGGGGCGTGGTGAGGGCAATTATTGAGAAGAAATTATGAGTAACAAAAAAGATTTTGGCACAAAAACCCTTTTACTGACCGCGGAGCTGTGGCCGGCGAAGCCGGCCACCGCGAGCACCGAAGGCGCGAGCCCGCGGCGGGGGGTCCGGGGGGCCCTCCCCCGGGAAAATTTCGAAAATTAGAAGCCCAGAAACGCAATCTCCAGCAATCCGAGACAAGAAATACGGTAATAAAATATTGTTATTTTCTCTTGGAGATTCCATTCTTTCCAAGAGAAAATCACTTGACTCTTTCAAAATTTTTTTAATTGGGTCAGATGAAACAATTTTTCCACTTACAAATGTTTTTCATTTTTTGAGTAATTTGATTGTGATTTTGGCGCAAAAACTTTTTGGCGCATGAGTATGGCTACTCATGAACTCATTCTCACCACGCCCCTGCTTCCATTGTCCGAAACGATAGACTCTTTGTTGAAACTTTTTATTGGATAGAGTAGGCCCCTGTTTGTTTAAGTTTAAGAATCAGAGTAGCTTTGATTTTAGGGGTTTTATATTATTTGAGTGAGAATTCACTTTCTGAAACAACTTATCTTATATTGATCGAAACCCTTTTAGAAATACTCAAAGGAAAGAATCATACACTTTGAACTGCTACTCAATATACATGTACACTCAACTAAGTTTAATATGAATGTCCCCATGCGGCTAATCTATCGTAATAGGCATGTAAATCAGATGGATATTACTAAAACGTAATATAATGACAATTATAGACACCGTCGCTAATGTATTATTGGCGTCGACCTGTGTAAAACCAAGAGTATATTGGTAAAAAAAAGTATCAGAGCTTCAGATAGCTATGTGGGACAAGAATTGGCCCACCAAAGAGCCTCTCTTGCAAAGACTACCCACTCCACCGATACACTTTATATCATTAGATCTATCTTTTAATTGCTCTAGTTATTAATGACATTTTGTTTGTATTTTTAGATGAACAACTATATTGATTTTATACAATGATGTCTAAAACAAGAAGTAAACACTGCGTATTGGAGGATGAAAGAAATGTTGGTAACGCCGTACGGAACACTGTCAGGAATATGGCATACAATCTAGAAAACGTTATCACCAACTTACATGGCATAGTAGGAGATCTCCACGTGTTGGTAGCTCAAATCGATAGTGTGACTAATAGAATTGATGGCAGAAATGGAATGAAACGGCGGGAAAATGGGAGAACCACTTGTCTCTCATCATTAGATGGAACCAACACGAAGACCCCACCCCAAGGAATTCTATCCAATAATATAAAGCATTGGCAAACATTAATAGAAACATACGAGACACCAGACTTTTCTCCCGATCTCGATTGGTCTTATTTAGGACTCACGGAAAGCGAGAAAGCCGAGAGTAAAGAGAGACTGTCCAGTTTGTCAGATCTCCGAAAAGTCTCGAAAATCCCACAATCTACAAATACACAAATCGCTACACTTGGTTTACGCTTAGACGAAAAGGCTGGGGTTTTACATTCAAATAATTCCAGTCTAAAAGGTGGTGACATTACTGAACTTTCGCCTTCTTCAGACATCAGCAGTGTTGGTGGCGCGTGTTGTGATTCAGATAGTTCATTGCCTTATAGTGGATACTACGAAACTATTGTTGATGGCGTTTTAGAAAACATGGCTTGCGAAGATGATGACAGTGATTTTTCTGATGATGAATACATTTTAAGTCCCGATGTCCAAACTTCATCGTCATCTTCAGCATCGGATGATCGTGTTTCATCAGTATCGTCTGTTGAATTTCAAGCGGAATACGATCGACATGTAAATCCGTGGACTACTTTTAGTACGGTGGTAAATGCCGTTGATTCCGAAGATGCTTTTAGTGTGGATGATATTTTAAATGATAATTACATAGAGTCGAGTTACTACAATTATAGCTTTGATGATAGCTTTAAGACTTTAGAAGTGTCATAGAAATCAGACGCTTGACATCGGAGGTGTAACATTATCGAATGAACTATATTATGTAGTTTAGAGACTTTTGGCTATGAAAGTGTGCGTGCCATGTGCAGATTCTGCTTTAAAACTTTCCTGTATTCTTAATCAAAGACGATAAAGATAATTAATATCGCTCCAGGGAATAGTTAAGAAATCATAAATGTGTTGAAAATATTTAGCTTGAACTTTTAAGCTATACGTAATGCCCGGGAAACACGCAGGGTGGTTTGGATGCTCAATTTGAATATTTATATATATTGTCATTGTTAAAATATATCAATGCTTTAATTTTGATTCGATAATACATGTAATCACAATATCCATTTCATAGACATAGTTCTTCTACAGTATTCACTTCTGTATCTTGAAAAAGAAAACGACCATTAATTCAAAAATGTCTGGTTTTCATTCTTAATAATAATAATAATATGGGTTCCCATAAAACCCTCGACTCCACAAATAGTATTCGATTGGTCCACTCGACACAAACCGGGTCATTTCGCGACTAACATATGGTTTAATTTTATTCAATAATTCGCTTGCGCGTAGGGGTCATTAGCAGTGGGAGGAAACCAGAGTGCCCGGAGGAAACCCACGAGGTTGAGAAGGCGCCCCTATCTCCATGTCACATATGCTCACACCAGGGATCGAAACCACAGCCGTATGCCAGAGGTGATCGGCCAGCTAGAGGTCGAAGCGCGGCAATCTTTTTTTTTCTTGTAAATGCGCGGCACTCTAGAGCACTAGGCCACTTCACCCCCCCCCCCCCCCCCCCCACCTCCTCAAAGTGAAGGAAACGTTCCTGAAAGGGGTGTAAATATGAATATTGAAAGAGGTGGGTTTTGAAATTCTGTCGTTGTAAACTGCATTAACTAAAATAATGAGTACATACATGCATTCAACTAAGTGTTCCCTTTTCATCCTGGTTTTCATCCGGATTGTGATTGTGCGTGACATTGTGAGCTCCACCATTAAAGAAATAATATAAAGATATTATATTCTTAGCCCCCCGATGGCCCGATGTTTATGGTTTGATAATTAATACATAGCAGTGTCGGATTTAGATGAAGAGAGGCAATATGAGATTTCCATTATGGGGTCCGTCTAAACAATGCAAGGCCCTTTGCATATTCGAAGATATAAATACAAATCAAGTACAGTATATTGATTTCTTTTTAATTTTGCTTCCGGTTTCTAAATTTTAAGACCTTAAATAACACGCGGAAGGAAGCTTTAGCTCACTTCCAAAATGATCTGGAAATTCGTATGCCTAGTCCGGACATTCAAGTCCGACCAACGCACGCGTTGTCAAGCACGTAAATCGAATTATTCCTGGCTCTGTTGTCTTGATAGGTGGCACACCAATATTCTTTAGGATGGATTTGTTACAATACGGTTGTATTTTATCTTTCTGGAGAGGAAGGAATATACAACTCAAGAAACCAAACTGCACATACATGTATTGATGTATAGATAATATTCATCATATTTTCTAGCTGCATATTTTTTTCTAATTGAACCGATATACTGTTGTGTGTATTCTTGATCTGGAAACAATCCTTGATATATCAACTTCAGCCTTATAAGGCAGTGATGGCATACTTGGGTCAATCCAAATCCAACCAAGTCTGGGCCGTATGTAGGATTTTAAAAGTGGGGGGGGGGGGTGCAGCAGAGTGGTGGGGGCATCAATATAATGCCCAAGTTATTGAGGGTGGGGAATACAGCTATCAAAGTCGCTAGCAAGTAATTCCTTAGGTGCGCCATTTATTTGGGGCGCCTTATTTTTCTTGGGGTACAATTATTTACCCCCTGCATCTCCGCTAAATACGGCCCTAGCAGGTGTCAACTTCTCCACCCCCCCCCTTTTCGAAAATGCTGAATCCGCTCACATTCAGCACTTGAGGGAGAGACAGGGGGGGAGTCCACTCGACACAAAATAGGTTATCTTGGGACTAACACATGGTTCAATTTTATTTCAATAATTCGCTTGTGTGGAGGGGTCTTTAGCAGTGGGTGGAAACCGGAGGACCCAGAGATAACCCACACGGTTGGCCAGTGTTGCCATTGGAATTTGTTATTAAGATACTATAAAAGTTTAATAAGTACAGACTGAAGTCTTGATATATCATTTACAATTTTATAACATGTGCAACACATAAAAAAGGGTGATATTTACATGATGAACTATTAAAAGAATGATATGAGAACAGATATACCATCAACAATCAAATACATATATACCCTATATCAGCAGTTTAACAATACCCATAAAATAAATATATAATTACAAATAGTATCCAGTCAAACTCTAGCCTTTGTCTCTGATGAGTTCTATAAAACATTTACAGGATAAACTGTATGGCTACAAAAAGGTTTATCTATATTAAAGGACAATATTGGTGTCAGTCATTATTGGCAGTGACTAGGTAAGAGAAAGGGAGGAAAATAGAAAGAGTCATTGCATTGCGAGATTTTTATAAGTATAGAATGAATAAAAACAAGGGAATGTATGAACTATTTCTATTTTACTATTTTTAAACCTATAGTGTCTTCAATATCTTTTATACTTTTTCGAATTATCAGATTTTCTCTCACAACTTCTCATTACAATTTTTCATCTTTGAAGGAATTACTAGTGAGCAGAAATTTGTCTGTGTGTCTATTATCACTCGTCACTTATATGGAAGGATAATGCATTGATCAGCAATGATCTCTGTGTTTAACCAGTTTTATCACAAATGTGATAATAACTGACACCAATATTGTCCTGTACCTGTAGGTTCTGCCATCCTGATCCATAAGCAATAAATGTGCATGAATTGCAACCGTGTAATAAGTAAAACTATTCAGGCACTTAGACTGAAGCCCCATCTAACAAAGAATCTACTCACAATGCCACCACAAGAGTTTAGTCAAAACTATGAGCACATTTAGTCATAGTTTTGCTCTCTCTCTGTCTGTCCAATTATCACTCTTTAGCGTAGCAGGTATTCATATACCACAGAGAACAAATTGGTAACATCAAATTTTACTGGGTGATATTAGATCCGATTAAACTAATCAGCGAAAACCCGAACTCAAAAAACATACTGCACCTATAGTGCTATCCATACAAACCAAAACATTATTAAATCTCCGAAATATATAATTGACAAAAGGCACAACTACATGGACTATAAAAGGTCAACATGTGATTCATTAACAAATTTTAAATAGTTTATGAGATATGCTCCAGAAACAAAACCAAGATAATAACGTTTTTTTAAAAATAAACTAGTATATAACCAATAATTTATTTTTGGTGTCTCATGTCCTCATTTAGTTTCACAACCAATATATTAAGTGTTTTGAAGTATGTGATTCGCTGTTTATAATATTTCTGATAAAGAAGGCAATGTTAATGAAAATAAACTAAAGTTTTAAAGCCATTTAAGTAAGATGAAAACAAATTAAATGAGATTATAATTCACTTCGTCCTTTCTCGGAATAAAGAGTTACTCTTTCTAAATGAGAAGCAAATTTACCAGGTACATCAGCAACTGAAAGTAAACAAAGGTGTCATAAGTTAAAACATATATTTTAAACAAAATATTAGATCTGTACCAAAAAAAGGAATCAAAACAAAACATATAATTTAAATTTACGTTTATGATATTTCAGAAAAAAGTAATTGTCAGTGAGATTCCATGATATATAAACTTGAATAATAATTTGATGCTTTTGTTTTGATAGGTGCTGCATCGGGCGCGGATCCAGGATTTTTTGCAGGGGGGGGGGGTCTAGGTTTGATAATTGCTTAACTAATTGTGCTCAACCAATTAACGGGGGGGGGGGGTAATTTGGTAAATTAGATTCAATTTTGTTCATTCTGACGTATTTCTGCAAGGTAAATTCCAAAATTACAGGTCTAAATCGCCAATAAAATCACATTAAAAAATTTTCAAGCCTGAGCAGGGGGGGGGGGTCCGGACCACCTGGACCCCCCTCTGGATCCGCACCTGTGAATGCATTTTCAACGGAGAGATGGCTATTACAATATAAGGGAGGTAACTGTAAAGAATGGTTTTGCTGTAATAATTGTGTTCTGTGAATTGTGGTCAACATACACATACAGTTCCCTTATAACACAAACAAACACAACTCATCATGGTTTACACTTATACTTAAAGCTGAGCTAATTTCCACTTGTTTGCATAACTTACAAACAGAATTGAACATTTTCAAAAATAACATAATGACATATTATGATCTGATTGAAATAGTAACAAGTCAAAATATACTCCATCAAGCTACCTCCAGAGAGGCTTTATTCTGAAAAACTTAAACAAAACTATTCTAAGGACGCTGCCTTTACATTGGTTGACTATCAAAATCCTAGTAATATTCTTAGCCAATGAAACGACTGTTTTCTATAGTTAACTTTTCCTGAAAAAGATCCTAGAGTGTTAAGCTACTTCATTTGAACAAATCAATGAAATGAAATGGGGTTTAATGTCCTACTCTTTTGCACCTAACCTGGGCTAATGGAAGACGGGGAACAAATCAAAATACTGAAAGTACAACCAAACCAATACATTTTAATTTAGCTGAAATAGATCATTTTTTTCCAGAGACAACATATATGTAAAAATGTTGGGTTTAATGAATTGTGTGGGTCAGGAAAAGAAGTCCTAACCCAGTACTTATTTATATAGGATGAACCAATAATACAGAAAATTCCTTACTCATATTTTCTTTTAAATCTACAACATATTCACTGGGTTTTAATGGGGCATTGCTCGAACCCTGGAAAAAAATAAATTCAACATTTTATGAACCATGATGTAAAGACAAGTAGTCGATACTGTCGGATCATACAACAACCATTATGAGCAAGAAAACATTTCAGCAACACGATTTCAAGTTCTCTGACACTGAGAAATCCTTCATTCAAATGCCAACTTGTGTGATCACAGTTTTGAATAGAATTATTTTTGGGAATGTCAGAACATAAAGTGCAAGAGACAACAAATGTGGAACTGGAGAAATGGTACAGTAGATATTATGCCACTTGGCTTTAAATGTGTGGGCATCAATCAGAATTTGATATTTCTGACTTTTAAAAAATATTGTGAAAATATCACAATAAATATTTTAGGACAAATCACCCATCTCTAAGTTAAAGTCACTTAAAGCTGACATAACGTAAATATATTTCCCATGAACAAAATATAGTTTATTTATAACTTACTGCAGCCTCTCCTTCTTTGACATCGGCACCAGATATTTCTAATTTAAAAGATTGGAAAAATAAATAGGAACCACCACCACCAGGTCTTTCAACAGAACACTGAAACTTGGTTTGATCTTTATTTAAACTCAAACCCATTAACCATTGCTGTAATTGAAGAACTTGATATACAAGCACATAATGAATTTTAAAAAAATAAACACAAGTCATTTGTATAATAGTTTAATTCTTAAATGCAATTGAAAATGTTCAATATCGGCAACATTACAGGTACATGAATTGAGGGGGTAGGTGAAACATATTTTTCAATATTATGGAGAGTAAGTGAGCAACCAAGTATCAGTTAACACAATTCACTTTTTTTTACATGTAATCTATGGAAGTTGAATTCAACAGTATTTTTATTTTAATTCTTAAGACAAGCAAGTAATCATAACGATATCTGTATGTGTATCTAAACGTAGCATGTTAATAAATTCAGAAGTAGTATCCATATAAGTGTGTTTATTTTTAGTATTTTTATTTTTGTGAAATTCAAGAAAAACAGAATGTTAACACCCAACAAAATATATTTGACAAAATTAAAAATCCTGACAACAGCACAGGAACAACTGGAACAAATTTCAGGATTATGCCCCTTTATCAAGTAAAACAAAAAAGAAGAACTATTAATGTGCACACATGCTGCTTGTTCTTATGCCCTCTGGTTCTTATTCAAATGTATCAACATGGCAAATTTATTATATTGACTTAGAATACATGAATAATAATTATACTAGAGGTTTATAGCATACTAAAATATATACAAACCTCTTTAGTTCCCCCTTGACAAGTATACGAAAATTTACACACAAAACCATTCTGAAAATTATAAATAATTCAACAAGTAAAATATTTGTTTTTACTTGCACAAATTTGCAACAATGCATATATTCACTTCCAGCAAATTTTTTATACTGAAGTAAAAATTAAAACTATCGGATATTTTACTACTACGAAACGTCAAAATAAAATATACAACTATATATCCGAGAATTAAAGGGGTCTAGTAGATCTGTATCTTGAATAAACATTATATATAAATAAATGGATATATTAGCTAAATTGTACGGTAGAGAAATGAATACAACAATTAAAAATGGCTTTTATGTAGGTCTGAATCAGCAACCAAAAGAAAAAAAAAAGTTTAGCCCTATGTATAAAAAAAACATCCAGGATGGCATATTGCAGTGCATTCATGTTTGATGTGGCTCAAATTTAAGATCCTTTATCACAAAAAATAAATAAGGAGATCTGTCAACACCGATCATGAGTCTGGCACCCCGTCAAGCCTGAAAATAAGGCACACCTGACAATGTCAGGCACAGATTCAGGCCTTGTCAGGCACAAAACCTCTGGTGCCTGTCATTTTGTCCAGAACTATTATTACCGGTAATCTAATATTCTAATGCATGTACCAAGTTGAAAATGTTAGGTCTACATGACAATTAATTTGTCTGATAGCCTACAACTAGGCTACAACCTAAAACCTCTATTTTCAGGCCTGTCCATTATTCGATCTGATCATTTCGCTTATTAAAACCCTTATATATTTCTAGGCTATTTACTTTTCATTCAAAAAACCATAACGCGTCGCCTATATGTTAATGTAACAGTAAACAATCAAGACAAATATGGCAATCAGAATCACATGTGTTGTCATTATTACCCATTCCTTCTCATGAGACAGTAATGATCCTCCAGGTATGACATCAAATTCGCTGACTTGTATCTTGTCCTCACTCATTTCATAACAAACTATCCATTGAATAAGACATATGATCATAAAAATAATACATTTGACGTCGCTGAAAAGATACATGATGCTTGTTGATTTCGGCCTCAAGTTCTTCAATATATATCGGCCTATGAAATAATCACACACCTTTAGTATTTCAGCCAATGAGATTGCGTCCTATGGTGGCGGACTTGATTGACTCATAATACTTATTCTAGATTGAACGTACAAAGACAATCCTCCTATGATTATTTTTTTTAATTTTGTTTTTTACGTAAGTGAATGCAAATATATGTATACATTTATAAAGTCTTATACCACCTTAATCAAATTTACTCTTAAATATATAAAGAAAATATGATTCTGTTATTTTTTTTATTTCGTTCATATCAAAACGAAGTCATGCCTGCGTATGGTGACGCGGATTTTCGCGAAGATTAGACGAATCGAGTTTATAAAAGTAAACAAACATCATCCAAGATGTCAGCGCCCTTAAGATTCGATGGTAGAGTTGTTTTAGTTACTGGTGCAGGTGGAGGTCAGTATATTGTCACAACACTGTCTTTATGTAAAGTCATAGCGTGGTCAATGAATATATATATTTTTTTCAAATGCGATTTGCCTGGTTGTTTTTGACTGTAAGCGACATGTATTTCCGTATTGCCAAGAACACTGAACTCGATCGATGAACTTTGCTCCCCCCACAGCGGGCTCAGCAGACCTCGCACAATCAGTGTGCAAATTGATAAAACCCGAAATGTGAAGAATATGCCTATTCAGATCCCTATGTGCAAGCGAATAATTGAAATAAAATTAAACCTTATGTCTTTATGTCCAAAATGACCTAGATTGTCGAGTGGACGTTATTAATATTAGGCTAGTTCAGCTCTGAGCGTCGGTCTCATTACACTCACCCTGACCGTTCAGGGACTGGCCTATTCAATCAATGTCGAAAATAATTTGAACCCCAGTCAATTTTACTGGGCAACTTTTCACTGCGAAACATCGGAGTGTCAATCCGTGTGGACGTCTGTACAATGTAAAGGAACATCTTAGTGACAAAATAAGACCTTGCTTACCTCGCTAGACTCAGTATAAGCGAAACAACACGCTGTTTAAAATACGTCCCCTCCTATCAAACTACCCTTTCGCCACCATGACACAGCGTGTTGTGATGCTCATACTCTAGCGAAATGAGCAAGGTCTTATTTTCTCACTGAGATGTTCCTTTACACTGTACACGCGTCCACACGGAGTGACACCCATCGTTGAGCAGTGAAAAGTTGCCCAGTAAAATTGGGGGTCAAATTATTTTCGACATTGATTGAATGAGCCAGCCCCTGAACGTCCAGGGTGAGTGTAATGAGACCGACGTTCAGAGCTGAACTAATATTAGGCCTACCCATCTCTCTCTCTCTCTCTCTCTCTCTCTCTCCAGAAGCCCAAATGACTGGACACCTTTCCTTGACAGAAAGTGCATACTTCAATCACAGCACCGACAAGAAAGTCAGGGGAATAAACTGAGACATTGGCAATTAATTCGATTAAGAGTATACTATTTTAGGCTATGTAAGTATATGATATGGCATGCTCTAGGCCAGGACTGGGGCCATTACATTGCCAATGTAATTAATTACATTACCATTACTTTTTAAATGAAATCATTACAATTATTTCTCATTTTTTTCAGCAATGTAATTAAATTACCATATTACACTGAAAGTATTACTTTGTCTTGGTACATAATTTAAAATAAAATCATTTTTCACATAGAAAACATTATTTTCTACCATGAAGAGCCTATAAACTATAACACCAAACTCAAAATAATCCTTGATTCACATTTATAGATATTTGTATATGTATTCTTATTTCTATAAGTTATAACATCAAGGCAAATTTTCAAGTCATGGGCAGTAGTGACAAAAATTGATGTTTTCATTGTTGTCTTGAAAAATGAATTGAGAGTTTAATATATTTGATTAACTGTATTTACTAAGTCTCTAACTCGATATCATCCAGTCTTCGACATTGAAATCAAGAATTATTTGTCAATTTAAATCAACATCGATGTTGTGATGTTACCAGGAAAAGATTGGCTTGTGATATCCAATATTTCACCATTGGTACACAAATTGTGTACCATAGCATGTTTCAGTGCCATTTGTAACAAAACACTCAAAGAACAAGGCTAGACATATTCCACATGTCACATCAAAAAGTGACGCAATTTTCTTATCTGGAGAGGCAGAAAACATTGCTCACAGACAAATTCTTTCATTGCAAGGTTAGATTATTAGAATTAAAAGTATATAGGCCTATATACGTATGTATGTAGAGATCAAATTTTTTTATTGGATTTATTGTAGCTATTTAAACAAAAACACCATTCCAATCATAGTGAATAACAAAGTGTTTTTAATCAGTACCTTGTAATTTGCTATCAATGTATGTACCTTGACCCACATAAAGTTTATAATCATTAGTTTAGATATACAATGTATATTCATACATGTGTTTATACAGGTCACTAGTTCAGCTTCACAAATGGATAAACATGATAACTTTAGTATTTGCTGGAAGAATTTGTAAATGAGACCTACCATTTAGTTTGCAATAATCTGTAGAACTATGTCACAACTAAGGGAAATATATATAAGTGTATACATAACATTTACATAAGAGTCCTGATTTATTCTTGACTGAATGCTAGCAACAAGATGATGAGGACAGTAGGACTGTTAAGAACATGTATGTTTGAAGTAAACTATTACTTTGTATAATTTTAACCATGAATTGAAAATGCTGTACAGCTACAGCTTAAAAAGCACATTCAATGGGGTTTGATGTCCACTTGATACAAACTAGGTCATTTCAGTACTAACACATGGTCAAATTTTAATTTCCATAATTCACTTGCGCATAGATTTCTTTAGCAATAGGAGGAAACTGGAGGACCCAGAGAAAACCCACAAGGTTGGAGTGGTGACCCTTCTCCTTGTCCCGTACAACGGGGAAATCTGCTATGGCCATATAAATGTTGTATATTTACTACAATAAACACTTTACAGTAATTTCGCATCTGATTTCAATTATTCCATATTATATGACTAAAGTGTTTAGAGAATCTCTAAAACACTTTTCGATAGCCATAATCTGATGTTTATTGGGGGTTCGGGCACTCCGGTTTCCTCCCACTGCTAAAGACCCCTACGCGCAAATGAATTATTGAAATAAAATTAAACCATATGTTAGTCCCGAAATGACCTAGTTTGTGTTGATTGGACGTTAAACCCCATTTCTCTCTCTCTCTCTCTCCCTCTCTCTGATGTTTATTGCTCACAGTTTAATTAACATGCTGATTGGACTAATCCTTACCGAAGATAAAAAAAACAAACACATACATATAGACTTGTTAGGGGGATTGGGATAGCGTAGTGGTCTAAAGTGTCTCGCTTCAAACTCTGGCTGGCCAGTCACCTCTGGCTTGCAGTCTTGGTTTTGGATCTCTCGTGTGAGTGTATGTGGTTTGGAGATAGGGTCAACTTCTCAACTTCATGGCTTTACTCCGGCCTCCGGGTACTCCGGTTTCCTCCCATAGGAAAGACCTCTGTGCGTGTGCTAAACATAATAAAATAAGACAACTTGTGTGCGATATCACCATGGGTGGAAGCAGATGTTAAACACCATTAGAAGAAGATATATTTAAGAAACATTGTTAAAAGTGGACCTTTCTCTTCTTGAATTGTTATAGATTATTATTTTGTAATTGGAAAATGGGATTGTTCAGTGAATTTTAAAATGTTGCTTTATCTGTGTGTGATTGAGATTTGTGGAAGTTCCTGTGATTTAATTTTCCATGGATGAATTGTTATGGAAGTAGTCTGTTGTGTTTGTTGGCAACATGCAGTGGTCACAGAAATAATCCATATCTTGGAATATTATCTTTTAATCGTGTTTGTATCCTTTTGCAGGTCTTGGTAGGGAATATGCCTTGGCATTTGCAGAACGTGGAGCATCCGTGGTTGGTAAGGTCAAGTTTTATAATTGTTAAAAAAACAAAGTCTCTGTTGTTGAAACTGGCCATATTTGATTTTTTGGGTTTGAATAACCGCAGCCAATATACAAATATATTATGGCTAGTATATTTTTAAATCCCCACGAAATACTTATGTTAAGCTGGATGAATTTATTAACAGAATGAAAAAATGTTTCTTCTTCAGTTAATGACCTTGGAGGCGATATGAGAGGTGAAGGTCAGGGATCAAGAGCGGCTGATGTAGTTGTTAATGAAATTAAAAGTAAAGGAGGAAAGGCTGTAGCTAACTATGGTATGTTGTCACAGTAACATGTATTATTGAACATATCGTCATTGACAACATTATAATGGAAGTCTTGTTGTCCCAAGACACTTATTTCTTAGTGCAAGTTCAGTGCTAGAAAGCCATAATGAATTGATGATTATAATATACCCAGTATATTATTTTTTTCCTCTTTTGTCTGCTTGAATAACTTCAGTGTATCATAAGCTATAAATTTTCGATTATAGATTCAGTGGAAGATGGAGAAAAATTAATACAAACAGCTTTAGATACCTTTGGGAGAATAGGTTTGTATGTGTTCATGATATTAAAAATGTCTGCACCACGTATATTCAATCCTTGACATCATGAAAATGAATAGGATTAGAATTACACCCCCACCCCTACCAAACAAATATAAATGTAAAAGTGAAATAAAATTAAATTATTTTATGTGTAAATTGTTTACATTGTATGCATGAAATTGTTTACATTGTATGCATGAAATTGTTTACATTGTGTGCATGAAATTGTGTACATTGTATGCATGAAATTGTTTACATTGTATGCATGAAATTGTTCTAAATGCCATTCATTTATTTGTATATTCCATCTTTTATTATTCCAGTGAGTGCAGAAAAGTATGACATTAAACCCCAATTCATTTTATTTATTTGTATTTTAGATGTAGTTGTCAACAATGCTGGTATATTAAGAGATAAATCATTTGCAAGAACAAGTGATCAGGATTGGGGTAAATTTATATTCTTAATGCTTTAGTTTTAATATGCTACATACCAACACATTCCAAATTATACATAAGATATCAATAATGTTTTTCACTACATTAACTACCTGATTTATCTATCAATAATTATAAGCCATATAAAAAATATTGTGTTTCACATATTTTTCAATATAAAGAGTCTCATTAATTACTGCACATCCATAGCCTAGTAGATTAGTACCATTTTTTGGAATATTTCTTTTGTTATTTTATAGATCTAATACACCGAGTACATCTCAGAGGATCCTTTTTAGTAACAAGAGCAGCATGGCCACATATGAAAAAACAAAATTATGGAAGGTATGAATGGTTTAAACAAAAATTTAGTTTTAGAGTGGGATGTGAGGAGATATTTGCAGAAAATAATTGATCTTTTAATAAGGATTTAAGAGCACATTTGCATTAATTCATAAGTACCAGAGCCGTGGCAAAGCCATGACAAGATCAACACATTATCACAGCAGCATTATGTCTCACCAGTCCTATCGGTGATGCAATTTTTGCATCCAGTTTCTAGGTAGAGAATTAATATATAACATCTTTTACATATTAATATATAGAATAATAATGACAGCTTCAGCTGCTGGTATCTATGGAAATTTTGGTCAAGCTAATTACAGTGCAGGTAATTAGAATATTTCACAATATACTGTATAACACCAGACAAATCCTGAATTAATTCTTGACAATTCCTATGACAGATGCCTTCTTTGCTTCCTTATTAATTAAGACATTGAATGTATGTAATACATGTACAATGTAAACCATAAATGATTAGGACTTAGATGAATTAAATGACCACTGTCATTGGTATAATTGGCCAGCAGTATTTAAATTACATTAAAAGTTCCACCTACTATTTTTATACGCCCACAATTTTATGTGGACGTATATTGTCGTCGCCCCTGTCCGTCCGGCCGTCCGTCCGTCCACAATTTGTTTGTGGACCCTCTACAGGTCACAATTCTTATCCGATTTTGACGAAACTTGAAATATAGGTTTATCCCCAAAAGATCTCGGCTGCTTTCGATATTGGCATGTATCGGATGAAAACTTCATGGATTATGGCCCCTGATTGTACGAAAAATCACGTTTTTAGCTTGTGGACCCAATAGAGGTCACAATTTTGAACCGATTTTGATGAAACTTGACATGCATGTTTATAACCCAAAGATCTTGGTTCCTTTCGATATTTGCACCTATCGGAATGTAATTTCCTGAATTATGGCCCCTGATTGTCCGAAAAATCACCCTTTTTAGCTTGTGGTCCCTCTGGAGGTCACAATTATTATCCGATTTAAAAAACCGTTTGATTATATCACCGTTACACCCTAAGGAAGGTTGAGTTCGAATTGTAGAAGTCACATTTTTTATTCGATTTTGATGAAACTTGAAATTCATGGTTATAACCCAAAGATCTTGGTTCCTTTCGATATTTGCGCATAGCGGAACGTAACTTCCTGAATTATGGCCCCTGATTATACGCAAAATCGCCTTATTCTAGCTTGTGGTACCTCTGGTGGTAACAATTATTATCCGATTTAATAAAACGGTTGATTATATTACCGTTACACCGTAAGGAAGGTTGAGTTCGAATTTCGGGAAAATCGGACCAAAATTGCCATACAAAATGGCTGCTGTTTGTACGCGAATACTGTTAAGACATTGTATATCATGGTTGTGGACCCTGTAGAGGTCACAATTTTAATTCGATTTTGATGAAACTTGAAATGCATGGTTATAGCCCAAAGATCTTGGTTCCTTTCGATATTTGCGCATATCAGATCGTAACTTCCTGAATTATGGCCCCTGATTGTCCGAAAAATTGCCTATGGTCCCTCTGGAGGTCACAATTATTATCCGATTTGAAAAAACGTTTGACTCTATCACCGTTACACCCTACGGAAGGTTGAGTTTGAATTTCGAGAAAATTGGACCATAATTGCCAGAAAAAATGGACGCCGTTTGTACGCGAACAGTGTAAAAATATGGTATGTCAAAGTTGTGGACCCTGTAGAGGTGACAATTTTAATTCGATTTTGATGAAACCTGAAATGCTTGTTTATGACCTAAAGATCTTTATTCTTTTCGATATTTGCGCATATCAAATTGTAACTTAATGAATTATGGCCTTTGATTGTAGGAAAAATCACTTTCGGTATTGCTTGTTCTCTGTATATCTCTCGAACAATTATTATCTGATTAAAAAAAAAAACTCTGATTATATTACTGTTGCACCGTAAGGAAGGTTGAGTTCGAATTTCGTGAAAATCGTACCAAAATTGCAGGACGAAATGGTCACCGTTTGTACGCGAATAGTGTAAAAATATGGTATATCATGGTTGTGGACTCTCTACAGGTCACAATTCTTATCCGATTTTGACGAAAAGTAACATTTCTAGGTTGTGTACCGTCAAACCATAATCATTGTCGGCTTCGAATTTCATGAATATCAGACTGGAACTGACCAACAAAATGGCCGCTCCCAATACAGTATGAAATACAGGACCTAATGATGTAGGAAAAATCACTTTCGGTATTGCTTGTTCTCTATCCATCTCTCAAAAATGTGGGCGTATCCTGCCTGGCAGTGCCAGCCTATCTTTAGTAATGGTATTCCACTTTGACTTCATATCAAGAATGAAATCGAGATATCACAAATGGAATCGTGTTTTACATTACATATACATTAAAACTTTGTCTTATGAAAGACATATTCAGTTGTATAAATTCACAAGGGACTAAAATCCAGGTTGTTTATGCTGTATATATAATGTCATGTATGATTGGTTGTGTAGTTAATAAAACTGAAAACCTCATGGTCAAAAATATTATTTGCCACATCTCACATTAAGTTACAGTATTTGGGGTTTTTCTATGCGCCCACATTTTCATGGGGACGTATATTGTCGTCGCCCCTGTTCGTCCGTCCGTCCACAATTGTTTGTGAACAGTCTACAGGTCACAATTTTTATCCGATTTCAATGAAACTTAAAATATAGGTTTATTACCCTAAGATCTCGGTTCCTTTCGATATTGGCACGTATCGGACGGTAACTTCATGGGTTATGGCCCCTGATTGTACGAAAAATCACGTTTTTTAGCTTGTGAACAGTGTAGAGGTCACAATTTTGAACCGATTTGGATGAAACTTGAAATGCATGTTTATAACCCAAAGATCTTGGTTCCTTTCGATATTTGCGCCAATCGGATCGTAACTTCCTGAATTATGGCCCCTGATTGTCCGAAAAATCGCCCTTTATAGCTTGTGGTCCCTCTGGAGGTCAAAATTGTTATCCAATTTAAAAGAACGTTTGATTATATCACCGTTCCATGGTTATGAAGGTTGAGTTTGAATTTCGTGAAAATCGGACCAAAATTGACGGACAAAATGGTCGCCATTTGTACGCGAATAGTGTGAAAATATGTTATATCAAGGTTGTGGACCTTATAGAGGTCACAATTTTGAACCGATTTGGATGAAACGTGACATGTATGTTTATAACCGAAAGATCTTGGTTCCTTTCGATATTTGCGCTCATTGGATCGTAACTTCCTGAATTATGGCCCCTGATCGTCCGAAAAATTGCCCTTTTTAGCTTGTGGTCCCTCTGGAGGTCAAAATTGTTATCCGATTTAAAAAAACGTTTGATTATATCACCGTTACATGGTTGAATTCGAATTTCGTGAAAATAGGACCAAAATTGACGGACAAAATGGCCGCCGTTTGTACGCGAATAGTGTGAAAATATGTTATATCAAGGTTGTGGACCTTATAGAGGTCACAATTTTGAACCAATTTTGATGAAACTTGACATGTATGTTTATAACCCAAAGATCTTGGTTCCTTTCGATATTTGCGCCCATTGGATCGTAACTTCCTGAATTATGGCCCCTGATTGTCCCCATAAATCGCCCTTTTTAGCTTGTGGTCCCTCTGGAGGTCAAAATTGTTATCCGATTTAAAAAAACGTTTGATTATATCACCATTTCATGGTTATGAAGGTTGAGTATAAATTTTGTGAAAATCTGACCCAAATGGACGGACAAAATGGCCGCCGTTTGTACGCGAATAGTGTGAAAATATGTTATATAAAGGTTGTGGACCTAAGTTATAGAGGTCACAATTTTGAACCGATTTTGATGAAACTTGACATGTATGTTTTATACCCAAAGATCTTGGTTCCTTTCGATATTTGCACCCATTGGATCATAACTTCCTGAATTATGTCCCCGGATTGTCCGAAAAATCGCTTTTGTTCGCTTTTGGTCCCTCTTGAGGGCAAAATTATTATCCGATTTAAAAAAACGTTTAACTATATCACCGTTACATGGTAATGAAGAGAGAGTTTGAATTACGTGAAAATTGGAAAAGAATTGACGGACAGAATGGCCGCCATTTGTACACGAATGGTGTGAAAATATGTTATATCAAGGTTGTGGACCCTATAGAGGTCACAATTTTGAATCGATTTTGATGAAACTTGACATGTATGTTTATAACCCAAAGATCTTGGTTCCTTTCGATATTTGCGCCCATCGGGTCATTACTTCCTGAATTATGTCCCCTGATTGTACGAAAAATCACCCTTTTTAGCTTGTTGTGCCTCTGGAGGTCACAATTATTATCTGATTTAAAAAAAAAAACGTTTATAAAAACCAAACAAATTCTAATGATTTTCTGATAATTCCTTGATATACGACAACTCTTGTTGACTGCCCGGACGATTTGGCTGCTGTGTGGGCGTATGTTTCGTTGCCTGGCAACCTATTTTTTTGTTGTATTATGATGCTAGTACTTTTACACTAATAAATATAATTTTTCAGCTAAGTTAGGATTATTAGGATTAAGTAATACATTAAGTATTGAAGGAGGAAAGAACAATATACATTGTAATACTATTGCTCCTATAGCAGGCTCCAGATTAACAGAAACAGTAATGCCTGCAGGTTCGTTCAAACTTTTGACTTATATTCAGATACAGCTAGTGTAATAGTTTATTTATGATCTTTTCCTCAGACAAGATGTAATTTTCATCCTGATTTATTACACACAGAATTTTCATATTGTTCTCCTGTTGACATCAGGGTTTTATACACACAGAGAGGTAAATGGGGTTTAACGTCGACTCGACACAAATTAGGTCATTTCGGTACTAACATATGATTTAAGTTTATTTCAACAATTAGCTTACGCGTAGGCGTCTTTAGCAGTGGTAGGAACCGGTGGACTTAGAGAAAACCCACAAGGTTGGAGGATTTATAAAATAAGATTTGGTATAGAAATGTACATTTTCTATTAATGTTGTAGATCATAAGAATAGAGTTTGTCATTTTGATCTCAGGCTTTTCTCAAGTAACTGGCTTCTGTCGGATAAAATGGCTTCTGCTTGTATGCGAATAGTGTAAAAACATGGTATATCAAGGTTGTGGACCCTGTATAGGTCACAATTTTAATCTGATTTTGATGAAAATTGATGTGCATGTTTAAAACCCAAAGATCTTGGTTCCTTTGGATATTTGCCTATATCGAATCTTAACGTCCTGAATTATGGCCCCAGACTGTACGAAAAATCGCCTTTTTAGCTTGTGGTCCCTCTGGAGGTCACCATTATTATCTGATTTAAGAAAAAACGTTCGATTATATCACTGTTACTCTGCAAGGGAGGTTGAATTCGAATTTCCTGAGAATCAAACCAAAACTGTCAAACAAAATGGTCGCCGCTTGTACACGAATGGTGTAAAAATATGACATATCAAGGTTGTGGACTCCTGTAGAGGTCACAATTTTAATCCGATTTTGATGAAACTTGAAATGCATGTTTATAACCCAAAGATCTTGGGTCCTTTCGCTATTTGCACTTATCAAATTGTATTTTCATGAATTATAGCCCTAGAGTGTAGGAAAAAGTCACTTTCTTTTTAGCTTGTTATCTATTCGTCTCTCGAAAATGATGGTGTATCCTGCTTGGCACCCACTGGTCTAGTTCAATTTATAGAACAAGTTTTTCATAGTCTTATTATGGTGATAATTACAGATATGGTAGAAGCATTAAAACCAATATATGTTGCTCCCTTGGTTTTATATCTATGTAATGAAGAAACTGAAGAAAATGGTTCACTGTTCGAAGTTGGTGCAGGATGGATCGGAAAATGTAAGGATATCTGATTTTTTTTTTTTTTTTCAATGATATGTACATATACACCATTTTGCATAAAGTATTTTAATGTTAAACTTTTTCTTTCATGAACATTAATAGTAAGATGGCAGAGAACAGAAGGTGCTATTGTCAGAAAAAAAGGTCAAAATACCACACCAGAACAAGGTAAAGATACTTCACTTTTATATCAATAAGAAAATATCTACATTATCTAGATTTTCATATATTTCCAAAATATAAATTCAAATAATATGGATACATATCATTTTTTCACATTGTGCTGCTCTGTGGAATTGGTTATCCTTGAACATTACACTATCATTCAGTCTAGATTCATTCAAAATTGAATTAAAAACTCATCTATATACAGCCTATCATGGCACCTAGATTGTGTAGCACCTTGAGCATGCATACAACATTCATAGATCTGTCCCTGTTATGAATGTACATATTATTATTATTATTATTATTACAATACCTGACAATCTACTTAAAATATAGATCTATATTTCGTTTTGTTTTTTTTATACTTTCGATCACCTACACTCATGTAGATGTAACTAGTTATAGTGGGAGCTCACGTTCTATGACGTCAGGTATCAAGCACGGGACATTTGACCCGATAACGTCAGTCATTCGATTAACCAATTAGCGACCGCCATGCTTTTTAAAATCTAGGTTTGTTTTGTTTTGATTCTATCCGCTGGTAATATTTACCCACAGTTCCACGCATGAAAAGGTCAAACGGTCAATTGGCTGATTCCTCATTTCAGGCAGAACATGACATAAAATGTTCGGATTTGAAACATTCGTGTTCATATTATATGACTTATGATGAAAATGTACAGCTGGAATTGTTGAAAAGAGAAGAGGTGTTGTAATTTAACCGGTTGAGCAATAATTTTGATTCGATTTTTTTCGAGAGCCTGGGTTACTTGCAGATAAAGGTTGCAAGGCTAGATCTGTTTTTAAATAACAAGTCTTCCAGATCCAAGAGTAGTAAAGACAAGTAAAAACGAAATTTGGAACTATAAAAAACGAAACGAAATTGGATCTGTGTTTTAATCAGATTGAATACCTGAATGAATTTATGGTCATGTTACTACAAGAAAATAAAGAAGTACAAATATCAGAAATGTTACTTATATCTTCTGAAAGTAGGGTTATTTGAATTTATTACAAATAACAATATTTTAAGTTAATGTCTGTCTCCAATTACCTTAGGTGCTGCATAGAAATTAACATGTTAGGGTAACTGGCAATAGTTTCAACAGTCTCTAGCACAGAATATATGGAGCAGAAGATGTTCCTATGGGATATTATAAACATAGAAGTTATTTATAGCTTAAAAGAAGTTTTGTGCTTCTAAAAGAAATCAGTATTCACAGACGATTATAATTATTAAATTTTTATTTTTCTACAGTCAGAGCTAACTGGGATAAAATTACAGATTTTGATCATCATACGTATCCCAAAACAATTCAAGGTAAAGTAGATACAGACCAAATATTTATTTTGAATGAATATATGGTGCACTATATAAAATTTTCAAATAATATCTTCTTAAGTTTTAAGTGTCCTGTAAATACCCCCAACATGTGTGGACTGCTCATATGAATTGCTACTACATATGGTTTGATAAACAACATAATCAATACTCTATGATCCATGACCTAATCATATTTTCAATCTTTCAATCTCTGTCCAATACTTTGTATCATTTTAGAATCAACAGTGTACACTATGAAGATATTAGAACAAATAGAATCCAGTGCATCATCATCACCAGACTCGCCTCGCACTACTTATAATGCTTATACTGGTGGTATGAATGCTGAATTAGCCAAATCTTTTACTCGTAAACCCAGTCAATTTTCCTATACAGCTAAGGATGCAATATTATATGCTTTAGGAGGTTAGTTTTATCATATTTTGTGAAATTACATCTGAACCAATAGAGAGGTTTTACCACTTAACAGCTACACTTATATTTACATTTCGATAAGCGAATGTGTAACTGTACATTATGGCGTTTCGCTAAATTCAGTTACATTTAGTTACAAACTTGATCCACGATCTTGAAAGGCCTTCCTCACAGGTTGTTGACAGTGAGATTGGTAAAGCACGCACAAGTTTTGTCTCTGCCAGCTCTTATTTTGTCTACACGAAAGAGAATGTCTTCTCTGTGAATTAAGTTTGTGAAAACCACAATTAGAGAAAAATTATGGATTGGATCAAGGATATTAAGCAAAGTTTAACGAAGTGTTGAGAACGTACAGTTATTGAGGCTGCTATCCGTCAGCCACACTTTTATGACATGCGCTTCACGTTGTGCGTCATAATAACTGATGACGTTTAACCGTCTAAATGTAATTGTAAAGTTGCGAAACCTTTCTATTATAGTCTTCCAAAATTTAACTTTGAGTCCTTTCTTTATAATAGATATTGTATTTTTGAAACCTCACTTGAACAACAAATAGAATTTTAAATTTTGGTTACTGACAAATATTGTTTAATTGTAACAATACATAATCCACGTCCAAGGTTTAATCTCCTTTCATTGAAAATCTTGAATAATTTATTCAAATAAGATATCAATATTTATATTTATTTTCACTATAAACTCTGCTTAAAAATCCTCTTACCCATAAGATGAAAAAGGTAAAATAACAGTATATGTAAAATGACCCAAACAGTATCTAGGTTATGCGATATGAACATGGGTACCATACTGTATGTCAGAGCCTAAATAAATTTCCTACTCTGCGAATTTTTACAAAAGGGGAGAAATTAATTTTCTGTAATTGGACTTCTTTCAGTGGGTATGTCAACAAAAGAAGATAATTATTTAAAGTTTTTATATGAAGGAGCTGAGGATTTTAGTGTATTACCTACATATATTGTTATACCATCTATGGGTAGTTTAACTGATAATTTAATGGAAGGTATACCAGGTGTAGATGCTCCTCTAGCCAATGTAAGAGATACATATTTTACACTTATTAAGAAAGGTTTTTATCTAACAGTTCTTCTTGAATTGTATAATATATATTTTATACGTTATATTTTATACAGTATTGTTAAAGACCCTGAACAAGATTTGAGCTCTATAGAATGCCTTGAATCCTGAATTAGATTATTTTAGCTTTATTTTAAGTAAAGATGTAAGTTTGAATTGTCTTTATCAATTGCTTGATGTATTTTTGAATACTTTATGCACACATTTTATATTTAGCTTACATGGATATAGAGTTAATAATGTGAATTGTTGCTATGAGAGTTTTTTTGTCTATGTTTTAGGTATTACATGGAGAACAATATTGTGAAGTATATAAACCATTCCAGCCATCTGCTACATTGACATCTAAACTTCAAGTGTTAGATATATTAGATAAACGTTCCGGAGCTGTTATTTTATACAATGGTAAGTATTTTATATAAAAGATAATTATTCAATATTTTTATTTAATCATGCACAGAAGTGAATAGGCCATGTCATGGCTGTAACAAAAGAGCAGATCATCATTAAAGTCTCACGAAAAAAAATTCAGGTTCTCAGCCAATTATTTGTAAAAATATTTTTTCTTTTTATTTTGTCAAAACTCTAGCTAGTTTTTCATGTTTAAGAAACACACAAAATTATAAATTTAAGATTTGTTATTATACGCCCACATTGAAATGTGGTCGTATATTGTCGTCACCCCGTCTGCCTGTCCATACGTCTGTGGTCAACAATTGCTTGTGGATGCTCTAAAGGCTAAAGTTAATATCCGATTGACCTTAAATTTACACACAGTGAAGAAGTGTATTAATTTTCAGTGATTTCCGATAATAACTGCCAGAGTTATGGCCCTTGATCACTTCAAAAAATCTTTTGGACGTTCTGGAGGCCAAAGTTAATATCCGATTGACTTTAAATTTATACACAGTGTTTAAGGTCATGCGTCGAAAAAGCTTAGTGATTTTCAGCGATTTCCGCTAATTACTGCCAAAGTTATGATCCTTGATCACTTCAAAAAAGGGGGGTTGGGATGGCTTAGTGATTTTCAGCGATTTCTGCTAATTACTGCCAAAGTTATGATCCTTGATCACTTCAAAAAAGGGGGGTTGGGATGGCCTAGTTGTCTAGAGTGTCGCGCTTCGACCTCTAGCTGGCCGGTCACCTCTGGCTTGCGGCTGTGGTTTCGAGCCCTGTCGTGAGCGTATGTGTCATGGAGATAGGGGTGCCTTCTCAACCTCGTGGGTTTCCTCCGGGCACTCCGGTTTCCTCCCACTGCTAAAGACCCCTACGCGCAAGCGAATTATTGAAATAAAATTGAACCGTTAGTCCCGAGATGACCTAGTTTGTGTTGAGTGGACGTTAAACCCCATTTCTCTCTCTCTCACTTCAAAAAATCTTGTGATCGCTCTTGAGGCCAAAGTTAATATCCGATTGACCTTAGATTTATACACAGTGTTTAAGGTCACAAAACAAAGAAGCCTATTCATTTTCAGCAACTTCCGATAATTACTGCCAGAGAGTGATATGTACAGTTGTTCCATACAATATTTATGGATAAGAAAGAAGGGATCAAGGGTTAAAATCAGGAGAAGTAATCAACAAAATCATAATTGTAGAAATCACCAGTATTTTCCCTGTGGTCTTCATTTGGTATTTGATAATAAAAAATTCATATAATACCCCCCCCCCCTCCCAAAAAAAAACCCCTTTGAACTTTCTTTCAGATAATGTTTTTGTCTCCTTTTAGTTGATACATTTGATGAGAACAATGAAAAAGTTGCTTTTTGTCAATTTGCTATATTTGTGGTTGGTAAGGGAAATTTTGGTGGAGTAAGGACATGTGAGGGTATAAGGCAACCTATTGAAGCACCAAAACGTCAACCAGATTCATCCATTAAAGAAAGCACTTCAGTAGACCAGGTATGTACTCTGTTTTTAAAAAAAAAACAACACACCTATAATTATAATTAAAGTACATGTATACATATATATTCTAAGATCCTTTAATATATCAGGTATTGCTGTAATTTTTAATTTTTTTTTTCAGGCAGCATTATACAGATTAAGTGGAGATCGTAACCCTCTTCACATTGACCCAAATTTTGCTACAATGGCTGGTTAGTATATGATAATATCTACTTTGGTGTAATGTACATACTTTCTTATCAGCTTGTTTAGTATGCGAGCAGATGGTCATGCATATTCATCACATAAATCAATCGTGCCTTTATAACCTGGACCATAAAATTTCACACAAGCGCTCATTCAGATAACGCTATGGTTACACAATCATCCATCTAATTATGCACAATATTTCAAGATAATGAAGAACAAACCAAATGGAAACAAATTTTAATTAATGTGACTTCCATATAATGAAGAACAAACCAAACGGAAACAAATTTCATTGAATATAAATTTGTTTGTATTCTCTTTTTAGTATTATGTCCCTTTATTTATTTTTGCTAGTTTCATTCAATAAACTGGAGACAACAGTTTTTTTTTATTTCCATATCCTCAATTATTTGTTGAGTCGGTATTCTGGTCCTGCATCTAGTTCGCCAGTCTGGATGTCAGGTGTCCGATCTCTGCATTGACCGAGAAAGTTTATCCAGATTTTCCGGTGTGGTTCACCCTTGTCAGTGATGCAGGACAGTTGTCTGGTCATGCAGATGGGACAAAAACCTGAGGTCTTGTGTAATCATTGCTGTGCACAGAAAAGATCCCTTGGCAGTTGGAATTCAATGTAAGAGTAGATCATAGTGTCCCTGTCCGTGCAAAATTTCCTTCATAGCACACTGTATGGTGCATGCCCTTCTTCATAAGCCCTGTTATGTGTCTTCATTCTTAGTACTAGTAATCAGCACTTGGAATTTTGATTTAAATGTGACATTACTTAAAATGTATTGAGAGACAGGCATTCTATGAAAATTTTTCTATGAAAATTTATGAACAATTCTCTATTTATTCCTAGTTGATCCCATCATCTTGTAAGATGTGGTGATAGTTTATTCTACAAGATATTATTCTGTGGTCTGTGGGAATTTTTACCAGCAGATTTCCACAAGATATTGGACATAGCTCTCGGTCTTGATCGCCATATATGACCAACGAGGAACCCATGATAGACACATGGAGAAATAGGGAATATGAGAAGATACTCTTGATAATAAATGTTCTTGTGGAACTATTGTGGAAAAAAAAACACAGATCAAAAATACATTACACTGACCTTCTGGGATTCTTGTGGTGAAAGATTTCTACACATAAGCTGTCAAACCTTGCCATAAATTGCATAACTCAAGTTCAATGTAAGAGAACTTTCACTAGGTTAAGCAAACTGTAAAATTGTATTTTCATGGGAGCGGAAAATCATTCATGTATCATTATATCTACTAACATGAATAATAAGAAATGAATATATATTTACTTATAGCATAAATAATAAAAAATGAAAATGTATATTAAATTCCCATTCAAATTACTTTATTCTAGGCTTAGTTATGACTGTTTATAATTATGGTAGCACCTGAGACTAGATCTCGATAACTGGGAATATAAGGAAAAATAATTATTTATTATTAGCAATTATTGAGTGATTTAAAAAAAAAAAATGTGCTTATCAAACTGAAAATCGCGATAATAGAGAACTATCACTTTTGGAGTAGTAGGCTACCGGTAATTCCGATATAGGCGCTACTGAAATTTCTTATGTCTTTTGGAGACTCTACTTTCATATTTAATAGCCTACAGAATCAGCTTTGTATTCTGCATACATTATAAACTGCCAGGCCCTTCAATATCATAATCAAGCCAATGATCATCGGGATCATATTTACATTTCCATTCTTTTAGCATCAAAATTTAGGAGATGATGCCATCTTTACTCACCAGTGTGTTATGATCATCTGGTAATAACTAATCACTACTAATTCATTACCGTTAATCATAATAAAGAGTTGCACCCCTTTGATAAATTTTTAGCCAGTGCTGTGGAACACTTAATCATATTTGTTGAGCATTTTTTTCACATTTGATTTTCAATAAGAAACTTGATTCACAAATTCCCTTAAATAGATATTTGATTCACACTTACAGCGTTTTTGTTCCACAAACTGTGATGCAATACGGCTTATCTTTAAATTTTTAAATCTTGTTGTGTTAAAATAATATTTGAAGGCAAAATAAAGATCTCCATTAGGCAGATTTAGGTCATACATAATGCATCTTTAAAGCTGAATAAAAAGAAAGCAGTGCTGGTTAGTTTAGATCCTTTTCTCTAATACCAGAATTTGATGCTTGTTAGAACCATTTAACCGTTACACTGGGAGAAAATTATTTTTGAACCAACTCTTGAATTATTTCCTTATGGGAATTTGATTTTTCACCTGACTATTTGTTTAAAATATGCAGTGTCTTGTTTAATATGTACATTATTATTTTTCTCCAGGATTTGAAACACCTATCTTACATGGTTTATGTAGTTTTGGGTTTGCTGTACGTCATGTTTTACGTCAGTATGCTAACAATGATGTGTCGCTGTTTAAAGCCGTCAAGGTAATTATACATTTTGAAACAAGATAATCCATGTTTATGTACATTTATAACAATCCCATTCCCTTACAAAAATTTAAGAAAGATTGTTAGACAGCGAGAGAGCATTTTGGGACTAACATTCGGTACAATTTTATGAGATGTGGAATAACCTAAGGCTGAAGGCCGTGCGTTATTTCACATATTGACCAAGGGTATTCGGGTAATATTTGTCTTACATACCAATATCAATGTTTAATCTATCCTAATTGACTTCACCTATAAGACAATGGTTTATTCCAGAACAAGTTGTAAGTTGCACATGCATTACATTTTAGTAACCATGTGCTTACAAACTGGCATTCATTTTGTACAAGGTTTTCAAACGACGCAAAAAGAAAAGATTGATTCTGACACAGAATTATTTAAAGATGATCAAAGTGTGGAATTTATGCAGAAAATATTTAACAGAAAATATTTTACTCAGATATTTTGGAGGAAAATAAAAAGGATAAAAGCTTTCAATTTCAAGTAGCAAAAATATGTTGGTGAATGTGCCATCAATGCCATGCCCATAAATACCTTACACAGAAATAAGTGGGCTGTGAACTTTTTAAACAGTAGGTCAGTGTAGCAGAATAATGGAGTGAGTAAATAATTCTGTGTGTACTGGAAGATATGAGTATATAAAATCTTATTGTTTCGATGTCTTCTACATTCGTCTTGGAAGTAAGCAAAATAAAATGATGAATATTATGCACCTAAATCCGTATTTAGTTAGAGGAATAGTTTCACATTTATTAAACTGCGAATAAAACGGTTGTGGATATACTACACAATTCAGAATTTGCGAGTTTTAGACAAGTTCTTAATGGTCTGATGAAGAAACTAAGTAGCATGGGTCTGGCAAAGTTTATCCTCAGACTTGTTTGACAACATTGTACAAATAGTAAATATAATGTTAATTGAAAGAATATGTGTCCTATATCATTACAGTGTTATAAACCTGTTGTGATGTCTTCAGAGGGTGATATCTGATATTTTTCTTGGGGCCAAATCAGATATCACCCTCTGATGAAGGCACAACAGGTTGATATACTTCATGATGTGCAGGGAGATTTGACGACAGCATATTGGCACTATTTTGTGCTTCGGTCAAATTTCAGATATAGGCAATCAATTCTGTTAATGTTTTAGCATGGGGATGGACTAATAGTTAATTTATTTCAGTTCTAAACAAAAACGTAAATCTTTAACGCAATTTTAAGAAAATAGTCTAATTCTGGCTGGGATTACTGAGCAAAATGCCCATTCACTGTATATGTGCAGGAAAAAACAGCCAGCTACCATTTAATTTTCGTACGTTAGTTACGTTGTATAGCCCAGTATGATGTTAAGCACCATTTCATTTCGTCTTGTAGACACCTATTGTTATGTGGAAATATACATTAAGATCTTACGTATTGTTTTTAAAGATGGCGTCCAAATCACATGTACTCATAGACTAAATCAAGCTGATCAGATGTGTTTTTGGTTATAGTATGACGGTTAGAATATCTACAAACATTGGCATAACACAGCTAAAATTTCATAATAGGCTAGATAACAATGTAGTATAAACATCAAAACAAAAAAGATGAATGAAACCAAATTTTTAATAAGTTAGCAAACTCATTAAAGCTAATTTACAAAACTGTTCAAGTAAATTAATCAAGATACGAATAGATATAGATATTTTATTGTCAAAAACCAATGTTACTCAAGTTTACAAATTTCAAACATCTAGTTTCTTTTTACAAGGGCCTCCCCCCCCTCCATCTGTACTATCAGAGTAAGCCGTTAAACCCTATTTCATTTTGCATTTCATTTTATTTTTTTACAAGAACTTTCATACTTTTCTGCATAATTATATTTAATTTTTGATACATTCAATCAAGCTTATATCTGTATCAATGTCTGCACTACTTTAAATTTGATGTTTTAGAATCTAATGAATATATTATATGAAACAAAAACATTTGGTAATGGTAGTTAAAGTTTTCAAGTGTAAACAATGATGTTATCGTACATTGTTATCTCTTATTTAAACTTTTTTAAATGTTAACTGAATTGATTCATGTTTCAATATTTTATTTTGTTGAAAATAGGTGAAGCCAATCAAATTTGTTAAATCACCTAAGAGAATTTTACATCTAATCTGTTATTAGTCTATTGGGCAAACAAGCAACCCAAGAGACTTATGTACATTGTCTCTCGGCCAACTGCCTGCTAACCTAGACATTGTTTGTCTTTGTGGAACTATTCATAAATTAAGTCATGTTTGACAAACAGGAATTGTTTTACGGATGGGCAAAAAAATCTCAGATCGCCCATATCTTGTTTTTGTGACATTGTCAAGTTTTCATTTTTGAATTATTTGGGCAAATCCCATAGGGTTCTGACTAGTTTTCTCCAGCAGTTTTTCGGCATTCAGGATGCCGTATCTCCTTTATTATTTGAGGTATTGTTGAAACTTGGTAGGAATAAGGAACACATTGATGCCTTCAAAATGGCATATTAAAAAATTTTGTGCCGGCTTCAGAAAACTTCCAGATATTCATGAGGCTTTCTGATTTTTTCCGAACATTAATTGTTATCCCCATTTAAAAATAGACTAAAAATGACAGCGTCTGGTTTTATTAAAAATTCAAAAATTACAGGTTGTTCCACTTTAATAGGTATTGAATGTTGCAAAACTTCATAGTTCGTGTTGTAAACTGGATTGTTAACGTGACCTCACGTTCCGAAACATGTTAGTACTGCTTTAACATACTTCTAGTTGTCCCCGCCTTTCGAAGAAAGTTGGGGGACTATTAAAATGGGTTCGTCCGTCCGTCTGTCTGTCTGTCTGTCTGTCCGTCTGTCCGTCACACTTTTTGGGACACAATAACTCTCTTCCTAATTGAGCTAGAATGTTCAAACTTGATGTATGTGTTTATTAGGTGAATGCCTTGATGGAGTTCAAAGATGAGCATTTTCCGCTTAGGGTAAGCAGAGATAAGCAATTTGATTGGTTGATGCTTTGGGACACGATAACTTTAGTTCTAATTAAGTGAGAGTGATGAAACTTAGTGTATAGTTTCATTACAGTAATACCTTGACTAAGTTTGATAATGAGCATTTTCCGCTCAGGGTAAGCAGAGCAATTTGATTGGTCGAGACTTTGGAACACAATAACTCTCCTTCTAATTGAGTTAAAATGTTCAAACTTGGTGTATATGCTTATTAGGTCAATGCCTTGATGGAGTTCGGAGATGAGCATTTTCCGCTTAGGGTAAGCAGAGCGATACGCAATTTAATTGGTCGAGACTTTGGAACACAATAACTCTTCTTCTAATTGAGTAAAAGTGTTCAAACTAGGTGTATATGCTTATAAGGTCAATGCCTTGATGGAGTTCGAAGATGAGCATTTTCCATTTAAGGTAAGCAGAGATAAGCAATTTGATTGGTTGATGCTTTGAGACGCGATAACTTTAGTTCTAATTAAGTGAGAGTGATGAAACTTGGTGTATAGTTTCATTACAGTAATACCTTGACTAAGTTCGATAATGAGCATTTTCTGCTCAAGGTAAGCAGAGCCATACTCAATTTGATTGGCCGAGAGTAGTCGAGACTTTGGAACACAATAACTCTCCTTCTAATTGAGTAAAAATGTTCAAACTTGTTGTATATGCTTATTAGGTCAATGCCTTGATGGAGGTCGAAGATGAGCATTTTCCGCTTAGGGTAAGCAGAGATACGCAATTTGATTGGTTGATACTTTGGGACAAGATAACTTGGGTTCATCTTGATTGATGATTTTTATGCCAATACAATGACTGCATTCTCATTTAGTAATCGATTCGACAGTAACAGTGTATAGAAACGATTGACTTGGACATGAGGGCCCTTTCCCTTGGCCAGAGGGGCCCTTTTGTCTGCCTTTAGGGTCCCCTAACTAGGGTACATTTTCATTTTTCTCGTCGGTTTTAGCATTTTTCTTTATAAAACACTTTTGGATGACACTTCGTGTACAGTTTGATTGCTCGATACATTGAAAAAATAAATGCGATGAATTAATATGTGTCTTCTATTTATTTTGGGATTTCGGCGGGGGACATCAGCCTCACTGTTGGCTTGTTAGAATTGCTTTTGGTTCATAAGAGATGGTTGAAGAATGTGCTAAGTTGAAATACACCTAGAATATCTTTGTCATCATTCCAAAATTAAGTAATGGTACAGAGAATGAATATTAAAGGAGCTAATATTTGGGACCTAGAAATAGACAAAAATGGGCCCCAACGCATATAACAATGTGATATGAATATGAATATATTATAAACTGATTTACATTCAATTGTTTCCGTTTTTAATCTATTTCAAATCTGTTATGTTTGGCGAAACACGCCAATAGTCTCAATAGATTGGTAATCTCTAGCGATAGTATATACATGTACATGTATTGCAAATGTTCTTCAGAGAAGAATATGGGGTTACCGTTAGACATGACTTGAGGAATATGGGTCTAGCCTCTTTATTACAGTCCCTTGTTGCAAATGGCGCCGAAACGCATTATGGTACACGATTCGTATACCAATGGTGAAATGTTTATTTTGTCCTAAATATTGGAAATCAGAAGCCCATCTTTTCCGTGTAAGGTCACAACATCAATGTTGAATTAAATTGACATATAATTTGTTTTTTCATGGTCGAAGACTTCAGATGATATTGAGTTAGAGACTTAGCTACTTTGACCTGTTTACTTTACACAGTGGACAATGTGTCAATACACAAAATCTGTACTGCTACTTAGAAAATTAACTCGAGATCAGCTTGCAATATTGAATTTTGAATGGTGTATGCTCCTGTCGGGAATTAAGTCTTCAATTGCATACATCGAATCTATAAACCTTCAGAGTAAGCAATAGGGTATTCGCCTCAACCAAGTTGTAGGATGTATGCTAAAACTCAAGGTGAATCGTGGCGTGTTCTGTGATATTAAGACCGTTGGGTCTCTATTTTTATGAAAGAATTTATTATTCTTCAAACATGCATGATTGAACATTGATTTCTTTAAACAAGAAGCGATATTTAATTAACAGAAGATTGGTGATATATTATTCCATTGAGGAATTGATGCAGTAATAAGTTTTAGGGTCCATTGGTATTCCATGGTTTGTTAGCGCCTTTCATTTATAATTAAGTGATTATGGATGGATCCATTTGAGATGGTAAAGTCGCCCCTCCCCCCTTTTTAAACAAACTATTATATATATATATATATATATACATAAAATTCAAATATTAGAGAAAAAACACTAAAAATTAAATTTTTGGCTAGTACTTTAAACGAATCGTCAGGCCATTTTAATGCGTTAAAATGGCCTGACGATTCGTTTGATAACGATGAAAGTACTAGCCAAAAATTTAATTTTTAGTGTTTTTTCTCTAATATTTGAATTTTATTTATATGTTTAACTGAGAGTTAGATGGTTTCATATATTTTTATTATATATATATATATATATACGTATAAATATGTTTTGCATGAGGCAGGGTAAGCTTAACCTTTACAGAACTCCTGATCCCCCTTCCTATTTGAATTCTCATATCTCACAAATTGTGGTTGTTATTCTATTTTATTTATTGTATGTACACCCTCTTCTTTTAGATCATACACTAAACAAGCTGATTCAATATTCTGTGATAATCAAAATAAATCTTATTTTATAATAATCAAGTTTATTACACTGTGGTGAAAAACCATTCTTAAAGGGATCATAAGCATAAATGAATTTTAAAATGTTTTTTATGAAATGTACTTCAGGCACGATTTTCTAAGCCAGTTTTACCAGGACAAACCCTTCAAACTGATATGTGGAAAGACGGAAATCGAATCTTCTTCCAAACTAAGGTATGTTTATACACCAGGAAAGATTCCTATCCTTATGACAAATATATTAAAGCCTGTGTACATTTTTGTTTTGACAATATCAAAGTTTCCAGTAAGGCTTATTTAATTTAACATTTAATTTAGAAAACAATATCAAAATATGAACAGTATATAATCTCTTAGCTTGCTTTCAATCCAATTTTAAAAAAAACATCGGAAGATATCTGCTAAAGTCTTTGATGCGTGTGTTGTGTTGAATATATCCTATATATATGTGTCACAGCAGTTGATGCTCCTTGGAAATACGGTATTCCTTTTTTTAAATTGACCATTTTAAATATGTTATTTAATATATCTTATATTAAATGTCTACATTTTCTCGGTTTTGAATGACTGATGGTGAGACACTTTTAATTTACAAAACAATTTAGACTTTGAACAAGCATTGTTTAACCAAAAAGAAAATAAATATTATATTTGATTATGTAGGTTGTGGAGAATGGTAATATATGTATATCTGGAGCATATGTTGATCTAAAAGACACAGTTTCTTCCACAGAAACCTTGAAACCAACAGTAAGTTAGTTGTATATTACTTATTCCACAATTTCCTTAAATAAAATATCCTTCCTTATTAACAAAGACATCTGGCAAGGTATTCACAACAAACAACTCAAGCTATGTAATATAATATAACTATTTCTCTCAATTTAACTGTGTATGTGGTATGAAACTTGGTTACAGAAAATAAGTTTTATTCACACATACCTTTTGTTGTTAATATGTAATGCAACTTCTAGATATCATTTTTAAAAAATGGCTTTGACAAAGTGTTTATCAAATTTGACAGCTATTTCTTTTTTTGGATTACTTTATGGATGTATCATGTATTATAGTTGTTGGCCTCAGTTACCCTCTACATTTTTCCAGGAGTAGTCAGTCTTTTCATCCACTATCTGGAACTAGTGTACGTGGGGCTGTCAAAATTGGAATTTAGATGCTCAGAAACATTTCTGCCAGTACAAGATTCTCCTCTTTACATTACAAACATTTAGTAATGTCAGTCTAAGATTGTTATTATTTTATTCTATAGATGCCTACTGGATCTCAACTACAGAGTGATGATGTGTTTGAAAGGTTATCAAAGGAAATTAGTCAGCGTAAAGGACTAGCGGCAAAGATAAACGCAATTTTTCTATGGAATATAACAAAAGGTGGAAAACAAGCGTCACAATGGAGTGAGTCAATGGGTTTTATTTAATGACTGTGTAATAGTGAATGCACATGTTTTTATGTTAGGATCTCTATTGATTTGTTTTAAAATGAAAACAAGAAACTTTGTATACAAAGATACATATTTAATCCAGGTTGTGCTCTATTGCTACTATGGATATCTCCCAAATGATTGCTGCTCATGTGTAGTTATTAAACTAAAAAAGGTACAGTGTCAATCTAATCTATTTTCAATAAGTTTGAAGTACAGGATGAATCAAGCTATTTTTTTTAACTTGAGTACCAATTATTGTTATTTCGCCCATAATATATGCCGGATACGTCCTATGGACATTGGCAAGGGTCCTACCAGTAATATGCTCATTAGAAGTAACAGGACATCAAGAAATCACCCAGATTATGTGAATCAATGAATACAAATGAAGTAGTTAATCAATTACGGTGTGTGTATAATATAAAGGTTGACCAGAATGAAAGGGTTCATCATCAATTCCGCCTATTATCAATGTCAATCGAGATTAGTCATATCCCGAATACACCACATTTGCTGACGCACACTATTTTAATCAGGGGGGAGGGGGGTGATGGCCGAGTGGTTTAACGTGTGCGCTGCATCATGTGGATTGGCATTGAGTCAACTGGCGTGGTTTCGAAACCTCGGATGTACGTGACAAGGAGTTGGGTCGCCTGTCCAACCTCTTGGGTTTCCCCTGGGTACTACGGTTTCCTCCCACCGCTAAAAACCCCTACGCGCGGAAGCAAATTATTGAAATAGAATTAAACCATATGTTTGTCCCGAAATGGCATAGTTTGTGTGAGTGGATGTTAACCCCCATTATTTTCTCTCTCTCTCTCTCTCTCTCTCTCTCTCTCTCTCTCTCTCTTTAATCAATTTCTTCAATTCACTGAACAACAAAATATTCCTAGGTCACAAGCATACGGAATATGTGTCCATGCGAAGGGCTCTATGTTATTAGCTATTATAAAACATTAGTAAGGCAACGTATTTTTACGGCTAAAACAGAACTTTCCTTACCATTTGGTTAGGGTGCTAAAAACTTGTAAAGTGATCAAATAACAATAACAAGCATGCCACATGATTTTTTAAATATTTTCGTCATGAACTTTAAGCATGTATGGTAGTCTTTCATTTCTATTGAACACGCCTTTTTTTTTTTTCTTTTTTTTTTTTGAAAAGTCTGTAAATAACAGTTCTTTGAATCCCGTATGGGAATTATGTATAAAGAATAGCAAAGTGTGTATTATAAAGAGAATGGAAGTTTATTGGAAAGCTTATTGATTACATTTTCTAAAGGTGATCTAATTCTGGCGTCTATTAACTCCAAAAAAAAATGTCCCACAAGCAAAAAAAAAAATTAAACAGCATGCCTGTGGAATGTGTGGTGTTTACAGGGTCTGTGAAATGTTGGGGGATTTTGGACACTTGTCCAGGGTCCCTGAGCCTAGTCAGACACAGGGTATGCCGAGTAATATTTTTATAAAATTATTGGTATTAATTAATACAAGTGGTGTACAGTCAGATTCTGGCCAGGAATTAGTGAGTTGTTAATATGTATATTTATGTGTATATTTTGTAGCTGTTGATATGAAGAGTAGTAAATCAGGAGAGATATATCGTGGTGAACCTAAAGGAAAGAAAGCTGACTGTATATTAACAGTAGATGATGGTAATATGGTAGATATAACTACTGGTAAATTACCAGCACCACAGGTACCCATTATAATTCCACAAACATTTATCCTTTTCATTGTCATCCGAGCCTGTAGCCACACAGACTAATAATGAAACATACACAAAACAAACGCAAAAAAAGGAATACATGTATTTCATAATAATTTAATGAAGAATCAATAAAACTTACTGTTTAACAGAAATAATTGAAAATTTGCTGGAATTATGAAGTTAACTACATATAATATAGTTGCCAAATACAGCTCTTTTATTTTTTGCAGGCATTCATGACTGGTAAATTGAAGGTCAAGGGTAACATTATGCTTGCTCAAAAACTTGGGCAACTTTTCCAGGAAGCAGCCAAAATGTAAACAAAGAACATTGTTTGGGTTAATGGTGAAATGAAAGATTGGACCATTAATTATATTTTTTTTATATTTATCTGTAAATTATTCAAGCATTTAATTTTGTTTTATATAACTTTATAAATATGCCTGTAAAATAGGTAAATTATATAAAATTGATTTTCTTAAATTGTGTGCTTAATTATAAAAGACACCATATTTGGGGTCTTAATGTTTACTTTTTCTATATGCATTTATACAAACTGATCGAGGTAATTACAATATATATTTTAGTTCCTATTAATTTCTACATAAATACTATAATAAAAGGATTGCACCCAATAAAAATTGTATACCTTATTTCTACCTATATACACTCTTATTATGTAATATGTGTAATAAACCTTTTCATTAATTCATAAATGTATTAAAGCTTTAAAATAATTATTTATCATTGACAAAATAAAGTAAAGTCTTTGAAACAGTAATATGATAATTGCAACGAAACAGGTTACAAATTTGATGTACTAAATGTGAAATATAATAATTATTAATAAGCTTATTTAATATGATGAATTGTTTGCTACAAAACGAGTTACAAATTTGATGTACTAACTGTGAAATATAATAATTATTAATAATGTTCTTTAATGTGATGAATATTTTGTTAATGTTATACTTAATGTGATGACTTTTTTTTATGAAATGCATTAATACATGCAGTTAATAATTTTGTAATTACACTGTGTACTAAAAGTTACTGCTCATAATTATAGATGTACAATTTCATATAAATGGTGTATCATGTCTTTTTTGTGGCAGTTTTGTGAACTGAGAGCACTGGGGGTCAAAAGGGCCCTAGTTATGATATGCATTCATCATTATTATCATTGTTATCCCAGTCGATCGAACCATCTGTACTTACTGTACGGAGTTTTATTTTTGACTGATTTTACTCAAATCTTTAGGAATAGTAAAGATGGTACCGGTCCCTGTTGTATTTTCAAATATTTTTACTATTCTACAGAATTCATGTCTTCCCTGATCCCTATTTTCATTAGCCTAGTCGGAGCAGAACGGTAGAACGTCCAACCCATTTCATTTCTTCACTGATTTTCACCTTAATCTCTGGACTAATATAGATCAATTGTGAGCCTGCGAGGGGAAGTCAGTAAGTTCATAGAAGTGGATATAAAACAGAAGCCAATGTTGTGATGTTGGTTTTATTTTTCAATATAATCTCCAGACTTCTGACTGGCCCCTCGGAAACCCCCCAGTAGCTGCCTCAAGTTCAGCATCATCGCCAAATGTACCACGCAGGCGTCATTTCAAATTGCGAAACAGATAGAAGTCGCGTGGGCCAGATCTGGACTGGGGGGGGGGGTGTAAAATTGTTCACAGCCACATTGTTGAAGTGCAGCCTGTGCAATACGACTCTAGGGCACTGGGGCGTTGTCATGTAGAAGTACTGAGATAGTGGTAGAATCATGCAAGCTACTTCATTACCCTAATCAATTTTCCTCATACATCATGTAGGTAAATATTTTCTATATTAAGCCGAACACTTTTCTTACAACCAAAATAACCCGATATTATTAGACTGACTGCTGTTTAGAGGTAACATTGAAGCCACGATAGCACATTTCTTGTGATACCATAGTTTCCTGTCCGGTAACAAGTATCTGGTGGTCGATAGTGTGGCACGCTACACTTAAGTCCATAGTAAGACCAATAAAATTCCACGGTTTTTATCGAAAGAAGTATCAATGTCCGATTTTAAAATCAATAGAGCTGTCTGTATTGTCACCTATTTTATATTCCGTAGTTGTTTAAATTTTTGAAAAATAAAAATTTGTATCTATAATTAACACTTTGTTCATTGATATTAGCTTAAGCTCAATGGCATAACTAGATATTCGGTGACGGAAGCTACATTCGAAACATTACAACGGTGAAGTGTTTATGACTAAACGGTTTACAAAATAATTGTATTGTATGGTGATGTAGTGAAACCTTTGCATATCGATATAATGTTCCGTTACCGCTATTCGCATCAATGGTCTAAAGGTATGACGGGTCATTTTCAAGATTGAAAAAAAGAAAATAGTGGGCGTAGTAGCGATGACTTGGATATCGCACACTACATGAAAACAAGAAAAAGCAAATCTAAAATCAATTAATCACAGATCAAAGTATCAAAATAGAGATAATACCTGGCCCAAACTTTTGTCGTTTTCTCTGTAGGTGTAACCGCGATTGGACAAGAAAGTGTCGAAATTGACATTTCCCTTAATATTATAACACGCGTCTAGTCGTTCGGATGGTATGAAAAAGCGAGGTCCCGTTTCTCTGTATTATGGGTCATTTAAAGCCCCAATAACACTCTTGTTGTAACTGAATAATTTGTCCCAATCTTCATTCTGGTCAACAAATCGTATTATTTTAGAATATTCCAATTAAATGATGATATAAATTTCATCTTAACACACCTATTTTAAAAAATTGGAAAAATTCAACCAATTGATTTGTAAAGTCTAACCTAAACCTTTTCAAATGTGACGTGGATTTTAAAATATTTTCGAATCTTCTGGACAAGTAAAATAGGTTGTAATGGATAATTTACACAACAGGTAGGACACTTAAACATCTAGTACTTAGAATAAGGGTATTATTTATTTTCTGGAGCTACCAAGCCAGCAAGAATGTTATTGTCCCTTTAAATATATAAATGAATCTAAAACCAATATTAAGACGTGTCAATATTATTGCTACAACAGATAACGATGTGAATAATAAATGAACAGATATCTAGTTTATTTCAAACCCTGAACAAAACGGCAATCTACCGCCGAGAATGGCCCGCTTTAAACGGACAATAACACCCTCACTGTCTTGGCAGCTGCAGAAAATAAGTAATAGCCTTATTCTTAGTACTAGACGTTTAAGTGTCCTACTTCGAATACATCTTAAAATCCAAGTCATATTTGAAAAGGTTTTCTTTTAACCTTTTCAAATCATGTAGTTGAATTTTTCCAATTTTTTTTAAATTAGGTGTGTTAAGATGAAATTTGTACCATCAATTAATTGGAATATTGTAAAATAATACAATTTGTTGACCAGAATAAAGATTGGGACATAATATTCAGTTACAACAAGAGTGGTAATGAGCCTTTAAGTAACCACTATCCTGTCCTAAATCACAATCAAAGAATTATACCTGCTGCTTTCCGAGAAAACCCATTCGTCCACAAGATGTCCGAGTATAAATTCAAATGTATTAAAATTTAGCGAGGAACGTCAGTCTATTTTAATACAACCTTTCCTGGGGGAATAAACCAACAGAATAAAATGGACTTCGTGTTTATAATTTCTAATATTCCCTTTGACAATAATTGACAGTAACAGTGATAACAATACACTCGAACTAACTACTTGGGAGCAAACCCCAGATGTCTATAGTGAACTACCCAGGAGCGGATCCAGAGGGGGGGTCCAGGGGGTCCCCCCCCCCCTGCTCAGGCTTGAAAAAAATTTTATGCGATTTTATTGGCGATTTAGACCTGTTATTTTGGAATTTACCTTCCGGAAATACGTCAGAATGAACCAAATTGAATCTAATTTACCAAATTATCGGTTGAGCGCAATTAGTTAAGCAATTATCAAACCTAGACCCCCCCCCCCTGCAAAAAATCCTGGATCCGCATCTGCTACCTATACCTCTTTCCCGCCAACAGTGGCCGAAGTTGCAGCCGATGAAGCATTTGATTTCTGCATATTTTATGTGCTGGTACGTGTACTCTTGAGAGATATACTCTCTTGTTGCTTAGAATTCGCAAATTATTGATCAGCCTAGAGTTTATATAAAGACTCACTTGAATAGTCACAGCTAGTTAAGAATTTTACCACTGGGACTTCCCTGTTTACCTCGCTTTTTTATACAACAATAGGACATCGTTAAGACAAAACGTTACATCTATCGGGGTACTTTATACATTACTATTTTTGATAAGGTATTCGCTTAGAAATTACCGCCAACACCGGACTTAATTTAATTACGTTCTGAATTATTTGAAATATGTTTAAGGAAACTATATTTAATGATGTCGGAACATAACAGGCTAAAAATGTCGTTTCTTTGGTTCATTTCTTCAGTGTACTTGTTCTCAATCATCAAAGGTGAGTCGTCCTAAAAATTTATGTCTATTACATATTCTTTACTTTTAATTATGCAGAGAAAAAGAATCCAAAATAAATTTATGCCTTTAAATTAGAACTTATTTTTGATATGAAATAACCTTTATATAACTGACTTATGTGTAAAACCTTTCGGGATACCCGGCTTCAAATTAGATCTAAATTCGCACTGGGCCCAAATTTACCATATACATGTATGTCAAGGTGAGCGCGGCGATAAAATGTGATTCGCCTGGGGCCCAAATTCGATGGCCTAACAAAAACATTCACGGGGTGATGCTGGTTGATCTGATACCACAGAAGCCGGGATGGATCGCGGCGAAAATGCGTGATAGGCGAACACACACACACACCATCACCGACACACACACACACACGCATACATCTTGAATTTATTTATATAGATGTAAATATTCTTTATTAGTTTTCTAATTCAATATTTGAGGTAAAAACTTTAGATACAAAAATATAATTTAAGTTATCTATGAATGTTTGTATTCGTAATGCATACAGGTAAAACTTGGTCAGGATACTACTATAAGACCTGACGAACACTTTTATGTTCCCGTTTTTACATTTACATAAGGGTTTTTGTTGTCCATGTCTTTGAGTACATTTTGTGTGATTAGATGATTGGACTAAAACATAATTTAAATTAATTTATATATTTTTCTTCAAATTTCAAAACATTTCAATCGGAAGAAAACTACCCCGAGCCACTTGGCTTATCACGTGACTGAATAAATGGATAATCCATTTATCATAAATTAATATGGCTCGATTAACCTCAGCAAAGCATTGAATCGCTGAGTGAGGTCGTTTAATTATTTCAATGTCCTCACAGGTGTTAGTCATTAGATCAAAACATAAGCACAATTACATTATGCAAGAGCGGACGATTCTTGCTATAATAGCTCAAAAACAGATAATGTAGAATGAAAATATTGAAAATTTAATTCTGGGCCAAGTTATCACTGTTTGTAGTTTTGACAAGTGTTGTGGTAAACAGCGCGTCTTATAGACCAGAGGCTCAGTGCGGACTGTGTCCATCAAATGGGCACAAAACCAGAACCAACTTTTCCAGACTAAAATTTTGCGTAGAATACGATGCCGAGTGGTAATCAGTCCGCCGTTGGGGCGTTTTCGAGATATTCGTGGTCAAATATGCACTGAAAGTGAATGCGCAGCCATTCTTGTATCATGGAAATGTGCTAACAATATTCAAAAATAATCACTCTTTCAATAAAAATGTAAACTTGCTAAATTCATCTTTGTTCTTAGTGACGCCGGGGATCAAAAGGTCAAATTGCCCGTTTTTTCACTTGGAAGATTTAAAGCAATAAAGCGGAACCTGTTTTAATTAATAGTAGAAACATTTAAAACATATCTTTAGGTGGTTTTAGGACAGAAATTTAACTTTGGAACGTCGAAAAAGGTCTTGAATAGCAGATCCAAAACACTTCGAAACCTGTTTCAAAAATGCGGAAAAACTGTCAAATAAAAAATCTCTCCGATTTAGTTTCACAACGAATGCTATATATAATGATACTAGTTGTCTGAAAAAAACAATTGAATAGTTCCATGGATGAACTCCAGTCTGCAGGTCGCGTCAAAACCTTCGGAACTTTTTCCCGGTAGCATTTACCAATAAGACATTTATACCCCGTGAGCTATTATGTACAATGCATTCGCCGGTTTTATCTGTGTCCATGCTCCGGCGAAATTCATCAAAACTAATTAAAATTTTCAAACTTTTAATCACTTCGTCAGATACGTGTTTTCCGATCACAGGGAAACGTCAGTTTTCCCAGATTGTAATGCCCGGAAATCAACGCGGCCTGCAGGCTGAAGTTAAACCATGAAACTATTCATTTGTTTTTCGGACTTGTTTAATTATGTATAACAATCGGTGTAAAACTAAATCGGGAAGATTTCGATTTGATAGTTTTTACGTGGTTTTAAAACAGGTTTCAAAGTGTTTTGGATAAGTTTTAAATGTTTCCCTTATCGATTAAATAAGGCTTCGCTTTAGTTTTTATATTTTACGCTGACATATTTTATTGCTTTAAACCTTCCTAGTGCAAAAACGGACAATTTAACCTTTTGACCTCCGGCGTTTATAAGAACAAAGATGAATTTAGCAAGTTTACATTTTTATTGAAAGAGTGATTATTTTTGATTATTTTTAGCATATTTTCATGACACAAGAATAGCTGCGCAGTCACTTTCAGTGCATAGGATCTCATTTGACCTTTGACACCAAATATCTCGCTCGAAAACGCCCCAACGGCGGACTGATTAGCACTCGGCATCATATTCTGGATCTGGTTTTGTGCCCATTTGATGGACACCTTCCCGCACTGAGCCTCCAGACTATTATAATGAACATTCGAAGAGACCGCACGCATCAGATTAGTACCCTTATATGGGTGGATACCTGTATGAATTAGCCCACCTGGCACACAATTGTTCCAAAATAGACACCGGTAATGCAAAATGCATACATGTATAAAGGAAATTTCGTTCAAATTAGACAATCTATCTTAATAACTGAACTGCTGAGCGAAGTTATCACTGTTTGAAGTTATGACAAAAATATGGCATATATGGTTTACTAACAGGATATTCGGCTTCGCCAGGTGCCCAATTCGGCGGTGTCCCAAATTCGACCGGAGCCAGTCATGTTGGTGTGATAACACACGGCGGTGGAGTGCGGTGACGGCGCTTTGCTTGTTAATTTTATACCACACGTAAGCGTTAAGCTCGTTGACGAAGCGTGATGGACAAACATTGACCTACAGACATACACACTTTGATTTTAGATAATATATATAGAAAAGATTGATAGACAACTACGCTATAAATACTTTCGTGAGAATGTATCTTTAATAAATTACTGTAAGCACTTTCAATTAGAGCACAGACAACGTTCTTCTTTGAGAGTAGATCTCTGCCCTTAATGAACACCATATACAAACATTAGCATACTATTTTGTATTCCGGTTGTAATCCGTTTTACATTTTTCATACACATAAGTAAATGGGGGCAGAATAAACACATCTCAAAATTATACTTAGTGTTTCCGACTAAAATCGTTGATGAAGGAAATAAAATGTTGGCCAACCAGTTTCGTGACTGTTCTCAAGCACAGTTACTTGTATAGGGACAGCGTAGTTTTAGTACGAAATCACTTCATGCTGGTAAATATTGACAATTTATTGATATAATAATCGTGTGTGACAATGTTGAAATTTGAAACACCGGATGCCGAGTAAAGTATTAAATGGTAGAACAAAAGATGTGTGTTATTACATGGAGTAAAATATAATACTATCGATCTGCAATATCCGATATTACACATTGGTATAAACGGTTATGTCAAAGTGACTGAAGTTAGAACAATTAACAGAGAGGTAGTAAGAAGTCGTTTTTACAAAGCATGCAATGCCCCGTACAGTTACCCAAGAGTGAAAAGATTGCGTATTGTTAGTAAAACAAGATGCAACCATAAAATAAGAGTAATTTAATATGATCTTTTTGCGATATTTCTAAATTATATATGGGTTTAGATATTCCTGAAATAATACGCATAGAGCCTGTCTTATCCACAAAATCAGAGGGAGGGGATGAATGATTAGTGCATGCACGTTGCATCATAAGGTCTGTCATTTAGTCAACTGACGTGGTTTCGTGACAAGGAATAGTGTCGCCTGTCCGACCTTGGGTGTTTTCTCCGGGTTCTCCGGTTTCCACCCAATACTAAAGAACCCTTACGCGCAAGCTAATTTTTAAAACATAATTTAACAATATGCTAGTCCCGAATTGGCCTAGTTTCTCTCTCTCTCTCTCTCTCTCCCTCTCTCTCTCTCTCTCTCTCTCTCCCTCTCTCCCTCTCGTTACGGGAGTATTTTCAATATCATTTATTAATGGTGTTTTAAAAATTGATTTTCAGGAGACTGGAAATCAGTTTAGAAAAATGCCCGTAACTTACAGACAAAAAGGACTTCATGGCCAAAACAAAGATTGATAATAAAATACTGAATTTCTAGTTTCAGCTTCCGTATTTGTTGGCCTGATAAAATGGTAACTATCACTGATATTTCCCAATTTGGACAAGGCTATCGACAACGTTATCCAGACAGAAACACGTGGAAACTGCGCATCAGATCCTTCGGGATTAATCCCTTTCATTTGAGAAATGACACCGTATGATTGGGAAATAATGGTGATGTTTATATTTACAGGTTCTTTTGGTTCTGTCACACTTTCACCAACATCGCTGATACTTCCAGTTGGTAACTCGGAAGTTTCCTATATCCTCAGTACATCATCTAATGTCGGAGATGCATGTGAAGTTACCTTCCCTGATGGACAGACTGAGCGTTTTATTGTCACCGAGATAAACACTTCTCCATTTAATTTCATTATTATTCACAACTTTAATACCCCTAACAGTTATACTGTTGTGGGAAGCTGCAGTGGCGTAAATGGCAGTGCAACGACCACGCTTAACGTAAAAACCTTTGGTTTGGACGACCTTACCTTCTCCCACACCAGTCCATTGACAGCTAACTATACCCAAGCAATAACTGTGTCTTTTCAATTCACGCTCTTTGATATTCAAGTGCCACCATCAAATGTTTTACTAACGTGGGATTTTGGCGATGGCATCACACTGACTAGCGTGCCTTTCACATCTTGGGCTACATGGCATACATATGAGGAAAGGGGCGAATACGAAGGAACTGTAACCGTAACCAGGGGCCAAGAATCAGAAGAGGTTTCTTTCATTCAGCAAACGGGAATACTTAAATTTACAACAACCAAATTCGTATTAAAAGTAACCGAAATATGGAGTTATACTGCAGAGGGTATATCACCGGATGATGATTCTAGCGTATTACCAATCACTTGTGATTTCGGTGATGGTACAACAAGTCCATCAACCATTACCACTCATACATTCCCTGATGATAATTATTATTATCCAATAATAACAGGTACCAACATTACATACACCGAATATGTTGGTCTTGATCGACCCGTCATAGTTGAAAATATTATAGTGTCCGGAAGTCTAAAGCCATTGTTGGTTTCGAGTAGAATAATTTGGCCCCCGGGGGATTTAGAGTTCACCATATCACTTCCTGCTGGTTCCAAAAGATTATTCTTCCTGGAGTGTGTTTTTGACTTTAGGGATGACATTGATCGCGCAATTTACACTAGAATTTATAATTTGACGGTAAATAACCCAATTGTATATAAATATCATTACTTTACCTTGGGTCAACATCAATTTTCTTATACCTGCTCAAAACAGTTAAGCAGCGAGACAGGTACACTGGATATTGAAGTTATTAACACGTGTGTGTCCAATAATGGCATATTTGATCGACAGTATTCAAATGTATCCAAGCCTATGAGAATCTATACGTCAGACATAGTTGACTTAGCCAGTCGTTTAACAGTTTTTTGTATCAATAAAGGACCAAAGTACGTGTGGGCTATGTTTGAGATCGTTAACAACACGGAAGTCTTCTTTCCCATCACACAACCCGGAGGTGATGCAATTCAATTTCCAATAGGGTCGGTTCCCGCGGGCATGTATAGAGTAAACCTTAACGTAAGCTTCGCCCTATTGCCTTATTCTCATTTTGACGAGTCTACTTTTATAGAGTTCAGGGAACCTCCATTACGAGCAGAAATTGTAGGTGGTAGTGTCGTGAGTGGAAGCTTCGAGCAGCACGAGATTAATGCCAAGGATGTATCTTACGACCCATTAGTGGAAATAGGCATGGAGGATCCTAACATCACCTTCTCGTGGGAGTGTTCCAGAGTAGCTGTAACGTCGATTGAAGACTTACAGATGACCTATCATAATGAATCTGTACCTGTTTATTGTGGCAATATTGCAGCGAACCTCGTGGATGGTGTATTGATGTTTGATGCTTCGGATCTTACCCAACCAGAGGGCTTTGTATTTAAAGTCACTGTGGGTAAACCAAATCGTATTTCAGATTCATTTACTCAATTATTTCTTGTCGAAGGCGGAACTCCAAAAATGAACTTAAGGTAAGAAAAAAACTTTCTAAAAATATTCTGTAATATTTCACCATAAATTTGTTTATGATGATTAATAATCTGCCCAAAGCAGCAATCATCAATAATTGTGATTTTGAAGAATGAATGAAATCAGCTTATCATTTAGTATTTCGCTGAAAATTTGATTATTCTCAACCCATACGGCATGTAAAGCATTTTCAGTGACTGGTAACCATGATGTACTGTCTAATATGTGAGCTATATCTTTATGTGACCGTAACTGAAGAGTCAAGTCTTCTGTTTTTTGAAGATGTATTATAGATACAAGTGTTTGTTATTTCCTTATCTTCAAGGTGCATCATTAATTGTGAATTAAAAACAGCAGTTACATCTGATTATTCCATTGATGTCTACTGTCCGACCTGCTCGGAAGATGAAATATTTGAAGCAACGTATACATGGAATATGGTATATATAACTATGCCTGGTTCTAACTCGGGTGTTGCAAATTTTTCTGAGGTGCCAAATTTTAGAGATAACGTAATATACACAGGTAAGACCAAAACTGAACAAGGTATTTTTGTCTGTACATGTGCATTGTGCAGTGTTAAAAACATCAGAAATAATAATAACATTTAAATATGGCAGAAATAATGTTAACATTAAAATATTATGGCAATGTTGTGGGGTTTTTATTTTTTTTTGGGGGGGGGGGTCCCGCGAGTAACTAAAAATGTCGCCAATTTGCCAATGACTGTCTTTGCCAGAAAACAGGGTTCGTTATGGTCTTTCGGGTGTTTTCAAATTTAATGTTCTATCCAAAATCAAAGAATATAGTTTGTGGATATCAAATAATAGGTTCTCGTCGATCCATTTGCAAGCAAATTGGTGTTTTCGGTTAACAATTTACTTATGAAACGGCAATTGGAGTACACAATACATCGTTATAAAATTCAAATGGCATTTTTCAAAAATGTATACTAACGTACCAAAATTTAACGCGATAGCACTTATATCATTTAGTAGCATATTTATTCCATTGATTAAACACTAGCGTGCGTTGCAGATCGACTTTTTATTAGTTTTGGTTATCAATGGATTTATTCTTGTCTTTCAATTCAGGAGATAATCCTTCATCACTGGTCCTGAAAAGGGGTTTTATAGTGCCAGGTGATGCATACAGTATCAATGTTAGGGTTGATATTCCTGGTAGAATCCTGTCTGGTTTTACTTCAACAACTATAACTACTAACTTACCTCCTTACGGTGGATCATGCTACGTCACCCCCACCTCAGGTTTGTACATGTCTTACTTATAAACGTTATAACAAGTAAGCATTTATAGAGTTATTAGAAATTAGCAGTTCGGTAATTGACTATAAATACGTTTACACATAATCTATTGTAGTTTTAAAAGATCAGTGGGTGGGTGTGGCACTGGTAGACCAGTTTTTGAATGTGTAAAGGGTCAAACAGAATATCTGAACATACATGTAGATTTTGCTTTTCTTCTTTTTGCCAGGAACCGCAACAGAGACTAAATTTCAAATTATTTGTGCTGATTGGAAGGATGAAGGATTTAGAAGTGGTTATAATGCTTCACTGGATGCAGATGAACCCATAACGTATAAATATTTGATAGAGAAAAACGGTGTTACGTTACCTCTGATGGATGGCGGTAAAACTAAATACACATTTTCAAATTATCTATAAATGGCAAAATGAATACTAATCCAACGTATCCTATAGATTTAACGTTATATTTATTTTAGAGAATATTATGAAAGAAACTATAATTGTTTCGATATTTTCTTATTAAATTTGATGTGTGTTGGGGTTAAAAAATTCATATAAACGAACTGATCCGTTATGCAATACTTAGCTACACATAGATGTTGTTCTTTGGGGAGAAATTAAATGGTGCACGCGGAAACCAAGTTATTGTTTTTTTAAACGAAAGCTTGTGTTTGATGTTCGTACACCACATATTCACACCCCGATTTGTGACGGGAACCGATATCCCTTGTTTGTTTCTAATTTACTGTATTACCAACTTCCATATCTATATATTATACATTTCTTCTACTTGTTTAATGTCTTGATACATAATGCCTGTGTCGAAAATATTTTAGTTGAAAGTACATCACCTGAGATGGATCTACCTTTATTCCCCGGTACTAATGGCACCGATTACATTCTGCTGGTTCGCGTTTACGACATCCTTCAAGATTACGCAGAAGTGTCATTGGATATAACGGTATGTATTCTTTATTATTGGATGTATTTATCACTAAATATAACGACGTATATTTTCTAGTAGGTATTCTTTGTCATTGAATTTAGCGGTATGTATTCTTTATCATTGGGTATTATGGCATGTATTGTCTATCTTTGGATAGAACGGTATGTTTTAGCCATCTTTGGATAGAGCGGTGTGTATTGACTATTATTGGATGGAACGGTATGTACATCGGGTACGGTATTCTCTCTCATTTGGTATGTTTTCTCCACCGTGTGTATTCCCCATCACTGAATTAAACGCTTTGCACATTGGATATAATTAACGGTATGTAGTATATTTAATTTGGCATAACGGCTCTTATTTTAAGCCTTAAATTACATTTTAATGGCTATATTTTTGATAGATAATTTATATCTTTCAATGCTCGATATTTTCTAAACATTCTAATTTTTCTCCAACTTCAGCTTGAATCTCCTGTGAATAATTTAGTTAATCAAAGTGGTGCTCTGCAAGTAGAAGCTCTCTTTCAGAATAAAGAGACGGATTTGAAAGAAGTAAATGGCAGTAGTAGTACTGTACGATTCTCTAGGACTTTAAACAGTGTTGTATCAGCAATACAAAGCGTGGTAAATTTACATTTAGTATGTTTAAAAAAAAAGAAAAACATTATATGCCCACACTTCAGTAGGTTCGATCTGTCTATACGTCAAAATCTGGGCTGTGAATGTGATATAGCAAGGCCAAATTATATTTCACGATTTTGTTCTAATTTGGGGCGAAGCACTGGGGTCATGGGTATACGCGTATTGATTTTCCTCGGGATTCTGTGATCTTCCGTCCCGAAGATACTCTCCCTAAATAAAACCTTGGGAAATGGTTAGAGGTGAAAATTCAAATTTGGTGTAAAGCATTGTAGTCAGGAGAATTATCACACCACATTTTTGAAAGCATCCTCAAGAGTTGATCCCTTTTCAAAAACATATTTATTGTGACAGGAACTATGGTTTCTTTTTGTTTTTATTTTTGATTTTGATATGAATCATTGGGATCGGAGATGATGAACCCTGCAGATTTTCTATAGCTTTCTAGCCGTTTTGGAGATTTAATACGTGCCTGAAAAAAATGATCCTTGATAAATTTCGCATGAGCTGCTACAGAGACATAGCTACTGTGTGGTCATATGTCCTCGCTTGGCGTTCCCATTCTTCTATATTTGGGATCAACATACATGGGACTTTGACCCGAAGATTTGATTTTCTTCAAAAATTGATTATAGCACACGTACATGAGCTGTACTTATGTTCTAGCCATTACCTCATGATCCGCTGCTCATTGATCAAACCGGCGGTATTAACCAGATTCAACCAAACTGGCAGGAATTGTGGGATGATTTTAACCGACCTCGAGATTTGTCAACGCAAACTGCTGTGGCTAATGTAAGTTTTAAACCTTTTTTTCTCTTTCGAGCTATTAATGATCTGCATATGAATATATATTTTTCTAAAAAATGAAAGATAAAATCTCTCTCTTTGATTTAATGAAACACTGATGCAATTATTCTAATTGAAGATGATTTGCTTGATTTTTGATTAATTTATAGACTAATATCTATTTCCAACTAAAGTCTGATCTATGCTCAATCGATTCCTTGTTGTGCCATGGAAATTTGGGAAACGTAGATTGAAGTTGGTATTTTGAAGTTTATAAAATATATAAATACATAAATAATATATGAATTGAATCAGCGTACCTCTTTAGTTAACACCCCCCCCCCCCCGCCCTAACTTTCGGGCTAGCTGACTTTACGGACAGACGGTTAAGGTTAGAAAAATAAAGTGCCCGAAATGTAATAAAACACTAATTTTACCGTCAAATATTCCAAAATTTTCTTGTGAGGCCTATACAAGGTCAAGCTCGGCTTCTTCGCCTCTCGAAGAAAACCGGCGCTGCTGTCTGTAAACCCGAAAATTTTTCGGGCAATTTGGGTTCTGCCCCCTCCCCTCCCTAGCTGTCATCGAGCCCGTACGCCTACGGGTAACGCATTATTTATATACCTGTATTCTCAGAAAAGTGGAGATATTATGAAAGAAATGAAAAATAGGAGAAACTCTTTAAGCGTGATGAATGGGCAAGGCGTTACAGCTGTAGCAGAATGTTTAGCTAACGTAATGAACAATCCAGAGAGTACAACCTTGGATACGGCAGTAAGTTGAGATTATCGGTTCTATTTCTGTTCGTAATAAAATTATCCAGTTACGCTTATGAACTGCAGTTATGAGTGACATACATATAAACACCCCTTTAAATACACACCGATATGCATATGAATATTTATTGTCTATGATGGCTAGAGCCATATATAACACGTGGATTCCTTTACGAGAGTTCACTGAGAGTTAGCTGTCCATGGCAGATGTCAATCATTGAATGTTGACCAGAGGAATGTTATCAACCCGACGCATACAAAACCAGCATGCGATTAAATAGACCATTTGATTCATTGACTGAGAAATTATTTTAATGTTAACAGATACAAGGAGCGGATATAACTCTGGCAGCATCTGATCGGTTAAATGGTGTTTTACAGCGGAGACCATTTCCAGTAAAAGAAAGGATAGATGATGTTGTTTATGGTAATATTTCGCTGCTGAATATTGGTTTTCTCTCTGCTTGTCTTTCCCACTTCCCTAAAATAATATACTTCCCTTGTTGGATGATTAAACTACAACGGTATATTAACCTGGTCGTTCATACGAATGGAATTTAGGGCACTTATAACGGCAAGTTAAATATAAAACGTATACGTTTGACAGAAAAGAATTTGATTTTAAAATATTTTTTTTTTTTTTTGTAAGAACGATCAACGTAGAAACGATTTTTATTTAATATAGAGCAACTTTTGTAGTGTTTGATCACACCGAATTAAATTCATCTCCGTATATGGCCTAATATTATTAGTCCTATTCCAATAATACGTTCTTCCAAGTTTGAAAACATTTTGATCGATGGTTTATACAAACAGTAAAAAGTATATTTGTATTATTCTAGGTATGACTGGAATGATGGATAAAGTTATCGATACACTAACACCCAATCTGAAAGGTCAAGTTGCCGAAATAAATACAGACAATATGAGGGAATTGGTTGCTAGACAAGGAACGGGAGGGGATGAGGTATCTCCTGCAGAAGCAGCATTCATAGCTCAAAGAATAGCAACCGCACAGAGTTTAGAATTAGAGAAAAAGAAGAATGCGGTAAGTTACATTAGGTTTTTTTACAATTTCAACTTTCGATTTCAATTTTATTATTCGCAAGAGTGAAAACTCATATTGAGTTTCATAAGGTGACACGAAATCCTCCAATGAGATTCTTTAGGAATGTCGCAAAAATTACTTTCATAAACCAAATATTTAACGGGATTTTTTAGCTATTTATTTATTATAACATTTACACGTATATCCTTCGTTTTTGTATTTCTTAATAATCGTATTATAACTGTCAATTACAACGTATGTGGAGAGGGCATCGGTAAGCTTACGTAACTGTTGTCCTAATCCTGTTTAAAACAACGAACCAACAATTCCCAGCCAACGTTTTACAAACACAAATATTTAGCAATGGTAGGAAATGAAATGGGGTTTAACGTCCTATTAGAATTAGATGACAAAAATATATAAGAATATATAAGTCACGCGTTTATTTATTATTTCAGACTAGAAATGTTATAAACGGCATGGAGCAGAGCATTGAAAAAAGTCATGATGCATTAGTAAAGAGTCTGGTTACAGGTCAAGCTGCTAAAACAATCAAGAGAGGAAATATGTTACTGCGGGCCCAGAAGTTGATGTCGGGTGATCTAGCGAAACAGGACATTGAAGCCGGCGGTTTCACGTTAAATCTGCCATCTGCTAACACCACTGGGTTGGGAAGAAACGAAGCTGTGGACATCCAGGTAAATCGTTAATGTAAAATCATAAAACAACTCTTAAGATACATTATGCAAGAGCTAGATCTGCCCATTGATGATCTTTATTTTGGCCGCAAATATTATATGAATTATTCAAATGACAAGCCCCTAATCAACACTTTATACCGTAGAATGGGTTGAAATACGGTCCCCATTTAATAATTCAATTCAAAAATGGATTATCGAGACAACGGTAGCAATGAAAATCGAGACTACACTATTCTTAACAAAACTTCAAATACAGAATAAAGTATAAGTGCCAGCTCTTCAACCATCTAAGTTTTACATAAGGCATTTCTAAGGGAATTGATGAAATATTTGGATATCTATAATTTTCTATTGCAGGCTACCGTATTCACGAGGAATCCGTTTTCTTGGGGCGCCAATGGAACATCGTATGATATTGAATCGCCGGTAGTTACACTAAAATTGAAATGTCCAAATGGTACAGATGCACCAAAAATGCCAGTCTCACTTAAACTGAAGTCTGCGAATCCGCCTACATTTAAGTCGTTTAACACCGAAGATACACTTAAGGGGCCATACGGAATGCACTATCACACCTTTATACTTAGAAAACGGGTTGATTCATCTTTGATCTTTTTGAGTGCTCCAAATAATACTGGTAACGTGACGGCTTATTTCAGAGTTGAAAATACCCCTAAGTTGCGACACTTTGACTACAAAACTGAAGCGGAGCCTGTTTTGTTACGCGGAGAACCGATGTTCAGACTGTTTGTACCCTCGGGAACACTAGAACCCGGAACTGTTGTATTTGGTCTACTCTTTGGACAAGGTAAAAAGAGATATACTGCTATAATTAATTATTATTAATAGTCATTCATTTACTAGGTTTTGTTATACTGTGATACTGTGACAAGGACAGTTGTATAGTCGTTGGGATGGTACGGAAAACCGAGGTCCCGTGAACACATTGGCGTGCATCTAAAAGAAATCTTGGCAGTTGGGATTCGATATCGGAGTAGGCCGTAGCGTCGTTGTCCTGGGCAATTCCCCCCATAGCACACGGTATGATGTGTGCCGGTCTTCATTATCCCAGTCGGAGCAGCGTGGTAGGACGTTAAACCCCATTTAACTTTGATATGGTCTAGTCTATTTTACTGAAATTAAATAGTATTATGTATTTATGGTATATAAAATATAATTGAATAGTACAGAGTGTCACGGTCTATTGCATTAGATGAACTTGCTGTTTGTTTTCTTTAGTAGTCAAAATAATGTACTCTTGGGTGTTCAGTCTTTAAATAATAAAAATGCTACTTTGTTTTTTAATCTGATGACTTACCTATAAGAGACCATATTTTATTAATGATTTACTGTAACATCAGGTTTGTTTCATACAATGGATACACCTGGTTATTAGATCTTAAAACATTGTAATAGTGTAGATAAAGATGTAGTTCTAATTCAATCTATGATATAAAACCATAAACACGCCAAAAGTAAACCTATCATTTTATCATCAATATGGTAAATAATACTATAACTTTTAGTATTTGAATGAGTGACTGAGGTGTGTGTGTGGGGGGGGGGCTGTTGTATGTAATTAAAATAATGTACGTTAAACATTACGTGTGAGGTAATCAAAGGTTGAGATGTCACCGACAAAGTGCCAAATCGGGAAAGTAGTAAGTGGACTTCCTAAATTTAAAATCGACACATACTATAATGAAGTCAAGCAATTACTTTTTTTTACGACATAGAAGGAATATTTGTAACGAAATAAATCGCTATAAGGATTGAAGTAGTGTATCACATAATCTTTCATACCATTATTAATAGATCTCAGAAGATCAAGTCCTGTAACAATTGTTTCAATGTGTTTTAGAACCGGATCCGACAGACCCTGAAGTAAACAATAGACGCAGAAGAAGTATCTATTCGAATGACACAGGTAATTGGCTGCATAATTCAACCCTTGGTGGTCGTCGGTCCTATTCAATAAAGGATTACATTTGGGCCTATTCCTGGTACATTGCTGTCCTGGACTTTAATTGTGGACACAAAATAGTTTCAATAACTCACATTTACAGTAAAGCAACAAAATTTTCGATTGAATAAGTATTAGCTTGTATCTTTTCGACAACTTGAATCAACCTCATATAAAGCCCTAGCCATCACAGGGGACCACGCTGCGACTAGGTCGCTAGATCCCGGCATATTCCTGAAGCAATGGCACCAGAAATCCCTCTCTGGCCATTGCTGGATTACCCTCTGATACCTTAGCTTTTGAGGGAGTGTGTTTATTCTTCCTGTTCAATCCAATCTATCCCAGGTTCAGCAACATGACAGCCCTTCCTATAATCTGGGGTCTTCCCTAAAACTTTGGACAATGATTTAAGGTATTAAAAATGGCGTAAGTCTTGTTCTTCTCTATTGTATCCATGTTGATAGCCACGTTTGTCATGCAATTAGTTTCCCTGCAATTTTCTGCTACGCATTGGTTGACTGGGCATAATAAAATCATGAGTCATGTTTGGTCGGTTTGGAGCTCTGTTGTAAGCGTAATGACATTGTTCCGCTGTTAGATACTTGTTGTTAATCGGACTATTAACTAGTCATAATTTGGAGCAGAAAGTTGCCCTCCATCAAAACAGTGTTTAGTGGGGTTAGCTCTTATGAAACGAAACACTGGAGGGAGTATGGCTCCCGGTATTGGCCGAAAAAGTTAAGCGCCATTTTCCGGCGTGGTTCCCAATTGTCAGCGGTGTAGGACTGGATGTCTAGTAAGAACAGTGTCTCGTCGTTTGGATTGGACAGAGCACTGAGGTACCAAGTGCACATTGGAATTCGATATATGGGTAGGTAGTAGCCCCGCTATCCGGGCAATATTCTTCTCATAGAACACTGTATGACTTTATTAGCCCGTGACCAGTCAATACAGAATAGTAGGATGTAAAACCATATTGGCAATATTTTTGGATTCCTATTGTGCCGAGTAAGAGACATTGCTGATCATTTTACCCTTTTGCTTTGAAATTGTTCAGACGATGGAAACAGCACGGCTTTGACATCATATAATCTGGTAACCAATACAGACGGCTGTAGAGTGTGGGATAAAGAAAAGGAATACTGGGACGACCAATCTTGTAAAGTAAGAGCATATTAATTGCTTTGTAAGAAGATGTCACTCTTTTCAAATAAATGTAAAATAAGTTCACACAATAAACTATAACACATAGTTATGGAATAACAGTTACTGATTTATTTAGGCGATGTTTCGAAGAGCATTCTCTCAACGTTTTCAAGCAAGTACAGTAACAAATGCGTAGGGCAATTATATATAGGGAAGCGATAACAACCATTCAGAAACCATGCATGACAACATGAAGATCAAAGGCATAATAACAACATATCAAAGGCAAGGTGCATATGCATGATTAGTGAGACCACTGATTAATTAATTAACATTAGCTGTATTAATAAGTAATTATAGGGGTAAACAACCAATCATGGCAAATCAGAAACCTTACATCATAGGAATAGTAGCAGATTGATAACAGTTAATAACAACAACATAAACATCAAATAAATGAGAAGCCATACATAAAACTAAACATCTTAGAAGTAGTTACCCAGATCAAATATATCGGACATAATTAAGTTTATGATAAATTATGAAAATTAAAATGCACACAAAGCAGCACAACCACATGCCCTAAGTAATTAAAGTTCATAAATAGTCCCATACTCCTCCTTCCGATTGGCGCACATACATTATTAAGTTGAATACAAGAAAACAGTTAACTGGTTACTAAATGATAATTCAAATGCAGAACCATAATTAAATGGGGTAAACCAGTAACTGTTATTCCATAAGTATGTGTTATAGTTTATTGCTCTTTCCAGTTATTAAATGCCTCTTAAGGATTAAGTTCACACAACTTTGGAGAATTCTAACCTCAATTATTAATTAGATTACTCTCTGCAATACAAATGATAGAATGGATGAACGGTTTCGGTACAAAACAATAGTATATAGTATCTAGAACATAACAAATATATATTAATATATAATGAACCTCGTCTCAAAATAGTTGTTTAAGTCTCAGCGGTGTTTCCGTGGGCGATATTCTCCTAAATATTAGGGATAATACTAATAGATTTTATCTACGAGTCAACACAAAAGTGAAAAAGTAAGTTCCAGCCAATATAAATGATTGCACGCCATCTGCGCAAAGTAATATGGAAAACCGCATATCCACCGAAAGTAGAATATATTAACCGCTAGAAAGACTTGTCTCCATGTAATCAAATTTCTTTCTAAATTGTATAGGTATCCCCTTATTCGACGGTGGATGAGACAATCTGTGAATGTGAAGATCCGCCAGGCTTGACTTTTGGCACCGCTTTTTATTCACCACCTAACACCATAGATTTTACAACCGTGTTTGCAAAATTTGATCTGAGCAACGCAGCGGTTTATGGTACCATTCTCGCCATTTTGTTTATTTATGTACTTCTCCTTATTTGGGCCAGACGTCGTGACAGACGTGATAAAGAAAAGGTTAGTTGGGATACATTTATTAGAAGATTAGGATAAACGTTGTGATCAAATTCCTAAAGCAATGGCAACAGATATTAAAGTTACGTTATGGGAGATAAGATAAGGAGATGGCAGTTCTCACTATAGATGTTAAAAACTAGATAGTGTAAAGATAATTTGCTGAAAATTGAACCACTATTAGTCGAGGAAAAAGCGTTTGAAATATTCACATAGACTCGATCATCATTACTCAAATCATTAGTATAAACAGCATAGTCTCGATTATCGACTTGATTGATTTAATTATCAGCGTTCATTAAACGGCATATACGAATTTAATCCGCCAACATCGAAGGCTAGCCTTGAATTAAAGAGTTGATTATTGTCTGGATATGTTAATTAATGTCTAATTGATTATTTAGATAACATCTCAGGCCTAAAGACAGACCTGTAATAAGCAGATTTTGCTCTTGCATAATGCTATTTTAACTGATAATCCTCGTATAAATTGTTTCAAAAATAGGTCGACGAGGAACGTAGTAGTAGCACGGATTATGAAAGCAAAATTGCATGTTTGGTATAAACCATTCCTTTACTTCTACTCTAGAAAGATAATGATGACTGCTTAGGCCTATATCCCTTTTGTTTATTTCAGTGGCGGATCGGTTACTTAAAGGATAATTTGAGACAAGACAAGTATTTTTATCTTCTGACGGTTGAAACCGGATTAAGTAAGAATTCTGGGACTCGTTCTAATGTATTCTTTGTATTAACTGCAAGTAAAAGTGATAGTGGCGTTCGAACATTAAGTGATGGGGAAAGGGTAAGTATGGCCTCCTTTTTCTTGGGTAAAAAAAGATGCCTTTCAGACGGCCATGTGAAAGCTGGTTTTTAACCGCTGGTGTTTTAAAGCAAGAGCCAGTAGCGTTCACGTGGACTATGTAAGCTAAAGCTATGACCAATGGTTCTAGTGGTACTTGTTTATATATCTAACTTGTAACCGCAGACAAGTGTAATCCTACCCGTTGAGATTGACAAGATAGGTGGTAGCGAGCTATGGATTTTAAACTGGTTTATTTGTCCAATAATTTGTCTAAATTTGTCTGAGAAATAAAATTAAAAAATTGGAACAAGTTGATCAATGAGTTTGTTTAATCTTGATTATATATACCAATATATTAATCTCTTATTTTTTTATTCAAGTTTTTAGAAACAGGAAGTGTTATGACTTTTGTTATGACAACTGATGTCGATTTAGATGGTATGGTGTATTTGCGAATATGGCATGATAATTCTGGAGGACGACTCAATTCCTGGCTTTTCAATAAAATGATTGTCGAAGATCTTCAAACTCGTAAAAGGTAAACGTGTTCAATATATTGGAATCAAAATAGACTTTAAATGCAATGTTTACAAACACTTGAACGGATGAATATTTTATGGAGTAGATGTTTGATCCGTGCAAAATCCTATCCATATAGTATGTATGATAACGTTTCAAAGAGTCAATAATACATCCATTGTCAATGAATATTCTACTTTTGTGTATCCATTACTACCAGATGGTATTTCATTTTTTAGAGCTGTGTTTTATTGTAATCGATGGTTGAGCGCACATAGAGATGATGGTCTGATAGACAGGATTATACCCGTATCAGGCAAAGTTGATCTGAAGTTGACTCGGTTATTTACTGAACATGCCAGAAACAATGTTACAGATAATCATCTATGGTTATCAGTATTTCTAAGACCTAACAGAAGTACTTTCACCAGAGTTCAACGTATCTCCTGCTGTTTGTCACTTTTATTCTTGACAATGATTGTAAGCGCCATGTTCTTCAGGTAAATATTATCAACTGACTATGTGTAGACTTAAAGTAAGATTGAATCTATAAAAAGAGACTCAACGCCCTACTCTTCGCAAAAGGGCTTATAAATGAAGATGGACATAAGATGTATAGTGTGCTACACGATGAGTTTTGCTATTGAATTGCAAGTCAATGGTTCTTTTACGTTAACACGTAACGAACTACACCCCACCCCCAATAATCGTGAGCCACTGACAAAGGGAGACCACATGGAACCAATTTCTTGTCCTATATCGGTATCTTACTGGTTAACCGTAACCAATGAGCCAGTGCCAAGTTAAGTAAGCTAGTGCCTGGTTTAACATGCATTATGCAAGCGCTAAATCTGCGTATTACAAGTCTTTCTTTAATTTTCAGCATATTATCTTTACATTATCTAGTTTTTAACTACTGTAGTGAGAACTGCCACCTCTTTTATCTAATCTCCCATAATGTATTTTTAAGAGAGCCAGTGCCTTTATTCAATGACCCACCCTTGCCTCCGTCCAATTAATGTAAATCGACTTAGAGACTGTTTTCTTGGCTCGGTTCATTTTGCATAGGACTCGACTGAAACTCCATCAAGTTTCGTATCTGCTATATATCGTTCCAAATAGCTGGGAAATGATATATCACTTTGTCTCTGTGCTTCTAATTGCACTTTTTGAATAAACCTTTGATTTGGTATTTGACAGGGTGGCTTATTTTGTAATCAGCACTAGGTGAGGTTTTGTTCTAAACCCAGTACCCACTCCAACATCGATACTCTCTCCAAAAGTTTCAAACAATAACCAAATTGTTTTAACCAGATTTGAAACAAAATTAAAAGTGTAGTAATAGAACCAGTATTGTAATTCATACCATTATTGACTTTGGGAGATCTTTCCGCCAGACAGGGGCATAAATGTGGGGGTGTGTGGGGGGTGGTGGAACCCCCCCCCCCCCAGCAAAGAAAATAGTCGGTCGCAAAATCAGTGCAGTCGGTCGCAAAGTAGAGGTAATCGGTATCAAAATAAGTTTACGTCACGCTACTCACGCAAAACTTTAGTAGAAAAATAGTCGGTCGCAAAATCAGTGCAGTTGGTTGCAAAGTAAATGTAGTCGGTATCAAAATAAGTACTCACTGTATACGTCACGCTACTCATACAAAAAAAAATAGTCGGTCGCAAAATCAGTGCAGTCGGTCACAAAGTAGAGGTAGATGGTATCAAAATAAGTACCCACTGTATACGTCACGCTACTCACGCAAAACTTTAGTATAAAAATAGTCGGTTGCAAAATCAGTGCAGTCGGTCGCAAAATAGGAGCAGTCTTAGTATAAAATAACCTTGTCAACTTATCATTTTTGAAAAGATGTTGTGTTTCACCCTCATTCTGTTGTGAGTATAATGTTAGTCTTACAACAAAATGTAACCCAGCGAGAAAAATAGTCGGTCTCAAAATAAGTGCAGTCACTGCAGTCGGTCTCAAACAAAATGCCAGAATAGATCCCAAATACTATATATTTGCGTGAATCCGTGAGCCTAAATTGCATACGTCACTCTTATTCTGTTGTAAGTATGTTAAATTGGTCTAACAACAAAATTTCACTAAGGGAGAAAAATAGTCGGTCACAAAATAAATGCAGTCACTGCAGTCGGTCTCAAAAGCACTGCCAGAATAGATCCCAAATGCTATGTATTTGCGTGAATCCGTGTGCCTAAATTGCATACGTCACTCAAAACTATAGTATAAAATAACCATGTCTGCTTGTCACTCTTATTCTGTTGTGAGTATGTTGTTCTATGAAATGTTTTCTACCACGGCAAAAAATAGTCGGTCTCAAAAAAAGTACTCACCGCAGTCGGTCTCCGACTAAATGAATTAATGAGATAAACATACAATCATAAAACAAGCGAAAGTGACAATTAAGCCTCAAGACTCTGTCCCATTTCTTATCAACCCCAGTCCCAAAAATTTAAAAGCTCTGTTACATATTATAAAATCATTCTTCTACTCGATTACATATCTGAAATTTTTTCGCTCGATTCCATTTTAAAATCATTCTTCTACTCCTCGGTTATCTTATACTGTCTCAGCACTATCATATTCTCGATTGTAGTGAACTGCCCAGTTTGCAGTACCACTCGTGTGTGGGGCGGGGGTATGTACATCAGTCGGTCGAATTTTGGCTAAACACCCCCCCCCCCCACCAAACGAAATCGATATGTACGCCCCTGCCGCCAGAATTTACCAACTGAAAACTTACACCATTCACATTTTGCAGGTCTAGTAATGAAACTACAGACGAAGAAACAGTAAAGAGTGAAATAGTATTAGGACCTCTCAGATTCTCAGCTTCAACAATATTCGTGTCTGTCGTTAGTTTATTGATAACAGTCCCGCCATCTGTCCTGATCGTTTATCTGTTTAGATCATCCAGACCCAGACGACAAAAACAGCAGCTTAAACAGTTGCAAGAAACAAGATCGCCAACGCCAATTAATACCACAAAGCTTGCCACTGAAGACCGAGCGCCAACTCCAATTAATACCACAAAGCTCGCCACCGAAGATAAAGAAAACCCTGACGTTAAAAATGTGAACCCGGATATTGGAAACACCGTATCGTATGCAGAAGCATTGGAGCATGATATAATGGACGCCATGGACCAGGAAAAGCCACTACCTTATGGATGCATATTTATAGCCTGGTTTCTGGTTTTTCTTGCCGTGTCTGTATCTGCGTTTTTTCTGATATTATACAGCATGCAGTGGGGCAAATCAATATCGGAGGAATTTATCACGGCATTTCTCCTTTCTTTCTTTGAGAATATATTACTATCAGATCCCATTAAGGTTGGTATTGTACGAATTTATTTTGCGAAGGCAATACATGTAATTGAACTGACTCGACTTCTTATTTTGTCGCGATCTCTTGGCTCTACCTTCGAAGGCGACAAGGAGCGAAGGTGTACTCGTGGATGACATATGAGCTTATTCCGTACTTCCGTGAATGGTTTTATTCTGAATGTTTCAGGTAGCCGCCATAGCTTTCGCTTTTGCTGTACTGCTGAGGAATCCGTACATGAAACAACAAAAGTTAGATCTTTCAGTTTTACAAACAGAAGCAGAAAAACGAGCCAGAGATTCTGACGGTAATATACACTCTTTAAAAAACTTTTTTTTCCATTGTGCTGAGAATGTCAGTCGATAAGCAATATATTATATTTATCGAAGCTGCCTGAACTGTAGCTACGAGAACGTTGAGATGTACTGTGATGTGTTTGTTTTTAGCTACGATTAGGTACCTTTAGTTTCGCCAGGCAAACTTAATTTCTTTATTAACATATGTAATATGTTATGTCTATACAAATAGGATTAATTAAACATATCCAGCGCAATGTAGTGAAACAACTTTCATTTATCGCCAAATATTGGCAGTAAATTTAATCAATCGGTGTTTTTGTCAAAAATGATACGGACATTCATATTTTTGTGTCCCGTATCTTGAATGGCCGTTTACCCCCTACTCCATACCTTAACAAGACGACAAACTGTTCTGTTTTAAGATACTTGATTGTAGTTTGGATGTGGCAGAAATGTAATAAATAATCAGTCGTTATTTTGAAGACTATATAGTTTTATTTACTGAAGTAGGTCTACTATCTGATTCGCATTACATCGTATTATTGTGAGGTAAGACTATATAGTATCATCTCTTATAGTACCATCTCTTATCTGGAGACAGGCAGGATCGATAGATGAGGTTTTTGTCTGCCTGAAATCCGTTGAAAAGATCTTTAGTGACTCCAGGGTCGCAACTAACCCAGAGTAACGAGGGAGGTGGGGTGTTGTTGGGGGTGGGGGCTTTGTCACACACACACTACCTTGCGCCCCAGTCAACCCACTCCCACCTTAGTTACGGGCCTGAGTGAGACTCGTCGTCACTACTTATAACTAGTTGTGGTAATTATTCATTTGTTTCAGATTTAAATATTGAACTACCGTCCCCTGTATCTGATGACGTGTTACAAAGAGCGCGACGTCGCCATGAACAGGAATCTAAAGCATATGGTGTATTTGTTGAGATTGTTATTTACACACTGTTCATCCTAGCGTTATTTACAATCGGCTATGGCAACAGAGATACATTGTCATACCAGTTCAAACATCATATGGAAACAAGACTCTTTACAAATCGTTTTGATAAAGTAAGTCAAATATTGGGGTTCTTATTCAAATTAATGGCAAGGACAATACATTTTATTTTGCCGGAAATGCAATAAAATGAGGATTAACATCTTTGGTTTGCAAGTAGTCCAGTACTCCTGCTCAAACTGTTACGGGTCTGCACCAACCGAGCTAAGAAGACGGCTACGCCTTACACGATGCTATAGGCTTCCGTTTTTCGATTTACAACTTTCAGGACAGCTTTAACGCGTTCTTCATAGAAAACACGACTTTCCATCCTATTAACGACTGAGTGTTGTTTCTTCCACCCACCCACCTCCCTTTCCGTCCTGTAACACGGACAAGGAGATAGCAAATGGCACCGAAACTGAGACCCTTTAATGAGTCATCATCATACCTTTTGGCCGCGCTTTGTGATTAATATAAAAAGTACTGCGGCCGGGTTTACCACGTTAGTGGTATGGGCGCCTCGAAGCCCACGAGTGATCGAAATGCAAAAATACAACAAATTGTTAGTTCGCTCCACGGACTCCACGACAATAAGAAAAGTCTGGTCTTAACTAGATCTATTTGTTTCGCTTCCTTGCAGATCATCAACAGAACCCATTTCATGGCATGGACTAAATATAATCTACTTCCCGAAGCGTTTGCTACTTATAATTTTAATGGTGGTGTGCTTAACTGGAGGGAAAAGCTTTTCTTTTCCGACATGGCAAACTTTCGGGTTGGTCCCTTGAGAATTCGACAGATCCGAACGAAAGAAAGTAAGTCTCATCCAGTTTTATGTATTATGCAAATATGGTCATTATTGACCGTCTTGTATCTATTTTCGCATGGTGTTCTTGGTCATGGGGATCTTAACCCAGTCGATGTAGAAAACTAGGATGTTAAATCCCATTTCATTTTGCTTTTCAAACATGATTTTGATTCCATATTTCTGTGGAGACTTGTCACGGCTTCACATATACATTAAGGTCTTCGATATCACCTAAGGTGGAAGTGGGCGTAAAACACCACGAACGAACGAAGGTTTTTTGTATTCAAATACCCATACTCTTATTTTACAGGGCCTGCGCCAGATTTAGGAATACTTTTTGGAAATAGATTTGGAGGTCTTTTAGGAAATCGTTCGTACTACTGGTCCTATACTGGGGATCACGAAGATACAAATGATTATTGTATAGGATGGAAAACACCGCCATGTAGCATAGTTGATAAGGCTACCAGTATTACTGTACCTGCATGGGAATATACATCTTCCGGCGAATCTTGGGGATTACCTGTTACTGGTAACATTGATATATATGGTGGCGGAGGGTACTTTTTTGATATGGATATCAATTATGATGCCTCGGTTAACATGTTTAATCAGCTATATGATTATCTGTGGATCGATCGTCAGACTCGGGCAGTTTTTGTTGAGTTCTCGTTGTACAATGCTGACTCCAACCTCCTGGTCGTGGTGCGTATTATAGCCGAGTTTCCTGAATACGGAGGAGCTGTGAAATGGCATCATATAAACACCCTTAGAATATTCCAACATGTCACAGCCATGGGATTTTTTGTGATCGCGTGTGAAATTGTTGTGTTTATAATTATGATCATTCTAACCGTCATGGCTGTCAAAAAGATAAAGAAAGAAAAATGGAATTACTTCAAAGATTTCTGGCACATTATTGATGTCCTGAGTATCATCATCACAATATTTGGTTTCACTATCTTTGTTCTGAAGGAGGTATATCTTAGTAGAACCTTGTCCAGATTTAAAGAAAATCCGAAAAAGTTCGTTAATTTCGAGCACGTCGTCTGGTTTGATTTTGCGTTCGTCGTTGCTGTTGCTTTTCTGCTATTTCTAACCACGCTTGGCATGTTGCGCGTTTTGGGATATAATAAAAGAATAACAATCATTGCATCTGTTCTCAAACGTGCAGCAAGAGATCTATCAGGATTTGGAATTCTATTTGGGATCATATTCCTGGGATTCATATCTACAGGATATGTTCTCTTTTACAGTCATATTAAAGAATTTAGAACATTATTTGATGTTATTGCAACACTTGTTACGTATACTCTTGGTAAAAATCATTTGACGGAAATGCTCCTGGTTTCCCCAACAATAGCACCTATTTATTTTTCACTTTTTGTATTTTTTGTCACTTTTGTTTTGTTAACAATGTTCCAAGCTATTCTTAATACAGGCCTTGTAACTGTTCGAGATAGCTTAAAATCTGGCGAACAACCGTTTGGAATAGTGGATATTCTTTTGGGTATCTTCAGAAGTGTGCTTACAGACTGGTTTCCAGACAGCTGGTCGAAATCAAATATCAAAGAAAACAAAGAAGAAAGTGGGAACATTCAAAGTAAAAACGATGAAGAAAGTATGAACACTAAAAGTAAAAGCGATGAAGAAAGTAGGAACACTCCGTAAAAACGATGAAGAACGTAGGAACACTCAAATAAAAAAACGATGAAGAAAGTGACAAAACCAAAAGTAAAAACGACGAAGAAAGTAAACATATGGACTCTATGGATTACAACATTGAATCTCAAAGTGTGTGTTAGCAGATTTCCCTAAATTCGACAATCCACCATAAAAGAGTGGGGTACAGGATGCTTCAGTAACTGTAACGCAGATTTGCTTCTTCGTTTTGTTTACCTAAAAGGGCTTTATATTTGCATTACTTGACGGAACCTTACTGTTACTATGACAGTAGACCTATTGGCACAACACATAAATAATAAACAAGTCTTTGATACGGCTGTGCATTGTCCTGGACTGAAGACCTCTCGCTGGACCTTTTCAGAAAATAGTAGGCTTATTTTTTCTTTGTCTTTATTATCGAACATCAGCCAAATAATAGCTATAAAGGTATGTTATTGCTTTATTGTGACTGCTCTATAACTGAAAAACTATTAATATAATTTGTAGATTATGACAGATCCGTAAATAATACAAATATTATAATGCAGTCTAATTGAAATTCAGATGTATATTTCGTTTCGGTTTTTATAATTTCGATGGCCTACACTAATGTAGTAAAGACAAGTAAAACGAAATTTTGAACTATAAAAACGAAACGAAATAGGATCTGCGTGTTAATCAGATTTTTATAATGCAGTAGGCATATATATGCCAATTTAGCTACTTGCTTTCAGCAAACTATACATTTGTTATGTCATGATTATCCGACTATAATATTTTCATAAAATGTGATATTTATATATTTGTAGAATAAATAAGTAATGGGTGTTTATTTGTGATTTAAATAAATATATTTTGCAGAACAGTATAGTGTATATTTATATTGCATATTACAAACGAACAGTGTTTTAAAAACTTTAAATTTAACGCAGTGTTTGGTTGTCTGCCAACGTTTTGGTGAAATAATTCAAGGATTAACGGTCGGGTGGCAGTACCCCACAGTAGAATTCATAACCGGCCCACACACGCTCAATGTATTTGTTCATATTATTGATGTCAATTTTATTGACGTTTTCCACACACGTACAATTATTATAACCATCAAAACAAATAATGGATCCCCGGATACCAGAAACAGAAAATATAGGTCTATAGTAAATTAATGGGGCTTAACGTCCTACCGTTCCTCAACAACTGGTTTGATACAGGCAAAACACGGGACCTATATCGAACGACTAAACCCTGCTAGCTCCCTCCGTACCATAGACGTACGAGCCCAGGGGCGTTTTAAGGTTTATCATGGCGGAGGCTATACTATTTTGAAGGCCCTCTTTCGCGGGGGTCCAGGGGGGGGGGTCTTGATTGATGATTTCCATACCAGTGCAATGCAATGCATTCTCATTCAGTACTGGATTCGACAGTGCCAGTGTAAAGAAAACGATTGACTCGGACTCGGGGGCCCTTTACCTTAAGGGCCCTTTTGTCAGACGAGGGCCCTTTTGTCTGGCTTTAGGGCCCTCCCTAACTAGGGTACATTTCATTTTTCTTATAGGTTTTAGCATTTTTCTCCTGTTTTATGTGTTCACCTTCATTGATTTTTTTTTCGCGAGGAGGCTGGCGCCTCCAGCGCCTCAGCTATGAAACGCCTTTGTACGAGCCAGGCGGGGGGATGGGGGGGCTCCCAAGATGTCCTGCAATCTGCATTTTCGGGCAGACGGGTTATGGTAAAAAAAAAAAAAGTAATTACCCTTTCTTTTAGTTGGCAAAATAACTTGCCCGAAATATAAGAAAGCACTAATTTTACTTTTCTTTGAATTGAACTGGGCCGCCTCCCCATTTTGGGCACCAAATGCTGGGAAAATTTGGGCACACAATTGTACTTTGTAAAAGTTGTATAAAAAATATTGTGTTCTTGAATGTGTCCAATTTAACAGCGAATTTAAATTCAGAGTGTCTGTAGTTAGGCAATTGAATATAAATCTTATGACTCGAACCCTCTTTTGTTTGCAGTACAGTAAGCCCCGAGTTACAGTTTCTAGTTGTGTATATTACAAGTAAATAGAATTTAGTTCTCTTTTATTAATGATTTAGAAATCAAGAACTTATTCATCGCAAAAGAGATATTGTCATGGGCCTTCAAATAAAAATTGAACTTTTTTTTTTATTATCTCCTTAGAATCACATAAAATGCATATTTATTCATACGTGATTTGGTTAAAGAAAAACACATTTCCGATCGGAAATATAGTCGGTACTCCGTTAGCTTTGTAAAAGAATCTGCACACCTCGTTTCCATCCTTCAGGCCTGGTACCTGAACCTATATTTTGTATTAATAATATTAAAGTAGCTAAGTCCCTAACTCAATATCATCCAAAATCTTCAACATTGAAAACACGAATAATTTGTCAATTTAAATCAACATTGATCCCCTAACTTTCGGGCAGGCAGATAAAGTGTGAAAAAAAAATTTCACCTACTTAGCCCGAAATCTAATAAAACACTAATTTTACGGACTGGAATAGCAGTAAAACGCGTTTCGTCAAATATTCCAAAATTTTCTTGGGAGGTCTATCAAGGTCAACCCCGCATTTTCGGATATCGAAAAAAACAGGCGCAGCTGTCTGTAAACCTGAATTTCTGTTTAGTTTGCTTCCCTAACTGTCCTTGACCCCTAAAACACTAATTTTACTTTTCTTTTAATTGACAACCACGAATTTGTACTGAGTCGACTATGTTAAAACAGTTTGTCAGGGGCCATTCTACTTTGTGCGACAGTCTTCGGGCATCGATTAGTTGTAAATGCAGCTACAACAGTCTGATTGGATGGTTGGAATTCGGAGTGGGATTTCGGTTACAAAACCATTGAATACTTTTGGAGTTACTGACATGGGCTAGAATAGCAGAAAACGCATTTGCGGTGGTTAAATTTTCAAATTTTTCTCCGGAGGGTAAGGCCCCTATACTCCGCGGCGATTGATTGTTTTTAGAATTCGGGTCAGCAGGTGGACTGTATTTGACCAAATTGAAGTTACCCTAATTTTAAGCTAAATTTGATCACTTTGAAGTTGCTTTTTTCACGGGTTGAAATAGAAGGAAAACAGCCGTCAATATTCTAAAATTTTCTTGAGGGGGAGAGGAGGGGGGTGCATCTGTAAACCCGAAAATTTTTCGGGCAATTTGGGTTCTGCCCCCCTAACTGTCATTGAGTCCGTATGCCTATGACTATTATTGTGTAACATACTAAGAACCTAACTATTCAGGTCAGTCACCAAAGGTAGGCTATATATTGGACCACGAACTGAAATCTCAGAGTAAGAATATCTCCGCGCTGAAATAGCAGGAACACGCGATTGAAGCAGTTAAATTTTCAAAATTACTCCCGACGGTCCCGTCTACATGGATTGATTGGTTGATTTGAATTGTGTCTGCCATCCTAATTAGGCTATATTAGACCAAGTTGATGTTGCTCTACTAATCAGGCCGTCAAATATTCCAAAATTTTCCGAGGGGGGGGGGGGCTACATGGAAAGCTCCGCTCCTCTGTTCTCGCAGAAATTCGGTGCCCCCGTCTGTAGACTAGGCCTACCCGAAATTTTTTCGGACATATCGAATTTTCGGGGAGCAGGTCGTTTCATCCCACGACGATTCACCAATGAAAGAAATAGTTGTTTGATCACGTACAAAATTCAATCGAGGATTCAAGCTCCTCGTAGGATTTTCTATAATAAGTATGTGTGTTTGTGTTTTAATGGTTTACATAAATAAAATAAATAAATAAAGAGTTTAAACTTTAATCAGGTAGGCCCCGAAATGTCGCCTTAGTAGGCCTAACCAACGTGTTATTTATAATTCTCCAAGGCACACAACAAGCACGATTGTTTTTGTTCTTAATTTGATCCATGGAATATCATAATTGATTTCTTTGATATCGGCCGCACTAAAACTTCGCACGATATAAAATTGAATATCAAGCACGACGTCGCACCTGTACCTTGACTGTCATCGAGGGTAGGCCCTATACCGTCATCGAGCCCGTTGGACTACACCTATGTCTGTACCGTAGGTGTATTATAAAAACCAATAGGCCTAATATTCACATATAATATAGAACCAACCAACAGACGACATATAGAGATTAAAATAGGCCTAGGCAAGAAGCATGAAAAAGTAGGCCTAGTGATTTGACAAACCCTTCGAAATGGCGAATATTGAATGTAGTTCGCGTTTGGAAACCTAAATATAATGCACATCTCTAATATATTCAACGAAAAAACATTCTCTAAATCATTAATTTTAATAAATAAACCCAAATATATTTGCTACAACAACGAATTTAAATTTAAACGGAGTTCAAAATCAAAGACTTCATCTTCATAGGCTTACGCTAACTGTTGCGTTTAATTAAGGGGAATATTAGACTCTTTTCATTTTTCGCATATTTGATTTACATGTAGGCCTATGTCAAATTTCTTTTCCAATGCCTCCACCATAGATCTATGGCCGACCTCCACATAGCCGTTTGGTGAAGTTATTAATTTTTGTATAAAGTTAATCAGGGGATACAACTCCATTTTTATGATCGCTTCCGGTTTACGACTGGAAAAAAGGTAAGAATTTGCGAAAGAAGGTAGTTTTTGTAACGAAATATTGAAAAAATTTGGTTGATTACCGAACTGTCATGTTGTGCTACTTCATTAGTATGTATCAGTTTTAGATTGTTATGGAAAACATATGTGATAGAACTGGTTAAAGACGTTGTAAATATGAGTTTCAAACAGATGATTGTTACGATAGTTGGATTGGTTTCAACAATCGGTAGTGACGAACGCCAAAGGAAAACACAAGTTATCCCTCTATAATAAATGACTGATTAAAGGGACAATAACATTCTTGCTGGCTTGGTAGCTCCAGAAAATAAATAATACCCTTATTCTAAGTAGGCTACTAGACGTTTAAGTGTCTTACCTGTTGTGTAAATTATCCATTGCAACCTATTTTATTTTTCCAGAGGGTTCGAAAATATTTTAAAATCCAAGTCACATTTGAAAAGAAAAGGTTTACGTTAGACTTTTCAAATCGATTGGTTAAATTTTTCCAATTTTTTTAAATAAGTGTGTTAAGATGAAATTTATATCATCATTTAATTGGAATATTCTAAAATAATACGATTTGTTGACCAGACATGATAGAAAGATAACTCATGTTTTCCTTTGGAGTATGTCACTTCGATTCATGTAACCTGTGGCTGTATTACTCATCTAATGATCTATGCAGCAATGATCTCTGTATTAAAATTATATTTGGCATGTATTTAAGCAGTTCTATTACATATGTAACAATGTCTGGCACCAATATTGTCATTTAAAGTAATGTAGCTAAGTCACAAACTCAATATCATCCAAAGTTTTCGATTGAAAACACAATTATCTGTCAATTTAAATCAACAATGATGTTATGATCTTCCCGGGAAAAGATGGACTTCTGATGGGCCTACTATTTCAAATTCTAATTGCCGAGGGATCTGATGTAAAAATGTGCTGTAGGCTACCTATGACTATAACTGGGAAGCACCCACCATCAGCCTACGATGGCCAGGGGAGACAGATGGGTTGAGGGTTGGCTACCTGTACAGTCCAGGAAAGCTAATAGCTTTTAATCAGAAGTATTTATAAGGCTACAATATATCAACTATATTCTTCTTTCTTGTATCCGTTAAATACAACATTAACTCAACACAGGACAGGAAGTCTAGGTAGGTAGCTGAGCTAATCTTGGAAGAACATGTGCATGTTAGTCTGGCCTTTTATATCCTATCCATGCACATGCATTGGTCCAGTCCATTATAAGAATTAGTCCAGGCCATTATTAACAAGGGGGACTGGGCAATTTTACTACAGATGATTAACGTGCACGCCAATGTGTACACAGGACCACTGTTTTTCATGCCATCCGAAAGGCTAGAAGAAAATCTGGATGAACCTTCTTTGCCAATGCAGGGATTGAACACCCGACCTCCAGGCTAGTAAGCCAGCATCTTACCCAATTAACCGCCTTATACCATATCCTATACCCAAAATTGCAAACATCTAGGGTAATACAGATTTAACATTTGAGTATCGTCCTTTTTTTTCAGATTTCATGGCTGGATCACTTTAAAATGCAGAATAAAAAACAACAGGTTACTTTATCGAAATTCTTTGCTTTAAAGGAAAAATCAAGAGGAGGAAATAATTTCAACACTGATGAAGAAACAAGGGTCAAGGTACATGTAGCAAATTGGAGTAGTTTATATTTTAGAATGTACAGTACTCGAGGTAAAAATTCTGAAGTGTAATGACATTATAATAAATTTAACGTGCTTCCAAATTCTAAAGTATAATGAAATTATAATAAATTTAACATGCTTCCAATATGTTAGTGTTCTTAAGACAAGCTGTAATTTTAAAGGAGAAATTCCAGATATATTTCTGTAAAAACTGTTTAATAGAGTCAACTGGCATGGTTTCGATTCCCTGGTTGTACGTGACAAGGAGTAAGGTCGACTGGTTTCCTCCCACTGCTAAAGACCCCTACGATCTTATTGAAATAAAGTTGAACCATGCGTTAATCCCAAAATGACCCAATTAATGTCTCATGGGAGTGGACTTTACTTTATGATATTGACTTAACTTTGAATTTTCATTTATTAGAGTAAGAAAAATTCGAAACGAAAAGCAGTAAATGATGATACCAGTCCTTCAACATCCAATAAAAAATCAAAAGCTAAATCATCAAATGGAAATTCAGTGAATGATGCCATTAATCTTGATGATCATCATGATGACAACTATTCAGCAAATATTTCCCGGTGTTCAGGAGCTGTATCTGGTGCTACTTTACAGAAGCTGCACCAGTTTTCTTCAGAATTAAACAGTGATGGCAATCGTGAAATAAGGACTCCAAGAAATGTTCCTGACATTGATAGGTTAACAGTTGCTGATGAGACAAAAAACAACAGTGATGATGCAGATGTGGAAATAACTGCATCAACAAGTGGAACATCTCATTCTAGATTAAATCAGTTTTCGAATTCCAAGTCCAAGAATTCCTGCTTTAGTAAGAAATCTAAATATACACCTTTAGAATTACAATATATGGAGATAAAAGAACAATATGAAGATGCTGTTTTATTTGTGGAATGTGGTTATAAATATAGATTCTTTGGTCAAGATGCAGAGGTAAGTTCTTAACAAAATCACTTAAGATTATAACTTCGTAAAGTAAAGAATCTTGTCTGAAATTCTGTACAAACTTCCACTCTCTATTGCTTTATATCTCATCCAATGGTGTCATTGGGTTTATCCAAAGTGGACAGCTGTTAACTTTTTCGCAAATTAAATGCTTTCCAATAGTGTAATTCAGAAGTAAAATATGTTCATTGAATGTTTTTAACTGGTTATTACATTATATTTACATTGTATTCAATGCGTATCATCAAAGATTATGGTGTATACGTTAAATGAAGAGTCAAATAAATGCAAAGTTTTCTAAGTAACTGAAGTTGATTTACATACTGTGAATCATGGCATACATTTTCATTTTACAGATTGCAGCTAGAGTTCTGAAAATATATTGTCACATGGATCATAATTTTATGACGGCAAGTATTCCTACTCACAGATTATTTGTACACGTACGAAGATTAGTTACTGCTGGTTATAAGGTTTGTACAATTTACTATATAACACATAAATATTCATTTACAATAATAGAATAATTCCTTGCTAGAATTATTGTAGAATTCAATATGAGGTGTTTGTAGTAATGAATTGACCCAGAATGGGCTAAATTGATAAAGCTTTTGTATGTAAATTAACAAAAAAAAGGTATAAAGTTTAAGATATTTGGATAATTATATCTGATTATTTATATAAAGAGCTTTAAATGAAATAATTGCAAAATAAGATATGAAAAATATAGCATGTTTAGTTGCTGTCCATCAGACCTCCAAATTTACATATGTATATAATTTTGATAAAAATAGAAATTGACAGGAGATGTTCAATATAATTTGTATAAAATAAAAATTGATCGAAATGTGTTGCATCGGCTAAACATAATAGAAGGCTTCAATATAAAACATAATAGAAGGCTTCAATATAATTATGATAGAATGAAAATCATCACACTTGTTTTATTGTAACAAGAGGAAGTTATTGTTTATTATGTAATTTCCTCCATATTTAAGGTTGGTGTAGTTAAACAGATGGAAACGGCAGCATTAAAAGCAGCAGGGGACAATAAAAATACTCCATTTACACGTAAACTCTCAGCTTTATATACAAAATCTACACTTATTGGAGAAGATATCCTTTTGTAAAATCTTTCAGTGACATGCCAAAATCTTTTCTGACTTTTGACTTCTTTTATTTTGACAGTACAGGGTTTAATGTTTCTTAAATTACCATCATATACTAACTAATTCTGTTAAATTTTCCATCACATTGGATAAACTTTAAATGAATCATTAATGTGATTGTGACCAGTTTCTGGTATTTATTAATGATTTTCATATTTAAAGAGACATAATCACTTTCAACAAAGATTCATCTAATTTTCGAAAATTTAGCACCAACATACTTGGAGCAGAGTATCTTGTTGAGTGGTATTAAATTATAGTGTGTTTATTTCAATTTTTCGTTAACATACCAACATGTGGATCCTATTTCTGACATTGAAAATGAACAAACAGAAGGACAGACAACCCATTTGAAACCTAACAACTATCTGATGTGTATTTATGATGGTATTGGAGAAGATTCACCTACTAGAAATATAGCCATTGTTGTAAGTTTTTTCTGTCAGAGATGATAATGTTATCAATATTTATTTGATGATGATTTTGATCCATTGTATAATGATTTGGATCCATTGTAGGATGATTTGGATCCATTGTAGGATGATTTGGATCCATTGTATGAGGATTTTGTAAATCAAATCATGTATTTAATATTACAGGCTATAGATCCAGCTACAGGAGATGTTGTGTATGATAGTTTTATAGATAATGAGATGAGAGGAGAACTTGAGACTAGAATAACTCATATTAATCCTGTAGAATTATTACTACCTCAGACTTTATCTACATCAACTTACAGACTTATAGAAGATGTGGTGGCTTTAAGGTTAGTATAGAGTTTACACCAGATGGGGTAGCTTTGGGTTTCATTTAGATAATCTTTATATATGTGGTGGTTAATATAGACTATATAAAACTTTTACAAGATATGGTGGCTTTATTAGTATAAACTTACTGTAACACAAAATGTGGTGATTTAAGGTTGATATATAGACTTGATAGAATATTTAGTGACTTCAAGGTTATAGTATCTATAGACTTGTACAAAATGTTGTGGCTGTAAGGTTATTATAACTTGATTTGTAGCATTAAGCAAAACAGATAATGTTAATTAGGGAGTAGAAAAGATCAATTCATATACTACCCAAATATAAGTAAACATAGTATGTATTTCTGTTTTATAAAAGATCCTTGGAAGTATACATATCTTAATAAAATACTTTATATTAATAATCTTTCAGTTCAACAGATGATGATAGAATACGGATAGAAAAATTAAATGATGAGAATTTTACACCAGAAAAATCACAACAGATAATTCCTGAGTTCCTTAAAAATGATAATCGTAAGTATATAGATCTGTATAAGATGGAAGGAGGAATAATTTTATTTTTATTATTCATAACGTTATCCTTTTTTCCATGTAATGAAGAAAGAAAGTATTTCAAGTCACGAAGATATCAGATTAATCTTTACAATCCATTTATTCTGTGTTACTGGTATATCATTCTGAAGTGCTGTGCCATTTACAATGTACTCGGAAATATTTTATTGTCTGTGCTGTTCTGTGGTACTTTCTATTAAATTATTTCAGAGGTTAGTCAGTTTCAATAATTTTATACTTTCTAGTATTTGTGACTTTGTCTTTACAGAAAGTATCCTTCAAGATATTTTAAATCTACCTAAAGCAGTTATATCTTGTATAGCTGGTCTTATTGTCTATCTTCAAGATTTTAATCTTCATAATATTCTAAAAATAACGGGGTAAGTTACAGTTTATGAAGGATTACATGTTTGTGAAAGTTGAATTTTTAGAAATGGTTTATCTTTAGTCTTTACAAAGATATGATGAATTGAAAATTTATCAACATTCAGCAACACCTGGTAAGGATATAAATCATATGGTCATATCAAGCCTGTGCCACCTATAATATTGTTTTAGATGGGTTTCTTTATAAGCACATGAAATTGGAGATATTTTGATTATGTGATCCTAATTAAATGTTCTTTTTTAAGTGGCATTTAGTTATTGAACATTAACACACTGGCACTATTTATGAATTAACAATTATTGGTTTATTAACATGCAAACTTTCGACGATGATACTCTTGTAATTGTTACGCTTATTAACATGCAACATTTTGACAATAATACTCTCGTATTTGTGAAGCTTGATATATAGACGTGAGTATCATGGTGGAAACGTAGGACATATTAAGAAGAGATGTTATGGGAAAAATTGTAATGACAAATTATCAGCTTAAATGAATGTTATTTAATGATTGTGATTTAATGTTATTATGTGTTTTTAGAAACATTAACAGATTTAGTATTCGATCAAAATATATGCAGTTGAGTGGGACAACTTTACGTAATTTAGAAGTTTTTGAGAATTCTTCAAATCGTTCTGAGAAAGGTTGTTTGTTTTGGGTTTTAAACCAGACTGTGACTAGATATGGAAACCGGTTATTGAGAAACTGGATTTCTAATCCATTGTTAAGGATAGAGTAAGTAATATTATAATTATTCATAATAGAGAGTGGTCAGCATACATGTATAGGCCTAGTCTGTTCCTCAATTCAATTTCAAATGAGATAAATATTGTTCATTAAAGAAAATGCTCCAGTGCATATTGTTGTCTGAGAGACACTACTTGATCTATTTTATTTTTAGCACAGGGTATTTTATCTATTTTCTCACCAATATAAAGATATAGGTTATACATTTCTAAACAAATTATGAGTATTCTCATCAATATATAAATATATATGTGATACATTCTAAAAACATTTTTCTCGTCAATGGATATATTTCTAAATAATTTGAAAATATTCTTGTCAATATATGAATATAGGTTATACATTTCTAAATAAATTGTAAATATTCTCGTCAATATATAAATATAGGTTAGAAATATTTCTAAATAAATTTAGCTTATAGAAGACTTAGATGAAATAATATGATGAGTATAAGCCATTCATAAATAATTTTGTGATTTGTAAATAATGTTATACTAATATCTGTGATTGCAAAAAGTAAACAAAATTCATTCAGATTAATAAAACTGTTTTTATTATTATTTCAGTGAAATAGAGAAAAGACAAGAAGCCGTCCACCATATTTTATGTTCATCACACCAAAAGTTAGAGAGAATAAGAACTATTTTAAGTAAATCACCAGATTTAGAAAAAGCTCTTTGTTCTATATACCATAAGAAGGTGAGTAGATAACAACGTATATAAACTCTAATCTAGTACCTATGTTTATAATATCTGGTGCCAGAAAATTAAAGATTTCTGTCAGAGGAATTATTGATGATTAATGAATAGCGGATTAATGAATTGCAGATGACATTTATTATGATAGCTTTTTTGTTATGTTTTCCCCTGGCAACTATTCAAAACTCAATTTATCTTGAGGTCTCAACACTTTTTGTTTCGTAATTTTTACCAAAATAAGACTACTCCAGGGGGAATTTTATAATCCTATTTTTTTTAACATCATTATTTGTAAGTTCAAATAGCAACAATAATAGCAGATGACAAGGTTGATTTTACTGATTTATGACTATGAGCAACTAATCATGACCATAGTCGGAGTTGATTCAGAATCAATCAATTTAACCCTGGTTGGAAACCTGTATCTTAGAATAGTTTTTATCCCATTAGCAATATGGTGTATATTCTTTTTTGTTAGACCACATTTTCATGTGGATGTATATTGTTGTCGCCCCTGTCCATCCATCTGTCTGGACAGTTTTCAGGTCACAATTTTTATCCGATTTTGACGAAACTTGAAATATAGGTCTATCTCCCAAAGGTCTAGGTTTTTTTCGATATTGGCATGTATCGGACCATAACCTCATTCATGGATTATGGCCCCTGATTGTACAAAAAATCACGGTTTTTAGATTGTGGACACTCAAGAGGTCAAAATTTTTGTCCAAGTATGATGAAACTTGAAATGCATGTTTATAATCCATATATCTTCTTTTCTGTCGATATTTGCCCATATGAGATCGTAAATTTCTGAATTATGGTCCCTGATGTGGTCCCTAGAGTTGTTACAATTTTTATCTGATTTAAAAAAAAATCATGTGAATATATCACAGTTATACACTAATGATGATCGAATTCGAAACTTCCTTAAAATCGCACCAAAACTGGGGGACTTAATGGCTTCCCCTTGTACACAAATCCGTAACTTTCTGGATTATGGCCCCTGATTGTACAAAAAATCATTTTGTTTTTAGTTTGTTCTCTATCCATCTGCTGCAAAATAAGAGTGTATCCATGTAATTACTAATGACTTCCCTCTACTGTAATTATTAAAAGTTTCTATTTAGTAAACCGTTATTTTTTGGTTTTATTTTAGTGTTCTGTGTTAGAATTTTATACAGTTGTTAAGAGTTTAGATAAGATACTCAGAGAGATTAAATGCTTACAAATGGATGAGAGTATATTTAAAGAATCCAGATTGTTATCAACTATTATACAGGATATTCCTGATTTATTACAAGATATAGGGGATTATAGTCAAGCTATCAATGAACAGGCAGCAAAGTAAGTATAACAATGTATATTTACGTAAGTTTGTTATTGATTATTGCTTGTGCAAAATGCTGTGGTTTTATTGAACGAAAAAGATGGGACAGTTGCTTCACTGGTAGTAATTAAGTGTATTGGCAGTGCCTGAGCAAAAGACTGCTTATTGTTTGGAGGAAGGGAGAGTCTGCCATATATGATATTTAGCAGAGTGAAAAATATTTTTATGAAAATGTAATATAATAATATTTAAACATACATTATGCAAGAGCTAAATCTGCCAGTTGCAGGCCTTTCCATAGGCCTAAAATGTTATCTAAATTATTAAATAGACATTAATTGACTTATCCAGACCATAATCAACTATTGATGTCATCACTAGCCTGTGGCATTTACTGGATTTGAATCCGATTTGCTACTCAACAATCATTGATGATTGAATCCAAAAATGGATAATCAAGACTATATTTGTTTATCATACCGACTGTAGTAATGATGATCAAGACAAGGCCTAAAATTCAATTGAAAAATTCTCGGTTTAGAGTGGATCAGTTTGACTGAAATTTTCGGCAAATTTCCTGGACATTATCTAGTTTTTAACTATTATATATGTATCTAAAGAAACAAGTTTATCATAGGCAGCTCCATTTACCCTTGTAGTACTATTTGTATTTTTGAAGGGAAAATGATAAAACTAATCTATTCAATAAAGAAGGTGAATTTCCTGAGATTGTTAAAAGAAAACAAGAAATACATGAGGTTTTAAAAGACATTAAAGACCATCGGAGAGATATCAGACTGACACTAAAACAGCCATCATTAGAATATGTTACAGTTTCACAAATAGAGGTAGGAAAATATTTTATTGATACCTTTTTATACGCCCACATGGAAATGTGGTCGTATATTGCCGTCGCCCCCGTCCGTCTGTCTGTCCGTCCGTCGGTCCGTCCGTCCGTCCATCGTCCACAATTTCTTGTGAACGCTCTAGAGGCTAAAGTTAATATCCGATTGACTTGAAATTTATACACGTTGTTTAAGGTCGTGAGACGAAGAAGCCTATTGATTTTCAGCGATATCTGATAATTACTACCAGAGTTATGACCCTTGATCACTTTGAAAAATCTTGTGAACACTCTAGAGGCTATAGTTAATATCCAATTGACTTTAAATTTGTACACAGTGTTTAAGGTCATGAGATGAAGAAGCCTATTGATTTTCAGCGATATCTGATAATTACTACAAGAGTTATGACCCTTGATCACTTTGAAAAATCTTGTGAACGCTCTAGAGGCTAAAGTTAATATCCGATTGAATTTAAATTTATACACGGTGTTTAAAGTCATGATACAAAGAAGCCTATTGATTTTCAGCAATATCCGATAATTACTGCCAGAGTTATGACCCTTGATCACTTTGAAAAATCTAAAGTTAATATCCGATCGACTTTAAATTTATACACACTATTTACGGTCATGATACAAAATAGCCTATTTATTTTCAGCGATATCCGATAATTACTGCCAGAGTTATGACCCTTGATCACTTTGAAAAACCCTGTGAATGCTCTAAAGGCTAAAGTTAATATCCGATTGACTTTAAATTTGTACACATTGTTTAGGGTCATGATACGAAGAATCCTATTTGATTTTCAGTGATAATTTCTGATAATTTCTGGCAGTTGATCACTTTGAAATATCTTGTGGACAAAGGCCTTGAGACAAACCATCAAAACTATTCTAATCATTTCTGATAATTATTTAATGGGCTATTACTCGTAATAAGATTATCATGTGTTGTAAATGTTCTCCTTACTGATAAAAGAAACAATATGCGACAACCCTTGTTGACTGCCCGGACGACTTAGCTTTTGTGGGCGTATGTTTCGTTGCCTGGCAACCTATCTTTTATCACCTTTTATTAAGATAAATATTCAGAAAGATAACATTTTACATATGAATCTGAATCTATTATAGTATTATTTATTCCAATTATTATAAACAATAAACCTTTACCACCTGATTATGAACCTCATTATTGAAGCTGCTCGAAACTACTCCCTCACAGAACCAGGATGCAATCCTAGTGAGTCATCAGATAGTTCAAATGGAATCTCATCAGTTACACAAGCTTTGTCATTTTACTTGTGTGTTGATATGTAAACAATGTTATATTCTATTCTACAGTTTTTAATAGAAGTAAAGAATAGTTTAATAAAAGATGTCCCTAGTGATTGGATTACAATAAGCAGGTACTATTTAGTTTTAGGTTTTGTATAAATTTATTTAAAGAATTTGCTTGAAAATATGTAATGATTTAACTAACCCCAGAATAGGTAAAGACATTATGGTGTCATTTGCATTTGCTTGGGTAGTAATCAGGGTCAGCCTTTACGTCTGTCAGATATAATCAGGGAAATATTTAACGGTCTCCTGGTTCACAACCAAGGTCTGTCTTAATAAAATTATTTATTAAAATGAACAGAAATGACTACTTTTTATACAAGGTCAGTTCATTACTTGACAAGTCAAGAGAACCATATCATTGCCCAGTTGAGAGCAATAATGGGTTAAGAACTGATAGCGAGCAGTCTAATTTGGCAAACAGTTGTTGTTGTTCATAAATTTTAGTCAATGTTGAACTATTTATTTTTCTTTGTTTTAGTACAAAAGCTGTAACCAGGTTTCATTCACCATTCATCGTTTCTAAAACTCAAAAATTGAGTCAGTTGAAAGAACAACTTATAGCTGATGCCAATCAAGCATGGCAAGATTTCCTAGAGTAAGTACTAAAGAAGTTGGAGCAAAAAAGAAAAATGCAAGGGTGTGTCCAGGAATTTGAGTAGCAGGGTGTCCAAAGTGGCGACATCGTCAATCTCCCCAAGAGATCTGGGGAATTACCTGTAGTTTTATCAATTTTCAAATTTTACAGGACACTGTAAATATTATAAGTCAGATTTTAAACGTATGTAAACAGAAAGCCTGTATGTGACAATAATAATATAGCCTATTGACCATGTCAGAAAATTTCAATTAAAATAATTGAGTCAATTTTAATAAACGATAGGGCCTACACAGTAGTTGCACAGGCCTAGGTTTAAGGTTTCCAAGGGTTCTTTAAATTGAATTATCCAGTTCCTTTCATAAATATATCTGGAATGGCTCTTTAAGATGTTGTCCACCATTTTCTATCTTGAGATGACTGATCATGGTTGGCAACTTCTACCCAAGACCTAATGATTTATATTTTCTTTATTTCAGACAGTTTGCTACTGACTTTGTGCGTTATAGAAAGGCTATTCAGTATTTAGCAACTTTAGATTGTTTATTATCACTAGCAACAATTGCTAAGCAAGATGGCTACTGCAGGTATGTAGATATGTTAGATGATTTCATGAATAATTTGTGTTATATTGATCATTCTGTTTTTGAATTATGATTTACTGCAATAATAAAAGGTATGTTCAGACTGCAAATTCCTGTGATAAATGTTTTTGAAAGGATCAATGTTTAAGATGTTTAAAAACTTTTCTGTTTCGACAGTGTTACCAATAGAGCCATTACTAAAAGTGTTTTGAGCATGTGTCAACATGGAGAAGACCCTATATAAAACCCCACTATTATTATTATGTTTAATAATACTAATATTAATAGCTCCAAATCCACAAAACACACAGAATAAGTGTAATTTGTACAAATCTATATATTTAGCAAATATCACAGCGTTTTATTCTGATAAGTTTAATGTAAGAATCTTTTACATCCTGTTGCTTTTGATATTATTCTATTTATAGACCAAAGTTTGTAAAGGATTGTGAATGTATTGAAATAGAAGAAGGTCGTCATCCTGTAATTACCTCATTATTAACAGGTCAACAACAGTACGTTCCTAATAATACACATTTAAAGGTACAATCAAACTTTAATGAATATTCAGATCATAATTTATTGAAAATGGTGGTTATATTTCTTAAGATTGTATTTTGGGAAATTGGTGGAATGGAATGGATTTGGCTTTAATTTCAAGTTATAATGAGATTCATGTTACGTTTAATTTCTATGTTATGTCTCCAATGCAAGAAGGAGAATGTTTCTGAACAGCGGCATGTTTGATTAATAAGCTAGATGTTTAAAGCTAGATGTTTAAAGCAGCGTAATAATTTCTATAACACATTTCACTTTATGAAGTATGTTGCTTTATTTCAGGATGAAAGAGTAATGATAATAACAGGTCCTAATATGGGTGGTAAAAGTTCTTATATACGTCAAGTAGGTTTATTGTGTATGATGGCACAGATAGGATCATATATACCTGCTGATAGTGCTCACTTATCTATAATAGATGCTATATACACCAGGTAAGTTTACATTATTTAATTGTCTGATTAAAATCAGGTTTTATTTTTTAACAACTATATGAGTTCTACCTTCTTAGATATACACAACTTTTGAAATTTTCGTTGAAAGAGTTTATCATAATTTTTTTTTTTTTTTTATACCAACTCCTTTAAGATATTTTTTAGATTATGTATTTAATGATGTATTGAATAGAAGACTTGATTTAGGGCAATAATTGCAACAATGTTATTAAATTTTGAAACACAGAATGGGAGCTGCTGATGAGATATTTAAAGGCAGAAGTACGTTTATGGTAGAACTACAAGAGGCATCCTATATAATGAAAGAAGCGACGAGTAAAAGTTTGGTTATATTAGATGAATTAGGACGAGGTACTAGTACACATGATGGTCTGGCTATTGCTCATGCTGCTTTACAGTATTTCATCAATGATGTAAGTTCATAATATTTAATGTTGTAATAGATATATACCAGAATGCTTAGTGGGCGAAGGGGGGGGGGGGATGCTTTACAGACATCAGAATATAACTCATAAGATATAGATTTGCATGTAGTTTAGATACATTTCTTAAAGATGGTTGGCTGAATAGCATATTGAATGTCAAAGGAATATGTTATTATTCATAAAAATTGTATACATATTAACAAAATAATAGTTATGTTTTATTTATAATTTAAATTAATTGATTTCAGGTTAAGTGTTTTACTTTGTTTGTTACTCATTATCCATCTTTAGGTGGATTAGAGTTGTCTTATCCTGGTGTTGTAGGAAACTACCACATGTCATTTTTACTACATGATCAAGGTAAAATGTTTTATATGATCTTTATCCAGATTTTATTTTCTTCTACCAGTATTATCTAAACATGTGATCGTAATGTAGAATAAAAGATCTATGTTCTTTTTGTTTGCATATACTTTCCATGGCCCTCACATAATGAAGACAAGTAAAAATGAAACTTTAAACTATAAAAAAGGAAATGTAATAAAGATTTTAATCAGATTAATAACTAAAAATGAGTGATCTGCATATAACATCCTGTGTATATGCAAATTTATTACCTTTCAAAACCCTGTTATTTTAGTGTACCTGTAGACAATCTAAGATGAAAACATTTCAGTTTATTTTCTTCATTTCCATCACCAAATGCAACAATTTAATTTCCTTAGATGTAAAATGTAGTTAAGGGACTTATATTTACGGTCCATGGTTTTGATACTGTTGCTTTATATTTCATATTTTGAATAAACATGTATAAGCTTATTGAGTTAATGAACATATTTGAATATAATAAACAGTTTTGTTGATTAACAATGAAAACAAAACCATAAATAAAAGACAAATTATTACTTTGGCAATTTGTTGGTAAATAAATAATTTTGGTTTGGTCATACAGTTACATTGGGCTTATTCAAATTAACTTTAACACAATAATTGAGACATATTGTTAGTTTATCCATTGCAATTATTTTCCTAGTTTAAGTGATGATTCCTCTTGTTTTATTACAGAAGAAAGTGAAGATGAAGAAAGTATAACATTTCTATATCAACTAGTAAAGGGTCAAGCTGGTAAAAGTTATGGTTTAAATGTAGCCAGATTAGCAGATATTCAACCATCTATTATCAAACTAGCACATTATCAATCTCATCATATGGAAGCTAATCTTATTAATACAAGGTCTGTATTTATTTGGAACTGTTTTATATGAGAGACACTTATTACATTGGTCAGAACTGTAATTAATTAAAACAAACCTAAGAAACTGCTATAATCTTATGGGATCTCTACACTGGAATCTTGACCAGTATTTTCAAATGCCAGTGAGGGTCAAGAAAATCTGTAAAGAGCAGCACTAGTAGGACTGAAAAGAATGTTTTGCCTAAATGTTCATAATACAAAAAAAGAACCATTATCAGTTGGAATTTGATAAAGAGTAGGCGAAAACATTTCTGTCTAGGTTGTATTCACCTCCCTGCATGGCTGACCATAGAAAAAAAATAACCACATGTTAGTCTCAAAGTGACCAACGTCTAATGTTGATAGATCACTAAATTTGATTCCCGTGGAAATTTTGCTTGAAAGAAGCCCATGGAATCTATTGTATGATTCTCTCTGTAAGATATTTGTTGAAGATCAAACATACATAATGCAAGAGCTTAATCTGCCTATTGCAGGTCTTTCTTTAGGCCTGAAATGTTATCTAAATTATCAATTATACATTAATTAACTTGTCTAGACCATAATCAACTCTTGATGCCATCACTAGCCTGTGATATTTAGCAGATTGGAGTACATTTTTTGAAAAAATAAACGTAAAAATTGATCATCAAGACTTTGTTTTTATTGTACAGACTTTGGGAAAGGCCCCAAATTGAAACGATAATTTATTGGTTCAAAGTGGAGCAATTTTCAGCATATTCTATTTACGTTATCTTTATTTTAACTAGTATAGCGAGAACTGTCAAATCTTTATCTAATCGAATCTAATTCCCCTTTCATCTAAACATTAATTGGCCTCAAGTTATTTTATCTTTTTTCAGGCATGAAATGGATATGTTTTCTGACATTGTGAACAGTGATAGCAAGAATTTATCAAATATTCTTCAAAAAGTGTCCAATGATGACAAGGGAACTCAATCTGTTATATAAATAAGGACAGTGATTAGTGATTGGAATTTCTGTCACATCTATCTATTAAGCACTAGTGAATAGTGATTAGCCATGGAACTTAAGTGCTAGTAATTAGCCAGTGGAAATTAATTGTTCAGATTTGTCAGTTAAGGGACAATAATAGGCCATTGTGGCTTAAATCTTTGTGCATTTTCTTATTAGGCAGGGTAACTTAAATCTGTAATGCAAGAACCAGAAAGAATTTAAACAGAAGCAGGTAACAAGTGGAACTTGGATTTATCAAAGTGCTTGCTATTGAATTAACCATCCAATGTAAAAGTATTTGTGATATTTTGCTGTTTGTGCATTCTACAATATGATAACTATTCTAGAATATAATTTACATGTGCTTGATTATTTGATATTGATCAGATTATGTATTTTTTTAGATAACAAATACATTTGATAAAATATATTATGTATTTTATTATTTACATGCTAATATTTACTTTTTTATATTGTTGTCCATCCACACCTACTTGTGATGAAGATGAAATTAAGTATGCACATAATCAGTGAAAAATTGATGCAATTGCCCATACTTGTTTAATTAGCAATATTTGTACAATAATGAAGCCTAAATTCAGTATTCCATAACTACAACCTGTGAATAGTGTGGAAAATGTTTGGGTGTTGGGTGGCCGAATGATTGGCTGCAGTTGCACCAACAAGTCTGTCATTGAGTCAAGTGGTGTAGTTTCTATTCCCGGTTTGTAGTGACAAGGAGTTGGTTCTCTGGTATAATCGGTTTGTATGGGTTTTTTCAGTGTCCTCTGGTTTCCCAACTGCTAAAGACCACCGCACAAGCAAATTATTGAAATAAAATTGAACTATAATGTTTGTCCCTAGTTTGTGTCAATGGAGATTACCCCCCCTCTCTCTCTCTATATCCCTCTTTCTATCTTTCTCTCTCTCTTTTTGCAATGTTTACACAAAGACACCATAAAATGTAGCTGAACGGTTCACCTGACCGTATCATTACATATTATCCGAGTGGAATACATTACACTATCTGTCCAAAGAGGTTCTAATTCCATTATAGTAGAATTTGCATTCAGCAGCCACCCAAGGGAATTTTTACGATTGACCGCTTAACGGGAGTGGCCTCTTAATAAAATCTGGTTTTAATATTACACTTGAATGCATTGTAAGCAAACACCAATACTTGCATCGGTAAATTTGGCCGTCGCTGAATCTCAGACATAACTTCTATATATCACCAATATTTTGGGGGGGGTTTAATGTTCAAGTCGGATGATGCAGTAAATGTATATCAATACAGTGGTGGGGCTATAATACTTGTGGAATCAGCATGGCTGCCTTGCAAAATATTTTTACCCGATTAACCAGAGTAGAAACCGTTTTCCCAGACAGATAAACAGAAGTTCACTTTGTTGTCGGCAAAATTTGTAATGGAAGAGGCGAATTCCCTCATTAGCCGATAATAATGCTTCCATTACATTACTTCATCTTTTCATACATATCTCTCTTCTGATTCATTCCTTTTAGAGCAGACATATCGACTACCGGATTGTGTACAGTGCAGGGATAAAGCTGTCACAAATATTTGTGGGATTTTCTGTATTTTTCTGTGGAACACAAGCTCGAAAATGTTCGTCTTGATAACCTCAGCCCGTTATTACTGTTATACCTCTACCCTTATAAAGTTATTTACGTAGTTTACACAACATAAGATTTACTTTATATATCGATTAGGTGGGTGGGATGGTTGACACATGCGCGTTGTATCGTAAAGCCTGTCATTGAGTCAACTGGCAGGGTTTCGAATCCCCGGTTGTACGTGACAAGGAGTAGAGTGGCCCGTCTAACCGTGTGGGTTTTCTCCCTGTCATCTGGTTTCATCCAACTGCTAAAGAACCCTACGCGCAAGCAAAAACCCCATCTCCCTCCCCCTCTCCCTCCCTCTTCTCCCTCCCCCTTCTCCCGCCCTCTCCCCCTCTCCCCAACTCTCGCTCGCCTCTCTCCCTCGCCCCTCTCTCATATAGATTAACTTGGTACACTCCCCCCTCTCCCCCCCCCCTCTCATATAGATTAACTTGGTACACTGAGGTTCTTAGTTATAACTGATTCGGTATACATATCTTAAGTGCGCTATCTAATGGACTAGCGCGCTTTACCGGGTCTGGAAAATGTCATTTAAAATGAAACGACCTTTATTATTCATCGGTGAATAATATAATTTGAAAATAATTGAAATTATTGTTTAATCGCTGAGGTGTACCCAATCTAAAATACTTAAACTGCAGGATAATATTGAAAGCTGTAAAACGTCTTAAGAACGTTCAGATCCTTCGCCTCCAAAATCCGAAATAGTCGCTACGCCACTATGTCATTCCGCTCGGTTAGAGTTATCATGAATAGAGTTACTATTTTAGGTCTAACATAGTGATCATGGGCTTTGTAACATCAAAAGCTATGTAAATACCGAAAGGAAATAAAAACATCTATGGCCTTCAATACAATGAATCACACGTATACATTTATCAATAAACTACTGTATTATAACCCCACTATTTACATCAACGCCGTCGCCATAATAGTCAAAATGGAGGTTTATGAATATATACATTGTATTTATGTGTTGATTTATATGTTACAAACTACAAATCCTGTTTTAGGTGAGTTATACAAATATTAGTTCCACTCGCTGGCACAAGATCATTGGCAAAACATGATGAAAAGGGTACAGTTTAGAATACCAAAAGAGGGCAATGCTGAACTGAAAATCACCGTGGTGGAACAAATGCGGATCCATTTGCATATGCATGTCTCCATATCAGAATAGATCTCAGTGGTGGCCCATTAAAGTTTCGTGGTATTTTTAAATCCCTTAATAAAAATAAGAAGTGGGGAAAAGAGTAAATTCTGGAACTAAATCTTTTTTAGATATCATGTCTTCAAAAAATGATCTTAATGTGTGTCTCTTAAATACTGCACCACTGGATGATATAAATGTGAACTTATAGGTAAATGTGGCATATATGCAGTCCACCTCATGGGTTTCCTCCGGGCACTCCGGTTTTCTCCCACTGTTAAAGACCCCTACGCGCAAGCGTATTATTGAAATAAAATAAAACCATGTGTTAGTCCCGAAATTACCTAGTTTGTGTTGAGTGGACGTTAGACCCCATCTATCTCTCTCCCATTCCCTCTCTCTCTCTCTCTATATATATATATATATCTAAATCCGAGCTAAATGTTGCATCTTCAATTCAGTCCACTAATCTTCAATGTGATAAATGATATTCTAAATCGAGAAAAATACAATAATATCCCACCTAATTACATTTCTACCACAGAATTAGTTAGTACTTTTGTCAATTACTGTTAAAATGATCAAATCCTAAAGATCAAAATGACATTACCTCCAAGATTACAAGTTTGTCCGACAACATTCCATCCTACACAGTTACTGTAAATCAGATGCTACACTTTCAGAATTCCAGCCTGTCTCTTGTTACCAAAACTCCAAAATACTATCCTGTCTATGAAACCCTATCATCCTGTATGCCAAAGACAACATTGTTTTTTATCTTCTAATAATCTCCAAAAATGTAAATGCAAGTCTCCTCAATGATTAGTTCCCGAAAAACCTTGGCAAAGTAAAAGTAGTCATCATACCCCCTTTGAAAATATCATCTTTAAATCCAGATACCAAAAACTACAGTCTCGAGAAACATCTTAAGTCAGCATATCAGCAATTCCACAGCACAGAAGCCGCCCTGGTGATATTTATCGAGCTTTAGACAGCTAACGCAGAAACATGGATTATCCATATTGTTTGCCAATAACACACTTATGCTTTGATACCATTTCATCAAACAGACGGTTAAAAATACAGAGATTTGCATGGCTGAAATAAATGATTAGATGAGCAAACACTTTTTAAAAATGAATATGTACTGATAAAAATAAACTTTTGGTTTTTGGTACAAGACAACATGTATCCGAATTCTCTGAAATAAAAATTCATTAAAGCTACCATTGACACTATCCTATCATTCAAGTATCATACACCGACAATATGTTCACCACCCTTCATCTCTGAAAAACTTGAGTACCAGAACATAAAGCTCTGAATTTCAAATCTCCGTTAGATTTAAAACAGCTGTGAAACGACTGTGATCATCAACCACCCAGGTCGGACTTGTAAAATGATTGATTCTCGCTGTTAAAACATTATAGTATATATGGTTAGAATCAGTCTTCTTGTTGCCATTTTCTTTGCGAAAAATAATCCTAACGTGGGGTGACTTTGGAATTGAATTGTCTTGTTTTGTTTTTGTTTTTTCAAACGGGGAATATAAGAACAATTGTATTCTTCCAGGGAAGGAGTGTTACAATTTTGATTGTTATTATACATCCAACTGTAAAGGTGATCATGATAATAAAACTGGTATATGTACCGGAACATGTTCTGAAGGATGGTATGGTCCTACTTGTCAAATGGGTAAGTAAAGTTAGTACAATAGTTATGTCATTACAACAACTACTCTAGCTAGTAACAAACTTGTTTTAACTAGTAAAGCTATCAGGGATATGAAATAGTTTTGTTGTTGGGTCGTCAATTCTCTTAATAAACTTCACTAAATCAATTTAGCAGAACAAACATATTTTGTAATGGTTTGTTCCATTCCACTTAAAGCCATCATTATTCCATGTAATAAATCTTTTGATGTCTTCAAGAATGGGGACTACAAGAAGAAAAGGCATCCTCTGAAAGCCATAAACAATTAATCAAAGTTTTAAATTATACAAACTAGACTTTCTGTGCATGTTTGAACTTGGTTGGACTCCACCATTTACCCATATTTTATAAAATGTATAATAATAATGTTCATATTGAATTACTAATTTTTAAATCTGTGAAACAATGATTTAAACAAAATACACGACCCTGTGACCAGCTTCTCTCAAACGTGTTATAATTTCAGAAAACGTGGCATTTGGTAAAAGCGTAGAACAGAATATACCACGTACTGGTGACTGGAAGACTGGTTATGTCGTGGATGGTAATACCAGTACTAGTGTATGTATAGCGGGAGGAGGACCAGATCCATTGCAGGTTGATGTTGATCTGAATCAAGTATACACAGTAAAAAATGTAACCATATACTACAAACCAAATGGTAAATATTACTAAATTTCATTTTGGCCTTCTAATATACACTTTTTTTTATTTTTCTCAGCTTTCGGGACTATATATTGGTGATACGTATCTTGTCGAATTTCGTCACGACAGAATGCAGCCAGATTTTGGTAATGCGCTCAGTTCTAAAGACAACAAATAGCGAATTTGTTTGTGACCTATTCACAGGTTTTAACAAGTATAATACAATATTATTTCAGATCAAAATACAATATATGGGTTTTCTGTTTATACGGCGTTTACACCCGACCTGGAGGACGGCAATGGTACGTTATGTTATCAACATGGATCTGGTGAAGACGTACCAGATATAATTAATATTGAATGTTCTTCAGCTGGTAACTTTGTGATCATCATGAATAGTCGTCTAAAACCACCATACCCCGAGAGTTATAGTAAAGAATCTGGTCTAGAACTTTGTGAAGTGCAAGTTTTTGGTAAGTATGATAAATGTCTCCCATTCTGCAGTTTGAACTTATACGCAGGTATTTCGTTTCATCATTGATAATAATATGTCTGCTAGAAGTATCTCATTCTCAAAAATAAAATAAAAAGTGATGTGCGATCATTGTATAAAGATTGAAGACATGATCTTTTGTGCGAAAGTTTTAGTAACAAAAGGGATAATATTATGCAATACCTCTTGAGGGGCCGTAATTATCATTTAAAGACCTTAAGAAATGGATCGTTTGTCCAGACCTGCAAGAGTTCTTTTAACATTTGGACATAATAATTCTGATTTTGATATAGGCAGAATGTTCAGATTGAAGAAGCTGCTGTCTGCCTGTCCGTGACACGTTATAGAAAATAATAACTCTGCTTACTATCTCCGGACTAATTTAGTTTCAGTTTCATTTCAATAATTCGTTTCGGGTAGGAATCTTTAGCAATCGGTAGAAACCGGAGGACCCTTTCCGCTCAAGCCAGCCCGTTCTTCCTGGGGATTTTTTTATGCTGTAATTTTTCTTAATTACAAGATAATAATATAATCTTTATATTAAAATATTATATATTTTGGATGGCTTTAACCGAGTGTTTAAAACAAGGTGGGGATGTTCATTGAGGATTACCAAATTAGTTTTATTCACGAGATAACCTAACCGTCTGAACACTCTCTGTAGCACATGGTTCCTTCATGTCGAACATGAAGAGATTTCGCTTTTAGAATAAACTCTGACTTCTAGCTACATGTATATTTATCTTTATTACAGCATGTTCTAATGGCACTTTTGGTGATCAGTGTGAATACACATGTCATTGTAATGGTAGTAAAAGGTGCGATGATCAAACAGGGTTATGTCCACCAAATGTCGAAGGAAAATGTGCTTTTGGTTGGATAGGTGATAAGTGTGATCGAAGTAAGTATTAAAAGGGACGTCTCAAATATATTTTGGATAGTTCTCAATTATTCTGTGAGAATGTTTCTTAGATACATGTATCCTAATCGTTTGCTACATAAAAATATTGTGACGTGGTTTTTTTTTTGTATATTTCAGATTGTTTATATGACAATACCTATGGTACTAACTGTGACAAGGCATGTTCCGATCGACATTGCTTAAACCAGTCTTCCTGTAACCCTAGTAACGGATCATGTGACAATGGTTGTGAAGATGGATATATTGGAATTGATTGTACTTTAATGCAGCCGAAAGGTTAATCCCCATGTTAATCTCAGCGCAGACTTCTGCCGAACTTTCTAATTATGCCGGTAAAATGGAAGAGCATAAACAGTTTCCATTAGTTAGACAAAAAGTGTTTATGTGGAATCTTATGGTAGAAAAACAAAATTTATATATGTGTGGGTGGGTGGGGGGGCGATTTGTAGCATATCTGAACCACGGTATATGTTTGATACTGGTTAAGCACTATAATTAGGATTATGATGTTGAAAATCGCATTGAAACTATGTGATTGTGCCGTTTGCGAGGGGCGTAAAGACTCGAGACCATGACGCAAAGAACGTCATTGCGCCCCTGACTCTTAGCCCCTGACACCTTGAAGTATTTATTTTAAGAGGTTATTTTTGGCTATATCTTTGGATTTGTTATCTGTATTTCACAATAAAAATCTTACATTTCAGTTGAAGTCTACGATTGTGTTTCCGGTATGTATGGTACTAAGTGTGACTTGGTATGTTCTGGACGACATTGTTTACACCAGTCTTCCTGTAACCCTAGTAACGGATCATGTGACGATGGTTGTGAAGATGGATACATTGGAATCGACTGTACTTATACGCAACCACAAGGTTATATGTTGTTAATGTTTAAAACAAATCTCTATTAAAGCATATGTTTAAGCAAAAAAAAAAACATTACCCCTAAAAGGTGGTAATCAAATTGATGGTCAAATCCGAAATCCAGTGAATTTATCCACAAACATTCCCAAATCTAGTGAATGATTTTTCTGTTTGTTTATCTATATGTTTTGGGAATTAGAATTGGGAATAAGTGATATCTTTATTGCGACTTTAATTTAAAGAGGAATTATCATTCCTGCATAATATCGTAGTTAACTAAACCATTATACCCACCAAATTTTTAAAGACCAGACATTTGATCAACTTAAACGCTGGTTTAGCTTATTTATCTCAATCTAACCAGATAATGTCCATTGTCACTGTATTGTCTAATCCCCGCAATACAAAAAATCTAATTTCTTACAAACATTCGAAGTGAGACAAACGCCATTGGTTCAATGTTCAATGGACCAATTCACATTTTACAAATGTTAGACTCTTTCAGATAAGTAAATGATTTTTTCTGATATTCAAACTGAAGGCTTATGATGCCATCATCCTGTCATCCTTTCTTATGGGTTGTATTCTTTTTGCAGCTGGTGAACAGTTACAAACAGATGATACTGGTTTAACCCACCTACATGTTGGTATAATTGGTTTTGTTTGTGGTTTAGTTGTCTGTATTCTGTGTGTTGTGGTCATATACGCCTGCTGTCGGTGCAGGTAGGTTTTCAATATATCTTTAAAGGAGTTAAATCGGTAATATTTGAGACCTAAATATTGCCACAAATGGGTCGCAACGCATATAATAATGTAATATGAATGTATACAAACTGATTTACATTCAATCATTTTCGTTTTTACTCTAATTTCAAATCAGTTATGTTCGGTGAAATACGCCGGACGTTTCGATCGAGTGGCTATTTCGAGTGTCTGGTTATTCCAGTCTACATATCCCGTTTGATTTGGTGCAATTGTCTAGCCTTGTTCTCCGAGTCTCTTGCTAGAACTGGAGCAGAAACGCATTATGGTACACGATTCGTGTACCAATCGTAAAATGTTTATTTTGTCAAAAGCCCATATTTTCCCGGTAAAATGACAACATCAGTGTTGATTTGAATTGACAACTAATTCGTGTTTTGAATGCCAAACACTTTGGACGATATTTAGTTAGAGACTTAGCTACTTTAATTTTAATCATTTGGCATTAATTGACCCCAATTAGATATAATTATTAATTGCTTCCGTGAGAATTGTGCGTACAGAAAATGCCGTTAAGTGAGGCTAGGTTATAGGTTTAAGAATTTTGGAAAAAGGTTATGTCTCCACATAAACACTGGCCGAGAATGATGGAAATTTAGTTGCTAGCCCTGTTTACATCTCGTGATCTTTGAAATGAAATGAAATAAAATAGGGTTTAACGTCCTAAACATCGTGTCATATGAGATGCGTCAGACACTTAATTAACCTATCAGCGTTGATGTTTCTAGTGGGTTACCCACGGTTCCGTGTACTGCAAGCCAAGACTCGTCGTATCAGGCCCTTTAATCGGCCAATCACTCACACCAACCCGGACCGCAGGTTATATAGCAACTCTTCCAGGTCCATATTGTAGTAAAGACAAGTTAAAAGAAATTTTCAACTATAAAAAAAAATGAGACGAAATAGAATGGGATCCTCGTTTTAATCAGATTGATGTTGCTTTTTTTAATATATATAACGATAATCTACTGTGGTTTACATAAATGTTGCTTTCTGGGCGTTGATTTTGGGATTGAATTAAAGTAGACTTTGGGTAACACGTTGCCCTTCGTAACGTTACGTTGTCGTCGAAATACTTTACCTTAAACACAGCATTGCCGTCTAGTATAACGAAAAAGACAGTGGTGTCCAATTTAAATGTATTATGATGAGTTATGTTGTATTTACAGGAGTACAGCGAGACCACAGGCCATAGATTATAAAAGAAAAGAAAGTGGCCCTATTTATGACGACATTAACGGCGACTTTCGTCATCCACAAATAGCAGCCATTTCAAATATAGGCTATGATGATGATATTGGATTAAATCAAACTACAACATTGTCACGAGCCCAAACTGCAAACAGACCATTGCCAGAAATCGTAATTGACGATACAAAAGGCTTCGATACATGTTCCAGTAATGGCAGTGACTGTAGTCAATGTAGAGGTGATCTTGATCGACATAAAGCACACAAAAGACCAGCTATAAACCTCAGTAAATCGCAAAATGAGAATCATTATATGGACATCCCCGGGTCTTCTCCCACAGACAAATACCCTAAAGGTAGTCTGTACGATACTATTGCGGAGCCGAGGGAAGGCCGGAATGGTCCCTATGAATTAGACAACGCTGTACCTATTAATACTAATGAGTCTGGAAAAGATAATCATTATATTCGAATGGATTCATCTTCTACGGAGGGGTCGCCCGAAAAACGTACCAAAGGTGTCCCGCATAACAAAGAACCAGGCATTATGGTTCCTGTAAATACTCATACGTCCGAGAAAGACAAGTATATACGAATGGATTCAACCTCGCCTCGAACATCCACGGAAAGGAGTGCCAAAGGCGCCATGTATAATAATGTTGAAAGTGTTGAGATAAATCCTGAAGACCGATATGGCCTTCAAGAACCAGACAACCAATTGCTTGTAAATACTCGTCATTCCGAGAAAGACAACCAATATATTCGGATGGATTCAACTTCTCCTCGAACATCGACAGAAAGGGGTGCCAAAGGTGCCCAATATGGCAATATTGAGACAGTTGGGATAAATCCAAAAGATCGATATGGACTTCAGGAACCAGATAGTCCTGGTCCTGCAGATGCTCATCAACTCGGGAAAGAACTACCCTATATTCAGATGGATTCATCATCTGGGGAAACATCTCATGCAGGGGATACCCGAGGCGGTCCATATCATAACATTACAGCGGTCGTTCCGATAAATGGAGACGGTCGATATGAACTTAAAGAACCGGGCAGTGCTGTTTCAGTAGATGCTCATCAGAATGTCGATGATAATCATTATACTCGCATGGATTCGGCTGATAAAATGTCCCCTGAAAAGAGTGTCATAAGTGGCCCCTATAACAATATTACAGATCAAGTTCGGATAAATCCACAGCCTGTTTTGTATAATAATGTCAAAGAAGTCGTTGGAATAAATCCAGAAGATCGTTATGGGCTTAACGAATCGGATAGCCCAATGTCTACAGATACTCACCAGCGTGGATATACTACGAACCCCTTGTCGCTGGATACCAAACACCATTCCACAGATATTAATGAAAATATTGCAAAAAATATTGTTGATCATGGTTATTTAACGTCACAGATAATTATTCCATCGGACTCTAATGAAAGTAAATCTTAAATACTATTTATTGTCAATTTATTTATTTATTGCTAGGATTAGGTTGTGTTTTAATAGCTAGGAGAGGAATCTACATGGACTATAGTTTTATAGAAGGAGTATGGCCAACAACTGACTAAAATATTGTGAGTGGGTAAACACAATGACATTTTTTGCTTATTCTTAATGCTATGCAATTACAGATTCTTACATAATTCCCACCTCTGACCTACTAAATCTATTAATATTTTAATCGTTATCACGGACACTCTTTGTATTATATTTATTCTAATGTTGATCTATATATACACACAGATTGGGTAACAATATGGCGACTATGGCCAGTTGACCATACTTTTATTATATATGGCTCAGGTAACACCCAGTAAAACAATTAAAGAAACAAGCAGTAAACAAATACAACTCCAATGCTTTAAAGAAATAACATTTGAAGCAACGAAATAGAATTGATAGCTGTCCAAGCCGCAAACCAGTCCAGGTAGGACGCGATAGCCGATGTGTGGGCCTGCTGGTCAATCTAATGTATTCGATGAGTTACGGATATCAAGGTGAATGATATCTCAGACCAGAGGGAGATATCTTTATGTGTAACAGTAACAATTACTTATTGTGTCCTGTCCGTAGGTTTGTCTTGTGTAATTGTGTGTGGTACTACACCCCCCTGTACTAACTATTAACCCTGTGATAATTTATATATCCGTAAATATTATGTAGACGATTCATGGCTTGATTTTGCATGACGAGGTGAGTTTGAGTTGATATTTATGTATTGTTATGTCGATTGTATTACTTAGAAGATAAAGTGCACTTCCTGCCTTGGTTCGTAATGATCTCAGGACATGTCTATTGGGACAATAACACCGCTCTAAATGCGAAACAGAAAGTGTCTATCGACATTGTAACATCTTAATTTAGTATTTTAAAAGCAATTCCTAAAACAGAGGGGTGTTATTGTCCAATCGACTGTATCTAATTGACCAATCAAAACGCAAAATTCACCCTACGTTACAATGTCCATAATCAACATATTAACGTCGAACTTGTGATAAATCCATAATGTTTCGAAGTATAAAAATGTGTTGATTCGACAGATTTATTAAATTAATATACCAGCTATTAAAAACAATACATATACATCGAAATCATTACACAAAAATACATGATAAACATGCTTCCTATTCATTGATTTTATTTCTAGCAATAATAAATGTAAATTTACGTATAATCAAATTTTCATGTACGATACATATATATTTTTCCCATCTAGTGCTATCACAAGCTTTTTATATATTAAATATATACACACTCTCCTTTAATTTAGTCAATATTAATTAGTCCACACACCTTCTTTGTATTAATGTTACCCTTTGGACCAGAAATTAGGACTCACACGATATTCATCTTTATTCTTGGGGATGAGGGTCGACGCTTTTGGAACTCCGACAATTCTTGTACGATCGATATGAAACTTTTCTGCTTCATCGGGCAATTACGCATTGATGGATCGATTTTTCTCATGGCGTCACAATTCCAAGATGGCGACGATGGCGTTATGCTCGGTTCCTGGTCCATCTATAGTACTATCTTAATTGAAACATTAAATTATGTTAAACTATCACAAAGGTGGCATATTGGTCTAGGTTTAAGTTAACTGTTTGCACTTAAAAATGGAAATTCTTTAATCATTTTGTCCATCCTAAAATGAGATTGCAAAAAGCTGCATAGCACATCTTGAAACGTCCAGTAAGTAACGAACATTTTTTTAAATTTAAGATAACATAAACTTAGGTTCTATGTAAATACGAATACCATCCAAATTGATTTTCAGCACACATATCCTCGGTTTTAACACGTCGAAAACCGGCGAGAACTGAGGTTCATTTTAGTGATGCCGACATGTTTTAAGGGACTAGGCGCGTAACTTCCAAGTGGTTCGTCCAAGAACTTGGATAAAGATTGAAAGTCTTCCATGTTGGAAGTAGCGCCATCTAGCATATCCTCATGCTCTTCGCAACTTTTCTGTAATTTAAGTTGATTCAATTCTCTCCTTATTCCAAGAAACTGACTGGCTAATGATTGATCCATTTTTCGCATCTCAGTCTGGAAGAAAAAAGTTTTACTGTTAAATTCGAGAAGAAACAACGAGTTTTTGACGGTAACGCGATAACAAACCAAACCAATAATCTGATTTCTTATCAAATTTACAGCAAGTTTCACTAGTTATGATTTAGCCATGGAAAGGGCAATAAATATATATCTAACATCCGGAACTGTGGATATGGATGAAAACATTGAAACAAGACAGCCATGTTCTCTCTCACACACATTTTGAAAAAGAGAGACAATAACTGTGTACAAGAAAGTGTGAACAGACAACATCAGTAGCTTAACAATCATTTCTCTATTTAAAGACTCAACAAGACAATAACGCTATTCAAAATTGTAAACTATAAACCATGCATGTAATGATTTAAAAATGGTAACGGATAACTATATAACTATAGTGTATGTCCATAAAACAGATGCATTTTGTGGTGGCCTTTCATACGCAATACTAAATACAATACTGACCGACTATACAAGTAACCCCAAATCCAATGGTGCAAACCACGAACACAAAATTCCGATATACAGGGTTACATTTTGGTGCAATTCAATTTTGCACAAAGATTGTAGGTTGTGATATTTAAGTAATAAAATAAAATCAAGTACGAACAATCCCAACCATAAGACAATATTCGAAGTCCTGAAAAATGGTATAGACAAAATAGTGTACTAATCAAGTCAATATGGCGGCCATTAAACCGTTCAAAGATTTTCGAAAGTTTATTGGGCAAGTATCCCTGTAGTTAAAGCTTAGATGACAGATGCCTCGATCTGCTTAAAAAAATCAGAATAAAGGGAACAAGCTCTCGCGTACCGAATTAGATGAGACACATGCACTCCGTAAGCTGATGAAACTGAAATGTTTCTACTAATAAATCCATCTTACCAACTGACTTCGAATCCATTTCAAAGAATCGTTTATCCTGTCGTGTCTGGCACTACTGAATTTATCAACTTCGGTAGTCTTCGTACTATTGCGGGTTGTGTCGTTAACTATTCTTGGGGTATCAACATACTTTGCTTTCCAAGCTAACACACTTGGTCGCCTTGTATTCAGATTTAGCTTATTGGCAGTGTGTTTAAGTAATATAAGATCTGCTTCCGTAGGACCGAGTGTTGCAATTTTACGTGTTCGGGCTTTCTTGGGGATGTCTCCATTTTCTAGACTGATCGAATCTTCCCTGTGTAAGTCATCATCTGTTGAGTCTTCGTTAATTACAGAAAGAACTCGCGATTCTTTTCGTCGCACAGGCGTTATTTCATCTTTAGCACCCATTTCTCGTATTTTAGTCAGTCAAAAAACCTGAAACCAAACAAGCAAATGTAGTGAAATAATAAACTTAATTCGTATCTAACGACAGTCGTAATTGCTTTGGGAAATCTTGTGATGGAGCATTTATCGAGTACTAAAATGAAATCATCGAGGATAAGGAGAATGTGAATCCTAAGCGATGAAGATGACTCCGAAAATAGTACCAATAAAAGTTAATATTGCTTTTGTACAGAGTTACACGCAAACTGACAGCTTTGTGGTAGGGATCACAGTTTGACGCGATGTAAGATAAGCTAAGCCAAGATAGATAAAGACTTGTAAGACATTTACAAGTTTCTGCGACTTGCAATAATTCTACGTAAAATGGACGCACGGGTGGGAATTTCGAGAGGGGTCTTTATTAAGAAATGCTAAGCAATCTCAGCAAACAAATCACTAACACTCGGATCTATATAGATTATTTATAAGGAATACGTGACTGAAATGATAACTCTACAAAGCACTGAAAGAGCAAGTCTTAATTTCGATGGGTTTCCTCCTCATCAGTTGCTAAACAATCTCAATGTGTTTAAGAAAAAAAAACCCAAGTATAGCTTAAGTTGCAATCTTTCATGTGAAATCTTATACTTACCAGTACTTTGGATACGAGTTTATAAAAGAATTTATTGGTGTATATGTTTGCTATAATCCGACAGCATGGGCAACATATTAGTACATAGTTAAAATATTAATCTGGGTAATATCGAAAGACTTACACAAATTTATTAGTGTAATTAAGGGAGATAAAAAGGGATTATCCACGAGATTAGAACAATTGAACTTATGAAGGTTTAACGTGCCAGGAGATCCACGAATATAAGCGTTAAATTTCGCTTTTATTGTAACATTGAATTAAAAGATTCCTGAAACAAAAAAATTGCACATCAACTGATATCGGAGTATATGAGGTTTTTTTTTTATAAATCAGATATTAAATAAGGATGTGGTGAAATAGATGACGGTATTGTAAACAGCTTTTGTAAGATGTTAACTTAGAGTGGATAGATTTGAATAGTTTTTTGAAATATTGTTTCAGCATTTAAGAGTTTGGATTCGCATTTTGCGTGTTAAGTCTTAAAGGGCAATGGCGTCAGTCATTATAACGTCTGTGATAGAACTGGTTAATCACGTTCTAAATGTAATTTTAACACGATAGATGCGTAATGTAGATTTCAAGAAACGGAAGAGACGAAAGCTAAAGGTATAACACGAGTTATCCTTCTGTATAACTGATCGAGAAAAATAGAAATATCCCGTACATTCCCTTTTATTTATTTTACTTGTTTGAATTATCAGATATCCCCTCGTAGTCTCATATAACAACTTTGGATCTTTGAAAGAATTATTAGTGAGCAGACATTCGCCCGTGTATCTGTTCTTACTCACCACCTTAGTCAGTTGTATAGAAGGATGTCGTGTTTTCCTTTTGCTTCCGTCACTTCTGTCTCTTGAAATCGTCATTACGCATCTATCGTAACAAAGATCCATGTGTTAGAATTATATATGGAACGTGTTTAACCATTTCTATCACATAAGACGTGATATTGCCATTTAATGTTACTTAGTACATAGCTCTCCTTATCCCATGATAAAGCGTGCTTCACGATTAAGCTTTCCGCTAACAGGAAAACCACAAGATTTGTAATGTAGGTATTTCAAATCTAGAATGGGTTGTCAAAATAAAATATTAAATCCAGACCATGTTGACCATTTTATCATCTATATTTAATCTATACTTTATATACGGAGTAAGTAAAAATAATTATAATATTTCTTTCGGATATAGTGCGTCAAAATAATACCTTAATGGAGTAAGTCTTCTTAACTCTTATAATAAAAGCATTTATTACTTATAATAATACTGTAGAACTATTACCTTAATTATTATGAAATTACAATAGCCTACATCTTGTTGCTGAGTGGTTTTCAAGATGCATTATGTAAGAGCCAAGTCTGTTTACGGAGGTCTTTCGTTTGAATTTTTCAATATATTCAATTTTAATTATCTATTGTTAACTAATAGTTTTATCAAAATCTTACATTTCCTTGTAACACATTTTTTAACGATCATATCCTCGTTTCCAGTGTTTATATCAGAACGTTTTGTGATAGTTTGACATGCGAACATTACTCTAGGATGGTGATAAATATAAATAGTTTAGAACATACCGTTTGTACATATCATTGCAAGTATTTCCTGTTATGGCTTTAATTTATGGTGGTTGTATATTTCATGGCTTATCTTTCCATGTTGAACAACAAAACGTCAGTAAATCGGTATGTATACAGAACAATATAATATTGTCAAATTAATTACGAAATTGTCATCCATAAAAGTCACTTTGGCTACTTCGTTTTTATTAGGTGTACGATCAGCTCTCATTAGATTTCACGAATCTAAAATGTACTTTATATGATACATTTATACACACGTGTTCAGTTCGGGATGTAACACATCTTCTATTATAGTTGATACGCGTCGTTTCATAAATATTAATATAATTGCCTTCCAGTTACGTATAAATGATACATTATGTTTTCTGGGGCTGATCACTACTGTAGAAATGTATCATATTTCTGTGAAATATTTATTTGAAACGAATTCCAAACTGATTAAAAACATTATCAAGACTTAGTTTCCTTCTCGTATATATTTCAAATAGCTTAAAGAACCATATTGCTGAACGGTAGTTATTACACGTGTTTAAAGTTTCCCAAATGATTTGTCTTTTATCCGAACCATGTAAGAATTACTTCGACGATTTCGACCTGTTCAGTGCCAGTGGTGGTATATTTTACCCTTGCTTATATTTAAATATATATCATTTACCAAGCATATTAAATGGTAATGATAAATACAACGCTGATACTAATGGATCGGATTGTTCATTCCGGGATGTTGACACCACTGCGACGTAATTTAACGGTGCTAAATCAATTAAATTTAGGGATAAAATACAAGCCATTCACCTACCATTAATTTGTGTGTTGAAATATTAAACGGAAATCGGTTTAGTTCATTTCTGTTAAAGCTGTCGACTGTTGAACATGAAATCAATTAATACAGAGGCCCTGTGGACCTAAGATATTGAATGTAAACAGATCACACAACAAATCAACCATCAAATTTAATTAGATCATTAGTCATTTATCGATTTTTTATAAAATAGTGATATTTCCATTATATTCGCATTGCCAAACCAGAAATACCAATTGGTGTCATACAGGTATGATCCAGTGTGTAGAGATTTATTATAACCAAGTTAAACTACATAACTTTGTATTTATTATGCGAAAAAAAAAACGCACGTAAACAAAGACAGCCTTGAAAACTGACAGCTATATGTCCCTTTAATATCATGTAAATATCTTATTTTATGGCCTAACCCAATATATCTCACTTTACATAATAATGGCGTCTAGGCCCCAGTTCACAAAGCATTCTCAGACAGAAGTTTAGAATTTACTCAACTTTCAATCACTGTGTATGAGAAATATCTTTGATCCATGAACACAAAACTTTGCATACAGTTTCTGATTGATGTATTTGACACATTAAAACAACAAAAGCTTTTTAAAGTATTTTAGTTAAAATGAGGCAAACAATTTTGAGTATATTTTTAACTTAAGTCTGAAAATGCTTTATGAACTTGGGGTCAGGTTTATAATAAAGAAAACCAACCATTACTTCAAATTCGTTAGTAGTTAATCTTTCATAACAACATTAATGTCACTGTAACTAGATTCATAGATAACAGATTTTAAGCTAACACACAAAAATATACGAAATGTAGAAATCTGGTGACTCATCGCCATGAAATATATGGTACAAAATCATTCGTATCTGCTAATACGTCTGATATTAAACGATATATTGGTCCCAAAGTGACCTAATTGTGTCGAGTGAACATTAAAACCCTTCTCGTTTTAATATTTTTTGGACTCAAAATAGAAAAGTGATGCAGTAATCCCTTAACGCGACATCCCGGATTTAAAACACTCTTATGTTTGCAGTGAATGCTTGTTTAATTCGAGCTTTTATAAATATAATCCGCTGGTTATAGGCCTACTTAACAAATGATGCATTCTTTGCAAAACATCGAGCTATGTTAACCGCCAAAACAGTGAATATAAATTATGTAAATATGTGTTTATTCTCTTCGTAATAAAATATATTTCTTATGGAAAGTGGTTAGTTAAGCAGTAGGCTTTCTATGTACAGTGATATATGATATCCTTAATCCTAAGTGATATTCAACATTAATAATCTAAGTGCGTTCGATCTCTTCAAAAAAACTTTCAACTTTCTAATCCTGATTTGAATTTCAATATTTATTTTAGATATTATCACACTTATAGACTTCCCATTAGAAATAATATTTACATTTATCGATAGAAACATTCAGAAGCTAATATGGTAGAGAACTCTCCACATTTTATATACTGGTGCTTTGTGGTCATTTTAATGTATTAACAGTACACGAATCCGTTGAATTTCATGGGTGAAAGCATATATTTGTCTATGTCATATGATCTGATTTTGAAATAGATCGTTTCCTTCCATCAATCAGTTCATCCTAGATAGTTTCATCTCGGTTCTATGTAATCTGTACCATTGAGTTGTTGGATTGGGTTTTTTTTATTATAATTTAGTCTGCACGTGTAGTTTAATATATCCTGGTGATTAAAAGTTGCTCAATTACAAATACCACCAATGAAATATATTGTTATTACCGAGACTCTACGGAAACGGAAACACAATTTCAAAAAACGAGAAAAGTAATCAAGAAAATAGTGGCCGTATAACACAAGTTACCTGATGATGGTATGAAACTGTATGGGATTATCAATTTGTTTGTGAAAGGAAGCGGGGTGATCATTAAACTGACGTTACTACGTGTATTTATCTCTGAATTGATTTTAAATATAGCTTTAATGATGGCCATTTTGTTTAATAACAATGGTATTAAAAGGGAATAATATATCGAAGCTGGTTTGCATTTTGGGTGGAAATTGGTAGAATTGTATCCTTTTAGTTTAGTTTTCGATGTGGAACTTCTATATTCGTTAAGAAATTTACGTTGGTAAACTGTCTATAGTTTAACACAACTAAATAAAACTACTTACTCATTCCAAGTAAACAATCTAACCGTGCATAGCTTACCTAAACTTAAAGCTCGTCAGATCAGTCCATTTTTGCACTTAATTTTAACTAGTTAAAATGAGTCCTGCTTCCTTAATGAATACAGTCATAGTTTATACTTGATATGACTATTTCTAGACGAGGTGCCTTGAAAAATTTTGCGGATAAGTTAGCCAGACCACTAATAACTCGTTAATAAAGATGCTAATTAATAATAAATATAAATCGCGGTGTTAATTACTGGCAAGTATTGAGAATATATAAATAATTTGTTCGGTGTGTTGTCATTTTATAACCTATAATCAATATACAGGTCCACAAAACAAATTAATTTATAATTTATTAACACGTTTTCTTTCCATATAGCCATTTCAGGCAAGCTTTTAATGGCCCTGTCGAATAAATGGCAATAAATAATATTTGACGTTACTGTCAGTTATATCTACTGAGATGTAGTTTTCAAAAATAGAACAATCTTTAACTTACCTGATTTAAGCAATCATTTCCATTAAAATATATACTATTATACCAGAACCCTGAGTAACGCCATACCGTGTAACGTCTTACAACTCGATAAACCAAGTGAACTATGCATACATTAATAATAAGCCACCGTATATAACATTGTGTTTGAAGCCCCGTTCACATCCAATGATATCAGAGACAAATAAAACACAATTTCATTTTGGTTTTATCGCTAAGATCAAAGTTTGTGTTTATTTTACGGTTACGTGAGATTACACACTATTTAACAGTTGATTACTGATTTTATCTTGAGGCGTGAAAGATTAGGGATCTGTCCCCTCGAACAACCAGACCTTTTGTAATACCTAATCCGTCGCAGAATACAGGTATGGGCTAATTAATAGAACACTAGAATGCAATGTTTGTTGGCTTCGATACTTGAAAAAAATCTCAACACTAGTTTCTTTGAAACACATCATACTTACAAATCCTTGGAAAAACAAGTGCTCACGAAATGAATCCATTCACAACAACTCAATCTTCGCAAACAATTGACTCTCTTTTCTACGAAATAATTAGTACAATTGGTTGCAAAGATAGACTTGTGCATCACTTACATTGGTCTGGATTTAGTTTCATGATATATACAAGAAACAATCTTAAGGAGGTAAATATAATATTACACCTTTGACAGGTCTTATATCCGTACTTCAAAGCATTCAAAGTTTTGATAAATTATTGTAAATTATTTCGTCGTTTTCTGGAAAAACAAGACTACCCAAGATAAGCGATAGACCAACTAATTAGGTGTTATTATTATTGTTGGTGGTTGTAAACACTCGCTTTTACAAACGGTTTCATTGTATTTAAACAATTAATTATCATGCCTCATTAAGTCAGGCCCCCAAACCACGAACATATAACGTTTAGGCAATAAATATTAAACCCCGTCACCACATGCTACCTGTAAATTACATGACGACCATTTTCAATTGACTGTATCAACGGGTTCCCAGTATTTATCGTCAAGTCCCTGGGGTTAATGGAAGTCCCGGACAACCGTTTATTGTTAATATGTAGATACCTTACACATCTTCAAAGACATTTTACATAATCCAAAAAGCTAGTTTTTAACATTTAGATTCGGCACGGAGAGGGTGGCTGCAGGTTGGTCACTATATACCCTATTCAGACAAGTATAATCGGTGTACCTACGTGAGCCGGCCCAGTGAGTAAGACCTTGGCTAGCTAACCTCCTTGAGATCCTGTGTGCAATACGGTGTTGGCAGGAAAAGTGTATTGGAATTTTTACCGGCGTGGTTCCTCGTTGTCAGTGATTCTGGACAGAGGGCATGGGAAAAGATACGTTATAGTCGCTCTGACTAGACGAAAAACCGAGGTTCCGTGTTCACATTTACCACCCCTTGGCAGTTGAGAGTAGGCCGTAGGCGTAGTCCATAGGAGCCGAAGAGTGTGGCGTCAAACCCCATTTCATTTCATTCATTTTACATACATATGCGATTCGATATGTTTACTGGAACACCCTGTACGAAACGCCATGGCTGTGAAATATATATTATATTTTCACTCGATAGACAGCCGATATCAAATTTATTTCAAGCATTCATTAATGTAAAGAAAAAGAGAATAACCCATTTCCTCGAGGATTATTAAAATAGTATACGACCTCCTTACTTCTCTGTAGTATCAAAGTATAAATTCAGACATGTGGGGAAATCATCGGACTTAATTTTGTCTTTGTTTAAAACTTTCCACATAACACGAAACTGGGATACTTTTGAGACTAACGAAGTAATATTTTGGTGATTGAAAGATGACGAGTCACATCGAATTTTCAATACACATTCAAGATCACACACTCAATTAAAAATCTATATTTCTGTGAATGATAATTTAAAATTAATCTATTTGAATTAAAAATTTATACATGTCACATCAAATTTTCAATACACATTCAAGATCACATACTCAATTAAAAATCTATATTTCTGTGAACGATAAAATAAAATCAATCAACTTTAAAATAAATTACACGGTTCTAATTTATCTCAAAGTACAATGTATATATTCTTTAGATAACAAACATTGATCTGATATATTACTAATTCTTCAGATAATCGACACTGATCTAATTAATTACATGTACATAATCTGTATTTTTTAATAAATATTGAACATAGAGCTAATTAATTACAAAATCTGTATTCTTTAAATATTCAACTTGGATCTAATTAATTGCATTTTATCTCCACGCACTACTTGGTCGATTTCTAACCCTATTAGTTTTTTGGCACTGAAATGAGAAATACATACTGGAGAGGTAATGAACCAACAAGCAAAATATTAATTCATCAAAATACACATGAACGGAATCGGTTGGTTTCAAATGAAACCGACTTTAATACGTCGGGGCTTGTCATCTGTGTTTAATACAACCACATACTCGTACTCACATTTAAATTAGGTTTATAAGACTTCAACTTGGAAATAAACAGAAGAATATCTCAATAAAATATTCCCCCAAAATCTCTCTTCTGTGTTGCATTCCCACCATTTCCTAAAATTGGGGAAATAACTCCAAACTGGATTCCCCGAAAAACAACATGGGACACCCACATGACAAAAATGTAAAGGTGTCACTAACTGGCAACCTGGCTTCTTGTTGTCTGATCGAACGCCACGGTGTATCAGCGTGAGATTAGGTAAACTTACACCAGGATCTGCGATTAATATAAATTTACTTAGGCTTCAGTACTTACGGTAAATAGACAGCCCGTATCGCTATCAAGTCACGTGACACGCAAGGCTGTTTCAATTGAAATAGATTTTTCGGTTTGGGGTAGTTTCTTTGGATTAAAATGTTTTTAGAAGGATTTGAAGCAAACTTTTGATATAGATAAATCAGTCTGAATAATTGTTTTAGTCCAAATATATCATCGTAGGTCTATCACACAGTTTGTACGTTTAATCGTGAAACACGGGCTACAGAGGGTAACATTTTGAATGCCGTGGCTTAATCAAGAATCAATTGTCGATGAAAAGAAACGTTTCCATATTATTCCATATTAACTCAATACCGGTACTTACGCATTTACAATTTTCATGGCACACAATTACAAGTATAATAACTACCACCACTAGTATAATAAGAACAACGACTCCAACAGATAGGAATATTATGTTTCCCGAACTAGATGCCGTTTCATAACCTAAATAAATAAACATAAAAATATCTTCACTAGAAAAAAAAAGAAAGCAGAAATATAAACATTGTTTTGGGTTTTTTTAAATACACGTCTACAACGCTTAATATTTATTATTTCCATTTTGATTAAAAGTTATCCATACGAAAGTACAGCCACACCGGCATTATTTCAAATTGGCGTCAGAAAATGAAATGCCGGTTATAACAGATTTCCTTTCTGTTTCGTACTGCTTTAATTAATTAAACACTGGTTCGAATATTTCCTAGCTTTTGTAGCTCTTGCCAATATCGTCTTAGCTATAACCACTGCACGCATCCCTCTGGAGAAAGAATAGGGCAAAATGTGCAGAACACCAAACGAATACAACCCTTTTTCGTTTCATTTTGTAGAACAAAACCATCTTCCACCAATTTTTAATTGTGCTTACTTAATAATCCCAGGACATGTCTATTGGACATTGACACCCCTCTAAATACAAAACAGGATGTGTATATGTCCTAAATAAAATTATCATTTGCTTTGAAGAGATACAATAAATACTTTACTTGGATACACATTGGATACCGCCGAACCATTATTGGCATTTGGAGTTCCGGTCACCGCGGAATATTTAACTGTTGCGTCAGAAGCTGATGCTGTGGACGTTTTAACAATTGCATTAGTCGTTGATTGATTTGTAACCCTAGAATGACTGGTTGTCACTGAACGAGTGGTCACTGGTGTGTTTGATGTTGTAACTGTTGTATTAGTTGGTGTTGTTGTCTTTGAAACAGTTGTTGCAGAATATGTTGATATGAAACTTGTAACTGTTGTGGAATCTGTAACTATTGCGTCAGTAGTTGAAGTTGTGGGGTTTGTAACTGTTGTTCCAGGGGTTGAAGTTGTAGTGGCTGAAAAAGAAGTTGATGTGGACACTTCAGAGGTCACAATCAATATCCGATTTTGATGAAAAAAAGAGAGAGAGAGAGAGAGAGAGATTGGACTTAACGTCCATTCGACACAAACTAGGTCATTTCGTGACTAACACATGGTTTAACCTTATTTAAATTATTATAGAGAGAACAGTCAGGTCTTTATCTACCCCCTCTATAATATATCTTTAAGTTTACCGCCGTTAACCCATAAGGGTGGGGGGCGAATTTCGTAAAAATTGGATCGAAACTGCCCGCCACAATGGCTGCTCCTCGAACGCAAATAGTGTAAAATTAAGTCATGTCAAGTTTGTGAACCCTCTAGAGATCACAAATTCGATCCAATTTTGATGAAACTTTAAGTTTATGTCACAAACATCTCGCATATCACAAATTAACTTCATGGATTATGACACCTGATTGTATTTTGGGTTTTTTTTTTTAGCTCGTTCTCTATTCTTGCAAAATCTGGGTGTATCTTATCTGGCAACCGCCGTTTACGTATGGCGGGGACGAGAGTGGTCTTCAGAGCATGTTTTTTTATTTCTAAAATCTACTAATAACATCATTTTGATCTTTATAATATACCAATACAAGTATATTTTTTAAACCAACCTGTTTCTATACCGGTAAAAGTTGCATTAAAACCTCGTCCAGCAGACGACTGGTCAGAAAACAATACAATGGTCATCTGGTTTGAACTGGTACTGATAGGGTCAGGAACTATATAACCACAGAATTTTTCTCCGTCATTTGCTTGGAAATAATCACGAGAACAACCCAAACCACTTTCAAGCTGAAAAATGAATTGTTCAAACAAGCTGAATATATTTTTGAACGTACAAACTATGCTTATATCCGGTGTTGAGTGTTGAATGAGCAAGTTCTTGGACTGAGATTTCCCCCCTTAGTAGTGCAGGGCCGAATACCTGGCAAAGAAGATGTGTCATTGAGGTGGGACAAAACTCGATGGCTACCCATTTAATGGCCACTGGACTTCAATGAAGGGTTGCGGGAAACGCCGTTGTTAGAGCGGAGTTATCCTCATAATACACAGCATGACGGATACCCGTCTTCATTATGTCGGTTTGTGCAGAAGGGTAGGATGTCAAACCCAATTTCATTTCCAATCAGTAGTAACTGGAACCTCACCTCTAACTTTTTGTTTATTTTCCCTATACAAGGTATGTAGTGTACACAATGTCTTACATACCCATTAAGGAACTGTAAGATAATTTTTAGTGTCAAAAACAAAGATAAGTCATGGTCGTAATGTCGTTTCCGTACTGAACATATGAACTAATGTCAGATTTAATAATATAACACGGGTATCTCGTGACCGACAAGAAACTGTGCTTAATTGTTTGATCCGGGCAAAAAGCCAAAGTTCACCAGCGTACACAATGACTATGGAAACCCAAGACAGTTGGAAATCCAAAGGCGGGGGGGGGGGGGGGGCTTAGTTGTCTAGAGTGCCGCGCTTCGACCTCCAGCTGGCCGGTCACCTCTGGCTTGCGGTTATGGTTTCGATCCCTGGTGTGAGGCTGTGGTTTCGATCCCTGGTGTGAGCGTATGTGGCATGGAGATAGGGGCGCTTTCTCAACCTCGTGTTATTAAACCATATGTTAGTCCCGACATGACCTAGTTGTGTCGAGTGAACGTTAAACCCCATTTCTTTATCTCTCTCTGGAAATCGAAGAATACTAATAGGAAAGGCCGCTGTCATGACAAAATTTACCCACATCGTATTGCCCATGATATGTTAGTCTCAAAATGTGTTTACGAGAAAATAAACCACGTTCCATCACTTTCTCGAACCAAATATTTAACACGTTCAGCAATTTTGGAAACAGACCGAAATAAAATGGCTTAATCGTATCTGGAAAGTATCTTTTCTCTGAAACACCATTATAGTTACGAATCCGTTTTGTTTATTATAAAAGAAAAAGATAAATTGTTAACTAATTGATCAGCCGAATATCGTTTTTCATAATTGTTTGATTCAAACGAAACACCACGAGACATAGAATCGGGAGACATTCGACAGACAGCAACAGTCATACAAAAGAGCATTTTACTGACGTTGACTTTAAGAGTTATTCCCCTTGATTGCTACTTGAAACTTCTTGAATAAAACACATGATATCGTAAAGGTTTACTTATGCCTATGCCTTACTTTCGGGATACATTATATTAACCTTAAATGAGAGAACAACATCAATTAAATGGCTGTAATATAATACTTCCTTTTTATTATATCAAAACAGTATATAACTTTTATAACAATATATATGATTGACATTATAGTTGACATTATGATAACAATGATAACACGGAACAGTTTAATGACATCTGTAATGGTGACAATGTCATCTTTCTGAACTTAAATTAATTTAAGACCCACGTTGAAACACACTATTCGATTTATTATTACATATTTTAAAAAACTTTGTAATCAACTTACGTCGAAATCTGTAAATGACAACAAAACATTCTTGCCTGAAGGAACTGTAATTGTGTAAACACAGTATAAATTGTTGGCGTAATGATTAGGATAGTCGGGAGATGTAATAGTTCCCTGTTCAGCTATAACAGTTTGATTACAGCCTGAAATTTAAACGTAAGCTTTTAAAATTTGGTGTCAAAATGGGTGATTTAATTCTAAGAAGTTTCTTCTGAGATAAAACTTACAGTATTCTCAACTCCCAACCAACACACACCCTGCTCGCATGGTGCATTTTTTATTATTTTTTTTTTTTTTTTTTTGCTCCTACATTAATTGAAATAGCGTTAGAAAAACTAACGTGCGAAGCATTACCGCCTTTTTCGGTAGCATCTCACTCTAATCCTAAACAGTAAACATGTGTGCAGCTAAATGAGCAAAAATATTGTTTCAGAGCTTTTTGGCTTCATGTCAGATTTACGGGTAATCCCCCCACCCCCAGATATCACGCCAAACTTGACACTGTCGCCACTTTGGACCCCTCTTTGCCTAAATTTCTGGTCACACCCCTGCGAAGATGTATTCTAATCCCAGTGAAATCGATAACCATTAAAGAAATTAAAATCAAAATGACAAATGTTAATGTGTTTAATTAGCATTGTTTAGCCAAAATTATTCAAAATATTAAAGTGAACTCATAGAATGTTCAAAAAAAGCACGCATGACCCGATTTGTGGATATACATTATGTATATATTCAGCCAATACTAATATAGATGGAGGAATATATCTAGAGCTTTCAATGTAAAACACTTACCCCATGTTAGATTAACAAGCATGCTGAAGATAAATAGTAAATACGTCTCCATTGATTCTGTTTAAATTTGTTCATTTGAACCACAATAGGTTTTGAACAGTACTATACTATATTGTTTTATTCTATTGTTTAAACTAGTTTAAGGGTTATTGTGTTGTAGGTTGACGATGGATCGTATGTCTTACAGTGCACGTGGGTTATTAACTGCCCTTGATCAATTATTATTATTATCAAATCCAATGATGCATAACACGTGAGTTATGTGTCCCCGAATGGTGATGGACAAATATTTGAACTAACTAGACCTGCATGCAGGAATGACGGGTTTCACTGGTGCCACGTTACCCTTTAACATGTCACTTCCCGTGCCACGTTACCCATGAACATATGTCACTTCCGGCACCAATGAAACCATTACACAGGTTTCCCCATAAGCATTGCACGCATCAAATAAATTGGACGCAGAATCAACCAAATCCAGCAAATATCAATTCATTTGTTACTTGTAAGTGATCCTCTCAAAATTACATTACTTCCGGTGATAATGAAAATATTCAATTAGTTTTATGAAATCGGAAATGACATATGACATCATATAGTGAAAATTTTATGTAAATAGAATAATAATTGCCACTTTTATAGACCAAAAACCTTGAAAAGTGACTTGTAGACAATCGACTATTTCTCTGCAACCGCACAAGTTAGAAACCATTTTGTGGTGTCTGTATGATCGTATGGGATCAATCTATTTGTTGAATGGAATCAAATATCATAATTTTGAAAACATTACAAATCAGACGCATTTGAATAAATTATCTGTTTAATAGGCTAAAAATTCAGTTTTTGACAAAATGACATCACTTCCGGTGATACTAAAACAGTTAAATTAGTTCTATAAAATTGTAAATGGCATAAGACATCATATGGTGAAAATTTTATGAAAATCGATTAATAACTGATTCTTTTAGAGCCAAAATAAAGTAAAAAGTGACTCGTGGAAAATCGTCCATTTCTCTGCAACCATACAAGTTAGAAACCATTTTGTGGTATCTATATGATCCTATGGGTTCATTCTATTTGTTGATGGGAACCAAAATTCATAATTCTAAAAATATTACAAATAATACTCATTTGAATAAAAAATGTATTTTTAACACTAAAAATTCAGTTATTGCGTAAATGACGTCACTTCCGGTAACAGTGAAAGTGTTAAAATGGTTTGGAATAGTCGACTGTGGAAATAGGCAACGGATAGTGAAAGAAAATTGAAAATCGAATAATAATTGATTCTTTTACAGCCAAAATAACGTGAAAAGTGACTCATGCAAAATTGTCCATTTCTCGGCAACTACTTATATTACAAACTAATTTTCACGCATATTCTCTTCGTATGGATGATAGCTACAAGTTTATAAAAGTTACAAAGAAATATTTTAAAATTTGAAAAGCCTGAATAGGTTGTAAATAGGTCAATTTTACACCATTTTAGCCTCTTAATCGAATTTGCTCGAAAATGAAATCGAAATTAAAAAAACTGCTTCCTACATTTTTTGCGCCTTGAAAGGGCACACTCTTTGAGTCAGATAATTTTTCCAAAAAAATAATATTTGTTTTCGATATAAGAAAATAACTGTCAAAATTGTAGTTTTTGGTAAAATTATGCCACTTCCGGTGCCGACAGATAACACTTTCGGTAATAAAAAAAATGACAATTGAGACAACGAAGCATATGAACTTTGTTTTATACAAATCGAACAATAAAAAATTAATCTGGGACTGAAAAACTGAATTAGCCAATGGCGGCCAAGGAAAATTACTGAGACAATTTTTTTTACTATTTTTGCGCTAGTCAGATGACTCTTTAATTCTGTGCACAACACGACTAAAAAATATTCATAAATAAAAAAGTTTTTTGTAAAATTTTAAATTTTCGAAATTTAGCGCCTAATATCTTCGAAGATATGCCGAAAATCAAAAATCGAAAGTAGCGTAGCTATGTGCCCTGTCTCCGACTATGCCAAAATGTATCGAAAGTTAAAATCCAATGATTATTGTTAAAATTACTGCAATATTTTCAAAAACGATAACTTCGGTGATTTCGGACATTTCGCATTGTCGCAGAACGTTCAAAATAGCTTTATCCTCTAAGTCACACCCACTTTCCCAGTAAAACCGAAGAAATCGTAACGATGCGACAAGTATTTGCTGAGATATAGTCAAAGTGGAATTGGAATAATAATAAGAATAACTAGACCTGCATGCAGGAATGACGGGTTTCACTGGTGCCATGTTACCCTTAACATGTCACTTCCGGTGCCAAGTTACCCTTGAACATATTTCACTTCCGGTACCAACGAAACCTCTAAACAGGTTTCCAAATATACATTGCTCACATCAAATAATATGGACGCAGCATCAACCAAATCCAGCAATATCAATTCATTTTATACATTTATTACTTGTAAATGATCTTGACAAAATTACATTACTTCCGGTGTTAATGAAAATGTTCAATTAGTTTTATGAAATCAGAAATGGCATAGATATCATACAGTGAAAAATAATAATTGTCACTTTTAACGACCAAAAAACTTGAAAAGTGACTTGTAGAAAATCGGCTATTTCTCTGCAACCGTACAAGTTAGGAACTATTTTGCGATATCTGTATGATTGTATGGGTTCATTCTATTTGTTGATTGGCATCAAATATCATAATTGGAAAAAGATTTCAGAACAGACTCATTTGAATAAAATATCTGTTTTAGAGGCTAAAAATACAGTTTTTGCCAAAATGACGTTACTTCCGGTGATAACGAAAATCTTAAATTACTTGTATGAAATCACAAATGGCATTAGGTATAACATGGTGTAACGTTTATGAAAATCGAATAATAATTAACCCTTTTATGGCCCCGAAACCTTCAAAAGTGACCTGTAGAAAACCGTCTATTTCTCGGCAACCGAATAAGTTAGAAACCATTTTATGATATCTATATGACCATATGAGTTTTGTTTATATGTGAATTTAAACCAAAAGTTAAAATTATTAATACATATTAAGTTATTCTTGGTTGAATAAAACATTGATTTAAAAAGTTTAAAATGCATTTTTTGACCAAATGATGTCACTTCCGGTGTCAATTTTAAATTGTAATCAACTCGATATGACGCTACGTGCTTGTTGAATCAAATGATGTCACTTTTATAAAAATCCAATCATAATTGACTATTTTACAGGCAAAATAACGAAAACAGTGACTTGTACAGAACTGCCCATTTCTTGGTAACTGCTTATATTACAAACGAATTTTAACATACATTTTCTTCGTATGGATTATAGCTACAAGTTTATAAAAGTTACGAAGAAATATCTTAAAATCTGAAAAGCCTGAATAGGTTGTAAATAGGCCAATTTTACACCATTTTTAGCCTCTTAATCGAATTTGTTCGAAAATGGAATCGAAATTAAAAAAACTGCTTCCTACATTTTTTGCGCCATGAAAAGACACACTGTTTGAATCATATAATTTTTCAAAAAAATAATATTTGTTTTCGAAATAAGAAAATAACTGTCAAAATTGTAGTTTTTGGTAAAATTATGTCACTTCCGGTGCCGACAGATAACATTATTGGTAACAAAAAAAATGACAATTGAGACAACGAAGCATATGAACTTTGTTTTATACAAATCGAACAATAAAAAATTAATCTAGGACTGAAAAACTGAATTAGCCAATGGCGGCCAAGGAAAATTACTGAGACAAAATTTTTTAACATTTTTGCACTAGTCAGATGACTCTTTAATTCTGTGCACAATACGACTAAAAAATATTTATAAATAAAAAAGTTTTTTGTAAAATTTTAAATTTTCGAAATTTGGCGCCTAATATCTTCGAAGATTTGCCGAAAACCAAAAATCGAAAGTAGCGTAGCTATGTGCCCTGTCTCAGGCTATGCCAAAATGTATCGAAAGTTAAAATCCAATGATTATTGTTAAAATTACTGCAATATTTTCAAAAACGATAACTTCGGTGATTTCGGACATTTCGCATTGTCGCAGAACGTTCAAAATAGCTTTATCCTCTAAGTCACACCCACTTTCCCAGTAAAACCGAAGAAATCGTAACGATGCGACACGTAGTTGCTGAGATCTATTAAAATTGGAATCTGAATAATAATAATAATAATAACTAGACCTGCATGCAGGAATGACGGGTTTCACTGGTGCCATGTTACCCTTAAACATGTCACTTCCGGTGCCAAGTTACCCTTGAACATATGTCACTTCCGGTACCAGCGAAACCACTAAACAGGTTTCCAAATTAACATTGCACACAAATAAAATGGACGCAGAATCAACAAAATCCAGCAATATCAATTCATTTTATACATTTGTTACTTGTAGATGATCCTGACAAAATTAAATTACTCCCGGTGTTAATGCAAATGTTCAATTAGTCTTATGAAATCAGAAATGGCATACGATATCATATAGTGAAAATTTTATGTAAATCGAATAATAATTGCCACTTTTAAAGACCAAAAAACTTGAAAAGTGACTTGTAGAAAATCGGCTATTTCTCTGCAACCGTACAAGTTAGAAACCATTTTGTGGTATCTGTATGATCGTATGGGTTCATTCTATTTGTTGATTGGCATCAAATACCATAATTTGAAAAAGATTTCAAAACAGACTCATTTGAATAAAATATCTGTTTTGGAGGCTAAAAATACAGTTTTTGGCAAAATGACGTTACTTCCGGTGATAATGAAAATCTTAAATTACTTGTATGAAATCCCAAATGGCATTAGGTATAACATGGTGTGACGTTTATGAAAATCGAATAATAATTGACCCTTTTATGGTCCCGAAACCTTCAAAAGTGACCCGTAGAAAACCGTCTATTTCTCGGCAACCGAATAAGTTAGAAACCATTTTATGATATCTATATGACCATATGAGTTTTGTTTATATGTGAATTTAAACCAAAAGTTAAAATTATTAATACATATTAAGTTATTCTTGGTTGAATAAAACATTGATTTCAAAAGTTTAAAATGCATTTTTTGACCAAATGATGTCACTTCCGGTGTCAATTTTAAATTGTAATCAACTTGATATGACGCTACGTGCTTTTTGAATCAAATGATGTCACTTTTATAAAAATTAAATCATAATTGACTATTTTACAGGCAAAATAACGAAAACAGTGACATGTACAGAACTGCCCATTTCTTGGTAACTGCTTATATTACAAACGAATTTTAACATACATTTTCTTCGTATGGATTATAGCTACAAGTTTATAAAAGTTACGAAGAAATATCTTAAAATCTGAAAAGCCTGAATAGGTTGTAAATAGGCCAATTTTACACCATTTTTAGCCTCTTAATCGAATTTGCTCGAAAATGAAATCGAAATTAAAAAAACTGCTTCCTACATTTTTTGCGCCATGAAAAGACACACTCTTTGAGTCATATAATTTTTCAAAAAAATAATATTTGTTTTCGAAATAAGAAAATAACTGTCAAAATTGTAGTTTTTGGTAAAATTATGCCACTTCCGTTGCCGACAGATAACATTATTGGTAACAAAAAAAATGACAATTGAGACAACGAAGCATATGAACTTTGTTTTATACAAATCGAACAATAAAAAATTAATCTAGGACTGAAAAACTGAATTAGCCAATGGCGGCCAAGGAAAATTACTGAGACAAAATTTTTTAACATTTTTGCACTAGTCAGATGACTCTTTAATTCTGTGCACAATACGACTAAAAAATATTCATAAATAAAAAAGTTTTTTGTAAAATTTTAAATTTTCGAAATTTGGCGCCTAATATCTTCGAAGATTTGCCGAAAATCAAAAATCGAAAGTAGCGTAGCTATGTGTCCTGTCTCAGGCTATGCCAAAATGTATCGAAAGTTAAAATCCAATGATTATTGTTAAAATTACTGCAATATTTTCAAAAACGATAACTTCGGTGATTTCGGACATTTCGCATTGTCGCAGAACGTTCAAAATAGCTTTATCCTCTAAGTCACACCCACTTTCCCAGTAAAACCGAAGAAATCGTAACGATGCGACACGTAGTTGCTGAGATCTATTCAAATTGGAATCTGAATAATAATAATAATAATAATAATAATAATAAGAATAATAATTTTAACAAAAACAATAGTGTTTCACACAAGCTACGCAGTGTGAAACCCTAATAAGAATAACTAGACCTGCATGCAGGAATGACGGGTTTCACTGGTGCCATATAACCCTTAAACATGTCACTTCCGGTGTCAAGTTACCCTTGAACATATGTCACTTCCGGTACCAGCGAAACCACTAAACAGGTTTCCAAATTAACATTGCACACAAATAAAATGGACGCAGAATCAACAAAATCCAGCAATATCAATTCATTTTATACATTTGTTACTTGTAAATGATCTTGACAAAATTAAATTACTCCCGGTGTTAATGCAAATGTTCAATTAGTCTTATGAAATCAGAAATGGCATACGATATCATATAGTGAAAATTTTATGTAAATCGAATAATAATTGCCACTTTTAAAGACCAAAAAACTTGAAAATTGACTTGTAGAAAATCAGCTATTTCTCTGCAACCGTACAAGTTAGAAACCATTTTGTGGTATCTGTATGATCGTATGGGTTCATTCTATTTGTTGATTGGCATCAAATACCATAATTTGAAAAAGATTTCAAAACAGACCCATTTGAATAAAATATCTGTTTTGGAGGCTAAAAATACAGTTTTTGCCAAAATGACGTTACTTCCGGTGATAATGAAAATCTTAAATTACTTGTATGAAATCCCAAATGGCATTAGGTATAACATGGTGTGACGTTTATGAAAATCGAATAATAATTGACCCTTTTATGGCCCCGAAACCTTCAAAAGTGACCCGTAGAAAACCGTCTATTTCTCGGCAACCGAATAAGTTAGAAACCATTTTATGATATCTATATGACCATATGAGTTTTGTTTATATGTGAATTTAAACCAAAAGTTAAAATTATTAATATATATTAAGTTATTCTTGGTTGAATAAAACATTGATTTAAAAAGTTTAAAATGCATTTTTTGACCAAATGATGTCACTTCCGGTGTCAATTTTAAATTGTAATCAACTTGATATGACGCTACATGCTTTTTGAATCAAATGATGTCACTTTTATAAAAATCCAATCATAATTGACTATTTTACAGGCAAAATAACGAAAACAGTGACTTGTACAGAACTGCCCATTTCTTGGTAACTGCTTATATTACAAACGAATTTTAACATACATTTTCTTCGTATGGATTATAGCTACAAGTTTATAAAAGTTACGAAGAAATATTTTAAAATCTGAAAAGCCTGAATAGGTTGTAAATAGGCCAATTTTACACCATTTTTAGCCTCTTAATCGAATTTGCTCGAAAATGAAATCGAAATTAAAAAAACTGCTTCCTACATTTTTTGCGCCTTGAAAGGACACACTCTTTGAGTCATATAATTTTTCAAAAAAATAATATTTGTTTTCGAAATAAGAAAATAACTGTCAAAATTGTAGTTTTTGGTAACATTATGCCACTTCCGGTGCCGACAGATAACATTATTGGTAACAAAAAAAATGACAATTGAGACAACGAAGCATATGAACTTTGTTTTATACAAATCGAACAATAAAAAATTAATCTAGGACTGAAAAACTGAATTAGCCAATGGCGGCCAAGGAAAATTACTGAGACAAAAATTTTTAACATTTTTGCACTAGTCAGATGACTCTTTAATTCTGTGCACAATACGACTAAAAAATATTCATAAATAAAAAAAATTTTAGTAAAATTTTTAATTTTCGAAATTTGGCGCCTAATATCTTCGAAGATTTGCCGAAAATCAAAAATCGAAAGTAGCGTTGCTATGTGCCCTGTCTCAGGCTATGCCAAAATGTATCGAAAGTTAAAATCCAATGATTATTGTTAAAATTACTGCAATATTTTCAAAAACGATAACTTCGGTGATTTCGGACATTTCGCATTGGCGCAGAACGTTCAAAATAGCTTTATCCTCTAAGTCACACCCACTTTCCCAGTAATACCGAAGAAATCGTAACGATGCGACACGTAGTTGCTGAGATCTATTCAAATTGGAATCTGAATAATAATAATAATAAGAACTAGACCTGCATGCAGGAATGACGGGTTTCACTGCTGCCATGTTACCCTTAAACATGTCACTTCCGGTACCAAGTTACCCCTGAACATATGTCCCTTCCGGTACCAGCGAAACCACTAAACAGTTTTCCAAATTAACATTGCACACAAATAAAATAGACGCAGAATCAACAAAATCCAGCAATATCAATTCATTTTATACATTTGTTACTTGTAAATGATCTTGACAAAATTAAATTACTCCCGGTGTTAATGCAAATGTTCAATTAGTCTTATGAAATCAGAAATGGCATACGATATCATATAGTGAAAATTTTATGTAAATCGAATAATAATTGCCACTTTTAAAGACCAAAAAACTTGAAAAGTGACTTGTAGAAAATCGGCTATTTCTCTGCAACCGTACAAGTTAGAAACCATTTTGTGGTATCTGTATGATCGTATGGGTTCATTCTATTTGTTGATTGGCATCAAATACCATAATTTGAAAAAGATTTCAAAACAGACTCATTTGAATAAAATATCTGTTTTGGAGGCTAAAAATACAGTTTTTGCCAAAATGACGTTACTTCCGGTGATAATGAAAATCTTAAATTACTTGTATGAAATCCCAAATGGCATTAGGTATAACATGGTGTGACGTTTATGAAAATCGAATAATAATTGACCCTTTTATGGCCCCGAAACCTTCAAAAGTGACCTTTAGAAAACCGTCTATTTCTCGGCAACCGAATAAGTTAGAAACCATTTTATGATATCTATATGACCATATGAGTTTTGTTTATATGTGAATTTAAACCAAAAGTTAAAATTATTAATACATATTAAGTTATTCTTGGTTGAATAAAACATTGATTTAAAAAGTTTAAAATGCAGTTTTTGACCAAATGATGCCACTTCCGGTGTCAATTTTAAATTGTAATCAACTTGATATGACGCTACGTGCTTTTTGAATCAAATGATGTCACTTTTATAAAAATCCAATCATAATTGGCTATTTTAAAGGCAAAATAACGAAAACAGTGACTTGTACAGAACTGCCCATTTCTTGGTAACTGCTTATATTACAAACGAATTTTAACATACATTTTCTTCGTATGGATTATAGCTACAAGTTTATAAAAGTTACGAAGAAATATTTTAAAATCTGAAAAGCCTGAATAGGTTGTAAATAGGCCAATTTTACACCATTTTTAGCCTCTTAATCGAATTTGCTCGAAAATGAAATCGAAATTAAAAAAACTGCTTCCTACATTTTTTGCGCCTTGAAAAGACACACTCTTTGAGTCATATAATTTTTCAAAAAAATAATATTTGTTTTCGAAATAAGAAAATAACTGTCAAAATTGTAGTTTTTGGTAAAATTATGCCACTTCCGGTGCCGACAGATAACATTATCGGTAACAAAAAAAATGACAATTGAGACAACGAAGCATATGAACTTTGTTTTATACAAATCGAACAATAAAAAATTAATCTAGGACTGAAAAACTGAATTAGCCAATGGCGGCCAAGGAAAATTACTGAGACAAAATTTTTTAACATTTTTGCACTAGTCAGATGAATCTTTAATTCTGTGCACAATACGACTAAAAAATATTCATAAATAAAAAAGTTTTTTGTAAAATTTTAAATTTTCGAAATTTGGCGCCTAATATCTTCGAAGATTTGCCAAAAATCAAAAATCGAAAGTAGCGTAGCTATGTGCCCTGTCTCAGGCTATGCCAAAATGTATTGAAAGTTAAAATCCAATGATTATTGTTAAAATTACTGCAATATTTTCAAAAACGATAACTTCGGTGATTTCGGACATTTCGCATTGTCGCAGAACGTTCAAAATAGCTTTATCCTCTAAGTCACACCCACTTTCCCAGTAAAACCGAAGAAATCGTAACGATGCGACACGTAGTTGCTGAGATCTATTCAAATTGGAATCTGAATAATAATAATAATAATAATAATAATAATAAGAATAATAATTTTAACAAAAACAATAGTGTTTCACACAAGCTACGCAGTGTGAAACCCTAACTAGATCTGCTACTGTCCCATGCAGATATGAAAGCTTTCATATTCATCGTCACGTGTCATTGATTGTATCAAGTATCCTAAATAAAAGGATAAGAAGAAAAAATTATCAAAATTGGTCAAAAACTCGCGAAGTTACAAGTCTAAATATAGTATGAAACATTGCACCCAGGCATAACAATAATCTGAAAACTAAAGGGAAATAACTGAAACTTGTATTACTGTAATGAGACGGATGAGAGAATGAAATGAAAATGGCGGGAAAAAAAAAATAAAAATGTCAGGTTGGACAGGCGACCTTACTCCTTGTCACGTACAACCGGGCATTCGAAAACACGCTAGTTAACTCAATGACATTCGCGCGTGCTAGCCATTCAGCCATCCAACCCCCCCTTTGAAATCCGACACGTGCAATATGTCATATAGGAAGAATAAGAAGTCGCTCACAACAAAATGGTAAATTAATGAGTTTAGGTCAAAAGGTTGAGCTACTATTTTAGAGTACTTAATAGTTTTAAAGAGACACGTTAAGGGTTGTTCATAGTTAAATGAAAGTTTAATTTTAAATAAGACCAATAAAATTAGGATTTAATAATGCCAGACAAATATTTCCAATATGTTTGGTTATAACATTTCAACCGGCCCAAATTTTCTATTTGAACAGTTTAATTTGCATGGTACCTTTAGTTATCAACCGAATATTACAAAACTTTTAAAAATAAGCTCCCCCTGACCAGCTGAAGCGTTCGCAATAAACGTTTGCCCCTTAAAATCTGCAAATTGCTGACTTTAAAGTGAGAAACATTACAACCGGGCGAAATTTTCTGTTTTATCACTTTTACAGTACCTTTGATTACCAACCGATTATTACAAAACTTTAAAAATAAAAGAGAAAGAGAGAAATGCGGCCTAATGTCCATTCGACACAAACTAGGTCATTTTGTGACTAACATATGTTTTTTAATTTTATTTAAAAACTCCCCTTGCGCTTACTGGTCTTTAGCCTTTGGGAGGAAACCGAAGGACACGGAGAAAACCCACGAGGTTGGACATCATACTTCATGTCACGTGCAACCTGGAGATCGAAACGACGCTCGTTGACTCAATGACAGACGTTACGATACAGCGCGCACATGCTAACCATTCAGCCTCCCTGAATTCGGAAAATTGCTGACTTATAGCAAGAAACATTTCAACCGGGCGAAATTTTCTGTTTTAACAGTTTAATGTGCACGGTACTTTAATTGCCAACCGATTATTACAACTGACCAGCTTAATCGTGTGCAATAAACGTTTGGCCTGTGAATTGAAAGTTCTGCACGGAGAAAGTTCATCTTGATTTCCCGGCGTGGTTCCCCGTTGTCAGTGAGGCAGGACGGAGGGCCTGACAAGCACAGCTGTCTAGTCGTTCGGATGGGATGAAACACCAAGGTCCCGTGTACACATTGGAGTGCACGTAAAATATCCCTAAGCAGTTGGAATTCGATACTGTTGAATAAGCTCTATACGATGACTAAATGTGTAGATTGTAGTCACCCACACTGCATGTTTCGCTTAACAATGAAAGGGTGCCGTTTTCAATTTTCGATCCTTTTGTTCTTCTACTCCAGATATGTTGGACTGTTGATCGATGGTTTCATATAAAAGACTACCAATAAGAATCTTTGTAGAAGAAGTTCCCAAAAAAATATTATGTTGACTTTACGAGAAAGACCTCTAAACATGCTCCAAATTGTAAAAATACGACTTTTTGGATTTTCAATCTATTTTTTTCGGCTATCCCTGATATTTAAAAAAATGATACAATGATTTCAAACAACAGGCTAGCTATTAGACTCTCTATTGACAAAAGTTTCATCGCCCTCCCTTCATTATAACCGAAGTTATCGTGCCCTAAAGAATCAACAAATCAGCATCCTTATCTCTGCTTACCCTAGGCAGAAAATGCTCATCTTTGAACTCAATCATGACATTGACCTAGTGAACGTCTACACCAAGTTTGAACATTCTAGCTTAATTAGAAGGAGAGTTATTGTGTTCCAAAGTCCCGGCCCTTCAAATTGCTTCTATTTTTCATTTTCAATTCAAAATGGTGACCATCACGTGACCGAAATCAAAATTCGGATCCGATAGATTTTTAGGCATTCCTTCAAGGATTCTGAAAATATAACTCCCGAGTCTGTAAGTAAAATAGCAAAAAAGCCTTTTTGATTTTTCACGTTTAAAGATGGTGGCACTTCCGGTTCGATCGACAAACTCCATATTTTGTGTACGAATCAGTAATTACTTGTCTAGTATCAAAAAAAAAAAATTAGGTCATTCTGACCTATATTTCGACGATTTTTTTGAAAACTTTGATCCTTAATTTCGTCAAGGGGAGATAATTTAGAACATTTATAATTATATTTTTGAAGTCACATAGGTAACATCTACTTATACACTAAATTTCATGAAAATCGTACAACTATTAAAGAAGTTCTCAAATTGGTCTAAACTTCCGGTTCGAAATCACAGCGACGAATTTTCGAAATTGGAAAATGCGAAACTGCAGATGAAAATGATTTTTTTCAAGGTATTCAAAGAAAAAAGAATTAGTAAAATCGGTCAAAAAATAACAAAGTTACGACTATGCATTTTCAGTTTTTTCGTTCGTAAAATTCGGTGATTTCGGATTCGTAAAACGTTTTGAAAATATATTTAATCAACAGCCACCACACATTTTTGGGGGGATAGGTAAAAGTTTCAGAACGATCCTATCGTTAGATTCTGAGAAATCCGATTTGTGGACAAAACACAAAAAAAAAATAACAATAATAATCTTAACAGAAACAATAAGCTTTCATATGTAATATGAAAGCTTAATAATAATTTTAACAAAAACAATAGTGTTTCACACAAGCTACGCAGTGTGAAACCCTAATAATTTTAACAAAAACAATAGTGTTTCACACAAGCTACGCAGTGTGAAACCCTAATAATAAGAATAATAATTTTAACAAAAACAATAGTGTTTCACACAAGCTACGCAGTGTGAAACCCTAATTATTATTTGAAGAATAAATTGTAATTGAATAATGTGTCAGTTATTTCAAAGAGATTATAGAGAAGATCAGATTATTGTCAAGTACAACCATAGTGTAGCCCAAACGCAAACAAAACAACAACTTGGAATTAAATCAAAGTTCGGTTCATCCAAATCAAATATGTGAAATATTAATAATATCAAGCCTTAGCTCATACACAGTTAATTTTCATACATAAATCCAGATAATCATTTCATCTGTTTAAATAAATGAAAGAATAAAATGGGGTTTAACGTCCTTCTCTTCTGCATCGACTGTGGTAATGAAGTGTGCTATGCGGGAAATGTTTCCCGGTTAACGACGCCGTGGATTATTTTTATTCCGAATTCCAAGTGATAAAGGTTATGTAACGTGTACACGGGAACTCGGGTTTTCGTACCACCCGAACGACTATACGCTGTCCCTTACCAGGCAATTCGTTCTACACACCCGACAAAACCACGTTGGAATATCGAGATGAACTTTCTCGGACGACACTGGGATCAAACAAGAGACCTCCAGGTTAGCGAACGCCTTATTTACTGAGCCACCGTGGCTCCCGAACCAAGGGGTGTAAATCCGAAACAAATAAAAGAGATCACCAAAATGAAAGCGGAGGGTGTGCATTGGAAGTTTTTCAGGCTGCCGGTTAAAACGTAATTATTTGGTATGCACGTGTGTAAAAACCATTAACATACTGATAATAACTACAAATCTACCATCAAATATCTGTACAAAAATTGAATTACATTGAATAGAAACGATTTCAAAATTATTATTTAAATAAACCCCGACTGGTGAGATAAAACTAAAATGTTCTCAGGACGCCCCATTAACACTATTTAAAGTAACGTTACACCGTTTAAAAATTGGATACAATAGTACACGGTACCATGTCATGTAATTATATATCATTGTATTTATGACTCTATAATTAACTCCTCAATAATAGGCTTTGATAATAGACTTGCGATTAGGGGGCGGATTTCTAAATTTTAAGTCTTATTCATATATAACTATAGCATTAAAAGATATAAATCGTATTTTTAGGCATGCCAGTACCATACACAAACCCAGGGGCGTAAATGTGGGGGGGGGACCCCCCATCCAAAAAAATAGTCGCAAAATCAGTGCAGTCGGTCGCAAAGTAAAGGTAGTCGGTATCAAAATAAGTATACGTCACGCTACTCACGCAAAACTTTAGTATAAAAATAGTCTGTCGCAAAATCCCAGAATAAATCCCAAATGCTATGTATTTGCGTGAATCCGTGTGCCTAAATTGAATACGTCATTCAAAACTATAGTATAGAATAACCATGTCTGCTTGTCACTCTTATTCTGTTGTGAGTATGTTGTTCTATGAAATGTTTTCTACCACGTCAAAAAATAGTCGGTCACAAAAAAAGTACTCACCGCAGTCGGTCTCCGACTAAATGAATTAATGAGATAAACGTACAATCATAAAACAAGCGAAATTGACAGATAAGCCTCAAGATGCTGTCCCTTTTCTTATCAACCCCAGTCCCCATAATTTAAAAGCTCTGTTACATGTCTGAAATTTTTTTCGCGCCTTCGGCGCGATTCCATTATAACATCATTCTTCTACTCGGTTACATATCTGAAATTTTTTCGCGCCTGCGGCGCTCGATTCCATTTTAAAATCATTCTTCTACTCCTCAGTTGTCTTATACTGTCTCGACACTATCATATTCACGATTATAGTGAACTGCCCAGTTTGTAGTACCACTGGTGTGTGGGGCGGGGGTATGTGCATCAGTCGGTCGCATTTTGGCTAAACACCCCCCCAAACGAAATCGTTATGTACGCCCCTGCACAAACCATTACACACGACAAACCCACGTACAAGACGTCAATATATACAGGCACCGCAAACAACAAACCTATCAGATCAATTAAGCGCCCACTGCCGCTGTAAAACAACAAGGATGCGATGCTATAGAATTCAATCAAAGTAAAAAAAAATTAACAAACAATAAGGGAATCGACCCAAGAAAAGTGTATATATCCCACGCGTTGTATCCTATTAATTTTGAAGGAAAAATGAATCACATGGAGTAGTCAGATTTCTTGATTGGATCTCGTATTATTGTAAGGAGCTTACAGTGTTCGACGTTCGTCAAAAATTGACTCCTTCATAATTAGTCCATTGAACAGGATAAGGGAATACTTGTCGGAACCTCATTCTATATATCTACAAACCAGTGATTGTTTTCCATACAGATTGTGTTATGTATTTTAATGTGCTCAATCGTCATATGCCACTCAAGGATTACATCCTGGCCAATCATGTTAGTTGGGACCCACACATGCAATGCTCCAGGATCACCACCATGGCTAAGCTGATGCTGATGACGTCTTAACACAAAAGAGACATAACGATTTATTGGTAATTATGAAGAGATGTGTGCGACAGAACATTTTATTGTAGCGCTCTGAGATTTGTTTCAGCAAAAACAGAAACCCGGATAAAAGTTCGCCTAGTTGTGTATAGTCAACATATATGATTGCGACTGATAAAACCAACGCTGTTCAAATCAATGAGAAATCAATGGTGGTCTGTATTCGGTTCTCTTGAATGATTATCTTGATACATGCACACCAACTGACTATATTATTTTTAGTAAAGGTAATAAATAAACATATTAATGCAATTTTGACAGGAAATTATCTAGTACTACTGCTACTTTTAGGACTTCTTGCTTTGTTGTGTTTTTGTGATCGTAAAATAATACCACAGTATTTAAAGTACATGTATACTATTCAAAAACAGTAGGGGATATTTGATTTTTAAGTGTTATTAAAGTCACCTAATGAAACTGACGAAGAAACAAATGACAAAATGAAATGAAGTTCACATTCATCGATTTATTCCAAATGATCGTTAGACTAAGTAAGACACAGACTGACCATTATAAGGGTAAAATGATACCCGGGGTCAAACAGCAAAGTTACCACAGCATCACAACAAAGTCAGTAACGGGTAAATCCTCCTCTGTTTGCCAAACAAGCATTGATCCGACGTGGCATACTCCTAATTAGACGTCTAAGGTCATTTTTGTCCAGATTGTCCCATTCCTGTTGCAACGCAGCAGCAAGTTCTTGGACATTGGCAGGACGTTGTTGACGTTGACGTAACCTCTGTCCAAGCATGTCCCAGACATGCTCGATGGGGGAGAGGTCGGGACTCAGTGCTGGCCAAGGTAATGTGGTGATGTTCTGTTGTTGGAGGTAACCTGTAACGATCCTGGCCCTGTGACATCTTGCGTTGTCATCCTGGAAGATGAAACGGCGACCATGACGTCGTGCGAACGGCACAACATGGACTGCCAAGATGTTGTCCCGGTAGTACTGGCCCGTAACACGCCCTGCAACAACATGTAAAGCCGTTCTTCCAGCAACAGTGATGCCTCCCCACACCATAACAGAACCACCCCCAAATCGATCATGTCTGATGACGTTAACGTCTTGGAAGCGCTCGTTTCGACGACGCCACACCCTCCTACGTCTGTCCAAAAAATCAACAGTGAACCTTGACTCATCTGAAAACATCACATTGCCCCAGCGTCGATTATCCCAGTGTTGACGATCCCTACGCCAACGACGTCTTGCCTGAATGTGATAATCTCTCAAACAAGGGATCACGCAAGGAGGTCGGGCGCGATGGTGACCCCCCATGCAGTCGATTCCGAATCGTCTGGCCACTCACTCTCACACCAGCGTCTGTTTGAAGACGAACGCTGACCTGATTTGCTGTGATGACACGATTTCGCAAGGCCAAGGTACGGATAAATCGATCCTGGGCTTGAGTTGTCGCCCTTGGTCGACCTGAGCGTGGTCTGTCCTGTACAGATTGTGTATCACGGTATCTGGACCATAGCCTGCTTATGACAGACTGAGAAACATTCTGGCCACTCACTCTCACACCAGCGTCTGTTTGAAGACGAGCGCTGATCTGATTTGCTGTGATGACACGATTTCGCAAGGCCAAGGTACGGATAAATCGATCCTGGGCTTGAGTTGTCGCCCTTGGTCGACTTGAGCGTGGTCTGTCCTGTACAGATTGTGTATCACGGTATCTGGACCATAGCCTGCTTATGACAGACTGAGAAACATTCATCGTCCGCGCCACAACCGCCTGTGTTGTGCCGATCTGTAGCATGCCAAGGGCACGTAACCTTTCATTTTGGGTAAGCCGACGCATATCAAAATTTGTTTTCTAGTCACTAAAACAATTAAACTGATGTTTCCACCCTTGAATTCAATGCCACAATGACGGTAACATTTAAAGTCGGAGTCGTGCAAATCTTGGGTTGGACCCCCATGACGATCCCAAGCATCACCTGCATTCCATGCGGTAGCTATTGGTGCGTTTGGGCGTCACATGTATCTGGAAATATTTCTTCTGTTAGGTTCTATAGTGACTTTTTTCGTAGTCATTTGCATAGTTTAGTATTATGCCCCCAAAATCAAATATCCCCTACTTTTTTTGAATAGTATATAAGAAATTTATTGCCAAGCTAATGACTTCGCAGGTCCCCTGTTCTCAACAGATAATGGCTGTTTGAATATCTGGGTGAGTTTCTAACGAATCTCGCTCTACCCCCTATTTTATATCCCCCAGTTCCAGCAGGCTCAAGATTAACCTTGACCTTAAATTCCATTCCAAATATGGAATAAAACTTTATATTTCTCACCACTACAATGAGGTGATACATCTTATATGGTCTTCCAACTATAGGTTAAATAACAAGAAGAACTTGACGAATATTTTGACAGTGGTTAGGATTTTACCAAAACATCACTTTTATGTATAGCTTTTTTTATGTATAGCTTTTAATTCACGTGCACTAGGTACATGTGAATTTGACTTAATAAAAATAGTTGTTTAAACAATTTTCCCAAAGACACAATATGGTCTTAAAGACCATAGTCTTACAATTAACATATGGCGAGGATGTGAAGTTACCGTTTTAACTAATGTCAGCCAAATTTAAACACAAGGTTCCTGTATTGTTCAATAATAATATTCATTTTGAACCTTTAATAAGTTTCCTGATGACTTCAAGCTGAAATGACGGACAGATCAATTTTTTATAGCCATTCCTTTGTTTTAAAAGTAGTCATGGGTACTCTAGTGACACAGTAACTATATATTTTATATATATTTATTACCAATATATTAAACTTAAATACATTTATTTTTCAATCTTATGTTAACACAAAGATAAATAAGAATACCCTTGTTTAACGAGTCGTATACATACAAATAACATTCACAGTTTACTTAAATATAACAGGGTCGCGTGTCCTACAAAGAAAAATTACTAAGAAGCATTCTTCTGGCTTAGCACCCCTACTTGAAATGTCCTCAGGAGAAATGATATATATAAAATGTGGTGGACACGTACAAAGGTGGTGGATAGCTATGTAAATTATGTAAAAAATAAACAACAACAATTAAAATGACAGATGATAACAATTTTTGTTCGAAAGTAATCTACCTCAGAAATTCAACCTCCACAATCCACTGGTAGAAGAGAACCCATACGTGACAGGATGTAATACAACATCACAGTTTTATGAGATAACAAAACAATTAATTTATTAACGAAGTTTTGGTAAAGCATCTTTAAGACCCAGTGGCATCCGGAGAGGGGGTGGGGGTGGGAGCAGACCCTCATTCCAAGGGGCATCCAACTGGGTAATCGAACTTAATTAGGCTGATTTACATTTATTTGAAAAAAAGTATATTGCATCTGTTTTTAATTTAAAATCTTTCCAGTTCTCACATATCTCAGTGGGGACCCAATTTTATTTGAGTCGGGGGGGGGGGCATACCTCTCCACGTCTCTGTCAAATTCCGGAACATTCAAAGTAACTGTAATAACATCTCTTAATAATTACATCTAATATAAAACAACAACGTACAATTTTTTTATCAAATTGCTCCATTTTTACTGAATATTTTTGGATACTTTCCCTATGTAGCAAAGGATTGCACTACGATACACACACACACACTTCGTAAAGTTAAGGCATAACCTTAAAATTATCCCTGAATTATAATTATGATAAAGAATTTATTAATATCAATATTCAAATCTTCAATCTGTCTTCAAGCAAGTTTCATTATTTACAGTGAACGCAGAGTTACTTCCCGTTCTATAAACTTCATACGGGTTCATTATTTGGTTCTTCCACCATATTGAACACACATCGAAATCATTCAATTTTTTACGATGATTTTAGTTGTTCCAGAAATTTTACCGATCACCAATTTGAACATGGTCCCTTTCATTATAAATACCATATATTAGACTAGTTGATGATGTCATCAAGATCGGGAATTTGCCGAGCATGTTTTACAACATGTTCGTTTAAATCTAGGATTGTCACAAAAATTCACACGTTTCACAATATTACAATGTTCATATTTATCAGTACATTCTGAAAGAGAGAAAAGAGAAACACGATCAGAATCATTTGACAATAGTAGAAAGCGGGGTCAACATTTTTAAGGGGCAACTGGTCTATCTCTTTCAACAACAAAATACAATTCATATATCATATTTAGATATGACCTAAAACTCGTGGAAGCGGTATTGCCATTTTTATGAAGAAAATTAATGTAATTATTTTGAAAATGGCAATACTATAGATCCGCCTACTTATCGGGAATTCAAGGTCTGTGCTCACTAATGTATGGTATGTATTGCAGTCATTGTTAAACTCTTTGAAATACTATAATTATTTCAGCGATAGATTGACTGAGAGGGAGACTACTATAGGGTACATTTTATTTCAATAATTCGCTTCCGTGCTAAGTTTTTAGCTGAAACCCACCAGCCTTGGTCGGCGAACCTACTACCCTTAAGCTTGTGGTCGAAACTACGCCCCGTTACTCAATGACAGACTACCGTGCCTCTTCGGGTTTGATTTTCTACAAATAATTTGAACAGCATTAATCAACATGCTTACCGGAATATACAAATTAATTAACCTGTTGACATTAAATATCTATTTAGTTTCATTAAGTCCATATCTGTCGTCTCTTTTTGAAAGACAATCATAGTGAAAGAATAAAACGGCATCTCTCCAAGATTACCAAGCTCTAATCTAAAAGGGAAATACCCCCCCCCCAACCTTCCAAGGGTTCATTGGGGAATTCAGATTGGAAAGTAGGATGTATTAGGCAGGAAACTTAGGAAGGAGAAGCCATGATATGGTGGATCAAGTTCCATGTCCTATTGTCGACTTACCTTGGGAGCATGGTTGTGATGTACATTTTCTCATAACTACAGGTCTGAGCATATCAGCACAAGCTCTGCCAGCTGTTTTACCACTCACAGACCATGTACAAGTTAACATACGAGACTGAAATCCCTTCTCACCACAATCTGCTACACACTGGATTATAGAATATAATATCGTAATGTTTACATATCTATAACTACTTTGCAATACTAACTACATTGCAATACGAAAGATTTTCATGATTGGACAGACTTGGACATTAACCGAATTAAAATTTGATGGACCAGCTAACCAATGCTAACCAAGAACGATTTATATCTAAAACTACAAAAATCCACACGTACCAAATGCACGTTTAAACGATCCAAAATAGGCTTGTCATTATTTAAGGTCCAAGAGACCACCTTACAGATTAGAATGTTTTCTTACTTCAGCTCTCCCTGGTTTATATTTAAGATTACTTTCATATTTCAGAACTAGCCATACTTTATTACACCTACAATTTCCATGAAGACTACCAGCAGACCTCTGCATATTTACGGCATTATTTTAACTGCTTTTCATTATGAACCATTGAATAAAGATTGCGTTTAATTGACAAAACACTACCGTAAACAGGAAATTCTGAACGCTGCATGTAATCAAGTAATCAAATCTATTGTTTATACTTACGTATGACCATTCTGAAGTATTCCACAAAGGTTTACACAAGTCAAGTGTACATTCCTGGCTATTTAACGGACGTGTGTAAGGATTGCATAAATTATCATCAATTACTCTTGCGTTACTTTCTTTGGTACAATTGACAGTCCTTGACTGTAGGGCGTGTCCTTCTCTAAAACAATTATCCGCAGAACACTGAAAAATAGAAAATAAAGTTTTTTTGTTGGATTTGGGAGGGGCAGATGGCGTGATGGCCCAGTAACTGAAGCCACATATGTCATAAAAAAAATTATGTTCCATTCAAATCAACCACTCAAAGCGAAACCGGTATTTAATCTGGGCCTTTGTGACAGTAAACTTGTTTATTCTTGCGTTGCTATGTGACCAGACAAGTCAATAATTAGGTCATTACTTTTCTCGTTCCATTCCGGACAAATTCAAACAATAACAGAGCCACGTGGCTGTAAAAGCGGACCACTGGGTTTATGACGTCATTTTGCACATACTGCTAACCGGTTCCTTGGACTGTATGTTCTAAAGTAACAGTTACGCCTGATCCTTTGCAGTTATGTATAGCTATAGGATATCGTTTAAGGGAATTCAACATGGTGATCCTGTCCCAGATAATTATTGTAAACACTTTTTGTGGAAATAATGAAATTAAGTTGACCGAACTCAATGCAATGATGCACCGTTAATTGCTTTTCAAAAGGACGTTTAAAGAAATTACCTTGGACCAGTTTCCCGTAGACCACTGAACACACATATCTCTGTTGCAGCTTTTAGCATTTGATGGTAAGACCATTCCAGCATTCTTACACACACGAGACGGTAGAATCTCGAAATAATTGTTTGTGATGATCTCACATGATACATTTCTACGCTGCTTTCCCCCACCACACGTTTTGGAGCACGAAGACCATTCTCCAACAATAATATTTAATGATTTTTTCTTATGATCAAAGGGGTCCTTATAGAAATGTGTTTTGTTATCACTACTTTTAATGTTTAATGCTTCCCTGAATGATAATTGTTGAAAAATGTCTATTAATTCACTAAACTGTATGTTTATACTTGCCGATACGCTATCGGCATAACATGTATAGGTCCCAGCGTCTGTGTCTGGGCGTATTCTTTTAAGTCTAAGGTTCCCCTTTCCGGAAATGTTTACACGTCTGCCCTTCTTTATTGGTCGGCCATCTTTATACCACAATATCATTCTTTTATTAAATCCTTTGGCAGGGCATCGAACAATAACGTTAGTCCCAGGTAAGAGGAATGCTTTGGTTCCAACGACTAGTCGAATTTTTGACATTTTATTCAGTTGAAAGAACTTAAGTCGTTGTTGTTTGATCCTGACAAGTGGGCAGACTGTTTCGTTACAAGGTCGGGAGTGTACGGGACGTTCGCTTGGCCTACACAATGTATCACTGACATCTGTTATTTTGCCGCCTGCTGAATGTTTCTGGCAGAGGGTTGGTCTAATTTGGATTCCTTCACCACACGTCACGGAACACTAGAATGAAATAGTATTAGAAATGATATAAAAAAATATGCAGTTAAAAAAATTTCATCATTAGGAAAATCCTTACCTAGCAAATAAAAGCAATTAGTTGCTCGGGTGGTACAAAAACCGAGGTTCCGTGAACACTTTGCCGTGCACGTATAATAACTCTTGTTAATTCGAGAATTAATGTATACAAGATCCGTGTGTGTTGGCACTTCGTGTAAAATCCGAACAGCTTTTTGTATCAGCACCAATAACTGACAGATGTTTAAAGCTTGAACAAGAATTTGGGTATTTTAGAAAATTTCCTTTCCGTTTTTTTACCATTAAGACTTCATTTATTAAAGCACATGGCCACGAGCCAGAGTTTACAACATATAGCATTTTCAACGGTATTGTATGGCGAAGATACATAGCTTCATCCACAAACAACGTTAAATAAAAGTTTATGGATACATATGAATACGTACACCTGACCACTGTCCAGTAGTCCATGATGCTGGACAATGTTGAACATTACATGATCTCTCCCTTTCTGGTACTGGTTGTTCACACATAAAGTCTGGTAGATTGAGTAGATTATCAGAACCATGACTAAATTCTTGTATACATTCTACTTTTCTGATCATAAGACCACCACCACATGTTGCTGAACATTCCCCAAAGTCACCAATACGCCATCTACAAATATCAAGTGTACATTCTACAGGGCACATATTTGGTAATATTACCAAGCTAACAATTTCTTTTGTGCTTTTGTATTTAATCGTAATGGATTGAGCCCCCGCTCCACCCCGGTTCCATCCTGGCAATGTAGACCAGAAATCCACTACCAAGCTAACTACCCCTTAACCGTTCACAGCTCAGCATCATTTTTCATTTATTAATGTGAAGCCAAAGAAATGCATTTCATTTGATAATGCTGCATTGCCAAATCCTTTTTTTCAGAAACAGTGCAATTGACAGTATAATAATGCTGACATGGTATGCTTGGTCACACAAAAATATAGCAAAATTGTGTGTGACTTGTGAACTCCCCAAATTAGAAGCGGTATATCGTTTTTATTTTAGAAAATGTAAGCATATCCTGCTCCATGTATAACAACCAGTTGACAATGCCCTAGATCTAGATTTCATAAGACAGACTGGGTCCAAAGGTCAATAGCATAGTCACCAGGCCAGTAAATACAAAAGTAATCCGCCCCGTTACATAAGTAAGTGATTCCAAGATACGTGTAAATTATTATATAATTATTACCTTTGTGGACATGAGAAGTCGTTACATATTTTTCTCTCTATAGCAAGTGTTGGAGCTTCTTCGCAAAAGTCATCTGGTACCATTGACCCATTGACTTTATGAACACATATAAGCTTGGTTTCCTGAGTACCTAATACAAAAATCATTCCACTTTAACTTTAAGATTATAATAAGGCAGTTTTAAAGATAGGATCAAAGCAAGTAACATACATCTGGTTCATAAATGTCGTTTACCAAATGTAGATCGGTATATATCTACTGTATTCTATCATTGGCTCGCTGACAAAATTCAAGGTCAATAACTCTATAAATATTATCAAAAATTCATAAAGAACATAAGTTTTCTCGCCGAGTGATGCTTGACCAGTAAATAATTGAGGTAATTGCAATAAGCTCACCTCCTAAACAACTTCTAGTACAATCGGTGAATCCTGCTGCTTTCCACATAAAATCATCGTAACATGGGTCCTGGATACATGGTTCAGTTTCTATTGGTTTAGAATCTGAAAGATTAATTAAATATGTAGTAGACATATACAAACACACCCGATTGGTAAAGCCTTTGGTATTGATTTTATTACTCTAAATACGAAGACACAAATACCCCCGTTAGATCAGGGTGGCTTCCTTACTGTGCTGCTACGACGTCGTAAAAAAAAAGTCTCTGTGCGCGCCAAGAGCGCCATAAGCGTGACAAAAGCGTAGTGTGATCTGACCTCGCAGAACATAATCATAAAATCGTTCTTCAACAAAACGGAAGCTGTCATGTTCATTTAAGCTAGAATTCCAAAACGTAAGAAAAGATGTAGTTTTCAGCTTACCTTCGCATTCAGAGTCAGCTAAATCGACTATAGCTTGTAGATATAATAGAAAGACCTGACATCTGACATATCTTCTTGTAATACCAGTACCACATGTTACACTACATTGTCCCCAACTAGATACCACATATCTAATGGACAAAAAAACATTTAAGGGTCAGAATGGAAGATTTAGATAAAGAGCTGGCCGTTCTCGCCATAATATTTCAAATATACATAATGTAAAATAAATATATTGAAAATTTCATTTTCAAATTACTTTATTTTGAGCGAAGTTATAAATGGATGCAGATTTGAAAAGTTGTGTGCGTTCGTCGGTCGTAACCAACGTGCTGGTTATTCGAGTCTTAGTCTCGCTTCTCCATTTTTAAATTTATTCATTAATCTATTTAAAATCGGTGCCATCGGAGAGTTGATTATGGTCTCGCCATGCTAATAAATATCTAATCAATTATTCATATTGTATTTAAGGCCTAAAGAATGACCTGCATAGGCAGATGTAGCTCGTACATAATGCATGTTTAAATTATAATTCGATAGTAATAAATGACCGCGTTTTGATCTGATCATGGGTTGATTAAGAATTGGGTTGGTAGACAAACTCAAAATACTTTAGGCGTCATTTAGTGTGACTTGGCACATCACTTACCTTGGCGAACTCATATCGTGACCTTGAACATCATCTTCGTGAACGATTGAATCATCATCTTCTGTATTATCAGCTTTAATAACAGCTTGCCTTAGTTCGCCTAATGATATTTCTTGAACTTCTACAATATAAATATTAATTGATCAAATAATGTCTATACAAATTAGCCTTGATATACTTATGCATGGACATCGTAAATAAATTAGAATGCAACAATGATGCAAGAAATATTAGTCAATCCAAAATATGAATAAAAACATTTATCCATCGTCCTTGTAACCAACAGGTTATATTAAAAATTATTAATGCTTGATTGCAGGGCGGGGGGCGTAGAGGGAGGTATTCGTGGGGGGGGGGGGGGGGGCTGTGCTGCTTTTTTAGGGGATGGTGATCATTTTCTGGCTGGTCGTTCTCAAAATTATTGAAAACAAAAATCTGATTGCGCCTTTAAACTGACACAGTTTTTTGTCCGCTTGAATAATTTTTTGAGTATAATAGTAGAAGCTAGATTATGTATGAAACATGAGACAGCTGACTAATTGCTTATTACGTACATAAAGGTTAACTAAATGTGTTTTATTTTTTCATCACACCATTAAATATGTAAATCAGTTATGAATGTGGTGCACATATGTATTGAAAGACTATAAGATAAATACATAAGTAAGAATATAAACATTATATATATATATATATATATATATACTATGTGATTATTGATGAGTTTTACACCTGGTACTAGTAAAATAACGGAAATCTGGATAAGCTACATCTTGTAAACATGATGTTACATGTTCGTCTACATTTCCAGGTATGCTAATAATTTACTCATATCTCTAAGATTTGGTATCATTCATGAGACAACGGGTTGAGAATTCCTTTTCAATGAAATATCAAAGAGAATGTATGGGTATAATTACAAAAGAATTTTTTATCTGAGATATGCAATGAATGAATTTTGCGACTATTTCGAGCCAAACATAACATGTTAATGCAGTGCAAATGGTGTTTATAACAGATTGACCAGATCTCGGGTGGAGTTTTATATAATATAATATTCACATTCCAGACTGTGACCTTGAATAATAGTGTGTAGCCTTGGGAAGGTTTCTAGAAATTCAAGTTTTTTTCATGATAAAAAATGTCTGCAATACAAATGTACATATTTCCAATGAGAGAGAGAGAGAGAGAGAGAGAGAGAGAGAGAGAGAGAGGTGGGTAGGTCATTTCGGAACTAACGTATGGTTTAATTTTACTTCACTAATTTGTGGTATTCCTACAGATTATAAATAGTGTTTTTGAGTAAATTGTTCGCGGCAGTTAAATGGAGTCCCTGGAGATACACAGTGTTGATGAAAATACATCGATCCGTGATAGATACAAAGTCCTTCAAGATATATAGAACTATGTTATAAGGTGAACACGGTTCTCATAAATATACAGATCAATGGGCATTAGTTGATGATCATACACCTATATTGGTTCAAGCCAGATACACAATTTCATGACAGATATATACGATATCAATGACTCTTCGCAACTGTGTCGATTTAATAAGTCATTTGTTTTTGTTTTCTCGTTGGGTCGTTTCTTTGGGGGGATGGGAGATATTGGGGTGGGGTAAATTGTTTGCTCTCTTTCTTTTGTTGAAATACTGACATTAACTTTACCGTAAAAGTAGATATTGGCATGCTATAGACCGAACATTCGTTATATCTGAAGCAACGAGTGAAAAAGTATCGCTACAAGATTCCACCAAGATCAATGGCTGGAAACAGTAGGGACTATTCTTTTAAAAGAAAAGGGGATGGCATGCAGTTCAAAAGATACTTTACCTTTTTCATCGTGCTCAGCTACATAACGGCCATCTGTAATAACAAAACCCAACATAGATACATTAAAACTTTATTGTTTTAGAGAATAAACACGTGTTATAAAGATACACACGTTAGTATTTAATACAGAAAGAAACATGCAAATTCCATGTGCATATACCACACAGATCTACCTCATACTGCTTTAATACACGTTCATATCGTTTAGCAAGCCTAAAAAACTTAAAATAATCCTTCCAACATTCAAACGTGATTTAAACACATGTTCTGTGGTGTGTTTTTATTTTTTTCTGTCATGTTAGCATACCATTCATTCAACCTTCCAACATGGTTCGAGCTATATAAAACTGTAAGGAGTTTTAAGAGTTAAAACAAGTTTTTGCTCGGTTTAAAATGGAAGAAACATAAGCCGGGTAGATTAGCGTGATAAGACACGTGGATTAAGGTAATTAAGAACATCTTAGTTTACATTAATTCACCTTACACACGTTCAAGGTGAATCTATACTTGAGACGTGAATCTATGACTGTCTATATTTTTTGTATATAAATATATGTTAATAGTACGAAATATGCTGAATAGTATTAATAACGTCCTTGGGCAATATCACTTATTATTTAAAAAAAGAATAATATTTCACAAACAACCAAACCTAGAATTCATTACACATAATAAAGTGGATTGCGTTAACATAATGGCATAATGAAGAGGGGCATAAGCCATACCCTTATATCGGATTCCAACTGCAAAGGGATTTTTTACGTGCACGTGTAATGTGTACACAGGACCGCGGTTTACCGTACCATCCTAAAGACTAGACAGATGTCCTTGTCAGGCCCTCCGCCTTGCACCACTGACAAGGGAAAACCACGCCGGAAAATCAGATGAACTTTTTCGGGCAACAACGGGAGCGACTCCGCAACCTCCAGACCAACGAACCAGCGTCGTAGCCACCGTGTATGTCTCTTTTAACCTAATGTCGAGTTTCCATCATATTTGAGAAACGATTATAATAAACTCAGTAGATATAAACGATGCCACATCGTTAAAATTTCAATTATTTATAGGATTGAAATTTAAGTGAAACATGCGCTGAACGAGACAAGGAATAAATGAAAAAAGGTTTAACGTCCTACTGTTCTGTACCTGTACCGACTGGGCTTATGAAAACGGGGAATAAGAAAAGGAGTTTATATTATTGGTTGTTTACTTTAGTGACTTTTATCCAGATTGTAACCATTTTACTCAGCAACCAACACATACATCCTTTTGGGATACATTGAGGTCTTTTATAAATAAATTTCTCGTAAAATAGTCAGAGCGTTAAATATGTAAACTGTGCCCTCCATGATTACTACGTTGCGTGTAGATTCTTACCTGTTTCAAAACAAGGAAAGTTTGTAGTACAGTTTTTCTTAGTCTCAGGTTTGATACTATCATTACAGAATGTATTGCCTTCATCCCGGCATACAACATCACGATTCTGTACTCCCCAACCACATGTTACGCTACACTATATAATAAAATAAAAATAACATTGAAAGAATCAGTTGCTTAAAGTGGCGTTAAATACGATTAGATCAGTTCTCACTACAATAGTTTAAAAAAAACTATAATGAAAAGGGAATATGTTGAAAATTTCAGTCATATTACTTCAGTATCGGCAATACAATTATAGTCTAAACTCGATTATCATGGCTACAGTTATTAATATTTTTTACGATAAATCTACTTGATATCGGAGCCACCCAATTGCGCCGAGAGTTGATTATGGTCTTGGCAATTTAATAATGTCTAATTAATAATTCATATTGCATTTAAATCTTAAATAAAAGACCTGTAATAGGCAGATTTTTCTCCAATCAGTGCTTACTCTTTCTAAAACATTTAAAAGTGATGTATTATCAATTTGGGCCCATTGTGTACATTTTTCATTGGTGCACTTTTCGAGTTTGGACAAAGTAGTATGGTTGATGTTGTCCGATGGTCCTATGATTTAAATTCATCTCATAGTATCGCAGAAGTTCAATTATGCCCCCTTGATCAATAATCAAAAATACAAAGACCAGATCTGGATAGAGTGGATGAAAAGTAGTTCTATATTTACCGGCGACCATTCTCCTGCATACCATGTTGGACAAATCATGGTGTTACATGTCTTCTTATTGGTGGGTTTTGGACTAGGACATAAACTGTAGTGAAGTGTCCGTTGTCTGTTATCTAGTAATGTATCAATACATACAACACTCCTGGTAGATATCCCTCCGCCACACGTCTTCGTACAATCATGCCATGGACCAACACGCCACCTAGAAATTATCAGCCTATTCACAATCATATATTAATTAGTTTCATGCAGGATATATATAACGCGATATACTCGTCGTATCAGGGTGGGTTTTTTTTCTCGGGTTATAACTGTATTCCTATTATTTGCTAAATAGTAAATTATTCTATTTAAAACGACGTTTATTGGGAAGTATGCTCGTTTTCTTTTGTATATTTGACAACTAAAATTTGGTATAGAAAATAACCGGCAATCATTAGCTCAAACGGAACAGAACAGTGGGACGTTAAATGATTTCGTTCTGGGATTGGCTAAAGAAAAATGGCATATATCTATTTCAAAATAGTCAACTTACGATGGTGGACATCTTTTATAAAAACACTGTTTCTTTACGCTGGATGGCTTTGGTGATTTGGAACATTTCTGGTCTTTGGCGATTCTGCTGTGAAGTTTGTCTTTACACGAAAATAATTTCTCTTGGTAACCTGTAATCAAACAATTATAGTATAGTTCTGTGAGATGAGACATCTTTGTTATGCTTTTTAGTGGCGAGGTTGTCATATCCACAGTGAGAATATGTAACCCAACTTATTTATATACATTTGTCTTTTATAACGGTTTCACACTGCGTTTCACATTATTATTTTCCAACTTTCTATGTTCTCGGCAACTACGCATGGAGATTTGAAATTTTCGGTGTCGGTGGAAAAATACATGCGCGACTAAGAACTCATCGACATTAATTTTGTAGTAAAAGGCAAGTCAAAAACTTCCAGTCTAATTTATAGCCAGATTTTTCCTTGGAAAAATAGGAATTGTGACAATTTAGGTCTGAATTATTTATGAATATCAAGGGGTAGACTACCATTAATTTATTTAGTTCGTCTTTTTAAAGCCATTCTCCCGCACCCTTTCTTCCCCGTTTGCAAAGGCATCGTTGGTGATCTTTTTCTGTCAGGTTTTGGTAAATATTCATGGCCAATAAGCGGAAGGGTATCATAGTTAAGAGGTTGGGGATATGTGTGGCGGATAGTTACACGTTTTTAGTATGGTACTTAATTTGTGTACACGTATCTCCAAATTTCAGTTATCAACCTCATACAAAATGTGGAGCAAGTAGCATTAAAATCAAATAAGAAATTAGTTGCTAACCTCAGCCATTACCAAAAATCATTTTGGTATCACTCTTTCTGTGTCACATTTTAGTTGTAAATGTGCCAAGGTTGATATTTTGTAATGAAGAAAATACGGAACTAAACCTAATACTCTACCGCGATATTATAGTAGGGATTTTTTCATATAAATATTGAAACTAATAGATTTCGGGCTCATAAATAACCCTTATTTGATGTTTTATGATAATATTGAAGATCTAAATCAAAATGAGATTTGAATTTAAAATGATTTTCTAACAACTTATAATAATTTCTAATAGTGATTTATACCTTTTAACTTGTGACTAATGTTGATATAATCTGTGACAATATCATTACTTTTTCATTTATCATTAACCATGACTCCTTTCGTCAATTAACTCCCTTTTAGCTGTTGTTGCTATTGTTATGTTATAGATTTATCTATAGACATAGGTATGTAACAATCTGTCAACTGTCAATATTTATGTTTTATATATTTATTCATATAGGTATATATGTGATAAACTATTCAGATATAAGAAACTTGGTCAATAGCTTTGTATCATTATAAAGTCATTTGGGGTATTTGCTTAAGTTATTGGATTTATTTAATTTACTGGACGTTTCCAGGTAGTACTAGAATTTATCTACATTACTAATTATGTCCCCCAGACCGAGTTTCCCGACTGATCTATATATGTGATTTGGACAGTTGTTTACACTTACCACTTCGAGGTAAAATCTTACCCGATGAACTGGTTGTCCTTTTTAAGTCCAAACAAATTTTAATCAAAATTAGACCGCCATTCATGAACTTAGAATAACCCACACATTTTTTTTTATAAGGAGCCTCTGAATCTCAGTGAGTAAGGCGTTGATGGGGAATATTCACAGGGACTTTCCAGCCTGTATTCCTCTTGCCATGACGCATATCGTGTGTAAGGCGTTGACCGTGAATAATCACAGGGACTTTTCAGCCTGTATTTCCCTCGTCATAAGATAGGGGCCTAGCAAGGAATGATCGTATGGATGGGAAGTTGCCGTGCACGTAAAATAACCCTTGACAGTTGGAATTCGAAACAGGAGTAGTCCGAGTAACACCGATTTGTGGAAAATAATCCCTGATCACACCACATAGCGCATACAAGTCTTCGTTAGTCTTAACAATGCAGTAGTGATCTTCTGGTTTCATATGAGTAATCCCAGTTTCTTGTAAAATATAGACCAAGTTCAAATATCAAGCCCGAGTTGATTTGTGTATGTATAAGCATGTCTTTCAACAATCCTATGTCGATAAGACTTGAACACGAGTAAGCAAACTAAATCATTTAACGATATACCATTAAAGAAAGCTTTATAGTAAAACCGAGATAGTGTGAAGTGATTAAGGAGAAACTGTATACAATGGTCATTAGACGGTCAATCTTTATGTGGACCGAACGTGCACGGGTGGTCAAGCATCCAAGTTTGGGCTACTGTCGTCAAAGTCTCGGGTTACTAACGACAGATGAATATTAAAAGAAGATATTTCAGGGGTAGCTTTTTACAATGTTCTTCACTTTTGTCACTTTAAAACATGATGCTTGATAAGAGGCCATTGTAGCCTACCCATCCAAGCTTCATCATAATCAACTATATCATTCGTTCGACCGAGCAAAGTCTGTCTACCCGTCTGTTATATTCAATACAGAATTCTATAGAAATCACAATTCATTTTATGAGTAAATTTGAGATTAGCAAAAAGAAAAACCCCGAATACGCCACGATCTGTCAATTATATGTTATTAAAGCACAAATTATAGTAAAGTCAAAATAAAAGATGGCGCGACACGACAAGAATGATGGGAAGAATTTGAAAGAATCTGGAGCCTGTTTGATGCTTGTCAATAACTAGAATGTGTGAAGGAGATTATTTGAATGAATATTTGTCGAGATCGGTGAAATGGGAGTAAAAATGATAATACCAACGTAAAAAACATGGCGATAAACGTTTGATGACCTTTGGATATAAAATGTTAAATATGTCGTATGTAAAGGTCGTTGCCACGTGTGGTGATTGGCAGGCGGATGACAGTACCGCAGGTTTATTAGAAAAAAGTCTTCCGCAAATATTTGGTACCGCCTTTCGTATCTATCAGCCCTTCATGTTATCATATAGTCTGTTTTGTTAATGAGCGTCATTTCAGTTTACAAAACATACCTATGCGTATTTTCATGGTTAAATTGGTTTTTTGGAACGCCATTGATACTATTTGAACATGGTAGGATTGACGTGCTGACGGACTGTATTGAAAGCATGGTAATTTATGTACATTTGATTACTATTAACTAAACTGGTGGGTGCCGAGTGGGGATGTCAATAGATCTGGTCAAATATTACTATTCAACAAGATTTTGACTTTATATTACCTCAAGCGAAGCAAAACTTTCTTTGTTTTGACGATACAACCTCACGTATCGGAAACGAGATCTTTATCATTTCACGTTTTGTATCTAAAAACTAAAACGGAAAGCATGAAAACGACATAAAACATCGCGGCTCATCTAAATACAGTTATGTCACTTCCGGTTGTTACCCCTCGTATTTGAAATTAAACTAAACGGTGATTCTTAAAATTGATGAAAAATGTCCAGGTTTTACCTTTTTAATTTATACAATTAAGATAGCTTTCTTACGAGAACACCGATGGCATTTTTTTTTTTCATTTTCGTGTTTTAGTTTATTTGCTCAGATATTGTGATATTACTATTCCTTATGGAACATTTTAACATTTTACACAATTCAATCTCTACGATTTGTATTTCGGTAGATTTTCGTGAATATAAAACTATTTCATACTTTGTTTTAAGAATCAAGTGTACAAGAAACTAATATATCTGGAAGACTGATAGGATAATGAAATGTACATGCCCTGCGCAAGATAGCTGAAGACTGAAATTTCAAAACAAACCGTTCGGGCGGTCAGGTCAGCTTGGAAAATAAACCCTTTTGAGGACAGGTATCCCAATATTTGCGACCAGATGACAAAGTTAGGCCAGGTTAACGATCGTCGAAGTTTTTAAAGCCATTTTTAAACCGCACGATATCTGTTCCTCAAACCACGTATTCTTTCGCCATATGTTAACTACTTTTACTACAATTTATACACTCGACAAGTTCAATTAATCACGAAGTCACTTTCCGATCCCAGGCTGTCACTCTAAATAATGATTCCTAACAAAAAAACTGACAATAATCAAGTTTACCTACACCACAGGTGGCCGAACATTCAGATACGCCCGACTCCACCCATTGATATCTCCCCACAGCTCCGTGCTGTAGACAAACATTCTTTCCTCCACATACACCGCACGAATCCACCTTTAACTGGGAACCCAGCATGTGATCACAACCAACGTCCTGAAAACAATAGAAGATGAAGAATATTATTTCTTGATAAATTAGATCTAATTCCTTGATCCATTTCAAAAACTTTTACCTTGGTCCAAAAAAGATAAGCCTTTAAAAAATTTTTAGATAAACATAAATGATGCGCGTCCTATTATCATCAAAGAGAATATAGCAGATTAAACTACGATAAGCATCTTGTGACAGGTGTTTAAAATAGGTTAATAGATTGATTGACATTTCGGTTTGTCATTCGAGCAACTATATGTGATTTTTATCGTGTATTAAACATTAGGTTCCAATGATGCTTGAAGCGGAAACATCACTGTCATTGTGAAACTGATTTGTCTGTGGTAAAGATTGACAATGTGGAACAGAAGGTTGAGGTACCTTGGTATGTTTGGGACGAATATTGGTCATGAGTTCTTCTCGTTTCTGATCCATAACCGAGATGGACGGTTGCTTAAACCCTCGCCTTTCTAACAAGCAGAACAAATGTAGATTACCGTAGCAACCGTGTGAATTTTTATCATTTAGCTACAATTCTATATAGAAATACACGATTGTCTTGAGATAGTCTACGCTACTCTTTTTAGAACACCTGATACCACTTTTCATATTTCTATTACATCATTAACTATATCTCCTTTGACTATACCAATGGTATTTATTCATTACGAATATTCAATTTGAAATGGAGTCAATACCTACCCGACATTTGCCATTGATACACATATCCAGCGTCTCTCCCTTGCACCTTGTACCATCTAAAACCTTAGGAGACAACATGGCTACCGTTCTAGTTCCTTTTGCTATGCAGTATAAGATACAAGAATTCTTTCTATCTATGTAAGGTAACCATTTAAAATATCTTCCTCCATAGGCAGCATCATTATAGGCAGCACATTGTTGTTTTCGGAAATCCTGGGACCCATGCTCACACGGCTACAGACATGAAAAAATAGAGACGAACATACCACGTCATTTTACACTGTTACCACCGAATATGATAGAAAATGCAGCTACTTCAACACACGCCCGATTTTAAATTATAATTCGACACTACCAGTAGCGGTTAATTCTAAAATACTTAATTCATTGTTGTGTAACAGTGTGCAGAGAGTTAGGTACAAGTAACTTTCACCTCCCGAGCTCATAGTAGTCACCAAATGCAAGTGGATGCCACATTGTTCTACTTTAAATCGCCTAATATCACTATCACTTATCACACCCATTTTTCTGATAAGACATTTAATCAAAGTACAATTAAAATGTACAATAAAGGGCCATACATCTCTAAAATATTCTAAAATCTATCATGATTTAGGTAATTCCTATTAATCATCTGATTACCTTGTTATTACATGTGGCATATTGAATATTATCTCCCTTACATCCGCCATGTGATTTATAACTTCTCATACATTTTCTCAGTTGATAAGTGGCACCTCCGTCACACGTCCTTGAGCACGCACTCCAGCTCGTCCAGTTCGACCAATGATCTGCCGATGATAACCAGAATATCTGAAATAACCCAAAAAGTGTTCAATTAATTTCCTTGTCGAATGAATTTGTCCTGGTTATTTCAATACAATTTATTTAACGAGAAACAATTTCTGTATTGCATTGATATCAGTCCGAAGTAATTTTAAAATGCGCAAATGGCATTGGTATCAGATGCAATATGTAACGAAATGTAATATGCAATGAAATGAAATAGGCAATATGTAATGAAATATGTAATCGCCGACTGCGATTAAAATTTTGCCTGGACAGTGGCGCTACGACCTACTTTTATAACGATTTCAAACTACCAAGTGTTGTCCCTATCCAATAATTAAATAAATGCGAACATGTGACACTGGTGTTGGAATTTATATGAATATGAACGTTTATTTCAAAAACTGGTTTGAACACCGACCGAGAGAAGGACGATGCAGAATATGGGCATCATCGAACTCATTCAAGACATTCAGCTAGTAAACACCAAGTTTGAACATTCTACCTCAATTAAATGCAGAGCTACTGTGTACCAACAGATGTAATATAAAGACAGACCGAAAGACGGATGGAGAAACCCTACCAAAATCTGTAACTCGAATACAGACGGATGGACAAAACCATTTCAAAAGAAAAATATTATTGACCCTTTTACGCCTAGAGCCATTAACATATGGGCTACAATTTTGACTATTCTATCAGAAACAAGAGATTCATATCAACTGTTTACCGCGGTTTCAAATTCTACGAAATGAAATACCAGTCAAATACCTATACAATCATTTGATAACACGTACAATCTGTTACACAAAGATACACTATACCCGATATGCCAAACACTATAGCCAGAGGAAGCTACAGAAAACTGAGAAGAGGGGTTGTCCATGTGACAGAACAGAATCGACAATAAAACCATTGATGCCTTGGTAAGATAATCCGGATATTACACTAATAAGACATATAATACGAAATATGTGAGGCAATCTGAAACCAGGAAAAGATATCCGTTACAACCAAATACGAAATAATCGTAAAGCGTACAATAGGTTTCTACAGTACCACTCTCGGTTCTTTGTTATCCTAAAAGATACACAGTACTTAAATAAACATTGATGTTTTTCCTTTTATCCTCAAAAGTATTCCTTAATCCTTACTTATGTTCTCTAATCCCGTAAAACAAATCAATTAGAACATTATGAAACCCTAGATTGACGATCTTGTAACAAAACATAGCGTGGTTATCTCGAATTTTGTGTATTTAAAACTGAACCCCATGAGATTGCCCATTATTTGTATCTCGAGGTTAAGGCATGACTGTTGGGATTAACAATAAGATTATGATTGATATCTCGGCGAATTAAAAGTTACAAGTCTTCGTCCCTGAATATTATTTAATTAAGATTTCATGTCAAAACTTTCATTACAAGACAAGATTGGAAATCCCAAAGCGCCAACCGAAACCTGGGCATGACATTCAATTATTTCGATAACAAGTCACCAATAGAATGGGTTAGAGAGAACATGGAAAATTATAACTTTACACGATATATTGCACATTCTGTCTGAATCAAGTTATATATTATGCAGTGTTGACATTATTAACAAGGAAAAAGAAGATTTAATTATAAAAATATAAGTGACCCAACGAGCAAACACTGATCTTTCATAAGTACTTATTTTGGAAAAGACATAGTTTTTCTCAACTTTTGCACATAATCAAACATGTGGCTGTATTGTCAATTCATATCAACTTGGACATTATTTTTGCCGTCCAAAGAAGTCTTTTACGTCGTTTATGATGGGGACACTCGATTGAAAGTTCCGGAATTAATATTTCTGAGTACAAAGCATATGCCGACTGCATAAAAATTATCTCAACCAATCATGACAGCTGGAACATTTGTTACATATTTGTTAGCTGTCGGGACTGGCAGAACTGTGATAGGGCTGAATTCCGTATTATTTGATTGTGCATCTGTTAATTCAGGATGTCCTGGACTGACAATCGAGCACCCCCAATGTCTCTTAAGGGCAGACTAAAATTCTGAAACCAACCAAAGATTGGGATTTATAAGGTTAACATGCTTGTATCTTTGCCATGGAACTCGTGTTTTTGCATGGAACTCGCTTAGGCTATTGTTTTAGACATCAGCCAATCCTTTGGATTTTACAAAAAGACGACGTTCAGAAAACTATTTCTGATTAGGATTAGACAATGGCGTCATTAGCATTCATATAATGTGGACATGGGTGAGATACATGACATAACTGTATTGTACGGCATGTGAAAATGTGTAGGTGGCTTTTTGGTCACCGGATATCATAGTCGACTCACTTTTAAGTCGCATATTATATTTAGAACCCCGTTTTTACATACTTCAAAAGACCGCAAGAATTCTTACTGGGACTTTTTTTAGTGTTGTACCCAGTTCAACTTTGTTTAGCTACGAATGGGTCTAATGCTATTTAAACATTATTACTTCAAGGATCTTTTAAGTTTTTTAAAAGAATTTCGAAACCTTCTAAAACACTAACGAATACAAAGAACCTCGAGTAAAGTTTTCGCAGTATTACCTATCTACAGATACGATTTTAACATGATTTAAAAGATGGTATTTGGATTAAAATACAAAATAATATTTGAATTTACCTAGATCTGATATAACATCCACCAAGAATAAAGAAAGGTATTAATGTCACAATCTTTTGACAGATGTAACCGACTTTCCTCACCTTAAAATAACAGTTAGTATTGTGCATTCTATGAATTAATCGTCCGATCAACTTCAGAATAAAAATATTGAATTTAACATTTCAACGTTCGCACAACGATCGCGATTGATAGTCACCGTTGATATAACGGTTTATTTCATAAGTTGGTATAGTATATCTATAGTTACCCTTACCCGAATTGAAGCAAAAACTTCCCAATTCTCACGGCCATAAACGCTTTGGATATTGCTCTCTTTCAAAACAGTTTTGATAATAATAAGAATTTACTCAAAATTATTTATGCCGAAATCGTCAACAATATTCAAAGAATATAAAGATAAGTGCTTTATTATCAATACTGTATATTATAGGTAATTAATTCGAGTACTTTGGACTCCCACCCTTGTCGGGGTCAATTTCATTGACTACAAAACCGTTCACAAGATTAAGATTTTTTATGACAAAACACTTCAAACAGACTCTTGAAATAGTTGTTTGTTACAATAATGCTTATTTGTATATTAATAAATGGTCCCATTCATTTGAAAGCATAATAGCATGTCGTATTTGTGATAGTCAGCAATAGTTCTTTTTCAGAACCGGAGTGTGTATTAAATAGTCATCGCAAACTATACATTTAATAGCATGGTTTAATAACATCGCTTGGTATACAGTGAGATATTAAGAAAGCTTACAACATCATAGGTAGTGGTTGATTTTATATATCACAAGGGGTGTTATTTATGTAGGGAACGAAATTTTATTGTTAAATTAAAATTAACTGGAGACTGTTTTATTGGGAAAAACGCAAACTAAAAAGCTGATTCAGGAGGCAGGATACCACAGTTGCCAAGTAATGGTGAGTTTAATACACTTCGATGTTGCAACTAAGTCTTAATAGGGCATCCAAAGCGTTTTACTTTACGACTTCTCTTTCTCTGATGATTAGACTAGTTCCTTTCTCACCATAGGGCACAGCGTTGCTTTTGGAGAAGGCCTGGGTTACGGGGGGGGGGGGCGGTATTCCGTCATATTTAGCCACTTGAACTTTCCTATTAAGTGAAATATTTGCCAATGAAGTTCTAAATGAGCAGCAGTAATAGATCTTCAGAAACACAGATTTCTCCCAAATAGAATTAAAAGAGTCAGAAATAAAGTGAAATGCACTAAGAACGCCTTTAAACAAAACACAGACAATCCTGGTTCGATTTGTAACCTTTCAACACACATCTTCTGGCGACAATCTGTCTTGACTTTAATGACATATTTTATCATTGTCTTAAAGGAAAGTGATTACCTTGAAAGTTCACGAGACAAAAATAGTTTCGCGTATTTTTCACATTGTCATTCAATTACTAGGTAACCGCCATTCCGAACTGCAGTCTACAGGATATAAATACATTATCTAAGTTTATCTAATAATAAAAGGTCCATAAGCAACAAAAACACGCAACATGTTACATGCCACATACAATGTAAAACACAATTGTTACATATAGCACACAATGTAAAAACACAATTGTTATTTTCAAAGAATATTTAATACAGAGCCGAGGTTACCTTTATTTTAAAATGGTTTTGAAAGAACAGGGAATCATGTAGTATACTATTTATTAGGTTATGTAATATCAGCAACACCCTGACGAAATTCGTAAATATCAAAAAAAAAGACTACTCAAAAGGCCCCTCGTATTATACATAGGACAAAGAAATCATGTATATACTTTCATAATTTACCTAATGTACCCAGCGGATGAAAAGCGCTAGGTTTTGATGAAATCGTGATAAGATTTCAGTTGATATGAGAACTTTAAAATATTATTTGTATGGGATCTAATGTTCTCATTTGTATGTTTGCATGAAGAAAGTACATTCTATTTTGCTTGTGCAATGCAGGGTGGATGCAAGATTTGGGAAAAGTGGTGGGAAAGAAAACGAAGTAGTTTTAATCCCGAAAAGGGTTTCTATTGTAGCGAAGATTTTTTTCATTTTAAAAAAGTGCCTTTAGAAAACGGAGAATTCTCCACAGAACCCCTCCCAACCACCCAATCAGGGATAATCATCGCACGTTTACTAAAAGACAATTATTTATAGCTCCAATTAAAATCACATTATACTACCTGGCCTGTTACAATTGGTCTATGCCTTGAAGTTATTATATCTGGATCAAAAACAATATTTAACTGAAACTGTTATCTGATTATGTGGAAATCGTATAATATAATATAAACTTTTGGGAAGCTATCATTATATTTTATTATCCTGACCATTATCCAAACAACATGACAAACATCAATCTGATTAAAATACAGATCTATATTTCGTTTCGGTTTTTTATACCTTCAATGACCTACACTACATGAAGATCTGACAAGTTGTAGTGGGAGTTCACAACAGGGGTCAAACGGGTGGATGGGACTTTGACCCTATGACGTCGAACATTGATTAATCAATCAACGTTGACGTTTCTCGTGGTTTACCCACAGTTCCGTGCATCAAAAGGCCAAGAACTCGTCGTAACAGACTGTTTCATTAACTAATCCCTCACATCACCGAGAACACTTCAATGATAACAACTGTTCCAGATCCTAGTGTAGTAAAGACAAGTACAGCGTCATTTTGAACTATAAAAAAACGGAATGAAAAAGGATCTCTGTGTTTTAATCATATTGGAGAAACATTTATGTAATTGCATATTGCATATTTTTCGACAAGTAAACGACAATATGACTAATTACCCCTTATATGAACAGCGAGTGTTAAACTGGTAAATATATGATGTAATTTTCTATAACGTTATGAAGTAAAAGCTGTTTGTTGTTATTTGATATGTGTGTAAGTTTATCAGTGTATGTGTCAACTAATAGATATATATATATGGTATGAATACTGTATGAATTTACTACCCATGGTGTTGATGGCTGATAAAGGCTACAACTGCTTCAAATCAATGTAACATTTATCTGCCATGTCAAAAATGAAAAATGTTTTTTAGTAAAGATAATCTTGTAGCCTATATGTGTTGCAATCCAAGTTAGATAAATTTTGAAAAAATGAAATCGGGCTTATCGTCCTATTTTTATAGACCAACTATGCTAATGAAGATGGGCGTATAAAATATATTTGACAAGGAGCGACGGTATTTTAGTCATTGTGAGTTTATTAATCGCCTTCAATTTTTGCTCGCTGCTTCGCAATATTTACAAAGTACAAGTTGAAATATAGATGAATGTATTGTGTTTCTTTTCTTGGTAATGGTGGATTATCCTTTAGAACAATTAGATGCGAATCAGGTCCGTAAGTAGGTGGGGGTGTCGGGGGACACCGCCTCCGTGAGAAAAATATTGACCATGAAAACAATAGGTATACAGTGTCCGTAAATTTTAAATTTTACAGCACCTTCGACAACATTTCTACCCCCCCCCCCCCTACCACCCCTTTGTTGCTCTGAGCTAGTTCCGGCCCTGACGCGAATTAGCATATGATTATTGATCAAGCTACACTTTCCGCGTCATTGTATATGTGAACAGAATATCTATATACAAAGTGGAAAGTTGTTGATCCTCCTGATCATAAAAAAACAGCTTGCAGACTATAATTTTAAAGTGTATTTGATGCATCTTTGTTCATCAGAATTAAATAGTAATGCGGTCTCCTTAACTAAGTGTCGATGGCCGTTTATTTAGAATATCAACAATTAACTTGGTTACAACAGGTGTATCTGTGAAATGCATCTATAGATTAGAGAAGGCTTGTTAAATAAATTTTACTAGTAGCGTGCTAAGACTGGCGAGATTAGCAGCTGTATTTAAAGTATTACTGTCGAAAAGACACGAATATTTTCCGACGATATTTCTCTGCAAATTGACCTACAATTAAACTTTGGAGCAGTAGTGATTTAGACCAGTGGGTAACTTAAGACAATTGGAATCAATTAAATCTTGTTAAAATCCCAATCTGGTCCAGTCTAAGCTGATTGTAAAGAATGGAACATCTCGTCAGATTTGAATAAATGTCGCACTTCCACGTAAATATTGGTAATGAACTTTAAAGACTCCGTTTCTCTACTAACAAATATTATAAATAAATTGTTTATTGTTCTACGTCACGCTTAACACATTTCATTCTTTATATTTTCACACAACTGTCAGTTTTGTTTTTATGGGAAGTATGTAAGCAAGAAAATTCAAAATGGAGGCAGTTGGCAGATTCAACGGTTGAAAGTAATGGAATAAAACATATGATACCGTTAAAATAGACGAAACACTTGAAAAAAACAAAATGGACTGTTTACAAATCTTTCAATAGTTAGATGTTCTACTGTTTCAACTTAACTGTGTTTGTTTTCACAGATCGCCACTTACTTGTCGGCCATCTTGAACTGATACTAACTTGATTGTCACGTCCGGAAAACGCCATGTTATGCGCGTTCGCGATTTTAAAATAATATTTTCTCAGAGAGCATGAGTTTTGTATGTGCTGACAACCCAGTGAAGTCTTTTAACTTTAACCAGACTGTAACAATGAATGGTATATTAGACACATCTGTTGTGTACAATCATTTACACATGCCAATAAAACATTTTGGAAGGTGGGTGGATGGGGCGAGGAGTAGTCCACTGCTCTTGATTTCCGGACAACTGCCCCCATATTCATTACTCGGGAATTAATTCAATTGCTTAGCATTATGATATCTTCGGCACATCCTTTTGACAGTCACAAACATCTCAATGGTCCGTAGATAAGATACAATTTGGTGAATTCAAACTTAGCTACGTAATTTGGACATTTACCTATTGAAAGACATTATCATTTGTGGACAAGCTCTGATATTTTATCGGCTAACCGAGAAATTTACACCCCATGTGGTGTTTTGGGAAAATATAGGTTTACTATTACATAGAATCTAAAAATAAAATAAAGGGAACGGGGAGCGAATGAATGGAATATTGGTAGTATGTGAGATTCAAACGGTAGCCTACATATAATGAGTCACAACAACTAAAGTGGAATAGGTTGAACTGACATGATGTTGGTTAAAATGGTTACGTCCAGGTTACGTGCTTTATGTATACCAGATGTCATGATCTGTATTTTATAAACAGTCGGGTTGACTATATATAAACATATCCATAACTATATTCGTATGGTTACTTTTTGTCGAGACTTGGTATATTAACTACCCTTTATTTCCCCCCAATGCCAGATTTGCTTTCTGTCAATAATTCGATATATTTCCAATAAAATTATTATTAGATTATTATTTCACGCCGTTTATTTCTCGCGTTTTTACACAACCTTTCAATCTAGCCTACTCTCTGCTCGTTACAATTCCTGAATCAATCGAATATAAACTATAATAATGAATCGAAATCACTTATATCAGTTTAATTTGTCAATCAGCTCCCTGATATGAACAAGTGTCGTTTGTTAGCCCAGTTAATATTTTATCCCCCCACACTCCACATCTTCGCTGGAGCGTTGATGCCACAGAATGTTTCTAAGCAGCATTTCGGGAAACGATTTTTGTAATAGTTTTCAAATTAAACTCTCGACGAATTTCAATGCTGAACAGATCGGTGTTAGACCGTAGGTTCTAACGATTACCTATCACCCTTATATCCCATTAACTTTGCAAGTTCCCCAGATAAAGTGTTTGTACTAATTAGACCACCTTCTGGTGTTGTATTTATGGGCTGTAAAAAAGTGCACTTTAGGTTCGTTGATATTACATTTTATTCTATTTCTATAAGACACGTGTTGTACTATTGTCGCTATGCAGTTATCTTCAATCGTCTATTAGGACAATTTATATTGACTCTTCTTATAACAGTATGTGAACTGTTGATATACAATCGTTAGATTATTTGGTATTACATAAAACCACAGATATAGTATCTTGAAGATTACCTAACCTATTACCCCTTATATTCACACGACGTGTTAAATACATTCAAAATTACAATTTAGTTAAGGTAATGTGTCGCACACAATCAAAATTCATTATTTACTAAGGTTTTTATTTGCAAACACTTCGCACTTATGCCGACGGCTAATCTAACGTTTCAATTGTAAGCAGCGAATGTATTTTTACATATTTTAACATAGGCGCCAAAGTGTAACGCCCAATATTTCTTAATGTAGTATTCATCAAGGTGTTACACTTTTATTCATCTATTATTTACAAACATATAATTATCATTCAAATACACGCGATCATTCTTAGATTGTGGATTTAGACTACTATTTACTTGTAAATAATGTCTATGGTATTATACATTGTGGATCTAAAAACAGATGTTTGCACATTTTTGATAACTAAGACTACTTTGAGGCAACGTTCCCTTTTCATGTATCTCCACACTATTTTAACGTATCAGAATCGTGGTACGAAAACCTGATAACCACGTCATTATAGAAGTGAGATACAATTGCACAAGTAAGCACACAGATACCATAATCAAAAAGCACTGAGCACTAGGGGGAGTGTGTGCCCTTTGCGAAGTAGAAAAAAAAACGGTCAAAAAACAACGAGTGTGAAGCAGTTAATACCACTGACAGCGGCTTATTTTTATTATGGAAAAATTGGATAATCCTATCCGGTATGCAAAAAACTAAAGCTGAAAATAAATCTGTTGGTTTTCAAATAAAAAGCATAATGCAATTATTACATGAACAAAGGCTTTAATCTTAGTAGCAAATGTAACAGTGAGGGGTTGCATATTTCGTATTCAACTCAAGTTAATCTGCTATCGGGTCATATAATGTATTATCTTATCCACGGCGTTTTAATTTACATATCAAAAACGAATCGACAAAAAATAAACCCCTTTAATTTAAACAAAACTATCCTTGGAATGTTAAACATATACTTGACAGAATTATTCACTCGAACACGCAACGACAAAACATTTACATTGAATCGGTTGTTAACCCAAGATAGATGTATAAGAAAGCCACTTGAAAGTGCACCGGCATTCAACGTCCTTCTGTAGACATTTCTATCTTACCCTAAAGCTATACAAACCGCCCACTTCATTCTAAATGTCTCAGAGTAGAATACAAAACGATTTTCTTCTTATATAAGTGAGTGCAGTGTCATTCCAGTTTTCAAGTGCATTGCATTATCATACAATCTATGATCATTTAATAGCATCCAATTAAAAGTAGTGCACAGGTGTCCAAACGATTCAAGACGACATCTCAACTACCGTTTTGAAGATCTGAGACGAATGATCGGTATTTAAACGACAGGCGGCGTAATTTTTAAACGGATGAAGGAGCTTTAATACAAGTAACGACCATGAACTTTGTTCAATGCGCTGCGATAATTTGTCAACTCCCCATGCTTGAAGCAACAGTACCTCACGGGTAATCAAGAGATCGCATGTCAACCCCTGAGGCTCACAACTCTTACGATTTTGTGGAATTAAATTATTCTGATTCATTAAACCGTATTAAGCTCAAAGTTATTCTCTACTTAATCGGTGGTCAGCCAACAACAAAGGTTTGATCTAAATCAGGTACTTGAAGCTAATCGAAGTTGAATCCAATTAAACACGATTATAAATCACAACTAAAGGATCACAATAGAGCGATTTCTAATCAGCTGATATGTTTATCTTTGATCAGGTAAAGTAATGTATTCATATATCAATGGTATTAGAAATGGGATTAAACTTTTTTCACGACCAATAAAAGTTTGGGTAAGGGCTCTTTTCTAAAACCAACAATAGCTTAGTTTGATTTAAGCACCCAGTCAATGGTGGCCTTTGTAGTGGGGACTAAATAAAAGATGGCAGTATTTGTTTATTGATGATTGTTCATTTGGCTCGTGCCAATCTCTGGTCAATATTTATCTGTGCACAGTCTTGAGCCTTGAATGACAGGTCACTCACAATCCGGCCTTTGTCATTAACCTTTGGAATATTTGACAGCATTCTCTGATAAAGTCAAACAAAATTGCTACCTTCCCAAAACAGGGACTGGCCATCCAATTTGAAATTAACACTCCGGGGAACACCGCCCTGTTATTAGAATACTTTTAACAGAAATGCACCTTTAATTGCGTTCAAGAGGTCAAAAGTTTCTGCTATGGTGACATATTAAAGGATCAATATTGTCCAGTAAATGCCATTTAGTTTGAAAATAAGAACGTCCATATGACTATCGTTATCGAGCTTTTGACATTAAAACAATTTATGCCATTATCCCACATATCAAAAGGAGTAAACCAAACTGGAATATAAGTAACAAGTGTCCCTTAGGTTGCAATATGACCACAACGAGACCGCGAGAAAATAATATTGAAGCTTCTTGTTAATATCAAGAGAGACTAAATATGTTCTAGAATTGCCAACAAAAACGATTAATGTAAAACATAACCTTTTAGTATGTATGGGTGCATACTATATTCAATGACTTCCACCCTGTTGCTAACTCGTTTCGTACCGTTAAAAGTCCACTTTGAAAATTATGAACATGTGTCTCGTTTTCTTGCAATGGTATCGAACAACAAAACGTTGTGATACAAGTAATGTATTCTTGAACACGAACAGATTAACGTATTAATGTATAGTCTAGTTCGTACATTTTTGTATACATACAACAGATCTACCTACACTAGGTAACCCCTTAAAGGCGATCTGCCATATTAGATAAGAATTTAAAATTTGCCATAAAAAAGATTATTCACAATAGGATTTATTTTGAAGAGTTCAATGCGTAAACCTCTCGATAATACACATATTTTCACAAATTTGATCATTCTTCTGGTATAAGATATGCCCTATGAGTATGACAAACCAGACGACGTCCACTTCGAAATATGTATCGCACTATACTAAACAAAGCTGTTATTGGGTACCGATAAAAAGGGAAAATATGTGGCTTTGCTACGAAATCTGTATCGCACTATATTATACAAAGCTGTTATTGGGTACCGATAAAAAGGGAAAATATATGGCTTTGATACGAAAGTCGAATGAAAATTATTTCTTGGGTCTCGACAATTACTTCATATTATTTCATTAAAGATACATTATATAAGGTTTAGATAAAGAATTAGCCATTCTTGATATAATAGTTAGAAAGTAGATACTGTAAAATGAATAATTTGAAATTGCATTCAAATTACTCTATTGCTTGAAGGTTTGGCAATGGGTGTGCAATAATCTCAACCACCGTACTGGCTGTTTGAAGCTAAGTCTCGCTTTTCCATTGTTAGATTAAATCAAAATACGACTGAACCACCGTTCTAATATATTTAATATTGGAGAAATCCGATGCCATCGAGAGTGGATTATGGCATGTGTCAGTTAATCAATATTTATTTAATAATTTAGAAAACATTTCGGCCCCTAAAGAAAAACCCGCAATAGGTAGATTTAGCTCTTGCATAATGTATGTTTAATATTGCATTATTGTCCGGACGTCAGGGGTAGCTGGAAATAAAACTCATCTCACAACTGTCGACTCACCTAACATTGCGACTAACCAAGTGTTGTATTCTCGTTGATAATGTACATACCAGATAAATCTAAAATCATAATTATGTGTGTTTTTGAGGAACTTGACATTGTACCATTGTATCTAACGGTTGAAATTATAGTAGATTCGATGTTCGCCTGCACCAACTGAAACTATGAGTGGGCCTTTAAATTAACTACGATGGTTGTTCCCCTTTACGGTCTGGTCTTGATCTCCGTCATTGGGTGGAAATGTATATATTACAATGTAATGTGGTGTTAATGAGAACTATAGATAAGTTTATACCTAGTAATATAGACAAAATTATATATATCAACACGGCTGTATGATATGTCTACACTATGATATAATAATAACATAATATTATTCATACACTCATCTTTATAATAGTAAAATGCTACCTGGAAATGCGAAGTCAGTTTTGAGCCGGTAAAATAGCTGTAAGCTGGTTTCTAGAATAATCCCAACGTAATAAAAAACGGGGTGTGGTGTAATTAATTATGACTATCCATATTGACATTACAAGTATCTACATTTAGAAATCTTTTACATATATCCCACGTAACTACTGATATCCAAATAATTCGAATTCTGTAGTACTATGCGTACATATATTTTGAGTATACAACGCACAATATTAAGCGGCCGTGTGTGCCTACTCTTTGTAGACACCTACTTATTTGATGAGTCGCATGGCAAAGAACCCGGGGTTCTCGCGTTCACCAGACAGTCCAGACTTCTAAAACCTATTGCTCTAATTGCGGTCAAATAGTAAATGGTGTCCAGCAGAAGACTGGGTATGCTTTCTGTTTCGAGAACACCATATACGACTTCTCATTTGCATATCCTTTGTTCGGTGACTTGCATTTCATTATCCCGGCCTCAGACCAAAGGGCACGAGATCGTGTTTTTCTGCAACCTATATACTTTTCCTGCTACTTTCAATTTACCCCTCACTATCCTCTTTACATGTCTAGTAGCAAAGAATTGAAAACGGGGAGAGAGTATCTCATTCAAGGACACAAGCTACAACAACACTCTTGCACAAAACTCGTAGCTCGATCCGTGTTTCCCCATTGAAATGACTCTCGGAATTTGGTCTTCGCACTTCAATTGTTAGATACATTAGTACATGTACACATAAGTTCAAATCATGAATTACATGCGCGCTATAATTACATACTTGGGGTCTGTGATATATCAGAAGTAATGACTTCCGCACAACATCTGGACATAAATTCTCAAGACAGAAACATTTCAAAATAGTTAATCAATTTTTAAAGCCCATTCTGATGTGTACACCCTTCTAAATTAATGTTGAGCAAAGGATGTATTAGTGTAACAGTATACGGCATATTAGGTTCCATTTTCAACTTTACAATGAAGGTAACCGCAGTTTAAATTAGTGTCAACGAAGTGATAAAAAAAATTGCCGAACACACCCTTAACCTGAGTACAATTGAAGAATTAATTTTAATTTAACCCTGGGCCATTCACTGTCTTAGACTACTTAACGTCTCCACTAAACGCTATATTGTATTGCAAACTGTCCGCATTCGACAAGTTAATTCCTATATTTAATTCCTTCGAGCCAGAAATGTCTGTCTTTTCAATAGCCATATTTGCTTGCAAGGCTCCAAACGATAAATTGAAGTATGTTCTGTTTGTTTCCGTATATTTCTTTCTTATTTGGCAGCTTTCTACTTCCGATGTTGGGCAAACACTTGAAGGGTTCTTCAGACTAGCCGTACATCTAATTTAATTTGTTGAGGTACAACCCTTTCCTACATCAGTCACTCAAGATTATTCTATGGGCGATCTAGCGGCTATCAAGTGCGATTGTGTGTCGATATTGAAGTATACCCTCGTTCCATTCTACCTTAATCTTTCTCATTATTTTCCATAAAGGTCGATTCTATATTGTTATTCAAGGCCTTACCCTGTACTCAATAATCCGGGTGTAGTAGTCATCATCCGGTATTTAGGCCGTGAAAAAGTCGAGCACTTTTATATTCAGTTAGCTTTGGGAGACTCTGTGTATAAATAGTTTCGGTACAAGTAATTATACCCAATCGAAGAACCATCCGTCCAAGTACATGATGGGTGGATTATTTATCAATGGTCATTAGATACTGTTTTCATTTTCTCTTTCCGTATTAAATAACCGCTGATACGATATAGTTTAAATGTTATGGTATATCTAAGAGAATATGTAGTTAATGTATTTCTGTATGGATAACACTCTTGTGACTAGCAAAAGACATAACTACCACACAGTATCATTCCGAACCTTTCTTTGAATTTTCAAAAAGTAACGAAGCAGGATTTGTCGGCAAATCAGCAAATACATGTATTTTGAATTACAATAAGAAAATAGTGAATTTGGGGTATAAAAAAGTGTAGCCTATCGCTGACCAGACCAAACATTGACTATGAATTATCAACGAATGCATTCCCAGATCTATCCAAAATGAATGATCCACCGCAAACGCTAGTGAAATAAGAGAAGTAATGAATGAACTTAACTTTGCTCTATTTTAAATCTAGAATAAACACATAAAATACACAGTGAACGACCAATTACGTAAACAAGTGTAAAACCCACAATAATTGACGAAGGATTATTTCTGTAAGCTACACATGTTCATATCACTTACTAAAATTAGATTTCATGGTTTCTATACTTAATCACTTACTAAATAAAACACGTGAATAAATTACTGTTGAGTAATCAGATTCGACAATTAGTACGAATAAAACCATATTCTATATACAAAGCTAATTGAGACAACAGGCATGTTATGTGTAAACAAGACTCTGTTTACTGTTTATGTTTGTGGTGATATGGAAGAAAATACTTGTTGAATATTGGTGTTGAAGTGACAGTGTCTCAGCCGCCATGATTGACACGATCAGTAAAAAGCATTCCACATGTACCTGTTAACCGAAAGTATTCAAACACTGAAGCCATAGTAAACATCGCCACTCTATGATGACAACGTTTATTACGGTAGCACGAGAGTTTTCAAGCCAATTTACCTATTATACATAATATATATCGGCGTCCATTGACACTATTTTTAAACCTATATAAATACTCATGTATTAGTTATTCTCATCAAATGTAGAAAATGGTTTCAGTAATGTCCGGATACAATCATTGTACCAACATATGGACCATCGTGTATTAAAGGTGGGACAGAAAACCGATATTATCTTGACTTCGATATCACTTCTGTGGAAGCAGACGTTAAAACACCAGGTAGTAGTAGCCGACATTATCCAGGGTGGAACAGGTTCACGGGAAATTTAGATCGTCATCACGGTTCTAAGAATCAAAATTTAAAAATGCATTCTTAATTTGGTACAGCACAGAGCACCAGAAAACGGAACATTCCCCGATCACGACCCAAAGTATAGCGCTACATTTACGTTCTTGAGTAAATGGGGATCAGGGTGACTAAGTGGGTAACCAGATGTTCCGGCATAGTTTCCCCTTGTCATTGATGCAGGACAGGGGCTCCGACAAGGACAGCTGTTTAGTCGTTCGAGTGGGAAGACCGATGTTCCGTGTACTCATTGGCTTGCACGTAAAAGGTCCAGTTGCAGTTAGCACACAGTATGGCGTATGCCCGTCTTCATTAGCCCAGTTTAGGTACAGAACAGTAGGACGTTAAAACCCCATTTCATTTCATTTCAGTATATGGAATATCTCAAATACCCCTTTACACCGCCTCATTGATATCATGGAATACTGGTTAACGGAAATACCTTTATAGCAGAAATTATCTGAAATTTATCGCACGATGTGGTTATGCGATATTCCAAAACACATTGGTTATCTGCAATTCCTGACTTGGTTTTGCACATCGCCTTCTGAAATGCCCAGAATATAAGGCCCGGCATCATCGCATTGGAAACTGTGAAATGTGTAACACTATTAATGAAGACTTTCCGTGCGAATCAGAGGAATTGATCAATTAGATGTTTTGTCTTTCCAAGAAACTGTGATTAATTAAAAGACAGAAAGCTCATAACAAACCTTGTTCTTTCGGTGGGGGCAAGATAGTTCAGATCAAACACACATTGCTACAACTTCCAATGTTTTAAGAAGGGGTGGGATTGCTTCTTCATAATTTACTGATATAAATTTATCAAAAATTGTAGTTTGTCGTAGACCAACAGCTTGACACGTTGTTATTGTTTAGTTTATATAACAACATAATGTCAATACTGGTAGATCAAAGCTAAAAACACCTGAGGGGTAGCTTGGATCAACTTTAATCCTTCTACAATTAATTTCTTTTTTCCACGTGTGGCAAGAGGTACGGAAAACAAAACCGGTTCGTCCGTTCTATCGTGTGCCATTATTGACCCAAAGTAGTTGAAAGAAAGAACTGTTGGTTAAAAAGGTTTGGTCATCTGTGTGATGCCGAAGAAGTACCAGATGACCAGTAACCTCTCCCCAATTCTAATGTTAGAAACATCAACAGGCTTAACATCTCTCACGTAATTTCATTCTTGTGTGTTTCATCAATTTCGGAAAAACTTAAATGCTAGATTAATTGGGGTTTTTTTTAAACAAAAAATCTTTTTTGAGATTTTAAACATGAAACCCTAACTGAATTACTATAATGGTTTCACTGCACTCCTAAATCTCTATATGCATGAATCTGCCGGATGGTAGTTTGGAAATTTCTTGATCTTTGTGGATTAACAATAGGTATTACGAATAAACATGTAGCAATGTACACCATACCAACAGTTTAGGTAGTATAGAATATAATAGGAACTGCGTATTCCGAAATCTTCTTTTTTCATATGGTTCAATGAATTCTCCATACTTTAAGATATCAATATCAAGAAATTGACATTTCCAAGTATCCAAATCCTAGACATATGTCTCGCCATTCCCTCTATTGAACAGTGTATCAAACCAAAGCGAGATTAAAAAAAATCTATGTATATGTACCAAGGCACTCAATGTATGTAAAACATACTTTGATAACATACCCCGTGCTTTTATGAGTATGATGCAACAAGTTCATATAAAATTGGTTCCTTTGATATCCCCGTTGTACAACGCAAAATCCGCGGCCTTTTAGAAGAGATTTCCAATAACATCACATTTGAGTCTTTTACAATAAAATATGAAAGCAGACAGATAAACATAACATAAAGACCCGGGAAACATAGCACCCTACATAGAAATCAAAAATAATATTTTTCTAATATTCGCTAGAAGATATTGACAACAGTATCATCTATCGACGGGAGAGATGGGACACTTGCTCTATAACTGTTACGCCTAGACTAACATATCTTCCCACACTATTCGTATTGTGCCAGATCACGAATAATACTGTTGATTAACGCCACGGTGTAAATAGACATAACGTTAAATAAACGCCAACTAAGTTATATTACGGAAATTTTATATTCACAGTAATGTGTTGAATACGTATGATACCTGTCTATCCTACCGAGGACCTTTAACAAAATAACAAAAACTGCTTTCGTTGTCCTTCGTGTAGCTATCTATATTTAAGTGACGGGGTAACATAAAGTCACATCATAATTAACATACATAGTGTAAAAACAGGTGGGCTTTTGTGGTTGCTTTCGAATCTATATTTAAATACAAAAAAAGGTATAAAAATTATATGATTTTAATTAAACACAACGATATTGTGACATTTCTTTATGATGTCACTGAACAGTTGCCATATTATTTACCTGTGGTTATAGTGATTCCATGGTTCAGTTAAGGTAACAACAAAGGTGATGAAATCAAAACTATCTCGATGTTCATGATAAGTTTGTGTTGACCATAATGACGGAGCCAATAATGATGAGGGAGTGTAAATGTCATTTAACCTCTACTCAGCACTACCCGAGGCTTTTGTAGACTGACTATATTACGGTAATGATTCGCTTACGCACTTGATTCTTTAGAAGGAAACGGTGTACCAGGAGAGCATAGCTAGCAGGCTGAATGATCAGCACACACAAAAAGAATGAGAGATGAATCTTCGGTACCAAGAAGGGTGCCTAAGCGATAAAGAGACCATTATTTTTGGCCATTGGCAAGCTTAATCCACGCAAGTACTTGGTATGACCCCAAACATGTCAATAAGTTAAAAGTGCACTATGGTATTTTTCTTGTATAAAAAATAAAATCGCAGCTGTCCGCCATATAGTTGAATCATTTGTAATTTGATTGACACCGTTACAAAATGTATATCAATACCTGTAGAAATCATGACCCTTATAACAAAGGGAGATAACAAGTTACGTGGCCAGGTGTTAATAGAAATCTAATATCATTATAACAACCGTTGAAGAACGTGAATAGATGAAAATAAGAGGTAAATCGCAGTGCGAACTGCGGGTAAGAATCACACATGAGACTCCTTGGCTGTACATAAAATGTGCCAATATTACGTGACAAGTGTCTTCATAGACAGATTTCGCATACATGTGATGAAGAAAGCATTCTTTGTATTTTAGTCAATAGAAAGAACTTTCTAAATCTAATTGACTTCTTTCAACATGAATATTTATCTTTGGTAATAACTGGTTCTAGTTTGTTACTTGTTACCTCTGTAATTACTTGATGTGCGATATTTAATTATTAGAAATGAGAATATATAGTAATCACAATAACAGTGTAGAGGTCACGATTTTCTGCCGGCTCTGTAGTGATATGTGATTCCCTTTTAAACGCTTGTGTGGAGACTTCTCAGTATCATAGCTGTTTGATTATTGTGTTGCATTATATCTAGCCAGTATAAACATTACTACCAATGTGACCCGTCTGCTTAGATGATTCTTGTTTTATTTCCATAAATATGTACATTAAGAACCAAATGGGAAATACAAAATAATAGAAACGATAGTTGTTTGTTGATATACCTAACCTAGCCTACTGTTCTTATGACATGCTTCGTTAAGTCTTTGACTATCATGCTATCAACCCAATGAATGAATAAATTTAAAGAGTATTTATTCTAAAGTGGTCTGCGAAGATGGAACATTTAGTAAAAGAAATAATATACATAAACAGGTCTGATAAATTAAGTGAAGTAGCCGGAGATGTGTAGTTTTAACTAAAAATTACCACGAAAACCCTGAACATGAATTTCAAAAGCCGAGGTGTTTACCTTTTTTACTTTTTTTCTAATAGAATAAGAGACCTCCCTGGTACAGTTGGTTTACAAACATAACATTATTTCGACTGGGTTTTTATCCTTTCAACATGTCCGACAATACGATCTACCATCAGTTGACGGGGACTACAGTCTATTCAAGTAGACAAAATGGTATCAAACATGTAAAGATAAATGTTTAGGTTTCCATTCAAAAAATGCAAATTGACACGCAAGTGTCTGTTTATTTAGAAGAGAGTGATTAATTCATTAAAACGATTTGATCAGATCATGTGACCTGTCGTGATTTCTCCACGCAATTAAATAGAATGGGCTACGTAAAGTATTCAGTAAGCAGACAAAACCTTACGTTCCTTTCTCGAATTATGTCCCACTTATGACACGTGGACAATGAGCGCCACTGGGTGAAAGTACGTTTCGAGTCTTTGTCTTCAAAGCAAATCATCCTCGTTGCCAAGAAATTTGTGTATGTTTATTCGTGTCTGTCGAGATCAAAGGTCGCGTGTCATATAGCCGGTAAGAGAATTGTGGTAATAAGCTAGCTCGACTAAAACCAACAGTTGTTTAAGAACAGATATATGTCTACAAAAGCAGTTTAAACAGATGCCGTTATATTATATAGCTATGCCAGTTAAAATAAATTAAAATGCATCTTCGTTTACATAATATATACATACGATATTTTATAGTATATGGGTACATGGTGGTGTTTCTATTAATTGCCTATTTTATTACGTATAATCCACTTATATACGAAATTGGACACGATGCAGGTACGAATAATGTAGCAAGGTATAATTGTCGTGTCTTAACAAAGATTGTATTGCTGAAATCGTGTATCTTTAATATGAATAATTGTGGTATGAAATGCTACCCTTGCGGCATACCAATTATAGTTTACTCTTAACCTAATGCTTTACGACAGATATCTTGTGGTGGGCACTGATTTGGATAATTGATTTGGGTAACTGACTTTTGGGGTCAATAAGGAAGTGTATGCAGGTCCCGGTGAAAGACATTCGAATTTTCGTTTCTAATCGTTTTCAATGTCTTGTAAGGAGACGGGGTATGTGATATCGTATCCTTTCTATTCTGGTTGAACGTTCTGCGAATCTACGGGTGTAAGTCGTAGCAGCTGTGTATTAATAAAAAAAAATACCCATAATTTTTACAAATACAAACACGTGGACTAATTCATCACAGTCAATATAGAATGCATATGTTATGTATGAATGCGTTAAATAGTTTAGTATAATTACCGCATCTCATATGTAGGCTATTAATTCATTCTGTCAAAATCAACCTTGTTACACTATAAACAAAATAACTTCAAAGGGGAGAGATTTGTATTCAATTTTACTAGATGAAAGACCGGGAATTCAAACGACTAAAGTAATCAATAACGCACGTTACATAGATAATGTCAACCAGAACTATTTAACTCTATACAAATAGCCGATTTTCAGTTCTTGTTTTTCTCATATGTTTTAGCAACATAACCTTGGCATAACGTTTCACTTCTTTTTTGAATATTTGTTAGACAGTCTGTGGATCTGTTTGTGTTTTGGTGTTGTGGATGTTGGTGGTGTTTCTGTTTTCGTATATTATGCAGTTTTAAAATCTAAAAATTCTTTACATAGTTACTTGATCTCGAAAATGGGTTAATTCTTACTATATTACCAAGAGATATTATAATTACAGCGACGCTGTCTTTCAAATACGTAAAACTATCCCAGTAACCTACATTTAAGTAAAGGTAGTCCCCAGTGAATATCATCCTCCATCTGTATTATTATCCCCAATTCTCTAATTATAACAATGGGAGGGAAACAAACAATCCCCATCACTCAACTTAGTTCTAGAAAATGTATTGTTGTATATTTGAAGATTTTCGAGCGTCCGCTGTGCTATTGTTAAACGCAATGTGTGTTTAATGTAACAGTCTTTGAATCTTTGACGCAGTTTTGACTTGAAGCGCCTTTAATATAATTCTCTCGTAACATCAATTATTCTTTTGAGTCGTAATCGTAATGAAATATGTCTACTTTTCGCCCCAGTAGTCCGAGCATGTGCGGTATGGGACATTTTTTGAATAAATTGAAGGGATTATTTTGTGGATTTTATTGAGTGTATCACGCTCCATTTAGTTGGCTGTGTTTCGTTTATTCTTGTATTTGAAAAGCAGACGATCAACTGAGTGGAGTTCAGGGCCAAGTTTTTACATCCAATATCTACCTGTTATGCAAACTCGAGAAAGAAGAAGCCCCTTTAGACAAAATGCCAAGCATACGATATTATAGGCTGATTCAGCATAATCACTTAATCTAGTTGAATAAAGATAACTTTTATTAATTGATGGTGTTAATTACTCATACAAGATTCGTTTCTTAGATCTGTCAAAAACAACAAAACTATACTGAATAACTAGCTAAATAATGTCCATGTGATTTATATTAAATCAGATTAGGCCTAATGTTTCTTAGCATCGTTGTGTGTTGCACAATATAAAATAAGTATCAGTTTCCTATTGTCAAATGTAATGTTTATAGTATAGCCAATAGACTCGTAATCATCGTAATCTGGTATTAGAGTTTTTAAAGTTATACCATTCAGAAAATCGGTATGTGTACGTCTCTTCACTTATGCAGCGGGGGCTTCTGCCTGCACCCTCCATTGCTACTGTGTATTCCAAATAGAAAAACATCGGATTTATATGAATCAAATTATAGTACAAAACATCTGTCCAAATTACACTAATATCTTAAATGTACCATTACATATAGTATTCATAAGTAATTCAGCCGTGTAAAGAGTACAAGAGTACATACATTGTCTTTAATTGTCGACTCTAAATCGTCTTATTTGTCTCGTATTTTATGACAAAAGTGGAATAAACAGGTTCGCGATTTAATAGGGTCATGTCACTTTAATCCCATGCTTAGTGAGGCTTTTATCAATTTATTTATGATAAATCTCTTGTCATATATAAATATAATATACACCTCAAATAGTATAATGAATTCTGACAAGGCGGGGCCATAAATCTTTCTTTTTTCACACAGACATTTTTCCTTTCAAAATTTTTCCTTTACTTTCTTGACGTAAATGTCCTACAGACCTAAAGCATTTACTGAATAAAATTTATGAAAGCTATTTTGACGTAATTATGTGTATTTATAACAACAAATGAATTTAGGAACACTTGCGACAATAATGGCGATGTGTATTGCTGTCGTTGATGCGGTTCATAAAACTGCGTTTTTCAGTAGTTTACGGAACAACAGCACACGAATGTTTTAGTTCTTTGGGTTGTCTGAGATAAAACTGCGCCAAAATATTAGTAATGATGACAAATTTTCACTTCGCTTTGCACATATTATGTTTAGTTAGCATACGGATGTTCTCTCGATTTCAGTTGATTAAGGGTTTGTTGGGGTTTTTACTCTATTATTTGAAGAAAGCCAAACTGTTCTTGAAATCACGTAATACAAATAAAGAATCTAATCAAAATAAAGAGATGCAATCAAACTTTCATATTCAAATAAAATAAATATCGATTTCAACTTATGTCTGTCGAATGCATTAAGCTTTCAAAACATGTATAACGTGTCCACATCCCACATCAAAGCTGCAGATTATTTGAAATATTTATGTAGCTAAATGGATTCGTATCGACCAATTCTTATAAATGATATCTAGTGTGATAATACCTTATTAACTTGTCAGATTCACTGAATGTTGTCATATTTCGGCAGCCATAATACGTTAAGAAATCTATATAAAGCAAGTTATTGATCTAAAAATATTGATACTTGACTTATCAAATGCTTACAAAACAGTAACAAAAAGGGAGATTAGTATTTGGTCGTGATCATTCTAAGCTCTAGAATGACGCGATGGACTACAAATGGCCACTTAAAACAATAACTAGTTACAAATGACATTATTAGAATACCTTGCGACATAATTGGCATCTTTTAAACGTTGTTAAGAGTATAGTGGTGTCTTAGATAAACTTGCTGATCTTAACGTAAAAACAGAATTGCAAGATAAAATAACCCAAATATCATAACCCACATTTCTTACGTGGTATGAATAACTTTAATAATATTGCAATGCCAACTGAACAACTAAGCATTCTTTTATACGCAACTCAAATCAAAACTGCACTACAGTATGGTAAGATATGTGGGTTTGAGACCTTATGAAATGATGGCAGTATAAGATAAAATAAACCAATATATCACACTCCCCAAGGTTTTTGGTATTCCCAGTGACTGCTGGTACCAGATAAATCTGATGATCTCTTAAACCGTCAAAGAAAATAGTATAAGTGATGACAGTATAATCTTCATCACTTCTCCTAAACAAATTATTGTTTAAGATGATGGATGACAGAATAAATTGCTGCGAGATGATGATAGCAATCATAACAAATTAGAGAAAAAAAACTTACCAATGTCAAAATAAAGAATCGTATTCCAAGACAGATCATGGTTAAGTTTTCCTTGGCATCGTCCCACAAACATACACCTCTGCAGCAGCTTATCCCATGAGATTAACAGTATAACAGTCTTTTAGGAACATATCTCTTACAAAGTCTGTTTGATATACCCTTCGATAGTAAATTGTAGAACTTCACATCTTTGCTAAGATCTATCTGAAAAGATAAAAACGCAAATTAAAAAAAAGATTTTCGGGTTTTTTACGTAATATGTCTTAGTATGAAGACATCATGATTATAGGAAAAATAACCTTACCTTTTGAACGTAATGTCTAGGCCCCGATAGCTTAACCAATTAGTTCTTAAATCGTTATTCTCAGTGTGTCTTTCCTGCACTTACTATATTATTAAATTATATCATTTTGTCTTCAAACGTCAAATTTATGTCAACGCCACTTTATGATTTGCTCAATTAAGCCACGCATTCTATATACTTACAAAGACGTTTGTGGTTATAAGTTATTCATATGGTTGATCACAATAATAGCATTTTCTCTTTGTAGCGATCTTTAAATACAGATTGCATACCACATAGTTTAGGTTTGTTCTCCAGTACTACATGTACCTATATTCCGGTTTTGGATTTCAAATTAAATGTAATTTAAAAACCACGCCTATTATAGTTATAACAAATATTTGGGTTCATAATATAGTATCCATAGCGCATGATAACTATGTACTGTAGGTCATTGCTCAGAAAACTGCTAATACAACAGCCCCGTTAGCACAATATATAAATATGTCTAACATTCACTTCATGTATATAAATACAATATATGATCTTATCATAACAAAATAGGTTTTCTGTATGTAGATCTAGGCTAACATGCATTATATAGCGTACAATAAAGCTATGTTTATGATATTGTCCCTGCCTTACAAGTTACATGTCACTAGACCCGTTATTTCAGTTATACGACATACCGTCGTCAACAGAACTGGTTTCACATTTGTTAAATTATTTTAATGTAAAATATGTTTAAAATCTTTTTACAGAAAGTATCTGGTTGCACAGTACTCATAATTGCATATGGAGTCACAAGGAAGTAAACACACGTAGAGCTGGTGCCATGTTTATGAATGACATTATCTCCAGGACAAACGTTATTATTCAAAATGTAAATAACATTCAACAAAGAATAATATGATCATTATCTTAACATCTCCATACGGACAACATCAAAGCTGCTAAATATGCTTATTAAATATTTCAAAGAAACCAAAGCATTCTTCGGTTACAGGCAATGGAAACGGGATGTATTCAGATCATCAATATCGAGAAATGAGGGCAGATAAGACATTTTTTTTTTTTGGGGGGGGGGGTAATTTCATCTTGGATATGGTGGCATCGACGACATACATATGTATTGCTGCCCGTTCTTATCCCTGGCAAACTCCTTTATTGGTCAAGTCAGTGTCCCGTTTGTCAGCCACATAGTATAGCAGGCATGTTGCGTTGATGATAATGCTCATTCAGATTGGTTCAAATGAAATTGAACGATCTGTAGGCGTTGGGATGGGTACCTAAAAACAAATACTGTTTTTTTCGGAACCACTTGATATATTTCAACTCATTGTACATATATATTCTGCGTATTGTACTTCTTTGTCCAAACCAAGTTCATCTCAACTCTAGCATTGAAAGTCTGCATTTTTAAGTCTAACATCTCAACATGATGAAACACGTGTTGGAAATATGAAGAAGTGCAGGCAACCAACATGTGTTTAGACAGCAGGCCTTGTGAGCTTTTTGCAGAAAAGACACAATGAACATATGGCATGCTATTTACATTATAATAAAACCCACATAATTGCAATTATAATTTATAAATAAAACTGAGAAGCATTACAGACATTAGTTTGAAATATATTTGAATTATATTTGTTACGAAAAGGGCGGCAAATGCTATCAAAAAACCTTAATAGACAGTTTATACAAAATAATTGCAGTTCAACAATTTAGCTTTTTATTTTAATAAAAGAAGTTCTGCATTAGATGAAAACAGCTAATATTTCAGATGGTTATTTAGGTAATAATATGTGTCACAAAAAACATTTACTTTTACAAGCGTTCACTGAATTTCCTAAGTTTATTTGCAAAAAGTCATGATTTATCGATATATCTCTATCACATTAAAATATAGAAATTAATATATAACCTAACGTGTAGTACAATTTCTATCAAATGTGTCAACTGCATGTCCGCCCTGGATACAACAAATTAGATGTCCCAGTAAATTCATAAAACAATGTTAAGTGGTTTTAAATAAATGTGTTTCTTACAATCCTTCTGTTGGGTTTGGGTACATGCAATATTTTAAGTGTACATGTCTGTCGATCAAACTTCTTTTATTTGCATAGTGCATACTTGTATGATAATGATAATTGTAAAATTGTTTTTTTTTACATTCCTTCCTTGCAATATGTTAAGTGTACGTGTATGTCGATCAAACTTCTTTTATTTGCATAGTGCATACTTGTATGATAATGATAATTGTAAAATTGTTTTTTTTTACATTCCTTCCTTGCAATATGTTAAGTGTACGTGTATGTCGATCAAACTTCTTTTATTTGCATAGTGCATACTTGTATGATATTGATAATTGTGAAGGCTCTTTTGATAATTTATCACAATCAGTTCAAAAGAGCATTTGACATGTTTTGCTATAGTCTTTCATATATTTGCATGTAGCCTACATATTTACATCTCGATTTCTATCCTTACTAACCGGTACACCTAATCAATAACTGAATAATTATTCTACCAGACACGGAGTTTTAAGTGATACCAATTAAACGGTTTAAATATAGTACTTCGTGTAACTTTTTAACAAAACGTATGAGAATCTCTAATATTAAAAAAGTTATCAACTGCAATGTCACTTTTATATTCATCAAAAATAAGAAAAGAAATAAAATATGACATAGCTTTAGTAAAACATATGCCCTACACAACTTAAAATGCTTACTTACAAACCTGACACTAGCTCAGCTTCCTTAGGAAACCAAAGCTTATAAATCGGTCATTGGGGTCTCTTTGATGCTTGTTTGCGATATTCTCCAAAATGGAAGGAGACGTTAACCCCAGCAGCCACACTCTTTGCTTCCGATCTTCCAACTAATTAAATCCGAACAAGACCTGTTAATGACGGTTGTCAACAGTGTCTTGTAGACAATCGCCCTCCCTTATCATTCCGTCAGTGGCCATTCATACACTGATCCTTGTTACGACCATGTTAATAGAGTTAATTTAGATCTTGCTTGTCGATATTCTCCTTTCAACAGGCATATATAGAAAGGTTGATGAGTTAATTTAGATGTTTTTACGGATATGGTCGACCATCAATTAACTAACTGAAAGAATCGTAACCAGCTTCTGGTAACTTTCCCTTTTCAATAGTTTTTCTGTTTAACTGGTAACGGCTGTTTCCTGTCTACATGTTATTTAACTGATTGTAAATCGCTCACCAACTCACTCGTGTCTCTCCTTTAATCGTAAAATCTTCATAGAGCTACTGACATAATTTTATAGACTTTACTCCATAACTCATTTCCTTTGTAAGTATAAGTGCAAAAGGAAACTTTTCTATAGGCAAAAGTCAAATAGCGTTTCCCAAGCTGATTGATTATAGCGGTTCGTATTTGGCGAACTTTGAATTTTATAATTATGCGATTTATGTGATTATACTATTTACCATGTGGTGAATGAATAAAGAGACTTATGCGAGTTGAACTCGTTCTTGTATAATCCGAATGACTAGACACCGTTCACTTGACAGCCTCACGGGCCCTAGCCATCCGAATGATGCCCTTCCCGCTCGACTTTGCTTGGAGAGCCAAATTATGTATTATTAAATTGTTTGGTTTGCATTGCCTGTCTGGCTTGGTCTGGTCTTTCAACGTGCGCTTGCACATATTTCCATCATGACCAATTGTTGATTATCTCTGCAGCGTAGTTGATACTCGTGTTTTGATGGGTATCGTTGGTCCTTCACTTATTGGACCGTGTTTTGATGGGTATCGTTGGTCCTTCACTTGCTGGACCGAAGCCGGCGAAGAGGGTGGGTCGGGGGCGTTCTATTACTGCATTAAGAGTGAGTGGATTTACATGATTTTGGGAATAATTACCTTAATTAACGTAAATTACATTTTAGGCGTATGCCACATGTTATCAGAAAATAATAGTTAATTATCCGGTGACACAGGTCCCCACCCTCATCGGACAAAGAAGCGCCGAACCAACGCGGCGGAACAATAACCAGTACCACCAATTTATTGTCATTGATAATACATTAAATAGTCTGAAATTTTAGACTGCAATAATATTTACGACAGTGCTTTTTATGAATTGGAGGAATGTTTTAAATAACTGTAGCCAAAGTACTTGATTCAAAAAATGAATTTGCCCTCGGAAATTTGAAAAGGTACATCCATCATAATGGTGGTTTAGTTTCAAAGCCCTGGGGCTAAGAGGGGATTATGGATACAGCGCCATGTTATGGTAAAGGTTGTACCTATAGACCTACAGATATCTATCTTATTTGCTTTTTAATTATACTGACATAATTAGAGGCTTTAAAAGATAAATACATATACAATGATAAGAAAATGAGTAACTAAAAGTTGTAGATGCCAAACAATAGTACAAAATGGCGAACAGCCTGTGGATCAAAGGAACAAATTATCTCAATAAAAGAAGTTAACATCGTTCTTGGCTACGAGTTATAAAAATTCTACTGAACGGTGGCTTGGTAAAACGAACTTAAAAATCGTATTTTATGCACTTCGTTGATCCGAGCAATGATTTCTTTATTACTTAATGCCAGTCTCTCGGACTTTATACTTATAAATATACTGAATGAGATTATATGTTTTCGTTGCTGAGCACATTAAACTATAACAATGATTTTACAACATAAACAAATCCTCTGATCTCGATTTGATTTGAGCCGATATGCATAATAATGGCGCTTGTATTGAATGCAGACTTCTAGCATTAAAACTTATATTTGTTCATACTTATTTATAAAGTATATATACACAAGTTATGAGGGGCTAGTTTTATGTCTAAAGACGATAAAAATATCGTAAGTAACCTATATGATCACCAAGGGCTCAACATCAAAGGCAATGTCACTCCCCATAATAGCGCTCCAGGTGTCTTAAATGGCAAAGACTTAAACGTTTTTGCACCTTTGACACAATTTTGGCGCTATGGGATATGTACGTAAAGTACTATTTGGTGTATAGTGTTTTGAGGTTATAGGTTTTTCCATGACTACTCGTTGACTATCAGTGTTTGAATAGAACTTTAAAATAAATGTCACCCGTCATAGAGTGTAAACGATGATCTTCTTGGGATTTTTTTTCTCTCTGAGTCCCAACGCCTTACAAAACAACATCTAGTTGTGTGAGCATATTATAGTTTCGAATCAAGTACTTCTTGACTGTTGGGTAAAGAGTTGGTTATGAAATTAACGATGTTCGTGATCGGTTCATTCTACTTCCAAAATTAAATGTTTAAAGATGTTCGTTTGAGATTATTAAAATGGTTCCCATTCTACTCCCAAAATTAAATATTTAATAAAGCATAATAATCACCGTTGTCGTAATATAGCCTACTTAACACATTCTTTACAAAACATTAATTTCTATTTATTTATTGTTTTTGCTAAAAGTTATGTAACTTTCAGCAATAAAACATATTTACTTACTTACATTCGAAATAAAAATAGATCGTAGCACAGCTGTCCGGGCACAATAACCCCCATAGCACATTGTGCACCGTATGCCCCTCTTCATTTTCCCAGTTGGAGCAGAAATGCTACACGTTAAATCCCATTTCATTTCATTTATATCTCAATTTGGGGTTTAAAATTGACCGTAACTGATTTAACTAGAAATATATGATATTTTTTTTTTCGATTTTATGCCATTTATACAGAATTGTGTCCAGAGACGAGAACAATAAAACATTGTATATCAGATGACGAGATAAACGTTTTTAATAATACACAAATAGACAGGTAGATATACAAACTAAAAAATATACAATATCATAATATACTCTTCTTCTCAACAGTAAGTAATTGTATAGGAAGGTAATTTTATCGCTATCAGTAGTTTAAGATTGCTCTCTTCAACGCAATATAATCATTATATCAGAGAGCCTACGAAAAAATAAAACATGATATCAGAGAAACTACTAACAATTACTTGTTCATAAAAATACCAAAGATACTCATTATAACTAGTGTACGACAAACTGATTATATTTTACTGATAAACACATAAAAACACCGCACCTATTCATTTACTTGTACATCGTGCTATAGCTTGATTAAAACGTGAAAAGACAGGCTCATAAACTTAGTAAGAAACTAAAACACACTATCTATAATACCACTATAATGTCCTAGCCCGGTTCTTGAAATGAAATGACCAAATAATTATTCGTGTGTTCTGAAGAGGGGTTCAGTTAGCTACTCGTTTCAGTCATTGATATGTTCAACGGTACACAGAGCGATAACTTCTTGAGTTTTCCGGCAAACATCGTTTTGTTACAGTATAATCTTATGCAATCGTCTTAGAAACACGCATCCGCTTTCAGACTTAGTTAACAATAGAAATAACCACCGGTGTAATATGTTAATAAACATTAAATTAAAGCAATAATTTGTATGCTCCACCAATTTGAGCTCTAATTGAAATTTTAAAATTTGGACCTCTTATACGAGAGACCAGTTGGTAAACTGAATTGTTAAGAAAGGGGCTTGTCAGTATTGTGTTTGCTTTAAAGGTCTAAATATATCAGAAATCTTTATATTATTATCTTTCAATTGGGTCTGTAAACATCAATTTTAACAGGTCTAAGTATGTACGTAATAGTAAGTAAACTGATAAACTTCAAGATATAAGGGTAATATATACCGATTAAGATTGCATACATTATTGAGTATATAACAGATTACTAAATAGTAGGACATTACTTAATCAGATATGCGACCATTAATTGAAATCCAAATATTTAACGCTAGTGAAAACCCGATTATATATATTTATTAACATAAGTTATTGAATATTTAGTCATGGCCAAATCATGGTTATTTTAATCAGGTATACTCAAGTTAAATAATAAAATTCAGCTAAATGATACTTATTCAGTTTACAATCAAATACATTAATATTGATGAACAAAAAAAAAACAATCTCTTCCTAATATCATAGAATCTGCCAACTATTCAAATTATTATTCAATAAAAATAACAAACTGAATGTATCGATGACTTTAAATCCGTCAATTAGTCAGATTAGGCTTAAGAATATAAATGAATAACAACTTACGAAATTACTCTTGAATTAAGATGTAATAATCCACACAAAATCCAAATATTCAATAATGGTAAAGTAAACTTTTTGTCTCGTGAATACTTGATATTGTTATTTCACTAAGAAATACATGAATATCTGGTAATAATCCTTATAGTTCGATACACATCTCTAGTCGACCATATAACTCTCATTGACGATTGGTTAGCACTCCTGTCGTCTGCTATTATTATAGCCTACCACAGACTGGGAGCAGAAGTGACCAATGGCTAACGGGTATTTAGATACAGCTGAAAGATATGACTGAAACTTCTTAAACTTCTTTTTAGTTAAAGCGCTATTTCAGCCCAGTCTTCGTCACTTCACTACGACGCATGCTACACGCGATCATGAATACTCTATTACAAGTGTTCTAAATATCGTAAAACCGCAAACTGACAGTGGTCTCTCTGAGTGAAAAATTTGCCCCACTTGTAGTATTGTTCAGTCCTGGCACTTCACAACCTGCAGGGCGATTACGTAAACGGAATTAGCTAGCGAACATTCCGATCGTGCGAATAGGTCAGAATTGGGTATTCATCTCAGACATGCTCGTCACACTTGGTTGAAATGGTTGAATAGAGTCGATTACACACATTTCAAGCCTAAGACACTTAAAGGGGCCCAAAACAAGTAAAGTAATAAGGTATTGCTTGTGTGTGTAGTTATTTCGCCAAGAGGTGTTTCAAGGGACCTCATGTGTTTTTTTGCCACATATAATCTAGCTAATCAAGTCCGCCTTTTGAATAGTGTATATTTGGTTAATATTTGAATGAAGTTAGCACAGGTGCCGATTGTGGCTTTTGGTGTGAACCAAGTGGAACATAAAAAGTGTTTTAATTTTGTGTACACATGTTATGTTATGTAATTTGCAAATACCTAAGTATTCAGGTTAGGGAGCTATAGCCTACCTGGGTAATATCAGCGTGGTCGATGAGACGCTGTTGTCTTCGTCATTGACACACATCCTAAAGTTCGTCGTATCCACATTCTGACTCCGATCATATGGATAATAAAATGTATTAGTTGGCAAAAGAAAGTACACCCTAATTACATAATATATTATGAATAGACCTTACTTTCGTATTTGTTAAAGGGACAATCCCGATAAGAACAGAGTCTCAAAAATTAATTCCGAGTATTTATGAAATTTATGGACCAAAATATAGTGGCATTATGTATTTACCTTGTCTCAAAATTTCAGCTCAAAATATTGAGTCGTTTGGGCGTGTACGTCGTAAACACTGCTTATCCGGACACGTAACCCTTTTAAGATTTCGGGTCAATTTTTTCATTGGGTGACCTGATAATCGATTAACGTTTCTTGAGAGGCCTATACAGTAAATGACCCATGCACTGTACTTGATAACAAAAGGTAAATTTCACCTACATATTATTTTTATTGAAAAAAGTCTGGTTTTATCCAGATACTGTATAATAAAACGGTCTCAATTTCCAGATGAAGACTTCAGGTTTAAGTTATTTACAAGCGTATCACAAATATCGGGTTAGTAGGTGGGCCTTAGGTTATGGATTTTAAAGGATTTTGACACAAAATTAAGCAGTTTTATTCCCCTAAAAGTTATCGGGATTGGCTCTTTAAATACACCAAAATAAAAGGGTATCATTTGGTTTAGTGTCTAACTTCTAAGGCGCTGGCCCATTCCCGGTCAAGAGAGTTCCGCGGGATTTTCAAGCGTGGTGCAGGACGGATGGGACAAAAAACCAATGTTATGTCTAAATGTTGGCGCGCACGTAAAAGAACCACAGAAATGACGCGACCTGTCATCTAGCCAATGAATAGGCAAGAATACTTTTAACCTACCGCAGTTGTTAAATCATGGAATCGATAAAGTAGATTTACATGTGCTGCAGACCAACGAAAATTGAAATCGGAATGATCAAATTAAAAATTTTGTGCATTACTTTCTTTTTTAATGCATTTAAATTTCGGTAAAATTTTGGACTCGTGAAAAGATAACATCAAAGTAAGGGTAATTTGAGTTTACATCAGAATTTTTCCACCTACGTGTAAGTTAATCTATATATTTACATTCATTTACTCAAACTCACGTTTTAGTGAATTTTTACTTTAAGTCAATGAAATGCTTGACAATCCTGGTAAACCCTTTTCATATTTAATTAGACTATATTATAATGAACGGCAGATACACCCACTGGTGTACTTACCTATGGCGGAATCACGGTGGCTCAGTAAGTAGGACGTTGGCTTATTGACCTCGTAGTCCTGTGTTTGATCCCTGTGTAAATCGAGGAAGTTCATTGGAATTTTCCGGCGTGATTCCCTGCAATTAATCGACGAATAAGACTCGCCGAAACGTGTTAATGTTAAATAAGATAAATTTATACAAAATGATTTTTTTTAAAAATGGGTTTAACTTCATACTTTTCTGCTCCGACTAGGCTAATGAAGGGTTCTTTTACGTGCACGCCAATGTATACAAGAGACCTCGAGTTTCGTCCCATTCGAACGACTTGACATCTGTCATGGTTGGGCTCTCCACCCTGCATCCTTGACAAGGGGAAACCACGCCATGGAAACTGCTTTGAAACATTATTCCACAAATAAATGAAAATTTTAATTACAAGTGTTTTTGTGTAAGCTATTTTACTTATCTTTTACACTAAACTCCTAAGTTTACACTGGTTGATTGGCGAATGATTCCAGGAGCAGGTAAAATCGCACTGTTGTAAATCTGCCTGGTTTCAATGACGTACATGATGGAACCCGGGGAGTTAAAATAATATACAGTATATACTAGCCTGATCTTACTTAATCAAAACACAGAGTATATAAATTACAATAATATTACACAATTTATGACCATTAATATAAATATTGTTTTATGATTGACACTTTGTATATAAATTATATAAATCAGACAGGTTAGATGCCATCTTTACTATCACCACCCACGTTGACATGTTTTTCTTCTCTCAATTCCTCCCCCCACTACTACAGACCCCTACGCTCAAAGCGAAATATTGAAATAAGAATTGAACCATATATTTGTATCGATATGACATAATTTGTGTCGAGTGAATGTTAAATCCCATTTCTTTCTCCCTTTCTCTTAACTTTAATTCCTTCAATGAATTCTTAGGATGTTTTCCAACTCCTACCTTTCTCCTTTCTGCTGTCGAACCCGGTGATTTTTCATAAAGAGCAAGACCCCCCCCCCAAAAAAAAAAAAAACAAAAAAAAAAAAAACATTATTTATCTTAAAGGAGCTAAATCGCTAACATTTAGGACATAGAAATTGACACAAGTGGGACGCAACGCATTAAATACTGTAATATGAATGTATCTTAACTGATTTGCATTCAATGGTTTCCGTTTTTATTCTTAATTTCAAATCAGTGTCAATCGAGTGGCTATTTCGAGTGTCTGGTTATTCCAGTCTACATATGCCGTTTGATTTGGTGCAATGTTTCTAGCCTCGTTCCACGATTCTCTTACTAGAACTGGGGCTGAAACGCATTGTGGTACACGATTCGTATACCAGTGGTAAAATGTTTATTTTGTCTTAAATATTGGATATCAGAAGCCCACCCTTTTCCGGTAAGATCACAGCATCAATGTTGATTTAAATTGACAAATAATTTGTGTTTTCAATGTTGAAGATTTTGGATGATACTGAGTTAGAGACTTAGCTCCTTTAACCTGTGAATGGTTTGTGAACTCGAGGCCTGATTCTTTAACACAAACCAGTTTGCTCATCTGACTCGAAGACGCTGATTAACATTTATTGTGTGTGGCACCTATATGTTTGTATTGTTAAAATATCTAAATATATACAAACACCTGATAGTAGTATCTAAAAGTAAAAAAAATGTGCAATTTTTATGCACATGTTTAAACGAAACAACCTGTTTTATAGCAACAATATATTATCTTGTTAACAGAAATATATCTGGATATACTTTAAAGATTGACATTATTTACCTTGCATTGTTAGATAGCTGGCTTGTCAAGTCACCCCACCAATACGTCAAAAAGTTGCCAGCTATTACAGAATTTTTTGCCCAACTTTTAAACAAAAATGACCGAAGTTACAGCGAAAATTTTATTCTATTGGCATTTAAGCATGCTGGTGCCGCACTTGAAGTAACAGAAACATTCGTTTGTTTCTTGATTTTAACGCCCACTTCCAGCAGGGTTGATATCGTAGACAAGCCAGAAACATTTCACTCTATTGATATTTAAGCAAATATAATCAACGAATGTAGTGCCGCTGAAGTTACAGCAAATATATTTCATTTTATTGACACCCTTTCAGGGACATTATCGTCTCAGACAGCGAGGCATTTAATTTTCAGATGAAAAACTTCACCACTTTGAATGTGTTTAATAAAGATGATATATTGATATATAATAAAACTTTATAAATATAATGATATTTAATTGATGGTCGACATAACAGCACGTTCCTAAAATAAAGACCAGGATATGCGATATATAAAACTGTTATCATAAGTTGTAATAAATCAAAAATACAAAAAAACTTTCAAGTGGAGATTCAATTTATGTGATAAGTAAATTTATGGCCTTGTTGAATTTTTCGAGTGTATTGAAATGATATAAAAGAAAACACGAACCTTTAATGAATTGCGAATTTCTTTGTCAGACAAATGATTTGAAACTAATTGACTAATGGTCACAAATCATTTGGTAATTTCAAGAATGTGTAATTGTTTTAAACATTCAGCTGCAGTACTTGTACTTTTGTTCGACACGAGATTGAAAAGTCAGCGGTATCGCATAGAGCTGGAAAAAAACATAATTCTCAAACCTCCCAAAGATTTGATACGATGGGGTTTTCTCAAAGTGATTCAGTATATTCGTTGTTTCTTAGGTGGGGTGGCCAGGTCAGGACAGAGACCGGTAATTTGGGTAAGATGATCACGGGAGAGTATTGCATTTATATCTGCATGCAATTTGAACATTAGAGGTCGAATTTAAACATTAATTCCCAAAAACAATGGACCTATATTCCATTATAAAAATATTATAAAACCAACATTTTTGAATATTCGAATCAGTGTCTGGTGATATTTCTTCAAGAAAAGAGACATTCTCGGATCTAAATAAAACAGCACTTCTACCTTTGGACAATTTTGATAATGACTCCATATTGATGACAGTTTAGTTCGAGATGATTGTAGCAGGAACGGGTAAATATACATGTAGCTCTTGCAGTTGCAGTAGAAGATGATACCATCCCCAAATACTGATTTATGTGTGGGTTTTCTGTTTATTAATATATTTCTTTGATAACTTCCCCAGAGATAAACAGTTGCATAAGTTACGTTAGTTTGGGTGGTATCAGTGTACAGATCTGATCAGTGATGATAGAAAAGATGGACAAATGTAAGGCGATAAGGAAAAAAAGGAATACGCACGTTTACTTTTTTCACGTCAACTTTAGAATCTGGAAAAAAGCGGTATATAAGTACAGATTTCAGATAAATGCATATGTTATGATCAGACCCTATAATATCCCAACTTTCCACTTCCAGAATACGCTTGTCCGTTGAATGTGGTAAAATATCGTAGGATTTCTCGACTCGGACTCTCACAAAACGCCCAGTATGTTAACCTCAGTGTATTGCATAGTGCACGGGACGGGCCACGCCTTCTGATTTTAGAGAGAGAGGGATGGGGTTTAACTTCTACTCAACACAAACTAGGTCATTTTGGGACTAACATATGGTTCGGTTTTAGTCCAATAATTCGCCGGCGCGTAGGTGTCTTTAGCAGTGGGAGGAAACCGAATGACCGAGAGAAAACAAGCGACACTACTCTTTGTAACTTACAACCGGAGATTCAAAACCAAAGTGAGTAAGACGCTGGCTCGCTAGCCTGGAGGTTGGGTGTTCGATCCCTGCATTGGCCGAAAAAGTTTATCCACATTTCGCGGCGTGGTTCCCTACTTGTCAGTGATGCAGGGCGGAGGGACTGTCCAGTCGTTCGGATGGGACACGTGTACACATTGGCGTGCACGTAAAGATCCCGATATTCGATATAAGAGTAGGCCGTAGTATAGTAGGACGTTAAACCCCATCATTTCAATCAATTACCCCCTTTTACACATTCTCCTTACACTCACATAAAATACAAAATCTGAAACTCGTTGAGTTAATCTTAATTCATCCTGCGACATTTCACGATCTGGTCATCAACAACATATTTTATCAGAGAGATCAGTAACGAGCATGTTTTCTTCTCTATCTCTTTAAAGCTAAGATAAATTACATCTAATTTTATCTTGGGATGTAACGACAGTCATCCCGGCTTATATTTCATGCAAACACCGTGATATTGACGATATAAATAATGACTACTTAGTCCCGATACACAGGACCATACAAATAATTGTCAACTGTACGCATGATGATATATAACGACTGTACTTAGATTTTACGAGGCGAAGATTTAGATGGGCACATGAAAGACTGTTGATAAGATAAAGAGAGGGAATATTATACCGTGATGATAAGTCTATATTTTAATGGTGGGAAGCGTCTATTCTTTCCTTTATTATTATTCTCTTTAAACTTGAATGTATTAAATATGTATGGAGTCTCAAAAGGGACAAAAACTAGCAGACCTTGCGAAAATCTATTACTCGCGTTATCTTCAATACGTCGTTGGGTGTTAAAATGGGAAAAGACTGGGGTATAAATAATATCCCATCCATACAATACTCCAATCAGATTATTTAGACTAATATACGTTTATTTTTATACTCTTTGTCAAATTACATCAAATCGTCCGTTAGGTCTACACCAATGCATCTTCCAATTCTTCTCCCATTAGACGATCTTCGACTCTACCACTGGACAACTGCGCGTTGGTATAGTTGGTTGGTGAGTTCTGGGAGGCTTCGATCGGGTTTTCCCTTTAACCATTAATAGTTTTATTCTATTTATTAGCAGTCCACGGGCATAGGCAGTAGCTTCCTTTTTAGTTACATTACCAAATTCCTCCATTTACTGCAGAAGATCCGGCCATTCTGTGCCGATCCGGTTTCATTATTTTTATTTAGATCACGCTGTTAGTTTATGCATTTCATGCAAACCTTTAACTTAAAAACATCGTATGTATAAATATAAATAAACATGATTGACGTATATGGGAACTTAGACAATTGCATTGTACAAAAATACATATTCAATGTCAACAACTTAACACCTATCAAACCCAACGTAAATATTTACTGCCGACAACAGGAACTTGTAGGCGTCTGTTCGGTGTTTTTAATTTGAGTGTAGCGCGGAAACAATATCAGTCACTGCTAAAAGGTGGACCATATTTCAAGCCATTACATAACGCTGAGTAAGTAATACTTGTGCCGATGTATTTGAAATTAAATATTGGCACTTAAATGTTGCACTTAAAGGCATCAACTAACCTGATTGTCTTAAAGGGCGTATTTCCTCGATACACTTTGATGACTTAAGTGATATTTTAAATTTAGACCAGAATTTGTGATTTTTGTTTTGTTACTTGCACAAAAATGCAATTGCATCTTAACCCTCGCATTCCATTAATATATATGTTGCATGCCATTCTTTTTAATGCCCACACCATAAAACGTTTATAAATTGTATTTAGAAACCATTTATTACGTTTCGATAAAACAAAAAAGGGTTCACGAATTTCTAATGGCTTGTTCCGTTTCCACATAACTAGAATTTTTGGGTTGTATCTTCAAAGGAATTGCCCAACTTTTATCAGAAATTAAGGATATTGGAATAATTAATTACCCATATATGAAGTTCAATTAATTCTAAATCTTACTTCTAATTAGGTAGGTGGGAAATATTTCCGGGGTTGTGACTTTTCTTGTTAATAAAAGTTCAACTAATTTGGTCACCAGCAACGATCCCCAAATTCAACGTTAAAAAGCACACTACACTGCTTTTTACATTGTTTTATAATACAATTTATATTGATGCAGAATAAAAATTGAAAATTCTTAAAATGCTTTGGAACTTTTATATACATGCACGAAATATTCATTCCAATGTGAGTTTATATCAATGTGTAATTTGGTATGCATGTTTGTTTTGTGTATACAGTTTTTTATTCGTATATGCACATAACCGTGCACGGAAGGCTTTATCTTCTACGCAGTACTAATAGTAAGTGCAGGAGGACCGCACTACACGAAAAACAAAAACCTATAAGATTAACCTGCGGAAAATATCAAATCAAGTGAATGGATCCGGGGGCCAGCCGTAAGCGTCCACTGTATCGGAGTAGGCAGATGCCTTCTTCTGGACGAGGACTTCTTTAGTCTTTCGTCACAAATGCCAGGGTTTAAAAATAACAATTGTTAAAAGAAATAGATTAAATATACATTATAAGAGATAAGATAAAGAGCTGGGAGTTCTCGTTATAATAGTTAAAAACTAGATAATGTAAAGGAAATTTGCTGAATATATTTCAAATTGTTCACCGGGATTTTAGCGATTGAACTTTCGGCCTAGCCTCGATCATCTTTAATAAGTCGATACGACGAAAACGTAGTCTCGATTATCTATTTCATGATTAATTCATGAAGGAAAGTTGAGTAGCAAATTGGGCCCTAATCCAGTAAATATCGCAGGCTAGCGCTGACATCGAGGGTTGATTATGGTCTTGATTTGTTAATACATGTCTAACTAATAGTTTATATCACATTATGTCAGGCCCAAAGATATAGCTGCATTGGACAGATTTAGGTCTTGCATAATGTATGTTTAATAGAATTCTTCATATATTCACAGTACAATCAATATACTATTTTATGTCCAATAAATCTTATTTTGGCGTGATAGTTTTACAAGATAACAATAATATAAGTATCTGTGGTGTATGTAGATAGATAATGGATGGGGAATTGAATGATCTCTATAGAGCTAACCTTTCTCCAGGTATTTGATGGTAAGTAATGGTATATAATGATAAACCATCTATCTATATCTACCTGTTTAACACCTGTTGATTACATTGTTATAAGATACTGCTTATAAACAAACAATAGCCCTGCCTTCATTCTTAATATTATACCATTAGCATCTTTATAACAGATTGGCCAACGTTGCAAGAATGTAGGCGCTGGAATGTGAGGGGCATCTATCATAGGATATACCTATATAGTAATTATAATCCACGATGCTTGTTACACAGTATCTATTCCTTTTTTAATAAATAGGATTAAATTTAAACTAATCTGTATAGAAAGATAGCCACGCCCAAAGAAACCATAACTAAGTTATGTACCGTAAAAAATTAGACAACGATTTATCCAGAAGGGAACATTGGCAGTTGACCAAATTAGAGAAGGGTCGTTTATGCCTTCAAAAATCTGATCTCTATCGTGGTTCTGTACAAGCTTTTCCGGACAAGACAAAAAAACTCTTGAACAAAAATTCATAAAATGCTGATTCATCCTTTCCGATCCCAATGCTTCAAACATAAATAAGAAATCATTAGGATTCCTACCCCGACTGAGAACAATGGTTCATCAACCCACATTCTTAATGCTACACACAAAATTCTCGAGAAAAAGAACAAATAAATGTGGAGCATCTCACGCTTTCGCAAAGGTTTCGGAAAGTGTCATTGGTCTAACTGAGGAACGGAAGGTCGCGCAATGCGAAAGCGTTTGTCCTCTCATGACCCCAATGTTTCACACCGTTAAAAATAAGGTCTTTGAAATAGGGGGATAAGTCCAGAATGCAAGATTACATAATGCAGAATATGAATAAGGCTCGTATAATGACGCCCAAGCTGCACAGTCAATTCGAAACAAATCCGCTAATAACTGATGTATCTATGGCTTTCACTTGTTGACGGGGGAAGGGGCGATATAATACACCCACACTAATATGCAGAGGTGTCACAATATATTATTTCCCTATTTTACTTAAAACTGGGGTCTTGCTTCGTTTGTTTATTAGCAAACGCATGTACATGAAGCCAATAGTGTTTGACAGCAAATATCGTTGATATTCGCATAATACAAGGCCATTGTGACATTTTATCAGGCTTTCATAAGATATACTAGTAGTCCTTAAGAAACAGCCGCGAACAAACTGTTGATAACATGATATATATTGATAATATTGTTCTGCAAAACAAATTTCCTCTAAAAATAATATATCACTCCAAATTTGATATATCAGCTGAATCTAATACGTCAAGAATTATTGAAATATGTGTTAATAATAATATCAAAACTGAATTAAGGAGATTCTTACTTTAAATAAAGTGCAACGGAAATATCCAAAACATAAAAAAGAAACACTGTCTTGAACTACGAAAACATTTCGTTTAGGTTTTTCATGTCTTCATAATATAAAGCCATTAAGGATTTCCGTCATCTCTCGAAATTTCTGAAATCTGACGCTAAGTGTGGCGCGTGCTCAATACCAGTTGATCATGTTGTTTCCGGTTACGTAAACAAGATGGAGAGGGATCGCCATGTTAATAAGACATTCACCTTTGGAAAGGAAATGCTAAGAGAATTCTATGAATGAAAGTTAGGCGTAATAGAATGACGAGAGTGTAATCTTTAACAATACAAGTTACTTCTTCAACAGGTGAAACACACATTTATAGTGTCATGTGAACGCAAATGTTTTGAAATGAGAATATGAAAATATTTATATTATTTCACCTTAAGTGCCATAATGTTTGGAAGGGTAAATTTCTATTGTGTTCTTTGTAAGTGAGAGATTGGATAAGCAAGAGGTTTACGCGTACATTACTAATTTGATAGATCGCCAACGACGCTGTTGCTATCACTAAGCAAAACTTGCAGACACACAAGAATTTGCATTATCGGTGGTCATACTTTGAATTTATTCAGTCAAGTAAAGAAACTTCGAAAAGATAATCAAATGTATTTACACGTATATTTATGTTTCGAATTAGCTGTGCAGCTTTGGAGTTATTATACGATATTCCGCGTTATGTGATCTTGTGTTCCGGACCTACGCCCCCTATTCCAAAGACCTTATTTTTAACTGTGTGAAGCACGAGAACTTTTCGTGGGATTAGAAACAAAAGATACAAATTGAGCAACACAATATCATTAAATATCCAATATTTTGGAAATATAAGAATATACACAAGATAAAACGAACTGACCGAATATCATTCAAATTTTATTTTCTACTAGGTTCAGGTGCCCATCTTTAGGTTTATATTTTTTCTTTATTTCAATATTCAACATGACTGTCTTAGAGAACAATTTGAAACCTCATTCCTGTTACATTTAAATAAATAAAACGAACGATTAACGACCCATCTAAAAGCATGCCCAAATTTATGTTCTGCTCAGACATTATTTAGTAGGACTAATAACTACTGTAAATGCACGAAAGTAGCTACATGCGTTTGGACCGTTCCGTATTCGCTATTCAAAAATGTAATGGAATAAAATATTAAAAGAATCCATTAACATGGAATTTTTGATTATTCTTCAATTAATACAAAAAAAAAGAAAAATTCTATTAGCTTAGCTGTCTTTCGCACAAAGTTCAAACGGCAACGCCCACCACACGTGCGTTTTAAATCATGTCTGCTTTTTATCCATTCATTACAGAATTTCAGTTTTCTTCGACGTGATCTTTGCTCTAAGAATACAGATGGTGGGGATTTCTTTCAGAGAATTCTACTTCAGCATCTTCCACATCTGGCATCTGTGTTCAGTTAATTTGCAGGAAATTTGTGAGAACTTAGTTCTAAATTTATCGAAAGTAAATATTTTACGACTATCATTAAGTAGTCTAAACAGACATCATGTGACGTTATATCAACTTCTTAATAGCTGGAAATCACAATATGTCCTGCGATATAAACGTTAAACGATTTCTGAACGACAATATCACACATCTTAATCTTGAAACACCAAATTCCCCAAATTTAAGGTTAAATTACTCACTTTTATATTTACGATTAGCCTCTAATGTTAGTGGTTTTATTTAGAGTTATGTAATGGGGTATAAACTTACATTTAATATCTATAGACATTTTATGAGATATATCCATTAAGTCTCCCATTTTTATAGTCTCTCTAATAACCCGACAATATAAATGATTTATTATACGACTTAACCAGTTATAACTCGTGAACATGACTGTAAAGCATTGACGAGCAGGATGAGCTCTTATAAGAAACTCTGTTCTACTGAAATGCATTTAGAAACAATTGATTCTTTTGTCAAAATGAAACCGATTGTTTGGCAAGAAAACCTAACTCTGTTCAGAAATCCACAAAAAAAGAGCGTAACGCTACTTTTTTGCTCCACCCAGGCCAATGAAGACGGGGCCAACAGAAACAAAATGAACCCTAATGTTTAAGACTTCTTGTACCAAATTCGCAAACTCTCATTAAAATGGGCAATGGGTGTTCTATTTGAGTGATCTCAACCTTTCTGTTAAGGACATATGTGTATATGACAAACAAATTGCATGTCTTTCCTCTCTTTCTTATACCACACACGCACACATCGCTCATTTCTTTTAAAATACATATCCCGGTTACTAACCTTACCCTTACCTTCTAATATTCGCGTTATTTCAACACATGCGGGTTAAAATATTAAACAAAGTTACGTTGAATGTCACTTTTTAAAGTGTAAAAATGCAGAATTCTCATCGGTTTTTTTTTATTCAGACAACTCATCGATGCACTGATAATTTTTTTTTTAAACGTGAAGGGCTATTTTCCCCTTAATGAAGAAATGTTTTAAGTTCAAATGGATAGAATTACACGTTATTAACAACGAAATCTTATCAAAATAGTTATAATCTGTTATATAATCCTTTATGGTGACAGTGAAACTGGATAATGATGAACATGTTGATGTAGATAAAATTAGTCAAGATTGGGGTGAAACAGTTTTTTTTTTCAGTTATTTGTTAAAATCCAGAAGGACTATTTTCCCAGTGGAAACATTGTATGGGCGTTGCAAGGACCAATGATTAGATTTCTCACCAAAAGCAGATTGTCGGCTTTGCGCTAAGAAAATGAAATAATGCAATAACCTGCGGCTAGTAGAGGGCATAACACAAGGGTGTCTTTTCGCTTCACTTTGATTCAGTGTATCAGTTGATGGCTACTGTTATTAATGACAACGGTATACCAAATTGTTGATATACTCTTATTCACGGGTTGTGAAAACTCCTCTCGAAAAAAATATTAGTGGTCATCTATATCAATTTACTGTATCCTCAAGAATCTATTTACATGTTTGGATTAGCAGCCCTGCGTCAATAAGGGAATAATTAGATTATAAAGAAAGCGACAAACGCCGGGTGTAATCTGAATTAAAATGTGTGTGTAATATGGCCTATGTTTGCCTATACTAATGAAGTAAACCTATCGACGTGGGAGGTTTCTAATTTCCAGTCCCCAAACTCTCGTTTCACTCATTTTTTGTCCCGTCACCTCTGTTGATGAAATGTAATCATGGAGTGTTTTGGTATCAGGACAGGAACATAATTCATTGAATACCGAGTCGTGAATTTCTACATTCCTGCAATAGCAAAGGGAGAGTGAGTGCGATTGAAATTGATGAAACTCACCAGCTTCCTAAATGCCAAATTACTGAAGCTAGGCGAGTTTAGAATGTCACCTTAAAGAAATAAATATTTAAGAGAGCTACTTAATGATATAAAAGAGATAATTAGCCAACGTTAAGGTGTAAAGTTGTTTTTATTGTTATAGTTAGAGCATAATGTTATTGTTATCGTACTGTTAATGTTAGAAATTCACCAGTTCTTTTTTAACGGGGTCTACCTGTAATTTGTGGATTGGCTTGTAATTAAAGAGATACCATCGCCAAATAAACCAGAATGTGGTCGTTAAAATCAGATACCAAAGAAGATAACCTGCTCGGTGTAACTAAATACATTTTAAAAGAGAACATAAAATACATTAAGTAACTTTAAAATCAGGACATTATATTGTGTTTTGGAATTTTCAACACTTTTACACACAAAACACATTGGCAACACGCATTCACCAAATAAACTGTTTATCTCATTAATGATCTGGAATTAAAGCTTATGAGTGGCATTGTGTAAAACATTTAAAATATTTTATTTTCTATTCTGTTTTAAAAAATAATCGATCAGCTGTTTAAAGCCGTCCAATGCAGACATCTCTAATAATATGTCTACAATAAAACGCACTCGGTTCTCAACACAGTGAGACAGGGAAAGACAGAGAGATGCGAGGGGGTGGGGTAACGTCCACTCGACACAAACTAGGTCATTTCGATACCAATACCATGGTTCAATTTCATTTCAATAATTCGTTTGCGCATAGGGGTGTTTAGCAGTCGGAGGAAAAAGAAAGACATGGGGAAACCGGGGAATTAAAATCCTGCCAGTTGATTCAATTACAGATCTTAATGTGGAACGCGCAAGCGCTAACCATTCAGACACCCACCTCCCGCTTGTAATACATGAAAGTTGATAAGGTCTGATATTTCAGTCCCATTGAATACGGAATCTATTACTGCATCGTCAAATCTTAACTGGGGTTTTGTTGAAGGAAATGACGAGAAGTGTCCAGACAAATAAACGTAACCCTTCAAACTCTAAAAAACAAATGTTAGTAATGATATTTAACCTCGTGTGAAAAGTTCCAATAAACATAGATTTACTCTGATTTAAACATTAGAAGCAATTAAATGGACACTTAATCTTAAAGTAAATAATTATATTGCATGATATTGACATTTGCAAGTGCTATTCAACCTCCAGTGGACATTATACGCCTAAAATTGATATTAAGAGATCTATTTCTTATGTTTATAGGTTGGTTCGATATCGTGTTGAGTATTACTTAGTATTCTTACCATTGAAGTATCGTATGCCATATCGCACATGGCTAAGAAATATCTATATCACTAGCCCATTAAGACGTTATAAAAATCAAATTAGCGAGTTTACTTTATTAAACGCCAAAACATACGTATCTGTATGTACTCAAAGTCGACTGTCTAATCTTTTTTTTTTTTTTTTTTTTGGTTCGACGTTTCTTTCAATGCTGGCATTACATTTGTTTTATATAATAAAGATATTGTAATTCTAAAAGACGTCTGTATCGATACTCAAAGGGTAATTGGTAGAATTTTCAATGGTTCCAGAGTTTAATTTTCTCATGGTTTAATGTCAAACTGCTTTGTAGTTTAAAAGGATAAAGGTTCAACTGCCTCGTGGTTTAATAGTCTTAAGGTTCGACATTCTCGTGGTTGAATAGTCTGATGACCCAACTGTCCCGTTGTTTAATAGTCTGAAGAATCAAGTATCTCATGGTTGAAATGTCTTTTCAGAGTCTTGAGGTTCAACTGTCTCGTCGTTTAATAATCTAAAGGTTCAATAGTCCCGCGAGGGTTCAAAAACCCCATTTCTTAGTGATCTGAAGGGTCATTAGTCCCATGTCTGAAGGATCATGAGGGTTCAATAATTCCAGGTCTTAGTGATCTGACGGTTCAATAGTTCCATGTCTTAGTGGCCTGAAGGCTCATCTGTTTAGTGGTTTAATGGTGTGAAGGTTCAATAGTTCCACTTTTTAGTGGTATGAACATTCACTGTTGTTAGAGGTCTTCCAATAATCCCATGTCCTGGTGGTCTGAAGGTCCAATAGCCCTATAGTGATGACAATAGTCTCGTGGCTTAGTGGTTGTTCAAGTCTCATGTCTTAGTTTGAATAGAATAATCTTAAAGACACCTTTCATTTTATTGATTTTAATCCATATAAACCGGTTTGTGGAGATGTGAATAAAATATTTCCACTAATATCATCCCTGTAAAGCGACCCTTACAAGTTGACTTATTTCTATTTTCCCAAGCTTTAAATAAACAAATCGTTTTGTCAGATATGAGAGATGGGGTCACATTTGAATGCTGTAAATATTAATTCGATGCCAATGGATTGATCTTGACACGTACATCGTGTTAAGGATAACCCGGATAGAGAAGAAGTCTTTGTAATTTGAGTGGAAAAATCGCTCGTCCTTTCTACAACAGTAATCTTAACAAATCTACCAACGATTACTCTATGTTTGGTTGGAATTCCATGCATCCGTAATATGTCAACTGATAAGGAAAAAATTGCCTTATATAAGCCTTTAATACTGAGATGTTATTCTAAGTATATTGATAAAACGTATTTCTGTAGAATTATTACATAATAAGCCCTAGCTATAACATTGGTACAGACAAGACATGTAAGAAGAAAGAAGAAAATTATTGGTTATCCACCGATCCTGTATCTTTGTAACCTCACTTTAGGCCATTATGTAATTGTAACTATATAGATATAATCTATAATACATACGTACTGTAGCTATTTAAAACTAACGTCTGGAATTCTAATTCCCAAATAAACAGACAAGATCTATAATTGACATGGTAACCTTTGCTGTTTGACCCTATTAATCAAAGAACAATGTTATGCACCAAAGAGATCCGATTTCCTGAGAACAGTATTATTTATTAACAATTCGATTGATTTAGTAACACTATCGGGCCAAGTTACACCCTTCTTTCTCCCTTTGCTGTAGGTGAATGTGTCACTCCTACATTTGAAGTAATAACTTAAATTTCAATCATCGAGGTCAAACGCGCCAAGCTTCAAAATGGTGTATCATTTTAAACACCTCGGCAGCTACCGAATCAACATAAAAATTGGGTATGAAATGAGACAGAGCATTTCTAAATCTCAATAAACCTTTAAGAATTTTATGCTGTATTATGAGAATGCGCCCTATCATGATGTCAGACAGAGATCATAAAGACCAAACGGTCATTAGAAAAGTAGCCATTCCAAATTAAACCGCCAAATTGTGACCTGAACTTTCTGAGATTTTAGGCAGAAAAAGCACAGACCCGTACACGACATTTCCAATTTACTGCAACCAAGACACCCTAACATGTCTGAACATGTCTACGAGCAGCAACTAAACATGTCTGAATATGTCTACGATCATCAACTAATTTTCTCGTTGTATATAACTATTACCATCCTGATTGTCATGTTCAATCTTCAGAATAAAAACATCTTGAAAGGTGAGCCATGCACCATGGTGCCAGTTTACTTTCCTGTCATAAACCCTCAACTAAGGTTAGTGAACGAGGCGTTGAATGAAACATCATGAAAACCGACAAAGCACCGCCTTAAGAAAAAACGACGGTAAATGAAGCAAGCAAGAAGTCATCATTCATTCGTCAAAAAGTTAAATCTTTAAATAAATCAGATTCTCAATGACTTGAACGTAGCAGGTTTTATTTACGGAACTATTTATACGAAAATATGCCAACAACTGTAAAGGTTATACTCACATATTTGAATAGAGATTTCACCTTATCATCAGTATTTTTATTAGCAGATCTATTTTAGTAAAATCCGTGGAATGCATTCAATGCAAAAATCGCAGTCTAATCTATTTAGAGGAAATGGCTCTTCGTTTGCTAATTTCTATACATAAAAATACCCATTCATCTGATGAACACAATCAGCTTCGCCTACACATTATGTTAATTATAATATTATAAGTACCGATATAAATGTAGTCGTTCGGATAAGACAACAAATGAGGTCCGTGTATACATTGGCGTGCACATAAAATAATCTTTGGGAGTAGGCAATAACGCCACTGCCCGGGCAACATTACCAACATAGCCCGCTATATGGCGTATGCACGAATTTAATAGCCCAGTCGGAGCTGAACAGTAGGACGCTTGGTTCGGCCCCATTTCATTTCATTTACGGATATCAATGTGTTAATAAACCCTGGCAATCAATGTCGTTTGTCAAAAATATATACATTTGTACATCATACATACACTGTGATTTGTCCAAACAGTATTTTGTATACACAACTAAACTACATATTTATACTAGTTTATTATAAATAGTTTATAACAGTATGGTAATGGTCGACGTATTTCCGTCAAACTAACAGCTGTCAAACATTAAGTTTTAGCACCATTGTTCTACAGAAATGGTTGGAAACTAGTGGTGTAATGGTAATTCAGTGATACATTCAATAAAAAATAATAAAATTTTTCATTCGAGCCACTCTACTTAAAATTTTCAAAGAATTTCATAAGATATTATATAATATGATAAACGAATAAACATCAACATAGATGTTTTTCAAATATCCTTAGGAGATTATCGGGAAACAGATTTCAGAACTGGATATTGTCAGGTTAATTGCAAACAGGCAGCTTGGGAATCTTACTACGATGTCAAAATTTGGGTTATTTTGGACGATTTTAATTGTAGAGATGCTTAAAATTGAATACATTACAGATCGTTTGCGGGAACGGGGCTTTACGTCTCGTCACGACAAAACTTCCATCATTTGAGACAACATCTAGACAACTTCCTTGGCAACCCAAAATCTACATGTAATCAATCTACCCAAATCAAAATACAACGTAGATTTTTATGCTCGGCTTTCTGGCCAGAAGTCTAAAAACAGCACCGGAAGTTAATTATTATTTTGGTTTTGATTATTTTTTACGGCGTCTGCCAGTAAAATAATTCCCGCTACCTTTTAACTAAGTAATTAACATGAATGAAATGCTGATTAAGTTGGTGTAGGCTACTTGATAAACTCGCTAATGATAGCCGTACGTCACTCGTTACAGTCCAGACAAGGTCTTAAATGATAATAAGTTGTATCGGTAATGTAGTTGATTCTTTTATAAAATGCAGTATGTTATCTGTTTAAAGTAATTACCATATATATTCCAAAAATAAAACATCTATTTACGAAACTATTATCGCAACGCTAACAAACATCCGTAGGAATGGTCTGTAGAACATTAGCATGCAGTTGTTCTGTTGTTTTTGCACCAGAAGTGTGTAGAAGCCCTTCTACTATAAGTCAGTTTTCGAAATATTCTTTACGAAATATATAACAATCGTATCTAAGATAGATTACTAATTAGTACACTACATTATTATCCAATCTACTTTCTTTATAACAATTCCATGTGTTTAAACTTACCTACAGTCATACTGACACTGTAAGCCCAAATCAAACTGCTCCAACAACTTACAACGATGCTCCGCGTACAGTCTTCAAGGAGTCACGGTGGCTAAGCGAGTAAGACGATGGTTCGCTAGCTGTCGATCGAGAAGGTTCCCCTTGTTTTCCTTTGTCAGTTATGCGGGACGTGAGGTCTGACACGGACAGCTGTCTAGTCGTTCGGATTGTGGGATAAGCCGAAGTCCCGTGTACACATTGGCGTGTACATTAAAAATTCCTTGGTAGTTGAAATCCCTGCTGATCGGGCAAAATTTCCCTCATAGCACACTGCATGGCGTACGCCTGTTTTCAGTAGCCTAGTCGGAGTAGAACAGTAAGGCGTGAACACAATTCCGTTTCATTTCATTTACACAGTTTTCAAAGCAAATATGCCTGATTTAGATGTCACTGTGTCAATAAAACGAAATTATGCACCAGACAGAATCATATTATGGATTTTGTATTTTATATCTTTCCCAAATGAGCTGTAACCCTACTTACCAGATGTCTTCAAACTTCTAGATATATTTCCTGGCAATTGTTGTGGCACAATTGAATAACCTGAGTTTTTCTGTTTTATCATGCATTCAAACTTTCCAAGTCATCTCTGTGATATTACAATTTCACTTGCAGAGATTGGCCACTCTAGATTTGCAAACAGTGAGATAAAATGAGTTTCATATAAATATGTATTAAGTGAGAACGATATCAGTGTAATGGCTTTATCTGATACGATTCCAGGGTTTCCTTTGCTACTCTGACCCATGACACGAATCATATCAAAATAGACATAAAATGTTTTTTGAAGAATGTAAAAATGTGTACAAAAATGTTTTTACTGTTTAAATTGCCCGGTTAAAAAATATACGGATATTTAATATGAGATATTAGATGTTGTTTGTAGGTTTGAATGTATATAGAGATTAGATTATATGTAATAGAGATTAGATTAGATTATATGTGCAGGTTTGAAAGTACAGAATAAGTAAAGTGTATATGTTAATTAATGATCAGATGCTAAGTAACTGCTGTGATATCAATAATTACAGGAGAACCACGCCACTGATAACAATAAATTACCAGAAACCCACGAACCAAACACACGGAGATTCGACAAAACATTGCTAGATCTAGAAAGTGATCATTAGGTATCAATAAAGGCATAACTTTTCAATTCTCATGTTCTTAAATTTCCACACTAATTTAATATAGCATGTCCTTAAACGGTGTTAAAGATGTCAATAATAACAGAGTAATCTTAAGGTGTGAGATATAATATTCCAATCGATGCAGTGTTTGATCTCTTTATTTTGAACTAATCGATTTGTTAATTGATGTTTATTTAAACTTGGGCTGGTGGTTTCTGAAGCAACCATAATCGGCTTTATACACACATCCCAGAAAATCCCTTCTTTAATTTTACTTCCATTGTGTGTGCACAGAATTTAAATTTGCATGAAACTTGGAAATCCAGTGCATGGAAATTACTACTTGATCGTATACCGTATTAATTTGATCGTTCTGTATCTTATTTCTGGATGGTAATTCTCGCCAGAGCTCAAAAGATCCCTTGGATCGTGTGGATGTGAAACCCCAAAGCGAAACAAAATAAGGACTGAAAACTGCTTACATTTAACGTTTTTATTTATTTTGTTTTGGACTTTTTTGCATACCACAAATTAACAACACAAAAGTGTTTTATAAAATCATTAACAAGTGCAATAAGTGGATTTTAGTAAAATTACAAAGTTAACCTTTGAAATATAGATCATAAAGTTAAACGACAACCACATGCCTGACATCAAAAGGGCGAAGTAGAATACATGACAAATAATAATGTTATGAATTTTGAATTATAGTTACTGGACTTGATGTTCGTTCTTGATGGACAAGATGATATGCTTTGATGAAGTATAAATTCTTTAATATAGACAGAATAGCGACAGACAGACTCCTTTGTGGATTGATAGATCTGTATTTTTTTAGACGCACCGAAGTCTATTATTTTGATAACTTTTACTAAAAAGCAAACAATGTTGACATCATCAATACTAAACTTTTCAACAACTTCTTAGAATAATCTACACCGATATAAACTAATGCATTTTAATATGTATGAAAGATTAAAGATACATTATGGGAGATTAGATAACGAATTGGCTGTCCTCACTACAATAGTTAAAAACTAGCTAATATAACGTCAATTTGCTGAAAATTGATTCACTATCAAAGTTCCGCTCAGCCTAGGTCATCATTAGTAAAGTCGTCAAGACAAAACTAGTAGTCTCGGTTATCATTAGTAAAGTCGATAAGACAAAACTAGTAGTCTCGGTTATCCATTTAATCCGTAAATCACGAAGGAAAATTTTGCAGCACATCGAACTACAATCCATCAAAAATCTCATGCTAGCCTCGACATCGAAAGTTGATTATTGTCTGGATAGGTTAATTAATGTCTAATTAATAGTTTTTATAACATTTCAGGCCCAAAGAAAGACCTACAATAGGTATCTTTAAACATGCAGTTTATGGATAGATGGTACAAATATTGCAGAAGAAATTACGAGTGGAGTCATATTTCTGGAAGTCATATTGTTTGTGTCCCTTGATTCGTCTGATTGACTGCCGATCCAGTCTTTTTTTCGGTTATATATATTTGGACTGCCCTTTTCGTCAATGTTCGAATATGTGTAATTTCTTATGAATGCTCCATAGAAATTTGTAGCGACTGTTCAAGTTTATCTGCCCCTTTTACGTTCAAAGTTATACGTTATTGTGAAGTTTGTTCGAATTTTCTTTAGGGTATTCTGAATTTGCAGACTGTTGGGTTGTACCGGTACCGGTTTTAAAATTTGGCAAGATTAATCATTGGGGCATAAGGTGCACCTCAATTAAGTTAGGAATATGACAACCGTATGCATTTTTAAGCCGTAAGTGAGGGTGTCTTTAACATCGTATATACGATTGCTTTGATCTGGGGGGTTTTTAGAAAAAAAAACCCTTGATAATCTTTGTCTAGATACAAATGTATACAGGAGCATTTACCTGATTGACTGCGTATTAACTGAAGAATCAAATTGGATTAACTAGCATACCAACGTCGCTATAGAATAACAACCTTTTATACCCATTTTAAATTATGGAAACCCTACTTGCCATATTAACCCTGTACTACTATAGAAATGAAATAAGGTTGTTCTGCTCCGGCAGGGCTAATGAAGACGGGAATACGCCATACAGTGTCCTTTGGGGAAAGTTTGAACGGCGAAGAAGTGAAACACACACGTTGACGTATCCTTCTGAACAGGCACCATGAAAAGGTCTTGAGATATTTTTCATATTTCCTATGGGAAAGCAAATGTTACAATCTGTATTACCAATTCTCTTTCGAATCGTTCATATTCTATTGCGTGTTCAGTTTGAGACATTTCTTTAAATTCATTTCCGGCATGTGTGTGCGTGTCGCTTTTATAAAGTCCGCTTTCACCTAGCGTGACATCGCAGACAAGAGATCGGCTTCACGCTAATGAGCCAGCCATTTTCAGGGCCCACGAATAATTCGGCTGGTGAGTTGTTAGACACGACGTCCATGCCCACCATCCCAACTCGGTGGGTGTTGCAGAGTTATTGCCTGATACAAGCTCATTACAATGCAATCGATGAAAACCCTGGAAATTTGATGGAGTAAATTGAAGATAGCAGAAACATGCGAAAAAAGACAAAGATTTGTCGAAATGATATCATGCCAAAATCATAATAAAAACGCAGCAAAAATGAAATGTATATAAAGTAAAGAAATATTTATGAAAACTATGAGTTATCATATCATTTGGGGGATTTTTTCTTACGTACTATCAGTAATCTTTCATATTATTTCAGGTAGTGAACCTTTTTTGTAGTAAATGGAACAAATTCTTCGTTCTTCACATTGAAATACACTTAACCGTATTTATACGATAAAATCACACCCTGCTAATTGATTCGGTTTAAAATGGTACAACTTTATGGCAGATCGCATACACTCTTCCCACTCTTCCATATCTTGCTTTGTTCTTCCAGTCGCCGGCAAAGAGTAAGGCGCTGGTTTACTAGCCAGGGGATCCGGGATTCGATCCGAGTGTTTTGGTGGAGCAAACCGGAGTTCCTGGCGATAAACAGTGTCTAGTCGTTCGGATGGGACGGACAATTTTCCTCATAGCACACTACCTGGCGTATGTAGTCTTCATTAACCAAATTGATGCAGAAAAGTAGGACGTTAACCTCATTTGATTCCCTTTTATGTAACATGAATGCAAATTTGATGATAAAATTGGATTAAGACGGGTTGAACTCGGCACATTCGTAATTCCTTTATTGTATTCAAGTGAGAAATGATAAGGAATAAAAACTTATTACATTTGTTGCAATAAGTCTAAACTAAAGACATCACAGATTAATGAAGCATAAAAGTACAGATTAGTTACAATGATAAGAAAAAACTTGCAGATTTTGTCGCAATAATTTGACAGTTATATAAATTGAACCGAAAAACCGTAACTAACGATAGCTGAAATTTACATCATTAAATAAAAAAATAAATTTAAAACTGTGGCAAAGATTGTGGTAGGATAATGGGAGAACAGAATAAAGGTTTGGGTATAGAAAGTTTAAATATTCCTACTTTGGCACGTATCAAAGTAATATTGGAATTAGAATAGGAAACAAATTGAGGTCTATATTGATTTAAATCCTTCGCCATTCACTGGCCATATCTTACCAGGTGGCTAAATTATACCCATCCCCCCCCCCCCCCGGGAAGCTACGGAAAAAAAGAGAGTTCTCCGGTATTTTCAAAGATACTGGTCGTTCGAATGATACAAAAACAGAGGATCGTATGCATTAATTTGCCCGCAGGTAAGAGAACCCTGAACGGATGAAATTCGAAATTTACCCACGGCACACTGCTTGTCATTAGCTCGGATGTAACAGAAAAGTACGACGATAAACTCGATTTCATTTCGGACATCAAATTATTTTAAGAACTTTATGGTATGCATTGTATCCAAATTTTTTTTGAAGTTAGCAATATAGGTGCATCAATGTTTGGTAATAGTAAGACTCAAAAATGTCGAGTGGGTAAAACTATATAAAAACAGGCAGGAAAATGCCACCTTGAAGGACCTACAACCTTGCCAGTGCCGTAGGTTATTGACGTAGTTACCTTAGCATCTCATGCAGTACTTACGTAGCAATAAAAGATCACTTGCTTGAAATTCTAGAAACGCAGTAAAAATGTTAAGAACCGGATCCAGTTCTCCACCTGTGCTTGCCAACAAGAATAAACAAGAGAAAGTGTCAAATTTACACAATATAAACTTGCTGTTAGCAAAATAATACAATAAATGAAAAAAGGATTCTAGATTTTTTTCCGTCTGCTCGAGACAGGTGTTGGCATTTTCCCGCCAAACCGAACACAATATGGCAGAAAAACACTTGCCTGGTAGCCATTTATAACCTCAACTAATTGTAACGTTCAACAACAATTCGACTAAAATGTTTTTGAAAAAAAAAGAGATTTGGGATTTTATTTCTGACTTTCGTCCTTTCTGGTTTCGTTATTTTTGTCACGTGTAGGGAAAACTCTGAAATTCTACTAAAAATCTTGAATGCCAGCCATATGATTGCATCAATGATTTCTTTTAAATGTGTAGCGTTCATATAAAGTCAATTCGAATTGTGTAAGACAGGAATAATAAATCATTTTAATTTTACTCAGGGGTTTGAAAGCAATGTATAAATCAACAATCAAAATTGTGTGTGTCGATCGTAGGCCTATACGCACCTTCCCACACAATGTTGAATTATATCATTTAAAGTTGAGAAAACGTATACTTTCGAACAATTGCCGACGAAATGCTGATCTGCCACGTTATTCCCACTCTCTCCTCTCCTAACCATCGGAACAACAGATTTGTTGACGATGCTTGGTTTAGATGAAGATGGGTCCAATGCTATTCCACTTATGAAGCCAAGCCCAATCCCCAACCCTCGCGACTAGAGGAAGGTGGCAGTGTGTTTTGAACAGAGTTTGTGACTGTAAAAACTACTATACATCTTGACCATGAGTCAACCCAAAGCTATATGCCACAGGCTTTATTCAGCAAGATAAATCCGGCACTGGTTGTTGGAGTCTGACCAAGCAATTTAATTTCGAAAAGGTACAGTGCCATTAATTGTTACTCTATCAGATCAATAGGTTAAGCGCAGATGAGTTTGCAAACTTGAATGGTCTAATCTGACTTGAATGCCCCCTAATAATTGAATGTAATCTACCTGACGTTTGTTTAAGTAGACATACAAAGTAAACGATTGAAACTGTGAAACTTATTTAAATGGTTTCTGTAGTTTTAAAAATGAAATTAAAAACTAACAAGGGAATGGGGTTTTGATCACGTGTGTATTGCTAGTGAATAGAATTGCAACTGTCATGGGTTCTTTTCGTGGCCGAAAATATGTACATGGGTGGGCCCCGGTTTTTCATTCTAGCCGAACGAAAAGGCAACACCATATTAGTCATTACCTCGTGCTTCCTCATACATGCAGGAACCGGGGCGTTTAAAATCGATGACAACGTAGACAAGACTGTCCTGAACATGAGCTACATGGTGGCCAGCAATTGTCAGTAACTATCCCACTTTTTTTCGCAAAGGTAATTATTAGCTAATTGTAGTATATATTTACGAATTTCAAGTACAAGTGGTTGTAAATGATATTAATTTAATTTCAAAGAAATAAAGTTATTTCAACGACCCACTTAACTAAAAATGTAACGACGTAACGGTGCACCGGGATGCCCCCTGCCTACGTCATATCCTTATTAAGTGATTAACCGTTATTTAATTGAAGTATAGGTTGAAATATTTCACTAACAAGTTCATATAGGAAGATTTGTTAAGACGAGAGATTATTGGAGTATTGTATTGTGGTCTCTTAAAATACATATATTTCAATATAATTGACAGTGGTATCTTTATATTAGTAGATAAAACAGACACAGGATTTCCACAATGTTGATAAACTCCAACTGTGTGAAATATTACCTATATAAGTTGTATATAAATATCAGCTATAACTAGCCTACCGTTACACATCAATCACAAGAAACGGCACCCGTAAATGGGTTGGTTGCTTTGGCGATTGCTTAGTTTTCATGCTTCTACAGATTTAACAACGTACGAAGATGGGATTCAGCGACAAATACACACAGGTCATTCTCCGATTTCTTCAGGGTCTTAACGGTAGATTTCTAGAACAAAGTGCTAATCTAGCCTTCGCACTCCCGATCCATAAAGTAGTGTTGTCCAACATACCAAAAGCATTCTTAAAACCCACTTACAGTGGTGACTGCCAATTTTGAACTTTTCGATGATTAATTTTAGTTAAGATTTGCATCCATCTCAGAACAATTTGGAAGTGATAGCAGCGGAATTCCCCTCATATTTTGGTAGTTTATTAGGTTTAAAACATGACCCATCTTCCACTCTTGTGGCACCACTTCCTGCTCCTTCGTATTCAAATGACGAAGCAAAACACTTAACGTTTGTCTTGGGTGTCCCCGTCATCTACATCCTATCACAGAAGACGTATTCTCCACATAAAAGAGAAGCTAATCTATCAAGTTCCCTATAGACGTGTTTGGAAAAAATCCATATCATCCTGTGGATCACACTTTCCGCCTATCAAACTTTCCGCTAAATTGTTTTCATTTCACGTAGTTCACCTCACTAACACCACGCCCACTCATAAGGAAATCCCTTGTACTGTAATGCATAGCACCGACATCCAAATCCCTTTACTGTCATATCAAGAACATTTAGAGGTTCTCCTTAAAAATTCATCTTTTACTGCAAGTTTGTTGCTGAGCAGCATTGCACAATAATTTTAATTTTCTGAAACTTTTAAAAATCGAGCTAACCGATTTGTGTGTGTGTGTGTGTGTGTGTGTGTGTGTTGTGGGGGGGGGGGGTCTAAACCAACCAAGGTAAGGTGATACAATATGTCGATAATACCTTATACTCGTTTAAACCTTTATACTGGACGACATTGACTACATAAAAAGAGGATTTACTCTGTCTGATTCCAGAATGTTTATGATAGGCTTTGTAAACCAATAAACCGAACCTTGTTTGATGTTTGCTAACGGAAATGGGGTTTTGTTTAATTTTGTTTATCAAAGTCTACATGAAATTAAGAAGATATTAATACACGAAATTTCATATTTATAAAACAAATAGTCGTGTTACAGTTACTTCAGATGGTTGTGTGATCTAATACAGTACAAAGTAGGGTGTTGGGTGGTACGACTGTACCGTTTGTATATTTTCAAAATTAAGAGATATTATTTATTTCATATTATTTAATTCAAACAATATTCAGAAAATACGAAGAGTTTTATTGTTTGACTTGACCGCTGTGTGTTTTCTGTTTTTGTTGAATAAAAGAAAATGCTCGCTTTATTGAAAAATAATTCTTGAGATGTTATTGATATTCGCTACATGTACCCCCAGTTGTGGTAAGAATTTCATGAATACTGCTACTTCCAGAGTCTTTTCCGGTTCTACAAATGTCTGTACCCGCACGATCACTGTATGTCTCCCCTTCCCCATCTGCAATTTAGCCTTCTATTGAAAACACAGTTGGCCCTTGTTGATTATATGCACATACATATGTTTATAATTTAATCATTTCATCGTATACACATCTGCAATATGGCATCCATTGACAGGAAAGAACTATAGAAGACTAGAAGGGGTGACTATCAGTTAGAAAGAATCTTGATATATTTCAATAAAATGATATTATCTGTATGAAAGATCAATCGGACAGATAGCAGGTTACATTATTGCTGAGATTGAAACTTTTAAGAGTCAATTTATGATTGATGTATATTTTATAGTGGTTTATAAGAAGTACGACATTCCTTCTAAGGAGATAATTAGTATATGTACCTATATGTGGTTGCTTAAACTATGATCGAATATCAACTCACACGACATTAACTGTCTTCTTTATAAAAGTCAACACATAAACATAACCAGATAAATTGTTGGCCGTTATAACGTAATATAATAACTACTCATTTTTTTTAGCGAATTATGAGATTGTATGTGTGTCAGTGGGGCACAATTAAGGCCATATGGTGTTATGAATATTTATATTATTAGACATGTGTGTTTAGCTTGAATAGTGGAACCAGTGGTGAGAAGCTGTATGTAACAATTAAACGGAAAAACGTTTGAAATTAGAATCTGCAATTGCTTAACAGCGCAGGTGCATTTCAAGGATAACCTTGAAACGGGCACATTAATTTTAATGAACTCTAGCTATTGTGGTAAGAATTATTTAAAGGAAGGGCGTTTTAAAATAATTATATTTGTATATAAATTTAAAACTACAGGGATAATTAGCATATTTGTGTACCAACAAGGTGATACATCGAGAGAGGGGTGGGAGAGAGCGAGAGAGAGAGCGAGAGAGTGAGAGAGAGAGGGGGGAGAGGGGTGCCTCCATGGAGAACACCCATGAGATTGGATGAGACGACCTCATTGCTTGTGACTTACAAGCGGGGAATCCATAACAGACCAGAAACCCATCCATCTGTAGACTCCATATCACATTCTTGTCAAACAAACTGTATTTGGAGTAATTGGGTGTTTGGGAATAGTTTTTAATATCTATTCTGCCTTGGACTTTCGTGAATTTCAGTACGTTGGTTTAAACATTTAACGATAAAATGGACAATCGAGGCTAAGTCTCGGCTCTCGGATGGGTTGCTATTATAATAAATGATGTACGCTACAGCTCTAAACAATCATAACTTCGCCAAGAATGAAGAAATTTGAATAAAATTGTCAATATATTCATTCTCCATTATCTATAAATAATATAACAAGAACTCTAAATCTAAATCTTACATAATTCATGGTTAATATTTGTCCATCTCTAGTTGGGAATCGTTTAATTCACTCAAATTTGGTTATCAAATTAGTCTATAAAGTTATTTTCTTGTTTCAGTATATTGCATTATAATGTCATTCTTCGAAGATATGTTGTATTTTGTAAGATAAAAACAGATTTAGAAAAAATGCTATGCATGCAGTGACGACCCAACGTCTGCCATAAAAATGATTATCTCGGGGTTCTAAACGCCCAAGATAACGATAAAATATCTGATATACACAATGGTGTTAGAATATTTTAAAAACACGAATATGACAGCAATAGGTCTGTATTTACATTATGTATGATAATATTAAACTTTCTACATTCCTCTAACCGTTAGTTACCTATCTTAATATGATCATTAACAATGCAATAACTATCTTTAATACGATTCAAAAAACAGTTTAACAAGTGTCAAAATAATCCATCTTTTTTATATATCACTATTAATCTAGTCCCGTTATGTATACAGATTATGTCAATGTTGCAGCAACGTAGCTATCTGGCGGCGTTTTTCAGCATTATCTTGAAGTACTTTAATAATGTTTTTTAAAGGTGAACGGATAACTTCTGTAATTATTAAGTAACTTTTATACATCTAATCCACGATGACAGATCCCAGCGCATATCAATAAAGTTTATTCCTCGACAGCTGCCTTCGATTTGAAAAAATGCCCGAACTATAAGCAGGACTGTTTTTGTATTCTTTCTAGACTGCAAGATAAGCTCATTTTTTTTTTAAAAAAAAACATCGACAAAGTTTAACGTGGTACATTAATCAGTACACCTCAAACACGATGGTGGAAAATCTCCAATATGAATGATTAACTGGATGTTTGACGCTTTGTAATTATATTTCCTTGTCATTACAATAAACATTTTCATTTTTAAAAGGTCGAATAGAAATGAAATGAAATGAATTGAGGTTTAACGTCCTGCTGTTTTGCGCCTAAACTGGGAAAATGAAGACGTGCATACGCCATACAATGTGCTATAGGGGAACTTTGCCCGGGCAGCGGCGCTACGGCCTACACTTATACCGAATTCCAACTGCTAAGGGGTTGTTTACTTGCATGCCCATGTATACACGGGACCTCCATTCTCGTCTTATCCGAACAACTAGACATCTGAAAGGGTCGAATGGAACATATATAAAGGGTCGTACACCAAGGAACGACCACGGTCCCAAGGTTACTCTCACTAGTACAGCGCAGAGGACGCTTACGGTTGCTCTACCCCCTCCCCGGATCCATTCATCGCTTCCTATACTGAGAATGGTTCTCTGCTAAAAATGTATGTATGAAATCTGCAATCAGACTGAAAGACTGTGTACAGTATGTTTTCTAGGAATGTAACCTACAGTTACATCTGCTTCTGTGATTGTTGGAATCGGCCGTCGATACAGCAAGAACCTATAAATGACGCGGGGTTAGTGAAGGAAATATTCTGTTATCTTAAAGACAATCATCGTCTATTCATTTCAACTATTTAGCCGTCTGATTTCCTCCATCATACAACTAACGACATAAAGACCGGATACTAGTTCTAACTTCTTCTTTGTTTGATGTCTTCTCTGATGTTTTAAATATACTTCAGATGTCCTACACAAAAACCTGGACCACACTCATTCCAACCTCTATATTATACGCTCAATTAAAAATATATTATTTAAAATGCTGATTCAAATTGTTGATGTAAAACAACGTCGCATATTTTCTATACAACATGATTTACCGAAATGAGTTGAATAACGACATGCAGTTGACTCAAAACAAAAGGATTTCAATGTAATTTATGTGTTTTGTGTTTCTATATTATGTGTTTGATTCCCGACTTCTATTGATGACTTCTTGTGTGGTTTAAGAATGGAAAAAAATCCAACATGACATGATATTACACCTAGTATAAAACATAAATTAACACAACAACTAAAATTTTTGAAACAGCTACACATAACGCCAAGGATGTTTCCCCGTGCGGTTTAATCGCCAGTGATATGAAGGTGGTGGGTATTGGTCTGGCGTTTGCACCAGCAGCATATCTATAGTATTAGTATTATATGTAAGCTTAGGGGGTGGGGGAGAAATGGGGTTTAACGTCCACTCGACACAAACTAGGTCATTTTGGGTGTAACACATGATCAATTTTATTTCAATAATACGCTTGCGAGTAGGGTCTTTAGCAGTGGGGAAAACCCACGAGATTGGACAGGCGACCCTACTGCTTGTTACATACGGCCGGGGAATCGAAACCACACCAGTTGACTCAATGACAGACCTGAGATACAGCGCGCAGGTGCTAACCATTCGGTCATTTACCTCCCCGTGTAAGTTTGGTGTTCCAACTTAGGCGCCTTACAATTGCACTAACTTGGCAACGATTTAAGACGAGATCAGTTTGACATTCCTTCATAATTTAACTCAAGGGCATAGTTATAGTTTATATTATGTATCATATTTATGATAAGATAAATTGTACTGTTTAGATGTTGTTGTAGAATACTTCTAATTGTTTGGATTCCTCTGACAATACGCCACCCACAAAGATAGAGCACCTGTTTCGGGGGCCCCAACGTTTAGGGACCGCTTAGAAGGTTAGAATACAGAAAATATTTTAACAACTACATAAATTATAATTATAAAAGTCATTGGACATCACTGAATCTCAGTTGGAGTGGAATTCGTTTGTATGCTAAAACGCCATATTACTATCAACATCATTCTCAAACGTGTACGAGTCTGTCCCCAACGTTTCCAAACTCCCTAGGTAATATTTGATCTAAATGAAAATTTGAGATATATTTTTTTTAAACATAACGTTCCTTGGCATCAATGAACTTGTTTTACTGTTTATCCAACATTTATGCAACTCATAAAAAAACAGTTTGTCAGGTGACCCTAAAACTCCTCTACAGCAGTGATGTCCTCATCATCCGCCCAGAGATTCAGGGAGGGCAAGTTCTAGATAATAGGTTGGGTAAGTTCTCACTGCTTCTTGGATTGTATGAACCGGAGCATTATCCTGCAGCATTTAGTATTATATGATCATGAAACCTGCGTAATATGCACCCTTCTTACGCCCCAGTGTTCCAGCAAACGGATGTCGCTTCATTTTTTCCTTTTGTCTCTGGGTAATAAACCCATGTTTCATCTCCATTTTAAGAGCAAATCATAGGTTCGTGCTGTTTGATGTTTTGATACCAAGCACAATCAGTGACTTGGGATTGTACTGGTGTGTTTAATCTAGTTAGGTATTAAAATCAATAAAAATATCAATATTATTATTAAGTAATTCAAAGTCTATACATGCGTCTTAATCCAGCACTGCAATTTAGGGATCGCTTAATAAAAACTGAACCAAAATGTACACACAGGTGGTGACTTGTACAATACACAAATAGCATAGTAATATGCAGTGGAAGCAGCCCCGTTTGCTGGGACTCTGGGGCTGCAATCATGGTAGGTGATATAAAAAAGGCTTCCACCATAAATCATGCATATTACGCAGATGAATTGCGCGGGTTTCATGTTCATATCAACGAAATACTCCGTGGTAATCTTCGGTGCCAAGAATATTGACTGAAGAACAAAGACGTCGGAGTCATTGTTAGTTAACAGCTTCACGAGGTCTAGCCTGGAGATCCACATGCTTTCTTGTTTTTGTTGTTACTCGGAATGAAACCTCATGGGTTTATCAGCCAGTTGAATATGTTGACGAGTTCAATATGTTGCAGTAAAACAAGTTCATTGATGCCATGGCGGGTTTTGTTCAAAAATGAATGTAACAAATTTCCATCCAGATCAAATATTTTATACTTAGGGGGTACCCTCATACACGTTTGAGAATGATGTTGATACTGCACCCATAATTCCACAAAAACTGATATTCAATTGTGTTCAATGATCTTCAAAATTTATGTTGTTGTTGAAATATTGTCTGTATTCTAACCTTGTAAGGTGTCCCTAAACCGTGTTCTGCCAGTATCAAGGGAGCAAACAAAAGTAATCAAAGTCATAACAGGGTGTCTATTAACTATTATTTGACACGGTGTGATGTTCGATTTTGCACAATTTTATTCAATTTTGTTTGTGAGAAAGATATTATGTGCTATGATCATTAAATTAATTTTATTTTTGACTGCAATCCACCTTTTTTGATTAAAAATTGTCGACAAGGCCCACCCGGTAACATCTAATTCATAAATAATTGTATCACAGTCTAGAACAGATAACATCAAACAATAGTCGTATTGTTATTTTAGGGATAGGGGATCATTTCATTTCTATAACCGTTATATTTTATCTTTAAATTTGTTTAAATATGATTTTCGTTCACTTGAATATAATGGCGGCTGTGTGTCCGCCATCTTGGTTTCCGTTATGAATAAAGACATTTGTTTTTGAGCTTGGCACTAATTGGAGTTACAATTGAGTTTGAAATATATGAACAAAAAGCAAAATGTGTTAAGATAATGTTGAAATATGTTGCTAGCAATCATGTCAAAAATATAGAGATAAGATTCTAGCATGACATACACAGTAGGTGAAATTCTAATTAACAATTTCCTATTAAGAACATCCATAATTCATCATTATAACACAGCTCCTCATTCGTGCCTACTTGACAGACATGTAACTGTGACAGTACGCGTTTCACATTTAAACGAAACCATGATGTTAAAGATACATTATGCAAGAGCTAAATCTGGCTATTGAAAGTCTTTATTTGGGCTTCAGATGTTATAGAAATTATTATTTACATGACAAGCTCAAAATCAACTCTGTAGACCCTCGGATGGCTTGGATACAGCTTGGATTTGAACAATCGTCCATTTAATATTAAATCAATACATGACGGACCAAGCTAGCGTTTACCGTTAGTCACTGGCGTCACTACCGGGAATTGGTGATGAAAGGTCTACCAAGCTAGGGTACCATAACCATTGAGATTGTTACTTGAGAATCGAGAATATGTGGTGGAGTAACCGTCTGTCAACCAAACGATTGGCAATTCTCGTAGACGGTACGGACACAGTTGATGCCTAGTTCGTTCAGAATAAAGTAATCTGACTGAAATTTTTAATATTTTTTTTAATCATCTATTTTTGAATTATTATAGGAAGAATGGCCACCTCTTGATTAAACTCTTAACTAATGTATCTTTAATAGGCAATACTTAATAAACTAAGATGTAATAAATGTAATCATATATACATGGGGTTTATTTTTGGATACAGTAATGTGTATCTTAAATATACCAATATTATACCAATTATCGCTTAACAGTTGTCAGACCGACCTTTCTCCATGTCCTGAGAGCGCATCGTGATCGTATTTTGATATAGTCATTGTGCACCTAAATTATATATTATAATTGATGTAGATTAAAAGAAAAAAGGAGGTAAAACCAACATTCGGACAATACCATATTCGTGCTGGAAATCCCTTGCAGAAAGATATAATGTCAGTCTATACCGAAAGTTCTGTGTCACAACCCTTTCGGATAAAATTTAATTTGAAAAGCAAGCTTTCTTATCCAAAACTATCATTGCCATCAATGATCAATAAGGAACTCGGCAGCATGCAGTCAGGTATATTAAACTTATATACTTAAAATCTTAATATATATGCCTCCACTACGAACAATATGTTGAAAATGTAGATTCTCTTACCTCCCACTTGAATACTTATTCAGTTGAATTAATTCTTGAATTCTGCAAGCGATAAGCATATAAATCCACCACTGGCACCCGTTCAACTCTATTACTTGCCCCAGTACACCAGAGATTACACCAATGTTAATTCTCGTCTCTTTGACCAGTTGTAACTTTTCACAAATGTCATTGGTGCTGAAAGCTTTCAGGCACTTATAGGGCATCAAAACCATGTATATGATTTACCCTGGAAATCTTGACATACACAAACTGGAAGGAGCATACAAGTAACCATGCAACTATCCGTCCTACATTTCCACACAACTAACCTCTTAACCATGTTGTCTGTCCGTCTCAAAGTCATGATTATACACCAAAGCAAAAAGTCAACAAAAAATGGTCATGCAAAAGAGGGAAAAGAGAGAGGGGAGGTTTTTTTTATAAATAGAAGGAACTATTCGAGATAGAACAATGGTGGTCTACGTCCAAAGGGAAATATTCCATTTGATATTATAAATACGATACATGTAGTATACACCTACACATTTAGATATGGTTAACCCAGGCCAGTTTGGCATACATTTATAACAATTCATAAAACTGTTGGAACTGTCAGAGATGAGTTGAAAATTTTATAACCATATACACAATCCGCTATAAAAGACGTACATAATTCAAGTATGATTTCAAAACCATCATAAGAAGTCTTTAACAATACCATATACACCAGTGTCCCTACCACCTGCCAGTCTCGATTTGGCAGAGGCATTAAAGTAGATGTGATGGGGTTTAGCAGAAGGGTAGGATGGAGAACACATAAAATGCACATGCCCCTGGGTGGTGTTATCGGGATTCAAGCTGGATTAATAGATTGTGCCACGGTTAACGTCAATTTTGAGAGTGACCATTATACAATACAGGTATAAGTTTTTATTCACTCGTTATTTCAAACAATGTTTTAAAGCTATCTAACTGACTGACCGGAATTATCACGTGAACTGTGTGAAATTAACATTACATCAATTAGCCCAAACATGGTCAGTACGGTAACCTTTAAAAATTTGACAAAGCTTGTCCTGTCACTAATAGAAATAAGAATATATAATTACGTGTCATAGATGCCCCAATAAACACCATGGTGAAACATAATGGTAATTGAGATGGTTGAGGACCCATGGAGGTCTATAAACGAAGTGGCTCGTCTTTGTATACCTTCGTATTCCAAGGATGTCTTTGAGTGAGTAAACTTCTCAAAGTATTAACGCTGGTAATAAACTGTATAAAATGTAACCTTGAATGAAAATTTGAATTAAGCATAGCTTTTATAGTGGTAATTGTAGTTTCAGATACGAGGTACCAGAACAGGTTTATGTTGTCATACCAACAAAGAACGATCTGTATTGTTTCAGACAATAACTGCAGTCGCTTTTTTTTCAGATCAGCAAAAACAAGAAAACATATGTTGCTATCTCTGCAGGCTAGTTCCGGCACACGATACCTTATATTATCCACAAAGCACGGTTCATTTCAATCATGTATATCTCATATATACAGTATTATATATATTTGTTTATTTACATGTAGAAACAGAATATTATCTATGACTACATAAACCTAATTTGTTTATGTGCATATGTTTATTTCGAGTAATTTTGTAGGTATATTATTTGCTCAGCGATCTCATTTATGATAAGAATGAGAGTATATATTTCATTAATAGTTATGCTATACGATTCATTTTAAATATATATAATGTAGATTAAACGTAACATATACACTTTCACAAAACTTCTGTGTATCGTGTATAAAAACAAGTTCTAGAATCACCCAGTTGTTTCCATCGAGCTTCGTCAACAGCGTCGATTCACGTCCGCAAAAAGAGAACGGACGAGAAGAGAGGGCGAACAACAATGAAATCTCTTGAATGAATGGGAGTATACACAATTTGGAAATTATTGACAATTATTATGGGTCATGAACTTGCTCTTACGGAGTGTGATGTCATCATAATCAGATTTTATTTCAAATGGGAGAGAAGTGTCACAAATCTTGAATTTTCCGTGTCATAAAACTTGCGAATGGGTACCCCAAATCATAATTAATGGTTGTGAATCATAAAACTTGCGAATGGGAACCCGATTCAAAAGGCCATAGCCTATCTCAGATTTGGCTAATCCTAGTCATAAAACTTTTCAGTATTGCAAACAATTACATGTACTATAAGATATTATGTTTTCATAATATTCTTTTGGGGGTTACCCAAAAGCTGATCCACTTGACATGGAATAAAACCAACTACCAGTTTCCATTGTACCTATGTATGTAAACACACGGCCATGGATAAATTGCATGATAAAGTCGTGTGGTTAAATACATGACGTAATGGTTTGCTGTCGCCTTGGTAGAGATCAAATTTCATGTTTTAAAACAAAACGGCTGGGTTGATAACGACCATTTTCATCGCAAGACTCAAATCTGTGAAACATGCGACAGCACAACTACATACAGTTTTGAATGCCAAATATAATTTGTTTTCGATTTTGAAGAATTCTGCAAGATTGTAAAATGACACACGTTTAAGAAGGTTCATTTTTTTAAGAATTCTTCAAGATTGGAAGATGACACACATTTAACAAGATGCGGTTTTTAAGAATTCTTAAAAAGATTGATAAATGACATGCAGTTATTAGGTTTTTAAGAATTGTCCAAGATTGTAATATGACAAGCAATTAATTAGATTCGATTTCTGAGAATTGTCCAAAATTGGAATATAACATGCATTTAATCAAATTCGCAACTCTATTGGTAACACAGCTACTTTTTTAAGAACAGTGATTTTATGAATACCAAAGCTGCTTTCGTAAAATGTAGACTAAGTGAGTTTACTTTACTCCCTTGGCAATAATGTAGTCTAAACATTATCACTATGGGTAATGTTTCCAGTCAAAATGTTGTTATGTCGTTATACAACCTTAGTGGATGTTTTGGAAACCTTTTGACTTAACAGATGAACTTTACTAGAGAATAAATGGTAGATAATGTACGTAAGAAACGGTTAATATCAGACAAATGTTACATTATCCACTGATTTTAGCCACGTGTATGAACTTAGATAACATTTGATACTACATCCCAGACAAGGTCACATCTTCTACATACCTGGACGATATACCTGATGTTTTACCACTGGCTTCACATTTCAACCCGATTTACAAACAAACATAGTACAGGAATGTAAAGTAGCAAAAGAACCAGGGTGGGATTAACTTATATAGTTTTGTTTTAGAACATTCGACCAAAAGCTTTGATAGAAGTCAGTTTCAAAGACATAATACGATCCCAAAGTACTAGTACAGAAATTCATAAAGGCATTATAAACTTGTACTGACAGTGCACAAGGTGTATGAATATTGTAAAACTTCATCATTGAAAAGGTGCCAGAATAGCGTATAGTTGCAATTCTTCGAAAACGTGGCCAACGATTCCATTCCAATCAGCTCTCCAAAGATGTCTGATCCTTTGTATTATTTACAAAGTTTATTAGCGGCAAGATTAAATTGATTTAATGGGAAATAAAGAAAATAGATCTCAAAGGACAATCAAATTCAAAGTCTTTGGAAATAATTCCAAAAAACAAAGCAGATAAGCCAAAGATAAATTCGGCATCAAAAATCAAAAGGTTGTTGTTTGAGTCCACATAAAGCAGAGCATTCATCTTAAATGTAACCTTTTCCTGAATTGTCTGAACAATTACAAAGGAAGAAATGTCTTCTCAATATGGATAGTCATAGCATCGTATCGTGGGAATAACGGTATCTCAAAATAAGACATTAATTATTCCGATTAATTAATTGTTTCCCATGCCCCGTAGCTATCGTATGTTAAGTTGAAAACATGCACATGTATACTTCTAATAATGGTTTTTGTTCTATGAAATTGTAATTTTGGTTCTGGTTACTTGCCAATCTACCAACCAACATGATTGAAGAGAGAAGAAATTGTGATAAAAAGTTCCTAGGTAATAGGTTATTTTACTCCCTACCAATTACAACCTGGGCGGTTTAACTTTAAACAATAGAAAATCTACAATGATGTCCATAAGCTGGTGTTTGTATTGTTGTTGGGTTTTTTATAACTTAAAAATAGGGTGGAGACCAGATAGTAAGACAATATATCAGTAGAATATATAGCTACAGAGGATCCGGTGAATGTCAAGAGTCGTTCTGTTTTCTTCTGTAAAGAAATTACAGTTGCTAATTACTGTTGGCAGGTCAGATAAGGTTTTCGGTAAGCATAAGAAGTGGCACATTCATTGACATGACTTTTGTATCGCGTTGCATGCGATAAGTCCACAAGGAGAGTCGCCATAGACAATTAGGATTGTCTTTACAGATTTACTGTTATCTTTGTCAAGTGGCTCCCTTGTTTTCGTTGGTATGCTCAATGATCGAATTTCAAAGCCAACCGCGTATAACCCCTACTTGGTGTCTTCGATTACACCTGGGAACATGAGATTGCATGTAGCGGTGACAATAGTTAATTGTTTACACTCCTACGTGATTTATTCGATTGAGGGTAAACGTTCACGAACAACAAATCGACTAATACATCCGTTGTTAGGATTTGAAAAGTGTTATGAAAAGCGACAATATAAATCTCGCAGCGTCTCGGTTTCCGCGATACAAGACAGTAGACATGGTGACAATGTCAACAAACATGGCGGACATGTGTCATTATTTGCCAATAAACTTACGTTTTTATCACATACACTTTTAATGGTGTTGATCATTAGTATGAAAACTATCAATTTGACTTATGGTAATGGCCATAACCCTTTTGTGATTAACCATTGGGATAAAGAAGATTGGGCCACCTTGGTATATTTCTATTTTGTAATGAACCTGAATCGGGTCACTTTTTTCAAAATTACGAAAAACAGTCTACTGAAACCCGATTGGGGATTAGTTGGGGAAGAGCGGTATTTGGGCCGGATTGGAACGGTCTCTGATCGGACGATATCCACTGATCGTTCCCGAAGGAACTACCTCAGTTACCAACTAGACACAGTTTCTTTAAGGCCCTCATTCACAGCCTTACCAAGACACCAACCGGAAATGAAAAGGTATGCTATGGTAAAACATAAGGAATCGGTAACATTTTACTGATTATGCTTTACGGAAACATCGGGTCGTTATAATTTTATTCTAATCCTTTTTTTGTAATGCCAGGACTGTAAAGTGTACATCGCACGTTATCGTGGTTCATTGATAAAGGTTACGTTGAGGTATAATGATTGAAATGGGCAGTGATGATATATGTGTCTGTAAACAAGCAACAAGTAGATGTTTTCTACAGACAGACACCAGATAAAAACATTACCAGCTTCTGTAGAAACATATGGCTTATTATCGCCTCTGGGCTAACTAGAGTTAATCACAGACTTATAAATAAATACCTAATGGTCTTTTAAACATTCTACCAACACAGGTTTCTGACAAGACAAGTGGTAGAAACATAACAACGCGTTAACGTCAGGTTTTATTCGTGGGATGGGGTGAAATATTTTGGCTGTCCAAGTGGCAAATGTGAACTTTAGGCTATGTAATGAACCGAGATACTGGCCTACTGAGCAATCGGGGGTTTTGATTCACATACAAAGAATATTTTTAACGAGTTTATATAGTACCAAGAGCTGACTGTTAGTTGAATGTGTGGTATCAAGATTTTGGTTTTGATATTACCCTCGATATGTAACAATACGTTATTTCGCCTACCTAACTTTTATCTGGTTTCTTATCCACATGTAAACCGTCAAAAGTTACTGTTGTAAAGGATTCCCAAATACCAGTTCCGATACAAATTATCTTATTTTCAGTTTATATTTGATTTTTTTTTTCTCCATTCTAGAATTGTGTGTGATCTCCGAGCCCCATCCATTGATATCAACATGCAAAGGTTTACAAATAATTCGTTTATGGAGTTGGGAAACATGGGCCAAAAATAAGCTGTAATCAGTTACTACTTCTGTTTGATGTTCATATATCAAATTATTATTTCATAATATTATTAGATCTATAAATTCAGCGGACAATATTATCAATGTTTAATTTGATTTAGATTGTGTGAGAAATTATTTTCCGAAAATAAATAAAATAGTTAACAATTATCTTTGATAAAGAAAAGAATAAATTATAAAATTGCTTTTAACTTTGCTTAAATCTATGTTTATATTTACTCAATTATACATGAGCAACACTTTCCAGAAATGCCGGAATGCTGAAAGAAATAAAATAATGTATTTTTTTTTTTTAAGTTTGACCATTATAGTTAAAGATCGATTTCATACTTCTTAGGTAATAAATGGTCACAGCTATGTGGGTGGATTTGCCAAGGCAGCGGCACTATAGTTTACTCAAATCGAATTCCAACTTCAAGAGATCATTTACGACTAGGCAGCTGGCCTTTTCGGGCCCTCCGTCCTACACCACTGACATTGACAAGGACAGGCGCGGATCCGCATCCGGCGCACGGCCCCTCTATTTTTTGTGGCGTCGAACAATTTTTATCTCCATATATTCTCGCAAGAAAGGAGAACAAAAATAATTTAGGTTTGAAATCGTAATTTGCAGTACTACTAGTACTGTACTAGTATGAAATTAGCCCTTGTGGGCATTTTTTTCCACTAAAAAATCACTGGCCGTGTTCACACTCCCAAGTGACGCCCCTTTCTGAAAATCCTGGATCCGCCTCTGAAAGGGAATCCACGTCGGCAAATTTATACACAGTGTTTGAGGTCATGAGACGAAGAAGCCTATTGATTTTCAGCGATTTCCGATAATTAGTGCCAGAGTTATGGCCCTTGATCACTTCAAAAAATCTTTTGGACGCTCTAGAGGTCAAAGTTAATATCCCATTGACTTTAAATTTATACACAGTGTTTAAGGTCATGAGACCAAGACGCCTATTGATTTTCAGCGATTTCCGATAATTAGTGCCAGAGTTATGGCCCTTGATCACTTAAACAAATCTTGTGGACGCTCTAGAGACCAAAGTTAATATCCAATTGACTTTAAATTTATACACAGTGTTTAAGGTCATGGGACAAAGAATCCTATTGATTTTCAGCGATTTCCGATCATTAGTGCCAGAGTTATGGCCCTTGATCACTTCAAAAAATCCTGCAAACGCTCTAAAGGCCAAAGTTAATATCCGATTGACTTTAAATTTATACACATTGTCTAAGGTCATGAGAAGAAGAAGCGTTTTGATTTTCAGCGATTTCCGATAATTTCTGCCAGGGTTATGGCCCTTGATCACTTCAAAAAATCTTGTGGATGCTCTAGAGTCCAAAGTTAATATCCGATTGACTTCAAATTTATACATAGTGTTTACAGTCATGAGACTAAGACGTCTATCGATTTTCAATAATTGCTGCCAGAGTTATGGCCCTTAATCACTTCGAAAAAATCTTGTGGAAGCTCTAGAGGCCAAAGTTAATATCCGATCGACCATAAATCAGTTTTTAGTGTATTACAAATGTTTCATTAGCGAAAAAAGTAAAAATATGCGACAACCCTTGTTGACTGCCCGGACGATTTAGCTGCTGTGGGCGTATGTTTCGTTGCCTGGCAACCTATCTTTGTAATAGAATTTGATGTAATGATTTATGGTACCGAAACCAAATATTAAAAGGTGTTTGCTGTAGGCGGCTTCAGCAAAGTATTAATAACGTACAGCGATATGTATCTAGAAGAGTTATTTTACATTCATTGGAAAGTACCACCGCCAATACTTTTTAACACTGTTTCTTCTCTTACTGTTCTCTCTTTTATTTTTGTTTCTGTTCTCCCTTCCTGGGGTCTGATTTGGGAATTATCGAACGCAGAAATTCTAGCGTTTGTATTCCGTCGACTGTTCACAGACAAGAGTTGAGGGGGGTTGTCAAAGTAGAAATTCTTGCGTTTGTATTCCGTCGACTTTTCACAGAAAAGAGTTGAGAGGACTGCCACAGTTGACGAGTCTTTCGTTATGATGAATGCGCTATTAGTCTAAATTGCATCTATTTAATTGTCTGTATGATAGGCAATTATATTGTTTCTTTTAATTTCAATACGGGTTGTACTAATTGAAATTTTCAAGTAGTTCAGCAGAGGCCCGTGCAAAATACTCTACTCGAACTGGACCAATGGTTTGATAATCGATATATAGGTGAGACTAGGGTTATTTTGAATATGATCTTTAAAATGAATTGTATATATTTACTTGGGGGTGATAAAGCTTCTTGGAAACCTAAATAGTTTTAATCATAGTATGTAATACCTTAACCTAGATATTCTATATTATTAATTACAATGAACTGACTTTAAGGAATGGTTTCTCGAAGATAAAAGTACTTATAAATCATTCAGTGACAGGTGTGTCATATAGGTGCAACGAAACGATATAAATTACGTGGGAACTAAGAACCCTCATAGAAAAAGAAATTCATCTTGGTCCGCTTTCTGAGTGATGAAAAGATAAATGGATCCAAATTCAGAGCAATTTTCTCAAAATAGTGTTGACACCTCTAATTTGAACCTATAAATAATACAAAGTTTACACAAACCGTATTCTTACAAGAACACAAGAAATAAATTATCTAAAGAATAGTCTTTGATGCCAAGAAATCATTCCTAGTGTTTGAAGTGTCATGGGGTGACGGATGGTTTACAATATAGTTTCTTTGCTTGTTTTGTGATTCCTGGCTTTGTTTAGCCATTATTTACCACTGTAGGTAAATATTTACCTATATACATGTATTCATCAACTGATGAACGTATACATAGCCTGGGTGTATATGAATAACGTGGTAGAAATGGCTATTCTTGTGCTATTTTCATGCCGTGATTGCAACATTTATCCAGTTCCAATGTCATAAAACAATCCTATTTATGCGTTATTTTTGTGCCTGTGTCGTTGGTGTAGGTTTTTGTTGATCCGTCTATAAAACAGTTAATCTTCGTGTTGTGATAATTGATAGTTAACATAGTTCGAGTTAAAGGAACTAAGTTCGAGTTATCCTTATGCCTTACATTTTGATGAGTATTAAACCATAGAACAAGAATACTTATTTTCTAATTCTGATTAAATCATACTAAAAAGGTAGACTTTCACAACTCGGTAAAGTTTAATGAAGATCATACTGCAGACATCGCAAACCCCACCCCAGACTTTTCACAATACTGTTCAAAAATGGTTACATGTTCACTTTAGTTTCAACATCATCGCATTGTGTTCAGCCTTACATTTGTTCTAGTTATCTTGGTCATCACAAAATAGTGCAAAATAAGAAAACTAAAAAAAACATGCCATTTTTCTCGTGTGAACTATTTCTTAACAAACGTCGAAGAATTTTCAATATGTTTATCAAAGTCCTCAATGTTATACGGACACATGAATAATATTTATTTATAAATGCACACCACGTGTGATAAAGATAAGTTTTGATAAGGTGTGCTGGTTGATATTAAATAGTGAATATGAGGAATTTCATAGATCCAAAGGCTTATGGTAGAAGTTCCAAGAATTTGACCTATAAATCCTGTGTTGCTTGTTTTTTAAACTTTGTAATCTAAGAAGTCTGTGTTCATAACTAACCATTTATGGGTGGTGGCGACTTGATATGTGAAATATTTGCTGTCATATCTTAATTCGTTTCAAAACTTATTATTTATTATTACAGCATATTTGTCAAACTGATCCCGCAATGAATATTCGCTTGGCCGCTACAATCACTGATAAGCATGACATTGACGAGGCTTAATAAGTACGGCACATTAACTTTTTTACTCCGACAAATTAAATTCTCAAACATTTTTTTTAGGTAAAAGAAAAATAAATAAAGACGTTTTAAGTATTTGTAACTAAAAAATATTTCCTATTTAGTGTAAATGGGTATTAAAATGAGTAAAATGCATCATTTTGCCCGAAGCAGTTAGGTGTTAAGTAAACATTGCACGAGCCGTTGAGCCAGTGACTACGAGGCGTGCAAGTCAACGCACGTGTTTTAGACAGCCATCCGTTACAGGGATATTTCGTTAGTAATTCTCTGTGAAACAGGTTGCATATTTGTCGCGCGCCCTTCCATATACTTTACAACGTCATAACGTAATCATATAAAAAAAAACAAAAAACAAGATCATTGACATATTAACAGTTGTATACAGCGCCAGTTAAAAGCCTGATTAAATAAATGCGTTTAAGTTGTTTTTTAAACGAATACAGAGATGTACAACATCTTAAACTGAATGGTAGATTATTCCATAAAACAGGGGCTTGATAACTAAAAGGGCGCTGACCACAAGAGACTAGTTGAATAATTATGGTCTTTAAATTAGTTTATCTGATGTTTGTTATGTTCGCCTTCGGTCGCGTTTATAAAGTTCTTTAACTCCTGAGAATTAAACAGGAGCTAAATTATTGATACATGTAAATGTAAGTAATAAAATCTTAAAATCAATTCCATATTTAACAGGCAACCATGGTAAATTATATAAAATATTCCTTAGTTAAAGTAACAATTCTGTACTTTCTGTAATTTATCGGTACCGTTAATATAAGCTTTAGATGTAAACCAGCTAAAAGTGAATTAAGGTGACCAGGTAATTAACAAATTCATTACTTGAAAAAGCACCATATTTATAAGTAATGAATACTAAAGTAAAGGGAAAGATGATTGTACGTCGGGGCAAATAAACATTAATTTATATACCGGTAAGATAATAATATAATAAACTACATGTATAGGCCTACTGCAATTTCTGTGTAAAGGGACTTTTTTCATCGTCATGAATCTAAAGGTGTCAATTAACAATGCTGTATCAGCATATTTCCAATCTCAATAATATTGCAGATTTTTTGGTGATATAGATTTTAATATTTTTGAATAAATATTTACTTTCGTCTTCTATATATAGGCCTACTTTATTAATGCGGGTCTAATGCTCATTCAAAATTCAGGGAAAACCCATGAGGTTGGGCGGACTAGCCAAAACAATTAAAATGATGACAGCCATTGTGATCTAAAGCGCACGTATGGTAATCTAAAAACAGGTGTTTAAATTTTGGGCCGAGTTAAACAAAACATTTTTTTAAATACAGAAACTGGCCTGTGTTTCGTGTTAATTTGTGTCGAATGCCTGCTCTTATTTAAAGGGAGGTAAATCCATTAAAGTGGGCGAGTTCTGTTACACATTGACATTGTTATTAATTTATGAATCTTCTCTATTATTGTCATAAAAATTATATTTTATTGTTCGGACATAATATCAATTTAGTGCACAATGCTAACTGATTGGGTAACTGTTATAACAACCGGTAATTTTGATATTTCACGAATAGGCCTAAACTTAATAATCAATATTCAAAATAGGCCTATTCGCTGACAATTTAATTTGGATATTGTTTCCTTTTTCTTTTTTTTTTTAAATTCTATTTTGCAATCCACACAGCGGCTCTAAATCAACTATGACAATAGGCTACTGTTCATAAAATTTAGGAGTGACTTAAGATTTCGTTTCGTTTTATTATTATTGGGTTTTAACTTTTTCCTCGGAAATCCAGAGTTATCTCCCCTGTAATAATGAAAACATTTACGAAAGAAAGAAGGTTGATTCATTTCTATAATTTTTAGTTAACGTTATTTGCAAACATGTCTCTTGTATCATATGGTGCGAGTGATGACAGCGGTGATAGTGATGATGAAATTCAAGATAAGTTGGCTGAATCAAACGCAACGTCCGTCATGTCAGGACAAATCAGTGATGATGAAGACGATTATTATGCAAATGCACCATCAACGTTGCCGACAGAAAAGTTCACAAGTGTTTCTATTAGTAATAATGCATCCAGTTCAGGTACCGGTATACAAAATAAAAATTCTTATAAGTTTGTCTAATTTAGGTAACAACTGTCTCTGGTAATCAAAGAAGTAATTTAGTATTATTTTATATGGTCAGCCGCTACAGAACAGTAGAACTAGAAGGTTAGTGACTAAACTAAGTCAATATCATCCAAAATTTTCGACATTGAAAACACAAATTATTTGTCAATTTAAATCAACATTGATGCTGTGATCTTACCGTAAAAAGATGGACTTCTGATATCCAATATTTAAGACAAAATAAACATTTTACCATTGGTACACAAATCTCATACCATGCGTTTCAGCCCCAGTTCTAGCATTACAGTATTATGCATTTCGACCCACTTGTGTCAATTTCTAGGTCCCAAATGTTGGCGATTTAGCTCCTTTAATGTACATTTCATTTCATTATTATTAATTCTATCTGCTGCAACAAACTTAAGGATATACCCAATACTACAGCATGTACTGATTCCTGAATTATTATAACAATTGGGTCATTCCAGGTCAGATCAACACAGAAATCTGAAATTTTTAACCCGACCCCCTTCGATTTTGATGAAATTTTGTACACATGATGTCTATGACGAGAAAAGCCCAAATCTGAAATTTTAGCCAAATCGACCCATTGGAGGCCGAGATATGACCTTTTGAACTTTTGACCTTTTTGACATTTTTCGCGTTCCCCTGAATTTTCAAATCCTCATATCTCAGCAACCAGTATGCCTATCAGGGTGTAATTGGTGTCGTTGGAAAGCTAGAAAGACAAGGAATTCATTTCCGGTCTCAGAATCTAACTTGAAGCAAGTTTAGTGCTTTTGATTTTGTCACCCAAGTTTTGACCTTGATTTTGACCCAAAGGCCCTGGTGACCTTGACCTGAACTTTTGTCCCAATGAAAGCTAAGACGGTCTACTATCATATGTTAAAAGATCACAATGGTAAAATTGTTCTTTTCCGAGATACCATGTCTTTAATTTCACCATGGTTACATCAATAACACAGTATTTCACTGGGTGGGAGCTATATCTGGACTATGTGGTACATAAAAAATTCAAAATAAAAAAATCTTCAGTTCAAACTCAATTCAGCTTTATTGAGAGCCATTTTCATTTAAAACTGATCATCAGATTTTATCGATTTCATTTATCATTTTTATGGTACACAAGCAGCACTACGATTGCAGCATAAGTATTTCAGTCAACATAAACTAAGTAAGATATGGACAGCGATTAGGAGGTCCGAACCAGAAGCAGTTAGTGATGTGCACAGATTTTAGAGATAGACTCCATGTCCAATTTAGTCCGCAGAGATAATACCTCTCTCTCTTGTCTATCCGTCACCCGTCGTATGGACGGCGTTCGAATGTGGGTAGTCTGATGACACTGATCCAATGAAGAAAAGCTACAATCCTCCAACTCCATGTTTGCATTGAAAAACAATATCCGCAAAATGAAGAAACTAACTATTGATTGAAACGAATATCAAATGAATTTGAAACTGCTACATATTTGTCTATGTACAGAAGACGCTCTAGACACTGACCAACCATTGAAATTGGCTGTGACTTGTGAGGAGTTATCTTGTGAATCTGCTCGATGTTCAAGTTCTTTATCAGAGTAACATAAACAAACGCCAAAATGCAGCTAAATAAATGGGGTTCACAATAATCACTACCAGAGAACTTTACCAAGCTAATTACAGTAATCTGATCTGCTGCCATGCTGAATTTATGAAAGCATGGTACAATTGAATTGATGATATCTTGGGAAAGAACAATTTTACCATTGGGATCTTTTGATATATGATGGTAGACTGTCTTAGCTTTCATTGGGACAAAAGTTCAGGTCAAGGTCACCAGGGCCTTTGGGTCAAGGTCAAGGTCAAAATGTGGGTAAAGGTATCGAAACCCCCAAAAGTGTTCCTGATGAGTTCTGATGCCATAAATGGATTCCTTGTCTTTCTAGCTTTCCAACGACACCAATTACACCATGATAGGCCTACTGGTTGCTGAGATATGAGGATTTGAAATTTCAGGGGAACGCGAAATATGTGGAAAAGGTCAAAAGTTGAAAAGGTCATATCTCAGTAACCAATAGGTGGATTTGGCTAAAATTTCAGATTTAGGCTTTTCTAGTCTTAGACATCACTTATGTAAAATTTCATCAAAATCGGAGGGGGTCGGGTTAACACCGTGTGTTGATCTGAGCTGGAATGACCCAATTGACAGAATTATATATAAAGATAAGCCAAGCAAAAAATAAAATTTCAACATTCTGAAGTGAATAACAGCTTGACTTAATCAAAACTTAACATTAATGCTTGCACTTGTGTGTCATTATGTACAATTGTCAACATTCTGATGTGAATAACAGCTTGACTTAATCAAAACTTAATATTAATGTTTGCACTTGTGTGTCATTATGTACAATTGGTAGAGTGGTTCAGAGACACAGTATTTGTCCTTATAAAAACTGACCCGCTTATCTGTGTGATTGCTCCGTCGAGAAATCTTCTGAAGTGAGCATAAGTTAGCGCCGCGCACGTGGTTTTGGAAGTCGCAGCAAATATACGTCACATGAGGTATTTTTACAAACATGTATTGGTATATAACGCCGAGTAAAAAATACACTCTTTACGGGCTTCGACTTACGTGTTTATTTAATAGCGAACGTGAGCAAAAATTTCGATTTCACTCCTTGATTTGATTTTTGATTTTGGCGATTTTGGTGATTTAAATACAGAGCTAGCTATAATAGCTTCGTTTCATTTTCTAACTTTCAAGTAGGTGAAAGCGCCCAGATAATTTCACTACAACCTTTCGAGATTTACTTTTATTAAGTGGCTACATTCTTGGTTTACGCTGGCGACTATTGTGGTTAGGAAATAAATATTTGTTAGCTCTAAATACGCAGAACTATTTGAGACCGGAAAATAACCGAAACAAACTTTTTATTTGTAGTCTTTATTTTCCAGACCCTTTTCGGTAACATGGTGTAAATTATTTTTATAATCATAGTATATTATCTAACCATCCTGTACCCATAGGCTTTGATCGACGGACTTATATTTTTCTAGATTTGAGACTGAGCCCTGCAAGATATCGTCCACGGATGATTTGCTATCCAGCATTGGATTGGACAACTACCCCTATGATTTGGGAACTGTAACAAACTACCTATGACAAAAATCACAAATAGGCTTTATGCTAGACAAATGTTAATAAATTCCCGACAACTTCGGAGCATCGGTCTATCATGACTGCTTTACATGACGACTGTGTGACTTTTGGTGACAAATACATTCAAAATAGACTGGTCAGACTGACGACAAAGACTAGAAAGCTGAGTAAAAGTAAGGTTAAGTCCACTAAAATGTATGAAATCATACGATGATTTTCTTGACACCCCATTTTTTCCGTGATAGTTTACGTTACTCCATCGGCAGACATAAGTGAAATTAATTTAATAAACAGAGAGACTCGGACATCTGCCGATGCGACCTTAACTGATTTAGATAGAAAGAAAAGTATTTGCGGCGATTGTCATAAAAGCACAATCACCAAGTTTAAAAAAAAAATCAACTTCCGAAGACTAAAAAAGAAATGATTCGCATGAAGGCTAATAATGAAAATAAAAAACAATTGGCAGGTAAAAAGAATGGTTGCAAGTCCAAACCTTTTTAGATGAACGAAGGAATTTAGTATGATGTCAAAAATCAAAGATACACAGCAGAATGCCATAATTTGGTCATGAAACTTAAAAATCTAAACGTTCCCAATGGTAACGTAGCAGTGGTTATAACCGCATGTTTGGCTCTCGCGGAAAAAAAAAATATAATTACACTCCATCAAAATCTACAGTTCAAAGAATATCATGTGAGCGCGTCGGTGTCCACGTGTTTAGGAAACCTTGAAGTCGGCGAAAAATACCACCCTTTATAGGCCTACAGACGAAACTACAAAATTTGGCTCTAAATTCGGTACAAACGCAATAATCGCTGGCTCGGCGCATACGCCACTTACCTAGCAATGTGGTTTTTTTTTCATAACAAACATCATGCAGTACAAAATATTTATTTATCTGAGGGACAAAAAATAAAGTCTTAAATTAATAGTTTTATTGGGGTGTTTATCGCTCTCTCTCACTCCCCGTATTACATGTCATTATATTTTCCTCGTACTTTACCCGGCAATTTATTTTTCATAACAAACTGCTCAATATAATATTTAGTTATCTTTGAGATAAACATTAAAATGTCACATTATTAGATTTATAGACCCCTCTCTCTCCCTCTATAACATGCCGTTATAAATAGGCCAGTGTCTGGGTATAAATAAGTAAACGCACTGTTCATTTTAATATATGTATGAGGCTAATCTTGAAATAATTCATGTCAAATGCCGATCTTTTCATCTCCAGCTTAACATGTATTTTAATTTCGACTGTAGCATTATAAACACAGTTAATATAAAGACATTTGATGGCGTGGGTTTACTGTTAAAACAACGAAGCGTTCGCGCATGCGTACATATGTCAAATCCAATCGTCTCATAGAGTGTATTCGGTTACTTTGCAGTATGGAAATAAACGATATTTTCCGACTGCGATCAAGTTATTTCGTTTCCGGGACGTGCGTAGCTTGGAGCATGTTTTTTTTAGTACAACCAAGGGACATAGCTCTTATTCTCACTAAGAGATAACTCCTTTGATTATGGAAGCCGGGAAGATTTTGAGCCATTTATAATATATGTCCAAATGATTATATATCCTCAAAATTCAGAAGTGGCCAGACTTCCATTGTTGATCAATGAAGTTTTTATAGTAAGTCTTATCATATAATGTCTTTACTGTCCCGAAATAGTGTCTGTTTGTTATTAAACATTTTTAGCCTGAACCACTCTACAATTGGGTGGGTGTGTTTATGGTTACATTAATAAACCATGATATTATAAATTTACCTTAATTTTGACAACTGATTGATTGATAAATTATTAAATTGCTTAAATCTATAGGCCAGGGGGCAGGGGTGGGGGAGCTGTCCCCCTAACTTTTGGGCAAGCTGACTTTTCTGGCAGAGGGGTGAAGTGCCCGAAATCTAATGAAGTACTTATTTTATGGACTGGAATAGCAGTAAAACGTGTTTGCAGCCGTCAAATATTCCAAAATTTTCTTGGCAGGGCTATACAAGGTCAGCTCAGCTTCTTCACCTCTGCAGTCTCTAAACTTGAAATTTTTGGGGTATTTCTAGTTTTGCTTCCCTAACTGTCATCGAGCCCTAATAAAACACTAAGTAGACCCAATCTACTTTGTGCAACATCTTTTTCGGGCATTGATTAGTATTTGTTAATGCAGCTGCAATAGTGTGATTGGATGCTTTGAATTCGGAGTGGGATTTGGGGCTGAGGGGGGTGGGGGCGCTGCCTTTAAGCCCAAAAATTTTTCGTGCAATTCAGGTATCCTCCCCCCCCTAACTGTCATCAAGCCTGTACGCTTATGCTTAAATCAAAGCGATTTATTTCAATGTTTTATTTGCAAGATAGTAGTAGTAAATCAACATATGAATAATTTATCCATAGTGTTTAATAATAAGATAAAACTTCTAATTTCCGGCGAGCTGTTTATCCGATCAGTTCATTTTGATTACGATAATTTACATACGGTGTACCAATAAAAATTTGAGTATAAAAAAATGCGCACACATAGATATTCACCTTACTGTGGCCGTACTATCTGTTATCCATTAGCTATAAACATAGTATTCCACCATTGACAAATATGTAAATCGGTAAATCACGTCCCAGGTAATTATATAAACAAAACTCGGTAGTCGGTAAATCACATCACAGGTAATGCATCTTCATTAAATCACAAATGAATTAACGCAGCCTTCCACGTGTACAAGTCAACCCAACAATGGCAGTACGATAAACCCGCGAGAGAATTAGACACGTACTGGCGCCAAAAAAGAAACCAAATCACTGTCGCCCAGGAAATAAGCTTCAATGATTACTGCCTTGACATTACGTAATCACTTGATTGGGGACAATAAAATGTTTTTATTATACTTGACCAGTCATCACTAACCCAGTTTAGGAGCACGTTAAACCATATTTCATTTGTTATAACTAATCAAACGACATGCGTTAAATTAACATCGAAGACACTGTCCAAATAATATGATATAATAATAACGGGGAGGGGAGGTCAGGTCAGAACGAGGATTCAAAATCCATAAATAAAACACAACATATACTTAGCTATGATAATTTAATAACAAAAACTAATTGTATGTATTTATATGCAGGTACACTAAATACTAAAAGCAACCACAAATAATAGCATGCATACTAAAAAATACAAAGAATTAAAGAATTGGAAAACAATCAAGTTTGGTACATACACAAAATTAACATCGAAATCGAAATAAATAACACAGAACAAACAAAAATATGATAATTTAACAATAGACAACAAATGTAAATGAACCATTTAAAATCCTACACCACACTTTATATACACCACATCATTTAAAATGAGAAACACTACATTTAAGATCCTACACCTCTTATACTGTATACAGCAAATTAAAAAACACAACATGGTATCATTCAAAAACTCAGCACTGGTTTATATATATAAACATCAGTTTTTAAAGGTATCACTGGGAAACAATCACTGGTTTTATTCATATATATATCTCAGATTTTAAACACGACTCTCGAAAACAATCACCGGTTTATTCATATATTTAAAATGCGAAACACTACACTGGAAACCTGGTTTATTTTATATATAACACTAGTTACTGACAGTATTCTTTTTCATACAGTTGATATTTTTTAGCAACATTTTCCAATTTTCAATTATGAAGTCTTCTCCTTCTACATGCAATACATTTGCCATTCTTAATACGTAAAGGTTTTTTGTTATCGAAATGTCGATATGCTGCACCCATTAAGAAAATCCTCTTCTGTCTGGGTTCGTTAGGTATTTTACTTTTAGTCGCTCATTCAAAACTTTTTGTACTTGTCCGACGAAGATTCCCTCGCTCCAAAAAAAACCGACATAATCCCTGTTATCCACCGAAATCTAAAAAATATCGTTAAAAGGTATTAAAGTGATGAAAGGGTATAATTCAGGCACTATGCTGAGTATCAAAATGAAGAATGGTACAATTGCCTACACCACCGGAGCTGATGAAGACACACTGAGCCAATTCTGTTGAGAGTAATGATCATTGTTAAAAAAAAAAAAAAGTACATACCCCCTCTTTTAAAAAGTCTGATTTGCAATTTTTTGCACAACTCGATGAAATCTGAAATATACAACAATAATTATTGTTAAAGGAACTGAATCGCTAATATTTGAGAGTATATATTGTAAACTGATTTACATTCAACCATTTTTGTTGAATGCAATTTCAAATCAGTAATGTTCGGCGATATACACCTTATAAAAGTATGACACCTACATTTGACAGGACTTGTGAAATTTTTCTAGTCCCGTTCTTCAAGTCTACAAATGGCACTGAAACGCATTAAAATATTGACTTAGCTACGATATCAATATATGAATGTCCGGTAGAAAGTGTTGAACTGCCTAGAATGTGGACACATTCCTGTCTCAGACTGTTTTCTTGATAAGAACTTCCATATGATTTTGAACTAGGTGGGTTGGTTGCTTGTATGCTTTTGCTTGTATTAAATTTAAATAATTAAAACAATACCTCTTCCGAATCACTGTATTGACAGCTTAACAGATCTGGAATGATTGGCTGAAATTTAAAATAGTGTTTTTGTCAGTAAGTTTCTATTAACTCTGAGGTGGTAAAAATGTACATGTACTAATATAAAGACGTTCTGATGCATTGTATGATTGGAATGAGAAATGAGAAGTATGATAGGTATGATGTCATGAAGAGACCTTTACTTAGGATTGCCCAAAAAGCTTGTTATATAATGCTAAATTATTTAATAAAAAGTTTTGCAAAATTGGGTATCCGTATCGATATATTTATGTATTGTCTTATTGACATGACTGACCTAAATATTCATCTATGTACTATTACTACTATGTCGGTCGGTTCCATTATCTCAAAAAAAAACAAAAAAATGTTGTAAATCGCCAACGACAAATCCAGAAATAGTCATTCAAATTATTTAAACTGGCGTTGATTCTTTTGTTGGTCCAACTTTATTTGGGTACAATTCTGCTTTTAAGTGGAAAGAAATCGTATGTGTTAATGTAGGCTATACAGTAGTCCAGCTAGCTACACGGTACTTCACGCCGACTCATGGCTTCAGTCAGAACAGACCACACAGACAGAGACCTGTGTGGATATTTTCCGGTTTCATTTCCATTCGCGTGCACACAAATACATTAAAATTTGGCTTGAATAATTCATTAAACATCGAATTTATGATTTCAGAGCATTGAAACAGTTGTCAATTTTACAGATTTTTTCCATTCTTGAAATATGTTTGGTGTTGAAAAGTAGAGACGTGTGGTAGCTCGTAGGAAATTTCCGTTCGTTCCTCACATGTTGTCACGTGGTTATAAAAGCGCGCGAATATGGGTCATGTGATGTAAATAAAGTCTAGCCTGTGAAAGACGTAAAAAAAATGGATTTTAACTATGTAATTTATTGTCAGGCAAGTTTTTTATACATTTAACATAACGCCTACTTCATAAATTAACATCGGATTTGCCCTTCGACGTAATTTACCGCGAATATGAGTCTTAGGAACTTGCCGAATTCAACCTGGCCGTCTATTAGAGCTAGCCGTCGATAAGAATTCCAGCCAACGATAAGAGTAATTCAAGCCAGCCAAATATAAGAAATATGCTGGACGACCGTGACTGCAATGAAATCACGTGATTGGTATTGCCAATCCCAGCCTTCGACAAATAAGATAAATTGAAAGTATACTCTATTTTTAGTAAATGGGTTACTGTTGGACAGCGACCTATTTCTTTCGACAAAATAAAGAGCATTTTTCTCTTCTAAAATGCGTAATCATGAATGTGCCAGGAAATAAATGATAGATTCAAAGATCGACAGAAATATACTATCCAGTGATGTATAACACAGTTACTGGAATTTTGTATTAAGATACGCATTTTAACATTTTTAACAGATCACCGCCCCCTCCCCCCCCTCGATCTCTCCCTGTAACTAAAGTTTAGTAGGCCTAGAGCTAATTAACATAGATCCATTCTGAAACAAGCAACGAATAATGAATATAATTAAAGAGAGGTATGATCACACTTTTCAGTATACATATACCGATTTGTGGATCAAGCCGTGCCCCTAACCCCACCCCCTCACCCCACACTTTCCTCCATTTTAGGTTATGAAAATATGAATGTGCCAGAAAATGATTTACATATTTAAAAAGAGAAATGAACGTGCTTTTCACCGATATGTAACATTATATCTGAAATTCGGTATTAAGACACGTATTTTGACCTTGAATAACCCCCAACCACCCACAGTAATCATGGTAATTAAGTTAAGTACCCAATTTCGATCGTTCATTAATCTAAGTAAATATGAATGTGCCAGAAAATTATTTACACATTTAAAAAGGGCAATAACCGTACATTTCACTGATATGTAAAATCATATCTGGAATTTGGTATTAAGATACGTATTTTAACCTTGAATACCCCCCCCCCCCCCGTAATCACGGTAATAAAGTTTAGAACCTTCAAACTTTGATCGTTTGGTAAGCTAGGTAAATATGAATGTGCCAGAAAATCATTTATATATTTGAAAAGAGCAATGATTGTGCTTTTCACTGATATGTAACATCATATCTGGAATTTGGTATTAAGACACGTATTTTTACATTGAATACCCCCCCCCCCCCGCGTAATCACGGTAATAGAGTTAAGTACCACCTTTGATCGTGTTGTAAGCCAAGTAAATATGAATGTGCCAGAAAATTATTTATATATTTAAAAAGAACAATGATTGTTCTTTTCACTGATATGTAACATTATATCTGGAATTCGGTATTAAGACTCGTATTTTCACCTTGAATACCCCCCACCACCCACAGTAATCATGATAATAGAGTTAAGTACCACCTTTGATCGTGTTGTTAGCCAAGTAAATATGAATGTGCCAGAAAAGTATTTACATATTTGAAAAGAGCGATGATTGTTCTTTTCACTGATATGTAACATTATATCTGGAATTTGGTATTAAGAACCGTATTTTGACACTGAATACCCCTACCCCCTCATTAACCATAGTAATAGAGTTAAGTACCACCCAATTTCGATCGTTCATTAATCTAAGTAAATATGAATGTGCCAGAAAATTATTTACACATTTCAAATGGGCGATGACCGTACATTTCACTGATATTTAACATCATATCTGGAATTTGGTATTAAGACACGTATTTTAACCTTGAATACCCCCCCCCCCCCGGTAATCACGGTAATAGAGTTTAGAACCTTCAAACTTTGATCGTTTGGTAAGCTAAGTAAATATGCATGTGCCAGAAAATCATTTGCATATTTGAAAAGAGCAATGAACGTGCTTTTAACTGATATGTAACATCATATCTGGAATTTGGTATTAAGACCCGTATTTTTACACTGAATACCCCTACCCCCTCCATAATCATAGTAATAGAGTTTAGTACCACCTGATTTCGATCATTCTGTAAGCTACGTAAATGTGAATGTGCCAGAAAATTATTTATATATTTGAAAAGAACAATGAATATGCTTTTCACTGATATGTAACACCATATCTGGAATTTGGTATTAAGACCCGTATTTTGACACTGAACACCCCTACCCCCTCCATAATCAAAGTAAAAGTGTTAAGTACCACCCGATTTCGATTGTTCTTTAAGCTAAGTAAATATGAATGTGCCATAAAATTATTAACATATTTAAAACGAGCAATGATTGTGCTTTTCACTGACGTGTAACATCATATCTGGAATTTGGTATTAAGACACGTATTTTTACATTGAATATCCCCACCCCCCGTAATCACGGTAATAGAGTTTAGAACCTTCAAACTTTGATCGTTTTGTAAGTAAAGTAAATATGACTGTGCCAGAAAATTATTTATATATTTGAAAAAAGCAAAGACCGTACGTTTCACTGATATGTAACATTATATCTGGAATTCGGTATTAAGACTTGTATTTTCACCTTGAATACCCCCCGCCCCCACCACCCACAGTAATCATGGTAACAGAGTTAAGTACCACCTTTGATCGTGTTGTTAGCCAAGTAAATATGAATGTGCCAGAAAATTATTTACATATTTGAAAAGAGCAATGATTGTGCTTTTCACTGATATGTAACATTATATCTGGAATTTGGTATTAAGAACCGTATTTTGACACTGAATACCCCTACCCCCTCCATAATCATAGTAATAGAGTTTAGTACCCAATTTCGATCGTTAATTAATCTATGTAAATATGAATGTGCCAGAATATTATTTACACATTTAAAAAGGACAATAACCGTACATTTCACTGATATGTAAAATCATATCTGGAATTTGGTATTAAGATACGTATTTTAACCTTGAATACCCCCCCCCCCCCCGTAATCACGGTAATAAAGTTTAGAACCTTCAAACTTTGATCGTTTGGTAAGCTAGGTAAATATGAATGTGCCAGAAAATTATTTACATATTTGAAAAGAGCAATGATTGTGCTTTTCACTGATATGAAACATTATATCTGGAATTTGGTAATTAAGACCCGTATTTTGACACCGAATTCCCCTATCCCCTCCATAATCATAGTAATAGTGTTAAGTACCACCCAATTTCGATTGTTCTTTAAGCTAAGTAAATATGAATGTGCCAGAAAATTATTTACATATTTCCAATGGGCAATGACCGTACATTTCACTGATATGTAACATCATAACTGGAATTTGGTATTAAGACACGTATTTTAACCTTGAATACCCCCCCCCACCCCCGTAATCACGGTAATAGAGTTTAGAACCTTCAAACTTTGGTAAGCTAGGTAAATATTAATGTGCCAGAAAATTATTTGCATATTTGAAAAGAGCAATAAACGTGCTTTTAATTGATATGTAACATTATATCTGGAATTTGGTATTAAGACCCGTATTTTTACACTGAATACCCCCCCCCCCCAATAATCATAGTAATAGAGTTTAGTACCACCTGATTTCGATCATTCTGTAAGCTAAGTAAATATAAATGTGCCAGAAAATCATTTATATATTTGAAAAGAGCAATGATTGTGCTTTTCACTGATATGTAAAATCATATCTGGAATTGGGTATTAAGACACGTATTTTTACATTGAATACCCCCCCCCCCCCGCGTAATCACGGTAATAAAGTTTAGAACCTTCAAAATTTGACCGTTTTGTAAGTAAAGTAAATATGAATGTGCCAGAAAATTATTTATATATTTAAAAAGAGCAATGATTGTGCTTTTCACTGATATGTAACATTATATCTGGAATTCGGTATTAAGACTCGTATTTTCACCTTGAATACCCCCACCACCCACAGTAATCATGGTAATAGAGTTAAGTACAACCTTTGATCGTGTTGTTAGCCAAGTAAATATGAATGTGCCAGAAAATTATTTACATATTTGGACAGAGCAATGATTGTGCTTTTCATTGATATATAACATTATATCTGGAATTTGGTATTAAGACCCGTATTTTGACACTGAATACCCCTACCCCCTCCATAATCATAGTAATAGAGTTAAGTACCCAATTTCGATGGTTCATTAATCTAAGTAAATATGAATGTGCCATATTTACACATTTCAAATGGGCGATGACAGTACATTTCACTGATATGTAAAATCATATCTGGAATTTGGTATTAAGATACGTATTTTAACCTTGAATACCCCCCCCCCCCCCCGTAATCACGGTAATAAAGTTTAGAACCTTCAAACTTTGATCGTTTGGTAAGCTAGGTAAATATGAATGTGCCAGAAAATTATTTATATATTTGAAAAGAGCAATGATTGTGCTTTTCACTGATATGAAACATTATATCTGGAATTTGGTATTAAGACACGTATTTTGACACCGAATTCCCCTATCCCCTCCATAATCATAGTAATAGTGTTAAGTACCATCCAATTTCGATTGTTCTTTAAGCTAAGTAAATATGAATGTGCCAGAAAATTATTTACATATTTCCAAAGGGCCATGACCGTACATTTCACTGATATGTAACATCATAACTGGAATTTGGTATTAAGACACGTATTTTAACCATTGCTCTTTTTAAATATATAAATAATTTTCTGGCACATTCATATTTACTTTACTTACAAAACGGTCAAATTTTGAAGGTTCTAAACTTTATTACCGTGATTACGCGGGGGGGGGGGTATTCAATGTAAAAATACGTGTCTTAATACCCAATTCCAGATATGATTTTACATATCAGTGAAAAGCACAATCATTGCTCTTTTCAAATATATAAATGATTTTCTGGCACATTTATATTTACTTAGCTTACAGAATGATCGAAATCAGGTGGTACTAAACTCTATTACTATGATTATTGGGGGGGGGGGGGTATTCAGTGTAAAAATACGGGTCTTAATACCAAATTCCAGATATGATGTTACATATCAATTAAAAGCACGTTTATTGCTCTTTTCAAATATGCAAATAATTTTCTGGCACATTAATATTTACCTAGCTTACCAAAGTTTGAAGGTTCTAAACTCTATTACCGTGATTACGGGGGTGGGGGGGTATTCAAGGTTAAAATACGTGTCTTAATACCAAATTCCAGTTATGATGTTACATATCAGTGAAATGTACGGTCATTGCCCATTGGAAATATGTAAATAATTTTCTGGCACATTCATATTTACTTAGCTTAAAGAACAATCGAAATTGGGTGGTACTTAACACTATTACTATGATTATGGAGGGGATAGGGGAATTCGGTGTCAAAATACGGGTCTTAATTACCAAATTCCAGATATAATGTTTCATATCAGTGAAAAGCACAATCATTGCTCTTTTCAAATATGTAAATAATTTTCTGGCACATTCATATTTACCTAGCTTACCAAACGATCAAAGTTTGAAGGTTCTAAACTTTATTACCGTGATTACGGGGGGGGGGGGTATTCAAGGTTAAAATACGTATCTTAATACCAAATTCCAGATATGATTTTACATATCAGTGAAATGTACGGTTATTGTCCTTTTTAAATGTGTAAATAATTTTCTGGCACATTCATATTTACATAGATTAATTAACGATCGAAATTGGGTACTAAACTCTATTACTATGATTATGGAGGGGGTAGGGGTATTCAGTGTCAAAATACGGTTCTTAATACCAAATTCCAGATATAATGTTACATATCAGTGAAAAGCACAATCATTGCTCTTTTCAAATATGTAAATAATTTTCTGGCACATTCATATTTACTTGGCTAACAACACGATCAAAGGTGGTACTTAACTCTATTACCATGATTACTGGGGGCGGGGGGGTGTATTCAAGGTGAAAATACGTGTCTTATACCGAATTTCAGATATAATGTTACATATCGGGTGAAAAAGCACGTTCATTTCTCCTTTTAAATATGTAAATCATTTTCTGGCACATTCATATTTCCATAACCTAAAGTGAAGGAAAGTGTGGGGTGAGGGGGGTGGGGGTAGGGGCAGGGCTTTATCCAAAAATCGGTATATCTATATTGAAAAGTGTGATCATACCTCTCTTTAATTATATTCATTAGTCGTTGCTTGTTTCAGAATGCATCTATGTTAATTAGCTCTAGGCCTACTAAACTTTAGTTACAGGGAGAGATCGAGGGGGGGGGGGTGCGGTGATCTGTTAAAAAATGTTAAAATGCGTATCTTAATACGAAATTCCAGTAACAGTGTTATGCATCACTGGATAGTATATTTCTGTCAATCTTTGAATCTATCAGTTATTTCCTGGCACATTCATGATTACGCATTTTAGAAGAGAAAAATGCTCGTTATTTTGTCGAAAGAAATAGGTCGCTGTCCAACAGTAACCATTTACTAAAAATAGAGTATACTTTCAATTTATCTTATTTGTCGAAGGCTGGATTGGCCATACCAATCACATGATTTCATTGCAGTCACGATCGTCCAGCGAATTTCTTATATTTGGCTGGCTTGAATTACTCTTATCGTTGGCTGGAATTCTTATCGACGGCTAGCTCTAATAGACGGCCAGGTTGAATTCGGCTAGGAACTTGGAATTGGAATACATTTTAGTTTTGGTGTTGAAATGACGTCATAACAAGGCAAAACTACGAGATGAGGCTATTTGTCCACAAAATGTCGCGTTGTATACCATTTTCAAGTGCCCGGGGCAAGTTTCTTAACATGCTCCGATTTTATCGATTTTAGTAGCATCGGAACGGCAATAAAATGAACTTTCGATCGGTAGGTTATGGAATATTGACAAATTGCCTCAAATTGTTTTTTCAACTTAAAAAAAATACATGGTATTTTGATATGTCAAAATTTCATAACCGACCGATCGAAAGATCGTTCAATTATCTTTCTAATGGTATTAAAATGAAAATATTTTATTAATAATAACAACGAGCCCCGGAAACTTGAAGTGGGGTACTATGGCGGTATATTAGTGCCAAAATTCTAACATGCTATCGTCTAATTTCTTACTTCTATTCATGTAATTTCTAACCTCCATTCATGTAACTTCTAACTTCCATTCATGTAATTTCTAAATTAAGACAATTCAACTTCTTTATTTGTTCAGTGTAAATATCAATTCTATTTCATCTTATTTCTAATATTGGGGCGACAAATGTCTACTTCATTGTCGTATTACATGTTAAGCATGAACGGCAAACAAATTTAGAATTTTGATACTTCTACCTAGCAACCATCATTATGACATCGTTTGGTGTCGCCACCGTGTGCTCAGTTTGGCGATTGAGCACCTGATCGGGACCATTCTATTGATACAAACGGATCGCTCTACGTCAGATTGAGTGGCTTGTCTGAGTGTTAAAATTGGAAACAACATCGGGAGAGAGAGATGGGGACATGGGGTTTAACATCCACTCGACACCAACCAGGTCATTTCGGTATTAAAGCCGTTCAATTGTATTTCAATAATTCGCTTGCGCGTAGGAGTGTTTAGCAGTGGGAGGAAACCGGAGGACCCGGAGAAAACCCACGAGGTTGGAAAGGCGGCCCTGCTCAATGTCACGTAAAAACGGGAAATCGAAACCACGCCAGTTTATTCGATGACAGACCTTATGTTACAGCGTGCACGCGCTAACCATTCGGCCATCCTACCCTCTAAACAACATTGAACGTGATATAAATGTATGGTTTGCAAATACTATTTCGAATACCATGGCTAAGTGGGTAAGACGCAGGCTCGCTAGGCTGTGGGTCGGGAGTTCGATCCCTGCATTGGTCGAAAAAAGTTCATCCAGAGTTTTTGGCGTGGTTCCCCCTTATCAGTGTCGTTCCGATGGGATGGAAACCCGAGGTTCCATGTACATGTTGGCGTGCACGTAAAAGATCCCGTGACCGTTAGACTTCGATATAAGTCCACGTCGTAGATCCGCTCTCCGGGCAATATTTCCCTAAAGCACACTGTATGGCGTATGTCCGTCTCCATTAGCCCGGTTCGGAACAAAACAGTAGGGCGTTAAACCCTCTTTCATTTCATTTCATTTTCTATTTCAAATATAAGCTAAACGGGATTTGGAGTATTTTATTTTATTTTTTTTACGGCCAATAATTAATATTTATATGCAGTTGGTCTATATTAACACAGGCAGGCGCGGATCCAGAGAGGGGGTCCAGGGGGTCCGGACCCCCCCCCCCCCTTCTCAGACTTGAAAAATTGAAATGCGATTTTATTGGCGATTTTTAGACCTGTAATTTTGGAATTTACCTTCCGGAAATACGTCAGAATGCACCAAATTGAATCTAATTTACCAAATCTTCTTGGGGGAGCGCCCACAAACCCCTCGTTAATTGGTTGAGCGCAATTAGTTAAGAAATTATCAAACCTAGACCCCCCCCCCCCACGCAAAAAATCCTGGATCCGCGCCTGACAGGGTATAAATGTTATAAATAGGCCTACACAGAAACTGAGTTTAATACTAAGTGTAAAGTGGCCTCTCTCTCTCTCTCTCTCTCTCTCTCAGCACCCCTTCCAACCTTCAACCAAACGAAGAATGGTTTGTTTATACCAAATAAAGGTCCCGATAAGGTGCGCAATCACCCAATTAAGCACGCAGTGGCGACACCAAACGATGTCATAATGATGGTTGCTAGGTAGAAGTAACAAAATTCTAAAGTTGTTTGCCGTTCATGCTTAACATGTAATACCACAATGAAGTAGACATTTTTCGCACCAATATTAGAAATAAGATGAAATAGAATTGATATTTACACTAAACAAATAAAGAAGTTGAATTATACATTGTCTTAAATTAGAAATTACATGAATGGAAGTAAGAAGTTGCATGAATGGAGGTTAGAAATTACATGAACAGAAGTAAGAAATTAGACGATAGCATGTTAGAATTTTGGCACTAATATACCGCCATAGGGTACCCCCATTTCAAAACGTGACAAAAAATTTTACCGTAACGTCAAAACACGCAAAATTGACGTTTTTCAACTTACGTTTATGAAATTAATAAAAAGAATAGGTATGTAAAAATTATAAATTATATCAAACAAAAAGGCAAGATATCGGCTTTCAAAATCTGTTTTAAATATTAAAAAATATTATATAGCAAGAACTGTGTGACATTAAGTTTAAAAAAGGTTACAAATCGGGAAAAAACGACTTTCTTCCAACGCGAGCAATGGGAGTTGTGACACCTGCATGTAGGACGTTAAATCCAAATACACTGTCAATAACATTTGTATCATGTATCTTTATAATAAAATATCAAAAATGGTGCTAACCATTTCCTCTGGCTGTTTTTCTATTTCCTCTGGCAGTTTTTCAATGTCACCAAGTTGATTAGCTAGGGCCTCTATTCCTTGATTCTTAATATCCCCAAGGTCATCAATTTCTAGAACATCTACAGTTTTTGTCTAGAGAAAAAAGCATGAGTCTGACAAATGCATATATGATATAATATAATTGCTTGATTTAGTCAACATAATTTGTGTCATTGATCTTTCGTAAAATAATTCATTTTGCTACCTAAATTAGACAAGCTTGCTTCATTGGTATTCATTTAATGAACATCTGTTTTATAATGACATCTAATGAGAGAGAATGCCAGGCCTTAGCCTACTGATGAGCCTTATTTTATTTTTAGTTTCAAAAATAGGGTAACTACATGTACAGAGTTTTTGTTGTATGTTTCAGGAGCAGACAAACAGTTAGACGATTTAAATGAGAATTTCTTGCACAATAATTTACCACAACCTAAAGCTTCAACAGCAACTGATGCTAATGTGGTTTTGGATGATACATTGGAAGATGAAGTTAAACCTAAAGCATCTCAAATGGCTGATGCCCCAAAACCTCCACCAAAGAGGGCAAAACAACCAGTTAGGATTACCATACCAAAACTAGCACCAGTATGTAATGAATTATGAATTTCTTTCGCTTTTTTTTTTTTTTTGTTGTTATTTCCATTACACATCTGTCATCTCTTATTTTTAACTTTTAAGCTATTCAATTATTGTGTATAGAAGTTTGAAGTACCAGTAAAGAGAATTTGATTAATGTATTTTCTGTGAGTTCATTAAAAAAAGGAAATGTTTGATTTACTCTCATTTTAGGATGAAGATGATGAGCCCAAACAGAAAAAACAGAAATTCACACCATCTGTAAGTTCTTAATATTTTATAATGTAATTCAAAGCTCATTTATGTGATGATAGATCTGAACTACAGTTTTTAGATATCTCACTTAATAGACTCAAAATCTTGTTGATTTGCAGCATCCCCACATACAGGGAACTGATCTTTGAAATATGTCCTTTTAACAACATACCTCAAGTTACTTTTCCTCAAAAATTTCTTATAGTATAGAATGGTGTCCAGAATTGCTTGATTATAAGCATGACTCATCGATTGTGATATTCATACATGTACATTTCTTTTCTTTTCAACCTTGTGGGTTTTCTCCGGGCACTCCAGTTTCCTCCCACTGCTAAAGACCCCTGCGCGCAAGCGAAGTATTGAAATAAAATTAAACCATATGTATTGTTAGTCCCGAAATGACGTAGTTTGTGTCAAGTGGACGTTAAACACTATTTCTCTCTCTCTCTCATTTTTCTTATCTATTTTTAATGCAAAACATTTATTAATTATTGTATGTATTACCCGCTTGCAACACTCTGTTAGATATATCCAACTTATTGTGAGAACATTACAATGTTATTATTGTAAGAGATTATTCTGACATCTAGGCTATAGTTGTGTATTTATTGAAAGGTAATTTGTATCATATGTATTACATTTTTATGTGTCAATTTCAGAATCAGCCAAGTGGACTGACATCTATTCTACCTCCACCAGTACATGCAGCTAAAAAAGAAAATAACAGAATCTTACTGCCATATTCACTTGCTAAGAAAACACAACCCAAACCAGCTACAAACGTCGCTAAAACTACAAAATCTAAAAATGCAGAGGAAATGATTACTAAACGTAAAATGAGTGCTTTTCAAGCAATGACAGGTTATGAAAGTGATAGTGATGATGAGGATTCTAGTTCAGGAAATTTCTTTTCTCTAGATAAAGACAATTCTTTGGAACATCAAAAACTTTCCACAGATTTACCACCATGTTTGCCGTCGGCTTCTGAAATTTTACCAGATATCAAAGTTTCTGGTCAAGAAGCAGTGTCACAGTCATTTGCCACATTACCTAAAGTTGTTGTCAATCCTGATGCACCATTAGACTTTAAATCTGGTACAAAGAGCAACTCTTTTTATAGTACCTTACCTAAAATATCACCAACTACTAGTAGTTATACAGAATCACAGACTAGTAGTACACCAACAGTTGAATCACAGCAATATTCAGATTATAATGTACCATATCAACAGGTAATTATATATAGAATTTATTTCACTTTCAAAAGGCAATTGATAATAAATTATATGTTGCTCATCGATACTGAAGCCTCAAAGAAATATGGTTGTGTGGTTTATTTGGTAACACTCTTAATTGGAGAACAACATAATTGACAGCTGATATAAAACAAAAATAATGCTAGGGAGTCAGTTTATGTGAATTCCACTATTCAAGGGAGGTAACTCTCCTTTTACCTCGATAGAATTTGCCCAGATTTGAACCCGTTTGTTTGTTAGATTTTTAATGTGTCCTTATTTTGTTCTGTTCAGTATGCAGACTATAGTGGAGCCTATGATCAAGAACCTGAAAATCAAACACAGATTCAAAATTACCTACAAGACGAACAGGTAACCATTATAAAAGTATTATTAAAACAAGTTTTCTATTTTATATGTTCTGGACATTTATTGTTTATGTCAGAACCAACAAGATGGCCATTTTTTTCTCACTAAGCTCATATCTGATTGACTTAAATCTGACTAGCACTTATTTTCCGACTATGTAGGCCAGCACAAATTAACCTTCTTCGATAGTACATATAGGATATCTGCACAATACGTAAAAAAAAATGTAGTCCAGTCGATAGACCTGCTGACAACAATTTAAGCTGGGTTAGACCTTATACAAATTGTTATTGAAAACTGGGTCAATTGTTTGGCATTATAGACTTGAGCATCAAGATTGGATAAGAGTTTGAGATTCTGTGATTGAATTTTTTGATCTTATTTTTAAAACATATTTGCTTTTTTAAGTTTTTGAGACTTCAAGGAAAGAAAGAGAGGGGGAAAGAAGAGATTAATATTATTGATGCTAATATGGATGACATGATTAATAATGATATTGAAATAACACGAAGTCTAACTGAAGAATCAGAGTATAAAGCACATAGAAAGAAAGATAATATGCCTTCAAGTCAACAGAAAAGAAAGCATCAAATTACTTACTTGGCTTTTCAGGTTAGAAAATCCATTTATTTTTGCATTGATGACTATGTGAAGGGAGGGTATCTTCTTTTTTATTTGACAGTGGGAGAGTCCCATATTTGTCCCTACATCAATCATATCAAATATAGTCAATTAAGAAAATAGAATATTGAAAATTTTACATTTCTAGAATATATATTGTCTACTTTATTATAGGCTAAAGAGAGAGAATTAGAACTGAAAAATTCATGGGCACAAGGACGGGCCTCCAAGAGACAAACACAATCTAAGTATGGCTTTTAAAAAGTTTAATACTTTTAGATTTATTTACCACTTAAGCAAATGAATAGCTACTGATGGTTTTCATGGTGATAAGGAAAACAAGACAGAGATAGATTGATTAACTAGAAATAAATCATTGATGCAATGCGGATTAGATATTAGACTGTTGCGTGATGGGGGCTAAATAGCTTTTAAAAAGTCTCAACCGAGTGTTATAAATATATGTGGTGGTACAGGGGTTGATGACACCATTTTGTAAAATGGTAAATCCAAAGCGCCATTTTCTTGAAGATTACATTATTATCTAAAAATCATTCAAGAGGCTTTGCTTCACCAGACAGCCCCACATTGACTTTTGAAAATGCCTTAAATTTGGACCACTAAATTTCTAGTTGCTTTGCCAAAAATAACATTGGTGCAAAAATCAAGTGGCACATGAGTATCAGTACTCTTAAACTATTCACACAGATGTAAATATATTTGTGGTATTCAGTAATTCGTTGCAAATACTGATATAATTAATTGTTTATATACAGGTCTAGTTGTTTGTAAGTTTCAGTGGATTGAGTTGATTATATAAAATTGTATAACTAATGTATTATTATCTCACTCTCATATTATTGTATGCTCTAGCAATCTATTGATTTCTATAATGTACATATTTATGTATATAATGATATAAAACAGCAACTGCTGTAAATATGTTTGAATATTTAATATTCAGTTTAATATTACAAAAACACAGTAAAACCATACTCTTCATACACAAAATTCTTGTCATAAATTATAATTTACAAACACTGAACTGTAAAGGGTAATACCTTTGAAAAGTGTTGCAGTATTTAGATATTTGGCCAAATGAATATAGAAACAGGTTTGTGCTTCTATTCTCTTCAGACGATGGAACAATCCTGCATATAACATTGGCAGTGTAGAATGTGACCATACTGTTGATGATACTAAGATATGAAATGTTGATAACATGTGGGATATGACACTGTCAAACATTTCTGAAAAACAACTGAGCCACTTATTTTATGAATCTCTCTGTGTATATATTATAAGTGTCATTTTGTCTGTGATATGACCTGGCTGGGATGGAAGGGGACTCTAAGCCCAACTGACTGACTGTCTATTGGTCTTTATAGAAGTATGTAAAGAAGATAAATCATTCACCCCCCATATGGAGAAAATAATGAAATCTGTTTTTATGTCTACTGTACTGCACCAACTGGGTTATTTTGCCAGGCCAGCGGCACTATGACTTACTCTTATATCGAATACCAACTGCCAATAGATCTTTTACATGCATGCCAATGTGTATACAGGACCTCAGTTTTTTGTCCCATCCAGAGGACTAAGCAGATGTCCTTCTTCACCACTGACAAATGAAAACCACATCCTCCCGTATATGAGTACAGAATAATAAAATATTTACCAGTACATAAAAATCATTCAAATTCTAAATGTATGATATTGTTAATGATTATTAGGTAATGGGTATGAGTTATTTCTAACTGTTATAAAGTATTAAATATAAAAAAAGCTTGTACAATTTGTTTTATAGAGTTTATTTCAGATATGTGCAAAGCCTGGAATGTAAAAAAAATATAATAAAAACTTTTTAACAACCACAGTATTTCGTTAGAAATACATTATTATATTATATAAATTTAAAATAAATTTCAACATAAAATGAATGGATGTACGTAAGGCATAACAAACATGTCATTCCTATTCAGTAGAGACATTATTTCGATCAATTTGGCTGCACAATTCATTAAACATGTATTATGCAAGAGCAAATCTGCGTATTGCAGGTATTTCTTTAGGCCTAAAAAAAAGACTTTCCATTCTATCGGATTTGAATACGTTTTGTGATGGAGGAAATAATCTTGATAATACCTTGTTTATTATCGTACCAATCGTAGAAATGACCATCAATACTAGCCTTAAATTGAATTGCTAATCTCAGTTCAGAGTGAAGCAATCTGATTGAAATTTTCAGCATATTCTCTTTTCATTATCTATGTTGTAACTTAATAGCTAGAAGTATCGGCTCTAATTTGCCTTTAATAGTCATTTTAAACATGATTTGCAAATGTGTAACGTCCTAACAAAACACGACACAAGGTATATTAAAGATGGTTATTAAATAGAAGAGAAAAAGTTATATCCATATATATGTTGTGTTTTGTTATGAAAAGTTAACCATGCTTTTAGATGTCATTTAACGAACTGAAAGGTGTAACACTATATCATCTACGACATACATTTTGATTTCATTTTAATAATTTGTCTTTAGAAGTGGAGTACCCGAACAATGAGTTTAGGAAAGACATTGTAGTGTCATAAGAGTAATATGAATTGGCACTTACTAAGTTATATAACAGTAAAAATATAGAATATTATATACATGTAATTAAAAGATGCATTATGTAAGATTTAGATAAAGTGATGACTGTTCTCGCTACAATAGATCATGCAAAATGAATATATTCAAAATTTCATTCAAATTACTTTATTCTTAGCAAAGTTATGACTGTTTGAAGTTTTGACAAGATGTGACATGGATTGTTGATTATGCTAACAACGGTACTCGTTATTTTTTTTACATTTTCTTAGTGTTTCATTCATAATTTCACGGGACACTTAGGAAGATGTTGTGGCACACTGGTTGAGAATCACTGATCTAGAGAGTTCATTATAGGCTTGTCATCTTTATAGTTTATATTACATTTGAAGTCAAAATAAAGTCCTGCGATGGGAAGATTTAGTCCTTACATAATGCATCTTTAAACAAATTTATAAAGATAAAAAAAAATAAGTCAATACATACCTAAAATTAAAATGGAAGACAACTTGATATATACATCTATTTGATTATGTATATTTGCTCAAAGACTAGATCCTAAATACATAATCATTCAAAAATATATCAAAACTATCTCAAAATATATTAGTTTCCAATCAGTAGATTTAACAAAAAACTGTTAGTAGTACTAGTTCAAACATGTAAAACAAATATTAACACACCAGTCATAGACATCACTTTGATTGTAAGATGAGTTAATCCACCACACCTCCCCGTAACTCAAAAACAGTATGCATATTAGCTTATAATTCTCTGTCTATGAAACATGTAAATTTGAGCCATTTCTATGGTAGCTGATGAAATTAAATGTCACCCCCCCCCCTCTCCCAACACATACTTGTATCCTGCGTCTGCATGGAATTTAATGATATAAAAATAGTGTGTAATAATTGACTTATTGTATTTTATTATGAGCTTACCGAGCCTCATAACTGCACGATTCCACTCTCATATTAATTTGTTATAACAAAAGAATACATTTAAACGATTGGGGGCTCTGGATCAGAAGGTTGCAGAAACAATAGAGTTTGTTCTCTCATTACTCCAGTGCTTCACATCAATTTATGAAAAACAAATGTTATTATATTGATTTAACAAATTAATTATTTTGTTTTAACAAATTAATTATTTTGTTTTACCAAATTAATTATTTTGTTTTAACAAATTGATATTTCAATTTAACAAATTGATATTTCAATTTAACAAATTGATATTTCAATTTAACAAATAAATTAATATTTCATTTTATATAAGAAGAGAATCATGCACTTAAGGAGCTCCATATTTGAGCTTATTATTCAACATTGATAAACATTTTTGACCTGATTATGCTCAAAGAAACACAATTATTAACATTAACCATGAGAATTTGACACATACCTTCCATTATGGATAACAAGGAAAAGTGAAAATATATAACAAACTACCACAGTAATATAAATATTAAATCTTGAACAAAAAATGGTTTAATAAAACTATTTTAGCAAGTATCTATAAACATATAAATAAAATTATAGATGTGTGTCTATGTACAAAAAAGATCTAATTAAAACATGAACAACCAGCTTTGTGAATATTTATAAAAATATTAATCTACAAGAAATTATAATATCATACAAATTTATGTAAATGAATATGAAATAATGAATCGTATTAGATAAGATACACTGAATATGAATAATATATTTACAAAATGTTTTATGACAAAAGTTTGCCGTCTTCAACAAAACGTCCATTCTAAAAGTTTTTGACATATGTAAGATTCTTTTTTGAAAGAATATGTCAATTTTTAGCACTATCTCAATTTTTAAATATATTATGAAATGTTTGGTATCCCCCTGTTCTGGAATGGTCTTGTTTTGCAAATGAGAAAAGGCATAATTTGTTTGAATTGAAATGGTCATTTATTTGCCGCATAAATTACATAAACCAATCATGGAATAATTACAATACTTGGCAAAATAAATAACAATAATTTTCCAACAGGGACATAATAAAAATATACTAAACCATAAAATATATTAATAATATCAAAATGATTCCGTACAGAACCAATACAATTTAACCATGCATTAAATGTCCCATTGTGCAAAAGATGGGGAATTTAATAGGCATAAACCAATTGCAATACTTATAAAAATCAGAATTATTAGAAATAAACCTGAAAAAATTATCATAAACAAAACTTATAAAATCCACAATTATTCAAAAGAGCACTGATAATTGACCCTGAACATACTTAATATAAACAAAAACAAATAAGATTTAAAATTTTCCTAAGTAAAAAATAACTGGGGAAGAATAGAATGAGGTGATGTTAACAACTATTACCTAAAAAAAAACAAAATAAACTTGTAATACTTATAACGAAGTTTAATCCAAATCCAAATTTAGTTGAATGAAGTTAGAAAATAAACCACCATATCAAGCCATTACTTTGCCCTAATACAAAGAGGTTTTAATGCTTCTTTAAATAAGCCATTTCAATTAAATTTGATTTGAGATTTGTTTATTAAGTTTCATAAGAGCAGTTATAATATAATTATATTCAGCAACACTTATAGTCAATTGTGTCAAACATGTAATCCTAATCCGTAATTTTTGGAAAATCCATCAAGTCTGTACAACAAAAACACAAATAGAACAAACAGTACAGGAACACAGGAGACATACTCCCTGTAAAAGGAAAAGTTGGGGCATGGTTTTCCTCGTATTAATCAACATGCACAAAAGTTTTCCCGATATTAATCAACAAAGTTGAGAAACAAGATACCATCATACAAATTTGCAACTGTTCACTGCCTATATTTAGCACTGTTTCTCCCAATATGTTCAAGATCTTTCATAGATTGCGGTAGCACTCTAGATATTAAAAACAGTTATTAAAACATTAACCAGCATTTCTCTCTACCTGATCTACAGGTGGTGTGTTGATAGATTTATTTTTCGAGAGAAGTGGAGAATTTTCATCATCACTTTCATAACCTGATGTATTTATTCGTTCATTTGTAATTTTATTTGATGGTGTCACCACATCCTTCATTAATTTAACCACTGAAATAAAAAAAAACAAGATAATGTGAATCATAGTCCAGGTGCTTTGTTACTTCACAATATTGCTAATTATCAACATTGGCAGACTGCATGCAGATGAATTTTTTTAAATTTTTTGGCTAAATAAATAAAACTCATCTTTACATCCACTGAAACAAGCCTAGATGTCATTTAAAGAATTAATAAGACACTTGTCACTGACAATGTCAGACACAGATTCAGGCTTTGTCAGGCACAAAACCTCTGGTGCCTGTCATTTTGTCCTACACTGATTTATTGATATAATTAATGCATGTTCGGCACTAAGTTGAAAATATCAGGTACTATTTAATTAGTGCCTGACAATTTGTCAGCTACATTTGAAACCATTATTTCCAGGCCTGCACTGAAACATAATTTCTAGACCTACACTGAAACATAATTACAATGACCTTACTTCAAGGAGAAAATGGTCTGTGTGTGGGGTATGGGAAAGGCTAATCAATTTCATTTCATTTTCACAATGTCAAATTTTCATAACCACAATAGGGGCCCCAAGGAAACCAACTGTTCCAAGGTTGCAAAGAAACCCACTAACAATGGATGTGACACGCATATTTAGCAGTTCCTGCCATTTTTTACATTGACATGTTCTACTATACAGTTAAATCAGGGACATCCTTTCCTGAATGGTTTAATTATTGGTTAACATCAGGTGGAATGCCCTCAATAAAATCAATATTTCAGAGAATTTGCAAATCTAAATGGTGTTAACACAATGTGTTAAGATTCTAAAATGAACAAGAAGGCTTACCATCTTTTCTTCTTTTACCAATAGTTTGAGGTAATAATATTAATAAAAACACCAGACCAACTATAACACAACCACCAGGTATAACAGATATAACAGTTCTATAATATGGTACACATGCTGGGCAACAATTCCTAAAACACACAATAACAATTCAAACAGGGAAAACCATGTATAACACCCTAAAAGCTGAAATAAACACATGCTGCATATATCGTCAGAACAGTTCTTTTTTTTTGTTATAGAAATTAAACGTCAAGTAACTTGTTCTTACTTATATGTTAAATGACAAAAAAAACATTTACTGGATTAAAGGTCACATGTATTTCGAAACACATTTATATCAATCCCAATGCATCCCAAAATTGAAATCACTGCTCAAGACTGGTGTATATAAAATATATCCATATTTTTATTTAGTTAAAGAGTCATACTTACACACATGGATGAAACTGTTGTATAATTTCTATAGCAATACCATTAGACAGTTTATCTGTAAAACTCATAGCTCCATATACAAATGCTCCTGATTCCTGAAATATGATTTGGGAAGAACAAATAAACAGAATGTTTAGCATTACCAGAAACAATGTGATGCTAATGCCTGATTACAGGTACGTGTATTTCTATTTTAACTTGTGTACTTTCAATATTTACACACCAACTAGTGACTATAATTCACTTATATTAAGATCCCAAAATACTCTGAATGAATACTCTCATCTTGTTTTTTTGACTTGTCTTCTTGGGGTGATACTCTTCAGAAAAAACAATAAGGCTTCATCGATTCAAGTACCATCAACATGATACGTAGCATGATTCTTTCTAAAACAATGATTGATGGACTTTCAATACTGATGTGATATCACAATTCAAAAATGGCAGTGATCACTCCATGCTCAGTTCCTGTTCACATATTACCAGCTACTGGTATTTGTTTATATATTACTGAAAAATATTTTTTGATAAGGAATAAATTTTGTTCAAAATAATAAGTAATATCTACCGAATTCTGTGCTATTAAATCAGCTGTCATAGCAAGAGATGTAACAAGCATGGTAGAACCACCCACTCCTAACAACACTGCAGCACCATATACCTGATCTGCTGTTGACATAGTGATGAAATAGAACCAAACACAAGCACCAATACCAATTATAGCACCAACAAAATATGTTGCCTGAAAATAAAATAAGACATCAGATCCCCATTAAAGTTACATTATGGGAGATAAGATAAAGAGATGGCAGTTCTCACTATAATAGTTAAAAACTAGATAGTGTAAAGGTAATTTGCTGAAAATTTCAGTCAAATTGGTCCACTAATAGCCGAGAAAAAAGCGTTTGATATATTCACATAGCCTCGGTCATCATTACTCAAATCATTAATATAAACAGCATAGTCTTGATTACCCACTTGATTGATTTAATTATCAACGGCCATTAAGCGGCATATAGGAATTCAATCTGCCAACATCGAAGGCTAGCCTTGAATTTAAGAGTTCATTATGGTCTGGATATGTTAATTAATGTCTAATTGATTATTTAGATAACATCTCAGGCCTAAAGAAAAACCTGTAATAAGCAGATTTTGCTCTTGCATAATGCTATTTCAAATAAACATAATGCCTGTGTTCAATAGTTTGGGAGTTTGGTGTCTTTATTATAGTTGCTGTTTCTAGTTTAGCCAGTTGAATGTTGTAAATTTTCGAAGTAGTGAGAAGGTTTCTTTGCGTCTGAAGACAAAAAGGGAGATAATTACCTTTCTACCAATTTTCCTGTTAAGAGGTCTCATCACAAAAGATGTTACAAATCCACTACTAAACACAACTAATGGTATTATGGCTATAATTTTCTGTAAATAGAAGTGAAATATGCCACCAATAAATAAATGTTTATAACACTGCTTTTTAATGTGCATACAAAAGAAGATTTTCAAGATTATGAAATAGGTATTCAAAGTAAAGGTAAGTTCTAGTAGTATGATTTATTTGTTTATTTAATTCAATAGGGTACTATATATATACACACTGCAATCCAATGATTTCAACAATTATTTAGGATGGAACTGACCATTAAAATGAAGAAACAAATTTTCACAAAAGGGATCAAATCCCCAACTGTCAACATCCTGTGAAGATGACATAAATAAGTCAGCACAACTTCACAGCCATTCCCTTGGTCTTGTTTTTTATTGTTTAAAATGTCTGGGTTTGTCTTGTGTAATTGTTTATGTGTTGTGCTGTCTCCCTTTTTAATCCATTTGGATCTAACCCAGTAGATTATCTACCTTTGACATTTTAATTTTGTTTTCTTAATCAATTTGAGTTAGCTTACATTTTAACGTTAATTAAGCAGTTACAAATTCATTTGATTGTTTATATTAATATGTTACTCAATTGTCTCACCTTATTAAGTTTTAATGATTCAACACAATATTGTGGTAAATAAACTTGAGATACATTAACAAATAGTCTGGTACACATATAAATGCCACCTATCTGAAAGATATATAATATCAGTTTTCAAGTTCACAAGTATTTCAAGTTTCAAGTTCACAATTGCATTATATGAACAATATCATTTTTTGAATGGACATTGGACATTCTGGATGGACAAAAAAGTAATTTTAAAAGTTAGATGACTTTGACTCCCATACCAAATTCACTAAAAACTTTTGTCTCATGTATATTAAACTTCATTCCCCTTTCAACTAAATCCAGTACATCTTAAGAGGTTGGTGTACTTTCTTGATATTTATGCTTTGTACATTATGAACACATTCTACAAATTCTGTGCATAATGAGAACGTCTTCTATGAATCATTGGCAGAAGTTCAAAACCACAGAACCAGAACACACCCCCCCCCCTCCCAAATAAAAACAAAATGCCAATATATATGTGACCCGGCATAGCAAAATGAGTCACAGTGACCAATTGTTCAAAAGTGAGGTTTTGGAATAACCAAAGAGAGACTGGTCTCAACTTTTCAATGATATATTAACCATTGCTGTACGACGTTTCATCTCTGAGAAATTACGATTTGAAGGTCTGGACATCCCTGGTTTCCTAAATTTGGAGAAAACAGCCTCTGAAAATGACACTTAGATTTTTGCAATATTCATGAGACAATAATCATTTATTTTGAAACTCAATAAAACGTCAGATGCTTTCCCAATGCGAAATGGGCTACAAAAAACGAATAAAGAAGAATTTTTGAAAAAATAATTGTTTTTATGATGGTGCAGTGCCATTTTTTAAAATGGCGGCCAAAAATGAAGAAAAAATGAAAATTCCTATGTATGTATCATGTCCGAATCACGGTATACATGGTGTCTAACATGGAACTTTGAGAGTCGCAGAAATCAAATATGGAAAATGAAACTTTTTTAAAATTCAAAGATGGCGGAAATCCAAGATGGCGACCAAAATTGACAGAAAAATGAAAATTCCTCCATACATGTATTATGGTACAGTGCCATTTTTTAAAATGGCGGCCAAAAATGAAGAAAAAATGAAAATTCCTGTGTATCATGTCCGAATCACGGTATCATGGTGTTTAACATGGAACGTTGAGAGTCGCAGAAATCAAATATGGAAAATGAAAATTCCTCCATACATGTATTATGTCTGCATCTTTCATCTTTCATGGTGTGTAACATGAGATTTTTGGGGATGCCGAATTCATATATTGGCACAAAATAAAATATCAAAAATCCAAGATGGCAGAAATCCAAGATGGCGACCAAAATTGATGGAAAAATGAAAATTCCTCTACTATGTCTGGATCGCGGTATACATAACTTTCATGGATTGTTGGAGTCGCAGAAATCAAATGAAAATTCCTCTACTATGTCTGGATCGCGGTATACATAACTTTCATGGATTGTTGGAGTCGCAGAAATCAAATATGGGCACAGAAAATAAATTAATTCCAAGATGGCGGAAATCCAAGATGGCGACCAAAATTGACAATTATAGGACTAAAAATCAATTTCAAAAATCCAAAATGGCAGAAATTCAAGATGGCAGCCAAAATTGACGGAAAAAATATGAAACTTCCTCTATATTATGTCCGGATCATGGTATACATAGCTTTGATGCTTTGTAACATGATATTTTTGGGACGCCAAATTTAAATATGGGCAAAAAATATAATATAAAAAATCCAAGATGGCGGAAATCCAAAATGGCACGATTTTCTATTATTCTGGGAAACATATACGATACGGCTTGTATAGTGGCGAATATGGTGTTCTCGGGTTGCTTGGACATTTTATGAAAACGGCAAGTAAATGAACGATTTTTTTTGCTTTATTCCAAGATAATTAATGACTTCTTTGCTGACTGCCTTTAACAAAATGCAATTTTTGAACATTAATAGATGTTCTTTTCATGAAAATTAAACTTTTAATTGACGAAAGAGGTACTTTTGAGGCTTTTAATGAAAAAATGTGAATTTTGAAAATTTTGACCTACTGAACCATCATTGCACTCTATCGCGGAATCTAGCTTTGCGACTTCCGACTCATTTAGCTGCGCCGGGTCACATAATATGTAGATTTTTTTTCTTTATATTATGTTACATCTAGATTGTTTATTTAATTGCATGTCTCAATGGAAGGATGACCGACTCACTGTATATATTCGGTCAATTATAGGGTTGTGCAGATGATGGCCATGCATGATATGGTTGCACTGTATAAATCATAAACTTTTTACTAACCTGGTAAAATTGAGGTTCTTTAAGCCAACATGTAACATACATTCTATTAACTTTAGATAGCATAGATTCCTCTATCGAAGATCCAGCTTCAGAATCTGATAATGCAGGTGGCGGTCTTTCATCAAGTGGAACTGATTTCTTTTCTTTAACTCCAACATGGAATATAAAACTGAACACGGCACCAATACTAACAACTATAAACACAAGTTTCTGAAATGAAAAAGAAGAATTATCTTAAAAAATCATATATTTCCCCTAGACACTTAATCAATCGGTTTGCTATAGTCAGTGTGCATGTCAGGAAGGCCAATAGGCATCACATAATGGCTATACTGTGTGATCATACCTAGAGGTGACATTACGGTCACAACGCCATGGTGTAAGATCTAACGTACATGTTGCATATATGTTAAGCTGTGTCACTTTGGCATCACTACTCTCTACTTACAGCATGGTAACGAGCGCCCCTGTGATACTTGTTTAAAACTTATATTCATGATCACCATTAAAAAGTTCAAAATGCAGCACTACGTAAACACACCAATATCACTTCTAATCTATAGATATTTAGAAGTTGATCTAGACCTTTTAATAATGAGACATGAAATTATTTCTCATCAATTTGAAGCTCAATTTTGTGTAGTTTCTGTTATCATATCATCTATCAATGGAAACTTTAGTATAAGTCTAGATAATCCAGCCAGTTCAGTTCATACACTGGTTCACAAGCAGGACTTGTTGAAACTGTTGGCTATGCTAATGTTGGACTAGAATCCTTGTCATTGGCATTCTTACACAGAAACACACCTCACAGAAAAGAGCTTCAATTTTGAAAATAAGACATTTTCCTGCAGATTATAACTAGACCAAAAAGTCATCAGATTTTGGGCACTTTATTTTACTGACTAGAAGGCAAACAGTGTTTCCCCCTGCCCCCCCCCCCAAAAAAAATAATATGTTAATTCTATTTGCATGTTACCCAATTGCCCAAAAAAACATGATTGCCCAAATGTGTAACATCTCTAATAAATCATTTGATCTTACAGAAAACAAATTTTATTTCTTGTTTGAACATTCCAAATGGCAAATTAGGAGAGAATTCTTTACAAATGGTACTGACCTGAAATTTTGGAGCATCTGCAATTGAAAGTTCTGTACTTCCACTATCATGTAACTCAAATAGAAGCCAAAATATCAAATAAACCGCCAGATTTGAGAGAACTGTAAATGCATATCGAAGACTGTTTAATCCAACTCGCTCTCCTGCATCTGAAGTTATTTCTGGTATTAAAGAAAGATGGGATATCTGGGTTGCTGCCCATCCAAATTGGAAGATGACCACAAATGGTGCATAATACACAAACTGAGCCCAATCTGGAGAATTCTCACAAGTGATACATTTGTTGAACAAAAAGGGAAAACTTATTAGAACACTTATTGTACCTGTAAGAAAAAAAAGGTTTTGGCTATTGACATTTAAAACTTTAAGGGCACTGTATCATTTGGTACAGTTCAGTTGGTCTTAGACTCTAATAAATGATTCTAAAATTCATTTGAGTTCAATTTACTGCCACTCGGAAATAGGCATTATTTGTAGCTATTTTTAGGGGCATTTCGTCAAGCCTTTCAGTTCTACTCAGTTTGAAATCGGATCATTCCAGAATTTGCATGCTTAGGCAGCTTACTCAGACGTTTTAAAAGGTATTGTTTTTTTCAATGACTTATTTCTCTGCTGATATTGGTTAGACAAACAATTCAATCTAAAATCAATGGCATATTTTGTTCACCTTCCATCTATTTAAATGTACATAGGCAAAAAAGTTATTACCGGTATGTAGAGACTTGAGATAGATAATTTAATTTTATAAAGATGTCATGTGATTTGTTAATGGTTTAATAGCCTATAAACTCGAACCATTAAGAACATGTTACCCTATGTTAATTGTTTCACTTGACTTGACGTAACATCATAAAAACATTGACCTTAATAACATGTGAAAGAATGTCTATGGTCTTATGAATTAAATATAATTTAAGCTATATTTTGCATGATATTTACATACGTATATAATAATGTTCACTCAAAATGTATTGTTTATAAACTTTGTCATATTAACATCCACAAATCTTTGTAAATCTTATTTAATAAGGAACTTGTTCCCTTTGGTAATCATCTTCTTGTTCTTGAGACAACCCTACTGTTAATTCAATTTGAATACAACTGATACAAAATTTGGCATGGTTGACAGACTTCAATTTCAAAATGGCTGCAATGACATTATAGACCATAATAGAAAAAGTCCTCCATGCAAGTATGAATGACACCAAACTTGCCATGAATGTTCCTTTTAGATTTTCAATATAAAGTCCCTAAACCAAGATGGTGGCAATGAATATGCCAAAGGCTCTGTCAATAACAGCTTGATCGACACAAAATTTTTTTTTTCCATAATTAGTCATAATTCAAAGATGGTGGCAATGATGTCATAAATTTAAAAAATGTGGGCGTAAAAGAAAAATTTACAATGCTTACCCGTTAAATGCCAAGTCTTTCTCTTTCCAAGACCTAATATGCCTGATGTTCGGTCAGATTCAAAACCAATAAACGGTGTGCAAACCGCATCACTGATCTGTCCAATTAACATTAAATTACCTGCTAAACCATTATTAAAAAGTTTAACTTGATGAAAAAATATCAATAAATAACTAAACCACATAGACGCACATAAATCATTTAAAACATGTCCTACACTGTATGTAAAGCGCTGAACTTTCTTAAGGGCCATTTTATACTTTTATATCTTTAACTGATATTTCTTTTCCAATTGACAGTCAACTAAATCCTTATTTGCTGCTTTTAAGATTTCTTGTTTTCTGAAATGAAAAATATAAAACAATATGAATATTCAATAAGTTTCAGTAAATATGGAGCAAAAATTTCTAATACTAATCAAAAAGATAGGTTGCCATAAATTTTCATAGAGATCAGATTACCGTTGTAGTTTCACCATTTGAACGTTTACAAGTTCAGCGAAGTAAAACAAAGGTCATCAATTTAGAAGTAATTGACAGAAATTGCTGAAATTCAATAGGATTCTATATAAATTTCTGATGTGCTTGGACAAGGGTTCAAAAGCCCCAACTCTTCAAATTGCATTCATGTTCAATGGATATTGGCCTTTATAGAATATGCATGTTTTAATTGCTGCCCATGTGATAGTGTACATTACATTGACCTTATAAATGCCACACATGATATTATGTATTTGCAACAATCATTAATTCAAATTGTTTAATCTATACTTAGAGTTTCATTAGTTTCAGTACTCAATGATAACATAATATTACTCATTAGATTTAGTTATATAACTTACATTATTCAAACTATATCTTATAAGCCTTTACTTGCTTCATGAAATATGGCTATTATTTTGTTAATTATCTTTTCAACTTGTTCAAATAAAAAATAAATTTCAATATCAAAAATGTACGATAGATACAATTATTATAATGTTTTGACAGTGGAATTTAGAAAGAGGATTTAACATTATGAAATATTTGCTGGTTTGTAATTATTTTGTTCCACATTTCCAAGATTTGACTATAAAAAAGTTGATTTGATATATGTTGTTTGTTTGTCTTGTCTGTTTTGTTTTGAGTGTAGTGTTGTCCTCCTGCAGTTACTAATAGGGTATGTTCAAATTAAGCTGCATCCAAAATCAGTCACAATCTGTCTTTTTAATTTAGATGTTATTTAAGGCCTTTTCCTAAGCTAATTTTGATGATGCAACAGTACAAAATACCAGCAACCTATCCCGAGATTATTGAGATAAGATATTCAGACATCAGACATGTAACACATTTCAATGATCTTATCAGTTAGTGATGTACATGACTAGAACGTGAATAGGCCTACTACAAAGTAATTTGAACTAAAATCGTATTACAATATTATTGTGGATGTTTTTTTTAAATTAATAAAGTCATGCATAATCAATATTTATAATGTTAAAACATTATGCAAGAGCTAAATCTGCTAATTATAGATCTTTCTTTAGTGGAGAATTTGATTGAAATTCTCAGCATATTCTATTTACATAATATATTTTTAACTTTTATAGCAAGAACAGTCAACTCTTATCTAATCTTCCATAATGCCCCTTTAAATAAAAACAAAAACATGTAGGGCCAGTAATTTTGAAATGAAATTTAATTGCAAGTTCACATCTGCCAGACAGCAGGTGTAATTATGAATCACTGTTGAACTGCCCTTTCAGCAATTTGACCAATCAGTTACTGTGGTATTGTTTACCGCATTGGGTGATTGGACATGGAATGACCGTAAACTAAAAATTTTTCATGTAATTAAATACTAAATCTGTCAAAATGTCTAACAAAAATCAATGCAATATCCTGTACACTGTGGACAAAACCACAAATTCAATATTATCTGACAATGTTTGTCACATAAAATTAAGGGCTTAATCACTGATCTCAAACTTGTCAAAATTGAGAGAGAGAGAAATGGGGTTTAACCTCCACTCAACACTAACTACTAGGTCATTTCGGGACTAATGTCAAAATTGAGGAAGTCAGATTGGGAATGATACAATTTATGAGGTATTATTTGATCTAATGAGTTTCTTGGAGATCTAGTTTTTATTTCTATGAAAAAGTCTCAACAATTCAGCTACTGATAATTGTATAGAAATAGGATAAAAGTTTTTAATATGCTTTCACACAGAATTAACTGGTTTTATGCACTTAAAAAAAGACTATGACTTTACCAGTGATTTAAGCCAACATGCACCCAAAAGTATATAAAGAATGTTACAACTTGTATGAAAGAGAATTAACAAATTGCAGATCTACCCACAAATTATTGTTAACACATCCGACCTGAGATTAACAGGGTGGTCAATGTGTTACCACTGGGATTGCATATACCGTTAATCTAAAGGATGGACATACAGATTCTAAGGCCTAGCCAAGACTTTCTCATTTGATTTAAACAGTATTTCATTCATAAACGAGTGGGATTTAGAAACAAGCTCTTTCCATAAATACAAAAGTAATAAAGAGGAATATGGTATTTGTAAAGTAGGGTATGTTAAAGTGTGTACGACTACAAAGGAATAGATTTCATAAATATTGCAAATACACAGAAAAGTTGTGTGGAGGTAGGGCTTATACTGACTTTGACATTTAAAATACACGATTTTGTAAGATGAAATGGTGAACTGCTTTAGTTAATTTGATATTTAAAGCACATCAGGCATATAAAATTATGAACTGGTACTGCACAGGCTAGACAATTGAAGATACATTATCCCTAAAGTATTTATCAGATGGTTATTTCCAATAAAAGTATAGCAAATTGGGTATATATGGAAAGTATAGATACTAGAAAAATACTGGATTACCTTAAAAATACCCATGTTATTTCTTGATCAAATGGTTATGAGGTTTGGGGAATATTTAGGGGTGTCAACGTACAAAAGCAATTTAAGGCTTTGCAATTAAAGGACAATATTGGTGCCAGTCATTATCACATATGTGATAGGACTGATTAAACACTTTCCAAATATAATATTATCACAGAGATCATCCCTACCATAGAGGAGTAATAAAGGATTCACGAATCGGAGGTGACGAACGCCAAAGGAAAACATGAGTTATTCCTCTATATAACTAACTAAAGTGACTAATGATAACAGATACATGGGCGAATATCTGCTCACTAATAATTCCCTCAAAGACCTACAGTTGCTGTGTGACGCTGTGAGAAAATATCTTACAATTCATGAAAAGAATTGACTGCCACTAGATAAGAGGACAGGAAAGAAAAACAAATTAAAAGTCCGTGCATTACCATGTTTTTATAAGGTAGGAGAGACCGGGACACATTGAACCACCATGGATATATCCTTTATAAATAATACTATACAACCCAACACTACACAGATGTGACATATCTTCTTAGACCCATTTCTCCATCAATAAGCCACATGCTGTCAATTATTTTCTTAGGCAGTGGATTTTTCAAAAAAGCGCTTAAAAGAGAACAATTTTCCATACATGTTAACTTCTTAGCCTACGAAATTCTTGTACTTAAGTTCATACATGTCTAATCTATACAATCCAGATAAACCGGGGTTTGATCCTTATAAGAGGGCATATTGCTTTTTTTTTTAAATTTTGATCATGAAATAAAGAGATCTTCCAATAAAAACATTTGATATGAAATGAGGACAAACATGTATGTGAACAAAGCGGTTCAATGTGCCCCGGTCTCCCCTATTGAATGAATAAAAACAAGGGGCTGTACGGAGTATTTCTATTTTTCCCGTGTTCTCTTATCTTATGACACTTAATTACTTTATTGTATCGTCAGATAACCTCTTGCGATCCCATATAACAACTTTTTGTCTTTGAAGGAATTATTAGTGAGCAGAAATTCGGCCGTTTATCTGTCATCACTCTTCACTTCAGTCATTCACATAGAGAGGTAACTCGTGTTTTCCTTTGGCGTTCGGCACTTCCGATTCATGAATCCTTTATTACTCCTCTATGGTGGCGATGATCTCTGTGTTAATATTATATTTGGAAAGTGTTTAATCAGTTCTACCACATATGTGATAATGACTGGCACCAATATTGTCCTTTAAATGCCAGAAAAAGATGTTGACAGAAAATATTTCAGAATTTACTTATGCCTCAATATGTATGGTAAATGAACATTAATAATGAAAAACACATTCTGAAAAATGGATCCTTCCTCAAAGAAGCGCTGTGACAGACATGGCTTCAGTTTATTTATACTATAGCTTGAGGTATCTCCCCACATATACAAGTTGTGAGAGATTTGAAGCAAATCTTTGACAGATTAATTAGTTTGAATATGTTTTAGTATAAATATATCACCAAATCACACAGTTTGTACACGTGAAAATATCTTTACGCTAAGCAGAATCTTACTTAGATTTTAGATACAAATATTATCAAACTTACATTTATTTCTATTAAGTACCGACAGGTTTATACATCATGAATCATATGTGTTATAATATTGTTTATGCATGAAACTGTCAATGAAAAGTACTAAATTTAGGTTGTCTCAGTAAATTAAGGTGAGCACTGAATGAATACTTTTATACATGACTTCACTTTGTATAGCATAGTTATATAATCTACAATTAATTGTCGATAGATTGGATAGAAGACAGATAGATAAAGCAGATTAACGAATGCCAAATGTAAATAATCGACAGATATAAGTAGGCATACCATTTTAACTTATTATTACTCATAGACCTGGAGATACCGTACTGAAACGTTGAAAAGTAGAATAGTATAAAACGCCTACCTAGTAGTACCGTACTTCAGGCGTTCAGCTCAACAAAAGTTTTGTTACCGGTACTGTCAGCTGAATTCAATTAATTCCCTCTCTAGGTTCATCGCACACCGTATCTGTAAGACAATAGTTGATGAAAATCGGTGAGTGAGACGGTCACATGTCAATGAATCTATAGAACATATGGCACATCATGTACGTGTGTTGCATTGTTTTATGTTTACGTTTTGGTTAATTATCTGTCACGGGAAGTGAATATCACATTACCTTATCATGTGACTTTGATCATGTGACAAATTCTTTACATCTGGTCGCTTATGTGTTTGAAAACATGAAATGACACGGTAACGGCTTAAAAATCGATTCTTTGGTCATTTGGGACTAACATAAGGGTTATTTTACTGTTCACAAATTCAGTGCTAGGCCCACCCTTCATCGAATCCCAACTGTCACGGGTTACTTTGTGCATTATCATTATTTATTATCAATATCATCAGAATTACTGCAGGTTAACAACATAACTTGATTAACACTAATATTATTAGTAATAACAGTGGAAGAAAACAGGACGTGCTATATATATGTGAAAAGTGAGAGCTAATGAAGTTGGGCATACTCCTGGGAATGGCACTATGACTATGGCCTACTACTATACCCTTATATCAAATTCCAACTGCCAAGGGATAGGCCCTACTCTGGACCTCGTTTTATATCCCATCCAAACAACTAGACAGATCCTTGTCAGGGTCAGGCCCTCTCTCCTAACCTGACAGTGACAAGGGGAAACTACGCTGGAAAATCCTGGTGAACTTTATCAGCCAATTATGCAGGGATCGAACTCGACTGTCCTTGTGACAAGTTGTGACCTTGGGTAGTTGGATTGCTGAATGGTTTGCATGTGCGTGCTGTACCATAAAGCCTGTCATTAGTCAACTGGCGTGGTTTCAAATCCCCGGTTGTACGTGTCAAGGAGTAGGGTCGTCTGTCCAATCTCGTGGGTTTACTCCAGGTCCTCCAGTTTCCTCCCACTGCTATATAAAGACCCCTACGTGCAAGCAATTTATTGAAATGAAATTAAATCATATGTTAGTTCTGACATGACCTAGTTTATGTCGAGTAGACATTAAACCCCATTTCTTCCTCTCCCTTGTGACCTTAGATAAGATCTTCAAAGTCTGCGTGTGGTGCCATGCCGTCGCAAAACGTCACTATTTTGTGATATCGCATTGGATTGGGTAGTCTCTGTATTTTTACTCATAGCTCAATATAAAACCAAATTTGATTGGCTTAGACAGGAGACTAAAGACTTACAATGAAATTCAGAGCATTTATATAGGTTCATACATTACCCCCACTCAATTTCTCAACTTCAGTACTCAATGGAAACAGTGGCTGGAAGTTATAAGTAGTGGAACCATTGTACTTGCCAGTCAGCTGCATCGCGGGCTTATGGATGGGGGCGGGCGGGGGTGCAGCATTATCCCCTTAAATGTTGAAAATTAAAAAGCATCAAATCTGTTTATGTGGTTTATGTAGTTTTACAACCGAATCTGAGAGTATGCCGACTTGAAAGTGGTCCAATAATATAGGATTATTTATTTGGATTTGCAACCGAAATCTTATGCACTCCATGCCCACATAATTGAGACAAAGGCACCCATTGACCTTGATATTTGGTTGAATTTTGATGATACTGTCATGAATATCAGTTAATTTCGTCTACCCCATATCTTTATCTTCTATCTATACTACGTGACCAGTCATTAAGCCTATAAACAAACAAATATAAGGTTTGTTAGTACAGGCATTGCCGAAATACAGCAGCTTGTGATAAATGAAAAGTCAAGTAGCGGAGTCTTCTTTTGGACCATTGACACCAATGGTCAGTGGCAAAAGGCACATGAATTTGCGTGACTGTTTGATAATATTATTGCTAACTTCAAATTACAACACAAGAAACCATTAAACACACAGGCACGCCAACTTCGATGGTTAAAGACTCAATTGTACTTAGGGAGTTTGCTAGGTATAATGCGAATCCAGAGAAAAGTCTCGCAGAGTTCCCTCCCCAACAATGGTAGATAGAAACATTAATTAGGACCTTTTTGTCTTTCTTAAAGAGACATAGACCCCAATTCCTGGAGCATCCTGTTTACACATGCCAATCTGTATTGTAATAGTTTACCGATATTCAAAGTTAATGACAAAGTCATCTATGGTGATGTTTAGTTTGATCTGACAAGACTATCCAATTATAAAAGCATATATAGTTGGGGAGGTGCAACCATAGTCCACCATAGAGGTGTTTTACACACAATGTGTTCTAATAATAGAGATAGGAGGTTGTTGGTGACACTAGTTCGTGTGGTTTTCAAATAGGTATGTTACCTCTCTTGAAGACCTGGGCATGTATTGCTGTCCGGCTAGTCTTTGGGTAAGGAACCGGAGTCAAGGAATGCCTATTGGAACACATTAAAAATTTCTTCAAGAGTTCTAGGGCACAGGACCATGCACTCAGCTTGCCTGCATACTCTCTTTCTTTCCCATTAAAAGGTGCCACAGATTTGGGTTATACTGTAAATCTAGGTTTATAAACTACATTTCAGGAAGAAGAGATATATAGCTATATTTATGGCTCGGATAGTGTGAATAAGTTTATTCATTGCCAGTTTCCACAGGGAAGTGATATTGCATATCCAGATAACTGAGCTTGATGCTACAGGCCTGTGTAGTTCAACTACGTTCAGAGCTGAACTGGTGCAAGTAGCTTACCTGATGAATATTTACTGTTAGTCATTTTGCTTATCCAGTGAAAGGAATTCAGACTAGCTAACTAGTTAACAAAGACTTATTAACAAAATGGCAGAAATCGTGTTATGTGATGAAGACACGATTTTGGAGCTAAAATGTAAAGTTATGAAGAATATTCATTTTGTAAACCAGTATAAATGGCTGATAGATGCATACGTGTCAGTAAGTACATTTTTGATTCTATTCGCATGTGACAAAGAGAATTCGATCCAATATTAGTATAAAATCCTGACAATCGAAACTAATGATTTCTGAAAAGTATGGAAGGACGGTTATGCAAACTTTATTTGACGTTTGGGACGAGGATTTATTTCATTGAAAAACACCATCAAAAATGTAGACAACGTAAGTTTTAATCAGAATATAAAGTTTAAAACTAACCGTTACATGCAAGCTTTAGGTTATAAGATCTGCAAGTGGTGTGGTTTCGACTAGCAAGCTTGTTCGAACCAGAATGTTACATCAAGTACTGGTAACAGTAAAGGACTAAAGACAAGACAGCAGTCATACAGTATTATCTATGGTGACAAGGAGTAAAGGTCACCTGCCTAACCTTGTGGGTTTTCTCTGGGTCTGTTGTTTTCCTCCTGCTGATAACAATCCAGTAAATTATTGAAGAAATAAAATTGTAGGCTAGCCTTTGGTCTCAAAATAACATAGTTTGTGTCGAGTTGATGTTAAACCTCATTTATCTATCTCTGTCTATATTTCAAATCTGTGTATATCTGATAATTTGTAATTGACAAAGTCTGTGACAGGTGTCTTATTATGTAATATACATACATGTATTAATGATTTTATTTTAAACTTAGACCTGGTACCCGGTTTGTAATCTCCGTTTAGGAAATAAAATCAAAAATATGGTTTTGAAAAAGTATCATAATTCGTGTATCAACTATTTTTAACAGGATTTTTTTATATCTGGATATTGGAATAAGATAATACCATGCTGGAGAAATAAATTAGAAATGATGTCACCTCCACAACATTGTTTTTTTCTTGATACTATTAAAAACAGTGATGAAGAAACCAGGTACTCAATAATATATTTATTTTCCATGATGCCAATTACAATAAGTGGCCTAGTCAAAGCTCATAAATGAATACTTTAAAACTAACTGTATTAATTTATTGAACTTGCAAAACATCTTTAGATACATTGTTCTTCTTTTTTATATTTATCTTTCGGAATATTTTTTTGTATGGTTTCTTTTAATTTTTTCAGAACTCTGCTTCCTCTGTCCATGCTGGCATTTTGTCAATGTTTGAATTTGTTTTCTATAAAAAGACAGAGTATTAATGTTGAGACTACAGAATTACAGGAGATCCTAAAATCATTAAGCAAAACTAGAACAATCAAAAAAAGCAATGAAAATGTTTATGAAACATTAGACTTAGAATCAAACAATTGTGAAAGACTTAATAATGACAGTGTTTCAGACTATTCTGATGCTTCCTCTAAAACTGCTGGTCACCGCGTATCTAGTGGTATAAAGGCCTCTTCAACTCTTATTAATCATCAAGACTATGCGTTATTCCATGTTTTTAGACGCCATGTGAAACCCAAGAAACAACATGAAATACACAGATTAGCTCAGGTAAATTATTTGTTGACTTAGGGATATGTTTTGATTTGTTCATCTAATCTTCTCATTACAAATGGCACTCAAGACCATAGACACATGAAAATGAAATGATGCCAGGCATACTCTTTGCTATGAGACATATTTGGACTGGACAATGACACTACGACCATCACTTATTCCAAATTTCAGCTGTCAAGGGTTCTTTTATGACAGGACCTCAGTTTATGCCTCATCCGAATGACTAGACACTGTTCTTTGCAAGGCTAATCATCCTGCACCCTTTGCAAGTGGAAACCACGCTGGAAAATCCTAGGAACCTTTTCCCAGCCAACATCGGGATTGCTGCCGGATATTGTCACAGTAAGATAACAATATCAATATTGATTAAAATTAACCAACTGACTTCTTATTCATGTATTTAGAATCAAATATTATCGACGATATTGAGTAAGATATATGACCATTTTGTTTCTTGTAGGGTGTAAGTTTATTAAGTAATATATGTGGATGTAAGAAGATAGTAGATGTTGGAGCTGGACTGGGACATTTATCCCGTATTTTAACATTTAGTAAAGGTCTGTCGGTAACAACTGTAGAGGCTGCTGGTACACATGCTCCTAAAGCATTTAAATATGATCAGTATGTTTATTTACTAGTACAATTCCTTACATCATCTTAACATTTTAAACTGATTGCTCATACAAAATAGACTGATCCTCCATAGATAATAGACTGATCCTCCACTCTGATCTTCTAATGATGAAAGATAGATCCTCTAAAGATGATGAGGTTAAGATAGTTTGATCCTGCATAGATGATAGGACAGCCCTCTTTAGATGATAGGTCAGTCCTCTAAAGATGATACCGGTAGAGGTCAAGTGTTTATAGTTGATAAGTGAATCCTTGGTAGACGATATGTCAATCATTTATAGTTGATAAGTCAGTTGTTTAGAGGACTGATGATCAGTGATAGATCAATTGTTTATAGTTGGTAGGTCAATCCTCTTTGATGGATCAATCCTCTTTGATGGATCAATCCTCTGTAGATGATAGATCAGTCCTTTGTAGATGATATGTCAATCCTCTATAGTTGATGGGACAATCCTCTATAGATGATAGGTCATAGATGATAGGTCAATCCTCTATAGATGATGGGTCAATCCTCTATAGATGATAGGTCAGTCCTTTGTAGATGATATGTGTTATAGTTACATTTATAATTTCATCATTATTATTACTTTCAGGGAAATGGAGAGAGATATCAACAAAGTTTTAAACAGGGTAAGTGTTACAGGTCTTGATATAAATTACTAATTATATGTCACAATTTTTATCCAATTTTGATTGAAATGTATGATTATAACCCTAAGATCTCAGTTCCATTCAATATACCACTGTTACACCCTAATAACAGTTGAGTACGAATTTCATGAAAAGCAGACAAAACTCTTGCAAATTGTGGTCATATCTGGTATGGCAACCACTTTTTTTTTATTAAAATTATTTTGCTTTTGTAGCAAACTGATAGTTCAAAATTTTATACATAATACTTTTACCATTGCTTTATAATATCTTAGCTGAACAAGACTTAATTGCTTTATGTGGCTTTTATGTACATATTAACTAATCTTACAGGCGTTGTTCTAGATTCCACAGGGTACAAGTTTGTTAACTATGCAAATCAAGCATCATAATGTATAGTTATAATCCAATTACCTTGTCTAACTATGCAAATTAAACATTAAAACATAGTTAGTCACAAAATGACCTGGTTTGTGTCGAGTAATAGATTAACCCCCTGTTTCTCTCTTTCCTTGATTATTCAGGTAACCCCATATGGCGTACGGATATATGTACATGTACTTGCACAGGGCTACAATAAAATCTCTTAACTACTGTTGTTGTAGAATTGATGTCTTAATAAATAAAGATGTTTTGTATTTTAGTTAAAGAAAGATGGGGACCAAACAGAAAGCATGACATCTGATTCAATAAAGTCATGTGATGAGCTCCCTAATCATGTTGTATGCACAATTTCCTCAGATATTTCGGCTGGACAATTTGTAAAAGTTCTAAACGATCAATCTTTTGGGAATGAATTAGATTTTAGTAATTCAGCATTGGAAACGGACAATACAAATTTTTCCAGTACTAATGTGGTAGATAGAGAAACAAGGAATGACAATTTTATATTGGCTGGATTACATGCTTGCGGTGATTTAACGCCTACTTTATTAAGAGTTTTTGCATCCTGTGATAAAACAGTTGGATTAGCATCAGTTGGTTGTTGCTATATGAAACTCACATGCAGGTATGATAATTACAGTAGTTTACATTAATCACATTGGATGCCCAGCAAAGTACAACACAAGAATATTAGAATTCCTTGTATACCAATAATTCCAATAATAATTGGAATTGTTCATCATAATTGAGACATACCAGAAATATAATGTTGATACATTAGATGATGTACTACAATCCCCAGCTTTCTCAGTTGATCCACTATGTCAGAGCTTGTAGACTTTATGATGACTTCTTGACATGGTAACATCTAAATTATTCAGCTCCTAAACAGAATATATCAGGGTTTAATTAATGAGATATCCCATACTAAAGCTAACCAAAATGAAGAACAGTCATGGTGCCAACAATGTTTTTTCTCACGGGGGTGCTCCATCAGTCTTTGAGACAAACCCTGAGGATGTCTGTGAGACAAGTCTCAGTCTGAAAGACGCTTAATACTACATGACTATTGAAATATTTATATTGTTTTAATTAGATCTGATAACGAGTCTAACATCAATCAAAGTAAAGAAGATGGTTATCCTATGAGTCAGTTTGTACAAAGTTTACCAGAACATCAACTTAGTTATGCAGCCAGGGAAATGGCATGTCATTTTGCAGATTCTTATAAAGAAAGGTTAAAAGGTAATCTGATTTATTGGACAGAATAAATGTCATAGTTCAATGTTCCACTGTTATAGAAAATCACCAGATAGGATATTTGGAATTGACATTAATTAAAATGTCCTACTTTCCTTCGGCAAGCAGACATAATGTGTACTGAGAGATTAACTTTACTGAGATAGCAGTACTACAACATACCATATGTTTATTTCAATTCCCAACTTTCAAATGATCTTTAAGGTGGTTTTGATAGATCCTTGTTTTATTCTGTACCATCCAAACAACTAGATACTGGAATCAAGCATGAAATTCCAAGTAAAAATCTAAGCCAACATCTGGATTGAACCCGAAACCTCCCGGTTAGTGAGCCAGCACCAAGACACAATGGTTCAACTGGTGTGGTTTTCAAATTCCTGGTTGTATGTTGTGTACTCTGGTTTCCTCCCATTGCTAAAGAAGCAAATTATTGAAATAAAATTAAACCATATGTTAGTCCCAAAAAGACCCAGTGGATGTTAAACCCTCTCTCTCTCTTAAATCACAATACAGATAAATGTTAACACATTATAGAGATGTAAAACTTGAAATGTTATGAAATATAAGTACATTTTCTAATTTAGCTGATGGTGAACCTCTGAAGGTACATTGTTACAGAGCAGTGTTTCAACATATCATAACTACTTTACATCCAGAGTTTGACAGAGGTGCTATGAAACTCACCATCAAAAATGCTACAAACATGCCTTTTGAAAAGTAAGCTTGTCATTTGTTGTTCAGGTTACTTTTATTACAATGCCAATTAAGTTAGCTTGATGATATAATTTTCTTGAATTTATTCACACGTATACCATTTGGTGACAAAACTGATTAATAATTTTTGATCCGGCATCTGAAATTGTGATTAGACTATCACTCCTTTTAGAAGACTTGACAAAATATATCATCTGTGAGGAAGAAAATGGTCAATTTCATCTGATATATGGATATAGATATGGACGTACATGTATTATAATTTGATATTTTTTTATTATGGATTATTATTTATCTTATTAAACACAGATATTTGTTTGTTTTCAGCTATTGTAGTTCGGCTTTAAAAAAGCTTGGATATGATGATACTATTCCATCAGAATTAATGAGGCAAGCCAAAGAATATTTACCTGAATGGAAAAATGTGATGTCATTTTATACTGTACGTTTATCTCTAGGACCTGTCGTAGAAACTTTAATATTATTAGACAGATTGATATATCTTTATGAACAAGGTAAGTATTATTTTGAAAAACGCCTTATTTCTAAATCTTTTTTGTATCAATTTAGGGCTTTTCGTGCACTTTTGTATGTGCTTACCATATGCTAGCTATAAAGTAAATTAAAATTTGCATCTATAACACTATCTTTATGCATTCACAAGACTTCATGTAGAGCATTTGATAATATAGCAAAAAGAGGGTACTCATGAAATAAATATTAAAAGTCCTGATGCTCCATTTTGTATGTTTGCTAAAATATCAAATTTCTCATGGCTTAATAGACGCTAAATATGGATTCAGATGGATTATTGAACAATTAGTTAAGAAAAAAAAAATCAAAATGCCAGCACATCTTGGATTCATTCAGATTTAAATTAGGCTCATAAGGTTTCTCTGCTGAAATGAAATGAGTTTTAACATCCTAATGTTCTCCTCCGAACTGGGCTAATGAAGAGGAACATACATCATACAGTGTGCTATAAGGGAAATTTTGCCCAGCACAATGGCCTACTCTTATATCGAATTCCAAGGGATAGTCTGCAAGGGATTCCTATAAAGCTAAATGGCCCATCAGGTTTTGAAGTGTAGGTCTTTGTTAGTAAGGTTACAGTGTCAGTTTGACTCGTTACTGGAATGAATCCAAATAGTTAGGTATACAGATCATATTTGTCTAATTTCAGGTCTGTCAAGTGTACTGGTACCAATATTTGATCCAAGTTTATCTCCTAGAAACTTTCTTTTATTAGCTAACAAAAATAATAAGACTAAATAAATACTGCTTCAGCCTTGTAATGAATTTGTTATTGTATAGGCAAGACTCATGATGACAAAGAGGGAGAATAATGAGGTTTAACATCCACTAGACGCAAACTAGATCATTATGGGACTAACATATGGCTTTAATTAATTAAATTATTCACTAGTCGTAGGAGTCTTTGATAGTGGAAGGAATCTTAAATGCACAATGAGCAAGTAAGAATGGGGCTTGAAAAAGCCCAAAGGTTCATGTTTGCCAAAGCCAGGATTCAATCCTGGGAAAGTCTAGTTGAGAGGCCAGTACCCTACCTCTCGACTACCATGGCAACTGGGTCTATTATAGTAAATTGCATTATGCACATAACATTATAAGCTTGACTGTCCAAATTTTCTTCTGTTTTTATAACTGAAATAAAAAACAGGTGATGTCACCTTTGGAATCCATTATTTGGTGTTGACTTTCCCAAAACAAAATCTAAATAAAAACTGAAAATCTTAATAAATTTATGACAATTTAATGCTAGTGTTTGTGTTTACATGTGGTTCACAGATATTGTCTTAAATATTAAATAATACCAGTGATAAAATATTAAATATATACTCATAAAAAATAAATAACAAATATGCTTCAAATCAGTAAACAAATAAAACCTCATGGTTATAAAATAAAACAAACATTTATGATATAATAATAATGACAAGACCCTTTTGTTGCAACATGTAACTACTTTATAAATAGCTGAATAAACAGACAATCTACATTGATTTCTAAGATGTTTTGAAAGGAAATGAGGGAAATTTTGCCTGACAGTGCCACTACAACCCACTCTTACATCAAATTCCAACTGTCAAGGGATCTTTTATGTGCACGCCAATGTGTACACAGGACCTTGGTTTTTCGTCCCATCCAAAATACTAGTAGACAGCTGTCCTTACCAGGCCCTCCGTCCTGCATCACTGACAAGGGGGAACCACGCCGTAAAATCTGGATGAACTTTCTCGACCAATGCAGGGATAGAAAACCCGACCTCCAGGCTACCGAGCCAGCGTCTTACTCACTTAGCCACTGTGACCTCATGTGTTGGAGAGATGTGATTGTCCATTCACCTAAATATACAGTGATTTGTTGTTGACACAAAAATGCCTTATCTGTGTAATACTAACCCTAAATTTATTAATATCAACTATTCAAATTCTATTTAAAGTATAAAAATATTATGTATAAAATTATTACACACCACATGATATATATATATATATATATATATATATTTACAAGAATAACATGCTACAATGGGTGGTATTTTGATATTTATGATGGTATTAGCTTTATAAATTTACATGCTGTTATTAAAATGATTTTTGAATATTTATTATGATATTAGTTTCAAAAAACTATTTGCTGATATTAAAATGACTTTTGTTTCTTAAGATTTTGGTGAAAAACAAAATGGTCGATGTAATAGAATTTTATATATTAAAGTTTTGGGGGTATGGCAATGTTTATATAGATATATGGCTTATACTTTTGTTCCACTGTCAATACATTAAGCCCAAATTGAAACTACATTTCATAAACAAACTTTGGAATCAAAGTTTCAATTCTATAGAACTTGCCAAATAACATAACAAAATAACACATTAGATGAGTTAGCCAGACATAACCAATGTGTTGTTAATAAAAGACGTTTACTTGTTTCATATAACATAAAATAGTTTTAAATTCCCCCTTTTTCTATATTAATTCTATAATGAAAGATCATTTAGTCTTTCTTTAGTTCACTTTCATCTCTTCAATATACCTATATGTACATTCTTATTGTGCTAGATTTAAGTAAATTATTTGATAATAGGAAATATATTTTGATTATCAGCACACAGTATTACACAACAAATAAAGCACTAACATGTGTTTCTAAATGATAGTATGGGTTGTTGATATAATGGCAATATATCTATGATGTGATTTTATGTTTTACAGAGATTGTTTCTCCAATGATCCACAGGCATGACTTAACTTTTATTTTTTTATTTAATGAACAAAATGTACTAATTACTTGGAATCTAAAGAAAATAACTTTTTAGTATCTTTTACAATATGTGAGATGGAAGAAATGTTCATGTGTGCATTATATTGTTGGATATCAATTTCAAACTTTATCTTGTAGAGGCGGTTATTTGCAACCATGGTATGTTAGGGAAACTTTTCATTAGGACATACAATAAACATACACAAGGGTTGGGGTTATGGTTAGGCCAGTTTAGTTAAAAAATTCTCATTCTTTACAATGCTTCAAAAGTATCATAATTCATATTTACAGTATTTATGCAGTAATCTTTCTTCATAAACACTGTGTTTATGCAAAACCTTGTCCTTAGTTTTGCAATGGAAGCACAAGGTAGCAAAATATCAGCAATTATAGGAACAGATAAAAATGATTAATGTCTAAATGTTGTTAAAGCATGATGTAAAGGAAGACGAATCATCAATGTGTTGTTAGTGAAACCTACAAAACACAAGATTGTGTATTAGATTTCAATATATATATACTTTGATTATTCTTACAAATCACACAAGCTTATAATATACATGACCTATATGCATGCTAATATACACAACCTTCTTATAAGTTTTAATTAATATCAATTATTTACCTTATTAACTTATCATGTAAATGATTTTTATACAATAATATGTCACTGAGACAAAATAAATATTTGATTTTGAGACGCACTAATATTTAACGATATGTTTTTAGATTATTCTAGTATTTTATTCAGAGAAATGCTCATAAATTCATCAAGTACACTTTTGAAGGGGTAAATGATTTAAGTACAGTTCAACTGATAAAATTTTGCTATAATTGCTTGTAAAACAACAGAATAAGTCATACAATGTATGTTACTAAATGCTGTCATTAACTTGAAATGTATTTTAAGTACACTTTACACGGATAATCTATATATTTGTGTACATTAATGTTTATAATTCATGTACAACCGAGAAATCTAAGTACACTTTACCTTTATACCAATTTTCTGTGTACTTTAAAGTTTATAGTTTATGTACAAATAACAAAGTGGAATGATGAATTAAATTTGTATGGAATGTGTTTGATTATGCCAAGTAAATAATACTCTTTTTTATTTGAATATCAATAATTTGACCTGAATTTTGATTAGCCTCTGTTACCCACACAAAAAATATACACTTTTTATTTTCAACAAAATTTCCACCGTGGGAAAAAACTCAAGGGGGCTAAATTGAAAAATCTGTACCACCTTGAAATTCAACTCATAATTACTGATTGTCAATTTTGCCATAATCCATCATGCTGAAATGAACTTTATATTTTTGATGCCAGATCTAAAGATGTATAATATTCATAGGTTCAGGTTTTTTGGATCATATGAAGGACATAAAATCTGAGGGCTCGAAGACCAGAGCTATAAATATATATCAAGTGTAGAAAACAAAAGTTGAAACGGTCTGGTTAATTGTGACTGTAAAGGACCCAGAGCTAATATTTACTACCAATCAGCTATCAGAACAAGAAAATCGATGAATATAGACTAGGTTACAAGTACCCAGAAAGTGGACATACATAGTGATGACCTGGGTGACAGAGGCTAATATGTGATATGTATATGAGGCAGTGCCTGATTATAATAGAAAAAAACTAAGTTTTTAAAAATTCTTATGTACCAGTAATTGAAGGCTATAAAAATCTTAAACACTCAATAACTAGAATATATTTATATAGAAAATAAAAAAAAGGCATCAGTTATAACAAATTTGATTAAAACAAATCTGATTAAAAATAAGGGAGGCACAAAGGCTAAGTACAACCAGTTAAAGAAATGCATAAAAACTGTATTTAAAAATTATTCGGTAACAACGCTATCATAAAATCCAAAGTCAACAATGTGACAGATTTAAAATTTGGCAAATATATTAGAGAGGTTCCGCAACCACTACGAACTACGAACTACGAAGTGTTTATGTGCTGACGTCATCACTTTGTGTGATGTCATTGACATAAGCGGCCTTCGGTTCGTCAATTTTCTACGAAGAAATCGAGAAAAGTTCGTGGTTAAAAAACGAAGTACGGTATCGTGATTTTCTCGTTGATTTTTGGATGAAATTTGTATTTATTGCGATTTTATAGTAAGATTGAACATTTACAATTTAGTAGGAGGTTTATCAGCGTCAAAGTGGTCGGTTAGTGGTTTGATTTAGGGCAAATTTTCGCTGTGTGAAATTTCTTTTTTTCGGCTGTCGGCGATAAGAAACACAATACAATAAGCTTCATGGGGACTAAAATTTGATTTGATTTAATTATTTTTATTTAACAAAACTGTGGAACAAAAAATCGTACTTCGGACTTCGTTATTTTGGCGGAAACGGAAATCTGTCAAAAACGAAATACGAAGTACGAAGGTGTGTTCGTAGTACGTAGTTCGTACTTCGTACTGGTTGCGGAACCTCTCTAATGGCATTTCATATTGATACATGGCACTACACACAATGTATCTTCATTTTAAAGTGGTAGTAGCTCCAGGAAGTAAATATTTTAAAATTAACAATGTTCTGTTCTAGTTCTATAGATTGTACTATACACCACAAAATTCATTAAATTATATTATGGACGTAAAAAATGTATATGAATATTGTGTTGGGCTACTCCCACTTTAAAACATACCATACATGTATAAAATAAGAAAACACAATAATAAAACCCATAAAGTACACCTGGACATGTATTTTTTTTTTTTCAAATCATTTGAGGCAAATGGGGTTATTAATGCTTTTGGGACTACTAGAGAAATCAAGAATAGGTATTTAGGACCAAGTTTGGCTTGCGTTTACCACTTTCTCAACAATGGAGAAAAAAATGAAACTATTTCTCATGTTTAATGAACTTGACTGTAATTACTGTCATAAGTAGGATGTAATCAAAATGACAATCCATTCCTTATGAATACAGTCAATGCAAAGACAAATTAACAATCATTGAATCCCATTTGATTGAATTTTCGAAACCAAGTCTGAATGCTCTTTAATAGTGAAAGACATATAAACCCCAAATTCTCCAGCAGTCCCGTATTCAGTATTACCCTCGGCTGTTTCACACATGAACGCCAGAAGCTCAAGTATTAATGTATGAAGCAACTGATTTTCTATCTGTAGATATCTTTGTTATCCAGTATAACTTTATATAATAAATCCCCTCATAAACAAATTATGTCACGTACAAAAAGAACTCTATTATGTATAATAAAAACAGAATCTTTGGAAAGATTGGGATAATCCCAATTAAAAAAGGCTGATTAAGTATTATAGACAGGCACTTGAATAAAACTATGTATAATTAAACATATAGACATACGTCCGATATAATGGAATGATACAACTTTTGTGAGTTACTCTGGTTAACAGAATTGTTCCATGCTGCGTATTTCAATAATCTGATGTAAAGCTTGATGTACGTCCGGATCCATGTGACCCTGAAATAAAATAGTGTTATTTTTAATACTTACATAACAAGTAGGTCTACATACAAGAATAAAATATTATTAGTTAATTAAGTCCTTGTCTTTTAAATGTAATACAATGTACCAGGTAAGTTAGAAAACAGTTATGATAGTTTAATAACAATTCACTTGCCCATCAAGTTTACCTGCATCAATTTATTTTATGAGGTATGCTAATTTTTAAATCATCCAATAATTTTAACAATATTCTAAATTCTTCACACAATTCACAACCATTCAAGAATTTTTTTAAATTTTCACATAATTTGCAAGAAAATTGAGCAATTTTGTCAAAAGATGTGCCATTATTCCAACAATACGGTTTGATTAATTGAGGACTTCTTCATACTCTTGAGTGCAAATCCACATGACGACAGTACTCCACACAATAATTTAATATTTAATGAGTAGGCCTGTGATATAATAATTACCTGAACAGCACTAACAAGATGTGTTCTATACATACTAATAACTTCATTATGACATTTCTCACTGGCCTGAAAAAAAACAAATATTTCTTTCAGTAAATATTATTATTTGACCCACCACAGAATTGGCTATTCTGGCAGATATTGAATCTCCACTACATTCCAATGTCAACTTTCTCACCAAATTCAAATTATTGAAGAATTTTTGATTATACATCAGCAAAGTCTGGAGATATTTTCTTGTCTGCCCAATAGATGACACAACCAACCTCTTTCAAAGTAATAATATCGTACATCTTATTTCATGGATCTTTAATCATGGGAGAAAACTAGAAAAGACTACCGGTAAATGATTGAATATGCCAATGTACTAAGTTTCCTGTCAAGAGAGAAATGGGGTTTTACATCCACATACACAAACTAGGTCATTTCGTGACTAACAAATGGTTCCTGCCAAGAACTTACTGACTAAAATCTTCAGAGGGATCATCTTTCTCTTTAAGATCATACATTTAACTATCTCTCATCATTATTCAAGTGATTTTGAATGCCTTACTAACTACAATATCGTGCAAGTTTGATCTCTGTAAGGAATATCAGTCCAAAGGGTATCCTCGGTATTCACAGTTATATCGTTCCATTCTACACTACTGGGTCCATTCACAGGGTTTTCATAAATTCAAATTATCTGCCCTTGATTGTAGGCTGATTCTACGAACCAATCAAAAAAAAGTTGGCATACCAGTCTTAGCATCACTGTTCACCACAAGTATCAAGGGTGGATAATTTGATTATGTGTCACCCCTGTGAATATACCCAGGGATTGAGTTGAATGGATACCACATGGGATATCATATCTAGGATGTCCATACTGGTTTAATTCCATTCAGTACACTATTTACAAAGATAATAAACAATTTTGCACAAATTGTTGTTCTCTTAAGACAAGGTAAACATGCCAAAATGAGCTATAAATTTCTTTAAAATATCTTGATGGGCCTCATTAATGCAACTAAATTCAAACCAAGAGATTATCTAGCATTTATAATTGTATGTTTATTCAAGTAAATTCTGTGGGGTTGGGGGCAGGAGTAGGAGTGATTGAGAAAATTTTGAAATCAGCAGGCACCATGTTTCAGTGTGGATTGAGCTGTGAAAAAGGCAAATGATAGATCAGTGGTTTTCAACTTGAACCGAAATTAAAATTGTTTTATTAACAGTACTTACATCTATTTTTTCCTTTAAAATACTAATCTGTGACTGTAATGATGCGACTTCTTTTTCACGTTCTTCATCAACATTATCAATATTATTATTTAACTTTTTGTGGAGGGATAACTCAGGCTGTATTTTTTTAATTACAAGAATTTCTTCTTCTAATAACGCATTAGCTTTAGATAATTCTTCTATTGTTAGTTCTAACTGATCTTTCTCGTATGTTAACATTTTATTTTCTTCAATCAATTCTTCTTGGCCATCTGTAGCCGAGGTTCTTTCTATTTTGATACTTGTGGTTTGAACCTCCAACAATTCCTGTTCTAACTTCTCTTTCTCTTTCAGGAGATCTGTATAATCCTGTTCTAACTGGTTATAATCCTGCTGCAATATCTCATGCTGCTGCATCATCCCTTCATACTCATCCAAATCTTCGAACATCGTATCACGTTGAGTTGATAACTGACTAATCTGTTCTTGCAAACTCTGAACTTCTTCAAGAACTATGTCATGATCATGTTGAAGAGTTGAAGATCGTTCCTCTAAATCATCGTATTTTTGCTGTAGTTTGTCGCGCTCCTCCAACAATGTTGCCACCTCACCAACTTTTCCAGCTAAACTAACAGCACTGATTTTCCTCTCCAAGTCTTCTTTCTCGCCTATCACAGTTTTGTATTTTTCTTGTAAGTTTTCGAGTTCGTACACAAGTTTTGTCAGATCATCGTGCATCTGATTACTATCTTGTAACAAATAGGTATTTTCTTTCGTAAATTCCTCTCTATCATTCATGACCTTTTCGTATTCTGCTTGAATTTGTTCTTTCTCTTGTTGAAGCTGATCAAAGTCTTCTTGTAAATCATCACCCGCTTTTAGAATAGCATCAAATGTGGTTCGTAATTTATTCAACTCTGTGCTCAAAATGGTCACTTGATCCTGTAGTTTCTCGTTTTGATTTTCCAGAATTTCAATTCTGGCAGCATCTTCATCTTTTGTATCCTGAACTTTCTGTGATGCTGGCACAGGTTCCACATCCCCACTGTCATCCGATTCGGTTCTACTAGATGGTGCTGTTGATTTCAACATAATAACTTCTTGTTTTAAACTTGTTAATTCTCTCAGAAGTTCAGCATGTTCACTCGATTCACTATTATAAGATACATTTTTACTGAGTACTTCTTTAAGATTACTGTTCTCACCGTGGAGAACTTTATTAGAATGTTTATATTCTTCGAGTAATGTCTGTAACCTATTCAAATCATCGGAAGTTTGAGAATTGTCCGTATCTACAGATGTAATGGATTTTAATCTACTTAATTCCTCTTTTAATTCCAAATTTTCCTGTTTAATAAGTTCATTGTTTTTGATAGAATCTTTGGATTCACTAACCGATTCCACGTCTGACGTTGCTAATTTTTCTACTTGTACCCTATGTTTTATTTCTTGAAGTTGTAGTTCTAGTTCATTTTTCTGACTAATTAGTTCCTCGTAAGTAATGGCACCATTTAATTTCTCCGCTTCTGTAGCTTCCTTCAACTGAATTAAAATCAGACAGGGTATAAGTTATACGGCACTTGGTTTTGTACGCCAATAGTATAAGGATACATGGAAAAAATTACCTATTACATATGTATAAAGTTGTGCTGCAGGCCTTACGTGTGTGAAAAATGCAGCTGCAGTGGGCTCGCACAGAAATATATATTTTAAGAGAGGAATGAGATTTAATGTCCACCCAAAGCAAACTATGTCATTTAAAGGCTAACATACGCAAAATTTTATTCCAATATTTCATCTGCATTTTTAGCTGTGGGAGCAAACTGGAGCACCCAGAGAAATCCCATCAGGACACAAAACTCTACCCCTTTGTACCATTCACGCGTGGGATTGAAAGCACGCCACTTAACTTAATGACAGACATTATGATCTAAGACCACCCAACCCCCTTTATAGTAAAACAAAAAGAGAGAGAGAGAAATGAGGTTTAACGTCCACTTGACACAAACTTTGTCATTTCGGGACTAACATATGGTTTTTAATTTTATTTCAATAATGCTTGCACCTAGGCGTCTTTAGCAGTGGGAGGAAATCAAAGTGCCACACACGCTCACACCATGGATCGAAACCACAGCCTCAAGCCAGAGGTGACCGGCCAGCTAGAGGTCGTAGCGCGGCACTCTAGACCACTAGGCCATACCAACCCCACATGTAATCACCAAAGCTAATAAGGAGGTAACAGATTTAATCATTTGGAACAACAAGAGTAAAACCCTAAATACTTGAAAATAAAAATAGGCCATAACAACCCCACATGTAATCACCAAAGCTAATAAGGAGGTAACAGATTTAATCATTTGGAACAACAAGAGTAAAACCCTAAATACTTGAAAATAAAAATATTATAAAATATTTACCTGTAAAACTTGAGTTTGTAATTCTTGTTTTTCTGACTCTAACTGTTCAACTTTCTCATTTAATTCTTCTAAATCTTTTAAAGATACACCAGTAGCTATCTGATCTAATACAACTCTACCACCGTCATTATAACCATTTGGTAAATTCTGGTAAATAAAATATATTTACTTTATAACTACGACTTTAATACAACATCTCAGCCCTAACACCTGAAACATGTCTGCTGCGTTTGATTCTGTTAAAATTTTTCTTACATTATATCAATTATCAGAACTAACAGAAATGAGACAGGAGTGAGTTCTGTATCAATGTAATTCTGTCATTTTAGAAAGTTGCCCCAGACTCACAATCAACAACCCACTATATCTTATAAAAATTGCATAAAATGTTTGGTTTTTTATCGGTGATTAATTTATCTTGTTTTATAAACCATAAACATTGCGTAAATTTGTTTTTATATCATTGGATACATTTTTTAAGGTTGTATTTTTTTTAAACAATTGAAAAATAAAAACAAAGAAAAATGTTTTTATAAAGAAATTTTTTTTTATAAAGAAATAGGTTTTTGCAATCAATAAATAGCTATGCAAATTCTGTCCTGTAATTACCTGTAATCTTTCTTTTAATTGGTCATTCTCCTGATTTAAAGTTAGAATCTGACTGCGTAATAAAACCACCATCTTTCTACTATCTTCATTTCCACTACCTCCTAAAAAAAATATTGACAAATAATAATTTGCTAATAATGAAAAAACATAGGATTGTATCAAGCTGTTAGCTACATGAATACACCAATGAATACACTACAGTGGTAAGACAATTAGTATAGTGTATTCCAGTCAGAATTTGTAATGACAAAGACAACCATATCTGCGGACTGACACAGCTATGTCATACAAATTAAAACATTATAGGATGATGTCTGTTTTATCAGGTGAGTATACCTACAACAGCAAGCTTGGAAATATGGCACCTACCACAGACATTGTCAGGCATCAATTCAAACTTACTGGTGCATGTCATTTTGTCTTTATTCAGTGTTTTAATTGATATCACCAATACAAAATTCAAAATATCAGGTACTGTACTATTTTAAAACTTCCTGACATTTGTTCAGATACAACATGGTCTTCTAGTAAGAGTTTCATATAAAAAAATTGTGTTGAACTATTTTGAGTGAATTCTATATGTTCAATGTTTATATTATGAATTACCTGATTCATCATCACTTTCTTGCCAACCATCTTCACCTAGTTTCTTTATTACTGGTGGGGTTTTCTACAAATATCACATGTATCATAATTATTGAATTTTACCCTTAGTTTCTTTATTACTGGAAGGGGGGGGGGGGGTATAAATATCACAAGTATTATGATTAATGAAGTCTGATTTGATTTGATTTTATTTCTACAAATATCCAATGTATTATACAAAATTAATACCTTATTTTCTTCTATGAACTGTGTTAATTCTTGATTCTTCTCTTTTTCCTCCTCTAATAATTTCTTTAAATCGTTTATCTGAAAAGGAGGTTTATTATACCATAAATTATTATTGTATATATATTTGAGTATATATTGTAAGACACAAAATTTAAGTTAATGTCAGGAAATCAGTGCGTAAGAAAGAAACCATGGCATTCACCAGATACACAGGTCTTTGGCTAACACAATACAGAAGGGGACCGAACATGAACAAAAGAAAGATTAAAAAATTTTGAATAAGTTTAGGAATTAGGAATATTTTAAGAATTTCCTTACATTGTACTATCAGAATGACTTACAGCCTTACCAAAAATGTGAAGAGTTGAACTTTCACTCGAAATAAACTGTGTCCTTTTGGGACTTACATATGGTAAACTTTTATTTAATAACTGCAATTTTGGGTGAGGTGTGAGAGGAATGCCAAGGACCCCGAATAAACTTGAGGTTGGGCATGCGATCCTACTTCTCACCATGTACAAGTGTTGGGCTCAAAACCATGCCACTTGACTTAATGACAGGCCTTATGATCTAAAATACATGTTTAAAACCATTTAACCACTCTTTTGTTTTAAAGGGCATGTATCTATATAGTGTAGCTGCCATGCAAGAAACAACTACTGTTTTGAATGTTTATGACTTTCTATTCACTGCAGATGTTTTGTATTTTATTTCATATTTCTGTATCATACCTCTTTTGTAACTTTTTCTGGTATTTTAGTCTCACCTTTACCCTGTTAACAAATAGTTCAATGTAGTGCAAAAATATAAAATAAACAGTGTATCTTGCAAAAAAACTGTGAAGTTAATAAATAAATAATAAAAGAAATGTGCAATACAATAATTTCAAATATGTGGAAATATCTAATCAAGTTAAACTGTGAAAAACAATTTTATCAACCGGCCAACACCTCCAAAGTGCTAACACCAATTTTACCTTCTAAATTTGATAGATTTATGCATAAAATTAATATGGTGATCATAAACTAATGTCAACACTACAAAACAGAAATCTAAAAAAAAATCACCAAAAAACAAACCTGATCCTTTTCTTTCTTAAATCGTTGTTCGGAAGCCTCTAATTTATCACGTAATTTTAGATTATCAATCGACAGTTTATGATATTCCTCATTCAACTGATCATGTTCTTCTTGTAACTCCTAAAAAAATTATGAAATATAAAAAAAATCATCAACATCTCAAAGTAAATGGTTGAAATACTTTACCTTTGATCTGAACTCATGTACTGGTTTACCCCCAAGACTAGTCAAACTAGTTTAATATCTAGACATATAATAAATAAGTTACAGATCCAACTAGTTATGCCAATATGGTACATGTAATGAATTAGTTAAAAATGTTTAAATTTTTACTAATTTACTATTACATGTACATGTTGAGGAGAATCTTCAAAGAACCATATCTTTTTCATTTCGTCCAGTAACTAGAGACATATTCTTGCAATCCATTAAATGATGCCAAGACCAAAATAAACAAGAACACGTTATAAGACATAAAATATGTCCGTCCAGCAAAATTTTAGGTAAAAGTCTTCCAATAAATAGATAGTGTCTCTGTTTTTCTGGAAATTGTATGTAATAAGAATTTTTCATATTTTCAGAAAGATTTATGGAGAATTCTCTTCACCTTTAACTTCTTGTTATTACTGCCATCAGAAGAATCAAGTGATACACTTAATAAATTAGGAGCTGATGCTGTTCTTTTTAAATCTTCAGTCTGAAAATAATTCATAGCTAAATCAATGAATGTTTTCAAAATAATTAATGGACTATGATTTCTATGTCATTGTTAATTAATAAATCAGATATACACTTTGTATTAAATAAATGTGGGAGGAAATCAGGGGACCAGGAAGAAAACCCATGAGGTTGGACAGGTGATCCTACACCTTGTCAAATACAACCGGGGAATGGAAACCACGCTAGTTGACTCAATGACACACCTAATAACCCCCCTCTAAGGTATGGACATGGGTGATTACTTCTCTACACAATAAATTGTCATGTAATTGGGAGATTTACACCACATTTACTATAATTTTTTGTCGTGGTGCAATCAGGTGTATTTGTTTTGTATTTCAAAGGATGTGTCATTCAGATTTCATTTTCCACATTAAAAAAGCAAGTCACCTATTATCGAATTAGGCTTATCAAAATCCATTACGAATAATGTTATTGTGTTTCAAATATGTGATGACAGGTTTAACCAACAAAAATTATTTGTATCATAAAATTTTCAAAAAGCGACACCTAAAATTTGAAAAAATTAGTTTCTTAAAATAATATGTAAGATTATTAAACCTACCAAATCATCATGCGTATCATGGTCAATCTGGTCCTCCATACGGTTTGATGCTGGCGATTCTTGAAATCTAGATACTATATCAGTCTGAATAAAACAAATTAAACTACATGTATTTACCTGTATCTCTTTTTATCCCTCCAGTTTTATATTTCTATTGTCCTACACTACATAGATAGTTTTAATAACCTCAAAAGGAGTGAACATCTAGCATGGTAAATTTCATTTCTACGATTAAACACGTAATGTAAGGGGAAGCATTTTAATTTTTCCACCTATTCTTTAAATTTCAATTGGGAAGGGGTTTTTTTTTGATGCACACCGTCTGAACAATTATTCACAATCTCCACATCAGCCCTCCATGTCAGGAAATAAGTTAAAGAGACATTTTGGTTTAGAGTTTTCAAACCCCTTTCCAATGAACAAAATTGTTTGGTGTCACAAAAATATTGTGGTTCAGAAAAGCCAAAGTAGACTTATGCCAGTTCCAAACAGTGCAAAACTTCTCACGTCAGAGGTAGAAAACAGTATAATGTTCCTAAAGCAAAATCAGCTATCATCACTCTCCTGCTGCACGACAATAACAAACAATACTAATAATACTTTTGATGTTAATTAATACTCATAGAATCAGTCTAGCATACAGATACTATATTTTATTACCTGTGTACTTGTAACAAATTGGTCATTAACAATTTGTGCTTTCTTTAATTCTGTTGAATCAGGATATTTCACTTCTGTAAAATAATAAATTACAGACCAAATGATATTAGTTGTATGTGGTATGGAATGACCGGGTAGTGAAAGCGTCTTTTCCATGTTACAATAAACATGTTGTGAACTTTGAGAATGTGAACATGATCTGTGAATATTTTAAACATTTTTTTTAGGAACTTTCAAATATATGACCAGTGAACTACATGATAGTGATAAACATGTTGTGAACTTTGAGAATGTGAACATGATCTGTGAATATTTTAAACATTTTTTTTAGGAACTTTCAAATATATGACCAGTGAACTACATGATAGTGATAGCAAATGATATGGAGCGAAAAGACACAGCATGTTTAGAATTGGTTTGAAAATATAAATGCTGCCTTCTGCCATAGAGAGATTTTTAACAAGCAGATGTAGACATTATCTAAGTACAACAGAAAGTAGGAAATATTAACTACTCATAACTAATAAACTCCACTTTGCCTCTTGTTTATAGTCTAAGACTGATTCTCCTACCTCTTAGAACCCCATTCTTTTTGCAGAATGATAGCCTACAATTTAGACAAGTATTTAGGTTAAAAATCTTAATATTTACCTCTTTCATTATACTTAGGTACTGGTATATCCCATGATGCTCTGCTTGGTGCATTTTCAAATATTTCTCTTATTTCAGCATGTCCTGACATAACAGCATACCCCAGGGCTGTTTTACCTACATTAGAAAATATATTCTTAATAGTAGGGCCTACAGTTTTACTGTTAACAATATTTTACAATCAAGCAGAATACAGATATTAATCCCATCTGGTTAACAACATACATAGTCTTTCTGTCTCTTTCCCATTTTCAAACTTTACATGGTTATCAATTTATCCTTTAAGGTCTCGAATTAATGAAAAGGGTTTGAATTACATCTTATACTAGCTAGGTTTTGGTGAATACTCATGATTTCGAGGTCGAAGGTTAAGTGAGTTAGGGGGTTACGAAATCAAGTGTCTGAAAATTGCCTGTGATTCAAAATGGAATCATGGCAGTGTTCTTTTTTTTTGGTGTAATGGGATCATATGCAATACACAACAAACTTATCAAGAGCAACATCTCATGAAGTATTCATCAGAAATAATTAATAATTGATAGTGCTAACATTAACATAACATGTACCAGTAATCAGATGTGGAGTTGAAAAACAGTAGCTCTTTTCTGCTCTTGAACATAAACACTGGTTCCAAAAAACAAATACCGTATACTGTATGGGAGTAAATGGACATAAAATGGAGTTACATCCCTTTTACTACCCAGTTACAACATTTTACTATTACAGAGAAGAAAAAATTAAACTCTCAAAATGGGATTGCATAAAGAAGAGTTTCGTTAAAGGGGCATTAGATAAGATTAGATAAAGAGCTGACAGTTCTTCTTATAATAGATTTAAAAAATAGATAATAAAAAGGGTATATATAGGAAATTTTAGTCAAATTACTTCACTCCGAGACCAATTATCAGCAATACAATTGAAGTGTAGCCCCGAAGCACAATGGTAGCACAAACTGGGAGGTTTTTGATGAAACTTGATGGTATTTAACACTTTCTGGATGGCAATCTATTAACTGAATATGTGTATTAGATTCTAGATGGTAAGCTCAGTTTCTTACCTTTTTTCATCAAATCTGAATGATACCCGGTCCCTAGTGATTGGAGCCATCTGATTGCATCAAGAGTTGATTATGGCCTTGGTAAGTTAATTAATGTCTAATTAATAATTTATTAAACATTTAAGTCCTAAAGAAAGGCCTGCTATTGATAGATTTAGCTATAGCATAATGCATGTTTTAAAGGTATGAGTTGGCTAAAGACAACATCTACTCTTGGGTAATTAAGCTTAGGAAATTTTGGACAATAATGTCAAATCATTTTTTGGTGTTTATATAATGTATATTTTTTTTTAATTGAATGCAAGACTGTAACAATACATCCAAAATATCATACTTGATGTGACAAGAAATATTGAATGGTATTGATCTACTGAATGCCTAAAAGTGGAGGTAAAAATATACTTTTATAGATCACTCGAGTTTGTCACTGAACCAATCTAATTAAAATAAAGATCTATATTCCGTATCGATTTTTTATACTTTAGATGGTCTAAACTACATGAAGATCTGACAAGTTTTTGTGAGAGTTCACATCGGGGCTTAAATGAGTGGCTTTTGACCCTATGATATCAGACATGATGATTAAGGGGGTTCTGTGTTCCTGATGAGAGAGAGGAATGGAGTTTAACGTCCACTTGAAACAAACTAGGTCATTTTGAGACTAACACATGGTTCAATTTTATTTCAATAATTCCCTTGCGCGTAAGGGTTCTTTAGCAGTGGGAGGAAACCGGAGGGCCTGGAGAAAACCCATGAGGTCGGACAGGCGACCCTACTCCTTGTCACATACAACATGGGAATCAAAACCCCGCCAGTTGACTCAATGACAGACCCTATGATACAGCGCACGCGTGCTAACCATTCGGCCATCCACCACCCACCCACCCCCTGTGTTCCTGATAAGGTTGCTTCACAAACATGAAGACTTACAAGCATACCCTCTTACAATGATAGACACAAAATAATCTGTTCATATTGGGTCAGTTAAACTGAATAGAATAATTACCTTCTCTATCTATACTTTGTGGATTGGCACCTTTTCTTAACAAGAATTCACAAATTTCCCTATGACCTTCTTTGGCTGCTATCATTAGAGGAGTACTGTATTAAAAAAAAAAAAAAAAAAAAAAAAAAAAATGAATATTGTGTCGATACGTTAAAACTACTGAGCTGTAGACTCGTTACCTTTGGGCCCATAACATGAGATATGTATCAAGCCTATGATAGGTCTTTATTTACTGGCACTGCGGTACGGAAGTATGAATTCATAAACAAATCAATCAAAACCCCTTAATCTAACCATTGACAGCATAATAGGAATTTTCCCAAACCCCACGACAGAATTGTTATATTTATTAATTATTGTAGTTATGTCATCAGGCAGGCAGTCGCATTTGATGACTATTTCAAACAAAAACATGTTTCTGAATGGAGCCACATTATCAGTAGGAATAACCAGTAGTGTTGGCATGGGTTAATGCCAATTACAAAAGAAGTGTAAGTTTTAACCACAACAATCAAAAACAACTTTCTAAAATTCTTCTCGACCCATACTAGTATTAAAATCATGAGATTATGGCAACTTTATATTGTTAATATTTTATTATGTCTAATTATTTTTTATTTATAGAGATAAGTCTTCTATCATTATATACTTACACCTGATAAATATCTTGTGTGTTTACATCTGAACCTTTATCTACCAACCATTTACAGATTGCAATATCACCTCTATGGGCAGCATAGAACAAAGATGTCTTACCCGTCTAAAATAAAAAACAAATTAAATTTTCATATCGTTTCATTTGCATGAAATCTTATTACAAACTGGCTTCATCGTAGAAAAGACATTAAAACGCTAATAAGTACTATGAACACAATATTTGTGGAGATTTGGGGTTATAAAAATGGACCTTTATCATACTTCCATTTCAAATCATGTATGCATTTACATTAAAGCGGTTTATAATCTGCCTTCCCCCTTCCCCCCCCCCCCCAGCACCGATGACACCTAGTAAGAGCCCCTTAGGTCCACAAAATCAATAAAGATCATAATATGACATCAACTTTATGTCAACTTAAATAAACCTGCTTTATATGATCTATGTTCTACCATGGCTCCAACACAAGTTCACAGCTACTACATATGCTACTGTCTGTCTTTATCTGATATGATTTCATATTTGATAACTTTTTCTCTTATTTATCTGGGCTATATTAATCAAGGCGTCAGTTCTCATTCCATCCAATATCCTGAATAAACACAGATTGTAATAACTACAATATAATCAGCTTGGTTGGTATTAATAAGAGTCCAGATCACTATTGTCATCAGCAATATTCAACTATTGTCAGAAATATTAGTCTCACCTTCTCTGTTGATCTTGGACTGGCATTTCCGCTTAATAAAGCTTGAACACATTCCAAATGTAATCCAGCACAGGCATGATGTAATGCTGTCATATTATTACTATCCTTCATATCTACATCGGCATTAGCCTAGTATAATCAAATAAAAATATCTAAATTGATATTTTATGAATGAGGGCAGATATTAAGGGTGAAAACAATTTAAGAATAAAGTTTGCATAATGTTCTTATAAACATAATTTTGCTAACTCTAACAGCAGACGAAATATCTTACTATTCTGCTTATAGTCGAACTAAAATATTGGTCACAGACAATCATTAAAATCAAAAATAATATCAAAAGTTTAAAGAATTGAAGGATGGAATTTAAACAAAGATTTTGAATAACAAAAATTCTCAAAAAAACATTGCTTAATTAGGTCTATTAACCACAAATATTCCAAAATCTACGACTACATCATACATGTCTTCTTTCAACATAGGTTATAATAGTCTTCTATCATAATTATAAGTATATTATAGATATTTCCTTTCAACACATGATAACGTCTAATCCCTCTTCACGTAGGTAAAATAATGATAAAATCTTTAATTTTTCCAAGAGAGATCTAACAGGTATAAAGTTCGTTCAATTAATAAATAGTTGATAATATGGGTGTATATCTACCTGCAGTAACTTTTGTACAATTCCTGTATGACCTTTAGCAGCTGCCAATTGTAAAGCGGTATTACCTACAAAATGTAACACCTAATTAACAAAAATATATCATCTTTGATGTTGAGATCTTATAATAACAGTTATGATAAAAGACTAAGTCTGGTATGTAACTTTCATTTGATGGTAGTATTATATTAAACCATCACATGGAATTCTGAATCAAGATATTATTTTGCTATAAACTTATAATAGTTCATTGACTTTATGATGTTTTAACATTAACTTTGTTAAAATGTCTTTGACAATGACATGCAGTGAGCTGAATCACTTTTTAAACAAGGAAATGCCTTTTGAAATAAGAGCATTAACGTGTAATGATTGGTCAACAGTTTATTTGCCTAATCTTAAGATTAATATGACAAAAAGGACAGAGGATTCATAGTTAATCTGAAAACAATTCATACAAAAACTTGTTTTTAACAGCTATGAGGCCTATTGGTTTCCATTAAAAAAACTGAAGGTGCCAGAATTATTCAATTTAGATATCTTGGTGTATGGTTTTTAACTTTTTAAAATTCACAATATTCACAGATGAAAATAATCTTATCAAGCAAGTAATGTTGAGCTATGTAAAGAATGCAACAGACACCTACATTTACTTAATGTTTTAAATGTACATGATTTATAGCTTATAAAATATTTGAAGCATCTAATAACATTAATAAATATGCTTTTTTTCACAGACGTTATAACAACACAAATTTTGAAGGCTTCAGATTCTAATGGAAATTTTAATGTGGGGGGTGGTGTGAACTAAAATAAAGTACTTATATAAGGGCTTTGTACACCTTAATTTTATCTCTATCATAGGTATCAAATTATTCGTGAACATAAACTCTGCAATTTTAATCTGTTTTGAGACTGTATACAGTTTCATCAACTGTAAAAATCATGTATCTAATTTTAGCTTGAGGACTCACCCATTTTGTTATTTTTTCTAAAATGACAACATAAATATTGAAGTTAAATATTAACTCAAAAGCAAACAATTTCGACATTTATTAACATGATAAGTACATAATCAACTCTTGATGCCCTCTGATGGATCCGATTTTAAACCAGTTTGAATCCAATCTCCGGTTCAACTGCTGTTGATAATTTAACGTAAAAATAGATAATCGACACATTGTTTATTATGGTAGTAACATCGGTAACAATGGCAATCAAGGCTACAATGATATTGAAATAAGATTTAATGTGCATAAAGATATAATTATCATTATCTAATTTGTCTAAGAAATATAAAGATAGTGGTGTGATGTAGACATAAACAACTTTAAATGGCTAAATCAGAATCTGAATAGGTTTTAACCAAAGAGATTTTTAACCTTTATTCTGGCAAATAGGGGCTTTTGAAAGAGACAATTATTTTGTTAAAAATTTAATCAAGCATCCAATTAATTCTAACAGGTGTAAAAGATATTTTTCAATATTCTTAAAAGCAAAGAAAAATAGTTTATAAGAAAATTGTGTAATTTAAGAGGTTGATTTATATAAGTGATAACATGCAAAAATAGATACAGATTGTTATATCATTACTTATATCAGAGTATTATTACCTTGAATTGTAAGGTCGTTGACATCATCAGTATAGTGTAGTAATGCATCTACTATATTCTCATTACCTGAAGCACATGCTATCTGAAATCTGTAGTAAAATAATATATTTAGTTAGATACAGTAACATCTACAAATTGTTGCCCGGAATCCAATAAAATTTCTTGTTGAATGTGAGCAAGATCACAATCAGTATAGGTTACTTTGAAAATTATTTTTCTAAGAATCTGTTAAAAAAAAATTATATTAATGGCTAACATCAATGCAAAATAGTGAGGTTGATATTATCCTGCCCATTAGAATCAAAGTTGTCAAGCTCTGAAGTCTTGGCCAATCAAATTGTTCATCATCGAACTTAGTCAAGGTTATGATGTACTAAAATTATATTGAAGTACTGACACTATACACCAAGTTTCACAACTCTCACACAATCAGTATCAAAGTTATCATGTCCCAAAACATTAACCCAGAATATGTTCATTATTGAACTTAGTCATGGTACTGATGTAATGAAACTATAGGAAATTCTCATAATCGAACTTAGTCAAGGTATTGATGTAATATGCCAAGTTTCACTATTCTCAATCAATTAGAATCAAAGTTGTCAAACTCCAAAGTCTTGACAAATCATTATCAAACTTAGTCAAGGTATTGAAACTATACTGAGCGCCATAGAAAACGCATCACTTAGTTTTTTGTATAACAAAATGATCCTGTAAACAGATCTTATTTATTTTGCTTCTTATTGTGAATAATATTCATATGGGAACACATCAATAACAACACATTTGTACACTTATGGATGTTTAATCTGTAATCAACGGTACAAAGTCAGATTTGAGACAACAACAATAAAGAACCAAATTTACCAACATTTTTATTTTTTCACATTCTTGAGGCAAATAACAGACTAGAGCAACCTCCTTTAAGAGAGGAAAGCATTGTGTTAAAAATAATGGTTGAGTCTATTCTAGAAATCTAATTGTACATGGACCTATTGTCTCTTTGTGCAAAGATTTGTCTGCGGAATATTTGTCTTTTAAATTAAAACATGTCTTATAACTACTCTCGAAGAAACCCACAATAACCTTGACATAAAACTATACATACGAATTACAAACACCAAAACAATTCATACAAATAAGGAAATAAAAAGTATATAATTGTTTTGTTAATTAAAGGAAAAGACATTGAATTCAGGAAGTTCAGGTAATTAGAATTGTTTCTTTTGTATAATTTATGTCGAGGGAAACAATGTAAAACAGAACAGATATAAACTTAAAAATGCTTACGAATGTTAAAAGAAAATCTCAGAGGCAAATGAAATATTTCCTTGTACAATAAAAACATTTTTTACATTGCAAAAATCTCATTTCTAACCATACTGTAATATCTCGGCTTTTTAGTTTCTTTTTTTTTCAATTGTTGAACACCAGACATCTGTGTCATATATCACTTCAGATTCATCAATTCCTATTCAAAACATTTGGGCACAAGTTGATACTCGATTAGTTTTGAGAAAATTGTCCAAAATCAGATTGTCCGGATGCTATCAACACTACCGGCATTTGACCATTTTTAGATGGGCGTATAAAAATGACCTATATGCAATTTACTATTCAGGATATATTTTAGGATTTTCTGACAAATTACATCTCAGAAAACTTAACCACACATGAACAACATTAATCAACTCCATGTCAATGTGACATTCCGTAGCCATTGACCTTTCACATTTAATATAAATAGAATTATATATAATTTAATTTCACATAAGTTAATCTTATGACATTGTCAAAATTTCAAGAGGTTCTCATAGACATTTGTTTAAATCTACCTCATAGACATTTGTTTAAATCTACCTCATAAATTTGTGTCTTTGATTTGAATTTCATGTATTTAAGAAGTCCTTTTTAAAGTTACACATTGGCAGGTAATGAAGTTGAATGCTTAATTTGGGTCCAAATATGCAGCATAAATCACAATTGGCACCCTGACTATTCGAGAAACATCCTGTGTCCTCCACTCTTTATATCCCTGAGGCTTTTGTTGTCCTATACTGATTTGACGAGACGTTAAACTCCCTTTCCATTGAAATTTTTAGCCTGATACATATAAGGTACTCAGATCTGTCCGACAATGACATTACTTTACCCACTGCATTTAAATGACTAACAGGCAATAAGATACCTTTCTTCCAAGGTTTTAATTATGCAAAGAAAATTTTTGGGTTGAAAAATTATAAAGCTGCATCATGCTTCAGGTAAGTCAACGGTGGGTAATAACCATGCTTGTAATCAATAAATTAACTTTGTAAATGCGAAGAGGAAATGAACTATTTTGGACTGATGAGATTCCCTTTAGAAATTCAACTTTGACAATTTTGTACTTTGCAAGGGATTGAGTGCCTCAAATGGTGATCTTAGACTTTAATTCATAATTCAAACCAAAGAAAGTGACTTTTCCTACAATCAAGGGTCATAACTCATGAAGTTACAATTCTATATATGCAAATATTGGAAGGAACCAAGATCTTTGGGTTATAAACATACATTTCAAGTTGCATCAAAATCAGATTAAAATTGTGACCTCTACAGGGTCCATAACCTTGATGTACCATATTTTTATCTATTTGCGTAAAAGCAGCGGCCATTTTGTTCGACAATTTTGGTCTGATGTTCATGAAATTAGAACTGAACCTTCATTACGGTGTAACAGTGATATAATCAAACGTTTTGTTTTTTTTTAAACCTGGTAATAATTATGACCTCCAAAGGGACCACAAGCTAATAAAGGCGATTTTTCGTACAATCAGGAGCCACAATTCAGGAAGTTACAATCTGATTTGTCAAATATCGAAAGGAACCAAGATCTTTAGGTTATAAACATGTATTTCAAGTTACATCAAATTTCAACAAGTTATGGTCCAATGTGCCCGAATATCTTTGGGTTATAAACTTACATTTCAAATTTCATCAAAATCGGATTAAAACTGTGAGCTCTACAGGGTCCACAACCGTGATATAACATATTTTCACACTATTCGCATACAAATGACTGCCATTTTGTCTGTCAATTTTGGTCAAATTTTCCCGAAATTCGAACTCATTACCACGAAACAGTGATATAACCAAACTTTTTTATTTTACATCGGATAATAATTTTGACCTCCAGAGGGACCACAAGTGAAAAAAGGCGATATTTCGAACAATCAGGGGCCATAATTCAGGAATTTACGATCCGATGGGCACAAATAACCAGAGCGACCAAGATCTTTGGATTATCAATACATGTCAAGTTTCATCAAAATCGATTCAAAATTGTGACCTCTATAGGGTCCACAAGCTAAAAACATGATTTTTCGTACAATCAGGAGCCATAATCCATGAAGTTTCGATCGGATACATGCCAATATCGAAAGCGGCCGAGATCTTATGGGGATAAACCTATATTTCAAGTTTTGTCAAAATCGGATAAGAATTGTGACCTGTAGAGAGTCCACAATCTTGATATAACATATTTTCACACTATTTGTGTACAATCGGCGGCCATTTTGTCCGCCAATTTTGGTCCGATTTTCACGAAATTTGAATTCAACCTTCATAACCATGTAATGGTGATATAATCGAACGGCTTATTAAATCGGATAATAATTTTGACCACAAGCTGAAAGGGCGATATTACGGACAATCAGGGGTCATAATTCAGGAAGTTACGATCCGATGGGCAAAAATATCGAAAGGAACCAAGATCGTTGGGTTATTAACATACATGTCAAGTTTCATCAAAATCGGTTGAAAATTGTGACCTCTATAGGGTCCACAAGCTAAAATCATGATTTTTCGTACTATCAGGGGCCATAATCCATGAAGTTTCGATTCGATACATGCCAATATCGAAAACAGCCGAGATATGAAAATGTGGGTGTGTAAAAATCCCAATTTTAGGTCATAAATATGTAGCTACCATTTGTTTATATCAAAAAGTCTTTGGAAGCAAAATGGAACTGACCCAACTACTGTTCACTCATGTTATATTAAAATGGGTTAGTCATTAGTCATTAGCCAAAATTTGATGACAGATTCTATTTTAGTCTAGTAAAACTGGCTCTTGGAAAGTAAATATCAATTGACTAATGACAAATTTCCCCTTTAATACATTTATGGCATTTAGTTATCCTATCAAAATTTTCCTGCCACAGTAAGAGTTTCCTACCATTAAAACCTGCCACAAATACATGTATTGATAGCACAATCTATTTGAAGATATACATGTAATTAACTTAAAAATGTTCTAAAAATTATCTTTCACTAATTAATCAATTTCTATGCATATCAACTTCAAATAGTTTGAGCACTAAGGACGAAATTTAATTTAGACTAGGTAGTACATTCAAGATGAATTCTAAAATAGAATCAAGTTACACCCCGTCTCCATATCATTTATACAAATTTAATATGTCTATTTATAACTACAATAATGCTAAGATATGTTATTACTAATTGAGCAGCTGTATAACAATTTATCAATTTATAATCTGAATTAATATTCTACAAATTGTTGATCTTAAGGTATGATTAGTACTGTTACAATACATGTACATGTACATGCCCAAAAAATTAATTGACTCTTGAAAGGAATATATCTTAGATTGCATCTACACTCGATCTTTCAAATAAATGAGAAATTCAACAAGCTGAGGACATTACCTAAATCACAAACTAAATTGATAACCGGTATTAATTAAAGCTGCATTATTAGAGCTAAATCTGTCTATTGTAGGTTTTTTCCTGGCTTCAAATGTTATATAAAAAAATATTTTTTAGACATTTAATCACATAATTAACTCTCTACCTCACTGGATATTAAACAATATCTATTAATCATGTATCACGACTATTTACCGTATTTCTTGTCAAAACTTCACATAAAGTATAAATTTGACTAAAATTTTTAATTTTTTTATTTTTCATTATCCATGTTTGAAACTACTAGAGCAAAAACAGATAGCTCTATATCTAAATCTTTCATAATGCATCTTTAATAGCACATTCATCTATGTGCTAATATTTAAGCATTGAAACTACAAATCTATACTATTTATCAGGTAGTTATTTCCATGGTATGGATAGTATAGAGAAAAAGCTAAAAAGAAAAATGTGATTTTTTTGTGCAATCAGGGCCCATAATCCAGGGGCTGGTTGCTCAAAACTAAGTTATTTTAACGATCCGTTAAACTAACGGATCGTTATCTTTCATGTGTCATTTGTCATTCGGTTAAATTTCTGTTGCTGGAAAGTCAATTTTATTATCCGTTAAAGTTAACGGGGCTTCCAGCAACAACCTTTCTCTCCGTTAAAGTTAACGATCCGTTTACTCCATGTTAACGGATCGTTAAAAGTTAACAGAGCTTTGAGCAACCGGCCCCAGGAAGCTATGATCTGAAATATCGAAAGGTAGTGAAATCTTGAGAAATAACCTCTAGAGTCTCCACCCCATTCATATAACATACCTTTACACTACAAGACTACAAGGAGCAGCCATATTTTGCCAAGCAGTTTCGTTACGGTTTTCCAAAATTTGACTACAACCTTCCTTATGGGGTAACATTGAAATGTTCCACCTTTTTTTTAATCAGATAAACCGGGTGTGACCTTCCTTATGGGGTAACAGTGATATATTCCACCTTTTTTTAATCAGATGAATTTGATGTGACCTCTAGAGGAACGACAAGCTAAAAATGCATTGAGGGACAATAATCCAGAAAGCTAGTCTGATATGTGCGAATATCAACAGACTTGTCATATTTTCAAATTTTATCATTGCTTGCTAATTACTAGAGAAGCCTAGTAAAAAGCAGTAATGGACCCTCCCTCAATCAAGTTAAGTGACAAATATGGCTTCTAAAATATATTTTTTATAGTTTGGGGTATTTCCTCAGAAATACAATGTTTTTAGAGGGATCTGAAGCAAATTTTTGATAGATTAATTAGTTTAGTCCCAATATATCATCAAATCACACAGTTTGTACACGGAAAGGTATCTTTAAGGATTTGGTGTAGTAAAACTATATACATGTAATATCACTTCCACCCAATGAGAATCAAAATTCTCATGTTCGTAAGTCTTATATAATCAAGTGGTTTACATGTATCTCTCTTTAGCCTTAATTGAGAATGCTCATCATCAACCTCAATCAGAACTACATCTTGAATTAAGTTTTCTTATTTGCATCATTGATAGTAAGTACCAAAATGCATACATACACAGAGTGTCCTCTTGGCCCCAGTTTATTTGGCACTAAAGTTTTCTTTGATAGTATACTGTTGACCTTCTTTAAATCTGAGGCTTCAACGGCTTTCAGTAACTTTTCATCATTTTTGTTCCAAGCTGACAACTAAAACAAATATTTCATAAAAATATATTAATATATTAATCAAATTTACTAGTATGTAAATAACTATAGTATGTTAACTGGCTTGATATTAATTGCCATCTAATGTCCATATTGCCCTGCTGCTTAAAAGCTGATCATGAGCTATCTGTCATGAGATTCATTATTCCACAAGAGGAATTTAAATAATCAAAAAGGAAACCTACAGTGTGTAATGTAATAGTCGGTTTAAAAGCTCTAGTTAAACTAGATAAAAAATATGGAGATGGATAAACCAGTTTTACTTTGTCATCTGAAACCAAAGGTGGGGAAAATAAACGAACTAAAAAAACTCAGCTTTTTAACTTTCTTTGAGAAGGCTTTTTTTAAAAGCTGCCTTATCTTGGTCATCAGAATAAGTTGGGTAAATTAGTTAAACTGGTTTGGTTTATAGTATGTGTGAAACCAACACTATCCTGGCTTAACACCAGTGATTTTAAACTAGTTTAAATATTTCATTTCATTAACTATATGAGTTTCCCTGTTTTCTTGCTTTAACAATATATTACATTATCTTTGAATAACATTTAGCGATTGAACATAATTACACAACACAAAAAAATAATAGAATATCCAAAGCAAGCTTTGAGTTCCACCAATAATTTCTAAAATCTCAACCCTCTGTTCATCTGCATGTGATAACCAAGTTTCATTCTCTCTACATATCAAATTAAATAAAATCAATTAACTTACATCTGTGGTGCTCTTTGTTTTAAATTTTAATAATTTACGAACTCTTGCTCTATTCATGGTGGCAGGTTTTATTATGCAGTTGTTTCAAATAAAATTATCTATTCTTATCTTCATATGACAGGATTCCATTGTCCTAAAAATACAAATATAGAATACTGAAATATTAGATGGGCAGAAATATATATCAATGCAGATTGATTACATGCAGTGAATTTCTATGTTTAAATACCATTAATTGTAGGCGATCACGTGGGTAAGACGTTGGCTCGCTAACCTGGAGGTCGGGTGTTCGATCCATGCTTTGGCCGAGACAATTCATCCAGATTTTCCCGTGTGGTTTCCCCTTGATAAGTGATGCATGACAGAGGGCCTGACAAGGACAGCTGTCTAGTCGTTTGCATGGGACGAAAAACTGAGCTCACATTGGCATGTACGTCAAAGATCCCTTGGCAGTTGGAATTCGATATAAGAGTATAAGAGTAGGCTGTAACGCTGCTATCCCGGCAAAATTTCCCTCATAGCACACTGTAGCCCAGGTTAGGAGCAGAACACCCATACCACATTTCATTTCCATTAATTGTAAACCTCTATAAAATAACAGATGGATCTATCTATCCATATGCTGCAAAACCCAACAGATATGACCATAAAAACAAGTTGCTATGAAGTCATTCCAATATAAAAATGGTGTCTATCCTTGCAATGAAATGAAATAGGGTTTACTGTCCTACTGTTCTGCACCTAACCTGGGCTAATAAAGACGGGCATACTCCACACAGTGTGCTACATGTATGAGGGAAATTTTGCCCTTGCAGCGGTGCTACGGTCTACTCTTATATCAAATTCCAACTGCCAAGAGATCTTTTACATATACGCCAATTTGAAATTTCTCACCCAATGCAAGGAATCGAACACCCGACCTCCCGGCTAGCAAGCCAGCATCTTACCCAATTAGCAACGTGATCACCCTCTATCCTTGCAGGTGATGTTTTTAAATAAACATTCCAGTATACATGTACATATTTATTGGAATAAAGTCAAGACATTTGACAACCATCTCAGAAACAAATACAGAAATAATCATATCTTTTATATCCTTAGAATTGGATTAGTTTTTTCTTTTTTTTTCAACATTCGGTAGATCAGAGACACCTTAAATAATCCTACAATCTCAACTCAAACCTTTTTGTTCACACTAAGAATATGGATTACTTTCTGCCCTTTTTCCAGACCTTATTTCAATATGAACACATACCAAGATCAACTGACTACATACCATTTTGATGTGCAAGATAAAATAATCTGTATTACACTATAAATATCATTAATTAATTAAAAAGTTATTACTGTTTTATTATCTTGTTATGAGAAGAAGGAAAGTTTATTCAATTTGATTTATTTTTGAAGCAGTACATGTATCTGAATGAATACCATATTATATGGTAAATGTAGAATGGTTTCCTGTTATACAACACATCTACATGTAATTTCATTGTATCTAAAAAAGTTATACATGTTGTGACAATAAGACATGATGTACTATTAGCTCTGACACTCCAGATTAAAGATATAACTTCCACGCCATATACCATCAAACGTAATTTCATTAAAAATCATTTTGCTCAATTTACAAATAAAGTTATGGCCATTTCAACTAACTTTCATTTCTACTGATTTCCCATCTTTTAAGTGTTTTAGATATATAATTAAAGTGATATATACATCCTATTATCTTTTTAAAATCTTTTTTACATAAGCAAGCCCACTCTGCACAATAACAATGATCTTTACATTAAAAGTGTGGTACAAATTGTCTACTTTTGAGATGCATGTCAACAATCTGGATTTGCAGGTAATTTTGTCCAAAATGATATAATGACAATCACAAATGTGTCAACATAAATTTCTGAAAAGAAGTTTCTACTGATTCTAAAGGGAAGGTATCTGTCAATTGCTCAAGCCAATGGGTTCCAGGGGTTTGACCCCAGGAATCTTTCAACCCTTTGAACACTGACTTTACATGGGGTGTTGCACGTCCCTCCCTGTATTCGGAGCTTGAACACGCCCCGAGCCGCAAAACCGACATTTCGGGTATATGCGATACAACGTCAAGTCGGTTTTGCGGCATTTCGGGTTCTAAGGGTTAAACCCAATAAACACATATTCACAAATTATTGCAAAGTTTTGTGATATCATATCGACATAAGTCTTTCACTATGGGAAGATTTTCAAGACATAAAACAAATCTATTAGAAGTGATTTATAATGCATTTTGTTTTATAACAGATCGCTGTTCAAATGAATAACATCCAGGCCTTGCTAACCTCTCTTTTTTGGTTTTGTTAACTCAGAAGTAAAATTAAAACTGAAAGCATCAACATCAGTAAAACTTTTATTAAGCCTAGTTCAAGACCGTTTTTGTTGAAACAAAGATTTATTTAGAAAGCCATGCCATTGTGAAAACAAAAGAACAGATCTGCCATCAATATCAGCGATTTGCTTTGTCCATTTTTCATCTGGGGATTTATCTTTCACAATATTGTAGTTTGCATGGGATTCCTCGATCCCTTAAAAGACAGTGTCATGTCTACAATTTCCTAAGATATATTGGATTTAGATCTCAATATAGATTTTTAAAAAGATAGATTAGGCTGTAAGTACATCTAGCATGGAATAGTTCCAAAGGGATAAATGTATTCCGTCAATGTTGATTACTGTGTGAATGACTTTATTCAATGTATTCTTCCACCAAAGTGATATAGCAGACAATTATGTTACGAAATATACTATTCAAAAAAAGTAGGAGATATTTGATTTTGGGGGCATAATACTAAAATATGCAAATGACTACGAAAAAAGTCACTATAGAACCTAACAGAAGAAACATTTCCAGTTACATGTGACGCTCAAACGCACCAATAGCTACAGCATGGAATGCAGGTGATGCTTGGGATCATCATGGGGGTCCAACCCAAGATTTGCACGACTCTGACTTTGAATGTTACAGTCATTGTGGCATTGAATTCCAGGGTGGAAACATCAGTTTAATTGTTTTAGTGACCAGAAAACAAATTTTGATATGCTTCGGCTTACCCAAAATGAAAGGTTACGTGCCCTTGGCATGCTACAGATCGGCACAACACAGGTGGTTGTGGTGCGGACGATGAATGTTTCTCAGTCTGTCATAAGCAGGCTATGGTCCAGATACCATGATATACAATCTGTACAGGACAGACCACGCTCAGGTCGACCAAGGGCGACAACTCAAGCCCAGGATCGATTTATCCGTACCTTGGCCTTGAGAAATCGTGTCATCACAGCAAATCAGATCAGCGCTTGTCTTCAAACAGACACTGGAGTGGTCAGACGATTCGGAATCGACTGCATAGGGGTCACCTTCGCGCCCGACGTCCTCGCGTGATCCCTTGTTTGAGAGATCATCACATTCAGGCAAGACGTCGTTGGTGTAGGGATCGTCAACACTGTGATAATCGACGATGGAGCAATGTGATGTTTTCAGATGAGTCAAGGTTCACTGTTGATTTTTTGGACAGACGTAGGAGGGTGTGGCGTCGTCGAAACGAGCGCCTCCAAGACAAAAATGTCATCAGACATGATCGATTTGGGGGCTGTTCTGTTATGGTGTGGGGAGGCATCACTGTTGCTGGAAGAACGGCTTTACATGTTGTTGCAGGGCGTGTTACAGGCCAGTACTACCCGGAAAACATCTTGGCAGTCCATGTTGTGCCGTTCGCACGACGTCATGGCCGCCGTTTCATCTTAAAGGAAGACAACGCAAGATGTCACAGGGCCAGGATCGTTACAGGTTACCTCCAACAACAGAACATCACCACATTACCTTGGCCAGCACTGAGTCCCGACCTCTCCTCCATCAAGCATGTCTGGGACATGCTTGGACAGAGGTTACGTCAACGTCAACAACGTCCTGCCAATGTCCAAGAACTTGCTGCTGCGTTGCAACAGGAATGGGACAATCTGGACCAAAATGACCTTAGACGTCTCATTAGGAGTATGCCACGTCGGATCAATGCTTGTTTGGCAAACAGAGGAGGATTTACCCGTTACTGACTTTGTTGTGATGCTGTGGTAACTTTGCTGTTTGACCCTGGGTATCATTTTACCCTTATAATGGTCAGTCTGTGCCTTACTTAGTCTAACGATCATTTGGAATAAATCGATGAATGTGAACTTCATTTCATTTTGTCATTTGTTTCTTCGTCAGTTTCATTAGGTGACTTTAATAACACTTAAAAATCAAATATCCCCTACTTTTTTTGAATAGTAAATTTACAGGGTGTTTGGCGAAAAAATGAACAGATTAGTTAAACATTTATATTATTATATGAGTACAAAAAGAACAAAAGAAAACCTTGAACAATATATTCAGTCTCTATTCAGGATGGAAAAACAGGGTAGAAAGCATAACACTTCCCAGGAAAATAGTGTTCATTGCACAATAAAATAAATTGGTTAATAAAAAAAATGGTATATAATAGGTAATACAATATAATTTGAATATTTCTGTATATTATATGTGCAATGTAAATATCATTCAATAATAAACAAACACGATTTAATGATAGTACCTGGTAACTAACATGTAATTTCAATTTACATGTACTATGTAGTTATAACTATATATATTACATGTAAACAATGTTATAATTAAGTGTGAGGTAAGTGTACATGTAGTATAATTAACAATGAGATAACATAGATATTGTACCAATTAGTTTCCCATTCATGATCAATAATACAAGTGTCAGTGTATATTACATGTCAAAGGTGTTGTCATACCGGTAATCAAATTGACAGCTTTGTAAATATTGATATTGTACATTATTTGTAGATATATATGTAGATACTAATTATGCAATGTTATAAATATATGTTGTCTATCAAAAAAATAAAATTGTTTCTTAAAGTAAAAAAAAAGTCAATTAATGTATGCAATATCAGTTTAGAAATGATTCAATTTAATCACAAAGAAATGATGAATTGAACTTTTTCAACTATATATTTGGCCTATGGTGCAGATCTGTTTTTTTGTTTTCACTTTCGTTCATCTCTATATAATAAATATTTGTTTCTACAAACACGAGGGAAGGGGTCATAAGGGGTGATGGTACTGGGCATCTACTTCAGGATTGAATTGAATCAAAGAATTAAACTAAGTTGTTGACTTAGTCGTACTTAATCTATTTTACCTGTTTTGACATAAAAAAAGGTCTTTCTGTCTCACTTTCAGAGCGTTAAGCCCTATACTTGAGTCTTGGGGGATACAATCAAGGAGTTGGCCCAAAGGGTGCCGGAATGGCGGGGCTATGGGCGCAAATACCCCCTGCCCCTCCTTTTTACTGTTGACAGTCCTTTAAAATGATTTCGTACACCAGCGATGAGATTGTCTGATGATCCTTCTCCCTTCAATTCTTCACTGAGTTTAACAACTGATTGATATGACGTGTTCTAGCATTAGATGCTTAGGTTAGGGATAGATCTTCGGTTAATTAGTGGAGATTTTAGTGCAGATTTGCTAAGCCCCCACCCTCCCTAACCCCCTGCCCCATGGAGGTCCCTGAAGTTTATCAAACCTCTGCACACCACTCACTCTTTGTTAACTACATGTATAATAACTCCTAAAATAAATAGTGGTATTAGGTTTTCTAGAATAAATCTATTTATATACTGTCAGTTTCGTAAAGTTTTATAATATCCAGAATACCTGATGTCCTGATACTGCTTTGCCATTGGAAAGACAATCACTTTATGTATTATAAGGTCCATGCTTTAACATTATCCTTCAGTAAAGTCCACATGCAATATAGAAAGCACCACACATAGCAAAACACCAAGACCGAAACAATATAGGCTACTAAGTAACAGTAATCGACTATGAAAGTAACTTTTACATTCATATATACTATACATATAATGATTTTGTAGAGAGCCTATTCAGAGTAATCTATCAAATTAAATTAGAACACATCTTTATGACCATGAAAAATGGACATAAAATTTAGGCCTCAAGGCTCTTAATCTAAAATATGTAACTTTAATTCTATTGATATAAGGTTTTACCTACACAATTCGATACAAATTTATTCTATGAAATATGTTACGGATTTAGTATCATTTGTTGCATCTAACACGGTGGGAGCTGTCAGGTATGATACACCTTGAAAATATGATAGTGATAGGTGACAATGTCAATCAACGTCTCTCATCACAGATTCTGAATAGGTTGCTTGCAATAGTTTTATCTTGTAATGCAGTATAGCCTACCATTATGGATTGATTGTCATAAGTATGCTACATCCATTTATAAATCTAATAACCTTACCTCACTTAACCTGAATAAATGTTTTCATTTTGAGATAAATGATAGTCACATATTTTGATAAACTTTACAGTAAAACCCACAGGTTGCGCATGTTACCTGTAGTCTTTCCGGTTTAATTATCTTCCGTTATATTGCGACCGAAGGTAGTCTCATACACACCGTCTCTTGATTGTCAACTGGAGTTGTCACCATAAAAGCCGACTTGAAAAACGAGACAAAAGTCCCTTAGGGGAATACTGCCGTGAGTGATGCATGATTGATCTCTGGTTAATGACAGTTAGTTATCTATACTCAGGGATATTGTGCAATACCAAAAATTGGCGATACACATCTCACATTACCTTTCAATAATGATGACCACGTATAATTACAATAGCAGACAATTAACACTGTGTTAGTAAGCTAATCGTTGATGCAGCCGGGGGGTGAGGCCGCCGTGTGTGTGTGTGTGGGGGGGGAGGGGAGTGAATGCACTTTAATACACACACAAATAAAAAAAGCAACCACCCCACCAACTCAGCCGGTCAACTTTCCGTAGATGGCTGCATAATATTATAGTTCTTTGGCTTCGGTGATAAAAATATATATGTACATATTGTTATTAACCTTATCGGCATTATAAACAAGCCGCAAAGATTCCGTGATGCAAATGCCTCCAATGACATGGCTAACAATATCAATTATTGAACGATGTGAAAAAACAATTCTAAAATTTTTGTGCAAATGGTTACGGGGGTCTCCGTTTCACGTGATCATGTTGGTCGACCGAGGAATACAGAAGTACAAAGCGGCGCCTTCGTGTTTTATTTGTTACTAAAAAAACAAAACCATGTCCAGTTTTGGGCATTGAGTGCACAAGATTCACGAGGCACATTTTTGAAGTGCCTTTAACATTGACAAATTCTTTGCCCTAATGTATAGAAGCTGACTATAACAAATAATTATATTTTAAAGATGTTTTATTATGCATTCTTGGATCTCTTTTCAATAACAGAATTAAGTTCGCTAGAATCAACATCAATGATAAACAACATTGTATGTACCACCAAGCCAATATGTTGTAGCCTTTATATTAAGATTAACTCAGGTGTGTCCGCTTTCTTTGACCACCTGATAAAAAGTAATCAAACTTTGTATAAGCTCGACAATACAAAACCATTCTTGAAAATAAGATTGAAATATAATAATTACATTGGACTTCTGACCAAAATGTAACGAAATTTGGTCCAACTCTACATGTATATTCCCATCCCTAAAGAGTTGGCCATTCTTGCTATAATAATTCAAAAATATAGGTTAAAAAAAAAACGAATTTCCTTATTATTCTGAACGAAGTTGTAATTGTTGGAAGTTTGGACTAGAATAGGCATCAGCTTTGTCTGCACCGTTTACGAAAATTGCCGGTCGTTTGATTGACAGACAATAACTCTACCCACCTATTATCAACTGACATTCTCAATGGCTATGGTACCTTCGCTTGACCGGCGTTTCATCACCAGCTTCCAGTAGTGACGTCAGTGACTAACGGTAAACGTTAGCTTGGTTAGCCATTTATTGATGTTATTCATAATATACCGGTAATAAATGAAATGAAATAGGGTTTAAGGTCCTACTCTTCTGCACGTAACCTGGGCTAATGGAAGACAGACATAGCCTACGTCCTACGCCATACAGTGTGCATGGGGGAAATTTTGCCCGGGCAGCCACGCTATACGGCCTACACTTATATCGAAATCGAATTCCAATAGCCAAGGGATCTTTTACGTGTACGCCAATGTGTACACGGGACCTTGGTTTTTCATACCATCCAAAGGACTAGACAGCTGTCCTTGTCGGCCTTCCGTTCTGCATAACTGACAAAGGGGAACCACGCCGTAAAATCGAGATGAACTTTCTCGGCCAATGCAGGTATCGAACACCCGACCTGCAGACTGTGATCCCCTGTACCGGTAATACAGATGTCTGGGGTAATCTTCAGACTTTAAACTTTGAAACTCAAACCCTTGTCAACATCCATTCTTCAGCTTTATTTTTTAAACAAATTTTTAACGTATTGTCATGATTGGTGGGGCGCCATAGCCTCCACGTAATTGATATAGGAAAGTTTGGAACAGTAAATACGTTTTGAACTCAAGTGTATCTTTGTATTTTTCAAATAAATAATGATTTTAAAAACACCTTGCAAACTTGTATGGCTTTTTAGAATCTTATATCTATTACTTCATCACTTTTGTTGTTTTAATATATCAAACACATCAATAAGAAATTATGTGCAAAATTTTTGTGTTTCTGAACCAAGATATTCTCATAAACAGTGATTGAATGTTGAATAAATTCTTAAATTAAATCTAACAACGGTTTGTGAAGTTGCGGCCTGGCGTGGTATCTAGCAGGTACCATTCGCGTGACCGAATTTATAAGTAAAATAAGATACCGTAAGATTTTATTCCATCGAAACCTCCATTTAGGACAGCATACAATATAAACATGAACATTTGATAATATGACCAATAATATTAACATTCATGTATAAGACAATGGTAATAAGCAAAGTAAAATGGGCAACTGTCACTGGGCAAAAAAAACAAACGTCCAAAACACAAGATAAAATCACAGGCATGTAAAATTATTACAGCACCGTTTCATTTTTCGGGCACAATAACCCACACTATGGAAGGGTATATCATTAAACGACCATGTTTGTGGCACCAATCTATTCGAACCATTCCAATCGATTTAAAGATGGCCGTTTGCCAAAACTTTCCAGTGATTTGCATTCACAAACCGAATCGAAGACTTTTCCTTCTTGTTAGGAGAATTGAGTAGCCTATACCGCCGATAAAAAAAATCAAGGGTATTTTGCAAGATCTGAATACATCTAACACGCAATTTATTAGTTTTGGGTTGAGTCTTATTACTATTTATTGTAAAAAAAAAACAACAACAAAAAACGAACTATTTAATCAACTATTTCACGATTAATATATTTCGTGCTCATACCCGTTTCACTCAACTCGCAATCGCCGCCTCACCGTACAGCGGCACTTTATACAGCAAACGTGCGAGCCTGCCACACGCGCTTCACCGGACAATAAATGTGGAGCATGCGTAGAGTAATCTATTCACGACAGTTATCCTTGGCTTCATTCCCAACCAAGTGCTCAGTTAGTCGGCGTCAATAAAAGCAGACGGGAACACGGGATAACCTAAACATGCAGTAAAAACACCCGGCTCGAACCACAATGGAAAATGGTTGAATTCTGTGCAGTTAACTGCGTAATGGTGGTACTACATAATATACATTTGTGTGTTTGACGTAGGCTAACAGTTTTTAACTTACTAGGATTTTTATATTATCAGCCGTAAAAATCGAAGTGTCGAATAAATTATTAGGGTGGCTTCCTACAATAGTAGCATAGGAAGGATTAACCCCCACCATGCATGGCTACAAAAATGTTCTGCGAGTAACTATTATGGGACTCGTTATACTTGAAGTGACCCTGGGGAACCAATACTACACTGACAGATGGGCAGTACATGTAGAAGGTGGGGAAAAAATAGCCCGTTCCCTGGCCGAAAAATACGGATTTGTTTATCTTGATCAGGTGAGTGAATTTTTACACAATGGTTGAGTGGCTATGTTCATTTAACAAAGGAAAAGTGTAGAAAGGATTAATTTATATACACAATACATAAGCTGTGTGGTGACTATATCTAGACATTGTATTGTGTTTATGTAATGTTACGAATATTATTGTGTAGTATAAATGTAAGCTGATATCCACTATTTAAGTTATTAATATTAATTTCTGTCAGTATACAAGTACTTTCAACATTACTACTAGAATTTAATCTATAATTGATAGTAATTAATACAATGTATTATGTATTAATACCTTATGATAGATATACTTGTATAATAGCTATATACACGTATATATATGTAACATAAAGTTATTCATATGAGTAGTGGGGGGGGGGGAAACAGTCACAGAAAGGAAAACATTTTGTAAACATGTCCCAGTGAGGGTAGTAGCTACTACTAGCAGCAGCAAATTAAAGAAAGGATTTCCAGTCTTGGGAGCACTGTAAGCTTTCCAGGAACAAAGTTCCAGACAAATGTTTGCCGTTTCTAGCACATTTTTCTCTTAAGATTGCTTAAAAGTGTATACCTTTTTAATATCTTAAATTTATCATTATTATAGTCAATATAAATAAAGCTAAAAAATTTGATAGCTCTGAATTCGGCAGCCCTTTATGGTCAATAATTTTGACAGTCTAGCTGAAAATAAAACCAATAAAATTATGGCGCCTCAGGATAAAAAGCTTACCGGTGGGATAGTTATAACAATACATATTTGGTCATTTTTACAGTCTATATTATATTGATGTGTATTATTTATTTAATAATGTTTCTTAAAGGAAACATTATCATTTTGAATAAAAGATAAATGTATTATTTTTATACAAATCTAACTCCAGTCTCGGTTGATTGGTAAAAATCATCAGAAAAGTTGCATGTTTATCAGAAAATCTGAAGTACAGGTATCAGGCTAGTCAAATCGTCTAACAACCTGTCTTCAAGCTTAAAGATTCCAAAAGAATTAGTTCTATTCATATATTTGGAGGGGTGCTAATGGGGCTATGGTTACTGGACGAATTCAAAAAAGGAGACCATCAGAATATAAGATTAAATTTTACTTTATTTTCATGAAACAAGAAACGTAAATGATATTAGAGACTGACAGGGTTTGATAATAGGTCAGTGTTAAGTACAATCCAGTCAATGCAACAGAGATAGATTTATCATATTTTTAGACCTTTATATATTATTGCATAATGGAAATCTATAATTTGAAATTTAAATATTTTATTAGCGGATCGGAAGTGGGGTTTTATTGTAAGTGCAATGGTTTCAGATATTGTTAAAGGGGGCTAATGTCGACCTTGCAACTGAAAGCAACTGGCTTTGGAGCAACTGAATACAACTGAAAATTGTCGACCTGTGCGCCTCACACCTTAACGCAAATAGTAGCAGTCAGTTAAACATGTACAACTTTCTTCAACTCGTTGCAACTAGCGGCAATTAGTTGTAGTCAACATGCGCGTTCTTACAACTGGCATCAATGGTTTCCATGCAAATACCATCACATGAGAAGAGACATGTGTCATGTGACTTAATTGATAAGCAAATGGAAGCGAACAAAAATACCCACTTTTTAAATGTTGATGATGTTGACAATAATTTGATAGATTTGTGTCAAGATTGACCATGCCTTTGAAGTGCTTCTTCTAAGTTATTCGCCATTGATGATCATGAGATGAATAAATTAACAGTCACATGTTAAGTGCAATCGCTATCTTTTCCGAATTCAGCTGCTCTCAGTTGTCCTCAGTTGCTATCGACATAAGCACATTTGCAAATGACTGCAACTAGTTGCTTTAAGTTGCAAAGTCAACACAAGTCCTGCTTAAGACAGCCTGCTCTGCAGACCAATACAAACTGTTCCAACTCTGCTTCATCACAAAATATAATGAAATCTGTATATTTGATCAGTGGCCTGCACAGTGGAAGGTCAGAGGTGAATGGGCCTATGGAAACTTTGTGTGTTCATTGTGTGCGTAGGTCCCACCAGAAAGACGTATCATGCTCATTTTCTTTGCGTGTATTTAGATTCGAGAATTCCTTTAATTTTTCTAAATAGACTTTTAGTATTATTGAAGTTATTGGTGACAAATATTTTACCTTTTGTGGCTTGCAGGACCTGGAACAAGAATCAAAAAAAAAAAAAAATTTTATTTCAAAGTGCAAACATGTATTGCGAATCTACTAGACAATTGGCTTCTCCCTCCACCAGGGATGTTTGAATACTGTCCTGAGTATGTCATAAAGTATTTGTAGCGAATGTGCAGATTAAGTAGAAAATACACTTTCCCTAATTTACTAATGCCCTTAATGTCTGTCCAGTATTCAATTAATACAGAAAAGTCACCATATTTCTATACATGTAAGACGGAAGCCGGAAGAAGCTTGGTTCTATGAGTACATTGGTTATTTTCATTTATAAGTTAATTAGGTGATGGGAGACAAAATCAGACAATACTCAACCCCTTCTGTTATCTTTATGAATTTGACTTGCTAAATTAATGACTTATTCTCCACTTTATTGATTTTTATTACTGAAAGTGAGTGGAAAATTTATCATCGGTGATACATATGTATTTGCTTATTATTACTAATATCTCCTTTAAAGTGAGGGTCTCTCTGAAAGTTATATTGGCTTTCCATTCAACTTTTTCCTGGCTTTCCTGGTTTGGTCCTTGCTACTGAAGTATCTTGTTCCCGAACTTGATAAGCAAGACGCCTAATAAATCGTTAAGGATATCAAGACTTCTAATTAATGAGTAATAAATGTGGACTCTTTTTTTTTTGTCATTTCACAGATCATTGATGCCAACACATATATGCAATAACTACAGTGGAAATGCCCGGTTCCTACTTGAAGCAACATGTGTTGACTAGCAATGTATATTTTACACATACATGTACATGTACATATATAGTTCTAGAACTTACTAGAAATATTGTTTACAGACATTTTGATACAGTTTGTGCAACTTGTGTTGTTATGTAGTAATTCTTCAAACAATGGAGTGACTCTATAGTCCAAATAGATTCAAAAAAAAAAAATCCTTGATTATCGGTTTTTGGGCTTTCTTTTCTAATGTGTGCTCATGCACGCTTGGTAGTCTTGTAAAGGCAGGCATGGTATAAAATACAATGTTTGTTCAGTTGTCACTTTATTGTGCTTCATTGCTTCTGTACATACCCCTTCCTTAAAAAAAAATCATTGGAGAAGAAAAAAAAATTGAGGGTGAGATGGAAAAGAGTTTGATTGTGAAATAAATTAACCAGCAGTTTTGCCAAAAGAAAGTTGGCATATTGTAAGAAATAAAAAATTAAAATATAATGAGGTTTTGTAAAGTCCCTGTGGTGTGCTTAATAAATTGAACAATAATTCAAGGGAGAAAACCACCCAGGAGTAATTTGATAATTTAAATTAAATCAATTTTCAAGAAATTAAATTTGATTTCTTTTAACGATCACTGCTTGCTTACAGGCGGTATCAGATGTAATACCCCCACGGTGAATGGCTTGACATGTAACAAGTAACCCTGATGTGTCAGTCAGTTTACAGGACACCATGCTGATTTTAAAACCAGCTGGCATTCTAGCAGAAACTCTTTCTTCATTCTCATGAAATTGTTGTTTGAACATAGCACTAAATTAAGTCACTTGGTTCTTAATAGAGGACTTAGTAGATAAATATTTTTACTTGTTACATGTAAAAGCCATCATGAAATGCTCTGATGTTCAATTCCCATTTGTCAAATGACCAACAGACGTCTGTACATTGTAATGCTGAATTGTTCAACCCCTCACTTACATGTAGGTCAGCAATCAGTTGGGCTATAATTGTACCATCATGTGGTCAAATAAAGTAAGGCATGCCATGGAATAAAGAAATTGTACATGTAAATTCTGACAGGCAGATAGATGTGGGGAAGTGCTGATAATACTTTTTATCTTCTTGTGATTAGTAATGTGTGGCATTTTACATGTATGTTCCACATTTTAAAAAGAGACGATTAATCTTGCTAGTCCATAAATGGTAAGTGCTAGCATGACTGTGTCATTGCAGGTCTTGAAAGAGCACACAAAGGTTACACCAGTTATGGCATACATACAACCAGTAAATGGTACGATAATAGATATTGTTCTATACATGCAAGTCTTAGGTAATGGCAAATAGTCATTGTTAGCAGGTACAATGTAATGTAATACGTTAATATAATTTTCACCTTAGACAGCTCATTGTTTCTGTTACTTTCAACAAAAACCTGGGGGATCATGGTGACTAAGTGGGTAAGACGCTGACTCACTAGCCTGGGTGTTGGGTGTTCGATCCCTGCATTGACCGAGAAAGTTCATCAAGATTTACCGGTATGGTTCATCCTTGTCAGTGATGCAGGGTGCAGGGCCTAACAAGGAAAGCTGTGTAGTCATTTGGTTGGGATGGAAAAATGAGGTCCTGTTTACTCATTGACATGCATGTAAAAGATGCCTTGGCAGTTGGAATTCAATATAAGAGTGGGCCATAGCTCTGCTGTCTGGGCAAAATTTCCCTCATAGCACTCCTCATTGTATATGCCTGTCTTCATTAACCCCGTTTAGGAGCAGAACAGTAGTATGATAAACTCCATTTCATTTCTTGAACAATAACCAGATCTAGTAAATGTACATACATGTATACCAACAGTCATACTTATTTTGATAAGCATGAAACCTATCCATGATGAGAAATAGAAGCTTTGCTTGATTCAGTAATGACAACCGAGAGAAATGGTGGAGATGCTGATAATTAATTATTGATATGAAACCTGTGTTGCCCTTAGAGACAAGTTTTTAATTCTGGACAAGTTGGATGACTTGAATCAATAGATTCTCAATACATCCAGTCTGCCATGAGAAAACATTGAATTTACAGCAATATTTTGCCCCAGTCCATATAGTTTATGGTTTGATTCATATAAGTTTTATCCATAAACACAGAGTATAATACACTAATAGCTTATTGAGATTAGGCAACTTATTTCTCTATATAGTATGAGACCATGATATCCAAAACGTTTATTGAATTAGTAATTTAACAAAGCATTATTACCATAATGTCATTGTTATCTATAGTCAAATAAAAACTGATTCATTAAACTGAAATAATTCATCAGTCTTAGTTCATGATCTAGAAACATCAGATGATGGATATCTTGTGACAATATTATTAAAGAGCTTTTGTCTTGGTAACCTTTTATTTGCATAACAAGTATCTACATTATATGTTAATGCCATCTTCTTTTTGATGGTTAGAATTGGCTATCTACATGTAATCCAGTTGAAGTACATAATGTTATTTTATAATCCCATATTTACTATTTACTCATATATTGCAGTCCCCATCCTCTGGCAGTCAGGCGTCCAGCTACTCAATACATGTTCATGTACATGTAAGTTCATTCTGTTCAGACTCATGGGATAATTGATTGGATCACAAGGAAGACGTGTATCAAAATTCTCAGTTACATATCGTTAAGTTCAGCCTACCATTACATTAATATTTATGAAAGCTTGTGAATGTGATACTAGTCAAGAGTTTTTGATTTGTGGATCATAATTTATAAAATATTTTGTACAAGATATAGAAGGTTTGTTTTTTGCAACAGAAGAAAAAACTGTATCTCTTTTTTTAAATTTAAACATGCATTATGCAAGAGCAAAATCTGCCGATTGTAGGCCCTTATTTAGGCCTGAAATGTTGTACATTTAAAAACTATTATTTAACCTATTCAGACCATAATCAACTCTCGATGTTGAGGCTAGCACAAGATTTTTGTTGGATTGTAGTACGATTCGCTGAAATATTTTCCTTCATGATTTACCACTAAAAATGGATAACCGAGACTACTGGTTTTGTCTTACCGACTTTAGTAATGATGACGGAGGCTAAGCAGAAATTTCAATTGCTTAGTTCTAAGCTAATAGTGGATCAATTTGACTGAAATTTTCAGCAAATTGCCTTTAGTGAGAACTGCCAACTTGTTATCTAATCTCCCATAATGTATCTTTAACTTTAAATTTCAGATATGATTTGTGAAGTTCTCTTTCAATTCACATTTTGACAATTTGATTTGTTTTATATAACCAGCCTTGTGGGACTTCTGGACAAATGCATGACAACTTTGAGACTGGTTGGTAGGTCTATTAGCGGGTCTAACAATTCCTTATGTTTGTTGGAAGAAAGGGAAAAAAACATCTTGCTAGCTTTCTCCCCATTGGTCAGTGGTGTTCGTGATGTGGAACTTGGTTCTTATTTACATGGTACTATTACTAGCTGACTTGTTTATACGAAATGTAAGTTAACCAAACTCAACCCATATGTTCTTGGTTGTTTTCATTAAAACCTTGTTTTTTTTCATCAGGGTCTGGACATTGTTTCAGCCCGATTGAAGTATATCATTAAAGGCTGTGGCTCACATACTTTTTACCATTTGTCAAAAGCTGAAGCAAATATTTGAAGATCCATGAAACCACTCAAGATTTGAGGTATTCTCTTGAAAGAGATGTCACACAAAGCCATCCTCAAAGATCCACTTGAACTCTATAGCTTAAACTGTGATTTAGTGCAGAACAGACAGCTAAATACCAATTTTATACTCATTTTCACTTTGGTACCGCTTACATTGGATAAAAGAAGTTCTTTTGATTTCATACCACCCAACTATTCAACTTTCAATTTATCACTAATGAAATCTTCAACTTATCATTTGAAATTGAATACTTCATCATAATTTTACAAAGGAATTTTCATTAAATAAAATATGTATTTGAATTTGTAATGTTTTTTGTTGAAGTTGATAAGAAGAATTTTTTAAACTTATTAAAAAATATTGAGACGGAAAGATGTAAAAATTTGGATTTTCAAAATTTAAGTTACTTATTGTCTTTTGGCGGAAGTTGTTATCAATTTAGAAAAATTTACCAAAAGATGTGCCAAATAATCTTAATACACAATCGCAGCAGGAAGTGATATGATGCCTTTTAATATTAAATGATATACTGATAAAGTAGATCGGGATGTTTAGATGAAAAGTGGACTATCGTTTATATTATCAGACCAATGTAAATTGTTAATATAAAATTTAGGACATTCATACATTTGTTTGTGATTTTTTTAAATTTAATTTTTAAGATGGTGATATAATATGGCATGTGTTTACATAATGGTGAATTTGTGACTATAAATTATGGGAAAGGATCAGGGTGAATATAAATTGAATGGCTGCTTGAAAATACCACCATGTTTTATTATAATCTGATACAATGTACACAATTCTACAAATTACATGTTTAATATGGCAAGAGACAGGTGAAATATGGTTATGTGACAGGATTTGTAAATTTGTCCATCATCCCCTTTCAGATTCAAACATGAAGTTCATATAAATATAGTTCCCCAAAATGTAACAGTTTTTGTACATTCGTAATTCACTGTCACTTTATGTGTAGTCATACTATTATAAATGATGAAAAGTTTCAATTCCAATATCTACATCTTAATGTTAATTACTATGGTTTACCTATATGTAAATCAAGTACCGGTGTATATATATACTCAACCTCTTACACCTACTTGGTAAGGAAATATCAGCTAAGGTTTGGATTCACACCTTCTAAGTATGCACTTGAATGCATTTACAAGCTGTTGCATAGTGGAAGAATGATTTGGCTATAGAGTTAATGCATTTGGGATATTTTATTACACTTCATTCACCTGTTATTCAATTTAATAGGTCTATTATATGTCAATGTGGGAGGTTTAATACAGTAAAGATATGCTTAAAGAAAGGAAATGTGTTTATCTTTCTTGGCAGGATAGCATACATTTATGTTATCAGAGGCAATTTAAAGAATTTGGTCAGTTTTTCAGTAATTGTTTTTACATGATTTTACATGATCAGTGTTTAGGTAATGAAGATTTATTCGAAATATAATCCTCAAGTAAGAAATAAACAGATGGTTTATAGTAGCTTTGTCGTGGGTGGCAAGTTGTCCTTGGTTGACTTTGATGTTTTCTTATAATCACTATTGTATAATTTAATCATTATTTATTAATTTAAACAAAACAGATGCAATAATAAAATCATTAATTATTAATTCAAACAAAACAGATGCAATGATATTTCAATACCAATATTGCTTTTGATGTTACTTTTTGCAAACATACTTTTTAAAGCATAATTTATTTTGCCTTTATCGAATTTGGGGATCAATGTGAATTCTTGCTTCCCCGTCTTGGGCTAATGCCCTTTTTATATGACTCAGAATGTTACCTTTATTCTTTTCTTGTATATTAGATTCAATAATACTGGGAAATTCGTTTGGAAATAGCCCCTTTACTTAAAATTAACATACCATCTTGATGAACCTCACTGGAAAACATGGGATTGTTCTACACATGGAGCTGAACATACTAACTCTACATTTTCACGATCATGACATATGCAAGTATATGAAGTTTGGAAAATGGCCTGTGTTTATAGTTTTAAATTTTCGTGGGGCTTACATTGGATGACAGAAAGACACAAATTTAGATTTGTGAAAGGTTTGTCATAACCTTTGATGATAAGTGACTGGTTGTCTGTAAAAGGGACTGGACAGGATTCATACCTTGATTGAAGTTTGAAACTTATGTTCTAATACAAAAAAATGTGCAATGTCTATTTTAAGAAGCCCCCCCCCCTCGTCCACCCTATTGACTAGTTTTTAGATAAAAACACTTTTGTTACCAGAATATATATAATATCAAATATATGTAGGCGTATATCATGTAATTTTATGATACCAAGATATGTCTACGTTATAGGAGCACCTGATATTTTAAATTGAATCAAATTTACCCAGTACGAGATGAATTATTTTATATTATAGCTTTATACATGTAAATAGTTATAAAACAGATGAAATTGGTAGGTGGGAGTCTTCTTTTTTAGTGGTTATGTTTACTAAAATAATATAGTAACAACTTACATTCAATTTTCTGCATTTTATAGATTATATTTTAGAAATGAAAATGTAATTAGGTTGGTGTAGGTGATAAGCTTTAATACCAGTACATTCTAGTTTATGTAAATATTTCATCAGTTCAAATTAAGTATTTAGAATGTACATGTATGTAGTCATTACCCCAGTCTTTATAATCCATTGTGAAAATTTGACTGACTTTCTACTGCATTTATACTGTATATAATATATATATATATATATATATATATATATATTATATAGATTGCAGTGAAATGGTTAATCCTGGGAAGACTTTTAAGTTGCACAAGTTACAACTGTATAAACGGAACACAAACTAAAAAATCAAATTCTTTTGGATAATAGTTGAGTAGAAACATGATCATTCAAGAAGAATCAGTTGCTTTGCTTCAGTTTCATGAGTATCTTTTTGTTATAGTCATTGATTCTCTTGTTTCATAGGCTTGATGTATCAAATTAAGGACAAGCGATTATATTGATGTAATTAAATTTAAATATGAAATAATTTAAAGATGGCGTTTAGTGTTGGATATCATTGTCGGACAGGATTAAAGATCCAGAAGAATGATTCAGCAAAAAGTAAATCAATAGGTTTCTAACAATGGTTCAAAGTTAATAATAAGTGAGAACAAATTAGAGAATACACAAATTGTGTTAGTAGATTGATCGATTGTGAAACGTTGCCAGATTCCAAGATCCTAATCCAATTTCCACTGAGTAGGATTTGAAGAAAGTGTACTTGATATGCCCATATGATGTAATTACCACCACTAGAAAATTATTTATAGCTGGTACTGGGAAGCTCATCATAATTGGTGATGAATACAATCATAGCTGCACATACATGTATCTTTTGTTATTGCTCATCACAAGCCTAAATAAATGGTGTTCTTGATTTTGGATGACATGGTAGTGTTGAAATCTAGCTGATGACTGGCATAGGACAGTAGGATATTTATCAACATAAAGACAGCAGTAAGAGTAATCCTTTGTTAAAATAAGGAGCTCCTATATATATATTGATTCGAGTCATGAGGTATTGATGTGGTTTTTATTTGTATACTGAATGGAATAATTGAACATTTTTATCATAGACTTTATCTCGATATAAATAATCCCTTTAAACAGATGTTAAGACACTGAAATTTGAACACTCAAGAGCTAAAAGTTGTTAGATGATACAGTGAATGTTTTATTTGAGAAATATTAGTTTAAGCTAAATGTAAATAAGCAAAATTAGTGGCAGCTTTTACTTTGTAAATTTTTCAGCAGCAGATGGAATTCGTAACATAAACCGCCAGAGCTTTGCTATGGATTTACTATAGGTGTTCAATATAAACAGGCATATGTAAACAAAACTGACCCAAGTAACCAAGGATTAATGCAAATATGTTAAACTTCTTCAAATAGGTCTTAACATTAATCACTTGGGCAATTAGCCAGTCTAGAGATGGTGAAGTAGTCAAACTTTATAGCTCACTATTTATTTAAGTTTCTTTTCCATACAAATTAAGTGAATTTGGAATTTGTAACCAATAGTCTAGTCTAGTTTGTCCAATTTGGGACATACCTTGTCTCGTATATTTTGTTGGTGATTATGGGTGATCACCTTTATCTTAGTGTACAAAGGCTGTATTTATTTTTTAGTAACAAAAAGTGGTAAACATGTCTATGGTTTGGCCTTAACTATGATAAGAATGATGAAAATGATAGATGTTTAAATACAGGGTGTTAAAAGGGAAGTCCACTGTTTGTTGATAATAAAGGAGTATTTTAATGTCAGCAAAGATTCTGCTTAAACTATTACTGACAAGGTGCCAGAAACCTGGAGATGAAGTAACCTCTATTTACAATAATTGTGTCTAAATTACATGTAATGTTTGCAAGGTGTATTTAGATGCACATCAAGTAATATATTTACGTACAACAGATGGTTTTGTGAAGAAAGGTTGGTAGTACTGTAAAATAGTTGGACAAACTATAAAGGTGGGTGAAGCATACCACCATATAAACTCTCTGATGTTTTTAGAATAAACTTCGACAGTTCATTGAAAATCTATTGAAAAAGATTTTATAAACATCTGTACAAACACGCATACCTATTGATTCATAGAACTACTTTACAAGAATGTTACAGTATGTTAAAGGCTTACAGGATATAGGCTTGAAGAAAAACTTGATGATATACTAATTTAGATCCTTTCTAAACAATTTCTCCCTAAGAACATTGTGAAAATAACCTGAATTTTGACTATTTGAATGTATAGAATAAAGGAGTATCTTTAATGTTTTAGTTCGGATGTTAATTCTCAGTTGACTTTTGTTTAAATTGGTAATGGTACCATTAACAGATCATTAGTTTGTAGAAATAGTTTTCTTCACAATTTATTTGTAGGCTTTCATCTGCTGGCATACTTTGCTTAAAACTCACCAGTCAACAAATAATTAGAACAAAATTATTGGCTCATGAATACAAGGGTTCAATTGAGATGGTAAAATTTACGTATTTGAAGCAGTGGGTGATATCTCTTAATTCTTATTATTGGTTGTTCAAAAGGGTAAGGTTTGAAATGATATGCCACAAATATTTATTATACATGTATGTAGTAATTATTAACTAGTATGAATATCTCTGGTTCAACTACACATACCTACTAGAGATTAAAGATAAACAGCAAAATGTTCAAGTACAAATGTTGATGTAGTCTATAGATATATACTGGTATATATAAACAGTAGGTTTGATTGTTAGGATACTATCACACACATTCATCTCAGCTAATAAAACTCAATGTCTTGTTTTTAGTTCGTCTGTATTTAGAACAATGTTTTTGGGGAGGTATTTAAAATGAAATAAAATGATGGTAATTTTGTGTTGGGTTTCTTTTACACTATATTGATGTTTCTAACAGACATTTGTGACTGTCAGCATCCTTTGATGTCTTTCCATTTTGGTAGTAGTGTGAAGCAACTACAGTACAGTAGTCTGAATAAACTACATAAAATTTATCTTGCAAATTGTGTTTTATTTTATAGTTGAAATTTTATCAAATATGTAACATTTTTCAAAAAAGATATGATTCTAATTTAGATAAGATAGGTAACTCAAATAATATTGGGGTCAAAAATCAAGTGGTACCATAATGTGCAACTTGTATCATAGCTGAATGTGTAAAGCTAATGATATTGTAGCTGAAGGTGCATATTATAAAAGAAACATAAATGATATAATAGCCAAATTTACATACATGTATGAAAGTAAGTCAATTGATATTTTGACTAGATGTTACAGTGTATATGTCTCAAATGATAAAGTCAGATGTATATCTCAGAATAATGGTATCATGGTTCAATATTTTAATTCAACTCATTTGACATCCTGGCCGGATGTTTAACTCCAAAGATATCTTTGCTGAATATGCCACTCAAATGGGATCCTGGCAATACGGTTACCTCCGCTGAGCTGCTAACAGTATGATGTGGTTCATGTCCTAATTGACACATTGCAAAGCCCCATTAAACTGTTCTAAATGTGAGGATTATCAGTACTTGTAGCGATAATTAAGTAGTAGGGTGCAATCACCAGCCAATATCCTGTCAGAAAAATCTGTGTCTTATATCTTAGACAACTGTCAGTATTGATGGTATTTATCATTTTCTAGCGTCTACATCACTACCTACATGTGTTTATCACACCAGATCTATTTTACTGTAGACACAAATGATGTAGTATATTGTAGGTAGGTGATCCTATCATTAAAGGACTGTCTTCATCTTGACACACTATCAGTTATTAGAGGTTTATTAGGATGGAGCGTGTTATATTTACATTTAATTTCAAATGAATAGGCATCAGTCTAGGCCAAGGGAATATTCTGAATGATTGTCCTGCAAAAACAAAAAAATATTAAAAACTTTAAGTTGAAGTTTATGTTGATAACCTAGGACTTGTAGCTCTGTTAAGACAACCCATGGTTGCTTATTGATGGACAATAATGGTCCTTGTCATAAATGTTATCAATTCTTATTGAATCTAGATAGATATTTATGTGTCAGAAGGGTTGAAGTATTTCTATGAATATATTGTAAATGAAATATAGAGTACAATAAGTACTGGGTCATGTATAATATATCATACAGTAACTTAATTTCCTTTAGATTTCTTACATCTAATCTTATTATAGATGAAGAAAATGCTCCAATAATCAGTATATAATGCCCCTTGTGTGAAATTCTAAGCTAATGGCATTAATAATAGAAAGTCATGGAACAGTCTCTGAAAATAAAACAGTAATCCTGTTAGTTTTCTTTAATACCAGTTTCCGCAACCCAGATCTCAAATTGAGAATAAAGTTAGTCCTGTCTGTAAAATCAATATCGCCATTGTTATTATACCTTAGAGCTTATCTTTATTCTTCCTGCTAGTCAATCAATGAATCAGTCAAACTACAAACTTCACTGATCATTGATAAGAAATTGTACCTCACCTTTTGAAAAAGAATTGATGTTTATTTTATTAGGTTAACCTATTTGCTCTTCGAATTACATTTAAATGGCTAGAATTTGTTTTACTAAAGCTGTTTGTATACGTGGAGTACAGTTTGACATTTATATAAAAATGGAAACCATTACATTTTAAGTTAAACACTTCATTTTGATGAGGTTTGGATTATCACTAGGGCATATGTCTATAAATTATTTATTGAATTTTTCTAAAGGGACATTCGTCTAAATTGTACATTAGTAAAGAGTATCCACAAGACATACACAGAACGTGAGTGATAGAGAAACTCAATAAGTTTTGTTTTAGATGGAATTGGGATACATGTAGATGAAATACATATAAGTATATAGATTGCATAATATACATATTGCCCAGCTTATTGATAATCTGATCAGATCTGTGTAGGATGAATACTCCAAGTGTAAAGCAGGTTTACCTTTACTGTAACTTAAGTACCAGATGCATGAATAATTTAATCATAGACCCCTACATGCGGAAATAGTTACAGAGTTTTAATATTCATCTTATACAACTTCTTGGAACCCAAGCAGCCTTCCACCTACAGTTTATCAAGCTATTTTCAGGTTCAAAGACCGATAAACATGTATATCATTAACTTTTGGGGAGTGTACTGATATGATGCATGTAACTTACATACATGTACATGTATATTTATTTATTACGTTTCCAAATACGTGTTCTGATTGAAGTGAAGTTTAACTAAGGGTTAACTGAGGATTTTTACCCCATATCTCGTAATCTCTGAAAACTGTCTCTTGATTCTACAGCAGCCTTTATATATGTTTCTTGTAGATGATACATTGTATGTAGTACTACACTACGGCTTTTTGCAAACTTGTGCTGAAAATCGTGCCTGTATGTAAACATTCGTTGGAAATTGATAATCTTCATTGAAATCAGGGGGCCAATATTCTAAGTACCTGACATGTAGATTACAGTAGTTAATTATTGATACAGGTTTATATATATTACATCTGATGTATCCTATATTAGAACTTGTTGATATTATTTGAGGTCGTCTGCTCTGCACATGTTTGATTATTGTGTGATGTTTACTATACAGAAACCTCTCTATTATAGAAAGGCCAGAGTAAAACACAATGCATTAAATACGACAGAAATTACATAGCTATTAGTTAATTGAATTTTTTAAAGTTGAGAGTATTGGCAATCCATTACCATTCCAGAATTGTTGAGCCATAGAGTCTAATTGAATTGATTTTTTTAAGCGTAGGATTAATTTCTTTGTAATTGAGGCAAATATGTTGTGGTACAACACATATTAGTTTTAGGTATCAAGATAAATATACATATGTCAGATCAAAGAAAGACAATACATGTAGATGAGGGGAACCAGAATCAGCAGTGTTTAAATGTCCTCCGAGATTTACCTAGGTTCACTCTTTCTGTTTGTCGATTCCATCTGTTTTTCAATGCCTGCAGTCGTCATGGTAACTGTAGACTATCTTATGTGTATAAAGTAGACCTTAGTTCCATCCATCTGATCTACTATAACAAAATAGATTTTAGAATTGAAAACACCATGCTACATATCTTGTTAAAAAATATTGTGTTTATTCTTGATATACCATATTTAACCATCTCCAAGAAATATTATCAGTCTTAAATCGTCTGCCTTGTGTGACGATACTCAATGGTTTTGGCCACGTGCATTCCATGTCAATGATTTAATGGTTTTGACCACATGCATTCCATGTGCACATAACTGTGGTTTGTTTTTGTCAGTACATGAAGCATAATTAATGTACTAAATTGATTATTGTTGTCATTACTGGGAACAGGGAAAATTCACAGAACATCTGATAACCATTTTTCATTTGTTGTATTCCTGTTTTAACAAATTTCTACTGCCCTTTCGTATCACAGTGGTGCCATATTTGAGCGGGTGACATCAATGCCACTGTAACTCCCATGGGCTATATTAGGATTATGGCTACCTAAAACACAAAATCATGGAGCTTGATCTTTGGAAAACAGAAAAATCCATGAAAACCAGTTACTTATTCCATTGTATTATTTTTATGAGATTTGCAATTCAGTTAAAAATAGATAAAATTAGAAGCTGTAGTTATTCTGTTTGGATACATTCCCTTGTATTGACAAAGGATACAATTTCTGTAACTCAATTTGTTCAGCACTATTTCATTTCAGACTTTAAAATACGTTGAAATTGGTGAAAATGAATACTAGGTCCTCCTATCTGAAATATTTCTTTTTTCAGTTTTAAAGTTTATTTGTAACAAAAATAGGAGAAGTTTACCATAATAGTGAGTATGAAAAAACAGGAGTGAGTCTGATGACCTTTCTGTAGGCACAATTAACTGTCTATGGGAGAATTTCTTTGTAATTTGAACTGTGTAATTTATGTATCATGATAGTGTTAATTGAGCAACATAATCTTTTAAAATAAACATAGGGTATTTTTATAAGAGAGCTTTTAATGACATCTATAGAGGAGTTACCATTACACAAGATATTAGTGGCTATAAATTGGTTACTTCACACACGCATTCAGCTTGCCTCTTTTTTCACAGTAAATATGTAATGTTTGTTGTGCAGTTTATCGCTATGTTTGTTTAGTTTCATTAACTGTGCTTAGTTTCACCATTTACAGTTAATTCAATGTATGTATTTCTAGATGAAAGAAGTCATTTATAGACTAGGTGTTTTCGTTGTCAAGTAAAGGTGTAAAAGTTATCACCTTGCAAAGTAATTTAGTTTGTTGTTTTCTGTTCAGTACAAGTTAATGAAGCCCTTTCTAAACCCTGTAGAACCATCTATTTCTTAACAGATTACCGTATAAACAAAATTTGGTACACTATAGTCTGTATATTTAGATTATTTACAATTAAAAAGCTGTTAATTGTCATTTGATCAATTTTAAATCTTTCGCAAACTAGATTTTGTGAAAGTTAAATCTGTAAAAGGAAATCAGTTTAAAAATGGTTTTATTCTGTCAGTATTTAAGAAGATTAAATGAATTGAAAATTTTGCAACACTTGGTACTTTCTTCGGGCAACCTAAACAAGTCAGCACCAAGTGTTAAATAATCAATTTGAATAACGTTAGTGTGGATTAATCCCTCAAAATTTGGATACTATACAAAAATGCAAGTGACTATCACAGCCTTTAAGTTGACCATTTGAAACTTTGAAAATAGTGAACAGTATGTTTATCTACATATCTGTGAAGTTTTTGTCAATAGGAAGTAAACTAAAGACAGTTTAGTTTTCTTTTAAGGGCGTTGAGTAGTCTAAAATGCAAATTTTAAAGCTAGCACTGTAATTTTTGTTGATAAGATATGACATTTTTTGTTATTTGGGGTGATAAACTACATATTAATCACCAAATAAATACCAATTTTATTTACCAACTATGTTCCAAACTTAGCCCAAAAGCATGATAAAAAGGGGTATTGATGACAACAAAAGTAGAATTTTCTCAGTTATGCCTGCAGATATTTTCATCAAATTGCGCATGAACAATGCTAATAGCAAGTCCCAAAAATACACTGGTCAATTTTTGGCTATAGGTTGTGGTTTGTCTTGTATCCATGGAAACGCAAAAAAACGATGCGTTTTCTTGGAAATTCTATTAGTACAAGCTCAAAAGATTTATTGATAATCCCACGAGTAGATCGAAAGTGGAGGTTATAAGCTACATTTCGACACCAAAAACGTTAAAAAATACCAACTCAAAGTATTTTAAAATTGTTGTTCATTATTTACCTTCAAACGAGATTTTGCGATTTTGGGTTAATTCTTTGAATACGTCGACAACAAGTATTAAAATACAACAATTCGGATGTAAAAGTAAATAATTACTTCACTGCACTACTCCACCGCACTCTAAATCATGTTATGCATTCAAAAAATAGTAATCTTTGACCATAAAAAAAAAAATCCGTCATGTTCCTTTCGTGATAGATAAATAGACCTGGATAATAGCATCATACAGGGAATTCCTTCTGGTCACGTGACATCTTCCACTCCCGTTGAAGCCACGTCTGTGTTGATCACGTGACTGGCGTGCACGACGTCATAATTTATTCAACACCTGATCTAGGTCGGGGAATCAGTCTCGTTTGCTATAAATAGTTTTATTCCTCCGCCTCGTATCTCCATTGTTACACATAAAACGACGCGACTTTCGAGAGTTTTCTGAGTTATTTTATAAGTGGAACAAGTTTGCAAAGACTTAATAAGATTGGCGTTGAAAAGTTAGTGCGAATCTTAGACTGCTCAACGCCCTTAATGTGGAAATAGAAGCAAGATGTACAAGTAGTTGTTTAATAAGTTGTAAGTAGATTCTCATCTTTTAATCTGTAATGACTAATACAAGTTGAGTTGATATTTTCACAGTTCATTTTTCACCATCTTCAATAAGGTGTTGTAAGATCTTCTGTTTTAACAAGATAATTACATAGTTGTTAAGTGTTGAATGACATTATTAGGCTGTACAGCTCAAGATTTAGATGATCATGCCAAATTGTCTTCAAATCATTTCCATGTTTCGAGCAGGTATAAATATGTCTACAGATATTTCCAGTAATTGTATTCATGATAAATGAACCTAGTCCGCTATTGTTTTTAAACCGGTAAACAAGTTTTAATAGATAGGACATTACATGAAGTGTAATGGAAATGGATAATACATTCATTAATTAAAATTTGTTATCTCTTAACAAAATACAGAGATTTGCAAGTACTGCCATTTTTACTCTCTTGTTTATCGAACTAAATGATTGAATGTTTCAAGGTGTCTAGATTCAGAAATAATGCCAGCTAATTTTCAGGAAAATGTGCATGTCCATCTACATATTAGAAAATTTGTACCTTCGTCAGTAAGGGGTTTTGCATCTTTCAAAGAGCAATTAGGGACCACGCTATCATTTCAACCAGATTAAAGCTTGAGAGAGGGGAGATTTGTGACTTAAAAATATTCCTTGGTAGGAAGAATAAAAGTTCAATTTTTGAACCTACAGGGCCTACACAAAGAATGTTTGGCAGTGATGGTGTTGCAAGTGGATTTGGTAAGCTAGTGATGAGGATATGCTTCGAAATTCGACAGGATCTATACAGTGAATACTTGGAACAAGCTGGAGGTGTGACATTAATTACTAAAATGGAATCCAGTTATGCATGTTTGTTTTGGAATTAATAGAATACTAATCCAATGCCAGCTCTCTTGATTGATAGTAACATCCACAATAATCAGAATATGTGCACCATACATGTATGTTTGGAATGTCTGTTTGGATATATCATAATCAACTTTTATTAGTATTATTTCATGTACTTTTCATCCAATTTGAAAATGTGCCATAGATACATAATTTGTTATGTTTTGTCAAGATTTCCCCCTTTAATCTGGTAGGTTAGGTGGTTGTCATGGAGTTAAGTGAGTGCTATGTTCCTTGAAATAAAGATACACCATATGATAGTCCCAAGATGACCTAGTTTGTGTTAAGCGGAGTTGAACCCTGTTTCTATCCGTAATTGTTTTGTCTTTGTTTTGGAGCCAAGTGTTTTATAAAACATTTTGTTTTACAGTGTTAAAATGATAATAAAACTTTACTGGTTTGAGTATCTGCAGGTCTAACTTAAATGATGTAAACTCAAGAATTATTTGTTTTAAGTTACTCATGTAGAAGTTAATGATGTTGTCTTGAACCATTACACACTTTATTTTCTTTCCAAATTAAAAGAGTTGGCAGTAAATGAGTTGACTTAATTATCTTATGTCTGGTGCTAGTATGTTTACAAAATATATAAATTAAGAGTATTTTATCGAGGGAATTTATGACGCAGATTTATTAGGAAACCATATTGTCTGGTCAGAAGAAATTGGAAGAAAGGAGCAGCATGTGAATTTTTTCTGGTAGACTTATTCTTCCTCTTGGACAGATCACATTGTTTTGTATGTCTGGAAACTAGAAATGGGATCTCATTGAAGTAATAAAGTTTGTCTCAGAGAGAAATAATTGGCCTGCTCCAGGCTTATTATTGCTTCACTGACAATTGATTTTATGGTATGGTTTGTAGTGCTAAATATGAGCTTTTATCTTTCAAAGAAATGATTTGGTCACTTGCTAAATTAATGAAGTAAAAATTATAGGTCTCGGGAGAAACAGGATCAAATTTTTCCCACTTGAAAAAAATGTGGAAACATTTCATGTGGATTCTAATTAAAAGTGCATTATTAGGTATATATATGCATTGATGCATGTTTTGTTACTGGTTAAATTTATTGTAGACTACTTGCATAACACAGCGATATATTTTTAAAACAAGTTTTTTTGAAAATATACTGCTATGCTCAATTTAGTGTTAAAAATCAACTGTTTGACAAGATATGATCTTTAAGTATCTTTAATATGGGAGTGTATGTTCTTTAACTTGTGCAAACATTAATTGAAGATTTTTTCAACTTAAATCTATGCGGTTTCAAGTAGCGTGAGAATTTTTTTTGCTCTTTGATAAATAGTTTATTACCGGCTCATTTACTTAACTCTATTCAACTTTATTCATGTTGAATTGACACCCAAGAATTATTTCGTAAACTTGAATGAACCCACAATAAATATGTTCAAACTTTTTTGACACATAGCTTATTAAAGTGCCTAAAGATTGGTATTACAAGTGGTAGCCATGAAAAGAACATAAAACACTCTGTATTTTAAAATGAACTTTAATATCTGGAAAATATTACAACTTTTCAATTGTATTTTCATTCATTAAACTCACCTACCAGATGGCAATATTACAGAATTTGTCTATTCCTATACAATATTGGCAGTATTCTCACAATGCACTCAAAAACTAGAAACATCCTAATATCACATGGTAAGAAAGCAGGTGTATGAACCAGTCCAAAATACTCGCTAGAAATCTTATTACATTTTAGTAATATTTAAACATCCTGTATATTGAAGTTTGAAGGCATTTTAAACTTCTGTTAACCTCAAAATAATGAAAATACAGAGACATTAAACCTAGTTCTATTCGTAATTTAATTTAATATCAAACAAGTGTGGGTCACAAGTCTGAAGTATGTAGGTTCACATGCTAATGTATGTGGTAGATATATATGTTCAACCTATTTAGACAGGCAATATTGTAAAAACTGTTCCCTTACACATGTGAACAGGTATATTATTTAATTTAAGACGTAGGTGTCATTGTAATGAAAATGATACCAGATCTCCCTCTCTGACATTAAAGAATATAGATTGGGATTTCCAGTGTGTGAGGAGATTAACCAATTTATTTAATACTTTTGATGGATGAGTGTAATTTATAACTGCAAGAATTGTGGTAATTAACTTATCATCAAATATCCCTGATCATGACACATTCATTTGTTGGGCTTCTGTTAAAGCATGGATTTCAGATTTTCACAGCTTAGATTGCTCATCCTAAGGCTTGGTTGAGGTTTTTTTTTAAAGACATATTGAATAGGCCCAGAGTTGTTAGGATATTTGATGTTGCTTTACCTTACTGAACCTTACTTTTCAAGAGTCAAGGACATACACCTTACTAGTCTATCATGTTTTATACTTGGCTCACAAGTTGCATGATGTTCCTGATAATTAAATTTATGTAAAGACATCATATAATCATAGCTTACTACACACATTTTCAGATGTTACACTAAACGTGTACTGGAAACTTTTGACAGTTTTTGTGTTTTTATGATTCTTATATGTAATAATGGAAGGTATTTTAGGTTGATTAACTTCTGTCTGACACGACAACAATCCTGTTCATTGTAATAGTAGGTAAAATAAAAAATACAACCCCCAACCATCCATGTTGTTGCATACGATAAAGTTATTAATATTATGTTAATGTAGTAAGGAGTTGTGTAAATGTCATGTTCTACATGTTATAAAGAGATAACTAGACATTAATCTGACAGCTCACTTGATATATATTTACTGCTACTAAACATTTTAATATTTAATAAATAGATAAATTAATACAAAATTACATTCATGACTTGATTTTGGAGACACATGTACGGGTAGTTAGACCCAGTACTTAAGATCCACATGTACATCCAAAATTAAAAGACCGATGACGTGATTTTAATCAGTTCATCCAAGCACAGATGATGTTTTGAAGCAGTTCGTGTTGCACCTGCTGTTCAGAAATTTTTCCTGTTTTCATTAAACATTTATGCTATCTTTATAAATCTTGCATGAGTCTTTTTTTTTTTAATAATGCCATCTATCTGTTCTCAAACTGATGTCCAAATATCGTAAATATATTATGAAGTTGTAAAACTGGATATATGACAAGTTTGTAAAAACTGTTGAGTCAAACATCTGCACATGTAGCCATATCTTATCTAGATTGATGGCTGGTAAATTAAAGATAACATTTGCTTGTACATACAGTTGATAAAATAAACAAAATGAAGATGAATTCTAAAACTCAGGACCAAAGGTTTCTGTGTTTATTTATCTGCATACACTAGAATAAAGTTTTGTGAATTCTTAGACGTATGGACCTGCAGGATATGTTATATACCTTTACATGTACATGTGAAGTTTTGATGGGCTAATGTTGTGTTAAAAAGTCACTGCACATTGTATATGTGGATTTTCTCATTCTTCTTAAATATTTTGATCATTCTCTCTGGTAGATCTTGAAATAATTCTACAATGCATATAAACTCTATATATTTTAATCCATACCACTCTGCTTACATTCAGAACGTGGATATATTCAGTAAAGGCCACCTGTTATTGGACAGATCAACAGATTTAAAATGTCTGAAAGTCTTGTACTTCCAGAAAATAATACATCAGCAATCACAATACACAAGGAAAACATTCTAAGAATATATTTTGGACACCCAAACACTAAATTAGGAAAGTTACATTAAAGTTGAACAAGTTGGAATAGAAAGGTTTCTACATGTACGGTAGCAGCCCATACAACCACCTTCCAGTTCTGGTTGTCTGTAGATTCCTTTTATTAGAATTGTTATTTTGAGTTGTACTTTAATTAAAGTTAGGTGAAATAAATTGCACATTAGACTGTATCATATTAACTAATAGTTTGAAGGCAATTGAACTGTTGTCACACACTACTTCACTTTCCACCATGTAAATCAACATGTCATTTGGCACTCCTACTTCTACCTCGAACACATAATGATAGAAATTACAGAAGGTTAGTAGAAAAAGCCTATTTGTCATTGATGCTATCAAATAATGTCTTCCACTTACATGACTTGCGTGAATTATAATCTCTTCACGTTTTATTCTCTGTCTGGAAAGCAGAAAACATTGGAGTGGAGAATTAATATTCGTTATTACGTGACCTAACCAATTTCAAATGATTTTAGCTTCAGTGGGGCTGAAGATATTTTTATTACTTCTAGGTGGGGATGAAACAACCTTGGCTTCTCTAATACATGTACAGCCATATCCCACAACAATGTTAATGTGCTTCTGTTGACAATACTTTTTATGTCACAAATTTAGTTCTAGAATTAAACATGGTCCTCGTATTCTATCTGCCTGCTACTAAGGGAGAGAAATGGGTGTATTAATCTGTACTCTATTGTAATCGTCATGCTTCATGCAGATTTGGTTTGAAAGAGGACACCGAACCTATTGAGAATCTTGTTTAATGTGTCATCCTATAAGTTGAGGAATATAAAGCTCACCGTTATCAAAGACCTTAGCGTGTTGATTTTACTTGATGAGTTTTTTCCTCATCTGGATAGTAGTTATGTATCTCTATGTAAAGGATACATAATAAACTGTATTGGTCAATAAATAGCACCCCAGCTTTTGTTCTGTCATCTTCCACTCCATCAATATTGTGATTTCTTCCACTATTGTCCCACATTTAGACAAAGCTTTATTTTCATGCTTTGATATGTTAGTGAGTAGGATAGCTATAGTATATTGAAGTAATGGTATATTGTTTTCTTTCAAAATACTTGAGGTTATAGATTGTTCCTTCAATATTTACATGACCCAACATATTCTATGGAATCAATGCTTTGTAATAAAATGGTTTATACAGGAAAGATTTTGTCTAATTTGTGTTTATTCTGTAAATTTGAGCAAAAAAACTGTGGAAAACCTTAATGTTAATGCGAATCTTTTAATGGAGGATGTGTGGGGATTTATTGATAATAAAGTTATTTCTGGAAATAAAGTTATCTATGATGGACCATCAGATGTACATGTATATAGACCTATGTCGCTATCATAATTAAGTTGGATAAGGAGAAAACTGTTGCTTGTATGAGATAAGCTAATGTGGTGAATATTTTGCATGCATTAAATTTGCATATGATATTATTTAGAGCAGATACTGCTATTTTGACAGACCCTACACAGATTAAAGCTTCATGTTAGCTGAATTTGAAGTTGGTTAAACCAATAGCCCAGGACACCATGTGGACATTTCAGTCTATGTTAAATTTCACCCACTATTAAGAGATGTCATTAATTCGTATAAATAACAGAATTAACATATAATACTGAAATTTGTCATGTTACCATGTACAAGTACCTGATACTATCATAGAATGCATTCTATCTATGTGTCTTCAATTTCTTTTGTTTTGAATTTCAGATTATGCCAGATTATTATCATTTTCAACATAGAAAAGTGGCGAAGAGGTCGATACGACCAAGTAATTATCACCATCGTAACTTAGCTACAGATCCCAATGTAAGTATTCATTATATTTTCTTTACATGTATGAAGTTCTGGACCAAGCCAAAGGATGTCCGCTTATTTCCATACTTCCCCAACTATCTTTTTGAACAGATTGGATCTGACCTAAGAATAAATGGTGTCATAACATATTTTTATGTTTCCTATATATCTGTGTGCACTTATATATCTCCAAACATTTTGTGTTGGAGAGAAAGACATGGGGTTTAACTCAATACAAGCCAGGTCATTTCTTGACTAACATATGGTTCTATTTAATTTCAATAGAGGGGTCTTTAGTAGTAGGAGGAAAATGGAGAACCATTAGAAAAACCACCACGTTGGACAGGCAACCCTACTCCTCATATACTAGCAAAGAATCAAAACTATGCCTCTTGACGCAATGACATGACACACAGTGAACCACTAAACCACCCAACCCCACTGTTTGTATTGGTGATAAACCTTATTTAATTCAAATTTTGTTCATTTATATTATAATATATAATTTTTGTATGGAACTTATTAAATTTGAAAAACACATTAAGATGGAAATCATAGAATCTGTAAATGCGGTTATGATGAGCCTGAGAAATATACATGATACTGATTGAACTTCTGATAGAAACATTGGTACGTGTGTACAGATTGTAACCAGTATATGGAAACTGATATAGATTTACATAACTTTCTACTGGAGCAGTTTGTTCTGTTAATTACATTGAAATACAGCACAATGATATACTTGAAACAGAATGGTAAATAAGAAGATAGAACATGCACCTGTATAGCTTTACAAAGAATTTCTCAGATACTATTTTCAAATATAATTGAAGAAAGTTTGGCAATACAAGAATGTAAAAAATATAACGCAATGTCAAACACAAACATTATCTTGTAGGTAATGGCTGCCTGTTCTGTAATTTCGTTCACATGTTTCAACAAAAAGTCTTCTAGAGATTCCTTGTTTTCTCTTCTTTAGAATACATAGAGAGAACAGGTGCTGGCCTCCTTCCGATGTGTTTATACAATAATGGCTAATAAAGATGTTACCAGGAAAAATTCGGTCTGTAGATACTCAGTCCACAGAGCTAACATCTATCCCAAAGTTGTATACTTTTTTGAGTTTAAAAGAAAAGATAGAAACCAGAATGAACTTGTCAATAGAATTTGATGAGAAAAAACAATTTACTTTATTAATCTGGAACCAATCATAGAAAACATATTTTAAAGTCTTTAAACGATACATTTGTTATTGCAAAGAATAATGAAGCGATCAAATTTCTTGTTCGATTAACCCTCAAGAGACAAGGGAGTTGCTTGGCTATACAAACACCAGCAGACTTTTATCAAAGCACGATTTATTTAAATTGATAAATCAAAGTGCTTAAAATATACAGTTGAAGGATCCATTTCCTTGAAATGATTCCAATATGTATGATGGTAAGCTGGCGTCTTGGGCTCTCTCCAGAAAGGGAAATGAAGAATGTCATTGCAGTCTGATTACAAGCAGAGACATGTTTTTAAATTGAGTTTGATCTGTAAGCAATGGTGAGTCTAGTATCTATACCAATTGCTCGCAGGAATATATTTTGATTTATGAACTCTTCTGTCACTTACGAATAATCTTTATTTGACCTCCACTGATTTATTTGTCTGGAGAATGAACCCCTGTACCAGGACACCATAGTGGGCCATATTATTTATGGAGCATATGGTTATCACTTCAGCGGAATTTGAATCTATCAGTAATAATAATATTACCCGGTACTAGTTTCCCACATATTAAAATAGTTTTGATCTATATCTAGCCCTATCGAAAAGACAGGTTCCAGTTTTGGATATAGTACCATGTTTAGAATGAGTGTAGTACTTTGGCATAATACAGGTCAAGGCTTATTGTAAACTATTGCTTATTCTACATAAATGAAACAACTTTTCAGAAAAGATGTGGTCTGTATATGCATATACCTTATTTTTCAATATAATGCAGTTTCTTTGTTCTGCTTTCTTGGGATCTGAACTTTATTTTCTTTGTTCTGCTTTCTTGGGACCATAACTTATCATACACTTCCATCAATGAAATGCAAATAATTGATATGACATTTAGTGGCCACTCATTAAGGTCCTAATGCAATGCTACAAGAAATCTGGAGTGGAATCATATGTTATGCATTTTAGTTTTTGGTGCAGTTGGTGTATAGGGGGTCACCATACCAACTTTCATGAATGTCATTAGAACTATATTACTTTTGATGCAGTAGCACTAATAACTGAAAGTTTGACATGATTGAAGTGTGAATCCCAGGAGTTGATAGATGTGGTAGGTAATTAATAGTAATACACTAGAACAACATACAGTAACTATAAACCACCAGGACACTCAGTTCTTTATCAAGGAACCAAAGAAATGATAATGACTGGTACAGTATTTGGTATTCACTTCACAGATTTAGTAGCTGGAGATAATCATCAGATGGAATCCCAAGAGGTTGTTCAAGCTAACTTGTATTATCTTCTTCTACTCCCCAGTTTCCTAAATATCTCAATTATATTCTGTTTACTTCAGTAAACATCCAGTTTCTGCGACTATCATATTCTCATCAACTAGAAAATCTATTGAGATATGTAAATACACCTTTTTTTATATATACTTTATGATTACATGTTCTGTGAATTTTTTAACTGGCAAGGTTTAGTTTGAGTGAAAACACGTTTGAAATTTTCATGAATTGCAGATATTTTAACATTGGGTTCAATAAAAGATTGTTTTGATTCAGTATCTGAAAGTTGATCTAGTACAATGCCATATTGTAAGAATTAATTTTAAATGCATACAGTTTTTTTTTATGTGGAGGAAATAAACTTGAATAACATTTATTATTAACAGAACAGGAGTACATCTTTTTGCTTTATGAAGACTAGAAAACCTTCCTGGATAAACAGTTTTATTGTGAAACTTTCTCGATGTAATGAAGTTAAAATTATGAATCAGTGATATTCTGTGCAAGTACGCTACACTGTTCAATATGATGATGACATACAAAACAAGAGATCATTGTAATTCACGATGATTATCTAATGATGCTCTTGTTGGCTGATGTGAATAAATATGGCCACTTCAGTGTGTAGATGAGAATTGCTATAGCTATGTCCTGACAAGAGGTGATAAATGACTACACAGCTACGACTAGATCATGGATTACACTAATTTCTTCTCCAGCTTTTGATTGATTTAATTCCAGGAAATGAATTGGAAAGTTATCCTAGCCCCATGGCTCGACATCAAATTTATCTTACAAACAGATCCACATTTAGCGAGCCGAATAGTATTTTAATCAAATTGAAAACTATATTATATGTACTGGTATCTACTGGTTTATAACAGCTGATAATTATGTTGAACATTAAAATGATACTTCACAATCAGAGATTAAAATGTTACATAATATGAAAGCTGATGTAATTTATTTCATAATAAATTTTGAAACATAAAATGAATTGCTTTATTCAACGAAAATTTCATTATCTTATATTGAACAGAAGCATTTCATTCACAAATCTGTCCCATTTACATTTTCAGAACCGTTCCGGGTACACTAAATGTGGAAATCTCTGCAGAAATGTTCATTTCAGGATGGTGAATGTCTCCAAGATAAAAACAAAAATGGTGGGCTATTTGGTTACATTTGGCCCATTCTGTTTTATTTGCTTTGTGTTTTGAGAATATTTTTATTGTGGGGGGGGGGGGAGGAATGATGATCTTATTGAATGATCACTCTCAATAAGTTATTAGCTGGTCTTATTCCTTGATAGAACACTATTAAGATAATAGCTGGTTTAGAACACTATTAAGTCAATAGCTGGTCTGAAAATATAATATGTCATGTGTGAATGTGTGCCGAAAGGACCTGGTTAGTGTTCAGTGAATGTTAAACCCCAATAATGCAAAGTTAGAAAAGGAAGAAGACAACAAATACTGGTAACTAATTCCATAAACTTGTTGATATTGGATAGGTAGTGGTAACCTTTAACCTCCAAAACAACTAAAGATGTTAACCCCATAGTAATTGATATCATTTGTGGGCTTTCAAACTTCTAAAACAACTGGGAAGACATGGACACATTTACACCGATCTTTCATCAGATGTAGGCCGGGTTATGGTAAAATTCCAAATTCTTAACATTTGCTAAGGTTAAATGCCAATTTGAGCAATCAGTAACCAGTAATAGATAATTGTACATAGAAACTGTTATCTTTTTTAGCTAATCGCATGGTATCCTTAGTAATATAAGCCAATCTTAGTAGTAAGGGTTTGCCATCAAATATGTGTCTGAAAGACTATACTAACCATACATCATTATGTACTGCCATTAATATAAATAGAAGAAAGGAAATAATAGTTTAATATAGACCTATCTAACTGGTTTAGATATACACTGTAAATCACGTCTAGTAGAAGATTGAGGATTGTATTATGTAAACAAGAAAGATAGTTCTGTAGAAAGTTCATGTAGATAAAACTAAGATCATTGATGACATGGGAAGAACATTTCATTTGATGAAAAATGGAAGTTTGTTTTACATTGATTAGTAACCAAAGTAAATGTTCTGTTTTATTATTAATCATCAATATATAAGGAAAAATCAGTTTTAATGAGGTACCAGTGCCTGATTTTCTCATAGTTATAATTTTACACCAATCCCTTACACCTTTTTATAATGGTTCAGAACACAAGGATGGTCACCCATCTTGAGTAATTGGTAGGTGTCAGATAATAACATTACATTATAGGCTTTTTACCAGATTAAAGTCCTATTTCCAATAATTACCAAGTAAATCTGAAATATATAGAATGACAATATCTTTGATGGTACATTTAACTTCAAAAGATTTAACCTCTTGAGCAGTAAATTATTTGATGGGATGACCTCTGAAACACATGATTAGATGTACTGATTGCTTTTAGTATATATAAATGAAAGCCATGATAGATTATTTTACTTGTTTGAACTTTGAAGTAGATTCTAAGGTTTTTATTAAACTTCTCATAAAACTAACTGTATCTACACCCATAAAATAAAACTAAGAAATTCCAAATCTTTACCATAACAAAGGGCAATGGAAATAAATGAAGAAAACAGAAGAATTTAGATTTATTGGCAGGGAATATGTACCTTTAACATTGATGAGTTACACATTTGTTTGCATAGTTTAATAGGCAGTATGATTATACAACCAACCAAGACCTTATTATATAACACAACCACAGCATACATGTATGCTTCTGTCAATCAGATTGAATTGCACCTTCAATAATTTACATCTTGCCAGTAATAGTTCCACAACTATGAATGGTTTAACTTGTTAGCTGGTAGAATGCCAATACAACCTTTCATAGTAATCTCATTTTTAGTCCACAAGTTAAAATAAATGTAGAAAATATAATGATTTATCGTCTGAAAGACAATTTTATTATCTTCATAAAATATGTTGCCAGTTTGTTCTAGAAGATTCTATATTTTGCAACGTTTACTGCCAAGGGTGAGTAGCACTAAAAAATATTACAAGTCCTTGTTTCTCTCTTGTTAGAAAGACAAGATTTATTGTGAAATTGTAAGGAGAATAATTAGCAACTTTTATAACAGTCTGACGTATCTATTGTGTTAATATACTGGAAACATGAAGAAGTTAATATTCACTCAATTTTCTCTAATTATACAAGTGATATACAATGAATAAATGTAAATTCTTTGTCTGGATGATCATACTTCAAATGGAATTGAATTTTTATGAAGCAGACTTAAATTTCGCGTGTAAAATGATTTCCCGTATTACACATGTAAATACAGTCTACAATCTTGGAATAATTTAGTTAATGGTGTAGACATAGTGATTTAAATGATTATCTCTTGAGAAATGGACTCAAAAGATTTAATGTTTACTATGGAAATATATTGTCAATATTTTAAAAAACAAAATTTGCTTTATTTAGGTCAAATAAATCCATTTTCTCTGAATGTTTTTCTACAGATCAGGCAGATCATTAAAGATATAAAAGATACTGTTAGAGCTCCTTTATGCTTGTAGTTTCCTAAATTACTAAAGGAAAGATCAGATAAAAATGACAATATAAAAAATGGCCAATCTATAAGCATTGAAAGCTGGCCGGCCGGCAACGTTGCAACTTTCCAGTTTGAGGCAGTAGACTCATGGGGCCATTCTGTGTTAGGTTAAATCTAGCTCTCTCTTATACAACCAACATTATTATTGATTGATTGTCAGAATGGTAGAGAAAGTTAATGGCATGGAAAAGAAGCCCATGCAATGTCTTGCAGAATGATGCAATGAACATATAATCTACATGTGCATTAAAGGTATTTGTGCATGATAATTCTGACTGATAAAATGAAATCAGGATCAATAATATGCTAGCACAACTACGACTATAATTTGACTGTTTGCCAGTTCAGGATAACCTTATTTGTTTATCATAAATGCGGCGTTCCTGTTTTTTGCTTAAACAGCATAAATTGACTTATGATCACGACTTTTATGAATTGTTTTTATTACAGCCAATGATAAGATCAGCTAACGTAATAAAATTAGGCTACTCCTGAAGTTTTTGGAAGTCCAAACTATCGCTCTTTCCGCCAAGTTAATAAATTCAGAAGGTACAGGAATGATTATGCCCTTTCAAAGATGATGTCAAAAGAAATTTGTTTGATCCTGTTGCCAGAAAGAATGTTATTGTTGTGTGGCCATGATTGTAGGTCTTAAGAAAGTAATGATATTCTTGTTTTATGAGTTGAGACTAAATTGACCAGAGGCAAGAGTAGATAGTCGCTAGTCTTATTAAGTGTATTAATTGTTCAATCTGGGAAAACTCCTCTTGACCTTTCAATACTTTGCCAAGAGCAGTCTGTATACTCTAAAACTGATGGCATCATTACTTTACAAGCATGATAATCATTTGCTGTCCAGGCTAATTTTCTACTAATTCATAGGGGCGTTTTATTGAGAGAATTATTATTTCATATTAAATTAAGACAGTATTCCAGACACCATGTCTTCTAATGAATCTAATTAAGCCAAAACAACCAGTTTAGTACTTTACTCCTAAGTCTGGGCAGAACATGATGCTGCCATGTGAATAAAGAGGTTATGGTGCTTTGTGTTCGAATACATGTCTGGTACCCTCACACCATTACTAATACTATAGATCTCGAGATAAATGGCTGCCGAAGCCAAAGTCTGTTATAAGTTTGTATGAGCACGGCACATGACCCGATCAATGCTACTGTATCTTTGAATGTGGTTAGCCAACTGGTTCTTCGATCTATATTGGAGTCATAATTCTTTCCTGTCGTTTGAGGTTGGCACACACATAATGATCCCAAGATGTGGATTTGGGCCAATAGACCAGTGCCGAACTTGTAACGTAATTAACTAGAATTGATCAGAAGAGAGAAAAGCAAATTATTGCCTGTATATATTGATTTGTCAGTCATATTTCTTCTTTTTTACGGGAAATTATCTAAGTATCATTTGGGAGTCTACACTGAAGCAACTTTATAGATGTTGTGAAACAGAACATGTAGTTTTCTTTTTAATCTTGATTCCCTTATAGCCTCTTGTCCATCATAATACTTAATACAGCGAAACTCTTTTTAGTTGATGTGTCTTTCTTTGTGTTATTAACATGGCAATGAAGTTGATATTATTTAGTGTTAAAGCCTTTTAACACATTAACCATTTGTGTATTGACTTGTGATGAAAGCTTCTTACTCGGATGTATATGGTGATAATGGCAGCCAATAAAAAGTTGACTTTTTAAAACTATTTAAGATCATCTTCTACATGGCGCTATGACAAATGAGAAGAAGTCTCCAAATTAAATTACATTGATGACCACAGTAAGCATTACTGACCAGTTTTCAGATACGATTATTTCCACAAACCAAATTAAACATACCTTATACCTATGTCCAAAATCAATGCCTCGTTTGGACAGGAACAAAAGCAATTAAATTTGAAGTTAAATTTTATGATATAGAAAAGCTGATAGTTGAACTATTACATTGGGTTTGCACTATTACATAACAGGTTAATAATACATATTGATAACTATTGGAGAGTTAGGTGGTATTAAAATCATATGAATGCCATATGTTATAGTCTTGGTTCCATGATTATACTTGAGAAGAAATGGGTTAGATGTCCAACCTTTCCTCCAGATTCTGTAGTTTCTTGTAAATGCTAAAGACTCAATTTACCAAATATAGTCTCATATGTAGTAAATGGACAGGAAGACTAAGATACTTCCAATACAGGGATCGACTAGCATGTCCTGGGTGGGCCAAGCCAGTAATCAGGAACTTTTCAGTCAGGTTCCCACTTATTCAAAAAATATTAGCTGGAGACGTAGCTGCTTTGAACAATAAACATGTCCCTGGCATTGTACATAAGTATTTTAGTCGCAAAATGACTGCAATATACCATTCATACCCTTTAAATGCTTAAGGGTCCAAATTTAATAACAATTATTCAAAATTCCAGATGAGATAAACACAATATAAGAAAATGAATGTTTAGTTTGAATTATTATTTTTTTTTCCAGATAAAATGGTTAGAACAACAAATAGCCAAGAGAAGAGTAAAAAGAGATTTACATTTTAATGATCCCAAGTGGCCTATCATGTGGTATCTGGTGAGTAGCCTAAAAAATATAATAAGAGCTTGTCAGACTTTGTACAGATATTACATGTGCCTACATGTACATATAATATATTGTAGTCGGTATGATATATACCACAAATAGTTATGTCTGAACATTATTTCTATTGATAGTGGATACCTCCAGCAATGTACCCTTTCATTCTAACATTTTTTCTAACCATTTAAAATACATTAATGTGTATTTTTATTCGATGATGGGCTACATTCTCACAACTAGAGTAATGCAGAGTACAAATATAAGTAGATCAGGGGTAATTTGTAATGTGACACAAATCTTGTTTTAATAAGGCAGCTGAGCCCCGGCTTAGACACAACCAACCGAGTATGAAATTGGTTTAAATCTTGCCCTGAGAAATTTTTTAGAGAGAAGATCAAGAATGTTAAAAGTATTGATCTTTTTAACATCAATTTCTTTTGAACAATTTGATTCTTCTTTGCATATTAAAAGGTTGTATTTAATGCTCCACATCTGACAAACTATGTGTGTTCGATTGTTCATTGCAAAAGGTAATATAAAGTGAAAATGCATTCAGTCAATGTTAATCAGACATTCATATCATACCCCATTTTATTTCTGTTATACAGGTATCAACAGATACCCGTAGATATGAGGTGGGGGATGGCAGTTCTTGTGCTAAATTAAAGACCAACACAATCTACAGTACTTTAGACATTTATATATCTAGTCCTAGTCCCCAAGACTTATTCATTTCGCTGAATGGTTAAGGTGTCAGTTTGTCAAGTTTTTTTGTAATATATAAGATCATTTATAATAATTTAGAGCTACATTTTGGAGCCTTTTCTTTTATAAAATCGTTAATATTCTCTATTAAATCTTGTTTAAGTGTAGTGATGAGATCTATATCACACAAAAAAAACAAAGGCAACACTTCAAAATAATGTCAATGGGAAATCAAAACAACATTAATTCTGATATCCGACAAGATAATGTTAGACATTTAGTCATTAAAATTAATCAAATTCTAATCTATTAAATGTCAGAGTTTAGCTGTTGCTTTGATTTTTATTTTAGGAGATTAAGCTGCGGTTTACGATATGTTTTGTATGGTTGATTTAATCAGTGCTTACACTGTATTTGCTATAAATTTTTAAAAAGCACATTCACAAATGTGAAAATATTTTTACTATTGAAAGGTTAAGGTAAGAGTAAAATTTTATGGCAAAACCAAGATGCCATTTAAAAAATTAAAAAGTGTAATTTTATTAACATAAATACCATAGATTAATTATGAATATGACAATATGCTGGTCCGATGACATTTTGAGATATTTAATTTGTGACATTTGGTTTCCCCACATTATAATTTAGGGATTTTAGATTTTAATGAAAAGTTCAAGAGGGGAAGATGATATATTAAAAACTATTAATTTGTGGACTTCCTGAAACCATTTAAAAGGTCAATGAAAATATAATGGTTTGTACTGTAGTATATAAATGTTTTGCATACTATATTTCATAAATATGTTAAGCTACAGATATGCTAGCTTTGTTTTGTATCAGAAATTGAATTTATAACAGTTTTTTTTAAAAATTATCTTATGTAAGTTTAGTGTTCAAGGATGTAAATGGTTTAACATATTCACCAAATCTTCCTGGAAATTAGTGGTTTCTAAATAGATTGTTTGAATTTGAATTATAACCACATTTCTCTCATGTACATGGTAGACTACCTTTGAATTATCATATTGATTATGGAAGGTAACAGTCAAACATACATATTACTAATAAATAAATCTATGATTAGTCACACAGTCATTTGGAAATATTTGGGTTTGTAAATTGATTCTTTATAAAACTGAACTGAAAGTGAACTTGAAAACCCCAGACTAACTGATCAGAGTTTATCAGCTATTATCAAAATATTAGTCATGGTAATTAACTAAAATTGATTATCAGTAATTAGTCAACTGATGTACATCACTACCCACCTTACCGTCAATATACGCCATAGAACACTCATCCTATGTTACGCATCAATCGCTAAATATTAAAAGAGATTGAGCATAAATCCTTGGTAATCTGTGCATTTTGCTTCCCAATAGTCATCCAATTAATAGTATGTCTTGATTTTAAAAGGAAAGTGTTGTCTTATATTATGCGTGGCACATTGGAATTAAGTGAATTTTTTTAGAAATTATCAGTTGTATATATCTTTAGAGTTCCCATGAAGACAAATAAGTTTATTAATTTGTGTTGAATTGCTCTGAATATGTCAGTCTTATAGTCAATGTTATATTACTAAAAGCAGATTGTTCAGGCTGTGTGGTTTCATGGCCAAGATCAAAATATAAGTCATATATAATTTATACAAGGGTGGCCATCAGAGTGTTGTTTTAATATATTACACGTCTTTCTCAAGACCTTTAAACAACTTAAAATACTGATATCTAGTACAAACATGTCTTTGAAGTCATCATATGCAGGGGCGTAAATGTGGGGGGAGGGGGCTACACCCCCCCCCCCCAGCCCCCAAAATAGTCGGTCGCAAAATAGGGGTAGTCGGTATCAAAATAAGTACTCACTGTATAAGTCACGCTACTCAAGCAAAACATTAGTATAAAAATAGTCGGTCGCAAAATTAGTGCAGTCGATCGCAAAATAGAAGCAGTCTTTAGTATAAAATAACCTTGTCAACTTATCATGTTTGAAAAGATGTTGTGTTTTACTCTCATTCTGTTGTGAGTAGTTGGTCTAACAACAAAATTTCACCCAGAGAGAAAAATAGTCGGTCTCAAAATAAGTGCAGTCACTGCAGTCGGTCTCAAACACAATGCTAGAATAGATCTCAAATACTATATATTTGCGTGAATCCGTGAGCCTAAATTGCATACGTCACTCTTATTCTGTTGTGAGTATGTTGGTCTAACAACAAAATTTCACCAAGTTATGTGGATCAGTCGGTCGCATTTTGACTAAACACCCCCACAAACAAAATCGTTATGTTCACCCCTGATCATACGAGTCCAATATTTCTGTCACCTTTATGAATAATGGTTAAAAATAATGGAATTTTAAATCAACGGTTGAAGTCGCATCTGTATTATTACTTTTTTCACATCTAAGATTTATAGTGGATGCTGTGTTGAACATGGTGTGATATGTCAGTTTGTCTAATACTGCTTTATATTATTTTAAATAATTTATTTGATAATGTCAACTTGTGGTCATTATGTTGTCTGATATCTGCCTACATCTTAACCTAATTACCTAATTCTGCACTTCATCCAACCCACATTGAATATTCATGCCTTTGTATGTTGAGAGTTTCCAGAAAGGAAAGGTTTCGCGTTATCTGTTAATGAGTCAAACATCAAAATTATATGTCTATATTATTTCAAAATATTGTCCAATCTTTGTAAATCCTACATTGCTGTTCACAGTTGTACACATGTGTCTGATCCTTATGAACTCAATTTCTTGAGAACAATCCCTGAAATGACTGAAAATACAATGGTTGAATTATGACTTTAGCTTAAGATAAAGTGTTGGATATGGTCTTTAATATACAGTAGTCAGTACACTACTGACAGCTAGTTTCAACACATAGTAATGTAGAGAAGACAAAATATCAAATTCTGGCATTTTTGTCTTCAGATTCTGTGTGAGTAGACCAAATAATATTTGGAATACATATATAACTGATATACATGTATGTTACAATAATTCTATTTTATCCTAGTCTACCTGATATACCTGACATATTTACCTCTTGCTTGTGTTTATCTAAAAGTGATTCATTGTTGTAGAACTGGATTATTTTGGGCCAAAAAAATAAGTTAAAGTCTAAAATTATCTTGACAGTTGTTAAAAAATGCTGTCAGGAATACTCTGTGATATCTTACATGCTGCATTTAATAGCTTGATGGTAAATAGAGATATGAGAAGTTAGTTTTTTCATGCAGGAACTCATCTTTCATAGAACATCATAACCTGAGCAGTTCTTAACAGTGTGGCCCCCAAGGCACTTCCGCACATACTGTTCTCCTGATAACATAATATTAGAATCATGTAATTTCATGAATAATTTCAGAATTGGCATATTGTGTTGTAGTTTTTATATCCAGATAAGTATGTGGATAGAATTGGAATTTAATTATTTGACTGAATATTTTTGGAATTCAGAAAACAAAAAGATTATTTTAAAGCTATGGTTCCATGGTTTAAGAAGTTGAAAATGTAACATGATCTGATCCCACTACACCATTTAGGGGAAGATCAGAAATAGTAAATTAGTCACAAAGTTCCATGGAAAGCAATTAATGAATTTTAATCAGAGCTACATTTCTGCAATGATTTTCTTGTTTGAGCTATATTCCTACATTGACTCTCTGGTTGTGTAATTTTAATTGGAGCTACATTCCTACAATGATTTTCTTGTCATTTAATTTTAATTGCAACTACGTTTCAACAATGATTCTCTTGTCTTTTGATTAATGTCTTATGTGGTTAACTGCTGCTTAAACAGTGCACGAGGAACAGTAGCAATTTATAGTGAGCTTAGAAAGTAGAAACCCACTATGTTTCTGCTTGACTGAAATACTAAATACCTAGGAGATCTGATTGTAGAAAATAGTTGTAACTACTTTGTGTTTGTTTGTTCCCCACAACACAAAAATAACATGATTGTTCACATAAGATGGGTGATAAGCGGTTGATAATATCTTATTATGGAGAATTTAAATATCCTGCTAGTCCTACCTGTTTAACAAACAATGCCTCTGTTTTGCACTTATCATAGGAATATAGAAGTAGGTGTTTGAAATTTACGCACGGTTTTTGATGATTGATGGTGAGATTTTTGACTGACACAACATTTTCTTTGGCATCAGAAAAGATCGGTGTTTATCTTATAGTAAGGAATGAAAAATAAATACAATACGGTAGCTGTATATATTTACTGATATAGAAAATAGCATCTCTTCTTCAGATAGATACTTTTACTATTTGTATAGCCTTGGTACCTCTACAGTTCCATCTTGCAGGGGAATTGTGGTGGTTCAATGAGTAACATGCTGACTCACTGACCATGTTTCCTCCCAGTATAATGTAAGAATGTCCCTTGGTATTTTCCAGGATGGTTTCCCCTTGTCAGTGACTCAGGTGGGACGGAAAAATGAGGTCCAATGTACACATTGCAGTTCACATGAACCTGTGGCAGTTGACATTCTAAATAAGAATAGGCAATAATGACACTGTGCAGGCAAAGTTTCTCTCATAACACACAGTCTGATGCAATTCCATCTTGCCACATTCATAATGTGAAGGATTTTGAAAGCAAAAGTAAAATACAGGAGTGTATCCTCTCATTTGGATTAATGTCCTGGGACAAAATATCAGCATACAGAAAAAAAACAAAGGTTCATGACGGTACATGTACCCTTCTGTGTGCATGTCACCCATGCAGCAGTAATAGTTAAATGTATCAGACAAATAAAAGCCAATTGTAACTCATCCATTTCAGTATAAAAATACAGTGGATGGATTCAACAAAATTCAGCAACATCCACATGTCCAATGACTTTGTGAGAATTTCTTCCTGAAATTGAGCTGTGTTATCTAAATAAATTCCACATAATTAATCATGTTACAGTCCATAGATCTTGTCAAACGCAGAAATAGTTTAATTTGTTGTGTATTCCCTTGTGAAACCCAATGACAAAGTCAGTTGTCAATATCATGTATGAGTTATTATATGTAATCATGTGATGCTCCAACAATGTCACAGAAAATGGTTTTGGAAATGAATTGCTTCTGTTGAATTTCTACATTTTTGAAAAGCTTGTCAAATTACTTAGTTTATTATATACTGTTTTCTAATTGATATTACCTTACATTTAATTACAGTTAATTTCGTGGATTACAGTTAATTTGGTGGTATGTTTTGAATTATATTCAATCCAGGCAATAGAATTACCAAGCATTACCAAGTTATTATTAGTACATGATGTTGTTTGTATAATGAAGTAAAGAAATCAAAGCAGGATTACTTCATTTGCTGATATATAAGTTGTTTATTTGTTTGGTAATTTCTGCAACGAAATTAGTTCCTCATTTTAAAGAAGATTGTCCATCTGCATGTTTATTGTAACATACAGGTCAGTCTTTACAAAAATATTAGGGCCGGTACAACTACCCCAATTTTGAGGATGGGGCAATGATATGCCAAGGTTGATACCTGAATAATTAGAAATTGTTGTTGCATTAATTAATGAGGCATGATTTCACGAGCTAGTACACTACCATCCTGAAACATGCTACTAGAGATTGGACAGTAATGCTTTACACATGGTTCATGCAATTGACTCTACTTTTTTTACGTGAACCTCAGCCCCCTTCTCATTGTTCACCCAATCCACCACAAAAAGGATTTGCTGTGATTTATAAATTGTACTGTTGTATTAAGTAGAATACCATAGGGTGGGAGAGAAGAGTTGAGTATCTATGTATAGAAACAGGTGTTTCTGCGTCTGATAGTAACCAATACACACGATCAACTACCAACAATGAGCTCCAGAAATACCACTTGATGTTTTTTACACCTGATCTGATACCTTAACGGTGTGGGGGATCACATTGTGTTATACTACCACTTCCTACTCTTTTATTCTACATCAGATAACAGAAACAGTTTACACCTAGACTCTGGCATTAATTACTATCCACATGTTGCTTCAAAGCTCTGGAACATGTCTTTATCAGTTCCAGGAATTCCAATAATTTACAGGAAAAAAGGTGAAATCTTGTTGAGGTGGAATGGTAGTCTGTACAGCCAACAGATATACATACATTGTACAGCACTAGTTTTTCACATCACCTTGTAAATAGTTTCAACTCGTGAACTTTTCACAAGTGTCTGATGACTATTTGAACTTGATTCCAGGGCCATATACTGTATAAAATGAGTTAAACATATTGTCAGTACAACCGATTATGATATAATGGTTACATGTTCATGCTTAACTAACTAACCATAGAATAAAATTTGTATGTGAAAATATGGACCAGAGTCAGAAGTTCACTTAAAAGTAGCATTTTTGCTATATTTTGAGATGTCTAATGAATATGATAATATAATAACACAACCCAAGCAGAACTAATGGAGCTTCCATGCTTTTAATGGGTGTATTTTGTTAGTTTTTAATTACATGTTTTTGAAATACAGGCTTCATAGTTTCTGTTTACATGTACAGAATGTTTCTGGAATATTTGGGATTCCTGCTGTTTACTTCATAAATTATCATTAAAATATAATGCGTGTAGTTGATATGGAGGTTCACTTTTGTTTAAAAATCCCAAGAGGCTGATCAACTTTAATTCATTTAGAAATGTTGTGATATATAAAGGTACAAGGAATTCTTGCTTTGATAGTTTGTTACATCATCAGTGTAGTAACCTGTTGAGAAATCTAGGAATGTCATCAAGATGGTTGTGGTTGCAATAAACTTGGCATTTGAAAGATGTATATCTTGAATGGTTTATAATGCAATGAACTTTTTTTTCACAAGCTAAATCAAGCTTATGGCACTGTTTACAATAATTCAGAAAATCTTCAGATATCCTATCATATGCATGCATTAATGGCACTGAACCAAGTATTATTATTGGCATTACTGATACTAATTTTTGTTAATGAGTACTACAAATTTCCATCCTCCTTAATCCACAACATCACTTGAGCCATTAGAGAAATGTAAAGAAATAATTGAATGATACCGATAATATGATAATGAAAACAGAACTGAGACTGAGATTAATATAATTATAGACCTACCACCTTCTTTCTTGAACACTATATTCGAAGTAAATTAAATGTAATCTAATTTAGTAGATATGTAACATAAATAGATTAGAAGTGCAGTTTAAAGATTACATTAATTTTACATGCAACATCTTTTATTAACTTATTGATTCTGTCAAGAAGCTGCAGCTATAAACCGTAAATATTCCTAATTAGATATGATGTTCTTAGTAATGAAATTTATCATAAAATTCTTTCTCTTAATATATATCATAAAAAGCATACAGAATACCCATATAACTATTACGAAATAATTTCTTGTACAATTATCATAAAATATATTCTTGTAATAAAATACATTCTTGTATAATTATAAATTTGGCTTTTATTGTCAAAACAAGAATTCTTTGAGGGCCAACTTAAGTACAGTACACAAGAAACAATGTAAAGACTTACTAGACAGAGCATTGGACCTACATCAAAGTTAAAAAAACTAGGGCAACATCTCTTTAAAACTATAGCCCCATTCTGTCAATATACCTTACAGTTGAACATGAAAAAGGTGTGAAACACATCTACTTCAGACTACTATTTCAACCATCCCATATTATATATTACTAGTGTGAAACTGAATACAAAATAGAGGGTGTGTCCATAGAAAAATTAGTGTCAAAACACACTTATATTTTACCATTTTCATCCTAATGATTTTCTTTGGTGTGTTAGTAAAAATAGAGAAGAATTTAATACAATAGTAGAGACTAGAGACTTAACAATGAATGATGAAGTTATTGTTCTTTGCCTTTGACTCATATTTATGATTTAAAAAAGTATTAGTAAGGACTTGTTAAATATTTTTCATTAAGGTGTGTAACATATAAATTGTGTTACATCATAGGGGTATTGCCCTTTTCTGTGAACTTAACATCTAATTCAATTTGTCCCTTAAAGGCACAATTATCTGTATTGAAAGGTAAAATATTATCCATTATTTGCATTCCTTAAAGAATTGTCTTCAGAGGCATGGCAGCTGATGTATCTTTTTATGCTTCTGGGTTTATGTATTTGTGTCATTACTACCACCATGATCAATTGTTTTAATATACGCGGTGTAGCGTAGTCTACATACAAAAATTCAACAACAAAACAATCAAAAATGGATATGTCTCAGATGTAGTTTATGGGAAAATAGTTAATTTTGTATGAAAACTTTGTTCTACTAGTCTTATAGAACTATCTAAAGCTCAAGGATACTTTTATCAAAGTCGCAAACTTTGTTTCCAAATCTCTTAATTCCAGTGGCTAGATAAACACGGTATATACTTTCTGAAATTATATTGATGTGTGCATAGCATTTCTTATGTTAAAGCAAATCTAATGGCAATATATTTATTTGATACTTGTGGCCAAGGCAATTGGATCTTTTTGTACATATTTTGATGCATACTTTATCTTGTAACATTTGTGACTTTCAGTTGATTTTAGTTCCTACTGGAATTTGTGACACAATCATATCGGTGGTAGATTGAAGATCCACAGTATATCACTTGGCCTCCCAATACTCTTATTGTCTGAAAGCAAGTGGCATTCAGCAAAGCCAGATACATAAATTGTTTGTGCTTTACGGTTTTGACAATCAGAGTACACGAAAAGGCCCCTACAACGTGGATTTTTTTCACAATCTTCATAGTATTTGGTTACAGGGTAATTCACCTCTAGTATCTTCTTGTGTGTCTTCCCACTAAAATTATGTATTTGTCTGGATTAAAAAAAAAGCCTGTCAAGATTATAGTAGGATTACAATTTAAATCCAGCTCATCTGATTTATATTTCTCTTGTGGTAGCAAGTTAAGTGTCTTGACGATTTTAAGGGGTTATTTGATCTGAACAAATAAATTGACATGGTAGGTCTATATAAGATTATGTCCTTGAATTATTAGTTTATTGCAGTCTTGTACTGTATCTCCATGCAGTTCAGGAAAACAAACTTAAAAGATACACCCGCACATGTTGACCAGCAATCTTACACCAGCATTCTTTTAAACTGTGTTGCTACATTGAGTGCATAACAATACAGTTTCTTGTCAAATTAGAATTTTTATCTCAGAAAGTGCCATGTTCACATTGACAAATTATTAAGTGAAGATAAGTCTGCTTGTAGTTAAAACAGCAGATGTATTTCTGGTTTTTCATGTGACTTGCCTCAGATCTGTTCTTAATATAAAACTTGCACTTGAGAATAACAATGAGATACAGATAGGTAGTAGAACTTGAACACACCTCGGCATAATTCATTGAGGGAAAAGAATAACAATGAGATACAGATAGGTAGTAGAACTTGAACACACCTCAGTATAATTCATTGAGTTAAAAGAAGGTCCTTCAAATTTAGGGAACGAACCAAATACATTTAAGCTAATATGGTTGCCTCTATGCATGTATTGTATTGTCATCTTATAAGGAAGGATATTATTCAATGCATGTCAAATATAAATGCCTTTGGAACTATTTATAAAGCTGTCATAATGAATATATGAATAGTGTTTGTCTATGCTAAGGTGTTAATTCGAGAGCGCTTGAGTAGTAGTCACTCTCAGTCAAACTGTAGACCAATTCTGACTCTGCCTCATAATTGACTTTGGACTTTTACCCCTTGTGCCTAAGATTAGTAAGATTCACAAAAGAGTCCTCCCATTCACATTTTAGCCACTTTATGTCTTGTCAGCACTTACAGTCAAATCAGTGGTGCATTTTCATTGCATCTTTGAATGTTATTACTGCCATTTGTTAGTTTCAAAACACATTGCTAATGGATATATTTAAAAGAATTCTAGACATTTGGTCAATGTTATGATATTATCTGGTGCTTAAACAGCAAACTAAAACACAACACAAGTTTATAATTATTGACTATTAAAATACCAGTCATGCATATACCTTCAATCTAAAACAATTACTTTTAACTTAAATTTCTTTAAAATCTGTCTCCAATTATTTTCTGCTTCAAAATATCCATTAACTTGTGAGTTAGCTTCAAGAAAGCATTTTTCACTTGGCACCCAACCTTAATTTGGTCACCTTTACATGCCGATGTCATCCATGTCAAAACTTTGTCTTAAGTGATTTTGTCTAGAAAATGGCATTCACCTGGAAATGAAATTGGTTTTTTTTTGTTGTCAGTGAAGTTGAAAACAATGTTTGTTGATAATCAAAATGTGACCACAATTTTGTGGCAAGAAAGTACTAATATTTGGAAGAAGAATATTTTTTTTTTTTTTTTTTAGAGGAAATTAATTAAATAAGTCCAAGATACATGGATCCAGATTTTATTTCCATGGCTCATTTTGAGATTTTTTTAAAGGCAAATGAAATGTAGGTACTGCATTGTATGCTTGTATAAACAGACCAATTTGAAATTGCACAGAATCATTTAATTGAACCCATTGCAAACTATTCCATGGATCAAATTTGATGGATGTTTTGTTTGAGAGCAACTTGCAGAACTGTGATCTTATTAAAGTACATGTCTAAATAGTGTGGAAAATTAAGACATTAAACCATGTAAATAAAATAGTGTGGAAAATCTGATGTCTGCAAAAAGGCAGTTTCATAACTGTATTTGGAACTTTACAGATGATAGTCATAAATTCTGTTTCACTTTCTGTACAGAACCTTACATATAAAAATGAGGTCATGGTTTTGATAGTTTGTGTCTGTATTCCATGCAAAATATTATACAATCCACCTGTGTTTGATATCTATCCCTGAAACTGATATTAAACTACATGTCGAGCTATAATGTGAATGAAAGGGTAGATTTCCTTCCTGTATTATCTTGTCGGTATTTCGATACTGATAAATACAGATAAACTAGCAGTTTTTTTGCTCTTGTGTTGAAATTATATTGTATAAAAATAAGCACAACTCCAGGATAGACCTCACATATCACAAACTTCCATTAAGTCTTTTATGTTTTGTTTTTATTTAATAAGATTGGTGACGGTCTATTATTGATTGCTTTAAGCCATATTTCTATTGTGGTACCTTCAGATCGTATTTTTATGCCATGTTTATTTCTTACAAAAATAAAGATAAAATAGGTCAGTTGAATCTTTTTCCATAGCTGGGTGCAACATATTTTCTTAGAATTCTTAAAATTTGACATTTGCAGAATTGAGGAACTTCAAACAAAAGTTTGGCTCCAGCAGTCTTTAAGTTGCACAAAAATAAAATGGATAGCAGAAGAAATTACCATTAGAAGTAAAGTCATAATGGGCAGTATTTGTTTGAAACCTGTTAAAGATTCTAGTGTGTTACTTTACAGGTAGAAGTTTATCTTGACATCAGAAGAAGAATTTCCGGCAATGTGAAGACTTTACCCACTAACATATTCAGTTTCACTTTTTCGTTAGATCTTATGGTTTATGCTGCAATTGTTTGGGAGTGTTACCTTCTTTCTATTTATTTCATTAAGCTAATGTTACAAGGTTTCTATAAGGTACCATTACCTTCGTTTCTCCTTCTATCCAAAGAAAACATATGTTATTCTAATGATGAACCGATAGAATCCAATACAACTGGTTCTATTTCATGTGCCTAACATATGCTTTTTTTTGAAAATTAGCCAATGTTAGCACTGGATATAAACGCTCTACTTACCAATTCTATATAACCTAATAGAATTCCATTACTTAAAACATGTAAACAAAATCATTGTTGATAGGAGATGTTGATAGAGAAAGTGTATTAAAGGAGGCAAGTCTTTAACTCAATATCATCCACAGTCTTCAGCATTGCAAGCAAGATTTATTGGTCAATTTAAATCAACATTGAGGTTGTTATCTTACCGTGAAGGCTTCTGATATCCAATGTGAAAATTTTAGAATAAGCACATGAATCGTATGCCAAAATGCTTTTGCACACCATTTATAACAAAGCGACTCTGTAAATGAGGCTTAACATTCTCCACAGGAGACTCCACATTGTAGACTGGAATAATCAGACACCAAAGGCGGCCAGTCAATTTGTACTCGGCATGTATTTTACAGAACATAACTGATTAGATATTACTGTAAAATCAAAAACAATTGGATGTGTCCATTTCTAGATGTCAAAGAATTGGGATAGAGCTCCTTTAATGTTATAGAACTAGAATTGATGTTCCCCTAGAGAAAACCGATAGTATTATTCTCATTTACTAAACTAAATGTCTATTACATTGTAGTATTCAGAATGTAGATTGATTAATGTTGACATTGTTTAAAACAGGAACGAAGAACAATATATTACGTCTATCCATTATCTACCTCCTATCGTGAATTTCCATTGCAACTTTACAGACAAGAATGTATATACCGAAAAGACACACAACCACCATTTAGTCTATAATATGAATGCATAGAACAAAAATTATAGATAAAATTATTTCAGAATTCTTAAGAAAATATGTAACCAAGAGTTTACTAAGAAAGGTATTTGCCACAGATCTGTCAATTTGATATCATATATCTTAAATATTATGTTTTTAACAGGTAGTATCACACATTGTTTAAGGGCTTCTTGATTGAAGTCATATGTGATGTAAATTGTTATTTTTTAATCATCAAGGGATTATATTTGTGTTTGAATTGGAGAATATTGGTTGCATTAATTAGGTAGGAAACCACCATAATATCTGTCAATCTGTTTCCCCACATATATTTTTTTTTGGCTCTAGGAATATAACTCAGTGGTTGAAATGTCAGTTCAGACATTGTTTATGATTGAATTAATACATCAAGTATTGTGTCACATGGTCTCTATCCACAGGGATTGAAAAGTGATAGCCTGTCATGTGGATTAATGTAAAGGAATAAAAACCAGTCTCTGGTACATATGTATACCCTTGGGTTTCTATGGTATAATATGATAGTCTGTCTTTACCACGCCCGCATGGTATGGTAAGCCATCTGAGGCTATGTAATGAGCAAACATTTTATCATGGTAATCGACTATATTTCTGTTGTTTGACCGAAAGTTCAACAAATCTGCAAAATTGGAAATGGCAATAGAAAGCATATGTCATTAATACTATGGTTCCTGTACACAGATTTATTATAGTATTGAAATTTTCTTGTACCAGGATAATCGTATATTACTTCATATATACTTGAAAAAAAAAGATGTTTTAGTATATAATTCTGTAACGTTGACGTCAACTAGATTTTCTCTTTTATGAATAATTCAAACATGAAAAGCTGTACATAACTAATATGTTTATGATTTGCATATGTGGTGCACACATTTCTTTTTTATTCCACTTTTTCCACAATAGCTTTGTGTAAAATTATTTTAAAGACAATAGACTTAGATATCTTAAGGGAGAATTTTAATATGTTTTAGACAACTTTAAGACAGGCTGTATTTGAATAATACAAGAACTTGAAATGAAAAGTTATCAACAAAATGACAGCTACAAAACTTATGCAAGCCAAATGGGAGTTTGAAAAAGATATATTTGTCATAATAATTCTCCCATCAATGAAGAATTTTAATCTCAAATATGTTTTTTAGGCACAATTTATCTTAAGTTGTATTCTCTTAGAAAAAAGGAATTTTTGCAATTTGAACATATCCTTATGTGAAAAGAAAATGTTATGAATTGTATCAAATGTAGCTAATGACACCATTTATATATTTTCAGAATCGTGGACGAGGTTTAGATATGAATGTGTCGCATGCATGGAGTATGGGTTATACTGGTAAAGGAGTAGTTGTAACAATATTAGATGATGGTATTGAAAAAGATCATCCAGATCTCAAAAATAATTATGTAAGTACAAATTAAAGATTTGAATTTCAAGTCACAGAAGATAAATAAATGAATACATTAAATTACATTCTCTTTAGGTTTATATTTTGCATGCTCACAGCACACCCAAGACAGATCATTCCATAATTTCATAGGACATAAATAGGTAAAGATTGTTTTTATAGATACACATTTTTAGCATTTTATTTTTAGCTTGTTCACTATCCATCTCTTGCAAAATGTGGGCATATCGTAAATAAAGCATGGTCTGGCTTGTTCAAAAGATAGTTCAATTATTATTACTATATTTGTACATTCAGATGGTGCTGTTAAATCATTGGAAACCTGTGTATAATGGCATAACTGTGAATAGAATTGGTTGATTTGAATAATTGTGAGATCTATGTTATGGTTAATAAAAGAATTTTTGAATGTGTGGTATAAAACTCTAAATTTAACCTTTATTGTGTTATATGTTGGAGCTTTAATTAGCCCTAAATTGCTTTCAGATGCAAGATGGCTTCTCGTAGAAACTGAAGAAAAAATAATTTGTGTTAGTGGAATATTGATAGGGTTGTTGTTGTGCATACATAATTGGAAACAATAAAATATGATATATGCCATGACTATATTGATTATTATTCTGTATGTTCAACTTGATAAGCCTTAAAGTTATGTTCATATTTCTAGTGGGAATAACAGCAATTTGTTCTGTCTTAACTCAAGTCTGTCTCATTTATTATGAGGTATCTCAAATTCTCTGAACAGAAACAGAATAAATATAGAGTGGAATATTTCTCCCTGGGTATTAATTTATTGATTTTACAATGTGCATTTATGCAAGGAATCCATACATCAACTTAAATACATTCATTATCGAAATTCAATAATGTCAAAGTAACTTTGAAAATTTGGCATGTTCAAAATAAGGAGGATATAGATTAAAGATTTTCATTATTGGCCCTTATTACACATCACGTTCATCTATTTGTATGATCTCTTGTCGGTAAAGCCAATTTTTTTCTTCTATGAAATATGAATGTATTAGAAAGGGTTTGATCAAGATTAGATAAACTTGGTTAAACTATTTTCAAGATTCTTGCAATACTAAGATTAATTTTGGGGACAAATCATTATTTGGCAAACGAACTAGTATGAGACAAGGATATTTTACACTCAAGCTAAATTAATTGGTCATCAGCAAACTGTTGATAAATATAAAATGTCTGTCTTCTGTCATCAGAATCTATTTCACTAATGTATATTTCGGTACTTAACAACAATTAAGTGTTATTATAGTGGAAAATATAGTGGTTAGGGTTGGGTAACATGTATCAGATGATGCTTACTCTTTTTCAATACCAGATAGTACTCAGCCATGGCAACATCAGTAACTAAGGCATTTGGCGCTGGTGAAGTCCACAAGACCATACTACTACACTATTATTATCTTTATTGTAATTATGGATATTGAGGGTGTACTACCCTTTAGAATTGATGTTGCTTTATCTTAAACATTCTCATTGCCCATATTAAAAAAAAAAAGGAAATGACAGATAGTTTAATTATCTGGTCATTGTCTGAATTATTATCGTTCTAAATCAAATCAGTTATTTTCTCAGTGATTAACGTCTTAATTGTTGCTAGGAATGATCAGAGTGGTATTTATCTGGAAAACAATAAACTATATCTTTTATTGGGTAGTAAAACTATCAAGTAGTAGACTGTAAAGTAGAAAAGGTAAGGTCAGTACGAAGTTTTAGATTCCTGGCTATAAGTAGTTCTACCAATAGAACTATATATATCTTCTCAATTCATTATTAGAATAATATAGAGCACTATTTTTTATGGACCATGATATTAAGATATTTGTGCTATCTGAATATCTGATCTGTTAGAGGAGACTAATTTAGAAAGTAATATAATGATCATTCTGTATGAATTATGATTTTCTTTACATTATTGGTCCATCTGTTCATTGGGTATCCCAATTGGTATTAAAACATATTTTTACAAGATTGTATGCTGAAATAGTTCTTGATGACAGATGGAGTTTCATATTTTTAAAAACGTAGATTATATTATAAAGGTCTGTGTGTTTAGAGGTGGTAATATATTAAGTTAATTTCTAACAGATGGTCTATATTTGTATAAACTATTTATGATGGTACCATGTGACTAAAAGGACATAGTTTTTCTGGACTTATCAAGGTAAAACCACTTGTAATACCACACTAGCAGGAAACTCAGGAACTTAACATAGTCTTTACTCTTTGGAAACTTTATAAACCATAACACTTTCAAAAGAAAAAATAGAAGACCAATGGATGTTGTTTATATTTATAGTGGTTGTACTCTAAAATGTATATTGTTCGATTTCCTGAATAGTCTCTTTACTAGGACATATCAGGGTTAGTAAATGTCAACCTATGGAAGAATAGTAATTGTGGGGTACTTTCTTGTATATTTATGGCATGGTACGTACCAACTGCTACCTTGCAGCTAAAAGGGAAGGTCCATCAGCTTCTATATTTTAACAAAGGTACCTATTCAGATCAATATATTTATTTAGTTCTAGTTCTCTTCTTGACTTCATGAATGGCATATGAAATTTAGTGTGGCAAGTCATCTGTATATTTTTAGAATATAGAAATCAATAGACCATCTTGTTTGATTTTGGTGACAGTTACAATGTACCCAGTTTTACAGTTTATGGTCTTGGCAGTTGTATCATCAACTCAGAAGAATAAAAGGTACATACTTTGATAAAAGGAGGTAGATTTAAGACATGACAGTTCAGTCAAATATCTGTTGTTCAAAACCTTTCACTTGACCATGTACCATAAAAGTAAAAAAGTTAATACATTTCAGGATATTGCCAAAAATACATGATACTTTGTTGTTTGAGAGTCTTGTGGTTAGAGATATGAAAATCTTGCCAATATATTGAGATGTTATAATGTTGAAATATGTAAGAGATAAAGGTAATATGTTACAGGTGTATGAGACCATCCCTTCAAGGTGTTGACCCTTTCTAATAACTTCCACTTGTGTAGGATTTTTTTTATTTGGAAGCAAACACACAATGACAATATCACTACTGTGGAAGCAGATTTAAGCCACCAGCTACTTCTACAACAAGCGGAATAAAATACGTAACTGCATTACCATAAATCATATGGTCTTTATTGATCAAAACCTGAATTTAAATAATCCACTTCCTAAAGCCCAAATAAATGCTGCCTCAAATACAATGAACCCTTAAGCTTATGAGATTCGACCCAAAAATACCTGCACACTCTGAAATCATAAGAATAAATCTAATCTGTTGAGTTTATATTTCAATTCAGTATTTTATGAGAAGACTTACTGGTAATAATATCTGGATTTAAGGGGTATGTGAACATCCGTTTAAGGAGTTTTATTTGTAATGTCTTTTAAAACATTTATTTATACAAATGTTAAGTTAGTCAAGCAGTATACAAAAACAGAAACTATGTAGACGTAGTTTGAAAAGGGTATGTACAGGGTGCAGAAAAGCATTTTATTTTGAAAATCATCCATAGTTTCCTAATTTCATAATAGTAAACATTTAGTGCAGTTCTTTTGTATGTCTGGCCTTCTTAAAATTCTATGGGAAATGGTTGTTTGAATTAATTTTTTTCAGTGCAAATAGTTTGTTTTCAAAACAAACTTAGTTCAGTGGTATGCTTCAGTTGTGGCAATCCCCAAATATTTTAGGAAATAATAAGAAAATTAATAAAAACATACTGAGAGAAGAATGTATAAGTCCCTGCCTGATAAAGAAGAGATATAAAATTTATTTTCCAATAACTCAATATTTAATAGATTATATCAATTTACTGTTATGAAATTACTTTTAGTTAGTATATCCTGTGCTTTAGATAAGATTGTTAGTAGAGAAAATTTTGATAACAAACAAATAAGTTTTGTCAGGAATAGGTGTTTTATTTGTCTATGATCGTTGAAAATATCTGAGTTGATTAAGATACTTAGAAAATTCAACTACACAGTTATCAGGCACCATACTGACATAGATAACTAGGAAAGTGTGGAAGCAAACATATTATCAATATTTGAAACTATGGGCACACTTTATACTAAAAATAACATTAGCAGGCGTCTGGCTGTTTGCCAACTTGCCTGGAGTGGCTCCACCAGTAAATATGATTTGACCTGTAGATTGGTCAAAATACATAATAAAGAATATGAAGCATTGATCAGTAAGGAGATTCGCAGAAATTACATCAGGAAATATAAAATTGCATCATTTGCAGTAGTAATGATGGACTGGATACCGGTTTATCTGAGTTTTTGTAATGGATTACCATCATCAATGTTGCTACAGCTAGACTCAATTCCCTAGAAACTAATTTTACACTTCTCATATTGATTCTTACTTGCCATGCATTTTCCTAGTGGAAAGTCAGATTGTTGGGCTTGTTATTACTAAAATCGTTTAGCTACTGACAGTCAATAGTCTTATGAGCTTTTTTCTCTCACTGTACCCAAAATCTTTGAGTATACACAGCAGTTAATGATTAACTTGACAGAAGACCTGACCTTAAGCTTTTTATAGCCATGTTAATTATCTAACAAAAATGTCTTTTGCTTCTCTGTTAGATTGTATTGTTGGGTTACTATGTACAAACCAACATTGGACATTAAAATCAGGAAAAGAAATGTCAAAACTGTTTGTATTTTAATGGATGATTAAGGAAATTATTTAGTTCTCTAAGGATTTGATTTACTGTATAAGAAATAATGAGTTCTTGTGTTTCATTGATTTTATGCCACGAATAGGAAATTCTCTATCAATAAAAGCTGATAAAGAAATTACGCTATTCAGTTCATTCATTTGCACAGTTATCATGTAGCTTATGGAGCTTCTACCGAAATAAGTGATCGTATTAATAAATTGCAAACTAAGCATTATGAAACATTTGTTTCTGAATAGTGTAGTTTATATTTTAAGTACCTTCACAGTTGTGGAGTTTGGATATTTATAATCATTTGTTTGAAATAGGACTTTAACCTGGTTTCTGCAATTATTTCGCCTTACTATTTTTGTCAGTATTTTAAAAAGGAGGCTAGTTATCTAATAAGAGAGCCACAGTGGCTCAGTGAGATTGACACTGGTTCACTGGCCAAGAGGCCCGAGGAATTTGAAATAAGAGTAGATCGTAGCACCATTGTCTTGGTAAAATTTCACTCGTAGTACGCTGTATGGCGTACACTGGTCTTCATGTTAAATTTCATTTCATTTCATTTCTATCTAATGAATGGAAATGCGTAGACTTTCTCAGCAATCTATGATGAAGCAATGCATTGATAGTGATAGGGTTAGGGAATTGAATTCACAACTTGATTTTCTAAGGTTTAGATTGTGACATAGGCAGAGATGAGTCCATTCAAAATTCTACATTAAAAACACCAGGATTTTAACATAACTGTTCCAAAAGATGTTATAGTTGATTACCAAATTTGAAACTCACAAATATTGCCAAAACATCAGGAAATAAACATGTTTTGAGCTAGCAAAAGATGCCAATTTTAAGTTGACTTACTGAGACAACCACGATAAGCCAGTTCGGGGAAAAAAATTCTTGAAGTCCTGTAGTAAACAAAGGTTTTATTGCCCAATGGTTTTATTCCGACGGCAAAGTTCATAGTTTAATAATATTTCATAGAGCTCCAGTAAAATCCAGAATGTTCTGAGATCAAGACGTTCTAAACTGACTGAACAGTTTAACAGCAATATTCGATCTGTTTTTCTTTTTTGTTGTCTGTAGTAGACTTCCATAATAAAGCTATGAATTTTAAAGGATTTTCTTATGGTTTTCACAATTAAGACATGGTCTTTAACTTTTTTATATTGATCTCTTCTAACTTAATAAATTGGTATTGATATCATTTAAAGCTTAGAGTTATTTTATTTTTGAATATTTCTATCATCTCCTGGAATATAAATGTTACGTTTTACATCAGATTGAACTGGTTTAGAATAAATGTCACAGCAACAAATGTAAATTGAATTATAGTAATTTTAGTACAATTTTTGTTCACTCATTCTTCGTTGTGTGATAAAAAGGACACAATTTTTTTTTTTGAGGGAAAGGAGGACTGGAGTCCCTAATCCCTTCTCCCCTACACAATAAGATTTGTACTTTCTTAATATATTAGTTTAGAACCTGTCTTAACAATCATAGAAAAATTACATTCTTGCATTTTTAAGCCTTGTGTCTTCCAAATTTGGACAAAATCAATGAAATTTGACATTTTGGGATTTTGCTGTTGTATGTCTTTTCAACAAAGTGTTTTATTAAAGCCTCCCCTTTTTCTTTAACAGACAGTATTTAGTTTTCAATTGTGCTTCAAGACTATTTTATAGTGTATCTGTCTGCAATCAAACCCTTGACTTCCGCCCTCTTTTATGTATGTTGTGGAAATAATTTCAAACCAGACACAGCATAAGACAATTCAATATTTTTAATGAGCTATTGCCCTGTCTGGAAACTAGCTGTTTATCCAAATAAAACAAAGATAATTTACACAAATAAACGTATTTTGACATAGTTGATCCACACCTTAAAAAAATGAGTTCAGTTGATTTATTTGTTGACCTAAAATAGTGTATACATGCACTGTTTACCTTTTGATTTTAAAAGTCCTCTTAAGCATGGAATCATCCTTATCTGAATTCACCCGCAAAAAAAAAAGATCTGCATTTTATAAAAAAAATTCTTAATGTGGATTGAGGATGTTGCTAAGATTCTATGTGGAGTTTTTATGGTATAATAATTAGCTTACAGGTGGGTATTACTGACATGATTTAAAAGGAAGGTACTAATCAGGTTTTGCCCATTATGTTCAGAAGGCTTCCGATTCCATGCTCTCTATTAATGATCTGAAAAGGATTGGTTGATCGTACACATAACATGGGGTATGTGGAATGTTGTCACACTGTAGCTGTTTACATGTAGTTCTAAATGATTTTAAAAATTTGGTGTTAAACAGTGCAATAGATATTCAAATGCTCTTGGGGTTAACTTCATGAATTTATATGCCGTAATGTGCAAAGTTTGACATTTAAGGCAGTTTTCTTTTCTGTGGGTGATGAATATATACCGGTACAGGCATTTACATTAAAATTCTAGTAATCTTTTGAAATTGCATCTAGAGCTATTTGTGTGGTTTTATAGGTATTTTGGATTGATATTATACCATTTCTACTGTTACTTAATTGCATATTAATTTAAATTCTACTAAGAGAAAACATTGAAAGCTATGTAGGCTATGTTATGTCTATGCACATGTTTTGATTTCCGTACAATGAAAGCATTAGATATGTTAGAAAATGTTTAAAATGACATAGATTAATGCTGTTTAACCCCTATCTAGTGTTTGAGGACATTTAATAAGAACATAAAAACTGTGTGTAGCCATGGTATTTTTATCTTTATTGAGACTTCTTTGACTAAATGGCATTAGATAATGCTTGATGTGCTACCATCAATGAGCCACTAGTCAAATAAAGCACCTTATAGGATCATAAAGCATGTAGTCCTGAGATAATGTGAAGGCTTTACTACTAAATTGATATGATTATTAATACTCTGTTTAGTAGCCATTTTGTCATCTGGTCTGGAGATAGGTTGTAGGTTTACAGGTTGTAGGTCCATTGGTGATTGATACTACAGATTATGTGTGGATATTTAGTCCTGTGAAAAGAATTATGTTTCATAAAATGATGCTTACCCATTTTTTTTCACATTGATAATGCACAAAACTGATCTGTAGATCAATCGGTTGAACTATAATTGCTCAGCTTATTTATTCTATATTTAAGCCTGTCTTTGTTGTTGTGTGTAAAATAAACTGATATTTGTTACATAAATATTCATTACATTGAGTGATGTTATATAAAGATTTAGATTTAGATTTTTTATTGATGAACTACAATGTAGAACTGGGTGGTATTATTGCTTTATAATTTGGTGTAAAGATTTCATGATAAAATAAAAGCTACATTTGTTTGTAGACATAAGGGGGCTGACTACATGTGTTTGCGATGCTTCAAGAGAATTTAGCATGATTTTTTTTCAACATGTTTTTTCTTCATAATAAGAAAATTGTAAATAAAATGATCACAAGATACAGTGTTATAACATTTGCAAGATCAAGCTCAACCTGATTGAGATGAAAGTAATAGTTAACCTCAGATTGCTTTAATTTAAAGTTACGCCCTACACCCAGTCTAAATATTGATAACACTCTTTCATACAAAACCTATACACATCTTCATATAGTATACCATTAATATATTACTGAATGACTACTGGTATAGTAGATCTGATAGGAATACATTTTACATGAAAAATCACTGTGTAACATGTCAAGAATTTTTTGCCCCAGATAATAGTACCAATCCACTAGTGATGGATGTCCTGCATAGAACAGGGTATGATTATTTTGTGAAACACCTGATGCCACTTATCAATTACTGTGTTTTCATCTGTAGGTGATTTTGATATCCAATCCACGTAAGATATTCTAACAATATTTTACTGTAATTAAAATGTAGGGGTAGAGATCACAAAAATATTTGTAAATGTGACCAGGACATAAGTTATACAATTTCCACAGCTTTGTTGTATTGAAGTGTATATTTATGTTGTATTAAAAAAACCCAACAGTTTGTAATTTTGTCAGACACATAAAACACATCTTTATCATCAGTGTTAATGTTTGTGGTGTGATTATTACAGTGCAGTTTAAGATAACAAATGCACATGTACCTCATATTTTAGCTTCCCTGCATTTTCAGAAATTAGATTTGATAACTGCCAAACATAGCTCAACAGTTATTGTTTTGTTGAGCAATAATTTACAGATTGCATCACTTCAAATAGTTTTTTTTACCACCCAGACACTGACAAAACATTGATGTAGGGTGAAATAAAAATCTGTGATATTGTTAAAAATAAGATATAGATTCAGTTTGTGGGGTATCATAAAGATGGTTGACTTTTATTGCCGATTTGGATTCTAAATGATGTAGATTTGATTGTTGTTAAGTCATTTAATGATAAAAAAAAAGTGTAATCTGACCCTGGCATCAAATTCAGAGAATTTAAATGTAAGCTTGTTAGTCTGAGAAAGTGCTGAAAAAATTGTGTACGCCTATTCATCATTGTCAGATAATTTGAGACCACCTCTAACAAATGTTGGCAATAAATGCAGAGAACTATGTTTGTTAATACTGAAATAATTGTTGCATTACAAAATGATAATTATCAACTGTATGCGTCCTCGTTACTTACATTTTAAATAAGAGTAATAAAAGAACACCAAGGTAGCTAACATCTAGTTTGCACGAAGACAGAACATCTGCAACAAAGATAGGTTTTTTTTAATGGAAGAGATGGATGTGTTTACAAGTTCTTCAGTCTGTATAGAAAGCTAAGATAATGTTGATATAAGTTTTTTCAACAGACTTGAGATTTTATGTTAGCAACCCAAATACATTGTAATGAAATAAATGGTACAGGATGAAGCCTACGTATTGATAATAAAAAAAAGTATGTCTTGTCTGTCCGTGTTTTACCCAAGTGAAAATTACCTTTTCAAGTGACTGCTTTTGGTACTTCCCATTGTGGAGTTGTACCTTCAATTTATGTGTTAGAGATACAAAATCGACCTTAGTATATTGTATATGCACTGCAAGTTGCAGCAGTGTGAATTTGTACATTCATTCTGTTTTGACAGCTGTTGTTCATGGTATGGTAGTCCAGTGGTCATACCTTAATACTTCATTTCGTACCTATATACATTGAATCATGAATGCACAAATTTTCACATGTATTAAGATAAGATATGATAGATATAATTAGAATTAAACAGGTCAATTATTTCATTCATCCTTTTCTTTCTGAAGCACATACAATATAATGTATTTTTCTATCAAAGAGTTCATTAGTGTAGATACATAGGTGATGAAAGATAAATATTTTGTTGAAAGGTTTTTAAGATAAAAGCCATTTCAACTTCAAGTACTAATCTTATTTGACTGTTAAAATGTAGCTATGTCGGATATTGTGAAACTGGTTCTTTTCCCTGATGTTCTTAGTAACGGTAGTGGGTAATTTTAGGCAGTAATATATGTCGTGAATTTCGCTTCAGTATTTATTTTCAAACAGCTTTGATTTTCTAATTCCAAGATAAAAATCAAGCTTTCTTTTAACTGCCACTTTTGTTACATCTGTTTAATTAATGTTGAAAAGATAAGCTTAAGAACCTGTTAGAATTTAACCTATGTGTTAGTATATAAGCTTCTCTGTTTCAAGTATTTTATCTACTAATCAGATGATGTAAGGAGTAACCACAGAAGTAGGATTAGAGTATTGGTGTTATGTTATTCACACTATTTTTTCGAAGAAAGTTGGGGGACTATTAAAATGGGTTCGTCCGTCTGTCTGTCTGTCCTTCTGTCTGTCTGTCCGTCTGTCCGTCACACTTTTTGGGACACAATAATCTCTTCCTGATTGAGCTAGAATGTTCAAACTTGGTGTATGTGTTTATTAGGTCAATGCCTTGATGGAGTTTGAAGATGAGCATTTTCCGCTTAGGGTAAGCAGAGATAAGCAATTTGATTGGTTGATGCTTTTGAACACGATAACTTTAGTTCTAATTAAGTGAGAGTGATGAAACTTGGTGTATAGTTTCATTACAGTAATGCCTTGACTAAGATCGATAATGAGCATTTCTGCTCAGGGTAAGCAGAGTGATAAGTAATTTGATTTGCCGAGACTTTGGAACATAATATCTCTCCTTCTAATTGAGTTAAAATGTTCAAAATTGGTGTGTATGCGTATTAGGTCAATGCCTTGATGGAGATCGAAGATGAGCATTTTCTGCTTAGGGTAGGCAGAGATAAGCAATTTGATTGGTTGATACTTTGGGACAATATAACTTACGTTCATCTGGATTGATGATTTTTATGCCAATACAATGACTGCATTCTCATTCAGTTATGGATTCGAAAGTAACAGTGTATAGAAACGATTGACTCGGACACAAGGGCCTTTCCCTTGGCCAGAGGGGCCCTTTTGTCTGCCTTTGGGGTCCCCCTAACAAGGGTACATTTTGATTTTTCTTGTCGGTTTTAGCATTTTTCTTTATAAAACACTTTTGGATGACATTTCGTGTACAGTTTGATTGCACGATACGTTTGAAAAAAATAAATGTGCGATTAATTAATATGTGTCATCTATTTATATTGGGATTTTGGCGGGGGACATCAGCTTCACTGTTGGCTTGTTGAAAACAGGAGTCATATTGGTTTGTAAATTGTTATATTATTATTTTAACGGAGTATTATAACAAATACTATAGAGCACCTTCAAATTATACTCTCATGATATTTTTGGGATGGTGAGAGAAGACAAGATTTAGAGAAAAATGACTGGGCTAATTTTTGATTAATGCCCTATAGAAGGCCAACTTTCTGTTTATATCAATTAAAGGGGGATTTAGATAAGATTAGATGTGGAGTTGACAGTTCTCACTATAATAGTTAAAAAAAAAGGATGATGAAAACAAAAAAGTGCTGAAAATTAAATCAAATTACTTCATGCTGAACCAAGATATTAGTGATTCAGGTTAAGGTTAACTCGAACCTCATTACTAACAGTAGTAAGAATTTAAACAAAGTCTAGATCATTCCTTTGTGCGTTAAATTATCTGACACAAAATGTATTCAAATGCACTAAATATCGCTGGTTAAAAATGGCATCAAAAGTTGATTATGGTCTGGTAGTCTACTTTACTTGATTAATGCCTAATTAATAATTTAGGTAACATTTAAGTCCTAAAGATTTAGTTCTTGCATAATGCATGTTTAAGTAATGTCAAAATTCATGCCTTTCAGAAATTGTAGTTAAACAAGAGTGGATTTGAACCATAAAGTGGTTATGTGTTATTTTGTGAAAAAGTACATTAATCTACATGTAGGTTATTTGTGTTTCACTTTAAAGATTTTGATCATTATGACTTTCAGAACCACACACATAACTAATTTTATAAAGTTCTAATAGTTTTATTGATTTAGTACTTTGTAGAAGTCATTTGAAATTAAACAAGTAAAATTTTATTGCATTCAAGTATAATTAAAATCTATTGAAAATGATTCATATGTGACTATTTCGGCAAATGTAATCTCTGATGGTAGATGGTAAATGTAAGTTACTTTCTGAAATCTAAAATAAATAACAAACAGCTGTTGCCAGTCTTGTTATCAAATCTAGTCAGTATTGTTCAGTATCAGCTCTTTACAGTCTGATGGTTTCACCAAATTTATAGGATATGTGCTTAAAAGTCTCAGATCTCATTTGATGGATTTTGATTTCCATACAAATTTCAATATTGTGAAAGATTAATCTCTAAAACGAATATCACCCCCCAAAATGGTTCATGTCTGTTAATTATATACAGAGACATGACAGACTGAAAACAAGCCATCACCACCTATAATCCCTACCAAAAACGTTTGATTGGTCTCTTCTTGTATCAGGGACTCACTATTACACAGATTATATCAGTACACACCGTGTTATGAGAACACCCTAGTTTAGTAATCATTAATTAATTGAATTTGGATGTCCTGATTCATAAAGCAAATGAATAAGCTAATTCAAATAAAGAATCCAAAGTAGGTTGTAGGAATTACATCTGTTATGGTTTCCTCTGGACAATTATAATATTCTAAATCAATTTATTGTAGTTCATTAAAACATTGAAATTTATGTGAAAAATTTATAGATATTAATTGCTAAAGAAAAATTGACAGAAACTCAACAAGAGAGTTGATATAATTGTCTAATCGAATCATCTGTGTTTTTAATGAAATAATTTCTAGTGCATCTGATCTGGCTTTTGTCAGAATAAAAAGTGGTTCATCTGGTCTGAAAATAACTTCAAATGTACATAATCTCACTATTAATGGTGTGCATAAACAGACACAAGTTTAATTTTATTAATGAATTAGATGTTGTCAGAGTTGATATCAAAGCGGAAATGTTAGTGATCCCATCTTAAAAGTCTGTGTCTGCTGGTTTTGTACTTGTAGGCCATTATTATGTTTTCTTCTCTCTTTGTTCAACATTATTCTGACAAGATAATGCTCACAGCAGAAGTTCATTTCCTTTTGTTTTAAAATCTTGAAACATTTGATTAATTTGATACAGGCAAGCTACATGTAAAGGTTACTGGGGAATGATTAGACTTTTCTTTTCTTCTTTTTTATCTATATGCAGACATTGAAATGTGGTGATATATTGTGGTCACTCTTGTCCGTCTGCTTTCTCTCATTAACAAGAGGCAAAAGTTATGATATTAACTTTTTTTTACGAAAGTAATAATCATGAGACAAAAGAAGACTATTGATTTTCAACACTTCAGATAATTACTGCCAGTGTCAATGCCCCTGATCAAATTGAGAGGCTGAAGTTACCATCACATTGTCTTGAAATTTATACACACTGTTTATGTTCATTTCTTAAACCTTGAACTTGGAAGAACTAGAAGCCATTAAATTTAAATTATTTCTCTTGACTTGTTTTTATTAAATAGTCGACAACTTTTGTATAATTAGTTGCTTGACAACCTACATTTTATCTAGCCATTTTCGATCCCAATATCAGAGTTTGTTTTCAAAAAAATCTCATTCAAATGTTGAAAACATGTACCGGTAAAGGAATACAATGATATTTAAAGAATAATATACGATACTTATTGAAATACATTGTCTTGATTTTTGAAAGGCAAATGTTTCTTTTTTTTTTACGATTGTTGCTGAATACTATTAAAAAAGATGAATACTTGTGACAATAATACTTCCACAGGCATTGATTTTAAAGAAATCAGAATTCAACATGTGAATGACGTACTACAATATAGGTCCTTACATTGGCTCACATTTATTCACTTTTAACAACACATCACTATGGAATGATCTCCATTTTACTTTTGCAGCATCAGCATTCTAGTGAGGCTTTAATCAGCTGATATTCTTTTATGTTCAAATATGAAATCTATATTTCTCTAATATGCATAAGATTTTCATTTGGATCCAATATGATTTCATGTACACAATGTTTTGTGATACCTACCCTACTTCATATGAAGGGTTGAGTTTATTAAATACAGATGGTACATTTTGAAATTGATATTGAATAAAGCATAACACACTAACTGAACATCTGAAAGCATGGTGTATGCACCAAACTTTGTGGGGGTTCAATATAAATGTACTAATAACATGATATGCAATGAAATAAACGCACGTCATCAGTACACCATAACATCTACAAGTGGTGAAACCTAACTACTTTTCTTTTCTCTCTGTATTATTATATGATGATATGTTTTGTCTATTTGCAGGATTATCATGCTAGTTATGATGTAAATGGTCATGATCCCGACCCCCAACCAAGATACGATTATTCCAATGAAAACAGGTATTACATTCTTTCTAGTTGATTTAATCTCCTATGTGGCATCTGCAACAATGTGTGATGCCAACTTGGGATAATGTCACGACAACTATTATTTTCATCCAGTATTTATTCTATTGTTCTAGTTTTTGTGTCAGTATCCTTTAGATATGCTTCTCATCTTATCTATTGTATACAATGTAATGTGATGATTCAAATTGTCCATTTAACTTGTTTCCTGCATTAATAATAGCAATTAAAAAGATTTGGGTTTTTTAAAAACAAAATCTGATGTCTTATTTATCTTAACTTAGAAAATAAGCCAGTTGTAATTTAGACAAGCTTGAGGCACATCAACAATCTTCACCTTATCTTAAATTAACAAAATATTGCCAATATAAACTATACAATATTTTGGCATCTCGGAACTATTTTTTGTCCAACTGTGTTCGTTTTCTTTGAACAGACATGCTTTATTGTGTGTCAAAATATAGAGTAAAAAGATGGCAGCCTTGGGGTCAAATGTTTTTTTATACGCCCACATTTTCATGTGGACGTATATTGTCGTCGCCCCTGTTCGTCCGTCCGTCCGGACGTCCGTCCGTTCACAATTGTTTGTGAACAGTCTACATGTCACAATTTTTATCCGATTTCAATGAAACTTAAAACATAGGTTTATCACCCTAAGATCTCGGTTCCTTTCGATATTGGCATGTATCGGACTGTAACTTCATGGGTTATGGCCCCTGATTGTACGAAAAATCACGTTTTTTAGCTTGTGAACAGTTTAGAGGTCACAATTTTGAACCGATTTGGACGAAACTTGAAATGCATGTTTATAACCCAAAGACCTTGGTTCCTTTCGATATTTGCGCCAATCGGATCGTAACTTCCTGAATTATGGCCCCTGATTGTCCGAAAAATCGCCCTTTTTAGCTTGTGGTCCCTCTGGAGGTCAAAATTGTTATCCGATTTAAAAAACCGTTTGATTATATCACCGTTCCATGGTTATGTAGGTTGAGTTCGAATTTCGTGAAAATCGGACCAAAATTGACGGACAAAATGGCCGCCATTTGTACGCGAATAGTGTGAAAATATGTTAAATCAAGGTTGTGAACAGTGTAGAGGACACAATTTTGAACCGATTTGGATGAAACTTGAAATGCATGTTTATAACCCAAAGATCTTGGTTCCTTTCAATATTTGCGCCAATCGGATCGTAACTTCCTGAATTATGGCCCCTGATTGTCCGAAAAATTGCCCTTTTTAGCTTGTGGTCACTCTGGAGGTCAAAATTGTTATCCGATTTAAAAAAACGTTTGATTATATCATTGTTCCATGGTTATGAAGGTCGAGTTTGAATTTCGTGAAAATCGGACCAAAATTGACGGACAAAATGGCCGCCATTTGTACGCGAATAGTGTGCAAATATGTTATATCAAGGTTGTGAACAGTGTAGAGGACACAATTTTGAACCGATTAGGATGAAACTTGAAATGCATGTTTATAACCCAGAGATCTTGATTCCTTTCGATATTTGCGCCAATTGGATCTTAACTTCCTGAATTATGGCCCCTGATTGTCCAAAAAAATGCCCTTTTTAGCTTGTGGTCCCTCTGGAGGTCAAAATTGTTATCCGATTTAAAAAAACGTTTGATTATATCACCGTTCCATGGTTATGAAGGTTGAGTATGAATTGTGTGAAAATCGGACTAAAATTGACGGACAAAATGGCCGCCGTTTGTACGCGAATATTGTGAAAATATGTTATATAAAGGTTGTGGACCTTATAGAGGTCACAATTTTGAACCGATTTTGATGAAACTTGACATGTATGTTTATAACCCAAAGATCGTGGTTCCTTTAGATATTTGCGCCCATTGGATCATAACTTCCTGAATTATGTCCCCGGATTGTCAGAAAAATCGCTTTTGTTCGCTTTTGGTCCCTCTGGAGGTCAAAATTATTATCCGATTTAAAAAAACGTTTGACTATATCACCGTTACATGGTAATGAAGAGAGAGTTTGAATTACGTGAAAACCGGACTAGAATTGACGGACAAAATGGCCGCCGTTTGTACACGAATAGTGTGAAAATATGTTATATCAAGGTTGTGGACCCTATAGAGGTCACAATTTTGAATCGATTTTGATGAAACTTGACAGGTATGTTTTAAACCCAAAGATCTTGGTTCCTTTCGATATTTGCGCCCATCGGGTCATTACTTCCTGAATTATGTCCCCTGATTGTACGAAAAATCACCCTTTTTAGCTTGTGGTGCCTCTGGAGGTCACAATTATTATATGATTTAAAAAAAAACCTTTGATTATAAAAACCAAACAAATTCTAATGATTTTCTGATAATTCCTTAATATGCGACAATTCTTGTTGACTGCCTGGACGATTTGGCTGCTGTGTGGGCGTATGTTTCGTTGCCTGGCAACCTATTTTTTCTTCTCTGACTGTGCTAATGAAGACGGGCATACACCATATAGCGAGCAATGAGAGGAATTAAGCCCCAACATCAGTTCTATCGCTACCTACTCTTAATTTGCATTCCAAATGTCAAGGGTTCTTTAATGTACTGACTAAGATGTACAAGGCACCTCAGGTTTTTTAACCATCCGAATGGCTAGACACTGTTCCTTGCTCATGACTATCATCTGGTAAAATCATCACAGTTAGCAATATATCACTGTCTTATTTGGTCACTTTCACAATGACAGATGTTTTATGGAAAAAATTATTTTGTCATCAAGATAGGTCATATGCCTATGGAGGTGTCACAATATAATTTTTATAAAAACAGCAAGTTGTATATTCTCTGATATGTGTGTTACCACATTGTTCGAAATGTTTATGTTTAATACCTTATTTGTAGACATGGCACAAGATGTGCAGGGGAAGTGGCAGCTCAAGCTGATAATGGTGTATGTAATGTAGGTGTCGCTTTTAATGCTAGAATAGGAGGTATGTATTTTGTCATTAATATTGTAGAAATACCTTATATTGGTATTTATTTCACAGTGATCCATAGGTCTATTCAAGTAGGTTTGGATCTCATGGACATTATTAGTTGCAAAAATATTTTGTTGTAGAAGTAAATGCATTGTGCCAAACATTTTAGTCATTTTTTTCTATTATCAATCATGTAACACAGCTATTAATTATATTTTTACTAAACCTCAAAGGATACATCATCTATGTTGATGTTTGTTTAAATAGGGAAATAAGTTCAATTATTTTAACAACATTACTTATAAACTGGGGGATATTTTTCTGAGGTAATAGCATCAACAAACATAATGAAATCATAATCTAATGTCTTGTGTTCTTTGAAAAACAGTAATATTGAATTGTTGAAATTTATGCGTGAACTTAATGAATTAGCTGAAAAGTGTTGAGTTATTTCAAGAAATGTAAACATAAACAGTTAATTAGAAGTTAGTTATTTTATCTCTTCTGAAGCTTTAATATCATCACAGTTAATTGAATTCAAGATACGAGAATATTTCACAGTTTTTCAACCAAATAAATCTGCCCCAATCAACACGTGCTAATTTTGTATCTTAAAAAACATGTTTTCATGGATCAAGCATGAAAAAAATCCCCTTCAGCAGATATATGAATTTTGTAGTATTTAATTTTATCGTAATAAATGTTAAATGAAGTACAATTTGACGAAAATATTTTCTACTAATTATATATAAGTAGGCTGGGTGTTTTAACTAGTTTAATCAATTCCATTTTACTTGACATGTTTTAGAAATATTAACATACCTTGATTTTAATGATCTCCCTAGTGTTTCAATATGAAATCTTTGTACCGTTTTGCACTTACATGATTTAATTATATAAAGCCTTTATAATTGGGTGAATGAGGATATTAGGATCTTCATCAAACTTTGATTGTAAAAGACCTTTGATGTTTTCATTCATATTTCATTGACTGTTTCTATTTGGAAATTGCTCAAAGAACATTTGATGAAGACAATTAATTTTACATCACAGTGCCATAATTATATAGTGTTAAATTTTAATTGACTCATTATCTCGAATATAAATCATGAGCATTTACGTGCATGTCATGTTTGATCTGTTCTTTGGTAGAATTTTATATGCTGTTGACTTTTCAGTTTAGAATGATTCATTTCATTGAATTATAATAGAAACAATTGTATTTGTGAAGAATTTGTCCAATATCTTGTACACCGTTAAAGGGACCATCCCGATTTAAACAGTCTCAAAAATAAAAGTCTTAGTAATAATGAAATTTAAGCGCCAAAATATGAAGGAATGGGGTATTTACCTTGTCTCAAAATTTCAGCTCATAATGATGAGTCGTTTGGACGTAAACGTCAAATCTGCTTGTCTGGACGTGTAACCTTTTTATACGCCCACATTGAAATGTGGTCGTATATTGTCGTCGCCCCCGTCCGTCCGTCCGTCCGTCTGTCCGTCCGTCGGTCCGTCGGTCCGTCGGTCCGGCGTCCACAATTGCTTGTGGACGCTCTACAGGCTAAAGTTAATATCCGATTGACTTTAAATTTATACACAGTGTTTAAGGTCATGAGACGAAGAAGCCTATTGTTTTTCAGCGATTTCCGATAATAACTACCAGAGTTATGGCCCTTGATCACTTCAAAAATTCTTGTGGACGCTCTAGAGGCCAAAGTTAATATCTGATTGACTTTAAATTTATACACAGTGTTTAAGGTCATAAGACGAAGAAGCCTATTGATTTTCGGCGATTTCCGATAATTAGTGCCAGAGTTATGGCCCTTGATCTCTTTAAAAAATCTTGTGGACGCTCTAAAGGTCAAAGTTAATATCCAATTGACTTTAAATTTATACACAGTATTTAAGGTCATAAGACGAAGAAGCCTATTGATTTTCAGCGATTTCCGATAATTAGTGCCAGAGTTATGGCCCTTGATCACTTCAAAAAATCTTGTGGACGCTCTACAGGCCAAAGTTAATATCCGATTGACTTTAAATTTATACACAGTGTTTAAGGTCATAAGACGAAGACGCCTATTGATTTTCAGCGATTTCCGATAATTAGTGCCAGAGTTATGGCCCTTGATCACCTCAAAATATCTTGTGGACGCTCCAGAGGCCAAAGTTAATATCCGATTGACTTTAAGTTTATACACAGTGTTTAAGGTCATGAGACGAAGAAGCCTATTGATTTTCGGTGATTTCCGATAATTAGTGCCAGAGTTATGGCCCTTGATCTCTTAAAAAAATCATGTGGACGCTCTAAAGGTCAAAGTTAATATCCGATTGACTTTAAATTTATACACAGTGTTTAAGGTCATAAGACGAAGAAGCCTATTGATTTTCAGCAATTTCCGATAATTAGTGCCAGAGTTATGGCCCTTGATCACTTCAAACAATCTTGTGGACGCTCTAGAGGCCAAAGTTAATATCCGATTGACTTCAAATTTATACACAGTGTTTAAGGTCACAAGACAAAGACGCCTATTGATTTTCAGCGATTTCCGATAATTAGTGCCAGAGTTATGGCAGTTGATCACCTCAAAAAATCTTGTGGACGCTCTGGAGGCCAAAGTTAATATCCGATTGACTTTAGATTTATACACAGTGTTTAAGGTCATGAGACGAAGAAGCCTATTGATTTTCAGCGATTTCAAATAATTACTGCCAGAGTTATCTCCCTTGATAACTTCAAAAATTCTTGTGACGCTATAGAGGCCAAAGTTACCTTCCGATTGACTTCAGATTGATACATAGAGTTTAAGGTGTTGAAACGAACAAGTATTTTGATTTTCAATGAATTTAGATAACTGAACAGCTAAATCCATGATATTAAATGTTTCATGTATATACTAATTGTTAGCGTGGGGTAAAACTTTAAAAAAAGCAATCAAATTCTAATGATTTTCTGATAATTACATAATGAGTTGTTACTCTTAATCAGTTTTTAGTGTATTACAAATGTTTCATTACCGAAAAAAGTAAAAATATGCGACAACCCTTGTTGACTGCCCGGACGATTTAGCTGCTGTGGGCGTATGTTTCGTTGCCTGGCAACCTATCTTTAAGATTTCGGGTCATCTTTTTCATTGAATGACATGATAATTGATTCCCGTTGAATGACCCATGTACTGTACTTGATAACGAAAAGTAAATTTAACCAGGTTTTATGCAGACACCACATAATACAGCTTGGGACCCCGGACTCCATTTCCAGATGAAGACTGACCGGTTTAAGTTGTTTGAAAACGTGTCACATATATTAAGTTAGTTTCTCGGCCCTAATGTAGAGGATTTTAACACAAAATTAAGCAGTTTTGATCTCCAAAATATTATCAGGATTGGCTCTTTAAATAACCTTGCCTCGCTGAGAAATATAATTGATAAAAATGTGGTTAAATTTGTAGGTGTGCGAATGTTAGATGGTGATGTAACTGATTCTGTAGAAGCCCAGTCCTTAAGTTTAAATCCACAACATATAGATATATACAGTGCTAGTTGGGGACCTGATGATGATGGTAGAACAGTTGATGGTCCAGCTACTCTAGCAAGGAAAGCTTTTTATGATGGAATTACAAAGGTTTGCAATAGTTTTTATCTGCTAAAAGTTTTTCTTGAATATTCTATGACACGTATCTAAATCATTCACAAAGTAAGAATCATTTACTTTTTTGTGAAAATCAGAGCTGATTCAAGGGAAGTAACTACCATATGCTAGAATATTATTATTGGATAATGCGTTGTCAGGAGACTTTCTACAATAATACACTGCTCCATTATGAAAGCAAACTGCATTTTATTAGGACTACAATTGCGTATCGCAAATATTTTTTGACATACAGAAATTACACAAAAAATAAGATTTTTGCTTCAAAATGCAAAATTATAACAATGCTACATCATTGTAGTGCCGATCAATGTTACTCTGCTCATTTTAGCTCTATAAGATAAAAAATATGTATGATCAACAGAAATGATCCCTGCAATATCCCAAATCGGTAAGAATGATTCATGAAGATTAAATCACCTATTTTTGTTTTGCATGCATGTTATTTGAAATCACAGTGACAATTATTTAGATGATGCCTCATGTTTTTTCATGTTTTGGTTTGTAATTTCAGGGTCGGGATGGTAAAGGTTCTATTTTTGTATGGGCATCGGGTAATGGTGGTAGAGATGGTGATAATTGTAACTGTGATGGTTATACTAACAGTATCTATACACTTTCTATAAGTAGTGTGACAGAGAATGGTAACATTCCTTGGTATTCAGAGGCTTGTTCTTCAACATTAGCAACAACTTATAGTAGTGGATCTGGTGGTGAAAAACAAATTGTAAGTAGTATTATGTATTATATATTTCCACTCTAACATAAGAAGTTTGCAGAGTTTTACCAGTTCAGACAACATGCATAAGTTCAAACAATTTTAAAAATCTTGCATAGATTATCTTTAATCCACGTTACATATAAAGAAAATTTTTCTTCTAGTCCTTTCTTCTTAAAATAATTTCATAATAACTAGTTTTTATTAAGAAATTTAATGGTGTTATTTCTTTATTTGTGTTTAGTAATGAAAGCGACAATTAATTATTATTGTGTTGTTATGGTTTGTACGAAAATGGAGATGATAACTAGTTGTGCAACACAGCTATTATTAAATTATTGTTGTGATATTTTCACTTTCAGGTTACAACAGATTTACGGAAGACATGTACAGAGAATCATACGGGTACTTCAGCAAGCGCCCCTCTCGCTGCTGGTTTGATAGCTCTTGGATTAGAAGCAAAGTAGACATCAGTTTTTCTTTTAATATTTCATTATTTTCCTCAAAAGATATGGGGGGATGCACTGTCATCTGGACTAGAATATCTTGGATTCATTTCCAGGCTATGGGCAAAGAAGAACCGTCCGAATTATTTAAATTTGACTCACACTTGTCAGGGATGGATCAAGTCAACAAAGAATTAACTGTTGATAATATAGGAATAGAAGGTGGAAATATTGCTGTCCACACAAAATATCCCCCCCCCCCCTCACATTGCACATTAATCATAGAGATAGAAATTACCATATATAAGTCTCAGATTGAACAAAGGATTATGATGATAGACATTGAAATTAAGCCTCATTTCATTCCAGTTCTATTTGTAAAAAATCAAAAATCTTTTTAAATGATGATTTATACGGTTGCATGATGAGGTTCTCCTTGATAATTAATCAAATAAATGCGAGCACAACTTCGAGTTGCATCATTTGAAAATTTATGTGATTTGTCTATTGAATTTAAATAATAACATTTCTGATAATTTATGTTTGCTAAAGTTAGTGAGATGACAAATTTTAACTAGTTGTGATTATCACTTTCAAGGTTTACAGTCCTTGAGCAGTTCAGTTTGCAATTCTCCTGTAAAAGATGAAAATTCTTCTACTACTTATTAAAACATTCGAAAGATGAAATGTATTTATATTTGTTATATTTTAGTGACAAACTTACATGGAGGGACATGCAGCATATTGTAGTAGAGACTGCTAAACCTGATAGATTAAAAGCTAATGATTGGGTAACAAATGGAGTTGGAAAAAATGGTTAGTACAAAAATCATCTATGGCAGAATAATCATTTGCAGTCCATGTTTAAATATCATCACTGTTATGTATTATACAAATAAAAAAAATGTATTTTGAGAGCACTGTAAGGTAAAGGCAAAAAATAGTTTTGTTTGTTGACTTGGGACCTTTGATTACATAGAATAGTATAGATAATGTATATTTATATTTAATAGTGAGCCATTCCTTTGGTTTTGGTTTAATGGATGCAGGATCTATTGCTGCATTAGCTAGAAATTGGACAACTGTCCCTGCTCAACATATTTGTGAAATCCGGTCACCAGACCATAATAGGTAAGATATTTATTCGTCATACGGTATGACTAGGTTAATGTTCAAACCTATTCTGAAGTTATAGAACACTTGTCATCATATGAACATTGCTCAAATATTTACTTGAATTTTACATATTCAGTTGGCTGCCTGAATGGAAATGATGTTGTCATTGACACACAGGCTAAAGCCTTACCTCACCACATGTGTGTTTGAAGTTTGAACACCTTCCATAATATTGACCTTGTAAATGGTGTGATACTTACCACAATTTGTGCTCTGTATGTAGACATCGTCTGTGTGTAAAACTCCACACTTCGAAATGGCTTAAACTATATTTTAAAAATGAAATACAATACCTGATTTTCTTTGATTACAGAATCATACCAACGAATGGAAAGATAACTGTTCCATTACCTACTAATAGCTGTCAAGGAACTGCTAATCATGTTAAATATTTAGAACATGTACAAGCACGAATTACAATGACCTCATCGCGGAGGGGAGAAATCCAGATTTTTTTGACATCCCCAGCAGGTACTCGATCTACCTTGCTGGCTAAACGTATTAGAGACACTTCTCGTGAAGGATTCAATAATTGGGCTTTCATGACTACTCACAATTGGGGAGAATATGCCGAGGGCACATGGATTTTAGAAATAGAAAATGGCGCCAGTTCATGTAAGTTTAAATTTATTTTGACAACTATGTGTAGTGTGTATTTGTATATTTGCATTGTTCAAGCTTTATTTTATAGATATGCATTCATTAATGATTGAGTGAGCTTTAATTATTTTTTTAAAAAAAGGATTTATTTTATTATTATTTTTTTTCGCAGAATATATCACAAAATGATGTTCTGCTATGTTGCATGAGTTGTCTCCCTTTCACTGCTTGACTTTTCTTGTGTTTAGTTATGTATATCTTTATAATACCATTTATATATTAGTACGGACAGCATTCTCTTTTATAAAAGAAATTAAAGTAAAGGAAAAAAAATATATATCTGACCAAAAAATTTCAGAAATGTGGATGGGATGCTTTGAAAAAACCAGTTAAAAAAATTATTTTGTTTAAACAATACTTTTGCTTTGAAAGTCAGTGGAACCAATAGGCCTACACCTATTTTAAATTTTACATTTTAATTTTTTAAAAAAGCCACCATTGAAAGAACAAAGTACTAAAAACATATTAGGACTGCATGAAGACTTTCAAAATTTGAATTGGTCTTTTGTGTAAGATGAGTTTGATGCTGTTCCATGACATTTAGAGAATGCATGTATTCTATCACATTTCGTACATTGAATTTATTGCTTAAAACCAATGACTAGTCTTAACCCTTTGAACACTGACTATACATGGGGTGTTGCACGTCCCTCCGTGGATTTACAGGACGTCATATTAATTATGACGTCTACGTAATTGGAGCTTGACATGCCCCAAGCCGCAAAACCGACATTTCGGGCATATGCGATACAACCTCAAGCCGGTTTTGCAGCATTTCGGGTTCTAAGGGTTAAATTTGATATTAGAAAAGTATAGAAATTCTATAAAGTATAACAAATGGTTATGATTTGCATGGTAATGTTTGTCAATATAATTCATTTCTCCATGTCACATATTTACATATCATTGAATCTATTTAATATAAATGTAATTTTAAATATCAATAAGAAAATAATTAGATTGTGAACTGGGAAGGTGAACAAAACTATATACAGTGATCAATGAGTGATAAAGATCAAACAAGTACATCAATTAAAGGGGAAACAAGCCACATGGAAAAATATTTTAAAAGTAAAAAATATGTAGGCAACAATAATTATGATGTAATTAAGGAGACAAAAACAACTATGTAATGAATGGGATTTGGCTTGTATGAGAAAGATGGCAATGTTATTATTACTTAGAAAGATGGTAGCATGAAATCTGTAGAAACTAATGTAAACTTCAGATGGCTGCAACTTACTTTAAAACTGATTATTTTGAAAACATTTTGGACCAGTGTGAGGTACTTTTGAGTGTGTATTGTCGTCATCACTATATTTGATTTTTATTATGACTTGTTGTCTCTTAAGGTTCACCTTTATAGATATCAACTTGTTGACAATGGATTCAAATTTGTCAGTTACTCAAATTATTTTCACTTTGTAGTCTGACATGCATGAATGATTTATGAAAGGTTGAAGAGTGTGAAATATGGAACTTTACTTGTGATAGATATTTAAATAAGGATTTTATAGCATTTATCCATTTCATAATAGTTGTTTTCACAATATGATAGGCGCTATTGTTATGGTACAGATATCCTATTGATATTACACATGTAAAACTGATACCTACCCAAATGGGTTATCTCATCTTGCATTTATAGTATATACAACATCACTTCATAACATGATCCACCTACCTGTGTCATAATTTATAACGGAGGAAAGGACATACCATAATAATTTGATAAATATATGAATTTAAAAGGTGAACATCTTCTACATTGTCTTCAAGATTTTGAATAACATCCTTTGTTTCCAGTCATGTGTATCCAGTTTATTTTTCACAAACTTTCAAAGCACACCAAAAAGAATGATGTCTGTTTAAAAGAGTTGCCTTGATCTTTCCTCTTTTTCCCCCTCATTCTTTTTCATGAACTATCATCATATTTTTTAGTTATTGTATTTTTAATTTGGTAACATGCACCTCATTCTCACTGCATGTCCAATCCAGTATCATCCCAGTATTTGCTAGGTATTGAAAGTTTTCAGCTTTTATTTACCGTTTGGCTCAACCAACAGGAATGACTTGCTATACGAATCTAATATACTACATTATAGTGCATGTGAAAAGCATGGCAATAAGTCACACATGTAGATGAACTGCCAAAAAATTAATATACATTAGAATTAGTTTGACATGTGATGACCAAGTACATGTAAGTATGATATCTACAGCAAAAAATAATAAATGATTTCCTTTAATACATTTGTAAATCATTTCTCACTACTAATAATTATTTCAAATTATCCTTGGCATATAATCTAATAGAATAAAAGTTTTTGTTAGCTAACACTAGTAATATGAAGTTGTTTCTAACCTATTCATGCAAATAATATAAAAATAATTAGATTAAACCATTATTTTTCTCTAATTAATAGTGTACTTTACTTGTTAATAATTCTTGATATTTCTAGGAAGAAAGGTAAACATTATTTTTGCAATGTAACTATTTTGGAATATATTTTCAAATGATGTTTGTTTCAGAGAGCAATTCAAAACAGTTGAAGCTATTATTTTCTTTAGACTTTCAGAGAAATATAATGGTTTATTGTTTTGTTCATTTCATACCTAGCTGATCCATTTTGCTTATTGAAGGTGTCCCTTTTTCTTTGTTTCCAGCTCGACCTGTAAGATTGAGGGACTGGGTGCTAGTATTATATGGAACTGATAGACATCCGTGGAGGAAAAAAGTCCCAGCCCGTCCTCACCGTGCTCCTCCTACCAGAAGGCCAATGTTAATCTACCCTTCCCAAAAACCTTATACAACTAGACCCTCGATAAAGAGCACCATGCATACCAACAACTGGCCTTCCAATCGTAAGATTTGGCACCCGTATCACCGCAAATTCTGGGAACCTTTTGTGCCATTCAATTCCAAGTCTTCCACCTATGCACGACACAGATCGCACCATGCGCCCCATCCTGCCCACATGTGTGTGTACGAAACTCTTGCCAAAAAGTCCAACATTTCTGCACTGCAGTATATTAGGATGATTCGCCCAAATTTAACTGCAGGCAAGACATTGGTGTAGATGTTGTTTGACTGTTTGATTGAGTTTTAACATATTCTTCCTTCTAATTTCCCTTTGTTCATCCCGCATGGCATATTCATCACTGCACTTTTTATTTTGCTCTATAATTGTGCTGCATGTTCATTGTCATTTCGTTTTAGTTCATTTATATTATACATTATTGACAATGTACAGATCAATTTCATTTTGTATTTTAATTATTATTATCAATTTATATTCTCTGTATTCCCCTAATCAGTGGCTTCTGTTTCTCTTCAGTTGAATTCTTCTATCCCTACAAGTGTACAGAAATATTTACATGTAGTTAAAGAAAAAAAAATATAACAGTTTAAATACAAAATATTGTCTTTTATTGAAATCAGAGAATGAACATAATGCTTGCGTCTTCAGAAATAAAAGATTGAACATAATGCTTGCGTCTTCGTGAAAAGAATCCTTCAATGTCTATATTTCTTACTCTCAGTAAAAATGAAGATCAGTGACATGTAATGGGGCAAAAATATGATACATTATGTAAAACTTATATAAAGAACTGGCTATTCTTGCTATAACAGTTCCAAAATAGAAAAAATATTGAAAATTTTATTATTCAAATTTGGTTATTCAGAGCCAAATTATCGCTATTTGTAGTTTTGACAAGATGTGTGCATTGATTGTTTATTATCGTAACCATGGTATTGGTATATTTGTGTCTTAGCCTCGCTTCCCCAGTTTTGAATTAAATTATTAAATTGCGGAACCGTTAAAATCTTGAGCGTCTGATGGCATCGAGAGTTGATAATGGTCTTGGTATGTCAATATAAGTGTCTAATTAATAAACATTTAAGGCCTAAAGAAAGACCTGCAATAGGCAAATTTAGATCTTGAATTTGTTGAGCATAGCTGAAAGAGTTATCCCACTAAATGAACTTTTCATAGCTTGCTCATACATAAAGATGCATCACACAGAAAAATAAATGTGATTAATTTTGAATAATGCCATATTCAAAATATTCATTGGAGCATCTTATTATCGAACTTCATAAATTAGAATAGTTTCAATGATCAAAATTCTTGAAAACCACTAAATAAATACGTCTTTTAAATATGTATAGCAGCAGTGGATTGACAGATGCGTCTCAAATTTTATACACAATTTATTTTGAATATTACTGTTTTACTGAATAGTGAATACCTCAATATCTAATGTCTTTACAACTACCATTATAACATCGGAGGAGGATTTATGTTAATCAATTAACTTGATCTTTAAGATGTTTATGATGTATAAAAACAGATTTCAATAGGACATAACTTTCCGGTTTGATAAACATCACTGAGGCATAAATTATATTGATATCAAATTTGTAAATTCATAATAATTGATTATTATCTGTATTTTAATCTAAACTGATATTTCCTGTATAAGTACATTTTATTCTGTACTGTCTTTAAGCTATATTTCTTAAATTGAAATGTCAACAAATGATACAATTTATGTAAATTTCAACCATGAACAAACCAATTCTTTTAATATAATTATTGTTCAATATTTTACACTTGTTTGCACGTAGTATTGTATAAAACTTGATCTGTTTGTAATGGTACGCATGTAATTTCTACATACACCCAGACATTAGCAATGTACACACAGATAAGGTCGAAAGACATTCCTAAGTTATTAAATGCGTTAAAATTAGTTTTCGATATTGGCTTTTGATGATTGAAAGAGAACAGATAAAACTCAAGACAATACTGTAGCATGATGATTTCAGAGAAATATGTGGTGATTCTATTGATTACATGCTGTCGTTATATTTGTCTGAGTTGATAAAATAATAATAATTGTCAAAGAAAGTTTTATAAGTCTTTTTCTTACAAGTCAACTATACGTGACACAGATTTTTACCGAGATTAAAATACAAGATTTTATGTAAAATAGTACATATCTGGGATTAGTAAATAAACAATTGTTGTATCAAGTCACTTGTTTCAAAATAATCAGTTCAAACTATGTACTGAAATTCTGATTAAAGCTTATTTTAATAGGAATTTTTTATAACCTTGTCACATCTATTGACCACATATTTGTCTGTGTTTAGTTAAACAAAGCTTACCAGTACCTACAAAGCTTACTATTCCTAATGAGTAGTTGACATTTCTGTTCATTACGTGCCCATGTTACCTAAAAAATTTATTTTGACTGATTGAAGTAGCTAAGTCTTTAACTCAATATTATCAACAGTTTTACCAGGAAAAGATGAGCTTCTGATATCCAGTATGTTAGACCAAATAATCATTTCACCATTGGTACACAAATCATGTACCAGAATGTGTTTCAGTGCCATTGTAACAAGGGACTCAAAGAACGAGGCTAGACATATTCCTCAAGTCATGTTAAATGGTTACTTCATATTCTTACCTGAAGAGCATGGGCAAAAAATGCTACTGGTGTAGACTGAAATAACCAAACACTGGAGATTGACATTTGATTCAGACTTCTTGCATATTTCACTGATCATAACTGATTTTAAATTAGAGTAAAAATGTAAAATATTGAATGTAAATCAGTTTATATACATTCATTTTACACTATTAGGCCTATATGTGTTATGATAAATTGTGTCAATTTCTAGGTGCCAAATATTAGCGATTCGGCTCCTTTAAATATGGTTATTATTACATGATTATTTATGTTTTAATATGATTTATTATAATCTTCTATATATTTTGATACCTTATGACTTTGTGAGCTGACTATTACTCATGTGCTAGATGGCTGTCTTGTGACATTCATTGACATGTCCATCAAGGTGCCATGTGGGTAATGAATGACCTAGGGAAATCATGACTAGACTGAGAAGAACTTTTGGACTTTGAAAAAATTCTGATTCAACATTTCATGGCTTGCACTGAAATTTCGGACTGGTGTGGAGATGTCATAAAAAAACATAGTCTTTCTTAATCCTAGTTTCAAATCTCAACTTTTTTTTTCTCGTTCTTTGTTAATAGGTTGGAGAAGTTATACAAGTTTTTTAAACTCATAGAAAATTATATGATGTGAAATAAAATTTTATATCCTGTTGAACTGTACCATTGCAATAGAATATCAAATGTGTATTTTCTAATTTATTTTTTTATCTGACACATAAATCCCCTTAAAATTTTATGAATATAAGTTGTATAGAATATAGTTTTATAAGGATATTGATGCATAACATTGACCTTGAGTATTGTAATCATATACGTAATAATTTACTGACAGAACATTGAACTGAGAGATTTTGAAACAGATTACAGCCAATACAGACATTTCTTCTCTAAAAGAGGCATTTCTAGACATTTTGAAAAATGTAATCAATTTCACACAGTATCATATTCAGAATAATCAACCATTAAACTTACACACCCTGATCTACTTAAAATACAGCTTTCTTTAATGAGTATTCAGTAAAATTCTTGAAAACTGGTATAATTGACAGATTTTTATTATAAATTGGAGACAGCCAAGTTTCCATGTACTCAATGTAGGTATTGCCTCATAAATTTAGAGCTTTAGCAAACATTTAAAGTTGTTGTGATTGCCTCTCACAATGATAGTTGCTGTAAATCAGAAGGACTATATCTCAAACATTAATAACATCCTGCATAAATTATACATTTATTGTCTGTCCATGTTACACTGTACCTGTTACAGGTTTCAATTTTTATAAGTCCTCATGAAATATGACCGTGTATTGTTTTTTACAAGGTCACTAAAGAAATCATAAGATTTGAAATAGAGAAGTGAAAGAGTTGCTATGTTTTTGTGTAATTAAGTTAGTGTGTGAGATTTCAGCATGTTGTATTGTTATGAAGAAGAGTTTAGTATGCATGATCCCAGTAGTTTCAGTTATATTCAGTATTTTAGTAGAGCTCTTGATTTATCTGTCATGCTTTGCCCAAATAAGTCATGTCATATAGTCATCATAAAGTGTATCGTCAATTATAAATAAATATTTTGAAATTGTCCAGATCAAAAATAGTAATGTGTAAAACAATGTAATGGAGATAAATCTTTCTTTCTTTCTTAGCTTTTCCAAAGATTACTAAATTTTAATTTATTCTTTTATCACACAGCTTAATTTGAATAGAAACTTTTAATATACTGATTAACTTGTTTATTAAAGTAATCACCTATCTATATGATGTTTGACTGAAGATTATATAATTCTTTTCTCTCTTTTCAGCCGAGTTAAAAGAATGGACATTAGTGGTGATGGGAACTGGTACCCACCCTATCAAGGACAATAACACACCTCCAGTAAATGTTGGTCCTGCCTTCACATGTCGTGGTGTCAAGTCCAATGGCATTTGTATAGGTCTGTTGCTCTTTCCTATTGTTTTAGCAGAACTTTTTGGCAGAATTTTACAGCACATTCCACACACTTTGTTATAGCAGGGTGACCTTGTGTTATGTTAGGGCTAGGGCAAGGGGTATAGATTTTACCGGGTTTTGTTTTGATGTGAACGATCACACTAGCCAATTAATTGCAAATGTCAATTGAGTTTTAATCTACTAGAAAATAGCACATACACAAGATAGAAAGCTGCTTTTAGATAAATATAACACTGTGTTATTTGCAAAAATTGCTTTCATCTTGAGAAAAGAATTTCTTCAGGAGATTTAATTGATTTGAAGACAAGAATTTATCGCTTTTGGAAAGTTTTAATGACAAAAAGGTCATTCAATGCAATTTTCCAGAACAGAACTGTCACAATTACATTTCCTTCTCAGAATAGATATTCTTGTTTAGATACTTCTAGTTCAATGTCTGCAGAGAAAGCAGTGAATCTATATGTACGATAAATGTCATTGAGGGCAAGAAATCTGACCTTTAACTGAATGCAATAGTAAATTAATGTAGCTTTAGATATTGAAATAAATATTGAACTCAATACAATGTAGATAGAAATCAGTTTTGATAAACATGATGTAATTATCTGTGGATTATTTATTATTTCTAAAATAGGGCATTGATTATGTTCATTGGCCAGTACAAACACATATTCTGGATTAAAATGAAGTTTTTTTTTTACAAGTTAAAATAATGCATTTAGGTAAAAAAAAAACAAAAAAACAACAGAATAAATGTCTTCCAATATCTGAAAATATTGGTATTTTACAGCCATGCTTTGCTTTCAATAGCTCTGATTTCATGTAAATAAACTGGATGAAGTTCCATACCCTAACGATGATAAAATTATAGCCATGAAAAGTTCTGAAAGTTATCTATAATTTTTTACTATTATACCGATTCAAGCTTTTATCATTTATTAGATGTCTCTTTCTTTCATCTTAAATCCTAATGATTTGCCAGAATATGAATCGGTTATATGATGCAGACAAGGTGAATATTTAATAAGCCATGATAATTATTGGTTCTTTTTTTTTTTTTTTAAAAGTACAGACCATGTTATTATGCTGGTAATTTGCCAACAGAAAACAAAATTCTCAAGATTCTCAAATTACGACTTTGTAGGATTTGTTGAGTTGACTGACATCTTAAAAATATAGGTCTTTGTTGTCGAAACATGACAACAAATATTTTTAGATCATATTGCATATTATCTTCAATGGCATGCCTATTTATCTGCACTGGTAGTTGAAAAGTTCATTATCTGGCAAGTTGAAGAACATTTTGTTCCATTTTTCCTCAACAACTACAACGCATTCTAGGATTGGGCCACAGCATAAAATTATCATCCTACACTTGTTTTTGGTTGATTTGGATGTAAATTTACTAATGACTTGGAGATCATGTAATATTGCTATGCTATATTGGGTAACAAAAAGCATCAGATACTGAATTAATAACTAAGCTGTAATGGTTCCATCCTGGAAATATCAACTTTAGAAGCACCTTTCTATATGTTTATATTTCTTTTTTAATTTCTAAATTCTTTGGTTATGTTTCTGGTCATATTTGATTTATTATTATTTCATCTGTTTCTAAAATAAAAAAATGTTAATTTATTAAGAAATGGAAAATGTAGTATGGGACCACATTTTAGTTTGTTTTGGCAGCTTTATATTAAAATGGCAATTTCATAGGATTCCCATGTTCCTTAAGCAACGTCTGCGAGTTTTACAACTTGATAAGATGTACGTAGTTAAGGCGAGATCAAGCCATCTATTGAAGATAAGGATTCCCATAAATATTACCTAAACAGGAAGGTGTATTGAATATTCAAAAGAAATCTGACTCAATAATGAACAATAATCCTAATAACTTTGTAACTTAAAACTGATATTATCCCATTCTTGACCGCGTCCATGTAAGTAAATACAAGAAATGAGTTAGAGTAAGATAAATGAAATATGATAGATAAAATAAATGTACAGTCTTCTATAATGATTAATTTCAATGTTAAAATGTGATAAATGTTTGTTTTCATAAGTGTTCTCAAATATTGGAGAATTTGTAGCGTTTTGTAAATATTGGGGAAGTGTGTGGTAATTTATTGTTATTCATTGTTGTTTAAGTTTAATGATGATGTAATGTAATATATGATATACCTCAGAAATATATGAATGGTATATGTAGATATATATATCTATATCATTCTGTATGGTCTCGAATCAAAATGAGTTAATCCCTCATTCTCATATACATATTACATATATACTATCAAATTTTAAGATATACACTGTACATAATTTAGATTCTTGATTGCACCTCTTTGTTTTGGGTATCAATCATTCTAAGGGCTTGTGAACAAATATGTGATCAAAAACCTAGAAGATGTTCTTATTACTGGTAAAAGTGTAAATAATTTAACATAATATCAACATATACTCTAGCTCTAGCGGATTAATGTAACTTCTCTGTATATATACAAGAAATCTCTTCCTAAAATGATATTAATCTCATAATAATAAACACATACATTTATATATCATAGCTTATACAATGCTATTTTTATTATCATTTATTTATTTCCCACCTCATTTTCATCGACAATATAACATGATTTTATTTAATGTTTGATTTTTTATCCATATATTGTTGTGCCAAATTTATGAATATATTTTAATTTTAAGTGCTTCCAGCTGGAATTATACAAAATCTTAATTGAAATCCGTTTTTTTTATCCTGAAAATATTCTATCATTGATTGTAAAACGTATTCATGTTCAAGTCAATATAAGTTAGATATTGAAATAACTGAGTTATTTCATATCCCACAGTTTTCAAATAATATTAGGTGCTATTTCAAAACCTATGAACAACAACTATGTCTTTTCCCATTTTAAAATCAATAGGAATCATTAATAATGCTATACTGCGCAAATATATCAATTCTGTATAGAGATAATGGAATGCATTTCATTTTCTTTTTTCTTAACCCAATTTTTTAATAAATAAAATATATGTGGAAAAGATAAAAAGATACTATTTTAAGTTACCTATTATTTTATTCTACATGCTGGTAACCACATATTTGCTTGATAACTTTGAGAGACTACTCTTCAAAATGTCACCGAAGAAAAATGGAGCTGTTTTCCCAAAAGTATGTGTTATTGTTTTGCTCTACCCAGATGACTCTAAATGTTTAAGCCGGTAACCAGTTATTGAACTTGAAATGTTTTGTCCTTCCTTTAAATATACATGCATAATTCATTCAACATCATATCATTAAGACTTTGTATATATTTTATAATTAAAGATTAAAAAGGTTGTGTTGAATATGTACATATAAAATACATGTGAAAACTAGTTTTGAGCTTTCCCTTAGCCACTTTGAATACAGACAAACTTAAAAATTTCTTGAATACAGACAAACTTAAAAATTTCTTGAATACAGACAAACTTAAAAATTTCGTGATACTATTAAATTAATGAACAGTACTTTGTGTAAATTAATTGCTGATTGGAAATGAATTTAATGTGTTTATCTGAGCTGTGTGAACCATAATCAATTAGTTGGAAATTTACTTCTCACATTTAGCTCACTCTAATTATTCACTACACACCCAAGGTGATGCCAGGCATTAACATTTTATAGTTTTATTTCCTTAATTCTCTTAAGCAAAAGGGATTTTACAATGGAAGGAAACTAGAAATGGGGGAAGAAATCAGAAGTTAGGCAGAAGACCCTATTTCTCGTCAAGATTGAAACCACAATACTTCACTCAGTGAGGAACTAAGCTGCACACAGTAGATCACATGGCCAAGATATGCCTTTTTGTTCATTCTTTGATGTAGGCATACTATTATTTTAAATAATGGTGCGGGCAATGTGCCAAGCATACATTATTTATACAAGTTTATTTATTGGACCTGTGTTATGTATTTCATTGCAAAGCACGTGCAAGTGTCTGTATTTTGAATTGGTTAATGGTTTTGAGCTTAAAAGATTGTGTAATATATTGCAGCAACAGCTTGGGACTACGTCCCTCACATTGTTTCAGTATATGTCTCGCTCTCAACCATAAAACCACACTTATTGACCAACTTGCAACCAGGTGACAAATTTAAACCTGTTTAAACTTTGCTTGTTATCTAAAGAGAAGGATGTTGTTACTAACTTTAGAAATCTCGACCAGACATTGAAATGTTACTATCTCAGTTTTTAAATTGAAAAATAAATTCCCCGCACCTAAAATAGTCATTATCTGATTACTAATATCAGATATAGACACTCCTTTATTTTAATATAAAGATCAAAGGGCTTGCTTGTACTTCAGTTTCTAGTACCATCCAATATATTTGAAATTCTATTTCCGCTAAAACAGTTACCTACTTGTTAATCACTTTATTTACTGTTAATTCTTAATTACATAGTTAAATAGTTGTCCCTCCCACATACAAATTATAAAATAGCTTCATCCACGAATATTAAGTATTAGTTATGACATGAAAGTTTAAGTTTGTCTTCCTATGTTAATTAAAAGTGCAATAGTTATAGAAGTTATAGATTTAAACATGTTTATTATAAGCTAGTCATTCTGTTAGATAATTAATAGACAGGAACATAAAACAATGCTAAAAATTACTTATCATTCTCAAATTGTTGATAAAGGTGTTGATTGTTGGATAAGTGCTTGCATTCTTCCATCATATTTTGAAACAAAATAACCCAGGCGCGGATCCAGGGGAGGAGGGGCCCAGTGACATAGTTGATTTTCATTTCGTTTGCTTTGTTACTGTTGTAGTTACATATCTGGTCTTTAATAGATGATATAAATATGATTTTCGCATTGACTCCGCCCAAGCAATCCAAGGTTGCAACATATTACCCTTTGCTCCAATGTATGCCCTCCACCCCCTGGACAAAAACTTGGATCTGTGCCTGTAACTTTACTTCTAGTGCTTGGATTTTTATTGTATCTTCAAAGTATGAACATTCATGACAGTTACGAATATTTGAAAAGCAATACCAGTAAAATTTGGAAAACACCTTCATTGTATCAGTCAGTCACCTAAATTCATGCATGTTTGATGATTAGTTATAGTTCAGACTGTAATTCAATATGGCAGGAAACAAAAAAGTCCATACGAGTTACAATATTTTGAGTTCTTTTTTTTAAAAAAAGAAAAACCCTCCAAAATGCATCTTAGATCTATGGTCCTGTATGTTAAAATATTTAGTTTGTTAGAACTCTGAACAGTGTATTCTTTATGTTAAGTTTCAATTTTACATGTTAAATTTTGTTAGATTTCATGTGAGAAATGAATTTTGTTTTAAATACATTTAACTATTAATTATCAACTGTTAATTTGTTAATATTCTATTGGTTAGAATGTATATCCATTAATTATATCCAGTTCATTCAATCAATCCAATCAGAATTTTATCATTGTATCATTTCTTAATTCATTATTTAAAATTCACTTAAAATGAAAATAAAACATTTGAATTATACAAGTAACAAAGTCATTCAATTTGTTGAAAGTTTCATTCAATTATGGGTATGAGCAGGTATCAACAGAAAAGGCTGTGCAGCAACTGGATGCATATATGTACAGTCAACTTTCAGCTGGGAAGTGGGTTTTTAATTGGGATGTTTTAAGAAACCCTTATTTCTCTAATGCTAGACCATTTTATCGCTGAATACAATAAAGATTGCCAGTTATTAAAGATCAGTTAAAAGTTAGGGATTTGAATACCATAATTAATCAATCTAATTAAATTAGATCTCTAATTCGTTCTGTTTATTTTGTTTTTATATGCCCACATGGAAATGTTGGGGAATATTGTCGTCACCACCACCACCATTGGTCCGTCGTTGATAATTTCTTGTTAACACTCTTTAGACCTCATTATCATCTGATTAATTTAAATTTGTATTGTTTCCAATAATTACTAGATTTATGTCCCTTGTTTCACTTGCTAGAATCTTATTGAATTTCTGTTAATTGTGAATGAATTTCTGTTAATTGTGAACACGTCAACAAAAGTTATCATCCAATTAGATTGAAACATACATGCATTATTTAGATTAGTGAAATTTATGGAATTTCTGATAATTCAGTTTGTAGAGTTATTGCCCTTGATTATGTCATAGAATCTTGTCAACACAGTAGGCTTCTTAGGCAATCTCAGCTACTGTGGGTGTATGTTTCATACCCTGGCAACCTATCTATTTGGGTTTACATACTGTATTTTAAAATGCTAATGACAATAAAGAAAACAAATTAAACAAATGATCAGTCTAAAGTTAATTAGACTGATAATTAATTTGGTTGGAGGAATAACAAATTATCACTAGACAAGTTTTCCTGTGAATATATTAGCTGAATGACAGAAGAATAAATACATTATTGAGCTATCAATTTTACGATCTGGATATGCCCATGTTAGCTACCTTTTGGGGTTAGATTGCAAAAATACATTATTTTATTTGAAATAAAAATGAGTAATGTGAATATGTTAATAAGGATGTATTACAGATTAGGTTTGTATGTATTGTAGAATGGCCACCAACAGGTGAGTTACTGCATCTGAGACATCCGACTGTCGGTATTGGTTTGTAGATACACCCTAAATCCCTCATACTAACACAGTAACTGGAATGAAATCTCTATAGAATTGTGCATGAAGATTTATATATGGTTGAAGAAACATGAATTGTATTGTGTGTACTGTAAAACATGAAATTATTATCGGCCACTTACCGATCGGTCGGTATATTGTGATCTAAGATATAAGACAAAGTTCAAATCTATGGGATTCTCAAAGACAAAGTCACTTTAAAACTGTGTGAAGTTGTTGTGGCATTCATTCTAATCCTTTGCAATTTTCAGGTTATTTTCACATAATTTCATGTATTACAGTATTTATTGTATTTTACCGTTATTGCATTTATGAATTAAATCCAGAATTGGATAATCTTAACAATTTAAATTGGTCTGTGATGTGTGAATATTCTATTGATCTGATGATGTGGAATTTGATCCATTTACCCATGTACTTGCTTAGTTAAAGTGTGAACAGCCTCCTAATTGCTTCCGTTTTCTTCTGTGATTTATATGGAGTTACACCAAGTGATTAACTTCTGTCAGTAACAGTGTACGTTATCAAACTGTCAATAAGGACAAGAGAGTAATGGATGAATCAATAATTCTAATGTTGACTTAAAATAGCATCATTACGGTTGTGTCATTGCATACAATTTAAAAATTTAAGAAATTTGTTTTAAGAAATGTTGAGGTGATGATTTGATTGTACTATTTATACTGAAATATACTCAATTTGGAGCCTAGCAATAGCTCTGAAAATATGAAGAATGATTGATATGATTTTGTATAATATTCATGTGTTTCATAAAAAAAAAATGAATTTTCATGTTAATAAGATATCAATTTTGAGAACTTTCTTCAATTTGCCTTTTACATTTAGGAATATTTAATGGTGCAGTCCCAGATAGACATCTGCGAACAATCAGATTAATTCTGTGTGTAGGACATATTGAATCCTATTCCTAACCCTGTACAACCTTCAGTTTCCATAATATTATGTGTTTGGGGATAAGTCCCCCGATTCCACACTATTCTCAATTGTCACAATAGATGTTTACTAGTACATACTTGCCCAAGTTTTTACTGTGATATGATGTTAATGCAATTGTCACCTCATTCATGTATTTGTACTACAGAATCACTAAAATGATTTAACAGCCTCTTCAAAATTAGTCATTTTTGAGCTGTAATTTTCAGACAAGTAACCTGGCTATTTCTTAATATTTTGGCTTCTAATTTATCTTCTTAAAAACTTTTATTCTTGATGTATCTGGGACTGTTCCTTTAACAGTGCTATGTTTATTAGTCAAGTTAAACCACTACGCAAGGTGTTGATGGTGGAACCCACAACTAGTTCTAGCTTAACATTGAATTCATTTAAGGACATTCAATTTTGAATGAGCTCTGATTATGATATATCTCAATACAACATATAACATTAAATGATATTGATAATTTTTTTTTTGTTCTAAATCAAAGAATTCTCTCAATTTAAAAAAAGGGAAAAATTATTTTTTATTTAGGTGACAAAATGAAAGTTGAATTAATTACTGTTTTCATCAGCTGACTAAATGAAATTCCTTATCACACTTGAAATAACACTTTGGCCTAAATAAAGAGATTATTCTCATTTAATTAGAAAGTCATAAACCACCAATAATTTATGACCTGATTACGATATAAGACAAAATTGTATTGAACCGTATTGCCTGTAAATCACGCCAAGAACATCTTCGATTAATGCCTTACTTTAGTGCTAAGATGACATTCTTTGGTTGCCAATCTAGTTCATTGAATCAATGAAATGACGAACAAAATAATTGATCTCTTGTTCAGCTACACAGATTTAGCATTGCCGTCTGCTGTGCCAAATTAGATGTTTCAGTTTGGTACAAAATTCACCAACGGTTTTCTTGTAATCATGATAATTGATTTCTATAGCGTTTAATTATGGCCAAATGTCATTTGTAAGTGTTTTATAAAAAGTTCATAACAGAGAGAACAAGGTATCTTAAGCTCAAAGTTTCTGAAACTTTAAAGGTTATTTCTCCTATTAATGTTATCGAAAGTGATATATTAAAGTTGTATAATACATGATCTGGTATAGTAAATTTATGTTATTCATTATTCAGAGTTTTATTACATAAACATGTCAAAATTAATTTACAATGTAGTACAGATTGTCTTATGCATCATCTATGTAAATATCAATATTCATGTCTTTAACATAGTCTTGTTTTATTTTTGATGAAATTATAAGAAATGTTATTTTGCTATGCATTGAATTATAGTTATTTTTCAGAATGTTATCTTTTCCGTGTTGCAAATGGCAATATTTAAACCAAAAGAATTAGATTTAAACAATTGTAAAATGTACACAGTTGCACGATAATGGAACAGAATCTGTTTTAAACAATAACACTACAGACGCATGTGCATCTACCACCCTTAGCCCTGCTTGAAATAATCTAGCCCCAATAACCTTATTGTTATTAAAACATTAGTTTGTTGTGGAGCAAGTATTAAATCATTGACTAAACTCTAGTACCAGTAACATTAAATGGATCTTACTTGCTCCACAAAAAAGATAATCATTTTTTCAAGTCGATTTAACATGAACCTTATAAGATTGGGTCAGTTGTTGAGTTGAGAATTTTTAATAATTTTTAATGAATTGACTAATACATTGTATAAGTAGTAGACAATGGTTTTATTATTTAAAAACTTCAAAAAATTTTCAAAATCTTGAATCAAGGAATAGTTATTAAAAATTAGATTGTAAAGATTACTTTGTATGATTTGTTCAATTCATCTTAATTAAAGATTGCTCTTGACAGATCGATTTATTAGCCTGCAGAAATGTATATTTATCATTAACATAATAGAGATTATTTATAAGTACAAATAATAAATTAGTACCCAAACAATAATGTCTGCAATAATAAGCCCTTCGGTCATGTCTAAATAAGGGAGAAAAAAAAAGATGCCTGAGGTTAAATATTGGTAAAATGAGAAAACACATGATAAATTAACATGAATATTCTTGTTCCATCTTTAGTTTATTACGTTCTTGGTTATATTTTATGTTTAAGATAACATTTTTTTTATGTACTGCTTGTTTACATTAACTGTAATGTTCCAAATATGTAAGAAAGGTTTAGGTACAAATTCCGTCCTTGGAAAGAAAATTAATATTAGCTTACTTGAATGTCATACTTCCTTGCACTGAGTTTATTTTCATCTTTTACAAGTTTTTATTTGAAAATGGTAAACAATGTTTAAACCCATAAATAGTTAACTATGTTTTATTTTCTTATCTAAGCCTTTCTACTCGCTTTCAATTTTTACGTTTTTCTTAGCACTCATTTCTAAAATCTATTCCAATATGAATTAAGATGTTTCTTAATGTGTGCATCCCTAAATGAATATAATCTTATAGAGTTTTGTGTTCTATTTCCAGAATGTAAGCCTGGTTATTTCAAGCTGGGAGATGGGTGTGTGGCACATTGCCCCGAACATTATTTCGGCAGTGTCGAAGCTGTGCAATTAGTGTCTCCTATTCAAGCAAACTATACTAGACCATTAGTGCGAACTCAGGGTATATGTGCTCCCTGTCACTCCTCTTGCCTTACATGTCGAGGGGCTCGTATGGAAGAGTGCTTTCAATGTAGTGAAGGGTATGAACGTAAGAATGACTTCTGCACAAAGAAAATGATTTGGGATTTCCTCGATCCAGATGTGATGAAGCATTTAGCATGGGCAATTATATTATGTATTGGAGCTATTTTACTATTTTGTGTATTATTTGGACTGCTTCAAGTACGAGACCATAGAAAATTGTGCTGGAGTGCTAAAAGGTTTTATGTGCCGGACTTGGCAAAAGGTCATTATAATGGGGTGTCGAGGAATTGTGTGGATGATCCTGAGAGTCTAAGTGAATCGGGTAGTGCTAGGACAGCCAGTACAGACAGTCAAGAAAGAGTCTAATTATTGTTTTTGTACAAATAAAAACTATATTGATGCAATTCATTCTATAGCACATTTGTACATACAAAACATGGAGTCAAAATATTTGATTCAACTTGCTTTCTCATCCAAGCCAACCATTTTATTTATAACTATATATTGTACATCAATCCTTGTTTAGCCTTTAAGTGACATAAGTTATTTGATTTGTTTTACACAAAACAATGATCCCCCAGCACCCTGTGTAACGCTAATTCAATTGATCATGCGATATAGACATTATTGTCCTAGCGGTTATAATGCCACTATGAGCAGAAGATCAAACAACCAACCAAAATAACTTCCTGATCAAGAAATAATTAATTTTCAATTTAAGATAAATGAACACCTGCATCTGTCTGTTCTTGAAAAGTTTCAATATTTCATTTTATGTGAAAACAAAAAAAATTGCCAAAGATATTTCTATAAAGAATAAAAAAAAATGGTAGTTATATACATGTATATGAAATCACTGGTTGGGGTTTGTCATTTTAAATGAGTAAAAGCTATGTTACTTATTTTTAGACCATATTATTATTATTATTGCGTTGTAAGGAATATGCTTTCATGGAAAAAACAAATATTGAAGCAAAGTACAAAAAAAGGTTGATAAGCAATCTTTAAATCTTCGATAAAGCTGTTTGTTATTTATTTATGTTTGATAATTAAGGCATTCATGTACAAAGATGGTTGTTTATTGTTTCATATGATATATACCCAAAAGTGCCATTTCTTTGAAATTGCACTTAATGTTTCCCCTCAATATTACATCTTCAGGATTGTTATTCTTCTTGAGACCTGTATCTGCTGAGAATCGGCTTTTTATCTCCCTGTTTAATGCTGCCAGCTACATACATATTGCCATTGTTATTATGATATATGGAGTTATAACTGTTATAGATGGACTATAGTATCTTCTATGTTAATAACTAAATAAAATAATTATATAAAATGGCTAGAATTATATAATATATTATAATGAATGCCATCAGTTTGCTAGACTGTGGTTCTACATTCAGGTCTTTAAAGGATAAAGTGGCTTAATTAGCAAATGTTGATTATCATACGTAAATAGTTTACATATTGGGTGCACTAGACTCCTGCAGAAAATTCTAAAGACCGCTTGGTTACACGTTATTGATTGCTTGACAAACATTTTCATCATCATTTGCTCTTGCTTGATATTTAATTATTTTAATGTTGTGGATATATATGCCCATCAGCAGTCAAATTATATGTGTAATGAAAATTAACAATTCAGTGGGTTCTCTGTATGATGTATATATAATGACTGCCGGTATTGTAATTGGTTACCATGTAAACAACAGACTGTGACCTCTGCTTTTATATTAATCTCCATCAGTAGTTCTCCTATGAAATTGATTGGAAATATTTGTCCCAACAGAATTGTTGAGTATCCAGTGCACCCATTATGCAATATGTGTAATATATTATAAATATATAATCTATATCAATTATAGAAAGAGTTATAGAATTATGGATGTAGATAATGTACCATTATGTATAGATGTAGTCAGTTTATGTATTGTTTGTATATTTGCTATATATATATATACATGTATATCACGGTTTGTGCAACAAAATGATTTTCTATTGCTGAATGAGTGATTGTTTTTGAACAATTTTGTACATGTAAATGAAATGAGAAAAAGATTGATTTTTTTATGCATTTTTGAGTTGATTATTAAACTTAAAAAGTGATCAATTTGTTCTTTAATTGTCTTGTGAAAATGGATTGTGTTTCTTATAATAAAGTTATAAAATTTTTTTTAAACAGGAAACTTAAACAAAATATATTCTTTATTGATAATCACTATGAACACTAATCTCTGAATACAAAAATTTAATAGAAATTTCAGTTTATCCATGAAATTTAGTTACGGAAGAACTTTCATATCCTTTTAAATGATAAATTTCCTACCTGGTTTTTCAAAAATTCTTGTTGGTAATTTTAAAGGGACAATAACATTCTTGCTGGCTTGCTAGCGCCAGAAAATAAATAATACCCTCATTCTAAGTAGTAGATGTTTAAGTGTCCTACCTGTTGTGTAAATTATCCATTACAACCTATTTTACTTGTCCAGAGGGTTCGAAAATATTTTAAAATCCAAGTCACATTTGAAAAGGTTTACGTTAGACTTTTCAAATCAATTGGTTGAATTTTTCCAATTTTTTAAAGTAGGTATGTTAAGATGAAATTTATATCATCAATTAATTGGAATATTGTAAAATAATACAATTTGTTGACCAGAATGAAGATTGGGACATATTATTCAGTTACAACAAGAGTGTTATTGGGGCTTTAAAACATTTTCGAAAGGTATTTGTTAATAATTGTACAATGTTTTATCAGAGTTCCATATCAATAAAGGTCATTGTTTCCTGAAAATCGGACTATTATATTTAACTGCTGAGATGACATTTCTATTAATTTTACATATAACTTACATGTTTTAATGTGTCTATGGTCGATATGAATGTGTTAATCTTATTTATTTATAGGGGTTTTTTTATAACCAAAATAGCTGTATCCAAAGTTTTAATTAAGTTACTTACAGTTCTGTCGCACTAATTTGTAGTTTGTAGATATTAATTTTGTTTTAAATATATTCCGTTTTTAAAATTGAGAAAATTATTGTAATTTTTTTTAAATAGAAAATCGTCTGCAAAAAAAAATTACTTAAAAAATAACAATGCATATTATTACCTAATATAAGAAAGATTTGTACAATTGTGGTGTAGGATGGAAACAGCCAAATAAATTTGAAATTGATATTTGAAGATCTGCCTCTAGATCTACTTTTTGGATTTTTATATGACCCCATGTAATTTACATACTGTAACAAATAATTTGTAAATCTGACTTCAGGCCTACTTTGGGGTGTTTTTTTTTTCTACCAACAATATGTCAATTTTTATGTGGAAGAATATAAAATATCTTGTTGAATACTCCAGGTGCATAAAATATGTTGTAAATGAGAACAAGGCCTAATACATGTAACTTCTCTAAAATTAACTTAGTTTAACCTTGTCTAAAAAAAATTACAGTTTGTTACATTTATAAATGTCATATTACCAGTGTACGTTTGTCTTATTTGTAGAATTTGTGATATGACATTTAAGACTTTAGGCAGCTTGAGAAATGGTTTGGCCTTTTAATCTTTCTTCACTAACTAGTCTTACAGTTATAATTGTATATGTATATTCAGGTATTCATTATACAGAAATGTAAATGGAAGTTTTTATTTACCAATCTTTAGTTTTATAAAGACAATGAAATGATTGCAATATGTGAATCTTTATGTTTTATGTTGTAGAAATATATAAATAAATGCAACAACAGTTTTTTTTTTCTTATATTTTCTATGGAAACGTGAAATGGATTGACAGAGGCTACAATTTTACCTTTACAGGAAGCATTGGAAGTTCCAATTTGGGAAATAAAGAGGGAGAGAAAAGGGTTTTTATATCCGTCCCTTGACACAAACTAGGGCATTTTGGGACTAACACATGGTTCAATTTTATTTCAATAATTTGCCTGTGCATAGGGGCGTCAGCAGTTTGTGGAAACCTCTAGGACCCCAGAAAACCCTCAAGGATGGACAGGCGACCGACCCTAAGCTTTGTCACATGCAGCTGAGGACTCAAAACCACACCAGTTGACTCGCTAACAGACCTTATAATGCAAGGGGCACACGTTAACTATTCCCAGCACAACCCCAATTTCTGTAGAAGACTGTAGAATTCCATGCTACAGAAAATGGAATAGCCCCCTTTGCCCAACCCTCTAGAATGTTCTATAGAAATTTATACTAATAATCTATGACTATTTGCTGAGGGGATACTTAGACTGACAACCCTACACCTCTGTTAAATATAACGGCAAGTTAACGACATGTTAAAGTTAACAGGGCTTCCAGCAACAATCTCTCTCCTAGTTATCTCCATGTGAACGGACGGACCGTTAAAAGTTAATGGAGCTTTGAGAAAACGGACCCAGTTCTTGTAAAACGGTTGTCGTCCCTAGATTTCCCAATAAGTATTTTTAAAATATATATGTTTAATCTTGAGGCTATAGGATGATAAGGCATTTCTCATTGAACTCTGTTATCTGTGGATAAGGAGGCTTGACAATTTTATGTGATACATGGTAGATTTCTCTTGTTCAATTCTATGTCAATTACTAATAAAGCAATCTTGTCAAGTTGTCAAATGGATATTAAACCCTATGTCTGTCTTTGATATCAGCTTATAAAAAGCCAATTTTCGATTGTGTAACAGAAATGTTTTCAAACAAAGTGTGCCCAGACCAGAAAGATTTAATAGATATATATAATAAACCCTTCCAGATATCATCTGGTTTGATTTTTCATTTCAATTATATTATAGTGATGAGAGAATTGGTGAAATGTTCACTCAACACAAACTAGGTCATTTCAGGACTAATACATTATTTCAATAAATCCCTTGCTCGAAGGGGTCTTTGGCAGTGGGATGAAACCAGAAAAACGCAGGAGTTTGGAAAGTCCAGCCTACGTCTTGTCAAGTACAACCGAGGAATTGAAACCATGCCAGTTGACCCAATGCCAGGCTTAAATAGTAAGTGCAGGAGGACTGCACTACATGCAAAACTTAACCTGCGGAAAATATCAAATCAAGTGAAGCGTAAGCATCCACTGCGCTGTACAGTCCCGGGCCTGTTATGGTACAGGCTTCACTAAAAAATAATTTGCAAAAAAAAAGGTAACAAAAATAAAGCGACCGATATTGACAGATGCAGTATGCACATGCTGACCATTCTGCCATCCAACCCCCTATAGTGATGGGACAAGCTCTATACAATTTTGATATTTATGTCAAAAGATAAAGGGTTATCTATAGGAATAAAATTTCAACAGAGGGTATTGTTATTGCCCATCCTCCCTAAAAGTAAATCAATTTGTAAAATACAGTCGAATGATAGGTGTACGGGCTTAATGAATGTTAGGGTTAAGGGCAGAACCTCAAACGCCTGAAAAATAAATTATTTTGCCAACTGGAGGTGTGGTCACTCTTTTTAAGAAAATATGAAATTGCTTTGCGTCATTTCTGGGTTCAAAACGGAAACGCCCGTCTTATTGTTGCTATTTAATATAATTTAAAAACAATAACAGATCTGCAATTTAACAACGACTGAACTACAAAAAAACACCTAATTTGAAGCCTGTCATATTTTTGTTGATGGATATGTTACGCATAATATCATTATAATATATGACACAACACAGTGTTTGACATGATAATATTACTTCGCAATACTTGAAATCTTTAATCAACCATATTCAACAATTCTACCACTATAATTTATTTTTCCATACTGGTTAAACAACAAAAAACAATTATTCCCCCCACGGTCCCCACAACGTACACTTTCACAGCCCCGTATATTAAAATGGCTTGCGAAATCTTCTACCAAGTGCGTTTAAGTTTAAGACAACTTTATTAAATATGGACAACATGAAATTCGGAAAACAACCAGAAATATTTCAGTCATTCGATTTCATATCCCAACTACATCTTATTTGTAGTACTGATAAATTCGCACACATTTCTTTTAGAGCAGTCGTTTGTCGTCTTCAGACTGTACGCCCATTATTAAAATACACACATACAGCAAATGCGAAATATACATTCTCCAATACACGATTGATACTTAATTGATAGCCGCTGTATTCTTATTACACATCATAATTATACAAATGAGATTACATACGAAACTAAATATAATACATATATACCATGTAAATTATAAATTTAGAACAAATAATCTTTAGTAAACATTATTCTGTCTGCTTCTGTAGAAATTAAAAATACGCCCTTGACAACCTGGGATTGCTTGAACAATGTTTGACTACTTCATTTGTCATGCTTCTCAACACAACAATACCCATGGCATCGTCCAATTTCCAAGATCAAGATCAAATTTGTACAAAATGGATCGATACCCATCGAGATTATAGACTATTTTTAAAAAAAAAAAAAACTGTTATAGCGAGAACTTTCAACTTTTTATTTATTGAACTTACCTAGTGTCGCTTTAATTAGCACAGTTTGTGCAGTATAGGGGGAAGTTCAACCTCATTTCACATCATTTAACTAATATCTTACATAATATACATTCTCTAATACACATACGTTTACACATTCTCTAATACACATACGTTTACACATTCCCAAAAACACATACGTTTACACACTCTCAAATACACACGATTTCTCTAATATACATGATTTCACATTCGAATTACACACTGTTTAAAGATGCATTATGTAAGATTTAGATAAAGAACTAGCCATTCTTGCTATAATAGTTCGAAAGAAGATAATGTAAAATGAATAATTTGAAACTTTCTTTCAAATTACTCTATTGCAAGCGAAGATATTAGCCTTTGAAGGTTTGGCAGACGTGTGCAATAATTTCAACCACGGTACTGATTGATCAAAGCTAAGTGTGGGTCATCCATATCTGATCGCTGAACCATTCTAATCTGTTTAATATCGGGGAAATCGGATGCCATCGAGGGATCATTAAGGTCTGGATGAGTTAATTAATGTCTAATTAATACTTTTGAAAACATTTCAGGCCTAAAGAAAGACCTACAATAGGCAGATTTTGCTCTTGCACAATGCATGTTTAATAAACATACGATACCTATCGTTTAATACATAGCTGAGTAAACATGTATAACAGATAATAACCATTATTGTCAGGCTTTGAAAAATAAAATATACACCTTCCTTATTTCGAAAGACCACGCAGTGACGGGACACTCACCTACTGAATTTAGCATGAGTGAACTGTCATTTATGAAAGAATGCCATGAATGAATAGGCCTATGTCAGGATTTGAAAAATAAAATATACACCTTCCTTATTTCGAAAGACCAACTGAATTTAGCATGAGTGAACTGTCTTTTATGAAGAATGCCATGAATGAATATTTTAGAACAGAAATCGGTATTGCCTATTGGGGGTATAGGTATAGAATGCGCGTAGGTGTATATTTAGCGAGTCACAAGTGCAAAAGTTATAAAGAATAAATACTGCACGGAAGTCTAATTTTAATGCCCGATTAAAATTAGTAATTGCATAATGTAATTGTGATTTTGTTTTGGCGTCATGCTCACTACTTGTTCTTTCCCGTAAACTTTTTAGAGAGAAACTCGGGTCATCGAAAGCCATATAGGCGTACAGACTCGGTGACAGTTAGGGGGAGGGGAGCAGAACCTGAATTGCCCCGAAAATTTTCGGCTTTACAGACACCCCCCCCCCCCTCCTCAAGAAAATTTTGGAATTTTTGACGGCTGCAAACACGTTTTCATGCTATTTCAACCCGTAAACAAAGCAACTTCAAAGTGGTCTAATATAGCTGAATTTTAATGAAAACTGCCGCAAACGCACCTTCCTGCTATTCCAGCCTGCAGTGAATAAAGCAGCTTCAATTTGGTCCAAAACAGCCAACCTTACCCGAATTCCAAACAACCAGTCAATCTTCGCGGGGTATCGGAGCCTCACCCTCCCGGAGAAAATTTTGTAAATTTAACCACCGCAAATGCGTTTTCTGCTAGCCTATTCTAGCTCGTGTAAGTAACACCAAAAGTATCCAATGATTTTGTAACCGAAATCCCAAGCCGAATTCCATCCATCCAATCAAACTGTTGCAGCTGCATTCACAAATACTAATCGATGTCCGAAAAATGTCGTACAAAGTAGAGTGACTCCAAACAAAATGTTTTAATCCATAGTCAATTCAGTACAAATTCGTGGTATTCAATTAAAAGAAGAGTAAAATTAGTGTTTTATTAGGAAAGCAAAACTAATGATGCCCGAAACAAATTCAGGTTTTACAGACAGCGGCGCCGGTTTTCTCCGAGAGGCGAAGAAGCGGAGCTGACCTTGTATAGACCCCCCCCCCCCAATAAAAAAAAAACACGGAATATTTGTTTTATTGGATTTCGGGCACTTTATTTTGCCAAGTAAATGAAATAATTTTTTTTTTCTCACTTTAGCTGTCTGTCCGAAAAGTTGACTTGCCCGAAAGTTACGGCGGCAGCTGTCCCCCCCCCACCCCCTTGGCTCGTACGCCTATGGAAAGAACGCGTTTGCAAGTAAAGATTTTACGTGTCCTTGTCTTAGATGACCAGGCTCGTGTGGTTCAATAACCAAGTCAACGAAATTAGACTACATAACAATTGGCGAATTAAAATAAGGTTTTTATAAAGTAAACTGCATTTTTTCAAACAATCATGATTACACCACTTATTGAGTTAAGGTGCATTTTCAGAAATTATTATGAAACGCATTATTTTTTAAATTGCGAGTTAGAAACTTTTTACGCCAGGTCAATATATAGGATTGAAGAAATTCAGGAAGATACAATATGGTGGCATATTAGGAAATTATTATATGATTGTGTTTTTGTTTGGCAGTTCATACTGCATAGTCTTATAATTCTGTGTGAATGATTCACGCATAAAGAATGAAAACTACCACTCAAATCTCATGTTCTATACACTTATTTCACTGATCAGCAGTGAGTATTCGCTTAGCCGCTACAATCACTTATGCATGGGGAGAGCATCGACGCGACTTAATGAGTCCCCAGTATTAACTTTTTTCCTCCGACATAATAAATTCTAAAACATTTTTTTGAAGTAAAAGAAAAATAAATATAGACGTTTGAAGTATTAATTTGTAGTTAAAAAATATTTCCTATTTAGTGTAAATGGGTATTTTATTAATCACAGGTTAATGAAACAAGCCAAAAGTAAGATACATAGGCCAAAGAAGCCAAGTCTCTAACCTCATTATCATCCAAAAATCTTCAACTTTGAAAACACGAATTATTTGTACTTATTTATACTAACCACGCCATCCCTGGAGTGTGGAATGGACTGATATAATAGACTTTCTGGGCCGAATTTCATCCAAAAATTTCATCGGATTCATCGGTCAAATGGTCAAAATTTTCTCAACTAGTCCTTTTTTTTACCCAGTTAAATTATCTTGACTCTTGACGATACAATGATAATACTTTAATTAATAATATTATGACGATATGATAATTTCACAGGTTGATGGTTGTAAATTACTTGCCGGTCGGGATATATTATTTGACAGAGATTGAAACTAGATATGCCACCAAATCATATATTTTGGGTTTATTTTTCAAAAATTTCCAGGGACTATGCGCGGTCAGGTTCCGCTCCAATCCGCCCCTGTATTACAGTATTTTATGCGCTGCGACCCACTTCTGTCAATTTCTAGGTCCCAAATGTTAACGATTTAGCTCCTTTAAATGATATAAACATGTATGATTATCAATAGTCATGTATATGAAGTCTTTTAAGATTACAGGAAGAATAAGACTAACATCCACGATGAAACCAGTCGACGAGGTGCCATTGTTTGGAGTTTATAATCATTAAATATTAAATTCTAAAGGCTTGGATAGTTTAATAAAATCATGAACAGATACAATATTTTTCATTAGTTGATTTGTAGGAACTCAGGTCGTCATATAGTAAAATGCAAATATCTTGTTTATCGGGTGGGAGAGTTCTGAGAGTTGTTTGTCGTTCATTAAAATAATTATAGACTGTAGAAGGAAGTGGCTACTATCTCCAATGTTATGACCGCATCTGCATGATGGATTATTTGATACATGCATCAAGAATAAAGGTTTCCTACGTAGAAAACTAATCATTCACAAAGACTATTTATTATGTTTTGAATTAATTTGCATAATGAAGTATTTCATTAATCTTCCTTCCATGAATCATAATGCTTCTAATTTTAATTAAAATATAAGTCCGTCTATACTGTACATAAAATCGAGCTTGATTTAGAGTTATAAGGACTTCCTTATTTCTACTTTTAAAAATCATTATTTAGTAAAATGGTAAATTCTATTATAGCCGACACGGGTGACAAGTGGCCATCTATGGTTATTTCAAGTTTCCAGTAATAAAAATAAGGTATATTAACCGAGAGCAACGAATAATTATATGGGTCAATAGGTATTTTTATGACATGTATATTAGCGGTGAAGGAGGTCAACGAACTACATCTTTTTATACCAAGACAAAGTTGTAAAAATGTACATAATATGTCCGAAGCTATAACATAATTGACAAGTATAATACTTTATTTTTCCATCCCATGACATACAGGAGTAGGCTATGTCAGGAAAATAACAGTCATTAATGGAAAATAAATTGTTTTAATGTTGGCTGTAATGTTTGCTTCATACAATATATATATATAATCATGAATGCATTTATCGTTCTTCTTTTTTGTATTGAACCAGTATCAACCGAGAAAATATTACTTTTTAACACTTCATATCAACCGTGCACTTGTCCCTTGCTTGTCCGTGCACTGTAGTTCTGATATACTGTAGATCTGATATGCTCCACTTCGACTCTAAGACTTGTCTAACACGTTCAATACCAAAATTTTCTAGGGAAGCCCCCCCCCCACCCCCTACATAAATATTGGGGTTTTGTCCCCACCCCACCCCCTGGGAGATCCCGGCCCTGTTTCTCGAAATCTAAAGTAATGATAAAATCCAAACTTTAGTAGATATTATTCAATCAAATTACTTAAATTGGGATTTTATCTCAGTTAAAATTATTAATTAAAGCTACACATTTTTATAAGGAGTAGGGCCTACTGGCTCTATTTAATAATTGCCAGTCTATGGTTAATATTTCAGAAAGTTCTACGGATTTTTTTCGGTGTTATATTTTCTCACATAACACACTGTATGGCGTAAGCACGTCTTATTTTAGCGCTACTGGTGTTGAAATTTAAGACTTTAAACCCAATTTCATTACGTTTTCGGCAGTTTTCACCTAGTGACACGCGCTTGATCACGTGATCACAAAACGTAAACAATGAACGAGCACGTGTTTACTATGTGTACACTTAGCGAAGCCAAAGAACGCGAGTGATAATTTATGGGACTGCGTTTATAGATTTAATGTTCGCCTAACCGTTGAATGTGAACGAATATTCAGGATTTTTTGAATGAAAAGTGACACGTCAGACTGCACCTAGATCTATTTTTAATTTCGGAATTGTGTCAATCATGACAGTCTCCCAAAATTTTCCCCAATCAGAGTGAGGCTTTTGACCTTGTTTCCGGAAATTGAAAAAAATGGCGCACATGGATTCGTCAACAATTACAGTGAAAACAGCAGACGGCCGGCTGACTCCCGACAAAGACGATATGTTAGATCCCGGCGGTGACGAAATGAAGAAGAGTAGTTCTAGATTCAAAGTAGCTCGAGTTGAATTTGTTGAAAAGAAGGACGACAATGAAAATGAGGATGGAGACTGGAGTAAAACCGACGAAGTCAATCATGGCAACAGAAGCCCGGAATCTCCAAGTGTTACGTTTTCCCTTGGAACCGATTCCTTGACACATTCATATGATACAGGCAACATGAAAACGTTTGCAATGAACACGCATGAAGCATTGCCATGTATGGATCATTATAGGAATATTTTGTCAGCCACAGGAGTTTTGAAAAGTAGACCGACATTGGCAGAATTACATGAAGAAATGGCAATAGAAATGGTAAGTAGTCGCCATGATTAAAGGTGTTCTCCCACAACATTCTCAATTAAATTTTAATTTTTGTATAAGAAGATACTGAGATTGATTTGGATATATATTTATATGGAAATGTTAAGATTTTAGAGATCTTTGCAGGTTTTTAACAAATAATTTTCAATTTGTTATGATTTGATTTTGACTATGGACGGTACCGGTAAAAGCTAGGTTAGGTAGACTATTTCTCTACTCACAACGAAAATTTTGGGAACATCCTGTCAGATATGGACTATTTAGTTTTTATCTAGCATTGATTCTTAACTGTTATCAATTGTCATAAGAATTACTGGAAACAACCATTTAAATACCGGTACCATATTTGATACCATTTTCCCCACTTTTTTGTTTACAAGAAATTCAACATTAAACTTTATCAAAAAATTTTGGATTTACTGATTGAAAAATATATAGATCTATGGACATGTTTCATAGTGAGCTTTTACTGGATTTCCAATTGACAACATTTCTTTGGTATGGTAGGCTATTGAATTCTTTCACAATCACAGAACAAAAGGTCACCTCTCTGATCCACCCACTCTACTTTTTACTACACAGTTTAATGCTCTCTTTCTTTTGATTTTACAAGCAACCAGATGTTATCTATCAATTATTTGCAGGAAAATTATCGCGAAAGACAGAAATGGTTTATATTAGTTATGTTTAAAGATTGACTAGATGACAGTGTTTTATTTTGATATGACGTTTGCTACCCTACTTTATATCAATCTTAAATTAATTTTAGTCAAGCATAAGATATGCAAATAAGATTGTTCGTCTTCTTGCATATACTGAGTATACTGTAGGTCAGTATTTATAAATATACTCATGGTTTGAAAATAACAGAAACAATAAAACAATTATGTCGAATCAGTAACTTTTTTAAGTAACAAAAGAAGAAAGAAAACAGTAGGCCTATCAAGTCAGAATATTTGTTCAAATGCTCATTGTCCTATTGATCATGGACGCAGTCGTTTTTGTTGATCATGTCATTATGGTTGATTATCTATGTGTTGTATCAAACTTCACTGATTAGTTACATAGTGTTCTATGAAAAATGCTGATAATGATAATTAATAAGTATCGTTAGGATTAGTCTGGGAGCAGGTTAATAAGCTACAATTAGAAATTTGCCAGATGTTGAGATGTACTGTCAATATTAGTGTTTAGGAAAGTAATATTTTAAGTCTTTTTTTCTTCATGTAGGCCTATGCGAAGATTATAATAAATATTACAATATTTGTTATTTTAATCCAAAAATTTATTCCATTTCCATTAGGTTACTGTAGCTGTCTTTAACAAAGTAGTCTGCAGATGTATAAATGAAATACATACATGTAAATTTTTTATCGTTTTTTTCAATTCAATAGACATCCCTTATAAGCGATAGATTTATAAAATTATTTGTTCAAAATACTTCATTGGGACAGTTGAAACACTTGGAAATTGTATGCACAACAACAATCTCATTTTTGCATCCCGGAATGCATATATTTGGATGACCAGCGTGATCACGTTCATGTTGACATTTCATTGTAAATGATTGATTTCTTATGCTCTTCTTAAAGTTAAAAACCAAAAATGTTTGGTATTTTAAAAAAATTGTAAAGGATAAATATGAATGTCATTCCGGCTATGGAAGATGGGTCTAGTTATTTACAAGATTTAACTTGCATTGGATGCTAGCAGGTGCTTCTTAATGTACTCTCTTATGCCTTCTGAAGAAACAAGGGACTGTTCATCTGTGCTGGACTGTCTCTCTGGCTGTTTGTTACACGTTTTGGACTACAATAAATAACTTTCCCTTAAATTGAGATGAAATTTGATTTGTCAATGCTCATGGACATAAGTTGAATTCTACCGGAGTGAGAGTGATGAAACTTATATCGGTTATATTATATCATAATCTTGACTAACTTTTGATAAACAGCATTGTTGGCTTATTATTTATTGTGATAAGCAACTTGAAACTGGTCATTGAGTGTCCGGAAACTCTATTGCCTTGTGGTGGAGTTTCCCTTTAGCACACTGTATGAGCATCTTCATTAGCACAGTTGTTGCAGAAAAGTAGGATGTTAAATTTTGTTTGGCTGCTGAAAGCTTTATAAAAAGATAACATTATATACATGTAATATACAATGTATACCTTGGCACTTATGGTCCATAATTAACAAATGGCCTTACTATAAAAGTCATGCCATTTATAAAAGCTGATTTTAACAGATGAATACAACTTTATTATCTTTCTTTAAACATAGATGGTCCATTTTCACAAAAATGTACCAAAGACAAATTTAAACAAGTAAATATGAACTTCTAATGAAATTTTCACTGTATTCTATGGATTTATAACTCAAGATGACGGAGATACAAAATAAAAATCTTAAAAATAAAAAAAAAGTAACAAAATCAAAATTTGTAGGAATGTCTTTTCTGTTATCTTATAAAAGACCTTGTTAACAATAAAAAAAGTAGTGAAAAAGTCATAAAAGTCATTAATTTGACTCAAGTTTTCTAAATAAATGTTTGAATACCTTTAGAAGAAACCATAAAAAAGTGATTATGCAATATAATTTTAACAAAAGACTCTTTGTTTTGTCCATGCCAATTTATGTCTTTTTTGTATTATCATTATTTTTAAGGGCAAAGACATACCTTGACTCACACTGATCAGCAGTGAATATTCTCTAGGCAGCTATATAGTCATTGATAAGGATGACATCGCGGAGACTTAAATTCATGAGTCCCAATCAAGCCTTGAAATAACTGCTAAGGTTCAGCCTGACATCATGTAAACTAATTTAAAATATTATTAAGCTTTCATATTTCAGCGCTTGTCCCAAATATTAAGTTTTTTCCTCAGACAAATTAAATTCTAAAACATTTAAATTAAGACATTTGAAGTATTTGTAGTTAAAAAATATTTCCTATTTAGTGTAAATGAGTATTGAAATGAGTAAAAGGCATCATTCTGCCCGAAGCAGTTACGTCTTATGTAAACAATGCATGCGCCATTGAGCCAATGTTTGACGCCGCTGCGGCTTGATGTCATTGCACGTGTTGAATTGAAGAAAGTCATCTTTGATAGAGATATTACTTTTCGTAATTATCTATGAAACAGATTGACTTTGACTGTCTTCACTGTTTTATACTTAGTACAATTTTTATAAACTTGATTGATTAGAGATGACTACCCTGAATGTTCTTCTCTGGGTAATCTTTTTTGAAATGACTTCTAGTGATCTATGGCTAATGTCACTTAAGTCATGAAACATACGTTTGCCCTATAATATCTTGTAAATTATGCATTCTGGAAAACGAAAATTATTAGTGCTTGGCCTATATCATCTTAGATAACATGGGTCAATGACCCTCATTTATTTAGAACCAAACATTTCATCAGATGATAAGATTTCTGCATCGTCAGCTTTCCAATTAGAAAATTGTTCTATCAGTCAAACAGTGCCTAGTAATTAATGCAAAAATCGTTTAAGCATACAGAGTTAAATCTACCAATTGTTATCTAAATTATAAATTAACTATACTTGACATTATCCACTCTTGATGTCAGCGCTAGGCTGCGACATTTACTGGATTCGAATCTGATATGGTGCTCAACACTCATTGATGATTAAGGCAAAAAATGGATAACCGAGACTATGTTTTTATCATATTGACTATAGGCCTAAAATTCAAATTCTTGGTTCAAATTGGATCAATTTGACTGAAATTTTCACCATATTCCCTTTATATTATCTAGATTTTAACTATTATAGTTATAGTGAGAACTGGCAGCTCTATCTTATCTCCTTAATGTATCTTTAAATCAGTTTCTTATATTGACTGCTCTTTATTTAGCATGATGTCTTTGTGTACCAAACTATATGAGGCAGTCCTATGGCTAGAAATACTAGTCCATGTGCAAACATTCATACAAAATTAACATATCTTCCAAATCAAATTTTTTATTTTGTCTAAAACATCCAATCTGTGTTTGGAAGAATTTGAGACAGGTATCAATATTTTGGACCATCGATTATTCATACAATCACAATCTTATTCGAAATGAAATCATTGATATCTCACTAACCCATCTTATTCTGTAATAATGAGGGGGTCACAGTGGCTAAGTGGATAAGGCGCTGGTTCGCTAGCCTGGAGGTCGGGTGTTCAATCCCTGCATTTTCCAGCGTGATTTCCCTTTGTCAGTGATGCAGAAGGAGTGCCTGACAAGGACAGCTGCCTAGTCGTTCGGATGGAATGAAAAACTGAGTTCCCATGTACACATTGGAGTGCATGTAAAAGATCCCTTGGCAGTTGGAATTCGATATAAGAGTAGGCCGTAGCGCCACTGCTCGGGTAAAATGTATGGCGTATTCCAGTCTTCCATTAGCCCAGGTTAGGTGCAAAAGAGTAGGACGTTAAACCCCATTTCATTTCTGTAATAATGAAAATTTAACTAGGAATAAGATTCATCAAATAAATAAGCTTACAACTTGTACAATGTTGTCACTTTCTTGGTGTTATTATGATTTTAACTCAACCTAACATCTGACAATAATATGACCGGATGTTAGTTTTCACCACAACAATAGAGTTTATAGTACTGTAATACAAGTCAAATAAAACTAAGTCAAGGCAAAATACTGTAAATATGGAGTTCTTTATATCCACATACTTGTCTATTCTCATTTAAACTTTCACTAATATTGTTTCTAAATATTACACAGATGTGTGCCAAAGCTTTTAAAAAGTCATTGCTAAAAACAAAAATGAAAATACCGGTACTTAAAAATGTGAACTAGTCTTATCCAGTCAAATTTGGTTTTGTAAAAAGTAGCAAAAATAATTTCATCAAGAAATTCTTTCCATAATAAGTTCTAAAGTAGAGTAATCCATGAATTAGGCTAATAAAATGGATTTCTACATACAAACTGTGTGATTTGGTGACAATATATATTTGTATTAAAAACTGAATTATTGATCAAAACTTCATTTCAAATCCCACACAAAACATTTAACAGGGTTTGCAAGGCGCTACCGTAAATCTACAGGTTGCCAGTTAATAATACCCTTACAATTTTGTCCACTGTAAGTTTTTGGAAATTTTGCCATACTTTTAAATTAAAAATAACTACCTTTTAAATAATTTCATGGAAATGCATCTTTAAAGTCTGTGATTGTCATTTGAAGGTTTTTGTATTCCTTGCAAAGTACAATAATGTGACAGTTGAATCTCAGACAAGACAGTGCCACTTATAAGTCTTTCCTTAGATCTTTTATTATGGATTTCTTCTTAATCTGTTGGAATCATAGCCTGTGATTATCTGCCATTAATAAATTGGAATATGGATTACACTGAGTAAAATGTAGATGTTCTAATACATAAATAATGATCAGCAGGTTTAATTGAATTTATGATATATAGGTTATTTTTCTTCATAATTTACTTGTAAACATGTATGTATAGTACCAGTATGAGTTTTGTCAACAGTACTTATGTAGTGTTATTGAGAGATACGTCACATAAATTCTGATAAATCACTGACATTTTTCAATAACCTTCATTAGTGGAGTTTAAAATTGTAGAACTCTTATTTAAACCAAAATCAGAGAGGTTAAGATCCTTTAACATATTCTAAAACAGTACTTGTTTATCAATGTGCTAAAAGGTTTAATACATGTATGTTGTAATTCATAATATTAAAATAATGTTTTATATTTTTAGGATGAAGCTGGTGGTGATGCTAGAGGAAGACATAAAGAGCCTTTAATAGGTAGTGAGGAGAAGATAATAGGTGATGGACAGCCTGTAGTAACAACAGAAAAGATAACCGGTTCAACCAAGTTTGGTTGGATCAAGGGAGTTCTGGTATGATGAAATAATTAGGGTTTCACACTGCGTAGCTTGTGTGAAACACTATTGTTTTTGTTAAAATTATTATTCTTATTATTATTATTCAGATTCCAATTTGAATAGATCTCAGCAACTACGTGTCGCATCGTTACGACTTCTTCGGTTTTACTGGGAAAGTGGGTGTGACTTAGAGGATAAAGCTATTTTGAACGTTCTGCGACAATGCGAAATGTCCGAAATCACCAAATTATCGTTTTTTGAAATATTGCAGTAATTTTAACAATAATCATTGAATTTTAACTTTCGACACATTTTGGCATAGCCGGAGACAGGGCACATAGCTACGCTACTTTCGATTTTTGATTTTCGGCAAATCTTCGAAGATATTAGGCGCCAAATTTCGAAAATTTAAAATTTTACAAAAAAATTTTTTATTTATGAATATTTTTTAGTCGTATTGTGCACAGAATTAAAGAGTCATCTGACTACTGCAAAAATGTTAAAAAATTTTGTCTCAGTAATTTTCCTTGGCCGCCATTGGCTAATTCAGTTTTTCAGTCCTAGATTAATTTTTTATTGTTCGATTTGTATAAAACAAAGTTCATATGCTTCGTTGTCTCAATTGTCATTTTTTTTATTACCGGAAGTGTTATCTGTCGGCACCGGAAGTGGCATAATTTTACCAAAAACTACAATTTTGACAGTTAGGTACCATTTTTCGAAAACAAATATTATTTTTTGGAAAAATTATTTGACTCAAAGAGTGTGCCCTTTCAAGGCGCAAAAAATGTCGGAAGCAGTTTTTTTAATTTCGATTTCATTTTCGAGCAAATTCGATTAAATGGCTAAAAATGGTGTAAAATTGACCTATTTAAAACCTATTCAGGCTTTTCAGATTTTAAAATATTTCTTCGTAACTTTTATAAACTTGTAGCTATAATCCATACGAAGAAAATGTATGTTAAAATTAGTTTGTAATATAAGCAGTTCCCAAGAAATGGGCAGTTCTGTACAAGTCACTGTTTTCGTTATTTTGCCTGTAAAATAGTCAATTATTATTGGATTTTTATAAAAGTGACATCAGTTGATTCAAAAAGCATGTAGCGTCATATCAAGCTGATTACAATTTAAAATTGACACCGGAAGTGACGTCATTTGGTCAAAAACTGCATTTTAAACTTTTTAAATCAATGTTTTATTCAACCATGAATAACTTAATATGTATTAATAATTGTAACTTTTGGTTTAAATTCACTTATAAATACAACTCATATGGTCATATAGATATCATAAAATTGTTTCTAACTTGTTCGGTTGCCGAGAAATAGACGGTTTTCTACAGGTCACTTTTGAAGGTTTCGGGGCCATAAAAGTGTTAATTATTATTCGATTTTCATAAACGTTACACCATATTATACCTAATGCCATTTGTGATTTCATACAAGTAATTTAAGATTTTCATTATCACCGGAAGTAACGTCATTTTGGCAAAAACTGAATTTTTAGCCTTCAAAACAGATATTTTATTCAAATGAGTCTGTTTTGAAATCTTTTTCAAATTATGGTATTTGATGCCAATCAACAAATAGAATGAACCCATACGATCATACAGATACCAAAAAATGGTTTCTAACTTGTACGGTTGCAGAGAAATAGCAGATTTTCTACAAGTCACTTTTCAAGTTTTTTGGTCTTTAAAAGTGGCAATTATTATTTGATTTACATAAAATTGTCACTATATGATATCGTATGCCATTTCTGATTTCATAAGACTAATTGAACATTTTCATTAACACAGGAAGTAATTTAATTTTGTCAAGATCATTTACAAGTAACAAATGTATAAAATGACTTGATATTGATGGATTGAATGGTTGATTCTACGTACATTTTATTTGTGTGCAATGTTAATTTGGAAACCTGTTTAGTGGTTTCGTTGGTACCGGAAGTGACATATGTTCAAGTGTAACTTGGCACCGAAAGTGACATGCTTAAGAGTAACTTGGCACCAGTGAAACCCGTCATTCCTGCATGCAGGTCTAGTTGTAAATTGTATTGATTCGCTGATGCTTCAACTAGTTCAACACATTTTTTTTGTCTCGTGTCAGCCTTTTGTTTATACAGCATCACATTTAAAGGTCCAAGATAAAACAAGAGATATCAGATATGTCGATAAATTACTCACTTGCTTTATTACAAAACTCATTCCATTTAATTTAACAAAGAATTGAATTAAGACAACTTTATTTCACACTTGATAATATTCTGTTTTAAACTGGCATCATTCAAGATTTCATATGAAGAGCTGTTCTCAGTCATTTGATGTAAATTCAGACAAATGATGGTGGTAGCTTGTAATTGAACTCAATGTATGTCCATTATGAAGAACAAGGTAGCATAATTCTTATGCTTGACTTAATACTATTTGGAATACATCTTGCAACATGTAAACAACTGGTATTTGGTTGGATGTTGTTGACTGGGTCTTCTTTTTAGATCTAATTGAATACCCTTCATGTTTGACTAACTTTATGCCAGCTCCATCAGGCCTAGACTGAGTGATTAAACCCCCTGTTGGACTTTTTACAAGATATATGTAAACATTTCCAATATATTTCAAAGCTATTAAATTATGATAGATTTTCTTGGCATGTTTTGATTTTTACCATCCACAGTTCAATGTGATATTGGATTTCCTTGTTTCCAGATAAGATGTTTATTAAATATATGGGGTGTTATGTTATTTATACGATTGTCATGGTGTGTAGGACAAGCTGGTATGGTGTGTACTTCGTTAATTATTTTATTATCGGGTGTCGTAACAACTTTAACAGCTTTATCTATGTCTGCTATATGTACAAATGGTTCAATAAAGGGAGGTGAGTTGTTATCCAATCAATCTCTTTATATGCCATATATGGAAATTCTAACCCATAGCTTGGCGTCTGCTTATAAATGTCCCTATTGTAACATTAATAAGAAAGCTGGCATATGAATGCCTGCTTTACAATCCTGTATGTATTCTTCCACTGGGAATATTTGATTATTGAAGAAGCGTAGAGCAGTACATTATTTCAGTCCCACGAGGAACTATTTTAATACACAGGTTAAATTTACTGGTACACATTTGACGTTCAAGTCTGTCTTCCTGGATGACTAACTCTATATCCTCGCTAGACATGATAGTTAAGATCATAATTTATTTAAACTGTGTGTGTCAAGTCAGTCTGACATAAAGAGAACCTATATTGGTCAAAAGTTAGAAAAATATTTAGTTTAACAATAAAAGAGATATAATTAGACTGAAAGGTGAAATACATGAATTATTTTTTGTGCTTTATCATTCATTACTTTTTGAAATCGTATATGTAAAGGTGATATCTAATTATGAAAATATTTCAGGGACTATAATCTTGGCCTAATTTAAAACATACGTTATGCAAGAGCTACATTTGCATATTGAAGGTCTTTCTTTAGGCTTGAAATGTTTTCTAAATTATTAATTAGACATTAATCAACTGATCCAGGCCATAATCAACTCTAAATAATTAGAACGTTTCAGCGATATTTTGATTCAATCGAAAAATGGAGGAGCAAGACTTAGCTTCGATCAATCAGTACTGTGGTTGAAATTATTGCACACGTCTTGTCAAACTTTCAAAGGCTAATATCTTTGCTCGCGATGAATTGAATGAAATTTTCAAATTATTCATTTTACAGTATCTACTTTCCAACTATTATACCAAGAATGGTTAGCTCTTTATCTAATTCTTACATAATATATCTTTAAACAATAATATTTAGAATTATATGGTATTAATCTGGTATGATATGTATTTTATGTTTTAGATGATAATATTTAGTATTGAATGGTATAATTAGAGATTATTCTAACTTGATATTGTGATCTATTTTAAGGTGGAGCCTATTTTATGATATCACGAAGTTTAGGACCTGAGTTTGGTGGTGCCATAGGTCTCATATTTTCTGTAGCTAATGCTGTAGCTGTAGCTATGTATGTTGTTGGTTTTGCTGAAACTGTTAGAGATTTATTAAAGGTGAATGAATATGTACATTTTTTGTATAGGTAACCTGATTAAAATATGTCTAATTAAAAATTGAGTAACTCTGATGAAATTATTACCTAACCATGTCTTCCTCTAAAATAATATGGTACATTGGATTTATACAAAAATCCATTACGTAAGAGCTAAATCTGCTTATTGCGATTCTTAACATTGAAGCCCATAGTTCACTGTCTGGGCCATTTGTTCCATGCTGCGATAGTAGATGATCTATGCTACATTTTGTCCAAACTTCAAACACTCATAACTTCACAAAGAATAAAGTAATTTGACTGAAATTTTCAATATGCATGACTCCTTGAACTATTTTTAATTATCCAATTCTTACATAGTCAGGTTTCGGGATTTCAGTTCTTTGTGACATGTATTTGGGTTGCCTGTCCAACTTGGTTGGTTTCTCAGTGTCCTCTGGTCTCCTCCCAAGACTAAAAACCTCTATGCGCAAGTGATATTCAAATGAAATTTAACTATATTTATGTTAGTCCTGAAATGACTTAGTATATATGTATGTTGAGTGGATGTTAAACCCCATTTCTCTCTTTCTTTCTAATTCTTTCATATTTCATCTGCAATGTACGTGTGAGTTGAATACATTGTATAATGAAAATTATTCAAATAATGGTCAATTAGATTTGCATGTCTTTAATTGAAAATGTCTATATTTTTTTATATATTTACAGGCCCATGATGCGTTGATGGTGGATGAAGTTAATGATATACGTATTGTTGGTGTTATAACTATTGTAATATTATTATGTATAGCTATTATAGGAATGGAGTGGGAAGCCAGGGTAAACACATTTTATTTACCATTAATTTTTTTCGGATTTACTTCCATTGTAGAAATTATGCTAAAGATGACATTTTATGTGATAATAATAGTAATCACATAAAATTTAACATTTGTTTTATTCCTCTGCTTTAGTTACAGATATTAACTACAGCAGTTGCTTGATGAGTGATTCAGAATGTTTTTTATATATTTTGGATAAGACGAAAAATAAGCCCCCTTAATGTATTGTCCACAATATCCTTGTTAACATGTATGTTTGTGGATCTTTGAATCAAATGTATTTTGGGATTGATCTAACACAGAAATTTTAAATACTGATTTTACAAATTATGGGAAATCAATCTAAAGTACACATGTTGGATACTATAAACTTTTATTTTAATATATTCAGGCTCAGTTAATCCTGTTAGGAGTATTGATAATAGCTCTGGTAGCTAGTGCTGTCGGTTCATTTTTGCCACCTCCAGAAGAAAAAGTTGTTAAAGGATACATAGGATATAATGGTAAGATACAGCATAGACATATTGTGTTTCTGGTTTTATGAGCAAATTGATGGAACAGATGGGCAGTTTATGAGTGGAAGTATCTCATACTAAAATCTTCAGACTGGTCTCAAAAGTAAAAGTTACAAGAATTGGATCGTGTTTAACATGTAAAGTCATAGTAATTTTATGTTTAAAATAGTTTAAAACAATTGCATTGTCTATTACAGTACAATTATTCAAGGAAAATCTGTTACCTGATTATAGAGAAGGAGAAAGTTTTTTTTCTGTGTTTGCTGTTTTTTTCCCTGCTGCTACTGGTATTTTAGCAGGTGCTAACATATCGGGGGATTTAAAAGTAAGTACATACATAACTATGAAACGTTTTATTATTCCCTCCATAAATGGTTTGATGAAGCTGATCTCATAAATAGATACAGATATAATTTTAGAAGGAATGAGAACTTGACACTACTGTGTGAGTTCTGGTAAATAATAAACGGATTTCTTCGATTATGAACAAACTAGTTAACATTGGTTATTATAAACTTACCTGTGTGTTTGAAATTAACTCCCGTTAAATAAAATCCATTGCACAATAAAATATCTCAATGAATAAAAACGGTTCTCTCTTGAAAGATTTGAATATTTACTTGTTATTTCGACAGAGTGGATAATAACATTGCTTTCGTCACATATTGGACGAATCCAACACACGGAAGCGAGGTTGTTTAAATTTGACGCATATTTTGTCAAGCACGTGCTATACTCAAAGCAACGCGCCAACATTACAATCGTTTGAGTTTGGGCGACGAAAATATCAATTGAAGACAATTACATAGGAGCTTTATCTTTATATTGAAACCATTGATCGCCAGTCTATCAAATTTTATTCACAATGAAAGAAACACTGATTGCACGGATACTCGTAAAAATAAAGTCTTGTATAAAATATAGATTTTAATATCCTATCTTCTTTATGTAATAAATAGATTAACACGGATCATGAAGCACATCTCCGAAGTGGCTGAGGACTCTGAGTGTATTATTAATTTGATCTCATTCTTGCGATCAGATAATAACCGCTTCAGTGACATTTTTAAGCGTGTTGCGACAGCGTTCAAAGTGCCTAATGGCATTGGGTGGCGTAAGCAATGCCGACAAGTCCGTAACGCCCCGTAAGAAGCGGAACATTAATTGTAAATGACCTGCATATATGTTAAAAAATAATATTATCATACCATATTATAAAGATGGGTAATATTTAAGGCCTGTGAAAAGAATGTAGTTATTTTTGTTCCTCATGCGTGTTAAAAAGAAAATTATCCCATCCTAGTCGGTAATCAAATAATTAAGACGGTAACAAATTTAAAAAAAAAAATACTGGTTGTTATGTGTGCGAACGCTCAAACTCAATGCCGAGACGTGCTTAACTTAAAACAAACTTGAATTGACGTAAAAATGCCACATTTCCTATGCTGTCACCCCTAATACAAAGTGATATCTCCCGAGGTGTGACGTAACCAGCTGCCATATTGATATTTTTCTTAACCGAAAGTTTGTGGGATTTCAATTTTTCAAGAGAGAACTGTTTTTATACGTTGGGACATTTAGTGGTTTGATGGATTTTATTTAACGGGAGTTCATTTTAAACACACGGGTAAGTTTATAATTACCAAAGTTAACTAGTTTGTTCATAATCGAAGAAATCTGTTTATTATTTACCAGAACTCACACAGTAGACAAATTTCTTATTCATGTGACCGAATATTGGAATATATGCACCAACCAGGCTAATGAAAATGTGCATATACCATGAGGGAAATTTTGCCTGTTTTTTTATGTGACCAAAAACTTGTACAACCCATCTGAACTCCAGACTCTCTGTCTTGTTCTTCTGAGGATCATTTCAAGGCCAACACTGTGATTGACATCTCATGGCTCACCGCAATATAAATTGTGAAATTCCACAGATTTCAGTGGTAGATATATGTATTGTTAAAAACAACCAGTTACTGGCTCATGATATATTGGGCATATACTTTCTGATCGCTGGGGAATCACGTGGCTAAGTGGGTAGGACGCTGGCTCCCTACCCTGGAGATTGGTTGTTCGATCCCTGCATTGGGCAAGAAAGTTTATCTAGATTTTACGGCTTGGTTTCCCTTTTCGGACAAGGACCGAGGTCCTGTATACAAATTGGCGTGCACGTAAAAGATACCTGGACAGTTGGAATTCGATATAAGAGTAGGCCGTAGTGGCGCTGCCCAGGGCAAAATTTCCCTCATAGCACACTGTATGGCGTATGCCTGTCTTCATTAGCGCAGGTTAGGAGCAGAACAATAAGACGTTAAACCCCATTTCATTTTATTTCTGATCGCTGTAATATAACCATAGTCTGTTTATCACTATTCACTTTTGTTTGATATGAAAGTTATAGATTGAGATTCCTACCATTTTTTTTTTAAAAATTTATTTTCTTGCAATATTTTTTTTTACAGGATGCATCTGCATCGATTCCTAAAGGAACATTGTCGGCTATCTTGCTGTCTACCATTATATATCTTATTGTTGCCTGGATGTTGGGAGCTAGTGTAGCAAGAGATGCTACTGGTTATCTCCCTGCTATAGTAGTCAGCAACATCACTAGTACAATAGTAAATGGTACAACAGTAATGAATAGTACCGATATTATTATTCCCAGACATTATAATTTAGATGTTATACGAAATTGTAGTCAGACGGCAAGTGGGGTTTGTGATAAATATGGATTATTGCATGATTATCAGGTGAGAAATTTAATTTTGTATATTACACATATTTAGGCCATAGTCGCATAGATTTCATTGCTTGATGGCATGATATTGTAATTTGGTCTGGTGAATTTCTTGGCACCTTAACTAGGTTTTTAATTGAGGTGGTATATATGTGATAGATATTTCGATATAAGTTCTCTTGTTTTACAACTATAAAAGATGTTTATGTCATGATTTGTGAAAGACATCAACCTTGCCATTCTTGTGAATTTAATTTCTTTTCATGTGCATGTATTAGGAACTCTTTGATGACTTATGTTGTTCTTGCAAATCTTAACTAAAGATAAATTCCAAATTTGAGTAGATACTTCAATTTTGATTGGCTTAGCACTAAAATCAATCTAATATTATCCAATCAAATTACTAAAAATTTTATTTTATCCTAGTTAAAATTTTGTAAAACATGCCCCAGACCGATACCACTGGGGATACCGAGGATGGTCATATTTTAAGAAATATTTGATCAGTTATGAATCCAAAAATTTTCAAGCTGATTGTATTTGTGGCACTTATTGCATTGATGATTTGACTTATTTTTTGATTGTCTTTCTGTGTTTTATAGGTTATGGAAATGATGTCTGCATTTGGGCCATTAGTAACGGCGGGTATATTCTCTGCAACCCTATCATCAGCATTAGCTAGTCTTGTGTCAGCTCCTAAAGTCTTCCAGGTATTTAAACATCTTAAAGCAGAAATACGTGTATGCAAGTCAGAATAATTTGTCTTCATAAATCAGGTTTTAATCATGATTAATTAATATGTATATTGATTTATACATTCTAACAATTTAAGCTGTTGTTCTTGAATAATGTGCATGGTTTATTTCTCTATAATGTTGCTTTCTGTAAACTATAGAAATCTGTTTTTGCAATCTTAACTTCTTGCGCCTTCATTTTCGACATCTTGCCTTCCTCAGTTTGAAAATCATTGCTGTTTCGTCCCTCAACTTCCTTGCCCTATTGAATTACATAAATACTTTTTTGACACTCTCACCAGGTCAATCTAAAAGTTAGTCTATACTGTAAATAAGTGTCTATGATTATGTGGTTATCCATCTGTCTTAATAGATTTTATACTTGCTTCAAAATGTATTATGCCTCATATACAGTGAAATCCCGCATAACGACCAACTCAAAATTACGGGCAACTCACGTATACGACCACATATTAAAAGAACCAATTTTTTTCTTCTATATTCCTTATAAATTGAACTCAGTATTACGGGCAACTCACTATTACGGATTACGACCACCGAAGCCAGTCCCAATCAATCAATTTCAGTGTTTTTGTGACTCGCGATAACGACCACTGATTGGGATTAGTCAGTTCACGACTGAGATCAAAACGATAACGACCACTCACAGGGATTAGTCAATCTAACGACCAAGATCAAAGTAATCAAACAGTCGTGGCTGATTGATTCGTCGCAGCCATTTAACGAGCCGCTAATCTTTCTTTGTTGGTTTCATTTTTTAAACAATGGAATTTCTCATTGTATGTTTAATTTAAACAAAGAAATTAATAATGATTAAGTGATTTAAACTCTTAACTAATCATTTATTTACTATTTATACCAGTAAATTTTTGCAAGAGAATCATTTATTATTCGGCCTTCATCTGATTTGTACGATTTATTATTTGACCTTCACCTGCGTAATGGAAAAATCCCGGAGTAAGCGTACTCGTGTAGAATTAACCTTAAAAGCAAAAGTAGAACTTATCAAAAAGAGTGAGGGTAAGAGCCAACGACAATTGGCCGAAGAATTTGGAATTGGTAAGACCCAGGTACAGACGATTTTAAAAAGAAAGGCAGAAATTCTTGATGGATACGAAGAAAATAGAGACGGCGACAGGAAACGCATCTGTGTTCGCTCGCCGATGGAAGAATTAAACACTCTGATGTGGGCGTGGTTTCAGCGCGTGCGCGGTAAAGATGTGTCGATCTCCGGCCCTATGCTTCGTGAAAAAGCTTTGCTATTTGCCAAAGAACTGAACATTCCGGAATCAGATTTCAAAGCTTCGAATGGCTGGCTCTGCAGATTTAGAGAAAGACACAACATTTCATTTTTGAAGATGTGCGGTGAAAGTGGTAGTGTAGATGACAACGTCGTGAAAGACTGGACTGACAGGGTACCTGACATTGTCATTGGTTACGACGCCCGGGATATCTACAACATGGATGAGACAGGAGTTAATTATCGTGGCCTCCCAGATAAAACGCTGTCTGTTCGTGGTGAAACTTGTTCTGGTGTGAAAAGATCGAAAGACAGACTTACCGTTATGCTTTGTGTGAACATGTTGGGAGAATTCGAAAAGCCCTTTGTTATAGGCAAGGCCGCGAAGCCACGGTGCTTTCGAAATTTGAACATTTCTCGTCTGCCAGTTACGTGGAGATCAAATAAAAAAGCATGGATGACTGGATTTTTGTTTAAAGAGTGGCTGCAAGATTTTAATAGAAAAATGAAGATAAATAAAAGAAACGTCTTACTGTTCATGGACAATGCCCCGGGCCACCCAGATATGAAATTATCAAATGTCAAGGTCGCTTTCCTACCTGCCAACACAACGTCGAAACTTCAACCACTCGATCAGGGTATTATTAAAAGCTTTAAGTCATACTACACCAAGAGGTTAATGAGATCTGTGTTAGCTAAAATTGACAATGACGACAGAATTGATGCTGCACAAGTGTGTAAAAACGTTAATGTTTTAGATGCCGTCCGATACATTGCAGAGTCTGTGAAAGACGTTAGTCCGTCGTGTGTTCAAAAGTGTTTTAAGAAATGTGGAATTTTGACCGACATTGACAATATGGACATTGAAGATGAAGATGACAGACCACTAAGTGAAATAAGAGACTTAATGCTAATGACGCAAGAACGACTGGGGTTGAAAGAACTTATGACTGTGGACGAATATCTAGATATGGACAGTGACTTACCAGTTTGCGAAGAATTTGGGGATGACTGGGAAAGACAGTTAATAGAAGAGGCCAAGAAATCCAAAGATGGTGAAATTGCATCTAGTGTAGTAGGGAGTGATAGTGAAGATGATATGGAGGAAAATGAAAAACAACTTTCATCAAAAGAAGCATTCATATATGTCAATAAACTAAAAAACTTTTGTGCTGCAAAAAATTTAGATAAACTATTGGAACAAATGCAATCATTTGAAGCAGATTTAGAGGCTGAATCAGTTAAAATTAAGTGTACAAATAATCAGGCAACTCTTTTAAAATACTTTAAATAAAGTTATTATTTATGTATATACATGTACATGTAATTATAATGTAAAGTTATTAGTTATGTATATACATGTAATTATTTTTATGATGTTATTAGTAATAAAATACTGGTCTATACTATTTACCTAATACATATACATTGTACTGTCTGTTTTTTTTTTCAAATTGTCTCAAACATGCTCACTCAGTAATAAGACCAACTCACTATTAAGACCACATCTACACAGTCCCACAGGTGGTCTTAATAGAGGGATTTCACTGTATTGATTTTGTGACCAACTCTAGTAGTAGATTGAAGGACTCATTTTGATAATACAATATCTGCAAATAATCATTTCTACTGTTTTTAGGCTGTGTGCAAGGATAAAATATTCCCTAAAATCCACATTTTTGCTAAAGGTTATGGCAATGATGACAGCCCTAGATTGGCATATTTATTAGCTTTTGCGATTGGTTTTGCTTTTGTATGCATAGGTAAGTTTGTAAACATTTTTAGACTTCCATCTAGATAAACCGTGATAGGTGTCTCAAACACAGGCAGCACAGATCTAAAACTTACATGAAGCTGATAGGTGAAATTGGAGCAATAATCTGAAGAATGCTCTTTTAAATTTGGCAAGCAGAATGTTATGACCTAACTTATCTAGATGAAATTAGGGTGTGCTATCCTTTGGTCTAGTGGCCAGGTACAGATATATTTTGTGGTTAGCTTATCTTTAATGATATGTCAATTTACATAGCGCCATAATTCATAGCACATACAAAAACTATATACAATAGTTCATTGTCAGTTTTTGTAATGAATTTTGTAAAGATGATTTTTTATTCGAGATTTGAAGATTGACAAGATTTGTCATTTCAACTTACCAATGTATGGTTTTATTTTATTTAAATCCTGTGAAATTTTATTATTGTGATGGGTTTGATTGAATACTCTTATGAATATAAAGTACAAAGAAATACATATCTGTGTAACTTTAGTGTAATTATATTTCTAGGTGATTTAAATGCCATTGCTCCTGTGATATCCAACTTCTTTCTCATGTCGTATGCCCTGATTAACTATTCCTGTTTTGATGCCTCATTAGCTAGATCTCCAGGTTAGTCCATTATGTTATATATGTTATATCATAAATTGTCATATTTGATATTTGTAGAGAAACTTTAAACATAATTTCTAATGCATGATGTTTATACACATACAGTCTAGGGCTGTTTGAGGGCTTGAATTTTCACAGTTTGTAATAGAAGAAGTAACAAATTATATATAGCCAGCCATTTTATCTTGGTTATCGGCATGATACATCGTACGAATACCATGAAAAGAGACAAAAACATGACAATTAAATCTTTGTTGCAAACTATTATTGGTGTTGTTTTATATGAAAGATTGGTTTCTCTTGTTATATTTAGGTTGGAGACCAGCATTTAGATTTTATTCTATGTGGATTAGTTTATTAGGAGCTATAATATGTCTAGCTGTTATGTTTATTATTAATTGGTGGACAGCTTTAATAACATTTGGTGTTATTTGTGCCTTGTTTGTTTACGTCCATTATAGAAAACCAGGTAAGTTTAAACAAAACATATTCTCTACGATTATGAATTCAGTGATTTATGATAAATAATATAACTATCTGACTCAATGGTGAATAATTTGACTTTAAACAAAAGGTATGCCATACAGTCATATAAATCACAGTATATATATGACTGTCAAGTCTCATTTGAGTGGTGATTAATCTGTAGATTTCATGATTTTGTTGCCGTTTTTCCTTCTAATTTATTCAATCAAGGTAACACCCTTTTGAAGCCATATGGAAACAATAGATTGAGCGTACAATAACAACTGCAGTGTATTCAGATTCAGTAAAAGTGAAATCTATACCAAAAAATTATATTTATTTATTTGTGCATGTAAGAAAGGATTGGGTGATAAATAAAATCTCCAACTTGTCTTTTTTGATATCAAAAAAGACTCGTAGCAGATTCTCCAATAAAATCTCCAACTTGATATCAAAAAAGACTCGTAGCAGATTCTCTATATAATGCAAGTACCCAAGACTCATTAACATGTATCGTCCCATCTCTAAATCTTTTCAACATAAAGTTAAATTATTTTGATGCCACGGTTGGGTGATGATCCCCGATTAAAATTTTATTGTATATATTCCATTGCCTGTAGATGTATGTTATTATATTAATGTTATTATGTTATAATCATTATGTTCAAATTTCAGATGTTAATTGGGGTTCATCTACACAAGCCCATGTATATAGAGGAGCTTTACAGTCGGCACTAAAATTAATATCAGTTGAAGACCATATCAAAAACTTTAGGTCAGTATACAAGCTCATATAATTTAGGTTTCATCTTTCAATGTAAAGACATTTGATGTGTCCAGTATTCTATATAGATTAGGTTTTGCTGTTTTGTTAAAGCTTACTCTATACACAATAACACAATATCTAAACAGTCAAAGTGGTTAACTTCTGAAATAAGAAGTGATACCAGGGGTTCTAAAAAGACTAATTTGCCTTAAGCAGGGTAGTTATTGTCAAAGATAAATCAAGCTATAGCTTGGATATATTAAGCTCATGTATATAGTAATTGTATTATTGGGGAAAAAGAGTAGACATGATTTGTATGTAAAACTGCTGTAATGAGTAATTTTGTATGTTGATATTATTTAGACCACAAGTATTAGTATTATCTGGTGTACCTGAGAATCGACCAGCTCTAGTAGACTTTGTGTCTCATATAACTAAGAAAATCAGTTTAATGGTCTGTGGTAACATCGTGGTGGTAAGTTAGATTATTATATAAATCAGTTCAAATTAAATTTAAGTTGTGAAAGCTTCTATAGTATTACTAATATCATTGTTAATTATATTAATTCATTTTGATTTTTAAAAAAAAAAAAAGAAGAACATGAAAATGAGAGCTTTTTATGTTTTTATTCTATATTTACTTCAGGGGGACCAAAAGCATAATTTAAAGGTAGTATTATCAGAAGAAGCGTATGCTTGGTTAAATAAAAGACATATCAAATCATTCTATAGAACAGCTACAGCACCATCATTTAGACTGGGAGCACAGTCCTTAATGCAGGTATAGTCTTACTTAATTGTCTTTATAATCCCATGTTGTCATCATCCATGTCATGCAATGCGCCTCGTATTACACCCAATTCCAAGTCTTAAAATATTCAAATGGTGAAAACTTAAAATAAGAAAAACTTAAGGGATATGTCAATTCTTTGCAGTATTATGAAGGTTTAATCTTGAATCAATCCCAAAGTTGCTCAATTCTGTACAGTACTTTACAAAGTTATGACAATTTGAAATTTCATCGATCTATGCTGCTTGAGCGTAATATAACACTGCTAACTTTTATTGGTGTCCTTGGTTTAAATCGAGTAGTTTGATATCAAAGCACAAATGCAAATAAGGCATCAAGCTCTTAAAATATCAAAGTGTGAATTATTTAGTTATACAAATATTAGATCCTGATGAATGGTAGACATACAAAACAACTGTTTTAATCTGTGTAATCCAGAGCGGTTGGATGGTCAAATGGTTAGTATATGCGCGCTGTATCATAAAAGGCCTGTCATTGAGTCAACTGGTGTAGTTTCGAATCCCCAGTTGTAAGTGACAAGGAGTAGAGTTGCCCGTCCAACCTCGAGGGTTTTCTCTGGGTCCTCCAGTTTCCTCCCACTGCTAAAGCAAATTATTGGAATAAAAATTAAACCATATGTTAGTCCTGAAATGACCTAGTTAGTGTCAAATGGATGTTAAACCCCATTTATCTCTCTCTTTCTCTGTAATCCATCCAATACATGTCTTAATGATATTAATTTGTTTTATGTTAAATTATCTTGTTGTTTTTTATTGTAGTTGTGTGGTATTGGTAAGCTACGTCCTAATCTATTAATGATGGGCTTTAAATCAAACTGGTCCTCATGTTCCGGTAAAGAAGTTTTTGAATATTTTAATGTCATTCAGTAAGTATTTTTGATATATTCACAAAATGTTTACACAATTTTTGATTTTAATTCCTTTAATATTTGTATGGATAATGTTGGAATATTTGTATGGATAATGTTGGAAAGGCTTTTTAAAGTTGGTAGGTGAGAATAAATTTGCATGTAGACTTGTTTGTCACCGTAATACTAGCCATATTAAACCCTGTTAATACTAAATGGGATGACGAGAACTATAGATACACAGTTCACAGTTCTATAGAATCCAATTACTGTTTATTGCTGGATGACATTTCTATCAAGGTTTCTCCATTTGTGTATTTCCAGTTCAATTAATCAGTGCCAATTACCGATACTCAATTTATAATTATATAATGTCTATTTCTAGTGATGCATTTGATCTAAGATTTGGTGTAGGTATATTAAGATTAAAGGAAGGTTTTGGTCTCGATGTTGATCATGAGGCAGATTTTGAACCTGACACACTTGATCCAACAGAAGATGGTAAGTTGATATTATGTCAATTCTTTAAAATTTTATGAAATGACATATAGCAAAATGCCTGAATGATTTGCTTAGATACTAAAGCCACACACAAAAAATATTCTGGCTCTCAGATACCACTGCGTTCATATTTCCCTCCTGACCAAGGGAAGTAACTCTATTGAATTGTTCTTGATAACAGGAAATGAACACTAGACTCGGTTGTCAGGTACGTAACCATAGGAAACTATTGATAACATCCTCCCACTGATAAAGACCCATACGCGCAAGTGAATTATTGACCTAGTTTGTGTTGAGTGGAGGTTAAACCCCATTTCTCTCTTTGTCTCTCTCTCTCTCTGTATTGATAAAAAATGTTAATTTATTATTCGCAAAGATGATGACAGTTATTGCTGTCAATTTGTCGTTTTTTTACGATCAAAGTGCCTTATCTGTCAATTTGTCGTTTTTTTGCGTTCAAAGTACCTTATCTTTCCCGAGAAATATGACTGTGAAAGATGACCAAAAATAGTCTCCACAGGGAGATTGAGGGTGCAGACTTTGATAGTGCTTCACCTGTTTACGTTAGGCTTCCGTTATGTCTGTCTCGATTTCCCAGTGACCATTAAAACTGTCATAGTTTTTTACTTCCGCTGACTATCATGCCCTTCGACCCTGAGGTCAAATCCACTACATCTGTCCATAGCCAAACGAATTTAGAACTGTGTCAGGATAATATTTCCTGGTCGGTTTTTAATGCTAGTGTTAAAATGATTTAGTATATTTTTTGTAATAGGCAATAAAAAATGTATTTCATAAATCAGGCTTTGATTTGATACGACCTGCAAACCGCCTCGGCGCTTGTTATTGTCTTACTTACAGTTACACATGCCCTCACGTCGAGAGTCACGACAATGGCTAACGAGTGTTAAATGAAACGAACGATATTAGAAGCATATTGTCGAAATAAATTATTCAAATAATTAACATTTCTATAATAATGATGAGGAAATCTATGTTTCTATCATATGCTAATGTTATTTGTGAAATTTTTGAAAAACAAAATGGCGGCAAAAAATTCCCGATGCATCGATGCGAGTATCGATGTTTGCGTCCGATGCATCGATGCATACAATTTTACTTGATATCAGCACTAGACATTGAATTAAGTTACGTTAAAAATCCATGCTTCAACCGCTGAATTTTTAAACCTGTTCCCAGGAATTAATGCAGGTAGATGAAGTCACAGAATTATTCTGCAGTTTTTAGAATTATTACTTATCTTTTATTTTTCTTATTAAGAGTTGAATAAATCTTTAATTTATAACAATATTGTGTGTTTCTTAAAAATGAAAAACTAGCCAGATTTTGACAGAATAAAAACAAAAAGTGCACTCCCTCATAAATGTTTTAAAAGGATTGTTTGAGAACCAGAATATCTTCTTTTGTGTGGCCTTAGTTTCAACACTTAAACTTTACTTTGCGTTTATATGGTTCACTTTTCACATGATATTTTTCAAGTTTTGCCAGATCGGACTCGTGTTAACAATGTCAATATCTCGACTGCATTATCCCACTTTATGGTAAACTGGAGTAAACTAAATTTAGGTCATGTCAATATAAGAAAATATTATCAATAAAATGTCTGATTTATAAAATGCGATATATTTGATGCTATTTAGTTCTATTTGCAAGACATGTTCAGATATCTTCACTGGTGAAACGGTGTAGGCAGTCAAGGTATTAGATAGCATTGTGAAAATGGATCTGTCCTGTCTACATATATGTATTTTTTTGAATTAAGTTTCTTTAATTGAATTTGAATCACAAAAAATGGGCATGTCATCACATCTTTGTTTTAGCAAAATTTATACCAATTTAAGTTTTTAATTGATTGATGAATTTGTTTATAGGAATTTTATTTCTAAGTAAAAAGGTCAAAGGTAATATATCATTATGTTGTTGTGGAAATATCAGGAGTTGACCTCATAATTACACACCTACATCAATGTTTTATGACTTCAACAGTAAAATACTTACCATTTAAAAGCTTACGGATTTGGGGCTAAAGATGGACTACACTGAAGTTTCCATTACATTTCTGTTGTTTATCGGTTGTTACTATATGTAACTGTTGTAATACTTGTTTATATTGATGGTATCATGCACTGTATAATACATGTTATCTATCTAAATTGCTTATGTGGCACAATTGTATTGTTATGTTGATTATTCATTACACATATAAGCTTTATTATTCCTTGGCACACTTTGGAATTGACAGATCACAACCAGAAAAGTAATTGAAAATTAAAATATGTTTTATTCACAGATTTTCACGCCTTTGTGCATGTAAATTAATTATCTCTTGTACCTACCAGTAATTCATGAATTTCTAAAATTAAATTATTTATTTAAAATCTTTTTTTGTTTTTAAGAAATTGGTTTTATAGGTCTGTAATAAAAAAAAACCCTAAATGTTGAATGTTTGTCATGCAAGTCATATTTTATCTTAGGTTAAAATATGGACAGTGTTATTTTTGTTAGCTACCATAAACCAAATAAACACACATACTTTAATGCAATTACAGCCTTATTAATAATATATCAACAGTTTATTCTGTTTCATTTTGAAGTTGTTTACTTCACTACAACCAACGAAATGGACACAAGTTTTTTTTATCAATTTGTTTAAAAAAGCAAATTTACACATTCTGTTGATGCTTAGGCTGCTTTATTGACTAACAGTGAGATTTTGTTGAAGACGATTTTCTCTTATATTTAGTTGTTTGATAGCAAGTATTCAATGGAATTTGGGTTTTCTCTTAAATTTAGTTGTTTGATATCAATTTTTAAAGGGATTTTGATGCACTCCTGTTTAGGGAACACTGATATTCTATATTAAAATGATACTATATCTAAATAAGTCTTCTATAACAGTTAAATATGGATAGACTGTGATATATGATGTAATGTTGTTATTTATTACTAGATGTAAGTGAAGATGATATAACACCAGAAGATACACCACCTCTTATACAGGAGACTAAAGCAACGTCTAATATTAATGGTGGCGAACATAAAAACGCTAATAATGGTGGTGCACCCATACTTAAACCTGACTTACAGATAAATAAAGAAGTTTTAAAAGCTATGAATAAATTTCATCGTGGTAAAAAGAAGGGAACAATAGATGTATGGTGGCTGTTTGATGATGGCGGTAGGGAACTTTGATAATGTTAGATATTTAATGTTGAAGAGTCGGGTTGAAAAGTCATGATGTCGCCTTATGAAGGGAGACACCATGACATGATACCAATCAGTCGCCATAGTATACACATTTTATTATTATTACTATAAGGAAAGTACAAAGTGGTTATGGTACTAGATCTGTTACGACTCTGTTGTATTATCGAATCTTAGTATTGCTGTCAGGGCACAAGGTTGTCCCAAGCAGAACCTTTGTACTGACAACCAATAAGTACCAAGTTGTTAGACAAAATTCACCTCCCTATAATTTCATACCTGACTGTAGTAAACAAATTAACTCTTATGTCTTAAGTATTGTGTTGTCGGGATGTTAAACCATATTCTGTTCCATTACGCATTCATGCTGGATTGAAATCTCTGTATCCTGGAATAAGATACTTTATACTAGTATTTGGTACCAATTTGACTACACACATAGATTAAAACATTTCTGTGTGCTTGGACCTCTAGTAAAACCATATCATTTACATATCTAATAAGTTACCTGTTTTCATCTATTTATAACACACCCACCTTAATTATATTTATTGTTTAATTGACAGGTTTAACATTGTTGATACCCTACATATTAACAACTAAATCTCACTGGGGTAATTGTAGATTACGTGTATTTACTGTCAGTAAGAAGAAAGGTGAAATTGACAGAGAACAACAACAGTAGGTTTTTAAAAAAATATAATCATCAATTTCAATAGACAATTTAATATTTTCACTTTGAGAAAATCAACAATATTGGAATGAATAGTTATCATTTATCATATCTTCATGTAGTGTAGGCCATCGCAAGTATAGAAACGAAACAAAATATAGATTTGTATTTTTATCAGATTAGACAAATATTAATGTTACTGAATTGGTCTAAAATGTATACAAATTATAATCTTTAAGTGGCATTTGGCGATCGGGAAAACACATTAACAGAACACAGTTTTTATATGATACAATCACTAGTTTTATTCTAAAAGTATCCTCTTATCGTTATCAAGCACAAATTATGTTGGGTTTTTTTAAAAGGGGTTTGTGGGGGTGAATTTTCATATAGTGTATTGTTACACACAAGAATAAAAAATACACTTTAGATTTGTATAACTTCATCCATTGATGATAGAGCTTTATGAAACTTAGACAAAGGCTTCTGTATGGTCCAGTATGTATACCAACCCAAAAGTAATAATCTGATTTGCAGTGAATTCTGACTTTTTAATAACAATACTATTAATCAACTCTTTCCGGAATTTTTCATTTTCAAATTCAATAACACAAAGAAACTAGATCAGGTTTAATGGATGTGTATTCATTAATATAATGAAATAAAAATTGGATGTATCTAGAACATTGAAAATTCCAACAACATGGCCCTATTTGAAGTTGAGGTGAGACTCTGGGTTGATTGGCAACCCCTTTTGTAATTTTGTATTGACCATAGCAACAAGATCTGTATTTATATGGTGTTTTGTTTTATCTATTTTCAGAATGGCTACATTATTATCAAAGTTTAGAATAGAATGTAAAGATATGAATGTTATAAATGTGTCAAAACCACCAAAAGAAGAAAGGTTAGAATTCATTATTTATCAAAATCCAAGATTTTCATTTGGGGGAATTAATCCCTTGCAAATTTTGTTGACATTTGGCATTATACTCTGCAAACAATATAATATTCACTAAAATCTTTTTTTAAACCAATTGAATCCAAGCCGTATAATATGTACCGTTTATATCTTGCTTTTGTTTTCTCAATAAAATGTTATGTAATAATTTGAGAACATTTAAGCTTGGATTCAGTTGAGAAAAAATAGTTATTGTCTAAAAAATGATCATGAACTCCTCCTTTAAATAATAATTTTAATGTTTGAACGAATTTGATAAATGGAATATTTTGAAATTAACGAATAATTTCATTTATATTTATTGAATAGAAATAATATCCAGAGTTACTTACATGAGAATTGTATGTCAATAACTGTCCATGAGTCCTGTCTGTATGGATAGTGGTGTACATTATATTTGGATAGAAGATAATACTGTTGTTTAAATAATTATTCTATTTTTTATACGCCCACATTGAAATGTGGTCGTATATTGTCGTCGCCCCCGTCCGTCCGTCCGTCGGTCCGTCCGTCCGTCCGTCCGTCCGTCGGTCCGGCGTCCACAATTGCTTGTGGACGCTCTACAGGCTAAAGTTAATATCCGATTGACTTTAAATTTATACAGTGTGTTTAAGGTCATGAGACAAAGAAGCCTATTGTTTTTCAGCGATTTCCGATAATTAGTGCCAGAGTTATGGCCCTTGATCACTTCAAAAAATCTTGTGGACGCTCTAGAGGCCAAAGTTAATATCCGATTGACTTCAAATTTATACACAGTGTTTAAGGTCATAAGACGAAGAAGCCTATTGATTTTCAGCCATTTCCAATAATTAGTGCCAGAGTTATGGCCCTTGATCACCTCAAAAAATCTTGTGGACGCTCTAAAGGTCAAAGTTAATATCCGATTGACTTTAAATTTATACACAGTGTTTAAGGTCATGAGACGAAGAAGCCTATTGATTTTCAGCGATTTCCGATAATTAGTGCCAGAGTTATGGCCCTTGATCACTTCAAAAAATCTTGTGGACGCTCTAGAGGCCAAAGTTAATATCCGATTGACTTCAAATTTGTACAAAGTGTTTAAGGTCATAAGACGAAGAAGCCTATTGATTTTCAGCGATTTCCGATAATTAGTGCCAGAGTTATGGCCCTTGATCACTTCAAAAAATCTTGTGGACGCTCAAGAGGCCAAAGTTAATATCCGATTGACTTTAAATTTATACACAGTGTTTAAGGTCATAAGACGAAGACGCCTATTGATTTTCAGCGATTTCCGATAATTAGTGCCAGAGTTATGGCCCTTGATCACCTCAAAAAATCTTGTGGACACTCTGAGGTCAAAGTTAATATTTCCGATTGACTTTAAATTTATACACAGTGTTTAAGGTCATAAGACGAAGAAGCCTATTGATTTTCAGCGATTTCCGATAATTAGTGCCAGAGTTATGGCCCTTGATCACTTCAAAAAATATTGTGGACGCTCTAGAGACCAAAGTTAATATCGGATTGACTTCAAATTTATACACAGTGTTTAAGGTCATAAGACGAAGAAGCCTATTGATTTTCAGAGAATTCCGATAATTAGTGCCAGTGTTATGGCCCTTGATATCTTCAAAAAATCTTGTGGACGCTCTAGAGGCCAAAGTTAATATCCGATTGACTTTAAATTTATACACAGTGTTTAAGGTCATAAGACGAAGACGCCTATGGATTTTCAGCGATTTCCGATAGTTTGTGCCAGAGTTATGGCCCTTGATCACCTCAAAAAATCTTGTGGACGCTCTGGAGGCCAAAGTTAATATCCGATTGACTTTAGATTTATACACAGTGTTTAAGGTCATGAGACGAAGAAGCCTATTGATTTTCAGCGATTTCAAATAATTACTGCCAGAGTTATCTCCCTTGATAAGTTCAAAAATTCTTGTGCCGCTATAGAGGCCAAAGTTACTATCCGATTGACTTCAGATTGATACATAGAGTTTAAGGTGTTGAAACGAACAAGTATTTTGATTTTCAATGAATTTAGATAACTAAACAGCTAAATCCATGATATTAAATGTTTGATGTATATACTAATTGTTAGCGTGGGGTAAAACTTTATAAAAAGCAATCAAATTCTAATGATTTTCTGATAATTACATAATGAGTTGTTACTCTTAATCAGTTTTTAGTGTATTACAAATGTTTCATTACCGAAATTAGTAAAAATATGCGACAACCCTTGTTGACTGCCCGGACAATTTAGCTGCTGTGGGCGTATGTTTCGTTGCCTGGCAACCTATCTTATTTGACAGTGTTCGAGATTTTAATTCACGATTGAGTGATTGGATGTTAGATGAGAGTAAAGGTGAAACATCAGAGAACTGTCCATGGAAGACGTCTGCTAGTGAATTAGAAACACTAAAAGATAAAGTAAGAATTCTATTCTATTTTTTTCTGTTAATTGTATATTGTAGTTCAACCTCATGGGTTTTCTCTGGGTCCTCAGGTTTCCTCCCACTGCTAAAAACCCCTATGCGCAAGGGAATAACTGAAATAAAATTGAACCATATGTTAGTCCGAAAATGACCTAGTCATGTAATTTCGGTCACATTTGTCCATTATAACCTTAGAGGCTACAATTAATAACTGTGTATAAGTATAATGAGTTGTTTAACTAAATGATTGATTTTCAATGATAACTTCAATTTCTCTATTTTGTCTAGCTATTGTATTCACATTTCTTGTTAATAAACTAGAGGCTACAATAATTCATTAACGTCTTTGAAATTTCAACTATCATCTCTAGAGTAACCCCTATGGAAATGCAGTGTACATATTGTTGTCAGTCTGTTTTCCACAATTTCTTGTGAACACTCTACAGACTACATTTATTGTCAAATGTATTGTTAACATTAGTGAGGTGAAGAAGTCTATTCAATTCCAGCAATGTCTGTTTTACTTTGTAGACCCTTGTGCATCCTTTAACAACAACAGTTACCATCCAATTTGTATGAAGTTAACATACACTATTTAAATCAGTGAAATGAAGAAGCCTATTTTCAAATTTTATGAGTATTTTAAATTTATAAATTACTGACAGCTTGACTGTTGGGGTGGGTGTATGTTTTATTGCCTGGCAACCTATGTTTATTCTTACTGATTGTTATCATCATTTCAGACTAATCGCCATATACGTTTACGTGAACTTATGATAGAAAATTCCAGGGATGCATCTTTGATTGTGATGTAAGTATTAAATTAATATTAATAGTCTTATCTTATTATATATACTTATAGTTGTTATATTAATTGGATGAATATCTAGTTTACATTGTGAGTTTTATGATATAAGCAGTAGGACGTTAAACCCCATTTCATCTATCATATAAGTACATGTATTCTACATCATTTGTCGGGGGTTTGGGATGGCCCAGTGGTCTAGAATGCCGTACTTCGACCTCTAGCTAGCTGGTCACCTCCGGCTTGCGGCTGTGGTTTCGAGCCCTGGTGTGAGCATATGTGGCATGCAGATAGGGGCGTCTTCTCAACCTTGTGTGTGTCCCCCGGGCACTCCGGTTTCCTCCCACTGCTAAAGACCCCTACGCGCAAGCGAATTATTGAAATAAAGTCATACCATATGTTAGTCCCAAAATGACCTAGTTTGTGTCGAGTGGACGTTAAACCCTATTTCTCTCTCTCTATATCATTTGTCATATTTAATAGTTGTTGTATATTACTAGTTTAACATCAATACATTATTGATAATCTATGGGCAGGTTGATTTTAATTATTAAGATTATGTACATGACGAAAAACTGCTACACCCTTAATATGTTCCAATGTTCTGGTAACTTGTAAACAGTTTTACTATAGTATATTTTGATTTTAGGTATGTTCAAAAGCTGTGCATCAGCACTGTAAATTGCAGCTTTTATGGTAAACAAACATTTTACCCACATTATTTGAATACCAGTACAATATTTTAATATACAAATTGAATGAAAGTTTTTTTCTTTACAGGACACTGCCTATGCCAAGAAAAGCTGGTTGTTCAGCTAGTATGTATATGTCATGGATAGATACATTAACAAGAGACATGCCACCGATATTATTATTACGAGGCAATCAAACCAGTGTTCTTACATTCTACTCTTAGTGATGTTCTGAATTATGATAACTACGCATTTCAATACTGTATTGTTTATTTCAGGTTTTAAATCATTGTTATTAGTGCTGATTGATTGCTACTTATTTAGTTATCAAATAGAAATAAGTCATACTTAGAAGATTTATGTCTGTGATGAAGTGCAATCTTATTTTTGTTTGAGAATATAAGAATATAAATAGCCCCAATATTGAAATATTTGGATGGCTGATATATTATTTATATGCTGCTCATTATTAGGCCACTAAAGGAAATATTGTGTTTCTCAGATATCTCTTCATGACATGTTATTTCAAGGAATATAAAAACATCCTCATTGATTACTCTTCGATCATATTGACTAGGTTAAAAAAAATTGGGGTAAAACTGGAAGTGTACTATCTAGTTATATCTCCTGATTAATGTTTTTGACAATCATAAAAATAATACTGGGTAATTGTAAATTGATTCATTGTTACAAAAAATGCTGACCGTCTGTCGGGTTAATTTTTAGACATCTTTCAAGTCCTACATCTGTAATGAGAAAGAAGTGTCTGAAATTATACTCCATTGAGCAGCATTCACATTCTAACTTCAAATTTCTCTCGATGCTTTCATCTGTAGACTGAGACGAAAATAAGTTACTGTTAGTAAAGAAACTTAATTCAGCTTTTTTGAAGTATTGTCTGAGAACCAGAATATTTTTTTTTGTATGCCTTAGTTCTGTATAGGACAGAGGTAGTCTCTATAACTGCTGGTAAAGCCAGATATAACACAGCTTTAGCCAATATGCAATCATCTTGTATATATATGTATATATGTAGGTATTTTTAAAAATATAATATCTGACCAAGGGCATTAAACTGTTATAATGATAGTGTATATTGCTTGCTTGATAGCGTGTCTTTCAAAAGTATAGTGCAACATATTGTACTGTTTGTGATTTGTCTTAAGGCTATCAAGGCAATTAAAAGAAACACCAAGTAACCATTTGTAATAATGAAATGATTATTTAACATAAGTAAAAAGTTTGCTTACATGGTGTGAAGTGTTTAGTTCCCCTGGTTACGTATAGTAGATAGTAAACTTTTGTGTTATTAGTAGTCTTGAAATGATTCATGCACTGTGTTGATCAAAATTAAACCCATTCTTTTCTTTTAGTTGTTTTTTGTATTAAGTATCTGTTTATTATTTCATTTTATAATTAAAAGTGTGACAACTTTAAAGCAGAACATCTCAGTCAAGACTGAAGAATTTTGGAGATTTTCAAAATTTTCAAGCCAAACTTTTTCTGTTAAATGAAACAACACAATTATACAAACTCTTATAGATATGATTGTACGTAGATCTTTTATTTTGATTATGAAAGTCATTGAGTATGATGCTGACTCAGTATCTAGGAAATCCTGGGTTTCATTCTGGTACTGCCTAACAGAGTTGCTTGGGAATATACAGCCAGGTTTCCCTGCTGAAATGAGGCAAACAAATATTTGCTACCTGTTAAAGAGTATGCAGTAGCACCCTGTTTCTCACTTCACACTACATGACAGTTCAGAAATGTATGACATCATATCATTTCTGTTATTTAGATTGTTCAGCTAAGAAATATTGTGTGGATTTAATCAGTGCTAGGTTACATTTAGTTCCTTGACAGGTTTAGTTTTAGGAAATATTTTGTTTTACAGAATGTCTAATTGATTTATTTACACATTTAGAAAAGTGCTATTTTCTGCCATATTAATAAATTACATTGCATATGTGTTCTATCAATAAACTAGTCTTTATCTAGCAATCATATCAAGAATTGTGTACTGTGTATATCTAGTTTAATTATTAAATGCCATTTGAGACCATTAAATCTTATTTCTGTTTTCATGTAATAGTTGGGCACCAAATATATAGTGTACATGTACAATTATATATAATATGCATGATTGAATCATTTTTTATGCAATCAAGAAATTTTAAAGAGAAGCACATTATTTTTGAGTTAATTCCAAACATTTCATAAAAATACTGAAAAGTTGTAAAAGAGCTGATAAATGTATCCATACAATAAATTTATGTAACAGCAAAAACATGAAAATCAACGATTTTGAAACCAAATTGAAATAATGCTTTAATTTATATTGATATATTAATATTAGTGGTGTTAGTAATGCCTTTATTTGGAGACCGTGGTTAGATCCCATAGTTAAAATGTGTTAAATATTTTTAAAGAGACCCTCTTTAAAATGTTGTTTCAAGTGTCTTTACATTGTTATCATTATACATAGAATAATTGTATATATACCCGAAACAGAAACCTACTCATATTTTTGTTACGCATTTAGTGTATATAGTATATTGTTGTAATGTATACTTGCATAGAAGATGTCTAGTTTTGTATACATATTTATAGTGTTCAATATGTTAATTATCATGTACCAGATGGGTAGAGGTTAATTATAAATTTTAATATTATAGATCTATTTAAAACAACTGTTTGGCGTATTGAATTTGATGTGACATATTTGGTAGATTGATGTTAAATATTTGACTTGACCTCTACCCATCACCTATCTTAACAATATCAAGTGTGGGAAGTTACATACTAACATCAAGTGACATCCAATGAAGATGTGATTGTAGACAAGCTGGTCTGTTACAACAGTTACATCTGGTTTAATACATTGCATAATATATTGAAACAACACAAGTGACATTAGTCACAAGTTGTTGTTTGAATATATTATACAATGTCTTAAGCTTGAGACCATAAACAACTTAAAATACAGACACTCACATGTGCTTTGCAATGAAATATGTCACATGGGTCCAGAATTTTAACTAGTATAAATAATGTATGCTTGGCACATTGCCCTACCACCATTATTTGAAATAATAATACGCCAACATCAAAGGATGACATCACATCAGTATTGTAAATGTAAACAAGTTGTAGTACTTAACACACTTGATGGTTGTGAAGAATCCAATTACTATGTTATAATCATATTACGCAAATATGTCATACTTGCGATTTACACAAGAGCTTATGCCATGTCCTTATGAATGAATATATTGTTAAAATTTGAAAAATGAGTTTGGGAGGTGATATATATTTAGTTAATGACATATTTATTAACCATAATTTATTACTTGTTTTAGAACAACATGGTTTGGTTAATACTCCATAAAGTTTATGAAAGATTGACTTGTACCAATTACTCAGGTATATAAAATGAGGTGACTATTAAGAAATTGGGTTGTGAAATGACTACTCTAGAAAACATTATTTTTGTTTATATTGTACAAAAGCTAGATCCAACATCCTTCTATGTTTAATTATTGTCCTATAATATACTCTGGAACCAAATCAGCGGAGAGAGTTGATCATATTTCCAACAAGAAGGGAACACAACGGAATTATATATTTGATTGTCATAAAATATTTTATTTTAAAGGACAATAATTTAGTCTTTTTTCTCAGAATCTCGTTTCCAGCTTTTATATTTCAACACATATTTTACATTATGTATTTTCTTGTTCAGTTATTATATTCCAAGTTATTTACTTTAATTTATTTTTTACTGCCATTTTATTCCAAATATAGACATTTATATTTTGAGAAAGGAGATAAATGTAGACAGCACCATTGCATTCTTATTTTGTTTAATTATAATCTATTCTATCTATAGCAGTGAGGGACTGTATTAGAATATTTGTTAATACTAAACATTCTAGTAACCAGTATAATGCCATGCTTTGCCATTACTAACTAATGTATTTGTTATTTTTATATGTCCACATGTCAAAAGTCAGTCCACAAGCAATTGTTTGTGGATGCTCTAGACTAGACACTAAAGTTATCATCTGCATGATTTTAAATTTGTACATAATCTTTATGTTCATGATATGAAGAAGTTGATTGATTTTCAATGATTTCAAATCTCTCAAATAGCTAAAGTTTTCATCTGATCACCAGTATATAATGTTTACTATATTAAACATCAGCACTGGGAAGAAATAGAACTAAAAGCCAAATTATTTGTTTCTGATAATTACTTCATTGGTCATTACTCTCAATTAGTTTTTAGTGTCTTATAAATTTTGCCATTACCAGAAAATAATAAATGCAATAACCTTTGTAGTCTGCTCATACACATAGCTGCTGTAGGTGTATATTTCTTTGTCCCTGGCAACCTATCTTTGATTTTTAATATACATAAATAGTTCTAATACCATGAGGGAAAAATATTAGGAGCATATTATTTTGTTTTTATTTATTTTTTTTAAGGATAAGAATATTGTTTCTATTAAAGAACACTAAAGTATCTATCGAAAATATATAAACACATTAATCAATATAAAGTTTTACTAGTAGGCACTTGGACAGAGCTTATTGTTCTGTAATTCTAGTGGACAAAAAAAAGAATGATGCCCTTACCCTGTATGGTTGGCCAAAATTTGTATTTCTTTATAGAGATTGGGTTTAGTGTCCATTCAATACAAACTAGGTCATCTGGAACAGATATAATGGTTCTATTTTATTTAAATATTTCGCTTGTGTGTAGGGTTCTTTTAGTTGTGGGAGAAAAACAAAGGAACCGGAGAGAAAAATGATGAGGTTGGACATGTGACCCTACTTCTTGTCACAAGCAGCAAATGAAAACTGCCACTTGACTCAATGACAGACATTATGATCTAACACTTAAACATTAAACCATTGGGCCACCCACTGTGTATTTCTATATACCACATGCTTCTAATATATTAACTGTATCCGCTGTAGTTTAGGGTGAAACAAGGGTGTATAGGGTGCTAGTTATTAGTATTGTAATATCGGTGTATTGGTGAACAATGTCTAATATAGGCTATGTGTAATAATCATACCATAATACTTTCTAGTTATTGGGACCATATAACAAATCGGAATGTTTATATTTGTCTTACATTTATTCTGTTTGAAAATATTAAGTTAATACATTCTTTAACTGGTATGTGTAGCTTTAAATGTTTGTTGGTTGGTCGGAATTGATTTTCTTTACATACATTTTTTTTCTTTGATTTGGATGTACTGTCTCATAAATATTAAATTCTGTGCAACATAAAATATGACATTGTTTCTTAGTCATTGATGTGATACTCATTAAAGTATTCTTATTTATGTTATGTTTTATTTGTATTGACTTTAAATTAATTTCTAGTATTACTGACACTGCAATACTCTAAATCTATCAATATTTGGGTTCAGATTTGAATTTGAAAGACAGACAAGAATACAACTTTTTGTGACACTGGAATTATCATCTACAAAAATGAAAATAAACAGAATAATGTGAACTCTTTTTGTTTTCTTATTTTTCATTGTAAAATTATATATTCCCCAACTACATATAAAATATGCACCATATATTCAAATGGTTAAATGCCTAAGATGGTGTTTGTTCTGAAGTTCATAGACAATGGGAAACGACTCTTATTCCTCCCTATTATTTTTACTTTTGATTGATAATTTCCCCCATAAACTGATCAGCAGGGGAAATAACTCTGTTTATGTGTACGTGGTATAGTCTGGACAATGAAGACTTGTTTACACCGATGATTTTGGTTTTTTTTATAAAAACATTTAATCGGCTTCACGTTGTTTGTTTATAAACAAAATGGATCCAATTGAAGTAAATCAAATTGAAGGTGTTTGGTCATACCTAAAGACTGTAAGTAATGATACTGTTTCAACTTGATTACCATATCTAAATAATTATATTTTTCCTCCACGTCCACAGCTACCAGTAAATAGTTACCGTACTATAAGCAACGTAAATGTACCGGTATGGCAATAATCAGAGCCTTATCCTCCGCCTTTTTAAGAAAGCAGGGCACTATTAAAATGAGCCTGTTTGTACGTCAGAAACAAAAATTTGAACATTCGGGACACTAAAAAATAAGCTTATTCATGTGCATTAACTGATTTAACATATCAGCCATCCTATGGTCTTCTCATGTCAATAAATGCCCAATAAATTTTGCTCTAGCATATAATTCATCTTTTAAACAGAGGCTGAGCATTATGTCTAAAGATTATCAAATTAAGGAGAAAATAACTTGTTTAAAGCCCCAATAACACTCTTGTTGTAACTGAATAATATGTCCCAATCTTCATTCTGGTCAACAAATCGTATTATTTTAAAATATTCCAATTAAATGATGATATAAATTTCATCTTAACACACCTATTTTAAAAAATTGGAAAAATTCAACCAATTGATTTGAAAAGTCTAACGTCAACCTTTTCAAATGTGACTTGGATTTTAAAATATTTTCGAACCCTCTGGACAAGTAAAATAGGTTGTAATGGATAATTTACACAACAGGTAGGACACTTAAACATCTAGTAGGCCTACTTAGAATAATGGTATTATTTATTTTCTGGAGTTACCAAGCCAGCAAGAATGTTATTGTCCCTTTAAAACAGATTCTTAGCTGTATATATTATTAAGAAAGGTTAGAAAGACATTGTCAAAAGAAATGTGGGATCAATTTCTCGACCATAGATTCTGTCACCAGTCACAATACTACTGAAATGAAATTTAAATGGAACATGGGGCCCATTTCATTATTACTCACTAACTTCCTTCAGTGAAGGGTAAGGAGAAACTTAAGTTTAAGGACCTGGCGAAACCCCATAAGGTTGGACAGATGACATTACTCCTTGTCACATACAAGCAGGGAATTGAAGCTACTCCCCTCGACTCAATGACAGACCTTATGAGAGAGAGAATGGGTTTAACATCCACTCAACACAAACTAGGTCATTTCGGAACTAACATATGGTTTCATTTTATTTCAATAATTCGCTTGCGCATAAGGGTCTTTAGGAGTGGGATGAAACTGGAGTAGGCGGAAAAACCCCCAGAGGTTGGACATGTGACCCTACTCCTTGCCACGTACAACCAGGGATTTGAAACCACGCCAATTGACTCAATGGCAGGCCGAATGATACAGCGCGCATATGCTAATCATTCGGCCACCTACCCCACCCCCCCACCCCTCTGACCTTATGTAATGATGTAACACATGTTAACCATTCGGCCACCCAACCGCCCTTATAGAATATATGGATATATGACTAGGATGGAGTCATTAAAATTATTCTAGATTTGTCAGATATTAACTGGGGTTATTTACCTTGTGATTATAGATTGATTGGTCTGATAATTGGTTAAAATATTTGGGAGGATTTCATCTACTGTGTATAGTTCTAACTGTATTAACCAGACATAGTACAATCATACAAGCTTTCTATTTTGTGTTTTTATGTAAGTATTAAATTTATTTACTACTGGTTTATATTTACCTATGTGATTTGGGAGTCATGATGGGTAAGTGGGAAAGACACTAGGTTGCTAGCCTGGAGGTTGCATGTTTGATTTTCCCACTGGTTTCTCCATGTCAGTGGTGAATGACAAAGGGTCTGACAAGGACAGCTATCTAGTCAATTGGATAAGACGAAAAAAAAGAGGTCCTTGTATACATTGGTGTGCATGTGAAATATCCCTTGGCAGTTAGAATTCGGTACCCACCTTCATTAGCCCAGTCAGAGCTGAACAGTAAAACGTTATACCCGATTTCATTTCGTGTAACTTAATGCTCTTGTTTTTGTTTTTAAATTTAAGAATGCTATATGGTGTAGGCTACCGAATAATTAGCCCATAATACAATTCCTTCCTTCCACCCTTAAATGACACATTAAATATTCCATCAAAAGTACTACTTCCTTATATTTGTCAATCTTTTAACATTTTTCAGTATTAGCAGTCTATTCCGCAGAATATATAAATGAATGGGCAGCCACTAATTATAAGTAAGATTTTGTTTCTTTTCCATATTTTGAAAGCCTGTAAGATAAATTTTATATTATAGATCTTTGCTTTTTTTAGAAACAGTACCATAAATATAGCAACAAAATAGAATGAATTTGTTTTTAGCAAAATCAGGGTTTTTTTTTCAAACACTATTAACTATACCTTACCTAAGCTCACAGTCTTGATTCCTGTTTAAACATTATTTGAGTGGTGAACAGATTCTGGCATTTAGACAACTAATGTGGAGTAAAACTTTTTTCAGATCTAAAATTAAATACATGTACCTCAATATATTGCAAATGCAATCATTTATATAGAATAGATTAAACAGTTTACAAAATAAATTAGTTTTGTTTGTTACATAAATTTACCATTATTTTATATACATATATTTACAGATTATTTTCTAAACAACAGTATTTTGATAGTAATGGAATGTTTATATCTATAGTATATTCTTGTCCTCTATTATTTAACTGTTTAGTTATTGTGGTAAGTAGATATATATATACTTTATAAACAATTGATATCTTTTAAAGCCATTAATGGGAAGGGTGGTTGGGATGGCCTAGTGGTCTAGAGTGTCACGCTACGACCTCTAGCTGGCCGGTCACCTTTGGCTTGCGGCTGTGGTTTCGATCCCTGGTATGAGCGTACGTGGCATGGAGATGGCCGGGGGCACCTTCTCAACCTCGTTGATTTTCTGTGGGTACTCTGAATAAGCGAATAATTGAAATAACATTAAACCATGTTAGTCCCAAAATGACCTTGTTTGTGTCGAGTGGGCGTTAAACCCCATTTCTCTCTCTCTCTCTCCATTAATGGGACAGATTTCTAAAACTTAATTACTGGTATATTGAGTTTGTCACTTTAACAGATTTACTAATATCTAAACAATTGCACAGCATCAACATCAAAATGACTAGCAAGCAAAATAGCATGGATGCTGTTTCATCTGTATATGTAGGACATGTTCTATGCAAGTTGGCAAAAGTTCGACCAGGAATATGCCCATTTGGATGTCATGATAATATGTTCGAGAAACAAATGTTAACCAACAAATTAACTGAAGAGAAACAGAGAAATAAATATCAGATTAAAACAAATATAATTAACAATAAATATTATTTCCCTTTAATACACCCAATTCAAATTCATGCTTTTAATAATTTAAAGACATTTTGTATTTATCAGATTTTATGGTTGTGGAATACAGGAGTTCTGCTAAGCGATATCAAGACAATGAAAATTAGAAAAATGGCGGCTGCCACCAAGAAGAAAGAAGATAAAAAAGATAAATAAAATGATGTGCTCCATTTATTAAAGACAAAAGGATGTAATTCTAGGAGGGATATTTTGAACTGGTGGTTGCATTTAGCGATATGTGTGATGAGACTTAAGGGCATATAGACTATGAATACAAATGATATACCAGTCATTAAAATCACCGGTGCATTGTGAATACATTTATTTTCATTCATATCATAATTGTTTTTTGTAAAGCATCTTCACGTTTCATTTTTTTATTATTGCAAATAGAATCTCTTAGATGTGGCATGAGAATTATTAGTAATTCTCAACTCTGATTATCCTACGGAAGCCCATAAGGGTCAATCAAATGAAAAAAAAATTCTGACTATCTTGTAATTACAAGATAGGCTATCTTGTTATTACAAGATAGCCTAAGATAACCTATCTTGTAATTACAAGATAGACTATCTTGTTATTACAAGATAGCTATCTTGTAATTACAAGATACCGAGATGCCAATTTAAAGGTCACCATACACCGATTTCATGCTCCCATAAATACCATTGCCTTCATACACCCACCAACTGCATATTTATATCATGACTCATCAATTTTAATACGCTCTTTGAAGCCACAGAACGCTATTTCTATTTTTCAAACTTCTTTAAATTTTGATTTTTGAAAAGTAAGTAAGGAAAGGGATATTCTGAAAAACGGACCCTCCATCAATGAAATGAGCTGACTGACATAGCGTTTAAAAGCAGATTATTTATAGCTTGCGGTATCTCCTGATGTATACAATGTTTTGAGAGGGATTTGAAGCAAACGTTTGATAGATTAATTAGCTTGAATATATTTTTAGCCCAAATATATCATCAAATCACACAGTTTGTACGCGCGGAAGGTATCTTTAAGGAGAACATGAAATCAATGTATCATAAATGCTATTAATGAGGGAATGAAGTTAATGAGAGTATGAATAGTATTTAATGAGGGCACAACCTGGTGATGCCGATCCCGTGACATACAAAAGGGGGATTCGAAACCACATCAGTTGACTCAATGACAGGCTTTTAAGATAAAACACGCACGTGCTAACAAATCGACCTGCCAACCCTCCAGCTCAACGAAGTATTATTGTATGTTACGGGATCGGCATCATCAGGTTGTATTTCCTCCGGGTTCCTCCAACTGCTAAACAGAGAGGGGTATATGGTTTAACGTCCACTCGACACAAACTAGGTCATTTCGAATCCCCATTTGTACGTGACAAGGAGTAGGATCGCCTGTCCATCCTCGCCTGTCCTCCGGTTTCCTCCAACTGCTAAAGAGAGTGAGGGGAGGTGTAACGTCCACTCGACACAAACTAGGTCATTTCGCGACTAACATATAGTTTAATTTCAATAATCGCTTGCACGTATGGATCTTTAGCAGTGGGAGGAAAGCAGAGGACCCGGAGAAACCCCACGATGTTGGACAGGCGATACTACTCCTTGTCGCGTACAACGGGGGATTCGAAATCACGCCAGTTGACTCAATGACAGGCTTTACGATACAGTGCGCATGTGCTAACAAATCGACCTGCCAACCCTCCAGCTCAACGAAGTATTATTGTATGTTACGGGATCGGCATCATCAGGTTGTCAGTCCTCCGGTTTCCTCCAACTGCTAAACAGAGAGGGGGATGTGGTTTAACGTCCACTCGACACAAACTAGGTCATTTCGGGACTAACATATGGTTTAATTTTATTTCAATAATGCACTTGCGCGTAGGCGTCTTTAGCAGCGGGAGGAAAGAGGAGGACCCGGAGAAAACCCACGATGTTGGACAGGCGACCCTACTCCTTGTCACGTACAACAGGGGTTTCGAAACCACGCCAGTTGACTCAATTACAGGCTTTGTGATACTGCGTGCACGTGCTAACCATTCGCCATCCAACCCCCACCCCACTACTAAAGACCCCTACGCGCAAACGAATTATTGGAATTAAATTAAACCATATGTTAGTCCCGAAATGACCTAGTTTGTGTCGAGTAGACGTTAAACCCCATTCCCCCTCTCCCTCCCTCTCTCTCTCTCTCTCTATCTCTCTCTCCCACACACACACACTTTGGCTTATAACTATCCGATAAATCAGTGTGGGACGACCTTGAAATACAAGAAAACTAATTTGGCTATCTTGTAATTACAAGATAGGCTATCTTGTAACTACAAGATAGTCAGAAGGCTTTGGCTATCTTGTAATAACAAGATAGGCTATCTTGTAATTACAAGATAGTCAGAATATTTTTTTTTCATTTGATTGACCCTTATGGGCTTCCGTAGATTATCTAAGAACAGAGCTTGTTTTATTATTTATGGCAATAGAATGTCAAAATAATACCTTTATTAGGTTGAGATTAAGATATACATGTACCCATATCTAGTAAATTTCTTTTTTTCTGTGTTTACATAAGGGGGTCTCAGCATAATATATTTTCAAAATTCCAACTGCCAAGGGATCTCTAACATGCAAAACTAATTTGTACACAGCAACATCGTCCCAGCCAAGCAACAATTCAACACACTTACAGTGTCAGTCCCACAGGTCCTAACCTAAGAAGTAAAAACCTGGTGTGAAGGTTTTTCAACTTCTGGATATCACCATACATAGGTCTGTGTAGGTATACATTATCTATTTTGATAGATATGAAATGCTATCGCTAATTCCCCATGGGTGAAGCCAAACTCCACAATGATCTGATTGATACAAAAGCACAATTCCTGATTGTATTATTATCTTTAATCATCAAATAAATTATGATACACCAATTATTACATTGTTATTCAAAATCATGTACATGTATATCAAGTTTTATTAAATGTCCACATTTAATGTATTTGTCATCAAATGAAAGCATTGCTTGTCCATGAATGTACTGTAATACAGGAAAAATTTATTAATATACATGTAAATGTGCTCAATAGCGCATAAGAAATAACTCTGTCAAAATTTAAAATTTTTGTCAACTATTAACCCTCATTTACATTCAAATTGATGAAAGAATTCTGACAAGCCATTGTCTATGCTTCACAATAAAGGATTTGATTTTAATAACATACATGTAGCTCTAAGATACCTTCCCCCTCCCACCCACCAATGTGTACAAACTGTGATTTGATCATATATTTGGACTAATAAGAATGAATGGAAATAGGAAAAGACTCACCTTCCAGACCCTTGGGACTTGCTGTGGAACATTGGAATACCGGTACCAAATCGGCAAATCTCAATAATGAAATTGACTTTTTTATGTCACTAATCAGGAAGGATTCAATCAAAGTACTAGTATTGGAATCAAACAGATTCAGAATTTTGGAAAAGAAAGATAGAATTGCTCCAGTGGCTGAATTTGACATGCGAAAGGTTTTGGGAATAATAATGTACATTCTGGTATTTCACCTGTCATGTGGGAGGGATTACTGGTCCACAGCTACTTGTCAGGAATTTGTTGCAGGGGTAATGTCTGTTAATAGATTCAAAGAAATCCTTTCAATACTGCATGCAGCAGAATATGGATTAATGAAGCAAAAGGACGAACCTGGCTTTGACAGATCATTAATGAAAATTTTTCATCATGTGCAGAACCAGAGCTGCATATGTCTGTGGATGAACAGATAGTACTATTCAAAGGTCATCATTCCCTAAAAGTATACAGGGAGAAAAAGCCCAACAAATGAGGATATAAAATATGGAGGCAGCTGACCTAGTTGAAGGGATCAGAAAAAGTGATGAAGTTGTTTTGAAATTGATTAGCCATTTGCCTCTGGGGACACACATTATTTTTTTTGACAACTTCTCCTTGATCGGGGTTGGGGTGGGGTGGATGGCCGAATAGTTAGCAAATGCGCGATGTATCAAAAAGCCTGTCATTGAGTCAACTGGCATGGTTTCGAATCTCCGGTTGTACGTGAAATGGAGTAGGGTTGCCTGTCCAACCTCGTGTGTTTTCTCTGGGATCCTTCTGTTTCCTCAAACTTCTAAAGACCCCTACGGGCAAGCGCATTATTGAAACAGGCGTCGTCAATCTCCAACCCTTACCAAAAAAAAAGTTTAGGAGGATGGGGAGGCGTTCGTTTGATTACAAAACAACTGATTGGGTCTTGATTTGTTCATGATTTGACGATAAGGTAGTAAATGTGGGTTCAAACAAGTGTTCTGTCCACTCAACACAGGAAGTAAGCTGATTTGATCAAAAAACTAAAGAATGTGTAAATTTAGAGTGTCCTGCCCTCATCAAAGCATACAACAAAAGTATGGGGGTTGTTGACAAGTGTGGCATGATGCTTTCATTGTACCGCATCAAAATAAAGAGCAAAAAATGGTATTGATACCAGATTTATCATATGGTTGACCTTGTGTGTTTAAATGCATGACATCTTGAAAAGGCAGTGACAGGTCACGCATCAAAGTACTATAAGTTCAAGCTGGCTTTTACCCAATGCCTAGTTCGGGGCGCAGTAAATCCTCAACCTATGCTAAAAGTAAAAGCATGAATACCCAATATTCCACAGGATGTTCCGAGTGCAAAGCATGTCCCAGATCATGTTCGTTTGTATGTTTTTAATCATATACCAAAGCAAGTTACAAAGATAGCAAATTTGGATACATAACAAATTCACAATTATGACTATGCATAAGATTTTGTCATTCAAAAAATATGTAAAATCGCAAATGATGAAAGAATCAGGAGTAATACATGTATATATCTAAACTTACTCTATTAAAGATACATTATATAAGATCTAAATCTGCTCAATGCAGATCTTTGGTTTAGCCTCAAATATTATATAATCATTTGATTAGTCATTTATCTACATGCCATATCCATAATCAACTTTTGAGGATGGTTTTGATCTTCAACAGATTTAAATACGAATAGCAGTTTATGATTTAATATAAAAATGGATAATCAAGACTACACTGTGACTAAAATTCTCAACATATAAACTTTTCATTATCTATCTTTTAACTATTAATGCGGGAACTGTCAGATTTTAATCTAAATCTTACATAATCAATCTTTAATCAGAGATCATGTCAAACTTAACAATATAATTAACAATGACTAATTAGTTATTAGGGTCATCAATGTTGTGATAAAGCTATTTGATTAGCTAACTGATTAACTAATGTCTATAATATTATAATTACCTGAAGCTATTCATACAATGGGACACATTAATCTCAATACACATTATAATGTCAATCCCCATCAGGTGACTTTAGTTTCATGACCCACTAATTACATGACTCGTATCTTTTGACCCTCATCAGGATGCATACATCTTGTGAGACATAAATTTCATGACACATAAATTAAATGACATACATAGTAATCACTACCAAAGCAATCTCATTTTAACAAATCTGTTGACATATAGATGGGGAATATGATATAACCACTATGATCTGTTGGCCCTGCTAGATCTGTTAGCCTGATGGTGTTCAAATACAGATGATCTGTTAGCCTGATGATTACAAATACAGATGATCTGTTAGACTGATGATTACAAATACAGATGATCCATTAGCCTGATGATTACAAATACAGATGATCTCTTAGTCTGATGGGGTAAAAACAGATTAATCTCAAGGTAAAGATACAAGACATAGAACTGTCGTATAAGCATGGTATAATTTAGGTGGATGTCGAGTTAAATATCTTCGGGAATCATTCACAAAGTCATGTATTTCTGTTCCATCAATTTCTTTAGAAACAATTGGAGGCAGTGGATATTTGAAACCTACTTCACCATTACCAAACAGTCCTAGTAATGGAGTTTTAGGAAAATATTTTCGGAATATCACTGATTCAACATCCGCTTCACCATAATGATTTTCACCACGCCCAACACAGGCAAACATAAAGGCAAATGATCTTTCTTCTGGTAAGTTGTGTGACTTGAGTTCTTTCATACAAGCCTCTACAGCTGGTTTATCACAGACATCATCTCGGATTATAATGGATGCTATTTTAACCATCTCTCCACATAGAGCCACACAGCATATTGTTGGTAAATCATGTCTGAAAATCACAAATGGTTTTAAGATTATAGCCCGAAAACAAATTCAACATAAGCCTTAGTCACGTGACCTACCTTCAAAAAGAGACAGAAGGTTTAACATCCATTGAACATAAATTAGGTCATTTTAGGAATAGCATGTATCGTACCATGTTATTCCACTCTCTTGCTTGCGTGTATGCAGTTTTAGCAGAGAGGAGGAAACTTGAAACCACTACTCGTCCTCAGATACAAGCTTGAGTTTGTAACCATGCTCATTAGCAGACCTTATGATCTAAAGTTCAAGTGTTATATCACTTGACCCCAACAAGGAAGATATTTTCATTACTATATTTAACTCATACACACTTAAAAATTTGGTATCTATGTGGTTTGTATTTTTACTTATAAAATCAAGTGTGTGTAGAGTCAATGGCTCTCTATTATGAATCATGATTGAACGAAATAATTTGTAAACTTTATTCAAAGATAATAGTAAGTTACTGGGTTTAAAGCAACATGATTCTATTTGCTTAACACTTTAGTATGGAATGTAATTTTCTTTTTTCAGGGCATTTTATTATTCTTGATGGTTTTTGCTTTGTAATCTACATGTTAATCTATGGTACAGCCTCAGTGACTGACAAGATTGAAAAATTTTGTAACTCAGTGATATAATACTGTAAACTTTTTAAAACATCTTATGTTACCATTTCCTCTCTCCCCATCCCGAACACTTAAAGCAGTAAATGAAAAGCCCTGCATATAGATATGACACATATTGGAAGGGACCCTTCAGTCAATGGTCTCCAGCAGTCACCAATTCAGTTTTCTTATATACTGAGGCAAAACAGAATTTGTAAGGTAATGTAATAAATAATAAATGGCTTAAGCCATATATTAAGCACAAATATACATATTTGTTATTAAATGTATTATTCTTGTCTTTTCCAAAGATTTGGTCGAGTTTAAACAGTACTTTATATCACCATGAAATATTTAGACCATTTAAAAAAAGAGACTGCCAAGTGCTTGTATATATCCATGGTAGTGTTAATATCTATCAAAATATATCATTATTAAACTTACCTATGATTGATGTCATGTAACAATGAAGGAAAAACTAAGGAATCAACAAATCCACCAGCTATTAATGGTTGATTATATTCTTTATATAAAGCAAAACCCATCTCTTGTGGACAGGTAACATCATCGGAGAAGAAGAACACTGATTTCACTGTCTCTCCAGGTGGAATAAAATTAGAACATGACGTTTCTTCATTAGAATTCCATAGTTCTCCTAATTTAGTTCCTTGTTTAACATCAAGTTGTATTGAGTGGAAAGAAAAAGTACTTTGTTTAGCAAAACATATAAAAGATAGTGCACACTTGTTTTCAAATTCTTTGGTTTTCTTCAAACTTGAACTTGTTCCTGAAAAGATAAATTATTGGTTTTGGAATTGCTTCTTAAGTCGGAATATCAAAGAAGAATCAGTAAAGAAAAGATATATAAATATAGACATATATTGAATTTTCCCAAAATGGTTAAAAGTGGGCAAAGGCCTCATAAAACAGTAGTTATTGCACAGGGAAAGTCTAATGTATGAATGCTGATAAGTACCAAGATGAAAATCCCTTTTATAGTACCGGTAGGTAACTCACTTCACCTTTATAGTTTTGTAACCAGCACTGTGATAGCGTTGCTAAAGCAATTCATGTCACCATTAAAATATTTAAATTGATGTAGCGGTAATAATAACACAGGTTCAACTGCTACAAATCGTAATTAACTGATTTCCAGCTAATATTTCAGAATTATGGAAAACTGTATCAGAAAGACAGATGGGCTGGAAACTTTTGACCTTCCTGGTTATAGAGTATACTGCTAGATGTGACATAACTTTAAACTCAACATTGAAGTATATGAATTTGTTTTTACTTGTCTTAAATTATAAGGCTATTTCTCACCTATAATACCGTCTGCTGCAACAGCTGTAGTCTGACATGATCTGGGGAGCAAATTCTGAAAGAACTCAGATACATCCGAACATTCCTTTTGAATTCTTCTCTTGGATCTAGATTTTGTTAAAACCGTAGCTGATGTACAGGTTGTATCTAACAGAACACTGGTATAATACACTATCATTGTCTCTGGTTCAATTGGTAAGTTCTGAAATTAATTTTTAAAAACCATCAAGCAACCACTCTTACTCATACATACAGATTATATAAGATGCACTTTCATCCAGAAAATGAGATAGTAAGCTTATGCAAATAAAGAGATTCATCTGCAGGTCCAATGAATAGAGGTAAAGCCTGATTATCTCCCTTTACTGCTGATCCTCAAAACATTTACTGCTACAGATTTTTAAGAACATGTAATTACATACACCAATATGGCCATACTAACCTAGTCATTACTTTTTATTACAATATTTTATGCTGAAATTGGAGGGATTCAGGAACAGGACTAATTCATGACCCATTTATAGAAGGGTAGAAGTGTCTAATACAAATATAAATTCTTGAAACTACCACCCTTTGTTCGCTTTTCCGACTCTCTGAATGCAACATCAAATCCCTTCCATTTCAGTGCTTTGATTTTAAAACACCCTTTTAGTCTAAGGTTATTTCGAATATGATATTATTCAAAATGAATTCCATTTTCTTGGTGAGAGTGACAGAACCTGCAGTGGTATGTATGGGATGACGATTTGTGGCAGGTTTTTATTTTGTAGCTTACTGTTTACACGGTAGATTTATCCATATCCACCCACATTCCCTAGTCTTTTGTCATATTTTGCATTTAGTATATATTCATTTGTCCATCCATAATTTAAATGCATGTACTTAATTTATCCTGTGACCTTTCGATTTTGATGTTATTCTACTTTTGATTTATCTATAAATATACTTAAGTCTTGTGAATCAACGTGATGTCCGGCATATTTGCATGGTATTACGGGAGTCTGCTATTTTACGTGATTTTACATTGTACATAAGCAGTCACAAAGTGCATTTTTATTAGTTCTTTGATTGGGAGCGCAAACGCTTACTTATATAACTAAGCAGTATTAAAACCTGAGTGGATGTCTGAAGGTTTCTTTTTGTGTTCTTTTATGATTCAGTGATTCTCTTTGAATGTTCAGTGCTAAGTTAAAGTGTTTTATTTACTAGATAGTATTATTATTAGAGATCATATTACTTTGTTCAGTATTACTATTACGTGTGTATCAGTTTACCAGATTTCATATATCATTGCTGATCGTGTACACATGTGTTTGTATGTCGACCATAATTAGGGTTTCACCTGAAAGTGGTTTTGATATCAATCTTAATTTAATCTTTATCATTATTGTGTTATATCTTTCTCTGATATATAATATAATGTAATTTGATGTTGATCAGAAGATAATATATACTTATTTTTATATAAATATTTATTTTGTTGTTTGTGTGATTGAGTAAGGGGAGACGAGACATTGTGCAATTATTGGAGATCCCATTCAAGAGCTTGGGAAGGGATTCCTATGGTCAATCTTTAGCTGACACTTACTCATTACTAACCGAAGAGGTGAGCTTAGCAAAACCCCTCCCTGGAAAACAGATCAGTCGCCGATGTTCCACTGGTGACTCTTTGAGATAGAGGGGCCCATTTTATAGTGGATACAACCGTTGGATGCTACAGATTGAACAAACCCAGATAACATCTGAAAATAATAACTATAAATATCTGTCAAACTCATTATCAAAATAACAAGGAGAAGATGAGTAGGATAATAAAGCCCATTTCAATTCTATCCTTCTATAAATGGGTCCTCAATGATTAAAGAAATTAAATATGACATATTTGGTACCTCAATAGTAAATTGTATTGATTCAAGTAAACGATTCTGACTATCTGGACTCTCTTCTTCCCCTTCAAAATAATTCCAATAAAAAGGACATCTTAATTTTTTTATCTTCTGCACTGCATCATTCCATATTTTACAAACTCTAGAAATAGAAAAACAACATAGTACTCTCAGGGAATCTCAGAGCCTGCCGTCTCGAGCCCTGGAATTCTTCAGGCCGGCTGAGTGCCCGTTTCAGAGTTGGAGAGAGACGTATATTGAGATATTTTTTCGTATTTCATTTTTACTGCCGAGTGCCCATCTCAGGCTATTTCAGAGCCTGCCCGTCTCAGGCCTGGAATACCTTGGGCCAGCCGAGTGCCTGTCTCAGAGATGGAGAGAGATGTATATTGAGATATTTTTACGTTATGCACTTTTACTGCCGAGTGCCTGTCTCAGAATTAGAGACGACCGGGGCTGTCGTTCTTTGAGGCCTGGAATTCCTCAGGCCAGCCGAGTGCCTGTCTCGGAGTTTGAGAGAGACATATTTGAGATATTTTTTCGTATTTTTCATTTTTACTGCTGAGTGCCCGTCTCAGGGGTTGGAGATGACCGGGGCTGCTGTTCTTCGAGACAGCCAAAATGTGGCTTCACGGCCGAGTCACGCCCTCAGGCAATGTCATTTCATTGTTAATTGTTTTCTTTAATTAGGGGATTAAGGAAATCAGTCAGGCGTTAATGAATACACACACCGGTAATTAAGGAATAAACATGGATTAGTTAAGTGTCACATCATAACAATGAATGCTGACTTGTAGGTCTGACCTAAACATAATGTTTTATAATAAAATTTATTCATATATTATATGGTTTTTCAAAATAAATTTATCGCTTATCATGACAAAATAGGTGTGAATTTTTTTTATTTTATATATCTTTTAGAACAATTCTACAATACATGATAAGCCTAAATAAAATTAATGTTTTAGCAGTCTAAGGCCAATGTGGACGTGACAATCACGAAACAATCACATGTTCATCATCAGGTTGATTTGTCACGATTTCAATTTGTGAATGATAGAGTAAGCATATAAATACCTTGCACAACTATTCAAGGATTTCACTGGCAATCCTATTAATATTTGCTTCAGAATCTGAGAGAAATTAGTAAGAACATAACACGATCTATCCCCAATGTCAGTTGCTGTACTTGCATGAATGTTGTTTATTTTGTTCATTTTTATTTTCTTGGATCTGTCAGCCGCCATTGCCCTGGAAAATGTATCAAAACTAATGTTCTTACTGGACGTGGATCCTACATAACACGTAATGGTATTTTTGATTGTTTTTCCTTTTCTCACCTATTTGCGTAGTGTTACAATTAGAGCTATACTCTTAAAAGTCAATCACTGAAATTAAATCTAGAAGAATAAATCTACATTTTATACAAAATGACACAAACTAAAAGAAATGGCGAAAACAAAGAGAGGTATATATAAATTTTGTAAGTGGATCTTACCAACTTTAAATCACTGGAACTACCCTATCGCCCGCCAATCGGCGGATGTGTGATGATGGGGTTGAAAGAGAGTCTAGTTTTATAAAATGCAATTCGTTGAAATTATAAACCCTAGAAATCCAAAGTAAACACCTTTTTACTCACTTTCCAGACCCTACCAACGGTACCAGATCTAGGGAGGCAAAGAGGGACAAATTTCACGCGCTTTGACCTCTAGCTGACCGGTCACCTCTGGCTTTCGGCTGTGGTTTCGAGCCCTGGTGTGAGCGTATGTCATGGAGATAGGGGCGCCTTCTCAACCTCGTGGGTTTCCTCCGGGCACTCCGGTTTCCCCTACGCGCAAGCGAATTATTGAAATAAAATTAAACCATGTTAGTCCCGAAATGACCTAGTTTGTGTTGAGTGGACGTTAAACCCCATTTCTCTATCTCTCTCTAATGATTGCTACCAAAAGCTAAAGCGAAAAATCCGTGAAAAACATGGTTCAGGATGTCTTAACATGGTTTATCGTCAAAAAGTGCATCGCAGACGGAACGTATTATCAATGCTTATTTTTGTTTTTCAGACCACGAGAATAACTCGTGCAGGTGTCGCGCAAAATTTAAAAAGCACATCAAGTGACCTGGAAAACTTTTCTGTACTTGTAGCCTATGATTTACATCAATCTGATTAAAATTAAATTAGAAATCATCACTGAAAGTCGCAAACGTAAACGACTAGTCATATCTCCTTGTCCTGCAAGACTGACAAGGGGAAATCACACCGAAAATAGAGCGAACCTTTGACCTCTCGGTTTTCAACTATTTACGATAATTACTTGATGTTATTTATATATTAGTATATGGCAGAACTCGTAATCAAAATCTAGTGTGTTGTAAATATGCGACAACCCTTGTTGACTGCTCGGACCGCTTAATATGGTTAATTGTGCAATAAACCCTTCTACAGCATGGTCATGGAAAACAACTAGCCAGCGGAAATGCTTGAAATTGAGGAGTTGTTCATGTTCAAGACACCATCATCATCGTTGATTTGACCAGAGGTGCTAGATTTGTTGAGTTTTTTTTGTTTTGTTTTTTTTGTTTTGTTTTGTTTTGTTTTGTTTTTTTTTTTTTGCCCAATCTCGTTAAAGGCACTAGTCGGTTGCCCTCTGATACACATGGACTGCCAGAAGATCAACCAGGCTTTTGTATATGGACTGGTTGCTATGCGATGCCTGCAGCCACACCTCTAGCTACATCGTCATCTCTGGAAAAGTTGGAAAAGGATAAGCTTCTCCGCCTTACCCAATACCTTAGTTTTTGGACATAGACATAAGTTTCATTAACACACGATTTACGACCAAGCGATAAAATGGAATGTAAAGTGAACATTCGCCCAAAGTTATTCGGTTCCGGTAAACCTGTTGATCTGCACCAAGCGTGCTAAATAATAACCCGATTCGGAATAGTTGTTCCAGATTGAATTCAGATTCAATTCGGTTTTTTAGCGAATTGAGTGTGACGTCTAAATTCAAAGAAAGACTTTGACCTCAGATGTAATATAAATCATTAATCGTACATTTATTCACATGTCAAACCTACCTAGGATGTTTTTATTTCCAACGGATTTAAACACGACTCGCAGTTCAAACGGTCATAATTGGATTACTGTGCTCAGAATGAAATAATAGCTCTCATAAAGTACTGTGTTTACAAGACATTTAGCTCCATTCAGTTTGCTTGTTTTTCTCTCGAATTCTTGGATTACTAGAAACAGACGCCATTTGTTGACTTTGAGACAAGAAGAATAATATGGGGTACTGTAAATTGTACTAATAGATGAGTATGAACTAGTATGTGGTTTACTTCCCACAGAGGTTGACCATCGTATGTTAAAGGAGCTAGACCTCTACTCATAATATTCGATGTTGTTATTCAGCCGTGAAAATATGAGATCCTAATATCCAATATATAAGGCACGTTGGGCATTTTAAAATCAATATTCGATGTTGTTATTCAGCCGTGAAAATATGAGATCCTAATATCCAATATATAAGGCACGTTGGACATTTTAAAATCAATCGGTGCCATTTGTCATGAACAAAGAAAACATATCCTACAAAGACAATGCGGAAGTAATTAATAATGGCTGATTCACAAACAACCAAAAACGTGAAGACTTAGAAGAGATTACGTATTGTAAACGACTTTATAAACATTCATATTACATTAATATCTGATTTTAGATCATTTCGTTTATTTTAAGGTTCCAAAGAATAGAGCCATTAAACGCCATAAATGTACGGCCCGTGGTTTATTGAATTGATAATAGCATTGCTACTATTTTATTTTGAATATGCGAGGTAGTCGCTGATCTTCGAGGATGCTTAAAATGTTATTTTTATTTGTCTTCATGTTTTTACTTGTATTTTTAAAGAATGAACCAGCAGAGTTCAGGCAAATACAGGGATATTTAATGTTTGAGCCAAGCTTTCGTCTTATCGCCAACCAATGTTTCGCTATTCGCATAATAAAGTTCTGAAGGCCTGGAATTTACTTTGAAACCGTGTTTGGTTATTTGTATAGCGAATATTAAATATAAACATTGGGACAATCAAATATGATCTCTATCGCAAATAAATATTGGTTGATGGCTTCAAGAAACGGTTCTCCCAAAAATAGCGTGGAATTTTTTAATGAACCATTCCCGAGGCCCACTTCTGTACAAATACAAACTATCAATGGCATATATTATGAAACAAAGAAAAAATAAAACTAGGTCAAGGGATAAAATAATAAAAGAGTTTATTTGAAGAGCTTATTTTAGAATTTAGTTTGTTTATATAGAGAATCAAACTAAGAAAGAAAAATGAAAAGTTCGTATATTAATGGGATGGATTGTGTTTGTAAAGGTTGATGTTTTGATTTTTTTTTTCTATTTCCAATGTTAATTCTGTGTGATATGTTTGTCAGTTTAAATATAACATAGAGGCGATAATAAAATATTTTCTATTCCGAATTGCTAATCTAGAGAGAGAGAGAAATGGGGTTTAACGTCCACTCAACACAAACTAGGTCATTGCGGGACTAACACAGGGTTGAATTTTATTGACTCAATGACAGACCGTATGATACAACGCACACGTGCTAACCGTTGTGCCATCCAACCCTCCCAATTGCTTACCAGCAATCTGATTAATCTACAGATCTATATTTCGTTTCATTTTTTATACTTCCAATGGCCTTAAATATATGAAGATCTGACCGCTGTACCACTATTACTGCACTATGCCTCTGGTGTTGTGTCGCCGGTTAGATGAGGAAAGTACCCTTTAAAAAAAACACACCAACGTGTGACACACACTCTCTTCTTGGCTACATATCTTAATATCCGTCTCTTTTGCCGTCTCTACATTTGTTTTTTATTCTCTTCTTCAAACTCACGTTGTGTAAATTTTTTTTTTATCTCCGCTGCTGTCTTCTCAGTAGTTAAGACGTTTGCCTTACCAGGTATAACTATGCTACAGTTCGTTTTTACATGAAGCACTGATTACATAAGATTACAATAAAGTCATTCTCTCAATCCCACTCCACACAGACTCTCTGACATTCTGCTGATAGAAATTGCTACACCTCCTCCCTGTGGAATCTAGCGGAATCTGACGGGGTTTTTTTTTTCGTTTCGTAGATGAATTCCCTATACATGTCTTCGCGCATTCACTGTTAACTAACAGAAATATGTAAATTCAAACACCCATCTTTGTTTTAAAAAAAGTGTAACAAATTGAAATATAAACGGAATGCAAAGAATTGCTATAAATAGACGAACTATTCATGGGGGTATTTTATTATCTCCCTTTGCTGTTTCGAGAAATCGTCATGTTTTGTTATATAATGATATTTAGAATTGAATAAGGTGAACTAAGAACAACTAATGCAGTGACCACAACAACCCCAATAATTACCAATTATTAATTCACAATAATTAATGGAGTAAGCGACCAATGATCGTAACAATACTCTACTGACTTGATTAATGTTATGTGTACCCGGTGTACTAGATCTTAAATCAAGTATGCACACCCAGTTAAGACCATACACAGTTAAAACATATTTGACCAACGGCCATTGTAAGTTTACGTTAATTTCTATCGATTCCACACCGTCTCAATTAGCCTTTTCGTACAAGTTAACCCATTCGCAGTTAAAGTCTTTTTGATTCCAAGCTGTTCTTTATTACACAATAACAACAGTCTTTACATTAAATTAATACACATTTGTTAGCTTTTTAAATACAAGTGCAGCTGTTTTACTTTCAACAATTAAATTCTATCTTTTTAAGCTGTGAATAATTGTAGTTATATCGGATTTCCTTGTGTTGTCTTCGTGATCGTAATACAATTACAGGTTAAAATGTTTTCTTCAACTTTATTGTTAAGCTGGATTGGATTTGACGGTCTCTCGTTCTCAATAGTCAATAGTGAATAGATGATAGCTGCTCGAAATATCAGAGTGAGTTCTGATCAATTCCGCTCAACACCCTCTTTCATAACGCCCTTATTTCTGCACTTCCTACAATGACCTTGAATAAACCTCCCCATTTCCCAAGTCCTGTATATGCAGTGCTTCATCATTTTGTTTCAGGTTTGTATGGAAGTAACATAATTTGCAAGAGGACAGAGGAACGGCAGAAAGTAGTAAACATGGCCTTCAGAAAATTCAAACTTCGAAGCCATTCACGATTTCTTGCTCTTAATTTCTATTCATGTGTAATATATTTGTACATTCATATTGAAAAATTACATTTACGGAAAATGAATTATTTTTTTACGGATGATTTTGTTTTATATTTAACCAAAATAATTCTGTTAAAGAACAGAAAATCCTCTGGCAGCAGATTTACCAGATTTTTTCCTGTAATTTTACAGATACATGGGAGTTTGGGATGGCCTAGTGGTCTAGAGTGTCGCGCTTCGACCTCTAGCTTGCCGGTCACCTCTGGCTTGCGGCTGTGGTTTCGAGCCCTGGCGTGAGCGTATATGTGGCATGGAGATAGGGGCGTCTTCTCAACCTCGTAGGTTTCCTCCGGGCACTCCGGTTTCCCCCCACTGCTAAAGAGCCCTACGCGCAAGCGAATTATTGAAATAAAATTAAACCATATGTTAGTCCCGAAATGACCTAGTTTGTGTTGAGTGAACGTTAAACCCCATTTCTCTCTCTCTCTCTCCCCCTCTCTCTCTCTTACAGATACATGCTTCTGTGACTTAACAGAAAATCTTCTGGCAGCAGATTTACCAGATTTTTCCTGTAATTTTACAGATATATGCTTCTGTGATTTAACAGAAATTACCTGTTAAAAAACAATAACAATTACAGAAAATTCTGCTAAATCTGCTGCCAGAAGTTTTCTGGGTTTTTTTTACAGAATCATTTTTAACAGTGCAGGGCTCGAAACACAGCCGCAAGTCAGAGGTGACCGGCCAGCTATAGGTCGGAGCGCGACACTCTAGACCACTAGGCCATCGCACCCCCCCCCCATTTTATTTCATTTAACTGTACATGATATATGGGTATGTATAAACTCTAAATACTTGAAGGATGTCTTGGTAAATATTACATCTCCAATCTAGTAAAATATTGATATCACGGAACAACGTGAGTTATTTTGTAAAATATTTCCTTTAATACTAACTCAATACTTATTTGATCAATATTAGCATGTACCGGACCTCATACGATAAGAATTCTTCAAAATCGGATTAAATGGATCACAAAACAATATTTAGACTTGATTGTTCGCAACGATCTTGAATTTTGTATTAGAATCTCTAAATCCGGTCCTTCAAAGCGTTCAAAAAGAGGATTTTATAAAAATAACTTTTGACATTGTAACTTTCAAACAATAGACTTTAAGGTTATCTTGACAATAACAGTAAAATATTTAAAGTTTAAAACAATCGACACAAACCATGGGAGAAATCAAAATACAGAATACCCTCAAATCAGGAAAAAACAAGCATACTTTCAATTTAACTTTTTTAAATGACTGCACCTTTACATGAAACGATGAGTTGTATATTGAAATAATAATGCATCGAATATCGGCTTTAGAAAAAAGTTATTCCCAGAGGTAAATATATTAGATATTATTTAAAGTAAGAGGTTAATAGGCTGGTGTGAATGCTTATTCAGTTGAAAGCTATATTGAATAGTAATTAACCTAATCTTAAACATAATGAATGTGTTCTAGCATAATGTAAACAAAGTAAAAATTATTTCTAAAAAAAGCACAATTTCGATAATTACGAAATATCAAACCGCGTTGAAAGTTTATATAGTATGAAGGGGGCCAACCGCATCAATATTCTAATTCAGGTCGCTACAATAGCAACAGTAAGCGAATATGAAACTGGCAATGATACAATCTATTCAGGTAAGCTAAAGTCTAACTTGACCCTTAATATTTTCCAATACTAAATCTATTGTATATATCTGACATCATTTGTCTGAAGATAAGTTTCATAGCTTTTACCTAAGCTAGAAATAAACATGACTAATCGCAAATAAAATACGCAAAAATTGTTGTCAATCCTTCTAAGAGATCTATCTTATTTACGTATCTTTATTCTAGTGTTCATTCAAATTCTTTCTGAAAACTATCACAGAAAAATACGAACTGTTCAGTGGGGAAACCGTGCGTAAGTAAACAATATTTAATTCATTTAGAAAAGTTTATTTTCTCAGCCATTACCTCGCAATATAAAAGAGTCATTTATAGATCAGAGAAAATTTGGCATATTTGTGTTTGGACCCGGAAGATAGCTTTAACACCAATGTACTAAAGCTTACAAGTAGATAAAGGACTCTTGTTGTAAGTAAAATGGCGTTTTTTGCATAGAAGGGATTGTCTCGGGCAAGGTGATCTTTCCGCAGCACAGTTTTCAATTGATTGTTAAGCCTGAGTACGTTGGTTTTGGTTTTATGCCACGTTATTCAACACGGCACCGCCAGAAACAAACAGAAACCCTCATAAATCTTTCTGTCTCTATGTGTCCACTTTAATCTAGCTGGCATAAAATATCTATGCTAAACTCTTAAAATAGACAACAAATTTTCTGTTGTAACGAAAATTTTAAGTTATTACAGACACTGATACAAGCGGATCTCACAGAAATCTTAGTGTCATCACGGTAAAATAAGGCGATGGAACAATGTTTGAAGGGACAGTGTGTATTTGAAAAGACGGGGCGTGAACCTGGCTAAAAAAATAACATGTTTGTTTCGAGCAGTAAACGAATGTATTTTGAGTCCAAACTGTCATCGTCTTCTCAACACATCATTAACCACAAATCAACAACGAACCATGTCATCGTCGTCATCATCTCCACACCATCACCCTCATGCTTACACCCACCGAGATAAAGTAAGTCTATTAAAGCCCCAATAACACCCTTGTTGTAACTGAATAATATGTCCCAATCTTCATTCTGGTCAACAAATCGTATTATTTTAGAATATTCCAATTAAATGATGATATAAATTTCATCTTAACACACCTATTTAAAAAAAATTGGAAAAATTCAACCAATTGATTTGAAAAGTCTAACGTAAACCTTTTCAAATGTGATTTGGATTTTAAAATATTTTCGAACCATCTGGACAAGTAAAATATTTTGTAATGGATAATTTACACAACGGGTAGGACACTTAAACATCTAGTACTTAGAATAAGGGTATTATTTATTTTCTGGAGCTACCAAGCCAGCAAGAATGTTATTGTCCCTTTAAAGTAGCAGTCTATTTTAATTCTGACAATCGTATTCCCTCGTTTATTCCATTAATTTCTGGCTCTTTAAATTTATAATAGCGTCCTCTCATTCAGATAGAATGCAATACATAACAGTCCAACATAAAAAATAAAACGACATTATTTTCATCCTTATCAACATCCCCGTCATCATCATCATCACCATCCTCATTATCATCGTTGTCGCCGTGCTTATATATACATTAATTGTATGATGACACACAAATTAAATGACCCACATCTAATATAATCGACTAAATCAGAAATTCGACACATTCATTAATTTATGTTTTGAACTCGCATTTTAGAAAAGTCTTCCTGCCAACCTCAATTCGAATTCATTTTGATATCTAACCATAACCTTGTATTTTCATTTGTTCATGGCCTATAGAAAACGGCAAAAAAATGGAGGGCAGGAAGACATTTTACATCAAACGAAAAACAATCCATGTATTTGAAAAACACATTAAACGAAACTCCTATAGCTATTAAAAAGAAAACATAACAAAATGTTTTTATATCGACGCCTCTTCCACATTACTCGAATGGAATGACGGAAAAATAATACGGTTCTTAAAAAAATAATAATAATAGCGCCACCTCTTTTACATGTATTCAATCTATATCCGTATTGCAGTCTTATATCTTCCTAACGTGATCGATATATAAAATAATCAGGACAATTATGGATCTCGAAGTCAGAATACTTCAAATGCACATACAAGAAAGAAATACAGACATGCAGAAAGATTGTTTTGGAAACATCTCATTAATGCACAGAGTTGTTAGCATTAGAATTAACTATTTAAAATTCCATCCATATTAATATAAATAAATAGCATGTATCTTTCAAGCGAAAAATTCATTAAATATCTGTTATTCCTTATCAAATATACCTTAAGCTTAGAGAATCTTTTAAGTATGGCCACTGGCGCATTAACGCCACTTGTTTGATTTGAGAGTTGAAGAAAAACAAACACGACAAAAACTCCTGGTTCTGAGCAACTGAACGTATTGTTTGTTGGGTCTCGAAACCTACGTTTTCACTGGTCTCTCTCTCTCTCACTCACTCTCTCTGAAACTAACTTGGATTCAAACAAACCCGATGAAACAGTTCTCGTTGACGGTTGATAAAGAGTTAAGCTCGACTACCTTAAAGGAAACGAGCTAGAATTCGTGCCCCGTATCGGGAGCTAGTAAACCCCTCTCGGTTTTAGCAGCATAAAACCAACAAATATGGCAATTTGTGATAATATACGTTTAATATTTTGTAAACTTTATAGTGTGAAAGTTGTTTTGACTTATGTGATATTGCTTAGTTCCTTGTTACATGTGACGGATTGTTTAAAACGGAGACCTAGGAATTTACCTACATACCCTTGTACATCGATGGGAATTCAGTGGATTCGACATCCGGATAATTGTGCTAAATATTATATATGCGGGTATGGAAAACCCCATTTATTACCCCCGTGTCCCCTTGCTTACGTGTGGTCAACGAAATACACGAACTGTGTACCGTCCAAATCGCGTTGGGATGATTGTGACTTACACTCTAAAACAACCCCCAAAACAGTGCGACGGAGAATACCACATTTTATAACTAGGAAACGTTTTACTACCTCTACGCGCGCTACAACCGCGACTACGTTGACAATAACGACGCCGCGACCGCCAACAACCACTACGCCACGGCCGTCGACAACTACAACGACAACTACTACGCCACGCCCGACCACAACAACGACAACGCCTAATACTACTACAACGACCACAACAACGACAACGCCTAATACTACTACAACGACAACTCCCACGACTACCACATCATCAACGACTACAACACCTCGACCAACTACTACAAAAACATCTACTACAACATCTACTACAACTACTGCGGTGTCTACAACAACTAATGATCCGACAACAACATCACAGACAATGTTTCCAACTAATCACGATATTCCGGAATTTCCATGGACTCCATCGTTTTGGAAAAAACACACCTTTTATCCGACGTATGGAATTACCCGTCGATTCGAACACACGAGTCACAGATATGTGGAACTCAGTACCACAGAGCCGCCCCCTACGACAATGTTTTGGCCGAGCCCACAACCATCAACACCCAGACGACCAATTATTATAGAGTCTACGTTTAAGCCACCGGATGAATATAAGAGTTCGATACGACCTCCAATTAAATATAATCCAGGTAGGTTCTATACATCTCGACAGATTTAATTGGAGATATATCATCTGATGGATAGAAATTTTTGTAGGTTGTTTTTTTTAATCAAATACTTTTAAAATTCGTTGTATTAAATCAGGAATTTCATATTTTCTAAGAAAGTCAAAACATGATTATTTCTATATCTTTGACCAAAAGGTTGTCAATTGACTATTATACATGTACGATCATAGGAATTATTTCCTAGGCATTAAAATGCGTGACACGGAAATAATAACACAATTACCTCAACCCCATGGAATGGCTATCTTCAAACGTTTGAATTTGAAGTTGAAAATGATATTTTTGCCCAATTTCTCAACTGGCAGTAGTGAATTATTGGATTAATAGGATTATTTTTTGACAAGATACAACTGTAGATACCATCTATTTTAAGGCTTTATTTTAATACATTTTAAAAATATAACTTCAAGATATGAAATTGCAACTTTAAAATACTGAAGCGTATAACACAATAACGCGGTGAAATTGAAATCATTAGTAAAAATATAGTTTATCAGGCATACTCCTAGTCCTTTCAAGAACTGTAGGTCGAGATTCACATCCTTTTCCATTCTTTTCAGACTTCCATGTAAATCACATATATTAAGTTTTTTTTATGTGATTTCATTAACATTTACAGGATATTGTGTCGAGGAGCTTTTATTTTTGTCCGTTAGCATAACTCTGTAATTCATCCGCTTCAAAATGCAATTGACCGCATTAGGTTACTCTTTTGAACTGAAATCCCTGAGAGGTGGAAGGGGAGGGGGCTCATAAGAATGTGCAGAATGAACGACTGACTGACATACATATCAATTATTTTAAAAGTCAATTACACATTTTATTTTTAAGTAACCATTTATTTAAGGTTTTGTGCTGTGCGGAATTAGAAACACGCACAAAACCATCTAACTAATTCAGTTTGATTTCGTACAGTTAAATATCGCAATCCGACAAAAGCAATCAGTTTATTTTTTAAACAGTTCAACCTCAACATGACATAGACTTCAAAAGGAACAAACAGTCGATAACGTAAATTACAAGGTGGGAAAAAAGGTAGAATGTCCATCGATTTTAAAGGTATACATTAAACAATGTTGTGAAAGATAAGTCTGCCATTGTAAATAAAGGCCAACTCAAACAATCTGATGAGCAAAACGTTGTTAACACCAAACTTGAGAACCGGGGCATCTACTCTTTATAAGAGAACCATTTAATTGAAAGAGTTGTTAATTCGTGACAAACGACGGACAAAATTTTCTGGTTTAAAAAAGAAATTGTTCAAATTGAAATGGTTGAGGGTTTAGTTGATTTGCTTATTAAATAAAAACAAATGAAATATGAGCTTAAAGCCCCAATAACACTCTTGCTGTAACTGAATAATATGTCCCAATCTTCATTCTGGTCAACAAATCGTATTATTTTAGAATATTCCAATTAAATGATGTTATAAATTTCATCTTAACACACCTATTTTTAAAAAATTGGAAAAAATTCAACCAATTGATTTGAAAAGTCTAACGTAAACCTTAACAAATGTGATTTGGATTTTAAAATATTTTCGAACCCTCTGGACAAGTAAAATAGGTTGTAATGGATAATTAATTACACAACAGATAGGACACTTAAACATCTAGTACTTAGAAAAAGGGTATTATTCATTTTCTGGAGCTACCAAGCCAGCAAGAATGTTATTGTCCCTTTAAGCGATATAATTATTATGTTTAAGCTCCGAAGATTATACGCGCCATAAAGGACCATACCATATTATCCTTGCAGTTATTATAGACAAATAAACATGAAAACTAGGAACTGTCGGAGAACCTTGTTCTCGAGTATGTTTCGTATTAAGCATTTTTGTATTCTTAGTACCACGAATATTATAGAGAAGTTTTGTATGGCATCATTAACCATTATTTGGTCAATTTAGTTTAAGTTTTGAAGTTAGTGTTTAAAGATCTAAATATTATATAAACGTGGAATTATGTGGGGTTTTTTTTAGAATGGATTATACCTATTCGTCCAAAATAACCCTCCAGTCACAAATTCGCTCAGGTTTTCTCAAAGCTCTATATGATTTACATTGATATACACTTTACGCTACTTATTTTGAGTTTAATCCTACGGCGATCTATTTTCTCTTGTTTGCTTAGGAATTGGAAACATTGAGATACACAACAAAAAAAGACCCAAAAAAAAACATGACCTAAATTTGGCATATATTCACGTCACGTTTAGGCCAATATCACAACTTGTTCAGTTATGAAAAAATACTTCTTAAAAACTGCGCAAAAAAAAAAAAAGAATAAATAAATAAATAAAAAATAAAGAAAGGAAAAACAAAAAGAAATTTGTGGAAATTCATTTAATTTGAATAAAGAATTTGCAATCCAAAAATAAGAATTATTTTCCATAAATTAAGGTGATTACTGTATTTTCGTGTCTAAGAATCATTGCAACTGCACTGTAAGAAAAATATCCGTGAAAAAACGGAAAAAATTCCGGAAACAAAAATTACCAGGAAAATTTTATCCGTATTTGTTTTTCCTGTAATTTACAGAAATTCCCTCAATTAACGTAAATTCCATGTTCAAATCAATATTTCATAGAATGTGCGAAATAGTTTTATTTAACGTCCGTTTCCGCCGAAGTGCTAGCGATATATTTTCGTAACCTTTCTCGGCTAATATTTATTAGAATACCCTCTATCAACTAATAATGGTCAGTTTTAGGACCGGTTAAAGGCTTTCAGATGTAAGTTTGCGGTTTTATCAATTTGCAGATATGTTAATTCTGCCATAGAGACAAACCGGCTTACACTGGCCAATCGGTTCAATTATCCAGATTTAAGCGTGCTTGGTTACCAGACAATACAACCTATTCTCGCTTAGCGTTGAAAATTGTATTTACACATTTATGAAAATACTTACAATCTGATTACCGTATGATGAATGAGAAAACACTTTATAGATCTTATAAATAATGGAAATTAGATATACATGACTATTAATATACCAAACTCTACACAATATGATCCTTCATATTATGGTTAATAAATTGAAATGAATACTATAAAATGATACTTATTAGGAATTATTATATATGTAAATGATTTCTTATCGTTGCATTTGAAAACAGAAATAGTCCGTTATATAATGGAATGAAACATTTTATTCCTGAATTTCACGTAACTTTCCTGTCATTCCACCGTTTATTCCGTAAAATAACAGAATTAAGTCCGTTATAGAAGGGAATAAAATATTCTATCCCCAAATTTCACGGAAGTTTCCTGTTTAATACTGGATATTCCACAGAATTACATAAAACACGTAATTTGAAGAAATAATTCACTCTTTTAACACAATTTCTCAAAATAATCCATCAATTAACATAAAAAATGTGTTAAACTACGGAATTCGGCGACATAAAAAATGGAAATTTTTTACAGTGTGTCAGGATTTTGTTGAGAATAAATCGGTTACAGCGAAATCTTTTTTAAATATAAAAATATAAACCGGAATACCTGGCAATATTGAACAGTGTCATAAAATATTCCCTGTATATCATTGACTACAATTTAGAAAACATTCTGGTAATTGGTTTCTTTAGGGGCATTTTGGTAATCATGGATTAAGAACTATCTGGCGCACACGTCACTGATGAGCATGAGCCAAAATGGAACGGCCATTTTTGCTTTGTATTTCTATTAAACTATAGATTGCTCATTGCATAAGAACTGATTATCGAAGATGTACATCGATGCATTATGGCATTTTATGTAAGGTATTCGTCTTTAATGCTAAATAATGTTTAGCAAATAATACTTAGTCACACCCTCAAGGCATATATATTCGTTTTGAAACCGTGGGAATGTTTCGCTAAAGATTAAAATTATAACATTTCATAAAGCATACTTTAAAAAATTGTCAAAACGATTTTAAATGGATTTTAATCCGGATAATCTATATTTTCAAAAGATTTAACGCGATTTTGGATGGCTTCGATACATATACATGTGATTACTTATCCCAGTGATATATAACTTGGCATACTGAGTGTGTCTTCTGCTTAAACGATAAAGATCCGTTAGTTTGTTTCACAGCATCGTGGATGATTTCACGGATCTCTTTAGAAATAGGAAATCCTCACATTACCAACAAAGGTAGACTATGTCTTAAAATTTAATCATTGCTTACTCCCACTTCCAAAAAAAAAAAGAGTACCAAAACATAAAGAAAACAAACCCCACTTTCCGCCTATAAGGAAATGTAAATATCCAAATGATTAAGACTGTTCATTTATTTTCATTTTAAAAACAAAGTAATTATAGTTTTTAAATTTGACGAACTCTTTGTATATATACACAGCAAGTTCCAATCGTGAAGAAAATCCACAACATGAAAGATGATGTGTGTAACATGTTTTGATAAGGTTGATAGATCCAACAATAAATGTTGTCCTAATGATTTTTATTGGATGTTTTAGAGGTTTTAGTAAATGGATCAATGAAATAATTTACTCCATCCGAAACTGATTATTTTGGGATTTTTTTTTCGTTTGTTACAGTTCTCCGCTTTTGAAAACTGGTTGAAAACCATCGTTAATGGTTTTCACCGATAGAACCAAAATGCAACTGACTGCTAGATCTTAATAACCAGTTTCATTTTTGTAAAAAAAAAAATAATTTCTTGAAATACTGTACTCAAATTCACCAGATTGGCTCTGGGAGCGGTTGTTTATTTTTGATCAGTGTGAGGATGTGTGAGGTTTGTACACATTTTATTTTGAAATGTTTTGTAGAAGAAATTTGTAATTGTTACACCCGGCATGCACTATTCTTTATTTAATATTAAAGAAACATTCTCCCTAATGTATTTATCCAAAAGAGTATGACAAATGTGGTATATATCGAAAGTATATAGACACCCAATCTTACATCCAACCCAAAAATACTGGATTACCCGAAAAACATCCACAGGGTAAGCACTGGGCAGAAATGTTAGTGTATCTCTAACTGGCAACCCGACTGTTATTGTGTGCTAGCTTAACTGTGGGAGCGGTTATTTTTTCTTGATCAAATTAATTGTAGCATTTTTTCGAGAACATTTTCTTTTTTTTGCGGATGGGGAGGGGGACATACGAAAGACTGCAATTAAACGGCGGATAATGAAATCGACAAAAAGTAATTAAAGTTTACTTAGTCCTCAATAACTGTAATGGAAAGTACATTCTGAATAATGGGCAATCACGGCTTTTAAAAATAACTTTGAGCATCTCCCTGCAAATACGAAGATTTGAGATGGATTTGAAGCAAATTTTCATACAATTATTGGTTTGAATATGTTAAGTCCAAATATATCATCAAATCACACAGTTTGTACGCGGGAAAGTATCTCTTGAATGTTTTATACAACATGAAATCACAGATGACAAGGGTAGACTATTCCCTTGTTTGTAATACATATTATTTAGAGCCACATGCTTAGTTACAATTTTTGAATAGGGTTTTGGAGAAAAATGGCAGTCATATGAACTTTGTAAAGGATACATAAACAACTTTTTTTTTTGTTTTTTGTTAAGAAAGAACAAATATTTAGAAATGGTTTTGGAAATAACCACGCGCATGGTTGCTAAGATACAGTATCGCCCCTTCTTCTCTGCTTTTACGGTTTACAAACTAGTTTATATTATATTAGCGTCTGAACAGCATATTTGTCATATTCCGTGTCTTAAAATGTATAAAACCATAATTTGTCAAATCATTTAATGCCCGTGGTGCTCAGTGATCGTAACCAAAGCTCACGTTATGAAATTCATTTTTATAATAATATCCTTCCAGTACAAGGCTCTAATGTGCCACTCGTATCACGGATGCTTCCATTAAATACAATTCTATTATTATGGTATGCTACTGTGAAAATCTGAGCTATTTTTTGTATTAATGTTTAATCGATGGAGTAGGGACTAAATGAAGGGCACGTTATGGCGCGTTTGATCTCATGGGTTTAATGGCTTTGCACCCCCTTTAGATCTTGCGCCTCCTCGCAAGTAGAAAACATCACGTGGTTTCAATGCGTTGCAGATTTTTATCTCCATTACTTCCTTATCATATTGCCAGTGCCGGACTGGGCCCACCTGCCACTTGTACGTGGGGCCTATAGAGAAAAAAGAAAAAAGAAAGAAAGGAGAGGGGGAGAAGGAAGGAGAGTGCGGAACACAGGACGGGAAAAGATAGGAAGCTTTGGTCTGAAAATGGGTTTGCGGTTGTAAATTTTCAAAATTCAACTGGCTCGAGAACTCCCCCAGACAGCCCTCGGACGTTCGCGAGCTTTCTGAAGGGCTTGATGTATATTCTCACAGTTTCGACTACCCCACTGTGAATATCATTAAACAAAGCTATTCACTGAAATTAAAAAAAAAAACAAAACAACAAACATGTCCGCTCAAAGAACATGTCAAGCAAAATCTTGGATTCAGTGGACTCATCAAGCTTTTCTAACGTACATGTACATGATAATAATGGTTATGGGCATGAAAAAACTCTTGAAGATACATAATTGGAAATTTACGATGGTAAAATATATCGTATCAGTTGGTATTGACAGTTTAACGTTATAAGTTAGTCTTAGAGTTACGATGCAATGTAAAATACCCACGTACAAACAACTGATTTTAGTAACAATCCAAGATCAAGTAAACATGGTTTAGCGGGTCAAAATCATTTACCTTCTACGACCAACCCCAAACCCTTGTTAAAATAGTTGCACAAACATTTGTGACCTTGTTTAAACCTGGGCAACAATCCTGTTTGACGAAAGGAAACGCGGATAGTGTATAATATATTGTGACAGAGAACATGGTTGTAGTTTTATACAGAACAGAGATGAGTTACTCAAACTGGAAGCGGATTCTATAATGATATAATTTCAAGCCAGCAAATTATCCCAGCTAGATGTATGTTAGGAAGTGAAATGAAATGGGGTTTAACGTCCTACTATTCTGCTCCTACACTGACTAATATAGACGATCATACGCCATCCAGTCTGTTATGAGGAAAATTTTGCCCTGGCAGCGGCGCTACGGCCTACTCTTCTATCGAATTCCAACTGCCAATGAATCTTTTACGTGCATGCCAACTTGATTGTTTGTATCATCCGAACGACTAGACAACTGTCCTTGCCAGGTCCTCCGTGGGAAACCACGCCGGGAAATCTCGATGAACATTTTCGGCCAGGGATTGAACACGACGTCCAGTGTGATCCCCATGTATGCTAGGAGATGGGAATCGATCAAAATGGACACCAGTGGCTGCTTTAGCCATGTATAAACATTATGCATAAATGACAGACGAGAGTGAAATTTGTACAGGATTGCTGATCACCAGTCAAACAATTGGACATCTGTTAGATTATGTTTCCGTTAGCGGGTTTAAAGGGTGTATAGCTCTATTTTTGTAACCTAGATGGAAATGGGTCTAAAACACGAATCTATATAAAATGATATATATACAGTTTTTAAAAATTTAATTGTAAATTCTAATAATGTTCGGTGAAATGCGTCAACAATCCAAACTGAACAACAGTCGTTTACAAGTTGTTTTTTTTTTACAATTGTTATTTTGTCATTTGTGAATCAGACATTTTTAATTTCTCCCGTTTTGTCTTCTGTGGTATCCTTTCCTTTGCTCATTACGGATGGCACTCGAAGCCTTTATATCCGTAGAGTACACGACTCGTGTACTGATTTTTATGTGTCCACTTTGTTCTAAATAGTTGATAATAGGATCCCATGGATAACAACATGAATAATGATTGAAATAAATCGAAATTGTGAATTCTAATTCGTGTTTTTAATTTCGAATATTATACAAGTAGATAATATTGAGTTACAAGATTTGGCTATTTAACCAATCAACCAATGCCTGTCACTTAACTACATACATCTTATGAAGCCCTTCAAGTAATACTCTACATATTTCGCCACTAAGTTCGATTGGCACAAGCCCAGCTTGGGAACCTATCAGATTCATCGGTCGTCGTGAATACCAAGTCTCGTGCTTTTAGCTAAAATGCCTACATGTGACAATCGAGATGCAATGTTCAAAGAAATGAAATGAAATGGGGTTTAACGTCCTACTCTTGTGCACAATGTTCAAAGATCGATCAATGTCAAGGTTTCTGGTTTTCCACGAGTTTCTCAATTTAATAAACCCTGTTTGTTTATAGTTTGTTATGTGCCACGAACTCTGATTGGACAATGTTAATCAGTCACGTTAAAAACAAGTTCGGGAATTGCTGAGTATTGAAGCAACGGTTAGATTTTTCAAATCTCGCGAACGTTGCTTAAGGAACATGCATCATTAGATGAATTTGAGAATTCTCTTGAGCGTCAAAAACAAAAACCTCTCCTTCCTCCTCTTTCTCTTTCTTTTTTCTTTATAGGCTTAGCCCCTCCCCCTTTTTTTAATGAGCTTAGGCCCATCTGTCACGGACAGGTGGACAGTTGGGTTCAGTCCGACACTGCAATCAACTACTGATGGTTATTCAGCACTGTGACCATGATTATCTGATTACTGCGTGACGTCTGATTATGTAAAAAAATACCATTGGAATACATTTTCCATCATGTCCCGTCCGTTATATTTTAGAAAATGTTACCGGTAAAGCATCTCTTAATCCTAAGAAAATGAACATGTTATTTTCTAATGCTCAAGGATCAGTATTTGAGCTGCAAAGATATTCAGACGAAATTCAAAAAAAGAAGAGATTTAAGATGTCACAAGACATCGATAATAGAAAATAATTCCAAGAATAACAGAAAGTGTGAGCATATCAAAAGCTGCCTTGTTATAAAAATAAAGACTCTGTTGTGTGGGAATTCTCGGTTTGGTTCAACTACACCCAGCCATCTTTTTTTTATTTATGTAACACGAATGTTAGAGGTTATTCGCAAAATATTAAAACCACATGATTGTTAGATGTACATGGATGCCGAAGCCAGTTATGCAAGTGTGTCGGTGTTTACACGTGAGGCTGTGGCAAGGTCAAAGGGTATAACAATTGTGTGAAATTTGTCAGCAAATCCGTGAAATTTAGAACCATAAGTTGGACCGTTTTTTTTTAGATTAAATTCAAATCAACAGACACCATTTGGTAACCATGTAAAGCATGCAGACATTGAAACCTTTTACAATGTAAATGAACGGATCAAGGGGATTTACTCTGTTTATATTTAAAATCAATACGTAGCGGCTTTTTTCTCTCGACCATTGTTGACATATTTGCATCTGCTGAGAGCTGGGTTTCCCTTCCAAGTTTTTTCCTTGCCAGATTGCTACCACCTATGCGATGCATTATCTCTTGCGTCTTGATGAGCCTTGACCAAACATCATTATGGCGTAACTTGGAACTTGCTATTTTTGTTATTTATTTTCAAATTGTATTGGATTCTGGATTTGTTTTTTTTTTATAGATGACATTAAGATATTACAAGAAAAGTATTGTTTTCCAAAAATACGACATTTTTGTAAAACTCTTGGTAATTTGTTTCTGCACAGATGTTTTGAGGCACCAAAGTGTTCCGATTCTCAAAATAAAAGTAAAAATTGGATTGAAACAAATACAAAGTTTGCCAGAAAACAGCGATGTCGCTTTTTAATGTTCTTTTATAACAAGTAAACAGCACCAAATAATCTGTTATATTTTTAAAAAATATTATATGCAATCGTTGGCCTTTTGTATGAGTTTTGTATTTTTGTGAACAAATACACTGTTTCTTGTCGCTTACAACAAGAAATGTTTTTACATGTAATGAAGGGAGATTGTGCTTCTCTCAACAACAAAACAACACAAGGCAAAATACTGACTACTGTTGGACACTGTACCATTTAACCTCTGTGTATATGGGGCGCCGTTTGTTAAATAATTATTTAACTTTTTCTATAGCAAAAAAAATTAGATTTAACTCCGAATATATATATTTAGACAAATATTAGAACAAAAATGGCATTTATGTAAATATCAAAAAATATTGTAGCTAAAAGTCGAGTTTTTGGTCTATGAAAAACTTTAAATGTTATATCTTGATTTCACATCGCTTAGTTAAATATATAGCTAAATGTGCTGTTCCTCGTAGGTATAAATGCTAAATACTAAATCACTGAAAAATTTAAAGTTAAATATTTAGCTAAATATATAAACATTTAGCTAAAAATATAAACATTTAGCTAAATATATATATTTAGTTAAATATATAAACATTTAACTAAATATATAACATTTAGCTAAATATATAAACATTTAACTAAATATATAAACATTTAACTAAATATATTTATTTAGTTAAATATATAAACAGTTAACTAAATATATAAATATCATGCTAAATATATATGTTTAGCTAAATGTATAAATATTTAACTAAATATATATTTGTGGTTCCGCCAATATTTCTATTGTCGTAAGCGACACAAAAAAATGTGCATCAAATGATGACGTGTACCCAACACATTAACCCGTAATATGTCGTGAACTTACCATATTTATGAGTGATCGATGTCCAACGTTAAATATATGTAGGCATTATTAACGAATTGCGGATGTAAGAACTAAGCTGAGCGTTCAGGTACCAGATAGTAGTCCTACTGTGTTGTGGAGTCAATGGAAAGTTGTACACTACGTCATAGTTTAGTGTGAAGTCGCTTACAACAATAATTATTTTACAAACGGCGTGGTACGGTTGCGCTTTGTAAATTTAACTATATGTTTAGTTAAATATATAATTATTTAGTTAAATATTTAATTATTTAGTTAAATATTTAGCTAAATATATATTATTTAGCTAAATATATAAATGTTTAACTAAATATTTTAACATTTAACTAAATATTTTAACATTTAACTAAATATATATATTTAGCTAAATGTTTAAACATTTAACTAAATATTTAGCTAAATATTTATATATCATCAAATCTCTTGTTTTGGTCTTAACATTCAATGCCAAATGTTAAATATGAAAATAGAAACAAATCAAGAAATATTTATATATATTATGTTAAATATTGAGTTTTTGTTGTATTTTTAGTTTAAATATTAAAAGTTAAAAATTTGCACAAAAGTCGAGATTAAACTATATATATAAATTTAAATTAAATCTAGTGTTTTTTGCTATATAAAAAGCTAAATAATTAATTTACAAACGGCGCCCCATATGAGTATGAATAAATTATACAGTAGCATACATAATAAGTGCATGAACTACGTTAGTAACCGATTAGTTGGCTCACAGTATTTGGTCATATATTTCATCTTACAACATGTCTTTGTAAGAGGCAGTAAATAATGGATTTGTTCACAGTGAATAGAAATTCAAAACTAATTTATCGAAATAAAATGTTGGAATGAAGTTTAAAAGCTAAAGCTATTAAATATTAAAACAATTATGCGTTTTCCACGGTCTGGCGGCTTGCATCCTGCTCTTTTGTATTCAAGTTGCGCGATGCACAGATCCTCTTTGTGTGTAACGATCAACAACTGGATTTTCTTAATGAATGTAATGACTTTGAACGAATGGTGTGCAAATATTATACATGACACGACCTGAGTTCACATGTCAAGCAATTGCACATTCCTTCTATAGGCACATATTTGTTTTTGTCCCAAGTTTATTACCATGCAAGCCTTTACAATTGAGCGGTTCTTGATCCTTTAAACGTCACCTCCAATCTGGTAACTTTACAATGTTTATGTATGACCAACATTGATTAATGTCGAAAATACAATCATACTTTTGCTTTAGAAATGTACATATATTATATGGTAATCTATCTATACAACTAAAGCAAGTCTGGTCTTTTCGTTCCATAGATTACAATGCTACGTCTTAATGAACGTACGCTAATTACTAAACTTGAAGCAATCAGCCCGTTTTTTAGTTCTCTTATGGCTTAAAGAGCTCGCGTGTTTTTGCTAAAGCTATAGCTCTTTCGTGATCTCAAGTTTTCAAAATGGCTGAGAATGGCGTACAAGAAATGCCACCCTGGTGGGGGGGGGGACGCCGTGCCAGAATATGATAATGTCTACTACTTGATCTTCATAATCATCATCATCATCATCGTCATTATGGGAATATATTGTGCTTTTGGAGAGGTAGCAATGATATCACGTATATCGTAAAAACCAGACCAATCTGAAACACCAGACCATCTATCAATTAACATCCCATATGATACCCACTGAGAATAATTCGTCCCCAAAGCGTAACCAATTCGTATCAGAGCGTAACATTATTTAGGAGATCGTGATATTTTTGTAAAAGTAAACAAAAATGATGGCACTTTGCTTGCCGATTTAAAGCGCGAAATCCGCCGTTATCTTCTGATATCATATTATCTACAAATACTAAGTTATCTTACAATACGAAATTATATTCCAGTTATCTTCACATTGATACTGTAATAGCTTCTAATACTATATTATCTCCTGTTACTATTACTATCCTAACTTCTGATACTATGTTATCTTCTGGTACTATGTTATCTTCTGATACTATGTTATATCTTTTACTGTGTTAGCTTCCGATATTATGTTATTTTTAGTGTGGTCATTTAAGCCCGTATTTTAATGTGGACGTTTCTTGTCGTCGCCCCTCTCCTTCCGCAATTTGTTTGTTGACACTCTACGGGTCACGGTCCCTATTCGATTTTGACGAAACTTGAAATAGGTTTATCTCCAAGTGATAATGGGATGTATCGGATGGATACTTCATGGATTATAGCTCCTGATTGTGCGAAAAATCACGTTTTTTTAGCTTGTGGACACTCTACCGGTCACGGTGTTTGTCCGATTTAGATTTTTTTTGTTTTATGTTATAATCTGGTACGATATTATCTTCTGTCAGTATGTTATTTTCTGTTACTATGTTATCCTTTACCACTACATGTATTTCATCTTCGGATACTCCATTAGTGAATATTTTGTGATACTGACTCAGTATCATGTGATGCTATATTATCTTGTGATAATACGTCTTTTTGATTACTTTATAACACCAAAATATCTCCTGATACATATATAGTTTGATACTAACTAATGGACATTGTATTAGTGATAAGCTACAAGGAGACTGCTTTCTTATTACATTCTTCTCACCTAGCAAATTTAACTAATTAAACAACATGGCAACAATAGTGTACTCAGTTTTTTTTTTACCAAGATTGTAAATCTTAGCACATGATCATCGTTTAGGAAAACTGCTGGTATCTATTTGTTACATGTAAGCACATCGTATCTACTTGTTAACCCTGTCTAATCTAGTCTTAGCTAACATTAATAGGGTTTTTTGTGTTGCTATTTGCCAAGAACAGTATATCGGAAGAGATTATGTAAAGCCATGTTTAGAGATAAGATACACAGTGTCATAATCCACTTATAAACTTCGTGATTAACCGGTTGCTCACCACGACACAAGACATCTTGACCCCGAAACTCCTGCAAATTTAAATTTGTTTTTAGAGAATTTCGATATTTGTTGACAAAAAACGACCAACTTAGTATCGTTCTAATATATATGTGTGGTTTCTGGTTTCACTAATACTTATGAAATCAGTTGTTTGTGTAAATTTCAACAATAGTTCTTTAAAGTAAAGACGGAACACCTGGATGTTAAATGTCTCAATCCGATGCTAAGGGATTCTAGACACGATTAAACCAAACGGTCTAATGCAGTGACATAGTTTGTTCTACTCTGGTTTCGCTTTGTAAGCTAACTCTTGAACACCCTGGTCATCTCATGGGACTGGTTATTCACGGTATGACCTATATATCTCCCGATTCGTTCACGGTATAACCTATATCTCGATTTATTATTAACTCTGTTGTAAGTCCCGTTTGTATCCCCGTTTATAAGAACATACGCAAATATTACGATTAAGACATACGATATGTTTCCATTTTTAAGAATGTTGTATCTTATATAATTGTTGACTACCATTTGCGATTTGCTCATTCTTCTAACATAGTTTTAATAATTATTCTTCTAACATGTTTTAATAAATTAAAGCGATCATATGTAACTAATAATATAAATAGATCTTCACAGTGCCAGTCGTGTAGGTATGACCTTCCAGGGAGAGAAGGACTAAAAATAACTTTCGCCTTTGTTTCGTTATATTTGGTGATCTGTGTCCGTATAAGGTACACGGAACTGTGGGTAACTCACTAGAAACATCAACGCTGATTGGTTAAACAAATGTTTGAATCGGGATATTAAACCGACACAATTCGAATTTGACGCCGTGCAACAGGGTTCGAAAATTCTCAATTAAATCTCCTAATGCCTCGATAATAATAAATTAGTAACAGTGCCGTTGACTTGATGTTATTCTGTTATGGGTGTACTTGTATAATTAAAAACTATTCGAATTGTGTCGGTTTAATATCCCGATTCAAACATTTGTTTAACCAATCAGCGTTGATGTTTCTATTGATGTTATTCTGTTATGGGTGTACTTGTATAATTAAAAACTATTCGAATTGTGTCGGTTTAATATCCCGATTCAAACATTTGTTTAACCAATCAGCGTTGATGTTTCTAGTGAGTTACCCACAGTTCCGTGTACCTTATACGGACACAGATCACCAAATATAACGAAACAAAGGCGAAAGTTATTTTTAGTCCTTCTCTCCCTTTCCCTTTTTCCCCCTTTTGCATGGCGATTTTTGTTGAATTTTTGGTGTAGTTGTGAGGTTGGTTACGTTGAAAGGGAGGGCCGAAAATTGCAAGGTTAGCTGTCTCTACTTCCAGCTTGTCTATCTCAAGTTTTTCATGAAGAACCTCATACATGCTTTTGGGCAAGAGTCTGCCACATGTTGCTCCATCTGTGGCAGAAAGCGTTTTTCCCAACGAATATTTGGGAAAAAGTTACAGCCGGTCTAAGAGACGAGAATTAACATTAAAGTCAATGGGGCAATAATTAGTGTTCTGTGGCCATACGCCAGAACGTGGGTTATATAGCAAACTCTTCCAGATTCTAATGTGGGTAGTAAAGACAAGAAACCGAAATTTTGAGCTGCAAAAAACGAAACGAAATAGGATCTGTATATCAATCAGATTGTCACTTAATATGCAGCTAACTATGAGAATTACTTTTTTTCAGAATGTGGAGTTGCTGTGTCTAAAATGATTGTTGGAGGTACACCATCCCATGGTGGACGATGGCCATGGGTAGCTTCCCTCCGATTAACTTGGGCTAACCGACACGTTTGTGGAGGAACACTGGTCCACCCGCAATGGGTTGTCACAGCCGCTCATTGCGTATTTGGGTAACACATCTATGTTCAGTTCTTGTCAAGCTGGCAAAATATTTTCAGTTGATTAAACTAATTATAAAAATGTTGTTTTATGATATTGCGTGATAGACTGTTACTGTGTTTTATAAAACATTGACAACAAGTAGGCGTTTTCTGAACAATATATACACGTAGTGTCATTTTGATTACATAACTCTATAAACAAAGGAGAATCAAGCCAGAACCGAATCAAATATTGGAGGTTGGTGGGACCGTGCGGGTTATAACATCCGGCGTCTATGATTTGTGTAATTAAGGTCCATAGTGTTGGATGCTACATATATCGTTATTATGTTAAGTGAAACAAGGCTCCCGTAATCTGGAAAACCTAGTAACACTGTTGAATGTAGATTTGAGAAAACGAAGGAACACTGTTTTGTTTCAGCATTAAGCTACTGAATATAAAACCAATTTTATTTTGTCTTTTTAGATTAAGATAATTAGAAGTCTTTTCAGTGAAGGTGAAAAAAAAAACTATTATTATATACATGTGTACTAAGTCCAAATATGGGTCTAACTCAATTTTCACCCAAATTTGACTTGCTGGGTTTTTCCAGATTACGGGAGAAGGGTATCATACCAGAGTCAACCATCTTAACATACTGATTTTGACCAGATGCACTTTACTTAGAGACGAATGCATGGCCGTTTCCGATAATAAAAAAAGTATAAAAGGTTAATTGCTGACAGTATCCACTTTAACTCACCGACCTTTAGGCCATAATGTATAAACGATTCGCAAATACAACAGTCCATATTAACCTTGACTCAAAATTTTAAGCTGGCACAATAGATTGCACCGTTTTCACGAGCCGGGCGTTTACAAATAAGTTTATTTATAAATGAAATGCAAAATTCTAAATTCACTATTAACAAGTTAAAAGCTGATCCATGATTATTTTATATTTTTAGATCTCAGTTTGAAAAGGCTTCTGATTGGAGGGCTATATTAGGAGAGACACATGCTGGTAATGCCGGAGCTCAAATGCAGAGGGAAGTTGATTTAATTGTCCGGGTAGGTCGCCGTTCAGTTGCATATCCTCGGTGGATTATCTCAGGGCTCATCGGGCAGTTCAGTTGCGTATTCTTTGGTTGAAATGATTATGTAATATTTCTAATGGTATTTTGTGACGGATGATGATTTGCTGAGGGTGGCAAGAGGTTAAGTGTGCGTAATCCCCAACTGAAGGTTCAGATCAGTCGGTCAATATAATTATAATCTATCCATCGTATATCTTAATATTTCGATTAGGATACAAGGTCTAATTCACCTTTTCAGGGTGACCCTTCCAAACAAGATGCCTACAAATTTGGTTAAAATCCATCATGAAGTTTGGTTAAAATCCAGCATATCAAGTTTTAACTGCTGGATTTTAACCAAATTTGTGGAAAAGATGTTAAAAACGCCCAAACATTCCCCATTAACGTTTTCCGTCAATGCTGGAACTTTGAACCAATCTAAATTAGCGTCAGTCACTAAAGCAACATAAAATACTGAATATGGAGAAGAAGTCTAAATTGCATGAAAATGTTTAGGAGAAGCAATCAAGTATGTTGAAAGAGTATGATATATTAATTGCTTTCAACTGTAAAGATCGTCTTCGCTGACTCAAAGTTCCTGTTAGCCACACTTGATCCTCGTCTTGGATCATAATTCTTCGTTGGAGACATAAAATACCATTCGGCAGTGTTTGGGACTTTTTAAATTCTGGGTATTAGGCAGTTGAAATGGAACTTTTGGTGTGCAAATATTATTAAACATTTAAATGACTAATTTCAGCACCCCGAGTTTGTAAACGGAGGCAATTACCCAAATGATATTGCTATGATGAGATTAAATAAAGCTGTTGATGTAGCAGGTCTGTACATCAGACATGCCTGTTTACCGGAAAGAGATGCTAATTTCCAACCAGAAGACTCGTGTTGGATTATGGGATGGGGTGAAACTAAAGGTACGTCAGTCTATTCGAGAGGTGAGGATTTTTCGTTATCTTTTGTACATGTAATTCACCCCTGTAAACAAGGCCCTCTAAGGCACGCGTTGGAACACATGAATCAATAGCAGCAAACCTAGCTAAATATATATGAAAAATATTTGAAATTTGCAAAATAAGACATAACAAGTCATAGACGGCATACAACCATTTCATCAGTCAAATAGATGGCGTCTTTAGTGGGAAATTTTCTTAGTGTGCCATTCAAAATTTTGCTGCCAAGATCTTGCGGCACACTGATTGAGAATCGCTGCACTAAGGGGTCCGGCTATTGATGCAGTTGTGATCTACCTTTATTTAAAGGACCTGTGTGTGACATTGCAAAAAAGACCGGTTAATGTAATTAGGGATAGGATCATGAATGTTATATATAGTAAAATATTGTCTAATGACTACTAGTACGTAGTACTCAAAAATCGAAATTTTGCAATAGTATGTACACCTGATTAGGTACAACCAAATATTTCAAATCATTATATTATTTTAAAGATCTGATTATTTATATACGCCAACATTGCAGTGGTCCATCGGTTCTTCAACAATTTGTCTTGTGAACTTTGATAGATACTACCTTTTTTTAATTTTGATGTGGAGCATCTTGACCATATGAGGACTGGCCCTATTGATTGTGAATGTTCTACAACCATGTGTATCAGAGTTATGCCCCATTTTCCGAAAACCTTGTGAACGCGAGAAGCGACAGTTTTCGAAGGGTTCTTTTTAAACTTTTTGTGAAACATTGTGGTAATGAGAGGGCGAACCTTAAGGAGTTTCAGCGCCCTGTGACTTTGCGTTGGAGAAAACATTGTGAACGCCGTAGAAGCAATAGCTTTTGACGGAATCTTTTCAAAATTGGTGGAAAGCATTGGGGCCATAAGTGGAAAAACCGGTTGACTGTCGTTCCAGAGTTATCCCTCCACCTTGCCGAAAATCGTTTGAACTCAATAGAGGCTATAATTTTTAACGGTTTTTTGTAAAATTTGGTGGGACTCATTGTGGCCACGAGAAGATGGACCCTATCGATAATCAATCTTCTGCGACTGTCCGTTCCCGGCGTAATCAAATTTGCTATCAACACCCAAGGTCTCCTTTCGGGAAGGCTGCATTTGAGACAAAGCTGCTTTGTGGGCGTATCTTTTATTGATGTTTATGTTAAATATCAGTTTCTTTAGAAATTTTACAGAGTAAATTTACCTGTGTGGTGATAATGATGATGGGAAGGTGGAATTTGCTATGATTGTTAATGTGGCGGACAAACACTAAATTCTAACGGGTGGATACTAAAATAACTAATACAATATTTCCTTGCTCTCTTGTATTTTCTCTGTTAGTAAGTAATTATGCCTATTTATATATTGTAAGAAACACCCCCGAACTAGTAAGTCTATGTTCTAAGATTTCTAATAGTTCAGTAGTGTTTCTTCGATGACCGCGGTGCTGCCATTGGTATTAAAGGTAACCTATATTTTAACCCAATCACTGTATATTACTATTTAACCAATGGATGTATGTATATATAGCTATAATAACGGGTAAGTAACCGCTGGGAGTTACAGAATGTTTGGTTTTCAGGCACGTAACACGTTTAGCTGCGCTGTTGCAACTGGTGGTGGCGCTGTTTCTAAAAGACTGCACTTGAATGAAACAACAACCTTTGATCTGCGAGAACCATGGCGCAGCTCTTAGAAAGCTGTGTATTTGGATTGAATAATGACACAAGACCCGCAAAAACACGTTAACCTGTAGCGAAGGTAGCTTAAATACTGCCGAATGGAACCATACCAGCCCCCACTTCGCTTCCCGTCTTTATGGAAAGCAAATACATGTACACTAGAAAGCTACCGAAACTCTTTCCTTTCCAGAGGAAGTAGTGGCATACCATCGTTGCCAGGTCAGATAAATTATTGATACAGCGAGTGTGTATAAATGGCATCTTAGGTGTTTTGTAAGCTCATGCATGAAGAATTCCCATGGAAGAAAGGTGAACGGTGGCGTAAATTAAAAATAACAGAATAGTTAAATCTACTAACAGCATGGATATTGTTGATGAATATTGTCGACACTAAATATGGTTGATATGGACACTGGAGCGGTTGCTTTATAGTATAACAAGGATATTCTATAGCATGCTGGATAATCGTCAACACACAAGGTAAATCATCTCAACATTCGGACAGCAAACTGATATATCGATGGAAGTATGATAATGCGATCGTTGCCATCAGGTAAGACATTGTAAGATATTGTTGGATTTCAGAGTTCCATGCTCAGGGCGTTCTTCAGGAACTCAAAGTAACAGTAAGGAAAAATAATGCCTGTGCTGCAAGATGGGGCTGGAAAAGAATTCTTAATTCACATATATGCGTAGGAAATGGCGACATAGGAGCATGTAATGTAAGCATAATCGTTTTTACTACTTTCGCTTTTAATCCGAGTTTTTTCTTTTCAGAAAATAAACTATACTATTTATTTATTTAGTTAATTATATTTCGTTTCATTTTTCTATACTTTCGATGGCCAGCATGAAGATTTGACCGGTTGTAGCGATAGGTAGCATCCGAGGTCGTACGATCGGTTTTTGACCATATGACGTCAGACATTTGATTTACCAATCAGCATTGGCGTTACTAGTGTATTATTCACAGTTCCGTGCTAAGGAATATCTTTAAGGAATATCCTTCTATATAAAATTCCTAACAAAATTATTCAGCGCAATATCAAGGTATTTCATAAATCTCAATATGACGACTGACGCCCTACAAACAATTCTGTCCCTGTGGATGAACAATTCTAATATCATCTTATTTCAGCATTTTTATATTTATCTTCTACTGAAACGTTTTATCGCAATCCTGCGCATGTAAATACTAACTAAACCTCGCCATGTTTCACTAATACATGTATGTTAAATATATTACCAGTGGTGTGCAGGGGGGGGGGGGGGTCGGGGGAATCAAAGAGTGAAATTGGGAAATTAATGGGGGCGGGACAAAATTATCGCTGTTACCTTGGTTGTACAACTTGCTCTACTTAATTTAATTTTTCTGTCTTGAAATATTAGAGAATGGGGGGGGGGGGCAGAGTGCGGGGTTTAGGGGGATAGAAGGGCCAATCAACGAGTGAAATTAAATTATGTTTGATTAAACATAGCTCGGTTATACATGCTGACATATTCAAAATAACTTCCTTTCTCACATATCCGAGAAGTATACCGTATACTTGACACTTCAGGAGTTAACCCGGGCACCATTAAACCTCTGCACGCCACTGTATATTTCATGGATCTTGCATGCTTGTTCAGATTAAAATGTTCACTTATAATTAATTTTGATGTTATATGATTGTTATGTTGTAACTTTGTTATTTAAATAAAAAAAAACAGTAAGTATAAAACTTAACTCCTCTTTGTTGGGAGAACTGAAAGGTGTTCAAAATTTCTTGTTGTAAATGGTGCTTTTTAAGTTATTTTTTTTTAATTCACAAGAAAGGTCATGACATTGCACCCTTGTCCCTTTTTGTATTCAATGTGGAAATTTTCATTTGGAAACAAACAATGTGCGAAAATAAATTTTATAAAACAAGTTCGAGCGAACTATATAGACAAGGAACCCAACATGGCGTCGTTGCAACCACCTGTGACGTCATATCAAAAATCGAAATCCGTCAATCGATGCGCAAATGTCTAAAAAAAAACAAGCATACTTGATTTGTTGGAACCCTGGATTTCTTTGAGAAGAGCGTTGCTTCGACCGAAAAAGAATACCAAGAAGATGAGTTCCTTGTATCAAAAACAAAAACATTTTTATCTTGGGAATTGGTGGTGTCATCACCTTCCTTATCTTGAACTAAGATCGGTTATGATATGAAAATGTGCTTTAGGTGTTTTTCGTCATCATTTTGTGTTTAAGATTGTGTTGTGCTTACACCTGGTCAACATCACAAGCGACGTTAAATAGTGGCTTGTTTTTCCGTGGTTAATGTCATTTTGTGTAACGGTCGCACAATCCCTTGGGCACACCCTGAACCTAAGCTTAAGTCAGGCTCTGCATGTAACAATCGCACACATTGGAGGAGTGTGGAATAATAAAGATGTTAATATTATGTATCATTAAGATCCTGTTAAATCGATCTGAATCTTTCTTAAGGTTTTACATATTGACCGACTTTAGACTAGTCTTTAGAAATTTTGCATATCATACAACATCTGGGGAAAATTATTTTTACTAAGGCTTATTATCGGCTTTGTTTATTATGACTTTATTTGAATTATCGTTATTAATACCATTGTCGTATATGAAACTAGCCATACTAATAGAATATCAGAATACAAAATTCTGATTTGGAGATGGGGCTTTTAATAGATAATGCATATCATGAAATTCTTATAATTGTCCAAATCTACAGCATGAATTTTCATCCTTTTTAGGGAGATTCCGGTGGACCGTTGGTTTGTTCCAGAAGAGGTTACTACTATTTAGTAGGTGTGACGTCATGGGGTGTCAGCGGTTGTCAGACCTCGGGATATCCCAGTGTGTTTACGAGGACATCATTTTACCATGATTGGATGGAGGATATTATTCAAACCTATTCAAAAAGATGATGGATCCATGAGCTAAGTGGTTTGGAGAGAGAGAGGAATATGTAATGTGCGCATGCGTTGAAATTGCGATAAGAGTGGACGTATATGAGAACAAGTTAACAGGAACGCATATGATTCGATTAAACATGTTTAATATATTTGATATAATATGAAGAGAATTCCAAGATAGCTGTGATTTTACTCTTTTTATAGGAGTAGTTGTAAATATTAGCCAATAGTGATATCACTTATTTTAGTGATATAGTGCTATTACATAATATGTAATCAGTATAAGTATTATTTTGTTTTAACAAAAAAGTTAATTGCCTGAAGGTGTTGCTATTATTACGAAAGCAGAATGATGTGCAAAAATTGTGCTGAAAAAGGGTATATTCGCTACTTTTAGGGGTATTATTTTTGCGGAATTTCCTTAGGTGTTGGTCGTTTTCATAGGATTAGCAAATTGGTATAATATTGACGTTGTAACTAAAGTGTAGTTAAAATCGAATAGTATCTGTGTTCGACCAACATAATATAAAGAGTAAGATTTTTTATTTCTCGTGGATTGACAGAGTTGTTAAAATTCTATTAAGATCAAATTAATTTACACCTCATCGCCAATATAACTACAATCTGATTATATTTTGTTTCGTTTTTTTTTAAATACTTTCTTCGATGGTCTACACTACATGAAGATCTGGCAAGCTCTAGCGACAGGTCTCGTCAGGGGTAAAAAAAAAACACTTTTGACCCTATGACGTCAGACATTTTATTAACTTTTCAGCATTGATGTAACGAGTGAATTACCCACAGGTCCATGCAAAACACGCCTAAAACTCGCAACAGACCGTTTCATTGGTTTATCCCTGACACCATTCAGAATACGTCAACGATAACAACTCTTCCAGGTCCTAGTGTAGTAAATTTTGAATTATAAAAACAAAACGAAATAGGATCCATGTTTTAATGGGATTGATATAACTTATAAATTAAACGCAAAATCACGTCAAACTGAAAACAGACCCCCGATGAATGCATATTAAACTATATATTTAAAGTAGCTAAGTCTCTAACTCAATATAATCCAAAGTCTTACACGTTGAAAACACGAATTATTTGTCCATTCAATTCAACATTGATGTTTTTATCTTACCGTGGAAAGGTAGGCTTCTGATATCCAATATTTAAGACAAAATAACCATTTTACCATTGGTACACGAATCGTGTACCATAGAACATTTCAGCGTCCCTTGTAACAAGTGACCAGAATGAACAAGGCTAAACAAATTCCACGACTCCAACTCAAACGGCGATAGAATAACTTATCTAGAGAGTATGCGCAATAGACTGGAATAACCAGACACTAGAAATTTCTATGCCGTATTCCGCTGGACATATCTGATTTGACATTAAGAGTCAAAATGGAAACAATTGAATGTAAATCAGTTTATATACAATCAGTTCACATTTGGTTCAATTTCTAGGTCCGAAATATTAGCTATTTAGCTCCTTTAAATACTATATAAAATGATACTATAGGTCGGGATAGAAACTGCCTCCTTGCTAATTACAAAAATAAAAACTCCGTGATGTACCCTCGTTTCTTTGTGTGTGACTACGTGTTAATTGCGATTGTTGTTTTTTTTAAAACCTATCCAAAAAAATTGTCTTTGTTTAAACGAACGTTAGGTTAATAGATTTTCAAAGATCAAAGTGGTTGATTTAGCACCTTAATTAGCCCATCCCTTGTACGTACACAACAGTTTTGTATGGTAAGGTCAGGTATACTGCATAAGTATGTTTGTTCAGATTACATCAAGTACATGATCTATACCTTCATTTTATTTATAAATTACTTTTTTAAAAGGTTTTCTTGAAAAATGATGTTTTGGAAATGTGTAGCAATACTATTTGGGGCCTTACTTGCAATAAAAAAAATTTTAAAAATGGCATCTTAATGTTCCAACATTTATGAAAAACACAAGAAAAAATGTCATACCATAATCAACTCTCCATTTTATCAGATTTATCCCTTATTAAGTAGATTAGAACGATTCAGGCATATTTTGATTTAATTAAAAAATGGAGATATGAAGCTTAGCCTCGAAAAACCAGTACGGTGGTTACAATTAATGCACATATCTTATCAAACCTTCAAAGGCTAATATCTTCGCTCGCAATAGAGTAATTTGATTTTAATTTTCAATGTATTCATTTTGCATTATCTATTTTTAAACTCATGTAGCAAGAATTGCCAGCTCTTTATTTAAATCTTACATAATGTATCTTCAATTCATATTTTTATTGTAACCGTACAAAACAGTGCTGTATGACGGGAACATGTAAAATATACTTTATAATTATTTATGTATAGATGTAATATAATTGTTAAATAATGAATATGTATATTATCATAGTTGTTCCTGGTGAAATGTAGAATAATTTATATCGTATAAATTGTTGTTTTGTACAAAATTCGTTTTTCTCATTTATTTATAGCATATATTCTTTCTACTAGTACTAAAACTTTAATATAGAAATGCCAGTATCTAAAGGGGTTTACAAGGAGTGCGGTTGAAAATGAAAATGAAATTGTTGTTATTTAGACAATGGATTCCACGTATTGGTATTAGAGACAACCAACCGATTTGAGTTTACATCAAGTTCTGTTCATTTGTGCGTATATACAGATCAGGTGAGGCCATTGGGGGGAAGCGGGCATGCCTATGTAGACCCAAATTTATGTCATTGTGTGACGGATTGGGGACATGTTGGGCTGCGTGGAAAATGCTAGATAAAAAACTCATTTCTCAAACCCTCCGTGTTCCAAGATAGGAGATGGTGCTATAGGTCCATCTGGCAAATACTGACGGGGTCACATCCATGGCGCAGAGCGCGTCATTGTGCACGCCTCATTTAGCTCCTGATGATCAAAAATTCATGCAAAATGTTGTGGTAATAAGTACTTAATGACCAGGACTAAAATATTCCAAGATGTCTGTGAGTGGAAAAAGTTTGGGAACCAGATATAAATTCGTACAGTCACTCTCGATGAGAATTCGCCAACAACTAAGAGTTATCTCCCCATTTACATTTGAACCAGGTTGTCAAGTCCATAGGGTTAATGCGACTTGATGATCGGGACGCATTTCTTTCCCACGTATTTTTAACTGATAAAATATTACAACTACCGGAAAATTCACAATGAATTAACTAAGAAATGTCATTGCTGATAATACGAGAAGGCGTATGTTTTAAATGCCTTTTAAATGCCATTTAAAAATATTTCTTCTAATTCAATTCAATTAATTCATTAAATATTCCTTTATATGCGTTTTTTTTTGTCGACCAGAATGTTTTTCAGTGCCACCTGTAGCAAGGGACTTGAAGAACGAGGCATATTTCACAAGTCTTCTTCAACGCTGACATCAAAAGGATTTCTGAATCAGTGTATATACATTCATATTACATTATTATATACGTTGGGGACCCATTTTTGTTGTTGTCAATTTCTCGGTCCCAAATATTAGCGAATGAGCTCCTTTAAAATTGAACGCTCGAGCTCCTTTCGGCAACAATTAAAACACACACAGAACCTGGCTTGCGACGATGTTCAAAACAGGTGACATCCTAGCTATTAGTAAGTGCATGTGGCGTTCAAATAATTTAGGCAAACCCCGATAATGCATGTTTTAAAGTTTCAACTGTTCCAAAGAATTAATTAAAACATATTTACAAGCGAACTAAAAAATTCGGTGACTGTATCACCGGTACACCAGTTGTAACAAAGAATGTAAGTTGTTGAAATCTTTTAAACATTATGTAACGATCAAAGGTTCATCAACATTGCATAAATAAACGTTGGTACGTTTTGCGGTTCTATTTTATTTACTGGTTAAAGAATGTTTCCTTTAACACTGCAAATATGCCTTTCCAGTGTTACGGTAGACTATGGTCGATCTGATCTCCACAGAAACAGTGTTACGTTATATAACAGCATGGATTTGGTCAAACCCGTTTTGCGTTGGCATATTTGGGAAATATTTTGGAGAAGGTGAGGAACTCGGTATGAAACACGTAAATGGTAGACTAGTCAGATGTGGAAAGCTCATCTTCCCAAAACTCCCCACAACCAACGCCTGACGTATACTCTCTCCTGTGATCGTCTAGTAATGTTCCTGTTATTTACTAAACAGCACCCCCCCCCCACCCCCCCCCCCCCCCAAAAAAAAAAAACAAAAAAACAAAAACAAAACGTCAGTACAATTTCAAAAACCGAGAGGCACTTTAATCAAAACGACTTACTAAATGGATGATAGCAATTTGTTGTGAACAGGATGTTGACACATTAGTTATTAATTCATCATAATTCCAAGACATTACGGGAAGGTTTAGTCTTTACCCAATCTATACATCAGTATCTGGCGTGTCCACCACGAGTGTCAATAACAGCAGCGCAGCGTCTGTACCTTGAGTGGACCAGACGATTGATGAACGCCTTTGGCACCTGGAACCACACTCGCGGCTCAATCCATTGGCTGTGTTTTGGTCTTGGTACAATCTCCTCTTAATTTCATCCCGAAGATGTTCAATTGGTTTTAAGTCAAGACTAAGGGTTAGCCATTGCATAATGTTGACACCGTTCTGCTGTAGAAAGTCCCGAGTAACTGTGACGGTGTGGGCACGGGCGTTGTTATGTTGGATGACGTGCGAAATGTTGTATGTCGTGGGGTCCGAGAGCTTTCATGCCGCCTCCTCTCCCCGTACCAAGATTTTAGAACACCACAGGACCCACTCTCTGGTTCAGGCCGATTGCACGCTTAACCATTATGCTTGGACCTCCCTATGAGTCTAGCTCAATGACACATTGGTCAGCATAACGCGACGCCATATTCTGGTACTGACATCTGCAGTTGATACGCCATCGCAATACCAACACCCAAATGTGAACAAAACAGTTTTCCATGGCCTGTGTCGCCAGTTCCTGTGTTGTTGGGCAAACTGTAGACGTTCACGTCGATGGCGAGGGTGAGGATCGGTCCACGGTAAGGTCTACGACAATGAATGTTCTGCAATGAATGTTCTCTTTGGTGAGATGTCGGCGCACTGTATCGGTACTGATAGGTTTTTCTGTGTATTCCCATTGTCGGACGCATTGCCTCAGATGCCTATGTGAAAGGATTCGGCGCGAGCTGTCGCACAACATGGCGGTTTTGACGCCGTGTGGTAACCCTGTAGACTGTCCGAACATTGACTTGGAAGTGATTGGCAACGGCTTGGGCAGTGTGGCCAGCGTCAAGTCTTCCAAGCGCCTAATTCCTCTGAGCTGTCGTAAGTCGTGGCATGCCGATGACGTTGTAGTATGAATGGTTCAACCAGGCATGCATCGGATGAATTTTATAGGGCTGGTTCCGGTGAACGGCACGTGCAGCATGAGTTACATGAAAATCACGGAGAACACATTACATTACCATCTCAGAAATCAGGTTGCATTTTTGGGAACATTTCCTGGGTTCAGTTCTGTGTTTGGGAAGGTAAAGTTGGAGATGCGGTCACAACTTATCAATCATTTCTATATATCGACTTATCAATCATTTCAGTTTTATTTGTCAGGTAAAGTTGGAGGCGTGGTGACAAATATACAATAAAACATTTGGCAAGTTTAATGCAATGCGTCTATTCAGAGTAACATACCAATCTAACGTTTCATTTGCTGCTTAGTATAAATGTAATTCTCTTCTTGTAATAAGGATTCACATTTTTATCTCAGTCGCTAAGACGTGTTTCTACCAGGAACATCAATGCAACAGTTTGTATTGGCATTTTATATCAAGCACTGGTTAGAATTACAATACTTAAAATTAATATGTCTTTCTCTCCACCCCCTAGCTCGCAGAACGAGTATATGACTATACTGCGGCTTAACGAGGCATCTTGAATCTCGACGGCGTCCCTTGAACCTCAACCGTATCGCCTCTCTCGCGACAACAATGCATTTCTTTACTCTATGTTGCTGTTCTTAGCGTTTAACTTCCGCTTCACTATCTTATCGCACGCGCAGGGGCCTTTGCTGTGGGGGGGGGGGGGGGGAACCGGAGGAAACCCACGAGGTTGAGAAGGAGCCCCTATCTCCATATACGCTCATACCGGGGATCGAAACCACAGCAGGAAGTCAGATGTGACCGGCCAGCTAGAGGTCGACGCGCGGCACTCTAGACCACTAGGCCATTCCAACCCCTCTTCTATACTCTATGGGATCTACATCTTTTAATCATTGACTATGACCTTGGGACAGCCCCGTCAATTATTTAATTGGACAAATATTATATAATTGTTTATTATTGGTTACTAAGCCTAATGACGTCGAAAACCATCCTTATATGGACAGTTGAAACTTTCCACCAGGAGTGTCCGATTTGTAATTTTGTTTTTAACCCAGAATTAAATGTTTATGAAATTACAGCTGACTTTATATATCAACTTATAAACATTTCGCTTTGTCTACGTGAGATATGCCTGGTCTATGAATATGAAACCAATAAATCGTCAAGGCCGTAATTTAACTTAACGAAATCAGTCCACCCCAAACCCTCCTCGCCAATTCTTTTGCAAATAATAATATTTGTTTCTTAGCCCCCAAAACGTTGACAGCCACCCCCCCTCCCCCGCACACACACACACCAACTAACAAACCAATATGCTCTAAGCTGACAGCTTCTACCCTTTCGGCGGGCTTTTACCATCGAGATATTTGACTTATTTACGAACTTGTGAAGAGAGAGTGCTAATATCCGTACAATCCAATTTTCCAATTAAATAACAACTCGTCTATAATAGTGGGCTATTGATTAATCCTGTAATTTATTGACCGAATTTGAATATTTTTTGTGATAGAATAGATTAGGGTATTGATTATTCCATTAACCTGTCTAGAACTTGTCGATCTTGTACATATGGTAAGAAGTGGTTTCTGTCAATATTTATGGAATGGGATATACATAAGACGAAAAGGACTACATCAAATTTCAAATAAGTAAAGTATATTTTTTTGTCATCTGTTATTTTCATGTGTTTAATTCTGTACAGTAAGTGGCTTTCATGGGTGTAGCTTTTTTATATTTTTTTTTTAAATTTAAAAAGAGACATATATCCCTTTGAAGCTGTTCTATTTTTCCCGTATTCGAAATTGATCTTAATCTCTTGCCTCTTGTCTTTCACGCCATTTCTTATTTCTATAATACTCACAAACTTCTCCATCTAAAGTTGTCACTCTGGTTTTATAAATTAGCGAAATATTCTTCACTAAAATTAAAAAAAAAAAAACGAAATAAAACACAAAAAGTTTTGTTAACCCTAATCTAAGTATGTTTGTTATAAATAATAATATCACATAATTATAAGCATGGTAAAGTTCGAGAGGCCGAATAATATACTTTTCTATTACTGTATTGTAAATACTAATCCAAACTATATATAATAAAGGCATGATTAAAATCTGGGAGGCATTCCCGTTTAAGACGTAATGCCGAATCATGTACTAATAACAGTTAAATCGACGTTATGCCTTCTGATTATACCAATCTTCATTGTTTATCAACTTATCATCTCGATAAGCCGTGTTAGGGCGACGCACTGAGTTGAAAAGCTGCCAACATTTTTTCTTAATAACTCACAGATTATCTCCTCATATCGTCATCGACAGGATTTAGATTGAGCGATTCGCCGACTAAATTATTTAACACACAATAATCAAAGGAAGGATCGATAATCGTTAATACCGAGGCCGGTTCCTTGATGAAAAATCAAATTCTCGAAAGTTTAAGAGTGGCAGACACAAGTCGTGGCATGTCACATTATTAATCATATATTTGTAAGCGGTGACAGGTTTCTAGTAGTGTGTATATAATTCCAAGGGTTTGATCAATATAATCACGGGTGACATTTTATGTACATGTAGTTTATCATAAATATAGTTCCAAAAAATGTGATCACTATAGAGGATAACTTGGTAAAGCCGCTAAGAGTACCAATTCCTAAAGGAGCCACCCTTTAATCTATAAAGGTAAGCTCTTTGATGTTATTGAGATAACTTTTAAGAAATATATTAGAATTATTTAGTGGTAAATTAATTTGAACTTATTTAAATCAAATACTGCAACAACGGGGATTAAATTGTGTTTAGATTTGAAAGTAAACCAAACAAAAATTAACCAAACCGGCACTTAATTTCTCACCTAAATCAAAAGAGATGATGTTTTGCTAAGCAATTCTCGATTTAAAAGACAACGTAGACTAACTTATCGTATAGTTGAAGCATATCAAGAGACTATTATTTAAAGCGAGAATTTCATATTTTTTTTTAAGAAAGTCAAAACATAAGTATCTCTATGTCTTTTGCTCAATAGATTGTCAACTGACTAATACACGATCATAAGCATTATTTCACACACTTAAAATCATTCACTTGTAACGGAAATAATAACACAATCAACTACTCTGTTTTTCTATCCCCCACCCCCAGGGAATAGCTATCTTCAAACGTTTGAATTTGAAGTAGAAAATGATATTTTCCCAATTTATCAACTGGCAATAGTGAATTACATGTAGATACAGGATTATTATTTAATCAGGTATGACTGTTTTTAGATACCATCTATTTTAAGGCTTTATTTCAATACATTTTAAAAATATAACTTGTTATTTCTGGACAATACAATGTCAAGAGATAAAGGCATGACCTCTCCCCTAAAACGTACGGCTGGACACACACAAATGCTTGTACTGTATAATAATATATCAGTTGCTATGGGTTATGTTTTTATACTAAGAGCTAAGAAAAGATAATACTAATTTGAGACACACACGCTATATAATAATAGAAAACACTTGTTAGTTGTTAGGTCTAAGTGTTTGCATTACACAGCTTAAATTTAAAACTTGGCATCTAGAATTGTACGCGGAACCTCGGTTTTACGTATCATCCAAACGACTACATGCCTTCCATAGCCACTAATAAGGGGAAAACGAGACGGAGTCGATCCCAGTCCATTTTCGTGGCCGTGTTAAGTCCATAAACGCAGTGGCATCCTCATAAGATCGCCCTTGGCGCACAGGAAACAACACGACGGCGTGTTGCAATCGAGCAACAGTAGTGAAATCATCGTAACATAGCCTTGACAACGCCAAAAGGACTCGGGTCGCTTGGCATACACGCGAGGGTCGTGGTGAAGACGCCATAATGTAGCAGTTGCTAATGTATAGCAATATTCGTAGCGTATTTGTCACGTGTACACTGTCACGTGTAAACATGCTGAAAACAAATGCCGACCATGGAGACCACTACACGATACCTGGCGTTTCCACAACGCTTTTACCACGCTTATGGCTATCTTGACCATCTTGACCATTTTATGTCGCCGTAATAGCACAGTACCGATGCCACCCCGGTCTGACAGGGGTACTTCGTGGGCTGCGCACGTTTAGTCGCGAGAATATATAATGTCGACTGAGGTCGCTTGAAACATTAAATTTATTGATCGATGAGCCCACCATTAACTCTGCAAGCAGTGTGACTTTATGTCGAGATGCAGGTTATAATCTACCATTCTTTAGTATACATCTAGGTTTCAATGATTTAAACCTCCGGGTGTAAAATTTAGAGGGGGGGGGTATTCTATACTTTAAGTTACATTTTCCCCCCAAAGTAAACGACTTCCAAGGTCGAAAGACTTGAAATCAACTTCTCAAGATGTTTAGCCCGATCAAGACCACATACGCCGTCGGTCGGTCAATATTGATTACAAATATCCACCAGACTTCTGGTTTAGATTTAACTAATATACAGCAATAAAACACCTTTCTAATTATACAGTGACTACAGATCTTCGAGTACAATTAAATAATCAACTCAAAACTTATATACTTGCATAATGTGGTTTATTCTTTCATATTTATGTCACCGGAATTAAAAATGATAAATTAAAGATATTATTTTGGTTGTATAATGTTGTTTATACTTTCACAATGATTTAAAATACAATTTTGGAACAATTACACTACTTAAGAGTCATTCCACGAGAAAACCATGCAGAAGGTGGGAAGGTGGGGGTCGGCAGATCAAGTTCATCTCGGGAGGATTTTATGGACTCCTCAAGACTACTTCACAGCCAGAAGAACCGATCTCAAAATTTAACCGTTATTGAGATATAGCCTCAGATTGATTTTTGGACATTTTTGCCCTTTTTCACGTCATTTTTGGTCAATTTTCAGCCACCTATTCTGGCGAGTCTAGGGTTTGGATGAAAATAGTGGTGGTTGGTGATGTTAGTGGGGGTCTTCCTGTGCCCCAATGTAAAGACCTTATGATCGCATCTATTCTCTGGGAGTAATGGTCAGCAAAATTATAACATATGGCAAACAAAATAGAAAATATACACCTTCGAAGATTAACCCTATTTTCTATGATGCGGGGGTAGGTCAAAATATCGAAATGGTTTTATGCACAACTCGACCCCCTCTATCGATATAAGAAATAAAATCTCTGTCACCTCGGCTCATTCAATGCGAAATCATGAGTCAAAGTTGGTGAATTTCCCATATTATAAATCTCTGATTCTCTATGAAATGACCAACTTCTTTCATACAGGGTAAGCCAACTTTTTCCAATTCTTCGCCAAATCATTCGCCCATGCTCGCTGGTAGCAGCAGTAAACCTGTTCGAGCAAAACTGGTCACTTTGATGAAGCTTGGTATCCAATCCAAGATGGCCGCGCCCGGGACCGCAGAAAATTGAGGTTTTTCTTCATGTTTGGCCATTGAATGTGGCACATATCCCAACATACGAGAACTAACATGACTTCATACAATTGAAAGACTGTACTTAAAACATTAAGGTCCACCTCATTACATAGCAATAAGAGATGTGAGAACCGAAAATGAACTGATTTCTTGACGAAGTGGAAATTTTGATCCAGTCGCTACCGCCTGGATCTCAAATGCAAAAGGACGTAAATATTTCCTGCATGGTACCACACCTATGGGAAATCCATACAAAGACTGTGCTGTGTACTAAGAGTGTACTAATATAAGAACATCACATTAAGGTCCACACTTTAGCACATTACATAGCATTATGTGATGTGACAACCGAATGGGAGCTGATTTCTTGACGAAGTGTATTTTTCTTATCTTGATTCGTCGAGTTTAGATGGAAAGGTAACATGTGCTGCCCATCGCTACCGCCTCGGTTACAAACGGAATATTCCATAAGGGGAATCCATACAAAGACCTTGATGTGTCACTTAGAATCTGTTTATTCTGTTTATTCCTATTGCATGGGGTAAGTGAAATATCGATTAAAAAAAATCAAATCTTGTATGTGTAATCGACAACAATTGACTGACTTAAGCGATGGACTTCAGAAGTCCTCAAACTAGCTGCATTGAGTCTGATATAGCTGTAATACCTTTACTGGAGGCTAGCTTGTTAATTTTAGAACTTTTTTCTTCTGTTCTAGGTATATGCTGGAAATGTTACAATGTCAATAATGAGAAAATGAACTGTAAAAAGAGTCAGGTTAGTTCTTCAAATAAATAATATGGTATAGGGTCAAAAACTCAACTTCATCATGTGATCATTTTCATAGCCCAAAATGGATCTTGACAGGCCTTTTAAAACTAAATTATTTCACGTGGTTTGATATTACTGTGGGAACTGATGACATCCATCCAACTGCTACATCATCTGCAGCTACTGGTAGTGCCTCTAACACCTATTATCAATCTACTGCTACTACATCATCTGCAGCTATGGGTAGCAGTATTGAAACACCGCCACCACTTCCTGTAACAGCTACTAGTACATAGAACTGCCAAAAGTGGGAGGGATGTCATCAGTTCCAACAGTAATTTCAAACCACATAAAACAATTTTCTAAACTTATTCCATATAAAATAATTTACTAAGTATTTGCATGGATCAAAATTTGAAAAATTTTCTTTACAAATCAAGTGTCCAACTGATCAACTAGTCTGGTCCCTGTTACCGGCCAGTCCATCATTCTGAGACTAGATACAAGAAAATTTTCAATGGCAAATATACGTTGCGGTTGATATTTTGAGAGGTGGCCCCTGGTAGAAATATCGTGGGTGGGGAGTCAAAAGGTCGTATCTGGATTTTGGGAAATCGTCCAGGAGAGCCTAAACAAGCACAGGACAAGCATAAGAATCAAAATGTTGTATGTAAAAGGTCATATTTCTGAAGCTTTTCTCGAATATTTATTGACAAAATGCATGTGTAGCCATTTAAACAGTATGTAACTACCTGCACATATCAAGCTCAACATCTAGTACAGAAATAATGAGTGAAAGCTCGTTATTTGCAATTCTATACAGCAAAGACGTATCTCCGGAAAATATTCACCTTTACCTGCTTCAATTTCATAGATTTCACAAAGTAAGCCTAGACAATAATTTCAATAATAAGTATTTAATCATAAAACACTACTGGCTATATTTCATTTGATTGTATTACTTAAGTGAGACACAAAGTTGATTTTTTTCAAGAAAATACAACATTTTCGCTCTTAATAATTTCTTTTTTTGGAACACCCCATATACAACATTTTGAAACAATATCTATAAACCCTCTTTTTATTGGCTTAGAAATACGACAACCAGATGAAAAGATGCGCAAGAAAATTCTCATTCTGACTAAGCAAAAAAGTGAATTTTGCAAAATATGCTTGATACAACATTTTGACTCCCCTTCATGTACACATGTAGTTTTACAAGGTCTGACAAGATCCATTTTGGGCTCTGAAAATGATTATATGATGAAGTTGAATTTTGGACCCCATGCCATATTATGTATTTGAAGAACTAGCCTGTTTTTTTTTCACGGTCCATTCCTCATTAGGGACAGCATCACATTTCCGGTATGTACCTAGAATAGAAGAAAAAAATATCTAAAACTAACAGCACCTTCAGTAAAGGTATTACAGCTATATCAGACTCAAGGCAGCATGTTTGAGGACTTCTAAAGCCCATGACTTTACCCAGTCAACTAGAGGTTCACTGCACAACTCTTTTCGGCCAATTGTGTATATACCGCACAACTCTTTTCTGCTAAATTAGTTGTAGTCAAGTACACATAGAAGGTTTTTATTGATATTTCAAAGACACAATTTTATTCCTTTCTTTTTTCAATAGTATTTCATTAAACTTAGCTGATTCTAAGTGACACAGCACGGTTTGTCTATATATTTCCCTTAGGTGTGGTACCATACAGGGGATGTTTACGTCCTTTGTGAATATTGCGTTTGAAATCCAAGCGGTAGCAAGAGGCAGCACATTAAGGTCAAAATGTCCACTATACGTCAAGAAATCAGTTCCAATTCGGTTCTCACATCACTTATTGCTACGTAATGTGCTAAAGAGTGGACTTAAATGTTTTTAGTACAGTCTTTCAATTGGATGAAGTCATTTTAGTTCTCATGTGTGGGATATGTGCCACATTCAATGGCCAAAAATGAAGAAAAACCTCAATTTTCTGCGGTCCCGGGCGCGGCCATCTTGCATTGGATACCAAGCTTCATCAAATAGACCAGTTTTGCTCGAGCCGGTTTACTGCTGCTACCAGCGAGCATGGGCGAATGATTTGGCAAAGAATTGGAGAAAGCTGACTTACCATGTATGAAAGTAGTTGACCATTTCATAGAGAATCAGAGATTACAATAGGGAAAGTTCACCAACTTTGACATATGATTTCGCATTGAATGAAACGAGGTGACAGAGATTTTATTTCTTATATCAATAGAGGGGGTCAAGCTGTGCATAAAACCATTTCGATATTTTGACCCACCCCCGCATCATAGAAAATAGGGCTAATCTTCGAAGGTGTATATTTTCTACTTTATTCGCCATATGTTACCTTTTTGCTGACCATTACTCCCAGAGAATAGATGTGACCTTAAGGTCTGTATATTGGGGCACAGGAAGACCCCCACTAACATCACCAACCACCACTAATTTCATCCAAACCATAGACTCACCAGAATAAGTGGCTGAAAATTGACCAAAATTGACCTGAAAAAGGGCAAAATTGGCCAAAAATCAGCCCGAGGCTGTATCTCAATAACGGTTAAATTTTGAGATCGGTTCTTCTGGCTGTGAAGTAGTCTCAAGGAGTCCATAAAATCCCCCCAAGATGAACTCGATCTGCCGACCCCCCACCTTCCCGATTCTGCATGATTTTGCATGGTTTTCTCATGGAATGACACTTAAACATACATTATGCAAGAGCTAAATCTGCCTATTGCAGATCTTTCTTTAGGCCTGAAATGTTATCTAAATTATTAATTAATTGACATACCCAAACCATACACTGAAAAAAAACTTGTGTTGGATCGCAACACAAGTACTTGTGTTAAAACTAATCTACACAAGTTTGTGTTGTTTTGCATTGCATTTACACAAACTTGTGTAGATTTGTAAAAATCTTGTGTGTTTTCATATCAGTAACACAAGTATTGTGTAGGCCTACCGTCAACCAAAGATTTTTTTTTTTTTTGGGGGTTTTTGTTTTTTTGATGTTTTTTTTTTTTGTTTTTTTTTTGTTTACAAAGTCAGAATTCGGGAGTTCACAAGTTAAAGAAAAGTAATAAAATAAAAGGTTTAATTCAAATCCCGAAAATTACATGGGGTTCTTCACTGGAAGAGTGTGCGCACTAATTAATCAGACAATTGCCGGGCAGACTTGAATGTTAATTGGTGTTAAGTTGTCTATAAAGATGAAATGTCTGGTTGTCTTTTTTTATTGATCCAATAAACTGATATATCAAAGGAATATATAGTGTACATGTGATTTTCAGCACCCTTGTGTTTGTCAAAATTGATTCAATGTGCATTGGAAAACAATGAGTAAAACTCTTAGTAATGTAATTGGTTGGTGTAATCGAAATTGGACAGTATATTGGTTAACTAAACAGTAACCAATCAAATTTAATTAATCTTCCAGATTTGTCTCATAATTGATTTATTGATACAATGGTTCTCCAAGTTATCTATACACTATTTGATATTTTATCAGCGACATTCAGTTAGACATTTAACTGTAGGACGCCATGTTTCGTAGTAGTGTCAACCGAGAGTGATATTTTTAAAAATATAATTGTCACACAGTATACAAGACCGCAGGTTTGTAAAATTTAAAAAAAAAATAAAACCGTGTATTTAATTTAGCATCGATTTATTGTTTATATGTATATTACTAATAATTAAAAACAAACAAGTCAGACCAAGACTTGTTCTAGAACCTCGTAATCTTCAACGTACGTTATTCGTAGAATATTTTTCTGGATGTTAGAGACTAACTCAGAACAATTAAACCGGAAGTGTGTATTTGATAATGGCGGACAAGAATTTTTTTTTGATTGTTTCCAAAGCGTCCCGGACCCGGTAATTCAGCAGTCTAACGAATTTGTCTTAATTTTTCTGAATACGTGCTTTATTAATATTTATTCGGCGCTACATCGTTGTTCAAATACTTGTACTTGCAAAAAACAACACCAACTGGGACCAGCAGGTAAGAATTTCTCTTCATTTTATAACTCGCCAGGCAGCCATCTTTGTTTCGGGCAAAATGAGAAATACGTGTATATCAGGCATGGACTATAGCTAGATACTAACTTTTGTACTAGTTTAATTGGAATTTAATCTTAATTTAAACATATTTTATTGTTCTAAGTAACAAGTGGATAAGGTACGGTACAACAAGTTTTACAACTTAGAACGCCATCTCCAAAATGTAATCTTATCCGTGTAAAAGAAAAAACAACCAAACAAACCTTTTATTTTTATGTTAATCAATGCAACGTACTGATTCGGAAACTAACACCTGCCGTCAGAAGTTTCTCTATAATTTCTTCTTTTTATTTCAGTCATTGATGTTAGCATATAGGCCTACTCCACAAAGAAAAACTGGTTAGTATTTCATTTTCTTTTAATATATTTTTTTTAATAATATCACTATCAGTAGTAATATCCAGTCAAGAGAGAGGGGAAATCGGGTTTTAATTTCACTTAACAGAACTGTGCGATAAACATGTCCTTGTATTAAATTGGTGGAATCAAGTAGGCCCATGCATGATATATATCCTAGAATCAAGTAGGACTGTTGTTACATTTCCGCTATTTTCCTGAGCACTGACCATTGTGTATGTTGTGTTTATATTAATTCGACATAAACTTTGGAGTTGTTGTTAGTGTTTGTTGCATAACAGAATGGTCTATTTCAAATATGATATTTGCATAAGTATAAACGTAAATCGGCAGTGCTGGACACACTAGCAGAAGGATTCTGCTGAATCAATCAGCGCTAAATTCATGTAGTGTGTACACTGACATTCGCCCAAATCAAACAGGTTAGATATATTTGGCTGAACTATATTTGATTGGTGTGCTCGCTTTGTTGAAGCATTCGTCTGGTTTTAGAATTCATTAGCCAATAAGTACACATTCATATCAAGAAGTCACATGAATTTTTTGAAGACAAATGTTAAATCATGTGACCTAAAATAGTAAAAGGTAATGTAACTGTCAACTGAGTGGTGAATCTGAGGAGGGAGAAAAAGAGAGAAATGGGGTTTAACGTCCACTCAACACAAACTAGGTCTTTTTGGGACTAACATATGGTTTAATTTTATTTCAATAATTCGCTTGCACGTAGGGGCCTTTAGCAGTGGGAGGAAACCAGAGTGCCCGGAGGAAACCCAAAAGGTTGAGAAGGCGCCCCTATCTCCATGCCACATGTGCTCACACCAGGGCTCGAAACCACAGCCGCAAGCCAGAGGTGAGCGGACAGCTAGAGGTCAAAGCGCGACACTCTAGACAACTAGGCCTGGAGTATCCACTCATTCGGCTGCAATTTTGTGCCAATTGAATTGGGCAAATAATTTGAGCACATCATTCTGGTGTGTCCACAGCTTTACTAGAAAAGTCTGTATTTTCTAAAAACCAACAATGGGGCATACCCAGAACAAAAATATAAGGCCATACCATGCTATCGGGTTACATGCACGCCAATGGGACTGCAGGTTTTTGGTTCCATGGAACAATACAAATGCACTTTCTCAGGAAAAACTGAGAGCAAACCCGCCACCTCCAGAATAGCAACCCGCACCTTACTCACTCAGCCACATGGCTATCGTCTAATTACTGTGACAGTCCAGTCAAATGACAAACAAGGGTTATTAAAATAGATTTTCACGGCTTATGTAAAATCTTCAGGATTCAAATGGTTTTGGATACCGTAGATATTTTAGTTTCAATTTCATATCACACAGTTTGTATATGGTAAGATATCTTAAACAGTTAATTACATGTCACATATTCATATTTTTCAGTTTCCATATTAGATGCCATAGCAAATAAAACATCATATAATAAAATAAGAAAAAAAAAACAAATATGTGAGAAGAAAGAGCTGAAAGAATGGGGTTTTTGGAGGGTGAGTGTTCAATTCTAATAGAAAAGATTGTTGATATGGTAATTTGAAATCTCACCATTAAATGTGTTTGGCACATTGTAGCCCGGTTGGAGCGGAGGTGACATTAGCCTCCATTTCAGTTTATTATTTTGAAATATAAAATTCAATTTAGTATAGTAAAAGTATACACACACATGTATGTGCACATATGACTGTCTCATTTGTGGAGAGTCGAGGTGGGTAAGACGCTGCAGGTTTGCTCCCAATGTTGACATAGAAAATTCAGGATGGAGGGCCTGACAGGGACATTCGTCTAGTTATTCAGATTGAACAACAAAACTTGGTCCTGTGTTCACATTGGCATGCATGTAAAAGATCCTCTGGCAATTGTAATTTGATACAAGAGTATGCCTTAGGGTCGCGCTACCGTGCAAAATTTCAGTCCAAAATCTCAAGGCCTTTTTGTGACTTCTAAGGGGGTGGGGGTGAATTGCTGGTTGGATGGCCGGATGGTTAGGACATAAAGCTGCGGGTCCTCCAGTTGCTCTCACTCCTAATGACCCCTCAGTGCAAGCAAATTATTGAAATAAAATTAAACTGTATGTTGGTCCCAAAATGACCTAGTTTGTGTCAAGTGGATGTTAAACCAAATTTCTATCTTTCTCTGACTCTAACCCATTTCATTTGAGCATTATATTCTGTCTGGGCCTGTAACTTGACAAGACAAAAGGAGTGTTACACAAAGTTGAAACAAAATAGTAACTAAGTCTCAATGTGGCAAAATAAATTGTTTATTTAAACATTATGAACCATATAGAAAGTATTCTTATTTCCCACTTTTTATTTTTTAGGCTGAAGCACCCTCGGAGGAGAATTTAATGAATGATAAAAAGAAGAGAAACCAAGCATCAATTTATTTTATAATTCTGGAAAAGAATGCATTTGACCCAATTTTAAATATTTATTTTTTGTTTTTAATGTTAAGTATTCTTCGAAAACACAATTAGATTTTAATCCTCTTATTAATTTCTGTATAATATAGAAAGTAAAGTGACATATAAATCACGTAAAATTTGGTCGGAAATCATAAACGTATTTAATAGGCATTATCTAGAAACCAAATGTAGATCAGATATACCCAGAATTACAAAAAACCTTGACCTACATTATGGTGACTTTTCCTTGCTTATGAAACGAAATAAGGTTTAATATCCTAATATCCCACTTTTCTGTGTTATTAGGGTGATTCTGCCTTAAGTCTACTCTTATATCTAATATTTCAACTGTCAAGGCTTCATTAAAGGGAACTCAGGGGGTCGAATGGTTAACAGGCACACATTGGATCAGGAGGTCTGGCAATGAGTCAAATGAGTCAAAGTGGCTTTGATTCAGGCTTGTACCCAGTTTGTGTCAAGTGGACGCTTAACCTCATTTCTATCTCTTCTTTAAAATACACGGCAATGTGTACATTAGATCAAGGTTTTTTTGTCCTATCCAAACAACTATATATTGTCCCGTCCCACGTCCTACACTACTGACATGGAGGAACTATGCTTGGAACTCCAGTTGAAATTTCTCGGCCAACGCCTTATACTCACCGTGGCTTCCCATTGCTTATGATTTGTAATTGTATATAAATATTTTGTACATATTATTCAATATGTGCCATTGTCTCTCATATTTTTATATTTTAACCCTGCAGTCTTGATGCTTTGCTCCTTATATGTACAAAATATTCATTTTGTTCGGGGTTTTTTTCCTAATGAGGAAAGAGTTCTACACCATTTTATTACTCCTGTAAAATAGGTCATTTTTCTTTTGTTAATTTTCTGTGTATGCTAGTTATTTCTAGATTACTCAATAATCACATGTAATTCGATTTATAACACTTTTCACTGTTTGAAAGTAATTCAAATAAGTGGATAATTTATCCTATTAGTGCTTGGTATATATCTTATTAATTTAAATATATTTGAATTATATATTTTGGGGGTATGGGGTAGGGATACTGTCTTTATATGCTAGTTCTTGTTGATGCTTTGCTCCGTATATGTACAAAATATTCCTTTTGTTTGGGTTTTTTTTCCTAATGAGGAAAGAGTTCTACACCATTTTATTACTACTGTAAAATAGGTCATTTTTCTTTTGTTAATTTTCTGTGTATGCTAGTTATTTCTAGATTACTCAATAATCACATGTAATTCGACTTATAACACTTTTCACTGTTTGAAAGTAATTCAAATTAGTGGATAATTTATCTTATTAGTGCTTGGTATATATCTTATTAAATTTAAATATATTTGGATTATATATTTTGGGGGTATGGGGTAGGGATACTGTCTTTATATGCTTAGTATTTGTTGATGAGTAAAGAAAAATTTAAATAGCTCTTTTATAGTTTGTGATTTGAGGGTGGGGGGGGGCGTTCTTTAACACAATTTTATTAATATTATTTTTCTGTTAACATTCCAAATATCATTTTATGAATAAATAATAATTTAACAAAAAAAAATTATTGTTACCTCATTTATCAAACTTTGCAGGTTAAACAGAGCAAAAGGGGGGATGCTGCATGGGAAAAGTTGCTATATTGGATATAAAGTGAGGGAAATACAACACAAGATTTTGTTGATGGTTATACACAAGTTTGTATATGAAACCACACAAGTTTCAGAAATTTCAACACAAGTTTCAGATATTTCAACACAAGTTTCAGAAATTTCAACACAAGTTTCAACACAAGTTTCAAAAATTTCAACACAAGTTTCAGAAATTTCAACACAAGTTTCAGAACTTTCAACACAAGTCTTGTGTAGATTTTCACACAAGTTTGTGTTGTTTGGCAAATTTTAACACAAGTCTTGTGTTGTTTCAGCATTTAACACAAGTTTGTGTTGTTTCAACACAAGTTTGTGTTGTTAAATAGTAACACCCAACTTGTGTTGAAAACAACACAAGTTTGTGTTGTTTCAACACAAGTTTTTTTTCAGTGTAATCAACTCTCGATTGGAAAATATGTTGGTGTAAATACTGAAACGGAAGACTGCCGATTATGAATGAATATCGACAGGGATCAATGACCAAAGTGCTTAAGCCAAAATGAAAAGCATCCATTAAAATCTATAGCCTTTATCGCGAACACATTTTTTAAACAGGGCATAACTTCACATCAAATTTTATAAAAAGAAACTGTTCAAAATTATAGCTTCTAACGCGTTCACAGTGTTTTCGGAAAAGGGGAATAATTCCCAAAAGAAAAGTCGTGGAATGCTGAAAATCAACAGGGTTCATCCCCATGGCCACGATATGGGGGTGGGCTGGAGTGGGGGATAATTCTGGAACGTAAAGTCATGGTACAATGAATATCCACAGTGTTAGCCCTTTCCTGACCAAATTTGAAAAGAACCCGACGAAAACCTATCATGTTCACGTGATTTTCGGGAAAAGTTGCGGAACGCCGAAAGTCAGTATGGTTCGTCCTTTCGTGACTTGAAAAGAATTCGTCAAAAACTCTAATCTTTCTCTCTCTCTCCATCTCATTTATTTTTTTACATTTATTTTGCATATTTTACAGAAACAGCTCTTTATGGTTTCCGGCATCCAAGAAAATAGATATTCAAAATCATCTCAACTTCTTCCGGTGTCATTACCATCGTGCATGATAAATCAAAATGAGTGCCATCCGATCTTCAGTTCGTCCGGTCAGTAGTAAACAAAAATGGGGTACGATATTAAAACCCGAGTTCGGTCTGGGATATCAGAAATTAACACAATATGAAATAGATCAGACAGTTGAAAGACTATATTTTGTGCCAACGACTAAACAAAGAGTAGACGACAGGCAGAAGAAAGAAATGTCGAGGAAAAATATACAATCTATGGTAATACACAGTTAATCTCAATAGTTATAATGCATAGGTCTATAATTACATCAAATAGGTTTATGTCAAAAGGCTGGAGGTCGGGTGTTAGATACCTGCATTGGCCGAGAAAGTTCATCTCGACTTTCCGGCGTAATTTCCCCGTGTCAGTGATGCAGAAGGAGGGCCTGACAAGGACAGCTGCCTAGACGTTCGGATGGGACGAAAAACCGAGGTCTCGTGTACACATTGGAGTGCACGTAAAAGATCCGTTGGCAGTTGGAATTCGATATAAGAGTAGGCCGTAGCGCCGCCACCCGGGCAAAATTTCCCTAATAGCACACTGTATGGCGTATGCCTGTCTTCCAGTAGCCCAGCTTAGGTGCAAAAGAGTATAAGGGCGTTAAACCCCATTTAATTTCATTTCATTTTACGTCAAATAGATTTCAAAGTAAATACATATAGGTCAAATCCAGTCGATCTACCCTCTGGTAAATAATCGAATGAATTATGAACTTCCGTCAAAACCATGTTTCTGTAGAATATAGAAAATTCGCAGAAGAAAGTCGTGAGTAGAAAGTCACTCTTACCTTTTGATTTTCAACGCATCGCATTTTGAACCCGAAACCCTTCTACACAATAGCTTTCACCTTTAATTGTCAAAACTTAAATGTATAATCGAGAAGATTACTTATTGTTTGCAGATTCAAAAATTGTGTTTAATACGAAATCTGAAAAGATCGATTCACGTTATATTATTAATAGACATGCAACTAATTGTTTTGTTTTCTCCAGCTTGATAGAGTGGCACAAACAGAAGAAATCAAAGTTCCTGACAGCGACCGAAGAATGTCCAGTTCTATTTACAAAGATATGGGTGTTGTTTCTTCGTATGCTTGGAAGGGCTACAACTGATTTGTCTAAATAAAGAACAAAGGCTAATAGTGCCAATATTATGATGTTTGTATGAGAGAAACATTGAAGTGTTTATGAAAGAATAAATGGTTAATAGTTTAAAACTAGAGACTGTTGGGTTCTTTGTTTTATGAAAATTGTCGACAATCTGCACAAGGTTTCATCTAAAAAAAACAAAACACTTTTGATAAATGCATTGATAACGTGGTCTAATAATGGGTACCTTAGTGGGGGGGTGGAACACGTGTCACTTAACAGGAGAACATTATGGGTCGATGGGAAACATATTGTTAAGTCGGGTAATAATCTATTTAGGAATCAACAGGATACTGAATGGAGGGCAGACAGGATTCATAAGTGTCATAACGAATATGTGTCGCGTGTAGATGCAGGGGTTGGGGAGTGTAGGATTCGTGTGTCATGATTCGCTAGACTCGTGGGCTGAATCTATAGATTCATATTATGGAGTATGGTGTGAGCTGGGCGGTATGGATATAATGTAATTATGTGTATGGTCCTTGTCTGCGACAGGTTCGCGGCGGAATTGGGTATTAATAATCAGACATTTGGGCACACCAGACCACCAAATGGCAGTACGTACTGGTGTTGTTACAATCTGAATGTTACTTTTGGCGGAAGATTGGGCGATGAGCTGGATAAATATAATGGATAAATTAATCTATTGTAGGGGTTCGTATGATGTTGGGATATTTTTCAGTACAAAACAAAAAAACCTTCATTGACAGTTTGTAAATTTCAACGAATGATTAAAGACAGTTCAAGATAGTGCACTCTAAATTCCAATCAATGTAAAACTCTTCATTTATTGACCTTGAAATATTTTACTCTTAATTTCAGGCTCCTCAGTACAATAAAAATAAAAATATGAATTTTGTCTGATTCTGTATTTGGTTTCCGCATTCAAAAGTTATTGAAAGAAGACTTAATTGCGCCCACTATTTGGGAATATGGTTTGTATCGCAAGCCAATAAAGCTAGGAAGTTACGCCTATTGATTAAAGACACACAAAAAATAGTGTCTGGATAAGGCGAAAAATCTTTAAATTGTTTTAAAAAATATATTGAAAAGCAAGTGATGCACATTATTGTTATCGTCGACGCCTAATCGGGGAATCACGTGGCTCGCTAGCCTGGAGGTCGGGGGTTCGATCCCAGCATTGGCCGAGAAAGTTCATCTCGATTTTCCGGCGTGGTTCCCCTTGTCAGTGATTCACAACGGAGGGCCTGGCAACGACAGCTGTCTAGTCGTTCGGATGGGACGAAAAACCTAGGTCCCGTGTACACATTGGCGTGCACGATAAAGATCCCTGGGAATTCGATATAAGAGTAGGCCGTAGCGCCGATGCCCGAACAAAATTTCCCTCATAGCAAACTGTAGCCTACGGCGTATGTCCGTCTTCCATTAGCCCAGGTTAGGGCCCCATTTCATTTCATTTCTGACGCCGAGTCGATTTTATGGTGGCTGATGGTGGCCATGTTAAATCTCACCTTTTTCATAACGCGAAATCACGACAGTATTGACACAATCAAACGACACTTTATTGTCCTAGCCACTTTCAACACGTCACAAAAATACAGCTGAAATCATTACATCACATATAAGTAGCAGATTAGACGAACATAAAAACATTATTGTTATCGCCAACTGACGCCGAGTCGATTTCCCTGAATATGTCAACTTAATCTATCAGTCATCATATTAATAGCCGTAAATGTCGTCGCAACACAAAATGCAGGTGTCAAACCCACATCTAATGGTAGAACAGGGTGACTGTAACGATAGGCCTATCTACGTTAAGAGTTGAACTATTGTAGCGTCAGCATCAATCTATTCTAATTAATTATCTTCTCGTCAAACCTAAAAGAAAATGCCAGATCATTTTTTCGTACCCACTGCTAAAAATCCCGGGAATTTAGAGAGGGAAATGTGCATATTCAAGTTGAATATTCACACGTGCATGACGTGCAACACAGAGCCTTCATATTCTTAACAATGACAATCAATTAGAAACAGAATACGAAGTGACATGTGCGTTTCTATGTGGAATTAAGAAATTGGGGGATGGGGTTGATTTCTAGTCATCAACATAAGAGTTTAAAATTTTATACCCTTTATGACACGTTGGCAGGGGCGTGGTGAGGGCAATTATTGAGAAGAAATTATGAGTAACAAAAAAGATTTTGGCACAAAAACCCTTTTACTGACCGCGGAGCTGTGGCCGGCGAAGCCGGCCACCGCGAGCGCCGAAGGCGCGAGCCCGCGGCGGGGGGTCCGGGGGGCCCTCCCCCGTGAAAATTTCGAAAATTAGAAGCCCAGAAACGCAATCTCCAGCAATCCGAGACAAGAAATACGGTAATAAAATATGATTAAATTTTCCAACTTGACTCTTTCAAAATTTTTTTAATTGGGTCAGATGAAACAATTTTTCCACTTACAAATGTTTTTCATTTTTTGAGTAATTTGATTGTGATTTTGGCGCAAAAACTTTTTGGCGCATGAGTATGGCTACTCATGAACTCATTCTCACCACGCCCCTGCACGTTGGTCAACTTCAAAAGAGTTTAAACGTGCAAAATACATAACATGCCCTAACACAAAATTTGTCGTTATCTACGCACGTTGTCGCCACGATTCTGTTTGAGTTTTTTGACCATAGTTTCAGGTCGAAATAGTTCAGCTCTGAATGTAGGTCTCATTACACTCGTCATTACTACGTTCAGACACAGATTTACAAACTCGGCCATACTACGTTCAGACACAGATTTACGAACTCGGCCATATAATATGAAACGAAATTTTGGTAAGCCTGGGGGGGGGGGGGAAATTGTGATTTTTATACGTCCACATTCATAATGTGAACGTATTATGCCGTCGCCCCTGCCTGTGTGTGTGTATGTGTGTGTATGTCTGTGGTTCGTCTACAGGGCGCAATTCTTCATGGATTTTCTTCAAACTTGTTATACTTATTCCTTATACCCCAAGGAAGATCCCTATTGTTTTGGGGGCATGCCCGACCCCCAGGGGCCGAGCCACACCCATTTCTAGTATTTGTTTGTTTGTCGTCTACAGGCCACATTTCTTAACTTATAATCTTGAAACTTTGCATACACATTCTTTGTACCCTAAGGAACACCCCTATCGTTTGGGGTGTATGCCCCACCCCCAGGGGCAGAGCCACTCCCATTTTCTTTTCGTGTGTCTTTGTGTCGCCTACAGGGCGTAATTCTTACTGGATTTTCTTCAAACTTGGTATACGTATTCCTTATACCCTAAGGAAGACCTCTATTGTCTTTGGTGCATGCCCGACCCCCAGGAACAGAGCCACGCCCATTTCTAGTATGTATTTGTTTGTCGTCTACAGGCCACATTTCTTAACTTATAATTTTGAAACTTAGCATACACATTCTTTATACCCTAAGGAACATCCCTATCATTTGGGGTGCATGCCCAACCCCCTGGGGCAGAGCCACACCCATTTTCTTATCGTGTGTCTTTGTGTCGCCTACAGGCCGCAATTCTTATTGGATTTTCTTCAAAACTTTGTATACTTACTCTTTATACTCTAAGGATGATCCCTATCTTTTGGGGTGCATGCCCAACCCCCAGGGACAGAGCCACGTCCATTTTCTTTTTGTGTGTCATTGTGTCACCTAGAAGTCGCAATTCTAACTGGATTTTCTTAAAACTTTGCATACTTACCCTAAGGATGATCCGTATTGTTTTTTGGTGCATGCCCGACCCTCAATGGCAGAGCCACGCCCATTCCTTGTATTTATTTGTTTGTCGTCTACGAGCCACATTTCTTAACGTATCATCTTGAAACTTTGAATGATTATTCTTTGTACCCTAAGGAACATTTCTATCATTTGGGGTGCATGCCCAACCCCCAGGGGCAGAGTCACGCCCATTTTCTTTTTGTGTGTCGCCTACAGGCCACAATTCTTAATCGGTCATCTTGAAACTTAAAATACTTATTCCTTATACCCTAAGGATGACCCCTTTTGTTTTGGGTGCATGCCCAACCCCCGTGGGACAGCAACACCCATTTCTTGTATTTGTTTGTCTGTCGTCTACAGGCTGCATTTCTTAATGTATCATCTTGAAACTTTGAATACTTATTCTTGGTACCTTAAGGAAGATCCCTATTGTTTTTGGTGCATGCCCAACCCAAAGGGACAGTTCCACGCCCTTTTTTTGTCTGTCTGTGTGTCACCTACAGCCCACAATTCTTAATCGATCGTCTTGAAAACTTTTTTTATACTTATTCCTTATACCCTAAGGCTGACCACTATTATTTTTGGTGCATGACGGACCCCCTGGGACAGAGCCACGCCCAATGTTTTTGTGTCTTGTGTTCGCCTACAGGATGCAATTCTTAACAGATCCTTTTAAAACTTTACAAACCTATTCCTTATACCTTAAAGATGACCCCTATTGTTTTGGTGATTTCCTAACCCCCAGGGGCAGAGCCACGCCCACTTTCTGCCTTTAGTGTTAGGAAGGCACAATTCTGAATGGATTATCTTGGTATAGTTATCCCTTATACTCTAAGGACGGCAACTATTAATGTTGGTGCACGACCCTCAACGCTAAACAAACCAAACGCCTAGCCTTCTTGACAAAGTACCATATCAATCAAAGCAGGAATGTGGACGTATATTGTAGCGTTAGCGTTATGTTTGAAAAAATTTGATTGTAAATTATTGTGATTGAAATAAAGAAAGCTATAAACGGCTGAAGATTTTCGGCTTTTCTAGCTAGGTAAGCAAGGTTTCATTTTCTCACTAGGATGTTCATTTACATTATTCAGGCGTTCATGGGGACTGACACGCGGCCATTTAGCCGTGAACAGTTGCCCAGTAAAATTGACTGTGACAGATTATAGTTTCGACATTGATTGAATCGCACGAGATCTGAACGTAGTAATGGCGAGTGTAATGAGACCTACGTTCAGAGCTGAACTACGGTCGAAAGAGAAACTGAAATCTTCATTTTTCGCGCCATTGTGTTATCGGAAAAGCCATGAAGTTGCGAACTGAAATTAAACGCATCCCAGATCTTTCTTTTTTGTCATGAATAAACATAATATATGTTAATATTAATCAAAATCGGATAAAAAATAGTGACCCCTAGAAGGCATATATTGTAGGTCACAGATGATGTTCGATATGGTCAATAATCCAGGAAGTTGTGCGTGCATCCACAAAAAAACGTGAACGGCGAGAGAGAGAGAGAGAGAGAGAGAGAGAGTGGGGGGGTGTTTAACGTCCATTCGACACAAACTAGGTCATTTCGGGACTAACATTTGATTTAATTTTTTATTTCAATAATTCGCTTGCGCGAGGGGGTCTTTAGCAGTGGGAGGAAACCGGAGTGCCTGGAGGAAACCCACGAGGTTGAGAAGGCGCCCCTATCTCCATGCCATATACGCTCACACCAGGAACGAAACCACAACCGCAAGCCAGGTGACCGGGTGAATGGCGAACAATGTAACCTAGCCAAACAGTAACTAGCGATAACAATTCGTTGGAAGCGGGCGTTAACTCAAACATTTTTACACCCGCCAAAGAGCAGTGATCAATATTTGCTTGGCAATACCTCAGTGAAACAGATGGACAAAACAGCTGTGGTGGGCTAGTGGGCGATGTTATCTGGTTAATCGAGAAAGCAACCGGAAAGAGTTATATCCCTTGGCAATTTCCGTTGTGAATGACGCCAACACAAGAAAAAAGGAAAGGGATAGAAATAATGAACTATTGGTATTTGTTTTGTTTGGGAAAAATAATTGGCATAAAATTAAATCCGATTTATGAATTTAAACAGTTGCTATATTGATTAGTTTAGTAAGTACGGTTTATTATTAACCAAGAAAGATGAGCCGAAATAGGTTTCAAATTGAAATAAATAAGAATAAACAAACACGGCAGGGAGCAGAGAGATGCATTAAATATTAAAAAATTAATGTTACCTTACTGCATAGGCTATTAGATTAGCCTAGTGGTAGGACTTACTACGAATTTGTTACATAGGCTAGGACCTAGTGTCAGTAACATGTGTTTGGAGTGTCAAACCTGCAATGGCCTCATGCAAGTTTGCAATGAGCACTGCTTCCAACGGTTTGGTACTATTTAGTACTAATGTTCTCTTGAATTACCTAATACAATGGGCACATTCTTGGTATTGCGTCTCAGTAAGCTTATAGTTATAGTTACACCAGCCTTTGCATCTGGATTTATTTAAAACTTAAAGAGGACCAATTTGTGGATTCTGAAATTTTCTTTTCAGAAGGAAAGCTGAAGATAACTTCAATTGTCAAATCGATTCCAAATGAATATTTTTTTAAGATTCTTTGTTTTTAGTCAGATAGTTTATAAACATGGCAACTAGTGGGGGCGATGTAATTGCAAATGAAATTGATTCGTCAGATGATGAAGAAGTCCCATGGAATACTGAAAGAACTATCCAACAAAATCAAAAAGATATAACTGCTGAAGATCTCTCAAACCCAGATACACTGCTAGAAAAACTGGAAACTGTTGATCTTACTGAAGAAGATACAGAAGAGTTACTCCATGAAGCATATAAAGTTAACATGAAATTGAAAGAGATCTTAAGGCGCCAGGAGCAAAATGATGGTATTCAAATGAGAAGGGTTCATACAGCTGGTGGTCTTAGTGGTAAAAATGGAGGAGCACAAAAATTCAGTTCTCAGAAATCTCCTCTGCCTCCTATTTCTACAAATGTTGATGGTTTGACTAGAAACGCTTACACATCTCAGGCTGGTACAAGAACAGCTTCTCAGAGGAATTCAAATCGAGTTACATCATCACAGGTAAGAATAACCCTTGGTAGTTGCAAACTTTAGAAAGGTAGGTAGAACATTAAACCTGATTCAAAATGTATAAGACATTAGAATTAGGCCTACATCTAGTGACAATTTCAAAAATAATGAAATCTTTTGCATTGCATCCATCAGGGTCTGAGTGATGCAGAATTAAGTTTTCTTAACCCAGGTCTGAAAACCAGCCATGTTCTGTAGACAAGAAACTCCCTATGCAGCCCCTTTCCAGATATTGTTGTGATTAGATCCAGACATAAAACAGTTTAAAGAAAGCATTCACTATGCAACAGTTGTGATCGATTTTTGGATTGCAAGGGAGCCATGATGGCTTAGTAATATGGCACTGGCTAACTAAACAAATGCCAGAAAGTTCCTCAGGATTTACCAGCTATGTCAGTGTTGCAGGTCCTAGCAAGGAAAAGGGGGTTTAGCCACTCAGATGGGATGAAAAACTGAGGTCAGTCTGTCTGTGTACATGTAAAAGAACCATTGACAGTAAGAATTCTATGAAGAGTAGGCAGAAACGCTGCTGTCCAGGCAAAATGTTCCCTCATGGCATATGCCCATTCCATTCTTTGGCATTTTGCTTTGAGCATAACAGATATTGTGCAATATCAAATAATATCAATATAATTATTATTCTGGGAAAGTGATTTCTATGTAATAGGACTGACATCCATTCTTTTTACCACACATCTATTTACCATCGTTTATGTACCATTTTAAAATGGTGTCTGCAACAACTGATGTGACAGACGGCATAATTTTTTAAAAATATGGTGTTTCAATAATCACTGTGCTGTTTTGAGACACCAAATCTGTATTGTTATTCAAGCAAATTAACATTACTTTTAATACTTATCTTTTAACTTTTATAAACCATGGTGTCTTCTGTTGACAGGGTAAAAGGAGTCCATCCAGAAGAAAAACATCAGCAAAGGAAACTAAACCAGATTGGGACTCAAGATTTTCATACAGCTAATCATTCTATTTTCTTTTATCATCGTAAACCAGTATTATTTTCCATTAAGGAAGAAACATACGGAAAGAACTATAGTAAATTATATGTTCATTCTTTAAATTATTTATCTTGCCATTAATTTAAAACAGCATTATACAAAGGACCGTCCATGATTATACTTTACATTGATATTACATTCTATTATATATTGCCATCATATAGGACTGCCTTCCTATATATATATACACTAGGTAGTTTAACTAGATGTAGAAAGCCAAAGCGACGAAAAAAACAACCTGACCTCCAAATAGTTAATTTTCCTTTTCTCATAATGAAATACATGTAGTCGAATTACAAAATGTTATTTATGTGGTTAAATATAAATTGTAAATTTGTCTTAAATATTTTACATGTATATATTTTGTCCAGATATTGTCTAGTTCAGTATTTTTATAATTTCTACAAATGTGATTTTTAGTTTAATGTATTTATTGATATGTTATAAATTAGTTTCAATATTCTCACTGCTATACTATCCATTCGTTCCTAAATTAAAGAAGACTGCACGGTTTTAGGCACTTCCTTCTCCATATATGAACATTTTTTGAGTTGATAACATCTGAATTACCCCCCTTCTTTTGACATTTTTTATGCAAAACAAAATTTTTTCCACTTAATTCTAACATTGTTCAAGGAAGAGATTTATGTACCGGTAGTTATTTTGAATTAGTCTCTATCATCCACACAAATATTCTACGAATATTAGTCTGGATGGGTCCTCAAAATTTGACGGAAAATAGGTCATTGTCTGGATTATCCAGTCTTTTAAGTTACCACGCACTGAATCTATCAAAACAGCTCGTTTGTCAACAATGACACTCTTTAAAATTTTGTTTGTAAAGGTTACAATTGAAATGGTAATTTCCTCTCGTCATGAATCAGACGTATGGCTTCTCACAATCTTCTTAATTCTTCAGCGTCTCTATTTTGTTTCTAATAATAGATGTGCCAAGTGAATTGTGGGATATATATTCAATCACGCTTTATAGAATCTAGCAAAATCGGCCCGGCTTCATAAGATCTAGCACTTACCCGAGACTTTAGCCAAAAGGTTCCATTGCGCATGCGTAACCAAATGTTTGGTTTTTTATGGGGTAGATTATCCAGTAATTTTCGTCAAAAATTGAGAACCGTCCCAGACCCTCCGTGCGTTGAAGACTAGGAGGTTCTGGGTGACCGAGACTAATTTTGAATACGTCTATTTGTTCATACCCTTTAATAAAACGCATTAAAAAGCTAGAACTTGACAAAATGATTATTACAGTCTTTTGTCAGGACTGAACTATGTTGACTAGGCCTTCTCAAAAATACCAGCAGGAGAGGAAGGTCTATTATTACTAGCTAAGTTATTTTATAAAGTAGCAATATTATGGCTAGCTAGGGTCTAATATTAGTTTCAAATTCATAAAAATTTATTATTCAATGACCCATCGTTTAACAAAATACAGAGACTGCCATTTCCTTTATCAAAATCAAATATCCTGTCTTGTTTATGAAACTACAAGATAGAATGTATCTGGCTAACCAAATTAGGTAATAATTCCAGCTAATTTGCATATGGGCATGTCTATTTCCATATTAAGAAATAAGTACTTTCGTCATCCTTTTGACAAGGAAATTGTGGGCATTCGCATCATTGAATGGGCCTGGGCTGTGATTCAGTGTATTTCACACATACTCTTATACCAGGGTCCTATATTTCACAACATTTTAACTGAGATAAATCAAATTTTAATAATTTTTGATTGGATAATATTTGATTGATTTTAGTGATTAGCCAATCAAAACTGAAGTATGCAAGTCACATTAAAGCCAAAGAGTTACTATTCAAGCTATGGTTACAAATAATACAAGATAGAAAATGAGAGTAACATTCAACATTTATTGTAATCATACTATAATATATACATTTAATATCTGTCACTTAGCAATACTTAATTTATATATACACAAACATGATTGTTCTTCAACCCAATAAGTCATTCTAAACAACAAACAAATTCCAATCTTTTGTGGTATCCCATTCATAAACACAGTTTTCAATCAAAACTATAATATTTCAAATTATATTGTACACAAGCATTAATAATTATATCCTTAGCTTAACCCTAAATAATGAATCACAACAGACTTACAACATAATTTGGGGCATTTGTGACACATCTGAATAATTCATTGCTTGAATAAAGACTGTTTAAAATTCATCATATTTAATGGTAATTTTCATGAAATGCAATGAACACTTGTGCAAAAAGCTTTGTCTTGTATATAAAATTAATACCTTTACTTGAAAAGTGACAACGCCTCTTAAATCTCAATAGTAAAATTTAAAGTTTCAATTCTTTTTTTGGTATTTATTCGTAATTGAATCTTTTCAAAGTAAGAAATATTCTGCGAATCTTTGTAGGAAAGTGAATACCCCAGAAGATTATAAAATTAACCCTCGGCCTAGTAGTATAAATGAATACCTTTCCGGCTTTGGCTGTTGTGGTATATACATTTACTACAATTTTCTGTGTTGTGAACAAATAGCAATTGAGCAAAGAAAACATTAAGAATAGGCTAACAATATAAAAATATATGTTTAATGGGGAGAATTACCTATTGTTTTAGAACACATTTTTATCAGGAGTATGAAACGACCACACCATATTTACAGTATCAAAGATATATAATCAACAAAAGTTACATCAATCTATCTGTAATGCTTTTATGTTATTCTAATGTTTCTTTCCACTGTGTCTTTTGTAATAAGATGGGCCTTTTTGTCTGACGTGGAGAGCGGGCAGGGGTTGCGGTGGTCAAACCGGTCGCCACATCCTACGTACGACCCATGCATCTTTTCTTACTACATATTTTCGTAGCCTTGTGGTCGTCTAGGATTTATCTCAGATCGTCTTTTCTTCTCTTTCACGTTGTGTGTTTCTTCTTACTGGTTTCTTAAGACGTTTGTCTTCTTCAGTTATAACAATGCAACAGTTCGTTTTTTACCTTTTATGTAGCATAGGTATACATACAAGCATATTACAATTACAGTCAATGCTAACTAAACTCTTCTCAACCCAGACACCGCGAGGTGTCTCAGACTCTTAGATGGTAACCCTCTGGAATCTAATCGAAGTCTGATTTAAAGACATACTATAGTTCCTTTATAGCCGCAAGGGTATCACGCACAGTCGTGCATGTTCATGACCATGAACCTGTACAATCGACGTAATGATTGGTTAAATTAAGCCAAATGATGCAATAGGAATATCTCGAATCACATGTATTTTGTTGAAAGATAGAACTAGTTTGTTATGGCTATACAACTCTTTTTTATGTAACCATGTCAATCATTGACAAAGTTGATTTTAGTACACACCTACATATATGTGAACCAAAGATATTAATTAATGAAATAATATGCCATCTTATTTCTCGAGCAAAAATTCTTCTAAAAGTATTACATTCGTCCCTTTCTTTAAGAATTTTTGCTCGAGAAATAAGATGGCATATTATTTCATTAATTAATATCTTTGGTTCACATATATGTAGGTGTGTACTAAAATCAACTTTGTCAATGATTGACATGGTTACATAAAAAAGAGTTGTATAGCCATAACAAACTAGTTCTATCTTTCAACAAAATACATGTGATTCGAGATATTCCTATTGCATCATTTGGCTTAATTTAACCAATCATTACGTCGATTGTACAGGTTCATGGTCATGAACATGCACGACTGTGCGTGATACCCTTGCGGCTATAAAGGAACTATAGTATGTCTTTAAATCAGACTTCGATTAGATTCCAGAGGGTTACCATCTAAGAGTCTGAGACACCTCGCGGTGTCTGGGTTGAGAAGAGTTTAGTTAGCATTGACTGTAATTGTAATATGCTTGTATGTATACCTATGCTACATAAAAGGTAAAAAACGAACTGTTGCATTGTTATAACTGAAGAAGACAAACGTCTTAAGAAACCAGTAAGAAGAAACACACAACGTGAAAGAGAAGAAAAGACGATCTGAGATAAATCCTAGACGACCACAAGGCTACGAAAATATGTAGTAAGAAAAGATGCATGGGTCGTACGTAGGATGTGGCGACCGGTTTGACCACCGCAACCCCTGCCCGCTCTCCACGTCAGACAAAAAGGCCCATCTTATTACACTTTTATGGCTATTTTAAAGGCTGATGCAAAGGGAATCGATTATCGGATTCTGAACCATACATGTATGTCTTGTTAAAAGCTTGTCCTGAAAAACCATTTTAACCATTTATTGAGGGCTTATTTAATTAACTTTCCAAATAAATATGTTTGCCAGATCTTTCTGACATCTATGTTGGAAGTTGCATCTTTCAAAAGCATACTATTCAGCTTAAAAGTGTGAATAGCCCTACCACCTTTTTTGGAGGTTCAGAAAAAAACTGACATAACAATCTACAGTAGATATACATCAATTTTTACTTCTAGCTTACAAGTCAAATTCTCTATTCAAATTTATAAAACATACCGTAGATATCTTTGAAAAAGTCATCATGAAATAATATTCTCCATTATCCTCCATGTGTTCAGCGCAACCTTTTGAAACCAAATGAAAAATGTTCACCTACTTGGACAAGTTAACAATGCAAAATTCAATTAACAGCTTTTAAACGCAACATTATTTAATACGTTCATCAATTCAATTAGAAAACACAATTACTATCAATCATAATATCAAACATACACAATAAAATAAGCCATAAAATATATTTATATTTGGGATCAGTTTACTAGTCTTATACAAAATATATTCATATAAGAGAATAAGGGATAGAGATACATATTATTCTAATATAGGGAAAGGCAAAGGTGCTACTTTCATCAATACTAAATCTTTTGATTGGTCTATAAATCTCTATTCTACATGATGTGTCTAACAATAACTTCACATCGTAAATCCTAACAAAATTCAACAGAGAGGAGGGATATAATTAATTTTCTTACAATCCTTGATAAATAAATTTGACATAAAGTTACAAACAGAATTGTATTTCAAATGCAAAATATTTTACATTGATTTATCACACTGTAGTTTCTTTAGTAATTTGGAAAAGAGTATCATAAACTTATAATCTAATGAAAATATTTTTACTCTCAATAAAATCTAAAACAAAATTCCAATCGTAACAAAAATTTATATATTTAGCTTCTATATCACAAATATGAAACCTGACCCAGACAAAAATTATTTTACATGAAGTAACGAAAACAATCGCTAGGGTTACTTTTTGTTAACAAATATGATATTGCATTAGGCTGATCAGAAAACACCACCATCTTCTAGGTATCCAATTCTTATTTGCACATCACATTATTTCAGCTGTTAGGAAATTTCTCCTTGGAAGTTTGTTCTTATTTTGTAGCTCAAACTAGGTCATTTGTCACATCACTGTTTTCCTTCAATCAGCAACCTATCCACAAGCTTACTAGGCAGTGAAGGTTTCCTTGCAGGTAGATTTTCTGGCGTGGGAATGGCTTCTCCGATTGATTCTTGGATTAAAAGTTTTTCAGACTGATTTAAAGGCTTCTTTGGGTTATTTAGTTTTGCCTTGGCCATGTTATAATCCCCAGAATCAAAGTATTTCTACAAGAGACATAACAAACAAAAAAACCATTAGTACATACATATAATTTAAATGTACACTTTTATAATCCCACCTTTAATTTAAGATTCAGATACCGTAATCGTGTATTGGAATACTTAACCGAACTACTGGGATAAAATAAATTTGTTAGTGAGGTTGTAATTATATGGTTCTCCTTCAAATACAGCTTGTCTTTGATCAACATTTTTGGGGTCTATTTAAAAATGACATTCAGTATTTTAGATTGTAGATTTTCGGTTGTAAGGTGATTGACATAGCTAAAGGACCGAAAACAAAAAACCCAAATGACTGAAAATAATACAATTTGGCAAAACCGTCCAATATTTTACTAGAAGTTCACTTTAATCATTGAAATTCTCTGTAAATTTCAACTCTTGACAGTAACTGTGGATGACTGACAAAACATGGATATGAAAATTATGCAATCACATTTGAATGTGAATGTATAAAAACTGACATGAATGATTGGTATCACACCATTTAAAATAGCATTATGCAAGAGCAAAATCTGCTTATTACAGGTCTTTCTTTAGGCCTGAGATGTTACTAGTATCTAAATAATCAATTAGACATTAATTAACATATTCAGACCATAATAAACTCTTAAAGTCAAGGCTAGCCTTCGATGTTGGCGGATTGAATTCCTATATATGCCGCTTAATGGCTGTTGATAATTAAATCAATCAAGTGGATAATCAAGACTTTGTCCGAGGCTACAATGTATGTGAATATATGCTTTTTTCTCGGCTAATAGTGAACCAATTTGACTGAAATTTTCAACAAATTACCTTTACACTATCTAGTTTTTAACTATTACAGTGAGAACTGCCATCTCTTTATCTTATCTCCCATAATGTAACTTTAATATTCAATTATCTACGAACAATGTCAATTATGTACAGTTTATGAATATACCATTTTGAGCTTCTACTACCTTTAAGCTGTGGAAACATTAGCTGAATTTGAATCATTCGGCTAAATCAATCAGAGCCGAAATGAATGGACACACTAGCCAAATGTTTCGCCCGATTTACCAGTCGTTGAATCTCCTTTCAGGTCACATGATTAAACCTGGCGGCGTATATGTCTTCAAACAATCACGCGACTTCTCGACATTAGTGGTGATTGGCTAATGAATTCTACATGCTTTGGCAAAGTGGACACACCTGGCGAATATAATTCGGTCAAATATATCAAACCTGTGTGTCCTTCATTTTACTTATATAACCCTATCCAAATACATAACATCATTAGATACATCAAAAGAAACGTTTTGACAATCTACAACTTTAATATTGCCGCCTTACGTTTTAAGCTTCCACTCAAAAAGTTACCAAGCAGTTAACAGTGCCAGAGATATCCACTAATCCTACAGATGTACTTACCCCTTTTTGGATTAACCTTTTTTGGAGAATTGCAGTTCCACCACCACCTTTCAAATTAGGGTATTTCTTTCGGAGACGTGCTTCTTCAGACTGCTCAACACCTTTTGGCTAAAAAGGGAATCAAAAAATAAACTCAATAAACATAATCTGAAGTTGATTTACTTGTACATGGTTCTATGTACATGTACATCTGCAAAAAAAAAAAAAAATATAATTCATACATATATATAGTGTTCACATTGGATTTAACCATCTGAATAACACAAGTCAGTATTTGTATATTAATTCAACAAGCCAACAGTGAGGCTGATGTTCCAAAAGAAATAGATGAGACATATTAATTAATTTCACATTTATTTTTTTTTCAAAAATATCATGCAAATATACATTAAGTTTCAACACTCCCTATCAGATAAAATCAGGATTATCTTGTCCAAAAGCGTCGACCAATGAAATTGATTAGCTCTACTTAGCTTAAGTTTGAAATGGTTAGCGTGCACACGCTGCATCATAATGTCTGTCATCGAGTCAACTGGGGTGGTTTCGATTCCCGGTTGTACGTAACAAGGAGTAAGGTCACTTTGGGGGTGGGGGTCGAGTTTCCGGTTTCTTCCCACTGCTAAAGACCGCTACATACAAGCCAATTATTGAAATGAAATTGAATCTACTTCAAATAAAAGCAGAAAATATGCAACATCGAACTTAGTCAAGGTAATGATATAATGAATCTATATTCCGAGTGTCATCACTCTCACTTCAATATAACCAAAGTTATCGTCCCCCAAAGCATGAACCAGTAAGATTGCTCATCTCTGCTTATACAAATGTACTGTAATCAATGTTCATCATCGAACTCCATCAAGGCATTCACCTGCTGAATGCCTACACAAAGTTTGAACATTAGCTCAATTAAAAGGAGAGTTATTGTGTTCCAAAGTCCTTGCCAATCTAATTGCTTATCGCTCTGCTTACCTCGAGGCAGAAAATTTTAGAATTTAGTCAAGGTATTGACGTACCGTAATGAAACTGAACACCAAGTTTCACTCTCACTTTATTAGAACTAAAGTTATTGTGTCCCAAAGCATGAACGAATCAAATTGCTTATCTCTGTTTACCCTACGCAGAAAATGTTCATCTTCTAACTCCATCAAGGTATTGAGTCAACTCCAATGAACATCTCCACCAGGTTTGAAAATTTTAGATCAATTAGAAAAAGAGTTATTGATTGTGTCCCAAAAGGTGTGACTGACGCACAGACAGACTCATTTTAAAAATTGTGTGGCCCATTAAAATGATCAATAAATAATGATGAAACTATTTTCGTTTTCTACTGTTTTTAGTGTTACCTAGTGGGTATACTGACAACTCATCCCAATATAAGACAACTCAACATAAAGACAACTCATCCCAAGATGAAAGACAACTCATCTCAACTTTAAAACATGGGCCGAGATATGAGATCTCATCCCAACAAATATAGTGCCAGTTATATTTGTTTTAATGCAATTGCTTTCTTTGAAGACCACTCATATTTTGTTATAAAAATGTGTTATCTTAATAAAATTGATATTGTTGTTGTAATAAAATTGACATTGTTTTAAATTTTAAGCTTCGGGTGCCCTGTCTGTATACGTATCATAGCATACAAATTTCAATTCCATCTTTGAACCATACGTAACATGCAACTGAAAATGTTGGCTCGGTCGTGCTGATAGAAATTCGCCAGAATATAACATAATATCCTTATCTTTATGTATGAGTTTCAGTAGAGCTAATAATATCTTGGGATGACATAGTCCAGCTCAGAACATAGATCTCATTGACATTACACTCGCCCTGTATATGTAGGTTCATCGACACAACCCGCTGTTAAAAAATAAGTCTGTCAAATTGAGAGAGAAATGGGGTTAAACGTCCACTCGACACAAACTAGGGCATTTTGGGACTAACATGTGTAATTTATTTCAATAATTTAGCAGTGGGAGGAAACCATGCCACATACGCTGACACCAGGGATCGAAACCAAAGCCGCAATCGAGGTCGAAGCGGAGCTCTCGAGACCACTAGGCCATCCCAACCCCCGTCAAATCGGTTAGAAGGCGAGGACATGTTTTTTAACAGCGTGTTGTATCTCTCATACTACTGGTTCTAGTGTGGTAAGCAAGGTCTTATTTTCTTACTAATAAGGATGTTCAGTTACATTAAATACATTGGTCAGGCATTCACAGAAACTGACACACAACCATTTAGCAGTAAGAAGTTGACCAGAAAAATTGATTGGGACTGGAAGGGAAGCCAAACTTTTTCGCCCTGAATGTACAGTCACAGTGCGAGTTAATAATGATATAGATATAATGATTTTCAAACAAAAGAAACTTTTATTGCAGCTTGACTGTTATCTGAATTAAAAGAGGTTGATTTAAGTAATACTTAAAAGGACAATTGTTTTCTGCGACGTTATTCTCAACCAGTGAGTACAAAAATTGCAAGTTTTCTTCTTTTTACAACCATCACAACAAACCAATCGGAAATTTAGATCTGACAGATTGACTTGTACTGAACTAAATTATACCTGTGGCTGTTTGAAAACATCATCTTCAATGGGAGGGGTGCCACTTCCTGCTTCAGTCGCCATACTTCAAGAAGACAAGTTTTTGGAAAGGTGAAAAATCACCAGAGATTCGAGTAGATCCTACTTGGTTTTCAACGACTTGACAAAAATGGCGTTTGATGACGTCAATGAAAATTTCGACAGCTGACCAATCAAATTTGACGCACCACCTCGGTGCGCGACTATCAAATATGTCTGCGCCCAGGGCGATGGTAAATATTACATCTATTTTGCCAGGTTGGCGATAACTTTGGAATTAACCTTGAAATGCTTTAGTGGAGTTTTATACGAACAATTACATGCAAACCATGTTTTCTGGAAAGAAGCAAATTGCCATATTGCTTTGGCTCATAACTATTTACATAATTGGAATACTTATATTTACGAAAGGATTCCTTCTGAAGCGAGTTGTTGTAAACAACAACAGTAGCTGTGATGTGGATTTTTCTTTGAACACAGATGATCACGAGGAAGAAGGTTGCTGGATGCACAAGAGATTCAAGAAAGCAGTAATAATTATAAATGATGCATTGAAATATGATTTTCTGAAGTTCGACGAATCATACAAATTAAATGATACAGTGCCACATTTTAAGAATAAACTTCCATTTATTCAGCATTTGTTGCACAGAAGCCCAAAAAATTCTATGTTGTCAAAGTTTATGGCAGACCCACCCACAACTACTTTGCAGAGATTGAAAGGGCTAACGACCGGAAGTCTGCCAACATTTGTTGATGCAGGGTCTAATTTTGCAAGTTCTGAGATAATTGAAGATAATATAATTGATCAGATGATAACAGCAGGCAAAAAGATAAAATTTCTTGGGGATGATACCTGGCTTGGTCTATATCCTGGTAGATTTTTTAAAAAGTTCCCGTTTCCATCTTTTAATGTTAAAGATCTGCACACAGTTGACAACGGCATATTGAAACACCTTCTGCCAGAACTTAAACTTAAGGACTGGGATGTATTCATAGCTCATTTCCTTGGAGTAGATCATTGTGGTCACAGATTTGGACCAAACCACCCAGCAATGTCAGAAAAATTATTGCAAATGAATAGTATGATAAGGTGTGTTATTGTTTATGTTTGAATAAGAATTGACCGAACTTGGGGTATAGATTTATTTATATAGGCTATTAAATCATATAATCGTTAATCAAGCCCAGAAATAAGGCACTCTGTCACAGATGTTATCAGACACAATTGTCAATCAAATTGTTCAGCACACATAATATGTCTTTTTTCAGTATTTTCCTGGTAAATTTGTCAAAACCAGATACAAGCTTGGACAAAATTTTTGTTTTCTTTACCCGATCTTCATTAACCCAGTAAGCAGAAGAGGAGGACCTTAACCCCCACTTCATTTTATTTTGTTTTGTTTACATTGCATATAAGCATAAATATAGTCTATTGATCAGTATATAATCAATCTTAGAATTAAGGCCCGGATAACAGATATTGTCGTGCACAGATTCAGGAATTGTTCAGTACAGATATGTCTTGATATTTCATACATATTTTTAAAGATATATTATGTAAGATTTAGATAAAGAGATGACCATTCTTGCTATAATAGCTTTAAACAGATAATGTACAATGAAAATATTCATAGTTTCATTCAATTCAATTCAATCTGAGCCACTTATCACTTTTTGTAGTTTTGACAAGATGTGTGCTTTTTGGTAACCAGGGTAATGGTATATTCAAGACTTAGCCTCGCTTTCCCATTTTTAAATGGCATACTGTTCTAATCTGGTGCCACCGAAAAAAGATTATGGTCTTGTTTTGTTTATATATGTCTAATTAATAGTTTATATAATATTTCAGGCCTAATCAAAGACCTGCATAAGGCAGATTTAGCTCTAGCAAATTGTTTGTACACGTATGTTCTCCACAAAGTTCAGTATGTTCTCCACAAAGTTCAATAGTGCTAAACGCATTATTTCGAGGCCTGTATTTCATTCGAATTTATCTTATTGATGAATGGATATCAATTCCTTCCTACAGTATATTTAAAATTTGAAAATGTTTGTTTGAAAAAATTCTGTTATGTTTTTCTATGTGTCAGGAATGTTACTAAAGTATTAGATAAAGATACAGTATTATTTGTATTTGGTGATCATGGTATGACAAGAACAGGAGATCATGGTGGAGACAGCACTGATGAATTAGAAGCAGGGTTATTTATCTATAGTCCAGAGATTCTTACTGCTACAATGCCAAAGGTTTGTGTGATACATTATATTATTGAGTCAGGTGGAGAAATTTCTGTAATACACTAATGCAACTTTAAAACATTCTTCTGTTTTCGGATCCTTCAGATTTCTGAGCTTGATCATACCCACATCTATAAGTATGAAATGTGAAAAGTATTCAAAGTATTTCTTCTTTACTATGGAAGACTCTATTCTTGTCAATATTGTAAAGATAACCGTTACAAAGACAGAAGAATTGATATTACTGTGTAATTGCAGAACAGAAATATTGTTTGATGTCAAATTTAGGACTTGCCCTGTGGAAATATAAATTGGTCTGTATTATTGGCTAAAATTAATTTGATTTTTAAGAACCAATGAATTTAGATATTAAATAATTGGCTAGAATTAATTTGAGTTCAAAGAGCCAATGAATTTCAATGTTTCTTTTTCTCCAACACAATCACAGAGTTATCTCCCTTTTTCATCAGTCCATGAAAAAGAAATTTTAAAATTTCATCTAGTTGTGTTCTAAATATATAAACAAATCAATTTATACCCGATGATATATATATACATGTGTATTTTCTAGTAATATGTATATTTATTTTATTTTACAGATGGATACAAGAGTGTTAGCACAGACTGACCTAGTGCCTACTCTATCTTTGTTGCTGGGTGTTCCAATACCATATTCTAACCTTGGAATGGCCATACCTGAACTATTCAATCATTGTCCTTGGTCTAAAACAGCTACAAGTGAGATGAGACAAGTCTATCATGTGATCAAGGCATTAAGATTAAATGCTCATCAAGTTAAACAGTTTCTGAAAAGTTATTATGAAATCTCAACAGAATTTCCTCAACAGACCTACAAGGAATTGGAAAATTTGTTTGAACATGCCGAAAGTGATCTTCAGAAACTTCTGACGGCTATGGTAACGGATGGTGAGACGGGCAGTGTTCTGACCAAAATGATTAAACTCAGAGATCACTATGAAAAATATATTGAAGGTTCAAGAGAAATGTGTCAAAAGATCTGGGCCAAGTTTGATTTAGTGTCCATATCGTTAGGATTAATTGTGATGTTTTTAAGTATTTTGATTAATTTGTATTTTTATTTAGCTCACAAGAATGAAGAATCAATATCACCAATTTCTGTGTCTGTCATGATAGCAAGTAGTGTCATAGTAGGCTATGCTTTCCTTCAAGCTTTTTATATTGGTGATTTCATGAATCCATTCATGGTTTATCTCTTTAGTTTAGTACTGATTGTGACATTTTTGATTTTAATTAAAAAGAATATTAATTTAAAAGAGAAATCAAAGGGTGACAGGCAAGCCACTTTCAAATTGCCGTCTTTTGATAATATTATTGCCACTTTCATTTTATTTTGTTATACGGCTGGTTATTTTTCAAATAGTTTTGTTGTTTTTGAGGACACAGTTACTCTGTTTTTTGCGCAATCGCTCATCTGGCTTTATGGAATTAAAACCTATTTATCAAACAATAGAAATACCAAAGATCAAAAATTTGAAACGACATTTGGGAGGCACAAAAAACAAAAGTTTGATATTTTTGAAAAATTAAGTCATTCAAACTTCATTATTCTGTATGTGTTGCTGACCTGCAGTTTATTATTTAGACTTTTAACTAATTTTCGAGTGTGTCGAGAGGAACAGATGCCTTGCAATGAAACCATGTTTGTTCAACCACTTACAAACTTTACGCAAGAAGAATCAGGACTGAAAAATGTGAGATATTTCGTGTCAACAGCGTGTTTGGGAATGTTTGTTTACATGTCAAGAGTGTGGATGAAACATTATGGTAACTTAAATGGAGATACAGCAACAGTTTTATGTGCAAAATATCTCTTACCCTTTGCAACTGTTTGTGTTGGACTTCATTGGGCTATTCAAGCACTTCCACCAGTTGTACTTGATTCTCTGCCTGGTTGGCAACAAGTCATGATGGCACAAATTGTTTATATTTCTATAATATCATTAATCATCTGTATTCTTATCAACCCATTGTGTCTTTATGTGCTATATGTGCACAGAGATAATCCATTATCTGTACCAAATATGGCAATTTCAAGCCCACAAATTATTCCACAAGTGTTTAACCAATTAAAAGAACAGTTGTCAAGTAATGGACAAGCCAAATATGAAAGACCACCAGTTGTGTATGGAATGGGCACTGTGTATACGACTAGTGTATTGTATGTTGTGACAACTATAGGTGTTTTACTGTTTCTTCTACTCGGTGATGGATTGTCACCCTCCATATTGCTTGCATCAGTTTCAGTTTTTCTTTTTATTGAGATTTACTCTGCTGATGTTTCAAATGGAGCTAAAGATTCTGGTTAGTACACCTAAAAGTTTATAATAAAAATGAAATGGGGTATTACGTCATGAGCCATGAGGGAACCTTTGCCTGGACAGCGGCACTAAGACCTTCTCTTATGTTTGTCGAGGGGCCTTTACTTGCATGCAAATTTGTACACAGGATCTTGTTTTTTCATCCCATCCGAACGACTAAACAGCTGTCCTGCATTACTGGTAAGGGGGAACCACCCCATGTGGCTGAACTTTCTCGACTAATGCATGGATCGAATACCCAACCTCCAGATTAGCGAACCCCTATCTTACCCACATAGCCACCGTGCCCCTTGTCTATAAAAGAGATTGTATAACATAATTGAAAATGAATTCATCCATAAGTTGTTTACCAATGCAAAATGTTGAGACATAGTATAAGGCATCGATCAAACACCCGACCTCCAGACTACCGAACCTGCATCTTACCCACATAGCCACCATGCCCCCTTTCTATTATAGAGATTGTATTAAATAATTGAAAATATATTCTTCTATAAGTTGTTTACCAATGGAAAATTAAAGACATAGTATAATGTTATTAAATTGTTCTGGAGGCCAGCACCAAATAATCTGAACCGTTTTTCTCGTATTATTGTAAGAAAAAGAAACTATAATTTGACAATTAAACATGATGAAGTTCAAAAATGCTTCGCTCGAGAAGATTGACATATTATGTTCCATATGCCATATGTATACCTGTATGTCATATTTTTCTTTTCAGATGTAACAACAGTTAATTGGTCTGCTGTCGTTACACTTGGTATGATGACATCACACTTCTTTTACGGAACAGGTCATCAAGCAACCATTCCTTCATTACAGTGGAATGCAGCCTTTACTGGTTTCTATGGTGATTTCAATAACAACATATTACCAGCCCTTCTCATGATCTTCAATACCTTTGCATCAAATATTTTCATGGGTTTAGTTTGTCCACTGCTTGTATTTTGGCCAAAATTGTACACAAGATTAAATTCACTTATGTGTAAAAAAACACATAATAAGGAAAAAGGAAAGTGGCGGGGTGATTTTGTATTTTTTGATGATGGTGAAAAGCTTAGACAGATTTTCTATCAGCTGAGTTTAGCTGTTCTCTTATTTTCAAGCATCAAGGTAACTAATTAGTACTTATTCATAATTAATTTGAAGCAGTTGCTGTAATCTTTTAGTAGTCTGTATTGTGATAATCCAACCTGCTGGTAGTGACTGCAGGAAAGTCTGACATACCCGCTCAAAAGAATATTTGGACCAAACAATGTTGGTTTTGTTAAAGGGAAACGTCCTTCAAACTGATGTTTTATACATCTATACAACCATTTTATATACAACTATTTCAGTATTTATTTGTATTTTTTGAGGCGAACATGTTTGTTTGTACTATGGTCACACATGTACATGCAGTGCGAGGGTGGACCTAACTATGCAACTCTTTTTCCTACCTCTAAGTAGTATTGGGCGTTGTACATGCATATCACAACTAATATTAATAATATTTCTAATATATCAATCAACTTGGTTTAATGATTGAGACTGAGACATTAGGTCATATATTGATACAGTATGAGTGCGTTAGTCAGATTTTTGTTTCAATATACTAGACAGAAACTCCACTGCAAGTGAATTTCAATGAAATCGTCACCTGAGTCCTAGTATAAAAATATGTATGATTGGCACACTGCCCGTGTAATTGAGAAAATGGTACCAGTGACGGAATTTTTCCTGTATATTCCAGACATGTCCGACACTACAAATGTATTTTCCAAACGTCCTGAATTGTTTGACCAGGAATATGCCCAATCGGACATCAATACCTGGTGAATAATAATATTCAAAATTAACATTGTGTGTATATCTAATACTCAACCTGATTAACTTTGATAACAGGCTGGATTGAATAAGCAACATATTTACTGTTTGATACCGTTGATACACCTACCTTGATTAACTACTTAATTTGCCTTGATTGACTGACTTCATCCTTTGTCGGAAAATTTATCAATCCAATCCTGAACAGAAGTAATTACTTCTCCTTTGTTTGACTATGTATCAATCCACTAAGAGTGATTATATAAACTTAATCTATGTGATGTACTGGTACTTGAGATTTCTCCGTTGGCAAACATTTCAATCTCCTTGCCACATCTGTATTTTAAAGTTGATCATCACTCAGACTTGCTAATCTATTGCCCTAACCACTTGATATTCAATATTCAATTGAACAAACATGATATAGTCATCCAAGGTGTTTTTTGTCATTTTAGCTATTTGGAGCAATGGGAGCAGCAGGTTTACACAGACGTCATCTAATGGTATGGAAAATATTTGCACCAAGATTTATTTTCGAGGCAGTTGGAACCATTGTTTCATTTACAGTATCATTTTTGATGTATTTATTTGTCATGCGCGTTGATAATTCTCTCAGCAAATTTGTTAAACAATTTTAAAAAATACAATCCATGCATTGAATGTATATTATGAATCTCTTATATATATTTTGCTACGCATGGCATCATCATGTACCATGTAATATTTCTATTGTTGTAATAACAAATTACATTATATTTTTTATCAGTAATATTTACTTATTTAAATGGTCATGCTGTCATGGTAAAGTTAACTAACTAAAACTAGATAGTATTTGTATAGTAAATGTATGTACATTACAATCACTATGGCCTATTTTCTGTTTATAATTGGTGGATCATCTGCTATTGATGCCAAAGGATCAGCTAATACATGAATTTCATCTATACAATTGCAGTTCTCACTGTAAGATCAGCTAATGAACACAAATCGATTGGCTGATATTATGCACATCATGAGACATATACTATGTGACTGTAGTACTATTATAATTTATCACCCAATAACACATTTGACAGTAGATATCGCTTGTATGATAAATTACATAATCTACTGTGATATCTCCTTTTAATTTAATAGACCTTGAAGGAAATACTGGGTCAAAATATAGGACTTTGCAATAGCTAAACTGCTGTCAAAAAACTGATGTATCCCTACGCTGTAGATTCAGTAAAAGTGAAATCTATACCAAAGAATTATATTTATGTATTTGTGCATGTAAGAAAGGATTGGGTGGTAAATAAAATCTCCAACTCGTGTTTTTTGATGTCAAAAAACACTCGTAGGAGATTCTCTATTTATTAGAATTTTAAGATACTAAGGTACCAAAGTTTATATAATGGTAAATTTTTATAAAATTGATTTGATTCTTATATATTATTAATTAAAATTGTATAAAGTACAATATACAAAGTATTATTTCTTACATTTTTTACCCATATATTTCTACATAGCAGATAGAAGATGAATACAAGTGAGACAATATCCATAATAGATATTTGGGAACATGCACAGTATGTCACCAAAGTCATGTTATGTCCTACTTGTATGTATTCAGCTGCATAAACAATAGTCAGGTCAGACTCTTATTGGTACATTATCCCCACAACTATGCTGTTCACGTTTTGCACTAACCTGGCTAATGAAGATGGGCATATATGCAATGCAGTGTGCTATGAGGGAAATTTTGCCTGGCCAGCAGCACTATTGTCTGCTCTTATTTGGATATCCAACTGTCAATGGTATACAGTGGCCCATATGTTCTTACATGGGGCACCCTACCAATGACCAGAGGGAATTTATGGAGAATAAATGGAGATTATTATGGATGCAGTGTCCATTGTTAACAAGATCTAGGTATTGATAAATTATCATTCAATAAAGTGAATAAACTAATTACAAAAACAGTTTATTGCACAGTGTATTTTAGTTATATTTAAGCTTATCTGCCAGAAATTAAGGAATTTTGAACAAAAACTCTCCTTTGTCATTATAAACAATTTTACCCTTTTGGTATATTTGACCGTCTCTATGTAATTTTTGTGGTATCTCTATATTAAATGTCACATTATTATTCAAACTTTCACTCAGCACAGATGAATTTGACTTATTTTGTTCTTTGAATTTAGAGTTTGAATCTTTGGGTTGGAAACAAAATATTAATAGTTCTTGTGGGTCTATTCTCTCTTTCTCTTTATTCAGTGAAGATTTTCTTGGAAGTGCTAATTGTTGATTGTATTTTGGGTACTTTTTCAACATGTCAGAAAAAGGAGTAGGTCTGAATTCATAAAATTTAGTTTTGTTCTCTTCACTTTCCTCCTCAGGGAAAGGTAAATCAACATTACCAGCAGCATTAAAAATAAATTGCAATCTGTGGTCGTTTACTTCACTTTCTTCCATTTTATCAGCTATTTCTATCCATTTTTTGTATACCTTTTTATCATGCCTCTCTCTTTGTTCTTCTGTAACCCCAATAAATTTTGATTTTACTATCTGGGTGACACCATATCTTGACACCGGAAATACCTGTGTTAATCTATTTATGGACCATTCATCTGGATATTCTTTGTGCAAATATCGGATTTGATCTTTGGCCTTCCATGTTAATAGATTTTCTTCCTTCTCTCCTTTAAAATATTTACGTTTTAAAATTTGAAATTTTAATTGGTTTCTGTTTTTTTCATCAATTCTGCAAAAAAAATAACAATATATAAGCAATATTTCTCTTGCCAGCCAAATGGAATTAAAAATATAAATATAAAAAAACAAACACAAAAAAACGCATGAATGACAGTGTTTTGTAATCAACTAGTTATGAAATCATATTACCGGTAAACAAAATAAAATGAAGCTATTCATGACATGTGTCCACATGAATATTTAAGATACTATACTTTTCCTGTTTTGGCAATACATTTCTATTATCAAATATTGATATGAATTATTGCCTGTAAGTTGAAATAATGGTGAACGCTCACTAGTCAGTGGGTGCACTAGTCCACAGGTTCACTAATCCGCTGATGTCTATTGGTGTTAATTTTAATCACACGTAAATGCACACCCGTAACAAATTCTGACAATAATGCTGACGCATCAACCCTAACAATAGAATTAAAACACCTACGCTGACAATGACATAATGCGCCCACCCTGACAATGACATAACACACCCACCCTAACATAACATACCCAATCTAACAATGAAATATTACAACGCACCCACCCTGACAATGAAATCTAATGATGCACCCACCCTGACAATAAAATGTACCGAGGCACCCTCCCAGACAGTGACATAATGTACCCACCCTGTCCCTGACATTAGTGACAATGAAATGTAACCTATCCACACTGACAACATAGGCACCTATCTGAGGTATTAGAATTTAGTTTTTATCATTCGTTGTATCATGATTTATGTGATATCCATATAATATGTCTTTCAGTTTTCAATGTTTCGATTAATTGATATCTTCTAATATTTGAAATATCGTTCTACTAATGGATTGTTATACAATATCGTGGTGTTGTGCTCACATAAAATGTTTTAATTAAAACCTTCAGGATGATCATGGGGTTGTTAGTTCTTCTGATACCCATGTAACAATATTTTGATTTTTTCTTCCCTGTCCGACCATGTTTATTTTTTTTTTGAATGATATCCAGATTTTTCTTATGTAAACTTATTGCTGCCGAATAATTAATGCGCAAGCTATTGTGGACCCAGGCCCGGCCACTGGCCCAGGGCTGTCGAAAAAATGGTAGATTTGGGAAAATTGTTCTACCCGAAAGTGATAATGATATACCTTTTAGTACGTTTCTTAATATTTGGATCCCTCAGATTTTCATTTAATGTTATTTGATCTTCTGTGAATTCCAATTCAAGTTCGTCTTCAATTTCATCCAACATGTTCCATTCATACTTGTCAGGATTACGCTTATTTAGTTTTACAGGAAGGATTTTTATTCGACCAGGACTGCTTGAGCCTCGTAAATAACGCATTGACATCCATTTATAATAGTGGAAATTTGAATTATGTAATATATTTACAGAAAATCCCAGTTTTTGGTACACATTCCTCAAAATAGAACCCATTTTGCAAAGGGAGGTAATGCTACAGGTTCTCGTGCTCTCCATAAATTGAGCACGGATTCTTGAGCATCAAATGCGTAACAACTGAAAAGCAGACTCGCTAACATGCCCACAGTTGTCAGTTGATTTCCTTTTTGGTAATTAAACCTTGAAACGCTAAAGACAAAAGCAAAGTTTTTTTGTTTTACTGTTATCAATATCGATATTGCATTTGAAAGCGTTTTGAAATTTGAATGATCCAAGTCCAATAATAATAAATTAAAGATGATGTTGGATTATTTCCGGTTGAAAGCAATAGAAACGCACAATACTGGATCATCGACCAGTTGGTATATGGCCACAGATCACTAATTATTGCCCCATTGACTTTAATGTTAATTCTCGTCTCTTAGACCGGTTGTAACTTTTTCCCAAATATTCGTTGGGCAAAACGCTTTCTGCCACAGATGGAGCAACATGTGGCAGACTCTTGCCCAAAAGCATGTATGAGGTTCTTCATGAAAAACTTGAGATAGACAAGCTGGAAGTAGAGACAGCTAACCTTGCAATTCTCGGCCCTCCCTTTCAACGTAACCAACCTCACAACTCTTGTATCCTTCCGCCTCAAAATCATGAATATTCACCAAAACCTGGCAGAAAATGTATTTTCAAACCCTTTTCTTCGATTCTACACCAAAAATTCAACAAAAATCGCCATGCAAAAGGGGGAAAAAGGGAAAGGGAGAGAAGGACTAAAAATAACTTTCGCCCTTGTTTCGTGGGTGACTGCCCATGAATATTTGGTGATCTGTGTCCTATATAGGGGTGAAACTTCGGATATCACCAAAAGGCCTTTTGTATTTGCTTCCCATATGTTCTGGCAACATGCTGGTGAAAGGAAATCAAAATCAAAGAATAATTGCAAAAATGATGGCCCTTTAAGTATACATGCTGCTTTAAGTACAGTGGTGCATCTCAGGTCCCTGGGCCTTTTGTGCTAAAATTTAAAAAATCTTTTTTAATAGAGGCAGTATTTGTGCTCTGTGAAAAAATTAGACAAGTTGCAAACAAACTACATAGAAAACACTCATAATTTGGAATTTTTATCAAAAATATATTTTTTTACTGCCATGTCATGAAAAATGTACAAAATTTACATGTAGCATCTTTCAAAAAAACAATAATTTTCCACTTTTTTAGATAGCCAGACTGGCAAGTAATATATTTTTGGAAACCCTGGACATTATGCAAACAGAAAAATCACAAAACTGTTGCATTGATTGAAATTATAAAGGTCTGTACTGAAAGATGTAACCCCACCCCCTAAAAATGTCAATGACTGAATCAATCTTATCTTTGGTTGCAGAGCCAACTTTAACAAAGGAATCTGTCTAACAGATATGATTTACCATCCCTGGCTAATATATGAACATAAAAACTAAAATAGGTGCAATAAATGTGAATTATGGTTAAAATAGGCCTTGCTGAAAGAAAAAAATGCCATAATTGGCCTATGTCCACCCCGCTCTAACAAAAGGGTCACAGAATACACAATTTTCACAAATTTGGAAATAGTTTAATGTTTTCAACATCTCAAACCTCAGAGGCATCATACAAATCTTTATTGCAATTATTGTACTGAAGCAAGATGTCTGGACCTTTACATCAATTGCCTTAAAAAATGAAGTCAAAAAAGTAGTTATGACATAGTTGACAACATATAAGAGGCCTGAAAAGGAGCAAAATTAACATTTTACTGTTCTATAAGTGACATAAATGCAACAAACACCACAAATCCTAGATTTTGATAAGAAAATATTGAACATTAAGCTGACATTTACACATCTACACCAGTTCTGTATCAGGGTGTGGTCTTACTGGCCTGACATGTCTCAAGATTCTAAGTTTGACTATGAACAAAAAAGGTCAGAAATCCTTGAAATGTACAAAATGACCATTTATTGGCAAAAAATAACATTCCCATCTGTAATTCAACAACAAATTCCAATTGTAATCATTTAATTGTTAACACTGGTGCAATTAAATCTCTCAAAACACATTAATAAAAACGGGTGGGGTGGGGCATTTATAGCCCCTCTAAACAGAAAGAAGGGGTGAAAAATGTCTATAAAGACTGGGATATTGCTTCCTACATGAAGAAAATGCAAGAATTTAATGCTTCAAAGAAGAAAAAAATGCTTGTTCTGGGTAAAATAGTGGCCAAATTGAGCCTACCCCTGTTTTGAACATTTTGTACAAACCCATCTGCTGTATATTATTAACTCAGTGTTGCCAATTTTCCATTTTCTGTAGGAAAGCTGGAGCTATTTCTAAACTTGACAAACTTATAGATCCCATCTAAGTTACATTAGCAATGAAAATATGGGCATTTTAAGAAATTTTGAGTCATTTGAGTAGGTATGAAAGCATTAATTTTTACATCAAAATGGGAGAATCTGGAGATTTTCTGTGAATATTCCTGATTTTTAGACAAAATTAGGTGAAATTACAATGTTTTTCACTTTATCTGTGCTTTCTGAGGCTGAATACACCAAAATTGGACATTGAAATATTTTTCTTAGTGTTAGAAATTAAATAAAAACTGAAAATTGGAAAATTTGCAGTAAAATCACAATTTTTCCCGAAACTTTGATAATTTTTTTTTTAATTTTTTTTTTTTTTTAGTTTTTCTGTAGTCAAGGTATTTTATACATATTTTCTGACAAATTAGTCATCATATTTTCAAAACTAAGGCATATCAGTCACAGCCTTGTCATACGCAGACAGGCCACAGATCACTAATTATTGCCCCATTGACTTTAATGTTAATTCTCGTCTCTTAGACCGGTTGTAACTTTTTCCCAAATATTCGTTGGGCAAAACGCTTTCTGCAACAGATGGAGCAACATGTGGCAGACTCTTGCCCAAAAGCATGTATGAGGTTCTTCATGAAAAACTTGAGATAGACAAGCTGGAAGTAGAGACAGCTAACCTTGCAATTCTCGGCCCTCCCTTTCAACGTAACCAACCTCACAACTCTTGTATCCTTCCGCCTCAAAATCATGAATATTCACCAAAACCTGGCAGAAAATGTATTTTCAAACCCTTTTCTTCGATTCTACACCAAAAATTCAACAAAAATCGCCATGCAAAAGGGGGAAAAAGGGAAAGGGAGAGAAGGACTAAAAATAACTTTCGCCCTTGTTTCGTGGGTGACTGCCCATGAATATTTGGTGATCTGTGTCCATATACTCCAATGGCGGTATATCCGGTTTACTTGTTATCTTCCCAAGAATCGAAAGTAGAATGTTCACTCGGCAAACTTCGACAGATTCCGGAAAACCTCGACAGAGCTATACAGAAACTATAATATAGCCAAAAAAATATATACTGATAGTATATATTTCAATGATATAACTCTATGACTTGTCACTTGATCCTTGAAACATTTTCCAAACTGAGTTAGGCCTATCTTCTCGAGACGAGACAATTATCGTATCGCCGCCATTTGGAACTACGACACTGCCGTCACTAGACGTAAGGTTTAGCTTCTACCTACTTTTACGAAATTTCTTGATTTCTTGATCATTTTACTAAAAGCAATTAAGCGGTCATATAAGGGCTTTCATTGAATCAAACCTCCTGGGCGTCAGTCCAAAATTGTTGGTTTGTTTTGTGTGAGTGTTAATCCCCATTTCTCTCTTTTTTGACTTTAAGATGTCAGATGAAGATACAGAAGGAAGATGTTGGAACCGAACCTGCAGTGTCTATTAGTAAGATAGGCTCTAGAAATTTTGCAGCAGCTGATATCTTGTTTAAGCTCTACGAAACACAACCAGTCATAGAGGTAAGTTATTCTATTGAATTCTTGAATTAGCTTTAGGGCTATGGATTCCTGAGCTAAATAGGGCCTACATTAGGATAAAAACCAATTTAGCCAAGCATTGCATTTCTACACCCTTTCACTGAAGCAACCTTCCTGTCCCTTGAGCAGGGTTATCCTGTGACAACACCAGAAGATTGATATATGGGTGGGCTGGTCTAGTGGTCTAATGCATGCCCTTTAGATCATAAGATATGTCCTTGAATAAATTTGAGCCAAGGTTGAATGTGACAAAGAGTAGAATCTCATGTCCAGTATCGTGCAGTTTTTTCCCGTTCCGTCAACATGCTGCCAATGGCTATACAAGGGACCTTGGTTTTTTTGTCCTATCCACATGACTAGACATTTTTTCTTGTCCAGTCCATCTTGCCCTTGCAACATGACGAAAAAAGGCTGGAAAAACCTGAAGAACTTAATTGGCCAGATTAAAAACAGATTCTTATCAATGAGCCAGTGTCCTACACACTGAGTCAGAACCCACCGAGCCAGTGGTTTACCCACTGAGCCATTGTCTTACCAACTGAGCTGGTGGCTTAACCCCCGAGTCGATGGCCTATCAACAGAGCTGGCAGTCTGGCACCTGAGCCACCTTGGTTTTCGTTCTGCTCTTGTATTGCACATGGGGGGGTGGGATGGCCTAGTGGTCTAGAGTGCCGCGCTTCGACCTCTAGCTGGCCGGTCACCTCTGGCTTGCTGCTGTGGTTTTGAGCCCTGGTGTGAGCGTATGTGGCATGGAGATAGGGGCGCCTTCTCAACCTCGTGGGTTTCCTCCGGGCACTCCGGTTTCCTCCCACTGCTAAAGACCCCTACGCGGAAGCGAATTATTGAAATAAATTTTAAAAAAACATATGTTAGTCCCAAAATGACCTAGTTTGTGTTGAGTGGACGTTAAACCCCATTTCTCTCTCTCTCTCTGTATTGCACATAAAAATGCCTTCCTGGCTAGGCACAGATTTGATCTTTAATTGATGAATGCCATTATTTAAAGTTAACCTAGATATCATGTCTTAGTAAATCGTTTTCCATTCCAGGTTTCTGCTTACACTAAACCTGATCAAGTGATAGAATCTGTCAGTTTTGATACGTTGCTTAAAGAAGCGGAGGTGTTGATGCAAGCTGCCGAGGATGGAGGAGAAAACGTTGCAGCTACTACAGCTGAGGGAACTGATAAACCTACTGGAGAACCAGCCACAGAAGATTCAGAAACTGACACCAGTGACACAGATGTTGAAATGAAGGAAGAAGTAACAGATTCACAGGCTAAGAAGAAATATCCTATAAAACCACATTACCGTCATGCTGAAAGATTTATTTTAAAAGCTGCCCAGGCACGACTAGACGAATTCATAAAAGTTAAAACGCTAAAAGATCTACTGTTTGGACCTGCTTTCCCTCCTCATATCTCCAGCCAAATTAACGTCTTACTGTGTAACCTCCCTGTTCCAGTTCGCTTTATAAATCATTCCACTAGAAATCAGATGTACACCATTGTAACGCAAAGTATGTCACCGATCAAAATTGTCGCATTTCTCAAAGCCAACGGTGGACAGTCTGGTCGCTTTCGTTTAGTCGACAAGTTAGAACTTCCGACACATAAAAACATTTTACCAGAACTTAAAAGTGGGGAAATTTTAACTAAGATCAAATCCAAATTTTAGTAGATATTTCAATTTTGATGGCTAAGCACTAAAACCTACAAAATTGCTAAAATTTGGATTTTTTCTTAGGGACATTATTTTAAAATGGGTTTTGTTATTCATTGGGTTCGTCTGTCTGTCACACTTTTTGGGACACAATAACTCTCTTTCTAATTGAGCTAGAATATTCAAACTGGGTGTTGGTGTTTATTAGGTCAATACCTTGATGGAGTTTGAAGATGAGCATTTTCCGCTTAGGGTAAGCAGAAATAAGCAATTTGATTGGTTGATGCTTTGGGATGCGATAAGAAAGTGAAAGTGATGAAACTTGGTATATAGTTCATTTCATCAATACCGTGACTAAGTTCGATAATGACTTTAGAACACAATAGCTCTCATTCTAATTGAGTTAGAATGTACAAACTTGGCGTAGATGTCTATTAGGTGAATGGGGGGGGGGTGGGATGGCCTAGTGGTCTAGAGTGCCCCTCTTCAACCTCTAGCTGGCCGGTCACCTCTGGCTTGCGGCTGTGGTTTCGAGCCCTGCTGTGAGCGTATGTGGCATGGAGATAGGGGCGCCTTCTCAACCTCGTGGGTTTCCTCCGGGCACTCCGGTTTCCTCCCACTGCTAAAAACCCCTCGTTTCGTTTTCTCAGATTTTCTCTAATTAATAAAGACGTGTTCCCAAAAGAATCAAGATTTCGCTCACGGTGTTGAGGGAGAAAGTTAATCGGTATTTGGGGGGGTGGGATGGCCTAGTGGTCTAGAGTGCCGCGCTTCAACCTCTAGCTGGCCGGTCACCTCTGGCTTGCGGCTGTGGTTTCGAGCCCTGGTGTGAGCGTATGTGGCATGGAGATAGGGGCGCCTTCTCAACCTCGTGGGTTTCCTCCAGGCACTCCGGTTTCCTCCCACTGCTAAAGACCCCTACACGCAAGCGAATTATTGAATTAAAATTAAACCATATGTTAGTCCCGAAATAACCTAGTTTGTGTTGAGTGGACGTTAAACCCCATTTCTCTCTCTCTCTATTAGTTGAATGCCTTGATTGAGTTCGATGATGAACATTGTCTGTTTCTATCTGACAGAGAGTGATAAAACTTAGTGTATAGTTTGATTGCTCGATACTCTTGAACAAAATAAATGTGCGATTAATTAATATGTGTCATCTATCTATTTTGGGATTTCGGCGGGGGGCATCAGCCTCACTGTTGGCTTGTTTTTTTTTTCTAATAAATATAAGTACTAGTCTAATGTCTTGTCTCAATTACATCTTCAACAGTATGGTTTTGTTTCTAGTTTAAAATCCAAATATTTGTCTAAAGTCTTTACCAGTTGTGTGGTTGAGTGGTCTGACGTATGTTTTAGATCATAAGGTCTGTCATTGATTCAAGTGCCATGGTTTGTGTTGAAAGGACTTCCAACCTTATTTGTCTTATTTTTGACTAACTTGCAGTGAAATTGACCTACTGCCATACTGGAGAATAGATCATAAGGTCTGTCTAAAGTTTAGACAAATATTTGGATTTTAAACTAGATTTATAAGGGGCATTTTAAAGGGGCATTGGCGCCATTGGGTAAGATTAGATAAGAGCTGACAGTTCTCGATATAATAGTTCAACAATAAATAATAGAAACAGAAAATGCTGAAATTTCAGTCAGATTGCTTTGCTCTGAACTGAGATATAGGTGATTCATTTTTAGGCAACAGAGCCAATTTTCTGAAAGGTAACCTTTTCTGTGGTTCAAGTATCTGATGTGAGAATCTGGGCCCTGTTTCTCAAAATCTTAACAGTGGGAATGCAGTCGACTCTACTCTTAGAAATGAAGCTAAGCCACTTCACTAAATGACAGACCTTATTATCTATCCAACGCGAATGCATTATCATTTGACTCCACCCCCTCCCCTGCAGTGACACATGAATGTTGTGACCAATCACCACTTTCCTGTCTTAAGGCCTGTGAAAACAGTATTCCTCATTAATAATTTGTCCCAACTAATCATGGTTCATGAATGCATGTTCTTGATTTGTTGACACTTCAATGATGGTGGGTAACTACGAGTCATGAGTGAAATAATGTTATTTCGTATAATTTTAATGTTATACTAATATAGAGAAAATACAATTTACATTTTATGGATATAAATTTTATGGATATAACTGTTACAACAAATAACACATCTACACAAATTTTTAAGTTGACATCATTTCAATCAAAGTATATACATGTACCCGTAAGTATTGTTTATATTCGCGTTACGTTTGGTAGTGGAACCGTTACACTGACATATTGTACATCGTTGTCTTCAGGGTTAGGCTTACACAAGACCTGCAGCATTCAATATCTGTGATCTGTAAATAATTAACAAAAAAACATATGAACTTACTTCAAATTTACACACTATAACTTATTACATAAACTTTATGTAGATAACGAAAGTGAATTTTGAGATGCATTCCAAAGACAAGTAGTTGAATTACATAAAAATTTACAAAAATAAGAATTGTTAATGAAAATAATAAACTGATTTACCTCAAGATAGATAATTGGAAATATTTTCTATACTTTTCTTCTGAAAAATGAAAGGGCGTGGTTTTATTATAAAACAAGGAAGATGTACTACAAAAACATATAATTATTAATGTACCCCCTCGCCAACACGTACATTTGGAATTCATTTAATATAGTTAACTAAAAAAAAATGTTGAAATCACAATTAATTATGATACCACAATTACAGGCTGGTAAAATCAACACAAAGTTCATACATTAGATTATAATAACCAGACAACTGTGAGGTTCATATAAACAGCCCAAATCCCAAAATAAATTGATGACACATTAATTAATTGCTCATTCGTCTTTTTATAAAAAAAAAAAAAAAAAGCCAACAGTGAGGCTGATGTCCCCCTCCGAAATCCCAAAATAAATAGATGACACATTTTAATTAATCACTCATTTATTTTTTCAAAAGCACCGAGCAATCAAACTATACACAAAATTTCATCACTCTCTATCAGTTTGAACATCCTACCTCAATTAGAAGGTATTAATTGATGTAATGAAACTATACACCAAGTTTCATCACTCCCACTGCAATGCCATCTCATTTGACAGAACTGGTGGTACCTTACATACCATAGAAAAATCGCAGATCTAGTACTAAGAACAACCTCGTTGTCCATAAAAATATAAACTAAGCTCCTTTGGAGCTAGATCATTTAGTGTTGTTGCTGCCAATTTGTGGAACTCGCTACCTGAAAATCTTCTATCCAGTCCATCATTAGACACCTTTAAATCCAGATTGAAAACATACTTATTTGAGAAATATTTGCAAGAGTGATTGTGTATTTTGGAGCGCTATGAGCATGACTATATGTGAAATTAGCGCGATAAAATCATTAGGCTTCTTCGTCTCATGACCTTACACACTGTGTAACAATTTGGAGTCCATTGGATATCAACTTTAGCCTCTACAGCGTTCACAAGATTTTTCAAAGTGATCAAGGGCTATAACTCTGGCAGTAAATATCAGATATCGCTGAAAATCAATAGGCTTCTTTGTCTCATGACCTTAAACACTGTGTATAAATTTAAAGTCAATTGGATATTAACTTTAGTCTCTAGAGTGTTCACAAGAAATTGTGGACGACGGTCGGACTGACGTACGTACCATATGTACATCCGAGGCGACAGCAATATACGACCACATTTCCATGTGGGCGTATAAAAATAAAAACAAATTTTAAAAGAATCAACTTAATTAACAAAAACAATAATTAAACAATCAAAAACTAAAATCAAATTCAAACGAAACAAATAAAGCAAAGAAAAGGAAAAAGCAGTTCATTACCATTCTACATTAAAAAGATAGGTTGCCAAACAACGAAACATACGCCCACAGCAGCTAAATCGTCCGGGCAGTCAACAAGGGTTTTCGCAAATTTTTACTTTTTTTGGTAATGAAACATTTGTAATACACTAAAATCTGATTAAGAGTAACAACTCATTATGTAATTATCCGAAAATCATTAGAATTTGATTGCTTTTTATAAAGTTTTGCCCCACGCTAACAATTAGTATAAGAAACATTTAACATCATGGATTTAGCTGTTCAGTTATCAAAATTCATTGAAAATCAAAATACTTGTTCGTTTCAACACCTTAAACACTGTGTATCAATCTGAAGTCAATCGGATGATAAGTTTGGCATCTATAGCGTCACAAGGTTTTTTGAGTGATCATGGGAGATAACTCTGGAAGTAATTATTTGAAATCGCTGAAAATCAGAAGGCTTCTTCGTCTCATGACCTTAAACAGTGTGTGTAAATTTAAAGTCAATCGGATATTAACTTTGGTCTCTAGAGCGTCCACAGGATTTTTTGGATGTGATCAAGGGCCATAACTCTGGCACTAATTATCGGAAATCACTAATTATCAGAAATCAATAGGCTTCTTCGTCTCATGGCCTTAAACACCGTGTTTAAATTCAAAGTGTGAAGTCAGCTGGGGACGACGACAATATACGACTACATGTCAATGTGGGCGGATAAAAATAAAGGAAATCAACTTGTGAAAAAAACTTTCATAAAATAAGAGTAAAGTAAAACTAATGTTAATACTTTTTTAACGACACTACTTGGGCTCCCGGCACCCCTACACCCAAGCCTATCCACACCACAACAAAGGTCCATTTCATTGATTTTTTTCAATTTAATGGTCATAGCCATAAAAAATAACCCAACCCATTTAAAACACTGAGAAAACAAATTCAAATTCTACATTTATAATCAAGAAATATAAACTTTAAATATGTAATATGTAATTCAGATCTAATTTTCCATCAAAATCAATGTAAATGGACCTTTGTTGACCAGATAAGCAAATTACATTGATACTAACTTCAGACTTTACAATTTTGTATAGAATTCGAACATTAAATGATCATGCGACCGAGCCTCCAGCATGAGGTCCCTAACAATATCTATTTAAGAATAACAGAAACCATAAATTAAAGGCGGTAACACCTTTAAAATACAATAATATGCTATTCCAAAATAAAAAACCCTATCACCCTAAATAATCATGCGACTGATCCGCCAGCATGAGGTCCCTAACAATATCTATATAAGAATAACAGAAACCATAAATTAAAGGTGTTAACACCTTTAAAATACAATAATATGCTATTCCAAAATAAATAACCCTATCACCCTAAATAATAATGCGACTGATCCACCAGCATGAGGTCCCTAACAATATCTATTTAAGAATAACAGAAACCATAAATTAAAGGTGTTAACACCTTTGAAATACAATAATATGCTATTCCAAAATAAATAACCCTATCACCCTAAATAATCATGCGACTGATCCGCCAGCATGAGGTCCCTAACAATATCTATTCAAGAATAACAGAAACCATAAATTAAAGGCGGTAACACCTTTAAAATACAATAATATGCTATTCCAAAATAAATAACCCTATCACCCTAAATAATCATGCGACTGATCCGCCAGCATGAGGTCCCTAACACTATCTATTTAAGAATAACAGAAACCATAAATTAAAGGCGGTAACACCTTTAAAATACAATAATATGCTATTCCAAAATAAATAACCCTATCACCCTAAATAATCATGCGACTGATCCGCCAGCATGAGGTCCCTAACACTATCTATTTAAGAATAACAGAAACCATAAATTAAAGGCGGTAACACCTTTAAAATACAATAATATGCTATTCCAAAATAAATAACCCTATCGCCCTAAATAATCATGCGACTGATCCTCGAGCATGAGGTCCCTAACACTATCTATTTAAGAATAACAGAAACCATAAATTAAAGGCGTTAACACCTTTAAAATACAATAATATGCTATTCCAAAATAAATAACCCTATCACCCTAAATAATCATGCGACTGATCCACCAGCATGAGGTCCCTAACAATATCTATTTAAGAATAACAGAAACCATAAATTAAAGGCGTTAACACCTTTAAAATACAATAATATGCTATTCCAAAATAAATAACCCTATCACCCTAAATAATCATGCCACTGATCCGCCAGCATGAGGTCCCTAACAATATCTATTTAAGAATAACAGAAACCATAAATTAAAGGCGTTAACACCTTTAAAATACAATAATATGCTATTCCAAAATAAATAACCCTATCACCCTAAATAATCATGCGACTGATCCACCAGCATGAGGTCCCTAACAATATCTATTTAAGAATAACAGAAACCATAAATTAAAGGTGTTAACACCTTTAAAATACAATAATATGCTATTCCAAAATAAATAACCCTATCACCCTAAATAATAATGCGACTGATCCACCAGCATGAGGTCCCTAACAATATCTATTTAAGAATAACAGAAACCATAAATTAAAGGTGTTAACACCTTTGAAATACAATAATATGCTATTCCAAAATAAATAACCCTATCACCCTAAATAATCATGCGACTGATCCGCCAGCATGAGGTCCCTAACAATATCTATTCAAGAATAACAGAAACCATAAATTAAAGGCGGTAACACCTTTAAAATACAATAATATGCTATTCCAAAATAAATAACCCTATCACCCTATATAATCATGCCACTGCTCCGCCAGCATGAGGTCCCTAACAATATCTATTTAAGAATAACAGAAACCATAAATTAAAGGCGTTAACACCTTTAAAATACAATAATATGCTATTCCAAAATAAATAACCCTATCACCCTAAATAATCATGCGACTGATCCACCAGCATGAGGTCCCTAACAATATCTATTTAAGAATAACAGAAACCATAAATTAAAGGTGTTAACACCTTTAAAATACAATAATATGCTATTCCAAAATAAATAACCCTATCACCCTAAATAATAATGCGACTGATCCACCAGCATGAGGTCCCTAACAATATCTATTTAAGAATAACAGAAACCATAAATTAAAGGTGTTAACACCTTTGAAATACAATAATATGCTATTCCAAAATAAATAACCCTATCACCCTAAATAATCATGCGACTGATCCGCCAGCATGAGGTCCCTAACAATATCTATTCAAGAATAACAGAAACCATAAATTAAAGGCGGTAACACCTTTAAAATACAATAATATGCTATTCCAAAATAAATAACCCTATCACCCTATATAATCATGCCACTGCTCCGCCAGCATGAGGTCCCTAACAATATCTATTTAAGAATAACAGAAACCATAAATTAAAGGCGTTAACACCTTTAAAATACAATAATATGCTATTCCAAAATAAATAACCCTATCACCCTAAATAATCATGCGACTGATCCACCAGCATGAGGTCCCTAACAATATCTATTTAAGAATAACAGAAACCATAAATTAAAGGCGTTAACACCTTTAAAATACAATAATATGCTATTCCAAAATAAATAACCCTATCACCCTAAATAATCATGCGACTGATCCACCAGCATGAGGTCCCTAACAATATCTATTTAAGAATAACAGAAACCATAAATTAAAGGCGTTAACACCTTTAAAATACAATAATATGCTATTCCAAAATAAATAACCCTATCACCCTAAATAATCATGCGACTGATCCGCCAGCATGAGGTCCCTAACAATATCTATTTAAGAATATCAGAAACCATAAATTAAAGGCGGTAACACCTTTAAAATACAATAATATGCTATTCCAAAATAAATAACCCTATCACCCTAAATAATCATGCCACTGATCCGCCAGCATGAGGTCCCTAACACTATCTATTTAAGAATAACAGAAACCATAAATTAAAGGCGGTAACACCTTTAAAATACAATAATATGCTATTCCAAAATAAATAACCCTATCACCCTAAATAATCATGCGACTGATCCGCCAGCATGAGGTCCCTAACACTATCTATTTAAGAATAACAGAAACCATAAATTAAAGGCGGTAACACCTTTAAAATACAATAATATGCTATTCCAAAATAAATAACCCTATCGCCCTAAATAATCATGCGACTGATCCTCGAGCATGAGGTCCCTAACAATATCTATTTAAGAATAACAGAAACCATAAATTAAAGGCGGTAACACCTTTAAAATACAATAATATGCTATTCCAAAATAAAAAACCCTATCACCCTAAATAATCATGCGACTGATCCGCCAGCATGAGGTCCCTAACAATATCTATATAAGAATAACAGAAACCATAAATTAAAGGTGTTAACACCTTTAAAATACAATAATATGCTATTCCAAAATAAATAACCCTATCACCCTAAATAATCATGCGACTGATCCGCCAGCATGAGGTCCCTAACAATATCTATTTAAGAATAACAGAAACCATAAATTAAAGGCGGTAACACCTTTAAAATACAATAATATGCTATTCCAAAATAAATAACCCTATCACCCTAAATAATCATGCGACTGATCCACCAGCATGAGGTCCCTAACAATATCTATTTAAGAATAACAGAAACCATAAATTAAAGGTGTTAACACCTTTGAAATACAATAATATGCTATTCCAAAATAAATAACCCTATCACCCTAAATAATCATGCGACTGATCCGCCAGCATGAGGTCCCTAACAATATCTATTCAAGAATAACAGAAACCATAAATTAAAGGCGGTAACACCTTTAAAATACAATAATATGCTATTCCAAAATAAATAACCCTATCACCCTATATAATCATGCCACTGCTCCGCCAGCATGAGGTCCCTAACAATATCTATTTAAGAATAACAGAAACCATAAATTAAAGGCGTTAACACCTTTAAAATACGATAATATGCTATTCCAAAATAAATAACCCTATCACCCTAAATAATCATGCGACTGATCCACCAGCATGAGGTCCCTAACAATATCTATTTAAGAATAACAGAAACCATAAATTAAAGGCGTTAACACCTTTAAAATACAATAATATGCTATTCCAAAATAAATAACCCTATCACCCTAAATAATCATGCGACTGATCCGCCAGCATGAGGTCCCTAACAATATCTATTTAAGAATAACAGAAACCATAAATTAAAGGCGGTAACACCTTTAAAATACAATAATATGCTATTCCAAAATAAATAACCCTATCACTCTAAATAATCATGCCACTGATCCGCCAGCATGAGGTCCCTAACAATATCTATTTAAGAATAACAGAAACCATAAATTAAAGGCGGTAACACCTTTAAAATACAATAATATGCTTTTCCAAAATAAATAACCCTATCACCCTAAATAATCATGCGACTGATCCACCAGCATGAGGTCCCTAACAATATCTATTTAAGAATAACAGAAACCATAAATTAAAGGCGGTAACACCTTTAAAATACAATAATATGCTATTCCAAAATAAATAACCCTATCACCCTAAATAATCATGCGACTGATCCGCCAGCATGAAGTCCCTAACAATATCTATTTAAGAATGACAGAAACCATAAATTAAAGGCGGTAACACCTTTAAAATACAATAATATGCTATTCCATGCGACTGAAACGCAAGCACAAGGTCCCTAACAATGTATCTATTTAAGAATAACAGAAACCATAAATTAAAGGCATTTTTAGGACCTGAGCAACGACCGAGGGTTAACACCTTTAAAATACAATTAATATGCTATTCCAAAATAAATAACCCTATCACCCTAAATAATCATGCGACTGATGCGCCAGCATGAGGTACCTAACAAAATCTATTTAGGAATAACAGAAACCATAAATTAAAGGCATTTTTAGGACCTGAGCAACGACCGAGGGTTAACACCTTTAAAATACAATTAATATGCTATTCCAAAATAAATAACACTATCACCCTAAATAATCATGCGACTGATCCGCCAGCATGAGGTCCCTAATAATGTGTTTAAAATCCTAGCATTTTTGCAAACATTCAAGACAAAACCATTCTTCCTCTAGCGGTTCACTAATTATTGACACACAATGCCAGTGAAACCAATATTCACATTTGTTACAGAAAATAGTCGGTGGATCATACGAGCATTCTAAATTACAAACAGAACAACTGAAAAGGTCTTTGGATTTCTTTTCTTTGGATAGAAATTCTGAAGCAGTCGGTGTTTTTCTTGAAATTTTCTCAAATTTCGCTTTCGCCAAATTTCTTAAACCGGGTTTTCCTTTCGACTTCACTATATCTTCTAACTCCTGATCAGTTGCGTTGTTTAGTGCACACAAATTTCTTTTGCAGTCGTTTTCAGCGATTTTCCTTATTTTTGTACAGCTGTTATCAACAATATTGGGTATGTGGGCAATAAGCGTAGTTTCTGAATCTTTTTCAGCCATTGGACGTTTTTTCAATTTCAACTTAGAATGAGAAATTCGAGAATGTTTTTTAAGTTGGTTTTCATTTTCAAATTGAATAATGGAACCACTATCAGAGAAACATTTGGTACATGTAAGTAATCTAAGGTTGTGAGAAATAGATATATGTTTCAAAAGTTCTGTTTGTGTTTTACATGTATAAGGAGGTTTTTGATTTAACTGAATACAAGTAAAACATGTTATAGGCTTCACACATTCAGCCTGGGAACTATCTATAGCTATCTTTTTTGCGGTTTTACTCTTTGTATCAATACAAATATCAGGCACGTCATTATTTATATCAATGTTTTGTGTATCGGTATCTGTAACTTTAACTGAATCTTGTTCTGATGACTTTAACGTAATGCCCAAAGATACCATTGCTTGTTGTACTACCTTATCAAAATTTATGCCTCGACTGGCTATTGGGATTCTCTTTCTACCACCATGTCTTTCTTTTGAATTATCTGGGAATACAACATTTGGTTTGTATGGATCTTGGATCCCATCACTCAAATTTTGACTAGGGACTGGTAATAATAAATCATACTTTGGATCTTTTACACAGTCACCTAGTCTACGATTCCCTTGATTGTGTGGAAGACGCGTAGCTAAATTTCCCTTTGGTCTTGATATTCTTGTGTGACTCTGATCATGCAACACACTAAGAATTTTTCCTGATTTTGCATTATCTATTTCTTTTTCCTCAGCTTTATGTGACATTAATTGTAGTGCAATGAGTGGGTCATCTATTGAAACATTTGCACTGGAACCAGTATTTAAATTTGATACATTAACAAGTGATGGGAAAAACAACTGACCTTGATGTAACAGAGTATCAATAGTAGAAATGTTATGCTTGATAGCTAAGCAAGCGTACAGGTGTTTGCAAAGGTATGGCTGACCTTTGATAATAAAAGCAGTGCATGAACATACTCCTAATGTTAAATTTACAATGTGTGAATAAGATTCCATAACATTTTGGAATTCGATAGGTAAAAGATCAAATAGATGATCATGCATTATTTGAGTTACTTGTACATCTAATTGTGATATTATATTTTTACATTTAGAGATAACATTGTAAGAATGATCATTATCAACACTTTTCGCAGTATCAAATATAGATTTTTTTATTTGTGAGGAGGGAAATTGTTCTCCAATATCAAATACATGGTTTGTATCAGATATTTGACCTCCAGTAAAATAGTTATCTTGAACACTACTAGCATCCGAGGTACTACATGAATGCGATTCACTTCTGATTAAAGCCCAACCTTCCTCAAGATCTATCTTATACACAGACCCCTTCAGGACAAGATTCAATGCTCTGTCACAAATTGTACGTTCTAATGGCTTGTTTATTATTTTGCCCTTCCGAAATAAACTGTCAGTACTAAGTGTACGTTTACAACTATTATTATCATCGGGAAGAATTCTGTGCAAACTCTTTTGAACGAAACTAAACATTAATCTATTCAACTGACTATTTAAATAAGTACTGTCAATATCAAGAAATTTTCGCTCTGTGACATTATCAGTCAAAATAAGTGGGTTGCGGCGTTCAGATGGATTTGCTAAATACATCTGTTCAGCTGTGAATGATTTTGACCATAAAGAGCAATACCAATATTTATTCAAGTAATTTATTAGGTCATTTTTTGAGGAAGTAGACATCATGTTATTTGGTATAATGTCTTGAATAAAATGTAAATAATTATTTATCAAGATCACACGTGATTCTTGATCCCATGCTCGCATTACACATTTAAAGCCAGTTTCTAGCGGTCTCAAGAATAATTTGCTTTGTGGATTCTCTACAATGTTCCGTCTAAAGGCTTGTAAAGAATGAAAATTGCATAGAATGGAAATTAGACCAATTTGATCAACAGCACTTCTTGTAGCAGAATCTTTATCATGCTGTATGTTTGGTTTAAAAGGGTGTGACAAAGCGCAAGGTTTTATTGTAAAAAAGCCATTCATATCATCAAAAATGAAGAGTTCACTTGGATGATCACAATTTGGATCATTGCAAGGCACATTGGCTAGTAATAGTTTAAGAGACAAGGCATGTGCTGATTGGGTCTCTCTATTACATATAGCAAATGCAGCTGCACGACCTGTATTCATTTCATCACAAAATGTGAAACATGTAGTTTTAAACCTTGCTGCCATAAAGTCGTGCTTTACATCCATTCCGATAAAATTACCCAGTTTCCTCAGAAATGAGAGACTTTCTTGTGTAGCAAAGATAATGTGATAGTCTCTATTAAGGTTATCATTACCTCTTTGAAATAAAAGAACAGACTCATAGTTGGCTTCTAATAATTTTTCAGTGTTACGCCAATCTGAACCTGGCAAAGGAATTTCATCTTGATTTTTCAAACTTAATTTCACATCATGCCTGTCAACTAACTGAACTCTATTGGAAATTTGTCTTAGGTTAAAATTTGCGTCCTTATTTCCGTATGTAATATTACCTGACACATGTAAATTACTTTGGATATTAGTTGCTGATAAAATTTGTTTTGGTGTGGCTCTGACATATATTCTCTGTTGATCCCAAAAATCTCTAGTTGAAAGTGTTGGTCTAGACTTCTCTGATTTTAAATCTGATGGATGAAAATTATTATTTGAATTTTTTTCATATATTTTCCAAACATTTAAATTGTTACTAAATATTTTAAGTTTGATTTCCCAACCACAGTTAAAATGCTCATAATTAATTTGGCTGACTTTTTTAGAAGTAGATGTTAACATCAATTCAACTGGTCTCATAATTTTATGTTTGTAGAAATATCTATAACAAGCATTGCAATATGCTTTACCATCAATTAAAGACCAATGTGGACTGGTTTCTACAGTACAATTTGTACACTTAGATTTAATACAAGAAATTAATGTATCACATCCAGGACAACTTATTTCATCTCCATTAAAACCAGAAATATCTTTAATAAAAGCATTATGACATTTGGTCTTGCAAATATTAGATTTTGATGCACATTTAATATACATAGTAACAACTGGAACATTTTTATCTGAATATGTATCTCCTGTTAACTGATATATTTCATCAAATCTGTGTGTTTTACCCCAGTTATCATTTTCAGTGACAGAAACTTTCATTGTGTTTTTAGTTTGGTAAGTGGATGTTACACCTGAAGCAATTTGTAAATCTTTAGTAAAATCAAAACCAAATTTATCAAAATAGTTATTAGTATTAGTAGGGGTGGGCTATAAAAGTGAAGGTTTTCAAATACCATCTCTGCAGAGCTGAATTTGTACAGAATTCATTTCTGATCATTTTGGTACCAATTATATTGAAATCTGATGAAAATTGAGAAGGTGCAGGCAAATTTAGCGACCTAGGGGCGGGGATCGCAGTTTTTCGGTATAATATAGCATTTTATGTGGGGTTTTTTCATATCTTGGTCAATTTTCAACATATTTTGATCATTTTTGTGGCTATTTTAATGTATTTTATGTCAGAGAATACAATGAGAGTGTTAATTTTTACTTTTGGGTGCAATTTATCTCTGTAATTTGTCAAAATTGCAATTTTTAGGATCGAAATGAAAATTTTTCAAAGCTACACACCCCTCGTTTGAATAATTAATTTAATGATATTATGAACAATTACTATCGTACATAGAAAACAGGTGAACATAAATATTTGGTTATGGTAATATTCAAGCTGAAAAGGCACAGTTAGTAAAATGAACAAAAAAGAACATCAATCATTTCCCAGTTCTCAAGGTCAAATGTCATTGCTCTTTTTCTCAAATCCCATGATCCAATAATATTACATGGCAAAATCTTAATTACATCTACAGTCTGAATATCAGTATGTAAAGGATGTCTCCATAGTTTGCTTTCATTGGAAATGCAACGTTTTAAATGTTCTACCGTGTAGGCCCTATGTTCCATCAGTATCTTCAGATATACAAATCCCAACATACCACTGCCTACTGGTACAGGTGTCCCAAATAACTACACACGGCTCATTGATGGTCACTTCTGGCTCAGATATTTTTTCTCTCTCAGGACCCTGTTTATTAATTGTATGGACACCAATAAATATAAGACTCATATCATCCTCAGTAGGCATGTCAGGAATATTTATATCAGCCATATCCGTTTTGGTTGTCAGAATTATTGTCAGGTTTATCTTCATTTCGGCTGTGGACAGTTGATTCAATTTGTATAAGTGTAGGCGTGTTTTTGAATCGTGTGACGTTCGATTTCGATAAGAAATTTCACTTTTCAAAATAGACTTCAGCCATCAGCATTTTGTATAATTTTTTCAAGTTCATTGACATCTGTAATGGGACTACTCCGCCAGTGAATCTTTTTTTGAGCAAGCTGCTGATCTCTGGGCAAGCTTATCAAATTTAGCAAGGTCCCTCTCACAATCAAGATTGTCTGTTGGCAAATTTCTAAGAGACGGCTCCAGGTTATGTAAAGCAGTGGCTCTACTTGATGTCGTGAGTATGGGTTTGGTCAGCAGCTTGCTCAAATAAAAGATTCACTGGCAAAGGCATTCGGGATGAGTTTACAAATCTCCACCAGTCAATGTTGAAAAAATAACCAAGAGTTTGTCGAAAATACTTGATAAACAAGAACAGCAATGGATGGAGAAACAAAAACTTCTGAATATTGAAAAATTAAAGAAAGACTGTATTAATGCTGCCATAAAAGCCACTGAGTATGTTCATATACTACTCAAAAAGTGTAAAACTTGGGGTGGTCCCATTACAGATGTCAATGAACTTGAAAAAATTATACAAAATGCTGATGACGAGCAAAGTCTGAAGTCTATTTTGAAAAATGAAATTTCTTATCAAAATCGAACGTCACACGATTCAAAAACACGCCCACACTTATACAAATTGAATCAACTGTCCACAGCCGAAATGAAAATAAACCTGACGTTAATTCTGACAACCGAAACGGGTATGGCCGATATAAATATTCCTGACATGCCTACTGAGGATGATATGAGTCTTATATTTATTGGTGTCCATACGATTAATACAGCAGGGTCCTGAGAGAGAAAAAATATCTGAGCCAGAAGTGACCATCAACGAGCCGTGTGTAGTTATTTGGGACACCTGTACCAGTAGGCAGTGGTATGTTGGGATTTGTATATCTGAAGATACTGATGGAACATAGGGCCTACACGGTAGAACATTTAAAACGTTGCATTTCCAATGAAAGCAAACTATGGAAACATCCTTTACATACTGATATTCAGACTGTAGATGTAATTAAGATTTTGCCATGTAATATTATTGGATCATGGGATTTGAGAAAAAGAGCAATGACATTTGACCTTGAGAACTGGGAAATGATTGATGTTCTTTTTTGTTCATTTTACTAACTGTGCCTTTTCAGCTTGAATATTACCATAACCAAATATTTATGTTCACCTGTTTTCTATGTACGATAGTAATTGTTCATAATATCATTAAATTAATTATTCAAACGAGGGGTGTGTAGCTTTGAAAAAATTTCATTTTGATCCTAAAAATTACAATTTTGACAAATTACAGAGATAAATTGCACCCAAAAGTAAAAATTAACACTCTCATTGTATTCTCTGACATAAAATACATTAAAATAGCCACAAAAATTATCAAAATATGTTGAAAATTGACCAAGATATGAAAAAAAACACATAATATGCTATATTATACCGCAAAACCACGATCCCCGCCCCTATGTCACTAAATTTGCCTGCACCTTCTCAATTTTCATCCGATTTCAATATAATTGGTACCAAAATGATCAGAAATGAATTCTGCACAAATTTAGCTCTGCAGAGATGGTATTTGAAAACCTTCACTTTTTTTGCCCCCGTATAGCCCACCCCTAGTATTAGTTCCTACTGTTACTTCCCCGCATTCTTTCCACATTGGATCATCTTTACTTTTGACCCAATCATAGACTGCACGGCTGTAAAAAAACGAACGGATGTTCTTAATTGCTTCCGGATCTCCTAATCTTTCTGCGGTACAGGGAAATGATTTTGTTATAAAATTACCAGTTTTCAAAAAACATTGTAACTTCAGTTTATTTGACTGTTTACAATAATAAACAAATGGCTGCCTTCCAAATATAGTCTGAAGTTCAGGTGTTAACGTTAAGTCTAAGGACTGTTTGTTTGTATCTGACTTTATCTTATTTTCTACCCATGATAATGCACCTTCACTCGAAATAAATTCTTGTATTTGATTCATCGTATATGAATCCTCTTTTCCTGAATGGGAACACTTAAAACTTTTAGATAAATATCTATGAGTAGATTTCAATTTATATTTCAATATAAGACTGGATGATTTCTTTGAAAATACAATTAAAGGAGCTCCTGTGACATAGTCATTTATGCATGAATTGCTTATATCTTTGCTTGTAGTTGTAACATTTTCTTTTGATTTAGTTTTGTTTGAATTACATGGAAGTGTCTGTTTACCTTTTGTTTTGAGGATCTTTGGTTTAAAACCAACAGGTACAAAGTCATCATCAGAATCAATATTCTGTTCAATTATATTAATATCATTATTGTTTATATGTAAGCTTATTTCTTCATCAGATTTTTGCAATATATTATTTATGTTTATGTGACCAGTGATTAACCATGAAATGATTGCAAACCGAATACTTTTCGAATGTAAAGAAAAATCTGGTATAAAGTGTTTAAATGCTTGTACTTCATTTGTAATATTAATATCATTAGCCTGTTGATAGGTAGTTGACAAAAGAAATTTAAAAATGTCTTGTCGAAGTAAAAGTACAGTTATGCCTAATATAACAGACGGCCCACATACTGAACCGCAACTCTGTTTTGGATATAAATAGCACATTTCTTCACATGCATTATGAGGATGGCCATTTAAGTTTGGACTATGAGCTATTTGTATTTCTGCCATGCTTAAATTGTCCAACAAACTTGAATTATAGCCACTAATAAAGTTGTTTAAATTGAACATTAAACTATCTGGTAAAGCTAAACCTAATGTATCAATATAAATGACTTTATTAATAACTACATCATATACACAGAAAGAAAAATGATTCCCATTGATGATTTGTTCTCCTGTATCAATATTTATATCTTTCCCAGCCAAATATGTGATTGTTTCACCAGTACTTGAATGGGTTAAGGATTTCACACATAGAACAAAAACAAACTTAGTTATGTTAGGATGCTTAGTATACAACCTAGAGCCTGTATTTTTAAGATCATGAATGGAATTTAAATAACCAACATAATCTGAGTCAGAAATACAATCTTTTAACAGTTCAATAATTTTATCAATCACTGAATCGCTTAGCCATCTATCACACAACAAAGTGTTTAATTCTGACACTGGCAACTGATAATTACCAGGAATTTTTGGTTTAAAAGAATTGGGATTGTTCTGGAGAATATTTTTAAATTCAACAACCTGTTCAAGGTTGATATTGTCTATCGGTGTAAATAAGGGTTGCCAATTCAAAATGTATTTATTTTCATTTTCCAATTCTTGTCTTAAGCTTTTAGCAATGTAAAAATCTCGAAAAAGCTTGATCTCTTCAAAACTGAAATTGCCATATGGTAAATCTACATAAAAATCTTTGTCATTACCGGTATTCAAAAGCCTGATAATTTCATCCAAATCTTTTATTGGGGGCATGTATTTGGAGTCTTCACATTTAGAGAGTTTAATATGTGCTGCGTTTCGTTTAATATCATAGAGTCTACAGATAACAACAGGCAAAGTTTTATTGGGCAAAGACAGATTAATTCTACTACTACTATTTTGTAAAGCCATATTAATTAAATACAATGTAACTTGCTCACCTGTCTTAATTTCCTAAATATTTACCAACTGGAATAAATCTAAATATCTTTGAAACCAATATCAAAACTACTAGTGATGAATCATGAAACAGAAAAAATGGCATTTATTAAACTATAAAAGTATAACTACTTCTAACCTAAGTTAAACACGTAGATACCGGTGATTGTAGTAAATGAAATTAAATGGGGTTTAACGTCCTACTCTTTTGCACCTAACTTTGGCTAATGGAAGAAGGGCATACGCCATACAGTGTGCCATGAGGGAAATTTGCCCGGGCAGCAGTGCTACGGATTACTCTTATATCGAATTCTAACTGTCAAGGGATCTTTTAAGTACACGTCAAACTCAGTAATTGTGTATTCACAAAATTGTACCTTGTGTTAACATCTAAGATGTAAGTACTTAATTAATTAGTTACGGCGAGTTAAAGCCTTCAAAGTTCTATTAGTATTGATAATTGAAGATGGGCCTAGTCATGTCACCTACTGCCCAGACATCAAATTGCATTTTAATTATAATATAGTGAGTGAATAATAATATTTGATATAATAATGACAATGATAAGAACTGAATTCATTATATTTATATATTTGTTTTTCTTAAAATATTTATTAATAATAAAGTCATGCTGGGCAGTGGCTATATACGGGCCTCTTACCTATATTATTAATTTAATATGCTTGAAATAAATAAATTGAAATAAAGTATAAAGTTAATGTGTACGGTCGGTGTCTAACTGGGCCTAGCGACTGGAGACCCTGACCAAGGCCATGTACAAGATTCATGAAGTCAGCAGTCTAGTCCATAGAACTAAATATTTAGTACTACGATTAGCATTAGCAACATCATATTGAAACTTTATAATTATACATACCCAGACCAGAAAGTCTCCTATGCTGAGAAATAAAAGACAAATTTGTAGATAAAAATAGGCCTAATAAGAACGCTGGTAGTGGTAAACGAAGTCCTTCTCTCTACTTCTAGCCTAGCGTTCAGAAAGCGCGAAAATCATAAGATATTAAGGCGCGAAGATACTGCTCTAATAATAGACAACAGTCTTCTTTCGATTCTCGGGAAGATAACCATTGTATGAAAGAATAAGTAAACCGGATATAGACGTCATTGGTATCGAAGTATGTCAATGCCGCCATTGAGTATTTACCAACTGGTCGATGATCCAGTATTGTGCAATAGAAACAAGAACAATCCAATTAAAATAATTTTGTCAAAAACAAAAAGAAATGAAATTATAATTTTATTGAAAATGGAGAACCAACCACAAAACCCAACACCAACCAGTACATCATATCCGATTCCTGCTTATGTACTCGACGATCTATGCAGGTGTTTATTTTATTTTGAAATTTAGAACTGATTCATCCATCGAACTTTATTCTATTCACTCTAACCATGATAGATAATATTATCTATGAATATGATCTAACTAATCATCTATCTGAGAATGTGAATCATGTTTTTTGATAGGCTACATATAGTATAGCCACTATAGGTTAATAACTTCTTCAGCATTGAACAGAAGTCATCTCTTACAGTCATCGGCTACTTTGAGTGAGTGGGTGGGTGACCGAAAGGTTTAGTTTCGCTTTAGATCATAAGGTCTGTCATTGATTTATGATCCTCTAGTAGTTTATAGGGGTCTTCTGTACTTTAGTAACAGACCCAACTGAGACTTATACAAAGCTTATTAGAGCCCAGCTATAAGTCTTCGTTAGGTTTTTATTTACTGCTTGTACGCGTTTCCATACTCCTTGGCTTTCCCAGAGTCCTATAATTTCTTCCCACTTCTAAAGCAACACACAGCCACAGGTAAATTATTGCAACAAAACTGGACCATGTTATGTTAGTCCCGAAATGGTATAGTATTGTTTGTGTCGAGTGGACGTTAAAACTTTAAACTCACATTTTTAATATGAGTGAAATTCTCAAACAGTGATGAATTTTTATTATCAACCTTTATCAGAGTTTTACTCCATGTCCCACATGGCCAAAATTGAAGGAATGTGTACAATTAATTTCGAGACTGAATTACTGTATATTTTTAAAAACAATTATGCCATAAACTCAGAATCTTTTGTAAATTGTTAAACAACCAACTAACATTAAAGGGACAATCCCGATAAGAACAGAGTCTCAAAAATTTAAGTCCGAGTATTTATGAAATTTATGGACCAAAATATAGTGGCATGGTGTATTTACCTTGTCTCAAAATTTCAGCTCAAAATATTGAGTTGTTTGGACGTTTACGTCAACACTGCTTATCCGGACACGTAACCCTTTTAAGATTTCGGGTCAATTTTTTCATTGGGTGACCTGATAATCGATTAATGTTTCTTGAGAGGTCTATACAGTGAATGACCCATGCCCTGTACTTGATAACAAAAGGTAAATTTCACCTACATATTATTTTTATAGAAAAAAAGTCTGGTTTTATCCAGATACTGTATAATAAAACGTTCTCCATTTCCAGATGAAGACTGTCAGGTTTAATTTATTTACAAGCGTATCACAAATATCGGGTTAGTAGGTGGGCCTTAGGTTATGGATTTTAAAGGATTTTAACGCAAAATTAAGCAGTTTTATTCTCCAAAAAGTTATCGGGATTGGCACTTTAACCATATCACTTTTTGAGGTTGTGTATACAATAGAGACTTTGCCAGGGGCTCTGGAAATCCTGTAAAAATATTGAATAGTTCATTTCATTATTCCATATTTTACCAACTGGTGGCACAAACAGTGTAAATTGCGCATTGCGTGTGATGCTAAATTCGTAATTGACACCAAAAGTTGTCGTCGATTATAAAGTAATTGACTATACTCCTGTTGGGGGATCACGGTGGTTAAGTGGATAAGGCTCTGGTCCGCTGGCCTGGAGGTCGGGTGTTTGATCCCTGCATTGGCCGAGAAAGTGCATCTTGATTTTCTGGCGTGATTTCCCCTTGTCAGTGATGCAGAAGGAGGGCCTGACAAGGACAGCTGCCTAGTCGTTCGGATGGGACAAAAAACAAGGTCCCATGTACAGATTGGAGTGCACATAAAAGATCCCTTAGCAGTTGGAAATTAATGTGGTCATTTGATCAATTTTAGGGGGCAGAAACATGACTCCTAACTATTAGCTCATTACATTCAAATTAGATATTGACTGATGTGAAAAGTTTACTAAAGGGTTTTTAAGACATACAAAGTCCAAGAGGAACCTTAAAAAAATGTGATGTATATTGCATGATCTTCATTTTTGCAGTCGATTCATCATAAATGTGCCAGAAGAAGAGAGACAGGAATCCATCCGAGTATTTTTCCAGATAGAATTGGCACATTGGTTTTATTTAGATTTCTATTGTGCAGAACAACCCGAATTACGTACATGTGGGATCAAAGATTTCTCAGTACAAAATATCCTTTACACATTATTATTTTTTATTTATCATCATCATCAGTATCATCATCGTCATCTAATTAACCATTAAAGAATTACGCTTGTTTCTAATCAAAACAATGAAATATATCTTAAATATATGGTTTTGGATCCTAATAATTTCAAAAATAAAATCATATTGATCGAGGTGATGTATGCATCAAATGAGATAACAAGGGTTTTTCTTTGATAACAAAATGATAAATCAGCCATGTGTACACAAAAGTCTACCCAGTTCGCTTACAGACTAATCCAATTATAGGATTCATTGTTTTTTTCTTTGTATTTCTCCAAAGTCTGTAACTCTTATACATCATTCAAACAAAGCATTTTTGTGAAAATTTATAGTTCAATGTCACTCTAGTCACAGTAGCACAGAAATTGCAAGTTGAAATCATGAGATGACAATATAAAATTGTAACAACATCTGCAGGGCATGAGACATGAGCCCAATTCATTGAGAATCTCTGCTATTGTGTTTAGTCAATTCCTTTTTCACCACAGGAATTGGAACCCTTAGTAAGTAATGGTTAAGGAGTTGATAATGCTTGAAAACATTGGTTCAGCAATGGTTAAGGAGCTGATAATACTTGAAAACATTGCTTCAGCAATGGTTAAGGAGCTGATGATACTTGAAAACATTGCTTCAGGATTATGCCTGATTGATCGAATCATCATTTCAAAATAGTTAAATATGTAAATGTAGGTCACAGGTTTATAGACAAATTTTCTGAACACCAAGTACTATTCAAACATTGCCCTGTTCTAACAGGCACCCAAGAGGAAGTGGAAAAAAAATTGGCTGAATGGAAAGCATACAAACTGAGTGTTCCTACCTATGGTGCAATAATTCTAGATCCTGAAATTAAATTTGTAAGTAGTCCAAGGTTGTCGAATTACAAATTTGGGTAGGCAGGCGTGATGCAAGACTTCTAAAAGTGTCATTATAAGTGTGGTAAATTTCAAGGAGGAATTATAAATTTCAATATATATGCGGTAAATTTGTTGTAAAAACATTGCAAGTTATTTGGCTTTAAATGAAAGATTTTAATAATATGTGTCTTCAATATAATGAGTGTAATTACCAGCCATGAATTTATGATGTATTAATAATACAGATTTGTAAATGTCTAACCTGTATGATATCCAATCTTTTTCCTACAATGTTTTTATTACAATGTGCTGGTACCCTTTTGGAAATAACTACCTAATAAATACTTTCATAGGAATGTATCGTTAAGATGTTACCTTGTTACATAAATTTTGAAAAAAAAAGGTATAAAGAAGGGACGGGAGGTAGACTATGTTATTCCAGCATATTTATGAATTGAAATTAACTCCAAAGAAGAATTATGTATTCAGTACTACTTACTACCAGTAGAGATTGGGTATTGCATCAAATATTTTGGTACTGTATCCAAGTATTAATAGCCCTAATACCAAAAGTTGTCCCCCATAAGAAAATGATATTGCTCACAGCGATGAACACTCAAATGACAATGTGATTATAGATGTTAATATTCTATTTCAGTGTTTGCTGGTTCAAGGATGGTGGGTTAAATCAAGTTGGGGATTTCCTAAGGGCAAAGTAAATGCTGCAGAGGCTCCACATGATTGTGCCAGTCGTGAGGTAAGTAATGAAAAGTACCTCTTCATAAAATCTGTCAAACATAAACAGAATATATATACAAGTTTTTCGCAACACAACAATTTGAATCATTCCTGTCGCCCTTATATTCATTCACTTTCTGTCAGTTCTTCGTCAATGTTTTTTCCAATTTAAATAACCAATCGAGATTGCTTTTGTTATGGATGTTCACATGATGGCATGTGATTAACAGTGCTTAATTTCATGATAGGATTGATACTACTATGAATAGCTTTAAAATCTTTTATTAAGTGTTTTAATATGATATCAGGTATCTATTAAATGAGTTTATTTTGTTCTTAAAGTCTTTGCTGATTGATTATATGCTTAGCTATTTCTTGTACAGGTAATGGAAGAGACTGGATTAGATATAAGTAAGCTTATTGATAAAAATGTCTTCTTAGAAACTGATATGAATGGACAATTAAACAGACTATATATTGTTCCAGGCGTGCCTTTAGATACCCATTTCCAGCCCAAAACAAGAAAAGAAATAAAGGTATGTTAATGTTAACATGTAGTAATTTTCATAGATGGGAGTTTTGTAGAAAGATATTAATCCTTGTAGATTATATAGTGCACATTTAGAACTACTATTTTTTGTGGGGTTGAATAAATTTCTGGAAACTTTACAAATTGTGGTCTAAGGGGAGATAACAGGTAAGTGGAAGAGTTGTCTCCCCTCCCATAGGATATCAAGTGCAAATCACCCATTTGTGAGAATATTTTGCTCAATAAATTGTTTTCAATACTATACAATGGTACACTATTCTTTTCAACATTAACACTCTACAGGTCAGGTTTTGATATTTTTCATCTGTTATGGTTGGTTGAGATATTTTCTTATGCTCTCAGCTTATGCATTGTAGCCCAAAATCTCACTTTTCACTTGATTGGCACTATTTTTGGGATGAGATAATTCATTTACAGAATGTTTTCTCAAACTTGCTTTGATTGTTCAACCAGTTCTAATTTCCCCTGAAAACTCCAATTCAAAAAGTTGCTGGTAAAGAAGATTATTTTTTTTCCAGTATTACCAGCAAGCATGTACCAATAAATTTATAATATGTATTTTGCCACTGAAGTCGTTTTTACTGATTTTGTTTTAGAGTATGCAGTGGTTTCCAGTGGATGCTCTGCCTTCTAATAAAAGGGATCAAACATGTCGTACACAATTGTCAATGAATCCAAATAATTTCTTTATGGTCATACCTTTCGTAAAGTAAGTTTTGTATTATAGAAATGAACATGAATGTGTTCATAATACTCCATACTCCACAATACAAAGGGGGCAAACCCCAACAAAATTTTGGAAGCATAGAGATGGTTTTTGACTTGTGTATAGATGATTTGGGATTCACGTCAATGTCTAATTAACATATTCTCCTGGCTCCCTATAATTCTTTCAATTTGAAAAGTGCAAATGAGAAGTGGACATAAGTGGAGGCAATTCTTTATGATTGTCAGAACTTCTTTCCACAGCACAGATTTTTAAAGACATTGAGGGGTGTTGTCTGTCCATCTGATATTATAGAGCCCTTAATTTGACATAATAATATGCATTGTTCCATATCCAAAGTATTACTTATAACTGAATGTTGAGCTATTATATGCGTTTATATCTGATGTAGGCCTTTACGAAAGTGGATTGCCAGTAATACTGGTGATGCAGTGACAGAAGGAATAAAATCAAAACAACGAAAAAATCAAGATACTGCTGAACATAGACAAAGACAGAAACGCTTTGCTCAACAAAATATGAATGAACTGTTAGAGTTTTTACCAAATCGTAAAGAAAGGGGACAAGAAGACTCAGTTCTTCAAAATTTATTTTCTGGTGTACCTAGACAGCAACCAATTCAGTCACCAAGACAAAACAGACAGCAATTTCAAATACTGGTGAGTGCTTATCAAACAGTTATTGATTTTGCACACATTGATGTTCTGTCTGTGGATATTTATAATCCACAGAAATAGTAAATTTCTCTGCTCAGTATATTATTTTGATTTATTTGTTGTAAAATTATTTACTGAAATGGAAGCAAAGTTTTTGTCATTAAAAACAAGGCTGACTATTAAAAAAGGTCAGTCTGTCCATCACATTTAGTAGATGAATGTCTTGCAGAATTAAGCAATTTGGAACACAACTTTGCTTGTACCGTATTTGACTGAGGGATGCTGATCTTCTGGCTTCAAGCTCTAAATTCATGCTGTGATGGAAGGGATGAAATATCCTTTTAATGTCCATACCAGCAGTTTGAATAGAAATGTAGAATTTAAGTCACTTTAAGTCAATTTAAGTCATTTTGTGCATCTATGTGCTATTGATGTTTTTTTTCCAGAACAGAGATGGTACTATCAATGGAAATCAGAACACTCGTAGAAATCTAAACAATCAGTTTGATACAACTAATATCAATAACAGTAAGTAGACATATTTACAGCTAAACTTTTGGAGTGATTTGATCATATCTATTGACAATTGTATGTAGACTAATTCATTTTTTTCACTTTTATTATAAACCCTCAAAATAGCATCTGTTAAGTAACACTGTTTATTTGATAATATGTATTAGAATGAATCCTGTCGTTAACCCCCATCAATTATTACACCAATGTTAAAGCTACTTCACTAGCCTCCTATTTCACATCAAATTGATTCCAAGTTTCCTTGCTTAATTTATTTGTCACTAAATGTCAACATCCCAACATTTGGTGAAGCATTTGTCTCAGTGTACACCAGTTCATCGATTTCATATGAAGGTAAGACCCAATATTTAGTTGCATTATATTTAATAATTTCATTATATTGGTCTTTTTAGGTAGCACACGTCCCAACCCAAAAGAAAGGCACAGAAAATCTCATCAAAAGGATAAATTAAATTCTGAGTCATGGTTGAACTTTAGACTGGATGCTGATTCTCTTTTAGCCTGTATACATTAATATGATACTTGGAAGTTGTATTAACATGTTCTACTGTGATAAACATGTCATTATAGGAGAAAGTGATATGTGAAAATAGAACAAGACTGTGGTATAAATAAACAGAGACTTATTGTTTGCATAAATGGCGAAATAGCCTTGGACAGCTTTCATGATAATCCCCAGTACTTAGACCTACTGATGGTTATATGTTTCTATTTAATGCAGTCTGTATTCTAATGTATGGAATATCTATTGCATTCTACCAAAGTTGTTCTTAGCTTTTAACTCAAGATTGAATCAGTGTTTTGATTTTTCATTTAAGAATTGGACTACAGCCAATGCTTCAGGTGAAAGAATTGAATAAGAGGTACATCTGCAAACAATAACACTTATTTTGATCCAAATAGATCAAACTAGCAGAGGATTATTATGAAAATGTGTTTTTTTATATTAAAGAATTTTTCATTAATATTTTCACCTATTTTACTTTACAGTTTGTGTAGCATGTAAGAATACAAACTACAATCGTATGCCCCCTATCTGAGATTGTACAAGCTTATAAAATTGTTTTAAACGGTTCTGCAAGTAAAAATTAGTCAAAAAGTTTTTAATAATTTTTTATTTCCACATCGCATAAAAAAATAGCCTGCTTTCAAATCCATAAACAATTTTGCATACTGAGAAAAAATCTGGTATGTTAATATTTGTAATTTATAAAAAATATAAAGTACAGATATATTGGAAACAAAAAATAAAATGTTACTTAATTTTCAATAACTGTCTTCCAATTAATATGAATGCGTTTTAGTGATCTGTTTGCAATATGAATATCTTAAAATGTTTTCACTGCTTTCTAGTGACTACAGTGGTACATGAACCATTCTTATACATCTTGCATAATAATAAAATCAGAAAAAATTTCAATTGATAACGAGGCTTCGAGTTCTCATGATAAAATGGTTTGCCTAAGTAGTGAGTGAACTATACACATTGTATATATAAATGCATTGAAACAACTTAATCTTTCACTTGAAAGCACATAGAAAATAAATATCTAAAAAATGTAATAATGCAGGGCAAGAGATTATATCTCACATTTACATTTATAAAATATATTTTAATTTAATTTTTGCGTAATACAGGCTAACACACACATAATCAACTAATGTATAGATTTCTGATTTGAGGCAATGTTAGGATATCAGTTATTATGGAGTGCATTGTTTTTTCTTGGTCCTCACTACCATTATGATAAACTGAAAAAAAGATCATATATTATAATTTTATCCTTTTTCATGGAAAGTAAAAACACATTTAAAACGTGTATTTGTTTAGAGTCTTGTGAGCTATAATATTAGTCAAATATCAAAAAATCTCTCCAAAAAAATATGACATTGTAATAAAGGAATAAAAACCAAATATTACATTCCAATGTAAAACCTGTTTGATATCAATTAAAATATTGCCATTTACCTATGTCTTTATGATGTTCTATATCTTGTTTATGTTTTTCATACATTGGCCATACTACTTTTTTAAAATAACCTTCAGGATCAGGTGGTATATAATTTCTACCTCTAGAAAAATAAAATACATGTACTGTTAAACAAACCAAAAGACATGTTACCAGGCATATAAACATACGCCCACAGCCGCTAAGTCTTGTTCTATCCCATGCCAACATTTAGAATACAGTTTCGTCAGTAAAAATACTAACTTCTTGAGGGTGAAGAACTAATATGGGCGCATAAAAAATTTTTCACAAAAATTTATATTAGTAATAAAAAGTTGTTACTTAAAAGTCTTAAATTTAAAGAATAGCATCGTAAATCCAACCAAATAATAGTTTTTAGTTAAATGTAGCTTCAATATCTTGAAATAACATTGCAAATAACCTACCGTCGTCTTTGTTCACAAGCATCATAATCCATTGTTAAAAAATATTTCTTATCAAAGAGTTCACATAATGGGCTGAAAATAATAATCACGAAATTGTTATAAGTTTTTGTAAGGCAAAAATAAATATGCGGCAATTTTTTTTTTAGGTGTATGTTTCGTGGCTTTTCAATCAATACTTGACTAAGTTATATAATATGTGCATGCATATTCCAAAATGATTCAAGTTCAAACTGAACATGTACTGCTGTCAAATCCAAGTTTTTTTCCACACTTCATTCATAACTTTTTATGAATCAATGAAAGGAAATGTGGTTACTTTTCTGCCAAGACTTAAATATTGAATTTCAATTGTCAAGGGTTCTTTTAAATGTATGCCAATGTGTACACAGGACCTCAATTTTTCATACTATCCAAAAAACAATTAAATTAAACTTCATCGTTAGTGAGCCAAAGTCTTACTCACTCCTTTAACACAGCTTCCTTATTGTGAAGCAGAATGCTGGCCATCACATCGACAATAAAACATTGTGGAAGTATAACAAGAGGGTACCAAGAACAAAGTCTTTCTTGGTTTTCCCTGCAAATTACATAATTTAGTAGAAGCAATAAGGTGAATAAGACATTTACATATCTAACAGTAATATTACCTGTAGTTAAATATTGTAAATCCTTCAACAAATAATATAGTAGATGTATTATCATTACTCTCACTCTCTTTTATCCATTCTTTAATCTCTTTTACCATTTTAGCCATATCCAAGGCACTCAATTCTGTGGCAACGAAAACATTTAAAGAAATATGAACAAAGATATACAGAAATGTTACAATTTATATTAATAATCAAATTAATATACTGGTAGTAAAAGAGGGCCAAAAAAGTAGGAGATTGTATATTTTATTTTCATTGCATGCAACTATATCAGTCAGATTCAGAAAAGTGTTAAATGGTTAAATTGAGAAACTGAGTCTCCAATAATATTCCCATAATTATAATTTCTATAATATTATTTATAATATTTTGAGTGTATGACATACTTTCCCAGTTATTATGATTGACCTCCTTTACATACTCTAACCTTTCATCACCAGGTTCCTAAAATAAATATACAGAATATATTAATTAAAAAAGCTTACACGGCAAATTACAGAGTAATGCATTATTTCTTTCACCAAGAAAATATATGTTATTTATTTCATTAGTCAAAATAACTCACATTATAAATATTATGTAGAATCCAAACACTTATCTATGTTAATTATTAATCATTTTGCACTGCATCTCATTAAATCTTTTGAGAGCAATAGAAATTTTAACATTGTGTTCCAGTGGTAAAAATTTGTATACAACCTAATTCGTATTTTCCGATGTAGAAGTATAGTCAATTATTTTTACAACAATTTTTCAAAATGCCAGTGCCTCATTAAAAGGGTTTAAGTTTTAACACTTCTATAAAAACACAGTTAAAGAAACAGTATAACCTAATTACATAATGCCAAAACTCAAAATATCCCCAACAAAAAGGTCTGTGAAATCTGATTTGTTTATTTTTATACTTTCGATGGCTTACATTACATGAAGATCTGACCAGTTGCTATGGAAGGTCATGTCAGGGGTCACATAAGCAGCATTTGACCCTATGACGTCAGACATTGATTAATCAATCAGCATTGATATTTCTAGTAGTTTACCCACAGTTCCGTGCACCGCATGCCAAGAAGTAGCCGAAACAAATGGTTTCGCTGGCTAATTCCTCGCTTAATCGAGAATGCAGGCTATATAACAACTCTTCCAGATCCTTTTGTAGTAAGATAAATAAAACGAAATTTTGAACCATAAAAATGAAATGAAATAGGATCTGTGTTTTAATCAGATATAGGTCTGTGGGGTCGGTGGTGTAGATTTCCACATGTTATTTTTTTAAATGTAAGCTTATGCAAGAAATAGTAAATACAGTTTAAGCTATACAAAAACATTTAATTTCAAAATTCTGAAACAATGATCGTCTGTTACATTTTCCAGATTTATTCCTAGACATGGTGTCTTTCTGTTCAGACATGACAACTGCATATAAAGTTGAATTATATTTGAATGTCTATCTTGACACTTTATTCACTTTTTTGTTAATATAAATTGGAACCAGATGATGGTTTGCAATGAAATTCATAATAACTACATACCAGAAAATAGGTGTCTTGACAGACATGCTTGGATCCTGAAAATTTTGTAATCAATTTCTGGGTCAAAGAGGTTTTACCACTGTTAGTACACCTGAATAAAACAAAAAATATATTTTCAACACAGTGAATTCAATTGTATTGTGACCATGCTGGTATGGCCTAAATGCAAATTTGGAGAATGATATAACATCTGCCAGGGGTGGAAACAGATATTGCAAAGTGTGTATGTGGGCCGGGGGGGGGGGGGAACCCAACAAGATGCTAGAGCTGAAGTGACATCCCCATTTGATGTTCAAAAACAATTTTTCTGTAGTTTCAGCAGTATACAGAGACATTTACCAGGTAGGTATAATCGACTTGTGGGGTGGGAATTTAAACTGCCTGTCTGTGAAACTTGGGTCTATGAAAATGGTTCCCATCACGATTTAATTCAAATAATGACTTGTTTATGTGAACACATATGTGCACATCCACTAGAAAAAAGTTGAAGATCCAAAGTCTTCGACATTGAAAACACAAATTATTTGTCGATTTAAATGTTGTGATGTTACCAGGAAAAGATTGGCCTGTGATGTCCAATATTTAAGACCAACATTTTACCATTGGTACATGCGTGTACCATAATGCATTTCAGAGCCACTTGTAACAAGGGGCTCGAAGAACTAGGCTAGACATATTCCACAAGTCATGACATTGACATCACGTTCTTATCTAAAGAGCATACGCAATACTATCGGTGTAGACTGGAATTACTAGAAGTTAGACATTCGATTGGTACATGTACTTCTGGCATGTTTCGCTGATTATCAGAAATGATTGAATGTAAATCAATTGTATACATTCAAACTACATTATCATACGTTGCGACCCATTTGAGTCAATTTGTAGTCCCAAGTATCAGTGATATATACCCTCCTTTAATGAAAACTTGCATGATGTTAAACATGCATTATGCAAGAGCTAAATCAACATATTGAAATATTTAGGCTTCAGATGTTATACAAATGATTAATTAGACCTTTATTTACACAACAATCAACTCTGTAGACCCACGGATGGCTTAGATACAACTCAGATTTCAACAGTCGTCCTTCTAACAATTAAATCAGAAATGGCTGACCAAGATAACGTTTACTGTTACTTGGTGACGTCAATAAAAGAAACTGGTGATGAATGGCCTGTCAAACGAGAATACTATTGGTATTGAGCACGTTGCTGGATAATCAAGAATATGTGGGTGGAGTTATCTTCTGTCAATCAAACGATCGACAATTCGCGTAGAAGGTGTAGACACAGTTTGTACCCATTTCTTGTCCAAACTTCCAACACTGATAACTCCGTTCAGAATAAAATAATTTGACTGAAATTTTCAATATTTTCTTTTTTTATCATCTGTTTTTGAATTATTATAGCAAGAATGACCAACTCTTTATTAAACTCTTAACTAATGTATCTTTAAATTTGATAAAAAAAATAAAAAAAATTGTCATTACTCCCTTTTTCTTCTTGGAGTTGTTGTAAAGCCAATAAGTTATAATAATCAATTGAGTGTTCAAGTGTCAACAAAGTAAGACAAAAATGCTGCTTATGGTAAAACACTCTTTTATTCAACATGTCTATACCTTGTCCCATCACTTAATAAAATAAGACATCAAAATCATATTAACCCAATTCACATTTCAATATATTTTATTCAACTCAGAGGTTGAACGTATATTACATTACTTATCAAATATTCTATGACCGGTAGCTTTATACCAGAACAGCCAGGCTGGAAATAACGGTTTTAGATGTACCTGACAAAATGTCAGGCTCTAATGAAATAGTACCTGACATTTTCAAATAAGTGCCGGACATGTTTTAATAATATCAATAAAAAAGACAAATCAGTGCCTGACAAAATGACAGAAACCTGAGGTATTGTGCCTGACAAAGCCTGAATCTGTGTCTGAGATTGTCAGTGACAGCCGACAGGTGCCTTATTTCCAGGTTTGGTAATAGCAAATTGCAACTTTAAAACCTGTCATGTTATTATCATTTTTTGATGCAATGTAAGACAGATAATCCTCTTATAGTAAGTCGCCTTAATAAGTTAATTTCAAACTGCATTTTGGAGTTGACAAATATTTTGGTAATGTCATCTTTTGACAATGCCGTGTTGATAGAGCTCTTTAACATTAAGCAAACACTTTTGAAATTTTGAATTTGTTGATCTGATAAAAGTGTTTCTATGATATGAAATACTGTAAATTGTAAGGGAATATAAAAACAGAAACAACCATATCTCTAATTCTATTTAAATAATCTTAATTATTATATTGTTAACTTAAAGGAGCTATTTTAAGTCTTTAACTCAATATCTTCCAAAATCTTCAACATAGAAAACACGAATTATTTGTCAATTTAAATCAAAATTGATGATGTGATCTTACCGGAAAAAGATGGGCTTCTGATATCCAATATTTAAGACAAAATAAATATTTTACCATTGGTACACGAATCGTGTACCATAATGCGTTTCAGCCCCAGTTCTAGCAAGAGACTCGAGGAACGAGGCTAAAAACATTGTACCAAATCAAACGGCGCATGTAGACTGGAATAACTAGACGCTAAAAAAATGCCTTCGGTTGACACTTCTGGTTTATTTCGCCGAACATAACTGATTTGAAATTGGAGTAAAAACGGAAACAATTGAATGCAAATCAGTTTATATACATTTATATCACAGTATTATATGCATTGCGATCCACTTGAGTCAATTTCTAAGTCCCAAATGTTAACGATTTAGCTCCTTTAAGCTGAAGAAGATCCTGGTTGCCGAAGGACTATGTCTTCTTTGACATAAATAAACACACAACTACGAATGGTATACATAAAAACCTACTAGTACTATAGTAATAATAGTAACTTACCCACTTATTCCAATGATTGTGCAACTTTCATTCAAATCTGAATTCATATTGTCTTTAGAGAAGTTAGGACTAGACATGTCAAATCCATATAACTATACTGGAATGTATTTTCCCATTCGATTTCCTTTTTGATTGAACTGAATCACACGCCAATGGTTTTCTGAATAACCGGTAAAAAACTGTTCTCAGAACAATTTATTCCCAAGGTCAAAGTCACGGCCACTGGTTTTATTATTAATAAACATGAACACGCGTCACTAATTATGAGCTAGTCTGAATTGATAACAATGTCATAAAATATAATCTGGTGTTGGATTAACATTAACGATAATATATATAAATATAGGTTTTGTCTAACTGCTTTCTTGATCAGAAAAATCGTTGCTAGTACTATTATTAGCTGACGTGAAATCTTGTTCTTGGTTTGGTAAGGGTATGGTGTTTGATTGAGTATTTAATCGTTCTAAAAACGAATTCAGCAGCCTTTTATTTAAGTGATCAGTCTGAGTTATTTCACGTATTGGCGGACTGTTTGGTGCCACAGTGTCGCTTTTGTTTAAATCAATGTTTTCAACGTTTAAATTCACTTGATGGGAGGCTTCTCCTTTTTCCTTATTTTGGTCCTCCATGTTTGATTTCATTTATGGCGGATTGGTTTAGAAATGTGGACTGGTTATTGTTTTGCTTGTATAATATAGGGCAGACCTAATACAGGGCTAATAGTTCTTTAGCAAAAAAATAAAACATGTTAACTTTGTGAACTCCTCAAACTTGAACTGATGCCTGGTGTTTTACATGTAAAACAAGTAGGCCTACCCAAATCCTGTTCAATGCACCACTCCTCCTGCTAGCAGTGGTAGTGGTTGGACTGAGGGTTCTAAATCACAAAGTCTTGATTAAATTATTAGACTAAACTATTCTAAGAATGCAGTGTTTTCATTAGTTAAGAGTTAAAATGTGTCGTGGGATTTTAATCCTCAGCTGAAGAAAGGATATATCCTTTAAATTTTGGGGGGTTTAATGTTATGTCCTACATTTGTGCCCCAACTGGGCTAATAATTATGATGGACATAGCCATACAGGGAAATTTTGTCAGAACAGCAACATGTGGTCTTACATGTAGGTGTGCATGCCAATGATTATAGGACCTTATATATACTGTATATAGTTTGTTGTCCCTTCCAAAAGACTGAGCCATCATGACTCATATTTTTCGTGAAGGGGGGGTGGGTGGCTGAATGGTAAGTCTCTGGTTGTGTGGCAAGGAAAGAAGTAGGGTCGCCTGTCCGGCCTCGTTGGTTTTCTCTGGGTACTCTAGTTTCCTTCCACTGCTAGAGACCCGTTCGCACAAGTGAATTATTGAAATAAAATTAGAACCATGTTAGGCCCGAAATGATCTAGTTTGTGTCCAGTGGATGTTAAACCCCATTTCTCTCTCTCTCTCATATTTTTCCTGGTTATTGTTGAGTCTTCAGTGCCCGTCCCATTAATTCACCACAGCTTTCGTTTTTTTCTTTTTTTTTAAATAAAAATTCTTTAATATAAAGTGCTTATAAGACAACATTTACATATTGTAGAACAGGCTTTGTGTTTAGATTACGCATATTATTGGAGATCACTTGCAGTAAGTTGCCCATTGACCTTCTTTCTCAGGTTAATTATCCACGAAGATACACATTGGAAATATTGGTAAAATTTGCAACTGTTTCATAGTTCGAATCCGATCCGCAGATCCGAAATAAATTTCCACAAACAGAAAGATAAATAAATGTCTCGATGTTGTGAAAGAACAATGTTGAAGTTAACAATATAAAAGCTTCAAAATAAAAAGGTAATCTACACTCACAGTGAGATAATTTTGTAATTAACAATTATCTATATAGCCATATAGAAACTATAAAAGTGTAAGTTCAGACAGACCTGCTGACTTGCTACTACTCCCACTCCCAGTACCTACTGTTCATTGTGACAGATAAACGGATACTTTTTTTATGCCCGTAGTCGTAGTGGAAATAAACAGGACAGTTTTATTATCAAAGCTTACAACTGGCAACAAGGCAGAAGTGGGATGTAAGCGTTATTATATTTGGCCGTCAGTCAGTCCTTTTTGTTTGGTCTTAGTGCACTATCAACAGACAGTACAGTTTTCAATTTTCACCACTCCACTGGTTTCTACTCTTGCGCACTATTAATATTAATTTGTGACCAGATTCAGATGGCTATGTAGAAAGCAAAGTTTTGTTCTCAATGAAGTTAAACTTATTTTTTAAAACATGAAAAGATTGATAAGACTCCTCAACTTGGCATTAATGACTCATGAGGAGGCCTATTATACTTGTTAAGAAATTTGATTCTTTCACAACTTTCAGCATACCATGCCCAAAAAGTTTGCAGGCACCAACAGTAAGGCTGCAGAGGCACGAGCTAGAAAAAGTGCTCAGAAAGAAGAAGAAAAAATTAGAAAAGCAGCAGCAGCCGAGGATGAGCTATGGAGAGATGATGATAAAAATGTTAATAGAAAACTACAGAGAAAGGTTTTAATTTTTAACAGTTAGATAGAGACAGCATTCAAAAACTCAATATTACAAATTTAAAAAAAATGAACAAAAGAATACATGTATGTTCGAAATGAAATAGGGTTTACTGTTCTGCTTTTCTGTGCCAACTGGACTGAGCATGACGGCTAGATAACTTGAATAGGAAATCAACTTCTAAACCCATTTCCAGCATCATTCATAATAGCATGTCGCTATTGATTGATGCTGAATTGTCAGATATGGGTTATCACTCGATGGAAGTTTATCAGATAATCAAGAATTAACTATTTAAGTACAATATCTCTAACTGTAAACAATCCAAAACAAGCACTGATGATACAGGTAAACGGCACAAATTTCTACAAATGGCACATGTGTTGAAATAAAAATGTTGAGGCAGCATGGCACCGTAATACAATACTCTACCAAGTAGGCCTAATGATTAAAGTTAAAAACAACAAATACAACACAAGTCAGTGGCTTATAGAGTTATATTTTTACAAAACAATGGATTCCAGAATTTGACATTTAGCTTTAACAATTTTTAAAGTTTTAACTTATATATGATATGCCACATTTTATAAGCTCATTTATGTATATAATTCAAATTCCCAAAATGGATTTCTTTTAAGGATGAAAAAGAAAGAAAAAGATTAGAGCAGCTTGAAAAGAAAAAAGAGATTCAACAACTTCATGATGAAGAGATGAATGCATTAAAAAGTGTGAAACCCACTGCTCCATCTAAAGTTACTCGTCATGCAATAGCTGCTAATATTGAAAAACCAAGTAGTAAGAAATATTAAACAATATTTAATCCTATTTAGAATCCTTTACATTAAACTAGATGACAAATAGCAAAATTGGTGCTTCTGTTTTATGGTTAACTAGTTAATTGAATGTAACATAATTAAATGTCCAAAAATATGTGCAGCGAATGTAGCATTAATTCTTACATTATAATTTAATTATGAACTTAAAATATTTTCTTGTATTTTAATAGATAAGACCAATCCTCGTCGACATATTAATGATGAAGATGATGATGGTCCTCCAATTGAAGAAAATTTGAATCGGAATATAGTTGATGGTGACGAAGCTAGAACAGTAGAGGAAGCTATTCAAATTTTAGGGTAAATTTTTGATTTCTGTTCTCAGTTATTCATTTTTTTAATGCCCACATGGAAATGTGACGGTATATTGTTTCCACCTTCTGTCAGGACATTGGTCCATCATGCACAAGAAGTTGATCTTTTAGAAATATCCTGTGGATGATTGAGAGGCTTTAGTTATTATCCGAGTATATTCATGAAAAGAAGAAACATTTATGGGCGATAACTATGACTGTAATATCCTTAAACATGTAGAAAATCTTGTGGACACTCAGGGACTAAAGTTACATTAGTACGATTGACTAGAAATTCATACTAGAAGACTACCATATTTTAATAATTCCTGATAAATACTTCATGGGTTTTATTTGTGTCTTGTGAATGTCCTTATGCCAACAAAAGAATAGAAATGTGACAGTCCTTTATGAATTGCTTAGATGTTGTGGGTGTTTTATTGCATAGATCCTGTCTTTTTCTGATAATTGATTACTGTTTCAAATAATTTTGCTTTCAAATATGAATAGTACCAGTTCGCTATATGAACATATAAATGATGAATTATAAAGATTGACTGGTAAATGTGTAGAGACTAAAGGATATAAAATACACCAAATGTTAATCACTGTAAGAAATGCAGTTGTAGTACAAAAGGGAGAGGTTTTGTCTGTTTTATTAGAGGCTGATAATGATTAAATGAATATTAGCATCATTTATAGTTTATATTGTAATAAGTGAACAGCTATTTGAGCCATTTTTCTTGCCAGACATTGTTAGATTTATAGTTGTAATTGAATATCAGTAAGACCCATATCTGAAATAAATTAAGTGGTATATATCACGAGGTCATTATGAAACACGCCAAAGACAAGTAAGATTCTTTTATTTCAGGTTAATAAATATATGATCTTAAATGAAATGACCATTCAACATGTGGTTTAGTACAGCTAATACATATGGAATATGCAATCTATAAAGACATACACATGTAAATGTGTTTATTCCATATGTCTTCTCTATACGATGTTCGGTAGTGGAGTGCAATTGAATATCCGTGCATTTTGCAGATGGAGTTAGAAACCAATCGAATCATTCAAACAATCACACGTGACGGACACACCCAAGCTTACCGACAACGAACAAACTATGGACAACCTCAACACACAAAAATAAAATACGCTAGCACAATATTAATATTAACCCTGCGACATATATATTTTGTCAGATGAAAGATCTACTTTTATTTCCAGAATAAATGAACAAGAAGAATCTGATAAACATCCAGAGAAACGAATGAAAGCTGCCTTTAAGAAGTTTGAATCTGAGCGTTTACCTGTTTTAAAGCGTGAAAATCCTAATTTGCGATTAACGCAAGTGAAACAATTACTTCAAAAAGAGTGGATGAAATCCCCAGATAATCCTTTGGTTCAAATGTTGTGATAAAAATGACATTATGTTTGTACCTTTTATAAAGGAAATATTGTGAATGTATGAATTGAAACTTGGTTTTAACATACCAGTAATTCTATGTATTGTTTATTTAAATCAAACATTAATTTATATTTTTCTCTTTTGCATCTTTGACAAGCAAAAAGCAAAATTGAAGACTTGTTTTGTTGTTTACTGTCACAGATCAAAACAGAAATGGTGTATCTGTTAAATTTCCCATAAGAAAGGGAGACAAGCGGATTATCATACAAAGTAAATCAAAGAGAATAATATACTATAGACCTGGTGGGTGATGAGGTCTAGAAAAATAAATCTGCTTATAAATAATTCATATGCATTTGTTGTTCTGAAAATAATTGATGTGACTTTTCTACACACGGATGAATGAATCTAATTCATGATACTGTATACAATAGATACACATGCCTGAAATTATTGTGACCTACCAGAGGTAGACAAATGCATATTGGAATTATGGCTGTGTTGTTCGTAGGTGTTGCTAAAAAATATTATTGCAATATTAAAACTTCTGTGAATTGGGCGTTTAGATAATTGTTATCTTAATAAACCATGTTGATGCCCCTAATAAATTTGATCGATCCCTTTAAATTAAGCGTATTTCCTGTATATAAAATTTACACTGCATGAGGCACTGGCCCACTAACCAGGATATTGTGGTATTGATCCTAGTGCTGTCCAGCAAAGTTTCTTCAGATTTTCCAGACCTGATGGAAGGAAAAGAGTCAAGTTGTTTGGTTTGAATGGACAACTTGTACGTGTTGGGTTGGGATACTGTTAAATTAACCATATTGACAGTAAGAAAGTGTTATGAATTTCACACATCACATCACACTGCATGGTGTATGCCAATCTTCATTAGTTTTGTTGGTGCAGAAAAGTAGACTGTTAACACCATTTCAATCCATACATTTTGACATTTGAATTTGAATGAAATATGCAATTGTATTGACACGAGGATTTAATGATGCTATTAACAGATTTGTCATAGGTTAATTTAATAAATGAAAACACAATTTGTTATTTCAGAGGAGAGTTGAAAGAATCAATCACAAACTTGGACAATACTAATGCAGAGTAACTCTGTGATTTATTAGTTCAGGAATAGAAATTTGTATTGAAATTAATGCGATACATTTCAGATTTAAAACATTAATTTCTTGTTTTATTGTACTACCTTGCAAAGATATCAATCAAAAAGTCACAAACAAACTTACCCTTTTTTATGGTATTGTAAGTAACACCAATTAACTCTGAAAGCAATCAGCCTTGCGTGTATATAATTCAAAAAGACATAACTTACACAGAATAGCTTTAAGGGTCGGGAAACAAAATGTTGCCATACAAAGTCACTAAAAGCTCAAAATATTCCTCTTGTACACAATTCAAATATTGTGCAAAAACAAAACAGTAAGGCTGATGTCCCCTGCCGTAATCCCAAAATAAATAGATGATGTTGATCTTTTAATAAAGCATCAATATCTTTTACTGGAGCAGTAACAGTCCATTATCGAACTAAGTCAAGGTATTGATATAATGTAGCTATTCATCCACTAGAATCAGACTTGCCGTGTTCTAAAACATGAACTAATCAAATTACTTATTTCTACTTCATGTCAGAAAAAACTGCTCATTATCAAACTCATTCAATGTATTGGCTAACCATAAATATGGTTACAATTTGCTTTATGAAAGATAACTCCTTAAAAGTTCTTTCTGAAACATATTTATATCAATGTGTCAACAGAAGTATTAAAAAAATAAACATTAACATCACCAAAACACAATAAAATATACCATACTTTCATTTGAGATTTTTGACATTTATTTGCATCTCTGAATTAAAACCATCTGTTATTAACTCTTGATTAAAATACTGGTTCAAAATATATGTATAAAGAATAAAATGGCCGATTGTCATTAAAATTTGTAATCTAAACAAAGGAAAATCTAGGATTTTATGAAGATAGTAGCAGCATATGCTGGCTTTGACTATTCCCTTCTATATTGACTGCAGATGATAATGAATGTTAATATGAGGTTAGTTTATTTTAGAGCCAATTTTAGACACAAGTTATCTCAAAGCTTCACAACATTGTAGTTTTGAAATGGCTGTACATGTATGACTTAAAATGTTTATAAAGGACAATCAGTGACTTTATTATTATACTATTATCATTGACAGCCTAATTATTTATTATTATACTATTATCATTGACTAAATATATTACTTGTAATAAAAAAAAAAACAGTATTATCTGTCGATTATCGTGTATTACCAGTATTAAATAGATTTCCCTTTCAAATAAAATTATGATGCCACACACAACTTTTTAGCTTTGCCTTTAAGTGGAAAGTTGCTTTTCTTTTATTATTCAATTTGGGTTAATCTTTATGCACGAGCAAAATCTGCCTATTGCAGGTCTTTCTTTAATCCTGAAATGTTCTCTAAATTATTAATTAGACATTAACTGGTTCAGACCTTAATCAACTCTCGATGGCATCAGATTTCTTCGATATTAATAGATTAAAACAGTTCAGTGATACTTTGATTTAATCCAATATGGAGGAACGAGACTAAGCTTTGATCAACCGATTCAGTGGTTGAAATTATTGCACACGTCTGTCAAACTTTCAAAGGCGAATATCTATGTGTGCAACAGAGTAATTTGAATGAAATTTTCAAATTATTCATTTTACATTATCTACTTTTGAACTATTATAGTATAAGTAAGAATGGCTAGTTCTAAATTTACACAATATATCTTTAATATCCAAAAAAAAAATCCAGTGCATCTTCAACAAAATTCAGACACATAAAAAAAAAAAAAAATTAACATATTATGATCAATAAACAATTAAACATTAACAAAAATATAATATTAACATCAATAAAATGAACAGGTATAAAATTTGATATGTTATACATCACTATTTTTGCATGAAGAAGTGTATATTATGGTACATTGTATAATAAAAATACGATAACTCTGGAAAAAGTACATGATATAAAAATGCAATAACCCTGAAAAAAAAATACATGATATAAAAAGTGAATTCTACAACATTCACAGTTGAAAATGTTAATTATGACAGAACACTGAAATGATTTTTATGCTTATGTCCAGTTTTTAAATAATGATTCATGTTTAGCATTGGCAAATCTTGGTTTGAAATCGATTTTGATTATTTCAGAAAATCCCTCAAGTTTTGATGGTTCCTCAAAGTTTTTCTTGTAAACATTATAGCCTACATCAGGTATTCTGCGAACTTCACTTTCTGTTTGATTTTGTCGAACATAGTTAAGGTGGTGAGCTAATTCCAATGGTGTCTGCATATAAAAACATCTACATGCTATCTCTGAAATTCAGAAACACGATTTTATAGTTGATATAGAAATGGCCACTACAAAGCCACAGATGGATCTCATTCACGGAATACATTTCATGATATCCAAGGACAAGGGAGACAATTATGGTTTTGACAGGGTGAATATTACACCATAAATTCATCCAAGTGATCGATATTTCACCAGAGACTTTTAAAATGGCCACATTTTCATGTGGACGTATATTATTGTTGCCCATGTCCGTCCGCAATTGTTTGTGGGCACTACAGTAGTCTACAGGTCACTATTCTTATCCAATTTTGACGAAACTTGAAATATAGGTCTATCTCCAAAAGATCCCTGTTGCTTTTGATATTGGCATTTATCGGATTGAAACTTCATGGATTACGGCCCCTGAGTGTACGAAAAATCACATGAATATATGTCTTACACATTTTTTTTTAACACTACATATATCTCTAATATTATTAACATACCTTTGTTATGAGCCATATCTATATATGGTTCTCTGGCGGCTACTGATGGGTTTGTATTATCTACTACAACACTTTTACCTTCGTTTAGAGCATTTTTAGCTGCCTGAATAAGAAGATATAACAAATATGACTAATTCAATTAGAAGCCTGCCAAAACTTCCCCGTCACTTGGCTACTACAAAGCAGTATTACAAAGAAATGAATTATTATTCAAAACAACCATTTTCTTTTAACTTAATTAATGTGTGACAAAATAGTTGATCTTAAAGTTAAGGTCCACAAAGCCAATGTTGAAATATAACTAATTGTATTGTTAAATTCTCAACAATTATCAGAAAATTAGCAAAAAGGCGAACTTCCATACAATATTTTGATACCAAAATCCAAACGTACAGAACTTGTCCATTCGACGCCAAGCAGCCAAAGATCAATCCAATACAACACATTATTTTGATCTAAATTAACCAGGTTTAATTCCTTTAAGATATGTTCCCATGTACAAACTGGGTGATTTGATGATGTATTTGGCCTAAAAACTTCATTAAACTAATTAATCTATCAAAATTTTGCTTCAAATCCTCCCCATAACACTGACTTTGCTGACACACTACTAAAAACCGGGTGCTAAGTCGAAGGAAAATTCATTGTATACACAAGACGATGTTGACTATAATCGCTGTCCATTTATCATAAACATCGAAGCCTAATTAAATTCTCAGATTATCCACTGCCCACGTCTTTTTCTATGGTTTATATCTAAGAAAGTGTTGTATGTCTAACATCTACATCAAGTGCTCAATCTCCATGTGCATCCTTTGCCGTCATGCGAGCAGACATTCTTAACCATCATTCTGGAAATAACCACCCGATATTTACTTTTCTGGGAACTTATCTTTAAGCTTACATTACACATAGAAAACATACCTTAATACATTTTTCTTGTGTTCCCATTGTATCTCTGTTGACAGCGACATAACCATGTGGTTCAAAGTATCTTTTACGGAAGGAACTTTTACCTGATGCTGGACATCCTACCATAATCACAACTTCTTGATTCTGATAAATCAAAATTTGTTGTTGTCACATTAGCAAGCTGATAATTACCTATGTTAATTTTGCATGGCACATCTGTTAAATAACCATTAGATAAGAAAACTTCTCAAATAAATTTAATAATTCTTGCAAACCATGTATGATAATTTGTTGATTGTATTGCATGGTAAAATGGCACGAAAATAACACAACTATAATTTCCTGTCAAAAAAACAACTATCCTACAATTTTATGTCGAGAATATAACTACAGTAAACTTTGTGTAAGTCGGATCTAAAGCGGCAAACACACACTCAATATAATTGTCAATATTATTGATGTCAATTTTATCGAAGCAAATTTCGGTTTCCCACACACGTTCAATTATAATATTGTCTCAATATTCATTCTGAGGAAAGCAGACAACGTTGACGGAACTATTTCTTTAGCATTAGCTATGGCGGTTCCAAGTCCCAAGAAAAGGAAAATACATCGAAAATGGTCGTAATGGTGGTGTACTCATTGGGAGAAGTTTGGGCACACACACCTACTTCGACAGCTTTGTGAAAACGAAATTCAACCTTAGCTAGATTAGAAATAAACTGCAAGAGCTGGAAAATAATTGATTCAAGGGCACAATTCAACTCCAAGCTTTTGCTTGTATGTGGGAGTAGGTAACTTCTGTTTTGATGAGATTAGACAACTTCCATTTTGGTGAAATTCAATAACTTCCGTTTTGTTGCCATCTTTGAAACATGTCCTAAATTTTCTTGTACAGCAGACAGCAAGTTTAAAATTTTCCGGGTAAATTATTTTATTGCGTTGGGTCAAATAGACTGATTTGAGTAAAAAGGATAAGAGAAAGTATTTTGGAGCTCTGTGAGTTGAATACCTAACCTAGTCAAATTCTTAACATACTGCCGCTCCTACTTAGGCAAAGGAAAAAAGTCGGAATTAAATCAAATGGACTGATCATTTTAATTCAAGTTGAGCAAAGATTTGACTTAGGAAATCAAACTTACGCACAGAAATTTAATAAGCAGGATCAAACAGTCCAGACGAATCCGACTATTACTGTTTACCTTAGATTTATACTCTTCTTTATCATTTGATGCTGGGTTTTTCTTCAAATAATCTATTGGATTTAGACTCCTCCATTCAAAAGGTGCTGCTTTTTCACCCAGAAAATATTCTTCTGGGGTATAAAATTCTGAAAAAAAAGTTTGATTTATTATCATAACTTACCCAAATAAAATTATTTGGAATTTATCTTTTGAATTGTTTTGTGAGAAATGTATGCCTATACATAAATTTGATCCTTAAACATACAAGTTGGCATGTTCCAATCAACAGAGTAGGCATACTCTTTGCCGTGTTTTGTTTGATTGGAGCTAATCCCACTAAACATTACTGTAAAGGAAGCAAATTTCTGTTCCAAATTATGACTGATCAATAGTCCGATTAACAATCAATGTCTAACTGCATAGCAATATCATTACAATTTAAAGAGAGCTGCAAATTAGACCTGATATGTTTATATAAAGTTTGGTCATGACTCCCGATTTTATTATGCCCAATTAACCAGTGCATAGAAGAATAGTGTAGAAAAACTAATTGTGTGACAAACGAGGCAATCAACATGGATACAATGTAAACAATACAGTTTTGAGACAAACACAATACTTTCACCATTTTATTCAAATCATTGGCCGTTGCTTCAGGAATATGCAGAGAAGGCCAACTCCTGCCCTTATGCTACAGAGCTTGTTCCATCATTAATAAAAATAACACATCAAAGAAGAAGTGACAATGAATTAGATAGAATACTTTAAGCATTAGAGTGGAATCTACAAGGAAAGCAAAGATCACGAAGGAGAAGAAAACTGATCTTAACTTCAGACCATTGAAATTTCAAGAGGTGAAAAATAGACACTTTGGACCTTAATCAAATGAAATCTGTTGTGAAGCCTTATGTTCGATCGGGAACTTTCAAAACCAAAAAATGCAATCCTATTGAGCATGTTGCACTTAAATAACTCAACAGATCAACCTATTTTCACATTTTATTTTCACCATAACCAAACATATTTTCATTTCATTAAGCTCTATATTAGGCATCTTAATCGGTTGTTTTAGTCGGCTATATTACAAAGGGTTAATTATTACTCGTTGATTAAGTAGTCAATCAACTTGCTTGTCGGCTACAATAACAGTCATACCTTAGTGAGAATCGGTCATTGGTTCATAATCTGAGTAATTAGCACATATATAACAGTAATTTTGATAATCTGGTTAAAAACAAATCAAGGTTTGCAAAACAGTTGATGCTTTTCTAATAGTAATTTAATAACTTACTTATTCCAATATTGGCACCAAACATACGATCACCACATGAAAAATCTTTTGGCTTGCCTGGTGCCCAATTTTTTGCTCTGCCAGCTGCATCACCAACATAAAGGCATTTCTCAAGATCAACCTGAAATGATCAAAAAATTCCATAAATGCAGCTATGCACTCATCATGAACAAAATAAAATCATTCATGGTTTCAATACTTTCATCCTATAAATAGGGTGCCCCACCATAAATAATTATCTCGAAATAGCTCAACAATTACACCACAATATTTATATATATACTAATCCTTAAATCTGTTTCACACATTTATAGTCACTTAAAAAACGGCCATGTTTTACTCAATAAGCTATGAGATGACCATTTAACCATTCATAAATAATACACTGAAAAATGGTTCGAAGTGTCGTCCATAAACCTTTTTTTTAAAATTAGTTTCACTTAACCAGTGTACCGACCATTCTTCGTCTGATTGATAGGCCGGGATAATCAAGATTACTTTTTTCCGAAACATGAGCAAGAAATTGAATTTAGAAATAACGCACGGTGGGTGACTCAGCAATTGTTTTACAAACCTTGTAAAAGTAAAATGAAACTACTGCTGATACCATGTTCCTGCCCAACCCGCATTATTCAGAGATATCATTTGTACTAACCCAAAAGATGCCGCTACTAACCCTAAATGATACAGCAATTTAAAAAAAATAAAACGAGCGTAAATTCTAAAGCTGTTGTAATAACCAAAAAGCTAAATATTATTGCTATTAAGAATCGTCAACAACAGCTTTTTCACGGCTGTAAGTTTTTTGTGTGTTGAGAATTTCATGTGCTATGGCTATTTATAGACTCAATGAGAGTGCGAGACTGTCAGAAATTAGTTCAAGTTACCCAACTGAAGCGTGCACATTCAACATGTCAAGTACAACTTTTCGGAGGCACGTGGTGCACCTTACTATAAATCTGGGTTTTAAATGTACTTCTAAAAAATAATCTTTGTAGAAAATTTAATATTAATGCCTATAATAGTGGACAATGGACCAGCCAGACCATATAAAAAATCATCTTGTTCTTTCATATTTTTACACCAAATCTGGGGAGAAGGTGAAAAAACATGACTACTTTTCCTGTCAAAAGTGATATAAAAAAAAATGTGAACAAAGGTATACTATCATATATATAGGACACTTTTGGGACTTTGAAATCCACAAAAAGACTTTATGGTTTTGATATACATAGTAACATTTGTCAATTTAAACACCCAAATTTCCTTACGGTCACGCTTTGGTTACATTCTTCAACCATAAAATCCCACATTCTGGTACTGGGTTTTCTAAAATGATTTTCACCAGTGCAGATAAAAGCCTAGAAAATATAATATACAGTGCAGGGTATTTCCAGAAACAAATCAACAAAAGCCTACTGACAATGCCCTAAGAAACTATATATCTAAAATTCACTCCCACAACCATGGTATATCACATATAGGCCTATCATGCTTAATTATTGTATATTTAACTATGATTTACATGTATCCATGGATACGGTCCATGGATTTATCCAACAATTCTTTCTAAAAAGCATTTTCATATCCCTACAACCATGGTATATTATATATAAACAATTATGAATTTAAAAAAAAAAATATTCCATAATTCCACTGCCATGGTATATTATTGTACACATGTACAAATATTTCATTTACTAATTACTGCATTTTATGCTATTTCAAGCCAAGGTCTGAGAAAAAACAGTTCAGTGTTATCACTTTTATCAAGTTCCACAATCATATAACATTAAATGAAATGTAATAGAACTTGGTACTGTTTTACTTACAAGAATAGGTATACCAACTGAACCTATGATGGCTTCTATTTTATCTTTTATTTCATTTGGTTTAACTTTTAATTTCTCTATTCCAGCTTGATTGGTGAAGAAAACAATTCTGTACCCATCTTTGTGTAATTCTTTTAATTTTGCTGGGACAGAATCATCCCACATCTCCCAATCTTTAGCACCTAGAATGGGAATTAAATCTCATAAATATATTTCAATCTTTAATTTGTGTTTTATCTCATTAATATATTTCAATCTTTAATTATTTTTTTTTTACATAACAGATATACTTTACAAGTATATTTATTTTAATCATAGTCTTATATATTTTTTAAATAATAAATTTGCTTGCATGCTCTTAAAAAAAAAATAATAATAACAAAAAAATAAATCACTTTTGTATGATATTATGATGTCACATACATAATAATTATTTATTTGTTCAGAACATAGCCTATATGGTAGTCAATCCACAAAAAAATCAACTAGCACATCTAACGCAATCGGTCTAATTATTTATAGCAAAGATAGCTGCTCATAAAATTAATAAACAAATGATCACCTGTTGCAAACTTCCGTCCGCTCTGAGTTCTGATTATTGTGAAATCTATGTCGAATCCCGCTATCTTATCCCGTCCGGGCAGTGTGTCCGATGTCAGTGCTATAACCGGACACGCCCCTTTAACCTCTTTACCGTGTTGAATCCAACGAAGGCCATCTCCCAACTCTGTCTCGCCCCGGGCTTTCTTAGCTTTAGTTTTAGTATCGTCTACTGCCTTTCTCTTGAGTTTCTCAGATCTACTTGACATTGTAATGAGTGTTGTCCAAGATATAAAACGAGAGTTTCCTGTTATGATACCCCTAAAGCTCTTCGTTTGTACCGCTAGATAACGAATGTGAAGCGATCGCTCGGCTATCAGCTTTATAAACCCTCGTGAAGTGAAGGGACACATAAGACTTGACGTCACATTTGTAAACAAGAAACATGAACAAACTTGATTCGAAGGGATACAACTCTGTCTTATTACATTCGACAATTTACGAATTTTAAAAAATATATATTTCAACATTTAAATGGAGAATAAACAACTAATATTGTTACTATTGTCATTCAAACTCAGTCATTGCCATTGATCGGCACCGCACACGTCCAAGATTCACGTGTCGATTTGTCTGAAGTCATTCGACGTTGTGAATATTCCAATGCACGTGGGGGGAAAATAGTCTTGATTATCACACTTGCTGATTTAGGTACGAGAATTTGCTTCGCGGAGCAATATATTGCAATTTTGTAAAAATACACGTCGACAAAATTACTGTCCTAGTAAAATATATTAACAGTATAAATAGAATTTAATTAATAATATGATAAAAATGAATCGTGAGTTTGACCAACGTTTAACTATTTTGAAGTCAGTTAATGATTGTGTTTTGTTATAAATAAATATATCAATAAATACATATTTTTTGGATATATTTAGGAGTTGAAATGACTGATTAATCATATGGAGTTATCTAATGATTGTAGGGTCTTAATTCATCTTAAAAAAAATGAAAATGGAATAATTTTGTCCAGGGGAAAAAAGATCCAAAATCAGGACCGTGTATGTAGGGTTTTAAAAGTGGGGGTGCAGCAGAGTGGTGGGGCGCATAGACTCCACGTAAGTGATAAAAGAAAGTTTGGATCAGGGCAAATGAACCCAATTGACCAGTTCAGTGTGTGGTCATAATCAATATATTATCTAACAATTGAAAGATTGTCATCAAATTATTTTTTGGGTGGGGGGAGGGTGCCATTTCTCGGGCGCCATATCATTTTTCTGGGGGTGCAATGTATCCCTGCATCCTCGCTAGATACAACCCTGCCCCAAATACGTGTATATATATGCAAAGTTCAATGCTCCCGTCTTTGCCTGCTTTCATTTTATTAAATAAATTATTAATTAATACACCATGACCCCCACAACTCTCAACAAAAAACATTTGAAAAAAAGTACAAAAGGGCGAAAAAATGTAGCATTTCATTGACGATCTATGATTTTCTTGTCTGCATATTTACTTGTCGTTTCAAATAGGCCTACAGGCAATTTAAAAGGGATGTGAAGAATCGTTTTACAAAGCGTCATACGAAGTCTTACATGATAAGAGTTTTGTATACTTCATTGGTGGATTACAATCTCTCGCTCACCGAAATGTAATCCAATACGTCTCAGAAGCTTATATTAAGAAGGTAGCCTATTTTGCCGGGGGATGTATGTACAGAAAACGGTTCTAATTTGCAAGAGATGATGTTTACCGGTACCGTTTCATAAGTTAGCCAAACGCATTCCTCCAGATGATAAGCTGGAAGGGCAAAGTATCAAAAACAAAACCATTTAATTTCCAAAATATTTTGAGCTTCCCATGGTTTCATTTAACGCAATACAAGCAACAACAGTGTACATCCTGATGTCGCTTTCAAGAAGCCGACCTTCCCCCTGATATTATTTCTCCCAGAAGTCTGAGATTGACGCATGCGCATCGAAACCATTGCAAATGGCGGCAGTTGTTATTGTTCGATGTAGCTCTTGATACTTGGACAGATCTAGGACAAAATTCTCACCTCTTCAGGTAATTGAAGCCCCAAGCAGTATTGAATAATAACAATCAAAGATTTATTATTCAAATTAGCCATATACAGATGATAACGGATTTGTCTAGCTATATGCACCGGCGCCGTATTTGGGGCGATTTTCAACCGGGATCGCCTCTCCAGATCGACGACGAAATATTTTGCGAACCATATCTAAACAAGATGTGAAAAAAGAGCCTGTCTTTGCATAACTATTTAATACGATTTGGCCTTGATTGGCGTCGGTGAATTATTGACAAACTATTTTTTTGTGGCATAGGTCTTGAAAATGCACCAGAAACTGATTTACTGGGTTGGATTTGTCATAATTTTCTAATCGTGAGCCGAATGCGTCGTCGACAATCATCGTGCATGGCTTGGGGTAACACACCTTCTAAAGTCATTAGATTTCATTTGTCTATTACATTTGATTTTGAATTCTAGACCATGATTATAGACAGAAAAGACAACCTACGAACTTTGACCCATGAATTAAATTGTTCCTGGAAATAATTTATTTTCACTGATGATTGATTTCTTTATTATTAATAAATCCCAAACTACTAAGTCCCAAACATTGCCTAGCTTTTGCCATTTCAAAATATAGACACATGGACTTTAGTTTGCAATTAAAAAATCATTTCAAAAGAAGGCACCAAATTTTATAAGAGTTTTGGTTGACATCAGAAAAATAATGCTGTTCAGTTAAAAATAAATGATATTGGTTTGCACAAAATGAAACAACATGGCTGTAACTTAATTAGGTCAATTAAACTTTCTCTCAATTTTACATCATTTAATACTGCTTGTGGTTATTAATTCTGAAAACTATTACACATGTTTTCTGATTTTTGTTTAAGAATATGCATAATATGTTTTCTTTCCCTTAAACCAATAAAAGATTAATTTTGGGCTTATCTGAACTTAGTCAAAATGATATTGTGTGCATATGATAGAGGTGTACTTGCAGTTGACAGTTGAACATAATTTACATTTTACTTATGTCTTGTACCAGTATGGTACTCAGATAGTTTGATAAAAACTATGAAAAATGAATAGAGTTTGTGACTGTTGGTTATGTTTTATAATTTCTTTTTTTAAAAAAAATCAAGTAAATTAGAATTTAGGCAGACACTCACACTTAACATAGTCATTAAGTCAATGTGCATAGTCATATTTGGACAGACAATTACATCAGAAATCGATGTGTGAAAAAAACACAACTAAATTAAAAATCCTTTTATTTAGCGTAGATGTTAATTAAGTTCATGAGGTAAATCTTACAAACATTAACTTTGTTCCACCATATATTAGCCATTATTTGATCATGCACACATTACGTAACACCTATAATGTGCTGTTGATTAACGTTTTGTGCCTTTGTTTGGGTAGTAAGTTTATGCAAGAGTACTACCCAACAAGAGCTTTTTATAAAACCATACTTTTTTTTTTCATTAAGTCTATGCTGTCTTATTTTTGACTCTGAAAAGAAAAAATTTGTTTATACATACATGTGCACATCATATGGAACTGTGGAACATATTTTACTAGATTAATCTGCTGATCACCTCTTATTTTCACTGGACGTGCCATGGTGTCGATCTTTGTCGTTATCTGCAAATGTCTACTATTCAGCCATAAAGTTTAGCAGAATCACATGTACATGTACATGTTTTGGAGGTTTATTTCCTTAGCTTAGTATTTAACTGTTTCTACACATTTTATGCATACTTACGTACATAAGTATTACATACATGTACATACAATAACTTTCATTTTTCAACATTATTTTTTTTATCAAATTGTTTTTATAGGTGCATGGTTGATGGATGATAGCGATGGGTCCGCAGGAGGACTACATCGAGACTGTCGTCACCTGCGAGGGGGATTTTCATGATCCAGAACTACATAGTCGTTTAGAGCAGTTCAGATTAAACCTGAAAGAATTATTATCGACAGGTATGTCATATTATGATAAAATTAAATCATACATCATGCATGCAGATCTATTGAATAATAGCTTGCATGTACATGTACTTGTTAAAGATAGTTAAGAGACACAACATCTGTGTTTTACATAGATATGGATTTGATTGTCTTACATGTACATACAAATAAGGTAGGTTTATTTTGATTAGTGATGGGAACATGTGCCCAAATTTATATTGAACTGTTGGTCTTAGCCGATCACAGTAAGCCATCTGTTATATTTTCTGAAATCTTGTCAAAAGAAAAGAAAGAAGTTTGATTTTGACAAATATTTGTACATGAATTGATAGGTATGATTTAAGATCCCATTGAACCAGTTGTTTAATTTTTAAACTGAAGGACTGTTTTGTGGGCAGTTGTTGACAAAAACGTTAGGCCACTGCCTACATTTTGAATTGAGAATTTGTTTTTGAAGTGTGCAGCCAAACCAAATTATATTATTTTTAAGTCTTGAGTTCCATTCTGTATTATCTTATTTTTTTTTTTTTTTTTTTTTTTACAGATTCTAACAAGGTTATTTTGAAGAAAGTTGAACCTTGGAACAGTGTACGAGTGACATTTAATATCCCAAAAGAAGCAGCCTTACGCTTAAAGCAGCTAGCAGAGCAAGGAAATGCTGCTTTACGGAGTTTGGGAGTATTGGCTGTTCAAATTGAGGGTGACCAAATCATATCGCTTACTATTGCGGGGCGAAATAATGAGAGAGCAGAAGTTATATTAAAGACAAATGATACAAACAGACCTGGACCTTCTTCTGTTTCTGTGTTTGATTCAGGACTTCACAGTTCGGATGAGGTGTCTTCACCTGGGGCTAGTAATGTAGAAACCACTAGGAAAAATATAGCAGAATATCTTCGGAAAGGAACTTCATTGTTTGATACCTTCTTTAATCCCAATCAATCTGTGCATGGCAGTGAAGTGTTCAGATCACCAAATGTTGTAGCAACGTCATGTGAACCTATTCCATTTAAAGCCAATAATATACTCCATACAACGTCATCTCACAGTACAATTCCTGGAATGTCACCGACACATGTTAGTTTTCCTCCTGGTCGCAGTCCTACTGGTTATCCTGCTACTCACAGTCCAAACTTTCCATCCCCATCTTCAAGCCGCAGTCCTGTAGGTCAACCAGCACTCAAGTTCCCATCCCCTCCTGCAGGTTCACGTGGAATTATACCCCTACCACCACCCCCACCTCCCCCACCACATTCTTTTGCTAATATGGGTTTGCCCCCACCGCCTCCATACCCTCAGACTATGGCTTCGGTCAATAACTTACCTCGTCATGGTAAGACTGTGACAGCTGCTAGCCCTCTTTTAGTCAATCTTCTTCAAACAGAACCATTAGTGGCAGGACTGAGCAACATGGCTGGTCAAAAGATGTTGCCCCCAAATGAAGGGGGTGGTGTTGTGAAAAAGAAAAGGCGACCGAGGAAACCTAAAGATACCAACAAACCAGCCACTCCTGTTGATGGAGAAATCCCAATTGAAAGTATTCCCAATCCTGCTTTGGATGCGACTGGTTCGATATCCAGTTCTGATAGTGTGGTATCTGTAAGTCATTCGGAGGCAATTTCAAGAATTCCCTTCCTAACACATCAAACTTCTATGAGTAATCATACACAGGGTGCAAAAGACAGTGTTAACTTTAGTAATTTTATGGAAAATGATAATGTGCTTAGTTCAGGAACCAATAAATTGAATATGGATGACCCCTTTCCGCCAGAGGTTACCGCTGGTAAAATTGTGAATCCATACACTGGAAAACTAGAACCCATTGACAAAATATCAGATCTTAGTCCTAATAAAACAAAACCAGTTGGGCGATCAATTGAAGACCCTATTATGTCTGAAAAAATATCCTCTAGTGTACATTTGAGTGATAAATCTATAAGTGATATTAAAAAGCGAATAATAGGACCTTCTGTAGGACAAGACCCATTTATAGACTGTGTGGCAGCAACTAGAACATCATCATTAACAACGCATAGCATCTCGCCAATATCCAATAATAAGCCACTCACAAGCACTGTAAACAGTGGACATATTTATGCTGATAATAGTTTGTCTAGTGTAAGCTCTGTCACAATGGATATCTATGCAGCTGATTGTTCTAGTCAACAGGTGAATACGACACCAGGTATACCTGGGAGAGAGGACGTATGTGGTCAACCTGCTGTTCAATTAGAATCGGTCGCATACTCTAGAGCAGCTTCAGTGCCAAAGCTTGCAAATTCACTTTCTAACAGTTCTGTGATGCATACATTATCTGCAACCTATTGTTTAGGGACAACAACAAGTCAAGCGAGTAAAAAGCATAATGCTTTAGTTGTGTCCTCTTCGCTGATGAGCAGTACCGTGTCGAGTGCTTTCAGTTCGCAAGATGCTACATGTGCTGTAACTAGCGAGATATATACACAGGGAATTCAGTCACACGCTAAATTAGACGCTTTACCTTCGCTCAATTCGCCTAATGTCCGTAATACCGAGGTACACAGCATTACAGGAAGCCCAAATGGGAAAGTTTCATGTGAAGGGGATGATGGTTCGAACCATAGTGGCATAATTAACGACATCAATCCAGAAAGTGCCACATCAACAGTGTCACCTCTTGATTCTAGCGGTAATAAAGTTTACAATCATGATTCAGGTGTGGGTAGTTCATCGGAGCGATCTGATGACACCCCTTCAGAACCTGGTGATGAGTTCCGAGCTTCTATGACAACTCAAGTTCATGTGGAAGTGGGAAGTGAAGACTGTTTAAAAGGTCTAAAATATAGTGCAGAGTGTAAAAATTCTAAAGTAATGACTGTCGGTTATGTTATGAATCATGAACAATCATCAACAACTCCTCAAAACATAGCCAACTCCATAGGACTCTTAAATAAGGACCCCCTATCAAAAATGGCAAATACATGTATGAAAGAATTCGATCAATATCTTTATGGGGGTAAACAGAATAATATTGCATTAAATAGTCAAATTCCATCGCTGAATAGAACTGAAAAAGAACAACACTTCAACCATATAAACAAAAAACTAAAAAATGGTCCGTCGATGTTGAATGAACATAACTTGATGTTAGATGTTAAAACGGAGGAAGTAAATAAAGCCAAATCACAAGGTTTTAATGCGTCTATAAATAGTGGTGTAACTGTTGGAATGGGTACTGGCATGATGAAGGATAAAGCTATGTACCTGAAAGGGGGTCAGTATTATTTTATATAAATACATGTTATTGTTGTGGGTCATTGAAAAAATTTAATACTTGACCAAGGGCTGAAAGACATCTCAACATACATGTACATGTAGGTCTTGCTTAAAGATATTTTACCAGAAAAGTATTTATCATGTGGTTATTTTGGTTGGTTTATATGAAAAGTAGAAACATCGACTCTTAATAGAAAAATACAGGGTAGTGGATAATCCGTCGTACCGTACATACATTGTACATGTACATGTATGCGATGAATTCTCCTCCGACTTTGCACCCGTTGCTTGGTAGATACACTGTGACATGTGACACAAACTTGACCTCTTTTAATCAATTTTTTTTATATGTAACAGGTTACATGTATTCCCTCAGTCACAAGTTCAATATTTTGAATTTGATGCAAAATTTAGATTAATTATTTTGAACATGTTTCTGTTCTAAATATATCATCAAATCACCAAGTTTGTACGCGGGAAAGTAATTTTAACTACATGTATATGTATATGTACAGTAGGATTGGATGTTTTTCTATTTTGCAAACTTTGTTTTTCATGTAACCAAATAAATAATTTGCATACAATGAGATGTCCTTCAAAAGCTATTTATAGCTGTATACATGTACATATACGTACAGACCTACTGACATGTTCAAATTTCCAGAAAGTCAAACTTGCTAATTACATGTAGTAGGCTCCCAATTTACTGTAACTTGCTTACATTATCTTTGTCGTGTTACATGTATAATTACAATAACAAGGGCTCACACTGTCGGTCGCCAAAGTCGCAATTTGCGATAAAAATATGAAAGCGGCGGGAGAAATTTGATTTTGGCGATTATTGAGTGTCAATCACGTGGCAAAACACTATAATAAATTAATCAACTGGCCGGTAATCCGGTTTGTGTCGATGAGTAATACTAATCAGTTGTCGAAAACACAAGAATTAGTTGAATATAGGCGATTCCTGAGCAAAAAAAAAAGATTCGCCACTTGTATCATATTACCGTCACCAAAATCCATGTAGTCTAAAAGTGAACGACAGGTATAATTGTAAGCATCTCTTACAAATATTTTTGAGGTATATATCATTCTATCAGGGATTCAGATTCTGATACCTTTACGTTACCTGAAAATAAAAATAAGTCTATACACTCAACACATAAATTTATACAAAATTGGTAACCCTTGGATGAGATTTGATGTGTAAATACTCAATACATGTACATGACAATACATGTACATAGTGTGGTACGACTATGTTCAAATTGACTGAAGTCACCACAATTAAAATCTGATCTTACATGTATTTAATCCAAACTGTGCTATTAATGAGTAATGAACATGTATTGTGTAAAGACAGATTTTAAAAGTTGTTGTATATTGTATTGTATTCTATACATGTATATCGGTAACTGTTTTATAATAAGCCAAGCTGAGACATAAAATTGTTACTGTAGATACATGTATCACATATTTTTGGCAGATAAATTATTCAAGTTGATGGGATAAAAATATGAACATTTCTTTATATAAGAATTGTCATCCATTTTGGCAGAAAAAATTGAAAGCCAGTGTCAGCCCTAACAATAACTATGTCTATCCTTACGTGTTGATGTAAATGTAATATAATCAATACATACACATATGTACATGTAATTAAATTTAACCCCAAGTACATGTACGTGTAATGCACAGTAATTATTGTTTAATAATTCTTTGAATAAGCATGTGACAGGTACATGCAAGTGGTGTTTAGTCAGACTTTATAAATTTATAGGCATTTGTCTTATTAGTTCTCATTTAGTATCCCACGATTTCATTTCGTTTTTTGTAGTTCCAAATTTCATTTTACATTTCTTTACTACACATGTACATGTACATTAGGATCTAGAAGAATTGTTAAATAACCCACGTTCTGGTTGCGACAAGCTTTTGGCTTGCAATCCACAGAATTGTGGGGTGGATATACATGTACATGTACTACCAAAAACATCAACTCTGATTGTTTGGCCAAATGCCTGACATCATAGGGTCAAAAGCTGCTTGTATGACCCTGGTATGACATCCCACTACATGTAGAAGAGGCCTTCAAAAGATACATGCTAACTAACTGGAGGTCCTTGTTGGACCATAACCTAGTGTTGGCTGGGAAAGTTCCTCAAAATATGTAAAATGTTCAGCAAGGGCTCCTTTTATTAGTGGTGCAGTGGAAAGGGACTTGCAAGGTAGATAAATTATCCAGTTGTTTGGGTAGTATAAAAAACAGGTCTCATGGACACGTTTGCATGCTCGCTCATGTTCATGTAAAACAACCATATACATGTAGCTGTTTCATATGATATTCTTTTATTATCAATTGCCAGTTATTTCTGAAAATAGAGTTACATGTACATGTATGCTTTTGATGAAATACCTAATTTTATGTTGCAATACATATGTACATGTACATTGTACTATACATGTACATTGTGCATTACATTGTACATGTTGGCTTTGTGTTTGATAGAAAAGAGAAGAATATGAATACAAACAGTTATTTTAATTTATTTCATTTATTTCATTACAGATACATCCACACCAGAAAATGGTCCTACTCGAACCAAGCACAGTGAAAAGAAAAAGGGTTCAAATTCACAAAGTCGGTCAAATAGTCCACGTCAAGCTAGTAAAGAGGCAGACCCACCTCGTATTGATACATCGGTCTCGTCCAATTATAATAATTATACAAATGATTGGCCTGACCTAAGTAATTCCCTCTTTGGAATGGGCCAAATAAACACTGATCACTTTGATTCTCATCATTTTGAGGGATTAGAGTTTGACTCACCTCCTAATTCCGAAAAATTTGCAGGATTTACGGAACAGGATATTTTACAAGCGACGGCTAAAGGACTGGCATGCAAAGCGTTGGACGGGACAAAGGGTTCAAATATCACCAGTAAATATTCTAAACGATCATCTCCCGTTAATGTCAACATGCTCAATCACTTGTATGCACCAGGACTTCCACTTCCGAGACGATTAACAGAATCTGTTCAAAGACTTGTGAAACCACTACCCTCTAATGATCATAGTCTACCTCATTCACGTGCATGCAAGTCTCCAGGCAGTTCCAAAAGTTCAAACGGAGCTGCCTCACCCCGAAGTGGTCCAGGAGGGGCAAGATCACCTGGTGCAAATGTGAGCAAAAGTGGGAATGGGGTTGGGCAAAGTGTAAACAATTTATCGGGACAGAATAGTGCTACTTCACAACAATACACCATGGCTGGTAATCTCACGAATACTACCATTAATAATAATTCACACACACCGCAATTAATGGCCACTAGCTGTTCAATTAATAATCTGTCATTATCCTCATCTACAGACTCTCATAGAGCAATAGGTGACAGTGCATACCAGGCATATAATAACATAACTACTCAAGACAATTATAATCAATATCATTCCAACAGTGGGTCAACTGTCACGAACTATGACCCACAAATGATGGCGAGAGACCAACTAGAAACATGTAATATTGGTCAGTGTGCTTCATCTCCTGATTATTTACCATCACAAGTAGAAACTGTGCCTTCTAGTGTGTGCAATAAGTCAGTAAACAGTGATATCGGTGCAGGTTTACCCACGAGTCAGGACTCTAGTTCGGAAAACCAAGACAATAGATTATCAGCAAATTTATGTGCCATGGAACAAAACAAATCCTATGATCTCAATAAAAGTGCTTCAGAAAATACATGTATGACTAGTAGTGGTTCTCCGGTAGAACATAATCAGTCCGTAGATATAAAAACAAAGTTCACCGAAGGTAGTGGGATACATCCTTCAGTTGAAACGATATCTTTGAGTGTCAATAAACATGTTAGTGAAAGTGAAAGTAGATCTGACAGTTTGTGTGTCCCGCCATTTGTCTCATCAAGCTTACAGCATTCCACATTCAATCTCTCAGGTAGTGCATTAACCACACAGACTAGCGTTAGCTTTTCTAGGCAGCATGGTGTCTCACTAAGTAGCATTGATATTGCAAAAACTATCCCCTCGCCTCCTCTCACTAAAAAATTGGAAAATGTTCAAAATTTATCACAACTCTCAGACAGTTCAAGTGCACAAAATGTGAATACATCTGTCAAAGAATCTGGTGATGAGAGACACAGGGATGTGAATAATTCCGATAAACTGTCACCTATTGTCAACACTGATCTATGCAGTCAAAATACTTCTGATATTAACACTCCGCCAAGTGTCACTCACTCAAACACAAACTTTACAAATGTTGTTGCTTCAGACAAACAAATCAGAACTATGGTAAATACAAATAATGAAAGTACTTTGGTGCCAGCAGGAGATTTGTCTAATTCTAACCAATCTAATCATATAAATGAAGAAATTCTAGTGAACAGCATCGATGCTAGTGAAACTACTGCTACTACTACTCCATCTTCTACTACCAATAACCAAGAATTGGAAAACACACCACCTTTAGTTGCACCAAGTGAAATATTTACAACTTCTTCTGTTGATTCTGAGTCACCGATGAGACGATTGACGCGCAAGCGGAAGTCAAACAATAGTGAAAGTGAATGTGCAGATCCTAAGGAAGCTAAATTGCTGGATGAAACACAAGCAGAAGGTAATGAGAGTAGTAATCCTGCATCCCATAATGCAATGGTAATTTATTCTAATACAATGGGGGAAGAGAATAGTGAAATAAAGTCACAGGATAAAGTTGGGCTTAATGATGAAACTTCAAGTATAGAAGATGGTAAGGATGATGATATAATGTCTAAAAGAGGACGAAGACATAAGCCTTTAGCACCAGCTACAGTTATTGGATATTGTAAGAATTTATTATTTTTATACCAATGACAATTCTTATGTAAACACACCACAGGACAAAAGTGAATTGAATTTTTTGGCATCATTGACAATTGTACAAAATAGAAATTTTGTTCAATACAATTTTGTTTAAATCTGCGGAATGTGGTGAAAACACCACACAAAATTTTTGCGGGTTGTGGGCATACCATTCCTTTGTCCTGTAGCGTGTGTTTAGCCAGGTTTTAAATTTTTAGCTGTTAAGAAACCAGCTATCAATTTGTAAGACCTGTGCACACAGCATTTATATGTGTGTATGATTAATTTGACAACTGATAATACTAATTGTTTTATTATTATTTCTTTCAGCTTTTTTTGATACTCCGGTTATACAGGGACGAACACGAAGTCAATCATCAACAACACCTGCTACAGAAAAAACAGACCAAAAAGAAGATGTCCCTGTTTCTACACCCAAACGTTCAACACGCTCTATCAAACAAAAGGGTACGAATCACTGCCAGTAGCAAGTTAGTTTTAGTTGTACAGACAGCTTGTGCAGCCAGTTTTCATATGATAGAAATATTTTTAAAGTAACCATGCATCGTTTGCATTTATAATTTATATACGCCCTCATTGAAAAGTGGTTGCAAATAGATTTACTTGTAAATAGTATACAGCTTCATTGTTTTTGACCCATGGTTTGGGTAGTTTTTGGATTCATTTTATAAAACTACTTTTAATGTAACCACTTTTCATACTTATATATATAGTTTATTATCTTTAATGTTTCTATACTCATTCAGTTTCAATCCTTTTATACAAGTGGGTAAGACGCTGGCTCGATAGCCTGTAGGTCGGGTGTTTGATACCTGCATTGGCCGAGATAGTTCATACAGATTTTCCGGGGTGATTTCCCCTTGTCGGTGATGAAAGACAGAGGTGTTGATAAGGACAGACAGATTGGCGTGCACGTAAGAGATCCCCTGGCAGTTGGAATTTGATACAAGGGTAGGCTGTAGTGCCGCTGCCCGGACAAAATTTCCCTCATACATGTAGCTCTCTGTATGGCTGTCTTCATTAGCCCAGGTTAGGAGTAGAACCTTAAACCCCCATTTCATTTCCTCTTATACAAAGTTAAGTTTTCTGGAGCACTAATCTGCTACTGTCAGTGGTGTTTTTGTTTCTCAAGCTCATCTGCTGACGAGGATTGTCCAATCATAATGCAGAGAACATAAACTTGTAGAATATGGTTCTATTCTATTGCACCTAAATACTCTCTGTGTACTTATAATGATTTTATTTATATTTCCAGATCAATCTGAAGCTCCTGCCAGTAAAAGGCGTCGATCGAGAGATCATAGATAGTTAACTAGACTGTGGTTCATTTATCGTACCATGTTGGGTTCTAAGCCCTCCCCATCAACTTTGTGTGTATATAAAATATATTATAATTCATGTGATCATATGGATATATAACTTAGAAGAGAGGATTACAGTTGTGAACTCTGTGCTCATACGAAACGTAGACGCGAATACAATGTAATTCCAGTATAAAACTATTATGTGAAATACTACTGTAGTATAAATATCGATAATTCAGAGTGTAAATATATGTTGATGACTATTTAATGTTTTGCTGTCAAGTTATTATTATTATTAAAAAACATGCGTTATTCTCCATTATTGTGCTCTATTTCTGTTTGTTCTTTTTGCTTATCGGTTTATAACAAGTGCTGTCTGTACAAACTCAATTTGTACATAATATATCATTTAGATTATCTTCAATCAAAACCCGTCTTTTATTTCTTTTCATTTTTCATAGTCTATTTTGTGATGTCCAATTCTGTGAAACCATATGTTCTTGTCTGTTTTTTTTTTCTTTTCTTCATTTAATGTACAGTCTCATTTTATGAATATTACTATTATTGTTGGATTTATTTTTTTTGTGATAGTTTGTTGAGAAAAACCTCCCTTTAATGAATTGAACTGTCAAACTGCCATGGTCATGCATAATGAAATGAAGATATAATACTGTCTAGGTTTATACTTCTTTTTATTATTATGTAGAGAGAAAGCGTAGAGCAAACACATGCTTTAGAATATCAGGGATCTGTTGTCGGAAAACTATATTTAAAAGGTCAATCCTTAGTCGTTACTATAAAAAAGTTGCATTTCATTTACTATTGCAAAACACCCTGTCCAAACAAAGCAATTAAAAAAAGAAATCACTGGAAGTCGTAGTTTATGCAGCAATTATACAAAGCAAATACACAATGGAAATTTTCTTGATTTTATAGATATTCAGAATGTACAGCTTTTCTTACAACAGCTCCCTGATTCATGTATATAATTATTACAATGATGAATTAAATAGGTTTGTTCAAGCTGAGATTTTCATTAAATAAATAATGAAATTAATAAATGATTTCTATTCTAAATTATGTAGACTTTGTTGATACCTGACCATAAAGATTATAATATAAGTATAGAGTTTTATATACATAGATATATATAAACAAAGAATTGATTCTCTGATTGCTAGTCTTAATGTACAGATTAACTAATTATTAAAGTGATTTTCTATTAACTTAGAGAAATTTTTTTGAGAGTTTATCCATATTAACATATTGTACATGTATATAGGTAAATTATATATACTAATAATGAAATACTAAGTGTAGGTAATCTGTTGTGTTTATATACACTTGTTTTTCCCCCTTTTTGTGAATTTATCTGATCTGCAGTGACTGGTTTTTGCTAATTGCATTGATTAAATCTATCGTGAAAGTTGGCCCTTGTTGATCAGGGTATATCACACTTGATTATTTTGGTAGGCTTTAGGCTTACTTTTTGCTAGCATTATGTAGTTTTCTGTTTTCACAGGTCAGTGTTAAACTGTATATTTTTTATTTTTATATACAGTATTTGTGAATAAAGTATAGATCTTATTTCATAACATAATACTCATATGCTTTAAGTTTTGTTTATTTCTTGGAAATATCTGATGAATCATATGATAGTTCTGACATTTAACGGGATATTGTATTATGCAGTTTATCTAATCATGAACAAATTAGCTGCAGGCTCGCTAATCATCCCTTAAGCCACTATATTCGGACCTTTTGTAAATGAAATTTTAGAAATCTATCTTCCCTTTCTGCAATTCATTATGAAATTATTTATGAAGTCCTTGATAGATTGCTTTTGAGGGTTTGTGAAGTAATGTAAATATTCTAGGACTCAGTATTAAATATCATTTATTGCCCTCACCCCAACTCAGCCATCTTGTGGTTTTTGGTTTTGCCATCATCTCAGAGAGTGTTCATAAGGTATATCAAGAAAAAGAAAGGGCATGAGAAATAAATACATTTATTTTTTTTATCCAGTATAAATATATAATGAACTTAAAAAAACAAAACCCATGAGTAGGAAAATTTCTTAAAAATAAACTGATAGAGATTTTCAATCTGCAGGTCATTTTTTTTTTTGTTTATTCAATCAAGTGTTCCCATCACCATGTATACTTGATGGTTAACCAAGTCAAACGGCATGTAAAGTTAGTTTTAAAATTAGAGAATAAGTCGATTGCTCTTTAGTTGGTTGGAATATTATTGACTAAATTGATATTTCTAGAATATAAATTTCATTGTAAAAAGATGAAATAATTAAATCAGTGGCTTGCAATACTTTAGTAAAGGTAGTTATAACAATTGTGAATTGAATTTATTCGGCATTAACAATGGCTAATAACATCCTGTTATAATCTCCACCACATTCACTGGCAATGGCGTCAGATAGAGCTGTTTCATATCTTGCAGCATATGCTTCTTTTATTTCTTGCAGATCAATCTGAGAAAGAAAAAAAAGGAGACTTTTTATTTACAAGGGGTTCAAAGTGTGTTTGATCTTTTAAAGTACATGTATGTTGACTTAGTTCAATTTTGAGGCGAACGTTAAACCCCATTTTATATTAATTTTGCAGCTTTTCAAATACCTAAATTAAATAAATTACTATGGGAAAATAACTTCACTATCTGGTCATAGAAGGGTTTATAAGAAGATAACTTGTCACAAAAGTGATGAATGGGGAAGGTATATAATCTAAACAATTTCATTGTGCACTCAGTAACACAAAGTTTTGAAGGCTTACAATCGACTTCTTTATATATCAATCAAATTAACCTCCATTTTGGTTTATATTATGGGACTGTAGATGGTAGCATGTAGAAACTTGAATAATGTTTATTTGGCGTGGCAACCTGATTTGAACAAGAAGCTATGACGAGTTACCTCCCCTTAAAAATGAACCTCGCGATCAATAATTATCAGTGGAGAGAACAACTAAAGTTATCGTGTTGGCACGATAAGAAGAAAAACTATAAAAGCCTTGTACATCTTACGTACTTCACTTCTTGAAACTATTATTCTGATAAGGTCAGTGTCTTTCGTACCCAAACCTTCAAAACTCTCTTTTAATCTTCTGGCAAAATATCCTGGCATATCTTTACATGACTCAACTGAAAGAGACAGGAATTAAAAGGCATATTCATTTATCAAAAGCTCTTAAACAATATTATTTAAAAAAAAAGATATTTCAATGGCAGACTGGTCATTAACCCACGAGCCATTTCTTATTGTGGCTTTCATAAAAATGTATATCTAGACCTGAAGGCACAGGCGTTGATCGGTGACATATCGAAAGCCCATATAAAGTTATATTCAAATACTTTTTGAGTTGCAAGTGTTCCTTTACACCCAGACTGTGGTTTATATGAAAGCGCTCGAAAAATAATCCGTTATTTCTCGGATGTGCAACAAACAAGTGAAGGGGAATTTTGAGTATGATAGTTTCAGAATTTTTGATACTTGATCACAATATAAAGCGTCTATGTATGCGGTAAAAGTTATTCTATGGAGGTTATCACACTCAAAGAGGACCCTTCCCGCCGCTTCGATTTACTCCTCATTTTTGGACGAATCACGAAGTGTGGATCCAGGGCATAAACTACGAATTTGAAGACAAAAACCTACCTATAGCTAAATAACCATTCTGCAGACTTCCGTCGCATTCACTATTGATGGTTTCTTCCATAGTACAACCGGTCAAGTTTTCATAGTGAATCATTGTTTGACGAAGTTGTTGATGACTTCTCAAACATAAAATGGCGTTAAGTTCAGCCTCCTCTGTACCCCAAACAGCAGCACCAGCCTGATAGCAGATATGAACCAGATTAGATATTATTTTATCAAAACATATTTGGCGATCTTTTTTTATTTATATGTATAAATACGGTACCAATATTAGCCTACTTGGGTCGTAGACTAAACATTTACAATAAATGATTATCATTTAATGTGGGTAAGTTGTTGGGTCACTAACAAGGAGATCCTGGATTGATTTGGAAGTTGGCCGAGAAATTTTCCCGGTATGGAAAAGGTGCAGTTCAAAGAATCTGGCAAGGAATAGTGCCTGTCGTTTGGATGGGACAAAAAAAGTCCCGCTTACGCGTTGCTTTCACGTTTAAAAAAGTCCCTAACAGTTGAATTCTAAATAAGAATAGCATCACGCTATCAGGGCAAATATGTTGTCACTGCAAAATGCTTGGCGTATGCCGACCCTCATTAGCCCTGTCGGTGTAGAAAACTGGTACGTTAAACCCCATTTTCATTTTCTACTAGCATATAAATTATCAATATTTTATTGTTTTAATAAAATTTTCTTACGTCATAAAACTTTTGAGCATCTTCGGTTGCCTGTTCATAGTCTACACCTGGTTTATCATCTCTACCAGCAGCACACAGTGATACTAGTAATCTCTCAAAATATCCTGATGTTTCACCTTGTAGGTCATCTTCTAATTCATTGCCAACCTCTACAATTCAAAAGCACGAGTAATGCATCAAAGAACTGACTCAAATCAAGCTTCGCCACTTTATCAACACGAAAGTACAATAATGGGACGCGTCAAAATGGCACTGACTCCTTGCGTAAGTTATAACGGGGTATTTTACTTAAGCTTCCATTGAATTAAAATATTTGGGTTTGTTAACGTTATGAGTAGAGTCATTTTACTGTCTTAACAACCAATCACGGTATTACACATGCAGTACCAAATTTTATAATGGTGTTTGATTTTACAAATGAAAATCTTCCAGAAAAATGACTGGTTTATATTAAAGTGTATATTATGATATCTAATCAGAATTTACCTTCCTTATATTTTTCTTTAATTTCGGTTATTTCCTCATTACTGCGCGTACACATAATTTCTATAATTGTTGTTTCATCAGTACCAAGACCCTATAGAATAGCACAAAATATTATGATAAATATCACAGGTTCGCATCGCAACAGCAACTTGTCTAAGACCCCATTCAGACCGGGGTGGCGTCCTTGCGGCTATGCTGCGACCATATGGCGACCTGAAAATGCACAAGGTCGCCGGCAAATGTAAACACAATGCGAGGAAATGTCCCAAAAATTACAAACTTGAAAAAAGCCTCGTTCTCATAGCTTTGTGGGTCAGATCGCAGAACCTTGGCGTTTGTTTTGAACATGCTCAAAACAAACGCCGTGACTCGGCGATCATTGGCTTTTACCACGCTTATGACGATCTTGACGCGCCCTGAAACCATTTTCCTTCGCCGTAACAGCGCAATCTGTTTCACAGAGAATTACTTACGAATGTAGCGGCCAAGCGAATATTCACTGCGGGATCAGTTTGGTAACAGCGCAGTAAGGACGCCAACCCGGTCTGACGGAGGTATAACGCCATGAAACTTGGCACAGCAATTGGTTCAAGTTCAACTATCGTTCACAAAACAATTATTATTTCGGGTATATTAGAACTGACCGCCTGTAGAAAGTAAATTTGTATTCTGTAATAAACATTTGGAGTCTGGAACTTTACTTAGTGACTCGGGCCAGTTATATAGAAACATACACACTTATAGTCTGTGTTTATATACAGAGGATTTGTGTCGGGCTTTGGATATTGTTACTTTTGTTCATCCCCAACCAAATTGGTAGAGGAGGACCAAACGGTTATCATTTGTGTTATCCTATTGAATTTGTCAGTTATTAAGAAATTCTACCAGATTTTGTGAGTCCTATTACTTACTGTCATAGCATTATGTATTTGCTTAGCATCATACATACGAGGATGTTCAAACATAGCAACGCATATTTCTTCAAAATCGCCCTTTAATTCAGATTTAAGGTCTTCAATCAGTTCCTGAAAATATGTCAATAAATAAAACAAGCATTATTTTAGTAATTAATATACATGTCGGGGCTATTTTGGTAAACTGCATTGAAATGAAAGTTCAAGGAAACTCAACGTGTGTCACCAAAACACTATTAAATGTCCGAAATTTCCGACAAAGATCAGAATTGTGTACATGTATTATGTGTTTTGTTTTGTTTTTCCTGTCTGTTGAGGTGCAAACCCATAAACGATGGTCGTGTGTATCATGTAATTGAACAGTATCGTTCACGAACAAATTATGTTAACACTCTCATTTTATCGAATGTCAAGAAGAATTGACATAGTTGATTTCCATTTTCGCTTGCTTTGTTACTGTTGTAGTTCACATGTCTGCTCTTTAATAGATGATATAAAGACGGTTTACGCATTGTCTCCGCCCAAGCAATCCAAGGTTGCGACGTATTACCCTTTGCTCCAATGTGTGCCCCCCCCCCCGCCCCCACGACAAAATCCTTGATCCGGGCCTGGTAAAGGTCTGTGGATGGGGAGAAAATCAGAGCGAGTACATTAGTTTTGATTTTAGGAGCTTGGACTGCCTGTACCCACACTACAACTTCGTAGTAACTTTTGATTAATCTGAGTGACCAGAGGAGAGACTGAAGAAATCTAACCTTTCCGTAAGCCGCTTTAAATGATTGGGCTATTTCCAGTCTTTGTTCATTATTAAAACCAACAATGGTACTTATCAGTTGTTCTTCATCAGTGCCTGAAATAGACAAGATTATATTATCACGGTATTTTGGCTTAGATTCTGACAATCTAATTAAAATACAGTTCTATATTTCGTTTGTTTTTTATACTTTTGATGGCCTACACTAAATGAAGATGTGACCGGTTGTAGCGATAAGTCGCGTCAGAGGTTATACGAGCGGCTTTTGACCCTATGATGTCAGATATTTGATTAACCAATCAGCATTGATGTTTCATGTGGATTACCCACAGTTCCGTGCAAAACACGCCTAAAGCTCACCGTAACAAACCGTTTTATTGGCTAATCCCTCACACCATCCAGGACACGTCAATGGTAACAACTCTTCCAGATCCTAATGCAGTAAGGACAAGTAAAACTAAATTTTGAACTATAAATGGTTGGTTGATCTAGGAAACGCACTGCGACATTTGAATGGGTGTTAAACACATGTGTCGGTGAATACGGCAAACTTGTAAATGAATTAAACACACATACCCCATCCAGCCATGGATTCCCTGAGGCTCTCTGTAATAGCAGCGACATCGAAGTCATAATTCTTTCTGATTGTACCCTGCAATATATGAAATGAAATAAAATGGGATTTGGTTTAACGTCCTACTTTTCTACACCAAACTGGGCTATGGAAAACGGGCATACGCCATACAGTATGCTATGAGGGAAATTTTGCTCGGACAGCGGCACTACTCTTATATATATCGAATTTCAACTTCAAGGGATCTTTTACGTGCATGCCAATCTGTACACGGGATCACTGACAAGGGAGACCGCGCCGGAAAATCTGGATGACTTTTCTCGGCCATTACAGGGATCGAACATCCGGTCGTCAGACTAGCGAGCAAGCGTCTTACCCACTTGGCCACTTAGCCGCCGTGACCCCACCCACCCCTTTGCAAAAATCAGTTAGTTATAAAATAAATAGTTTTGTGTGCAGTGTGTAGCCACTGTAAAATTATTTTATTCTACAACTTGCAATAGTATTTTTCATCGAACGACAATTACTTTTTGTCACGGTGTAGCCTAAGCTGGACACTAATTGGGTGCAATGCTATTGACTTCGATAATTCTCATTTTATTTAGACTTTGAATGCGCAGAGATGTTTTGCAGACATTATATCAAAGGAAAATGATAGATGCACAAATACATACTTCATAAGAAGGGAAGTCTCCAATGTTTTCCCCCAGGGTTTATATAATTACAAGTCACATCGTTCGTCACGGATCACTTATTTTTACTTACTCTTCATTGACGTACACCAATGCGTGTCGATATGATATATATATAGGCTACAAAAAAGTATAAGGGTTAGGTACAGTTACCACAAAGAATCTTGTTTTAAACTAAAAGCATCTCGCCCGAAAGAAGCCTCCATCCACCCAAATAGGTCCATAACTCTTGAATAAAACTGACGACCCCATCCCCCACCCCCACACACAAGTTGTTACAGTGTCGTGACGTATCCGGTAAAAAGAAAGAAAAATCTGTTTGGGGGTGTACGGCTACCAATATCTTTTATTACTGCGTGGGTAATTTTTATCAGTTAAAGGTTACTTATAAGATTAATCTGTCATCCGATATTGGAAACCGTTATCATCATATGAACCACTCCCATTTGATTGTTAATACGAACTAATATATATATAGAGAGAGAGATTTGAGGGCCATTAACGTTTGGTTTTATTCATTTTGGAACACAAATATAACATTGTCAAATAGAAATTGTAGATAGGCCCTCTTTCATAGAGGATGAGTAACCTTTGACAGTGATTTTCTTCATAATGAAGGCTCCCACGCGTAACGTCAGACGTGTAGTTATGGCATTAAAATGTTTTATAAACCACATATAGTTTAGACAATAAATGTGTAATAAATACACCATTAACATATTTTTGTTGACCTTTGTGCCATTTTACTCAAGGTCACTAATATGAAGTCGGCAAAACTAGGATTTAAATCAGATTTACCTAAGCACGACAAGGTGGTGTTTCCTACGTTATTTTTATGAAAGGACCCAACAATAAACTTGTATAAGCCAGGGTATTAGTGAATTTGGTCAATTCACAAAATCCTGGGTCTATGATTTCGGTTTTATTCCACACCAAATAACGTATAGGTTGGGAAGGGTTAGGGTGTGTATTGCAATGGACACATCTTCTTCAGTATATTTCAGACGTATACCTCACAAAACCATTAAAGATATTTTTAAAAATACACAAAGTAGGCGTTCCTTTCGCTATTTAGACATTTTCTAATATCTAACCATTGTTTCCATGGAAAAAAATCCGTAGCTTTTGGCACTCAAGGATAGTGTTGATAATCAAATATTTCTGTTCTCGGTGATACATGTTAATCAAAGTGGGTACCCTTTTCTGAAATCTGCCACGATAGTCTATGATATAGTTACTTCTAAATAAACAAACTGTCTGCGATATCAATATGAAAGTATATAGATACCAAACCCTATCATAATTACACCTCGGTTTTATACATTCACATAACTAAACTTTATGGTTTTAATATTCAGCTCGTCGATAAAACATGAATTGTTTATGTCACTGATTACCCTGACAGCTGTGGTTTAATAGTAATTTAATTACCTAACAAGAAGTATGAACAAATCACAGTTTCAATGCCCCACTTGCTAGAAATTAGAACACAATATCCAAAACTAAATGAACCATGATGTATTTATTGAATAAGCATAACTGGGAGACTTCGCGACAAGAATACACATTTTATGAAGTACATCTATTAATCGAACTAGGTCAAATTTGCGTTTTAACAAGATATTTTGGGTACTATTAGAAATCTAAGCAATTATTGTCCTGGGAAAAATACACTCAAAAAATATGACAAATGAAAACAACCCCATTGCATGCAGTAGGTTTAAAGGCAACAATTTCTTTAGAAATATCTGCATATTATATCTTTTCGGGGTTAAAGTCATTACTCCTTTTTTTACAAACTTAAAGGCTAAATTTTTAAAACAAAACTCCTATATTAACAATGGGAATGATATCATTTTCAGATAAGACCTTCTTATTTAAAATTCTTGCACACTCCCACCTATCATATTAACACAACTACATGTACTATAATATGACCTAAAATACAAACTTGTTTTATATACACGTAGATATTTACATAGGCCTACTATGTGATAAGTGGGCGTGGTGACTAAAAGCTATCTTGTCGATGCGGTATTTACAATTAAATGTTGTCCTGCTTCAGGCTACGCAAACTTAACATAACCCTTATATATATTAAGTCGAACTTGGCCCATTTCTAAGCGAATATCGTTGTTATTCAATTAAAAAAAATCACAGGCCCAAAGAACTAAAGTAAAAGTCAGCGAGATGTGTCCATCGGTCCATCTTTTTTTAAGTTATGCATGAATGCCCCATCACATCCTTTCACCTTCATTAACGGGACACATTCTACAAATATTTTAATAGATCTGTATATATATTTACCTATATCTTCTAATACCCTCGTATATAAAAAACATAACGTTATTTAATGGTTAAAATTATCTCCATTTAAAAATAAGTTCAAACTTTATACACTGAACAAAACTATTCGTTTACTTACCGGCATTTTGTCAGATTATGTCAATGAAACCTCTTTACTTGCGACTGGACCAGACGAACTAAGTCACGTGACACAGTCTAACGAACGAAGGGAAGTGTGGGCTGTCAACATAGGTGGGTGATCAAGCTTGAACGAATATGTATTACTCATAATAGAAAGAATGTACATGGGTCACTAAACCATTTTGATGAATTAACCCGATAGAGTATGTCGTTGACCACTATCTGTGGTCTTTCGCTCAATATTAGAAAGTTTTTGACAACTGTTGTAAATTTCTTCCATTTTGAAACACGTCCTAATGACAAATTACGTAAAGATGCATATTTTCACATAATTCATGCAATGCTGTTTCATTACTCATTGTCACATGATAACAATTATCTTGTCAGTTATCTTTAGAACAGTAATTTATATACCAAGACAAATATTATGAAAAGGAATGAATAACAGATATAATTCGGGGTTGCCAGATTCTCTTAAAATGTTGTTTTTTTTTTAGCATTTAGAAATAACGGAATAAATGCTTATGATACATTAAACATGCATTAGAAAACGAATCAGTTCTCTCCAATGACAATGTCTGACTCTCGTTCTCCTGATTGCATGCCAGCTAGATGATTCAGAACCCGTAGGAATCCTTCAAAGTCCGACAGACGACCCTAGTGCCTGTCAAGTTCTAAAACGTTAGCTCCAACTGACATGTTCTATTCCAAGTTTTAGATCGTGTCCACTAATTCCCAGAAAGGACAGAGAAAGCATGCTGGGAAATCTTTCAGGGTTGGTATTCTTGTAACAGTAGGCCTATTATATACCTCCATCAAATCCGGGTAACTTCTAAGTGATATGAAATTATAGTCTATAAATTCTCAACCATTTTTTTACCAACGCCACAATGCCCACAACACGAAACACATGAAAAAATAGCCGCACACCCAGGGGCGTACATAACGATTTCGTTTGGGGCGGTGTTTAGCCAAAATGTGACCGACTGATGCACATACCCCCACACCCGCCCCCACCTCCCAGTGCGGTTGACTCAATCCGGAGCCGAGCACCACGTGTCAGTTTTCTAGAGTTGACATAACATCTGTACGATCAGACGCCCCGTGCCCCACACACCAGTGGTACTACAAACTGGGCAGTTCACTATAATCGTGAATATGATAGTGCTGAGACAGTATAAGACACTTGAGGAGCAGAGGAATGATTTTAAAATGAAATCGAGCGCCGAAGTCGCGAAAAAATTTCAGATATTTAAGCGAGTACATGAATCATGTTATAATGGAATCGCGCCGCAGACGCGAAAAATTTTTACATATGTAACAGAGCTTTTAAATTTTTGGGACTGGGCTTGAAAATTTGAATCAATGTCATGGCAAATGGAACCAAATTCTCGTTAACGAGAGGATAAGAAATGGGACAGAATCTAAAGGCCTATCTATCAATTTCGCCTGTTTTGTGATTGTTTGTTTATCCCATTAATTCATTTAGTTGGAGACAGACTGCGGTGAGCACATTTTTTGAGACCGACTATTTTCTGCCATGTTAGAAAACATTTCATAGAATAACATACTCACAACAGAATAAGAGTGACAAGCAGACATGGTTATTGTATGTTATAGTTTTGTGTGACGTATGCAATTTAGGTACACGGATTCACGCAACTACTTAGTATTTGAGATCTATTCTGGTATTGTTTTTGAGACCGACTGAAGTGACTGCACTTATTTTGTGACCGGCTATTTTTCTCCTTGGGTGAAATTTTGTTGTTAGACCAACATACTCACAACAGAATGAGAGCGAAACACACCATCTTTTCAAACATGATAAGTTGACAAGATTATTTTATACTAAAGTTTTGTGTAAGTAGCGTGACATACAGTGAGCACTTATTTTGATACCGACTGCTCCAATTTTGTAACCGACCGCACTGATTTTGCGACCGACTATTTTATAGTAAGGTTTTGCGTGATTAGCGTGACGTATACAGTGAGTACGTATTTCGATAATGACTACTCTATTTTGCGACCGACTGCACTGGTTTTGCGACCAACTATTTTTTTTGCTGGGGTGGGGTGGGGGTGGGTGTACCCCCCCCCCCACACACACACATTTACGCCCATGCGCACACCTGGCTAAATATATATGAAAATATTTGAATTTTGCAAAATAAAAACATGGCAATCATAGACGACATACAACCGTAACGAGAGAGAGAGAGAGAGAGAGAGAGAGAGAGAGAGAGAGAAATGGAGTTTAACGTTCACAAGACACAAACTAGGTCATTTGGGGACTAACATATGGTTTCATTTTATTTCAATAATTCGCTTGCGCGTAGGGGTCTTTAGCAGTGGGAGGAAACCGGAGTGCCCGGAGGAAACCCACGAGGTTGAGAAAGCGCCCCTATCTCCATGCCACATACGCTCACACCATGGCTCGAAACAACAGCCGCAAGCCAGAGGTGACCGGCCAGCTAGAGGTCGAAGCGCGGCACTCTAGATCACTAGGCCATTCCCCCCCCTACAACCGTAACAAAGACTAGTCATAGACACAATAACTCAAACTAAATAAAGAAAAGCACAACATTGAACTAACTACTAGACACCAGTAACGCAAATTGGAATCAACGGGTTCGAAATTCCGCTGCGCACTTAGGAAAATCTCGCGGCACACAGGTGTGTCGTGGCACATTGGTTGAGAAACACTGAATATGAAAATGATATAAAGAAAAGTTTTTGTTGGTTTATTTTTTTTAGAAATGATTGTTATTATAAGAAAAGCAGAAATTGTACTTTAAAGCTTTGTTTTTTTTCTGGTATCACGCAATCCCCCCAATCTCGCTGTTCTGTGCATAACGTTAGAGCGATCTGAAAATAGGGTGGGTGGGTGGGTGGGTGCAATATAACGCTTCTATGGCTCATGGGAGACAACTTTTCCAGAAATTGGTGGAGGCAGACCACCATTAATTTCCCCCATTGACTTCAATGTTAATTCTGGCCTCTGTGACCACCTCCAACTTTTCCCAAAATTTTCGTTATGTTGAATGTTTTTCATTAAAGACAGAGGAAAATATGGCCATGTCTTTGTACTAAAATTTGTATCAGGTTGACCACCAAAATACAAAGATACACACACTTGAAGAAGCATACTAAAAACATGTAACTAGTTGTCGTATATATCACCGTAGTAGCCAACCTGATAACCCTGTTATCCTTCCGCCTCAAAATCATGAAACCTGGCAGAAAATGTTTATTCTAAGCCCCATTGTCCCCTCTGGACCAAACAAAACATCAACCAAAATGGGCATGCAATAGGGCAGAATTAATGGTCTCTCGCCTTGGGTAAGACTACTATATTTGCCGTCATGGAAAATACGGAGTCTGACCCATAAGTCTAAGACGTTTGCTGGAGGTAATAATCTCTGGATTTAAGTGATGTTGCAACGATTCCATCAGACAAGGAGTAAGATCGATGGGCTCAAATTGGTGTTAAAGTCAGGCCCGGATCCAGGATTTTGTCGAGGGTGGGGGCACGCATTGGAGCAAAGGGTAATATGTTGCAACCTTGGATTGCTTGGGCGAAGACAATGCGTAAATAATGTTTATATCATCCATTAAATATGTGAGCAGATATGTGAACTACAACAGTAAGAAAGCAAACGAAAATGAAAATCAACTATGTCACTGGGGCTGACGGGGGAAAAATATCACGCAGATAATGTGATATATACTCTTTTCAGCTATCGTGTCTTTTCAGTAGGTTTTCGGGGTTAACTTCATTTCTCGTTATGACTTCATTAGACATTAAGCCCCATTTCATTGCATAACGGTTCCGCAATTTTAATTTCTTTAGATTAATATCACATTATTCCATGCATGCTTTATCGAGACATTTAAAAGGACCTCCCCTTGTCTAACTCACATTGATAATAACCAAAGAGAGAGAGAGAAATGGGGTTTAACATCCATTAGACAAACAAGCTAGGTCATTTCTGGACTAACACATGCGGTTTAATTTCATTTCAATAATTCGATTGCGCGTGTGGGTCTTTAGTAGTGGGAGGAAACTGGGACCCGGATAAAACCCACGAGGTTGGACAGACGACCCGAATCCTTGTCACGTACAACCGGTGATCCGAAACCACGCCAGTCGACTCAGTGAAGGCTTTATGACACAGCGTGCGAGCTAACCATTTGGCCCTCCAACTCCCCAATATCTAAAGAAGCTCCTCGGATATATCACTGACATGGGAAGAATTATGAAAGAAGAAAACAAGCTTGTACTGAATGTCATAGGGAATTTATTGCTTCACATATATCACCATTTTCAATACTGTATGTATTATACATCTTTTATATAATAGATAATAACTTTATATAACAATATTATGCAAATAATAACAATTCCCAGATATAAATAAACAAAAGTCTACATTATAAACAAATAAAGAATTTAAAGAACAACAGATCACTGAGGATTAACCACTGCTTGTAACATTTTTTTATAATCCCCACCACATTCATCGGCAATAGCATCTACGAGAGGTATTTCATAAATGCTTTCATACGAATCGCGAATATCTGCTAAATCAATCTGAAACAAAAATCAAACATTTTGCATTTAAATAAAACCCACAGATATATCAGAGTCTAGCGTATTCAAGTCTGCCTTTCAATCGAGCAATGTCTATAATTATCAAATATTTTAGTTTTTTCAACCTGCGTTGTGTCAGACTGTTATTAGCGCGGTCAGATAACTGTGTTCGTGAGAATAGATAAGATTGACAAGCGAATATTTGGATAAATCACCTGATTTAAAGGTGTTTCGTCTTAACGAGATTGCGAGATAATTAGGCAATTCGTCACATGTGGCCTTATCCATATTATGTCACATGTAGCCTTACTGGATTATAGCCTTCTCAGGTATATGGTCAAATCAATCACTTGCCACGCTAGTCGTAAGCTTGATCATTAAATCGTCTGTGGATTTTCGTGACAGGATGTGTCTAAAGGCTTCTCATCGCAATCACGGTTGCTAGTTTCAACGCTTTCTCAAATTTTCACCACCAAGCATATTAGTAGGCTACTCGATGTTTCGACGCATTCTTTGTCTTTTCAACAGATTAAAATGGCGTCCATCAAATACCTACCTCACTGCGAGAAACGACGATACGAATCAAATCATTATCATTTGTCCCCAAACCAGCAAAACATTCTTTTAATTTTCTAGCAAAGAAAGCAGGAGTATCTTTTGCACTTTGAACTAAATATGGAAGAAATATAAAAACAATCTTGTGTCAACTATATCTGTATTGTATCACCCATGCAATAATGTATTCCACGGGTGATATAGATGGGTTGTATTAAGGGGTATTATCACAGAACACTACAACCAATGTTTTACAGATACCAAAATTTCTATATATTTTCCTCTTTATAACATAATGACATATGTCATAGAGGCGTCCTGCCATATTAAAATACGTGTTAGTGATTGTAACATAAACCTGTCGCTATCAATACCCGGCTGGAGATCTTGGTAGTATTCCTTATGTCATTGCGTAACTATAATTTGTTGTTGGCATGTCTTATCTAGCTTTCTTTATCTGATAAACTATATTGAATGTTTAACCTTCATATGATGCTTGATACATTAGACAGATGTCTAATGAGCTCCTTTGTCTGGAATACGTTTATAAACTCAGAACAGAAACGAATCTTTAGGCAGGTCCAGGAGGCCATGCTAGGCGGGCGCCTAGTTAAGGTACCTCAGGAGTACTATAGTCAGGTCTAGGAGTCGGAGACAAGACGAGAGCTTCTGGAGTTAGCACACTCGTGCTAAGCCAAGCTAATTAAGTCATGACTCCTTTCATATAGTTAGTTCTACGGTCGTTTACATCACGATGTTTGTACCTATTGTAAGAAGCAGAATAAAAGAATTATATTTGAAGTCATACCAGTGTTGTCATCATCAAAGAACCCGATTAAAGAATGAAATACTGTCACATATTAATTGATGCCGTAGACCAGAGAAACGATTGAAGTCCTAACCACTAGAAGTTCACAGGTCACCAACGGGGTAAGTCTTTTCTAATCCTACCATGGCGAGGGTGGTAAAATGACATTAGTGCTATGTATTATAATTTAACTGGAAATCTGCAGTTTATCATCACGCGTCGTTAAATATCATGGTGTAGTTACTAAATTTAATAATATTAGCAAGTAGTGGAACAGGAAAATGACGAAAACAAAATTGTATATATATTATTTGTTTTAAAATGCGTCATGTTGTTTTTAAAAGATTATGAATTATAATTGTTTGTTTTTGAACACATATTTTGGCATTTAAAATTAGTATTAACAGGTTTATATTGCGCAGTAAAATGTTTTGTGATTGTTTAACTAGAATTGAGTTAACAATATCGTAATTAGGAATTTTACATTCACAAAGTATTAACGGGTTTATCTCTAAGTTTTTTTCGTTTGTTTTGTCTATACGTGTATATTATCCAAATAGTTAATGGCAAAGGCCCCGATATTTACGGGTGAGATTTTTATTTGTAATACCCCAAATATTTAATGGGAAAGACCCGATATTTACGGTAGAGAGTTTTATTTGTAATACCCCAAAGTTTTAATGGGAAATGCCCCGATATGTAACGGGAGAAGTTTATGTTAAGTGGTTTAACCCCAGGAGGGTTGTGCTCGGATTTAGAGCGAACGTATTGTCTTGTTTTGTGTTGTGTTTAAAAATTATAGAGATAAACCGTTAGTTCTTTCAAAAATATCTTATTTAAGATTGGTTAAATGTGTTCAGATCATTCATTATTCTTGAGATAAAACAATATGACTCCCTAATTTCAATTGTAAATATCGTTAGATCGTTATCTAAAGTCAAGTCTGTTCCACTTGCTAATTTGATTAACTATTAATTAAGTTCACTCCATGATATGATAAGCAGATGATAAAACTTCGGCACGGGTGGCAGTTAATACTCTTCATAGCACATGTCATAAAACGCCGTTTTGCCAGACGGTATGGAAAATGAAAAGACTACCGGTCAACAACAATAGTTGAACTAAACGGAGCAGGGAAAATTCTGACCCCTCAACATTACTGGAACGAGGAAGGGCATCATATGTACCCCACCCCTACAGTTGGCTACGACAGTGCAGTAGCGGTCTAAGAAGATAATTAAAGTAGTTTGTGTTCGTGATTCCAGACTCCACCATATATGTGAATAATTAGAGTAGTTTGTGTTTGTGATTCCAGGATCTCGTTTGTTTTTATTATTGACTCGCGTGTGTGACCGATTGTGTGTATATAACTTTTAAGTTCGTGTGTTTTTCATTGACCTTTTCATTTTGTTTAAAGACATTTTTGGATATTATGACATTTTACAAGTATATATAACTTTTAAATTCGTGTGTGTTTCATTTACCTTTTCTTTTTGTTTATAGACATTTTTGTATACGACATTTTACAAGTGTTGTTTGTATTTATATGTCTTTTCATTCTTATTGTTGTTTTTATCTTTTAAGATTAGGGTAGATATTATCGATCCCAGTTATATTCAAATTTGTAAAGGCTTTAAAAAAACATTTCATATTTTTTTCTAAAAAGAGGGATAGGTATATAACATAATGACATATGTCATAGAGGCGTCCTGCCATATTAAAATACGTGTTAGTGATTGTAACATAAACCTGTCGCTATCAATACCCGGCTGGAGATCTTGGTAGTATTCCTTATGTCATTGCGTAACTATAATTTGTTGTTGGCATGTCTTATCTAGCTTTCTTTATCTGATAAACTATATTGAATGTTAAACCTTCATATGATGCTTGATACATTAGACAGATGTCTAATGAGCTCCTTTGTCTGGAATACGTTTATAAACTCAGAACAGAAACGAATCTTTAGGCAGGTCCAGGAGGCCATGCTAGGCGGGCGCCTAGTTAAGGTACCTCAGGAGTACTATAGTCAGGTCTAGGAGTCGGAGACAAGACGAGAGCTTCTGGAGTTAGCACACTCGTGCTAAGCCAAGCTAATTAAGTCATGACTCCTTTCATATAGTTAGTTCTACGGTCGTTTACATCACGATGTTTGTACCTATTGTAAGAAGCAGAATAAAAGAATTATATTTGAAGTCATACCAGTGTTGTCATCATCAAAGAACCCGATTAAAGAATGAAATACTGTCACATCTTTAATAATTAATTATTATAATTCTTCGAATTTTGTGTCTTTAAATTTGATATTGTATTGATGACTGATACGATTGTGGTACGAAATCTCAAGAATATCCTTCGGATGATTTACAAATCTTACCAATAGCTAAGTAACCATTCTGCAATGTCCCACTGCATTCATTTTTAATCGATTCTTCTATTGTTGTCCCCGTAAACTCTTCATAATTAACTATGATTTGACGTAACTGCGGGAGACTTCTCAAACACAAAATGGCGTTCATTTCCGCTTCCTCCGTACCCCATGCACCGGCACCAGCCTAAAGGAAATATAAAGCGAGTTTATTTTAGGGTTGGTCATAGACTCTGTTTGATGCAATGAGATTGGGAAGTGTAAGTCCACTTTGATTCACTTTGAGGTACAGAGAATGTGATCGCGACCTTCACCTCACACAGTCGTCTGCTCTTTGCTAACAAATTCTAGGCCTTGTAATGAAAGGCAGGGAAGGCTCAATACGTTGCAAATGAGAGAACATCCATTTCTAGATCCTCGTTATATAATTTTCGATTAGCCTGTAATATCTACATTATTTATAGAAGCAAATGTGTACGTGCCTCGTGGAATGCGGTAGCGTCTGCTATTGCTCTATCGTAATCAACATCCGTATTTTCCTCTCGTCCCGCTGCACACAACGATACCATCAATCGCTCAAAATAACCAGACGTGTCACTCTTTAGATCGTCTTCTAATTCAGACTCAAACTCTGGAAAGGAAACGGAAATATAACTTGAACCATAACTCAAGAGATGCATGCATCTATGTAATGAACTCCGAATGTCGAACGATATTGATTAGGAAAGTAGCCTGCAAATAATATCTCAATCATAAAATCACACAATCGGTAACTAAATATTAGCAACTCACCTTCCTTGTATTTTTCTTTGATTTCGTTTATCTCATCATTTGTGCGGGTGCACATGATCTCAATCAACGTGGACTCAGTTGTTCCAGCACCCTGAAAATATCATTATGGAAACAGATGAATATGAATGTTTCCAGGCTCATCCCCCTACTCTTTCAATAAATCACATTAGAATAAGTACATCAGTGGAATTCGAACAGTATTTTTGTGAAAATATTAAATGCGGAACCATACCTAACCAATACTAACTATTCCTAACAAAAATGGTGGCATTATCATCAATCGCACGAGTCAATAATTGAGCTCTATAGCGCACGAAGGAGTACGGTAATGTACGTTTATCAGAAATCAGTCAGGATCAATAACTCCGGAAACATCCTCACTGTAACACCCACTATTCTTGAAAACTTACTATGGGGTTCTGGTTATGTAGGCGTTCGAAGGACTATGCGAACATTAAATGCTACGTTAAGGGTTAACCTTTCCGCTCACACAAGTTAAAATTCAGATATGCCACACAGTACCTCAATTCATCGATTGTGCAACATGTTTCAAAAACATCACTGAAATCCGGCTCCCATGTGCTGTTGATTCTTGATAAAACTGCATCATAATCATTATTATCGGAATTTGGAATAGAATCATCCCACCATTAGCCAGTCATTCCAGCCGATAACAGTTGATTGCTAAACATATTACGAGATAATGAGACGACATTACACAGTTGTCAATGATATTTAACAGTGATAATTTTATTTCACACTGTTAATGTAAATGATTTAATTACTCACTGAAAGAGCGTTGTGTAATTCACGAGCATCATAAACTCTGGGTGGGGTCATCAAAGCAACTGTCACGTCTTCCAAGTCACCTCTTAATTCAGATTTCAACTCATCTATTAAATCCTGGAAAATACAAAAACTGATCAAAATTTACCAACATGAACAAATATTTAAAAAAGTGTTAATTTTTTAAAGCTCAGTCTTTAGAATATATAACACAGATGTTTTAAGAAATCGCACAAACAGCTTTGATGTCAGTTCACATTTTTTCACTAAAACTTCACCATTTTTCAGTAGTTAAACCATCAAGAATATAATATAGATAAGAAACCTTTCCATAAGCAGCTTTAAAAGCTGTTGATATTTCTTGTCTTTGAGCATTGTCATGATTAACTAAAGTAGATATAATCTGATCTTCATCAGTGCCTGAAATCAATAAAAAGTAAGATAACTATTCGTATAACAATATCTATAACACCCTAAATTGATTTATTTAAACCAATATTTTAGCTATTTTGCATGTATTTGTATAGACATCATGATGATCTTTTTTTTATCGGTTGATAAGGAATAGATTTGGAGTCAGGCGTTTTGTTTCGCCTTAGTTTGTTTTCATTTTGACAGGGCAAGGGCGAGGACTGCACAGCACAGAGAACGCCTAGGGCTTACCCCGGGTCCAAATTCCGGATCGGATCCGACATACGGTTGAGGTGCCCCTGTGTATATTGTGTCCTGTACGTAGGTTTGTCTTGTGTAATGGTTTATGTGACTTCATCAAATTCGTCTACCAAGACAACCTTATACGGCAAACAACTACAGACCCACCTTAACAATGACAGTGAAAGAGACTTGAAAAATCCCTCGTGTTTACTTCGACACACGATTACAGCCATATTCATCGATTTCGAGCACGACAACTTTGCGAATTAATACAATTTAGTTTCGATTATTTTTAGTTGACTAATTTTACTCTACATTCCAATCTAAGAAATCTTCTAACATCACGATGTTGTGCCAGGAATGACAATTGTATTCCGTATGGTTATAATCACTAGTTTGGAATGATTCGTATATTATACGCTTTCCATTATTTACCCCATCTACCAAAATGGATGACTTGATTAGACAAAACATTCACATGATCCGAACGTCCTACTATTCTGCTCCTATGAGGGAAATGACCTACTTTATTATCGAATTCCAACTATCAAGGGATCTTTTACGTGTACGCCAATGTGTAAACGGGACCTCGGTTTTTCGTCCCATTCGAACGACTAGACAGCTGTCCTTGTCAGACCCTCCGTCCTGCATCACTGACAAGGGGGAACCACGCCGGAAAATTTTGATGAACTTTGTTGGCCAATGCTGGGATCGAACGTCCGGCCTTCCGATTTACATACAGGATGCTAGTATATAATATGAAAATAAAGGAAACAGATTACATTGCTAACTGACAAACTGATAAAATTCTGATCTACACATGTCAATAAAACATATGTCAACAATTGATACTTGGTAAACAGTAAAAGTAAAATATATATTTACCAAATCCTTTCATAGCCTTGCGAAGACATTCCGTGACACCAACTGGATCGAAGTCATCATTAGCAACAATAGTTCCCTGCAATAATCAAAAACAAAATGTGCACAATTTTCCGATGAGAAACATATTTGTGAATATAAATCCTTGCGGTGTATCAGGCTATGGCCGAAGGCGGACAGTCGACCAGGGCACAGTGTTAAGCGGCGCAGTGTTAATGGGCACAACTTCTCTGGATTCTAGTCTATAATACCCAGGCTCAATACCACTCTTGTAACTGTTAATGTCCCAATATTTATTATGGTCAACAAATTGTATTATTTTACAATATTCCAATTAATTGATGATACAAATTTCATATTAACACACATAATTTAAAATAAATGGGAAAAATTCAACTATACATGATTTGAAACGGTTAACGTAAACCTTTTCAAATGTGACTTGGATTTTAAAATATTTTCGAACCCCCTCGGCAAGTAAAATAGCATGTAATGGATAATTTACACAAGTAGGACACATAAACATCTAGTACTTAGAATAAGGCTATTCTATTATTTATTTTCTGGGGCTGACAAAATAATGGTTATACCGTTTGCGTTCAGATTCCTACTCACATATAAGCCATTATTATTTCATTTTCCCCTGATTCCTTTATTATACAAAGTAGGTCGTTAAACCCCATTTCATTTCATTTCATTTATTATGCAATCTAACAAAATGTAGTGAAATGGACCAACATTATAACTACCGACGTGGGTTGCCGAAAGTGTCACGGCACTACTGATGGGAGTAGAAGATCTGTGTAGAGTTTATAGTTTCCTTGTCTCAACTATTTCAACCCCTTTTTCTTCTAAAAGCTAGATGACATCGCGCCTGGTACGTTCGTGCATTTTTATGCGCGAACTCTTAGTTTTCCTATTACTGGCACGCGCACGGGCACTATTTCTTTTTCTTTTGCATGTACCAAAATCGAGGGTTTTGCGCGGAGGTACTTTTGAGGTATTAGCCTGAGAAGCATAACACTTGCCACTGTACCTGTATATCGCTAATTATAAATCGAGTGTGTGAAGACAGTTTATATAGATCACGCGAAAATTTTTCAGTACAGAGTTTATTCTCGCTGTATTTGCAGCTAAGAAAACCAATGGGACTATTTTCTCAACAGTGTATGAACTTTTTCATAAGCGATAATATCCTTACACCGAGAGAAATTATCTAGTCTCGGTGAAAAACCATGATCATCTGGTAAAAAATTACTTTTCAATTTTTTGGAACGAAAAACAGTGTTTTTAAAAACAAACGAACCTGCCGCACATGAGGAAGTCATTATACTAATAATAACAGACGATTTTGGGCACAGGCTTTCTTACTGAGTAGTAAATCGTCCACAAAAAATCATGAATGAACGACGACTGTAGACAGTAAGTAGGTTATACACTATACTTTTGAGTCGAGATTACTCGCTTTGAGTCGAGATTACCAGCTTTCAGGTCACCGATAACCAATTTTGTCAGAAATACCATACTGACATTTGGTTTTTTCAAGTTGTACGCGAACTAACAATCGGCTCCCTAACTGTCTTCGTCAGCTACTTTCAGTTTCACAATGGCGTGCGACATTCGGTTTTTCAAGTTGTACGCGAACTAACAATCGACGCCCTAGCTGTTTCGTCAGCTATTTTCAGTTGCTGGCGTACGGCCAGTGCCGGTGGGAAAAGGCAACATTAAAATCAGAAATAGTTTATTTATTATTGTCGGACTTACGGTATCAATCCTGTCTAACAAATCATAAAGCTGTGGTGTTACGGTAGCGGCATAGTATTTCAACGTAACACCACAGCCACTGTAACAATTCATAATACATCTAACTATCACTCCCTACACATTTCCCCTCGACCTACTTTCCCAAACGTCAACAACACATCTCATACATCCAGTTCACTGATTAACCCTTGTACCACGTCTACTGGATGAAAACATTGTTCAATGGAGAACGGTTTAATTAGATTGAAAAGGTATTTTTGTACCTCCCCGAATAAAGGGCTTTGGGGTTAAAATCCACTCGGCACAAACAAGGGCTCGTTAATCAATCGCTTGCGTATAAGGATTTTTTTTAGTAGGTAAAGGAAACCGGAAGACCACGGGAAACCCACCAGGTTGTACAGGTGACCACAAGTTTTGTCACGTAAAAGAAGAGTATTGGATTGGAACTAAGCCAGTTGACTCGATGACAGCCCTTTTATAATGCACACACATTAGATGCCCCCGATTAAAAAAGGAGTCGGACTGATTAGTTTCAAAATGAAATTTTGGAGGAACTAATTGGGCTCAAGAATTTGATTCATTTTTAGTCATTATGGACGTTATACAGACAAGAGATTAACGATAAGAGATAAGTATACGGGTTAATTCAAACAAGGATTATGAACAGGTAAGTATGCATAATTTCATGAAATGCTTATTTCCCTTACAAATCATGGCCATTGTAATTCCTTAGGAACAGCAGGTTGTATATAAGTAAAGTACTTTTCATATTAGTTTGTGTTTTTTTACATAGATAATGACTCACCATATTATATCCCAGGCAATATTCCAATAAATATACTTACAGAAATGAATGTGCTCTAATTAACATTTCGGCATTTTTCTGACATTGCCGATTATCTAATATACATGTAGATAATCATTCTTGCAGTCGGGTAACAAATAATATGGCAATTAGTATCATTTCATGAAAGTAAAATTTGGGTAATTCTTCATTTTTTGAATTTAACGTGTCGTCAACTCAATACTTCAGTATTGTTTATTTGTATATGATAGGGATTTCAACTTTCACGGTTCTTTACATCGCATCCAAGCATTTAAACGATAAGTCTATTTTTTTTTTGGTTCAGTCAGACCGACTATGCAACCCTCTTGTTATAATTGGCAACTGAACTTCGAAAGCGGACATTCTAGTCCGTAGCTCAACTGCTACGAACCCTTTTTGGAAGCAGAAACATTTACTCGTGACGTGGGTAACCCTTTTGTTTTCGTCGTTGCCCGACTTCAGTGCAAACCAATATAAAAATATAGGCCAATTCGTTTATCGATCTTTTTGTTTCTGCACCACAGATCATTTTCTCAATATATGGGTGTATTGTTCCACGGATTAGTTTCATTGATTTAGAAGGTATTAAATAATGCCAGCGTCCATATAACTACGCCTACAAGTAAGGCCATGATGTTTATGTCTTATCAATAATGTACTAGAAAGTTGTTTTTGTTTGAAACTGAATGAATGATATGGAGTTTATGGTATAAGTCAGCTCCAACAGAGTTATACACAATAAATGTTTTTTTCAGATTAGCAAGATATTCTACGTCGTCCGGGGCCTAAATTCGCCAGGGGCATAAATTCTATGGCCTAAAACATGATATTAATTTAATACCACATAGTGGTGGTTAAGCATATACACTTCGATTTTAATTACCGGTATAAAGAACATTTCCATACCCGTATTAATTAGATGTGCATGTACCACGAAGTCGTAATTATGTTATGTGTACTACTGGAGCAGGGCAATAGTTTATAAACAATGCTTTGGCCTACCAAATTATACTCTTAAAAGACTGTTCTTTATAGTAAAAGTCATCTGTATTTTATATAGAAAATATCATTTTTACTTCATATTGTAAATATAAGTTAGATTATTTTACAATTACAATAAGACTGTATACTCAGACCAATCTAACAATGATCAAGTTGGCACTCTGCCGGGAGGAAACAGATGCCATATGACTGTATAAAACCAGAAACTTAGTAAGGTCAATTTCAAATAGCTTTAACCTGGCCAGATACTAAACGTGAACTGAAGGGAACGCCACAATCTAATAGTAGGCCTATACAGTTATTTATCTAACATTTTATAGGATTACTCCATGGTTGCGTCGGCGAGTGGTGTTCTTAAATGAACCTATGGGGAATAGTACAGCGGATTTATTCTTTTTAAAATGTGTCCACGGCTTTAAATTTAAAACGAATCGAGAGAATACCATTTACCTACCGTCGTCGTAAAATATCGAGAATCTGCGTCATATTTTTGTAGGCTAAAAAGACGTTTTACAATATGATCCAAGGCGAAACACTGTAAAATATAAGTCCTTTAATTTAAGAGCACAATATTCATGACAAAAGGGAAAACAGACCATACCCAATAGAGAACAGAAGTCTTATTAAAACGCATATTGCTTTTAAAAAAATACATGTATTGAGAAAAAAGTGTAGGTGCCGACAATTGTAGGCGTGTTTTAATACGTATACTCAATAAAAATATGGGTGTATTGTTTATATACCTACACTTTTAGAATAAAATAAACGCGGTGAAGTATGAGTATAAGGATTTTAAGGTTAAAGGTTTTTTTTTTGCTATTGAGCCAAATTAGACACTGCGTGAAACCACTGCATCGATTTGGTTCCAAGCGAAAACGAGAAATGAATTTAAAGCAAGATGAGTAAAATATGTAAAAAAAAAAGTACAGGATCATCAATGCAAAAATTAATCTTTTTTACAGTGTATGTTTGGGAGAAGGTGTTACGCCAGAAATCGTATCACATGGTGTATTTTTATAGCCCAATTGTTAGTTTAATGCGACTAAAATCGTGCATTTATGGTAAAAATAGGGGGTCGAAAAAAACAAAATATAAATAACTTGAAAACCAAAAGAAAAGGGTAATTCGCTGATGTGAAAAACGTAAGATTGGGATTATGGTTTACGGACATCTGTGATTCATGCACACCACCACAAACCATACCGCCACCTTACACTTACAAACACAGCAGCATAAAGAGTTCTCTTTCCGTTGTTGGTTATACTGTTGTCAAAAAAATAATAAAAAATAAAACCATTCATTCCAGGTTATTTATGCCCAGAAATGTTTAATTATACACAGGTAAGTTTTTATCCTCATATTATTCCAACTTTTACTTGTATATGCCCATAGATCACATGAATGATATAAACATACCGTACTAACAGAAAAATTTACCCCGCCCCATCCATTTTCCATTAAACCTTTCAACTGACCCCAAAGATACTAACTTATTTTTAAAAATGATTTAACACCGGGTTTTGCGTCAAAGAACCTAACACTAAAACGAAATGTTAATAAACAAACAACAAAACCTGGAGGCAATACAAAATGCATCCCCGGGTGTCTCGAGTTCGATCCCGGTCTTGGAAGACGAATGGTCTGTCGACACATGTACCCTTTGGCGGAACCAGTATTGACCGTGAAAATTTGCCAAGATATTCACACAAGAAGTTACAGAAAATCTCCTTTATTGCCAGGATATTCATAGTTAATCTCTGTCAAATCAATCCAACGAATGTTATTTATAGAAAAGATAACACAAACCAGGCACATTTCCTGCTTTAGAATCTGTATACATTCCACTGAAACTAAGGACTGTCACGAAATTGGTGATCACGATTTGTATTTTCACATACTTGGCAGGAAACCGGTCATGAAGAACTTCCTTGACTAAAACCCTCGTGAGATTTCCACGTATCATGGTAAAATTAGTCATCTGTGTCGTTATTCATAACTTAAGCAGCCGTGATATAATGAACAAACTGCTGATAGTCATTTCCTTCTATATTAAAGTTTATTTCAAAGATGCATTATGAAAGAGCTAAATCTACTTCTTTTTTTCTGGCTTCAATTCCTATATGAATTATTATTTAGACATTTATTCACACAAGAAGCCCATAACCAACCCTCTATCATCGGATGGCCAAGATTTAAATGGAGTTGGATAACCGCGCGATTTAAAAATTTAACGATAAAATGGATAATCAAGTCTTAGCATCAACTGTTAAGTACCACTGCTACGATAATAAACGATCTACGCTACATCTTCAGTCATACCTTTGCCCAGAATAAAGTACATGTAATTTGAATTAAATTTTAAATATATTCATTTTTTCATTATCTATTTTAAGAACAGTCAGTTTTATTTAAATCTAACATAATGCATCCTTAAGTTATATGTTTTGTAACGACGTCAACTAAAGGATAGATCTGCCTAATTACACTAAACATACTTACGTATACCCTCCTATTCTCTTCACAAAAAAGTCTTGGAGGAGGGTGGGTGTGGAGGTGTTGGTGTAGAATAAAGTGTTATCTTGACATTTGTCTATTCACGTTAACATAATATCACAGTAACAAGTTCAAGATAAACTAGTACATAACTAGTGATATGACGTAATGAAAATTTTAAAAAAGCTATTATACCGTCTTCACATCTAACAGTCAAGGACATGTTGAATCTTTTAAATATCCGGATTAGCATGAATCTTTTATTTGACAAGTTGGTATACGAGCGATATAATGTCATGACAATGTCACCCAATGGCAATGTGTAAACATTTGTGAATATAAAACAAGTGCCAAGCCAGGCATTAACCATGTTAGGCTTTATATTATCATTTCACATGAAAATTTCACACAACGGCCGATGAATATGTGTAGGTTTCATAACGCCATTATCATTTGTGAATAATACACATATACAATTAAATGTTGTAAACACTAAATGTAAACAAAACCCAATAAGCCAATTGCAAACAAGCTTCTGATTTGATCGAATCAACACATTCAGATATTATATCATAGGTAGGCTACCTGATTACGTGTACTTACCGGCATTTTATACTGGTTTATTTATAGACTATGGTGAAGTAAATATAGTATATTATATATCCTGCCCAGTCCAACAGTAGTGTAATACTGACACAAACTCGTTATCATGCACAGTTCACTCCCATTCCCAACAACCCCACCGACAAGTCACATGACTTTTGTCATAATAGAATAGCCAATGATTGAATAGAAAAGAATAAGTTTAGACATGTTACCAGTACTTGTGAGAAGCGTGCCAAGTTTTCTTATCAAAATATCACTCCTCCATTGATCGGGTTGTAGAGCGTAGATGAATAATCATATCATCTACCCACTCCAGTTTGGGACGTATTTTATTTAATAGACACTCCCGGTGCCATATGTAGGATTTTAAACGTGGGGAGCAGCAGAGTGGGTGAGAGATATAAGAAAGTTTGGATCAGGCCATACAAACCCATTGTCGTCTGCGCGCCCTTAAAATCGACCAACTGATCACTGCCTTACGAGCATCACTATGTGATTATAATCTAGTGTATTATTTTCTAATTGAAAGATTGTCGATTTTTATTTTTGTGGGGGGGGGGGTCTAAGCATTTTTTTCGGGGCGCTAGATACGGCGCTGGACATCCAACAATGGGTGATTTACGAAAAAAATTGTTTGCTGGGGATGACTCCAAATTCGCTTTAAATGAATTTAAGTAATTAAAAATGTGTGCCGTGCTTATTTCTGGGATTATTGCATACGTCTATCAATTTGTAAATGTGTGCCGTGCTTATTTCTGGGATTATTGCATACGTCTATCAATTTGTAGAGAAACGATTTTTAAGTCAGTATGAAATCGATTGACAACTGGAAGTTAATTAAATTATATTGATAATGCGATTTTGCAGTTTCCCGTGATTTCCCAGCGTAGTTTCACCTTGTTAGTGGTCGGGCAAAGAGATCGCATACTTGTTCGGAGTGGACAAAAAAAACGCTGGTTCTATGCACATGACGTAAACGAACCGTTAACAGTTGGAATTCGAAGTGCCACTATCTTGGTAAACATTTCAGATGTAGCACACTGCATGGCGTTGCTTTATGACTTTGTGAGCACAGATACATGCGGACAGAAACGCTCTTCACACCTATCTTACTTGCCTTTAATATGAACATGTTTGATAGTAAATATTATATGATTTAGCACCAGATAGGAAGAAAAATATCAAAAGATTAAAAATTTTGAAAAATATAAAGAAAAAAAAGCAAATCAAAATTTTTGAAAAATCACATAGGTAGGAAGGGCGTCCCTGTCCACTCGTAGCCGCGTGTGAGATAATAGAGACTTTTGGCAAGTGGAATTTTCCGCATCCGTATCACGTATCCGTATCGCCAAGTGATAGTTGCGTCAATGTAGTTTTAGAGTTTTGGCAGATTTTCGCGGCGTGTACATATGGGTAGCTGAGCTGAGCTTAGTTCTAATACAGCATGGTGGCAGTTATCTACCAAGATCTTCAGTACTAGTCAAGTGTCTACTATGATACAACATTTCAGCGTCTAAAAGTAGCAAAAAGTATGGTAAAAAGACGACGATGTTATATGGACCTTTTCCGTACAAAGCTGTTCGATACGTGCTGCCGTATCCGTGTGCCATATCACGTATGAGAAATACACAAGCATTGTTGACGTCACACACAAAATCGATACGGATACGCGATACGGACAAGAAATTTACGCTTGCCAAAAGTCTCTAAAATCTGTCAAGGTACTTAGCGTTCCATGAATAAAGGGAGATAAGTACAACCTATTATGGATGCAGACCACCGTCAATTTTCCCCACTGACTTTTCCCTAAAGTTTTGTTGGACAGAACGTTTTACGCTACAGACAGAGCAATCCATGGCCATGTCTTTGCTCCGGATTTTGTATGAAGTTGACCAGTGAAATATTGAGATGTACACATTTCAAATAGCATAAGAAAACATGTAACTACCCTCCGTACATATCGCCGTAACCTGGCAGAAAATATTAATTCAAACCCTCTTCTTGCATTATAGATCATTACAAATGGTCATTCAAAAGGAGGTGGGTAGAGTGGGGGTTCCTATAAATAGACAAACTACAATTGGTTGTGAAATTTAAAGGCTGTCCAATTTGCGTTACAGCTGCCATGTCATATTTGCTGTGCTGTTTATCGATTAAATGAGCGGATATAGACATATTATGAAAAAGGATGGTTATATTCAAAGTTCACCAATAAAATTGCCTAGTTCTGCTTATCTTGACCAATCAAATCGCTCATTGCTACTTGGCCTAAGCAGAAACTTAAAATGCTGAAAATTTCAGTTAAATTGTTTCATTCTGAACCCACATTAGTGATTTAATTTTAGGCTATAGTTATTACGATAATAAACGAAGTTTCGATCATCCATTTTTACGATTATTTCATCCATCACGAAAAATATTCAAATCGACTATATATCACAGGTCTTGATAAGTTAATTAATGTCGAATTAATAAATTAGATAACAAAAGGTCCAATGAAAACAATCAATAGGCCGATTTAGCTCTTGCATAATGCAGTTTAATTTACCAGAAACATGTTACGTCCTTTTATGACAATATGCCGCGACAATAGAGACTTTTGGCAAGTGGAATTTTCCGCATCCGTATCACGTATCCGTATCGCCACGTGATACGTTGCGTCAATGTAGTTTGAGAGTTTTGGCAGATTTTCGCCGCGTGTACATATGGGTAGCTGAGCTGAGCTTAGTTCTAATACAGCATGGTGGCAGTTATCTACCAAGATCTTCAGTACTAGTCAAGTGTCTACTATGATACAACATTTCAGCGTCTAAAAGTAGCAAAAAGTATGGTAAAAAGACGACGATGTTATATGGACCTTTTCCGTATGAAAGCTGTTCGATACGTGCTGCCGTATCCGTGTGCCATATCACGTATGAGAAATACACAAGCATTGTTGACGTCACACACAAAATCGATACGGATACGCGATACGGACCAGACATTTACGGTTGCCAAAAGTCTCTAATATCTTTCTCCATTTATCATACTACCCCATATAACTGATTCAATTCAACATATAGTATATTAATGAATGATGAAATGTGCAGAAAAATGCTGATTGCCTTCAAAATACAATTATAGTCAGTTATACAATTATGTGACCTGGCATTTATAGGTTTGTTGTATTTCATGATAACAATACCTTAGGTGACTTACCACTCATATTATATAAAAAAAATAAAACAAATCCAATGTTATTTTATCAGATTCAAACTATAAATCCACACCAATGTGCAATGTCTTGTATTTGTTTGCTGAAACGTCAATACTCATGTCGGATCTTGCAGTTCTGAATAAACTATTATTTATGTGGACAACCAAATCTTTTTAGTTTAATGTTTGTGGCTTCTATAGGGTTTAATTCGGTCCTGTCACACCATACATATTGGACTGACTGCAAACTAGTCTAAAGATTATAACGAACTTTGTAACTGTGCTGTTGGATCTAACTCCCCAACAGGAGTGTCGTGGGTGTTCTTCTGTTCTCCCGTTCCAATGCTAGTCTTTTCCATCATTTCCTCTAACGTTTGTAAGTACGCTGATACTCTGTCTTTGTCGTTTTGATTCTGTAAACAGATGACATAACATAAATAGTGCCATTAATGTTTGCAGGAGAAGGACGGACGCCAAAAAAGGGTAACCTTTTGAAATACGACCGTAGTGAGGATCATGAACACCTGTTTTTACTTTGCATTACGGGATGTGGGCTAGTTGTTACTCGATCTTGCCAAATTTGTTCGTTGGTGTTTGTAATTGGACCAATGTTAAGAATAGACTGTGTACATTTGCATAATGCAATTAATACAGGCCAAAATGTTATTGAGACATAATGTGGCCAATATGTAAAGGGTGGGATAGGGCAATGTCTTATTCCAGGAGACTAGGCCAAAAGTTTTATAAGGATGGATACAGACAGCCCTAAGTTAGCAAGTTTGACATAAAGTATAAAAAGATCTTACTTGAAAGGTCGCTACTGACAGTGTTGCTTTCTCGATGGCTTCATGATAATCGTGTTTCTCTTTGAGTGCCAGTGCTTCAAATTCAAGTCGTTTCGCCCTTTGGGTGCTGGTACAACACGGGAAAGATGATACTGCACAAAAAATATAAATAATTGTTTGTAATTATAGGCTTAAATAAATACTCTTCTGGCCCCTGTTTTTGTCGACATATACCAATATAAAATGTGATTCAAACATTTATACCATAAAACACACGATTACTGACAACAAAATAAACAGATTTATTAACAATTACAGTACACTTAAAAATGCATTCTCGCTTACACACTTGGTGATTTGGTGGTATATTTGGACCTAAAACAACATACTTTAAACTAGTTTCTGTACTTACTTGTTTTACAGACACCAATAACATAGTCAGGAAACATCTACAAAATTACCATAAAATAATTAAACTACATGTATATCTTTCTGGATTTTTGAGCCACGGTGGCTAAGTAGGTAAGACGCTGCCTCGCTAGCCTGGAGGTCGCGTTTTCGATCCCTTCATTGGCAAATAAATGAAATGAAATGAAATAGGGTTTAACGTCCTATTTTTCTGCCCCTAGCCTGGGCTAATGAAGACGGGCATACGCCATACAGTGTGCTATGAGGGAAAATATCCCCTGGCAGCGGCGTTATGGCCTACCCTGCTCTTATAGCGAATTCCATCTGCTAAGGGATCTTTTACATGCACGCCAATGTGTACATAGGACCTCGGTTTTCGTCCCATGCGAACGACTAGACAGCTATCCTTGTCAGGTCATCCATCCTGCATCACTGGAAAGGGGAAATCACGCCGGAAAATCTGGATGAAATTGCTCGGCCAACGCAGGGATCGAACACCCGACCTTCAGGCTAGCGAGCCATCGTCTTATCCAGGATGAATGACTTGACAAGGACAACTTTGTAGTCGTTCGGATTGGAATGCACGCGCTTAAAAGATGCCTTGGGATTAGATGTAGAACACTGTATGGCGCATTTCCGTCTTCATTAGCCAAGTTGGGACAGAACAGTAGAACGTTAAACCATTTAGAAATAAAGCAATTAAAGTTAAAACTTCTTTGTCCGAATATCGCGCATTGATGGATTGATGGTTATAATAAGAGCCACGTCATTGACCAAAGTTCAGAATAAAGTTATTTGGCTGAAATCTTCAATATATTTTTCTTTCATCAACTATTTTTGAACTGTTATAACAAGAATGGCCAACTCTTTATAAAAATCTCCCACAATGTATCTTTAAGATTTTATTATCGTTCAGACCATAACACCTAATGGTAATCTAGCCGAAGAAATATGAATAAATATACCTTGATGTCTACACCTTGAAGCTGTAATAAGAATATATCCGGTAAAATGGCCACTCCTTCTTCTTCCTTCGTCATATATAGCATATGTAATCTGATAGTTATATTTGTTATATAGACACATGCATTCTTATTTCCATTTTTAATAGACAACTCAGCAATACCCATTAACTCTTCAAGTATTATGGGTGCATCCTAAAAATATTAAAAACTATTAGCCTAATCCAGTGGCGTCGGAACGGCGAGAGGGCATGTGTACCAAAGTATAGGGTGGGTTGGCGTTATCTTGCCCTGGCCTCGAGAAAATTTTGAAATTTGTCAATTCCGAGAACGCTGTTTAGAGCCACCTGGCATTCCTAAAATCTAAACGGAAAAAAAAAACAAAATCAAATTCTCGACAGTTGATGCTAGGAAATTCATGTGGACACCGTCGGCTTTCTGCATTTGAAAAAAAAATATACCAATTTCGACATACACGAATCGACGGCAGGATATGGCGACAATTCCTGAAAACTAAACATGGACTTGTTTTACATGTTTTCCGATAATTTAGAACAATTCAAGAAAACCAATCTGATTAAAATACAGATCTATGTTTCGTTTCATTTTTTATACTTTCGATGGCCGACACTACCTCATCCACAAAGCTCTTTGTAACCGACTATTTCATTGGCTAATCCATCACACAGATTACGCCAGCGATAACAATTCTTCCAGATCCTAGTGTAAAGACGAGTAAAACGAAATTTTGGACTATAAATACGAAACGAAATAGGATCTGGGTTTTAATCAGATTGCAAGAAAACCAAATTGATTACAATAGGGTTGAACAATAAAATAATTAACCTATACCTTTTTTGATAATTTCTCCTCTAATGTTTTAGGAAAGAACTCAATGAATATTTTATCTAATACTGGTTCGAGCATTATTTTCGGTTTGTCAGTTACCGATTCGTCTCTTATACAGCTGGTACCAATCAAAGAAATAGCTGAAAATATAACTTATAGATAAAACGCCATTGGAATCATCAAGGGCATCTGTAACATGTTTTTCTTTTAATTGAATAACAAGTATCGAAATGTCGCGTATTTATATAAAATACAATAAAAAATTGTGTTTTCCAGGTCAACGTATATATATCGAAAATGAATCTTTTATCACATCAACGTATAATGCTTGACAATCAAGATGTATAGTGTATAGATGTGTAAATGAAAATATTGTACCCCTGATCCCGAAGGGCAATGCAAATTAATAATTCTATACACATATGATAGCACAATGACTTATAGATTGCGATATTATTAAAATGACAAGGGCAGTGACTCCAAAGCGGAATATCGGAGAAAATCGATACTGGTCATGGTGCCGATGCTTCACACTAACACTGAAAAATAAATCCTTCAAAACTCTAGCCTATCACGTTATCGAGAAATTGGGATCTCAGAATGACAAGGGCGATAACTCCAAAAACGAAAAATCGGAGAAAGATGAAAATTGATAGGGAGCATCTTCACTCCAAGTTTGAAAAAAAAAAAATCCGTCAAAATGTCTAGGCTCTATCGCGTTAACAAGCATTTGTTGAAGCATGACCAACGGACAGGGGCGATGGCTATAAACGCTCAAAATACTTGTTGGCGCTTCTCAAACTATTTGTGACCTGTAAAAATGTCATATCTGTGTTATAGTACGTGGACTTTACTACTAAAATATATAAAATCGACGGAACTTTCATCCAATAGAAAAGCAGTATTATGTGTTTAGAAAGAGGAAGCATATACATTGTAAAAATATATCTGTTTTTAAAATCACTACTTTTTGTTATTTGAAGACATGTCTGTGATTTGAGATAAATAATTACCATAAAATCTGCTGTTTTAGTTGCAATTCTGTCTTTGAACAGAAACATCGGTATTTTATTTACATACTTTTCAGTATATTAACTGATAGAAACTGTTTATTTACAATATAAATTTTCTTATTAATCAAAAGACCTGTAATATTCCAGAATAACCTGTATATTAACGGCAATGTTCTGTTAATTCATATAGTTATATTGCTGGATTCGGTTAATGTAGCGCGGCGAATATTTAAATGTGCTCTGACGATGCAGAATAAAGAACAGAGGAAAATCAGAACAAGGAAAATCTGCAGCATTAGTAGATATACCGAGTATGTTATTGGATTTAAAGCCACAACCTCTGTACTGTCTGTTTAGTTTCCTGGGTTTTTTTATGTTTAGAATCCATGATCACTGCACATAGTGGCCATACATGCAAATGTATGTTGTATTGTGAATTTGAAATCGACCAAGTAAACAATATTACAGTGTAAGAAACGCGAGAATATGATGCTGGACTATTAACATTAGCCAAGAAGGCCCCCGTGCTTATATTGACCGTACATGTCAAAGACCTTTAAGCCGTAAACAGTTATCTTGACGAGAGGATACTCCATTTCACGTCCCGTATGTGCTTCATCATTTTGTTTAAGGTTTGTATGGAAGGTAATACAATTTACAAGAGGACAGAAGAACAACAGCAAGTAGTAAACCTGTCCTTCAGAAAATTCAAAATTTGACGCCATTCACGATTTCATGCTCTTAATTTCTGTTCATGTTTAATATCTTTGTACATTCATGATTGAAAAATTACATTTAAAGAAAGTAAATTATTTTTTTACGGATGATTTTGTTTTATATTTAACCAAAATAATTCTGCTACAGAACAGAAAATCTCCCGGCAGCAGATTTACCAGATTTTTTTCCTGTAAATCTGCTTCAGAATTTTTCTGTTTTTTTTACAGAATTATTTTTAACAGTGTACTCTGAAATGTCTTGTCTTAACTTTATCCCAGCTAAACCATTTATCATTAAAAACACACATCGACATACCGTGAAAAAGATATCTCCAAATTCCAAACCAAACATCAGACGATTCAGATAAATTCTAATAAAGAGAAGAGTTATCAGTGTTGAAAGTAGTAATGGCTGTACTTATACGACTTCAATTTCTAATGGTTACAAAATAAAACTACACTGTTGATCGACTCCATGAGTTGTAAACAGGACATTGGTAATTTTAAAATCAGTTATAACGACCCCGGGTTTTCCATGGTCTCGAATGCCATATGTAATAAAAAGGCATTATGTACAAACTTCTGATCCAGAAATGAGTAAAAGATGAGCTGTAGACTGGACTAACCAGGCGAAAAGGACCGCCATTCAATTTGGACTGCTCACATATTTCACCGAACATAACTGATCAGAAATTACAAAACCAAAACAAAATTAAAAAAAAAAAAAATAAAAAAAAAAAAAAAAAATAGATAAATTTAAGGTTAATCAATTTATATACATCTGTATGCTTTTCGATGTCATAACGCACTATCATAAAACTCGAACTTGTATTTGGAAGTTGTCCTCCAGCACATGGTTTAGATAACTGGTTATAAGAGAGAATGGCCGACAATGAATACCTGTTTTATTATGACTAATCCAAATAAAATACGACCCAAAAGGCGGGTTTCGTGGTCTTTGGTATCCCTTGTCTGTAGATAACTGAGTATGTTATCATGGAACTGTTTTGCTGTGGTACTGTTAAACTGGCCACTAGCAATCTCAGATTCTGCTGTTTTTATAACAGGCTCGATATCAGCATCAAGGACAGTTTGTGCATTAACCTAGAAGAAAGTTCAATGCAATATTTTACTGAGACAAAATACGGTGGACAAAATTGAAAAGTAGTAAGTGGATTTCCCCAAATAAAAACGAATCTCTACATGCGCATTATCGTCTACCCTTGTACGGATTTAAACTTTATGGATGGCTGTTTCTTGTTTATACTGCCGATGTTCACCGCGTAGTCCTCTCTTGCAACAGGTACGATTTAAGAGAGACAGAGAGATGAGGTTTATCGTCCACTCGACACAAATTAGGTCATTTCGGGACTAACATGATAATATTGTAAATGTTATTTCAATAATTCGCTTGCGCGTAGGGGTCTTTGGCAGTGTGAGGAAACCGAAGGAATCAGAGGAAACTGGCGAGGCTGGACAGGCGACCCTACACCATGTCACGTACACGCACATTATTAAGACTTGGGATCAACATTCATATAGGTGCCCTTTGGAACGTTTAGCGGAACAAAATCTCGCCCTTATGGTAAGTATTGACTCATTATTTGCATATAAATTTCGTAGAAAATAGTTGATGCTTACGTCATCACCACCAGCTGATTCCGTAAACTCTTTTAATGTCATTCTTGGTTTAGGAATTTTTTTGGCCGTTTGTCGATTTTTTCTTTTACGACGTTCCTTTTCTTCCACTCTTTTAATTAATATTGTCATTTCTTCTTTATCTTCATCAGTCTAAAAATTCGACGAATTGTTAATTTGATTAAAAACTGTTTGTGACGGAAGAAATGTTTTAAATACGATACGGCATATTTTATGATTATAAATGGGATGTTACCACATATTATATACAATCGTTGTGTTTGCTATGATTCTTTAAAAATTGAATGCTTCCTTATTCGAAAAGATTGCATTAAATATTGAATGCATTGGAATTATTGAATATATTAATAACGACAAGTATGTTAATGTGTAATTCAAAAGGGAAATAACACTTTTTATAAAAATTATCAAACATCAATATTGGCCTATTTCCACCAGAAGTGATGTAGTTATCTTGCCGTTAAAATGTGGGCTCTTAATATCCAATATTTGTTAAGACACAACAAATATTTTAAAATCAGTACACGAGTCATGTATTTTTATGGTTTCGGGGCCATTTGTAATGACGAAAGAAAAAACATATCCTACGAGACAATTAGTGATGACTCGTTCACAAACGACAAAAATAATAAAACAAACATGTAGAATGGATTAGCAGACATACACGACAGTCGTTCAATTAGAAATTATGATAACAATTTAAAAAATTAATATAAATCATTTTATAAATGTTGGGCGCATTCTTCTCCACTCGGTCAAATTGCAATCTGTGCTGCCGTGTTGCGAAGAGTCCACTCAAACTGGTGCACAGATTGTCAACATTGCGCTGATTACTCCTGATCTGTAATCTATCGACTTTGTACTGTAATGATTTTTCAAATAATTTCAAAATCACTACATAATTATCGGGAGTGCTAATTTGTCATATATTTTAGACTCATTTTTGTCTATTTCGGTTTCCAAATAATAGAGCCATACGCGTTTTAAGTACTGATGGGAATAATCAAACCAATTTAAGACGTCTTACTTCCATTAATTCCCTTGCTTCTTTTCCACGTTGGATAGCAAGACTGTAAATATCCTTGAATTCATATGCTTGGGCCAGTAGTTTCAGTCTTTCAGCTTGTTGTTTTTGGTCTGATAGTAAAGCCGGGACTTTGATAAAAAGAACAAGGTTAAAAATGAGTCACATTTTTCGCAATTGAAATATATGTTAATTATAAAATCAAAATGAAACATAAAATGAAATAAAACGAACCGAAAATAATCTGATTATTACTGCTTTATTTGTCTAAGAGATATAAAGATTCGATTTGAAATCAGTACCGCGGAATTTTAAAATGACCATAATGTAATTCTACTTGAACGATCTAAATATTTTTGACCAAGTACTAAACTTCTGATTGTGTACAGCTTTAATTCTATGTACATTTAACTTTATTTTGACATTTGGGACTTTACTGTTCGTTATAATTAATACATGTACTTACCGTCCTTCATTCTTATTAGTACAAAATCTGGATATTTCTGAAGCAAATATTTTAATACTATATATTTTACTATTTATTATTACTAGGTCTATTGTTTAGGCTAAGGTTCGCATTTTGTTACTGAAAAAAATAACATGCCGAGACAAATCGGGTACCGTGACAAACCCGCGACATAGAGCACAGGACCTTGACTGTTCAGCTGCATCGAAGTCTTTATAACAAAACATAACACAATGTATATATGGATTATATCTACTTCTCTATTATTTAATAACATCAAGTTAGTGTATGAATGACCATGTACATACATCCATTGTATAAGAACATCAGAAGATGTAAGGGAACTTGCACAATTTGGTAAAGAGCTGAACAATTCACAACTATAGCTCACCATTATGGGAATTGACTGACAGTTTAGTATCAGGATATCCATAGCAACAGGATGACATAAAACAAACATGGTATTATTTTCACATAAGTGATCCATTAAGTTTAAAGTTCTTGTAGTAATAAAATATGAAGCCGTGGCATTGCCTTGTATGTATGCTTTTTTTGGCCATATCGTAAAACTCTTTCAAGATGAACATCTGAAAAATCAAGAATATCCAAAGCAAGACTGCTAAAATATAAAACGATTTGAAATAAGCTTGAAGATCTTTCTTCATTAACAATACACACGGATTTGGAGGGAAGAAATTAAATTGCATAATTGAACCTTTATTCTGGGGGATTTGGAGCTTTGTTTAAAAATTAAACTCATTAGGCATGTTTGTATCCAAAATGTGTTTAGAGCCGCCACTGAAATATAAAAACGAATCGATTTAAGAAAGTTCATAAAGGTTATTTTAAATATGATTTATTACAAAATGTATTGTATTTATTTCTTGGCGGGCAACATAAAATTGTCTCAATTGTTTTCTGCTTCCAACCGAGAAGACCTACAATGCCTGGAAATATATCCCATTTATATCGGCTGATATCAAGGCAAAATATTGTTTAAGTGAAGGTTTTGTTACTATTCTATAATTCCGAGTAAATAACATCTTAAAACTTTATTTGTGAAAATAAAATGAATCTTACACATATTTGTAATTTCTTAATGGTTAGTTTCTCTTTCAACCTATTAGTTGTTTTATCGAACTCGGCCAGGTAAATAGCATTAATTGTTATATCTGGTTCATGATCAACTAAGTCAATAAACTCAATCATTGTATCAATCACACTGACAGCTGCAAAAGATACAATATTTTATCATTATTTCAATAAAATAAATAGTGTATTTAACATACAATAAGGTTAACCAAATTTAACAATCCACTAAGCCTGAAGTTATGAGAATCGTCTGTGGACTTTCTATAAGGGGCCTGGGGTTGAAATATACTCTAAAGCCTAGATAATACCGATTAGTATCAGGTCTCGCGCCCGACACCCACAGCTATAAAATCACATATTGTAAAGAACAAAAAAAAAAAAAAAAAAAAAAAATAAAAAAAAAATAAGACACAATGTTCATACATTGTATTATAAATCAGATCTGGTATCTCAACCAACGTACGAACTCATCACGTATAGAACCGTAATGAGCATTTTAAAGACAATAATTCACCAAAAATAACTTTGAAAAAAAGCACTTTGAAGCACAATTTTTTCAAATTGCATTTTCTTTTTTTTAAACATACCTATAAAAACATAGCGCATAACAGCAAATAATGAAACGATGTTATCCGGTGGAGTCTGAAAATGAAAATGTTTAGTAGATAGTAGCTTTATAATGTCCACGTTGGGCTAAGACCTGCATATATTTTTGTATTTACATCAGTGGAGTGGGAACCATGTCGAGTAACTTGGCGTTCGCCAAAGGGCATAATTCGCCAAAACACCTTTATCTTTTTAACATATTTACTCATCTCATTAACCACTGGTCATTTGGTTGTATAGATTAAGACAATATTCCATAAGAAACTTTCATTTGGTGATACATGCACCAAATTTGGCAAAAATGATGTTCAGGGTGTATTTTTTGAGAAAAGTACGTTATCCAGTTGAAAATCTAAGATGGGCGCCAGTTTCCAGATGGCCGCCTTGCCAAATGCAACAAAAATGGTTTTCGGAGTAGAGCTTGAATGTGTTAATGACTCAAACATCAAAATGCATAAATTCTGGCGGGAAAACCCCAATGGTGTCAATTGAATTCACCACCTCACAATTGAAAATTTGCGTAAATTACATTTATAAGTAATTTGGCATTCTTCAAAGTAGAGCTACATGAAATCATATAGCAAGTGTAATCATATATATGTTTCGGTCGACACGATTATAATTAGGTATATGTTTCAGTCGTCATGATTAGGTATCTATGCGCATATAATGATTCGAGGATACAGTAAATCCTAAAATTCCCCAAGAGCAGGATATAGAACTTAATAAAATTCCCGTGCTGCATTGAATAGCTTTAAATAGGCACCGCCTGTAAGTTACACAGACAGATCAAAGATTAGCTTTGCGAGAGAAAAACACAAAGGAATGATATGGTTTATCATTGTCATTTAATTTAAAATAGTTTACATGTATTTTTCTTGTTCCTCTATGATTGTTCGATTTGAAACTAACCGATGAATAAACAATTGGCAATTTGGGAACGCTTTAAAGTCACCAGCAGAATTGGCTGCTGCTTGAGACCATCTACATGAACATAAACTACATGTGTACTAAAATAACAGTAGTCCAATTTGATTTTCTTATAATATTTAACATCTAACATACCACGGGACACTGAAAGAGTGGGACCTGCTCGTATCCAGTTACTATAGATATTTATGTAACGGATTGTTTAAGGAAGATATCCCTTGGGATAAGATCGAGAACATTTTTTTTTGTCTTTTTCTTATGGCTTCTGTTGTAAATTAACTATGTGTTCGTCTATGTTTAAATACCTGAGAGGTGAAGCGCATCATCTCAATCATCATGAATATTTCCCCGTTTCTGGCTCTAATACCAACACCTCGTTCAAACATGAAGTTAATCGTTCCTGAAATAACTCTCCACTTTCACGATCAAAACGCCCAAGACTTAGTTTCCTAACGGCGTCATCTATTTCTTTGTCCACCCCTTTCTTGGCTCTCTGAACAATCATCATTTGGCCGTAATTAAGGAAAGGATTATCCATTTTCGCTTTATCTGGCCACAATTAGGCTGCTGTTAGAACAAAATAAAATAATGTGTCTGTCATCGCTTAAATTAATGTTACGTTAGCAATGCAAAATTGAATGAATTAACTGACAAAATAGTGTAAGTGAAATCAAACTGATACTAGTTTCGACCACTACTAGGCACTCAGTGGGTTGCCATGAACTACCAATCAAAACCGAAACGAAACGAAACCATTACGAGACAAAACAAATAGAAATGTAACAAAACGTATCAAAATCAAAATGGGACATGATAAATTGAGACCAAACATTTCCACAAATGTAAACTGAAAGCAAAAAAATCGCAAAAAATTTAGCATACATCGGGGATTTCTTTTCGAATTGTAGAATACAACTAAAACACAATTTCATGTACATTTCCCATTGTTTAAATATTTCTACATAGTAATCGTACTTACATGTATATAGTCCACAAACAGTACCAGTATCAGACAACACGGTAGATGATATGTTCAATCGCTAAATACCTTTCAAAGATATTTTAGAGATTTACAAGTTTGCCTCCTTACCTGTAGGACACAGTTCAATTAAAGTACTGAATTAGTGAACCTTAATCTAAATTACTCAGAAATCATTGACAATGCATTATGTTTGCCAGAAACCATCTTGAATATTTAACTATTTCATGGAAATTGTAACATAAATAGAAATTGTATATCTCACCCCATGGTTGTTATAAATACTTATATTAACCTACCTGTTGTACAGGGTAAATAAACTCGGTGTCGGTTAACGAACTAAGAAGTTAACCTAACCTCGTAAGACACAAAGCAATAACGTATTGATATTATCAATAAGCATATTATTATTAATATTATTTTCCAAGAAAAGCAGGTCATCATGACTTATGGGTATATTGTGTTCGCGAATTAGCTATGTATTTTGTGATAGTTATTTTGTTTAAATAGAATTATGAACAGCAAAAGAAAATAAATGAAACAACCCTAAAAAAATAAAGTATATTACATCTTGGAATGGATTCGACAATGTGATAGATATTAGTTTATTTGTCGTGATTAGTCGTACCTTGATACATAGATTAATAAGTATGACCATTTTGTTGGATGAAATTCAACAATCGACTTCTCCAAATCGTTGCAGAATTTTTCAAAGAAGAAGCTTACCAATAAGCAGATTGCATCGATAATTGACAGTGCTAAACCCCTTTGATTAAAGGAACTAAATCGCTAATATTTGGGACCTAGAAGTAGAAATTAACACAAATGAGTCGCAACGCATATCATAATGTAATCTGATTGTATATGAATTGATTTATATTCAACCGTTTCCGCTTTGACTCTAATTTCAAATCAATTATGTCCAGCCAAATATGGCATGAGTCTTAACCGAATAGAAATTTCTAATGTTTCGTTATTCCAATCTGTGGAATATGTCTAGCCTCGTTCCTTCTGGTCACTTGTTACAAATTACGTTGAAACGCACTATGGTATATACGATTCATGTATCAATGGCAAAATGTTCATTTGAATTGACAAATAATTCATGTTTTCAACGTGTAAGACTTCGGATGATAAGACCAAATAAATTAATGAATGAGTTGATCTGGTATGTTATTTCTATCAGTCATTGTATACGATTAAAGTTTTGTTCCTTAATGCAAGATCCCCACTGTCACAATTCTTGCTGTTATTGAAATCTCGGTTTTAATAATGGAGTAATCGTGGTGATCCTACCGGATCTTATCATATATTGAGATCATTCATAGCAAGAATTGAAGGTTGGGGCGGATAACTGGGTCTTGTCCAACAAATACGATGATTGTTTTATATATTTTTATTTCAGATTTTGAATGATTTCTTATGTTTGTAATACAAAAACATACCAATTTAAAAGACATTTAAAAATCCCAACAACAATAAACAAAACAGCATTGTTCCTTCACAATTAAAATTGAAAAAGCAAAACATAATCATTTGACTAAAAGCAATTAAAAAAAACACAATTGTTATTTAACCCACTAGAAAATACAATAACAAATTAAAGCAAAACATAATTATGATTAATAATTCTTCTGTTAGTCTAAATATTTACTGTGTTTAATAAATAAATAATAACTCAATATATAGACACAAATTTACTGTGTTTAATTAATATATAAATAATAACTCAACATATAGACACAAATAATAACTAAACATTGAGACACAATTATATAAATCACACTTAGACATGTAGACACAAATGGTACCTCCAAAGTTCTCTAGATTGCATTCATCTATCATTAAATATTCATACTCATTTATTCATATCAATTTCTATATTCAGTCATTTATTATAACTATTATGAATGTTTATTATCAAAACATGGTTAACAAAAGAAGACGAGCTCTGGACGTTATTGTTATTATTCAATAAAAGTTGAAATTTAATAAACTAGGGCTGTACTTTCAATTGAATATTCTAGTTAATCATTGAAGCCTAGGATATAACTGAAAAATGTTACAGATAATTATACAGACAACCCATATTAGTTTTAAAAAGATATATTAATTATTGCAGTTTTTTTCTGCTACGTGGCACACACAACCGTTGATGTTTAATTGGTTATCTGATGCAGTATCATCTAGCCATCCAACAGCATCTGTTTAGAATTTGTCGATGTTTTCAATGAACATCGACATTCTTTCTTTGTCAGTTGTATTCTGTGTAAAAAGAAACAGATAGTTAGGTAATGTATAAGGCCATCAACAGTAACGTCGCAAACCTTGAAATACAATACTCCCTCAATCCTAAAATATTATGTTATGTTGTACCTTGGCCACACGCCTAAAGCAAAAACCTCTGTACTGAATAAAAAAAAAATAGTTTTAAGTTTTAGAAATGTCTATGGAAATTCAATTAATGGCGATTTTGTTTCTTCGTAATCTATTGTATGCCAAATATATTTTCGTAAAATTGATCAATGTGGTTGTGAATGATTTTATATGAGAGGAATTTCAGAAACAAAAATGAAATCCTCAAAACACAATCAGTTCTATAAAATGTTCCAATTCCAGTTTTGAAACTTCACCAAGAGTCACTTACCTCAAATGTAGCCTGTGCTAGTCTAGCTTTTTCTATGGCCTCTTGACATCTACGTTTCTCTTTTAGAGCCATGGCTTCAAGTTCGAGTGCTTTTCCTCGCTGCTTTCTGGTGCAGCTAAGCAATGCCAACGCTAAAATCCAACAAATATAATAGAGGTTTAAATAAATGTCTTTCTGGTATGCACTGAATGGGCTAATGAAGACAAGCATCTGCCATGCAGTTTGCTTTGAAGGGAAATTTTCCCGGTCAGCAGCACAGCAGAAGCAATACCTTAGGCATACCGCTAATCCAGCCGTTAAGTGTTTTTTTACCCGAACGCCAATGTGTACACGGGGCCTGGATGTTTCGCCCAATCCGAAAGACTATACGTTGTCACGTCTTGCCAGGCCCTAGATGGGCTCGGTCCTGCACAACTATCAAGGAGAACCACGCCATAAATTAACGATATACTTTTCAGCCAACACCAAGGCCCCCTGTTAGCGGGCCGAGCCGTCGCGGCTGATTTTGCAAATAAAATGAAATATAAAGGTGTTTTTAAACTGACACGTCAGATCCAACTGGGCTATAATGTGTAAAAACATATCGTTAATTTAACGAGACCAATAATTATGCATATCTACAAATTCTTCAATAAATCATTTGAAGTGTAAATCTGGACCTTTTAACATGAATGAAAATGGTTATATGCAGTATTGTAAAATTATCCTACAACGGGATTAAGGAAATGGTGGAAATAAATTATGGACTTACTTGATTGACAAACACCTATGACGTAGTCCGGAAATACCTAAAATAAGATTTTTTTTTTAATCTATTAACGTCTACATTATATATTTCGTTTTGTTCTTGTAAATTGTATATCTTTTTGAATGTGTATCGAATTAGTTTTCTTGCATTGTATGTTATCATAATTGGCGTATGAACGTTATACACTAACGATCTCCAAATGATACATCAAATGACTAAAGCTGTCAATACGTTCTGATCTTGTTCTATGTGAACCAGGAACATCGATAGAAGGATGGCGATTAGACGGACACACTGAACTAATTGTAAGATGCTGTTCAGATTTACTGAAAACTAATTTGATCACTATGAAAATATGATCTTTCGGGTGAACTCAAAATTTAGATTGTAGAATTAAACTTCAGAATAACCCGACGATAAATTGAATAACCGACCGTCAATCAGTGTGCTGATATTAATAATCATCCTTTTCTAGTCTAGTATTATCTTACACTTACAGAATGACTATAAATTAGCAAAATTGAGCTTCGCTCAATATATCTAAAAACTGGCAACACAGAATTCATTTCTAAAGACGTAATTAAAGATTTTAGAATCTGAGAACTCGAAGAAAATTATCATTAATTTTGACTCTTCCGAATACCTCTATTCGACCCTCGTTTAGCATACTCCTAATCAACTGGGATAAGGTCTAATCAAACATAACACTGCGAGGAGTATGACCTTCTAGCTTCTTGTAAGGATTATGCCATATAAATAACAAATACTGAAAACTGTATTCACCTTTATATCTGCACTGTTAATATGTAGAATAAATAAATCTGGTAACAGGGCCATCCCTTCTTCTCCCGACAATAAATGTATATGCAATTTAACAATGATATCTGTTATATATATACACGCATCATTCTTTCCATTCATTAAGGCCAGTTCCGCAATCGCCATCATTTCCTCTATAAATTGTATTATTTCCTGCAAATAAAAATAATTTTACCAACATTGCCAGAAAAAAACAACAAGCGGTTGCCATGCAATAAATGCCGACATTTTGCAAGAAATTGGAAGAGAACAACCTAAAAACGCGATTTTTCGTATAATAAGGGGGTAGTCCAGGAAGAATGTGACTTGTAGAGTGTCCATAAACAACATGGGAACGGACGTGTGGACACATGAATCCCCGATACATGGGCGGAGAGGGGAGACGACAATATATGTATGAAAACTATCAGATCTCAGATTTTCATAATTCTGCATTTACCGAAATGGCGTCATATTAGCCGAAGATTGCGGCATTTCTGATTCGTCAGAGTTGTCAATACTTTCAGGTACCATTTCAATTTATCCAATTGGAATAGGCAAGGAACTAATATATGGGATCAAATCAAACCTTTACTTGTTCCACAATTACGTTAAGAACGTAGTATGTTTGTTATCTATTGTTTGGTTTTAATGTCTTCCATTCCTGCACCCATTGGGCTTATGAAGATGGGTATGCTATACAGTGTGCTAAGAGGGCAATTCTGTAAATTAATGTACCCGATAAATGTATATCCAAACACAAAGCATAGATAAACAGAAAGTATTATTTATTGTCTTCACAAGTAGAATAAAATATGTCTTACCTTGCTTGACATTTTTTCTGCGGCTATTGTATTTTGGTAACACTCCTGGAATAAATTGTCCAATTCAGCTTGCAGCAGAATAGTAGGTCTTTCGGAAACAGATTGATCTCTTTTACAACAATGCCCAAATAAAGCCATGACTGAAACGTGATATTTTGACAATATTAACAGCCAATTTGTAACTGTTAGGTATCCCTTTGATACCTATTACTCAATTAAACATATCAGACAACGAAATCCACGCCTTCCATGAGTATACTTATATGTTTAGTTGTCCGTGGTATTAATAGATCTCGTCACTATATTTGTGTCTTGTTATTCTGCCTTTTTCACTCGGAATCGCCAGAAAGTTTTAGGGAATAACTTTCAAAACCCACCACATTGAGAATTTGTTAAGAAGGACAATAGCTCAAACACTGACAAGTTCAGAATAAAGATCTCAAAAACTTTTGACAAAAATAGTAATTAATCGGTTTCGATGACAAGGGTAGCTAATCCTCCGTCTGAATATCGAAAGGATTAATCCTTACAACTATTCAAACATTAGCAGCAAGTTTGGACTAATAATCCCAACATGAGCTTATAAGGACAAAATGGTTGACTTTCATGAAAATGTATCTAAGTTTATTCTTCATTAGTCAAATTGAAGTAACGACAAACATGAAAAATCTAGCTTAACACGAAATTTGAAGAGGACATTGATTGCAATTGCGGAAGGTAAAATACAAAAACAAAATGTTAACATTTCCAACCTACCATGACAAAGGTATTTGACGAGTCCAAACCAAATGTGACCGGATTTAGACAGTTTCTACAAAAAAGATGTATTCTTGGTATACTGTGACAAAGTGATCTATACCTTTAATTATAAACTGAACAATCATTTAGGTGCAAATAATTTTATGGCCTCTGCTAGGTTTGATAATATATGCCATTGCCGTTTCAACTCTCTACAAACTTATTAAACATCTAATTTATTCAATATTTTCTTTACAAGCTTACACATAATCTGTGTACAGCACCCGGCAGAACTACAAAGAGAACGTAGTAGTGGTTAGCACAACATGCAATTACCTGATAATGACTTCCAAGGAAATATACAATGTAATTACAGATAACATAATTTAAAATAAACAATACCATATATGACGATCACTCGTGTCCATCTTCCCTAATTTTTGGACGCTTTATAAGCAGGAGTTTACAGATAACTAAAGACACAGCAGAGAGTGACACAGAGATCGGCATATGGACTATGGACTCGATCGAGTACAGCCGATACCTTGGCAGAGTGGCAGAATGGTGAAGTTAATATTGTTATATGCGTTCCTATGGTATCTATAGTTTCCAATGTAGTGTAGTCTAGTGGTTTCTATGTAACTGTTTGGTATTCTGTTCCCGATATAAATAAACCATATATTTATGAAACTAATCTCTGTTATCACCTAAATATTCCTCCATAATGTAATCACATTAAACCTCTCTGGTGTTCCAGTATTTGGTTTTTACCTTTGTGATAGCAGTTAATCCACATAATATTCGAGCTAAGACCTGTACGTCACTAGAGCAGGGCAGCCTAGTTTGGTATTCTGATGATGCTCTGGAAGCTAGATATTCGAGAATATCACCGTGGAACTGTTTTGCTGCGGAAGGATTAAATTGTCCATTGATAAGTTGTAATTCTACGGCTTGTATAACAGGCTCAATGTGGCCATCAATTACCGCATCTATCTGAAAAAATAATACAACAGTTCAGAAATGGAAACCATTTAAACTAAATCTGAGAGGATAGTGTGAATAGTGGGGAGGAGATTTTGAAAACTTCCAGTGTCAATGGTGGAATCTAGGGCATTATGTGGACCTGAATATAACAATAGTTTGTTCTTTAGGGGACACACTGCTACTGAAATGTGGGGCCAATTTTGTTTATTTGTTCGATATGGCATTTAACGATTTTTTGTCATATAATCCCCAATATGATCTATGTGGTCATAATGATATAAAACCTCGAATGCATACATACTAAGAAACCCAGAAAATTATAATTATAGTTAATTAAAACAATACAACTCAGTCGTCGGATTAATTGAACAACGTATAATAAAAAAAAATAGATCCAATAATAAACAGATGTTAAGAGTTTAATAAAAGCATTGTGACTACATCATCAATTATGTCTTCGTTTTCGTCTTCTGTCGTAATTGTTTCTGATTGTTGTTTAACTGATGGTATATTCTTCTCGTTTATCCTTTGTTTCTCTTCGATTCTTTTTATGAATTCTGTCATGTCTTCTTTATCTTCTTCAGTCTATAATCAGAAATCGACAGAAATACAAAGCCCACGGACAGACAACAGGGGCGGATCCAGGATTTTCAGAAAGGGGGGGGGGGTGTGCTGTACCCATTGGGAGTGCGAAGCCCGGCACGTGATTTTTAGGTGGAAAATACAAAGCCCACGGACAGACAACAGGGGCGGATCCAGGATTTTCAGAAAGGGTGGGGGCGCGTTGCACCCATTGGGAGTGCGAAGCCCGGCCCGTGATTTTTAAGTGGAAAAAATGCCCACAAGGACTAATTTTATACTAGTACTGTAAATTACGATTTCCAAACTAAACTATTTTTGTTCTCCTTTCCAGCGAGAATATATGAATCTAAAAATTGTTCGCCACCTCAAACAAAAATCCGCGCCTGGACAAACTTCTATAACATGTATATTGTGCATCACCAATTCCCTTATATATTAAGGTAGATCGTGTACAAATGGGTCAATTGAAGTGTTTAAGGAACCAAAAGCAATCGACAAGTAGGACCGGATTAAGCTTGCGTCGGGCCTCTGGCTGTAAATGTCACTGGCGCCCTTGCATCAACACGAAAATATGGCATATTCCAACGAATTCCTCCTGGTTGCCCGCGACATGTTTATGCCCCCCCCCCCACTTTGTTCGACTTTTTTTACTGTCGAACAATAGTATTCCTTCAATATTGGGGCCCTTGTCTATAGCCAAATCAGTCCCTACCCCCGTAAGGCAGCATATCCTTTATTTATAAGAAAAATTATCATCAGATATTGCTAACACTGCTATTGCTAGGGGAATAGGGTCAAACAACCTAACTGATAGTTTGCATGGGATGATTGATCATAATATATAGCAACTTGTGTTTTATTTCATCCACAAATATGATAAATATTCTTACCACCATTAAATCTCTGGCCTCTTTCCCTCTTTGGATAGCCAGACTATAAATATGTTTCATTTCATAAGCTTGGGCTTGTAACTTCAATTTTTGAGCATTTTGAGATTGGTCTAGGATAATGAACGGTGGAACTATTAGAAAATAATAACAATATCATAACATTTTTAAAAGAAAATAACTGTTATACTATTTTCATTTAGATGGACACAAATTTTGCAAGAAATAAAGTTACTAAATCAGCGGATGTTATACAAATTATTATAACTATATTCGAGGGTCACGTGGATAAGTGGGTAAGACACTGGCTCGCTGGCCTGGAGTTCGATCCCTGCATTGGCCGATACAGGTCATCCTGATTTTCAGGCGTGGTTTCTCCTTGTCAGTAATGCAGGGTGGAGGGCCTGACAAGGACAGCTCTCGAGTCGTTCGGATGGGACGAAAAACGGAGGTCCCATGTACACATTGGCGTGCACGTAAAAGATTCATTGGCAAATGGAATTCGATATAAAAGTAGGTCGTAGCGCCGCTGCCCGGGTCAAATTTCCCTCAGCACACTGTATGGCTTATGCCCGCCTTCATCAGCCCAGGTTAGGTGCAAAACACTAGGACGTTAAACCCGATTTCATTTCTTTATAACTATATAATACTTGACATATTCTTCATAGGAAAACAACGTGGTATAAAACAGGAATTTATTAAAATCCACATTTACCTAGCTCATTTTCAAGTTACAATATAATATATATTTCTAATAGAAATGAAATGAATTGGAGTTTAACGTCCTACTGTTCTGCTACGAACTGGGCTAATGAAGACGGTATTTCTAATAGATAAATAATATTATGACTGTGTATTAAAGTGCGAGTACGACCATGCAGATCTAGCTTAGTTATATTCTAGATAAATTATGAACACAGAACACGGATTCACAGGAACGTAATTATACAGAAACTGAATCTGGATTCGTCAACATTCGCTTCTATCAAACACGGCCATCACAGGATTTCCAGATCTTTCTCGCATCCAACACAAAAACATTGTTATTCATTATGGACATATTTTGTTCGTTAGAAATCTGTTGGTTTTCGTTGTGGAGATTGTCATTAGATAACTAGCGTTTTCTAGTCAATTCGCACCTTTTTATATGAAATAAGAATTAATTGCATGTTACTAACCATCTTTAAATCTTTTAAGTATGTAACTTGGATATTTCTGAAAAAAAAGAACAGGTAAAAGAACATATATCTATATCTATCAAAACTCTATACAGATAAAACATTAGACACCTTAGACAGGACATTTTTTAGTAAAGTTAAGCAGCGAAATGCCCAACTGTTCAAAACAATTCTCCATGTGCTTTGTATAAATAATATAGTAACAAAATTCTCAAGTCCACATCGCAAAACTTTTTAAGGTATGCCGAATTGAATGAATAATTCCCCACCCTGCTCCCCCTTCCGACCCCCAACGGGTGTTGGTAAATATTTTGACCGCCGGGGGTGGGGTTCGGTGGGTGTGTGTGTGTGTGTGTTTATATTAGCATATTTGTGATTTCGCCCAGCTGTTAAATCTTTATTTGTCAATAAAACCAGAGTTTGTTTGGAATAAATTAATTGCATTTTATCTTACCATGATAGAAACTGATTGACAATCTAGGATAAGCATATTTATAGCAACTGGTGGAAACTCAATATACATCACAGAATTCTTACACACACGATACATCAAATGTAAGATTTTGGTGGTAATAAAGTTCGATGAAGCTGGGTTACAATCTATATAAGCCGATTTAGCTATATCATAAAACTCTTGTAAAATGTCCATCTGAAACATATCAATATAGGTTGCCATGAGACGAAACATATATACGTTCACAGCACCGACGTCTGTGCCATTCTGTAGGTTAATAAACATTAAAAGTGTTATACAGTAAAATTTCATTGGGGTTTTGACAAGAATTTACAACATAATAAAGAACAGTAACCCCAGATGTAATTATTAAACATTGTTGTAATTTAATACACGTATTCGTCGCAATCAAAATGATAAAATAGATAAAATGAAAACTTTTAACACACGTATTCGTCGCAATCAAAACGATAAAACAAATTAGATGAAGACTTTTGAAATCAATTGTGCATAAGAGGTTATATGTATTTTGTATTAGAGGTTTCTTGTATTTTGTCTTTTGCATTAATTAGACGTATGAGGTATTTTGTATTAGAGGTTTCTTGTATTTTGTTTTTTGCATTAGGCGTTTTAGGTATTTGGTATGGCATTATGTTACATGTGTGTTTTGAATTAGACATTTCTACATAACATTAGGTTTTTGCCGCTTTCCCCCGCCATACTTTTGGTGTTAAAACATTCACAAGAGTCTAAATTGTGATAACAGCAATAAAGTGAATGGTAGAAATCCAATAGGTTTTTTCGTCTCACTAAATCAAATAACATAAAAAATATACATTTATTAAAGATTTGATGATACATGTAGTATCTAAAGTGATCATAAGAAATCATGGGCCACAGAAGGACATAGGCATAACAATATTCGATCTCATTTGAATCAATACTCTTTGCCTTGTATCGTTTCCAAAACCACACAAATCTACTAAAGATTTATATAAAAAAAACTGTTAATGCCAAAGCGCAAGAGGGCGATTTGCCTTAAAAACAAGTCGCAATTTCCGTAAAGATCAAATGAACAGTTCCAAAAACAATGAGTAATCTCTGGAAACAACAGAGCGTGTTTAGATTAAATTAATCATTATTTCCTGCTATGTGTCGTAAAAAATCCCTTTTAACGTTTACATTCCTGTCTTTTAAAACAAACACAAACACCAAAGGTTTAATTTTTGCAAATTATTGAAAGCTGGCCATTGAAATTGCGACTGCCTGTAGTTCGTATGGTGGCATTGGTTTTGGAAACCTTTTAGAACTTGGCCAACCCACATGCCCGCGAATCGTACAAATTCTGAAAGCCAGAAAATACTTACGCGTTTCTTTAGTTTCTTAACAGTTAGTTTCTCAACCAATTTATCAATTGTTTTGTCGAACTCATTCAAATAAACAGTTTTCATAGCTATATCTGGTTCTCCATCATTTACATCAGCAAATTCACAAATGGTATCAACCACGCTGATAGCTATAAAGCAAAAGTATTACCTATAACAGTGATGGCTGTATGTTGATAGTGTTAAAGCAGCGACTTGTATAGTGGTCTGATTCCGGATACATGTACGTGATGGGGTGAGGGAGAGTTAGTTCCCATAGATGGGTAGGACGATGATTTAATTTACATATGCCACTATGCTGCTTTGAGTAGTGTTGTATTAATTAATCAGAATAAAACCCAAGGAAGAAGATTAAATGGCCTTGTTGATCACAACCATGAGTCTTCATCGACTTAATATTACTAGTGACCGAAATATTGGATCCGTGACCTTCACCTTTTGTACTAAAATGACTAAATTCAATCGACAAACAAACCGACCGACGTGCGGGACTGACAACAAAATTAATATTGATCATGTGTTTCGGCAGAATATCCACCCCATTCGAAAAAAACCCCAAAAATAAAACCAAAAAACCCCTCAAAATACGTAGGCCTGCATGCCAATTTATGTTAATTAGCATATTTTGTTATTACAAAACTTGCGTATTCAAGTCAATACTCCTTAAAGTTCCAATAGCATTTTTAAGTTATATTTTAAAAAATGTATTAAAATAAAGCCCTAAAATAGATTGTACCTATAAACAGTCCTACCTTGTTAAAGAATAATCCTATTAATCCTATAATTCACTATTGCAAGTTGAGAAATTGGCAAAAATATCATTTTCAACTTCAAATTCAAACGTTTGAAGATGGCCGTCCATGGAGAGGAATGGGAAAACAAGGGAGGTAATTGAGTTATATTTCCTCAATCAGCCTGTGTCAGCCATTTTAACGCCTGTTAAATTTTGCCCATGATCGTATAATAGTGAGTTGACAACCTTTTGAGCAAAAGACATAGAAATAATTATGTTTTGACTTTCTTAGAAAATATGAAATTGGAACTTTAAATATTTAGCGTGGCTGCGTGAGTGTATAAAGTTACCTCGGAATACATAACGTATGACACCAAATAATGATGATATATTCTCTGGATGGTTCTGAAAAACACAAGTAACAACATTTCATGTATGAATGATTGAAGCGTATCCTAATAACCCAGTTTCATTTATAATTTATGCAGATACAAAGCTTAAAATTAATTTTACAAAAAACAAGACTTTTTCGCCGATTCATTTTCTTTACAGGCTGTTCAAATGTGACACTATCCACAGCTTATGATTACAAGCCTAGATTACCGTACGATTATCGTCATTCTCCTCTCTACCCCACAATTTCGTAGGACACTATCCCCAGCTTATGTTTACAAGCCTAGATTGCGATTAACATCATATTCTTTACCACACCATTTCGTAGGACAAGTTTACTGACGGAGACCCCAAAACATCGTATAGCTCTCCTACGACTTAACGGGGTGGTCTAAACCAAGTGGTGTCTAAATGATGCCCGAATGATGTCTATTTCCCAGCCTCCCAGCTAGAAGGCTGTGGGAATGATATCTTATTTCCCAACATCTCAATGATGCCTAAAACCCCTTAAATCCCGAACGTTCTTTTATAAAGAGGCTACGTGCATGAGTCATGCACTGAGTCCCGGAAATTGACCAGTTACTTCCTTTATTGAATTGGTCACCTGCACAGACGCTACCCAGGATTTAAACCCACTGTACTAATATGGGTACAAGAAGGACAGTTGCCCGTGTGTCTAACGCATCGAATTACCATATTTTGGTTATCAGGCGATGATGTCATTGCCCGATTTTAAACTACCAACTGTTAGCCTAGTTCTTGTTGTCACTGGTACTAGCTAGATTATAATATATGATTACGCTTGCATATTTGCATTCACCAATAATTCCATAATCAATTCGTATAAGGAATCATTGAATTTTCACCAATAAGGTAAGGGTAAAAAAAAGAACAATTTCACTTTCTTTTTTAACCAAAAAGTATGTAAACGAATCACCTGGAAGGCGAAAAAAGCCATTCGTTGGATTAGGAATGTCTTTCCCATTCCAGAATCTATAACCATCACTTCATCCAAATTAGCAGTTAATCTTGCCTGGAATATCTCACCACTTTCACGATCAAAACAGCCAAGCGTGAGTTTTCTAATAGCATCACATATTTCTACATCCATGGATTCCTTAGCTCTCTGAACAATAAGCATTCGTCCATAATGAAGAAACGGATTATCCATTTTCTATTGGAACAAAATAATCAAAAACTTACATAAACTTAAGTTCTACCATTTAAAGTAATATTTGAAAATATAAGGGTAAGCTGTTTTTAATTTAATTAAGATATTTGATATTGACTATGATTTAATCGTTGATTGTATTAAACATACATTATGCAAGAGCTCATTATAAATTAGACATAAAAATAGCTAAATCGCTAACATTTGAGACCTAGAAATTGACACAAGAGGGTCGCAAAGCATATAATATTGTAATATGAATGTATATAAACTGATTTACATTCAATGGTTTCCGTTTTTACTCTAATTTCAAATCAGTAATGTCCGGCGAAATAAGCCAGCAGTCTCAACAGAATTCAAATTTCTAGCGTCTGGTTATTTCAGTCTACACACGCCATTAGATTTAGTGCAATGTTTCTAGCATCGTTTCTCGAGTCTCCTGACAGAACTGTTGTTGAAACGCATTATGGTACACGATTCGTGTACCAATGGTACAATGTTTATTTTGTCTTAAATATTGGATATCGGAAGCCCACCTTCTTCCGGTAAGAAGATCACAGCATTAATGTTGATTTAAATTGACAAATAATTCGTGTTTTCAATGTTGAAGAATGTGGATGATATTGAGTTAGAGACTTAGCTACTTTAAGTAACTTATCCAGACCAACATCAACTCTCTGTAGCATCGCTAGCCCGCGATCTTTAGTGGATTATGATCCGATTTGCTGCATAACTTTCCTTCATGATTTAGTTATGAAATGGATAATCGAAACAATGTTTTTTTCGTAACCTGATGATCGGGGTTAGGCGAAAATTTCAATCGCTTAATTCTCGGCTCATAGTGGATCAATTTGACTGAAATTTTCAGCGAATTCTCTTTACATTGTGTATATTTCAAATACTATAGTGACAACGAACTAACGACTCTTTATCTAATCTCCCATAATGTATCTGTAAATTTGATACTTTGATTTGTTTTGTGGAGCATGGATCTGTCTGTAATTACATGGAAATACATTGCAGGTTCAAAGATAGAGATTACGTTGAAATATTATAACTGATTTTAAATTCACGTGTCGATAAATTAAGCCAAGAATGAAAGTAATAATATTAAACAAACCACCTAATATTTCCAATTAAATTTAATCTGTAAGCTGTGTCTTATCAATGATTGAAAAAAATGATCAGATCAAACAAAGTCCACACACCACTTTGACTTAAATTACTAAGGTTGTATTTCAATTTAATGTTTAGATATGCCTGTGTACCTTTTGATTTAGGTTTTAGGTATTGTAACACGAATCCCTATAATTTTAAACATTCGTTTAAAGTTTGTACTTCCTGTCACCATTGTCAAATCTTTCTAACGTTTAGCAGCAATATTTGATATTTAATCCTGTGTACCTTTTGATTGGCTTATGACAAAATTAGACAAACTTTTGAAATTTAAAAATCAAGAATGGCGCGTAGCCGATATAATACAATTATATTTGACATATAATGTAATAATTATTCGAGCTCTTTAAAGCCCCAATACCACTCTGGTTGTAACTGAATAATATGTCCCAATCTTTATACTGGTCAACGAATTGTATTATTTTACAATATTCCAATTAATTGATGATACAAATTTCATCTTAATACATATAATTTAAAAAAATAGAACAATTCAACTAATTAATTTGAAAAGTCTAAGGTAAACCTTTTCAATTGTAACTTGGATTTTAAAATATATTGGAACCCTCTGGACAAGTAAAATAGGTTGTAAATGATAACTTACACAACAGGTAGGACACTTAATCATCTAGTACTTAGAATAAGACTATTATTTATTTTCTGGAGCTGCCAAGCCAACAAGAGTGTCATTGTCCCTTTAAAAAGAATCGCCTTGAAAAAGACTCGTCATATACCGAACTAGGAAGATGATGAAATGGTAACGATGCACACAGTTGTTCACTGTCACATTTACAATTACGTACCTTATTATTCCTCAGCAAATATGCCCAACAGCCGTCTGAACAGTAATTTAATACGTAAAAAATTCACGGGCTACCAGTGTACCAAATTCCTAGATTGAAAGCCTCTTCCTAGAATTTGTTATATGTCATTTCAACTCCCAGGCTAATATGGTAATATGGAATACCACTGTGGACATAATGTACAGAAAACCTTCTAAGGTGCAAAGATTAATTATCAACTATATCGTAAATTATACCCCCCCCCCCTCACACACACACACACATGCAACTCCGGCATAAACATATTCTTTCTTTACATACCGTATGAATTTTACTGGAAAGCGAAAGTAAAAGGAGTACGCTTTTCGGGTTATCAATCGGCACTGTTCGATAAATGGGCACAGTACACGAAGTACACCGTTAATTTCCGCTTTCACTCCAACGCTAATTCTCGTCTCTTTGACCGACGTTAACATAACGTTACGTCATTAACCAGTGCATATCAGAATATTGCAGACAAACTAATTGCGTGACAAACGAGGGTATCAACGGCTACAATGTACAAAAACACTGTTTGGAGGCGAACATTGTACTTTCACAGTTTTTAATACCTTAAATTACTGTCAAAATTTTAGGGAAGAACCCAAATTAAACGAGGGGCTGTCATGTTGTTTTTCTTGGGATAGATTTGATTGAACAGGAATATTAGACACACTCCCTCAAAATCCCAAGCATCACAAGTCATTCCAGCAAAGGACAAAGAGGGATTTCGTGTGCCATTGCTTCCGTAATGTGGGATAGTTTCCGCTTCCGATTTTGAGCTTGTCATATAACTAGAGGTCTTATTATTAATTTCCATAACATCTGAAGCCTAAATATAAAGACTTTCAATATGCAGATTTAGCTCTTGCATAATGTATATTTAATTAATAATTTATATAACCTAAGATAAAGTCCTGCAAAAGGCAGATTTAGCTTTTGCGTTAAGGCCCGTTTAATATAATATGAATGTTTATAAAATGATTTATTCAATATTTCTAATCGATGATGTTACGTGAAAGACGTAAACAGTCCAAATGGAGCAACAGTCTTTACGCCTGCCGAGTCCATTTTTTAATTATTATGTGAATCAGTTTTTGTCGAGTGGACTTTAAACCTCGGGGAGGGGCCTATTTGAAATCCAGACCCGTCTGACCGAATCCATGGCTATCTCTGCCAATGATGGTTGGATTTTTATAAATGACCTAGTTTGTGTCGAGTGGACTTTAAACCTCGGGGAGGGGCCTATTTAAAATCCAGACCCCTCTGACCGAGTCCATGGCTATCTCTGCCAATGATGGTTGGATTTTTATAATCTGAAGTTCACTCTGGGGTTGTGTCATCATGCCGATCCCATCTATGATACACTTAAAGCAAATGGGAGAAGTTTTCATTGAGTTCCGATGGGGAATATTAATTTCCGGTGTCTCACACTAGCACTTTTTGTGGCTTTTGAAGCAAGGTAAAATTAATATGGTCACTGTTGGGTGACTGGAATGTTGTGTCCACATGCCAGCCGCTTTCGTTAAATAGCAGGAAGGTTCAGGGATCTGGTTAAGTACGACTTGTTCTTGTAATATGGGGCGACAATGCAGCACGAGCCAATGGAAAACATCTGTCTCTCCCAAGTTTTCTGAAATAAACAATTGCCATCGAAGTGCCGGTAGGTTTAATGGAACAGATGAAAAGTAGACTTGGCAGGCAAATCTCTCCAATTCCTTGAACTGCGAAGGCAAGTCACCCTTCACCAGCTCAAGTGAGATGATACATCCTCCAAGCTTTTTTCTGAAAACAGATGATAACGGGGCCATGAGAATTGTGAGGACATCGGCGTCACGTGATCAAACACGTTCTTCCCGCCAGTAACTCTCAGCTACAGATGCAAGATCTAGGAGTTTCTCAATGATGAGATCCCTGTGTGACGTAACCTTTGACCGGCTGTACGTCAGGGTATGGAGAAAACATCAATCATGCAGAAACTCTCTTGCCTACAAGAGGCATTCACAAAGCACATCGACTCCATTCTACTTGAATATCGTTGAGGACACATAGTATTTGGTCACACATGAATAGAATGACACACAAGTCCTTGCATCTCAAGGCTTTAACTTTGGTGGCCGCAAAATACAGAGAGATACATATGATCAAACGATTACATATCATTGGAAGTCACAAGTGTCAAGGCCTAATAGATTGCACAACCAATGTAGATTATGGTGATGTCCTCACAATTCGGGGGTCACCGTGGCTAAGTGGATAAGGCGCTGGTTCGCTAGCCTAGAGGTCGGGTGTTCGATCCCTGCATTGGACGGGAAAGTTCTTCTCGATTTTCCGGCGTGATTTCCCCTTGTCAGTGATGCAGAAGGAGGGCCTGACAAGGACAGCTGCCTAGTCGTTCGGATGGGACGAAACACCGAGATCCCGTGTACATATTGGAGTGCACGTAAAAGATCCCTTGGCAGTTGGAATTCGATATAAAAGTTGGCGTAGCGCCGCTGCCCGGGCAAAATTCCCCTCATAGCACACTGTATGGTGTATGTCCGTATTCCATTAGCCCAGGTTAGGTGCAAAGGAGTAGGACGTTAAACCCCATTTCATTTCATTTCATTTCATTTTCCTCACAATTCTCATCTTCCTTGTACCTCGAGGTCATCTCAAGGCTTTAACTTTAGTGGTCGCAAAATACATAGAGATACATGTGATCAAACGATTGTCATTGGAAATCACAAGTGTCGAGGCCTGATAGATTGCACAACCTCCCGGTGGTGAATTACTGGTCGTACTTGACCAGATCTCCGAACCTTCCTGCCATTGAACAAAGTAGCTGGCAGTTGGACAAAGTCATGTGTGTTCTTACTCTATCTGACCCCCATGCTTTAACTGAACTAACAGAAAGTGATTGTAAAACAGGCTGCACGGAGCGGTGCAGTTTCCGGAATAATGGTCGACCTTGTACATCTCGGTGCAAGGGTTTTAACACCGGAAGTCAATCGAAACTACTTCCGTTTGTCTTTAAGTGTCTCATAGGTGAAAAAGAAAAGAATAGAATAAACTTCAGATCATCATAATCCCAAGATTATTGGCTGAAATCAATCCAAGTTCGACACCGGAAATTGGAAATGGAAAATACTTCCAGTCGCCTTAAGTGTATCATAGATTGGATCGGCACGACGACAAAACACGAGAATGGACTTCAGATCATGAAAATCTAACCATTATTGGCGGAGATAGTCATGTTCTTGTTCAGAGGGGTCCCGATTACACAGGGACCAAGGGGTCGGAAAACTACCACAGTGTAGACAGGTCTCTGCAAACTATTAATCCGAGTATTTAGGGTATACTAAATCTAACCCGAACCTTAATAAGATGGGAAAAGGGTAAATTGGATCCAAGTTTTCAAAAAAGGGTTAGGGTTAGTATTCTCCAAAACACGCATTTATATAAAGGTGCCATTGTGGACTCAGGAAATTCTCGCACCTCCCCAACCGGCTCACAATTGGCACCTGCCATCCTCGTATAGGCATAGCACAGGTTTCCTGTATAAAAATCGTAACCTCTATGCGTTGACACGAAGTGTGGGCGGTTTGACGTACCGACAGACGGAAAAATGATAAGTTAAAGATGTATAGTTATTCAGGTAGTTACCGTTGAATCAACCCAGCACAAACAAACGAAAATATTAACGGGTCATATATATATATATGCAATAAATAACACTAACATAATATATACTATATTTATTAATGCACCAATACCAGATATTACAAATTGTAATAAACAACTGTAACATTATATTATTTGTATATTTTTATGTACAAATACTTTGTATAAGGTAATAAACAACTCTAACATACATACTATTTTATTAGTGTGCAGATACCTGTTACCTTGAGATATAATGCAATACCGACGGGAATATACATTCATTGACTTTGTGACATTACTGTGCTTTATTTTCATTTTATACCTATATGGACAAGTTTATTTGTCGGGAGTCTCTTTAAAGCCAGTTAACACTTTCTAATTCAGGCTGCATAAATGGAGGTAGATGAATATATTCCCACTTTAATTACTAACTTACTGTTCTAAATATAAATCAATCACTGCAACCTTTCCATTAATATATTTGGAGATCACCCCCTTACGTGGCCCCTTAAGAACACTATTCCACCCCTATATAATTTTTCGGGTATAATTTCACTTCGTTTAAACGCAATCATTAATTCGATTTAACAAAATATTAATTCGTTTTAACGAAATAATAATTCGTTTAAACGAAATATTTAATTCGTTCAAACGAAATAATTAATTCGTTTTAACGAAATAATTAATTCGATGAATCGAATTAATCGATTTACGATTTAACACGTTGACTAATGATCCCAGTGCGGGATACAGGTGGAGGTAAGACAAGCGACCCTATTCCGTGTCACGTAGAAGCGGTCAATTGAAACAACGCCCTTTGATTCAATGTCAGGCCTCGTGTCCCCCAACATGAACCCCATGACGAAAACCTTGTTAACCCGATAGCAAAATTGGTTTTAACACATGTTTTGGGGTATCAACCGTTGGTTTTATACGCGTATGTAGGAGCCACGGTGGCTAAGTGGGTAAGATGCTAGCTCGCTAGCCAGGAGGTCGCTGATTCGCCCCAGTGTTTGCGTAGAAAGTTCCGTCTTTAGTGTTTGTTCTGCGTGGTTTCCAGTTGTGAGTGATGCAGGAAGGAGGGTCTGGCAGCTGTCTAGTTGCGCGAAGTGCCGTGTACAGATTAGCGTGCGCGACAAAGATCCATTGGCAGTTGCGCGCAAGGATGTGTAGCAGTGGCCCCGGGGAGAACCCACGAGGTTGGACAAGCGATCCCGCTGCTTGTCACGCAGAGTCGGTCAATAACGACACTTGACCCATTGACAGACCCCATGTTTACACTGTTTTCGTAATGGAGATCATGTGATGGGTATGGACTGTATGAAGTATTGGTGATATAAAGAGATGGCCCGGGTTCCTCATCCCCCTATTCTGAGGATACACTTTAAATCAGTTTTCTTTTTCTTCATAGGTTTTCGTAATGAGGATCATGTGATGGGTATGGATTCTATGAAGCATTGGCGACATAAAGAGATGGCCCGGATTCCTCCTCCCCCTATTCTGAGGATACACTTCAAATCTGTTTTGTTTCTTCATATATTGGTGTGAAGCTTGGGGTTAATGAGAGAACGGATCCAATCATATGTTTTCGTAATGAGGATCATGTGATGGGTATGGATTCTATGAAGCATTGGCGACATAAAGAGATGGCCCGGATTCCTCCTCCCCCTATTCTGAGGATACACTTCAAATCTGTTTTGTTTCTTCATATATTGGTGTGAAGCTTGGGGTTAATGAGAGAACGGATCCAATCGTTTCTGCTACCTCCTGCTCCAGAGACCCAATCCCCAAACATTAGCCCCCTTACGAAAACCTTGCGAACCCTATAGAAGGTATAGTTTTTAACATATATTTTAGGGTATTAACCACTGGGTTCACAAGCTTTAGAGGTTGCTGGTACGTTCCCGGTGTTGGCGGAAAACGTTCATCTGGTTTTTGTCATTGATGCAGGACGGAGGGCCTGGCAAGGAGAGCTATCAAGTTCGTGCTGGACGAACAAACGAGGTCAAGTTTAAACCTTAATGCACCAAACACCAAATTTTAAAATAAAAGATGTTAAAAAAACAATCTTTATCGATATGCGGTAGGGCTTGAGACGGTAACCCTGGAACTGCGAAACAAACAAGGTCATTTCGAGACTAACACATTTAGCAATGGGATGAAACTAGTGGAAAGGATGAAGACCCACGAGAATGTACAGGCAGCCATACTTCTTGTCACGTACATGCGCACCACTAGACCACCCAACTTCCATTTCGCTGGAACGGCAAGTCACGTAACACTAACAAATCGATAGGCACGGGATTTCGAATGTTTCGTGCCATCCAAAAGACTAGACAGTGGCCCTTGTCAGACGCCCCCCCCCCCCTTCCTGCATCACTCACAGCTGGAAACGACGAAGAACACTCCATATGGAATTTCTCCGCCAATACTGGGGCGAATTAGCGACCTCCTGGCTAGGGAGCTAGCGTCTTATCCACTGCGCCACAGTGGCTCCTGCATACGCTTTTTAACCCAACGGTTGAAACCCCAAAACATATGTTAAGACATATGCTGCTATCGGGTTAACAAGGCTTTCGTAATGGGGATCGTGTTGGGGGACACGAGGCCTGGCATTGAATCAAATGGCGTTGTTTCAATTGTTTGCTTCTACGTGACATGGAACAGGGTCGCTTGTTAAAAAGAAATAACTAATTCGTTTAAACGAAATAACTAATTCGTTTAAACGAAATAACTAATTCGTTTAAGCGAAAAAACTAATTGGTTTATGAAATAACTAAATCGTTTAAACGAAATAACTTATTCGTTTAAACGAAATAACTAATTCGTTTAAACAAAATAAATAAGCCGTTTAAACGAAATATTTGACAAACAATAACTCCACCCACATATTCTCGATTATCAAGTAACATGCTCAATGGCTATGGTAGCCTCGCCTTGTAGGCTTTTTATCATCAGTTTCTGGCTGTGACATCAGGACACAGATGACCAAATATTCATGGGTCGATCACCAAATATTCATGGGTCGGTTCTCACAAAATGTAGGGCGAAAGTTATTTTTAGTCTTTCTCCCCCTTTCCATTTACCCCCTTTTGCATGGCGATTTTTGTTGACTTTTTGGTGTAGAATGGACAAAAGGGGTTTGAAAATACATTTTCTGCCAGGTTTTGGTGAATATTCATGATTCTGAGGCGGAAGGTCACAAGAGTTGTGAGGTTGGTTACGTTGAAAGGGTGGACCGAAAATTGCTTGTTTAGTTGTCTCTACTTCCAGCTTGTGTATCTCAAGTTTTTCATGGTGAACCTCATACATGCTTTTGGGCGAGAGTTTGCCTTATGTTGCCCCATCTGTGGCAGAAAGCGTTCTACCCAACGAATATTCGGGAAAATGTTACAGCCGGTCTAAGAGATGAGAATTAACATTAAAGTCAATGGAGTAATAATTAGTGGTCTGTGACCATCACCGAGTAACGGTAAACGTTAGCTTGGGCCGCCATTTATTGATTTAAATTTAAATGGACGAGGCTGTTTTAATCGAAGCTGTATCCAAACCATCCGTGGGTCTACGGGGTTGATTGTAAGCATGTCGTTTAAATAAAGATCTAAATAATAGTTTCTATAACATCTGAAGCCCAAATAAAGACTTGCAATAGGCAGATTTAGCTGTTGCATAATTTATGTTTAAGTATTACCGATAGATGCTCATATATATGACATATAATTATACGAGATAACAACCGTATGAGTATTAAACACAAGCATTAAACAAGGTATTACAAATATAGGGTATGCCAACACTTAACGCACCAAGTCTTAAGACTAGCCTGACAACAAAACACTTGACATACTTTATACAAAACATATTCAATAATGTATTGTTGAGTTTTAAAATTAAAAGGAAAACTTATTTTCACGATAGACAAATAACACAGTAAGACTATTACGGGAAAAGCCGTACGAATTTCATTCTTTTCTTATGATTGCACATTTAAACGGTTTTATAAGAAACTGTTTTGTACACTACCTTTGTTGACAGTATCCTGTTCGTTCAGCACGAATGAATTTTCTTTTCTTGTAACGACTGTGTGTCCATGTGTAATTATAAACGTTTAGAGTTCGATACAGATGCATTATGTCAGATTTAGATAAAGAGTCGACCGTTTTTGCGGTATTAGTTCAAACATAGAGAATGAAAAATGAATATCTTGCTATATTAGCAAAATGAACATACTGTACTGAAAATTACTTTTTTTTGAGGGGCTTGATGCCTGCTTGGTTATGTAGCGCAGATTGTTTATTATTACGGTTAAATTTGTAAAATGTTTTAATCCATTTAAATCCCAGATATCCAATGGTCTAGTGAGTTGTTTATAATTTAGCCATGTAAATAAATGTACAAATAATGGTTTATATAACATTTGAAACACCCCCCCCCCCCCAAAAAAAAAAAAACAAAAAAAAAAAAAACAAAAAAAAACAAAAAAAAAAACAAAAAAATCTGAGATAGGCCAATTGATTAATACACCAATTCTATTTCGTTTCATTTTTTATAGTTCAAAATTTCGTGCTATGATCTGGAGGAGTTGTTATATAACAGGCGTTCTAGTTGGTGTGAAGAATTAGCCAATGAAACGGTCTGTTACGGCGAGTTCTTAGCGTCCTCTGCAAGGAACTGTGGGTAAACTACTAAAAACGTCAACGCTGATTGATTAATCAGTCAAGGAGTCAAAAGTTGCTGGTATGACCCTGACGCAACCTCCCAATACAACTGGCCAGATCTTCATGTAGTGTAGGCCATCGAAAGTATATAAAAACGGAACGAAATATAGATATGTATTTTAATCAGATTGTGAAATAGGCAGATTTAGCTCGTACATTCTGCATCTAAATATTTAGTTCGTGAACAAAATAACAACAAATAACTCTTACGGCAAGGTTTAGGGGCTTTTGTGTGGAATTTTTCTCACAGATAAACTTTTCTCACATATGGGTAAGATCACTATGATTATCATTTCAATTCATACTAACGTCTAGATATGGTTGGTTGTGTATTGTATTAGAAGAATTGTCAGATATCTGCTTTTACCGCTGTCCCGACTCGAAAGGGTTCGTCCTTTCGTGAACCCTATGCTTCAAACCAAATTTGATAAAAAAAAAACCCTAAAACTAAATAAAGCCTTTGTAGCGGGAACAAAATAGTGATAATATTGTAAAAAGTGTACATATTGTAGGGAAAGAAAAAAGAAATTGACTAAAAGAAAATGCGTCTCCACATCTGCATCCGAGCCTTGCTGAATACTTATGGAGTCAGCTAGTAAAGTTCAGATTTAATCGTTTCCACCGGTATTTGCACCTGTTCTGGCCAGAATATCTGTATTTACATACTTCATGTTAGTTTTATCATTAGTATTATAATAACTTGGATCGGCCAAGGTTTCATTAGTATTACCACCTTCTTTATCCAATGACAAATCTTGGTAGACATGTTGCCTGTCTGCTTGTGGTGATGATAAATCTTCATAGTCATGGTTTGACGCTGCAGATTTACTTGTAGCCACGATACTTGCACCAGCATTGACACGAATCTCTGTATTGGCATACTTCATATTAGTTTTATCATTAGTATTATAATAACTTGGATCGGTCAAGGTATCATTAGCATTACCATCTTCTTTATCTAATGACAAATCTTGGTAGACATGATGCCTGTCTGCTTCTGGTGATGATAAATCTTCATAGACACCCCTTGGTCCTATAGCTTCATGGCTAATAACATGGGAGATAACGTTGTTTCTTGCTATCTCATTTCCTGTTGCATTATTTTTGTGGCTTAAATAATAAATACACAAATAGTTCATCACATACAATTTGTAGGACGTGCGCTTGTCATACATAAACTACAAAAATATGCATTTTAAATTATACATCCACTTTCATATAAAAGTCAGAAACGTTACAAATGTATAGTTTTCCAAAATTGATTTCATTTTGTATCTAATTTGTAATAAAATAAATCTTTTGATTTGACACAATAGTTCGATAGAACATGATACAAAATTGATCCACAATTTGTGTATTCACTCACACGCTAATCAGGGTCCGAGAACTTGTTGAAAATCAGCATTATGTGATATAAACTTACCATCGTCTGTATAGAAATACACCTGCTATAGCTAATCCAATCCCTACCAAAAGACTACAGACAGAGCTCAGTACAACTATCGTTATATATGTATCTTTGGTGGTTCCTGAAAGTTACATTATATATATATATATATTATAGGAGCGATTTTAATATTGATGGGCACAATGTACTATAGAATTAATTGTCTCAAGTTATCAATTACCGAATCTCATGTAGCCAAACTCTTCTGTAAGGAAAGGATCTGGGATACGGTTTTGAAACCGTAATTAATGAAATTTTAGGTCAATTAAATATTGGATGTTTCTGGAAGGGTATCTGAGTTAAAATATTTTTAAATAACCGAACGGGTCATATATTTCTGATTTTTTTACCCTGTCGTCGCCCTTCAAAGTTACCAAAAGGCTAGGAAAAGAGTCCAACATTTCAAAATGCTTTTCAATATACATAGAGATGAGAGTTGCTACGTGTAATGAATATTCGCCATGGAAGTGTGCCATGAAAAAGTTTTTGTTTTCCTTGTGTGATTAGTGGTTTGGAGTAGATTAAAATTAAATACCCGATGTTGTTACGTGATCACACAATAGAGACTTTTGGCAAGCATAAATTCCTAGTACGTATCGCGTATATGTATGGATTTTGCGTATGACGTCATCAATGTGTGTGTATTTCTCATACGTGATACGGCACGCGGATACGGCAGACCGTACCGAACAGCTTCATACAGAGATGGTCCGTATAACATTGTCGTCTTTTTAGACGCTGAAATGTTGTATCATAGCGTTTTTATCGATCTATTTGCATATTTGATGTGAATTTAACCGTAATAAAGACAAGAATTTAATCATTTTTTTTGATGGGGTTTTCTCGGAATTTTCATACTTTTCCCTTCTGTCTGTCTGTATGGTGGCTGAACTCATTATTTTTGATGGTTTTTTCTCGGAATTTCATACTTTTCCCGTCTGTCTGTATGGTGGTCGATGAACTACTAGCTAAATTTAAGTAGAAATGGGACCTTCCAAATCTGTAAATGATGTGATTCTATGGTATAAATGATAAATTAGTGAAAACAAAAATTGCTGTCGAGTCGATTTTTTTAATAAGATGCGACATTAATTTTTTTTAACCCATTTAACCCTGGGCCAATTAAAAGATTAGCTGCCCTAACCCTAAGCTCATTGAACCAGCAGGGCCCATCTCCCTAAGCCAATTAGAGGATTATTGTTAATCCTAATACCCTCTACAAAATTGCAAATAATTTAAAAAATATTTTTTATACATAAAAATACTCACATGTTCACATTGCCGTGTTCTTTCCAATGATATCAAATTCAATTTTACAAAGTAGCATGTATATTACTAAAAATAATATTGAAAAGTCAGTTCCACTAAAATTATGACTTTTCTCGATCATATTGGCAAAATAATGTGAAAAAGTATCCCTTACGATTTTTTTTAAAAAAAAATAAAACAAAAATATAATCCCTCGTGTTGGCAGCAGTGTTCTAAGTAAATATAGATATAATTTTGAAAAAGAAATATCACCCCAAAATAACGGTTTAACATTTCTGCCTTTTTTTGGATATATGACGGGAATTGTCGTTTTCTTTGCTTCACTGCGTCGAAAATAAAAATATATATTTGAAATCTTCGACAGTGTAATATTCCCCTATTTAGCTTGTGTTAAACCCTAAAAGTTTTGATTCAATTTAGCTTTCCAAAGTCTAGAATTATTAACCGTAAGTTTCGTGTTGTCATCTGTTTGAGCGAGCGAATCCAAGATGGCGGCGACTCGCTTGATCTCGGCTCGAGTATACGCATTCTTCGCATCATAACGTCAAAAAAAAAAAGATAAATAGTTGATTTCTTCGACATTATCATATTCCACAATATACCTGGCAGTAAATCATAAAATCTGATTCTATTTCACTCTCAATATCGTATAATTATTAGCCGTAAGTGACAGCGTGAAAATTGGAATAGTGCCAAATTGAATGACACGGTGTGAATTTTCACCTCTGACCTGTTACGTAAATACTGAAAGATCCGGTGTTGAAACATATATTTTTTATTGGATGATTAGCGAATTAAACATTCCTTTTCATTTCGGGTTTTACTTTTATTACCCAATCACCATTAATTAATGAAATAGAAACAATAGAAGTAAGTTGATTGATTTCTCGCTTGGGTTCTCTAAAGCCGTTGCCAAGTATGAAGGGTCCGCGAGTTGATTCGCTACCGTCAGCCACGTGACTTCACTCACTCTGGGAAATTGTAGGCTAGGCACTTGACTAGTACAGATGGTGATCTTGGTAGATAACTGCCATCAGGCTGTAATAGAACTAAGCTCTGCTCAGTGACGCAAACGTACGTAACGCGAGAATCTGCCAAAACTCTAAAAGTGCTCTTACGCAACGTATCACGTATACGATACGGATACGTGATACGGATAGGAGAAATGCCACTTGCCAAAAGTCTCTAATAAGTGAGAAACATTTACAACAACATACACGTACTTACCAAGTTGCTGATATGAAGATGTAGTTCCTCTAGCTATCGGTATACAATCAATCCCATCATATCCTTCCCTGCATCCTTTCTCACATTTTCCAGTAATGTGGTGACACGATGATGATAGAGCATTAAAGCATTGTCGTTCTGAACACATGTAAACACAACCATCACCATAGAAACCAACTTCACACCCTGCAATACATTTTGATACGCCAATGTAGCTAAACTTTCGTACTTAAATGCAGGGGCGTATCCAGGAATTTTTGCAAGAGGGGGTTGACCTGGTTCCCGTGAAAGAAATTTGCCATCATCGTCTCAAATTTAACTTTTTTGGTAATGCAAATTTTATGAAAACGTGGGTTGCTTTAATATTGAAACCACTGCGATTTTCGAAAGAATGAGCATGTCAGGTAAATTTTTAAATAACCAAAGTATAGTAGTTTGTTCATTATCGTAGAAATCCATTTATTATTTACCATGACTCAGACAGTAGGGTGTGGCTGCATGGTTAACGCGTGCACGTTGGATCAAAAGGTTTGTCATTAAGTCAAGTGGTGTGGTTTCTATTCTCCGCTTGTACATGACAAGCAGTAGGCACGCCTGTCTTTAAAAGTACTTGCTCTTTACCTTTACTGCAATCATGTGATGTCCAGCCATTCTTGCAACCATCAATACATGTGCCATTCACGTGATCACAAGTTAAATCACTTGATTTACAGTTTCTATCAGAACATTGTTGTTGACAGTTTGCACCATAATATCTTACTGAACATTCTACAACATAAATATATAAATCAATCAATTATTAAAATTCACATCCGTCCTTGTTGTAACAACATAATGCATTGCATTTGTGCGCTTTGTCATTATCAAGAATGTTCCGATTTCGATGAACAAAAAATCAGGAATATTAATGATATGAACAGTCGGAATGTGACTTAAATATGGAAATTATTAAGCGGTGGACTTTTTTTCATACGAAATATGATCAATTAAAATTATGAAATAAAGTGTGTTTATTTATAGATGTTAACCAAAACGTTGTCTATAATTATCGAAGCCTATAACTACCATTCGCCCCTTAAAAACACGAAAGTCGAAAAGTCGAAAAGTAGAAGCTACGACAAAATGTAAGTCAATAAGGAAACTATTGAGAAGCTGTGGACTTTTTTTCAATTAAAATTATGAAATTAAGTGTGTTAATTTCTACTTTTCGAGTTGCATTATGGCTTGGTTTGTGTATTGTCGCCTACTGACACCAATAAATACAAAAATATGACTAAGTCGAAAGTCGCCAAGACGGTATACAAGCCAAAATGCAAGTCGAAAATAAGAAATTAGGAAATAATGATTATTTCTTAATTTTCTATTTTCGCGTTGCATTATGGCTTGGTATGCGTGTTGTCGCCTTCTTATAGGCATCAAAAACTATAAAAATATGACCAAGTCGAAAGTCGCCAAGACGGTTTACAAGCCAAAATACAAGTCGAAAACAAGAAATAAGGAAATAACGAGAGGCGCTATTATTGCAGTGTATTATTTCTTAATTTCCTATTTATGCTCTATTTCCATAACACAACAAACACAATATTGAAATTGAAAAGGCCACCAAAGGTGACGTTTAATAAAATGCAACATGAAATTCAAAGCATATGAAAAATAAGCATGTACTAATTTAAATTGAAAACTGTGACGTTTAATCACGTTAAAAACCAGGCGTTGACTGTAGCCGGTAAGGTTTGGTAAACGTTTTTTTCATCCACCGGAGCCTGGTCTTATGACGTCGTATGTGGATTGTGGGTTAGGATAAGGGTTAGGATAAGGGCTGTGGCCTGCAGATTTCGTCACAGTCTCGAGATGTAGACAGGGCTAGCCCTAACCCTAACCCCGGGCCAAGCCTAACCCTTATCCTAACCTATTTCAGCTCTGAACGTCGGTCTCATTACACTCACCCTGAACGTTCAGGGACTGGCCCATTCAATCAATGTCGAAAATAATTTGACCCCCAATTTTACTGGGCAACTTTTCACTGCTAAACGATGGGTGTCACTCCGTGTGGACGCGTGTACAGTGTAAAGGAACATCTCAGTGAGAAAATAAGACCTTGCTCATTTCGCTAGAGTCAGTGTGAGCATCACAACACGCTGTGTCATGGTGGCGAAAGGATAGATTGATAGGAGGGGACGTATTTTAAACAGCGTGTTGTTTCGCTCATACTGAGTCTAGCGAGGTAAGCCAAGGTCTTATTTTGTCACTAAGATGTTCCTTTACATTGTACAGACGTCCACACGGATTGACACTCCGATGTTTCGCAGTGAAAAGTTGCCCAGTAAAATTGACTGAGGTTCAAATTATTTTCGACATTGATTGAATAGGCCAGTCCCTGAACGGTCAGGGTGAGTGTAATGAGACCGACGTTCAGAGCTGAACTAATCCTAACCCACAATCCACATATGACGTCATAAGACTAGGCTCCGGTGGATGGAAAAAACGTTTACCATAAGGTTTACGTCATAGAGTTATATAGAAACTAGAGTCCGCACTGATCACGTGACAGCGTGCCGACATGGAGCCTTGTCCGCCATGTTAGTTCCGGGGAGTATGCACGTAAATACCCGGATGTTCACTATGTTATTGCAGCAATCAATCGGTGTCGAACTGTTTTAAAACGTGCGCAAATATTACATTTTTAAATTTTCTCACCCAAATACTTATTGTTTAATAAAAAATAATAATAAAGATCCATGGACCGACTTATCTCCGGGCCCCTCTTTCCACGTAAAGGTTATAGAATAATTTATTTTGACATGTCCGCGATCTCGACAACAACAGTGTCTCTCCTCTGCGTCGCGTCTACTTACTTTACCTTTTTTACTAATAATAATACTCTATTACATAGGCCTCAAAAAGTTAAGCAAACTTTATGGCAGTAAGGTAAGATTTCAATTTATAAATTTATTAGTCACTTTTACTATAGAATAGGCCTACACATTCGGGACATAATTTAAAGTATCAAATATTAAACTGGAAATTAAAGTGAAAGTAGAGTAGGCCTACGGGATCGCTGACACTGACATGTCACTTTTCATTACATAATTTTCTAAAACAAATTAACAAATAAATAATTAATAATACAACATTTTCTGCAGGCTGTTTTTAGTTTCTCTTCCCTTTTCTAAAAATAATTAACAAATATTGAAATAAATCAATACCGGGCGGCAAATAGAAATAGGCCTACAACATTATACGTAGGCTATTAATTTTTCTTCACTTTCCATTCCCAAATTTCCTGAAATAAAATAATTAACAAATAAATAAAAATACCAGTACATATAATTCTGTGGGCTATTGTTTTCTGTTAACTTTTAGTGCTTAAATTAAAAAAAAAAAAACAAACCCCAAAACATTCATTTCTCTACACTCTTTCTTAATTAGTTCCATAAATTTTTAAAAATAATTTACTGTATAAGAATTCATATTGTGGACATTGCACTAATTCAAAAGATGAATGTTTTAATAAAAATTAAAACAGAAAGCGAAGGTAAAGTAAATAGGCCTAGTAGCGTATATAGTCAGACAGAAACACTGCGGTCGAGATCGCTGATATGTCAAAATAAATTATTCTATAACTTTTACGTGAAAAGAGGGGTCCGGAGATAAGTCGGTCCATGGATCTTTATTATTATTTTTATCAAACAATAAATATTTGGGTGAGAAAATTTAAAAATGTAATATTTGTGCACGATTTAAAACAGTTCGACACGGATTGATTGGTGCGATAACATAGTGAACATCCGGGTATTTACGTGCATACTCCCCGGAACTAACATGGCGGCTGTCGCTTCATTCCGGCACAAACCTTTAACGTTGTAGTCATGGGAGTCACGTGATCAGTGCGGACTCTAGTTTCTATAATACTCCATGGTTTACGTCGAGTCTAAAAGATCAACAGACGACGTCTCTTACATATCGTGACGTCAAAATAACTTTAGGCTCACACTTAAATACAAAGAATATGAAAACAGGCATAAAATTAGTTATGTGTCATAACTTTTAATTTTCGAGTTCATTTTTGCTTGTATAGGCCTACCGTGCTGTCTCCTTACATTGTGTCGTAACTTCTACTTTTCGACTTTCGTGTTTTGAAGGGGCGAAAAGTAGAAATTATGAATGGTAGTTATAGGCTTCCATACATGATTGACTGGGCTGTAATATGTTTTATAAAAATATATATAATATACAGGGGTGAAATTGTGGGGTGAAAAGCAATATTATACATGTATTTACGAGTATTCGTATGATCCGTAACTAAAATTTAGTATACTGACAATCAAAATTGGTTCAAAATTAATGTCATTGTCTTCAGTTGCTATGTTCTTGCCCAAACTCAAACGACCGAAAAGACCGTGCGCTGTTTTGATTACAACACACGTGGTTGTCACAAATTGTCAACCTTTACCCCCTTCAACATATTACGATGGTAAAGCCCATATGTAATGTTATGATGGACACAGGCGGGAATACAAGCAAAAACATTGACTTTTCAAGAGAGAACCTTTTTTTTCGTTGGATATTCAATTGTGCAATTTTATTTAACGTGGGGTGATTTTAAACACATAACTAGGTAAGTTTATAATAACCAAAGTAGAACAGTTTGTTCATAATCGTAGAAATCCGTTTATTATTTGGTTTAATCCCACTGTGCCACCTAATCAACTGGTGTTACACGGTAGTGGTGTGAAAATTTAAATAAACAAAGGGTTATAGACTGTGTAGTGTTCGTCTAGTCCAAGTTTAATTATTTTAATGATTAAAATATATATAAGTTAAGTTAAGCAGCAGAGATAAATATTTATTTATCACCTGTGACCATCTTCACGGATTTTGATATAGCAGCACAAAACGCAGCTATTGAAATATTCCAGTGCGAGCTAAAAGGTTGACTGTTTCATTTTCGCTAAAAAATTTGGCGAAACACGGGGGGTGGAGATTGGGGGTGGGGGTGGGGGTGGCCTTGTGGTCTAGAGTGCCGCGCTTCGACCTGTAGCTGGCCGGTCACCTCTGGGTTGCGGCTGTGGTTTCGAGCCCGGGTGTGAGCGTATGTGGCATGGAGATAGGGGCGCCTTCTCAACCTCGTGGGTTTCCTCTGGGCACTCCGGTTTCCTCCCACTGCTAAAGACCCCTACGCGCAAGCGAATTGTTGAAATAAAATGAAACAATATGTTCGTCCCAAAATGACCTAGTTTGTGTCGAGTGGACGTTAAACCCCATTTCTCTCTCTCTCTTTCTCTTGGCGAAATACACAGAAATTTGGACTACAGGACGCTTTCACAGACAGTCCAGCTGTAAACCTACTTGTGCGTCGGGCTTCCGCCCTCCCATTTGTGAGGTCATGGGATATAGACAACGTTAGGTTGAATGCCTTAGAAGAAGCTGATTTGGAGGATGACAATATTTACAAGTTTACAGATTATGTTACTGAACAATGGGTAGACAGCGATGGAAGGGCTATTTGAAGTCACTTCAACACAGATGGTTCACGGACAACTAATCACGTTGAGGGATGACACAGTAAAATGAAGAAAACCGGAACAAGCCAACCAAATACATTTAAATTTATTAGCATTGTGTCGAAAGAGCAGACTTTTACTGAAAATATAATAGTTCAGACGATTGCCCCCTAAAAGGCGAAAATATATAAGAGTGAAAGAATCTATTAATGGTCTTAAAATCGAAATGTTAAATAAATGGGGTAAAATATGCAATTGAATATACTGACGCCATATCACATTTAGAAAGGTTATGATTCATTTTTGATACATGTATTTGTTGTTATTTTTATGTAATTTATTGTGAATAAAGTTGTTAAATTAGTTTAAACCTAGTGCTTTTAAAAAGCGGACTATACTTTTAACACCCCTTGCTTGATTAATCTCCCAATGAGAACAATAGCGAGTGGCACAGTGAGATGTCTCCTATCATTTACCATCACTCAGACAGTAGGGTGTGGCTGCATGGTTAACGCGTGCGCGTTGGATCAAAAGGTTTGTCATTAAGTCAAGTGGTGTGGTTTCTATTCTCCGCTTGTACATGACAAGCAGTAGGCACGCCTGTCTTTAAAAGTACTTGCTCTTTACCTTTACTGCAATCATGTGATGTCCAGCCATTCTTGCAACCATCAATACAAGTGCCATTCACGTGATCACAAGTTAAATCACTTGATTTACAATTTCTATCAGAACACTGTTGTTGACAGTTAACACCATAATATCCTACTGAACATTCTACAAAATAAATATATAAATCAATCAATTATTAAAATTCAACCCGTCCTTGTTGTAACAATAGGCTATAATGTATGGCGGTATATTAGTGCCAAAATTCTAACATGCTATCGTCCATTCATGTAACTTCTAACCTCCATTCATGTAACTTCTAACTTCCATTCACGTAATTTCTAATTTAAGACAATGTATAATTCAACTTCTTTATTTGTTCAGTGTAAATATCAATTCTATTTCATCTTATTTCTAATATTGAGGCGAAAAATGTCTACTTCATTGTGGTATTACATGTTAAGCATGAACTGCAAACAAACTTAGAATTTTGATACTTCTACCTAGCAACCATCATTATGACATCGTTTGGTGTCGCCACTGTGTGCTCAATTGGGTGATTGCGCACCTGATCGGGACCATTATTTGGTATAAACGACCCATTCTTCGTTTGGTTGAAGTTTGGAAGGCGTGCTGAGAGAGAGAGAGAGAGAGAGAGAGAGAGAGAGAGAGAGAGAGAAAAGAGAGAGAGAGAGAGGTCACTTAGTATTAAACTCAGTATCTGTGTAGGCCTACCCATAACATTTATACCCTGTGTTAATATAGACCAACTGCATATAAATATTAATTATTGGCTCAACCGTAAAAAAAAAATAAAACAAAATTCTGCAAATCCCGTTTAGCTTATATTTGAAATAGAAAATGAAATGAAATGAAAGAGGGTTTAACGCCCTACTGTTCTGTTCCGAACCGGGCTAATGGAGACGGACATACGCCACACAGTGTGCTTTAGGGCAATATTGCCCGGAGAGCGGATCTGCGACCTGGACTTATATTGAAGTCTAACGGTCACGGGATCTTTTACGTGCACGCCAACATGTACATGGAACCTCGGGTTTTCATCCAATCGGAACGACAAGACACTAATAAGGGGGAACCACGCCAGAAAATCTGGATGAACTTTTTTCGACCAATGCAGGGATCGAACTCCCGACCCACAGCCTAGCGAGCCTGCGTCTTAACCACTTAGCCACGGTATTCGAAATAATATTTGCAAACCATACACGTTATATCACGTTCAATGTTGTTTAGAGGGTAGGATGGCCGAATGGTTAGCACGTGCACGCTGTAACATAAGGTCTGTCATTGAATAAACTGGCGTGGTTTCGATTTCCCGTTTTTACGTGACATGGCGCAGAGCCGCCTTTCCAACCTCGTGAGTTTTCTCCGGGTCCTCCGGTTTCCTCCCACTGCTACCGACCTGGTTGGTGTCGAGAGGATGTTAAACCCCATGTCCCCATCTCTCTCTCCCGATGTTGTTTTCAATTTTAACACTCAGGCAAGCCACTCAATCTGGCGAAGAGCGAGTCGTTTGTATCAATAGAATGGTCCTAATCAGGTGCTCAATCGCCAAACTGAGCACACGGTGGCGACACCAAACGATGTCATAATGATGGTTGCTAGGTAGAAGTATCAAATTTCTAAATTTGTTTGCCGTTCATGCTTAACATGTAATACCACAATGAAGTAGACATTTTTCGCCCCAATATTAGAAATAAGATGAAATCGAATTGATATTTACACTGAACAAATACAGAAGTTGAATTATACATTGTCTTAATTTAGAAATTACATGAATGGAAGTTAGAAGTTACATGAATGGAGGTTAGAAATTACATGAATAGAAGTAAGAAATTAGACGAAAGCATGTTAGAATTTTGGCACTAATATACCGCCATAATAATGCATTGCATTTATGCGCTTTGTCATTAATACAAACAAGTTGATAACTAGAAGTTTTGTCCCGAAACTACTCTGTGACGAATTTGGACCGTTCAAGCTACCGTAGGACTTTGTGTTCGCATCGCTTTCGTAAGAAATGTTTCCCTGGCAGATGAGAAGTGAATTCTTGTATACGGAAATTTGATGGCTGTTGCGTTTTACGAATTCCTTACGTCAATGTCAACAAACGTATCACCGTTGTGGTGTATGTTGAATCTTTCAATTTATTGTATGTTTGAAATAAATTAATTCGTCAGCTAGAAATGTTTTTTTTTTGTCTTGCTGTTTTCCGTACATAATATTCTCTATGCGGTATAAAATGTTTAGTTCCACTCGGAAGTAGCGATTGGAAACATTTTTATTATTCATACTGTCCTAAAATATGCCTTTGATATATTATATTACTTTGATTACAGCTGTTACCATGCCATCCGACTAAACATCCATCTTTACAATATCCAGTGATGTCATCACATCTTGTGTGCTGAGAACAATGACAGTAGCTTGAACAATCTGGGCCATATGTACCAACTGAACATACTGAAATCAATATAAAAATAATTTTATAGTATCATTTCACGTAGAAATGATATGATTATGTTACACTTCTAAAAACATAACCATTTTTGTCTTTCCTGCTTCAAGGATCAAATTTACATATTTTGGTCTAAATCACACATTACTTTAAAGACATAAATGTTTACACGTCGGCATAAAAGTAATGATCATAATTAGGGAAACAGTTTTATTTATAGTATAGAATACATTTTCAACTGTTACTGTACCCTATCGACTTATTCTTTTAAAAGGATAAATTCTAAATACTATTCATCGATTGAATAAAATAATGTTAAAAATAAAATACTTATATGGATATACTAATTCTGAATTTAATTAACCCGCTACCTTTCAATACACATACAGGTATCGTTGATATCAATACGACAAAGCTTGTATACGGAATGCTTAATAGTGTTATGTTTTGGCAGATAAAGCTTGGCAATACTAAAAAAATCAAATATTTGTATACATGCTAATTCTATTCTGAGGTCGTATTGTTGATTCGTTCTCAACAGATGAGATTGTTAATTAAAAAAAAATAATTTAAAGGGTTTATACGTTATGCCACCAGGATAACCTAACAACATTTCAAAGGTTTGATCTTTGCCTTCGGGCCGCCGGGAAAACACTATGGAGGCAGACCACCATTAATTTCCCCATTGACTTCAATGTTAATTCTGGACTCTTTGCCCATCTCCAACTTTTCCCAAAATTTTCGTTGGGCGAAATGTTTTTCACTACAGACAGATGAACACATGGCCATGTCTTTGCACTAAAATTTTTATGAGGTTGACCACCAAAATTTTGAGATACACGAACTTGAAGAAGCATACTCAAAACATGTATCTAGTTGCCGTACATATCACCGTAGCCAACCTAATAACGCCGTTATCATTCCGCCTCAAAATCATGAATATTTACCAAAACCTGGCAGAAAATATTAATTCAAACCCTCTTAGGCCATTAGGCCAAAAAATCAACAAAAATGGGCATGCAAAAGGGGAGAAGAGAGACAGAGAGAGAACTGCTATAAATAGACGAACTACAATTTGTGGGTACCGAGATGGTGAAATTTAATGGTGGTCTGCCTCCCTACGGAAATAATCAATTTGTTTCTGGCATTTACGACACATCCTCCATATTTCCTCAATTTTATTTAAATATACCACATCATATTATACAGTATGTCGTACCGTATATCTCCACTTCACACAAGTTTAATATACCGACTGGAAAAGGATCACTAACTCGACCATCTGGTATTATAGCACTAGTTATATTAACATAACGACCAGTACTGTCACATCGTATGTTATTTACAACTGTTAAAGGTTCATTAGTATGATGATAACATAAAGTTGATACCAAATCTTCATCAATAACATACATAGAAAATCCTTGTAATCTATATAAATCTGAAGTAGAATATATCTTCATCAATTAACACAACCCAAATAATTAGCTTGAAAGAAACATAAACGTTTGTCTAAATAAAAATGTATATCATTTCGTCGGGCATAATGTGGAAAGAGTGAACGAGTTGGTGAACTAATAAAACTATAGAACAAGACGATGGTGTCGATTTCGTTGATCGCTGCATTTCAAAGTGGTCACATATAATTTGCAGGATAAAACAAAGACATAAATAATGAATATTATATAGCGCACTCGAAATAAATCAAGTATTTTTGGACTAACATTTGGTAAATGTTTATCGAATAACTGGTTTGCACGCATTGGTCTGTAAGAATGGGGAGAACACTCACTGGGTTAAATCAATAATTGTTGTTTTTACATTCTGAGTATGAGTATATTATGTCCATATATTTGTTTTTGTGTAAATTATGTGTGGAGTAATCCCCCGTACTTACTTTTATGTCAATATTTCATGCCTAAAATTGGCATTTTCAACAACAAATTTCATTTTCGGCATCATTATATTTTCGGAGAACGTCAAAAGATAATTATTTCTATATATGTGCTGCTTAAGAGGTTGTCAAATCAATATTGCACTTAAAAGTATTCGCGTACAACTTTGAAATATGTCTACGCGCCGACTGTACTTGGAAATCGTACCATTTTTCATTGGAGAACTTAGTATATAATATGAGTTGTCTGGATTGTCCAGGTCTGTGGTTAAGTAGAAATGGATAAAAATGCCCCTAACATTACCCTTTTTATTTTTTTAGGGCAACCACACTCTCAACAAGAATAATATATATCTGCCAAATCCTCAACTGATACTAGTGAATTATAGGATTAAAAAGATTATTATTTAACAAGGTAGGGCTGTGTAAAGATGTAGCAATACCGTTATTGTGGCATTGTCTTCAATTTATTAGACAAGGAATAGAGAAATAAGATGGCATTGTATTGTATTAATTGATGTTTTGGCAAGTTGTGGTACATATTCACATTTGTACTTAAAATACTTAAATCAAACTAGCATATGAGTGATATATGGGTATATAAAAGAGTTATAGAGCCAAAACATAGTTGGTTCTGTTTGTCAATAAAATATCATCACGAGATTGCACGTGCTTTGAAATTTACTAACTGCATCATTTGGCAAAAGTAACCAATCATAATCACGGCAGCTTATTCTGTGTGTGATATCCATGAGTTCTATAAGATTAATTTTATTCGATTCCGGAAAGATTACCTTCTGAGTGCCCAAACAGCAGCTTGATTCCAGAAGGGAAAAGATGTAGCAGTTTCTGGCTGGCTGGCTAGGGTTTGAAGAATGACTTTAGTATTATAATCTGTACCATGCTTGTATCTATGTATCCGGTTATGTTTTATAAAATGTAAAGGCGAACTGTTGCATTGTTATCCCTGGTAAGACAAAGGTCTCGAGAAAACAGTAAGAAGTAATACACAACGTGAAGGAGAAGCCAAATACGCTAGCCCATAATACTAGAGGATCACAAGACTACTAAGATATGTAATAAGAATGGATGCATGGGTCATACGGTTAGACAATGGTCCGATCTCCACGTCTGACAAAAGATCCATGACAAGTATGTTAAGTCTTTATTTAAACACGTGACTCGAAAGAAAAAATAAACGACAACGAAATCAATAATATATTGCTTTCTAAAAGTGTAAAAAAAAAATGAACTATTCTGAAAATATTTTCAACGTTTCAAAAAGGCTTGAAATTAAAATCTTGAAATGAAAAAGTGGCGAAATTGACAAAGCGTTTGTTTACAACTTTAATAAAGACTATAGAAATAAATCTCTACATGTTGTTTAACAGCAATATTAGTAACTTCTATAATTTATGAAATTATAAAAAGATCTTTTGTGTTTCTATGTAAACAGACCTAGTTGCATTGTGGTTTGTTTGCTGTCAAGTATGCTCGTGTGTAAAGGATTCAATTTCAGATAATTATCTTAACTCATAACGTTTGTAAATGTTCATATTACTTTTGCATTCTATATTTTTGATAAAGCAAATATAATCTACATATACTGCACTTTTGAAAGGAAGCTAAGCTTTAGATAGTTTGTTAATGCTATAAGAAGGACACTGCTTAATTGGTTTATTATTATGATATATTTGAAAATAAAGTTACAATGAGTATTTCCATTTCCTAATGGTTTAACAGCTAGGGTAAAATTAGCAATCAGAACTTTTTAAAACGTGCCCTCTTCCCAAAATAGTGCACCAATTGTTTTATCTTATTAAAAATTAAACTAAATCAGCATGACTCCTGTTGATTGAATGGCTAGTAAATAATATAGTATGGTTTATTGTAGGCTAAATTTGAAAATAAACTTACAGTGAGGTCCACTATGATAAATGTTGATATCAGTGATTGGATATGTTTGTTGTAAATCTACCAACCACCAACCTTGTTTAGTTCGGTTCATATCGGTACATGTAGAATAATTATCAGTATCTATATAACCATCAACAGCTAGAGAAGATGGTCCAGCCGCGAAATAATAAGAACTCTGATTAGATGGTTTATTATAGGCTATATTTTCTGTAAAACAAAAACAGTATGTTATTACAAACAAACAATTCCTCGTCGTCAGCAGAATGTCGTATATCTGTTATATCTAGATCCTCTATCGGTAATAATAACCGATTTCATTGTTTTCGCTACTCCAGGAATCCTCTGATAGTTGCTGTGCACAGGTACAAATGAAAGTTCACATTATATTTAGTATCTGTAAAACTATAACTATAACCAATAAAACGAGTTGTCTGTAGACGCTGGTAGTTAACCATTACTATGAGACACCTTGTGGGGTTTTACATAATGTTGACAAATTAAAGGAATCTAGCAAAAGGAAAATAGATCTACCGTCATTGTTAATAATCATTACAAATTTTATAACATGTTTATTAAAATATATTATTGTAGTGAGTCAGAAAATTACTCTGGGGCGAAATAAGTTAGTAAATTACGTTGAGTCGAATTTCCAAATGTTTCACACAGTCCATTTCTTAGAGTGTAATAAGAAAGTATAGAAAATTATAAACCTTTTTGACAGGTAGAACCAGACCACCCTTGTTTACATCCTCCAGTACTACACATACCAGAATCTTGACAACTATCTTCATAATTACAGTTACATGTTAAACTTTTGTTATAACCAAACGTTCTACCTATTACAAACATTATAAATGTTACATGTTAAAACTATTGTTATAATCTACAAACATTATACAAGTTATATGTTAATCTGTTGTTATAACCAATCTTTCTACCTCATTCTGCAAATAATATAACAGGTACATGTTATAACCAAACTGTTTATTTACAAACATTATAAGAGTTGAACTGTTACAACCAAACTTACTACCTACAAACATTATAACAGTTACATGTTGAACTGTTGTTATACTACCTACAGCCATTATACATGTTAATTTGTGTAATAATAAATTTGTGGTCGTAAAGAAAACTACAGGTTAGTTCGTATTAAACTGCCTGCGAGGCTTCAGTGTACCACGCTCTCAATAAGGTATATATAATAGGCGCAAGAATATCTGGGTGAGTTCTGATCAATTTCGTTTAACACCTTCTTTTATAACCCTCTATTTCTGTAAGTTATAAACTGATCTTGGCGTTAATTTCCTTCCAAAATATTTAATAAACATCCCTGTTCTCCCAAGACGATGGGGAGAATCACATTAAATACTTTACTTACAGATATAATCTGATGGATATTTTGACAATGGTAGGGATTTTAGCAAAATATCACTCTTCTTTTATATATAAACATGTGATTCTTTTATATATAAACATGTGATTCTTTTATATATAGACATGTGACTCCCTTTCATTAGTACATGGGATTTGACTTTATAGAAACTGTGAACCAATAATTAGTTAAAGTATTACATAATGTTGTTATAACCAAATTAACTACCTAACATTTTCTTATTCAAACAATAATTATAGAAGAAAAATGAAATGAAAATGAAATGAAATGTGGTTTAACGTCCTACTCTTCTGCACCTGACCTGGGCTAATGGAAGAGGGGCATAAGCCATACAGTGTGCTATGAGGGAAATTTTCCCGGTTAGCGGCGCTACGACCTACTCTTATATCGAATTCCAACTGCCAAGGGATCTTTTACGTACACGCCAATGTGTACACAGGACCTCGGTTTTTCGTCCCATCCGAACGACTAGGCAGCTGTCCTTGTCAGGCCCTCCTTCTGCATCACTGACAATGGGAAACCACGACGGAAAATCGAGATGAACTTTCTCAGCCATACAGGGACCCGACCTGCAGGCTAGCGAGCCAGCGCCTTACCCTCTTAGCCACCGTGATTCCCTAGAAGAAAAACAAAACCAAACTTACCGTATATTGTAGAAATGAGAGAAAAACCTATAACGGTCTTAACTAATATCGCCATCGTCTCCAATTCGAATATTATATACGACAAGGAAGTAAATAAACATTTAAAGTAAAATTACCGTTTTCAAAGATTTTATCTATATATATTTATAACATAAACCTTTTAATTAATTAGAATGGATGACAGGAGGTATGGTCACAGTTTCAAATCGCGAACGTCGAAATGTATGTCAACTCTTCGTGAAGCCAAGTCAAGGGCATTGCTTAACGCCATTTACGGCACTATTTTTTACCATAAGCATTCTTTGTGGTCTACTTCTTGAAGAACGCGCATCAATATCTAGTGAACTAAGAGACCAGGTTTGTAATAGTTCCGTTGCATTGACTATTGAAGGCAGGGATGGATTAGGGCCGGAAACCGGGCCGGGCTCCCGTGTCGGAGCGGTCCCTTTTACTGACAGCGGACTCCGGACGGGGGGGGGGGGGTCCGGGGTCTCTCCCCATGGTAATTTTTGTCAAATAATATATTTCATAAATCGATTAAATTAGGCCAAAACCCCGACCTGCAAGTAATTTACAACCATCAACCTGTGAAATTATCATATCGTCAAATTATCAATTAACGCATTATCATTGTATCGTCAAGAGTCAAGAGAATTTAACTGGTTAAAAATGGGACTAGTTGACAAAATTTTGACCATTTGATTAACCAGTTAGGAATATTTAATACGTAGGAATATTTTTTTTTAAAAATGTCCCATTTTTGTTGCCGGAAGCGCTTGTTGATTCCTCCTGTGATGAAAGGCCACGAGACACATTGGTGACGAAAGTGAAGTTCACAAAAGCTGCTTTTTTAATTTTGGATTATCCCAAAAACAGGGTGCAGGTGACTTATAGTAAATTTGCGGGCGACAGTGTCGGGTGAATGCGATGAAATTTTCGGATGAAATTCGGAATCCCTATTGCAGGATTCTGAATTCTGGCCCACACCCAACACACCCGGCCCAGAAAGTCTATTATACCAGCTCATTCCAGACTCCAGTGAGGGTGTGGCGGTCCGTTAAAGCCACATACAACATGATCATCATCGCCCCATGGCCGGTCCAATACCTCCTCCCCCATATAATGTTCAGCAGAAAAAGTTTTTTTAAGACGAATTGGACAAAATTATTTTTTTTATTTTTTGTCCGACCGGCCCTGACGGGGTTTGAACGTAAGAAAGTGTTCTAGCGTTTAACATCGCTCAATACATTTTTAAAATATATTACTCTAGACATGGTAAGGATCTTATAAATTATTCTTACACAAACCCCAAAATCCCCATCGTTGGTTAGGTCTTAGAAGGCGTAAAGAACACAGAAACTCCCACTTGCACAAATCAGAATCCGGCTAAACGGGCCCGTATCTTTAACTATTAAAAATTGTGACACCCCACAATAATTATATTCACGAGTTAAAAGAAATAATAACCCGAGGCGTTTAAACACTCAAATAAAACAAATAATTGATGTGAACACGGAATACACCTAGTATGACATTTCACAACCCATTACCAACAACCGTGACCGCAGAGACAACCCGGATTGCACAATCAATGTTTATGGCGGTATATTAGGGTCAAAATTCTAACATGCTATCGTCTAATTTCTTACTTCTATTCATGAATTTCTAACCCCCATTCATGTAACTTCTAACTTCCATTCATGTAATTTCTAAATTAAGACAATGTATAATTCAACTTCTTTATTTGTTCAGTGTAAATATCAATTCTGTTTCATCTTATTTCTATTATTGAGGCGAAAAATGTCTACTTCATTGTGGTATTACATGTTAAGCATGAACGGCAAACAAATTTAGAATTATGATACTTCTATCTGGCAACCATCATTATGATGTCGTTTGGTGTCGCCACCATGTGCTCAGTTTGGCGCCTGATCGGGACCATTCTATTGATACAAACGACTCGCTCTTCGTCAGATTGAGTGGCTTGCCTGAGAGTTAAAATTGAAAACAACATCGGGAGAGAGAGATGGGGACATGGGGTTTAACATCCACTCGACACCAACCAGGTCATTTCGGTATTAACACCGTTCAGTTGTATTTCAATAATTCGCTTGCGCGTAGGAGTGTTTAGCAGTGGGAGGAAACCGGAGGACCCGGAGAAAACCCACGAGGCTGGAAAGGCGGCCCTACTCCATGTCACGTAAAAACGAGAAATCGAAACCACGCCAGTTTATTCAATGACAGACCTTATGTTACAGCGTGCACGTGCTAACCATTCGGCCATCCTACCCTCTAAACAACATCGAACGTGATATAAATGTATGGTTTGCAAATACTATTTCGAATACCGTGGCTTAGTGGGTAAGACGCAGGCTCGCTAGGCTGTGGATCGGGAGTTCGATCCCTGCATTAGTCGAAAAAAGTTCATCCAGATTTTCTGGCGTGGTTCCCCCTTATTTGTGTCTTGTCGTTCCGATGGATAGGAAACCCGAGGTTCTATGTACATGTTGGCGTGCACTTCGATATAAGTCCAGGTCGTAGATACGCTCTCCGGGCAATATTTCCCTAAAGCACACTGTATGGCGTATGTCCGTCTCCATTAGCCCGGTTCGGAGCAGAACAGTAGGGCGTTAAACCCTCTTTCATTTCATTTCATTTTCTATTTCAAATATAAGCTAAACGGGATTTGGAGAATTTTATTTGATTTTTTTTATACGGTTGAGCCAATAATTAATATTTATATGCAGTTGGTCTATATTAACACAGGGTATAAATGTTATGGATAGGCCTACACAGATACTGAGTTTAATACTAAGTGACCTCTCTCCGTCTCTCTCTCTCTCTCTCTCGCTCTGTCTCTCTCAGCACGCCTTCCAACCTTCAACCAAACGAAGAATGGGTCGTTTATATACCAAATAATGGTCCCGATCAGGTGCGCAATCACCCAATTGAGCACGCAGTGGCGACACCAAACGTCTCCATAATGATGGTTGCTAGGCAAAAATGTATAAATTCTAAATTCGTTGATGTTGATGCTAAACATGTAAAGCATCTATTAAGAAGACATTTTTCGTTTAAATAATAGAAACAAGTTGGAACAGAATTGAAATCAATAGCCTCATTTTCGATGCTTAACAATGCCAGAGCTAGTAGTCGCTCTTGACGGCTTCTACAGACCCAATCTGATTAAAACACAGATCCTATTTCGTTTCGTTTTTTCAGTTCAAAATTTCGTTTTGCTTGGCTTGACTACATGTATCAATTATATGGACAAAATCTGAATATTGTTGTAATCCATTTAAATCTCATCCATCCAATGGTCTAGCGAGTTGATTATAGGCTATTCATGTGAATAAATGTCTAAATAATAATTTTATGGACAAAATTTGAATATTGTTGTAATCCATTCAAATCTCAGTCATCCAATGGTCTAGCGAGTTGATTATAGGCTATTCATGTGAATAAATGTCTAAATAATAGTTTATATAATATTTGAAGCTAAAAACAGACCTACAATTGACAGATTTAGCTGGTACATTCAGCATCTGAATATTTAGTTCATTAAGAAAAATACAACAAATACCTCTTATGGCAAGATTTTGGGACTTCTGTGCGGAATTTATCTCATTACAATTTAGAGTCTGTGAAATGTAATTTTCGCACATATTTAAGACCACTACAATTATCATTTCATGTCACAACAACGTCTTTTTTGTATATGGTGCTTTATTTTTATCGTATTTGCAGAGTTTTATTAGCGACATCGTCATATATTTCCTCGTCCTTCACGAACCTTATGCTTCAAACCAAAATCAACCTCATTCGAGATCTTTTGATCCTTAACATTCATCAAATCGGATAAAAATTGTGCCATCGAGAGGGACCACAATTGTACACATTTAAGTTGTTGCGTAAAAGTCAGTGGGATCTACGTTTCATCTACATCGTACAAAATTGTGGTCCATAAGCTAAAAAAGCGATTTTCCGTAAAATATGTAGTACTATGTCTTCTGCAACCATATTGTATCTTTAGCTGATTATTGGATTCCCATATTATAGAGAAGCCAGATCTCACACACTCAAAATAAACGAGGGAAATTGGTGCCAAGCTGCTTCAAAAATAAAGTTGTATAAACGACCTAACCTGCAGGGTAAAAAATTCAGTAAGTTATGTTTAAAAATTAATTAATTTTTATTAATTTTTTTCAATTTTTTATATTAATTCCATTTATTTCCTCCAAATGATTGTACAGAGTCTTTTTTGAGTCCTACTAAAAATGACCTAAGCCCCGAATGTTCCAACTGTTGTGAATAACTTGGGAAGTTTGGCAATTAATTAAATCAGGATTGGGCATATGACAAATTGAAAATGTTTCTTATAATAATAATTACATTTTAGTCTTCTAGATACACGCCCCAAGCCACACTTTGAATCTCTCGGAACAAACCAAATCCCACTGTTCGGACAGTTGTGAATATTTTGGGGTAGAGCAATTATACGAGAACCAAAAGGCGGATAAATTAATACTTGAATAATTGACAAATGAATTAGTGGGTACAAAATAATGATAATATTGTAAAAAGTATTAATCCGGAGAGGAATACATATTGTAGAGAAAGAAAAAAAAACTTGATCATAAGAAAATGTGTCCCCTCATCTGTATCCAGGCCTAGCTGATACTTATGGCGCTTCATATTTACTAGTATCACCGGTATTTGCACCAGTACTGGTCAGAATATCTGTATTTACATACATATTAGTTTTATCATTAGTGTTATAATAACAAGGATCGGTCAACGCATCATTAGTATTACCATCTTCTTTATTTAATGACAAATCTTTGTAGACATGTGGGTTGTCTGTCTCTGATGGTGATAAATATTCATAGTCATGGTTTGACGCTGCAGATTTACTTGTAGCCACGGTACTTGCACCAGCAGTGACACGAATCTCTGTATTGGCATACTTCATATTAGTTTTATCATTAGTATTATAATAACTTGGATCGGTCAAGGTATCATTAACATCTTCTTTATCTAATGACAAATCTTGGTAGACATTTTGCCTGTCTGCTTCTGGTGATGATAAATCTTCATAGACGCCCCTTTGTTCTACTGCTTCATGGCTAATAACAGGAGGGGGGATAACGTTGTTTCTTGGTATCTCATTTCCTGTTGCATTACTTTTGTGGCTTAAAAATTAAAATAAACAAAAAGTTGATCACATACAAATTGTACAACGTACGCTTGTAACACATAAACTACAAACATATGCATTTTAAATTATACACTCACTTTGATATAAAAGTCAGAAACGTTGTCACAAAATGTGTAGTTTTCCAAAATTGATATCATTTGTATCTAATTTCAAATGAAATGAATATTTTGATTTGACATAATAGTTCGACAGAACATGATAAAAAAAGTGATCGCTTCCCAATATTTTGGCATTTCTGCTGTATGTACTAATATACTTTGGTAAAATCTCTTCACCTCTGGTTGGGCGCTCGCCTGTTCGTCCATAATTCGTATATTCACGCCAATCAGGGTCCCGAGAACTTGAAAATGTTGCTCGTCGGCTTAGTATACTTGTTGAAAGTCAGCACTATGTGTTATACCTACCATCGTCTGCATAAAAATACACCTGCTATAGCTAATCCAATCCCTACCAACAGACTACAGACCAAGCTCAGTACCACAACCGATATATATGTATCTTTGGTGGTTCCTGAAAGTTACACTATATTTTAAGAGCGATTTATATATTGACGGGCACAATGTACTATAAAGTTAATTAACTCAAGTTATGAATTACCGAATCTTATGTAAGAAAAGGATCTGGGATACGGTTTTGAAACCGTAATTAATGAAATTTTAGGTCAATTAAATATCGAATGTTTCAGATCAAGGGTACCTGAGTTAAAATATTTTTAAATTTCCGAATTTCTGATTTTTTACCCTGTCGGCGCCCTCAAATTTACCAAAAGGCTAGGAAAAGAGTCCTACATTTCAAAATGCTTTTTTTCAATATATAGTGTTTTTGAGGGTATTTATGAAACGTGCGTAGTTCAATTTTCAGTCTGTTGGATACTTATATTATTGAGCTTACTAAATCAACATGTACAGTACGACAATGCCATAAAATGGGCATATGTATTGATTTCGGGGTATACCTAAACCATTGTGAAACCGTAATGCAATCAAAGGGATCGAGGTGAGTAATCAGTGGCGGCTTCAAGGGGGGGGGGGGTCTGGTCTGCCTTCTGTTTGCCCCAAACAATAATTTTAGAAAATAAAATAAAGTTTTTGTGATACGTTTTGGTAATCAATACCTTCTACGGTGATTAAGTCGCACGTCCCCACTCAGTCACAGACTTGCAACTTGAGTGATTTCTTAGCAAGCCCACCCTGCCGTAAACCTACTTGAGAAGTGCTTTTAACGATCCTTAAAGTTTCTGGGTATAGGTTCAACCCGACGAGAATATGCATACACTCAGCCCTGTAGTTTGACACCTCCCCCTCTGTTCGGATAAGCTGGTTCGGATCCTTACGCGCGAATTATTGAAATAAAGTTGGACCATGTTTTGGTCCCGGGATGTCGGGTGGACGTTAAACCCCATTTCTTCTCTCTCTCTTGCTCTCATTTATCTCGACGACCAGTGTCTGAAACGCTGTCTGGTTCTTTTTCCGGCAGTCTATTTCACAAAATATCGTGGCAAAAATATTCATTCACTATGAGTCACTCAACTCCGTCGTTTGACACGTTCCTCTTTGGTCGGATAAATTAGTTTTTTGGCGACAGGCGGTATCTGGTAAGCTCTATTTATGTCTGAAATACTGTCAGACTGCATTTCGGACAGTCTACTTTTCAATTTATCGGGACTTCGTTGAGGTTCGCAAGTCCGTTCATTTGACGCTTTCCTCTCTGGGATCGGATAGACTAGTGATCAGGCATCCGATTAGCTCTATTTATCTCTACAGTTTTATTTTTCAAAATTTTCTTGTGGAGGTCCCTATACCCCCACAAGGTCTCGCTACTTTGGCGCTCACAAGGGCAGTCCTACTTCGTTGATGTTCGCAAGTACGTTCGTTTGACAATTTGTTCTCTGACCGGATAAACTAGTGATCATGCGACGGACGGTATCTGGTCAGATCTATTTATCTCGACGATCGATGCCTGACTGAATACTGTCAGACAGCATTTCCGATAGTCTATTTTCTAGGGGAGGTCCCCAATACCCTCCGTAAGGACTCCCTTCTTTGGCGTTCGTGAGTCGGCTTGTTAGAGGTTCGCTAGTCCGTTCGTTTGACACTTTACGTCAACGTCAACGGTCAGTGCCCGAAATACTGCCAGGCTGCATTTCCGGCAGCCTGTTTTACAAAATTTTCTGGGGGAGGCCCCCCTCTACCCCTAGATGAAGCTCGTGCCTTTGTCTCTCCATCCACCGACGGCTGGCGCAGCCACTGTGAGTAATAGAGTGTAGATGAGAGCTGCTACTTGAATGTTGGCCATAAAAGTGTGCCATGAAGATATAAATGACCGCATCAGCGGAAAAAGTTTTGTTTTCCATGCGTGATTAGAGATTTGGAAAATATTAAATACCGGATGTTGTTACGTGATCACACAATAAGTGAGAAACATTTACAACAACATACAAGTACTTACCAGGTTGCTGATATGAAGATGTAGTTCCTCTAGCTATCGGTATACAATCAATCCCATCATATCCTTCCCTGCATCCTTTCTCACATTTTCCAGTAATGTGGTGACACAGCGCATCAAAGCATTGTCGTTCTGAACACATGTAAACACAACCATCACCATAGAAACCAACTGAACACTCTGTAATACATTTTGATACACAAATGTAGCTAAATATTGTCGTATTTAGATGTGACAGTTTCATTTTATAAAGTTCATAGGTGGTGGCCGAATGGCTAACGCGTGCACGTGGGATCAAAAGGCCAGCCATTAAGTCCAGTGGCGTGGTTTCGATTCCCCGCTTGTACATGACAGGCAGTCGGTTCGCCTGTCTTTAAAAGTACTTGCTCTTTACCTTGACTGCAATCATGTGATGTCCAGCCATTCTTGCAACCATCAATACAAGTTCCGTTCACGTGATCACAAGTTAAATCACTTTCTCTACAGTTTCTGCCAGAACACTGTTGTTGACAGTTTGTACCATAATATCCAACGGAACATTCTACAAATATATAAATCAATCAATTAATAAAATTCACACCCGGCCTTGTTGTAACATTTGGTATATAATGTATTACATTAATACGATATGCCCTTTGTCATTAATAGTTTGTCATACAAACAGGTTGATAAGTGGAAGTTATGTCCCGAACCTACTCCTGAGGGGTTTGGACCGTTCAAGCCAACGGATGAGAAGTGAATTCTGGTATAATTATTTTGCGGAAAAAATTGCATACCCGTTGCAAATATTTTACGTCAATATCAACAAACTTATTACCGAACATACCCTCAATCAACAACCCATTTTCGTGTTGTCAGTTCTGCGTCTGTGAAATTCCAACAAGTTATTGGTGATTAAACTGTTTCAGTGACATTTAGATATTGAACTGGGAATATACCGGGCAGAACTCTATGGAATATTGTTACTCTTTATTACTGAGCGATGATTCCCAATATAAACCTAAGAATCCACATACTTAGTTTCATTTGCACTTACCAATTGGTGGGATTTAGAAGACACGGAAAATTGAGACAAAATGCGGCCTTGGAGTGGTATATGTTGAATGGTTTAATTTATTGTATGTTTGGAATAAATTAATTCGTCGGCTAGAAATGTTTTTTAGTCTTGCTGTCTTCGGTACATATATATGTCGTATAAAAGGTTTAGTTCCACCTGAAAGGGGCGATTGGATACATTTTATTAATCATACTGCCCTAAAATATGCCTCTGTTTTATCTTACTTTGATTACAGCTGTTACCATGCCATCCGGCTAAACATCCATCTTTACAATATCCGGTGATGTCATCACATCTTGTGTACTGAGAACAATGACAGTAGTTTGAGCAGTCTGGGCCATATGTACCAACAGAACAAACTGAAATAAATACATGTATAAAAATAATTTCACGTAGTTTCTGTTCAATTCCACAGAAATGATATGATTATTATATACTTCTAAAAAAACATAACCATTTTTGTGTCTTTCCTGCTTCCAGGATTGAATTTACATATTTTATTCATACCCTTGTTCTAAATCACACAACACTTTAAGGATATTTGTATAAATGCTCACTTTATTCTGAGGTCGTATTGTTGATTCGTTCTCGACAGATGAGATTGTTCAAAATACAATTTAAAGGGTTTATACCTTAGGCCACTAGGATAACCCACAACATTTCAAGGATTTGATATTTGGGACACCTGGGATACCGAGGAAACTCTATGGAAATAATCGATTTTTTTCTGGCATTTACGACACATCCTTCATATTTCCTCAATTTTATTTTAATATACCACATCATATTATACGATATGTCTTACCGTATATTTCCACTTCACACAAGTTTAATACACTGTCTGGTAACGAATTATTACCAACTCGATCATCTGGTATCACAGCACTAGTTATATTAACATAACGACCAGTACTGTTACATCGTATGTTATATACAACTGTTAAATGTTCATTGGTATGATGATAACATAAAGTTGATACCAGATCTTCACCAATAATATACACAGAAAATCCTTCTAATCTTGATAGATCTGAAGTAAAATATATCTTCATCAATTAACACAACCCAAATAATTAGTTTGAAAGAAACATACACGTTCGTCTACATAAAGACGAGTATCATTTTGTCGGGTGAAGAGTGCGGACGAGTTAGTGAACTAATGAAACTTTAGAACAAGACAGCGATGTCGATTTCGTTGGTCGCTGCATTTCACATGTAATTTGCAGGATAAAACAAAGACATAATAATGAATATTGCACATCCCACTCAAAACCAATCAAGTATTATGGCAAATCTTTTTGAATAAATGGCTTGCACGCAGTGGTCTATAAGAATGGGAAGAAAACTCACTGGGTTAAGCTAATATGTCAATGGGGGGGGGGGATGGCCGGGTTAGCATGTGTATCATAAAGCCTGTCATTGAGTCAACTGGCGTGGTTTCGAATCACAAGTTGTACGTGACAAGGAGTAGGGTCGCATGTCCAACCTCGTGGGGTTTTCTCCGGGTCCTCCGGTTTCCTCCCACGGCTAAAGACCCCTACGCGCAACCGAATTATTGAAATAAAAAATTAAAACATATGTTTCTACATTCGTATGTCAATAGGCGGTTGGATGGCCGAATGGTTAGCATGTGCGCGCTATATCATAAAGCCTGTCATTCAGTCAACTGGCGTGGTTTCGAGTCCCCAGTACGTGACAAGAAGTAGTGTCGTCTGTCCAACCTCGTTAATTATAGGATTTATAGGATTATTATCTAACAAGGTGGGACTATGTAAAGTTGACAAGTATGTAAAGGCTTTATTGAAACACGTGAAATAAAATATTAATTTTATACTATAATGCAATAGGGCCTATATACTTTAGAGGTTACCCAAGTTCTGTAAAAGATGTTCTGGTTAATGTATTGAAGTCGTTGGCTAGTACCACTGGCAACAAGAGCTAGGCTAACAAGAATATGTCTGGCACTTTGAAATAAGGCAATGACATCATAGTCTGATAATCAAAATATCGTAATCCCATGCGTTAGACACGCGGGCAACTGTTCCCTTTGTGACCATATTAGTACAATGGTTTTAATCCAGGACAATGTCTTTGCATCTGACCAATCCAATAAAGGAATTTAAATGGGGTTTAACGTCCTACTGTCTTGTTCCTAAACTGGGCTAATGAAGACGTGCATACGCCATACATTGAACTATGAGGGAAATTTTGCCCGGGCAACGGCGCTACGGCAACTGCCAAGGGATCTTTTACATGCAGGTCAATTTGTACACGTGACCTCGGTGTTTTTTTCGTACCATCCGAATGACTTGACAGCTATCTTTGTCAGGCCCTCCGTCCTCATCCCTGACAAGGGGAAACCACGCCGGAAAATCCGGATGAACTTTCTCGGCCAATACAGAGATCGAACACCCGACCTCCAGGCTAGCGAGCAAGCTTCTTACGCTCGTGATCCCCCCAAAACATCCGATAAAGGAAGTACCTAGTCAATATCCTGGGCTCATTACATGACTCATTGACTCATGCATATATCATCTTTATATAATAAGAGCGGGGTTAAATTTCCTTTCAGACACCATAGAGCGGTCCGAGAGGGAAACATCGTACGTACAGCCTCCTAGCCTTTTTGATTCAAGCCCCCATGCCATTAAGAAGCCCCCATGTCATTGAGGAACAATCAGGCGTAATCATTTCAGAACAAAATCGAGGGAGTGTAGGAATATTCTATATTTTCTGAAGAGTCTGTTGTATTCCGGCAAAAATAAAATAGAATATAGCTAGTTTTTCCTAACATTATCTCATGAGGAAATGTGATCCCATGACTAAAATTCTTGGGTAATTGTTAAAACTTACCCCCCAAAAAATGAGATGCAATATAATAAAACAATAAGCCTTACTAATACTGTTATGCTATTCGAAATCAGAGTTTCCATTTCCCGGTTGGCGCTCAACTAACTGTACAACATTTCTTGAAGCTATCGCTAATTCTATACCATTCAGTAACAATGGTGCTGAACTATATTTTAAGTGGGTTGGCAGTTACATGTCAAATCTAGGAGGGTAGGAAGCTTACATTTCAAGTCGACAATTAAATACATTTAAAATTCCACACTTTACGCTCTAATTGGTCACAATTGGCGTCTAAAAGCGCTATACGCCCCGTATATGATATATTAAAAATATAAATCAGGTTTTATAAATTCATAAGACAGCTAAAAACTTTTTGACTTAGCCACACACCAGGTGCCTTCATGTACTCTTGGAACTGGTACTCTTGGAAATGAATCATTACCTCTGGCAAACTATAGTATTGGGTAGGTTTTCACCAGCCTCTATGATGCATCCCACAGTTGGTTAACATTTACCGGGACCACTTTTGAAAGGAAGCTAGGCTTTAGATAATTTGTTAACGCTATAATAAGGCCACCGATTAGTTGGTTTATTTTTAGGATATATTTTAAAAATCAAGTTACAGCGAGTTTCACTATGTTAAACATTGATGTGTGTGTTCAGATACTTTTGTTAAGATGGACAGTTTTATTGAATGTTTTTTTGCGGGGCATTTGGATTTATGATGGTTGGGGCAAGGGAGCACAAAAGAACTTTCGAAAACGTGTCCTCTTCCTAAAGTAGAGTACCAATTGTTTATTTCTTTGCTGATACAAATGTAATTAAATAATATAATATGCTTTGTTATGGGTTAGTTTGAAAATAAACTTACAGTGAGGTCCACTATGATAAATGTTGATATCTGTGATTGGATATGTTTGTTGTAAATCTACCAACCACCAACCTTGTTTAGATCGAGTCATATCAGTACATGTAGAATAATTACCAGTATCTATATAATCATCAACAGCTACAGAAGATGGTACAGCCGTGAAATAATAAGAACTCTGATTAGATGTTTTATTATAGACTATATTTTCTGTAAAACAAAAACAGTCTGTTATTACAAACAAATCATATAACAACTCCTTGTCTTCAGCAGAATGCCGTATATCTGTTATATATCTCTTCTTCTATTGGTAATATATAATAACCGATTTCATTGTAGCTGCTGCGCACAGATGGAATGAATGTTCACATTATATTTGATATCTGTATAACTATAACCAAACGCTGATATTTAACCATTACTATGAAGCACCTGTGGATTTTACATAATGTTGACAAATTAAAGGAATCCATAAAACGGAAAATAGATCTACCGTCATGCCAAATAATCATTACGTATTTCATAACATGTTTATTAAAACATATTATTGTAGTGAGTCAGAAATAAGGGGCGAAATAAGTTAGTAAATTACGTTGGGGCGAATTTCCAAATGTTTCACACAGTTCATTTCTCAGAGCGTAATAAGAAAGTATAGAAAATTAAAAACCTTTTTGACAAGTAGGACCAGACCATCCTTGTTTACATCCTCCATATCTACATATACCAGAATCTTGACAACTTTCTTCATAATTACAGTTACATGTTAAACGCTTGTTATAACCAAACGTACTACCTATAAACATAATAAGTTACATCTTAAAGCGAGAATTTCATATTTTAAAGTGTATTAAAATAAAGCCTTAAAATCGATGGTATCTATAAACAGTCCTATACCTTGTTAAAGAATAATTCTATTAATCCTATAATTCACTTTTGCCAGTTGAGAAATTTTCAAAAATATAATTTCAAACTTCAAATTCAAACGTTTAGAAGATAGCCATCCACATGGAGGATAGAAAAACATGGGAGGTAATTGTGTTATTATTTCCGGTGTGAATGACTTTTAAGTGTGAGCATGATACCTATGATCGCATAAGTATGTTTTGACTTTCTTAGAAAATATGAAACAAATTCTCGCTTTAAACTGTTGTTATAACCAAACGTACTACCTACAATTTGTTAATTTGTGTAGTAATGTCGGACTTACTGGTGTTTCTTTTGTGATCGTAAATAAAACTACAGGTTAGTTCGTATTAAACTGCTTTGCAAGGCTTCGATGTTCCACGTTCTCAATAAGGTATACATAATAGATGCTTATAAAATCTGGGTGAACGATATCGTTAAACGCCCTCTTTTATAACCCCCTTATTTCTGTGGGTTATAGACTGGCCTTGGCGTTAATTTCTGTAGGTTATAGACTGGCCTTGGCGTTAGTTTCCTTCCAGAATATGGAATAAACATCCCCATTCTCCCAAGACGGGGGGGGGGGGGCATTACCTTAATTGGTCTACCAAACACATGTTATAAACAGATATAATTTGATGGATATTTTGACAAAGGTAAGGATTTTAGCAAAAAATCACTCTTCTTTTATATATGTGATTCGCTTTCACGAGTACGTGGGGTTTGACTCTATAGAAAGTGTGATCAAATAATTAGTTACAGATACAATATAGTCCTAAGGAGCAAAGTATTACGTCTGTTGTTATAACCAAACTGACTACCTTAAGCTTTCTAAATCAAACTATATTAATAAAAGAAAAAAAAGCTCACCGTATATTGTAGAAATAAGAGAAAAACATATAACGGTCTTAACTAATATCTTCATCGTCTCCAACTCGAATATTAGGCCTATATAGGACAAGGAAGTAAACAAACATTGCGTTCCTTTTCTTTCTAAAGAAAACGCTACGCCTTTAGCATTAATTGTAATTTCTAAATTAAACTAGTCCTGCGAAGCAGGAATGACGGGTTTCACTGGTGCCACGTTACCTTTGAACTTATGTCACTTTCGGTGCCATGTTACCTTTGAACTTATATCACCTCCAGTACCAATGGAACTGATAAACAGATTTCCACCTAAACATTGTACACATGAAAAATAAAATGGAAGCAGAATCAACCAAATCCAGCAATATCAATTCATTTTATACATGTGTTACGTGTAAGTGATCCTGACAAAATTACAGTACTTCGAGTTACATTAGATTTGAATAAAAAAAAATATTAATTGCTTTCAAAAAGTGGAACCGAACTGTAAAAATTGTAGTTTTTGCTAAATATACGTCACTTCCGGTACCGACAGGAATCTTTACCGGTAACACCAAAAAATGATATTTTGGACCATTGAGCATATATATAAACTTTGTTTTAAACAAATCGGGTAATAAATAATTTATCTGGAACCGATAAACTGAATTAGCCAATACCGGCCAAGGAAAATTATCGAGACAAAAAATGTGAACATTTTTGCTCAAATCCGTTAACCCTGGGTAAAAGGCCATTATTTATTAATAAAAAAAATTTTTTGGCAAAATTTGAATTTTCAGAATTTGGCGCCTAATATTTCCGAAGATTCGTCGAAATTCAAAAATCTAATGAACCGCATCTGTGTGCTATGTCTCTGACTATGTCAAAATCTACCAAACGTTAAAATCCAACAATTTGGGCTTAATATTACGGCAATATTTCAAAAACGGACATCTTCGGTGATTTCGGAAATTTCGCATTGTTGAAGAATGTTGGAAATAGCTTTAAGCTCTAAGTCACAACCACTTTCCCAGTAAAACTGAAGACATTGTATCGACCCGACAAGTAGTTGCTGAGATATAAGCAAATTGAAAAAAAAAACCAATAATAATAAGAAGAATAATAAGAATAATAATTTTAACAAAAACAATAGTGTTTCATACAAGCTTCGCAATGTGAAACCCTAATTAAAGTTACCGTCTTTAAAGATTTTATCTATTAATCTATATTTATAACATAAATCTTTTAATTAATTGAAATTGGGGATAGGAGGTAATGGTCACAGTTTCAAATCGCGAACATCGAAGTGTATTTCAACTCCTCGTGAAGTCAACTCAAGAGTATTCCCCAGCGGCATTTATGGCAACATTTATTTCATAAGCATTTTTTGTGGTCTCATTTTTGCAGAAGGCTTATCAATATCTAGTGAACTAAGAGCCAGTTTTGTTATAGCTCTGTTGCATTGACTATTACGGGCAGATGATCTGACGTGGGTTGAACGTTCTAGCGTTTAACATCGTTCAATGTTTTTTTTAAAAATATATTATTCTGGACACCATAAGGATACATTTTTACAATTTAAACTGAAAATTCGACTGAATTGTGATATTTTTACACAAAAAGGAACAATATAATGGGCAGGTGCCGCAACAAGACCCTCTGGGCCCTAGGACAAAAAACTCGGCGTGAGGGAATCAAGGGTTGAGGGATCTATCAAGGAAAATGAAGCATCTACTAGACAGCAGAATAAAAACGAGCTCTTTGTGATATATGCAATTCGTATTGAACGATGAACATATTTTGGCTGTCGAGTTACTGAGTAGGCTAATATCGACAACAGATTTCTTTGAGACACCCATACACCCGACCTGAATCGGGCGTAAAATCGCTGTCCGGATAAAATTGAATCAGAGCACACTTGATGGCGTATGCCACTTTATTAGCCCAGTCGGAGCAGAACAATGGGGTGTAAAACCCCATTTCACGTCTTTTCATTTTGCGCTATACCAGTTCCAAAGTCTCACTCAGTCAACGAGGAGGTGATCAAGATGACCATGAAATGAAATGAGCTGAACTGTAGGATTTCCTACTGATTTGTATTATAGTAGCCATGCTGGTTTACATTTAGTTTTATCAATTTTCCGCCTTTTGCTTTGCTCCACTTAAAGTTCAGTTGTGTCTTTCCTTGCTGATTCAGTGTTCCCTAGCTGTGTGTACAAAGACTCATAAAGATATTTTGAATGTTTATGAGATTTTATTCCCATTCCAAAAACTGTGTAATTCCATGGACATACAAGAATTCAATCCGAGAAATTTATAATTACTGTAGTGATGTCGATGATTACTGGGATATGCTTCGGAAACAAATCGCGGGAGATAATAAAACCCCATTGTCTTGAAAAATACCCCACCGCCACATCTCTGTCCCACGAAAGAAGAAAACATTCAATTGGTTAACCCTTTTAATACATATTAAATTGTTTAAATCAAGCTTTGCTGTTTTTCAAGTAAATACCATAATTAACTATATCAATACAGAGTAATATCACAATTTGTATAAAAAGTGAATATATCTGCATAACACAATTGATATAAATATAGTTGATTTATATATATATCCTAAAAACAACGAGACTGAAAGCCAAATAAAAAGAAGGAATGAACTAAGTAATCTTATCGAAACCCATCCAAACGAAGAGGTCAAAACTTCACTCACATCCGTTTGGTCCAAGGAGATTAAAATGGGGGAAGAAAAATCTAATAGAATATGGAATAAAAAGAAAGAATTCCTTACGAGTCTACCTACTAAAAGAACTCGAACAAAATAATCGACTAAAGCAGGATGCCTCAACAGAGGTAAACGATGAGGATAACAATCCTCTTCCGCCTAGTAATGATCAGTGGAGGGAGGTTTCTCGAAAAAAGACCTCAAAATACAATAACCACAGAGGTTATACTCCCGGTCATAACCAGTACAACCAACCTGAATATAGGCCTTTTTTTAGACCAGGGCCACCGCAAACCACGACGACCCCCAAACAAGCGACATGGGGATTATCAACAGAGCAGGGGGCGGACACCCAACGGATTTCATGAAGGGGAATTTCACGAGAGGAAATAAGGACAGAAGAAATACCAACACGGGAGGATCAACACTGGGACAGATATCAAGACAGGGATTAACGTCCACTCCACACAAACCAGGTCATTTCGGAAATAACATGGTTTAATTTTATTTCAGTAATTCGCTTGCGCGTAGTGGTCTTTAGCAGTGGGAGGAAACCGGACGACCCGGAGAAAACCTACGAGGTTGGACAGGCGACCCTACTCCTTGCCACGTACAACCGGTACAGCACGCACGTGCTAACCATTCGGCTACGCAACCCCCATTTAGAAGATAGAAGTACCTATCTTGAAATAGATTCAAATAGGGACAAAGGGACTTTAACGTTAATAAATATTTTATTTGAAAAAGAAGGTCATCATGATTTAACAGAAAATGAAAAAAAAGTTTTTAACCAAATTTCATTGTAAAGCTGGTAAATTCTATGGTATTCCAAAAATACCCAAATCGGATTTTATTAAAAACGGCGTCATAGAACAAAAGTAGCGAATATGTGATGATCAATAGACTGTGTGATCTTATTAATTAGCTTTAGGCCAATTACTGCTGGCACGTCGTGTGCCACCAACAGATTATCTTATTTAATTGATATTCTTGTAAAATCCTTTGTCCCTAAAATTAAATCAAATATAAATTGACTTCCTTAATAAACTACCCCAGGAAATAAACAATGAGGAAATATTTGTAACCTTGTATGTGTGCAGTCTCTGTAGCAATATCTCAAATAATTTGTGTCTGGAGGCAATCAGTTATTGGATGGATAGATTACCTGTACTTCGAAATCCCCGTTTTTCAAAAACCTAAGATACCTGTAAGAGTATTGAAACGTTGCATGTAATAAACCAAGAAGTAGTAAATCCATAAAGTTGTGTTATTTTGAATATTATACCTTTACTTCTAAATGTCATTCAAGGAACTTAATTCAAAAGATATTTAGACGACGTCTTCCTCATTGGAAATCTAATCTGTGCCACATAGCAGATTTGCGCCAAATTTTAAATGACTTAGATATTAATATTAAATTCACCATTGAAACTAGTTATAAGGAAATTGCTTTTTTTAGATGTCCTCGTTAAAGGACAATATTGGTGTCAGTCATTATCACATATGTGATAGGAGAGGTTACATACATTCCAAATATAATTTTAACACAGCTAGAGATCATTGCTACGATAGAGTAATAAATGCTTCATGAATCGGGAGTGACGAACGCCAAAGGAAAACACGAGTAATCCCTCTATGCAAGTGACTGAAGTGACGAGTGATAACAGATACATGGAAGAGATTTCTGCACACTAATCATTCCTTCGAAGACAAAAAGTTGTTATATGGGACCGCAAGAGGATATCTGACGATACAATAAAGTAATTAAGTGTCATAAGATAAGAGAACACGAGAAAAATAGAAATAGTCCGTAGAATCCGTTGTTTTTATTCATTCTATAGGGGAGACCGGGGCACATTGAACCATTTTGTTCACATACATGTTTGTCCTCATTTCATATCAAATGTTTTTATTGGAAGATCTCTTTACTTTATTGTATTGTTTGAAGACATATCATAGTTGCTATCGTGTATCAGATTCAATTAAATTAATCTTTAACATATAGTTTTTTTTTTTTTTAAACCCACACATTTTAATCCACTTTACCATAATGGTTCAGTGTACCCCTCTTTACAAAATAGTCGGGGCAGGTTTAACCAAATAATGAGGCACATTGAACAGTGGAACAATTCCATGTTAACATAGATCTCAATCCTAGTCACTTATTTCGTAGTGATCTAATGAATCTGCAAACAATCAGTGTATAGTTAAAAACAAATATCAACAGATTTGACATCCATGCAACGATCGAAACAAGCAGGAGTCTGGATTTCCTTTGCTCCTACAAATCACCGTAAAATGCACAGAAGTTGTCAGTTTGGTGGGATCAAATTCAACTTGTGTAGTGAATAAAACAAAACTTTGTAGTGAATAAAACAAAAATTTGTCCAATATTCTGTCCAAATTCTGACAGCCTCATTTGCTGACGAGCGACTCTAGTCAGGTAGACCCACGGAGAAATGTGTCTAAGAAATTGACTGACTTATGTATAGCCTTTGGGTTGTCTAGTATTATTTATTTATATATCCATGGCGGTTCAATGGATCCCGGTCTCCCCTACCTTGTAAAAACATGGTAATGCACGGACTTTTAATCTGTTTTTCTTTCGCGTTCTCTTATCTATTGGCAGTCAAATTTTTTTGTGAATTGTCAGATATCCTTTCACAGTGCCACGCACCAACATTTGATCTTCGAAGGAATAATTAGTGAGCAAAAATTCGCCCATGTATCTGTTATCACTAGTCACTTCAGTCAGTTATATAGAGGAACAACTCGTGTTTTCCTTTGGCGTTCGTCACTTCCGATTCATGAAACCTTTATTACTCCTCTTTCGTAGCAATGATCTCTGAGTTAAAATTATATTTGGAATGTGTTTAATCAGTTCTATCACATATATGATAATGACTGACACCAATATTGTCCTTTAAGAGATCTAATAATCGAATGGTTACAGATATTTTACTCCAAACAAACAGATACTAAAAATAATTTATCTTATAAGTCATGTCACCCCAGCCATGTTAAAAATACCCTTCTGTCTTGCTAGAAAACTATGCACCATTATTTTTAGACGAAGATCTCCGAATTCGACGACTCGATGAATTGAGATCCAATTTATTGAAAAGGGGTTATCCACTTGGGGTTATTAATATCAGCGTTGAAATAGTAAGGGGTCTAACTACTGAATCACTAAGAACGCCAAAAGAAAAGAACATCTCTACTTGCATTGCCTTTATTTCGACATGTTATAATCCTCGACATAATAATTTTTTTCAACATATTTATGACACTAAGAATGTTCTCCTTTCTAATGATAGCCTTAAAAATCAATTTCATAGCATTGAATTAATTCATAGTAAACGTCAGCCCCCTAATCTTAAAAAATTAATCATAACATGAATTGTAGTACTAAAAATTTAATTGATGTTCTTATTTGCAATAATTGTATGAAGATTTATTTAGGAGAATGCGCGGCTGAATTACGCGCACGTATCCGAGTTCATAGGCAACAGAGTTTACCGGTTTATTGACCGGTTCAAACCAGATCTAAATGCTTAATTATTTGCCCCTAATATCATTCTAATAATTCTTAAATTAAGTTTTTATATATGTTATTTAGACTTTTTACTTCGATACTATTTAGGGGAATTTTAAACCCTGTATATCTTTATTTCTCTCTATAATCGGCTTATCAGAGAATACTATAGATAGTTTGTTACATAATTCCCATCCGTCGGCTTACCTATTTTGCACATTTACAATATGTCGGCCACTTTTGGTGGAAAAATGGAACGATGTGTGGATATTGATTAAGTAGTCGTCTATGGTACCAGGATATATATATTTTTCGGGCGCAGATTCCATTTTTGCCGTTTCACATGTTCACATATTTAGCATATTTTTAATATGACTTTTATGTGGGCGACAAAATGGGACTAATGTGTTGATTTTGAGTCGCGTTTTTGCGCCAATATTTGTTTTTCGGGGACGCAGATTCGATTTCTGTCAGTTATAACGGAGTGAAATGGTAGCATGTTCACACATTCAGCATAATTTTGTTTGTGGCAGGACGTTTTCTAAACACATTACTGAAAAGGTTTCTGAATACAATTCTGCTATGCATAAGCTTGTAGCGCGTTCCTGGAGCCCGTGTCGTGTTTACCCAATAGGTATATTATCCAATAATGAAAATACCTCATCCGAGTTGACCACTGAGCTAATATCGATTTTGCAGGAAAATAACAGATTTATTTGGTCGATCGCATTGTAATAGTTGAACTTCAGTCTGATTTTAAGACTTGGTCCATCAAGACTTTCAGTTTATGTTTAACTTATGAAAAAGGTAATTAATAAATTAGTGGTATGCAAAGAAATAAAAACAAGGACTGCAAATGCAATAACAATACTTGCAACAAGAAACCTTTATGGCATACCGTGCTTGCTACGCTGTTACGACCTTTATGTATAAGGAAGATACTGAGCCTCGTCCATCAGCCCCAGTCTAGCACCCAAAGAGGAGACGTCAAGAAAACTATGAAGTATTCTTGATTGCTTGATTTTTTGTTGTTTTCTGCTTTGAAAGTGAATGAGGACGGGTGAGCATGGCGCATTCTCTATAGGCATGGCCAGAGAAAGCCTTATGCCTGATACGCACGTCACGGGAGTTTGATGAGAAAGTATTCCAGTGTGACTGCTAACCGCGAGATCATGGTGGGAACACTTTTCGCACAGCCAGAGCTCAGCCATGAGCGTAGTAAGATCTTGTAGTAAGCCCTTGGTGTGGTCGTAGCAGGAGCATGATGGGCACATGGCGTAAGCACCACGCTGCCGCTATGCTCTCTTATACTTCATGCCGGGAATAGGCTTTGCTGTCCTAGGAAAATCGATGAAAAATAAATGATAATAATGTGTTTAGAACTGTTGAATCTAGTAAAGTAAAGCTGAACTTTCTCGATGTCACGGTGAGTCTTTTACCGAATGGTCAAATTATAACTATGTATTATAAACCGACGGACACACATCAGTATCTCAATTTTAATCCATGCCAACCTTCTCATATCAAACGTAATATTCAGTATAATTTAGCTAGACGCGTGTGCACAATAGTTTCACAATCGGATATCAAACAAATACGCCTTAATGAGCTTAAAGGGCTAAAATCCCGATAATTAAAATTTGGAGAATAAAACTGCTTAATTTTGTGTTAATATCCTCTAACTAAGGGCAGAAAAACTAACTCAGTATTTGAGACACGTTTTCAAATAACTTACAGTCTATAACAAAAGTTTAGGGACACCTTGTGAAATTGCCTAAATTTTGACAATTTTGATTCGATCGAAGAATTCTAAGAGCTTGTTTATCCTAGTGGAATGAAACTTTGTATATGCGATCAAGTCCTGTATTTCATACTGTATTGGGAGCAGCCATTTTGTTGGTCAGTTCCAGTCTGATATTCATGAAATTCGAAGTCGACAATGATTATGGTGTGACGGTACACAACCTAGAAATGTGACTTTTCGTCAAAATCGGATAAGAATTGTGATATACCATATCTTTACACTATTCGCGTACAAACGGCGACCATTTCGTCCGGCAATTTTGGTACCATTTTCACGAAATTCGAATAATTCAGGAAGTTACGATCCGATATGCGCAAATACCGAAAGGAACCAAGATCTTTGGGTTATAACCATGCATTTCAAGTTTCATCAAAATCGAATTAAAATTGTGACCTTTACAGGTCCACAACCTTGATATACCATTTTTTAACAGTATTCACGTACAAACGGTGGCCATTTTGTATGGCAATTTTGGTCTGATTTTCCCGAAATTCGAACTCAACCTTCCTTACGGTGTAACGGTAATATAATCAAACGTTTTTTTAAATAGGATAATAATTGTGACCTCCAAGCTAAAAAAAAAGGCGATTTTGCGTATAATCAGGGGCCATAATTCAGGAAGTTACGATCCGATATGGGCAAATATCGAAAATAAGCAAGATCTTTGGGTTATAACCTTGAATTTCAAGTTTCATCACAATCGAATCAAAATTGTGACCTCCACAGGGTCCACAACCTTGATATACCATTTTTTAACAGTATTCGCGTGCAAACGGCGGCCATTTTGTATGGCAATTTTCGACCGATTTTCCCGAAATTCGAACTCAACCTTCCTTAGGGTGTAACGGTGATATAATCAAACGTTTTTTTAAATCGAATAATAATTGTGACCTCCAAGCTAAAAAAAAGGCGACTTTGCGTATAATCAGGGGCCATAATTCAGGAAGTTACGATCCGATATGCGCAAATATCGAAAGGAAGCAAGATCTTTGGGTTATAACCATGAATTTCAAGTTTCATCAAAATCGAATCAAAATTGTGACCTCCACAGGGTCCACAACCTTGATATACCATTTTTTAACAGTATTCGCGTACTAACGGCGGCCATTTTGTATGGCAATTTTCGTCCGATTTTCCCGAAATTCGAACTCAACCTTCCTTAGGGTGTAACGGGGATATAATCAAACGGTTTTTTAAATCAAATAATAATTGTGACCTCCAGAGGGACCACAAGCTAAAAAGGGTGATTTTTCGGACAATCAGGGGCCATAATTCAGGAAATTACATTCCGATAGCCGCAAATATCGAAAGGAACCAAGATCTTTGGGTTACAAACATGCATGTCAAGTTTCATCAAAATCGGTTCAAAATTGTGACCTCTATAGGGTCCACAAGCTAAAAACGTGATTTTTCGTACAATCAGGGGCCATAATCCATGAAGTTTTGATCCGATACATGCCAATATCGAAAGGAACCGAGATCTTTTGGGGATAAACCTATATTTCAAGTTTCGTCAAAATCGGATAAGAATTGTGACCTGTAGAGAGTCCACAAACAAATTGTGGACGGACGGACGTCCGGACGGACGGACGGACGGACGTCCGGACGGACAGGGGCGACGACATAATACGTCCACATGAAAATGTGGGCGTATAAAAAAATAATGTGTAGGTGAAATTTACCTTTCGATATCAAGTACAGTACACGGGTCATTCACTATATAGACCTTTCAATAAACGGGGATCGATTATCAGGTCATCAACGAAAAAATGGAGCCGAATTCTTGAAAGGGTTACGTGTCCGGATAAGCAGTTTTGACATTCACGCCAAAACGACTCAATGTTTTGAGCTGAAATTTTGAGACAAGGTAAATACACTATTCTTCGATATTGTAAAACGTGCTCAATCATAATTGAAGGTTCATCTACTAATATCACGGACAATTTTACATTTCATGTAAAGCAAGCAATGACGTGTAAATCCGATGATATTATATGTGTTATAATTTGTCTGTAAGGGTAGATATATCGGAAAGACCATAAACGTGGACTTCCATCGACAACATATTCTTAATCCGCTGTACAGGATGATACCCTTGCGCCGACACCTCGATGTTTGTGGCAAATGCAATTTTTTATGTCTTTCCGTTATATCAATTAAACAGCAAAAACAACGATCTATTAAAAGCAAAGGAATCATATTTTATTGAGAAATTCAAACCATTGCTCAATTCGAGATGTTGATTTTGTTACATTAACATTATAGTTGTGTAAATTATAAATGTTTAATTAATAGTTTTGTTTATGGTACATAATATGCATATTATTTCACCGTCCATATTATAGCCATTATAGTTCATTGTTGTAACCATGACGTCACATCAATTGATGGAATTGGTAAAATTTGTCTGATGAAGCTTAATAAAACGGAAAGTACTCACAAAAAACCTAGTTTTCTTTCCTAAAACATCTTTATTTCAAATATATAATCATAGAGTAATATCACAATTGGTATTCTTCAACATGATAATACCGTAGTTATTTGTTTACAAACGGGGTATCAATTACCAACCTATTAATGTATTAAATCACTGGATTCCTTCATTATTATCAGAAAAAATAGGTTGCCAGGCAACGAAACATACGCCCACACAGCAGCCAAATCGTCCGGGCAGTCAACAAGAGTTGTGGCATTTTAAGTAATCATCAGAAAATCATAATTCAAACTCACCCATAACTACGGTGTAACTGTGATATAATCAAACGTTTTTTTTAAATCAGATAATAATTGTGACCTCCAGAGGGACCACAAGCTAAAAAGGGTGATTTTTCGTACAATCAGGGGCCATAATTCAGGAAGTTACGATCCGATATTGGCAAATATGCAATGGAACCAAGGTCATTAGGTTATAAACATGTATTTCAAGTTTCATCAAAATTTTGACCTCTATAGGGTCCACAACCTTGATATAACATATTTTCACACAATTCGCGTACAGACAGCGGCCATTTTATCCGTCAACTCTGGTCCGATTTTCACGAAATTCAAACTCTCTCTTCATTACCATGAAACCGTGATATAATCAAAGGTTTTTTTTAAATCGGATAATAATTTTGACCCCCAGAGGGACCACAAGGTAACAAAAGGGGACGATCAGGGGACATAATTCGGGAAGTTATGATCCGATGGGCGCAAATATCGAAAGGAACCAAGATCTTTGGGTTATAAACATACATGTCAAGTTTCATCAAAATCGGTTCAAAATTGTGACCTCTATAGGGTCCACAACCTTGATATAACATATTTTCACACTATTCGTGTACAAACGGCGGCCATTTTGTCCGTCAATTTTCGTCCGATTTTCACGAAATTCGAACTCAACCTTCATAACCATGGAACGGTTATATAATCAAATGTTTTTTTAAATCAGATAATAATTTTGACCTCCAATCTGATTAAAACACAGATCCAGTTTCGTTTCGTTTTTTATAGTTCAAAATTTCGTTTTTACTTGTCTTCACTACTCTTGGATCTGGGGGAATTGTTATTTAACTGGTGTTCTGCCTGAAATGAGGGGTCAGCCAATCAAATGGTCTGTCGAATCGACCGTTTGACCTTTTCATGCGTGGAACTGTGGGTAGATATTACCAGCCAATGACGTCTATACTAACACCAGCGGATAGAAATCAAAACAAAACAAAAGCAGATTTTAAAAAGCATGGCGGTCGCTAATTGGTTAATCGAATGACTGACGTTATCGGGTCAAATGGCCCGTGCTTGATACCTGACGTCATAGAACGTGAGCTCCCACTATAACTTGTTAGATCTACATGAGTGTAGGCCATCGAAAGTATGAAAAACGAAACGAAATATAGATCTATATTTTAATTAGATTGTTTGACCTCCAGAGGGACCAAAAGCTAACAAAAGCGATTTTTCGGACAATCAGGGGCCATAATTCAAGAAGTTAGAATCTGATGGCCGCAAATATAGAAAGGAACCAAGATCTTTGGCTTATAAACATACACGTCAAGTTTCATCACAATCGGTTCAAAATTGTGACCTCTATAGGGTCCACAACCTTGAAATAACATATTTTCACACTATTCGCGTATAAACGGCGGCCATTTTGTATGTCAATTTTGGTCCGATTTTCAGGAAATTCGATCTCAACCTTCATTACCATGTAACAGTGATATAATCAAACGTTTTTTTTAAATCGGATAATAATTTTGACCTCCAGAGGGACCACAAGCTAAAAAGGGCGATTTTTCGTACAATCAGGGGCCATAATTCAGGAAGTTACAATCCGATGGGCGCAAATATCGAAAGGGACCAAGATCTTGGGGTTATAAACATGCATGTCAAGTTTCATCACAATCGGTTCAAAATTGTGACCTCTATAGGGTCCACAACCTTGAAATAACATATTTTCACACTATTCGCGTACAAACGGCGGCCATTTTGTATGTCAATTTTGGTCCGATTTTCACGAAATTCGAACTCAACCTTCATTACCATGTAACGGTGATATAATCAAACGGTTTTTTTTAAATCGGATAATAATTTTGACCTCCAGACGGACCACAAGCTAAAAAGGGCGATTTTTCGGACAATCAGGGGCCATAATTCAGGAAGTTACGATCCGATGGGCGCAAATATCGAAAGGAACCAAGATCTTGGGGTTATAAACATGCATGTCAAGTTTCATCACAATCGGTTCAAAATTGTGACCTCTATAGGGTCCACAAGCTAAAAACATGATATTTCGTACAATCAGGGGCCATAATCCATGAAGTTTCCATCCGATACATGCCAATATCGATAGCAGCCGAGATCTTATGGGGATAAACCTATATTTCAAGTTTCGTCAAAATCGGATAAGAATTGTGACCTGTAGAGAGTCCACAAACAAATTGTGGACGGACGGACGGACGTCCGGACGGACAGGGGCGACGACATAATACGTCCACATGAAAATGTGGGCGTATAAAAACGTACAATCAGGGGCCATAACCCATGAAGTTACAGTCCGATACATGCCAGTATCGAAAGGAACCGAGATCTTAGGGTGATAAACCTATATTTTAAGTTTCATTGAAATCGGATAAGAATTGTGACCTGTAGACTGTTCACAAACAATTGTGGACGGACGGACGGACGGACGGACAGGGGCGACGACAATATACGTCCACATGAAAATGTGGGCGTATAAAAATCCCATTAATATCTATGTCGACAATATAAGCACACCCGTAAAGCTACTGGGTTTCAAGGTAAACGGTGAAAAGATAACAGGTCTGCCGACACGAAATGATTTCGACACTAGTTTAATAACATTTCAACATCTTTATTAAGTACCTTTTCGATCATCTGGGAAGCTCGTCAGAAATAATGTCATTCATTGTGCCATAATTCAGAGAGAATTTTTATAATTGTAACGCAATATAAATATCAATGAGCGATTTATACTAACAATTAAGATTATTAAATTTTTTAATAAGTTTAAAATTGACTTGGTTAAAACATTAATATCAATAACTAAAATATTCCGCTATGAAGTTTCGGTAAATATTTTGGTAACGTTTTTAACTTTGCTATTTTACGTATTCTGTTGCGTTGTTCTTCTCGTTTTCTTTTTCTCCAGTTTCTCTAGTGATTTTACGAACACAGTTATTCTGTCTTTGTCTTCTCTGACCTGAAAAAATTTGAAAATAAAGCCTATTTCTTTCCAGTACATCAGGAAGTACATTTCTGAATTTTAACGAATCCTCTATTCTCGATCAAAAAGACGCATTTTGGCATTTGGCCAATTGGGTAAAATCACCGTGTTGACGATCCGCTTGGCCGCTACAATCACTGATAAACATGACATCGACGAGACTTAATGAGTTCGGCATATTAGCTTTTTTAATCCGACAAATTAAATTCTCAAACATTTTTTTGAAGTATAAGAAAAATAAATTCTCAAACATTTTTTTGAAGTATAAGAAAAATAAATAAAGACGTTTAAAGTATTTGTAGTTAAAAAAATATTTCCTATTTAGTGTAAATGGGTATTAAAATGAGTAAAATGCATCATTGTGCCCGAAGCAGTTAGGTGTTATGTAAACAATGCACGAGCCGTTGAGCCAATGAATGACGCCACGTGAAGTCAATGCACGTGTTGTAGACAGTCATCTGTAACAGAGTTAATTCGTAAGTAATTCTCTGTGAAACAGTTTGTCACCCGATACATTGGTCACGTTTGGATAAATATGGTAATTTCTGTTAAGGATATTTGACAATACATGATGTCTTCAAATCACGAGGCATAAATACACACTGGGCTTTTCAAACAGAGATTCCAACAACCTGTTTGACCTCAATACTTTTCGTGGATTAATAGGATCACATTGTGATATCACATATCATTATCCCGCGCCTTGAAAGCCCATCCCATCCCTGCATCTGGTGAAAATGGGCAAAGAAACATTTTACCATTTTTTATGTAGCTGAGCAAGGGGGGAATCCCCAAACCCAACTCTGAATCCGCCCTTAGCCACCCCTTCGCACACGATTTTTGTGGGCCGTACAGACTTTATAATGAATCCTCGTGACTCTAGTAAATATTACTATAATTTAAATTTAAATCAAAACTGCATTGCAAAATTTTAATCAATCTGAACATAAATAGGGAGATAACTCCGAAAATGGCGACTGAAAAAAACAAGTTCTACCCGATTCTTCCTTTTGGCCAAATGAACAATCTAACTGAATGGCGACAATAGTCAACCACATTAAAATGTACGCCTATAAAAACGAAGTTCATACCTCGAAGATTGCTTCCGATAATTTTGCTTTAATAATAGCTTCGTTATACTTTTGTTTCTCTTTAAGAGCCAAGGCCTCAAATTCCAGAGCCTTTCCCTTCTGTGCTCTGGTACAACATGGGAAAGATAATGCTGTAAAATAGAGTACATGTCGAATAACAACAACTCTAACCACCGTTTAAAAATATGGGTACTTGAAATTGTAACCGAATTGTTATTACAGGGTGCCAAAGAAACATAAATTTTCCATTATTTTTAACTTTTAGGAAACTGGAGCTTCATCTTGAAGAATTGTACAGAAGAAGACTTGTTGCTGTTTAGATTGTCTCAAAGCTCAACTAATGGTCATTTAAAGCGTAAATAGTTACCCATTTTAGAAACAAAGATTACATAATCCGAGAATATCTGCAAACACAATAAAATAATTAATGAAAAAAAATTCCCAAGATATTATCATACATTTTGGAAAATACAAGTTTTAAAATAACATATTCATATCTATTCTTTTAATTTAATTTCTAGCTTTGCGTGCGCTGGAGACAACTATATTTAAACGCTGACTGCATAATTATTTTGATTATTTTCTTTGATGTATCTTTAAAAATGACAATAAGAAGAATCGTTTCCTTAACGTTGATAAATCCACCTTTATATCTACACTGCTAATGTGCAGAAGAAATAAATCTGGTAATAGAGTCATCCTTTCTTCTCCTCCCGACATATGCTGCATGTGTATACTGACGATAGAATCTGTTAGATACACACACGAATCTCTATTGCTGTTTGTTAAAGCCAGCTTAGCTATTTCCATAAATTCGTCCAGCAATACTGCTACATCCTACACAAATAATAACACTTAATGATATAAAATTAATAACATCAAATATGAAAATTAGTTTAAAACATTGTTGTCGGGCAATGAAACTTAGACTCTCAATTTTTATTTCTTCCAAAAAATAATTACATATTTCTACAGAACATACTAGTTCTAGTAGCAAGTGCGATCAACAGCAGCAATGTTAAGCCAGCCAAGAAAATCACAGTATTTAGTAGAATCAATAACTCTACATAAACTCATGAGTGACTAAAATCCCAGACGACGGTCAATTGGCGGACTAGAAATGTTGTATAAAAATGAAAATTGTAAGAAAACTTGCACTCTCGATGGTGTTTTCCCCAAATACTTTCAGTTGACAGTCCTCAATCAGTTCACTCAATTCCCCATGTATTAGGATCTTCGGTTTGTCGGTGACTGTTTTATCCCTTTTACAACTAACACCAAGCAAAGATATAACTGAAAAAATATAACACCTGCACATTCAATTACTTTGCATTCGTCAATGAAGTTCATTCAAAATAAAGGCGATTAAAAGCAATAAATGGTCAGAATTGAACTTCAGAATTGTGATTTTTGTATTGGGACATAAATGTTCGATTTATGTGATCCGACTTTATGTATTTACCGTTAGATTGCTAGTGTCTGGGAGGTGGAAAACCTATATTTAACAATAAACGTAAGAAACATAAAAACGATGTTCATTTTATTAAAGCAATATTTCCCGGTATTTAGAAGAGGAATCTATAAAGTGTTATAGCAAACAATTGATTTCTACAAATTTCGTATTTTATTACCAAGAAAGGAAATAAACTTACTGTGAAAAACATATCTTAAAATTCCCAACCAAACATCACGTGATTCAGATAAATTCTAAAAATGAAAGCAAATAATGATATATTCAAACATTGAATAAATAGTGTATCTTGAATGTGTAAATGGATAGTTAGAACTCCACCGGCAATTAATTAATAATCCTTTCGGGTGACAATTCCAATTGACCCACTTAATTCATAAGGTTGTCAGTCACCAGGGTTCTAATGACAGCCGCCACCAATCTGCGAACAGTAGTGGCCACCAAAGACTACCGTGACACAGGGGCGTAAATGTGGGGGGGTGTAGGGGGGTGGTACACCCCCCCAGCAAAAAAAATAGTCGGTCGCAAAATCAGTGCAGTCGGTCGCAAAGTAGAGGTAGTCGTTATCAAAATAAGTATACGTCACGCTACTCACGCAAAACTTTAGTATAAAAATAGTCGGTCGCAAAATCAGTGCAGTCGGTTGCAAAGTAAAGGTAGTCGGTATCAAAATAAGTACTCACTGTATACGTCACGCTACTCACGCAAAAAAAATAGTCGGTCGCAAAATTAGTGCAGTCGGTCACAAAGTAGAGGTAGTTGGTATCAAAATAAGTACTCACTGTATACGTCACGCTACTCATGCAAAACTTTAGTATAAAAATAGTCGGTTGCAAAATCAGTGCAGTCGGTCGCAAAATAGGAGCAGTCTTAGTATAAAATAACCTTGTCAACTTATCATTTTTGAAAAGATGTTGTGTTTCACTCTCATTCTGTTGTGAGTATAATGTTAGTCTTACAACAAAATGTAACCCAGGGAGAAAAATAGTCGGTCTCAAAATAAATGCAGTCACTGCAGTCGGTCTCAAACACAATGCCAGAAAAGATCCCAAATACTGTATATTTGCGTGAATCCGTGAGCCTAAATTGCATACGTCACTCTTATTCTGTTGTAAGTATGTTAAATTGGTCTAACACAAAATTTCACGAAGGGAGAAAAATAGTCGGTCACAAAATAAGTGCAGTCACTGCAGTCGGTCTCAAAAACAATGCCAGAATAGATCCCAAATGCTATGTATTTGCGGGAATACGTGTGCCTAAATTGCATACGTCACTCAAAACTATAGTATAAAATAACCATGTCTGCTTGTCACTCTTATTCTGTTGTGAGTAGTTGTTCTATAAAATGTTTTCTACCACGGCAAAAAATAGTCGGTCTCAAACCAAAAGTACTCACCGCAGTCAGTCTCCGACTAAATGAATTAATGAAATAAACATACAATCATAAAACAAGCGAAATTGACAGATAAGCCTCAAGATTCTGTCCCATTTCTTATCAACCCCAGTCCTTGATATTTAAAAGCCCTGTTACATATCTGAAATTTTTTTTCGCACCTTCGGCGCGATTAAATTATAACATCATTCTTCTACTCGGTTGCATATCTGAAATTTTTTCGCGCCTGCGGCGCTCGATTCCATTTTAAAATCATTATTCTACTCGTCAGTTGTCTTATACTGTCTCAGCACTATCATATTCACGATTATAGTGAACTGCCCAGTTTGTGGTACCACTGGTGTGTGGGGCGGGGGTATGTGCATCAGTCGGTCGCATTTTGGCTAAACACCCCCCCAAACGAAATCGATATGTACGCCCCTGCGTGACATGTTGCACCTGGACGATACACAGACATACAGGGATGCCATAACAAATATCATGTTCTTTTAATCGAAGTTCTAGTGTGCTACTTCAACACTGGCTGCATAAATAATGTGATTTTTCTCTTTGATGAGTCATTAACGACCAAAAACTAAATGTCATTTACAGATACGACATCCACCATCCACGGGGTGGATCTAAATCAAAATTTGGTTATTTATCTATTCAAAACTACTTGTAATCGTTAAATGTTTCTACGAAGATGACTTCAGATCTGTGACAGAAAATCGTTTTTCTATATCAGATTTTTGGTGCATATTTTGGCTTACCTTAATTAGGATTTTTAATCCAGATATAAATCGAATAAACAGGCTTTTTTCTGTAGGCATTTCGTCTTCTTCTTTGGCCCTTGATATTAAATATTTGATTATACTTTCGTGGAATTGTTTGGCATTAGAGCAGCGAAACTGTCCATCGACAATTTGCAACTCTGCACTCCTTATAACAGGCTCAATATGAACATCAAGTACCAGGATTTCAGCACCCTATAAAAGTAACAATAAAACTGTTCGTTTTTTAAAACATTCGACTTATTCACTATAAAACGGATCTGCTGTTGGATCAAATTTCTAATAATCAAAAATATTATATACATAGTCTAAACAAAGGCCAAATAAAGTACAAAATCCCTGCCGAATATCTCGCTTCTGTATTCTGTATATCTCTATATATAGCTGGCGTTTTCTTTTTAGGAGCTATTTTTGTTTGAAAATTACCAACAAAAATTATATAATCTGTTAAATTTCTAATCAACATTATATTATCTGTGAAAATGAATTAATAAAAAAAAGGTAAAACTAACAGCCTCGTAATGCTTGTGTTTGGTCTTCTCCTGTTTCTTAACAGGTTCTGGTTCTGGTTGAATTCTAGCGGCACTCTTTGATTCTTTGAGTCGTTGCATCTCTTCCATTCTTTTAATTAACTCCGTCATCTCCTCCTTATCTTCACCAGTCTAATTGAATAAAATAACTTTTTATATGTTCAACACGAGTCTAAGCCATCAAGCCTAAGCTATCTCTCCCACTGACAACGACAGCACTTACAATGACTATTAATTAGTTGCTAAAATTATGCAAAAGAACAAAAAACCCACAAAATAACACGAAATGCCTTACGTCCATTAAATCTCTAGCTTCTTTCCCACGTTGTATGGCAAGACTGCAGATATCCTTAAATTCGTACGCTTCGGCCTGTATCTTCAATTTCTGAGCTTGTTGGGCGTGGTCTGATAAAAATGCTGGGACTTTGTTTTTAGGAAGATAAAACAACAAAACAGAAAGCAGTGATATAATATGATTAAGAATAACCGAGAATGATTAAAAGGCTTTATCTGCTACATATATGAGGAGCAATCTGAACGACAGACTCACCCTACCTGCAGAGAAGTGACTCTGACACAGTGAATAGCCATGCTATCCATATGACGTTATCTAAACGTCACAGGTCAATGAGGTCACATCAACAAACAAAATGTCAACATTATAAGACACAATGTTACATTGTAAACAAGCCTTCCTGCAGCCTTTAGGACTGTATAATCCGTACAGCCATAACGTCTTATCGCTTCTTCCAATGATTTTTCACAAAAGTAACATCTACAACTCTAGATTTGACGTCGGCATATTGGCACTATTTTGTGCTTCGGTCGTGTCTATTTCAGATATACACAATCAATACTGTTAATGTTTTTAGCATGGGGATAGTTAATTTATTTCAGTTCTAAACAAAAATTTAAAACTTTAACGCTATTTTTAAAAAATAGCCATTTTCAGCCTGGGATTACTGAGCAAAATGGCCATTCATTGTATACGTGCGAAAAAAAAGCCAGCTACCATTTAATTTTCGTACATTAGTTACGTACGATATGAGGAGGTATCAAGTCTAGGTTGGGAAATCCTTCTCATGACCAACTTAGCCATGTCGCCACCTCCGCTAACTTTGTTATAGAAGCTGTATTCGTAAAATTGAATTATATACATTAAATTACTTTGTGTTATTATAACATATTCGACTCACCATTTTTAATTTTGTTCAGAATAAAGTCAGGATATTTCTGAAACAGATTAATTGTAAGTCGGTCTGATTACATTTACATCAACGCTATACAGTCTTTCAAACGTCAGTGTTCATTTGACAAGAATCGGCACATCATTTAGCCAATGGAAGGATGATGTTTTGGCATAATGGGTTTAACCAATTGTAATGGCTCTTTCAGTAATGTCGACAGGGGTTATAACTAAAACGATTTAAAGAAGCTCAGTAAGTTGGACATGCGAACAAACGAGACCAAAGATTGGCGGCAATGTGAGCCCATTAACTTTTGGGCGTATGCAAATGAATCAATTAAATAATTATTAAAGGCGACAACGGGTAAAAATAATATTATCTGATCATCTTCAATTTGCGGCCCCGTGTTTAGGAAATCGTTGACACCCGACGTGTTCACTGTCAAGAATCAGATTTAGTTGTCTAACACAGAGTTCATTAGTTTTATAACAAGTTGAATTAATTGTATATGTGAAGTGAACAAGAAAGAATTAAATCACTGTGGCTTTACACATTTCTTACCATAATAGGAACAGACTGACATAGCAGTATCAGGAGATCTGTAGCAACGGGATGGCATTCCATATACAACAAAGACATTTTACATACATAATCCATCAAGTTTAACAACCTAGTTGTAATGAAATAGGAAGCCGCCACATTACCATCTACATTCGCAGCTTTTGCAATATCGTAAAATTCTTTAAAGATGTTCATCTGAAAAATTAATAAGAATATACAAAATTCAACCATGAATAAAATGGATTTCAACTGGAAATAAATAAGACAATGCGTCGAATGACCTACATAAATGTTTTGTTTGATTTCAATATTTTTATTTTACATGGAATTAATTCAGCTGGTTTGGTATCAAGCAGTTAACTTACATATTGTTTTAGCTGTTTAACGGTTAATTTCTCTTTTAATGTAGCAATTATTTTGTCGAACTGCGTCAAGTATATAATTCTTACACTTATCTGTGGTTCACCGTCTTCATCAATTAACTCACAAATCGTATCAACCACACTTATTGCTGTAGATTATATACAAAAAGAATAACAATCGCAACATTTAGCTATAATTTGTTGTTACTAAGTTAAATAGGTTTGGTATGCTTACTCTTTATAGGATGGGGGTTGGATGCAACGCCGGATTAACCATGGTGGGGGCCCTGGGGCCTGGAACATGTGGAGTGCCCCTGATCACCGACCGCGGAGTTGCGACCTGCGAAGCCAGCCAACGCGAGCACTGAAGGCGCGCAGCCCCCCAAGGGCGGTCTGGGGAGATTCCCCCCCCCCTGGAAATTTTCAGAAATTGGAGGCCGGAAACGTGATTTCCTGGCATTTCAGGCACTTGTGTCGGAGCCATTATTTAGAAGTACCTCCCCCAGAAAAAAAAATCAAATTCTGCCACAAAATGAGCGCATTCTCGCGTTGTTTCGGAGGACCAATCCATGCCAGTGCTATGAAATGATGGCATTTCTAGGGGAGGGGGCTGAAGCCATTGAACCCGTTAAATCCTCCACTGTAAGTGAGCAGAGCTACATCAAACCTAATTTTAAAGTCGCTCAGTGATAAATAACGGCGTCATTTGATTCGGAATCGTATTATATCCCCCACGATGATTTGATAAATGGAGGTCGTAACGTTACGACCAAGTCGGACGTCTAACACTGTAAGTACCAAATTCAAACAAGAAATCTGAATATTTCGTGTGATCATGATGTGCATCTCATCAAATTCAGCTTATACCCACAACAAATATCAACAACAACAACAACTTATATACAATCATCCGTCAATCTGGGGCAAAATTCGCGCTACTCGAAATGATGGGGACGGGTAATTTGTTCGAGTTATACGATAATTCGAGTTACACGATGTTCGGTCCGATAGAAGATCTCACGATAATAAAAGACCATGTGTTACACCCATCACCGGATTACACCGAATTCTCGAATGCCGATTGCGACACACCATGGCAGGGGCGTGGTGAGAATGAGTTCATAAGTAGCCATACTCATGCGCCAAAAAGTTTTTGCGCCAAAATCACAATCAAATTGTCTCGGATTGCTGGAGATTGCGTTTCTGGGCTTCTAATTTTCGAAATTTTCCCGGGGGAGGGCCCCCCGGACCCCCCGCCGCGGGCTCGCGCCTTCGGCGCTTGCGGTGGCCGGCTTCGCCGGCCACAGCTCCGCGGTCAGTAAAAGGGTTTTTGTGCCAAAATCTTTTTTGTTACTCATAATTTCTTCTCAATAATTGCCCTCACCACGCCCCTGCACCATGGATTGAGTGGGCCCCAGGGACTTCTGATGGTCGAATGGTTAGCAAATGCGAGCTGTATCATAAAGTCTGTCATTGTGTCACCTGGCGTGGTTTCGAATCCCCCGTTGTACGTGACAAGGATAGGGTCGCCTGTCCAACCTCATGGGTTTTCTCCGGGTCCTCCGGTTTCTTCACACTGCTAAAGAACCCTACGCGCAACCGAATTATTGAAATAAAATTACACCATGTTAGTCCCGAAATGACCCAGTTCGTGTCGAACGGACTGTGTCGAGTGGACGTTAAACCCATCTCTCTTTCTCTCGTGCGCCCCCCCCCCCCTCTAGGACACCTGATAACACTTTACAATATTTCTTGCATTTTATATTGTCAGTCAAACCAAAAACGTTGGGGAAAGCAACGCCAGATATTATTTCGGTTGTACTTTTGTTTACATTTTGTTGTACCTTTGTTTACATTATCTAACCATTTCTGGTGTGCTTTCTTAACACATTAGTCAATAATGTCTAGGTTGCATTTACTGTTGTACACAGTATGTCTGGTGATTTCCATTGTACTTTTGTTTACCTACTGTTGCTCTTTTCCATACACCATAGGTAACACTTACTATAAAACGTTTGTATACATGTGCATTCTAGCTAACAATTTCTTTTGTATACATGTACATTATAGCTCACAATTTCTGTGTTAGTTTTATTTACATTATAGATAATAATTTCTATTGTATTTTGGTATGCCTTACAGGTAACACATTTTGATGAATTATTTGAGTATTTTTTATATATTATTTAACAATTTTCGTTTACAAGCCATATTAAAGGTAACAATTTGTGTTCTACTAACATACCATTGTCTTCATTTTAGGAATCGTAGTAGGGCGAGTGATTAAGAAGACGCTGGTTCACTAACAGGGGGCCCGGGTTCGTTCTCGGTGCTTTACAGTGTTGCGGGAGCCTGAAGAGGACAGTCACTAGTCGTTCGGACGGGACGAAAAACCGAGGTACTCTACCTTAGCATACACGCACAAGAACCCTTCGAAGTAATAGTAGGCCGTAGTGCCGCTGTCTTGGCAAAATGCATCTTATAGCACGTTGTACGTTGTATTAACGTCTTCATTAGCTAGTCTCTGCAAAATGAGACGTTAAACTCCATTTTATTTCGTTGTGTTTACATTTCAGTAATCCATATTGCACTTTTGTTTACCTCTAAACACATATCGCATTACAGCAAATAATGAAAGGATATCGTCTGGATGATTCTGAAAATAAAAGACCAAAACAATTCGTGAAACAATTTAAACAATGGTGTAAATTCGATTGTTAACCATCTGGTAAAGTGCATGCATATGTAAGATTATTTGTAATACTGCACACATGGATATATCAAGGGATTGATTGATTTAGTGATTTAAGTGGGTGTGGTGAGATCGGGTGCTTATTTTACCGGATATAATGCAAAACCCTTAACTTTGAAGTAAAAACCGTTGATTCCTTAAATCAACCCCTATATGCAAAATATAGTTTCAGCCCATAAACGCACGAGGCCATATTTATTAGAAAGTGTTTGGAATAAATTGTCGATTGTTAAAACAGTGTCTTCGATTGTCATTATTACCGTTGATACGATAATAAACAAGTCACAACAATCCATTTTTAAATTAAATCATTAAATGGCCAAATCGTTCTAATCTACTTAAAATCGGATCTAGCCGATGATTGTGGTCTTGTCATGTGAGTAATAATTTATATAACATTAAAGGCCCAAAGGAAGACCTGTAATGGGCAGATTTAGTTAGTGCATAATGCCCGCTTAATAGAATTGACAATAAAAATAAATGACCTGGAATGTGAAAAATGCCATTCGCTGTATTAAAAAATCTTTTCCCATTTCCGCATCCAATACCAACACCTCATCCAAATTAGCAGTCAATCGTTCTTGAAATAACTTTCCACTTTCACGATCAAAACAGCCAAGCCTGAGTTTTCTAACAGCGTCACACACTTCTTCATTCATATTATCTTGGGCTCTTTCGATAATCATCATTCGCCCATAATGTAGAAATGGATTATCCATGTTTTTCGTTTTGTTCAGGGCTTGTTCTATGAAATAAAAAAAACAATCTATGATTTGCCATGTTTTTGTCTTGCAAAATTCAAATATTATTCATATATATTTAGTCAGGTCTGCCGCTATTTTTTCATGTGTTCCAAGGTGTACCTTTAGCACGAAAAATCATATTCCGGTGGACTAATCCTAGTTAAACTTAATGTCATAGGTGTGTGGGCTCGATGCCTGTTAAAGTGGTGGGGGTGCAGAACCTGAAATGGGCGGGCGAAAAAAAATGGGTTTACAGCTGACGATCGCTCCGATCTTCTTCGAGCGGCGGAGGAGCCCCTTCCCCCAAGAAAATTTTGGAAATTTCACAACCACAAATGCGTATTCTTGCTATTCCAGCCCATGAATACAGCAACCTTAACGTGATCTAATCTACCTTAATTTAAGAGGATGACAAATGATAATCGATGCCCGAAAAATGTCGTACAAAGGAAAGTAGAGTGGCTCCAGACAAAATGTTATGACCCGTTGTCAATTCAGTACAAATTTGCGGTATTCAATTAAAAGTAAAATTTGTGTTTTGTTAGACTTAGAGCACTTTATTTTCAACTAGATAAAATAATATTTTTTGTGTTCACTTTACCCTAGTTCTGCCTGAAAAGTCAGATTGGTCGAAAGTTGGGGGGTGGGGGCAGCTGCCACCCTCCCCCCATCCCCCCTACGACTATTCTTAATGTTTCTCAGAAGTAAAATTAAACTGCAAAATGGAGGCACTATATGAAACGGTGAATAATAAATCCCATGCACAACAAACCTCGTGATGCGATAAACCTAGGTATACTTATGCTTACAACACTTATTATTTTAGCGTTTTCCGAGATTCTATCCGGATTATCGCCCTTATTATTGGTGAAATTGTTTGCCGTTCTAACACCTGAGTCAACTGGCAGACTATCGCCATTTAAGAGACGACCACTGCCAAGATTGTCACTTTATTTCTGTTACGTCTCTATACATAACATACATGTACCATACATAACAGGCCCGGGACTATACAGCGCAGTGGACGCTTACGGCTGGCCCCCGGATCCATTCACTTGATTTGATATTTGATTATTTTTTGCAATGCCTATACATTTTCGGTCTTGTCCTCAGGTTTGTCTTGTAGATTTTTGTTTTGCGTGTAGTGCGGTCCTCCTGCATTTACTATTAAAGGTACGCAAAAACTCAGATGCAAAATTGGGCTGCAATATGGAGGGAATCGTGTTTTGATTTTGTATAAAAAACAATAAGTCACATGCACAAAAAAAACAACCAAACTGAATCCAAGTGTGTTGGTTCAGGGAAGACTTTAAGCAGCACGAAAGATCCGATGCGAAATCAGGGCGCACTAAAATCATCTTTAATCCAATGATCTACGTAATTGTAAGAGGAGCGGCAGAGGTGAATCAAACTAGTTTCTATTTCTCAGTCTACAAAAATGGGGAAATTCACAACGTCTTAAAGCTCCAATAGCATTTTTTTAAGTTATATTTTTAAAATGTATTAAAATAAAGCCCTAAAATAGATTGTTCCTATAAACAGTCCTACCTTTTTAAAGAATAATCTTATTAATCCTATAATTCACTATTGCCTGTTGAGAAATTGGCAAAAATATCATTTTCAACTTTAAATTCAAACGTTTGAAGATGGCCGTCCATGGTGAGGAATGGGAAAACAAGGGAGGTAATTCAGTTACTATTTCCTCAATCACCCATTTTAACACCTCTAAAATTTTGCCCATGATCGTATAATAGTGAGTTGACAACCTTTTGAGCAAAAGACATAGAAATAATTATGTTTTGACTTTCTTAGAAAATATGAAATTGGAACTTTAATTGATTGGTTGTTGATAGGCCAGCTGGTGGCACAGTTGTGAAGCGCTTACTCATTTCGGTCGGGGCGTTTATAGGGGTATAGAACCCCTTGTACCCTTGTAGTATTACAACTCACGAATCAAGACACGTGAAATCATTCTGCAATTGACAAAACATGTCGAAATGGAGTGAATGCGGATTTTGGCGAATGTCGAAGCGACATTTATGTTTCTGATAGAAAGGTTATATTCTCCACCACGATTTGAAAGCCCAGCACTACTTTGTCCGCCCCCTGGGCAAAATTATGCTGTATAATGGAGACTGTACAATGGGCATCAAAATATGTTCTATCTTGAGATCGGAACCTTCTCTTAGACCAAAGTCAGCAAATCGCCCTGCCTGTTCCTTGGACACTTGAGTCTTGATCAGGGGCGTGGTGAGGGCAATTATTGAGAAGAAATTATGAGTAACAAAAAAGATTTTGGCACAAAAACCCTTTTACTGACCGCGGAGCTGTGGCCGGCGAAGCCGGCCACCGCGAGCGCCGAAGTCGCGAGCCCGCGGCGGGGGGTCCGGGGGGCCCTCCCCCGGGAAAATTTCGAAAATTAGAAGCCCAGAAACGCAATCTCCAGCAATCCGAGACAAGAAATACGGTAATAAAATATGATTAAATTTTCCAACTTGACTCTTTCAAAATTTTTTTAACTGGGTCAGATGAAACAATTTTTCCACTTACAAATGTTTTTCATTTTTTGAGTAATTTGATTGTGATTTTGGCGCAAAAACTTTTTGGCGCATGAGTATGGCTACTCATGAACTCATTCTCACCACGCCCCTGGTCTTGATTGACGTACCTTAATATTACGTCTCAATTCCAATGTGGTGGCAATGAAGCGATACTAGTAAGCTCGTACTTTTTAACCAAGAATGTAATTAATTCGATGTCTTGTCAAGACACTAAACAGTTATTTGAATTGTCTATACAGAACTGCTTTACAATGAATTGGTTTGTGAAAATGACGTTAAGAGGTGAAAGATTGAACTTGGAAGTGACTGGTCATTTTGGTGTAATTATAAAAAATTAACATACCTTATTATTTTGTTACACGTCCAAATTTATTTCCGCAACCTTCTGACTACAAGTATTTCAGCTGCGTTATTTTGTAATACCGAGAATGAAACTAGCTCTCGGGTTTTCCAGGGGTGAATTCGGGCGGTCCAACTCGAGGCACTTGAGTCGACTCGATTTCGTTCGCGCGTCCCGAGTTTCGGTGATGTCGGGTCATGTGACCAACTGGAGTGACCTACACGAATACTCCCCATTCCACGAGGAGCATGTCGAATCGAGTCGACTCGGAACACGTGATCTTCTGAACGAAATTTGTTTTAAATGTGAAGCCTGTGAGCTTATCACAGACACGCTAGGTGAAATCCAGAACCACAGCTGTAAAGTTCCAATAAATGGTAATGAGAAAGCGAGTAAGGCACCAGTGCAGAGTACAAGTGGGATAGAACAGCATTTTTGGAGCGAGTCGGCAACTAAAGCCATGCTTAACATGCGTTTATCGATGAATAAAGAGTTTCAGAAAGCCCGCGCCCATTCATTGCTTTGGAAAAAAGTTGTTCAGGCAGTGAAAAAACAAGACTCGGATTTTGAAGCTACAGAAACGCAACGTGTTAACAAGTTCAAGGCAATAAAAAAGCAGTATGTCCAATGTGTTGATCATAACAGCAAAACCGGTAATGATCCAATAACCTGTAAATTTTACGATGAGTTTGATGAAGTGTTCGGTACCTCTGACAGTGCAACACCCCTGTTTACTTTGGCGAATGAAAAGCGAGAACCTCCAGCCCCAAAAAAGTTCAAGTGTATGGCGTATGGCTAAGAATCAGGGTAAAAATAATGCAGATACAGAGGACGCCGATACCAGTATTGAACTTGAGAAGGATGATGAGGGTGAAGATGTTCCAGGGCGAAAAAAGCGGATTAGAGGCCAACCCACTGCTGTTCTGAAATGGCTTTCCAATTACCAAGAAGATCAAAAAGAGCAATTCAAACAACGGGAAGACCGAGCTGAAAAACAACATCAGGATAAGTTGGAGCGATTTGATAAGCTCCTCTCACTTTTTGGCAATAAGGATAAGGAATGAACACAATTTGTTGCGATATTCGTCGTACACGTAAAACGATACACAACAAAAACTATAACTGTTTTATTCATATTTTATTTAATGGTCATATGTTCAAAGATTCGTTGAAAAACACTGTATAATTCTTTTATCCATATTTTAATGTACATAATTATCATGTTCAAAGATACGTTGAGAACATTGTATAATTGTTCTATACATATTTTAATTTTCATAATTATCATGTTCAAAGATTTGTTGAAAAACATTGTTCATGTCAGTTGAACAGTGAGTCGTTGACGGTGTTTCTGAATTAGTTGATGTTCCAGTTAGGCTACATAATTGTATTTCGTATCTTAGTGCGTGGATGAAAAATTCACATTTTTGCTAGTTTAGCTTTTTTATTCAATGTATATTTTATTGTAATATCGGATTTATTACAAAAGTTAAAAAAAAATGTTTTAAATAAATTCCAAACAAGTTTATTGTGAAGCTCTTTATAAGGCCTGTATTTTCGGAGCAAATTTCAATACAGGATCAACGATTTACGATGGCGACTAAACGGTTTCTCTTCTGATATCCAGCAGCCGCATTGATGAGGACGTTTGGTTGGTGTCCTGGTTCATCACCCAGTACTTCTAAATCGATGTATTGATCCAGGTCATCATGAGCCAACACACACATATTGTGGAGTACACAAGCCGAAATGATGAATACACAGATATGTTGCATCAGCCTGCTCCTATCTCCACACTGATCTGTGAATGGAATGTCTCGGAGTTTTCTAAATCGCCCTTTAAGGTGGCCGATTGTCCTTTCAACCACTTGTCGATCACTAGAGAGATTGTAGTTGAAATTTCTCTGATGGGGTGTCAACTGTCCATTGTCCTTGAATGGGGGTATTAGCCAGTTTTTCACGGGGTAAGCGGAGTCACCGAGCAAGTGGTCATCATCTTCGAAGATGCGATGGTCCTCCGCCTTTTCATAAATGGGACTATTCCGAAGAACACGGGCATCATGTGCTGACCCTGGATAACCGACAAAAACATCATTAATCATTAACATATCATCAACCACAACTTGTAACACTACTGAGCAGAATTTTTTTCGGTTCAAGTAAGACCGGTCATTGCCAACTGGGTTCGTTATTCTTATATGTGTTCCATCGATGACGCCAGGTATTTTCGTAAATTTTCCTTTTATCTCTCTTCTCCTTTGATTATTCGGCCATTGAATAAACTTATATGATAAAGCTGATATAACTCCTGCTACGTGATGAACAATACTATACAGTAGATTTTGACAACTTAAAGTTGAAGGCTATATTTCTCATGCTGCATTGGTTGCTCAAATACCACACAAACACGAGTAGTTGCTTCTTAGGCGGAACTAAATCATAACCTCCACCAACGTAATTAACATCTGGTACCAGATATGCTTCTACTTCTCCCAAAAGTAGCATGAATGTTTCTTTATTTAGTCGGCAATGATACCTAAAAATCTTCTTCATTCAAATTAATCACAAGCTCAGCGAAACCCTCCACTTTTGGCACACTTGGTCTTTTGGAAATTAATGCAGGAATAATTGGAACTATGTCACTGTCTTCATAGTCATCATTTTCATTCAATATTTCTTCCAGAAAAGCATAAATTGCAATCTGTGTATTGGCGCTGTCATTTTGGAATTGGAAATTTACTCGAGAACGTTCGTACGATCAACTCTAGTCCCGAGTGACTCGAGAGCGTTCGGGTAATCAACTCTCGTAACTCGCGAGTTGGAAAACCCGAGAGTCAATCGCGTTGAACGCCCGAATTCGAACCTAGAAAGCACAGGCGCATGTGTGGTTGTTTAGAAAATGTGACTATACGGAATACCAATGAGGACATACTCTACCCGAAACTCATAGTCATGGCAGAAAATTATTCCGAGAAGGTAAATGCTTGCGACGGATAGGGTAGACTATGTAAAAAATAGGATTTGAAAGTATAACGTAGTCCAGATGACCATCGCAAGACGCGAAATCTTTAAAAATTAATTTGTGACGATATAATGGAAACACAAACATCTATACTGTTAATTATCAAAATACTATAGACCTTTTTGTGAAGTTTAAACTGAGAAATAAAGAATGTAAAACGAGTTGAAGATAAACAGAAAGGGATTGATGTTAAAGGATAGTGGGATATAGATAAACAGGTACGGGTATTCTATGGACCAGGAATTAAATAAGTATGGTTCCAATCAAATTCCGTCAGTTGATGCGAAATTATTCCAATTATTCAAGGAACAAGCAACGAATAAACCGAGGAGTGGTGAATATTTTTAAATTTGATACCCACCTTCAGTCATTGGAAGAGAGATATTTGCCGGTGTTTAAAAATGTTGTTGAGACTAATACTTTATGCATTGCACACGTGCTAATGAATTGAATGTCCTGGGATTTGTTTCATGAAATTTTAAGAAGATAAAAATTCAAATTTTAGTAACTTGATTTGACTATTTTAGATTGATTTTAGTGCTTATCCAATCAAAATTGAAATATCTGCAAAAAATTGGATCTTTAGTCAAGATTTCGAGAAACAGGGCCCTGAAACCAATTTTTCTCGACATGTTTGTTAGTTTGAACTTCTCTGTAACATCAGAAGTATAATATTGAAAGCTCCAACAGTTGGTGAAATCCAGTTTGGATTAGCCAATTTAAAAGCCATAGTACACAACATACTCCAGATAAAATACAGCTTGTTGTGGGTCAAAGTCTATCGCGGGGAACGCCAGCTCCCATTCCAAGATTTCAAGGAAAAACACAATTAAGACAACTTGTTCCAATTCAGCATGACACATCAAAGACATATTTTCGAAAAAATACTCCACTGGCATTAAAATGCTAAGCATAACTTGATCTAAAGGTTTCTGGTATGATAGGTTTCAGTGCTTCCAAAATTCATCACACTGCAGGAAACTAAGCCAGTTCTCAAAAAGATAGAATGAGCTACTATCAGAAAAACTGTGGGGCTATCTGTGTACAAGTAATATTCATCCAATGGTACACCAACAAAAAACATTTGAAGCCCACAGATGGATTAGTTTTACTCCAGTTCTGAAGACTGGTCTATTTAAGATAGGGTCTTTTATTTATGGGACAACCTCTGGGACCTTTTAAGAGGATGGTGGTGCTCAAATTCATATATTTTGACTATTCTAACTCTGTACCATACTGAGCAGTGCCCCTATAATTACAGCTTTCAACTAATTTATAAGAAAGAAGACATACACAAGAAGAGAGTATTTATAAATATTATTTAATGGGAGTATTAAGTAAAGAATAATACAGATAGGTTTCTATTATAAATATAGTTTCATCTGTTTGTATTTCACTCTGTTCTAACCTAAAAAATAAACAACAATATAATTATAAAGTAATCATCTGCCTGACCACATAAACATTACCTAATATATGTCTATGAACTACTAAACATTACTTTATATATTAATCAACTCAAAAGTACATACATTGTAAAATTAATTACAGAGATGTTTATACACTAACATATTCTATGTATTCTACCGAGATTAACAAATTTCTATCCGTAATGCAGATGTGAGAAATCAACACAAATGGATTCAATCTTGTGTAATAATATTTAAGAGTCATTCCACGAGAAAACCATGCAGAAGGTGGGAAGGTGGGGGTCGGCAGATCAAGTTCATCTCGGGAGGATTTTATGGACTCCTCAAGACTACTTCACAGCCAGAAGAACCGATCTCAAAATTTAACCGTTATTGAGATATAGCCTCAGATTGATTTTTGGACATTTTTGCCCTTTTTCACGTCATTTTTGGTCAATTTTCAGCCACCTATTCTGGCGAGTCTAGGGTTTGGATGAAAATAGTGGTGGTTGGTGATGTTAGTGGGAGTCTTCCTGTGCCCCAATGTAAAGACCTTATGATCGCATCTATTCTCTGGGAATAATGGTCAGCAAAATTATAACATATGGCAAACAAAATAGAAAATATACACCTTCGAAGATTAACCCTATTTTCTATGATGCGGGGGTAGGTCAAAATATCGAAATGGTTTTATGCACAACTCGACCCCCTCTATTGATATAAGAAATAAAATCTCTGTCACCTCGGCTCATTCAATGCGAAATCATGAGTCAAAGTTGGTGAATTTCCCATATTATAAATCTCCGATTCTCTATGAAATGACCAACTTCTTTCATACAGGGTAAGCCAGCTTTCTCCAATTCTTCGCCAAATCATTCGCCCATGCTTGCTGGTAGCAGCAGTAAACCTGTTCGAGCAAAACTGGTCACTTTGATGAAGCTTGGTATCCAATCCAAGATGGCCGCGCCCGGGACCGCAAAAAATTGAGGTTTTTTTTCATTTTTGGCCATTGAATGTGGCACATATCCCAACATACGAGAACTAACATGACTTCATACAATTGAAAGACTGTACTTAAAACATTAAGGTCCACCTCATTACATAGCAATCAGAGATGTGAGAACCGAAAATGAACTGATTTCTTGACGAAGTGGAAATTTTGATCCAGTCGCTACCGCCTGGATCTCAAATGCAAAAGGACGTAAATATTTCCTGCATGGTACCACACCTATGGGAAATCCATACAAAGACTGTGCTGTGTACTAAGAGTGTACTAATATAAGAACATCACATTAAGGTCCACCCTTTAGCACATTACATAGCATTATGTGATGTGACAACCGAATGGGAGCTGATTTCTTGACGAAGTGTATTTTTCTTATCTTGATTTGTCGAGTTTAGATGGAAAGGTAACATGTGCTGCCCATCGCTACCGCCTCGGTTACAAACGGAATATTCCATAAGGGGAATCCATACAAAGACCTTGATGTGTCACTTAGAATCTGTTTATTCTGTTTATTCCTATTGCATGGGGTAAGTGAAATATCAATAAAAAAAAAATCAAATCTTGTATGTGTAATCGACAACAATTGACTGACTTAAGCGATGGACTTCAGAAGTCCTCAAACTAGCTGCATTGAGTCTGATATAGCTGTAATACCTTTACTGGAGGCTAGCTTGTTAATTTTAGAACTTTTTTCTTCTGTTCTAGGTATATGCTGGAAATGTTACAATGTCAATAATGAGAAAATGAACTGTAAAAAGAGCCAGATTAGTTCTTCAAATAAATAATATGGTATAGGGTCAAAAATTCAACTTCATCATGTGATCATTTCCATAGCCCAAAATGGATCTTGACAGGCCTTTTAAAACTAAATTATTTCATGTGGTTTGATATTACTGTGGGAACTGATGACATCCATCCAACTGCTACATCATCTGCAGCTACTGGTAGTGCCTCTAACACCTATTATCAATCTACTGCTACTACATCATCTGCAGCTATGGGTAGCAGTATTGAAACACCGCCACCACTTCCTGTAACAGCTACTAGTACATAGAACTGCCAAAAGTGGGAGGGATGTCATCAGTTCCAACAGTAATTTCAAACCACATAAAACAATTTTCTAAACTTATTCCATATAAAATAATTTACTAAATTTATTTTCTAAGTATTTGCATGGATCAAAATTTGAAAAATTTTCTTTACAAATCAAGTGTCCAACTGATCAACTAGTCTGGTCCCTGTTACCGGCCAGTCCATCATTCTGAGACTAGATACAAGAAAATTTTCAATGGCAAATATACGTTGCGGTTGATATTTTGAGAGGTGGCCCCTGGTAGAAATATCAAGGGTGGGGAGTCAAAAGGTCGTATCTGGATTTTGGCAAATCGTCCAGGAGAGCCTAAACAAGCACAGGACAAGCATAAGAATCAAAATGTTGTATGTAAAAGGTCATATTTCTGAAGCTTTTCTCGAATATTTATTGACAAAATGCATGTGTAGCCATTTAAACAGTATGTAACTACCTGCACATATCAAGCTCAACATCTAGTACAGAAATAATGAGTGAAAGCTTGTTATTTGCAATTCTATACAGCAAAGACGTATCTCCGGAAAATATTCACCTTTACCTGCTTCAATTTCATAGATTTCACAAAGTAAGCCTAGACAATAATTTCAATAATAAGTATTTAATCATAAAACACTACTGGCTATATTTCATTTGATTGTATTACTTAAGTGAGACACAAAGTTGATTTTTTTCAAGAAAATACAACATTTTCGCTCTTAATAATTTCTTTTTTTGGAACACCCCATATACAACATTTTGAAACAATATCTATAAACCCTCTTTTCATTGGCTTAGAAATACGACAACCAGATGAAAAGATGCGCAAGAAAATTCTCATTCTGACTAAGCAAAAAAGTGAATTTTGCAAAATATGCTTGATACAACATTTTGACTCCCCTTCATGTACACATGTAGTTTTACAAGGTCTGACAAGATCCATTTTGGGCTCTGAAAATGATTATATGATGAAGTTGAATTTTGGACCCCATGCCATATTATGTATTTGAAGAACGAGCCTGGTTTTTTTTCACGGTCCATTCCTCATTATGGACAGCATCACATTTCCGGTATGTACCTAGAATAGAAGAAAAAAATATCTAAAACTAACAACACCTTCAGTAAAGGTATTACAGCTATATCAGACTCAAAGCAGCATGTTTGAGGACTTCTAAAGCCCATGACTTTACCCAGTCAACTAGAGGTTCACGGCACAACTCTTTTCAGCCAATTGTGTATATACCGCACAACTCTTTTCTGCTAAATTAGTTGTGGTCAAGCACACATAGAAGGTTTTTATTGATATTTCAAAGACACAATTTTATTCCTTTCTTTTTTCAATAGTATTTTATTAAACTTAGCTGATTCTAAGTGACATAGCACGGTTTGTCTATATATTTCCCTTAGGTGTGGTACCATACAGGGGATGTTTACGTCCTTTGTGAATATTGCGTTTGAAATCCAAGCGGTAGCAAGAGGCAGCACATTAAGGTCAAAATTTCCACTATACGTCAAGAAATCAGTTCCAATTCGGTTCTCACATCACTTATTGCTACGTAATGTGCTAAAGAGTGGACTTAAATGTTTTTAGTACAGTCTTTCAATTGGATGAAGTCATTTTAGTTCTCATGTGTGGGATATGTGCCACATTCAATGGCCAAAAATGAAGAAAAACCTCAATTTTCTGCGGTCCCGGGTGCGGCCATCTTGCATTGGATACCAAGCTTCATCAAATAGACCAGTTTTGCTCGAGCCGGTTTACTGCTGCTACCAGCGAGCATGGGCGAATGATTTGGCAAAGAATTGGAGAAAGCTGACTTACCATGTATGAAAGTAGTTGACCATTTCATAGAGAATCAGAGATTACAATAGGGAAAATTCACCAACTTTGACATATGATTTCGCATTGAATGAAACGAGGTGACAGAGATTTTATTTCTTATATCAATAGAGGGGGTCAAGCTGTGCATAAAACCATTTCGATATTTTGACCCACCCCCGCATCATAGAAAATAGGGCTAATCTTCGAAGGTGTATATTTTCTACTTTATTCGCCATATGTTACCTTTTTGCTGACCATTACTCCCAGAGAATAGATGTGACCTTAAGGTCTGTATATTGGGGCACAGGAAGACCCCCACTAACATCACCAACCACCACTAATTTCATCCAAACCATAGACTCACCAGAATAAGTGGCTGAAAATTGACCAAAATTGACCCGAAAAAGGGCAAAATTGGCCAAAAATCAGCCCGAGGCTGTATCTCAATAACGGTTTAATTTTGAGATCGGTTCTTCTGGCTGTGAAGTAGTCTCAAGGAGTCCATAAAATCCCCCCAAGATGAACTCGATCTGCCGACCCCCCACCTTCCCGATTCTGCATGATTTTGCATGGTTTTCTCATGGAATGACACTTAATAATTTTATCATTGTTAAACTTACATGTTGACAGTAGTTCTGCATCTTTCTAACTGTTCTTTTTCTGGTGGTGTAATGGTCTCTTTAATCTCTTCTTTCTGTGCTTCATCAGCACCAGCCTGATCTAATGATGCTATTATAGCATCAACACGTTCTTGTTTATCTAGAACACGTCTGAATAGAAAAATTGATACAACTCCTATTGAACTCTAATACAAGCATTATTATGCCTTTTATACATTGCAGATATAACAGGTAAAATTGTTTTCATAATGTGGCATTTCATTTCTGCTATATCCATACAATATTGCATAATTAAATGGGCTGCTGAATACATACTTAGCACTGAAATCTAATGAATCTGATTAAAATCATGCAAGAAATTGTATTCTTAATTCATCTTCTAGTAATTTTAATCATCAAGTTTTGAGGGTGCTCATTAAATGTATAACTTACTTATGTTTAGCTACTTCCATCTGTCTGCGTATTATAGCATTCCCTGCAGCCTAATGATTAAAATTCAAACAATGTTAATACTGTGTATGTTGATTTACTAGTATTCAATGTATCGTATAAATACTTGACAGAAAATCTTAAATTAAATCCACACTTTCATACTTTTAACAAAATCAAAGAAATCAGGCAATTTGAAAGATTACAAATAAAATCTATATTACCTTATAGCATTTTTCTAGTATAATTCTTGCTACTTGATCTATATTTACACGAAATACATAATACGTTCTGGATGGGGCGTGGTCAACTGTCTTTGATATTTCCTATAAAAAGATCACAAAAACAGACAATTTAGGTGACTGCATAAACCACATACAGATAAAAAAATGATAACATTTCTAGCACAGAAAATAAACAGCCGAAAAAAAGACGACCATTACTTACAAAACATTTTTCTAGAACTTTCAGTTTCCTTTTAACTTCAACGGAATTCTTTTTTACATGTATTTATTAAAAGACATTTTACAGGTTAAATTACCCACGAATAAAAATCAAGCACTAAATTCCATCACTTTCGAAATAAAGAAAAATAATTTGTATTTATAAAGATAAGATTAAATACTTACTGTAAGAGTGATAAAATGTTCAGCAAACATATTATATAATAGTTCTTTAGCTTCTTTGGTTGGTATCATAGCATATTCTTCTATCTAGACATTTTTAATAAAAACACTATCAATATCAAATCATACTGTTCTATCTACACCTTTTAATAAAACATCAATATCAATTCATACAATTCTATCGAAACATTTTAAAATTGGATTTCACACAGTTGGATTTAATTGATTGCTTGACCCCTCATATTGAAGTATAACACCAAAAATGACACCCATTCAATGAACAGCAGGGGTGGTATGGTCAGTTATATAGAATGGTGGCCATCTTGGATGTTGTCTTCAAGTTTACCCTTTCTTCTCATTATTCAGAGTGGCTTCCCAAGGTTTATCATTCTCACAGAATTCAAGAGTCAAACTGAGAGAACATATTAAATGGACGCAGAAACTCCCTCAGTTGATAGACTATATCTAATGGACCATGATAATTTATATTTTATATCATAATTACCTGTTTTTGTTCTAAGTGTTTCTTTAGAATCAAAACTCGAAATATTCTCAAGCACTTGGAACCAAATCTGAAAATAAAGCCACATATAAAGTCAATTCATTATATAAATTAGGAAAGCAGACATTCAAAGAGACCAAAAGAGATTGTGTTGAGACAACAATGGGTTAGGAGACAAACATCCCTTAGTTTTGATGCTTGACTTGATGAAGAATCTATTTTAATAGTCGATCAAGCTTTTTATACAAGGGGTTGGTGGGAACAATTGTCAATTAATTGCATACATACCTTTCTTGAACAAAAGATTCAATATGAGCTTGACATAATGATTTTAGCACCTTAAAAATATCTGGAACATGTTAAGAAAACGAAAAACAGTTCATTTTTCTGTTATTATCATTCTTTAAATTATATTGATCAACTGATGACTATAACATTGGTATGTTGACTTCTGATGCTATTATGTATTATAATAAAGGATACTTATAACATAAAGACCACCACTACTATCACAGACTTTACTTATAACATCTACCTGTTGTAACAAAACAAAAAAGTCTTTGCTCAAATTTTCTGAAAAATTTTGGTGCAACTTATCCACCTACATGTACAATTACCATTGCCTATTTCTACTTGCATTGAAAAATCTCCTCAAATTTTGTATCAGAAATAGCTTGCGAATTCAATTGTTTTTTTTAAAAAAATAAAGTTTCAATATATAACTGGATGATTTAAAAAAAAAAATGAACTTACAGAATCTTCTGTTAATATTGATAAATACTGTTCTACTATATGTTTCGTCATTCCTAGTTCTTTGGGTAGAGAATGGAAAATCTATACGCCAGAAAAAAAGGGTAATAAATATTATTTTGCATTCAAACACGACCTGATTTCAGATATTTGTGCACAACAAAATGGCATCATTTGGCAGTATGAGCTGAATAGAAAGTGGCGGGGAAATTAAAAGACCATAACTTTGTTTTGATTCAAATAATAATTGTGGACCAACATGTCTTTCAAAAAGGCTACAGACGGTTTATTTCAGACTACCTATATTTGCTCTTCTCAGAACATACAATGTACTATTTGTATACCCACCTCGGTTATAGTCATGGTAGCTGATACTGTAGAATGTGGTTCAGTTTTAATTTCACTTAATCGCAACATATTCCTTATAATTTCACCAGCTTGCTAAAAATATATTTTAAAGAAATTTAAAGAATGGCCTTTCCATTTCTTAGGACATTTGTTTACTTTTGTCACATACATCGATACAAATATTAAATATACAAATAACTTTATGACATATAGGTTTTGTGAAAACAATAACAAGTAATCAAGTTAAAACATACTTAGAGTTAGACAAATAAAGTGAATATCATAAAAATATGCATACCTTGTCTATTTTACTGTTGACACAGTTTATTATTAGTTGATCTCTAAAATATTGATGGAATCTTTCCACATTAATCATCCAATATACGCCGTCGTCAGGAGGAATATCCTTTAATGTAAATAATAAATATATACAATTATCTTTTAATTATAGGGTAAAGTTTGAAGACTGCATTGCTGACTAAAGCACTGCTGATATAAAATTGTATCACTATTTTATGCCTGGCACCATTTGCCAATGTGCTCATAGACTCACAAGAGCGGAACAGTGGGACGTTGAACCAAATTTCATTTCATAGATTCACATAGAAAACTGCTTTGAATTACATTTAGTGTTTTTATTAGGTGACAGGTTTAGGTTTAAACTCCTACACACTGTTGTTGTCAAATATTAAACTTCTTACATTGTCACAAGAGTGTGAGCTTAAAGCTCACCCTGCCATTTATAATAAAGCATTGGCATAGCTCACTTGCAGCCAGTTACAAACAACGGATGTGACTGTAAAATGAAGGTCTGACTTAAGTAAAATATCCTTTGTAGAATAGAGCCTTAATCTTACCATTTCCTCCATTTTTGAACGTTTTGAAGGTGGACCAGATCCATCTGGGTTTCGTTTTCTTTTAGAACCAGCTGTTAAATAAGACAAAGATTAAAATTACATGAATATATGAAGTAGAGTGTTTACCATAATAACCAATACAAAAACTGTTATAGACATCATGTAATAAAAACAGTTAGATTTACGTGTACAGCTTTTTCTTGAGGACCCCATGCTTCATTTTTGCTAACATCAATTTCTCACAGCTTAATCCACGCTAAATATTTACTGTGATTGATTATTTAACATTTAATTGAAAAAGAAAAATCCCAACCCTTGGATTCAGTCTGATTTAAATTTGGCCTTTTCTCGACTACCAATAAAAGATGGCAGTGTGGTGTACAGCACAGATTGATAAAATTTCAATTTATTGTAACTTTGTAAATACAGAATGAAATTGAACCATTTTTGAACTGATTTTAATATTAGAGGTTAAACTTTCACAATATTGTGGTTTGCAAGAGATTCCTATTGCGCTAAATGACATATCAAACCTTAAATTCATATCAACTAAGTTTATTATATTTCCTATTTAAGTAAAGATGATTTGCTTGTTTTTAGGATGATCACATAATGTGACTGTACATGAAAATACCTTCTAAAGGTGGGAGAATAAACAAGGATTCTGTTTCTTTAGGTTCTTCTGAGCTTATAACTCTATTTTCATCATCTGTTAGAACTGTTTGACATCTTCGCAAAAAATGTGTTTTTACCAATAATCCAAATTTATCTCGAACCAAACTTGATGTTATTTTTGGATTTCCTGAAATCAGATTTAAATTTACATAGGTTTGCAAGTAAAAATATTTACAATGTAACCCAGAAATGATGTTTAGAAATAAACTATGTTCATAAAAAAAAATGCAATGTTTATGAATAATGCTTTATGAATAAACAATTACTAGAGGGAGAAAAAAACTAGGTCATGCCAGGACTAATATATAGTTAGGGGTCTTTAGAAATAGAAAGAAACCAGAGAATCCAGAGAAAACCCACGAAGTGGGGCAGGCGACTTACTCCTTGTCATGTACAAGCGGGGAATTGAAACCATGCACTCGACTCAATCACAGACCTCTGGATGTAGCGCACACACATTAACCATTTGGCTACATGATAAAATACAGGTATAACACATATTTATGGAAAACAGCTGCTAGTATACTTTGAAGAATTTACCCTCAAAGTTATCAAGCTAATATCAATAGATGTTTACGGAAATATGTGTTCTACGTGAAGTTAATTAAGTAAACCTACAAACCTGTTGCTTCTAGGGCTTCATTTAATCTTTGGGTTACTCGTTCTGAAGCTATACTCATTAATGATTGACCATTCTGTAATAATTCTTCCACTAGCAGTTCAGCAGCATCTCCATACAACGTTTTTGCACAGTAAATATATCTAGGATATCGCAGCTGAAGGCTGACAGCATCAGTGTTTATAGCATATTCTGTGACACCTTTTTTATTGCGATCAAATTTCACAAAATTATGCTGAATAAGAATGCAAATTCCTTTTTTGATCTGAAATGTAAAAAAAATTAAAGAATATATTATAACAGGTGTTAATGAATCATCATTTAATGGTATACAATTTCATCTAAATTGGGTGCTTCTAGCAATTAGTAGGTGATCATAAACTGGTAGATGGAACCAGTACTACACGGTACATAGGCCTATGTGAGTTGAATAAAAGACACTAGCAATTCTTGGTTAGTATGTGCATGTAACTACAAATATTATGAAAGAATAAATCTAGTTAGGCTCTGAACATAAGTCTCATTACACTCCCTGTACATTCGTGAATGGATGGGCCTATTGATTCCTTGTCAAAACATTTTCAGTCCCCAGTAAATTTTACGGGGCAACTTTTTTACAACTGCTAAATTGTCACAAGCCAGTCCCGTGAATGCATGTACTTTAGTGAGAAAATAAGACCTTGCTCAATACCTCACTGAATGTACAAATCGAGTGTAACAAGACTTAGGTTCAGAGCTGAACTAGGAGGTACCTAGTTACTCTAAGTAACGTAAATGTTTCGGCTCTGGCCTCCACTACGTTACTATTCCCCCTTATTAACAACTAGTATGAAAATAAGGCCTTTCCCTCATCTCCGTTCTAAGACTATTTTGGAATCCTTACCGTCTATTTTTCACAGTGATACTGCTTTAGTCGCCAAAAGGAATCATTTCTTGTCACACCCGACACAAATTTATAAAAATCCAACACTATTTTCATGTAGAATTATGCGATACAAATAGATAAACAACTTTCATTTAAATGCAGCCGCCATTTTCAATCTACAGCTCAGCCACCATTCCAAATTTCGGACTGGAATTTTACTGTAAACGAAAGTTCTCGCTGTACATGGAATAATACATAGACTATTTAAAATATTTTATGAAGGTCAATATAACGCGTTGTTCTGTTTTATAGATTTTGTGTAATAATTAATCACGCATGTTGAATAAAAAAAAACTTTAGTGACCGTGTACAGCACGAATTTTCATTTACGATAAAATTCCATTCCGAAATTTGGAATAGTGGCTGAGCAGTAGATTGAAAATGGCGGCCGCATTCAAATAAAAGTTGTTTATCTATTTGTATCGCATACTTCTACATGAAAATAGTGTTGGATTTTTATAAATTTGTGTCGGGTGTGACAAGAAATGATTCCTTTTAGCGACTAAAGCAGTATCACTGTGAAACATAGACGGTAAGGATTCCAAAATAGTCTTAGAACGGAGATGAGGGAAAGGCCTTATTTTCATACTAGTTGTTAATAAGGGGGAATAGTAACGTAGTGGAGGCCAGAGCCGAAACATTTACGTTACTTAGAGTAACTAGGAGGTACCCAGTCTTAGGCTAGCGAAATCTATCCAGACATAATGAAATGATATGGGGGTTTAACATCCTGTTCAGTGTTCCGCTCCGACTGGACTAATGAAGATCGACTAATACTATGAGGAAAATTTTGCCTGGACTCTTATATGAAGTTTTAATTGCCATTGATCTTTGACATGTACACAGGACCTTGGTTTTTAATCTGATCCAAACGACTATACGTTGTCCTTTGCTAGGCCCTAGCTCGGTCTTGCACCACTGACAAGGAAACACCACAAAGGAAAATCCTGGTGAACTTTCTCAGGCCAAGGCAGGGATTGAACATATACCCACTGAGCTACTGTCACTCCTCTAAGACATTATAATGACGGGCTAATGACAATGATGATGAAATTATAGACGTGTTACAGAAATAACGACACCCAGTTCAATAATTACATGCAACTGACTACCCGGTAACAAAAGTCTTGTGCATGTAGATATGACAGGAATTGTGAGGGTGGGAGTTCGACTGAACGGTTAGTGAACAGACCCAAGTCCAAGGTAAATACAAACAATAACAAGCGAAACTCAACAAACTCAAAAAGTGTTAAACTGTCGATCAAGTCATGAAGACGGGCAACTCAGTGTTACCTGGTTGACTCTCAGTTGAGTTACTTCACTGATTAACTTTATGTGTCTTGGTCCAAACTTCATTAAGTGACGGGCTATCTCTGCTACCACTTCTCCATGCAATTCTTTTAAAATCTGATATGCTAATTCTACTTTGCACTTCGACATTTTCACGTGTTCAATAAACTTCTAACATTGTTTACAGAGGGCGCTATGGAAATTAGTTAAGAGTGACCTCCCTCTAGGGGATCGAATATTGAGTTTAAGGGAAGCAACTGCAGTAAACCACGCTTGGATACAGACTACCATTAATTTCCCGATCGGATTTTAATGTAAATTCTGATCTGCTTGCCTGGATCCAACTTTTCCCAAAATTCCACTATAGACGGAATAACTATTTAATGGTCATGACGTTCCACCAAATTGGGATTCACCGCTAAAATTTTGATATATTCCGACTTGAATGAACACATACATGTATTTATAAACATTGTATTCCGCCATGCATATCACTATATCTACTCTCTGTTATCCTACCGATCTTAAAACATGGATATTTACCAAAAGAGAGGGAGTGGAATGTACCGAGAATGTAAATTTTAATCGTGATCTGCTTGTCTTTGGAATTCAAACAAATTGATGGTTAGATAAATCGAAACATATTTTAAGATCGGTAAGAGTATAACCATATGCACCTTATTCTGATTACTGATTGCGATAAATATTCACATTTCTTCTTCTTTGCGGAGTTTCGGGGTTGTTTCAATCTGACCTCCATTATTTACTTTCAAGATGTTTCATGTGTATGGGAGTGCTGGTATTTGTGACCTTGGTGTTCAGATGTCAACCACTGTAAAACGATAGGACTTCTTTCTTTGTTATGTTCTACAGCATTAATTGTATAACAAGGCTGAATTGACTTCGAAGGTTCCTTGTTCTCAACAGATAATGGCTGCTTGGATATCTGGGTGAGCTCTCATGAAACACGATTTACACCCTGATTTATACCCCCCAGTTTCTGCAGGTTCAAGATTAACCTTGACATTAATTTCCATTCCAAATATGGAATAAACCCTTATATTTCACCCCACTAAATGATGCGATACTCCTTATTTGGTCTGCAAACCATAGGTCAAATAACAGGAAGAACGTGATGCATAATTTTGACGTTGATTATTTACCAAAACATCACTGTTTTTTTATGTAAAGCTATATTTTCTCGTTCACTAAGTACGTGTGATTTGATTTTAAAGAAAGAGTGTTTTAAAAATTTTCCCCCAGACACAACATGGTCTTAAAGATCAAAGTCTTACACGCCTCGCACACCTGCGAAATATTATTGGCCAACCATTGGGATCTCCATTAGACATTAATTAACTTTTTAGAAAGTAATATTTGATGTTTCTGTCGATAGTCGTTGGAATATATTTTCTATTTTTTAGAACAGCTCACAAAGAAAACAATGACGGGTTACTCGTGTCCCCTTTTAAAATCAATAACCACATCTATTCAACACCCTAAAATCTAATTTAAAATACAAAAACTAAACTAAACCATGTGATTTTTATCGTTCAAAATGAAACAAAATTTACGTGTTCACAAAATCCCGTATTATTTCATTCAACTACATGAAAGAAGTAAATATTAGATATAGCTTGGTGCATTTTATTTCAAATTTCGAGAAGGTTGACGCGGGATAGCTCCAAAACGGCCCAGTTACCCGGAGTAATGGAAGAAATGACTTCTGAGGTGTTTATTTCCCTTTCTCGGTGATTTGAGGATGTGTTTTCACTAGATGTGGTTTAGTTTGGATCAGTATAGTGTGGACTTGAATCACATTCGGCATAAATCAAATATTTATAAATTATCTATTGCACAAGAGTCACTCAATTTTCTGGCACAGCCCATCCATTCACCATCTTGAACTTGAACGCAACGACTGTACAGTGTTTCAAAATTATAACAAATCCCTTATATTAAAGATATAAATTTATTCAATATACAGATATATACATGAACGGTACTGACATCATTGTATATAACGGTTAGTTCAGTGGTTGAAAATATAGACGAGAGGGAGCAATGCAGTATAACGTCCACTCGAAATAAACTTACATATGGTTTTATTTCATTTCAATAATTCGCGTGCGCGTAGAGGTCTTTTGCAGTGGGAGGAAACCGAAGGACCCGAAGAAAACCCACCAGGTTTGACAGGCGACCCTACTCCATCTCACGCACAACCGGAGATTCGAAACCACGCCAGTTGTCTCAATGACAGGCTTTATGATACAGCGCGCACGCATATCGCGCAAGCGTTAACCACTCGGCCATTCACTCCCACACCCGCGAAGCAATTGGTGAAAAATCAAATGTTTGCATAAAATAACACCATACAAAAAACAACCTATTCGTCGCGCAGTTTGTACCTTCAATTCATATATATCATAGAAGTAAAGTGGTTTTAAAATACTCTTCAGTTTTTAAAATACTAGTAAACAATATGAATCCAGGGCAGTAATTACAACATGGTCGATGCTGATGATTATATTGGGGACATATATTATAAGCCAGCAATGGACTTTTTAAAAGTTGGCGGGATTGTCTATAGGGGAACAAAATTGAACGTGTTTCACAATGTTTTGCGTTTTTAAAGCTTGCTCATAGTGGGATCATTTTAAAAAAAAATTAGAACAGCTAACCTTGCTGCTGGTAGACATGCATATAGGGACCATGTCAAGTCTGTGCTTGTTAATGCTGCTGTTTTATGTTTCTTTGACAACAGCAGTTTGAGATATGAATATGCAGCTCTTAGCTTACAGCATCTCTAAAACCTATTTGAGTTCAGACGTCCATCACCCAGATGTGAAGTGATGGGTGTAGCAAAACTAACGGGAATTTATCGCACCACTTCAAAGGTTTGCTATTCTTTTTTTATATATATAACGATAGAGCATGATTAATAAAAGAGAAATCGTCATAGATTAATAAAAGTTAAGCCCGTAGGTAAAACACAAATCATTGTTTTATATAAAAACTATTAAGATATCGTCTATAATTATAAATTGGCGTACAGACTTGCTGATCTCACATATTCTGCTACAAATCTATGTAAACTGAGGTATTCATCCTGAAAATAAAATAAAACGACTTAAAATAACGGCGTTTAAATATTTTGTCTTTTGTAGACCAAATCTTTATAAACAGAATAATTAACATTAAAGCTTTTATGGATTAACAAGAGTTTTTTCATGAATAAAAACCAAACTTTTGTAAATTAATCAATTTAAAAATTAAAACAGCCCAGAAACAACCATCAAATTTATTACTTGCCTGCGATTTTATCACACACGCAATTTCTTGATGCATTTTTCTTACATTTTGAAATATTTCAACTTCATTGTCTAGTTTTATTCTCTGTATGACATTTCTTATTACACAGAATAATTGACCAACAGAGGGTTCACTGAAAATAATAAACAGACCGATCAATAATAATGCCAAGGCAGGAGTTGTTTTAATGCAAATGAAATAATATAAATGTAATAAAATAATTATTCTAATAAATTTGAAATTGCCGAGGTATGTGAAGTAAGTAATACGTCACGAGAATTTATTTTCTAACTAACTAATACACTTTCAGTGGCTGGATAATTTTGCGATATTTTGGAAAATAGACTTTTCGATCCATTTTCGATAATTTATTTTTCTGAATTTATCTAAACTTACTTTGAAAACACAGCTATTGGATTATCATCAATACCATTGTGAATATCTATCTGTTCAATCAATTCTTTCATCTGATTTACCAATACCAGCCATGATCCGTGCTCCTCTACATTCATCAGCAAAACTTTTACAATTTTTCTTTCTGAATTCTGAAACAAAGCTACAATTTTATTATTCTTCGTCATTACATATATTCTATATCTAAATGATAAAAAGGCAAAAGCTTTTTTCGGTGAACAAATTATGTCTAGGGCAACTTATGCTGTGGTTGTTGATTTGCAATATTGATTCCCAACTTACCTCATGTCGTAAAGTCGAAACAGTTATCAAATTTAAATTATTTGAAACTTGTGTATCAGATATATTTTCCAGTTCTACTGATCCGTTTTTCTCTTCTGTACCAACGTCTGGGCAAATAGCCACTTTATTCTGAGAAGAAAGAGTAATTAAATCGTAATTGCATCAATCAGTATACTCCTGTTGTGCCATTGATAAAACTGTTATTTTTCCTCAAACTGATAACCCCCTTTTCTTCTTCTTGTTGTATAACGTCAAACAAAAAGCTGGTTACAAAATGGGCATGATTAAACGCGCTTATTAATTTTATTTGACTTCTGTGTTCAAAGTAAAAAACTTCGAACCATTGCAGTGACCAGTGTCGAGTGTTGATTTTCGTTTTGCAAAGAAATGTCATCTTGCACAGGGTTCGGTTGATTTTGTTAGGTTTATAGGTTACCTTTATTACGGCTGTGTTCATACGTCGAGACATCTTATTTAACCAATAAAATGATACCGTTTATCGGACTGGGGGTTAAGGTGGCTAAATGAGCAAGACGCTGGTTCGCTAGCCTGGATTGGCCGAGAAAGTTCATCCCGATTTTCCGGCTGGACTCCCCCGTGTCAGCCATGCAGGTCGGAGAGCCTGACGTGGGCAGACTGTCTAGTCATTCGAATGGTAAGAAAAACCGAGGTCCCATATACGCCAATGCGTAGACGATCCCTTGACAGTTGGAATTTGACGTTAAACCCCATAATTTCATTTCATTTCATCTGGCTAATGGTTTTAATCAATCACAATTGCTAACACACGACTCAAACAAAACAGAGAAGTGAATAAAAAAAACAAACCAACCCACTCACACCTTATACTTTAAAAAAAAATGAAGAAAAAAATAACCTCACCGAACTATTCAAAAAGACTACAGTAACTGAACACTGCTGATTTTGTATTAACTGCCATATTGATTCTGTGTTATGTCTGTTCAGATCAGCCAAGATATAACCAATCGTGTTTGTTCTAGACTGAAAGTTAAAATTCCACAAATAATACACAATCACATAAAATAATACATATGTGTTTAATTCATACTAGTTGTAATACTGGAAACATCTACTTTTCAAATAATATTAATAAAATAATTAAAAGATCGTAAGCAACACAATCTGATTAAAATGCAGATCTTTCTTTCGTTTCGCTTTTTTTTTACACTTTCGACGACCTACACTACATGGAGATCTGGCAAGATATAGTGGGAGTTCGCGTCAGATTCAAACGAGCTGCTTTAACCTTATCGCGTCAGACATTGATTAATCTCTCAGCCAGCCCCGTATCTAGACACCATTAAGCGGGGGGGGGGGGGCATTACCTTTCGGTAGAGGGGCGAACTTTTGAGGAAATTTTCGGAAAGGTCATTCTAACAGACTGTTGTAATCATCATGCTTTGTAGTTACCTAGGCGTCTAATAAGCATTTTAAAATAAGTATTCAAACAAAAAAAAAATTAGCTTTTTTAGGTTAATATAAGGTACTGTGTATACTTTAATCATTGTTAGCAATTTCTGAGCGGGGGGGGGGGCGCCCCCTGTAGATACGGGCCCGCTCTCAGCGGTGAGGTTGCGGGAGGTTTACCCACAGGTCCGTGCACCAAAAGGCAAAAGCTCGCCGTAACAGACCGTTTCATTGGCTAATCCCTCACATCATCCAGAACACGTCAATAATAAAAAAAAATCTTCCAGATAATAGTGCAGTTAAGACATGTAAAGCGAAATTTTAAACTATAAAAACGAAACGAAATAGGATTGCAAGAAACATTAAGAAAGATCCCAAATTTATGTTAAAATCAAAGTATATGTCACTTAAACCTACGGGGTAAACATGGGCTGATGAATCTTGGTCCTGGGTATCTGAAATAAGAAAGTTATATTATGGAAAAATAAGGCAAACAAAGTGTCACGTTTCATAGACTATTAAATGCAAGTAAGAACAATATATTATAGCAGGACAAGCAAGGATATTACTCTAATTACATGTATTTGAAAAAGTTATTAAACCTGTTTATTACTTTATAATTTCTCAATTACACTCGGTTATTGGGGGAACATATAATAGTAATTACATTGTTCCGCGACAAACCACGGTTAAAAAGGCCACTACTATACAATACAATACACAGCCAAGAAATGGATGGCCCGAGAGATCCCTCTCTTGTCAAAAATCACACAAAACACCGTCGCAATTATCATCATCCCCATCGCTTACCTGTATTGGCTGTGATATGTCTTAAATATTCACATTGTTCATGAAGAGATATTTGACCAATTATTGCCGAAGAATTGTTTGCATCCAACTGCGATTCTAACACAGTTTTGTCTAAACTAGTATCGCCATATTTAAATCCCTCAGTTAATGCTTCATAAACAAACTGTAACTGACCCTAGTGAAACGTAAAAATAAAGCACATTATGATAAACGTATAACAAAAACTGCATTATGCAATGGTACATGTTTTGGTGAGTTCATGGTAATGTTTGGTGTTACACGTCAGGCTATTTGCTTACTCTGCCGTAATGAACGATGCCATGGTATATCAATATGGAATTTACGTACATACATAGTACATGGAAATCGATAGCCCAGCTGCTGATATTCTTCATATCATCTAGTCGATATTTTTCTGGTCTTATAATTTAAATCACTATGTACAAAAGTTATACCGAGAATTAAAGAAAGATTGAAGTTATTGATTGTCACTAGCATTCTTTGGACAATATCTACTCAAATTAATCTACTCAAATTAGTCCTCGTATTAATTATGCATTTAATTTAGAAAATAAAACGTCAATGGCAGATTGGATTGGATTCATTCAACTTAAATGGAGTCCCTACAAATAATTTCAGAGAAAATCATAGTTGACCCATGGCTATTTCTGACCATATCCTATACACACATCGTCTGCAGAGGATGTAAACTATTAAGAACTATTTTCAATTCATCATATCTTTGCAAATACTAAACTTAATTTACCAATTTACGGAATGATATTCATATTCGGAATTCTTTTATAATATCATTGTAGACTACAGTGGATTAAAAATCCCTTAGATGACGATGAGACCCCATTATAGAAGTAATGGATAGAACTTTGAATTACAAGATTACTTAGTTCTACGTACACCTGTTTGTATCATACCCTTCCTCTGATTTCTCATTGTTTTGATAAATTCAATAACATCAAAACTTCCGGTCTCTTTTCCTTGTTTTAATCCACAATCTATAGTTATATATGTTCCTGTTCTACCAACACCAGCACTGTAATATAATTATATAATCTATAGATATGATCCCTGTTCTATCAGCACATGTTCCTGCTCTACCTGCACTGTCATATAATAATGTAATCTACATCTATACTTCCCATGTTCTAGATCGATTAACAGCAGTACTATAATATAATCTTTTTATAATCTATGACTATAATGAGATCTACCAGCACTAATACTGTAATATAACAATATATTCTATATAATTGTGTATGTTTGAGATAATTATATACTTACCTACAATGCACAATCTGTGGTTTATTTGAGTTAGGTTTATGTTTATTCACCATGTAGAGAAAATCTAACAAATCACTGACATTAGGAACATCATGATCAGGCCAACTTGTATAATGAAAGTGGTGAAATTCATGTTTTATTCCATCCTGATATAAGTAATCAACATCACAATATTAATGTCATAAGTAAAGATTGCCATTTTAATACCAAATGTGTACAATATTTGACACACGCCATTCCCATCCCAAAACTTTCGATCTTTTGTGTCAACATTTATAGTTTCTTTATTTGTGATCTATCAGAGAATATAAGTTAAAAGAACAAAAAGATGACCCCTGAATACCTTAATCATGAATATATGACGTATGGTGAAATCAGCTCGAACTGTTTCTTCCTGTAAAGTCAAAGTTATGCCCCCAAATCTTTCGCATTCCTCTTCTGGCCAATATCGCTCACATTTTATCTAAGGATGAAAATAGTATTTAAATAAATTGACTATTACAAGGAATCCTTTTTAAAAACATTAAATAAAGAAGTCGACCATATATTTCGTATGGAAAACAAGGCAATATGGATACAAAGATCTATAAAAATGAAAAAGAAAATATAATAAGATCTTACCTTCCCCATTTCGCGTGTATTAGTCAACATGATGACCTTATCACATTTCTGTTCCCAGATCATTCTAATAAAATCATTAATAGTAACTGTTGTAGCACCTGAAGGTAAAATGAGATTCCAAATTAACATGATTATTGGTTTCTAATGCATATATATGCTCAACAAATGTTTACGTCTGATGTATCTCAGATGTTTATGTTATTTGAAGACGCAGCATCCGGGATACTACTGCTTAGTCAAATTGTAACCGAAAGTAGTGACAACAACCTATCTATTTATCCGATCATTTACTACAACAAAGTCATGTTTCTGATTAGTTATCATTTATTAGCTTTTCCAGCTTAGTTTCCCCATGTCATTGTTGATTGTGGAGATCTTCCCATGAGGTCCTGCTTTTTCATTTTACGTACTTTTTGTCTTTTTCAAAGAATGACATTCAGTCATTCTGATCAGATTAATATTTAGGTGGATAAAGATCGCCATGGCAACATTCCAACCAAATGTTTTCGAGTCTACGCGGTTTCAGACAAAAGAAATTGAACATGACTCGTTAACTATATACTCCGAACGGGCGGACAATGGACGAATGTATCGACAGAAGCCCCTTTAACAGTAAAGCAAGAACATTGATACTTGAGGCAATAGTTAACGAGCAAATCATCCTTGTCACCAGTGCTACCGCATATGGTGACCCCTCTATAAGATTGATATAATGATAACAAATTCACAAGAATATGGGAATATTCACCTTGTGCTGCTATATAGGCCTTTGGATGGTTGATGCCCTGTGAAGAAAAGAATAAACTCAAAATGCGAACGTATACAACAAGTAAAATGTTTTTCACAGATACTTCGTACACCAACACTGATTCTAACACATTTGGTATTTTATAACTTTTTTCTGTTGTGCTGTTTGTGAGTGCAGGCTTCAGACATTAATTCTGTAATCTCGGACACCTCATCCACAATGCTCTGTCATGATATTGGTGCGTTTGGTGTAGATTGTAATCAACGCTGCCAAGCTTAATAAATGTATCTTTATTGTCGATTCCTTTCTGAGTATTGTGTCCCACCCACCATCCAATTATTTAATCTGCAAGTTAGCAGTATGGCATCATATCATGAAAATAGTCACCTTCTTATTGATATGCTAGATATAAGTAGAACCTAAATGTCAATTTATAATATTTATATATTCGAGAACTATGGATAACAGTTGGTTAAATTTCATTTATCTTTATGATAAGATTTAATATAGTTGATACTTACATCAATATAGTTTGCATTGATGAAATCAGAATTGGGATCTGTGGCGGTTTTTGTGAGTACAACTCTACTGTGGTCATCTGTAACACAACGTAGAACAAACAGTGTATGAACACATCAGAACCAATCTAAAAGCTGAGTGATCACTCCGAACAACATTCCGTGACTGACGGTTGATTATTGAATATATTGTTAAATATCGACTTTCTTAATTCTCTGTATTAAGACACATTTGTTAGTGTCAGATGCTTTATCATGTCTTTATTTGCGGCATATGGAGGTTGAATGATCGAATGAGTAGCACGTGCGCGCTGTATCATAAGGTCTGTCATTGAGTCAACTGACATGGTTTCGATTGTACGTGATTGCACGCTCACTGCCAAAGACCTCTACGCTCAAGCGAATTATTGGAATAAAATTGAACCATGTGAGACCCAAATATGACCTAGATTGTGTCGAGTGGACGTTAACTCTATAAATTTCGAAAACCGAAACCTGTTAGGTATTCTATGTAGTTATATCTTTCAAAATATGATTTGTTACCGGAAATGGGTACTTAATAAATCGACTCGGTTTTAAATTTAAGATATGAGAGTTTCTTTACAAGGCCAAAAACCAGAATATTTCTGTAATTGATAATTCGACTTTGAGTTCCTCCAATACGGTAGATTTAAACATTATCGTTGTAGAAGACGGAGACGCAATATTAGTAAGGCCAATCCAGGAAATGATGATCAGGGTGAGGAACATGTACATAAAAATCCAGTGTTGGCCGTTATAGTTCAACCTATAACACGATCCCAGAGACCTGATGATAAAGAAGGTTCGAGTATTTTTATATAATTGTTAAGAAAAGACGACTTGTGTAAAACAAAATAATCGATATCTTTGCGCAATTTATAATAATTTTTGTCCACATTCAAAGTTAAATTTTTGTTGCATCTGTTCATATCTACATAATATGAAATAATAATCTCGTTATTTATAATATCAAATCAATCTGTATTGCAGATATGTATTCTGTATTGGTGAACACCCATGACCGGGTAAATTTAAGCTAAAAAAAATAGGTTGCCAGGCAACGAAACATACGCCCACACAGCAGCCAAATCGTCCGGGCAGTCAACAAGAGTTGTAGCATATTAAGGAATTATCAGAAAATCATTAGAATTTGTTTGGTTTTTATAATCAAACGTTTTTTTTTTTAAATCAGATAATAATTGTGACCTCCAGAGGGCCCAGAAGCTAAAAAGGGTGATTTTTCGTACAATCAGGGGACATAATTCAGGAAGTAATGACCCGATGGGCGCAAATATCGAAAAGAAACAAGATCTTTGGGTTATAAACATACATGTCAAGTTTCATCAAAATCGATTCAAAATTGTGACCTCTATAAGGTCCACAACCTTCATAAAACATATTTTCACGCTATTCGTGTACAAACGGCGGCCATTTTGTCCGTCAATTCTAGTCCGATTTTCACGTAATTCAAACTCTCTCTGCATTACCATGTAACGGTGATATAGTCAAACGTTTTTTTAAATCGGATAATAATTTTGACCTCCAGAAGGACCAAAAGCTAACAAAAGCGAATTTTCGGACAATCCGGGGACATAATTCAGGAAGTTATGATCCAATGGGCGCAAATATCGAAAGGAACCAAGATCTTTGGGTTATAAACATACATGTCAAGTTTCATCAAAATCGGTTCAAAATTTTGACCTCTATAAAGTCCACAACCTTGATATAACATATTTTCACACCATTCGCGTACAAACGGCGGCCATTTTGTCCGTCAATTTTGGTCCGATTTTCACGAAATTCGAGCTCAACCTTCATAACCATGTAACGGTGATATAATCAAACGGTTTTTTAAATCCGATAACAATTTTGACCTCCCGAGGGACCACAAGCTAAAAAGGGCAATTTTTCGGACAATCAGGGGCCATAATTCAGGAAGTTACGATCCGATGGGCGCAAATATCGAAAGGAACCAAGATCTTTGGGTTATAAACATGCATTTCAAGTTTCATCCAAATCGGTTCAAAATTGTGACCTCTATAAGGTTCACAACCTTGATATAACATATTTTCACACAATTCGCGTACAAACGGCGGCCATTTTGTCCGTCAATTTTGGTCCGATTTTCACGAAATTCGAGCTCAACCTTCATAATCTTGGAACGGTGATATAATCAAACGGTTTTTTAAATCGGATAACAATTTTGACCTCCAGAGGGACAACAAGCTAAAAAGGGTGATTTTTCGGAAAATCAGGGGCCATAATTCAGGAAGTTACAATCCGATTAGCGCAAATATCAAAAGGAACCAAGATCTTTGGGTTATAAACATGCATTTCAAGTTTCATCCAAATCGGTTCAAAATTGTGACCTCTACACTGTTCACAAACTAAAAGATAGGCTGGCACTGCCAGGCAGGATACGCCCACATTTTTGAGAGATGGATAGAGAACAAGCAATACCGAAAGTGATTTTTCCTACATCATTAAGTCCTGTATTTCATACTGTATTGGGAGCAGCCATTTTGTTGGTCAGTTCCAGTCTGATATTCATGAAATTCGAAGCCGACAATGATTATGGTGTGACGGTACACAACCTAGAAATGTTACTTTTCGTCAAAATCGGATAAGAATTGTGACCTGTAGAGAGTCCACAACCATGATATACCATATTTTTACAATATTCCCGTACAAACGGTGACCATTTCGTCCGGCAATTTTGGTACGATTTTCACGAAATTCGAACTCAACCTTCCTTACGGTGCAACAGTAATATAATCAGAGTTTTTTTTTTTTAAATCAGATAATAATTGTTCGAGAGATAGACAGAGAACAAGCAATACCGAAAGTGATTTTTCCTAGAATCAAAGGCCATAATTCATTAAGTTACAATTTGATATGCGCAAACATCGAAAAGAATAAAGATCTTTAAGTTATAAACAAGCATTTCAGGTTTCATCAAAATCGAATTAAAATTGTCACCTCTACAGGGTCCACAACTTTGACATACCATATTTTTACACTGTTCGCGTACAAACGGCGGCCATTTTTTCTTGCAATTATGGTCCAATTTTCTCGAAATTCGAACTCAACCTTTCGTAGGGTGTAACGGTGATAGAGTCAAACGTTTTTTCAAATCGGATAATAATTGTGACCTCCAGAGGGACCATAGGCGATTTTTCGGACAATCAGGGGCCATAATGCAGGAAGTTACGATCCGATATGCGCAAATAACGAAAGGAACCATGCATTTCAAGTTTCATCAAAATCGAATTAAAATTGTGACCTCTACAGGGTCCACAACCATGATATACAACAGTATTCGCGTACAAACGGCGGCCATTTTGTATGGCAATTTTGGTCCGATTTTCCCGAAATTCGAACTCAACCTTCCTTACGGTGTAACGGTAATATAATCAACCGTTTTATTAAATCGGATAATAATTGTGACCACCAGAGGGACCACAAGCTAAAATAAGGCGATTTTGCGTATAATCAGTGGCCATAATTCAGGAAGTTACGTTCCGATATGCGCAAATATCGACAGGAACCAAGATCTTTGGGTTATAACCATGAATTTCAAGTTTCATCAAAATCAAATAAAAAATGTGACTTCTACAGGGTCCACATCCTTGATATACCATTTTTTAACAGTATTCGCGTACAAACGGCGGCCATTTTGTATGGCAATTTTCGTCCGATTTTCCCGTAATTCGAACTCAACCTTCCTTAGGGTGTAACGGTGATATAATCAAACGGTTTTTTAAATCGGATAATAATTGTGACCTCCAGAGGGACCACAAGCTAAAAAGGTGATTTTTCGGACAATCAGGGGCCATAATTCAGGAAATTACATTCCGATAGGCGCAAATATCGAAAGGAACCAAGATCTTTGGGTTATAAACATGCATGTCAAGTTTCATCAAAATCGGTTCAAAATTGTGACCTCTATAGGGTCCATAAGCTAAAAACGTGATTTTTCGTACAATCAGGGGTCATAATCCATGAAGTTTTCATCCGACACATGCCAATATCGAAAGCAGCCGAGATCTTTTGGGGATAAACCTATATTTCAAGTTTCGTCAAAATCGGATAAGAATTGTGACCTGTAGAGAGTCCACAAACAAATTGTGGACGGACGGACGGACGGACGGACAGGGGCGACGACAATATACGTCCACATAAAAATGTGGGCGTATAAAAACGTGATTTTTCGTACAATCAGGGGCCATAGCCCATGAAGTTACAGTCCGATACATGCCAATATCGAAAGGAACCGAGATCTTTGGGTGATAAACCTATATTTTAAGTTTCATTGAAATCGGATACAAATTGTGACCTGTAGACTGTTCACAAACAATTGTGGACGGACGGACGGACGAACAGGGGCGACGACAATATACGTCCACATGAAAATGTGGGCGTATAAAAATCACTAGGATATTTCTGGGTGAATTTTCATTTACCCACTCTTAGAATTATTGGTATATAATGTGTTATATGAGATTGTGCCATCAAAATCCCCCATTTCTTTCAAATAATAATAAATGCAGAGGGACCGCACTACACGCAAACTAAAATCCACAAGATAAACATGCATAGACGCAGCTACAATAATCAAACGTACGGAATATAATTAATGAATTTTAAAATAATACCCACATGGATAATAACCACGAAATCGGTTCTTCATTCTGTTTTCTGGTTTCAGAGCTACGTCATAGCTGGTAGTAAAATGATTTTGCAATCGCTGCAATAAAAGATGTATACAGATGTGATATAAAAATGAAGAGCCTAGTAGTGATTGACACTACACTATCGTCGTATTCATGGCTGTATTTAAGAATTGATACTAAGGCAGCTTATATGCAAACAACATTATTGTTATTCAATCACAATAACACATTTAAGGACAGTTAAACATAGTTTTAAGTATTACCAGGAACACTATCGTCGTATTCATGGCTGTATTTAAGAATTGATACTAAGGCAGCTTATATGCAAACAACATTATTGTTATTCAATCACAATAACACATTTAAGGACAGTTAAACATAGTTTTAAGTATTACCAGGAACATGTGTTTAAATCCATTAAGAGATTTTGTTTTAGTGAAAAACGTCTCAAATTCATCTATTTTTAAGTTGGTTCTTGTATTTACAACGTTATAATAATCTGGATCTTCCGATTCTTCAGGTGCCTGTCTCGTAGCATCAAATGAGTTGTCAACTGCTGGTTGATCTGTCAGAATGTCTATGTCCATTGAAGCAAGGGATTTGTCATCTTCGTCAACATACACAACACCACTGTGATTGCCAGATGTGTCAATTTGATTGCTAATGTTATTTTGCTGATTATTAAGGATGATATCAGTTGGAATTATTGGAACGGCTTCCGTTATTACTTCAGATGCGATAGTTGATTCCGGCTCCACACTGTGCATGGCAGCAACATGGTTGTTATTTACCCTTAAAACATGTTCTGAAACAGATACTTCGCGTGAACGTAATAACTACATATATACCTATACAATACAGAATGATTCGATATTATACATAATGAAACATTATCCCATAATATTCATTGCTTTATTGAAAAGATCAATATGTAGATGTAAACTGATGCAATAAAAAAAATTATTTTTAAATGCAGACAGAAATTATTATAAAATGCACATAGATATAGATTATTTAGGTTTTCGCAGGTCGTTTTTTTCGTAACAACTATAAAAAACCCCGAACCTTCTTTATCAGCAGGTCTTTGGGATCGTGTTATAGGTTGAACTACGGCAAACACTGGGTTTTCACGTACATGTTCCTCACCCTGATCATCATTTCCTGGATTAGATTTACTAATATTGCGTCTCCGTCTTCTACAATGATAATGATTAAACCTACTATATTGGGGAAACTTATTATCAATTACAGAAATATTCTGATTTTTGGCCTTGCACAGCAACCCCCATACCCCACATTAAAAATTGAGTCGATTTATTAAGTACCCATTTCTGGTAACCGATTATATTTTGAAAGATGTAATTGCACATAAACATATAATTACCAATAAAACGTTTGGGTTTTCGAAATTGATATAGATGGCAGAAAGAAGACGTATGAGACTACTGAGAGAATATTTGCCCTGACAGAATAATTACATTACATTAAATCTTTAAACATGGGTTCCCAGCAAAGTATTTATTGGGTGGCTATCGCCAATAAAAGTTTTACATTAAATCTTGAAACATGGGTTCCCAGCAAAGTATTTATCGGGTGGCTATTGCCAATAAAAGTATGGCAATTTTGGTATACATGGAAAGTAGAGATATCCAATCTTACTAGAAAAATATTGGATTCCCTGAAAAACACTCATTGAGCGTACTCAGGACAAAAATGTAAGGGTTCCCCTAATCGACAGCCCGACGATTAGGGCTATACCCACGCGTGACGCCGACGGCTGCACGAGCACATTGAGCGCTTTGTGTACATGTTGATAAACTCTATAAAGAGTTAGAGCTACAACACTTTCTGAGGTAAAAATCACGGAAAAGACGCAGGCAGTCGATAATCCGAGAATTTAATTAGGATTCGATATTTGTATTAAACAGTCAGCGATTACAGACAACAGCGTCTTGTGTATGCAATGGATTCTCACCTGTCTCCGCGGAGAGGGGTAATCCCCTGACGCAAACATGCGGTCTCTTTTGATCGATTTTCATAGCGGGATATACTTGACAATTAGTGTTTTGAGAAGGATTTGAAGCAAAATTATGATAAATTAATTAGTTTGAATATGTTTTTAGTCTTAATATATCATCTAAACACCCAATTTGTACCCGGGAAACCAACTTTAAATAATTATTGGCTTTACATACATGCATTGCAAGGAAGTCAGATCTCATGCGGTAAAATGAACGATTGATAAGTTAATACATAATAAAGAGTTATAATTTGGTAAACATTCACTTCAATGTTGAAAACAAAATAACAGGTGTGAAACGTCTGGTGTAATTCTCCACTATCCATGTAACATTGGTTTTCGAAGTCATTTAATTAGTCAATTAACCAAAGCTACAAGCTACCATATCTCTGAGCATTCGTCAGAGGGCCATGCAGTTCTTAAAAGGAGTCTGGGTTAAAAGGGATTGAGAGAATGATTTCATTATAATCTATAATTCGTACCATGTGTATCCAGCTGATATTTAAAATGAAAAAAAAAATGAACTGTTGCATTGCTATTATTGGTAAGACAAACGTCATAACTAATAAGAAACGCCAAAAAGGAAGACAATTGAAAATATTAGACGGTCAAGGGCTGTTCTAAGATATGCAGTAAGAAAAGAGTGCATGGGTTATACGCCGGATGTGGCGACCGGTTTGTCGGACGCCCACTTTCCACATCTGACAAATTGTCAAACATTATGTAAAATTTTGTTGATCTAAATCTATTTATGACACAATAAGTGCCACGATGATTAAAAAATTACCTTATTAACAGAAGACAAACAATAAAAACGACCAGTAACAATACACAACCTCCCACAGCAGCTGTAATTATTATTTCCATAGGCAATGATAATCCACCATTTTTTCCGTCAACTATAAAAAATATATAATTCATCGGAACCCGTATTAATCTCGGTAGGTCGGCTAAGCAGATTTCCACTGTAATTGTCCATGGTTTGAGTAAAGCTTGAAAATTTGCGCAGGGGCACTATGATACTTAAGGACCATGAAAATAAATGTGGCCGCCATCTTGAATTTCAAAATGTTTACCAATTTCAAAATTTTCTCGAATTTTACTGCATTTCGGACAGGATATGAAGTGTTATGCCCATGTTTTCAATATCACTATAAATGCCAGAAACAAAATTTTGTGGCTTATTGTAACTGGTGAATATATTAGGATTTCAAGACGGGCCTCGGGTTTTATAGATGCATTGGTATCTTAAAAACTATAGATGCTCGAAGCAAAATTCGAATGCCTATGCATACCTACTGCACCCAACGGGTATATCCGACTTCAGACGGACTGGTACAATCCACTTACAATAGTCGCCATATTGGAATTTTCAAGGTGAGCGCCATTGTATATAACATTTTTTTTTACTTAGGTCGAGATTTAGAATTGTCCACTGTTCATGATTTTGTTTCTGAATGTATCATAATGTCCTACGATATTGAAAATATGGGCATAAGTAATTGACATCCTGTTAGAAGTGCAGTAGAATTGGAGAATCGAACAAAAAAGGGTTTTCTTCGTGACCATTTTGGAATACAAGATGACAGCCACGAGGGTTTTTACATGCGACAGTATACAACACACGATTAAAGAGAGTGTTAAGCATATACTATTACGAGCATGTATTAGTCAAAAGAATTGTAATATACATTATTACTTTAAAGACAATCACAGTATTAAAATGCAATTTTAGTTTGGACAGCGCACACTTTTATTCTAAAACATACAATTTTAACGTAGAAAGAATTATAGTATTCACTTTTGTTTTATATTATGCAATTTAAAGAAAACTATGATCGGCAATATCAGTTTTAAATACAACAGTAGCTTTCATCAGATAAGTGGGATATCAGACCGAATAAAATATTGGATATCAATTTCACAATGCTAATGTATACACCAGTCTTTACCAGTATGGTTGGTTCAAAAAGTAGGACGTTAAACCCCATTTCAGTAATAATGCTCATGCTAAAATATGAATGTACCAGGTTACCGATAGTTGTTGTTTTACCTTTATTACAATCATGAGCCGTCCATCCAACTACACAGCCATTTACACAAGTTCCGTTCACGTGATCACAATTTGAATCATTTGCTTTACATTTTCTATCAGAGCACTGTTGTTCACAGTTAGCACCATAATATCCTACTGAACATTCTACAGGTAGAAATATATATTTATTATCAAAATTCACACATGTTACAGTGTATGCAATAACATAATATTATGATACATATTTATTTTACAGTCACGTTGAGCATCAAACCAAGGCTATTCTATTGACGTATTATAAGGATTGAACTGGTTCCAATTCAGTAACCTGGTCCTTGTGAAAGTACCTCATTGGTTTGGTGTTGGTGGAGTAAAGTAACCCCAACCATATTCATGCAATACACATTGCAGTGTATACCCAGGGTTAAAAGGGAGTTTTAGGTCTAAAATAGTTTAAGGTGCACAATGCTGATTTATAAAGAAATGTATATATAGGACATCACTTTAACGAAAACCATAATATTACTTCAGTACTAGAGAAGTTGGTTAAAATTATGGAGCCCTGAAATAAGCATAATCCTCGTAGTGTGTCGGTTGAATAGACCTAACCCCACTCTAGAAAGAGCAATTTCTCGGGCCATTACTTCATGAATATTTGAAGTAGAAGTGGGATCAGGTAGAAACAGTAAGCATACCCTGCCAAGTATTAGGTTAAAGATAAGAGCGAGAGAGAGAAATGGGGTTTAACGTCCACTCAACACAAACTAGGTCATTTCGGGACTAACATATGGTTTCATTTTATTTCAATAATTAGCTTGCGCGTAGGGGTCTTTAGCAGTGGGAGGAAACCGGAGTGCCCGGGGGAAACCCACGAGGTTGAGAAGGCGCCCCTATCTCCATGCCACATACGCTCACACCAGGGCTCGAAACCACAGCCGCAAGCCAGAGGTGAAGCTAGAGGTCAAAGTGCGGCACTCTAGACCACTAGGCCACCCCAACCCACGTTAAAGATAAACATAGACTCCAAAGTTACTTGCTACTATAATATACCTGTATTTATCCACATGCTATATAGTATTAATAATTAGTTTACATGTTCTTTACCTTGACGGCAATCATGTGATGTCCAGCCATTCTTGCAACCATCAATACAGGTGCCATTCACGTGATCACACGTTAAATCACTTGATTTACATTTTCTATCAGAACATTGTTGTTGACAGTTAGCACCATAATATCCTACTGAACATTCTACAGGTAAAGAACAGAATTATTTGCAGCATGTATTTTTACAATTTGTATACACATTAAATTGCTATGGATGATAATATTTCTTAGAACATTAGAACATACCTCATGTTTTTTGTCTCCACCCTATTTTCATTGGCGCTGATTATAAAAAAAAACATTGAGGTGGTTGTAATCAGTCTAATTGCCAAAAACAGTGGATAGGGTATTCGTGTCATCTCAGCTTCTGTGGGGTATCGTGCCAGAACATTTACAAAGCTTTAGACATAATTTCAAATGAGCAGACCAAATGATAAAAATTATTAATTCGGGGAACCTGAAGAAATACCAAACATCAATACTGATAGAACATTATGTATGTTCGAGGTATTTAATGGATCTTGGACAAAAGTTTTGTTACCACTTCTCCTGCTTCTATTTATAATGATTGACAAGGTGTAAGCTGAACAGTCAAGATTATAAATCCAAGTTACTGTGACATAATGGACGATTATTGCCAGAAGAGGAAGCGATCTATTCTTAGGCAATATCTTAATAAAAGTTTATTATAACTTTTGACCGGTTTTCCAGCGACACTTTAGTTCCGCTCAGTTTAGTGTTTCGTATCATTGTCACAAGTAACATTACTGGATCCCAATAAGTCGATCGTACTGTTTTGAACAATTGTATCAATAACAATAGGATCAATATTCACATTATACAATACATTATCAAACCCGAACCATTTTTTATAGCACATTATCAACCGCATAAACAATAAGCAGCATATTCTCACAATTGGTACATTGTGCAGTAAATAAAACAGTGTTGATTCTACAATATTATATAGTTCAAAACTATACATTTCCACTTTAAAGTTAAATAGTGATTCAAAGGGAACCATACTAATACAATATTGCATTGTTTTAAATACCACAGTGCTACATAAGTTAGTTAACTTTGTGGAGTTTTGAAATGAGACGTGGAATCGGGTAGTTTAGAAAGAGTAAGCAGACTCTGTCACGTTATAGATTAAAAGTGTACATAACTTGCAAATGTGCCTGATAAAATAATATACATATATTAGGTTACTGGTACTTGGTCTTTACCTTTACTGCAATCATGTGATGCCCAGCCATTCTTGCAACCACCAATACAAGTTCCATTCGCGTGATCACAAGTTAAATCACTTGATTTACAGTTTCTATCAAAACACAGTTGTTGACAGTTAGCACCATAATATCCTACTGAACATTCTACACAGAGAGAAATATATCAATTAGTAAAATTAACATACTGTTGTTACAAAGTGTTAATACATCAAACGATTTCTCATTAATCGTTTTTTTTTACAATCATGCTAACACTGGAGTTGGTGAATGGATTTAAAAAGCCGAATTTATACAGTATAATTTAATATGTTTAGAAAACGAAATATGCCAAGAGATATAATGTTTGGCAATAAATAAATTACCCAATAAATGGCTATAATTTAGGATTTGACTGAAATATATCATAAATAAAACATTAACAATTATCCGTTGATGTCAGCAATTTTCACATAAACAGTTACTCACATCTATGAAATAATTATACGACAATTACATCCCTAAAAATAAGCTTTTGTGATATCTTACTTAGATTACAACCGTTACCATGCCATCCTGGCAGGCACCCATCTTTACAATATCCTGTGACATCATCACATCGTGCGTATTGTGAACAATGACAGTAGTTTGAGCAGTCTGGATCATATGTACCAACAGAGCAAACTGAAATAGATTAATCGAAAACATAATTTTCAAGTACATGTATCATTTTAGATAGGATCCGACTCGATACGACATTTTTTGTAGACGGAGACATCGCAGTATTATGTTTTTAAGTACTTCACATTGTGGGTTATTTTCCGTTTCTTTTCCAAAAATCAGTTCTTGACATTTTATATCCCAGTTACCTCGTTATTTACATCCTGATTACTAAATCGCCCGAACGCCATCTGGGTCGAATGTCTTTGAGTTTGATATCATTCATGGCAGTTGATACACCCTTCACATTTCTCCGATGTTTATTATAACAAACAACCAATATTGTAAAATATTACGCACCGTATATCTCCACTTCACACAAGTTTAATACACCGTCTGGTAACGAACCATCACCAACTCGATCATCTGGTATTATAGCACTAGTTATATTAACATAACGTCCAGTACTGTTACATCGTATGTTATATACATCTGTTAAAGGTTCATTGGTATGATGATAACATAAAGTTGATACCAGATCTACATCAATAATATATATAGAAAATCCTTTTAATCTATCTAGATCTGAAATAGATGAACATAACCATTCAACTATCGTATAGACAGGCTGAAAAAACAGAACCATTGGTTATTGATATTTTGTGCAATCTACCATGGGCAAAATGGTTCCACAGACGATTTAGTTTGGTTTTATGCGGTTAGTAAATGGGCTAATTTAGTTTGGCTTTTGGGGTGAAACGAAATGAAATGAAATGGGGGTTTAATTCCGTATCATCCTGTTCTGAAGGCGGGCGTAAGCAATACCGTTTGTTTTGGGATAATTTTTTCCCGGTTAGCGGCACTACAGCCTACTTTTATATCAAAGTCCATTCCCAAAGGATGTATTACGCACAAGGCCAATGTTTTGGATTTTCTTCCACAGCTCAGTCCCCTCCACCCTTTCAGCTTGGTGTTAAAAAAAACTCATTCTATGAAGAGTCGGGAATATTTTCATAAGTGTTCATTGGTTTAACGAAGAACTGCATGTTTTCATCAAAAGATAAATCTGCTACTATTAAATTTACTTGATCGCCGTTTTCCGTTAAATTTAATGGATTTCATATTTTCGACGAGATCAGTTATAAAGCTCAAAAATGTCACTATTATAAATGCTCTTGTATCCACATAGACACAATACATTTTGTAAATAAACTTACAATATGGTTCATAATGATAAATGTTGATATCTGTGATTGGATATGTTTGTTGTAAATCTACCAACCACCAACCTTGTTTAGATCGACTCATATCAGTACATGTAGAATAATTACTAGTATCTTTATAACCATCAACAGCTAGAGAAGATGGTTTGGTTGGTGTATAAATAGAACTCTGATTAGATCGTTTATCATAGGCTATATTTTCTGTAAATCAAAATTAAAGGTAAGTTGATTATTTTCATTTCAAATATTGTAATTGAGTTATATATCTTAACGATAAAGCCGTTATGAATGTTTGTATGCAAGTCCCTTTTCTCTGTAGAGTTAATATACTTTGTTGATTTGCTGATAATGAATGAATACGAACGTCTGCATTCTGTGAAAACTTTACGAATAAAGCATTCTTAGATTCAGCATGTCTAATTGAACCTGATAAAACCATCTATAGCTTCAAATGTCAAGTACAAATAGTAATATAACCTTAATATAGGATTGGTTTGGATATAAATTATGAAAGACAAAAGAAACATAGAGTAATGGTAAAAAAAGAAAATCTGTCACAAATAAAAGGTGGTGTATAAGTATCAGATTATCAAGGGTGTATACATACCCGATTTGTGCGTCTAAAAAAGAAATAAGGTATAACGCCTTGTCCTACTTCAGGGACTCGCCCACGGAAGACGGACATACGCCACCCAGAGTGATATGCAGTGGAATCTTCGGACATTTTGACCTTGACAGATCACTCAGAAAGGTCAGGTATGGATTGTAAATGTCTAATTTATGCTTTACAGGGATGTATATAATCCATTCCCACCGTCGGAATTCAAGATGGCGCCCCAAATTATCTATTTTAGTGACATGGAAAAGCATTTTTCAAAGACTGTCATCCTGAACACAAATTTAACGAAGAGTTAACAAACGACACGTAAGCCACCGGTCCCAGGTTTCTAGAAACTTTATGCATGTCACCAAGCGATAAAAATGATATATCCGTGACTACTAGCTAGCATAGCAGATCTTTTCAATTCTAATCTATTTAACAAATCAATAAGCTTATTTATTTGGTTTTAAATTCGTGGCGGGTGCATAATCCTCTCCATCAATCTAATAATATTGCTGTGTATTTTTATTTTGGTAATTTCCCCATGGACCATTTAGTTGTTATCAGTTTACTGTTACATGTATATCAAATTTACCTTATATTTTATAGACGTTTGTTCTTTTTATCTATATCACACAAAAACGTACACATTGGTGCTGGAAATATATGTTAAACTAACCTTTTTGACAAGTAGGACCAGCCCATCCTGGTTTACATCCCCCAGTACTACACATACCAGATTCTTGACAACTTGTTTCATGATTACAGTTACATGTTAAAATGTTGTTATAACCAAACTTTTTACCTATAAACATTATAAATAGCAGTTACATGTTAAAAGGTCTATCTCGATTATATTTTGGAGAATAAAACTGTTGAATTTCGTGTTAAAATCCCCTAAAATCCTCCACCTTAGGGCCAAGCAACTAAATCAAAATACGTGATACGTTTTCAAACAACTTGGTATCTAAAGCTGTATTATAAATGAGTCTAATAAAACCAAGTTTTTAATTTTAATAAAAATAACGTGTAGGTGTAATTTACCTCTAAAAGAACGGCAATAGATTATCAGGTTACCCAGTTCCGGACTGTTTGGCCAAAGGCCCACCTTCAGGTCATTGACCAAGGCCCGCACAAGTGGGCGTTCGATGGGATACGGGGCGGGGAGGGGGGTCTCCCCACTGGAAAATTTTGAATATTGACAACCGCAAACCCATTTCCCCAAGCATTTAGGCCCACTTTTTTTTAATGAGCTTAGACCCACCTGTCACGGACAGGTGGGCAGGTGGGCCCAGTCCGGCACTGAGGTTACCCAACAAAAAAAGAAAAAAAATGACCCGAAATCTAAAAATTCTTTTAACTACCATTCGTAATTTAAATATTGGTCGTATTGACATTTTAATTTTAGATCTTACAGAGAGTTTGAACTTTTGTTTACTTAAATTTGAATTGCATCTAACTAGCCTCCAAATGTAAATTCATGCTTCTGTAACACTTGTCTAAAATCATAATAATTATTTAATGGGCCCAAAACTATAACAAAAAAATTTTTTCAAGAAATTCCGTGTGATTTAATTTCATATATATAGGAAAGTTGTCATTTGCAACTATTGCAAAATAATAAAATAAATTATTAATTCACATGAATCTCCTTCTTAAAATTCTGTTTTAGAATTTGTATTATTATCTGTACTCTACGTCCAATTTGTTTTAGTAATTTCTTGAGTGTTTGTTTTATTGTCTGTGCTATACGTTTCTTCTGGTTTGTTATGTGCTATGCGCTTCTACTGCTTTGTTTTATTAAATGTGCTAGATGTTTCTTCTGTTTTAATAGAACACAATTTCTGTAGGGAAACAATCACTGGTTTTATTCCAAAAGCACGACATTTCGACAAGTATCCTCTTAGATCTAAGTTGGGATAATAAACCATCCTTTCTTCTGTTTCAATCTTTATGAAATATGTTTCTTCTATAGCCATCTAATGCAACGAAACATATGCCACATTACTTTGGCATCATTGAAATTAAACATACATTATGGGAGAGCAAAAACTGACTTTTGTCGGTCTTCCTTTGAGCCTCAGATGTCATAGAAATTATAAATTAGATCTTTATTTAAACAACAAGCCCGAAATGAACACTGTAGATCCACGGATGGCTTGGATTGGGCTCGGATTAAAACAGGATTTCGTCGACTGATTTAATCACTATGGCGTCGTGGGTGGAGTTTCTCCGTGACGTTGGCGTCATCATACTTCCGGAAATTATTCATAAAAGACAGTGATGACCGAGGCTATACACAAGCTTCACTAGCTACCGTTTAAACATTACTTGATGATCGAGACTATGTAGGTGGAGTTAACGCCTGTCAATCGACAATCGGCCATAGTGGGAAAAGGGTGTCGATGATTTTAACTACCATTTCTAGTAAAAAATTATAGTGGTAACAACTTTGTTCAGGATAAAGCTATTTGACTGAAACTTTCAATATATTCTTGTTTTAACATCTATTTCTGAACTTTTATAGCAAGAATGGCTAACTCCTTGTCAAAATCTCCCATAATGTATCTTTAAGGCATCATTATTTGATTAATGGATTATTTGTTTAATCTACTTAACTGTTTCAAGGTGTGTATGTTATGCCATTGCAGTAGAGGGACGATACTGAAGGTTTTCACAAATTGATGTACATAAAGCCGTCCCAATAACAAATAGGAGTTTTGTTTTCATTTGAAGGAAGAATGGAATACAATATTCTGGGAAATACCCTTTTAGCTCCGTATGTTTTGTATTATTTTATTACTCTTAGAATGACCTTTCCCTAACTGTTGCAATTAAAAACATCTATTTATGTTTTGTCCCCTCGTTTTCCAATAAAAATAAAATTTAAAAAGCTACTTACAATAAATTGCAGAAACCAGAGCAAAAAGTAATCCGAAATTGACCAACATCCCCTCGAGTTAATGTGAATAAGAGACGCTTAACTCAACGGAAAAGTAAATAAAGGTCATGGAATTTTTGTAAAAATATAATATATTTCATTAAACATGCAACTAAATAAATCGAATACATAACACGTCTACAATAAAACTAACAAACCTGTATAGCATAGCGCGTATATACGGACAATAATACTCCATTTCATATTATAATTACCTTAAGTGAAAGTCATGAAATTTACTCTAACCAGGAAGACACGAGCTCAGAAAAAGCTAAAATAAAGACATATGTAAAGTAAATATGGCTACTTTTTATTCCAGCATCAAGTTTTTAACCGACACTCACTGATAATTTTAAGTTATAAAGGTAAGGGTGGTGATGCTCTATTAAAGCTCTCATTACCAGTGTCGGACTTCCCGAATCTTGTATATTTATCCACTAGTCTCTTAGCTCTTGGGCAAAATGTAGATGTGTATATGTATTTTATTTATTAAGACCGCTGGAATGATTTGACATCGGATGTCACTGATCATGGATGAAGACAAACTGTGTAAGGCACGATATCTTTTAGATATAAATTCATTATCATTAAAAAGTGATAGCACAGGGTGACATTTCAGATAAGCATACATTGTATCACAGAGGTATATTTTCTGAGGTGACTATTTGAATACTTGTCGAACTTGACGGCTGCATCTATTAAATTGATCACTGACATGAACCCATTCTCCCTTTCTTTTACTCGATCAAAACAACCTGAAAAGTACTCACGGAATTCGAATGCAAATCATCAGTTACTTATATTTTGATTCCCCATTTCTACCCTATTTATCAATTTGATTCCCTATGTTTAGCCGATTTCAACGTTTAAAAAATAATTCATGTCATTTCACTATTGTATTCATTGCGTTGTATTCTATGGATTTGGTCTTGTATTACTTATTTATTTACATGATTGTCTTGTTTACTGTATAAATAAATATTTGACATGTTTGAGTATTGAGCAACACAGTATCTGTGCCTACCAGCCAGGAAGTTTAGAGACATATAAATTATGATTTGAACTGTAATTTTCTTCATGCCAAGTTATTATTTCACTGACTATAGTCAATTCCAAGACTCTATATCAACCACCTACTATCAACGAAACTGTTACATCACTTTCCGAATCTTCTACTTTCCGGAGTTTATTTGAGATTTCACAGAGACAGGGAGAGAGAGAGAGAGAGAGAGAGAGAGAGAGAGAGAGAAACCCCGCGATTGGACAGGCGACCCCAATCCTTGTCACGTACAACCAGGAAATCGAAACCGCGTCAGTTGATTTAATGTCAGACCTTATGATATCCAAACCCCTGTTTTCACCAATGTTTATATCTTGTATATCTTGTATGTGTATATGGTCCTCAAGCGGCGAATAACAAAAATCTATTTTTAAAGAATAGTTTATATAAACGTATTGGTTTTAGATGAATTCTTATATACGTGTTTTACCTGTATCCATTCATTTCAGTTTGGAGCCTCGGGGCAAATTTACAAAAGCCAGTTATTTAACAGGCCTATGTAAACATAATGAATCTTTAATATATAAAACATGAAGCGGAAAATATAAAATTTTATTTCAGAATATGTAAGCAAGTTTCCATGTGGGGGTCATCTGTCTAAATAGTTACAACGTAAAGTGTCTGGTTTGTCAGATTATAATTTACACTGTAACCTAAACGTGTTTGTAAGAATTGCCATTGGACTTTAGGACATATGAGTGCTAATTAGATTTCGTAAGGAGAGAACGGAGATATAAACATGTACATTCTGGTTATCTATTTTCAATACATATCTTGGTATATCCATCAATGTTATTTTTGTATAACGTTTGGTATTATTTTGCATTAATCACAACCAGTATGTTTTGCTAATTTCTTAATAAAGGTAATACAAAAATTAATAGTTGAATGTATTGTAGGATTCTAGTAAAACAATTCTGTATATAAATATTTATCACTCAAAGTCCCACCCAGTGTTATTGTTTTTTGAAGAATAATTAATATAGGTACTAACGGTCATATCCAAAAAAGACACTTGTTAGTGATTGCAAGACAATAAAAAAATAGTTACAACTTACAATAAAATGTAGAAACCAGAGTAAAAAATACTCCCAGCTTGACCAACATCCTCAGCATTTTATGTGACTATCAGAAGTTAAACGCAACAGGGAAGTAAATTATTATAATAACTTGACACGATATTTCATTAAATAAATAAATATAATAAAGAAAGTGTTCAGAATAAACTTGCCATACCCGTTTAGTATCCCATTTAATCTAATAATATATATTCTTAAAAACCACCAGGGTCAACAAACTAGACATACATTATTGGATTATAGTTAGACACCTTTACACAATCTTCAAACATGCAGAAAGTAAAATATTAATCCTAAGAAAGTATTTAAGGAACACATACTGGTTATTTTAATAACAAAACTTATGATAGGTTGCGTAATAGATATCCGCATTGTGGTGCATATAGTATGTAACTTGTCCATACAAGATAATGCTCTTGATGTCAAGAACTATTTATTTTACAAGAGTGCCTATTACAATTATATTCTGAATAAAATGTCAAGGTTTATCATTGTCTGGTAGAACAATGCGTTCTCTCTAAAGAAATGAGATGTCCCGATCTGAATCGCTGAATCCCCCTAGATTATTCATTATGTAATTATTGGAATAAAGAAGGTTGTATACCATGCATGTTTTAAACTTCTGTTTCGTCATCACAATACTAAATAAGTAAGTAAATAATTGTTTATTAACATTGGATACAATAAAAATACATACATGTTAAATTTGCATAAAATAACGATAAATCGATTGTATTTGGCAATAATTTGAATAAAAATTAAAGATGCTTAAAATGGTGTAACATACAATAAATATAAAATATAAATGTAAAAATCCTCAAATTAAAATGACGTTTCCTAAAATAAGACGGTTGCATACGTCTCTAAAATACTCGAAAATTCAATGAACAAATTACAGAAGAAATAAATTAAACTTATTGTAAAATATATACATTAACAACAATAGCAACACAAATCTTTGAAATATGCTCACAATGTAGCAATGTATCAACACCAGCTTATAAGATAAGAAACGAAAACTTGGATGTCTAATGCGATAAGTCCTTTAATCAAATTTGAAAAGAACCCATTAAAATTGTTACCTAAATAATATTCAAAAGAGGGCAGAGAGTGATGGGCAATCCATATGGAATGGTTCCGGAACTTTGTAGCGTTCCTCCTCTCATGGACACACTGATCTTCACTAAATTTGAAAAAGAATCTGTTAGCTAACATGTATATTGCTTTCATAAGTTTTTTGTCAAAGCTTGGGTGGTGTAACAAAATATCGAACAAGGCTTAACATCGACCCCAATGCTTTTACAAAAATTTGAAAAGAAACAACTGCAGCCTTTATCCAGTTCACAAGTTTCGACAAAGGGGTATCATGACGCCAATGCTTCCCAACCAGTAAAAATCAGTAGCCTCTACTCCATTTAAAAGTCGTTCAGCAAAGGGGGATACTTCTGGACCTAAAGACCTAAAGGCTATCATGAAACCAATGCTTCCCAACCAGTAAAATTCAGTAGCCTCTACTCCATTTAAAAGCCGTTCGGCAAAGGGGGATACTTCTGGACCTAAAGACACGGAAGGTTGAAAATCGATAGAGTTAATCCTCTCAAATTTAATTACTTCTCACCAAATAAACCCAACCCATCTGTCAAAAACTACAACCTTTATCGCTTACGGAAAGGTGGTAACTTTAGAACCGACAGTCTTGCTGAAAATTGACGGGTTATCCTGTATTGGCGCCAAGAATCCACTAAAAGGTGTGGCCGGTATCACAAGCCTGGTGTTAATTGGCGGACCAACAGGGCAATGGGAAGGGTGACGACATAATACACCCACTACAATGTGGGTGTATCATCAAAATAAGTTATCGATTTTCGTTCTTTATACAAAATACGTGAAATTGTGTCGAAATTTAAGTAAAATATTATAATGCTGCTAAGTATAATACAATGACATAATAGTGATGTGAGGAATTATGCCTCTTATCGACTATGGTGTGTTCTACGTATGGTATGATGTAACAATAATCACAATATAATATACAAAGTTATTCTATACATTAACATATACACTAGATGATTTCACGTATTCTGCAGCAAATCTGTGTAAACTGAGATACTCCTCCTTAAATTCAACAAGAAAAATTATCACATTAAAACCCAATACTATAGGAGCTTTTATTGCAAGTATAGTTATTAAGAAAGGGCCTATACAATTATATGTACTTTGAATTTGCTTGTAAAGAAATGAAATGAAATTGAGTTTAAAGTCCTACTGATCAGCCCTGTCAAACTACACTTTATTGAATGGCAACTGTTGAGGGATCTTTTACGTCAACGCCAATTTGTACACGGTACCACGGTTTTTCGTCCCAGGTGTCCTTGTCAGACGCCCTGCCCCGTCCTGCACCACTGGCAAAGGGAACTCACGCAGGAATGCCATACTTTTAGTTTTTATATCGATGACAAATAAGGCGCGCGTTATATATATGAATTAAGTACATCCGAAAACCATGTTAGTTTCTTTTTCTGATTTCCTTACTGCAGGAGCATTAAATATATTATTATCGCAAGCAGTTATTAAAAGGAACCGTATAATTATTTTAGATTTGCTTAGAATCCCATACATTTTATTTTTTATATCGAAAGATAATAAGGTGTTTTTATATATTTATATATAAATTAAGCATATCAAAAAACAAAGTTATTAGTGGCGTGTTTTGATTTCCTTACATTTACTGAGCATAAGAACTATTTTTGGTTTAGAACCGATTTATATTAAGATCTGGGTCGTAAGAAATGAAGAAATCAATTACAAGCCAAACAACGAAGTTATAACACAGCCTTGTTTAATATCTTACCTCAGATTTTACCAAACAAGACATTTGTTGATGCATTTTTCGAACATTTTCAAATATCTCAACTTCATTGTCCAATTTTATTCTCTGTATGATATTTCTTATTACACAGAATAATTGACCAACAAAAGGTTCACTGAAAATAAACGTCAGCCATGAAAATACTAAAACGCCTTTTAAGAAAGACGATTTTAAATTTTCGAGATCATTATATTAATAACAGAGCAAGTGAAGTGTATTTTACTTACTTAGAGAAGACAGCAATTGGATGATTATCGTCACTATTGTGAATATCTATCTGTTCAATCAATTCTTTTATCTGATTTACCAATGGTAATAACAGCCTAGAGTCACGAATATTCATTATAAATACTTGAACAGATTTTCTATCAGCTACCTTGAATAAAATAAATTTGAGAATTCATAATATAGTTATTGTCACATGTGATCATCGGGGTTATGGCAGAAAACGAAACTTTACCGCTCATTGAATCTATCTTCACTGGACGCAGTACATCCACGTTGCATTATCATATATATTTATTACTTACTCTACTTACTTCTTGCGAAGTTGAAACACAGATTATGTTTAAATCGTCTGATATACTGACATCAGTTTTACTTTCCAGTTTTAATGAGCCAACAGTTTCTTCTGTACCAGCTTCTGGACATATCGCCACCTCATTCTGAAACGAAAATAAGGCACAATACTGAGGTTTTCATGGATTCAAATTTTAGCTTCTGCCAATTCAACTATGAAAGACGACTATCAAAAGAAAAAAGTAAGAACTAATCTTATTCAAAGTATAATTGAGCTCACAGAAAAAAATAAATATCCATTCTAATCTGGGGAAATAACTGATTGGTTTTCGAACCCTTCAATGCCAATACGTATTTATAACAAAATGATGTTTTCTTGTTTTGAAGAACTTTGAATTCTTGCTAATGATAAATGAAAGTACAAAGAATGCACACAATTGACACATCTTTCATAAACAACCTAAAGTGTAACTTAAAATTAACAAGTGAAGATGAAACTTAAAATCAACAAGTGGATGTGAAACCTATACACAAAATTTCAAGGAGTGATTACCTCATTATTCAATAAAGCCACAACAACAGAACATTGTTTATTTTGTATCAGCCGCCATATTGATTCTGTATTATGTCCATTAAGAGCAGCTACAATATAACCATTTAGATTTGTTCTAGACTGAAATAAAATCACACAAATTTATACTAAGTATCTGTTAACTCCCCGTTTCTATTGTAGGAATTGGGAAGGGAGTCGGGTATTAAAGAGAATGGTTGGGAAGGGGGCTGGTTGGAAAGGGGGTGGAGGGTATGGAGTATTCGTATTCGAAATCTAGTTTTTTTCCCTAGCCTCCCCGGTTTAACCCCGCTAGTGTATTAATTATAAAATTTACATACGTTTGTCTCAAAATTTATCTCAAAATGCTACCCCTCTTCAAGATAATGTAGCTTTATTAATCAAAACGTTTTCCAGTAATAATATGAACAATATAGAAAATAAAAGCCGTTTGATCTTACGGGAAATGAAACTGGTAATGATTGAGGATGGTTGTTCAAGGAATCTGTGCTCTCTGAAAGTAGAAATCAAGATTAGTAAACAGAACCATAGTATCTCGAGCGCTCTAGGTATTATATTGTTTTGCATGTCCTAAATCAGCCGTAGATATAAGAATAGGGTTTCAAATAATCAAGCCAAATATTAGTTTAGTGAAATGTTTATGATAAAGAATAATTAAAAAAAGGGCTGATAATCAAATCAACCACAACTTACTTGTCTCGGGTTTAAGTTGTTTTAAGTATTCATATTGTGTTTTTAGAGACAATGTTCCAACCTGCATGGGTTCTTGTTTAAAATCTAATTTTGATTCATACACAGCCCTGCCTGATCTAGTATCGCCATATTTAAATCCTTCGGTTAACGCCTCGAACACGAATTGAAACTGATCCTAGAAGTATGCAAGAATAAATAAATGCCAAGAATAAAAGAAAAAAGAAATTGAAAATCAATATACATATATTTAACAAAATATAAATTTTTTAATATCTAATGTGTTATAAAAAAGTAGCATTGTATTTACCGCTGTTTGTATCATACCCTTTCTCTGATTTCTCATTGTTTTAGTAAATTCAATAACATCAAAACTTCCTGTCTCTTTTCCTTGTTTTAATCCACAGTCTATAGCTATAAATGTTCCTGTTCTACCAACACCAGCACTATAATATAATTATATAATCTACAGATATATTCACTGTTCTATCAGCACTGTCACATAATATAATTTGTAGAGTATATAGATATATATGTTCCTGTTCTATTCTTTCTGTAATAATATAATCTATAACAATGTTCCACCAACATTAGTACTAACAATATAATCTATGACTATAATATGTTCCTGTTCTACCAACACCAGCGCTGTAATATAATTATATAATTTGTAGAATATATTATATAAGTTCCAGTTCAACCAGTACTGTAATATAACAGAATAATATAGATATTATATGTTCCTGTTGTTCTACCAGTACTGTAATAATGTAACCTATAGACATCAATGTTCTACCAACACGAGTATCTATATACTCCATGTTCTAGATCTACCAACACCAGTACTAATAATCTATGACTATATATGTTCCTGTTCTACCAAAATCAGCACTGTAATATAATTATGTTTCTATTCTATCAGCACTGTAATATAATCTAAAACTATATACGTGAATGATCTATAAAATATCATATGTTCCTGTTCTACCAGTACTGTAATATAATAATATAATATAATCTATAACTGTAATTGTGTATGTCTAAGACAATTATACGTACCTACAATGCACAATCTGTGGTTTATTTGAGTTAGGTTTATGTTTATTCACCATGTAGAGAAAATCTAACAAATCACTTACATTTGGAACATCATGATCAGGCCAACTTGTATAATGGAAGTGATGACACTTGTGTGTTTCAATATCCTGGCAATCAAAAACAAAATGTCAAGCGTTTTCTTCATTATGTTCGTCCAAGAAAACAAAGGTTCCAGCAGTCTTGATTTATAATAATAGATGGTAATTTTACTCTTTTCAATATCAATTGGCTCATCGTTGAGCTTATCTGCACTTATTCATCTGCCATGCATTTATCATAAATATACTAACATGGAATTCTGAAATTACATATTGCATAATTTTACCTATTATTGGTATGATTGCATAGACACATAACATTCATTTAAGAAAGGTTAATAAACAAACAATTCAACATTACCTTACTCATAGTTATACGGCGCACAGTGAAGTCAGCTCGCACTCTTTCCTCATTTAATGTCAGATTTATGTCTCCAAATTTCTGAGATCCTTGTTCTGGCCAGTACTGTTCACATTTGATCTGAGAAAACAAGGCAAGATGAATATTCTTGATATGAACAATTCATACAACTTTATATTGTCTGTTAGTTCAAAACAAAAGTCAATTTAATCTGTATTTTAAAACAACATATCTGTGTCGTCACATACACATTAAGTCTGATTCTCGAAAGTAGACATGACATAAGATTAGGTGGTGCATATATTTCAGTGTCGTACTTTTGGTTTTGACCCCTCTGACTTTGTACTGTTGATTACAGATTAAACATCCATTGTTGTTATTGACGTGTTCTCATTTGAATATTGCTCACAATAAGAAGTAAAATAAATAAAATAAGTTTACAGGATCATTTTGTCATACGAAAAACTAAGTGATACGTTTTCTATGGCGCTCAGTATATGTACGTTTTCGAAAATTGATTTAAATAGGCCAGTTTACCGACTACGTTATAGCATGTGAATATATGTAATATGCCCTTATTATATGTGAAAGAGAGGATGCAATAGTATATTTAGATTGAATATACCATGACCATATTTTACCACTGTATAATGATCAGAGTTTAATCTACCAGTTTTTATCAAATATTCAATAATAATCAAATGAACTCATTATAATCAATGTTTTAAAATTACACCAAGGCAATTGTTTTGTACATTCTTACCTTTTCCTGTTCTTTAACATTAGTCAACATGACAACTTTATCACATTTCTGTTCCCATATCATTCTTACAAAATCGTTTATTGTAACTTTGGTAGCACCTGAAACGGAACAAACACTCTGACTTTAATATTATTGGTTCATTATAGTTTCGGTTTGATTCAAAGGAATGCTTTAAAATTACTGGCATTAATCATTACTGTACATAAGCATAATGAAGTATTTAGACAATAAATAAACTTAAAAATATGTTATCCTTACCTTGCGCTGCTATATAAGCCTTCGGTTGCCTATAGCCCTAGAATGAAATTTATAATTATTGGGGCACTTAATGATGGGGTCACAATTTTTGGGTGCCATTACGTGATTAAAAACTCAAAGCTCATTTATGTACATGGCTAGAATACCATCATAATTGGTTTATTATGTGGTGCGATGTTTTAACAAATGTGCTTGAAGACGATACGAAACACTTGTTGATGCATCTTTATTATCAAAATAAATGAACATATTGACACTAGCTTGTATACTATTCCGTCGTTATAAATCAAAATGTTCTGATCTAGATTTATTAAGAAATAATACTATGCTTGGTGCTATGTATATTTAGATATCGTTTAATAATTATTTGTATGAATTTCATACTTACATCAATATAGTTGGCATTAATGAAATCAGAATGTGGATCTGTTTTGGATTTCTGGAGGACAACTCGACTGTAATCATCTGTTACAATATACAGAAATAATATTAACAATTTAAAATCGAATGAATAAAATATCAACACTTTTAAGAGAAATTAATTAGATCAATAATAAAAAAATATATATAATAAATTTACTCATTTTGAAATAAAGTACATCTTTATCAAATTCTAAAATTAGACTATTTGATAATATTCTTAAATTAGACTATTTAAAGGAGCTAAATCGCTAACATTTGGGACATAGAAATTGACAGAAATGGGTCGCAACGCATCACATTCAATGGTTTCCGTTTTTACTCTAATTTCAAATCAGTTATGTTCCGCGAAAAAAGCCAGCAGTCTCAATCGAACGCAAATTTTCTAGCGTGTGATTATTCCTGTCTATATACGCCGTTTGATTTGGTGCAATGTGTGTAGCCTCGTTCCCTAAGTCTCTTGCTAGAACTTGGGCTGAAACGCAATATGGTACATGACTCGTGTACCAATAGTAAAATGTTTATTTTGTCTTAAATATTGGATATCAGAAGCCCATTTTTTCCCGGTAAGATTACAACATCAATGTCGATTTAAATTGACAAATAATGCGTGTTTTCAAAGTTGAAGATCGCTACTTTAATAACAATTTTAAATTTTGACAATTTAAAACTCACAAGGATAATATCCACGAAATCTGTTTTTAGATTTGTTTTCAGGTTTCTGTGATATATCATAGCTAGCAGTAAAATCATTCGGCAAAAACTAAAATAAACAAGCCAGCAGTGAGGCTGATGTCCCCCGCCGAAATCCCAAAATAAATAGATGACACATATTAATTAATCGCACATTTATTTTTTTCAAACGTATCGACCAATCAAACTGAACACGAAGTGTCATCCAAAAATTGCTTATCTCTGCCTACCGTAAGAAGAAAATGCTCATCTTCGAACTCCATCACGGCATTGACCTAATAAGCATACACACCAATTTTGAACATTTTAACTCAATTCGAAGGAGAGTTATTGTGTTCCAAAGTCTCGGCAAATCAAATTGCTTATCGCTCTGCTTACCCTGAGCAGAAAATGCTCATTATCGATCATAGTCAAGGTATTACTGTAATGAAACTATACACCAAGTTTCATCACTCTCACTTAATTAGAACTAAAGTTATCGTGTCTCAAAGCATCAACCAATCAAATTGCTTATCTCTGCCTACCCTAAGCGGAAAATGCTCATCTTCGAACTCCATCAAGGCATTGACCTAATAAGCATATACACCAAGTTTGAACATTTTAACTCAATTAGAAGGAGAGTTATTGTGTTCCAAAGTCTCGACCAATCAAATTGCGTATCGCTCTGCTTACCCTGAGCAGAAAATGCTCATTATCGAACTTAGTCAAGGTATTACTGTAATGAAACTATACACCAAGTTTCATCAATCTCACTTAATTAGAACTAAAGTTATCGTGTCCCAAAGCATCAACCAATCAAATTGCTTATCTCTGCTTACCCTAAGCGGAAAATGCTCATCTTCGAACTCCATCAAGGAATTGACCTAATAAACACATACACCAAGTTTGAACATTCTAGCTCAATTAGGAAGAGAGTTATTGTGTCCCAAAAAGTGTGACGGACAGACAGACGGACAGACAGACGGACGGACAGACAGACAGACAGACAGACAGACAGACAGACAGACGGACGAACCCATTTTTATAGTCCCCCAACTTTCTTCGAAAGGCGGGGGGACAATAAAATAAATGTTGATAAGAACATATTATCCATGAACAGAAAACACGAAATCGTAACATACGCGACAATAATCACTAAGAAATACTAGCAGAAATAATTTAAAACATTCTGGGAGATTCTGTCCCCAATGGCTTCCAATTACCAAACTTGCCATCATTGAAAAAATAGCAGCAAGCAGAAAATGATGTACAAAAATTGACATACCAAAAATATATGTTTAAATCCGTTGGCTTCTTTTGTTTGGATGACAAATGATTCGAACTGGTCTAATTTTAGATCGGTAATAATATCGAGTAGATTATAATAATTAGAAGCTTCCGATTCTATTAGTGGATCTGATGACTTTTCAACTTGAACTTCTGTTGGTATATTTGTGTCCATTGACGCTAAAGATTTGCCATCTTCGTCTATTGATACTGTTTCATAATGGTTGACACTCGTAACCGAGTCAACTTCTTTGTCGAAGTGTGTTACCTTATTTGCTGTCAACTCAAGGTCATCATCATTTATGGTAGCATACACCCCTATGTTATGATGCTCTATACAGAATAAATATGCACAATAAAAAATATGCACAATAGTTGAAAACAATATCTAAGAAAGAAAAACTGATTTCATTTTTGTGAACAGTGGCACCATGCGTAGGAGAAGGAATGGCCATACCCTGTCCCATGTATGTATCTGGCCCCTAGGCCCAGATTTCAGAAGTAGAGGATAAAAGATTTTAAGATAACCTAGAGACAAAATTGTCCTCAGCAGAGACAATAGCCCAGTGAAAAAATTTACTCGTTTTGTGTATCTGGACGATTATTTTAACTAATGTAATTTAATAAGGGTTTACACCATATTGGTTGTTGTCTAAGATAAGAACACCCAACCTTCATTATCCTTTTCTCTGCGACTTCTTGTTGGCTGAACAATCGCTGATCTTGGATTTGTATCTGTAATATTGACACCAACAAGGTCTTTGGTCTGACCGCTGGTGCGTCCACGTCTTCGTCTACAAATAATATGAAATGTTGCCGTATAAGATAGGGTTACACGTTAGTGTCAAAATCCTATTCTTAAGATCTTAATGACACGCCAATTAAGTAGCATAAACTATATGGTGCATGATTATTGTACCAAATGTAGAGTTATTGTTGTCACATCTGTCCACCCATCGGACCACCGTTTTAAACCCATTATCCGATTGACATATTATGACTGTATATCCACGAAATACCAGAAGTGTTCGAATCACATTACCCAAGAAATAGCATGGGGACGCTATGGCCTCTAAATTTCGGTACCCGTATGAACTCAACCGAATCTAAACATCAATCGACAAACAGTCACATGGTTATTGAACTTAAAATGGCGAGGTGAACATAATCATATCAGAAATAGTTGCTTTAAGACTAACGTCCAAAACAAGTTCCCGGTTAACTACATTTTCCGTGACGGAAATGTTATGTATACATAACTAGCTACCTGATTAGCAGAAGAGTAATAATAAAAATAACCAATATGAGCACCACAACACATGCAGCAGCTGAGGCTATAATTTCTACAGGAAGTGACATTCCGCCATGTTGTTTGTCAGCTACAAAAACAAAAACATCATTACAGATACATGCATTGAAACTGCTATAATCGTTTGTATTTTCGAAAGCATTTTTAAAATTTTGCGTGTATTATTTGTAAATTTTTCAAAAACTTATTAAAATGGATGCTTTATCAAATGTATCCGGTCCTGTCAACATACCCGACGTGTTTGGCAGTAATGTCTTTATAAGATACTTTTATTGCTATAACATGAGCTTTCCCAGATTTGATATCGTAAAAAAACACAGTAACTTGATTGTAATTCTAATTTATAGATGGGAATAAATGAACCAAATATAGATTTGTAAAAAGAATACCCCTTGTGTAATGGCTAACTGTACATTCTTACCTAAAGCTATACAATCAATGCCACCATACCCTTCTTCGCAGCCTTGATCACACTCTCCAGTAATAAGATCACATGATGACCACGTAACATTCAGACATTTTCTCTCTGAACAGTTATAAACACAACCATCACCATAGAAACCAGTTCCACACTCTAAAAAATGAATATGCCGATTTGAAAAGCGTCTGGAATCCGAAAAATATGGAAATCTGGATTCTTCGAATCACTTGAATGTGTTTTTTGCACAGGAGTATTATTACAGTAGCTGAGTTTCGGTTCAATGGTTGCAGCAGACGGTACTGGTACTTGTAATACGTATTTCTTCAAAGGATCAAAAACATTGCTGATGGGGATAACCATTGCGAATAAAGAATTCACGTTACATTTTCTACCAGAGCACAGTTCTTGACAACTTTCCCCATAATTCCCCCGCGAACACTCTAAAATGTGATAGAACCGATTATCAAACGATTATCAGAGGTAGCAACTCAGGAGACGCTCGAACCCCTTGGGGGTTTTTGTCGTGACTTCATGAAATAGATATTATATATATATATATATATATATATATATATAGAATTTATATATATATAAATTTTTTGATTGACTTATCATGTTAATTAAATACTACCATCCTCCATATCCCCAGCGGTATCTTTCCGTTTTAGTCCACTATACCCCGGTTTGTTCTCGGGGGAGACACATAGTCAAATTATCAGCCATTGATACTTGTGTTATTTTTATCGACCAATCGAATGGGTTAAAGGGAGTAATTTGCATTTGATTGTATCAACCATTATTGTGGTGAACGTAAATATTGACGCTAGGGCTAGTTTATAAACTGATTTTGATTGGTTTGTAGAATCAACCTACTGTCAATCAAATATTGTATTTATGTTTATTTTCCACCTACAAAAAGTAATTGCAAATTTTGAAGCATATGTAGAGTGTATTTCAGGTATGATTTATAGAATTTTTGTTTTATTCAAAGGTGCAATAAAGGTGTATTAGGTTTAGTACGACAGACAAGTTATACCGATTTTTAAACCCACGTCTTGTTCTAATTAGTATTCAATTTGTTGTACAAGGTAGGCTAGGTCGCCTTTCTAAACTAAAACACTGGAATCTCCAATTTCAGGAGCTTACATACCTAACCAATGTTTTTTGTTTTACTATTGCATATTAAAAATTACCCTACTTCAGTGCATCCCAGGTTAGTATGTATCTGCCAATATGATCAGCTATTTGTACCTCGTAATAGTAATAGATTACAATAAACACAACATTTCTATTGAAAACCATTATTATATTTCAACAATGATTCTATTGTCGTTATCAAGGACAAATTTTTATAATTGGATAAAACGAACTGTCTGTAATAATATTCAATCGGATAGTCTTACATGATACACACATTCTTGAAAGTAGTCATACATTTACCGCATGTTAACTAATTTGAGGTAAGTTACAGACAGTTTGTTTTAACTCCTTGCCATATAATATCTAAACGAGTGTTCCAATGATACGCGTAATCTTGAATCTGTCCATATGCTGGAGTGACGGAAGTAATACATTTAAATGGTTGTCGTATGTCATAACTCCCATGCCATAAATATTCCTTTCTAGATAGTAATAATTTAGAATTAGGTGAAGCATTATGCAAATAGAGTGATTTCGTCAAATTTATCCAAAATATTGCCAACATTGCCCACTTACACGAAAAAATAGCCTGGAAATTGGCACGTTCATAAATAAATTGGATGTAATTATGTTTACCCTTTGTACAATCTTGACTTTCCCATCCATTTTGACAACCATATAAACATGCTCCAGTCACGTGATCACAATCTGATGTTCCATTACATTTTCTGTTATCACAATTAAATTTACAACCATCACCATAGCTGTTCGTAACAGAACAACCTTTAAGTATAGAAATTTAGCACATGTTATTTGGTTTCAGAAAGTCATTAATATAATCATCCTTAATACCCAATTTGAAATAATGGAAGGGTTGCATACAGGGGTGGATTGGGGTATCGGGTCTGAAAGGCCGGTCGTACAAAAAACGAAAAATATCTTTTTTTTTTTGACCAATTCGCCTAAAAATCCTTTTTGCTGAACATTATATGGGGAGGGGGGTGGGGTGGTATTTGACCGGCCATGGAGCGATGATGATCATGTTGTATGTGGTCGGTGACCGCGCCATCACTGGAGTCTGGAATGGGGTGGTATAATAGACTTTCTTGGTCGGGTGTGCTGGGCGTGGGCCGGAATTTGGAATCGTGCAAAGGGGAGTCCAAATTTCATCCTAACTTTTCATCGGATTCACCTGACACTGTCGCCTGCATATTTACTAATTATTAAGTTACATGCACACTGTTTGTGAGGATACGCCAGAAACGTCTGCCGATGGTTCGTAACTCCCAAAAAATTTCAATTTTGGGGCCTCAGCGAAATTTGATGATAGCTGGTCTGCTGGCGGAATATGAGTGCGAGTGATTTTCTGAAGCTGGTGTTGCACATTCCTTGACATTTTTATTAACTCGTTATTTTCAAAGATGAAATAACAGAATTGGGATGTCGGGAATGGTTTAAAATTGCTCCCACTTCGTCAAGGCCACCTGTTATACAGCCTTGACTCAGCGAAAGAACGTTATCTCAGTCCCCGTTCCCATGCAGACATCAAACCGAGGAGGAATCAACTCGCGCTCCAGTCAATAAAATGGGGCATTTTGAATGAAAATATTCCTACTTATTCAATATTTCTAAAAATCCTACTGTCTGTTCCAGGTGATACTCCAACTCGAAAAATTCTTACCATGCCTTCAATTTCTCTCCTTAGAATAAATGACTGTAAGTCCGACAAAATCCGGTATTCTCTTATAAATTTCATATATTCAGACATTGTCACTTTCTCAGAACATAAACATTACGACTGCGCGTGCGTTAAATGGGACACTTGCATATATGGCATTAGGGTAGACAGATACTTTATAAATTTGGTGCATTCGATTAGAAACGGCTATTTAAGGATAATTCGCCCGTTTGTTTTGCGACAATAATACTTTTTAGTATTTCACACTTTGAAGCCTGTGTGAAACAATATTGTTTTTGTTCAGATTGATATGTTTTTTTTTCTTTCCACCTTGCTTATTTCGCACAAAAATTCTCACTGGATAATATGGAGTGACTTAAAGATTAAAGCTATTTTGAAAAGTCCGCACATGTCAGACCCATACGGTGTAAAAGTTAGCGCTTATTTTAAATTTGAATAAATATGTCGGGTAAATGATTCCGAATTTTGTTTTCTGAGACATGATAGCTCTGTTTGAGAGCAACGTGGATTTTTTACCTTTTCGGACGGAGGGCGATTAAATATTCAAGTTAGAGGGATAAACAACCGTGATCTGGGATTCAGTAAATAACTCTTTCAAAAGTGTTATTATTCTACTGTATTGAAACAACCAACCACCTACACATCCAAGTAGGGCGAAACGACTTAAAGCAAACCCAGCACCCCTTGTCCACATAGGCTCGTCCAGATAACTAGGAAAAACATGGCTGTTTCCAGAAGTAAGATATCAACAAACTTCGATTTTACAAGGGAGAGAGTATACAAAGCTTGGTCTGAACTTGGTTCTCACAAGACAGAAAGCAATGGGATGACCATTCCAGGTATTTCACGAAGTTTTAGCCATTTTAATTAAAATTTGAAGAAATTGCAAGCGGTTTTCAAGTTGTAGTATTATCTGGAACAGACAGTAACTGGTTAATCAAATGGTAAAATTTTCTCAACTATTCCCATTTTTTTAACCAGTTAGATTCTCCTGACGATACAATGATAATACGTTAATTAACAATATGACGATATGATAATTTAACGGCTTGGTGGTTGTAAATTACGTGTAGGTCGGGGTTTTGTCCTAAATTAATCAATATATTATTTTGCAGAAAGTATAATGATATCTGCCACCAAATCCCCGCATCCCCCACCCCACCCGGGCTCCCCGGTCAGTAAAAGGGGTCGCTCAAACACGGGAGCCCGGGCCGGTTCTTGGCCCCAATCCGCCCCTGGTCACCTATATACAGTGTCAAACTGTATGACTTCAATTATAGGATAATTGATAATGCATATTAATTTTTGTGTTTTCTAATATGTGGTCTTAGTTTTCGTTTCATATTTATAAGATTTTAAACACTGGTGCATTCTATAATATACATGCTTTATCTTACTTTGATTACAGCTGTTACCGTGCCATCCGACTAAACATCCATCTTTACAATATCCAGTGATGTCATCACATCCTGTGTACTGAGAACAATGACAAAATTCCGTACAGTTTTTACCATATGTACCAGCTGAACAGACTAAATACCAAATGAATAATAAAGAACATCATTATGTAGCATATAATATCCATGTAAATGAAATGTAGATAATTAGACGTTCGGTGTTTTGTTTATTTTAAATGTAACTACAAGAATTGAAAGGTTTAGCTTTATGATAATAATTAATGTTATTGATGCCACCCTTCCCCGACAATCCAGTACCAATGTTTAGTTGTTTAGAAGTGTAAGAAACATCATCAATGAATATTGTTTTATGTAAAAGTAATAAATACATATTGTACTGAATAGAATATATTTACCATATATTTCTACTTCGCTTAAGTTTAATATTGCTTGAGGATTTGTATCTCTAGGATACTCTGGGTTGATAGCACTAGTTATATTAATATAACGACCAGTACTGTTACATCGTATCTTATATTCAACTGTTAAAGGTTCATTGGTATGATGATAACATAAAGTTGATATCAGATCTTCACCAATAATATACACAGAAAATCTTCTTAATCTGTATAAATCTGAATTAACAAAATCCCCAATAAAACATATCATAAGTTAATACAATACAAACACAGATGATATTGTGTCTACCGGTTCACTGAATTGATATCCCCAGCTCTTAAAGAATTTTCTGACAATAAATCAACAAATAAAATTGATGGATAAGTGTTCTTGAAAACTATGGAGATTTTGTCTATGGAGATTTTGTTTATATAAGTACATAGATATTAAGAAATTATTTACACACGAATAAAGTTTATTGTATTACTGTAATAATATATTGTATAATCTTTCCCGAAACAGCTTCATACATATGCGAGTTATTTCCAAGGCCATGACAACGGAATAAAACACTTCTTTTCTTTTGAACTTCATTTGCTGTCCATTTAAGGCAAGATTAAATTCAAAATGTACTTCAATTTTCTCAAAGCAGTCTGTCACAAAGACCTTAAAGCTGAACTTCTCATTCATCATTTTACTGATTTCAAAATACAGTAAAATCTGTCAGTACCGACATCGTACTACAGTATCGTTAAGGTGGACGTCACACAGTCTAGAACACACGATAGAGTAAATGATCAAATTCGGCTCTGAGTCCTAGGTGGAATAGGGCATGGGCTAATTTTGGCCCAGGGCGGAGCCGGGTATCCTGTTAGTATTACATAAACTATGATCATTAAACGTTATGCGAATGAACATTAAATTATGCGAATGAACAACCTTTATGATGAAGACTTTGATCAGTATACATTAAAGCCATTACTGCCGAAACTGAAACTGAAGGATGGACTTACATTTGAATTTCATCTTTCCCCAAATTTCTTTCAAAATGACAACGATCTTTTGTGCATGTTCCGGTATTTAATATTCCGTTATGCCGTTTAATTCGTATAGCCATATGAATATGAAATTTTGAAGATGGTCCCGAACTTGGTCATCAGCCAATCAACAGGCGCAGCAAATGCGATGCCTGAAACAACCACGAACGAGGGTCATACGAAGATGCGAATTTTGTATAGTAGTTTACCCACAGGACACATGAACGCCACACGATGGCTCTGTAGAGCTGCTAGGGATTGGCACAGGACAATGCTTTAGCGCGCGTCACAATCTCTCGAAAATCACACCAGATGGTCAAGGAAACTGTACAATGTTATCATAAATAAACAACAATTTAAGATAATGGACTTATTAACGATTGTATGTAGTGTCATTTAAAAGTCTGATTAAATAAGCTTAGTTTTAAAAGAATATAGAGATGTACAATTTCTTAGACTAAATGGTAGATTATTAACCCCCCCCCCCCCCAAAAAAAAAAACAGGTGCTCTGACCATAACACATTAGTTGAACAGTTTTCGGCTTTAAAAGTAGTTTATTTGATGGAGGTGTATAAAATTCTAAAAGGTCAGATAGGTAAAAAGGGGTGACATTATTTAAAGATTTTCAAATGTAAGTAATAAAATCTTATGTGGTCGTATTTCACATATATGTGGCGGTGGAATGTGGTGACAATGCGTGATAAACCCACCTACCTACCTGCCTGCCTGTCTGCCTACCTACCTACATACCATGCCTACCGATCTAGCATCCTCGGACTTCAGTTAAAAATTTACTTAAAATTGTTTTCCTTATTTTAACTAAAATAATACTCTTTATAAAACATCAATATAATAAACTATGAGCAAAGTTATGTGTTTCTGCATCAAAAATATTTATCCTAAACAGCGATTGAAAGTTGAAGAAAGTCTGAGAATGCTTTGTGAACTTGGGGATAGTGATTGATTTCTATTTTATTGTAACAATAAACCCAGTTGTAACGTCATGGTTATTTATTTGTATTATATATAATTAAAACATAATATATACTTACACCTTGGTCTGTGATATAAAGTGATCTCTGTTATTGAATGATTTTGTAGTAAATCAACCAGCCACCAACCTTGTTTCGATGTAATCATATCAACAAAAGTAGATTTATCTTCATCAACACCTCGTGAAGATGGCCAGTCTTGTCTATAATAAGAACTCTGGTTGGTTGGTTTCCCTAGAGCTACATTTTCTGAAAGTATATACTTAGCAAAATAAATGTAAGTTTTGTCATGACATTAAAATTGAATGAATCAGAACCCAATCCCTCCTTTAAAGGCGCCAACATAATTCTTTGGCGTAACATTCATGACAATAAATGATTTATGGTGATTGCTAAAATCGAAACCATGACGTATATAGTTTGTTAGTAGCTGGTCTGACTAATAACTGTTTCAGTTACATGCTAAGCCCTGGTTTTTCAGGTAGATATTCATGACAATAAAACATTTATGATGATTTCTAAAATAAAAACTGTTACGTATATAGTTTGCTTGTAGCTGCGGGAAATGCATGTTTCAATTATATTATATACCAATATCTAGCCCTAGTCACACCTTCTCAGTTTTTCACCCCGGTCGAGCTACAGTGAGAACATCAGTTGCAACCGTGGGATCCGATGCAAGATGAGAATAAAAATGGGGTGAAATACGGCCATTGGAGGACAACCGTTGCGCTGTCGTCAGTAAATGTTGGATTGTAATAACAAACGGCGATCTTCCGGAGTCATGGTTTGTTACGGCAGTCGAACTGTAACTCACATAAATACTACGTGTCACTACGGCTAAACCAAAGTGACAGTATATTATGGTCATCTACGATTACTCAAGGAGGCACCAGTAGTCAAACCGTGGACCACTACTTTTACCAGCATGTTTGATCTAGGCTTAAGACTCTATAAGGAAGCATATTTATATGTCTATCAATTTGCACAAGCGATTAATTTCAGGTCAATATTTACAACTTCTTGAATTGTCTACAGAGAGACAGATCTTTAAAAATACATTTGCACTAATACTACCCCCATCCTATACGCAATATATACATATAATTTTGTTTGTAGTGATAAATATCAGATACTAACCTTTTTGACAGGTAGGACCAGACCATCCTTGTTTACATCCTCCAGTACTACACATACCAGATTCTTGACAACTTGTTTCATAATTACAGGTACAAGTTAAACTGTTGTTATAACCAAACTTTCTGCCTACAAACATCATAATAGTTATGTTAAACAATAATTACTGTTGTTATAACCAAACTTATCTTTAAATCTCGGAGATTTGGCCCCCGTTTTTATTTTCATAGGACGGAATTCACCCCTGTTTTATACGCAATACCATTGTGAATGTGGGAGTTCAAATTTTCATCCCTTTTGAGACTTGTTCTTTTCATCTCCATGGATAGAAAAATATTTATTGTTCATTTTGATCCTCAAAAGAAATCTTGTATGAGTATGTCTTCGCCTTATTTCTTTATTAATGGAATACAACATGAACATAAAATATTGTATTGGAATGTACAAGCTTGAGACCAACACCAACTAATCTTAGGAGATCAGACAGACAATGCATAGAAACTGGTTGTAAAAAATACCCATCTAATGTAGCTGTACAGCAAAGCGATCCAAGAGTAAAAGTACATATACCGTTTGCCTTAGATGACACTTGCCGCAATTTGTATAGAAATGGAATATAACTTTATTTTGTATTAACATGTACTTGAATACTTGAATGCATTAACAAAATTTTGAGAATATGGAGGAGTGATCCGTAACTCCAGAATAGAAGTTCACAGAGTGCTGAATATTGATAGGTTTTGATCTTTCATTACCCCAAAGTTCCACACCAAATTTGACAAAAATCTACAAGCTTTATAATAATCGGCCCTGGGCTGTATGGGGTAACTCTTGTTGAATATAAGTGAGCTTTGGCCTCCTATGACACCAACGCTTCATATCAAATTTGAAATTAAAATCAATTAAAAATAGTAGTCTCTGGCTTGTTCAGAACGTTTCCGGGAAGAGGTCCGGGGAGGAGGGGGGGGGGTAATTCTGGAACGGAAAGTACCCATGGAATAATTACATGAATTCCTTTTTTTTATAAACAATATTTTATTCAGGATGTCTGCATGTGATTTGGGAACAGGCCTAGCTGATGTAAAACCAACGCAATGGGTGTATATACACAGTTAATATGGCAAAAACACATACATAAATATATGTAAATACATATAGGATGAGACAGATGGCAATGCACAATATTTATAGGTCGCATGCACTCGGTTGACTAATTAAAGTAATTCTTACAGAAATGACCCGTAGAAAGACATACTTATTCATTGAAGAGTATTCGGTAAACTATTTAAATACGTTTACGTTAAAGTTAGAATAGATATAGACATATCTATACGGCCCCTTTGAGAGCATGACGCCATCCTTTTGAAATGATGTACCTTTAAAATATCACAGAGTTTAAGCCAGTTTAACTAAAACTAGATTTTCTAGGCTTAACTAGTATTTTAGAATTAAGTGATTTCATCTTATAACCTTGGCCTAGAGTATTCTTGTTTCCTATAACCACATTTTTTTTATTTAACTATCAGCTGAATTGAATCTATCTTAATCTATTAAGTAATTTTCGGACAGTTTCAAAGGAGTAGACCCTAATGTGAATGCGCATCAAGAGGTCTATCAGTCATAATTTTGATGAATAGACCCTGACTCATTTATAGTTCTTTTCATTTCTTCATAAATTATAATCTATAAATGTATGTAGATAAAATGACTTACAATATATTGTTGAAATCAGGATTATATATATTCCAAGAGTACTTAATATCACCGACATGTTAAGGTAAATAATATTTTGTGTTCAACAGGGAAGTAAATTGATATTGCTAATATTTGCCCAGTCGTAAAGTAGGCTAAATACGTAACAAAGGTGATTTATATACTATATGGTGTTTTGTTTCCAAAAAGGAAGAAAGTCTATTTATACTTTAATGGAGCTAAATCGCTATTCTTTGGTACCTAGAAATGGCACAGTGGGGTCGCAATGCTTATAATAATGTAATATATGAATCTATATAAACTGAGTTACCTCCAGTCGTGTCTGTTTTTATTGTAATTTCTAAATTCTAATCAGTTATGTTCGGCGAAACACGCAAAGAGTCCGAATTGAATGGCAATCTTTGGCATTTGGTTATTCCAGTCTACACGGGTAGTATTCTCCTACATGAGATATGATTAACCTTGCATATCGAGTCGCTTCCTACATATGGCTCTTGGAAATTAAATGAATATATACCTATGCAAATCTTAGTGTTTTATTGGGTTTTTTTCATTCAATTTAACTTTGGTTATCTTTGTAGTTTGATAGGTTTTCTACTAAATTTAGATTTATATAACGCGTTGTGGAACAATTTATTTTCAAGTACGTTTTAATGAAATGATTTCTAATCGGACGTTAGAAATAGACACACTGTATTATACTAATAATACAATTTTCTCTTTCATGAACCTTTTGTTAAAACAGTTTCAATTGTAACATGTATTGTGTACACAAAACGTGCTTTCACATCAGTATTTATCAAATTCATGTAACCTATTTATTATACCCAATAATTTTCAATAGAGGCAAACTTGGGGATAACATTGCGTCTCTTACAATTTAAAGAAAATCAAATATTTGAACTAAATTTCTATACAAAACTAACGAACTAGTGACATGTATGTATGTATAAGTAGCCTATATAAAAAGGGTACTATAACTTGTTTAATTTTGACAAAAATGAATTTCAGTTAGACAAACATAGAGACCATATATATATTAGAAAATAATAATAGAGAACTAGGAAACCACAAAAAATGGTTAAAGCGTTGTAGAAACCAGTTTCATTATTAGCTCACTTTGTCCTGTGCACTCGCTTAAACTATAATGAAGCATCCTATCAGTATTGATGTAACATACTGCTAGTCAAAATTACCTCTTGTAAATTCAATACCTCACAGTCTAATGCAATTTATTGTTGAGTTTATTCCCCGGACAATGGTGTTTCTGACTACCCCACAATTTATTAATACACCAACATTTTCGTGTGGACGTATATTGTCGTCGCCGTGAGTACACTCAAATTTTAATTTACTTTTATAACCCAACGATCTCGGTTTCTTTCGATACTGACCCCAGATTGTACGAAAAATCCCGTTTTTAATCGTCTAGACCCCCAAGAAATCACAGTGTTTATTCGATTTTCGTGAAAATCGGACCAAAACTGCCTGACAAAATGACCGCTCCTTGTACGCAAATAGTGTAAAAGTATGTTTTACCAAAATTGTGGACCCTAGGGGTAACATTTTTTAAACCGATTTTGATGAAACTTAAAATATATGTAAATAGTGTAAAAGCATGAAATACGGGTCATACTTTTAATCCAACTGTGATGAAACTTAAAGGATATTGTTTATATCCCAAAGATCTCGGCTCCTGTCGATATTCGTGTATATCGGACCGTATGTTCCTAGATTATGGCCTCCGATTGTATGAAAATGGTGTTTTAATCTTGGTCTCTACCCATCTTCAAAATGTGGGCGTACCATACATGACAGCCGCTTGTTGTTATAGTAATTAATCTTGGCATAATTAAATGTTTGTTAATCTTACTATGCTTCTAGGATTCACTCTTCTGTAAGATTTTTATGTCCGTCTTCACTAGTGCAGTAAAGTAGGGCGTTAAATCCCATTCATTTCATTTCTTACACACCATTGTTATGGAATGGGTGTAACTTCATACTTTTCTGCATTGACCAGTTAAATTAAGACGATGAATGTATGATATGGGGAAAATTAGATCATAATATGTTTTAGTTTGTTTAGTAATCTCCAAAACCTACAGACATTCTTGTATAAAGGAGGAAACCTCAAATATTGTCGTCAATGAATAACACAATCATACTTTTCTAAAAAGAAAAAAAAAAATCTGACCCAGTTTTAAAACTTTATTTAAAATTAAACAATATTATGAATAAATAAAACGATGAAATACTAGATATTTAAAGCAATATGACACTGTAATATTAAACCTCATTGCCAAATTTAAAGATGCATAATGTCAAATAAAATAAAATCACGAAATACTAGATATATAAAACAATATGATACTGTGATATTAAACGTCATTTCCAAATTTAAAGATGCATTATGTCAAATTTATAATAGATAATTACAAGGGAATATGTTGAAAATTTACGTTTTCGCCGTTGGAAGAATAGTGTGGTGTCGATTGTTATTGATACCGTTGTTACGATAATAAACAAAGTCTCGATTACCCATTTTTAAATTAAATCATTAAATGTCAATCGTATATACATGTAAATATGTTGAAAATTAGGGCGTGGCATGTAAATAAATGGCTAATTAATGATTTATATAATAACATTTGATGTCAAACGAAGGATCTGCATTAGCTAGATATAGGGCTTGAATACTGCATTTTAAAGAATATTATAAATCAAAAAAATAAGAGAGAGAGCGAGAGAAATGGAGTTTAACGTCCATTCGGTACAAACTAGGTCATTTCGGGACCAACATATGGTTTGATTTTATTTCAACAATTCGCATGTGCGTAGGTGTCTTTAGCAGTGGGAGGAAACCGGGGTGCCCAGAGGAAACCCACGATGTATTGAACACCGCCCACCATGTATTGAACACGTAACCCTAGTAATGCATATTAGCAAATGTTAATTTTGAGTTGATAAGATATTAAAAAAATGAAATAGGGTTTAACGTCCTACTTTTCTGCTAATGTAGACAGTGTGCTATGAGGGAAGTGGCACTGTGGCCTACTCATATATCAAATTCCAACTACCAAGGGATCTTTTACGTACACGCCAATGTGTACACAGGACCTCGGCTTTTCTTCCCATGCAATGGACTAGACAGGTGTCATTACCAGACCGGAAAGATAAGATATTAATAACCCATATACATTTCTCATACTATATACAAATTTCTTGTACTTGATTTGATCAAATTTATTGTACTATGTATATACAATTATGTTCTGGACGAAATTCAATTTATGAAGTGTCACTTCATTGTAGTTGTAGTGATGTATACGCAGGTGAATGAACCGAGCTTTGGTCTAACGTTTCATACTCATTTGGTGGTTGAACAGTATGGTTTTCAGAAACGGTAGCTTGGCTGATAATCACTGGTTCTCTTGTGTTTGAATTGCCGTTCTCAATAGTTTCTGTATCTACATCAACATTAACGTATATTACATTATCAGGAACTACTTCCTCTCTTTTTCTTCGCCTGTAAATAAACATCGTATATCTCTATAAGTCCTATACTAAAACAATCTACTAACGGACCTGGCTGCGAAATATTTCAATGTTTATAAACATGTTAAAATACTGAAATCTGAAAATAGCATTATAATGTCGCACCAGGTTTTCACCAGAACTAATAATAAACAGTGTAAAGTTGAAACGTCCATATGGGAGCAAACTCTTAAAATACAACAAACTAAGATCGCCGGATGAAAACAATGCCATGTAGATCTTGGTTCCAGCCGATCCGATCAGCAATAAATACTTTAATTTAAGGGGATATATATATATATATATATATAGAATTATTTGAAAAAATTCCTTTAAATGCAATAAAGATTATACATGTATAGTTATTCGGAATTGGTTTAAACTATATTTGGTCTTCACAGCATCACATTAAACCGTCTACTTAAAGTCCAATTTTTATCATTATTTTCTGTTTTACAAATTTTCTCAAGCCTGTCCCGGACATAAACTAAATTCAAATAGAAGTGTCGTGACATTTTTTTTCTCTGAGCATTTTCATACTCAATCTCTAGTTTATATTATGAGCATGGAAACTAGAATAATTTAAATTTAATTTGTGACACAGGGAGAAAAGACAAAATCACCTTGGATTTTTCATATCGTTGAGATTAAAATGATTTATTCAGTTGATCGGATTTTTTCATATTTTTTAGGTGACAATTATCTAAACTACTTGAATAATTGTAATTTTTAATGTAGAAAGAAAAATGACGTTTAACGTCTACTCGACACAAACTAGGTCATTTTTGGGACTAACATATGTTTTGATTTAATGTCAATAATTAGCTGGCGCGTATTGGTCTTTAGCAGTAGGTGAAACCCGAAGGACAAGGAGAACATTCGCAAGTTGGACAGGCGACCTTACGCCTCGACATGCACAAGCGATGATTTGAAACCACGCCATTTGACAGACCTTAGGACCTAACGTGCACGCGTTTCCCATTCGTCCCAAACCTCTCCCTTTTATAATAGAAACACCAAGTGTTTTTACCATGATTTAATTATAACTGGGAACCGTTCATCGAAAGGAAACATAATTTGGCATTTGTCATTTAGCAACCACAGTTTTCAAGTATTCCAATTAAAGTGCAAACCAGAGATAGTGGGGCATTGGTTTGGCATTTTGCAATTGATTTGATAGGGAAAGACCGCATCCATCGTTAATAATTCAAAAGATAAGTTATACCAGTTGTTTCCATTTGATAAGTAGAGGCTTTTAAATGAAACCGATTTGCGGACATCACACGTGAATAGTTTTATAAACAGTTTATCTCATAACAGTCTTACCTCTTGAAATATATACAATATATTATAATTCCAACAGCCAAAGTTACAACCACGCCACAAACAGCTCCTAGTACACCACTAACAACAGGGTGTAGAGACGAAGACGCAACTGTTTCATCTTTTTGTTTATTGCTTAGTTCTATAAAGAAAGCCACAATGTTAAAATCGGTATATGAAGTTATTTGTGGTCTGAGATTACAGAACCACATACTGATTTGTAACGTGTTGACATCTCCTGTGTATCGTCTTACCATATTCATCTTAAAACTATGCATGTTAAAAGTGGTGATTAGAGATCATTAAACCAAATACTGATTTGCAACATGTTGTCTATTTATGTATAGGTTAACCATATGAAAGGCTTACCTAAAACTATACAATTAACCCCAGTATAGCCTTCTTCACAGCCTTTATCACACTCTCCAGTAATATGACTACATGATGACGACGTCACATTCAGACATTTTCTCTCTGAACATTTATAAACACAACCAGCACCATAGAAACCAGTTTCACACTCTAAAATATTAATGTTCTCTTTGACAATACCCAAAAAATCTAATTCGCATTGAACTGGAATATGAATATACTGTTCTGACTTCGCTGCATCTAAAAGCGTCTAGATTCGGAAGAAATAGAAATTGGGGTTCTTCAAATTACACCCGTCCTATATTCGGTTCACAGCATCCCTGGCTATAATAGCGTGATTGACTGATAAGTTATAAAATATGATTATATGTACAGTATTATTATATATTGTAACTTATCTGTGATGTAACTGATGTCGATCATTCATTTCTTCTTATTATTATTATAGTTTGAAATCTGTGTTGTGATATTCAATTACAGTCATAGTGTATCATAGAAACAAGTAACAGAAAACAAGTCTCAGTTTTATTACCTAGAGTACAATCATCTGACGTCCATCCAACTTTACAACCACCAACACAAGTTCCTGTCACGTGATGACAACTTGAATCACTTGTTTTACAGTTTCTATTAGAACACAGTTGTTGACATCTTTCACCATAATTTCCTTGTGAACACACTAAAATATATAGATCCGCACAGAATAATCAAACACTAAAAACAAAACCAAGACAATCTCCAAACGACCCAAGTTATAAATGTATATAATCAAAACATTGACAAGATTGAATATTATATATTTATAGAGAAATATAATGGTCTACAAGGAGGTAGACGGCTACCCTACTTTATCGTTCGATATATTCATCACCTCCGTAGAACGGGGCATATAACACAAAGGATCCTAATTCTAGGTCCACCTCGTACATGGGTGATTTGTGAAATCAAATGCGAGATGATCTCTGATTTTGGACTATGATTGGAGTACTGGGACAGTCGAGATAACTCCACAAAAGAAAAAACATTTTAAGACATTATGGAAAACCATGCCCAAAACACATGCATTTCCGTCTAGGACGTAAAAATATTCACCCGGGTGGATAAAATATATATTTAATTTGGCATCTCTTCACCAGAAAAATCCTTCTAAGCCGTTGTAATATCCAATCGGTGGTCCCAAATGATATGCACGTTCTTGAAAGTGGCCTTTGCGTTACACGTAAATTTACAGAACGGGTTGTCGTTTACCTTCTTTATTGGCTGATTTATTTCGATATAAATATCCCCGTCTAAGCCGTAATAATATTGAAATAGGTTCACAGTTGTGGATAACCTAATTTCGTCCCAATCGTTATTGTTTATCAACTAAACACTTCTTGCGCAAAATTCTAAAAGAAAAACATCAATGAAAGAAATTTGTTGTGTTGATAAAAGCAACGAACGTAAATGTAATGTGTTTTTTTTTTACTTGTACAATTTTGACTCTTGGTATTTTGATAGTTCGCAATGATATTTGGTATTAGACAGTCAGTATGGTATCTATATACCTTCTATCACATAAAAAGGCATTACCAATCACCCCAATTTGAAACCCTGGAAGGTTTGAACATATGCATAGTGTTGAGTACGTATCACTAAATTCAGGTATAGGCTAATAAAATGTAATAATAATTGGCAACGGGACATTTAACTTACAGGCGGATCTTATTTTTTGTCACACATTTATTTGTGCGATTTTAAACACTAGTCCGTTTTAGAATATATATGCTATATATATATATTGGAAAGTAGGATATTAAAGCAAGAATTTCATAATTTTAAGATATATTTTAAAAATGTATTAAAGGAAAGCCTTAAAATAGATGGTATCTATGAACAGTCCTACCTTGTTAAAGAATAATCCTATTAATCCTATAATTCACTATTGCCTGTTGAGAAATTGGCAAAAATGTCATTTTCAACTTCAAATCCAAACGTTTGAAGGTTGCACGTGGGAATAAAAAAACAAGGGAGGTAATTATGTTATTATTTACGGTGTGAATGATTTTTAAGTGTGGTAAATGATGTCTATGCTCGTATAATAGTGAGTTGACAACGTATTGTTTTGACATTCTTAGAAAATATGGATTTCCCGCTTTAAATAGTATTACTTTCATATGTAGAAGTATCAATTTATTTGACATTTAATTGAAAGATGGATTATTTTAAGATTTAGATAACGTGCTAACAGTTCTCGTTATAAAAGTTAAATTCTAGATAACGAAAAGAAAATTTCTGTCAAATTACTTCATTCTGAGCGACGTTGAGGGTCTTTGGAGAATAGCGGAGTCTCGATTGTAATGGCTACCGTTGCTATGATATTAAACAAAATCTAAATTAAAATAAACACAAGGATGTTAAACATTTATTTTAATAAATCATTAACCGCCAACCGTCTTTGAAAATCTCGAACATCCCATGGCATCGAGAGTTAATTAATTATGGTCTTGGCAAATTAATAAATGTCTAATTAAAAAATTTAAAGCACGAAGATTTCGCTCTTGCATAATTCATCTTCATTGGGTATAACAGGATGTTTGATAACAGAATGTTTAGAATTGTTCGCTTTTTTTCTTACTTTGATTACAGCTATTACCATGCCAGTCCGGTAAACATCCATCTTTACAATACCCGGTGATGTCATCACATCGTGTGTACTGAGAACAATGACAAAAGTCCGCACAGATTTGGCCGTAAGTACCAACTGAACAGACTAAAACAAAACAAAAATGTATATTAAGACCATAATGTATTATTCGTATATGCAAGCAATTTGTAGATTAGGCTTTCACAATTATTTTATTTTAAAAGTAATTATATAATAAATCAAACGAGTTTGGTTTTAATCAATTGAATCCCCATTCTCAGCACCCCATAATTCAGTACCAAATATTTAGTTGTTTATAACTGAAATGAACAGCAATGGATATTGTGTGGGACTTGATTAAGGGATATTAACCATGTATTTCCACTTCGCTTAAGTTTATTATTGCTTCAGGATTTGTATCATGAGGATACTCTGGGTTGATGGCACTAGTTATATTAACATAACGACCAGTACTGTTACATCGTATCTTATATTCATCTGTTAATGATTCATTGGTATGATGATAACATAAAGTTGATACCAGATTTTCACCAATAATATATACAGAAAATCCTTTTAATCTATATAGATCTGAAGTAACAAAAACATATCAAAATATCCACGATTTAATACCAACATTTTCTAAAGAATACTTTTCAAGGAAATTCTTCCATTTATAATTTTAACATAGAGATCTGCAAAGGATCTTACCTTCCAGTCTTTAGGCCTAAACCCATGCTATCCGGACGATTTTCAGCTCACTTTATTGCGGTCAAGACAAAGAAATGTTACATGAGATTATATAGAAAGGATAAAGCTTTAAAGCGAACTGTAACTATGCAAAAAAAAAGACTTGACCATACAAAAGGGAGAATAAAAATATATATAACATAAACAAATGTCCACGCAATATCCAGATAATTATATCGTAAGTGGTAATTATAGTTTAATGGGTTTAATGGGGGGGGGGGCATAATATATATATAAACTGAAGTGATAATATTAATTTTGGATAATTAATTTTGTCTCCTCTACATTCATATTTTGTTTTCTTATCCGACACATTTATAGAGACTTCGAAAAGCTTAATTAAAAATTTTCCTCATAGCACACCGTATAGCGTATGCCCGTCTTCTATTAGCCCAGGTCATGTGCAGAAGAGTAGGACGTTAAACCCCATTTCATTTCATTTCATTTTATTTTATATATAACTGTAACAAAATGTATACTTACACTGAGGTCTGATATAATGACGTCATATTTATTCATTTGTTTTTTTTTATATAACAGTAATAACAGAATATGATAGGATAATTAATATTTTATATATAATTAAAACATAATATATACTTACACCCGGGTCTGTTATATAACGTGATATCTGTTATTGGATAATTTTGTTGTAAATCAACCAGCCACCAACCTTGTTTCGATCTCATCATATCGATGAAAGTAGATTTATCTCCATCAACACCTCGTGAAGATGGCCAGTCTTGATTATAATAAGAACTCTGGTTAGATGGTTTATGGAGTGCTACATTTTCTAAAAGTATATAGTCAGCAAGATACGTGTGTAGGTTTAATAGACCGGCAGCCCGGGGGAGAGGGAGGGGAGGGGGTTTCAACCCAGCTACAATGTTTATTTCTTAATTTCTACTTATCGAGTTGCATTATGGCTTGGTTTGCGTGTTGTCGCCTTCTTACTGACATCAATAAATACAAAAATATGACTAAGTCGAAAGTCGCCAAGACGGTACACAAGCCAAAACGCTTCCATAGTTAACCCAACCGGGATCCCGCTCTATAACGTCCTATGATTCTGCCCCGAATGGGCTAATGGGGGCGGACATATGCAGGTAATTTCCATGAGTAAAACACATACAAAACAGAACCCCAATTCCCTCTTTTAAACATGTCGGCTTCAACACAATTATTGGATTATGACCATAGCAATCAATCTTCCTAACACAAAACCGTGATAGCTACATGTGGTGTGGAAACATATTTCAGTTATATTATATATTTTCACTAAACTTTTATTATAGAAGCAAACGATGCAGAGAGACAAATCTTCAATAAATTGCATTTTCCTTTTAAGAAAAAAGTGGTATTTACCCACACCCCATGTTATCATTTGAACCCGACTCTATGCTCTGTATATAATAGTGTTTGCAGTGATAAAATATCAGATACTAACGTTTTTGACAAGTAGGACCAGACCATCCTTGTTTACATACCCCATATGTACATATACCAGAATCTTGACAACTTGCTTCATTGTTACAGTTACATGCTAAACTGTTGTTATAACCAAACCTGATACCTACAAACAATAATAACAGCTATGGGTTTAAATAATAGTTATTAGCACACTTTCCGAGGTGTATCGGTGAATATCAGGACAGTTTTGGTCGGGGGCTCAGCCGAGGCGGCCCAGGACCAAAACTGTCCTGATATTCATCGATACACCGAGGAAAGGTGCTAATAAGTTATTTACATCACATTTCTATCGAGTATTGTGAAGCAAAATATGAAAAATAGTATTTATTATCGAGTCGTTTCAACCGAAAAGTGACAAATAATTTTAGCTCTTTTATTTCTCCCTGTAGTGTAAAGCAAATTCGAAACGTGGGTCATTCCTGGTCAAAGTATGCATCGGCGCATGGTTTGTCCGTTGAAATTTAATTGTAATAAAATTTATAACTTTCTAGGCGTTTTTAAATATCCTGCTTATTTTCAAGGCTTGTGAAGTGTCTAGCAAGAGAATCACAATTAGATAAAATAATTATTCAATATTGTCATTTATATGTTTTGCATATTTAATCAAACCAAATTATGGAATAGATGCAAATTGATATTTGTAATAATTGTTATTCGTAATATGTTGTTAAGTTGATTTAATGTCATTGTATATATTTTTGCACTGCCATGTAGTTCCTACCGGTTTGTTTTGTTACTATGATTTTGATTAGTTGTACCTTAGCCAAGTGCTATATGAAACAAATAGTATTCTCATTGCTTGATAAGTTTCTTAAACGGTAGCAAAGTATCCGTGTATCAGAAATGAACAGTACTCTTTTACAAAAGTGTACTGTTCATTTCTGATACACGGCTACTTTTATGCATGTATTGGACAGGACAGTTTCATCAAAGGTTGCAATTGGCAACGAGTAGAAGTGGGATGTATAAACCTGTTGTTATAACAAAACCGGGATTGTCTTGTCGTTTTTTTGTGCGTGTATGGCAGACCGCAAATGCTTTGCTTTCGTTTGCTCACACACTTTGTTTACGCTTAGCGTTTTTTTCCGAAATTCTATCCGGATTATCGCCTTATTGTTAAACCTTTTGACATTCTAACCGATGACGTAATGAGACGTCCACCACAATATGTAATTCACTAGTTTGTTTTTCATTTTGTGTGAATTCTCTATCATTACAAGCTCGGATTGTTTAGCGCAGAGAACGCTTACTACTGGCCCCTGGATCCATTCAGTCGATTTGTTTAATTTGTTGTTTATTTTAACAATGTCTGTGTAGGTTGTCTTTTCTGCAGATTTTACGTGCTGTGTGGTCCTCCTAATAATGGCCGGCACAAAATCAATTGGGAAGATACCAAAACACTGACAGGCAACCAAGACGATAGAAAGACAAGGACATCAGTAAAAGCCATCAACATCAAAAGAACCACTCGGGACTCAACCGTGATCCAGGCCTTTTCGTAAATAGAACATACGCGACACCCTCATCCAGTAATGTACCATTCAGTTTATTCGCCCATTATATACTAAGCCCCACCTACCTCGTTCCTGTAAACTATATCCTCATATAATTTTACATATTATAATTCTTTTATTCTTATAACTGTCTTTTATGGATATCAGTATCTTTTTAAATGTTTTTCTTATTATTGTATGGATGTTTTTAAAATTGATAAATTGTTTTTTTTTTTAAAAATGTGTATAATATTTTTATATAATTTACACAATATTTTTATGCAATTTGTATAATGTTTTTTTTTATAATTTTTTTTTTTTACATTTTGTATAATGTTTTTTTTACATTTTGTATAATGGTTTTTTAAAATACATTTTGTATAATGTTTTTTTTAAATATATTTTGTATAATGTTTTTTTTTTATAAATTTGTATAATGTTTTTTTTATACAATTTGTATGTTTTTATACAATTTTCACAAACATGGGAACCTTGATTAAATGTACCTTAATAGCTCTTATACCTATTTTTTCATATTGCTTGATTTTAATAATTTTGTTTCTACAACTTTTTTTTTTACATTTCTCAATATTTTACATTTCACAATATTTTACATATCTTAATATTTTTTTATATTTATCTTTTTTTCATTTTCCTCCACATTATTATACTATAACGCATTTTAATATATTCATAAGTCTGAAAAAAAATCATATGTTTTATCTACGGAGAGAGAGAGAGAGAGAGAGAGAGTGATGGGTTTTAACGCCCACTCGCCCTCTCTTTCTCTCTCTCTCTCTCATCCTTTCCGATCCAAATGCTTCACAAAGAAAATGAAAATCAATGAGATCATAATATTCTCTCAGACCTAACTGTCAGAAAAGGCGTCATAAATATTTTGAAAGGAAAATCGAGGGATTCTGCATATCGATAAACTTCACAGGAAATATTTGTAGCATATATCGAAGTCTCAAGTGAATTAACTCCGAGGCAGTATGGTATGCTTAATATCGACAGGATCCCATCTAAGGCAAGGTTTGGGGGCATCTGTGTCGAACCTTTCACCACAACGGAGTGGTTTGAGTCTGTGTCGTTTTTCAACACAAGAGTTCCTTAAGATATTAGACTTAAAAAAAGAATTTTTTCCAAAATTTATTCTCAGACCCTCTATATGCCCGTGTGGTACCACATTCCACAAGATTTTAGAAATGTATTCAATATGCATCGTTCCCGTTGAATACCCGAGCCTTTCTTTGTTGATTTGGTGCATTTAGTTTTAGACTGCTTCTTAGATAGATTTAACCGATGTTGTTACTTGTATAGTTGAATTAATACAATATGCTTGCATTCGTATTTCTCACCGCATATGACAGATCATGCAGCATGGCTTACATGAAAATCCCGGAGAACACATTACCATCTCAGAAGTCAGGTCACGTTTTGAGAACATTTCCTGGGTTCAGTTTTGTGTTGGGAAGCCTTTATTGCTCGGGTAAAGTTGGAGATGTATTCACAAATATACAATAAAAAACATTTGACAAGTTTAATGCAATGCGTCTATTCAGAGTAACATACCAACCTGACGTTTCCTTTGCTGCTTAGTATATTATATAAAGTTAGTCTCGGTCACCCAGAACCCTTTAGTCTTCAACGTACGGAGGCACAGCAGTGAATATTCGCTAGGCCGCTACAGTCACTGATAAGGATGACATGGACGTGACTTAATTAGTCCCCCATATTAACTTTTTTTTCTTTCGACAAATTAAATTCTAAAACATTTTTTGTATGTATTAGAAAAATAAGTAAAGACGTTTAAAGTGTATATGGGTATTAAAATCAGTAAAAGGCATCATTTTGCCCGGAGCAGTTACGTCTTATATAAAAAATGCGCGAGAGTTTGAGCCAATGGTTGTCGCCACGTGATGTCAATGCACATGTTGAAAACAGTCATCTGTGACAGAGATAATTCGTAAGTAATTCTCTGTGAAACAGATTGGTACGGAGGGTATGGGTCCGTTGTCAATTTTTGACGAATATTACTGGATAATCTACCACATGAAAAAACAAACTCCCGGTTACGCATGGGCAATGGAACATTTTGGCTACACTCGGCAATCCTCGACAGATTACGGAACCTACATCTAGACTCGGATGTATGACGAATCCCGCTATACTGGAACTACTTTAAAGGTCCCGGATGAAACATGGCTGCGCCTATGGTGTCTTGGAACTACTTTAAAGGCCCCGGATGACACATGACTGCGCGCATGGTGTCTTGTTTGTTTGTAATAGCGTCATGTTTTCCTGTTAAAGTAAACCGGTAGCCGCATCGCAAATGTATGGGCGTATAGGTACATATCACTTACCGTCATACAGCCGAGACTAGATGTAGGTTCCGGAACGTTCTGGAATCTGTCGAGATTTGCCGAGTGCTTTTGGCTAAAGTCTCGGTAAGTGCTAGATATTATAAGGCAGGGCCGATTTTGCTAGATTCTATAAAGCGAGTATGAAATATATCGCACAATTCACTTGACACACCTATTATTAGAAACGAAATAGAGACGATGTATAAGCATGAATCGCGATGAAGAATTAAGAAGATTGTGAGAAGCCATACGTCTGATTCATGACGAGAGAAAATTACCACTTAATTTTACAAACAAAATTTTAGAGAGTGTCCTTGTTGACAAGCGAGAGGTTTTGATAGATTCAGAACGTGGTAAGTTAAAAGACTGGATAATCCAGACAATGACCTACTTTCTGTCAAATTTTGAGGACCCATCCAGACTAATATTCGTAGAATATTTGTTTGGATGATAGAGACTAATATAAAGTGAGTTTAATGGTTGACCCGCACATAAAATATGTCAAAAGATAAAACACACAGGATCCTAATGTTCTTCTGTACATAGGCGCTGCAATATGTAAACACGCTATACATAAAAATCATACATTCCGGACAATTGTAAAAGTAACTGTCTTCAAAGTTATCCAACATACAGAACAAAGCTGTCTATCAGTCATATCTTGATAAATAGATCCTAGCCTATTTATATTTGTTTTTGGCGCTTCATAAATTATTGCGGTTTATAAATGTATATAGATAAGATAACTTACAATATATTGTTGAAATCAGGATTAGACATATTCCAACAGTACTTAATATCGTCGCCATCGTTTGCTAAATACGACTTTTTATTCGACAAGGAAGTAAATTGAGATGGTGGATATTTTCCATTTTTTCTATAGAAATAAAATTAGTAAAAGCTAATACTAAAGGCGCCCAACCGAGACCAAATAAGAAATTTAAACAAATCATAGATCAGTTCTCGCTTATAAGATGGAGATAAATATATGGTGACAACTTTGCTTATTTTATCCATAAAAGTACCGACAATATATTCATGTTAGTTATAGACTTAAAAATCCTCTGGGTTTCGACGATTTTCCCAAACTATGGAACTCTCAAAACTTCGCAATGTTTGAGAAACTTTCAAATCAAAACTTAAATCTCATATTGTGTTTGAATCCTATTATAAGAGTGAACTATAAAACAAGACAGAGCTAAACAAACCTGCGCCATGAGTATACTGTTTGTATGGAATGCGCGCAATATAAATATTCATTATTATTATGATCTCTCTTAATTGAAATAATTGACTCACAGGTATATAGATGGTGTTTTGGACTCTCGTTCCCGGGTCAGTTTTCACTGTTCGAGTTTCCGCGATAAGAGGTCGGTATCCCGAAATTCAGATTCATCTAATAGTTCTCGCATACAGGTTCGTTAATTCGGAGAGAAGTGTCGGATTGAATTTGTGCGTGCTCGGTAGATGGAATCATCATCTATCTCTTAAAACTGATAAATGTATGATAGTTGTGGTGATTTGATGAATTGCTTTAACTAAGAAACGTTGTGAAATGAAATGGAATGCGGTGTAACGTCCTACTCTGTTGTACCTAACCTGGGCTAATGAAGGCGGGCATACGTCATACAGTATACTATGGGGAAAGTTTGCCCGGACAGCGGGACTACGACCTACTCTTATATGGAATTCCAACTGCCAAGGGATGTTTTAGTTGCACGCCAATGTGTACACGGGACCTCGGTTTTCCGTCCCATCCGAACGACTAGACAGCTGTGCTTGCCAGCCTCCCGTTCTGCATCATTGACATGGGAAATCAAGCAGAAAATCTGGATGAACAAGAAACGTTGAATTGAGTCGATAGAGAACTATCTGTACCTGTTCGGTCTCCAGCCTGTGCTTAGCGGAAGTTAAACCACCTTTCGCTCTCCTCTAAACAAGAACATCGATAATGCTTAAGTTCTTCCAGTAAACAATAGTGTCAACTTCTAACTGAGCGGTGCAAAAAACTATTTAGAATTATATTTTCTATAAATATTTATTTGTGTTTTTAACCAAACGTTCTTTGATGATTTTGGATAAGGTAATTGTATCCAAATGAGGTCTGGGATGGTTTGTTGGAAGTTTCATCTTGGAGATAATAATAATAATAATAAGGGTTCTTATAAAGCTCTAGACTCCAAACAGTATTGTTTGCTCAAAGCGCTAACAAAGTTTACAGGAAACAATTATAAATATGAACACTGAAACAAATAAATTTTGAGATTTTGTTTGAAGATGCTTAAAGATGGAGCAGTCCGTAGATGTAGTGTCAGAGAGTTCCATGTATGTGCTGCATTATAGGCAATGTGCTGCATTATAGGCAAATGATCTACAGCCAAAAGTTTTCAGGTTATACTTTGGAACAGTTAATAAACATTGAGAGCTAGAACGGAGTGATCTAGATGCAGAGTATTTATGAACTAAATTACACAAGTAGCCTGGTGCTGTGCCGGGTATATACACTGATAAGTTGGGGTTAGAAATTTAAAGTTTATTCTTTGTCGAACAGAGAACCAGTGGAAAGATTTTAAAAGCGAAGCAACATGACCATCATTTTTGGAGACGGTGACGATTCTTGCAGCTGTATTCTGAAGCTTTTGGAGGCGACGAATGTTTTCAGCAGAGATACCAGCCAAGAGCCTGGAGATAACTAATGATCTGGTTATAGTTGCGGCGGGTGACTGTGTCAACAGGTGACGGATCTTGCCAATATTTCGCAAGTGGAAATAATACCTTCTCACTATTTCTGAGACATGTCTGTCCATGTTTAGGGAAGCATCCAAATAAACCAAAGATTCTTAACACATGGTGCAAATGGTATTTTAAATTGATCAAAGTTTAGACCATCACGCCCTACTTTCTCTCGACGTTTTAAAGGACCAGTGATCAGCTCTATATAGCCTATATATTCACACAGTGATTATTTTACAAATTTGATTGAAAAAAACGGATGACTTTGAGTGACTCATTGCGGGAAATCCATATCGAAAATTTGAAAAACATCCATGTTGTGAATGGGTCAATGTTGATGATGCATCTGTATTAAATCATTATAATGATTAATGTCTTAGGCTAGAACTACCTCATAAACTGTCGGTATTTCGTGTTCCACACGTTTTGTATATCAAGTTAATGCCAGTCCCCGGATTAACATAATTTCAGATAATTGGGACTTGGTTTAGGACTTACAAGCCTCCACTTGATGGACAAATGGATAATGTCTAGGAACTACAGCTGGTGGGGGTCTTGTGGCGTACAGACAAAGGCAAGTGCCTTAAAACTAAAAGCAGCCACCGAATTGATGATTGTGTTCTTTCAAAATAATGTACGCAGTATTCAATTAAAGGGATAAATTCATTCTAGCCATATAGCTTACAAACCAAATTTTTTACGAAAGTATAAAACACTAGAACTCATCATTGAAGATGAAAGACCAATACAAATTTCGAAATAACGGTTAATTGATAACGAGAGAGAGAGAGAGAGAGAGAGATAGAGAGAGAGAGAGAGAGAGAGAGAGAGAAATGGGGTTTAAAGTCCACTCAACACAACTAGGTCATTTCGGGACTAACATATGGTCTAATTTTATTTCAATAATTCGCTTGCGCGTAGGGGTCTTTAGCAGTGGGAGGAAACCGGAGTGCCCGGAGGAAACCCACGAGGTTGAGAAGGCGCCCCTATCTCCATGCCACATACGCTCACACCAGAGCTCGAAACCACAGCCGCAAGCCAGAGGTGACTGGCCAGCTAGAGGTCGAAGCGCGGCGCTCTAGACCACTAGGCCATCCCAACCCCACTTTAATTGATAACTATGGCTTACTAGGAGTATACCAGTACTTTCCAAATGGATGACAAGAAATCATTCCTACATACAACACGAAAATGTGTGGAATCGATTTCATATAATATCATACTGATCAAAAAAATATAAATATATGGCATAGATCTGATTTTGTAAATATGGCCGTGAGAGCACTCACCGATGTTCTTTATCGAAATATTAAAAGTTGTCTATTAGAGCATATCTTTAAGTTTCAAAGCGTACCAAAATATATTTGTACAACACCATGGCAATGTTAATTCTTGAATGTTGCAATATTGCAAACAAACGCACAACTTTAAATTTGTGAAAAGCCAAATCTCTACAATAAGACTTTCACTTATGACAACATATGCGTGGTTGCATATGCGTCATTGCAACGCCGTAGGAATTCATTTTAAACTACAATATCGCGAAAGAGTAACCCTAATATGAATATCAACAGTTCAAAAGTCGTCCCATTCTTTTCAGTATATTTACAAAGATGTTGACATGTTAGCGTGGATTAAATCGGATATTTGAAAGGGGAAATATGCAAATAGCGCAACAGGGCTTTAACATTTATTTGTAATAAAATGTGTTATTTTAACTTGCAATAATATAAATTAGAAGCGTAAAAATCCTCATATTACAATGAAGTTTCCTGTATAAAACAGTTAGACAAGTTAATAAACATATACTACTTCTACAGTCTAGAAATTAATACTAATATTTTTAACCAGGTCCATAAGTTCATTAACATGTCAAACAGATTCTAAACTCAATTCGATCAAGTAATATTTTAATGTATAATCTTGGCTAGTCTATCTAATTTTGTTTATTATCAAATAATCCTCACTTTGCTTGCATATGTATACTTATTAATTACTATATATACTGTACATTTTCACCCATTTTATTATGTTTATATAATATGTATGTGTTTGCCATTTTAACTATGTATATACACCCATTTTTCATTAATAATATGTATACAAATTATTTAGGGAGAGGGGTTTTACATAGGCTAAGCCTGTTCCCCAATCCCATTCAGACAACCTGAATAAAATATTGTTTAAAAAAAAAAAAAAAAATAGACAAAATTACAGCTGCTAAATACTTTTTGTAATTGTAAAATACAACAATACAAACATATGTTGTCGAGTTCCTCCTGTTCTTTATCCAATATATATAAAGTTATGTCCAATTGTCTTAAAATATACTGCTGCGAATCTTAATGCTATGAAGTATAATGCTACGAAACTGTCGAGTGTTATATTGACAAGGTCTTGTTCTGTGTAAGTTATGATATATCAATAATTAGAATACAGCATACATTCTATAAATTAGCATATAAACTAGATGATTTAATGTAGTCTGCTGCAAATCTATGTAAATTGAGATAATCATCCTGAAATGCAACAAGGAAAATCATAAAATCATAAAACGTTATATACATCAGGAGCTTTAAATTCTCTCATTGTAGAATTATAATTAGCTATAATTCACCAGCGATTCACATCCAAATAATGAGCTGCCAATGCAACTATTTCATATCTTTTTGAATGACATAAATGTTTAATTTTGTTTTAATCTTAGGATCGTAGACAATTAGGATGTATTTGTTATTTTACTAATCTGAAAACCAGTTCGTTGAGTGTTGTTAAAGAACTATCAGGCGACCTGTATACATTTTAGCGACTCCCTACAAACAGTGCGATTTGGGGGTCTAAGAAATGTGGAAACCAGATACATGCACTCTGATGAATGATACCACAGACTTATTTTTATATATTTGTAATATCTCACCTCCGATTTTATCACACATGCAATTTTTTGATGCATTTTTCTAACATTTTCAAATATCTCAATTTCATTGTCCAGTTTTATTCTCTGTATGATATTTCTTATTAAACAGAATAACTGACCAACTGAAGGTTCACTGAAAATAAACAACAGCCACAAGATCTTTATGCTGGTATTACGGATATGTAAACCATTTCTTATTATCATTTTATGGATATTAGCATTTGTAAACCGATCATGACGATATAATAGATTGCACTGGTAAAAGGTGTGCCTGGTGGCTCCTCACTATTAACGACAATCGGGGAAACTGACAACAACCGCCCTTGACGTAGTCTCAAGAGAGTCTGGATATATGTTCCCAGCGGTCACTAAAAGACCAGCTTTGAAAGCAAACTTCTTTCTAAGCACAGAAAGCATGGGTCGTTTGTGATATGATCACTCAATCCCCTGTATTTCCAATATAATTAACCCCGTTTAAAAAATAATATTCGTCTGATACAAAATATTGCATATATTATTTTATAAATTATTTTATCTTCTATATTTTATTTTCAAAAATATTTTACCAATATGCATAATGGAATGTGGGATATGACGTGGATTAAATTGACTAACTATAGGATATTATAATGTGTTTTACGTACTTAGAGAAGACAGCAATTGGATGATGATCGTCACTATTGTGAATATCTATCTGTTCAATCAATTCTTTCATCTGATTTACCAGCGGTAAAAACGATTTTGACTCCCCAATATTCATTATTATTACTTGAACAGATTTTGTTTCAGCTCCCTTCAAAGAATAAAAAAAGCCCAAAATACATTGACACTTTCATACCGCACCGGCCACTACACTTACGAAGTCCTTAAAAATATCCAACCCTCACGACTAGAGAGACATGAAAGCATGTCTAAATCACAATTGAGCAAAGTCGAGATTGATGATAATGATTTGAAGTGTCAAAACGGTGTACAATTTGGCAAGAGCTCCTCTGGATCCTGAAGCCCAAGGCATTGACAGTCTGCCAAGAGGTAAATCTGACAATGTTTTCATAGCAGATAGTATCACATCTACGGGTCATCTAATGTCAGCTAAGGGGTTACAACTTAACCTGTCTGGACAAAATAGGTAACGATTGGATCTAGCGTATTCTTATGTTACACGGATCGAGTCGTAATTAACTTGTTTTCAAACTGATTTTTGTTTCTCAATTAGCTTGGTTTGTAGACGCCTCTGTCATCGACTGATGGCCTAAAGAGGATGCCAACTAGATTCCATTCCCGATTGTAGCCTCTAGAATATATCGGACGATGTTTGCAAATCTATCTTACCAAGTTCCCATTCGAACAACGTCTTGTAATAGTAAATCGCTAATCCCTGTTACCAGGGCTATACAACTTAAAAAAGCAAGTGTACCAGACCGATTCATCCCGAGATGCGGGCCAGATGACAGATGATGACGTTGAGTCACATATGTAGACAGAATTCTTGTTGACTATTGATCTATGCTTAAATATCTAATAAACTGTGCATTTACGATAAATTCTACCGCTTCAAGACATGTTAAAAGCAACATGGTTTTGCTGAGTTGTGTATTAATAAAACACAAATTGATGTCAAAGATATCAGAGTGGGCGCTAAAACAGGCGATTAATACCAATTTAAGTTGGTGTTAATTTGCAGAACACCATATATCACATGCGACAGTGTTACACGTTCTTGGCTCAATTGCCACTAGATGCAGTATCGTAAATTGGAAAAATGAACGTCCTACTGTTCTATACCTATTTTTCTTGAGACCTAGGAATCGGATAAACCTCGATGCTAAGTACTGCCTTTATTACTTACTATACTTACTTCTTGGGAAGTTGAAACACTTATCATGTTTATACCATCTGATATATCGACATCAGTTTTACTTTCCAGTTTTAATGTTCCAAACGTTTCTTCTGTACCAACTTCTGGACAGATAGCCACTTCATTCTGAAACAGTTAAATAGTGATTCCTTATCATTCATTTAAAAGCTTAGGAAGCCAGTACATCAATGTCTTTGTAATAGTACCAATATGTATATCTAACAACATGCAAACTATTCGAAGAAAGGATAATTGATCCTCAAGCTTATGCAAAACTAAATGAAGTTAAATAGGGCACCAAACTAGACTCTAATTTCACATTTCGCCAACTCAGCTATAAATTGCCATCATGGGTATTTAGTATGAATTGAATACGAGTATAAATTCTTAACTTTCACTTATCCATACTAATTGTGTAATACAGACAGTTTTGTTAAATACATTTAACTTAATTTGTACATTTTACAAAGCATTATATTTCACATTTATGGTATGCATATTGTGGGCTGTTGCCTTATAGTTATAAATAAACTGTTTGATTTGGTTGCTTATTGGAACTTCACTGTATGAAGAGTGTTCGCCTAAAATTGTTAAAAATTTTGACGGGATATGACTTGACATTAATACTACAGTGTATATTAAAATAAGATAGAAAATCAAGGGCTGATTACCTCCCTATTCAATAAAGCCACAACAACTGAACACTGTTTATTTTGTATCAACCGCCATATTGATTTTGTATTATGTCCTTTTAGAGCAGCCAAAGCATAACCATTCAGATTTGTTCTAGACTGAAAACAAATCATGTAAAAATGATACTAAATATCTTTCAACTATTTATTCATATCTATTGTACAGGAACTTATAATAGGTGGGGTGCGGCCTTACGCTGGTACTTTAGCTAAACATCGCTTTATAAAAATGTTATCTTGGTTTGATAAAATGAAAGTTACACCAATCAAACCTTTTCACAGTAACATTGCGAAATACACAGAAAATGAAAACCGTTTGATCTTACCGGAAAAGAAACTGGTAATGATTCATCAATGCTATCCGGGGAATCAGTGTTTCCTGAAGGTAAAAACCCATAATAGTAAACAAAACCGCGGCTAGGTACAAATGCTATGGACTGTTTTTGCTCCATCCGTACTATAATGTAAACGGGCATGTCGGATTCTACTGTCCACTTTTAATTCGAAATTCAACCGTCTCAATGTTTTTAAGTGTACAATGAATCTCCGTGTTTCGTCCCATTGAAAGCGCTTTAGACGGTCAGGCACAACTGACAAATCAAGCTGGAAATGGCTAGTTACAAGGCATAGTCAGGGCACATAATAATCAACCACAACTTACTTGTCTCGGGATTAATTTCTCTTAAGTATTCATGTTGTGTTTTGAGGGGTAATACCCCAACCTGCATCGGTTCTTGCTTTGCATCAAATTTTGATTCAAACACAGTCTGGTCTGAACTATTGTCGCCATATTTAAATCCCTCGGTTAATGCCTCATAAACAAACTGAAACTGACCCTAGAAGTATTCGAGAATAATTCAATGTCTCCAATCAACAACAAAAAAATTGAAAAAAATTTCCTACAGATTTACGCTAAAATTTCTAAAGGAAAAAATAAAGTATTCTATAGTGTTTTCTGTTGTAAATTCTACAGTCATCTTTTTGTCTTTAATCTAGTTTTGTGAACAGACTGCACATACAGTTGTCTCTTCAGTTTCTTGTTAATAATAACTTCTATGAAGTATGAAGCAACCGAAATATAACAGACCGTTAACAAACGACACGTTACAAAGATAACGATCTGTTAGAGTTTAACGGATCGTTAAAATAACTTAGTTTTGAGCAACCGGTCCAGGTCATATAAAATACAAAATTACGCTTACACCTGTTTGTATCATACCCTTCCTCTGGTTTCTCATTGTTTTAGTAAATTCAATAACATCAAAACTTCCTGTCTCTTTTCCTTGTTTTAATCCACAGTCTATAGCTATATATGTTCCTGTTCTACCAACACCAGCACTATAATATAATTATATAATCTTTAGATATATTCACTGTTCTATCAGCACTGTCACATAATATAATTTGTAGAGTATATAGATATATGTTCCTGTTCTATTCGTTCTGTAAGAATATAATCTATAACAATGTTCCACCAACATTAGTACTAACAATATAATCTATGACTATAATATGTTCCTGTTCTACCAACATCAGCACTGTAATATAGTTTTATAATCTATAACTGCAATTGTCTATGTAGAAGATAATTATATACGTACCTACAATGAACAATCTGTGGTTTATTTGAGTTAGGTTTATGTTTATTCACCATGTAGAGAAAATCTAACAAATCACTGACATTAGGAACATCATGATCAGGCCAACTTGTATAATGGAAGTGGTGAAACTTATGTGTTTCAGTACCCTGGCAATCAAAAACACAATGTAAAGCGTTTCCTGCATTATGTTTGTCCAAGAAAACAAAGGTTGCGGCAGTCTTGCTTTAATAGACGACAATTTTACTCGTTTCGATATCAACGGTGAGTTTGTATTTCTGGCGGTACATTAACGTTTATGAATACTTTACAATTATTCACCTATTATATAAAGCCATTTATCATTAATATACTAACATTGATTTCTGAAATCCCATATGCCATATCTTTACCTATAATAGGTATGATTGCATAGAAAGATAGTATTTATTCAAGGAAGAGTAATAAATCAACATTTCAATATTACCTTACTCATAGTTATACAGCGCACAGTGAAGTCAGCTCGCACTCTTTCCTCATTTAATGTCAGATTTATTTCTCCAAATTTCTGGAACCCTTGTTCTGGCCAGTACTGTTCACATTTGATCTGAGAATACAAGGCAAGATGAACATTCTTGATATGATCAAGAAGTGGAAAATGTAAAAAAAAATATGGAATAATACTTCGTCTCTTAATTCAGACATATTTACATCTTGCAGGGATTACGGAAAACTTACTTAATTTCAACCATAACACTACTTTCTTTAATCTCATCCACTGTTTTCGTGCATGAAAGGATAAACAAAATTTGCATATTCTTGAACTATATACATAATAAAATAAAACCAACAATCCAAACCATTAGTCAAAATTCGAACTATGCAACCCTAATACAGCGTTCTGTTTTCCCTATATTTACTGTTGTATGAATTAGAATCTACCAGATATTGGCGATCTGTACCAAATCTTCAAGTTGTATAATAACCCTCTGTACTTTATTAACAATTATGCTTTACTGGCAAAATCTTACTTTTCCATGCTCTTCTACAGCAGTTAACATGACAACTTTATCGCAATTCTGTTCCCATATCATTCTTACAAAATCGTTTATTGTAACTTTGGTAGCCCCTGTAACGAAATAAGAACCAAGGTTTCGGTAAACTCGTTTTGCAGGTAATGCAAGAATGTCTTAAAATTAAATATTAACATAGATCATAATTCTGTATTTATTTAATGAATAATCATGAACATAATATGATAATATCATACATACCCTGTGCGGCTATATAATCCCCCGGTTTCTTAAAACCCTGCAATAAAACACACAAGTTGAATTATTACTGTACATGGATTATAATCCTTGGGTGGGATTTAGTAGTGATTGAAAAAAAAAGGTAGAACCTTTGTATGGAATGTCGTCATGTGCTTGGAAACGACGAGAAAACACTTACCAAAACGTGCCACCATATAATAAGCAAGTGACTATATTTCATATAAATGATCTATATTATTGGATGATTGGATTAGGTTTGTTTTTTAAATAAAAAGGCCAAAATAATTGAATTTATTGACATTGGCTAATACTATTCTGACATATAATATATATTGAGAGATATTTTCGGTAGCGAAATGGCCATTACTCAAGTATTGCTTGGTAATTATTTGTGTGAATTTCATACTTACATCAATATAGTTGGCATTAATGTAATCAGAATGTGGATCTGTTTTAGATTTCTTGAGGACAACTCGACTGTTATCATCTGTTACAATATACGGAGAGAAGTTAATAAAATATTAAGCTTTAAAAGTATAAATACAATGTACCCATTCAACTATATACATGTACGTTTTTAAAAAAACAAAAACAATTATTATTAGGAATAATATTATTAGATTTACTCATATTGCTTTAACGAAATCTTTTTAAAAAAAAATATTAATAAGTCTGTTTAAAACTCACAAGGATAATATCCACGAAATCTGTTTTTAGATTTGTTTTCAGGTTTCTGTGATATATCATAGCTAGCAGTAAAATCATTCGGCAAAGACTAAAATACAAATATCATTGAATAATTACGAAACATCTTAGCATATTATCAATTATAAAGTAATGAAATTGGTCATCTTAATCGGATCTTAATCATAATACATACAGTATAATTTAAATCAATCAAACAGGTAATAACAACAATCACGTAAAAAATAACCTTCATTCGATATCTATCAACGCGAGCCTGAATCCTCCATTAACAAAAACAGCTATCACGTAACGAATATGATATACTCTAGTCCACTTACCGAAAAAATATGTTTAAATCCGTTGGCATCCTTTGTTTTAATGAGAAATGATTCAAACTGGTCTAATTTTAGATCGGTATTAATATTGAGCAGATTATAATAATAAGAGTCTTCTGATTCTATTGGTGGATCTGATGACCTTTCAACCTGAACTTCTGCTGGAATATCTGTATCCATTGGCGCTAGAGATTTGTCACCATCGTCTATTGATATTGTTTCATAATGGTTGACACTAGTAGCTGATTCAGTCTCTTTGTCAATGTTAGTTATTGTATTTGCTGACAAATTTGTTTCCTCATCTTTTATGGTTGCATATACATGTATGTTATGGTGTTCTATATAAAATAAATAAATATTATTATTTTGTTTTAAAATACAAAGAAATATTTTGTTTTCTATCGATCAGTTATTCGTGTCCGCTATTTTTTAGTGATTTTGTATATTATATTCTATTGTAAACTAAAAAAGACCCCTTTAAATTACACATAATACATATTCTAAATAATTAATATAACAGGCAGAACACAGTTAACCCTCGGGTAACATCAACCTTCATAATCCTTTTCACGTGGACGTTTTCTTGGCTGAACAATAGCTAATCTTGGATTTTTAGCCGCTACATTGACACCATCAACGTCTTTGGTCTGACTACTGGTACGTCTACCTCTTCGTCTACAATGAATATAACAACTTTCAATATTAGATAATCCACAATGAATAAAGTGACAACCTAATTATATGATTATAAGCTCTAGTCAAAATCCCATTTTTTTTTAAAGTTTTCAATTAAATGTAGTGCCCTCTGCTTAATAAAATATTTATTATATCACCCAAAATTTAATGTGATACGGTCTTAACTTGGTCATGCTATACTCAATGTCCCACGCGCCCTTATTTTAATGTAGACGTTTTTCTTCCTCTAATCCATCCGTTGGTTCACAAAGAAGATACACCTTTTGTATATTGTTTTAGGTGAACACAATATATTTAAGATTAACAGCTGTATTGGTATGCGGCTCTACATCTGTGAGATGTCGAATTTCATATCCCAAGAAATGAGTCAAATTTAGCTTGAGAACCCGATAGCGTCTGTATATTTCATCCGATTTAAAAGAATCTAGTGGTTAGCGAGTGTGCGTTATACCATAAGGCCTGTCATTGCGTCAACTGGTGTGATTTCGATTCCCCTGTTGTACGCGACAAGGAGTAAGGTCGCCCGCTAATCTCGTGGGCGTTCTCCGGATTCTCCGGTTTCCTAACACTACTGAAGACCCCTACACGAATCATTGAAATAAAATTGAACCATATGTTAGTCCCGAAATGACCTAGTTTGTGTCGAGTAGACGTTATACCTCATTTCTCTCTTGGACGAATGAATGAATGAACATTGATAGTTAGGTGATCTCAATCACAGAATCATTGAGCTAGACAATGACATCGTGAAAACAATTATGCCAGAAATAGGTTGTGAGCCTTCGCGTTACTCAGTGTAAAATATCTGCTAACACTATATAAAGGCTAACATCCCAAACGAGCCATGGGTAACTGCTACCATTTCAGAAACCTATAAGTGGGGTCATATTTCCGTTGGTAGCCTTATCCTTTGCGTAAATCAATACATACCGTACTAGTAGAGTTGCAACAAAAACAATAACGATTATAAGTACAACACCACCTGCAACAGCTGGGGCTATAATTTCCACGGGTAGTGACATTCGGCCACCATTTCTTCCAACTATAGAACAGAAAGAAAACCACTAATATAACTCAGATATAGGCTTGAGTCTATTCGAAATTAAATTATTTTGAAATAAATGTGTTATTACCTAGAAGTTAAGAACTATAATACACGCATGATAAACAAAACTGTACTGGTCGGCATACAAGATTAAGGGTTGATTAACACAATCGCTGATTAGGTGTTCTGGAAATGTGCAATAGTGTTTCAAAATTAGAATTGGAAATTTGTGTACTGTAATGTCATAACTTCAGATCACATCTACTCATCGTTGACATGTCTTGTGATAGTTGGGATAACCTCTGTTGGGCCACAGTGTGAGTACATGCAGATGTCCTTTACGTATTAGTCTTTGTATATTGACACGCTGATCACGAAGTGCGTTTTGATGTATATTCTTAAAGTATTAAGTCAAGGGCAATATTAAAAGTCATGTATCTGGATCAAGATGATCGATAGTGTTACGCATATAAGTTAGTGAAGTCAATGTCCATGATTTATCCATATTAATATACTCCAATCTTATATCTATTTTAATTTGCATTTTCCAGGACTATCTATCGTTCCTAAAGTACGAGTAGTATATCAAATTATTGGGATTAGACAATTGCTTATCATATTAATTTAATACGCAAAGAAAATAAAACAAACCAACAATACAAACATAAAGACCATGGAACCAAACATTAAATTGTAACATTTATGTATCGGTAAATTAAATTGGCTTACCTAAAGCTATACAATCAATGCCATCATATCCGTCCTCACAGCCTTTATCACACTCGCCAGTAATTAGATCACATGATGACCACGTAACATTCAAACAGTTTCTTTCTGAACAGTTGTACACACAACCAGCACCATAGAAACCAGTTTCACATTCTGCAAAATTAATATATCTTCTGACTTTGCCGCACTGAAAAACCCTTGCTTCCCAAACAAAATAGAAATTGAGTACGGTATCTGTTAATATAATAGGTAGGGTAGAGGTATGCAGGTTAATGGAAGTGATTAGCACAATGTTCAATCCATTTGCAAAAATCTTGTGACAGAATATTTTATATTGCTGCTGAGAATACAGGTTTTAAGCTTTATTGGTTTGTACCATGGGTTATAATCCGACAAATGGCCTTGTGACATTTTAATTTTGTCAGAAAATATTAAATTCTTCGCGACATAATCCAGCAGGAACAACAACATGATTCATTACCTATAGTACAATTTTCGGATCTCCACCCAGCCCTACAACCATCAACGCAATTTCCTGTCACGTGATGACAACTTGAATCACTTGTTTTACAGTTTCTATTAGAACACAGTTGTCGACATCTCCTACCATAATTTCCATGTGAACACACTAAAACAGATCGAAAGATTATTCACATACTTAAAGATAAACTGCGAAACAAACAGCCAGCTGGGAGGTGCCTTAGCAGAAATGAAAAACGAAATGGGGTTTAAAATCCTACTGTTCTTTTCCGACTGCGCTAATGAAGACATGACGTGGCTTAAGCAAGTTTTAAATATCCCCCTCTCTCTATATTTATATATCTATAATTTAGTCCTTAAACTTAAAGTTTCGTACACAAAATTATGTCGTAGGGATATGTCGTGTTACTGAATATATCGGACATAAAGATATTTTTACTTTTTGTACAATCCTGACTAGCCCATCCATCTTGACAACCATATAAACATGCTCCAGTCACAGGATCACATTCTGATGTTCCATTACATTTTCTGTTATCACAATGAAATTTACAACCACCACCATAGCTGTTCGTATCAGAACAACCTTAAATATAAAAATTTAGTATAGGTACGAAATAATATATATTTTGGTTAAAACAATAAACCAATCTGAAACATTTACATAGTACATTTCGGGTACGAATCTCTTGAAATTTAACAGGCATATTTGAAATTATTTAAGATACATTATGTAAGATTTCGATAAAGAGCTCCATTGCGAGCGAAGATATTAGCCTTTGAAAGTTTGACAAGACATTTGCCATAATTTCAACCACAGTACTACTTGTTCGAAGCTAAGTCTCGCTCCTCCATTTTTTAGATTAAATCAAAATATGGCTGAACCGTAAAATATGGCTGTATTACCTGTATTTCCTATGGTGACACATTGGAAACTTTGAATTATATATAGTGTTAGAGAGTACTATTTTCAGCTATATAATATTTGAAAAGTCACATTGGAAAGTTTAAACTACATGTAGTGTCAGACAGTGTGATTTTCAGCTATAGAATAATCGAAAAGAAAGTATTAACTGTATAATAAGCCCGGCAGTTAGTACTATAGAATCATAGAAAATATATTGGAAAATAGCCTATTAACTGTATACAGTGTCAGTTAGTATCAGTTTTATATGTATCAAATTATTTGACAGTTAGCTTAAAGCCCCAATAACACTCTTGTTGTAACTGAATAATATGTTCCAATCTTCATTCTGGTCAACAAATCGTATTATTTTACAATATTCCAATTAATTGATGATATAAATTTCATCTTAACACACCTATTTTAGTAAATTGGAAAAATTCAACCAATTGATTTGAAAAGTCTAACGTAAACCTTTTCAAATGTGACTTGGATTTTAAAATATTTTCGAACTTTCTGGACAAGTAAAGTAGGTTGTAATGGATAATGTATACAACAGGTAGGACACTTAAACATCTAGTACTTAGAATAAGGCTATTGTTTATTTTCTAGAGCTGCCAAGCCAGCTAGAATGTTATTGTCCCTTTAAAGATGCATTATATAAGATTTAGATAAAGAGCTGACAGTTCTCGCAATAAAAGTTAAATTTAAGATAACGAATAGGAAATATTTTGAAAATTTCAGTCATATTTCTTCATTCTGAGCGACGGTATGGCTGTTTGAAGAATAGCGGAGTCTCGATTGTAATTGCTACCGTTGTTACGATAGTAAACAAAATCTAAATAATCCCATCATCAACAGCCAATCGTCTTTAAATCTGTTGAAAATATCGAACATCTGATGACAAGAATTGATTATGCCCTTGGCAAGATGATAAATGTCTAATTAATAAATTTAAGGCATAAAGATTTAGCTCTTGGATAATGCATCTTTAATGGGTATCTTTTTTTCTTTTTTACGTGTTTATTAAAATAACAGGAGGATAACAATAGTCCGTTCTATGATGTGCTTGCGTTTTGCTTACTTTGATTACAGCTGTTACTATACCATCCTGGTAAACATCCATCTTTACAATAGCCGGTGACTTCATGACATCGTGTGTACTGAGAACAATGGCAGACGTTGGCGCAGTTTGGACCATATGTACCAACTGCACAGACTGAAACAAATGTTATATCGCCATAAATATTGTACAAAAGAATGATTCGGATGCAGCGTTTATCGAGCTTCATAATCTGTAGACATCTATATGTAGATTGTTATTGTCTTGTAACTGTACTTCAAATAAAATCTGGCTGTTTGGTTGTTCCTTTAAATTTTAATAAGTAATCGTCACGGACAACCATCAAATACCAATGCCTTTCAAGAGACAATAATGAGCAGTGTTGTATTAATACATAGTAATAGTAATTGAAATGGATATATTTACCATATATTTCCACTTCGCTTAAGTTTAATATTGCTTCAGGATTTCTATCACCAGGATAATCTGGGTTGATGGCACTAGTTATATTAATATAACGACCAGTACTGTTACATCGTATGTTATTTACAACTGCTAAAGGTTCATTGATATGATGATAACATAAAGTTGATACCAGATCTTCACCAATAATATATATAGAAAATCCTCGCAATCTATGCACAACTGTAATACCAAAATAAAACATATGATAAGTTGTTTAGAAGTATAAGATACATCACCAATGGACATTGTTTTATCTAAAACTAATAAATACACAGTTTATTGAATAACATATAGTTACAGTATATTTCAACTTCGCTTAAAGCTGGAATTTCATATTTTCTAAGAAAGTCAAAACATAATTATTTCTATGTCTTTTGCTCAAAAGGTTGTCAACTCACTAATATACGATCATGGGCAATATTTCACAGGCATAAACATCCCTGACAAAAGAAAATAATAACAAAATTACTTGAATTACCGCCCTTGTTTTCCCATTCCCCTCCACGCAATGGCGATCTTCAAACGTTTGAATTTGAAGTTGAAAATGATATTTTTGCTAATTTCTCAAATGACAATAGTGAATAATAGGATTAATAGGATTATTCTTTAACAAGGTAGGACTGTTTATAGATACAATCTATTTTAGGGCTTTATTTTAATATATTTCAAAATATAACTAAAACATATGAAATTGCAGTTTTCAGTTTAATATTGCTTCTGAACTTCTATCATTAGGATGCTCTCGGTTGATAGCACTAGTTATATTAACATAACGACCAGCAATGTTACATCGTAAGTTTCATTGGTATGATGATAACATAAATTTTATACCAGAAATTTATCAACAATATACACTGAGAATCCTTATAATCTGAAATAGACCACAATCGTTTGACCATAAATAGAAATAGACCACAATCGTTTGACCACAATGATAGTTATCCATGCAATATATTGAGCCATTATTATTGTAACTGTATTTATACTCATAATCTTAGATATATAGAAATGAATAACGATCAATTTCTTATCAAATAATCTTTCCCGAAAGCGAATTAAACAACTTCAGATTGCAGTAGATTGCAATAAAACATCATTTAATGCATAATATTAGCTCGCGTAGATAGATGGAGGGACCCCCCCCCACCTTTTTTTCTCTTGTGCGAGAGAACTTTCGAGGAGGTGGTCTCGCCTCAAGCTCGAAAGTTTGAATTTCTGCAAACCATTGTGATGTGAACGCCTTGTGATTGAGGTGTGGGGGGGGGAGGTGAGTAGGCGAGTGGATGACACATCATGAGCTTTGGATCATAAAGTCTGCCAATGAGTCAAGTCGCGTGGTTTTGTTTCCCGCTTATAGTGTCGCTTGTCCAGTTGATGGCTACCAAAATGGCCTAAAATATACCTTGACAAACTTGTTTAATAGCTTTTGTTGGCCACACGATTCATTTTGGACTGCTTTCGATTCATTTCACAAATGGTTGATCCAATATGGCCGCCAAAATCCAAAATGGCGACAGAAAGTATTCTTTCAATAACAATATACACATGTGATTGCAGGGGTTGTAGGGGTTGAGAAATGATAATGTATTCCGTAGTATGATTCTCAAATCTCAGAAAACATGTGCAATGAGTCTGAGTATTTTGAATCATCTATCAGACTTGCGCACTCAGAATGAGAAGTATTGTTATTTTTGAAAATATCGACAGATAAGTTGTTTTGTACACTTAGACATAGAGCATGAATGTTACTTATACTGTGGGTGTTGAGATTTAGTCTAAGGAAATTGTTCGGTCCCATAGTTTTTGGTGCAAAAGCATCTTGATTGAGCAAATTTTAGACCCCCCCCCCCATGCAGCCTCTAATGGGTTTTAACAACATGAGATAGGCACATGCATGTTGGTTGAGTGATGCTTGCTCAGTTTTTTTTAACTGGGCCGGAAATGGACCAACATGATGGATTGTCAGGATTATGCAGCTTTAAAAAAAAATTGTATTGAAATATTTCAAGTCAAATTATTCCGTTAAAACCTGCTCCTGCATAATCCAGACGGCGGCGTGCAGAGGTTTGATGATGCCGGGGTTATTATTTGCCCCAACCACCAATCAATTTCTCAAGTATATAGGGTCTACTACTGAGAAATACAATTACATATAATGAGGTGAACTGAACCTTTTACAGCAAAGGAAACGGCGATAATTTTAAACTTCGACACACTAAATTTGTTTTTCACTCTTTGACTGTATTCCTTTTGAAATTGATGCCTGTCGCATGAACAGATCTGGACAAGCACCACTCAATATACATACATGTACCTACATGCATCTAAAACTATGGTACATGCCACTATTAATCAAAATTCTTCAACTATTTTCAGCCTAACTCTTCACTTTATCAAGTTAGAGTGATTATTTCCTGCGTTTTAGAGATACGCTATTATGAAAAAACGCGGATTTGGTAATAAAACTTCTACTTCGCCCTTAAATGCGTTGGGACTCGATTGCATACAGATATACCCTATGACATGTCTATGAATTTGGTCAATAACATTTTGAAAAAAAAACACTAATCAGTAACTTGGAAGCATACGATTTATATTTTGTACCATGCGTTTACCACAAGATCGTGATAGTTTAAGGCAAAAGGTCAATAATAGCTAACTATCAATCCTACATTATGCTGCATTACAGACTCCAAGATCCACATTGGCTGGAAAATATGTGATACACACCCGACGCTCTGAGTGCTCAAGTCCGGTAGATTAATCAAAATACTCAGACTCATATTGGATATATTTTCTTAGATTTGATAGTTATACTACAGAATACATTATTATGTATTGCATTATAATGTATTATGATAGCTGAAATATATGCGGGATAAAACGATATATCACTTGTGTATGTTGCTTTTGTTATTGAAAGAATGCTTTTCGAGACGATTTCTGTCGCCATTTTGGATTTTGGTAGTCATATTGGATCAATTATTTGTGAGATGAATCAGACACTGTCCAGTATGAATTGGGTGACCAACAAAAGCTATAAAAGTTCCAATAGCATATTTTTAAGTTATATTTTTAAAATGTATTAAAATAAAGCCCTAAAATAGATTGTACCTATAAACAGTCCTACCTTGTTAAAGAATAATCCTATAATTCACTATTGCCAGTTGAGAAATTGGCAAAAATATCATTTTCAACTTCAAATTCAAACGTTTGAAGATGGCCGTCCATGGAGAGGAATGGGAAAACAAGGGAGGTAATTGTGTTACTATTTCCTCAATCAGCCTGTGTCAGCCATTTTAATGCCTGCGAAATTTTGCCCAAGATCGTATAATAGTGAGTTGGCAAACTTTGGAGCAAAAGACATAGAAATAATTATGTTTTGACTTTCTTAGAAAATATGAAATTGGAACTTTAAATAATATATTTCATGGGTCATTTCGCCAACACGTTTGTCCATGTCTATTTTAGGCCATTTTTGGTAACCATCTTGGATTTTCGGCTTTCCTGGTGTTAGCCCATAGATTTCAGAGGTAGCAAACTACAAATATCAGCTATTGTCAAAACTTTTTCCCCGAGAAATGGTCACGGATCTGGGTGTTGTGACCCGACTATAACGATATAAGACAACCATTCCGCCCTTCTCACACATCAGCGGCTGAAATCGGTCTCTGCTCCACCCCTTCCGGAATCCCGCCATTCGTCTCGGCCCCGCTCGTCTGTCTAATTGTTCTCCTTAGTGCTTAACATCTGTTTCCACCAAAGGTGATATCCGTCTGAATAATATGTTGATTTAATCTTTTAGAGATTTTCAAATATGTAAACAGTAATTTGTAAACTAGATGTTCGTAAAAGCAGTGTTTTCCTTTTGCGTTCGTCACTTCCTTTCGTTGAAACTTTAATTACGTATCCATTGTACAAGCAGTCATTCTTATTTTAAATATTATAAATGTAGGCTATACATTTAGGTCTGTGATGTAACGTGATATCTGTGATAGATTAGTTTATACTCACACCCAGGTCTGTTGTATAAAGTGATTTCTGTTATTGGATAATTTTGTTGTAAATTTAACATCCACCATCCTTGTTTAGAAGCCATCATATCAATAAAAGTAGATTTATCTCCATCAACACCTCGTGAAAATGGCCAGTCTTGTCTATAATATGAACTCTGGTTGGCTGGTTTACGGAGTGCTACATTTTCTGAAAATATATAGGGTGGGAAATAAAATAACAAAAACAAAACAGGGCCATTCCACTCTCTTAAACACCTAAGCTAATGCAATTCTTTAAGGATCATGTTCATTAAAATCGGTTTATTATAGTGATTTCTAAAAACAAAACAAAACCATGATGTATATGGTGAGCTTGTAGCAAGTCCAAAAGAGGGATAAAATGTCTCAGGTATGAAATGAGACGCTATAAAATGGATGACTATTAAAAATGAGGGGCCCTATATCTCGTTTGGGAGATAAATTTTAATCTGGTAATTCTGAAAGCACAACGCTGTTGAAGACGCAAAGAAAAGCAGAGCCTGACAGCTGACCACTGTTAACACGCCATTGCGTCAACCCAAGAGGCCTTGTATACCAGAGCAACTGGAAGCCGCTCTCGTGAAGTATTTAATCTACTTAATATGGTGCATGGCGTGTATCGCTTCTACAGAAATATTAACTCACACCCCTGGTTATTGTATAAACATCGTGTATACATATAATACTGTTTTAGGTATACTCTTCGAAAAAGTAGGGGATATTGAAATGTAAATATCTATGCAGGTTGTGATATGATAAATAGTCATGGGCACTTGACATGCTTTGAGAGTATGTTCACAAATGATAAACTTATCGCCCAACAGCATAGGCGTACGTGTTCGATGACAGTTAGGGGGTGGGGGCAGAAGCCGAAATTCCCGAAAAAAATTCGACTTTAAATACAGCGGCGCCGGTCCTCCTCGAGAGGCGAAGGAGCGGAGCTTACCACGTATGCCCCCCCCCCCCCAAACGGCTTCAAACACGTTTTCCTCCTAATTCCAAAGTCTAATTCCGATCAATCGTTTACAGTCCACGAAGAAGGGACCGTTGGGAGTCAAATTTTGAAAATGTAACTGACGCAAAGGCGTTTTCCTGCTATGCCAGCCTGTGAGAAAAGAAACTTCGATGTGGCCAATATAGTCTACCTGGTTGACCCAAATTCCAAACAACCAATCAATGGTTGCGGGGTATTGGGGCCTCACCCTCCCGGAGAAAATTTTGAAAATTTAACCACGGCAAATGCGTGTTCAGCTATTCTAGCAACTCCAAAAGTAACCAATGGTTTTATAACCAAAAATCCCACTCAAAAAGCCTGTTGCAGCTGCATTCACAAATAATAACCGATGTCCGAAAAAATGGCGCACAAAGTAAAGTGATCCAGACAAAATACTTTAATCTATAGTCAACTCGTGGTATACAAATTCCTGGTATTCAATTAAAAGAAAAGTAACATTAGTGTTTTATTAGGGCTTGGTGGCAGTTAGGGAAGCAAAACTATAAATGCCCGAAAAAAAATCGCGTTGACAGACAGCGGCGCCGGTTTTCTTAAGCCAGGCAGACACTTGCACGAGTTTGCGCAATTCGGACTGTGTCGTGCCGACTTGGACACGTCATATGAAAAGGAGGCCTCCCCAACCCCTGGTCATTTTTGGGTTGGCTGTGGAAGAGACATGCTGAATGTCAGAGACACAATCATTGCAACGCACTGGCACGCATACTCCCGCATCGTCCCGACGAGTTCACGACGGTTTGCGTATAGTTCACGACCCGGTCGCTAAATTTTGTTCTGACCAAAATTTTGAACATTTATTAAATTTCGGGAACTTTATTTTGCCAAGTAGATCAAATTATTTTTTTTGTTTTCACTTAACCCGTCTGCCCGAAAAGTCAAATTGTCCGACAGTTAGCCCCCCACCCCATGCCCCCTGGCTCGTACGCCTATGCCCAACATAGCTACTGAGCTGCACTGCGAAAACTGTCGCGTGATGGTATATATAATAGCAAATATACAAACCTTTTTGACAAGTAGGACCAGCCCATCCTTGTTTACATCCCCCATATTTACACATACCAGAATCTTGACAACTTTCTTCATAATAACAGTTACATGTTAAACTGTTGTTATAACCAAACGTTCTGCCTACAAACATTATAATCAAACTGTTCACTTACAAAATTTATAATAGTTACATGTTATTGATGTAAACAGACTTTCCACCTATAAATATTATATGATTTTAAAACATACTCAAGTGAATTTAAACGAAATTTCGACTTTAACATATTATAGATTTTTGAAATACCATATCTTGTATAATTATGTATAACTTTTCTTCGTATTCCAGTTCCACCGGATAAATCACATACTTTCTAAATTGTTTAAAATATGTATTTACAGATATAGTTTATAGATATAGCTACGACATAATTATACACTGTACAATAAAATGACGTAACGTTTGATAACACTATAGAAATTAAAATATGTACAATATAAGTCCTAAGACTGTCTGTGAAAGACCTATACCAAAGCGATGGTTTCCATTTATTTTCTGCATAGTCCCCTTTGAGATGTATTGGGTGCAAGTCAGGAAGAAATTTTCCTCAGCACAAAGCTGACAGGACGTCATCATTTCTAGGAAAATGACAACCAGCTAGTTCCTTCTTCATTTTTAGAAACGGTGGAAGCCTAACATGGCCAATTCTGGGCAAAAAATTACCAGGATCAGCTTCAAAACAATGCAATTTGTAACGGGACGTCAGGAATGTGCAGAATGTCGGTGGATTCCTGCGCCAATATATACTCTCCCAAAAAAAGAAACGCAAAGTTACATTCCGTCGTCGGTATATACTGGCTCTACCATCACCTTGTTGCAACAAGAACAGCGACACGTCGCTGAACCAAACTGCTCTCCAGTGTTGCCGTGGTCATACCCTCAGTGTCTGAACCTATTAAAGTTGGATTTCATGGTGTCGGTGTATTTCAAAACAGAAGCTCTAACGGGGACGTTTGCCTCGTTATTCGGTTTCAAGTAGGCGTTTACGGACTGTCAGGTACGGGATTTTACGCCGTCCGGGAATTGCTGCTGCAGTAGAGGTCGCTGTTGAAAACCATTTACGCCAATGACGTAACCGGAAGTGACGATCCAGGACAGATGGGGTCACTCTTGTTTGGCCTGAGCATGGGCAGTCACGTATTGAACTGTCGGTACCTATCCCAAAGGCGAGAAATAAAACTAAGGGAAACATTCAGCAGCCTGGCTACACCTGTCTTGGATTCACCTGGTTGTAATCGACCAATAGCGTTGTTGTGTTGGTCTTCGTCCAGATGTGGCATCACTTGGTTCCTTGAGTGTTTACATGACTGTGCAACTGATTTGGAAACCGAGAACGCCGTGATTTTAAAGACCTTAGATGTAGGTTCCATGCGAAAAGCTCGCGAAGTTGTTAAATTCATGGTTCTTGGTGTAATCAATCGATAACAAATTTCGACAAAAATGATGACCAGTCACAATTAGTAACATTACATTTAAAACCAATAATGAATTTCTTTTATCCTTACATAATGACATTAAAACAAGTAAAATTTATGGAAAGAACGACTTCGTGTAAATAGCAAACTGATGAAAAATTGGTTGTGCGTTTCTTTTTGTGAAGAGTACATGTATATATCAATCTGTTTCACAGAGAATTACTTAGGAATTAACTCTGTAACAGATAGTGTCCAAAGCACGTGCGTTGACTACAGTCATTGGCTCAACGGCTCGTGCAATGTTTACTTATAATCCTCTACCTTAGGACCGTCCAACAAACTGATATGTTTTCGAACATCTTAAACCCGACAGTCTTCATCTGGAAATGGAGACCGGTGTCTCAAGCTGTATTGCGCGGTGTCTGGATAAAACCAGACTTTTATTTTATAAAAATAACGGTGGTGAAATTTATCTTCCGTTATCAAATGCACCACGCTGGTCATTCCTTGTATAGTCGTCTAAAGAATCGGAAATCGACCAAAATTTTACCCGAAATCTTAAAAAGGTTGCGTGTCCGGATACGAAGTTTTGGTGTTCACGTGCAAATGACTTAATATTTTGAGCTGAAATTTTGACACAGGCAAATACACAATTCCTCTATATTGTGGCTGGTGCCTTATTCTCATAGTTACACAGACTTTTATTTTTGAGACTCTGTTCAAATGGGGATGGTCAAAACCCCTAAAAATCCCCTACCTTAAGGCCAAGCAAATAACTCAATGTGATAGTTTTCAAACAATTTAACCCACCAGTCTTTATCTGGAAATGTTGACCCGTGCCCCAAGCTGTATATTGCGGTGTCTGGATCAAACCAGATTTTTATTGAAATTTACCTTTCATTATGTACAAGGAAAGACAATCGGTTTTGCCCAACGAAAAAACTAACTAGAAATCTTTTTTTTTTGAGACACTGTTTAAATCAGGACCGTACCTTTAAATTGATTCTGCACTTACTATTACAGAAATGACCAGAGGTAATAGATATTTTCAAAAAGCTCATCTTTACGAACAGTTTTATTTTACACAATCGCAAGGTGGAAAATGGTTGATGTATACAGTCTATAAATTTATATAGATAAAATAACTTACAATATATTGATGACACGAGAGAGCCATATTCCGAGAAGACCTAATATCGTCGCCATCTTCACGTAAATAATATTGTGTGTTCAACGGGGAAGTAAATTAACATGGCTGGTTTTTCCTCAGTAGTAAGTAAGATAAATAGAGTAATGCATAAAATAACTTACAATATATTGATGACATGAGGGTTAGCCATATTCCGAGAAGACCTAATATCGTCGCCATCTTCACGTAAATAATATTTTGTGTTCAACGGGGAAGTAAATTAACATGGCTGGTTTTTCCTCAGTAGTAAGTAAGGTAAATAGAGTAATGCAGCCACAATAAATCCTTTATCTACCTATATATATATATATATACGTATAAAACAGGTTTTTATGTTGTATGTTGATTTCATTCTAACCAGGAAGAAAATACATTTTTTTAAATTTTTAAAACGTGCAGGTGATGACACCTTTAGTTACCATCTCATTACAAATTATCTTCGTTTGGGTGAATTCTTAGACGACGATACTGTGAAATGATTGGGGTTTTTTCTCACTTTTTTCTCCTTGGGGGCTACTGTTTTGAAAATCCCATTAACCAGTCAAACACCGAAGAATAAATGCAGGCGGATGAGTAGCGATGGCCCAGTAAGTAAGATGCTGACTCGCTAACCTTTGGATCTCGGGTTAGCTCCTTGTGTTGGTTCCTATATGATTTTTCCGGCGTGGTTTCCCGTTGTCAGTGGTGACGTAGAAGGAAAGATATCTAGTCGTCAGGACGGGACGAACAGCTGAGGTTCGATGTAGATATTGATGTAAACGTAAAAGAACCCTTGACAGTTAGAATTCGATATATAAGAGTATGCTGTATCGGCGCTGTTCGGGGGAAATCCCCCCCCCCCCGGTTTCATTAGCCCAGTCGATACTGAAAAGTAGGACTTAAACCCACTTTATTACAGTCTATGTATGCAATTTTTGTACTCGAATTCAACAGATGAGACGGTAGTTATTGTTTAGTATTTATACATAAATATTATTAAGTGTAGGAGGACCGCACTACATAATAATTACGCATGACAAAACCATGGACAAATAATGCTAAATACACGGACGTTTCAATCTACAAACAATAATCGCATTTAGTCACATCCAAATATTGCATCATACTTTACATATACCCTAAATAAATACGACCTGACGTAGACGCCAATTAAATTTACAAGAGGAAAGTTTATATTTGCTGATTCACGATTTTAAATATATAATGACCCGAACACACCAATTAAAATCTTAAGAGGGGACAATTTTTTTTAATGGTTTCATGATTTTAAATAAAGATAGAACGATTGTGTTCTTTCTATTAAACTGCGCCGTTTGTAACACGGGGCTCGAAGAACAAGGCTAGACATATTCCACAAGTCATGTCAAACGGTGACGTTATATTGTTATCTGGAGAGTATGCAAAATTAATGCTATCGTCGTAGACGTGAATAATCGCTAGAGATTGCTATTCGATTGAAACGTCTGGCGTATTTCGCCGAACATAACTGATAAGAAATTACAATAAAAACAGAAACGCTTGAATATAAATCAGTTCATGTACAATCATATTACATTATGATATGCGTTGCCACCCATATGTGTCAATTCCCCGGTCCCAAATACTAGCGATTTAGTGCCTTTAAGATATTATATAATTCAAAACTAATTAGTAATTAGATTATTTTCATCGTAACTGTGATATAATAATGCCCCTTTAAAGTTACATTTGCAGGTTTAATATATTTTAAGCTTGACTTATTATTCATGGTTAAGTAAATGTATTCATGTACATTCGTTTCGCCGCCGGCGGTGTTGCAAACATAGATGGTTAAAACTAGCAATTAATACCCGTCTTGCAAATATCTCGAACCGAACACGTTTGCGTCTAACTTGATTTTTAAACTATCCGTTACGGTAGATAAATAATGTGTGAATTGTCTTCATAAAATTATTTCATTCAGCAATATCAAGGAAATTAATTACATATCGTTAGGATTCTCCATTTAAACAATAAACGATCTTGATATACAATCTCAAAGACAATCACGGATCTTCCTTGTTCATCTCAATCCATGTCAATTGTAAAGGCCCATTCTCACGGTGCGACTTATAGTAACCACTTGTAGTATCTACGGGTAGTATCTACATGCAGATTACAAAATCGTATATAAATGAGTTGATACGACTTGGAATCTCGCGATAATCTCGTCTTGTCTTAGCATAATGGCGTCATCAAGCGACGAAGAGGCACTGGCTATTATTGCCCTACATTTGATAAATAAGAACAAAAATAAAAAGAGAAAACCCAAATCCGTCTGGGTTAGGTTGTGCGAGGTAAAAATTCTCTGTCTCAGTTTTGCTAGCGGTTCTTGATGGGTGCGCTTCGCGTCCATGTTTACAAACAACAAGGGGAGAGAACTCGTGTTTGTACTAATACTCGGCGTCTCTGATTGGTCAATTTCGTACGATCGGTGGCAAGTTTCAATTTCACCCAACGATCGCTTTCAACTGGTTGGGAGAAAGAGAGAGAAAAATGGAGTTTAACGTCCACTCAACACAAACTAGGTCATTTCGGGACTAACATATGGTTCAATTTTTATTTCAATAATTCGCTTGAGCGTAGGGGTCTTTAGCAGTGGGAGGAAACCGGAGTACCCGGAGGAAACCCACGAGGTTGAGAAGGCGCCCCTATCTCCATGCCACATACGCTCACACCAGGGCTCGAAACCACAGCCGCTAGAGTTCGAAGCGCGGCACTCTAGACAACTAGGAACTGGTTGGGGGCTTGTTAAAGTTGGTACGACTAGGGTGTTCTCACGCTGCAACTCAGGTCGATACTACAAGTAGTTACTATAAGTCGCACCGTGAGAATGGGCCTGAAGTCTAAGTGTGCCGTTTACATTAAAGCTGAACTCCGATTACAAAACTACAGAAATAACTAAATAAAAAAAAATACCGCCGTACATAATCGCCATACTTGTTTTCTTTTTGTAGAAGTATGGCGACTGCACGGCGTACGAAAACAATGGCAGGCCAAGTCCACATCCCGTCTGTCTCTTGTCAGCCACACTGTCCACATCCGGCTAGCAACATTTCAACTACCAATTACCTCCTGACTGTGGGACGTGTTTACACTGTTAGTTTGATGAAAATATCATTGCTACACAATTATTATGTCTGATCAGATGGTTGACTTATTTCGTCTAATTAGTAAACTAATATGTACCTGATCAGACATAATAATTGTGTAGCAATGATATTTTCATTAAACTGATAGTGTAAACACGTCCCACAGTCGGGAGGTAATTGGTAGTTGAAATGTTGCTAGCCGGGTGGGGACAGTGTGGCTGACAAGAGACACACTGGATGTGGCCGTGGCCTGCCACTGTTTTCGTACGCCGTATAGTCGCTATACTTCTTCTACAAAATGAAAACAAGTATGGCGATTATGTACGGCGGTATTTTTTTATAGTTATTTCTGTAGTTTTGTAATCTGAGTTCAGCTTTAAAGAGTGATAAAGAAAACAACCCGTTTACGATCTACAGTGAGGTTGTCTCCCCTGAACTAGACAATCGGTAATACATACGATCAGGAAATGGTAGTGATGTTGTTAATTATAGACATCTTATTTATTTTCTCCGTGTGTTTGTAAACATACACGAAAATGCACTTACCGGACACTATCGCTAGAGCTATGTATACCGTATCCAAAAAAAAAAAAAAGAACTAAGACTTGGAGTTCAGCCGCGGGGAATGTATTTCGATATAAAGATCGACTGTAAAAAAAATAATAATAACAGATGATTCAGATTCACTGTGAAAGAACACGCCCTAATATACGATCGCCAAGCCTTTACACACCTGCTAAAAATATTACGACTGTATTGTCAATGATTATGAATACCATTATTTCTTTAACTCTGATTAGTGTAATGATATTGTTTCAAACGGTAATCCACTTATTATTATCGAAAATCCATGTAAATTCATATAACAAACTGGTTGTAACATTGGAACCGATGGCTGGAAATGTATTGGTGCCGTCCAATAAGAACTGATATGAGTAAAAATATAGATCACACATAAATTTCGAAAAGATTTACTGTGACTTCTTCAGAGCGGTTTGTCTAGATTCCAAACCACAAACTATAAACGGGGTCTCGGCCATTTTGAACGTAAAGTTCAGTTTCAAAGATTAAAATTCTGGATTCATCCGAGTGGTAAAAAGGAAACGAGTTACGTTATGTAAATCATTAACTCATTATTTTATTTAGAAAACCAAAGTTTTAGATTGAAATCTGGCTTGATGTTTTAATCTTGGTTGGATATGTTAAGTTAAATAACAGTGTTGTGTTAAATACTTGTGTGTGTTAATTTTTTAAAGGGACAATCCCGATAAGAACAGAGTCTCAAAAATTAAAGTCCGATAGTTTATGAAATTTATGGACCAAAATATAGAGGCATGGTGTATTTATCTTGTCTCAAAATTTCAACTCAAAATATTGAGTCGTTTGGACGTGAACGTCAACACTGCTTATCCGGACACGTAACCCTTTTAAGATTTCGGGTCAATTTTTTCATTGGGTGACCTGATAATCGATTCACATCAAAGGGATTTTAATACAAAATTAAGCAGTTTTATTCCTCAGAATGTTATCGGGATTAGCCCTTTAAATTCACCTTCCTACTCATAAATAAATGACATTATACACAATCCGTGTTCTTTTTTATGCTGGGGATATGTTATTGGTAGGCCTACAGACTGGAAACACGAATATAGAACAAATTTCAACATACAAAGTCAATAAATTTCAAACTCTCAATTTTAAACGCACACGATTCGAAGACGGAATGAAATCGATACCAGCTGATATGAACCGCATCGATGGTAAGACATTAACAAGGTACTTCAGATCTGTTTCCACGTAAATTATGTTCTGTGCTAAAAGAAAAACTTCAGAAATCGAATGTTCATTATTTTTCTCAGTACGGCAACTCGAATGTTATATTCATAAGTTTGCAACGCAAATATATAAAGTTTTAAAAAAAAGTCTTACTACTGTTGGAGCCACGGGTGCTCAACTAGTAAGGCGTTGGCTCACATCAAGTCCGGGGTTCGATTCCGGTTTTGGCCGAGAATATTGCCTAGGATTTTGTAACACGGTTTCCTCTCGTTCACGTGGTTAGAGTGTTGCGAAAAACTGATTTTCCGTTTACACATTGGCGTCAAGTAAAAGAACCATTGATGGTGTATAACACTTTCATATCAGTTCACTTGGATTTGTATTTCATTTCTTTTTTTAGTCTTCTAAATATCAAGGTCATCTGTAGATTTCGTCAAGGCCACGAGATAGATGGACAGTTGTATTCCAAGTCAGATCCTTTTAAGGTATTTGTTAATGTATTTTGAGTTGATTTATTTGCATTTATTATAATAGTTGTAAACTATCGTAATTTGGTCTGGTGTTGTGAATTCTGATCTAATCTTACATAGATCTTTGTGAACACCAGCAAAAAAAAACAATTACGGAAAATCAATACTTCTGTCTTTCAAATCTGTTCAAGTTATTCTGGTCAACATATCAAAGGTGAAGATATATTGAGGTAAACGACCGAGAGAGATTAAAGGAGATTTTCCATAATCCCCGAACTGCATGTATACAACCTTAAAGTCACATTAGTGTTAACTTCACATTTTATATTACGGTTTATTGAGACTGGACAAAAACTCAACATCAAGATTGCATTTCTTCTACGATTAATTTCTGGATGATAAAATCTTATTTGGTTGGTTATTATATAAGAATAATTGGACTAATAATACGAAAATCAATATTTTAACAGTACAAGAAATGGTTGGATTTTTTTTCTTTTTTTTTTTACCAAGGGCTAAATGAAAATAGACACCACCACTATTATTACAGATAGTGGTATTCGACGTTGGTAGAAATTTTAAAAGGCTAAAGGAAGGCAATTATATTAAAAGTTTCTGGATGTAAAGGACGTGATAAATGCATTTTATTGCCAAGAGCCCTTCACCTAGAATTTTTCGATTCTTTAATACTTATTGGTGTGTCTTTCTCTAAAAAATGGATGTTTAGAAGGCTAATGAAGACGCGAGGGAAATTTTGGCCATACTACTCGTATTTTAAATTCCAACTGCCAATGGTTACTTTACGTACACTAAACTATTATCTGAAAACCAACAAACAGATAAAAGAAAATAAAATTATTTGAATTATCAGTGTCTAGAAATATGAAAAAAAGCACAGAAAACGTTTCAAAATGTTATTGCTTCATTTTAATCGAATATTCGAATAACATTCGAGTAATGACTTAAAATATTCGAATTCGATTCGACCACTTTAATTGATAATAATCATTTTAGCATATAACAATAAACATATACAAATGATACTATTGTGATTTACAATAAAATTGACAAACCATTTAGTTGATTGAAGTCGGAACGTGGAGTAATTTACAGAGAGCATTAGCTTCTATTGATCTTGATAGTGCCATAACAATAATCAAAGCCAATCCGTAAATCATTTATATTAAGTGTTCTCTCACCTTTATCATGTATTTTTATACTTCGTGTATCAAATATTGCTAATGCACGACACAATGTACATGGCTCAGTAATTTTCAAAATACTATAATCGGTCTGGGAATTAATTATTTATTGTATTGTGGGTGAAATTGATTTACACATCTTAACGTCCGTGCACACCACACGTTTTTTTTTGTCGTTGACGACCATCTGTTGTCCACGATATTTAGTGTACATGACCATAATATATGGGTCGTCATCGTGTGGGGGAATACCCCACCGCCTTCATGGTTACATTACCATGATTGTTTAAACGACCTCTCGCCTATACTATGATGACTGGTCTATTCAAAATCCAACATGGTGGTCAACGACAGTCCATAACAAACATTTCATTTACTCGGGCGCACATTTGGAAAAAGATTGAGCCAATCGATGTTTTTTTCGGCCAATGGGCGATAAAACGACCTTTTTAACCAATAATCAATATTTGATGTGGGCAAACCTTTACTAATGGGGAAAAATTTAAAAAAAAAATAAACTCTTGATTCTGTGGTAGAGATCAATGCTTAATCTTTAGTGTGGCCAAGCCTATAGTAATGATTTTGTAATTTCATTTCGATGAATGTAATCAAGATTTTGATTTTGGAAAATCTTATGAGTGGTGGAGTATCTGCTTATTGGTGTAGACAAGCCTTTAGTAAGGTGATTTTTGTTTTTTGATTGATTCATGTGAATGTAATCCATGTTTTGACAAAGAAAGATGTCTAGGTGTGATGGGGTACATCATATGGAGTTATGTCATACGTTATTCTAACATCTTAATATCAAATATACAACGTTTCTCAAAACTACGTTTGTTTGGTAAGTTTTTAGATCATCTTATTGTTGCGTATTTTTAGTTAACAATATCAGTAGTTATTTCAATAATCCTGTCATTTTTAACGGCATAAAATGTATGTAAAGAAACCTCAAGAAATTCAAATCAACTTTGAGGTTTCAAAATAAATCAATTTGTTTTGAGAAAATCTGTATCCGTCAGCTTGAAAGGCGTCTGCAATTTTGCGCCTATAACCTTCTTTTCATTATTAGAGATGTCATTTTATAACCTCCTCCAAAGTTTGTCTTTGACATTTTCACAACATGCTTTAAGTAATAAAATCTTTTTAGATTGTTGTTGGGCTTTCTAAAGAAATAATTTTTACATAAAATCCTAACAGATTAAATTGATTTCAGAACAACAGATAAAAAACGTTTTGAAAACGTAATAACAGATCTTATTGGTATGACATAGAATTATATCCAAGAAGAAATTATTTGCTGTTTCACCCATGGCGTCCTTAATTAAAATATATTGACACGTTACATGGGTCACATTGTTTCCATTCTTTGTCACCTGTTCGGTTATTCGAGACTATGGCAAATAAATTCTGCATTTTTACATTCATAACGTGTTTGATTCTCGTATTCAAACACGGCATATTTGATATAAAAAAAAACCTTTACTTAGACAGATCCTTATATCTTGTACGACTCTCTACTGCCATCTTGAATTCAATAATATTTGGTTTCGAGCTATTTTTGTGACACTCTAGGTGACACCAGAGGATAGATAAAGAGATACTATCTTGGTATTATTGATACACTGTTCTCCGAATCCTGGATGCAAAGCTTAGATATCTAAGCTTCTCTAATCAACAGATCAATATTCTGACGACAGAGGGCTCTATAGAGTCAGCGCGTGGTCATGGTGCAGACGATATTTGTTAGCATTAAAAAGGAAGCAAGATATATATTAGTTATTTGCTTTATATGTCATCGGTTATATTTTAACAGTTATAAACACATCAATTTTATTAACGGTGTCTCCCTGTGTACACATGAAGTCAAATCAAAATGGATGCCGGAAAATTTTCCAGGTAGGACCATTACCTTATTGACACTTTTGTATGGGTGTTTTGGTAAATGTCATGAATGATGGTTGCCGTTATTGTGTTTGATTATGTTCTTCTCGATCACAGCCATCTTATCAAGGATCATTATTATTTTAGGAAAATCCGTGTCAATTGGTTTGATTGCTACCAATTGGAAGTAAGCACGATCGTATAAATCAGACCGATACGTGTTAATATGATTTAAACCTCAACACGATTGATAACACTTATCGTCAACTGATTCACACATTTGTGAAGCCTGGGGTTGGTTTGTTATGTTATCGACATAACTGTATTAAGAAGTTAATTCAACTTTTACCTGCCCAAATGATAAGGAAAGGGTTTAAACTGAATTGTACATCTAAACTCATTTAATCAAGACATTTGTTTTAAAATCTCCAGTTGCTCGTACAAAATGGTAATACATGTAGATATGTAGTTGTTTATAATGTATCCATTAAACTGCGGTTTGAGAGTAAAGACAAAAGCATTTGAGCCGATAAAGGCATACAGAATAATTAAGTGTAAGAATAGGATGAGAGTACATTTGTATTAGCTTAATATCGCATACAATTAGTGTTTTTCCAAAGTAACTCGCCTATTGTCGTACATGTTTTTTTTTCCAAATAATGTATCACTATTGTTATTGGTATATATTCACAAAACTAGTTTAGTCTTTGCTTGGAGTTAAAATATACCATATACCATGGTTGTGTACAAACTTATTATATCTTAACAAATCTTCATACTCTAATTCTTAAATTGGTTGGTAAAGAGACGTTATAGAGAGATAAACAATGGACATTATTTAAGACCACTAGAGCTTTATAATTTCTAACATGTCTATTCAACAATTAGCATGATAATTAATAACGATACATTATTTCGGCCCGCATTCACATATTTGATATTTGTTTTAAGAATAACGGAGCGTGGCTTATGAATGGCGGCATAACGTTAAACCCAGGTTTGTTGTTCTTAAATGAACATAAAAGAGCGTTTCAATATAATATGTTTCTTTACACTGACATCCGTTCAAAAACTGTTAAAACGTAATATGCAATTATTTCAACGGTTTCACTAGCAATATATCATGATTAGTGTAAATCTTTTCGGGAACTAATTTACAGCTTGTTCCCAGGATACCTATTACATTAAATAGCTAAATGTCAAACTAAATCATTATGGATGGCTTGATTCGTATTAGCTTCAGAATGTATCCGATATGTCATTCCATATTGTGTAAGACATCGGATGTGTTTGTTTTGGACAGGATACGAATGACGTGTAACCACAGTCTGTTTCGGATATTGTCGGGAGTCTGCGGCACGGTAAACCTCCAGGCAGTGGTTTGGAATGACTGGGTTGCTTAATACTAGTGATTTTATTTTCTGTGGCTGATTGCTAGATTAAATTAAAAAGGTAGTGAGACAATATAATATATTTGTTACAAACGAAAACGATACGGATTCTCGTAGCACAACCGGCTAGGTTTTTGATATTTATCTAATCCGCGGTAAAGGCCATTAATCTCCACTTAATAAGTTAAAATAATACAGATGTGTGAAATCTACGTTCCTGGTAATCCATAGAATCTCTGATTCTCAATGCTATAAACCCACGCAGTGTCTCGGTTAATCAAAGTATCTATGTATGAACTGAAGATTGCCAGATTGGAATATCATGAAAAGACGTAGTCATGTAATTTATCAGATAATTTATCAGTGTCATTTTTAAATTTCAAATTTAAACATTCCCAATTCCCTACGGAACACTTCCTTAATCAAAGTATTTATGTATGAACTAAAGATTGCCAGATCGGAATACCATAAAAAGACGTAGCCATGCAATTTATCAGACAATTTATTCTTGAATTCCCGTCTCTATGAAACAGTACTCTTTTGATGGAATTATATCTGGAATTATGCGATCTATAAAATAGCATGAGACAGATCGAAACATTAGTCAAAATCATCAATGGGTTTAAATCAAACTGTAGAAATGACAATCGGGGGATGTTACTACAAATAGATGAAAAAAACTAAACGACAGTGATTATTCAGGTTTATTTCTCACACCTTAACGACTGGACATTTCTGTTCCAAGACAGAAATATAAATTCTTCAAATCATTAAAAGTAATGGCATCTTAGATCATAAATAATTTTATGAGTTTAGGAATTGTAGATTTAAAAAAAGTTTTGACCAAAACAACTTTGCTAACTAAACTATAACCCTTTATAAAACTTTTGTTGTTTTAATGTGTCAAATACATCAATCAGGAACTGTATGCCAAGTTTTTGTGTTCCTGGATCAAAGATATTTCTTATAAACAGTGATTGAAAGTTGAGCAAATTCTCAACTTAAGTCTGAGAATGCTTTGTGAATTTGGGGCCTGGGATTATCCCTTGCACTCTTCTTTTTCTACAGTTCAGTCTCAGATGCCGTTGTACGTTTCAGTCTCTCCCCATCATGTTTATCAAAATATACATTAAACGTTCCCTAATAAAACGAGATCAGACAACCTTGACGTCACTCGAGCAATTATTGGCACCCTCTCATTTTGTCCAGTATTTTTCTAGTAAGATTGAGTGTATGTACTTTCTATATATACCATCATTTTCATACTTTTATTGGAAAAAAGCACCCGATAAATACTTTTGTTGGGATATTTTCAAAGTAACACTATTGTTATCAAATCAAATAACTCTTATCATGTTCAATCTGTATACAGTGTAAAAACATAACATAATGATCGTTTATTGTATCTGAAACCTTCCCGCATGTCTTCAAATAAGCGTATGATAAAAAACAACCCTCAACTTCTAAATTTAGACGGCTATCCAAACTGCATTTGTACTCATTTAACATCATCAAAAGGTAAATGATAGTTATTACAAAGCTAAAACTGCTAGAAGTGGTATATAAATTTAGCATTGAGTCTGATTAAACGCTGAGAGAGAGAGAAAAATGGGGTTTAACGTCAACTCAACACAAACTAGGTCATTTCGGGACTAACATATGGTTTTAATTTTATTTCAATAATTCGCTTGCGCGTAGGGGTCTTTTAGCAGTGGGAGGAAACCGGAGTGCCCGGAGGAAACCCACGAGGTTGAGAAGGCGCCCCTATCTCGATGCCACTTACGCTCACACCGGGGCTCGAAACCAAAGCCGCAAGCCAGAGGTGACCGGCCAGCTAGAGTTCAAAGCGCGGCACTCTAGACCACTAGGCCATCCCAACCCCCGATTAAACGCTGATTTATAACGGTAAATTACTCCGATTGGTATAACTTTATTTCCCCTTTAATAAAAGGATATAAGATTGTAAACTATTACGTCTGTTGCTCGGATCTCCCCCCCCCCTCCTCGTAATTCCCCCGAAGAATACACTTAAGCTGTGCTTATGTGACAATACGACAATACAAATCTATCGGAAACCAGCAAAAACTGTTAGCATATGTCAGCCTTAGATCTGAGATATGTAAAAACTGGTAAAGCTGGTTGATCGGGGTCGTAACTACACTCACGTAACAACCGGTACCACCTACCCGTATTATTAAATGAAGCAACATGACGTTCAACATGGCGTCACCCATGAACTCGGAGACTGAATAAAACTTATCTAAACCAGTGATAAAAATAGAAAATTAATGGAGCAATAGTACGCCATCTTAATAACACAAGAGACGTAATGTACATCATTTCTAATTATGACTGTTCATCTTTGTAGCTTTGTCTTTCACTTGTTATTAGACCAAGCTAATTAAATGTGGAATTAATGAGGGTTATCAATCCTATTTTTACTGTGAAACCTCTCAATATCGTCATTTAATTACGCAGAGCCGTGGGTCTATATTATCAGCTGTAGGCATTAACGTGTAACAGCTAATGACTAAACGTGAGAAAGACATTTTGTAATAAACTAGAATGAATTTCCTTGTAAGCAGATTTCACTTTTCATCTGTTCGAGAGAAAGTGATTAATTTAATAAAGAAGAGCGTGTGTCAAATTTACGGTGGCTGATTTAAGTCGAGGCCTCGAGATATTAAGTCGAGCGCTCGAGATAGTTAAGTCGAGCGCTCGAGATAGTTAAGTCAAGCGCTCGAGATACAAAGTCGAGCGCTCGAGATAATACAACCGAACACGTTTCTACCGATGTTTTAAGCTATATGATTTGTACATTATATTCAATGATAAACTTGCAGAATAAAGATTCATTTGTTTATTTTTACAGCCCATCCAAAGCTCATCCAAAGCTGCAGTTACGGAGATGATACTCCCCCCCCCACACACACACACACGCACACTCCACCCCATGCGCATCACCCCCACTAAATATTTCCCGTTGTATTTACCCCCTTCCAAGTGGGGAGTATATCGCGTGTTATTATACGAATTAGTAATTGTATATATCGATGTTACAGAGTTTTGCTATGAGAGACTGACATTTCCTCTTATCTAGAACAGGGTGGAGGGCTTGACACGGACAGGTGTCTAGTCATTCGGATCGATCGGACGAAAAAACGAGGTCCCGCGTACACGTAAATGGTCCCTTGGCAGCTGGAATTCGTTATAAGAGTAGGCCGTAGCGCCGCTGCCCGGGCACAATTTCCCTCATAGCACACTGTGTGGCGTATTTCCGTCTTCAATAGCCCAGTTTAGGAGCAGAACAGTAGGACGTTAAACCCCATTAGTATAAAAATAGTCGGTCGCAAAATCAGTGCAGTCGGCCGCAAAATAGGAGCAGTCTTTAGTATAAAATAATCTTGTCAACTTATCATGTTTGAAAAGATGTTGTGTTTCACTCTCATTCTGTTGTGAGTAGTTGGTCTAACAACAAAATTTCACCCAGGGAGAAAAATAGTCGGTCTCAAAATAAGTGCAGTCACTGCAATAGGTCACCAACACAATGCCAGAATAGATCCCAAATACTATATATTTGCGTGAATCCGTGAGCCTAAATTGCATACGTCACTCTTATTCTGTTGTGAGTGTGTTGGTCTAACAACAAAATTTCACCAAGGGAGAAAAATAGTCGGTAACAAAATAAGTGCAGACACTCCAGTCGGTCCCAAAAACAATGCCAGAATAGATGAAAAATACTATGTGTTTGCGCGAATCCGTTTGCCTAAAGTACATACGTCACACAAAACTATAGAATAAATTAACCCTGTATGCTTGTATTTCTTATTCTGTTGTGAGTATGTTGTTCTATGAAATGTTTTCTACCATGGCAAAAAATAGTCGGTCTCAAAAAAAGTACTCATCGCAGTCGGTCTGCGACTAAATGAATTAATGAGATAAACATACAATCACAAAACAGGCGAAATTGACAGATAAGCCTCAAGATTTTGTCCCATTTCTTATCAACCCCAGTACCAAAAATTTAAAAGCTCGGTTACATATCTGAAAATTTTTCGCGCCTGCAGCGCGATTCCATTATAACACCATTCTTCTACTTAGTTACATATCTGAAATTTTTTCGCACCTGCGGCGCTTGATTTCATTTTAAAATCATTCTTTTACTCCTTAGTTGTCTTATACTGTCTCAGCACTATCATATTCACGATTATAGTGAACTTCCCAGATGTAGTTCCACTGGTGTATGGGGCGGGGGCGTCAGATTGTGCAGATGTTATGCCAACTCTTGCAAAACACATATAGAGATTCTGTCCCATTGACTGACATTTCTGGTACACTCCTCCACAGGAATTTCTGCCAGCAATGACCTCAAATACCAGGATAATTTTCAAAATTTTTCTCAAATTACTCAGTGTTATAGACATCACCATTGATGTGACATAAACAATATGTGAATTAAAATAAATCTACTTTCCGACGAGACAACGATCGGCGAACAACTAAACAATTATATAATAATATCTATGTTGTACCGGGACACTTAATGTTATGGCTAGTATTTTGTTTACTTTCATTGTGGGGTGGGATTGTGGATGGCGCCCTACATTTGAAACCGCCCCTACCCCAACCCCATATTCCCTAGAAAACTCGCACTTGGTGCTCGCTCGGCTCCTGGTTGCGTCACTCGCATTGGGGGGGCGGGGGGGGGGGTATGTGCATCAGTCGGTCGCATTTTGGCTAAACATCCCCCCCCCCCCAAAAAAAAATCATATGTATGCCCCTGACTGCACCAAAAAATTCCAAGGCGATTTATCATCTGCCAACACTGGGCAACAACGCGACAACTCATCGTTAGCGAGCCAGTGTCTTATTTACTGGATCATCGCGACTTCCTCTTCCCGTGGAAATATGAATATAACACCGGAGTAATTTCTCGACACTAATTAACCTTTTACTATGCATTGAATATATATTTGAGAACTGCTGAGGTTTACATAAGTTTCGGGTTGTTTTCAGATCCCAGGTTCATATAATAATATTATGTAAATATTGATGGAATAAATTTAATAGTTTTAGGTTTTTAAGTTGCAATATCTATATTTCATTTTTTTGTACTTCCGACGGCCTACACTACATGAAGATTTGTGCGGATGCTTTGGGGTATCGCGTCAGAGGTCATACGAGCGACTTTGACTCTGTGACGTCAGACATTTGATTAACCAAGCAGCACTGATGTTTCACAGAGTTAATGCGACAGGCGGCCAAACGAATATTCACTGCGTCTCAGTGTGTGATGTTTCTAGCAGATAACACACAGTTCCGTGCACCTCAGGTCAGAAGCTTGCCATAACAGACCGTTTCATTGCCTAATCTGTCACATCACCCAGAATACGTCAGTGATAACTAACAACTCTTCCAGCTCCTAGTGAAGTAAAGAGAAATAAAACGAAATTTTGAACTATATTTAAAAAACGAAACGAAAAGGGATCAGTGTTTTAATCAGATTGGCAGACCAGATTGCCATTAATATGGATGTAAAGTCTGGGTGTGGTTTGTTTTTATAAATACATGAAATAAATTACTACTTTATTAAAGCACACAACAGTATGCTATTTCTTTAGTTTACATATAGACCGTCGACTAAATGTTTTAATTCTAAAAGACTGATTCAAATTTAACTGATATTCAACAAATAATACAAATCCACATAATTCATACACATAACCTCTCACTTTGGTTGTATATATAATGTGGTTTATTTATTTATTCATATAAAAGTATGCATACTTATGTAATCGGGGCTGAGCTGAATGTTTTATACGTTTCGTGATGCATACATACCTCATATGTTTTAACCCATTTAGGTTTAATGCTGACACTTTTGAGTGTAAACTATTATAATGCTGTAGTGTATATACTATACCCTTGTGTTTCTATAGATATGCAACCCATTTGCAAATCCAGCCTGCAAAGGGGTTTTAACAAATCCGTTGGCGTTTTAAAATGTCTAATTATTGTAATATATATAAATTGTTGTTATATATAAATCTAATATAATACGAATGTGCTATCAGTCTGGTCTAAAAAGCTCCCTGGCAAATTTGTTATTTCGTTTCATATTTTGGTTCTTATTCCACAAATACATGTAGGATGTGTTGGTGGCGCATCGGTCTCGAACAGTGAAGTAAGTATTGAGTTCGTAATGAGAGCTGTCGAAACAGAATGTGCCGTAGCATAATTTGATCGCCCTTACCATCAGTGTTTAATTGTTGGATTTCGAGCTGCACTGTTACATCATTTCTGTAAAAGAAAACGAACAGTAGACCTATTAAACATACATCATGCAAGAGCTAAATGTGCCTACATGTAATGCCGGTGTCTTTTTAGGTCTGAAATGTCATCGATAGCCTGTGATATTACTGGATTAGCGTCCGATGTGCTGCTCAACGCTCATTCATGATTAAATCAAAAAGAATCGACAATCGAGATCATGTACCGACTTGAGTAACGATGATCGAGGCTAGGCCAAAATTCAATCGCTAAATTCTCGGTTCAAAGTGGATCAATCTGACTGAAATTTACAGCAAATTCCCTTTAAATTATTTAGTTTTAACTATCAAAGTGAGATGTATATATATCTTTATGTCTGTACAATACAGACTAAAACTCATGTCACACTTGTTGAATATAACAGTCGTTAGTCGCCATGGGAGAAACAAACATGATTTTATGAAATTTGTTTGGTGTAAATATTGTGTTAGACCGTGTAAACCTATGAACCTCTGTCTCGGATCGTATTACTTTCCGACATTATTCAGTAGCTACAGTGGCTCTGTGAATAAGACCACGGGCGTACGAGCCAGCGGGACAGGGGGGCAGCTCCCCCTTATCTTTCGAGCAAGCTAAAGTGCCCGAATCTAATAAAACACTAATTTTACGGGCTGGGACAGCAGTAAAAGACATTTGCGGCAGTCAAATATTCCAAAATCTTCTTGGGGATCCATACAAGGTCAACTACGCTTTTTCGCCTCTAGAAAAAAAACGGCGCCACTATCTGTAGTTTTGCTTCCCTAATTGTCACCGAACTCTAATAAAACACTACCTTTACTATTCTTTTAATTGAATACTACGAATTTGTACTGACTTGACTATAGATTATAGCATTTTCTCTCACTAATCGCGTCTTGGGACAGAAAGTTCCTAGTGATGATTGAGTGCGTATTCTGATTGTTGATAGGATACGACGAAACACAGATATACCCGCTTGGGGCAGAAAATTGGACATTAATATCCATTTCATTCCATTAGTCCATTATTAATACATGTTAGGGCACGCATCTACTGTGTCGATAATGACATTTTAAACTATAGATTTTATTATAAGGGTGTTAGTTATCTTCAAAGTTTCATGGTATCACATATGGTTTCATTTTGTAGCATTTGCGGCAGATATGCTAATTTCACCAAAACAACCATTGGCTGTATACGGATGGTCTCTTTTACGTCTTGTCAGATAAGATTTGTAGTTATAGAAAGCTCCAATCTGATTAAAAAACATATTATATTCATTTCGTTTCGTTTTTTTTTATATATACTTAGGTAGCCTACACTACAAGATCTGAGAAGTTGTTCTCGAAGGTCGTGTCACCACGGGTCCTTCGAGCGTAGAAGTTTCTAGTGGTTTACCCACAGTTCCGTGCACGGCCCGATTAACCCTCACTTCAACCAGAATACCTGTAATATAATAACTCTTCCAGATCCTAGAGCACACTGACCCGCAGTGAATATTCGCTTGGCCGCTACAATCACTGATGTGGATGACATCGACTAGACATTATAAATTCTAAAATATTTCCCCCCCTGGGGTGTAGGGGGTGATAAGAATATACCCTTCGTATGTCCTGCGTGTCGTAAAAGGCGACTAAAAGGATCCCTGTAATGGGGCAACGTGTTTGCCGTGCGTTGCAACCCGTGTCGGTGGAGAGTGGAATCCTGGTAATTGAGTGGGGATTAGGCTTGCGAGCCCTTTCTCTGCAACACATTACTTTGGCCCATGGTTCACCTAGACGGGAGGTCAGAGTGGCCCACTCTGGTCAATCGGCTTTGGTCGTTTTTAGCTCTGTAGAATGTACAATCCTAATTCCAATGCTTTGTTGTATTTTTCACTCAGCAAGTTTACCTTTGTGTCCTTAGTACTTTCTGCAGAGCGACGGCTTGGGTCAATCGGGTTGGAGTAGTATTTTTACTTTCTGGCTTGAGTATACCTCTCGTTTAGCCCTGAGGCCGCGCACTGGATATCCGTGCCAGCCCTCCCCCTGGTAGGCAGGAAAGTAACCTGGGGGACGACGAGAGGTGAATCAAAAAAACATTATTTCCATGGATCCCCCAATCCCCCCCACCCAAATATTAAAAGACAATAAAAATAAACAGAAACGTCCAAGTTCAGAGGACGTTTCTAATATATTTAATAACAATAGTAAAATGTCAAAGTCTTGGCCGAGGTTCCTCTTAATTGAGAGTCCCTCGAAAGACCTATCAAAAGTGTCACCATTTTTGATAACCAAGGGTATAGCTGGCTTGGCCGGCGAGCCTAAGGCTATCAAAAAACTTAAGAACGGAACACTCTTGGTAGAATGTGCCAAAGAACAACATGCTACCATGCTTCTTAAGTCATCATCTTTGGCAGACATTCCTATTAAGGTGTCTCCCCATAGGTCTTTAAATTCTAGTAGAGGTGTAATACGTTGCCGGGACCTTGAAGGCAGCAGTGAGGAAGAAATGGTAGAATACCTTTCTCCTCAAGGTGTACAACACGTCAAACGAATTAGTGTTCGTCGAGGAGATAAGGTGATTCCAACAAGCACCTACATCCTCACATTCAATCGTCCCGACATACCAAAGACTCTCAAGGCAGGTTATTTCAACATACCTGTTGATTCGTACATATCCAACCCTCTTCGCTGTTACAAATGTCAAAAGTTTGGACACAGCAAAACCGTCTGCCGTGGTAAAGATACCTGCGCTCGTTGTGGTCATGATGACCACGAGAGTGCTACCTGTCAGGCGGAGTTTTGTTGCGTTAACTGCAAGGGTAAGCACTTTGCTTACTCTCGTGAGTGTCCCATTTGGCAGAAAGAGAAGCGAATCCAACAGATTATGTCTGAACGGAAAATTTCATATTTCGATGCACGAAAACAGGTAGATTTGACTGCACCTTTCCCCATTGCACCACAGGGGAAATCTTTTGCATCTGCAGTTAAAGTTTCTACCAAATCAATATCCGTTCAGACAGATATAACCTGGCCTGATAAGCAGGAACTTAAGACTTTGACGACATCAGATCAAATTAAAGGGTTCTCGAGCTCTTCTCATATATGTGAGAGCTCGTTTTAAACAACTTTGTCCTTGCCTGGTGAGGGTTCATCTTCCTTACCGCAAACAGAAGTTATTGGGATCCTAACTCTTCTGCTCAAAATGGTAAGGAACCGCCTTCATTGGGAAAGTCGAAAGCTGCAACACCTGATCTCAGGTTCACTGGGTCCAGTTCCCAGTCAACGGCTATCCCACCCTCACAGGAAAAAGTATATCTTTCCGCAAGACAACGTAAATTGGCAAAGTTGCGTGAAAGGGGTAAGAAAGGTTCACAGGACCCTATTGTCCATTTCACGAAATATGGGGTTGATCTGATGGACGGTATTACCGTAGAGGGGGCCAATAACGACCCCGTCGGCGGTAAACCGCCAAAAATAAATTATCCTTGACAATGGTAAATTCCATTATTCAATGGAATTGTCGTGGTTTAAAACCAAATTTTAATGAAGTCCAATTATTAATTCAAAAATATAATCCTTTAGCTATTTGTTTACAGGAAACTTTTTTGCGGAATTCTGACACTTTGTCTTTTAGACATTTTGTTGGTTACCATCATCACGCTGTTGGTGATGGTAGAGCTCATGGGGGTGTTTCTATTATTCTAAATGGAGATATCCCTCAGAGTAAAGTCACTCTCAACTCGCCTTTACAGGCAGTTGCAGTTCGAGTGACTTTGCACATCCCTATAACACTCTGCTCTGTATATCTTCCACCAAGTTTACAACTTAACCCCAGAGACCTTGATGACCTTGTTGCACAACTTCCTCTCCCGTTTATTATTACGAGAGATTTCAATGGTCATCATTCACTCTGGGGTAGCCCAGATGATAACAACAGAGGTAAACAAATAGCGGACTTCATTAACATTAATAATTTGTGTTTATTAAATGATGACTCGCCTACTTATCTACATCCTGCCACAGCTTCTTTTTCTTCCCTAGATCTCACCATATGCTCTCCGGTCCTGTTTCAGGATTTTACATGGAGAGTAAATGAGGATCTATGTGGTAGTGACCACTTTCCTATCATAATTGATAATAATGGTCCCTCTCCGGTCGAAAGACCCCAGAGGTGGAAGTTGCATAAGGCTGATTGGGCTCTATTTGAATCTTTGTGTCTCTTCTCCTTTGATACAAAGGAGATAGATAGAAGATGCAGATGAGCCAATGGCCTTATTCACTTCAATTCTTCAAGATGTAGCTGAGCAGGCGATTCCAAAAACCACGACAGAACCAAAACGTTTCAATAAACCATGGTTTAATGACGATTGCAAATCCGCTCTGAAAGAGCGTGATCGTATCCTGAGACGACTAAAAAAACATCCTTCCATGGAGAATATTGCGGCCTTCCAAATGGTCCGGGCGAAGGCCCGTAGAACCATACGCCAAGCAAAGAAAGCTTCATGGCAAAGTTATGTCTCCAGGATCAATTCCCGTACCACATCTAAGTCGGTATGGGATAGGATTCGTAGGATTAAAGGTAAAAGTAGTGCTTTATCAGTTAACCATCTCAATGTTGATAATATCACCTTAACAACATTTCCTGATATTGCTAATTCTCTGGCCAGTACTTTTTCATTCAATTCATCATCCAATTTCTCCTCCGATGCCTTTCGAGGCATTAGACAACAACAGGAGAAAAGGCGACTTAATTTCAAGTCCCGTAATGATGAATGCTATAATGATCATTTTTCCATTGCGGAGCTCCGTGACTCGTTAAAGCGAGCTCGGGACACTGCGACTGGTCCAGATGAGATACACTATCAAATTTTAAAACATTTACCTTATCCTACACTTCTAATTTTACTGGATCTTTTCAATCGAATTTGGGTTGATGGGAATTTCCCTCCTTCGTGGCATGAAGCCACAATAATTCCCATCCCTAAACCGGGAAAAGATCATACGAATCCTACTAACTATCGTCCGATCGCTTTAACTAGCTGTATTTGCAAAACCATGGAGAGATTGATCAATCGAAGGCTTGTTTGGTACCTAGAGTCCAACAACCTCATTACTGACCTCCAATGTGGATTTCGGTCCCAAAGGAGCACTCTTGATCATCTCGTTAGATTTGAAACGTTCGTCAGGGACGCTTTCATCCAGAAGCAACATTTAGTTGCAATATTTTTTGATCTGGAGAAAGCTTATGATACTACATGGAAACATGGTATCATGCGCGACCTCCATAACCTCGGCCTACGAGGTCGCTTACCTATCTTCATTAAACATTTCCTCGAAGATAGGTCATTTAAGGTACGACTGGGATCAATATTCTCTGACCCATTTCCTCAGGAAATGGGAGTTCCTCAGGGAAGTATTTTATCTCCAACATTATTTGCAATAAAAATTAATACTATCCCAGCGTGCCTTAAACCAGGTACAAACGGCGCTCTTTATGTTGATGACTTTCAGATGTGCTATGGTTCTACAGACATGCGGATAATCGAACGTAAGTTGCAGCTTTGTTTGAATTCACTTCAACAATGGGCAACCGAAAATGGATTTCGTTTTTCGAAATCCAAGACTGTCTGCATGCATTTCTGTCAGAAACGAGGTTTACATCCAGATCCAGAACTTTTCTTGGATGGCAACCGCCTTCCAGTTGTGGATGAAACCAAATTTCTGGGGCTGATATTTGATAAGAAATTATCATTTATCCCCCACATTAAAAACCTAAAGAAGAAATGTCTGAAAGCCCCCAACATATTGAGAGTCTTATCAAATACTGACTGGGGAGCAGACCGTAAGGTCTTGCTCAGATTATATCGAGCACTCATAAGATCAAAACTCGATTATGGGTGTATTGTGTATGGGTCTGCCCGCGAGTCTTATCTCAAAGAGCTCGACACCATACACAACCAAGGACTTAGAATCAGTTTAGGAGCCTTCCGTACATCTCCAGTGGACAGTTTATACGTCGAGGCGCACGAGCCCTCATTGCACAACAGACGTGATAAACTGGCCCTGCAGTATGCTACGAAAATTGCATCACTTCCGAATCATATTTCATATAACACCATATTTAGACCTCGTCATGAGCATTTGTATCTTGTAAAGACGAATGTTGTTCCATCATTCGGTATTCGCATACAACCCCTTTTGTCTGAGGCTGGTATCGGCCTCGACAGTATTGCGAATACCCCTGTCTTTAGGACTCCACCGTGGGCTATATCTCCGCCAAAGATTGATTTCGATCTTTCTCAGCACAAAAAGAGAGATACTAGCTCAACGGTGTTCCAATCTCTCTTTAGAGAGTTAAGGTCTAAGTATGGTGATTATGCTCCTATTTATACAGATGGTTCGAAAGATGGTGATCGAGTAGCTTCGGCTACCGTGACGCCGTCCGAGACCATTTCTGTTCGCTTACCACCTGCTGCTTCTATTTTTACAGCCGAGCTCCAAGCTATTCTCCAAGCTTTGGAATTCATTCAGTCCTCATCAAATTTAAAACACATCATCTTTTCTGATTCTTTGTCCTGTCTTCAAGCAATTAATAACAAACAGCTTGATCACCCATTAGTAGCAGACATTTATCGTCTGCTACTTTCATACGAGTTGAGCAGCAAGGACATTGTCCTTTGCTGGCTCCCCAGTCACATGGATATTAAAGGGAATGATCAAGCAGACTCGGCTGCCAAGTCTGCTTTAGATCTTCCCTTGTCCGAATTTTTAACGCCATATAAAGATTTTAAATCATCCATAAATAAATGTATATTTGACCGTTGGCAACGGTCTTGGGATCTTGCAGACACAAACAAACTTCATCACATCAAGCCTCTCTTAGGAGAATGGCCAAGCTCCTATCGTACGAGCAGGAGAGATGAAGTTGTCTTGTGTCGCTCTCGCATAGGTCATACCTTTTTAACACATATTTTCATTTTAAAGCGAGAGCCTCAACCAGAATGTGAACACTGTCATGTTCCCTTGACAGTTAAGCACATTTTGATTGAGTGCAAGCATCTCAAAGAAATAAGATTACGGCATTACCGTTGCCAATCACTTCATCAGTTGTTTGCCCAACCGGGTCTTTATTGTAAAGCCTTAGACTTTTTAAAGGAGACAAATTTTTATCACAAATTTTAATTGTATATATCTGATTTTCACGTTCATGTTTTAAATATATATACATAAAGTTTATATTTATTTTTATTTGATACTTACTGTGATATTTGTTTTTATTTATGTATATATATATATAATATTATGATTATATTTTCTAGTTTGTCTCGTTAATTTCATCATGTTTGGCGCAATATGGCCCGGTTGGCGCTGACGTGCCATTAAACAACATTTCATTCATTCATTCTAAAATATTTTTTGGAAGTATAAGACAAATAAATAAAGGTATCTGAAATATATCTGGAAAAAAGTATTCCATATTTTTCATAAATAGATACATAAAATAGTACCTGGAGGCGTAAAATGCAGGCGCGGATCCAGGATTTTTTGCAGGTGGGGGGTGTTTAGGTTTGATAATTGCGAACGCCGAAGGCCAGGACCGTATCTAGACACCATTAAGCGGGGTGGGTGGGATTACCTTTCGGTAGGGGGGAGAACATTTTGAGGAAATTTTCGGAAAGGTCATTCTAACAGACTGTTGTAATCATCATGCTATGTAGTTACCTAGGCGTCTAATAAGCATTTTAAAATAAGTATTCAAACAAAAAATTTAGCTTTTTAAGGGGATATTTGATTTTTAAGTGTTATTAAAGTCACCTAATGAAACTGACGAAGAAACAAATGAGTTCACATTCATCGATTTATTCCAAATGATCGTTAGACTAAGTAAGGCACAGACTGACCATTATAAGGGTAAAATGATATCCGGGGTCAAACAGCAAAGTTACCACAGCATCACAACAAAGTCAGTAACGGGTAAATCCTCCTCTGTTTGCCAAACAAGCATTGATCCGACGTGGCATACTCCTAATGAGACGTCTAAGGTCATTTTCGTCCAGATTGTCCCATTCCTGTTGCAACGCAGCAGCAAGTTATTGGGCATTGGCAGGACGTTGTTGACGTTGACGTAACCTCTCTCAAAGCATGTCCCAGACATGCTCGATGGGGGAGAGGTCGGGACTCAGTGCTGGCCAAGGTAATGTGGTGATGTTCTGTTGTTGGAGGTAACCTGTAACGATCCTGGCCCTGTGACATCTTGCGTTGTCATCCTGGAAGATCAAACGGCGGCCATGACGTCGTGCAAACGTCACAACATGGACTGCCAAGATGTTGTCCCGGTAGTACTGGCCTGTAACACGCCCTGCAACAACATGTAAAGCCGTTCTTCCAGCAACAGTGATGCCTCCCCACACCATAACAGAACCAACCCCAAATCGATCATGTCTGATGACGTTAACGTCTTGGAAGCGCTCGTTTCGACGACGCCACACCCTCCTACGTCTGTTCAAAAAATAAACAGTGAACCTTGACTCATCTGGAAACATCACATTGCTCCAGCGTCGATTATCCCAGTGTTGACGATCCCTACACCAACGACGTCTTGCCTGAATGTGATGATCTCTCAAACAAGGGATCACGCGAGGACGTCGGGCGCGAAGGTGACCCCTATGCAGTCGATTCCGAATCGTCTGGCCACTCACTCTCACACCAGTGTCTGTTTGAAGACGAGCGCTGATAGGATCTAGGAAACGAAATAGGATCTATGTTTAAATCATATTGTAGAAAGCTCGGGATGAACTTATCGGAATGTGTTATTAACCGAGTAATTACATCATTATACCTGATAACACACATGATTAGTTACACACCTAAAAAAACAAACGTCAATATTTCTTACAGATAATAATCAGACTGGGTTTCCAAATGAAATTCTAATCTAGAACTATAAAGAAAGAAAATAGATCGTCTATAGATTGTAAATAAAAATATATATCATACATCTATCAATTTGTGAAACACTGTATTTATACAATTTTTAAAACTTTTCGTCGTGTTGCCCTCTAACCTCTACTGGGGATTTTAGCGTTCCTTTGCATTCCAATGAAAGACACAGATACAATCCAAAACAGCTGACTAATTGTTTGAACATCAAAATATTTTAACTTCGTTAGCGTATTACAGATTGTAAGTTGACGTGATAGGAAACTAAAACAAACAAATAAATTGACATGTATTGAAAACAATAAGCCATTTATACTTTAATGAAAAACTCTTTGACTCAATCTATCTGTTTACAGATGTGCCATTAAGCACTTAGCTCAATATCTGGAACATTAATTACCCAGGTAAACCGCTTGAGTACTTGATGTTTGTCTTGTCGTGAATTCACGATGGAAGATGATGTACAATAATGGCGCCAATAAAGAATATAACCATTATTCCCCTAGATAAACACAGCTAATATAAATGTTCTTCTGTCAATAATACAATGTAACTATCATTTAATTCCTAAATATAAACAAATCAGGACTTATTCTAAGGTATTTTAATCTTGTTTACAGAATTTAACGTTTACATTCCGGAAGAATAATATAACCCATCTGATGATTCCAGAAACCTAAAGATTTTATACAAAGTACAAAAAGGGATCAAAAATTAATAACACTAATTAAAATTCAATGTAAGTCCATTTCAATCAATATTGATGTATGCAATAACAAAAAACTGGGATCCTAAAATCCAATATTTAAGACACGATGAAATTTTTTTTTAGATCAGTACAAGTCGTGGGCTCAATTTGTTAAGTACAAAAAAAAACCAGTAATGACTGATCCTCAGACTACAAAATATGAATTTAAAAGAACGTGTGGAATGACCTTTAAAAGCAAGTGTAAACGACTGCCGTTCATTTTGAAGTATTCGAGTCGCCGAACATTTCTTATTACATATTCTAGAGGGTTTTTTTAATAAAAAAATTGACTATAAATGCGTTCTTTAAGGCCCATCCTCGTCTATGTTAAGGTTTTAAAGAAAAGAGCCATGATCGAGATGAAATTGTAAAATTCCAAACTCCTCTCGTCTGTGACTTTAACCATAAACTCTCTTTAATACCTAACCATTTCGTTGTTATCAAACAGCTGGCGGGAAAATGATATAGTTATTCGTAAGGGAGTAAACTGAGATTTATTAATTCAATTTTACAGTTAACGTTCAAAGGACTCGGGTAATTACTAGTTGGCGTACATAACTAACTAAATCAAATGTGAACACCACAAACACATCCTGACTTTTGACATTTTCCAGCATTAAAATATCATCCACGTCAGATCCTATATTAAGTAAAGAAATTCGGTGCCAGAGGAAGGTTTGATTAACTAAAAAAAACTATTGACAATGAAGACATTTTATACCTTTGACTTTTAATGACAAAGTTATTATCGCCTGTAGTTTGTTTGTATACAAACTGAAATTTTACAAGAATTTTTCCATATTCTGTCACCAATTTACTTTTATATACATATAAATAATAGGCTCGAATATAATTACGAAGCCTATTTCAGTTCTTAGTCTCCAAGTAGTGGTAACAAACATGTTCAACTATTTTACCCTTGTCAAGCTTAAATATACATTATGAGAAAGATAAAAGATGGCAGTTCTCACTACAATAATCAAAAACGTGATAGTGTAAATGTAATTTGATGAAAATATCAGTCAAATGGATCCACTATGAGCCAAGAACGAAGCGTGTGAAATGTTCGCCTTGCCTCGGTCATCATAACTAAAATCATTAATATAAACAGCATAGTCTCGATTATCCATGTCTTAGATTTAATTATCAATGGCCGTTAAACAGCATGTAGGAATCTAATCTAGCCAACGTCGAAGGCTAGCCTAGACATCGAGAGTTTATTATGGTCTAGGTAAGTTAATTAATGTATAATTGATAATTTAGATAACATTTCAGGCCTGTAATAGGCAGATTTAGCCCTTGCATGTATGTTTAAGTAACACTTGTCAAAATACTCTGTACCCCTGTCTTTTTGTTAATAAGTCACGGGATATCTACATTTGCATAACTTCGTTGATGTTCTGTGTAAGATGATATACAACAAAGCGTAAACGACAAATGGGAAGTGACAGAGCGCAAATGTAATGAGGGAACTGTCTATTGTACACACGTCAAAACAGCATTTTCCAATGAAAAATTTGTCATTTGACACATTGCATTTAACGTTTTACATTTAACTTTGACCTAAGAGGTATTTTGACTTTATCAAGACTTTGTACATTGTACTTTGTACACGTAATCAATGGAAAAAAACATTTTAGCAGAGCATTTAATATTGGCAGCTATACCTTTCCATACCTTAGACACTCCCAGTTAAAATTCCTTGACGCACCCCTGTTGGTAAGACATTTTCTATTCCACTTAATATATCACCCACCAGTCTCGGTGGTTGAATATGAGCTTATCATGTGATTAAATGTTCACATAATAATCTACATAACATTTGAAGCAAGGAAACGATAATTGTCAGATTTATCTCTTACATAACGAATCCTTAAGCAGAGAGACTGACTGTTCACTTATATTCCCAGTATTAAAACTATATTTCCTCGGCAGTCGTGATCCTATAATAACACAGTCATTAATTTTAAAGGAGATCCAAACAACAGTTGTTTCCTAAAATGATTATGCGTTTCTATACGATTGTATTAAGCCTTTGGATAACTTTTCTCTGGGATGAGCGCTGGTAACGTGTGAATTTTGCATAACAACGACGGACTAATTAATATGTTTTATATATATGTCAAATCAAATTTGAACTTTATGTATTATATACCACACTTTTAGATAAAAAGTATGTTTCGAAAATCGACGACCCGTAAGCTCAAGACAACCTATCTTTTAATGTATACCTGTTGTATATCACTTAAACAGAACATCATTTACATGTAAGCCATTCTGAGCCGCATTAGTAAATAAACATCGAGTTAAAACTCTTATGGCCATGTAGCGTAGCAAAATAAGCCCGATGCGCTACGGAATTCAGTTTTAACCCACTTCAAAGTAGACGATGAAACATGCTGATGAAAAACATCAGAATAACTGAAGCCATGGCTCATGAGCAGATAAGGATCGTGACCATTGATTTCCCCCCCACCATACTCTAGCTATTTTCCTCAGATGTAACCATTCGTTCTGTAAATTATCAGTGCCCAAGAAGATTAATTCTAATAAAGCTTACTGCTAGTCCATTACCCTAGTGCTAGTCACCATGAATCTATGGCACCGCTAGAACCCATTAGCTTTAATGTGATTTGGATAAATCCGTCATAAAACATAAGAATGTATCTAGTAAACTAGAGCCACGTTCTTCAGCTGTCCTTTAGCCATGCTTCAGTATACCAAGGTATTTTAGAATAAAGAAATTGACTGACGCACCCAGCACAAATCAGAAAAATATATATAATTCAATATTATATAATTGCTTAGTCCCAGTTCATATTTCAATAAAATCACATTTGGAGATCGGTTTCCATGGTGACAACAGAAATAGAGTTATGCCACGTGACATACCAGTATTAACTAAGTTAGACCTGTACGCGCGTGATTCATTGATATCAAATGTTTTTACGTTCCATCGTTCCAGGATAATGTCAAAAATAATAACAGGCGATAATCGCAGACACTATATGTAATCTACCGGAAAAATAATTTCACGACTTACTGTAGAGAAAGATTTATCGAATGAAGATACTAATTATCAACATGATTAAACCAATTAAAGGTCAAGGCTTGGTTTATAAATGTAAAAAAATAAAATGAATAAATAATATAATATTGCAAAAAAATAGCACTCAGCGTCAAGATATTTAAGGGGCGCGTCATAGGGTTATTAGGGAACGCAATATTATGCTCCAAAATAACGAATAGTGTCATGCCGTTTACAAGGCTTTATTCGCTGCATCAATATTAATGTGATTTTGTTTCATGTAATAGATCCAATTCTTCAGATGGAGGGACAATCGTCAAACAACGCAACTGTGTACAAGAAAGCGAATTTACCTGTATTATCATTAAGTATCAATATTATTGACGGGAGGGAGTCCTTCTATGGTTTATTAACGTTGCCAACGTTGTATACAAGCAAAAGGGACACAGAATTGGTCAATGCAATATCCATATTACACAAAATGTATGTTAATTTGATTGGGGTTGGGGAACCAATACACACTTCTATAAATTCTTACCGTTTCCTTTCCAGTAATCATGTTAGTGATGATTATTTAGTCACAAGGAAATTCTTAAATAAAATAAAACCAAGTACGAACAACCCAAACCATTAGACAAAAGTCCTTAAAAACGATAAAGGCAAAATAGTGTAATCAGCAAATGGACTGTTCATCGTGTACAAAATACACAACAAACAGTGGTAACAGGTGTCCGGAAGAGTAAGCTTACCCTGCCTGGCAGCTGTCTTGTCATCATAATATATAGAATACATTTATCAATCACACCGATAAAACAATATATAGTAGCCACGTTTCTATCTACGTGATTACAATGTCTAGGTACTGGTGTGGTTGGTTATGTTCATATTTACCAACTTTGTATCCATATAATTAGTTCATATCTTATATGAATATAACCGTATGCTAGTGATGAATGTGAGTTGGAGGGTCAAATGGTTAGCACATGCGCACATTATTTTAAAGCCTATCATTGAGTTAACTGGCGCGGTTTCCAGTCTACGGTTGTACGTGACGAGGAATGGAGTCACCTGTCCAATCTGGATTTTCCCCCCCCCCATTGCTAAAGACCCTTACGCGCAACTGAATTATTGACAAAAATTAAACCATATGTTAGTTCCGAAATGACCCAGTTTGTTTCGAGTGGGCATTAAACCCCATTTCTCTCTCTCCCCCGGTGTTGAAAGCAAACGCTTTACAGGTGATATTTGGCAGTACAAAGAATATATTGCGAAATTTCATTAAGATACAAAGCTTTGCTCAATCCAAGATGATTGTGTCGGCCTGGTACTCAACGTCTAATTAAATTCTATCTAGAGCTATTTTATGCGTTCAGCCAAATAGGTTATCTGGTAATCTTTCTTCAACATGAATACCCAAGATGACAGAAAAGCTGGCATCTTTTCTTTAATCCTTTGTGTTGTATCCTAAATCCGTTCATTATATAAAATTTGAATAGATAATTTTGCATACATGTGTGGTAGCTATAACCATTTGCCAGATCAGCGATTTATAAAACACGTGATCTGTTGATTTACACGTTGTTAGTTGCATTAAACATATAAATACAAATGCTCCACGCCAACGACAGTAGGCGGACCTACTATAAAACTAACGAAGTTTAAGCTTAGGGGTCCCTAAACCAGAAAGGGTTTTAAATGCGATTTTAGGCGGTTACTTACATTATTGAATAGTGATGTCTATGGACCAGCAGAGCTGTTTCTATACCTGTTTATGCTGAGGAAATAAAGACTAGTGAAAATAACCCGAGAAAATGAAAAATCGAGGCCTGTAGGCCGTGGTTTTTCTGTCGAGGGATTTTTTCTGAAGTTGAGGACCTTATCTTGCTTGCATTTATGCAAAATGAGAATATCACAGAATTCTTGTAAGAAAAACCTTAGATATCATGCTTTCTAATGGAAAAAACTCGACCCTGGAAGAAAAACCAAATTACAGGTTTAAAGAAAAACTCTCAAAAGAATAACCCCAAATTCCCCTGTATATTCCTAAGCCGCCCACGACTGTCAGACCGCAAGTTATCCTGGACATAAAGTACACTCCAAAGATCAAAGAGATTTACCGTTATAGGTTTATAAGAATTGCTATCTCATTGAATTAGGCATATGAATTAATGGTTTTGTATTTATTTATTTTTTTTTTTGTTGTTGTTCTGTAGCACTACCCGTCGGTCGGATATGGAAAGCGATGCCGCCAAATCCTTAACCACTAGCCTGTGATCGACTAGGTTTGACACTGGCATGGATATTATTGTAATTCTTCTGGACTTCACTTCATCGTTGTATACGTATGTTTTACAACCACCATATCGTATTTTTACAAGGAACAAAAACACCACAGTTTCTTGTATATATTTTAGGTCAGAGCAGGATACATGTTTACAAGCACCCGGCTTTAGTTCTTTTTTGTAGGACCCAAACTACAATTAAATGTTGATTAATGTTTCAAAATCACATAAATAGAAACACCTTATGCCTTAAGAATACGGGCAGGGATTATTACTTAATTTGGTCTACAAAATACCTTTCATCACTGCTGGAGAGGATATGATATATTTCTAACCATGAAGCAGAAACATGACAAATGTGTTATGGTATCAACTTACCACACATTTCCGCTGGTTTACCTGATATCTAACTTGTTTCTTTCCGGGCCATAATACATGTATTGTTACAATTCCCATATTATTCGCCTTATGTTATTATAACGTAATTATTGCATAAATCCCCAACTTATATTGGGAATCATGTTGGCTAAGGCGCTGGCTCGCTAGTCTGGGGGTCTTGTGTTCTATCCTTGCATTTGCAGAGAAATTTCATCCAGATATTCCGGCGAAATTCCCCCCTTTCAGTGATGCAGGATGGAGGGCCTGACAAGGACAGCTGTCTAGTCGTTCGGTGGGATGAAAAACCGAGGTCCCCCGTACGTAAAAGACCCCTTGACAGTTTGAATTTGATATTAGAATAGGACGTAGTGGGGATGTCTGGGCAAAATTTCCCTCATAGCACACTTGCGTATGCCCGTCGTCATAAGCCCAGTTCGGAGCAGAACAGTAGGACGTTATTATACTTCCATGCGTTAAGGGTGTGGCCAAATTAAATTTGTGGTGATCTGTCATGGACAGGTCGCGTGCTGGTTTTCAACCCCACTGAAGAAAATACCATTTGTTACTTAGACATTGACGCTGGTTGTGGAGGGTCTCTATAAAAATTTTGAGTTGCACTGTCCGCGTTGTACAATATCGTAGGATAGTACTCTAAAAAATTGTATTAAAAATCAGAGTTGACAAGTAGATCACTGCAAATAAACTAATAAAGTGGAACCATACAAAATAATACACTGGCCACAATTCTATGGGAAAAAAAGGTACTGTTTATTACTGAGCGACGTTTCGCCTAGGGTACTCTGATCATTATATATAGCATTAAATATATATAGCTGATAATCGATTAACATGACATTGACGTAGCATATCTCTCATCGGTTATCATAATTTAAGTAATTATTGTTTTACATGTATGGAATGCCTCATTACATTTTATATTTTATCCCTGCTTGATAAAGACTAAAGAAACGCCGCTCAATAATAAACAGTAATTGCATTCCAGAGAATTGTGACCTGTGTATTTTCAGTTCAATGGCTAAATGCCATTTAAACATAGTGTAAAGTAAGCATGCAATAAATAACACAGTTTTATACAGTGGTAGTATAGAACTAACATTTGTTAGCCACGTCAAATACTCACATGAAACGTGTCACTGGGTGTTCTAAGAATTCATTCAACAATATTTTATTCAATATGATTGCATATAATCACAATTGTTCAGTCTAATAGTAAGTGCGGGGGGCTACACCAAATATAATTTACACAAAAACAAATCTACGGTCGTCGGTCGAGACACAATACAAATCACAAACAAGCGAACATATCAAAGTAAGTGAATGGATCCGGGGGATAATAGTATAAGCGTGCATTGCGCTGTGCAATCCCGCACCTGCAGTAATACAGACTTTACCCAAATTTGAAAACAATGAGGAATATACCATTGTGTGATACCAGTATGGGTCATGATCTGTTACATGTTACAAGAAATATGAATGTACGTATATTGAAGTAATGATTACCAATACAAGTAATCATATCAGTGAAATACAAGCAACGTGGCTATGAATATCTATATGGTGGCGATTTCTAATCGGTGAAATTGAGACTACATTAAAGAGCAGTGGGTTGAACATTTTGATTAAAATTATGCCAAATAATACAAGGGGCTAAAACAATCACTTAAACAATTGATTTGTCGCTCATCAATAACGGAGGTGAATAGTATTTAAAAATTGTATTTTAAACATCCGAAAATTTTCCTATGTTAACCTGGGAGAGAGAGAGTGAGGGAGAGAGAAACTGGGTCATTTCAGGACTAACATATTGTTTAGAGAGAGAGAGAGAGAGCGAGGGAGAGAGAAAGTCATTTCAGGACTAAAATATGGTTTATTGCAATAATTCGCTTGCGCGTAGGGGTCTTTAGCATTAGAAAGAAACCGGAGTATCCGGAGAAAAATCACGAGGTTAGACAGGCGACCCTACTCCTTGTCACGTACACCCGGGGATTCGAAACCAGTTAACCAGGTAATGAAGAAATGGGTAGCTATTGTTAATAACAATAGCTACCCATAAGCTGGTTAGATTTTTTTCGAAATTTCAAGATGACCTCTGAATCGCCCCTTTTCAAAGCAAGTCGTACATGAAAAGCATGGTCGCCATAGGCGAGTAATGAAAGCTTGGTAACCGCGCCATGGTCGTATTAAGAACTCCATACACGTTGTGGGAACCGCATGAGGTCATGATGCAATCGCGCAACATTGGTGAAATCATCGTAAGATCGCTATGTCAACACCATAACGACCCAGAGCGCTTAGTGGGGTCGCAGCCGACACGTAAGACACCATGAAGGCACCGTTGCAAATGTTACAATTTTCGCAGCGTCTTTGCCATGTGTGTACTGCGAGTGTACTACGTTCATAAAGCTGTTACCACGCTTATCTCGCGAGCTTCGCGACCCACCACGTTCTCTCAGCTTTCGAGGTCATATAGCAGAACCTTGGCGTTTGCTTTGAACATACCCAAAGCAAACGCCGTCACTCAGTGATCATTAGCGAGCATCGAGACCACAGCACGTTATCTCGCGTTTCAACCACGCTTATGATGATCTTGGCAGTGAAACCATTTTTGTCGCCATAGCAGCGCAGTAGGGACCTTTGCGATCACATCACGTTCTCGCAGCTCTCCAGATCATAATACCCCCGTCAGACCGGAGTTGCGTCCTTACTGCGCTTCTACTGCGACAAAAAATGGTCTCAGAGCGAGCCAAGATCGCCATAAGCATGGTAACAGCGCGGTGGAAACACTAGATATCGTGCTGTGGTCTCTATGGTCGCCAATGATCGCCGAGCCACGACCTTTGTTTTGAACATGCGCATATGATCTGGAAAGCTGCGAGAACGTGATGTGGTCGCAAAAGTCCTTATTGCGCTGCTACGGCGACAAAAAATGTTTCCAGAGCGTGCCAAGATCATCCTGAGCGCTGTGGAAACGCGAGATATCGTTCTGTGGTCTCCATGGTCGCCAATGATCGCTGAGTCACGGCGTTTGTTTTGAGTATGTTCAAAGCAAACGCCAAGGTCCTGTCATATGACATTGAAAACCGAGAGAACGTGGTGGGTCGCGAGGGTCCCGCGATAAGCGTGGTAACACCTCTATGAACGTAGCACACGCGCATTACACACGTGGAAAAGACGCTGCGAAAATTGTAACATTTGCAACGGTGCCTTCATGGCGTCTTCACCACAACCCTCACGCGTTGACCGCGACCCCACCCAGCGCTCTGAGTCCTTATGGCGTTGTCATAGCGATGTTACGATGATTCCATCACTGTTGCGCGACTGCATCACGACCTCATGGGGCTACCTCTAAAGCATATGGCGAGTTTATAAGGTTCCCACAACGTGTATGGAGTTCGTAATACGACCATGGCGCGGTTACCAAGCTTGCATTATTCGCTTATGGCGACCATGCATTTCATGCACGACTTGCTTTGAAAACGGACGATTCAAAGGTCATCTTGAAATTTCGAAAAAAAATCGAACCAGCTTGCATAGTCGCCGTGATCACGTGGTGGAATCGCACGTGTAGTCCATATAAGACGTGTGGTTGAGCGACGCGGGTTCGCGATGACCGCCGTTGCAAAGCTTATAGATCTCAATCGAAACGCCATAAGCGCGGAGAGATCGTGACGAACCCGTCGCGAGAATGCTATATAAACGCATAGGTCGCAGTAAGAACGCGACTTTTTTAAGTTTGTAATTTTGGGACATTTTTCCGCGTTGTGTTCACGCTTGCCGACGGCCTTGTGTATTTCCAGGCCGCCATTCGGTCGCAGAGCGCAGTAGGGTCACCACTCCGGTCTGACGGGGGCTTATGAGTATGTTCAAAACAAACGTCGTGGCTTGGTGATCATTGGCGACTATGGAGACCACAGCACGATATCTATAGCGTTTCCACCACGCTTATGGCGATCTTGATTCGCTCTGAGACCATTGTATGTCGCAGGAGAAGCGCAGTAAGGACACAACCCCGGTCTGACGGGAGTATACGTTCCGAAATGCGAAATAAATGTTTATGATTTATAGAATGAGTGAGGTCATGAAGTAGTGATTGCGCCACCCTTTGAACCGATTAGTTAACTCAATGAACCCATGCTGTTTATCAAAAGCAGCATGAGGTTTGCGGGGTACTTTCCTACCACCAATTTATGGTTTCCCAATGTAATCTGCTAGTTGATCATATTCTGCACAAGTACTCGGTTGAAATCCTAACTGAAAGGTTGTAGGAAATGAGTTGCGTACTAACAATAAAGTTAAATATATTTTCGAAAACTTTTCCGAGACATAACAAAGCGATTTAATGGTTCAATGATAATATGAATAAAACATATATACAGATGTATAAGTAAATAAGAATATACGTAAGAAAATGATCATCAGGATCATCGTATCCTCGCATTAAGCTATAACTATAATACCAAGGTGTCATCACATGGTGTACGTTCATCTTGGTAGCCAATGTAGACTAATATATATGATATTGCTCGAACAGAATAGTCACGGCCATGTTAACGGACCAAGGGTTTAGAGATTTGGAACATTAAACATACAATTTTTGTCTGGGATCTACGTGCTTTTAATTCACACAACTCCATTAGTTGATGGTCGATGGCTTGAACCCCCAGGAGATACTCTATATTCAAAAAACTTTTTTTCACGCAAATGATGAAATTGCATAGGATATGGTATGCATACAATCGACATAGTAAGTTATCATTACATATTCCCGTTAATTTTCACCACATATCCAAGCAAATATTGTTGGAAAATTGATCAGTTGTCGTAGGTAATATAGTAGGTATACAGGGTAAATAGTGATTTCATATTTCATCATATGTACGTAAGCCTTGCTGTTAACGGGAGGCTGGGGATGGGGTGTTAGTAAAACTTTATGCAGCATATTTCAGTAACAACCTTTCTATAAAAAATGATGAATTGATAGGTAATGTTGTGGGTAATATGGTTGGTATACACGATATCTCATCAATTCATATTATAATTCACCATACATTCAAACAAACCTTTCTTTAAAATGATATAAGTAATGTGCTAGATATTTGTATGCAAGGCAAGTTGTTAATTCATATATTTCACAACACATTTAAGCGAAGCTTTATATAAAAATGATATAGATAATGTGGTAGACAAGGTAAGTTGTTAATTCATATTTTATTTACCATATATTCCAACAAACTTTTATATAAAAATGAACAACTGATATAGGTAATGTGGTAGGTATACAAGGTAACTCGTTAAATCATATTATAATTCACCATATATTCGAGTACAACTGTCTATAAAATGATCAACTGACATAGGTAATGTGGTAGGTATATACTCGTTAATTTAAATGTTATTTTACCATATATATTCAAGAACACCTTTCTATAAAAATAATCAACTGGATAGATAATGTGATAGGTACATGTATGCAAGGCAAGTTGTTAATGAGTATAAGCATATCATGATGTGCGACATGATTTTCTTCTTAAATACATAAGTACATGTTGTATTGTATTCTGATATTACGTATGTGTCATGGACGATAATTCGTTGACCTCTAGGTGCAGAAAGTTTGAGTCCATATTAATAAAGAAATGAGGAGATAATATTGTGAAACATGTAACACTGTTATTAATTAAAAGCTTTTTTCTTTGTGTACGATACAGTATCATAGATTGTTTCCAGAAGTACGGTATCTATACCATACATAATCTTGGGGGCTTTGATCTCTTTCGTGGTCTAGCTTCTAATCCCGTTGTCTGGAGGAATCTTCACTGTCCGGTCATATATAGCTTGATAGTTGACAAGTTTTATCCCAACATCACAGTTCATTAGCAGATTTCACCAGAGGCTAGATAACGACACTGTACAATTATTATCGTAGAACCAGAGCTTTAAGAGATGATTAAAGGCATACATATACCACTAACAAGCTACATTAACATGGTAAAAATGTCAGGGAGCATGGAAATATTATCTGATATAATGAAATCTGAGCATAGAATAAATGATTTGAAAAAGATGGATGGCAACCTGTAACAATAATCTTCAATTCTATACAAGAAAATAGCCGTATACTATGGTTATTTTTTCTAAATCATTCCTTGCCAATGTTATTCTTAAAACTTTTAATGTGTCGTGCTTCTGACTACGGTGCTATGATACGAGATCTCCAATAAATTCCAGGTCCGAGTTCACAAAACATTCTCAGACTTAAAGTTACATTATGGGAGATAAGATAAAGGGATGACAGTTCTCACTATAATAGTTAAAAACTAAATAGTGTAAAGGTAATTTGTTGAAAATTTCAGTCAAATTGGTCCACTATTAGCCGAGAAAAAAGCATTTGAAATATTCACATAGCCTCGGTCATCATTACTCAAAACAGCATAGTTTCAATTATCCACTTGATTGATTTAATTATCAACGACCATTAAGCGGCATATTTGAATCTAATCCAGCTTACATCGAAGGCTAGCGTTGACATCGAGAGTTTATTATGGTCTGGATAAGTTAATTAATGTCTAATTGATTATTTAGATAACATTTCAGGCCTAAAGAAAGACCTGTAATAAGCAGATGTTTGCTCTTGCATAATGCTATTTTAGGTAATAATAATAATAATAATGCTTTATTCAGTAATAAGATCATATGATCCATAGATACAAAATATTTCTATATACATATTACATATTAGCCGAAACTATTTACACAATTTCAAAACATTAACAATTAAACAATGATAATCATATATTATTATAGTGCATGCAACATGATTAACTAATAAAACTTCATAAATTCAAACGTCTGCGAGAAAGTACTTTTTCTAGATATGTCGATAAAGACGAAAGCGTGTTAAAGTCATAATCAACACATAACTGGCGAAATTTAAAACGTGTAGGATATTTACAGATATATTGTTTCGGTAAAAGGGTTACTCTTAAATCCTTATAATATTTACATTCTAATAGAACATGGAATAAATCTTCATACTCATACTTGCATAATGGACATTCTGACGAAGTGCTTTGATTTCTTCTGAACAAGTTACTAGCTAATGGAAACAAATTTAATCGCAGCTTTGTGATATTTCTTTTGACATTTTGATTAATATTCATTGACAAATACAATTCCTGACGAAGATTAAGTTTAAATATAGTATATTCTTTTAGACTTTCGCTAGTTTGTAATTTAGTCGACCATTGTTGTATGTTTATATCAATCAGACGTAACTTAACAGCTTTGAGAAAATACTTAGAATCACCTATTTCATGTGAATACCAAGCACAACCGAAACCAATAGAGCAAAGGAGAAGTCTCACTTTTGTAGCCCATGTTGTTCTACCCACAGAGTCTAATCTCCATAGCATACAATAAACTTGTTTCGGATATCTATTGTATGGTAAAGCGATAAGTTTGGTCCAATATTTTATGAATGATAACATATAGAAAACAGCTAAGTCGTACCGACCACATTCACCATTTGCCCCTTCCGAAGAACTAGTTTTATGTATTTGAAGGACAAATTTGCAAAATTGTGAATGGACAGTATCAATTTCCTTCCTATATTCGTAGCCCCATATTTCGGCTCCATACATCAAAACGGGTTTAATTACTGAATCAAATATCTTGAAACTGAGAGAAATTGAACTTGGTCTGGTTTTTCGGAGCAAAGCTTGTATTGGAAGAAGACACCCAGGTAATTATAATAAGAGACACATTCTAGCCTGTTTCCGTCATAATAAAAACGCTCGTTGTTTCGAAGTATACCTCCATTTCTGAAAACAGCGATTTTTGTTTTTGAAATATTAACTTTTAAATCAAAATCAGAACAAAATTTTCTCAGGATATCTATTTTACGCTGTAAATCGCCAACTGTATCAGATAAAATACTGAGATCGTCAGCATATAATAACATTAATATATCTTTAGCATCTTCCTTGGTGAATATACCTCTGATATCCCCTTGATTCATATAATCTATTATTTGGTTTATATATAAGCAGAATAACGGGGGCTTAAAATACATCCTTGGCGTACACCGGATGTACATTCAAAATAGGGAGTTATGTAAGAACCTAACTTTACACAAGAGCTTACAGATGTATACATGGTTTTGAGGGCTGTAAACATTTTACCTTTAACGCTCTTATCAAGCAATAGCTTCAACAACTTTGTCCGATTTAATAAATCGAAAGCACAGGAAAAATCTACATACAAAACATATAAACGCCCACGAGCTTTGGACAAATATTTTTGGATTAGGCCCTGTAGGGTAAAAATCTGATCAACGGTCGAGTATCCTTGTCTGTAACCAGCTTGTTCTCATAATACTTGTCTTCACGTTCCGACCATTCCTGCAAACGACTATTAAGTATAGAGCTGTAAATTTTACCCAAGCAGTCCAATAATGAAATTCCCCTGTAATTTGCGCTCTCACATTTGGGACCCTTCTTGTGCAATGGGGATATAAGGGCTTTCGACCAGCTTTCTGGATAACAACCGTTGTCGAAAACTTGATTAAATATCAAAGTGAGAATGGGCACAAAAATGGTAAGACACGATTTATAAAAGTCAACAGCGATACCGTCAGGCCCAGGTGACGTCCCTGACTTCATGTTTTTAATACACTTAGTAACTTCATGTTCTGTGATAGGGCAGCTGAGGAAACTGTCATCGCTGTCACCATATTGTTCATCCGGCAAGGCATCTGGTGAATCAGACATTATATCATTGCTCGGATTAAGGACATTCTTAAAATGATCCATCCAATCGTCCGGTGTTATTTGATCACTCATTTTTGAACTTGGTCTGAAACGTTTGACAGTTTTCCAGAACTGGTTTGGATCTTTTAAATTATCACACAATCGCTCACAAATTAATTAGGTATAATTACAAATTAATTAGGTATTATTTTAGGTATAAAACGTTCGTTGTTTTAATGTATCAAAAACAACAATAACAAACTGTGGGCAAATTTCTGTGTTTCTAAATTAAAATGTTACCCACAAACAGTGATTGAAAGTTGACTAAATCCTTATGTCTGAGAATGTTTTGTGAACTTGGTCCCAACTATCGTGCTTTAGGTTTAGGTATAGTATTGTTAATAGGTCTTCGTAAATCAGACCCTGCCAGTATGTTGGGAATAGTTTACATTTCAACAATTAGACAGTTTCGTTCACAAATTAAACGGTTGAAATTTGTCGTACGATGGAGAAAATCAATCAAGAACGGGCTGATCACAGGACAACGACTCCTGTGTTAATCATCTGTTGGTTATTTATATACACACACTCTTTTAGCAAGACGTATTCTTCTCTTCTGGCGATGTTTGTAATGAACAATCTTGATTAGTTAGCCCATTGTCCAGCTAAAGATTTCATTTATTCGGTACAATACTGTTTATTTATAGCGACATTAAGATACAATGACACTGTCTGGCTTATTCCTCTTTCAATAGTGTTTATCCATTATTTATTCAATATTTACAAACTATGGCCAGTACCGACTATTGGTAATTATACTGAAAAGAAATCTTGTTTATCTCGAAGGATCATTACCGTTACTATTAAAACTGTGCTTTATCACTGAATCATCTAAAAATATATAAACGCTGGATTCAAATATATTTGCTATCCGAGCGAATGGCATACTCTTTTAGGTTTTGAACTTGGATACATGATATCAGATAACCAAGGCCAAAAAAAAAAAAAAAAAATATGTTTTCCATAACAAGAATTTTCATAGATTTATTTTATTAGCCGTAATGGTGTACCGAATCCCCCAAAACGAGAATATTATGAGAAGTTGGATCGGTCTTGTTGATTCTAGTTTGTCATTACTAGAACAACACCTCTCGACTTCAGAAAACCCCAGGTTGTATGCAACCTGTATAACTTATTTTGTAAAGTCCGAATGGATTGGAAATGATAAGTTTTATTTTCTTTCCCCTCTCCTTTTCTTCCATTTTTTAAAACATGCCTGGCCTTCTTTTAGGATGCTGGGAAACTCAAATTTCAGATGCTGTATTTGTTTCTGGATGCTGGAGGGGTGATGGTGGTGGGTTTATTACATATTTTATTAACTTACTGATATTCCAAGAAAATTGGCATTTATTATCGCTGTGCTATTTCAGAACTGCGATGGAAATTGGTGGCAACCTGAAGTTGAGGATATTATCAGAGAAGAACCAGTCTTGGGTTGGTTATATTGAAGATCCTAGAGATAGGTTAGTGTAAAAGCCTATAATTAATTGATGTGCTCTTCAAGATAGAAGTGTCGAGAACAATTCGCCATGATTAAATTTCTTAACTTTTGGATAAAAAGATGTCTTTGTGCAAATTTAAATATTTTGATATCCATCAACGTGTTATTGATTTTTTTCATATGCTAAGACATTTATTGATACTTCAATCAGTTAAAAATGCGGTGTGACTTGATTCCTTGTTTGTCTTGGAGGGTCGTGTGCATCGCTATCAACTCCTCCGTTTGTGAAACGTGACCGTTGCCATATATAATTAGGCCGCTATAAACAAAATTAAGTGAAGCTGTTGAAATATTGATATACAGAAAGACTGCGACATTCATTTGATGCCCAGTGTCATGCTTAGAATTAAAAGAGGCGTATCAAAAAGAAATTTTAAGTTCTTATTTCTTATGGACCGATAAACAATATTGTCTGCAACGATTCGGTTCATTTCAGTCATCGGTCATGTCACCTGTAACTAATGTCTGAATTGAGAATTTAGGGCCTTTCTAACTCTAGTGTGTATCAGTTATTTATTTCTGTCGCTCAAGCGACACCAGCGTTGATTACCATTAATGATAGGTAATTCGGTCTCATTTGCCATATTAATTTTAAACGTGAAAAGGGTTTCTCAGCATAAGTATCGGAAACAAGTACACTGATATTGAGTCTCGGTCGCGTTTTCAATTTCATTGCCAGAACAGTGACACTGGCCGTTCGAAAACATCGTGGTTCGGGGCGAAGGTTTAGCGGCTTTTCTTTATAACATTCCAGCTTTGTGTTGTTTTGTGTTCGACCACTTTAGAGTTCATTTCAACTGCGATCACAGGGTTCCACTTCTAGTAGCCTTTGTTGATTACAGCAGGACTAAGGTTTATGAAGTGTGATAACAGTTCATTTCAAATTTTGTTCTGGTTCCGAATTTTTATTGGGCCGTTGGAAGCTACCTACCTGGAGCCACGATTTAATGGTAGTATCTGTTAGCACACTTTTTAGTAGTAGTAGTAGATAATTTATGTATCCCGTTGCGTTATTTTCTTTTTCCTTTTTTATGTAATTCTCGACATAATTATTTATTTTTAGTCTAAACATTTGAGTTGGTGTTATATTTGCCATTTCGTATTCTGTTTTACTCATTAGTATAATGTATGTATTGTGTATCATTATTAGAACCACCACTTTACTTGTCAAGGTGTATAACTGTTAATTTGGTCAAACTGGAAACTAGTTCAAACCTCGTCACCGGAGCATCATTCTGTAAGGATATGAACTGAAAAATTATGATGTGTTAAAAATTGAATCCCTGTGAAATTGTGTCAGCCAGATTTCCGTTTTTTATAATAATATTTTTATTCATATTTCTGCCCAATCTAAGTAAACTCCATCTCTCCGAATGATTAAATTTACAAAATTTTGTGAGTAACGTACACAGGCGCGGATCCGGGGGGGGGGGGGGGGCAACCGGCGCACGCCCCCTCTTTTTTTGAGGTAGCGAACAATTTTTAGCTCCATATATTCTCGCGGGAAAGGACAACAAAAATAGTTTAAGTTGGAAATCGTAATTTACAGTACTAGTATGAAATTAGTCCTTGTGGGCATTTCCTCTCAAAAATCACGGGCCAGACTTCGCACTCCCAAGTGGGTGCAACACGCTTCCACCCCCTTTCTGAAAATCCTGGATGACATCGAACCTGGTACGTTCGTGCATTTTTATGCGCGAACTCTTAGTTTTCCTATTACTGGCACGCGCACGGGCACTATTTCTTTTTCTTTTGCATGTACCAAAATCGGGGGTTTTGCGCGGAGGTACTTTTGAGGTATTAGCCTGAGAAGCATAACACTTGCCACTGTACCTGTATATCGCTAATTATAAATCGAGTGTGTGAAGACAGTTTATATAGATCACGCGAAAATTTTTCAGTACAAAGTTTATTCTCGCTGTATTTGCAGCTAAGAAAACCAATGGGACTATTTTCTCAACAGTGTATGAACTTTTTCATAAGCGATAATATCCTTACACCGAGAGAAATTATCTAGTCTCGGTGAAAAACCATGATCATCTGGTAAAAAATTACTTTTCTATTTTTTGGAACGAAAAACAGTGTTTTTAAAAACAAACTAACCTGCCGCACATGAGGAAGTCATTATACTAATAATAACAGACGAGAACTCTTTTTGGGCACAGGCTTTCTTACTGAGTATTAAATCGTCCACAAAAAATCATGAATGAACTATAATAAAGAGTAGCGACGACTGTAGACAGTAAGTAGGTTATACACTATGCTTTTGAGTCGAGATTACTCGCTTTGAGTCGAGATTACCAGCTTTCAGGTCACCGATAACCAATTATGTCAGAAATACCATACTGACATTCGGTTTTTTCAAGTTGTACGCGAACTAACAATCGGCGCCCTAACTGTCTTCGTCAGCTACTTTCAGTTTCACAATGGCGTACGACATTCGGTTTTTCAAGTTGTACGCGAACTAACAATCGACGTTTCGTCAGCTATTTTCAGTTGCTGGCGTACGGCCAGTGCCGGTGGGAAAAGACAACATTAAAATCAGAAATAGTTTATTTTATTATTGTTACGGTATCAATCCTGTCTAACAAATCATAAAGCTGTGGTGTTACGGTAGCGGCATAGTATTTCAACGTAACACCACAGCCACTGTAACAATTCATAATACATCTAACTATCACTCCCTACACATTTCCCCTCGACTTACTTTCCCAAACGTCAACAACACATCTCATACATCCAGTTCACTGATTAACCCTTGTACCACGTCTACTGGATCCGCCCAAGGTACATTGTATATTATAAAAATGCCCAAATATCAGAGTTTATTGTCCTAATATCTGCATGCTAACGGGATGACTTCTCGAGGTCCCTTTACTGGAATGTTACAGCTGTATACATATGTATTATGGAGATTGCTATCAAATATTTTCAAATTTATGCATAGGAAAATGAGTTTGAAGGAATTGAATTTCCGTTTGGATTGTGAAATCATCCCATTAATGTTCAATGGTTGCTGTAGTGGCATATATATGTTCTTGCTGCTTTATTCATAAGAATCAACTAGTGAAAACTGGTGAGAATCATCATATAATTGGATGTTGACAGTATTCTTCAGATGATTAAGTTTTTCGTGGTGTTGATCGTGATGGGATTCAGTAAATTTAAATTATGGATGTGTTTTATTGTCTGGACAAATTATTGACCTAGCGCCTTGCTGAGATACTAAACCACACAATATAATTCCATTTCCTTTTCTATAAAAATAATTATATGAAACCATATCACTAATTACATTTTGAGATAGCAATTTATGATAAAGAATTTCTTACCTACATCAATTATGATTTCGTATTCTAAGTTTCTGTCAATCATTTTACAATATTGTAAGCAGGAGTACATGTTGGTAAATATTTATATTTCTGAATTAAAATGTGTCCAATTAATTTGATATTTAACCGCATTAGGTTAACTCATGTTTAACATATGGCATATTTACGTGTATATTGCTTGAGCTTCGGATATGCTCAAATTTGCAAAGTGAATAGGACCGGATTTTCCAAATTGCCCAATGTTTATCTTATTTCTCTGCAAAATGATGTTGATTGTGTATTAATCCATGTTTTATTACGTACCTACTAAAATATACATGTAGATCCTAATTTCAATTATTGCGTAAGTGAGGAAGTTCTCTGGGATTTTCCAGTTCTGTTTTCCCCTGTCAAACAAACAGGACGGCGGGCCTGGCAAAGAACTGCTTCTTGTCTTTCGAATGCGTCGCCTAGATCCCTTTTAACAAATGTTTAACAGTAACTGGAGTTCGAAATAAGAGCAGACTGTAACCCCGCTGTCTGAGTAAAATTTCCCACATACCGCTTTGTATTTGAAATGCTTTACGTCATTAGTCCCGTTAGTGCAGAACCAAATTAGCTTGTCTATAGTGTTACAAGGACTTCGGTGCGCTTCAGTTTATGGTTAAGTATCTGGAAGATTATTGACATTACTGGAGAGAATCACGCAATATGCTTCCTTTAATCGAACATAACATATTGAGTAATGTTTTTTAGCTGACACTTGAACAACCTTAACGTTTAATTCCCATGGCAGACGTCAAAATATATTGTAAGAAAGATAGTCATTAATCCAAACTATGCTTAGTAATTAAATCCCCTTCTTCTCCAAACTGTCCCGCCACCATTGTTAATATCTTCTCGTAATCATTAATAATTTACCTTTTGATTCGGGACAAATGAAATAACATGGGATTTAACGTCTCACTTTTCTGCTCCAATAATGAACTCGACGACGACAAAACCGATCCGTTCGGTTTCCTTACTCAGTTTCGACAAACGTATAAAAGTGACAGGCTGGTTTTGGCTAATTGAGTACGAAGGTGACTCGCTAGTTTGGAGGATGCTGGTTCGATCCTGGTGTTGGCCTAGAAAGTTCATCGGAATTTTTCGGTGTTGTTCCCCTTGTCAGTGGTGCAGAATGGAGAGTCTGACAAGAGCAGCCGTCTAGTCGTTCGAATGGAAGAAAAAAAACGGGTCCCTTGTACACAGTGGCACTTTCCGGACAAAATTATCCTCCTAGCACACTCTAGCAGAACATTAGGACGTTCAACCCCATTTCATTTCGTGTATCGGGTCTCTTAAAGTGGTTGATCATTAGCTGAAATCTGTCAAAAATGGGAAACAGCTAGAAATGATACCCAGATGTCAAATAAATCGATGCAAAAAAGCCACACCAATATTAAACTCGAGCTACACGTATGTCCTTGTAAACGAATCGTTTTAAATGTAACACACGGTTGACATGCAAGACATGCCTACATGGCTCTTCCTCCATCGTCAAATCTATAATAACATCTCGGGTAACGCCAAAACGCTGAATATTGATAGGATTCGTTTGAAATGATTTCGTTCAGGGACGATAGCGTAACTGGAGCTGAAGAGAGTTCGTCAAGATTGAATAATGATATTGACCACGGGAGGGCCCACACAAACTATCTAGGTTTTTTTTAATACAATACGGAGCAATACTATACGAAGATATGGCCTGATATTAGCCAAAATAGAAACCAGATTGAAATATTAAAGATATAAATATTTTATGTTTCATTTACATCATACCAAACTTGTGGCGTCACTGGGGACCAAAACCGAAGAAGATGCGGGTTGTAATCAAATTCGGGTTCATTACAAATCCTTTGAACCTGAACATATATTTGAAGTTTGGTCAAATCGAATAAAACTTGGGGCCTCTGGAAGGGCCACAAGCGATGTAGATGTAGGTGATTTTCACAAAATCTAGGAAAGCAACATGTTCCTTATGCAACGTCCGCGAGTATTACAACATCGAAAGGTTGCTTCAATACTTAGCAATTCTCGAACTTTTCGCCCGTTGTGTAGACACGTGACTAATTAGCATTGTCCAATCCGGGGTCGTGGCACATAACATACTGTAAACAAATTGGGAAAATTACGGAAAACCAGTAACCTTGACATTGATCGATCTTTGAACTTTGCAACTCGATTGTCAAATTTAAACATTTTAGCTAGAAGCGCGAGTCTTGGTATTCACGACGACCGATGAACCTGATAGGTTCCCAAGCTGGGCCTGTGTACTCAATCGAACTTAGTGGCGAAATATGCAGGGTATTACGCGAAGGGCTCGATACGTAGTTAAGACGAGATCAAGCCTTCTATTGAAGATGGGAAAGCAATAGTACAGAAAGCTATTGTGCGGTATGTGCCATAGGATATAAACGCAAATTTTAAGTTTCATCTGAATCGTTTTAAATTTTTTGACCTTTAGCGTCTCCACAAAAATGTGAAGGGGCGACAGAAGTGACGACAATCCCACTCCAATGAAAATGTGGGCGTATAAAAACGCAAAAGAAATTGTCTTAATTGACACGAAGTAATTCTGAAAAAATATGAGCTACTGCCCATGCATTCCTCTATTCTGAATATTGACAGTCCATATTTATTTGCAATTGAAAGGATGCTGACGTGGTCAATCAAATTTGCACTGATACCAGCAGTTTCAACAGAGCAGAATTATAAATCTTGTCCCATTCTAGGGTCATTTACGAATCGATAGCAGAGCAGATTGAAATCGTTCATATAAACATGTTCAGGTCGTCGTGGGTAGGCTCTGTAATATGATATTAGAGATCAAACTAGATCTTAACGTGTCTGTTGTTTTAGAGTTAAATGAGTTAAAACGAGTTATTGTGATTTTAATGTTACATAAAACCCCATATTTCATTTGACAGCGAAGGATGCTGACTTTTTTTTAAAAAATAAAAAGTAAACGACTAATGTCAGTAGCTCTCAAGAAATCGTTCTTGATGTCATAATCAGGACATTTAGAAAGTACGTTTAAAGTGCAAATCCCGATAACTATTTGGGGAATAAAACTGCTTAATTTTGTGTTAAAATCCTTTAAAATCCATAACCTAAGGCCCATCTACCAACCGGATATTTGTGATACGCTTGTAAATAACTTAAAGCTGACAGTCTTCATATGGAGATGGAGAACGTTTTATTATACAGTATCTGGATAAAACCAGACTTTTTTCTATAAAAATAATATGTAGGTGAAATTTACCTTTTGTTATCAAGTACAGGGCATGAGTCATTCACTGTATAGACCTCTCAAGAAACATTAATCGATTGTCAGGTCACCCAATGAAAAACTTGACCCGAAATCTTAAAAGGGTTACGTGTCCAGATAAGCAGTGTTGACATTCGCGTCCAAACGACTCAATATTTTGAGCTGAAATTTTGAGACAAGGTAAATACACCATGCCACTATATTTTGGTCCATAAATTTCATAAATGCCCGGACTTTAATTTTTGAGACTGTGTTCTTATCGGGATTGTCCCTTTAAGTTTTACATGTTTAACCTTTTAAATGTTGTGGCAGTCTCCGGTTTTCTGTTGACATTCAGATTTATTCTGACACATGGTGCAGTATGTTGTCATGTCGGGTTTTAACTTTTGCTTTGACATTAAATGTGATAAAATACCCTTCACTTAATAGTAAGATGTCAGATGTAATATCTATTATATGCATGCAAACTTCAATTTTTAAAACTGAATAACAACAAAGGGTTGAACAATTTTTTAAACTTCCCTTTCTTCAACATATTATACGAAGTTTTACATTTGTACAGTATTTAACTGATCATATTTTCTACAATAAATAGTTGAATAATGCTATGTTTACACCTATTTAATCTTATTCCTAAATTGTTAGAAATGTTAGATATAACAAGTATAGATCGTTCCATGACCATCGTCATATTATTGAACGACATTATGAGTGTTTGAAGTCGACCAACCGGTGGTCTAGACAGTTTGTTATGGCATTGTCGAGTGAATAAATGTTTCATTAATAATATTATATCACATTTGAAGCAAACAGAACTGCAATAGACAGATTTATCTCTTGCATAATGTATCTATAATACTCGCATTTTCAAACCTATAAAATGTTTGGAACCATATCGATTACTATGGGGGTGCCGACACTGTTGTATGTAGCTAACACACGGTCATGATTGGCACTAGAATACTACATATTACAATGTTGGGAAACTAATTCCCTTTTGTGGATTGTTTCTATTCTTGTGAATTTTGCTTTCGATTTTGAGTAAACTCGGTATCACCATAGCCTTGAGACATCCGGTTGATAGTACCTTGTTTAGTGCGTGTAATGTATGTACCTGGTGTACCATGTCGCGGGTTTGTCTCATTGTAGGGACCTTCGGCACTTATTAACAAAATACCAAGTTTTCGCAGTTAGAAATGTGCAAAAATTGCTTCCAGGATTAATGCCCTTGACACGGAAACCTAGAAACGACAGTCCTTTAACATTGTTTTTTTTTTTTGTAGGGATGAACTTTAAAATCCGTCTATTTATGATCTTTTATTTTTGCATTACAGGTATGACGAGTCTGGTGCCCTTTATTATGTGGTTGCTGTGGTTATGATCTACGGTCTTTCCATCGTTATGATGATCGCGTCACATATTAGAAAGAACAAACAGGACAGTCATCTTAGAATATATTTAAAGGAGATGGCGGTATTACGGAAAAACGACAGACGGGAGAAAATTATGGAACAGGTCAATTCCATGGCGACAAATTCATTTAAGATAAAAACGGAATCGAAGAATAACTCTACTAAAACTCAACCAAGTGCGCCAACGAAAGATGTTAAAAACCCTCTTTTAAGTACTGGAAGTGATCAAAATGATTCGGTATTTATTTATGTGGATGCCTGTAGTACAGGTACAAATTTTACCCCTACCCCGTCCCCACAATTCGAACCCAAACAATACATTAAAGTTCAGACAGTGGTGACGCCCCCTCCAGGGTATGATCAAAATCAAGTTAAGATAACAATAACCAATGAAGACGATCCTTTATGATATTTGATGGTCAGAGATGGGGATGTCTTCCTATAAAAAAAAAGAATTCAGTGAACGGGGTGAAGATCTCGAATGTATGGAATGGTACCTGGGCGAAAAATGTGTCTAAATGGTGAAATTAATTAGTGTGTGGCGTGACAATGCTTTCGGGTCTTCACGTGATGGTGATTTCAACATGTGCTAAATGAATGAACTTAGGAGTTATTTCCCTTCTCTTGTTTTCAGAATCAAATAATTGATAAAATAACAGTAATGTGAAATTATGGATATATATTTCGATTTAATCAGCGTGATCTTTGTCGACTTTATTTACCTGGGTTTTTTTGTGTCGTGATCTAAGGAGACTTGAATCAGGGAAGTCGAGCATATGCTGAGAAGATAATTAAAGACCATGCCATCATTGGAATAATACCTATCCTTGGTAATATTTCAAGGTTATTAGCCGATGATAAGTAAGACTTCGCAATACCCATGGTTTCTTTTAACTTTGTAGTTTGAATTCTCAAACCTATATGTACTGTACAGTAGCTTTTATAGGTCGTCTATCTCTATTGTTTTTGTTTTAAAATCTCATTATAGTTGATACCAGAACAAATATCACAGCCGTCTGGGGCAGTTTTCTACATTTACCAACAAAGTGCGTATGACTCTGTTCTTCAAAATCTTAAAATAGACAAAAATGGGCCTAAATGCAACTTGGATATATAAACAGTGATATATATATTCTATTTTTAAAAAGATATTGTAATTTCTTATCGATTATGTTCGGTGAAATACGTGAAGAGACGAAATTGAACGACAGCTCAGTCCATTTTTCATGTTGTTTATTTTTTAATTATTATTTTGTCGTTTGTGAATCAGCCATTTACTTCTGCGTTGTCTTGTAGGATACGATTTTTGTGTCCATTACAATTGGCGTCCAAAACCATACAATACACGACTCGTGCACTAATTATACAATGCTCATTGTGTCTTGAATATTGGATTTTATGATCCTATATTTTAACGGCAAGATAACATTTAAAGATTGATATGGAACAATATTGAATTCTAATTATCCTTTAATTAAATGAAAAATCTCGGAACATATGATTGGGCTTATACACTGGAAAGAGTAAACATATTTGTCCGTCAAATGAAACTACCATAAAATATAGCAGATGTGAGAATACTATGGATAAAATAGCTAGATGATAGAAAATTCAAATCCAAAATATTTAACATGGTTTACGGCCATTACTTTTCATTTTCTATTTCATTCCCTGGGGTGCATGATAACCGTTCTTTTAAAGCTGAAGGGTACAAGTACCATTTGAACAAAGCAATCCACATCCTGTGAATTTTTGTTTTCCTCATGGTCACTGTGAAAAGATATCATTTCCAAATGCCTACTTAGACATAAGTATAAGGAACCAACAAAAGGACCAGCACATAGCATGGTAGGTGGCCATTGAAGTTAAAATCCCACTTGTAATCCATAAATACGAAGTGAATAAAACAGTGTAATAATAGTATGTGGACATTACTACTGAAGCGTTACAAATGAATGAAAATCGAGACTACTTATCTTAATATTGATAGGAAAAGGTATGACTTTGTTAACCATTATCAATAGATTGGAATGCTCACGGTGTCGTCTTGATTTCATGGATTCATGAAGGATTAAGGATAACTGATTTGTTCTTGTTATGAAACGTGGCAATATTGGTGTTCAATTGATTTATTGTGTGTAAAAAACAATAATACGGTTGCACAGTTTCCGCCCTTTTCCGCCCGAGTAATGAAATATTAAACGGACCTCTTTTTTGTAAAATGGAAAGCCCATTTATGTGATTTCTTCGGATATAATAACATGGATATGTGAATGGCAAATATTAATAACCTGTTGCTAAAATATGTTGATTTTTGTTGTTGAATGATGAAATGAGTACATGTTTGTTTGGAAATAAATAAAAATATGTATATGTTATTAAACAATTATTTTATCAATACTATACATAAATGAAATGGAATGAAATGGGGTTTGACGTCTTTCTCTTCTGCATCTAACCTGGGCTAATGGAAGACGCGTATACGCCATGTAGTATGTGGCGATATTGAGGTGGTATTGACGTGGTATTGGGTAGAATTGGGTAGTATTGGGTAAATCGTCCCACCCATGCAGTGTGCTATGAGGGAAATATTGCCCGGGCAGCGGCGCTACGGCCTACTCTTATATCGAATTCCAACTGCCAGGGGATCTTGTACGTGTACGCCAATGTGTACACAGGACCTCAGTTTTTCGTCCCATCAGAACGACTAGACAGCTGTCCGTGTCAGTCTCTCCGTTCTGCATCACTGACAAGGGGAAACCACGCCGGAAAATCGAGATGAACTTTCTCGGCCAATGCTGGGTCAAACACCTCCAGACTAGCGAACCAGCGCCTTACCCACTTAGCCACGTGATCCCCACCATACATAAAATATTACCAATAATCACCAGTGATGCACCATCGTAAAAAAAGATATTGGTTACTAATTAAGTCACTAGTCTAGTACATGTTCAAGATTTTTAAACCAATCCGTTGTAGTACATGTATGTCGTCATCATTGCAGCCAAATGACCATTCGATGTATATAATTAATGGTATATCCGATACTGGGTCAACGTGTCCCATTCTTGCGCATAACCATGGTTTAGCTGGCTATGGGTCAAGGTGTCTCACCGTTTTAAATACAAAGAAAACACAATTTAGAGAACCAGGACAGTTGCCAGAATAATAGTTTATCTGTTTCAGAAACTTGGAAGTGAACAAAATAAACAATGGTTTACCGTTTTAGTTTTTCGTCATCGTTATTGTTAGTTTGTTCCTATAGGGTTTAACGCCCGCTTCCACTTATGGTGATATCGTAGACAAGAATTCACAAAGTCTTTGTGCGGAAGCGCCCAATGTGAATTGCATCCAAAGGACAAGCTCCGGGTGTTTGAAATGAAAAAATGGCGAACTTTCGAGATCTGACTAGCTTTGCCATATATGTACGATCTTAGGTAAGGTGAATTTAGGTTTGACTGACAACCGGGGATGCAAGCAATGTTCTCCGGGATAGGCGCTATCTGTATGGGCTTAAATGTACGGCACGGGAGCGTTTCTCTCACCTCCAGCTTTGTTATCGACCTGCAGATTTTCCTGCTGGGGTGATTTACAGATATCTTAGCATTTTTGGACTCAGTGGATCTAAATCTGTATGTGTTAAGCTCTCCGAGAAGATATTCCCATTCAGAACTGACGCGTAGCCCAACCATGCCTCTAAATTCATGCATGATATAAGAGAGTTCGACACTTGGTTCTTCCATTTTTGACCCCTTTAAGACAAGCTTTCTGCCTCTCCGTTCCCCCTATCTGGTTGCCTTTTGCAAAGGACTCTTCGTGTGCTAGGTAGGTCTGGGTCAATAGTTTGAGACTGGCGTCTGATTCCACATTACTTAGAGAGTCACTGAGGACAACATAGTTTGATGTCCTTTGGCTGAATATTCACACTACACCTTGTTTGATCGGATACATTTCCGATGTGTACACGGAGCGCAGGTTTGGCAGTCTATTTGATGTCTGCAACTCTTTCCCCGGGATCTAAATACAGAAGCCCGTTGTACCGTTCTCGGGGTTTTGCGACCCGGCCGCCAATGGACCATTCCCGTTATCTACCTCCAGGACAAGGGAGATATCAAGGGGTCCTCATCGTATGTTCTCTACTATTAATGGCGAGCCACATGTTCCATAAACAGTTAAATGTGTCGAAAGTATTTTAATCACAATCAAACAGAGATTACTGTTTGTGTCATGAAATACTTGAATCACAATCAAACCCAACAACTAGATGTTACAGTTTGTATCGTCAAGTACTTTAATCGCAATCAATCAAAACAACTAGAGTCATATACTTTAAAGCTACAATTTCATATTTTTAAGTTATATTTTCAAAATGTATTAAATAAACAGTCCTACCTTGTCAATGAATAATCCTATCAATCCTCTAATTCACTATTGTCAGTTGAGAAATTAGCAAAATTCATCTTCAACTTCAAATTCAAACGTTTGAAGATAGCTATTCCATGGGGAGAATGGAAAAACAAATGAGGGAATTGTGTTGTTATTTCCGGTGTGAATGAGTTTTAAGTGTGGGAAATAATGCCTATGATCGTATAATAGTGAGTTGACATCCTATTGAGCAAACGACATAGAAATAATTATGTTTTGACTTTCTTAGAATAGAAAATATGAAATTCTCGCTTTTAAGATATACTATGTAATAGATGATAGGCCCACTGCAGGTCTTTAGTTTGGCTAAAAATATAAACTATTATTTAGACATATATTCACATGGCAAGCCTATATAATTAACTCAAGTCGAATGACACTGGCTCACTATCCAAGCGATCCGAGATACGATCCTGGTACGGTCACTGGATTTTCAAGCGTTCTTATCATTTGGAAATGGTATGTGTAGGGGTGTACATTGATGGGTATCTAGACTTTCAGATAAGACGCAAAACTGAGGTTCCGCGTACATGGTGACCTATATATAAAAGAGTTGTGGGCGACGCAATCTGAACATCTGGGACATGCTACCTGCGGAGAAGTATCTCAGACAAATTCAGTAGCCACTATATCCATATCACGTCATCACAGGTCATGGGATCAACAAACAAAATGTCAACATCAACATTCCATAACACGTTACGTTGTTTCTGTCGCAACCTTTAGGACTATATAATCCGTACAGCCCCAACCTGTTCTCGCTTCTTCCAATGATTTTTCACAAAAATAACATCTACAACTCATAGAATTGGCGTCGTCTTCAATGGCAGCTTCAGCGAATGGTGGTTCATGGCGGCCGCCATCTTGCACTATTTTGTGCGTCGGTCGTGTCTATTTCAGATATTATACTCAGTCAATTCTGTTAATGTTTCTAGCGTGGGGATTGACTAATAGTTAATTTACTTAAGTTCAAAGCAACTATTTTAAACTTTAACACAAATTTTAAAAAAACATAGCCAAATTCTGGCTGGGATTACTGAGCAAAATGGCCATTCATTGTATACGTGCGGAAAAAAAAACCAGCCATCAATTAATTGATTTCCGTACATTATTTACGTACGTGGGCGACGCTGTCTGGGGAAAATTCCTCCAAATAACGACTACATGTACATGTATATAGCGTATATTCGTTTTCATTATTTATCACCGTAGGTACTGAAATAAAGAACAAACATACTTTTTATATTTTCAATAAATGATCTCTTTAGAAATATAATGACACATACTTTCCGACTTCCTACTTTAATTGAAAGTCGATATAACAACTATTTTCAGAAACGTCTAAGTAGTAAGGGAAATAAAAATTTCATCAAGTATGTCATTCCCGTCGACTATTTAGTAATGGTCCTGAAATAGGATACCATTCTGGTAGGATACAATCCTTACGTTAACATTTCCGCTTTACTTATATAACATCCGGAGCAAAATGGAAAATACTGGAATAGTACGATTGCTAGAATGACATTAGATGAATATGAATACCATACCTCTGTAGGGTCGGAGAATCGAATGTTGGATGTATATATAATTATATCAGTAACTTGGAGGTTGATTGTATCTATGATGTGATTTGTTCGTTCAATTCTCCGCCATTGTAATAATAATTATTATAATATGGCGGTGTTTGCTTTCCATATTCGATCAGTCCTGAATTTTTTGAATGTTTTTCGAGTCAAGCTGTTACATAGATTAGCGTGTAGGTAACTTATTTTATATTGAGTATACAACATATGCTGTAAATATAGCATATACATACAATTACTATTATTTATTAGCTTCGAAACCTTACACACATTTAGACATAATGTCTACCTGAAACTTACACAAATATGTAAAGTGTATGGTCTGGATAGTGACAAGGGGATACTTTTAAACGTGTTTTCATACCAGGAGTAAATACAAGTAAGTATGTAACATTTCTGTGTTAAGATAACTTGATTTTAACGGTTTATATAAATGTCACTATGAATGGTAGTTTAAAAATACTTGATAATCATACTTTGATAAGAATAAGAAATGAAATGATATGAGGTTTAACGTCCAATTGTTCTGCTACAGTTGGACTAGTGAAGCCGGGCATCTGCCACGCAGTGTTATATAAAAATGGGGTTTAACGTCCTACAGTTTTTCTCCGACTCGTCCATACAGTGTGCTATGTATTTGCCCGGAAAGGGCACTACGGCCTACTCTTATTTCGAATTCCAATGTTAACACGGGACCCTGGTCTTAGTTCTATCTGTTGCCCCTTGCTAAGCCATCCGGTCTGCACCAGTGACAAAGTGGAAATTACCACTAAAAGATGATCGTACGTGGGACCTACAGGTTTACCAGACAACGTCGTACTCACTGAGTCATCGCGAACCCTCTGCAAAAATAAGTTTATTGCAGCAATAGGTCAAATACAAAAAGTTATAAATTTGGATTAACATTAAATCGATTCTGATCATTATACATATTCAAGATATGTGTATAAACAGTGTTTTCTTGTGAAGTAACAAGTAAAAACGATTATTTATACATTATCCTACATATCGATCAAAGTTTGTCTACTTGTTCGGAAGGGAGGAAAACCGAGGTCCCGCGTACACATTGGCATGCACGTAAAAGTTCCCTTGGCATCTGGAATTCGATGTAAGAGTAGGCCATAGCGCCGCTGTCCAGGCAAAATTTCCCTCAGTACACTATATGGCGTATAGTCATCTTCATTAGCTCAATTTAGGAGTAGAACAGAAGGTTGTTAAACCCCATTCATTTCATTTCCAAGGCCAGTTTAGCTCACCACTTATCATAAGATAACAAAACAGACAGTCGAAAGAAAATAGGTCTTTACTGGCGTCTTGAAACAGCCACGGAATTGGATTTCTTTCTGGTCAAATTTGTAATGAATTTGATAGGTTTGAGATTTTATAGCTGGGTAGGCTACCACAAGACGTAGTTCATGCTGGGATCTAAGATTTCTGTAGGGGATACAAGAAGCAAGCATTGGTTACAAGTATTCCGTTGATTCGCCTTTCTGACATTTGTAAGTTATGCACAGAAGTTTGCACTTAATTCTGTTTTCCACTGGAAGCCAATGTCAATCCCTTAAAAGTGGTGTAATATGACAATTTCTACTAGACTGACACACAATCTAGCTGCAGTATTTTGCACAAGTTGTAATTTGTGAATAAGGCAGTTGTCTATACCAGTAGTCTGCCGGAATTAGCTCGGAATCCCGAGTTAGTGGCAGAAATATACAAAGTAAGCTTTCTTGGTCTCAAATGAAAGGTGGGACCAAGTATTATCTTAAAAATATGACCCATCATTTGACCTTGGGGAAAAAATTTGGCAACCCTTCAAACTTAGCAGTCCCTCGTCGGGAAGGACGTCGGCCAACATCGGAAGGATCTCGACCAATTATTGATTTGCCTGGTATTCGACATAAATTGAAAGTGAATTTGCTGAAATCTTTCTTTCCTGTGGGTGAATTTAATACAAATTTCATCGATTAATTGAGTGCGGATGTGAGAAAGGGCGATCAGGTAAAAAATCGAATCATCTGCTGTTCCGCATGTACAGAACGAGTGCAGGCGCAAACATAACGATAAGAGGCAGTTGTCGCGCCTAGAAAAATCCATAGACTATAGATATGTTTATCATTTCCGAACGGGCCAAGTACTGGCAATGGCACATTCAGCCACATGACGGACGTCACTGATGTGGACAAGCTGTGCGATCCGTTCACCGATAATCCAGAACTACGCTCACTCACAACAGGAATAATAGCGTCCGACTCAGATTCTGTGAACTCCGACGATTTTGAGGCCGTCGGTCAGGCAATCCAAAACAAGTTGGACAACCTGTCTTGCGACCAAGAGAAACTTTCCCGTAAAGATACGATACGTACATTACAGGATTTGGAATCTGGTATAACCAGTGGTAAGAAGAACGTACATATCGAACCACGAATACTGTTCTCCCGTCTCAGCGCTATTGCATGTAGACAAGACACGAAAGTGGAGCCGTTCTAAGAGCTCGAAATGACCATCACTGTTCGACGGCAATATCACCAGGAAGACTGATAAGTCGGAGTTATCATAACAGTTGCTCAGTGTGGTTGTTCCAGTTCCTCTACCTTCACCCATCAACGCGACCCTCATAATCGACGGAGGCTGGCTATTGCACAGAGTGCGTTGGTCGAAGAACCAGAGTTACCATCAAATTACTGATTTGTACGTAATTTTCTCCAAAAGTTCGGGCCATCCACAATAATATACAACCGTTACATGGAGCCATCAACCAAGGACCATGAACACCGACTGCGGCAGACGAAATCAATGAGCGCTACGATCGAGGTGTAGTTGAAGGGTCGATGTCTAAATAAGCAAGATCAGTTTCTCACGAATGAAAAAACAAAAGTCAGTTCATCTGCATTCTGTAGACGCGCCCGGTGGCGCGGGACACACTATTGCACTAGCGTCAGCAGACGCCGACACTAAGATCGTAAACTCTGCGTTGAATGCTTCAAAACAGAGGGAAGTTGTTTTGATGGCGAAGGAAACGGATATACTTGTCATGTTAGTATATCATTTCAAACCATCCTACATCAAATTGTGCAAGTTTCCTAAACAGACAGAAGGATGGATTTCTGCATTCCATCCTAAATCTCTTCGATTGTCTGGACCTAATCCATCCTGTTTGTCCATGCTCGGAGTGGCTGTGACACAACATCCGCTACCTTTGGGCAGGGGAAGCTTGGAGTTCTCAATCTACGGACAGACGAAGATCTGGTTCAGTGTGCTTAAGTTTTCCCGTCTACGGAAAATCAGGATCATCAGTTCATTACTGAGACTGGTGAGAAAGTCTTCAGTCGCATGTACGGGTCCAAGGAACGATTGAACCTAGTACGCTACCAAAAGTACCTGAACTGCGAAGACAAGCCCGTATACTTAGATCCCAGGAAACTGCACCCGAACACGTAAGTGGCACACTTCCACTCATTGAGAGTTTTCCTTCAAGTACAGGACCGATTGACACTAGGAGAAAGTGGGTTCGATCCTTTTGACTGGGGGTGGTGTTTGAAAAGCGGATTATATACTCCTAAAATAGCAGTGAGAGTTGATGAGATTATTTTGTTATATTTTACGGCGTTTGTATCTGTCTTCGGTCACACACGACCGTTCGCATCGTGCGTTTGAGTTTAATACCAACGAAGTCGAGTAGTGTGTTGTCATGTATACTTTGATGACGTCATAGTTCCCCCTAAATGGCTTAATTCACATTTTTTGTAGCAAAGGATGTCAAATTCGAAAGTGGCATCCCCTAAAACATGTAGTTTGATACCCAACATACGGATATGGTGCCAAAATTTGTGTGATCAATGGAATTTTCGATCATAGGATACCTGTCAAACGTTCTCGCCAAATTTTTTCCCCAAGGCCAAATAATGGGTCATTTTTTCTGAGATAATACTAGGTCCCACCTTTCATTTGAGACCAAGAAAACTTACTTTGCACATTTCTGCCACAAGAAATCTAATTCCGGCAGACTACAGATAGAAGGCTATTGCAGTGACAGAGTCTGGGTAAGATTAAGGATCGAACCAATTGAATGTCATGTGCCGCGTCTTTTGTGATCAAATGGCAGGTTTGACGAATCAAACTCAAATGAAAGAAGCATATTTTTGATTCACTTGCTTCTCCATGCTTGAGTTTTGAATCAAGATAACAGGATCTATAAGGTTATCTTAACACATTTGATTGTGAAGTCTGTGGTTGTTCAGAAGTTGTGTGGTGCCAAATAGCTTGACCTCAGTCTTGTCATAGTCCAACTTCAACATGTTATTTGTCATTTCATATTTAGCAAATGAACATGTTTAAAACATACGTCTCTGATATTGTTAATTTCTATACATTCAACCCTGAAACGAAACAAATCTTCATCTGCATATATAATCACAGCGACATGGAAACCATTCTTAATATCAGACATAAACTTTTCGATTATGTTTAAATTAGATGTTGTAAAAGTGCAGACTTAAATTGGCATACACTTTTGCAATCGCTAAACAATATAGTTTAGAGCACGAAGAAGATGCGGCATTCAAAAACGAACAAAATATGCTTTTGAGGAATTTCTGATATCATTTTTTGAAAACAGTCGCTACACCAAAATGTTTGTAAAAACATATATTTTTGGCACATGTTTACTATCTCAGTTATTATCCACCAAGTTCTGTATTAAATATGCGTTAGCGGATTACATACAAGATCTTAGCTATGTAGATCCAATCATATTACTACGCCGTTTATCTTCGCAATACCGCAGTACAACAACGCAAGTATTGTTCACCAGATAGACTTAATTTAAAGACATACCTTTGCATAGGTGACCCCTTGATCGGTTATTGTTTTGTCGAGTTGATGAATAGGTCCAGGATTTGACTACACAATTAGATCGATCATTCACCCATCAAATACTGACATCTTAGATTTTATTAGAAATCGGAATTTACATTATTGCCCCCAAAAACCCCAACTTTCGCGAGCTGCTTTCAAAATAGATTAACTCTTTCAAAATTGTCCTTTATCGATTATTAGACTATATTTTTTACACTGACGATCTTGAATTTCCAAATTAAGAAAGTTGTCAATGCAAGGGAGGTAACTTTGTTTATATTATCAGGATCAGACTGGTAATTACATGTATTTGCCCATTGACTTCAATGTTAAATGGCTGTAACATCACAGGCTGTAGCGTTTTGCTCCACATTCTGTTGGTTCCAATCTTTATAGGCACAATGGGGACCACATTTGGCAATCTCCCCATCATAAATTTGTAGTACCCTTTAGATTTTTTGCTACGGGGATTTGAAGTTGAAATCTCACTTCCGACACAAAGATTGCTATGCAGAAAGACACTTTATACACCCCCTATTCCTCCGCTCTAATATCATGAATATTACCCCAAACTGCTATGAAATTGAAAGTTTGATGTCTTTTCTCCAATTCTAAGCCAAAAAGTCAACCCAAAATGCAGGACGAGGGGAGAAAAAAAATAAGGGAAAAATTGTCTATTTATAACACTCGCACTATTAGTCTCAGTCCTATATCAATAAAAGCAGTTCCTGAGAACAGAATGGCTTCCATTTTTTTCGTTCAGTCTAAATATATATTAGGTTTGTGTTAGGTCTGAGATCTACGGATAAGAAGACTGCGAGTCAAAACATTAGATTTTATTAGTATGGACTTGAGTGTCTCTTTAAATAAACCGATTTCTTCATATATATATATAGATATATTTATAGATATAATCCTTACTAATCCTCATAACATATACCCCAAATATGACATTATATTATGACAAAACACCACTTGTTGTTGTTCTTGGGGGTCAGACTTATAACCTTAAGGTGTTTGAAAAACATTTAGATCTTTATTCAAGGTACTGGCTTGTTGGATTAAATCACCACTCAGGTAAGATAACGGTATAAAAAAATATGGTTAACATGCAGCGAAACATTGCTCGCGAGCCTTTTTCATAAACATTTATTTTCCCCAAAGCGTTCCCATTTGTTGATATTTTCCTCCCATCTGCAAACGGTGGTGTTTCAGTATTACGAGTCTATACCCGAAGTCATTAAAAACGCAATGTGTTATTCGAGAAATATTTCTTATAAATTTTTTGGGGCCCTGGGATTTCCTGTCTTATGGCACATAGGTGAAACTTGTGATGGGTCTCTTTTTGTGGAGTTTTGTGTTTGAAACAAATATCAGTTCTCGGTAATGAAATTTGTTCGTACAAACGCATCACTTGCCCCTTTTCACGATTTTAAGCAGCCCTATGTTACCCGTGAATTCCCTGCACTCTGGCCCTTTAAATACAGATAAAAAAATCAACATTAATCACTTCGGAAAATGTCACGCATTATACAAGAAAACGGGAACAGATCTATTAGCATGCTGGATCAGGGGGCGTCACAGATAGCCGTCGCCAGACAATTGAACGCCTACCCATCGACCATCGCTCGCCTCAGAAAAGGCTACACCCGACCTCAGCAGCTACGCAACAGGTTCCAGTCAGCTACTGCTACTTCCAGGGGAACTGTTAGAACCCGGCAACCCCATATTATCCCCCAAGCAGTTCGAGGGCGACTGGAGGACATTCGTAATTATCTGTGAAACAGATTGACATTATACAAGGGCAAAAGCTGCCTATTGTAAGTCTTTCGGTAGGCCTGAAATATTATAAAATCTATTAATTAGACATTAATTAACTTCTCAAGGCCAAAATCAGCCCTCAATGTCAAGGGTAGTCTGTGACATTTGTTGGATTATAGTCCAATGTGCTGCAAAGCTTTCCTTCGTGACTAACGATTAAGTGGACAACCGAGACTATTAGTTTTGTCTTACTGACTTCAGTAATGATGAACAAGGCTAAGCGGAACTTTCACCCGCTTGGTTCTCGGTTCATCGCGGATCAATTTTCAGCAAATCGCCTTTACATTATGTAGCTTTAAATTATTATACTGAGAACTGCCAGCTCGTTATCTAATCTTCCACAATGTATCTTTAATATTCTACTTTTATATTTTCAGAAGTCAAAAAGATGCCACCAATATCAATGCAGAGCTTGAATACGACCATTGTACCGCATGCAGTAAATGGAACAACGACCGTCCCTTGTGCAACCGCACCACCTTGTGGAAATGTAACTGGAAACTGCTTACAGAGCAAGCCTCCATATGATTATGATGGAGCTATGAAATTTACTGTAGCCGTAGTTTTAGTATATGGAATAGGGGTGATAGGTTTGTTAGGAATATACACAAAAAGGAAACGAATAGTTGAAGACAACATAAAGGAAGCGACAACCTTTGTAAAAACATTTGAAGAGAAACGCCTGTTGATGGAAAGAAAAGCCAGGAAATCTGCTGTGTCAAAATTGATTCAAACGATACATGACGACGAAGCCAAAGAGACCTCGGCAATATCCAATCTGGTTATAAATCCTTGTATAATAACAATTGGAGGCGTCCCCAAGAAAAATACGCACAGGGCTAGGGGTGGTTTCAGTGCTCCAGCCTGCAACAGCAGCATAATCAATGATAGCAACGACAATTCTGTATCGTCCGACCACGACAGCAGATCTGTATCCAATGGCAACGTGGCTACACCAGTAACAGCTATCAACGAAATAAGAGTCTTATCCAATAGTGACGTCGATAGATCATCTCACAATGGGGATGTCAAGGGCTCTTTATTTAAACTAAGTGGATGTGAACAAAATACAAAAACTGAGAAAGCTGTGAAAGAAGTTGCTTTACTTGAGAGTCCCGAATGTAGGCCACTTATTGCTAATCAACAACCGGATACTAATAATGAAGCTGACGGTTATATAAATAATAATCTTAAACTAAACAATCAGATCTCATCGTTATGTGATATAGAATTATGAAATTATAAACGTTAGCAATGGCTATTAAAAATAATGCAATACAACTTAAAAAAAAAGAATTCTTGAATTAAGAAATGTTATATTTTAGATAGCCTAACGTGTTTTCAAATGATAATATTTAAATCGGGATAGAATTCTGCTCAAAATAATGCTGTCTTTGGTCTCCAATAATAGAATTCCGAAGAACAGTCGCCATTCGATACGGTTTTCAATATATTAAAAGCAGTAAATCATATTACAAGTTAGACAATCACCGGGGTGTCTTTATAGATTATGATCTGGCCTACGCAGAAAATGGATTATTTATCGCCAATAGCACAAGTTCTGGTCAGTCGGTCAATACAGACAGCATACACCCCGCTGATTTTCCGTCACAAACGTTTCGGTGGCAAATATATACTACGTATTTGAAGTTAATTGTAAAACGCAATCTGTATGCATTACGAAACATCGTTATTAAATAACAGAGACATACTTATATCGACACATTTTGTGTTGTGTTGTGATTAGATAATAATATGATAGTGTGCAAAATTATTCATTATATTACTCATGACTACTAGATAATATTATCTCACGAACCAGACAATAAAATGTAATTAATTTATTGATTCTAAATAGGAATTGTGCCGTAGCAAGATGAGTAAATATATCCAATAGACACATATCTGATGCTAAAAATTATTTATATTTATATAATATATCCTCTGTTGTTGCAGTACCCGTCAAAAGACTATGGAAAGTGGGGCCGCCAAATACATGTAGTTTACCACACCCGATGTGTGACACATTTTCTGCTACACATTCCCCGTGACTCCGATGCATATATTATTGTAATTCTTTTGGACTTCACTTGGACTTCGACGTTGTGCGCGCATTTATAGCAGCCATAAAGTATGGTTATCAGGATCAACAATAATAGTTTCTTCAACAATTTTATACAGAAGCAAGTTACAAAAGTATGAACAGTGATATACATTCTTTCCACACCACTCCTGCACAGTTTAATCACCACATCATAGTCTTCTACGAATCAATCGGCATGCAATGTTGTCTGATTATTCGAGCCCTCGTTTTGTTCTTTTATATGCCCTGATTAATGCAATTGATTATGTGGAATTGGCTTTGATAGAATATGTGATAAATTTACATTACTAGTGTGTGTGTGTGAGATAGAGAGATAGAGAGGGAGAGAGGGGTGGGGGGGAATTTGCATGTATGTAGGGGTCTTTAGCAGTGGGGGGGGGGAGAAAAACCACGATGTTGGGGAGACGACCCTACTCCTTGCCACACCAGTTGACTCAATGACAGACCTTATGATACAGCAACGCAAGCGCTAACCATTCGGCCCTCACATGTATTTTTAAAAAAAATAACAAATAAGCCTTAACTTCATGTCTTGTTTTTCTCCCAATATGAAAACAAAATAATTGTGTTTTCGATAAACACATAAAAACGTTATTTTCATCATAAATCCGCTATTTATATTTGTACACTTGTACTCAATAACATTTGTATTAATAACGTAAATCTGAAAATAGAAATTCTGTCTTTGTTCTGCTAATAGATTTGTATAATTCTCGGGCTTTAAAGAAAAATATTCACGTGACTTACTAATGATGTTCTTAAAATGTTGATGACATTTCCGGTCTTTTATCTGAAGTTAATAACTTTCATCTTAATATATTAATATAAGAAATCGACTGTTTGCGCAAATAAAAGTTACAATTGATCAATTACAATAATAGTACAAGTGATAAATAGTAATAGTGTATTGATTCTAAATAGATATTACAAATTGCAAAAATGAAATTTGATGTTTAATGAGTAAATATATCTATTTAACACATAACTGATATATTTATTATATATTAATAAATTTCAAAGTGGTTGAAATATCCATCGGTTGACTAGATTCGGATATTAATATATAACCATGGCATATAACCAAGGTATCTTATTCTTGGGGCCAATCAACTTTATTTTGTTCACATTTCAATCGATCAAAAAAGGCAGCATTCCTACAAAATGTTGTCATTTCGGGACTAACATATAGTTCATTAACTCACTTGTGCGCTTTGTAGATGTTGCGGGAAACCGGAAAAAAAAACCACTACTCCTTGTCACGTTCAAGCGAGTAATCGACAACACACCTTAAGATGCAATGCGCTCACGTTATCCATTTTATGCAAATTAATCTAGGTCAATGGTCATTCTGGTTGACGGCTAGATATTCAAGGTTGTGTGCATATGTATATTAGTTATACATAGCATATACTCCATTCTATCATGTTATCAAGTGTTATTCCTTGTTACTCGGGTAATAGATCCACAAGGTCTGTTATATTTGACCATGAACGATAAATTAGGCGTTACATTAATCTTGGTCGATGCGTTGAACATTTTACCATGATATCTTCCACCATTATTTTTTAACAAGCTTGAACTTTTCTCTTACATCGGCCAAAGAATAGGTCTACGATTCCGATGGCACGAACTAACTCATTTTCAAACGAGATCTATTGTGCAAGAATGATCTAGATCTTCTGTGTCGAGACTAGCCTAGGTTTATTAGTAACTTGTAACCATGTTCATCAGTTCCCGGGTTCTGATGGTGGTACACAAAGCCTGTCATGAACATGGCTTTTTGGGGGTTGAAATGTTAATAACATTGTAAGTTTTGTGAGAGACCATATCTGTACCATAATTCAACCGGACTGTTGCAGGTATCAGTTCTAACGTTAAGATGACATAGACTACGAATTAATACACTATGCTTACCGATGATCAACATTTACTTTGTTCTCACTTAAAGCCCCAATAACACTCTTGTTGTAACTGAATAATATATCCCAATCTTCATTCTGGTCAACAAATCGTATTATTTTAGAATATTCCAATTAAATGATGATATAAATTTCATCTTAACACACCTATTTTAAAAAAAAATTGGAAAAATTCAACCAATTGATTTGAAAAGTCTAACGTAAACCTTTTCAAATGTGACTTGGATTTTAAAATATTTTCGAACTCTCTGGACAAGTAAAATAGGATGTAATGGATAATTTACACAACAGGTAGGACATTTAAACATCTAGTACTTAGAATAAGGGTATTATTTATTTTCTGGGGCTACCAAGCCAGCAAGAATGTTATTGTCCCTTTAAGAGAGGGAGTGAGAAATGGGGTTTAAAGTCCACTCAACACAAACTAGGTCATTTCGGGACTAACATATTGTTTAATTTTATTTCAATAATTCGCTTGCGCGTAGGGGTCTTTAGCAGTGGGAGGAAACCTGAGTGCCCGGAGGAAACCCATGAGGTTGAGAAGGCGCCCCTATCTCCATGTCACATACGCTCACACCAGGGTTCGAAACAACAGACGCAAGCCAGAGGTGACCGGCCAGCTAGAGGTCGAAGCGCGGCACTCTAGACCACTAGGCCATCCCAACCCCCCTCTCACTGAAGACCTGGCACACTACCATCTCTACGATTCATCATCATGTGTAATTTGTGGAACATATCCAAGATTGACACTGCACATGATGTTTCGTTTGTGGCCTGTCACTGATCAAAATTGAAGAGGACGGCGGTTACGAGCTATCAAATCCTCATCGTGGGGCATGGGAGCGATTTGGGCCAGTGCGACGTCCATTTCAGGCCAGACGACAGTGGCATGACAAAACGCATGGATTATTTATCAGATTTTAAAAAAGGCAGAATAAACGTGTAGAAAGGAATTTAAACAGCCATATATTGATTCTCCATTGTGGATCATAATCCTGAAAGTGCAAGTATCAACAAGTCGATTGTTGAAGATTAGAACAATCACTATTCATCAAATATTGTTAAGAAAGCCTAAAAACTACCTCTTCATACCAGAATAGATCATTAATGGAAACATGTCAAATCAATGTCAAGTCTCTAGACTAGTCTTTGACGTTTGAAGTTCTTGCTACTAATCCCCTTGTGTGTTGTCTTATGTCCCAATTTCTACACATAAACTCTCTTTTATTCCGTAAAATTTAAATGTAAAGTAAACCGGATTCAATTCCATGGAATCATTATAAATGAAAGAGGTCAAATGAAACGCTTAGAACCAAGAAATGTGTATCTTTAGTAATATTAATAATGAGCAGATACGTCGGCCATATTCATCGCTCCAGATTTCATTTATCGATTAAATCACCTAATGAGTAGGCTTCGCGCGTAGTATTTGGCGTTATTAATATCATTCATTTTCATTAGAAGGTAGATTCGGGCAGGTTGCAACAAATATTAATATAACTAGAGATTACCATCTGGCTACCCATACATGAGAAACAGGTGATTCTATATGTTACTTTTAGAGAAATTCATAAACTGTATATTCATCGTCCCAAAAGGCTATGTATACAGGTAAGGGATTCATTTAATTAAAATTCTAAAAGACCAAGATAACAATCAAACGTTGTTATCACAAGCCAGTGTTCATTATTACCAGGGAAACGATAAAATTATCAGATTTGTTAACAGTCAGGTATATATGATTACATTAATTAAAGTGTGGTGGTAATTTCGTTCTTGCTTGGTATCGAATTATTTATAAGTTGTTCAAAGACAAGCCAACGGCCCGAAATTGTAATTCTGGTACAGACAGCAGGGATGTTGTTCAAGGAGAGAGTTTTAAAAAAATATATTATTTTGAGGAAAATGGAATTATATTCATAGCAATGAAAGGGGAGTATACAATATTTTGTATGGTACGGCAAGTATATGTTTGCGGTGGCTTGTGTCACTTAAAAAATAGAAATATTTTGACACAATTACTCTTGGTAGTCTTTCGTGCGTCACTGCAGTTCTGTAGTTGGGCATTTAAAAATGATAATGTACATTTCTGGAGAAATTTGAAAACATGATGATCCAATATTTTCTTAAAAATATTACACTATTTTCGCACAATAATCACATAGTTCTTATTTAGGGGTCACGGTGGCTAAGTGGATAAGGCGCTGGTGGGCTAGCCTGGAGGTCGTGTGTTCGATCCCTGCATTGGCCGAGAAAGTTCATCTCGATTTTCCGGCGTGATTTCCCCTTGCCAGTGATGCAGAAGAAGGGCCTGACAAGGACAGCTGCCTAGTCGTTCGGATGGGACGAAAAAACGAGGTCCCATGTACACATTGGAGTGCACCTAAAAGATCAATTGGCAATAGGAATTCGATAAGAGTAGGCCGTAGCGCCGCTGCCCGGGAAACATTTCCCTCAGAGCATACTGTATGGCGTATGCTCGTCTTCCATTAGCCCAGGTTAGGGGCAAAAGAGTAGGACGTTAAACCCATTTCAGTTCTTATTTAAACTATACGCAAGTTGCAGATGTCACAGATGAGAAATCGAGTGAAATGTATTTTTTCCGCTCGGGGCAATGTTGCTCAGTGACAACCAAAAGGGTCATATAATTAGTTAATTTGGGTAGAGACAATAATTCGAGTAAATGAATAAGAGGGTTGACAATGATCCTGCCAAGTAAACTCAGGAACGATATTTAGCAACTGGGTAATAAATGAAATGGAATGGGGTTTAACGTCCTATTGTGTGCAATGAGGGGACTTTTGCCCGGACAACGGCACTACGGCTTTCTCTTTTATCGAATTCTTATATCGAATTCCTACTGACATGGGATCTTTAACATGCACGCAATGTGTACACGGTACCTCGGTTTTTTGTCCCATCCGCACGACTACACAGCTGTCCTTGTCAGGCCCCCATCTTGTATAACTGACAAGGAGGAATCACGCCGGAAAATCTGGATCGAACACCCGACCTACAGACTAACAAGCCAGCGTCTTATTCATATGTCGTAATTGATCATAAAAGCTCACTCAATGTATATAAATGAGTATCGTGTAAGAACGACACAGAAGGTAGAGATATTCTACAAAATGGGTATAGTATAAAGACGAGAATATCCTCGCCGAAACATCGCTCAGCATTAGACTCAGTAATTATAGTTTAACCATGAAATTGTACCTGATGCCAATCAAAGAAGAATGGGTAGTACTTGTGTAACATAATTGTGAATTTGTATTATAGTTGCTGTAATTTGTCTTTTCAGATGTCATCGTTTATACATGAGAACACATTTGTAATAAATATACCCATTACTACTAACGATTTAAGACGAACTAATAATGTTGTGAATTTATGTACGATTTAAATACAAATTAAATCCGTTAATTACCCAGTGCTCGACTAAACATCACCCCGTTAATCAACGGGATTAGTAGATGTGCTACTATTCAAGAACTATTCGAGAGACTAATAACATTGCGATTTTACTTTCGAGATCTGTGTGAATCGAGTTTGTAAAGTTATTAACCAACATGGGTTGTACAACTAGTAAATCAATAAAACTGACGTCGGAATATGTCAACCTAAGTTCCGAACAGAAGTTAAGGACGTGTTATTACAGAGATTGGGGGGATTCGGTGACGGATTCTGGCGTCCATACAACCTCCACGTACTTGGAACGAAACTGTAATTCAGCCAGCAGTGTAAAACGCGAGACCAGCGTCAGTGATGGTGGGGGGATCACGCCTGTACCTGCCGCAACTAAAGTCGAAAACAACAAGGCCTGATAGATGTAATGATATAAAAATCTGTAATATAATTCGGCTTGCCATGTGTTATCTTGTGTTGAAATACTGAATGAAAGAAGGGGAAATTCTAAAGTTTGTTAAATTCTCGGTGACTATCAAAAGTATGATAATAGCATGACTGGTGAACGTTAGCAGATGATAATGTTGATGACCAGCATTTATTTCTGGTAGGGTAATATCACGAATGTATGAATGTCATGACCATCGTTATATCATGACCGATGGGAATATCATGGCCTGTAAATTGTTTAATGTAAACATTATCGTAATACCACGAATGTATGAATGTCATGACCATCGTTATATCATGACCGATGGGAATATCATGGCCTGTAAATTGTTTAATGTAAACATTATCGTAATACCACAAGTAAATGATTGCGGAATAGTGATATCATGACCGATGAAAATTTATAGTAGAATTGTGTTTTAAATCTTCAAATCCTAGAACAATTTACATGGCTTGGTCATGAATCCTTTGACATTTCAATTTAAATTGACAATTATGTCAGCATTTCTTGTTTCCATGACTACTGTCAATTAACCTTCATATAATTGTGTTTTTATGCAATTATTATCTACTATTAGATTGCAAAAACGTTTCCTTAAATAGCTATCGTGTATATTATTTAACGTGATTAAGGGTGTATTATCGTATCTGCTGTCATTGTCTGTTTAAAAAACGAAATGTCGCAGATGGCAAATAAACATTTTCCTGGCATTATTTTAACAACAGGTTTGCAAAGAGTTCCTTAGACAGTAATTTGGACATCGAAAGACGATTTTGGTTTTTACAACTCATTGTAATTGACAATTTTTTTTCCAAACCCGAGGGACATACTCGGCTACTTACATTTTTGATCCCTATCGAAATTCAATTATTGGGGGAGTTATTGTCGCTGTCAATCAACCTGAACATTGTGGGGGGGGGGGGGGGCGATTTTTTCCAACTTGCTCGGATTGTTTGGCTTTGTTGGGATGGATTTTTTGTATGAAAAATTTTGTCATCGAAACCCTATAGTTAGAGATTTTGATAACTTGGTGGCATTTCGGTTGAGAAAAATCCTCCAAAACAATAAAATTATGGCATCAGTATCTGCAGCCTGGACGACTAGTTTCATTTTTATTTCTCTAATATGATATAAACCATCGATTTTTTTGCATGCTAGGATTTCCGTCACGGAAAGCAATCGATGGCATACTATTTAATATTTTGCCAAAAGCACATCGTCATTTCAGACAAAAAATTAATTAAGCGACAATTTTGACTTCTTTTAATATTTTTTTATCAACACTCTGCTAGAAACATTTAATGGGAATTATACCTTGTATATGCACCCCTAGACAGCAACGTCAACATCAAAACAACCTAGTTAAAATTTATTGAAACTGTGACAGTATTGGTTCTGTAAAACAACTTTTTGATGACAACACTGGTGTAACTTATTCTGCTTCTTACATATTAGGTACAAACATCGTAATGTAAGGACCCCAGAACTAACTTATATGGAGGGAGTCATGTCTTAGCTTGGCTTAGCACGAATGTGCTAACTCCAGAAGCTCCTGTCTCGTCTCATCTCCTCGAGTCCTGCCTAGTACCCATGAGGTACCTTCTAGGCGCCCACCTACCCTCCGACTGACTATGTCGTTTCCCTTCTGGGTTTATAAACCCTTCAAAGCACAGGATTTTATTATCAGACACCTGGCTAATGTATCATATTATCAGGTTTAACATTAGCAGGGTTTGCTTATCAGATAGCAAGTACGATAAAACAGATCAATCTCAAGTTGTTTCATAATGACCAATTAAATGCTACCAAGCCAACCAGGGGTGTCTATAGGATACGGGTTGATATTGAAATCAGTTTCACATGTCACTATGGCACGAAGCGTCTGCAGTGGCGGCGCCAGCCGTTGGTAATTGGAGGGGCAAAGCTGGGGCAAAGTCCAAGGTTAAGGGGGCAAAGGCACGAGTTTCAACTAGGGGTGGGGTCGGGGTTCTCCCAGAAAATTTTGAAAAACAGGCGGCTGGAAATGCAGCCTGGCAGTATTTCAGGCAATGATCTTTGAACTAAAGTGTCAAACGAACGGACTTGCGAACCTCGATGAATCCAACTCACGAGTGCCAATGTAGGGTGCACTTATGGAGGGTATGGGGGTCCTCCCCCAGAAAGTTTTGAAAAATAGACCGCCGGAAATGCTGTCTGTCAGTATTCAGTCCGACACCGATCGTCGAGATAAATAAATCTGACCACATACCGTCCGTCGCCTGGTCATTTGTTTATACGATCAGAGACCAAAATGGCAAACGAACGGACTTGCGAACCTCAACGAAGTACCTTTGTGAGCGCCAAAGTAGCGAGTCCTTGGGAGGGTTTTGACGACTCCCCAGGAAAATTTTGAAAAATAGACAGTTGGAAAGGCTGCCTGGCAGTGTATTCAGGCACTGATCGTAGAGATAAATAGAGCTGATCGGATGTCGTCTGTGGCCTGATCACTAGTCTTTCTGACCCCAGAGACGAAAGTGTCAAATGAAAGTCAACGAAATCCCCAATAATTTGAAAAGTAGACTGGCCGAAATGCCGTCTGGCAGATTTTCAGGCATTGATCGTCGAGATAAATAGAGCTTAACAGATACCGCCTGTCGGCAAATCAGCAGTTTATCCGACCAGAGAAGAAAGTGACAAACGGGCGGAGTGAGTGACTCAAAGTGAAGGAATATTTTCGCCACTATATTTTGTGGGATGAACGGACTTGCGAAACTCAACGAAGTCCCCAATAATTTGAAAAGTAGACGGACCGAAATGCACCCTGGCAGTATTTCAGGCATTGATCGTCGAGATAAATAGAGCTTAACAGATACTGTCTGTCGCCAATTCACTAGTTTATCTGACCACAGAAGAAAGTGTCGACCGGGCGGAGTAAGTGTGACTCAAAGTGAATGAATATGACTGAGCGTCTGTAACATCGGTCATTATGTAACAAAACTCGTATGCAGCTGTTTAGTACTAACGTGTATTTCAAATTTCGCCAAAATAACGAATTACCTAAATTTAAATAGATGGTAATTCCAATTATTAAGCTTTGTGCTTGATAGTATTATTTATTATCTATAACAAAATTAGGAATGCGTTAATCACTCAAACGTACGATGGGGCCAAAGAAAAATGTATCTTTTTCGCATAAGAGAGAGAGAGAGAGAGAGAGAGAGAGGGCACTCAATACAAACTAGGGCATTTCAGCATTCCATTTCGGGACCAATACATGGTTTCAAAAATTCGCTTGCCCGTAGGGGTTTTTAGAGAGAGAGAGAGAGAGAGAGAGGGAGGGGGTGGCACTCAAGACAAACTAGGGCATTTCATCATTCCATTTCGGGACCAACACATGGTTTAATTTTATTTCGCTCGCGCGTAGGGGTGTTTAGTAGTAGTGGGGGGAAACCGGGGACACTGAGAAACCCCGTGAGGTTTGGCAGGCGACTGTAGTCCTTGGCACGTACAACCGGGTAATCGAAACCAAGCCAGCGCGCACGTGCTAACCATTCGGCCATCGAAGCCCCTCTGAAGGATTACAGGATCAGTTGAAACTCATCTATATCAGAAGGTCCAAAATGCGTTAACTGCTTACTCTGGCTCACACATCGCCTCGTCGCGGCTTTATATATTATGAGCTCGGGGAGAGAATTCACAAGCTCCCGAGGAGAAAGCAAATAGCAACAGATAACGTCACCACTGTTAATTAAACCCCGGTTAATATTTATGCCAGCCAAGGGGTATGTGTTCTGTGAAATTAACGATGATTATTTCAACTAATGACATTCAAACATTATACATGACACAATAGTTATATGTAATACATGTTATTTATGACAACCATATGTTGTTTTTTATTACAAATTTAATGTTCAATACATTATGCACGATATTATGGCCAGGTTAATTTAATTAAGATTATTTATACATCGCGGAGTAATAAAAAAGAGGGGAAAACATAAACACGTTCTTGTATATAAAATCAACTTTCAGGATGAACCTCATCGGGGTTTTAACTCTAATATACACCATGCCTTATCTCTGGTCATCTGATTCTGTAGCTTGGTCAATTAGTTTAAGACAAGTGGTAATTTGTTATATATGACCACAAGCCAAAATCAATTTCTGAAAACTTCCCTTATTTGATATAACCTAATGATAATGGAATATCTAAAGTATACAATTTCTTGTTCAGCAAATGTTGCCAACTATCTGGTCAGGTAAAGTAATAAATCTAGCGGGCACGTAACAAGCTCGTAAAATTTTTTCGAGGGGCTGAACATGTGGCTGGCTAAGCCGGTCAGCGCGAAGCGCCCAAGGCGGTAGCCAGGGCGGTAGCCAAGGCGTGGGGTGTTCCTCAGAAAATTTGGTGCTCTCTTCTCGCATCTGAGTGCAGCCCTTGGCCTCAAGTTGAAGTGTCTCAGACAGGGTTTTATGGCTAAGTTGGTAAGACGTTGGCTCGCTAGCCTGGAGGTCAGGTGTTCGATCCCTACATTGGTCGAAAAAGTTCATACATATTTTCCGGCGTGGTTTCCCTTTGTCAGTGATGCGGGGCGAAGGGCCCGACAAAGACAGCTCATCCTATGTTCAAATTTGCGTACACGTAAGATCCCTTGGCAGGGTGAATTCGATAAGAGTAGGCCGTATCGCCGCTGTCCGGGCACAATTTCCTTTAGAACACACTGTCTGGCGTATGCCCGTCTTCATTAGCCCAGGGTAGGAGCATAACAATAGGACGTTAAACCCCACTTCATATCCTCCCGCCGATATCATCTTGGGGGTAGGAGAGGGTGTCTTTTGATTAACGCGAAGAACTCTAGGCTGGGCAACACAGCTGTAGTATCAAATCTCAAGTGAACTATAGGTATTCTATTCAAGCCGCTTTCGTCTTGGACTGGACATCAGGCGATGAATCGTTGGAATGAGGTGCTGCTGATTCTAGTGCCGGTTTGGTAGTCGATGTACATGTAGTCACGTCATCAGAAGACAGTGGTTTCGTTCTAATCACAAATGCATCCATCGTCTTGCCTTCGTCGCTATCGAATTGTCAATCTCAAAACGTTAAAAAAAAAATGTTTTGCCACTTCTGTCAGTGCAAATGGCAACATTGGAGACGAGTCGGATGCTAATCGGAGCCGCGAATACGTGAAGGTGGTGAGCGAGTACACGTGTTCAGTGACAGTAGATCAACACGCCCCACAGTAGTTCTGTACAACGCAGGACCTGAGGTATGCAATCTAATTAAAATATAGATCTATATTTCGTTTCGTTTTTATACTTTCGATGGCCCACAGTAAAGACAAGTAAAAACGAAATTTTGAACTATAAAAATCGAAACGAAATTGTATCTGTGTTTTAATCAGATTGTGAGGTATGGTATCAAAGCAAGAGGATCAGGAGGTATGAGCCTACGAATTTGAACATTCCTATAAAAAATCATTATTGTCGGCGAAAAATGTAGGGGGCTAATGCCTAAGACACCAGCAACCAACTTATATAGACAACAAACAAAAATGAGTCTGCGCAAATCTAGAACAACGGATATGTAATGCAAGATAAGTCACTAGTTTGTATCTAAGAAGTAAACAAAACAATAATCTTACACAAAATAACAATCCTCCATTTCTGTTTTACACCATATTTGTATGTTACAAATGGTGATGTCCCGACCGTCGCTTTAAAGCCAACTCCGGGCATAATATGTGTGGGTATCAGTAACGGAGAAATATATGTCATCATATGACAACCATACCATGCATAACGCGTAATCATTGACGACTAAAAAAAAGACAGTGGATGCGTGTCTTGAAACTGTCCCCGAAGTAAAAGCCAGCAACAACGCTTACACTTAACATTGCCACAAACTTTGTCTTTTTTCTCATGAAGTATAGTATGACGGTTAAAACGTAAATCAGGCCTTGGTCTGATTACGGAAGTATGGCGTCTGGAATAGTTTTTTACAACGAGCGTTAAACACCAGTCCATTTAAACAACAAAAAGATTCTCTAAACGATCAATGTTCTGGTCACTCAACAAAACAATCCTCAATAGTTTGTATAAGGATATTAGATATACGAGCGGAAGTCACTAAATTCATCGAAGTGTTTATAAGACAGAAGCCAATGGTTGCAATATTGATTTTATTTTTCAATATAATCTCCCTGGAACTCAATCCGCTTTGCCTATTCTTTGAGACTGTTTATGTCCTTGCGGTATAAGTCTTCCATGACTGGCCCCTCAGCCATGCCCCAGTAGATGCCTTAAGTTCATCGTCATCGCCAAATCGTGATGACTGGCCCCTCAGCCATGCCCCAGTAGCTGCCTTAAGTTCATCGTCATCGCCAAATCGTGTACCACGAAGGTGTGATTTCAAATAGCGAAACAGATAGAAATCGCTCGGGGCCAGATCTGAGCTGTGGGGTGGTGATTAAGTTGTCCAAAGCCACATTGTTGAAGTTCAGTCTGTGCAATATTATTATCGTGTACCGTACTGGAACGTATTCATGAAGAAGCATAACTCCAGTTGTAACATGAGTCGCCTCTTCTTCTTGATCACTGCTCTCAATTGCTTCAACGATGTTATTGTAGTTTTAGGTGATTTATAGTCTATAAGTATTACGCCCCTTGAATCCCAGAAAATGCTCCGCATGAGCTTGCCAGCAGAGGGCTGAACCTCTTGAGTGCAGGAGCTTATGCTTCCATTGGCTTCAACAGGCCTTCCTGACCGTGGGTCATCGTCCAAGGCGCTGCAACCCCGCTTAAACTCAGCTGACCATTTTGTAACAGTATAATATTGAGGGGCTTCCTTCCCATAATTATGCATTGGTCATACGTTTATGTATTTCGGTCGTATTCACTTCTTCTTTCGTGTGAAACTTGATAACTGCACGATGCAGTTTTTGAACTTCCCATGATTACAGGAGGGTACCTGTGTTTGGGAGGTTGTAAATGACTGGGAAGGATTGTTTGTGTATGTAAACTGTCGTCAGATGGCCTATCTCAATAATGACATCAACGATAATGTATACAGGAAGTTTATCAATACTCACTTCCCCTCGTAGCATATTAAATGTATAGTGTACCAATATGCTATTAGACACGATAAGTTCTACAGAAGGGCAAAATCTTGAATTACAGTCCAAGGTACACCATTGGATCTGAATACTTTTGTTGAGAAGATAATCAGAAAACTTATCTGTGATAATGTTGGTCTTGTGGGATTTTTGTGCTTTATACTTTAATGGGTTAGATTTTAAAAAGAGCAACCGTTTTAGTTTGTACACCAGATACCAAACATACTGCATGCATAAGAACACGGGTTTTAACACCCTATTTGTCTGCACCAACCGAGGTAATGAAGATATGGGAAATGCTATGTGCAATAGGAGACATTCTGCTTCACAAGCGCCTACATTGCTTCGATTACTAAATATTTAAGATAAATTTTAACTTTATTTAAAGTATATGTACACAGGGTCTCGGTTTTTCTCCCAAAATGAGAATCCTGGTTAAAGAATCCCTCTTGATGAGTGAGAAAGCACATTACAGAGCAGCTGAACTTCCTTGTTATGTTAACAGAATCTGTGGGAGGCCATGATGTAAGTTACCATCTGCAACATCCAACTCTAAATTGTTTTGTTTTTTAAAGTCTTACTTCTCTTGGACCTTCCTTCACTCCCCACATCAGGAATTGCAACAGAGTGCATGAGCTAAAATATCATTCAAAATAATTGCTGACATATCATATAAATGGAGTGATTCATTAAATAACAAAACAATTTAGATATCTGCGATAAAGAACCAAGAGTGCATTAGTTTCACACACCATTTCATTTCAAGAAACAACTATGAGAATCATAATGTAAATATTTAATTAACGATTATTATGAAATGAAACAAATATGATCAAAATTATTCAGGTGTTTGTTCAATTAAATCAAATATTCAACTATTTTCATTCCAGTCTTCATCACCAATCACAGATTTTACCCAACACTGCTTAAATCAAATATTTAATAAGTCTTTTTTCTTTGTTCCCCCCATTTTCCGTTCGACTATTTGTTACTGTCATATCCCATTTAAATAATCTCAGCTTGTCATAGGTTCATCTTCAACTTCAACTTCTAAACGTCTTGGTGCGTAAAGTAAAACATAAGCACAATGCCAGTCGCCTGCAGTAAAAATATTATATGTACATATTAAATTTATTATATTTAGAGAGACTGACACATGTGTGCCTGTATGTTCCGTGTGAATTCTAGATACCTGAAAATCAAACTGGTCTCAGCTATGATGCGATCACGGGTTTGTTAAAACAAATTTACAAAGAGGATTATAAATGTAACTTTATTATGAAATTGATTTAAGCAACCAGAGTTTAATGGTAATGGTTTTAGGGCTGTTGTGAATATTCAGTGGCATTTCTACCTAAATAGTAATACCTAGAGTAAACACATTTCTCTATAGTTTTGAGCAATACAAGATTCTGATTTTAACAACATCATAATTATATAGATACAACAATAAACATGTCGGAGAAAGTCATCTGTCATAGCTACATGTCTAATGACCAGCTTGACGCTTCCGTGAACAACTCACAGCATAATAAAGTTCTTGAGAATAGCCTCACTTCAGTGAATTAATTAGGAGATAGTTCCTCTATTTTAATATGCTATTGGAGTAATCTAATGTTTTATTTTTTAATTGAGTATTAGTTACAAAAACAGCTGATCAATGAATACCTACCTCCTCCAGATAATTTAAGAATATCTTCGGACATGACTGGTGACACTCTATCATCATCAAACATAAGCCATTCATCTAAAATAAACAACAGGCAACTCTGTAACCTGGGGATGCACTATAACACTAGTAAGGGGAGTCTGGTTCTGTTCAGTATGCTACAAACTTTTGGAGTTAACTGTCTACATTACATTATTATAGTCTTTTAACTTAGAAATTTCCACCTCTTTTCCTGCACTAATACTAATACAGTAAACTATATTTACCATCACAACAGGTACAGAATATTGTAATATATTATCAGTACAAGTTACTTCATTAAGAAATACCATAATAAGTAGTATGACTATAGCTCTGTTACATGTAATTACTTTGAATTGAAGTTACATGTATATCAATGGACACAGATCACCAAAAAAATTCCTACATTGGTTACCTACGAATGTAGTTCTGTGCTAAAAATAGCCTAATTTTCCCTTATTTTTTTTCTCCCTTTTTCAGGCGTTTTTGGGGTTTTGCTTACATGTGGAATTGTTGGGAAGGTTTTGAATTTTGAATATTTTGCCAGTCTGGGTGGAAAAAGAGGATATTTATGCGGAAGAATAACATAGGTAAAAGGGCTTGAAAGACGTCTCACATTGAACCGGAAGTAAAGAATTGACCCCAGTCTACTTTAACTTTTACTGATTTGAGATTTTCATGGTGAACCTCATACATGCTTCGGAGGAGATGACTGCCAGGTGTTGTTCTTTATGCCCTGTGAAGGAATTAGCTCAACGAATATTGTGGAAAGAGTTATAGCTTGTGGCATGAGCCTGAAATAACATTGAAGTCAATGGGACAATAATTGGTGAAAAGTGGCCAATCATGCAATGGAGTAAAATATTTAATTAGAATTACCTCCCTTCCGTCTGACCCAGCCTACATAATGGCCGCTGGAGCTGGAACGACCTTTATGTGTCAGCACAGCTTTTAATTCATAATAACCACTATTATTAGATCCTATATCTGAAAAAAGGACATAATGGGTAACTTGTTGTGAGTTCGTGCTACCATTTTTCCTGGTGGATTAGTACAAGTACTGATGAAGACGATAAACTTGTTTGTTCCTTGTGGTACTTCACGGCGGTACTAGAATTTTAGGATCAAATTAATAAACCGAAAATTCATTGACTAAATGGGGAGTTGGGTGTAACAATCTAATGCATGCACTTTAGACCCTAAGGTCTGTTATTAAGTCAAGTGGTGTAGTTTTGATTACCAGCAAGTATGTGATATGAGTATGGTTGGTCATCTATCCTACCTTGTGTGTTTTCTCTGGTTTCCCTGCATTGCTAAAGATCCTTGCACGAATGCGAATTATTGAAATAAAATTAACCCATTCCTGAAATGACTTAGTTTGTGAAGAGTGTTCTCTCTCTGACATGGACTAAACTCAGTGTGACTGTTAATTAAGTATACAAACATCCTGACATCTTGCTATTATCTAAGGATATTTATGTTTCAATAAAACTCCTTTGAAACTTATTTTTAACAAAATAATCAAGTTTTCATTAAACATATCCATACCATCATCAAAGCTGTATGGTTCTTTTCTTGTTTTCTTCTCAACTTTTTTTTCTTCACCTGGGTTTTGTTTAATCTAAAAAATTGTTTAAAACCAAATGTCAAATGTATATAAAGTCAACATACAGTTTTATTGTCTTTTAAAAAGAAATAAAAAAACGCTATCTAAAATAGAAAAGAAAACCCCAATATTGTTCCCAGTGCAACAAATTGAATAGGTAAAAATGAACAATTCAGTTAAAAACATATTTCTATTACACAGAACATGTATATAGCATAACAATGGCCACACAGCAAGGCCTTTTTAAAAAAAAAAACCAACAAAACATTTGAATCAGGGTAACCCTACACATTCAGACACAAGCTGTAAATTATGTTAACCGGTAACATTTAGAGAGTCAGTAGTGAAAACAACATTATAATAGGATGATGAGTTTATTTTTCAATTTGCTATTTTATTAATTTTTATTAGCAAATTGTTATCTCTAGAGGAATGCACAGTCGACAAGATCTAATAATATTAATATTTTTCACTGAATGTTACTAGTTTTACAGACTAGCATTGCTCACGTCAATCACTAACTAGCACTGCTGAGTTAATCAGCGATGAGCACTGCTAATGTCAATCACGGATTAGCATAATTAATTTCAAGTCAAGAGACAGTAACCAATATAGCTTACTTTTTAAAAGGATATAACTATTTAAATACAACATGACTGTTCAATTAGTGATGATAAATTGGGGGAAACTAAGGTAGGGCATGTCATGAAATATGAATATGGAGGCATGCTTAGACATAATCAAGATTTTTTTTGTTATTGTGCTACTAAATTAAATACATTACCTTTTGAGATTGTTCTAGAAATTTATCTTCCTGTTCTTTAAACTTGGTTCTCATTGGTACTAATTTAGCTTGTAATTCTGGTGTACATAAATCAAATACATCTAAACTCATGGTAAATTTCACATCCTATAATAATGTATATAAATAACCACAATACAATACAATCAAACGTAAATAAGATGGTCACAGATATAGTAAAATGTCTACTGTAGCATTTGTATTAGGCGACGCTTGGAAGAGTATTACTATTCTCCCAATGTTATCAATACTAGCTTGATAACCTTGACAGAATACTCTTTGATATTTAACTTAAATAAATCTCTATTTCCAAAAGGCCTTCCATGCTCTTTTCAAGAAACTAGCTCTCTAATTAAATATATTTTCCGTAATAAATTGGAAGAATCATCTTCCTATTTAGAATATTTCAAAACTGAATTAGATAGATCCTCATGCTTACCTTCAAGATTTTAGCATTTATAGATTCCTTTTCTTTATAATAAAATCTAACGAACTGTATTGTAAGATATCCTGGTAACCTACTTATTTTACTCTGTAAAATACATCTTATAGTAATAAAATATAATATCATTGTCATATAATTAATGTCTAGTGAATAACAATAAATCTTGATATCAAAAGAAATAATTCAGATGTAAAAGCATAAGAGTGGATGGAATTGTTGTGCTCTACAAATAACTCAATAACGATATTAAAGGTGCACTAACTTGCAGACATGGATACTATTCCCTCCCAGCTGTTGCATTGACACACAAAAGAAATAATGTCTGGTTATCAGATAACACAGCCCGTTATTATTTGCAAATACAGTTTAGGCACAAGAGATCGGCTGAGCCAAATTGTCTTTAAAGAATTTAATGTATACTTTTATAGAAATATTTTGCTCACAAAATACTATCAAAGGAATAATATTTGCGGCAATATATGTAGGACAATACATTGATACATCTATTTGTGTTTATAAATCTTAATATATTACAAGAGCTTTAATTAGTAATAAGTACGAGCTGAAACAATAAATGACTTACAGTTTTAGTATAAACTGCATCTCGACCTAACGTGGGAGAATTCTTTGTAATTGATTCCTGTAACCTCTGTAATCACATATAAAAGATTTTATAGATCAAATAATGTTTGGATAAAAACAATAATTAACAATCTCAAATACAAAAGTGTGCACAACTTTAATTGAAAAACAGTATACAGTACATGACCTCTCGACTCAAAAACTTAATAATTGATACAAAGTAAGTAAATTGTAAAAATTAAATTCTACATCAAATTTGATAAAAAAATTACTTACAGATCTTAAACCAGTATTCATATACTTTACTTCTGCAATCATCAAAAAAATATATAGGTACTACTTAAAATAGCATTATGCAAGAGCAAAATCTGCTTATTACAGGTCTTTCTTTAGGCATGAAATGTTATCTAAATAATCAATTAGACATTAATTAACATATCCAGACCATAATAAACTCTTAAATTCAAGGCTAGCCTTCGATGTTGGCAGATTAAAATCCTATATGCCGCTTAATGGCCATTGATAATTAAATCAATCAAGTAGATAATCGAGACTATGCTGTTTATATTAATGATTTCAGTAATGATGACCGAGGCTATGTGAATATTTCAAACGCTTTTTTTCTCGGCTACTAGTGGACCAATTTGACTGAAATTTTCAGCAAATTACCATTACACTATCTTGTTTTTAACTATTATAGTGAGAACTGCCATCTCTTTATCTTATCTCCCATAATGTAACTTTAACTACTTATAGTTTTTCATGACGAAATACAAATAAACAAAACATTTAAATTATATGCAACTATTTTAGGTCATTTATATGTAGCTGGCTGTCTACCTACACACCACTTAAATATCTCTGTAGTGGGCCAGTATTTTCTCATTAATCTGTATAGTTAAATTACCTTTTTCTATAAAACAGGAGAGTTGATAAAATTTTTCTGTTCCCTTTGTTTCTATTTCATCTTCTGCTTCTACACATTTCATACTGATGGCGGTTAAAGATTGTCAGACAGGATATTACATTAAATTAAACTCAATTCAAATTTGATTTGTTAATGGTGAACAGCATTCCCAGATTTTTCTCTGTAAGTGACTAATTTCGTTCTAATTCGAACTCTTCAGATATAATTGTGAAAGTGCTGCTGCTATATATAGTCGATAGGGACCGGAGTAAGTGTGACATCACAGATGAACCAGAGTAAAGTCTGTATCACTGGAGTTGAATTTTACAAAAACTATGTATCGACATTTGGCTAGGGAATTGTCATTAGAAATATACCTATAGTATAAGCATGACCTCCCAGCCCTTTTGGCTATGTTGTTTAAATGTACCGCTATATAAACAAATAGGGACTATTGAAGTAGCCCGGCCAGATAGTGACCACATCCAATTTGATATTGGAACTGTAAAATGAATTCATTATGACCAAATTGATCAATATCAACCTGACAAAACATGATATTCAAACCAACATTAATTCCATAAATTATGCATTAGGCGTAGTTAGCCGATTACATATTAATTTTCTGTTCCAAAATCTTGAACTTTAAAATAACCAGCCACATAATTATTTGGTATTTAAAGGATACGTAGTTTCATATTCTCCACCTAAATATTGATCTATAAACCCTTGAACTGATCCTGCACTTGAACTTTGACCCTCATTTTCACCGGGAAGTTTCTGTTGTAAACTTCGTACAATTTCTGTCCAACATTCGTTAGCATCCTGAAAGACAAACAGAATAACATGTATAAATATACTTCAGAACAGCGATAAAAACATTTTGTCCTGTTACACAAATTAAAAGGAAAAATTTTGCTGGCGTCTATTTTACTCAGAATCCTTTGATGTTATCCAGATATCTATGTGAATAATATATAAACATATATCTTACCTGTTGCTGATATCCACCTTCATCACTTTTCTCAGCAAATCTAGGGAAAGCCATGTGAAGTATTTGTAGGAATATTATTGGTGGAATTGCAGCTCCTGATCGATCCATTGTTTGATACAGATCTCGTAACGCTGTAAAAATGTACAATGTTTAAATTCCTCAGATGTGAAAATAATCAGATGTTAAGTAAAATATAAATAATTAGTGAACTTTATCAATAGGAAAGTTATTTGTACATATATACAATTAACATACAATTATATTTTATAAAGTATGCTCGGGGCACATTTTTAATAAAATTTTACCTGCTGTTATTGAATCCGAAGGTGCTATGGCTCCACCTACAGTTAATCCACCAGTATACCTAACAAAATATAAACATACAAAATTATATCTAGCTTAAGATGCATATCAGAATGAATTTAAAAGGGTATTATGTATTTCAGAGAAAAACCTGACAGTTCTCGCTATATAATATTTAAAAACTCGATAATTAAAAGGGAATATGTTGAAAATTTAAATTTGCACTTTATCAGACTGACCCATTCTCTGTCTAATTTTTATATTTTTACACTTACAGGTTTTCTAATTCAGTATATAAAGAAAAGCTTGATTATTGCACAAATCTTTAACCTACAACACTATACTGTGTATAATAAATTTGTTTACCTATTTAATGCCTGATTTAGTTCAGGTATAGATCTAAGACATTGAACTGTAGCATTCATGTAACAGGTATTTCCTAAATTAGTTAAACCACTTGGCATGTCCAGCTGTAAATAAATTTTATAACTTAAATTTATACGACTTTTAATAAATTCTTTGAATGGCATTTAGTAATTGGAACATAATCAAAAAACACACTTTTATGTATATACTTGATTATGACATGTGAAATCTTGTTGTAATGTCGCAGTGAAATAAACCGTAGAAATTGTTATTCCATAAAAGTGTGTTTTGGGATTTTTAATAAGGTTTTTTTTTTAATAACTACATGTGTTAATTCGAATATATATATTTATTATTAATCAGCACTATATCAATACTTTTATATCTTTTTAAGAAATAATACAGTAAAAATTCACTGCACTGCAGAAGCACACAAATGATTAACAAGAATTAAATAACAAAATGACAAGGTCTCCAAGTCTAGACTAAATATGTGGTAGTGATTAAAGTTTGTAAGCATTTCTACTCTTACGTACAGCTGTCGCTAACTGTTGTTCTGACATGTCCTCCATAAATACTGTTTTTTCAGCTGGTTCTTTAGGTAGCTCGTCTGCTGTACCCATCATTAATAAAGTAGAACCCTGAAATAATCCATTTAATCATTTCATGCAATGTTTTTATAAGAAGTCAGCAGAAGATGGAATAGTTGCCTGGCTATCACAAATTTGTACAATGACCATCAATAGTAGCCAACTGGTTTTAGTTTTACAGTGTCAACCAGCCAAGACAAATATTATAAGCAGTTTAATTCACAACTTCTTACTGGTAATCAGTTACATAATTCTGAAGCCAAGTTTCACGATCTTTAAAGATGTTTTATGGATAAAGAGCTGACCATTTTTGGTATAATAGTAATAGTTCCAAAACAAAATAATTAAAAATTAATATACTGAAAATTACATTCAAATCATTTTATTCTGATCAACATTATCACTGTATAAAGTTTTGATGGGATGTTGCATAGATTGTTTAATATCAGATCAACGACTTGTTAATCAAGACTCAACATTGCTTTTATTTACATTAAATCATTAAATGCCAATCATATTTCAATCTGTTCACATTTCGGCCATCCAATGGTCTAAAGAGTTGATCACACGCTTCTCATGTAAATAAATAAATGTCTAAATAATAACTTCTATACATGCAACACTTGAAACCAAAATAGAATCCTGCTACAGGCAAATTTACAATGTAGCTCTTACATAATGCATCTTTAAGCTTCTACTACATAAAAATAACTGTTTTAAAGATACTAATAATCTGAAGATAAATATACATGTACTTACATCTTTTAATTTCATGTTACCCCAGTCATCATCCTAAAAACAACAAATGCAAGAGTTACCCATTTACCAACACAATATTCAATTTCTACAAATTACAATAAGAAAAAAAAATGCAATCGGTGTTTTACATCCTACCGTTTTGAACCAAAATGAAAGAAATGGGATAATAATATAAGAGATAATAGTGGGTAGCAGAAAGTTTGATAATAAAATGGGGTGTAACGTCCTACTCTTCTGCATGTTCTGAACCAACGAACGAAGACAGGCATAGGCCCAACACCATTTAGTGTGCTATGAAGGTGATTTTGCCAGAACAGTAACACTATAGCCGACTTTTATACTGAAATCCAACTGCCAGTGTTCCTCTGACAAGGGGAACCATGTTGGAAAATCCTTGCTCAACACCACAGATCAAACTGTACTCTTTAAATACTCACTGAACCACAATAAGACATTGTATGTTAGATTGAATCACTCTCTTACACTGGCCGCCATTAAATGTTGGCTGTCAGATGTCTTCCTTTAACAGTTTTTTTTTGATAAATAAATTCTTCGCAAGAACAATTTTTGCAAATGCTTGTGATTATAATAAATGGCCAATATCTTAAGCGAAAAATATTTATTTAAGTACGGTACATGTAAAGTAAAGGGTAAATTAATCTGTCAAAATATTGTTATACAATCAGGACCTGAATTTCAGACAAGAGTTACCTTCAAAACTGTTCCTTTCATCATAACTTTTTGGCGGTCAGGTTGAACACCAGATAATGCAAAAAGCTGGGCTTTGAAAACCTCTGGTGGTTCATCGGTGTTACATTCGACACCAGGAAATTTTTCTTTACCCCATTTCACATTCACTTCAAAAAATGAAAAGAAAAATTGATTTAATGAAAAATATGTTACGTATAGCCTACATGTAGCACAATTTCAGTATACCATAATCACCGTTTTGTACCATGTATATCAACTGCTTAATGTCATCCAAAAAATCTCAAATATTGGGCAGAAAACATGTACGATGTGTTATCATTAGTGGGAGGAAACCTGAGAAGCTAGAACAAACCACCCGGGCTGCTGGTCAGGCAAACCCTACTTCTTGTCATGTACAAGTGGGGAGTTGTTCTTTTAAAATTCAAAACTAAGACAAATGAATCACCTTGTGATCTAATGTTTTACTAGTTCAGCTCTGAACGTCGGTCTCATTACACTCACCCTGAGCGTTCAGGGACTGTCCCATTCAATCAATGTCGAAAATAATTGGAACCCCAGTCAATTTTACTGGGCAACTTTTCACTGCCAAACGATGGGGTGTCAATCCGTGTGGGCGCCTGTACAATGTAAACGAACATCTTAGTGAGAAAATAAGACCTTGCTTACTTCGCTATAGACAGTATGAGCGACGCAACACGCTGTTAAAAATACGTCCCCTCTCATTAAGTTACATTTCCCCGCCATGACACTTTTACTGCAGGTCAACGTCCACATTCAGGAATGTCTGTCACTGTCATACAAAACGAAACGAAATGTAGAGGCTTTACGTTGTACAGGCTTTCACACGGATTGACACCCCGTCGTTTAGCAGTGAAAAGTTGTCCAGTAAAATTGACTGTTCTCCAATTTTTTTTCGACATTGATTGAATGGGACAGTCCCTGAACGTTCAGGGTGAGTGTAATGAGACCAACGTTCAGAGCTGAACTAATGTTTTACATGATAGGCCTACACAAAAAAACTAAAAAAAACATTTCAATTTCATTAAATTGAAGTACATGTAGATCTATGCACCATATACAACAGTACATTATGTTTTTGATTATGATTATCGTTGATTTAGGAATTAAAATGTCTGTCAGTTAGATTAGTGTACATGTATGTTCTCAAATGGAGCTAAGTGTAGACTAGTTCAGCCCTGAACGTCGGTCTCATTACACTCACCCTGACCGTTCAGGGACTGGCCTATTCAATCAATGTCGAAAATAATTTGAACCCCAGTCAATTTTACTGGGCAACTTTTCACTGCGAAACATCGGAGTGTCAATCCGTGTGGACGTCTGTACAATGTAAAGGAACATCTTAGTGACAAAATAAGACCTTGCTTACCTCGCTAGACTCAGTATGAGCGAACATACACGCTGTTTAAAATACGTCCCCTCCTATCAAACTACCCTTTCGCCACCATGACACAGCGTGTTGTGATGCTCATACTGACTCTAACGAAATGAGCAAGGTCTTATTTTCTCACTGAGATGTTCCTTTACACTCTACACGCGCCCACACGGAGTGACACCCATCGTTTAGCAGTGAAAAGTTGCCCAGTAAAATTGGAGGTCAAATTATTTTCGACATTGATTGAATGGGCCAGTCCCTGAACGTTCAGGGTGAGTGTAATGAGACCGACGTTCAGAGCTGAACTAAGTGTAGACTAACAGATACATGTACGTTTAGTAATGACAGTAAATTAATGAATGGACCTTAAAATATATTACTAATATTATATAAATGTCCATATATCATATGATCATTGATATTACTTAAGAAAAGCCACCTATTTATGTAATACCGGTAAATATCTAGCTTTTTATCTATCTAAGGACACCGTGGCACCATTCAGGCATTTGAGAACATGACATAATGATAAATATTATTAATAACAGAGCGCTCAGCAGAGTCAGACCGGTGAGGTTCTGACTTGATTAACTTCACTTCAGATTTAGCCGGCAGTAATTTTTTTGAATTTTCTGTGTCATTGCGATAATGAAAACAACCTATGACAATTCCTTACAAATGTACAAATGTGATAAATAGATTTACGTTAATTTAGTATAATAGGGGCAGTTACCTTTGAAAGTTGGCATTTTGAATGTGTTTTTTAAACAAATAAATTGTCATCAACACAAAACATTTATAACGTGCACCGTCACCGGAAGTTGATTATCACTCGTAAACCGAATACGCATGGGCAAAAGTTGTAGTGGATTAGCAGGACATGTTCAATCCACATTTGAAAACTTTTTGGCTATACTATAATTCCATAATATTCCTTTTCTTCTGAAACTTTTACAAATTTGATATTATCATTATTCTCGTTTTCACAAAATTTCCTTTATGCCCACAATAGCAAACTCTTGCAAGAAGCTAACAATGAAATGCCCAAAAGTTCAGACCGAGCGAATTTATAGATTGATTCAATAATCAAGTACAACTTTTATTTGTTTGACCTCGTAACCCCAAATGCCTCCTCGTCGCTTTGTCAAACGTGAACTTGTAAAGGAATGCAATCACAGAAAAGACACTGAATAATAATGGACAAATCTTTATAAGCTCACGTGTGTTTTAAAGTCAGAATAATTATGCTAGATGTAAGTATGCTGGTGGAACTATTCTATTTATTGTGTAGACCGTTGTTTTACATACATCGGTAGGATTTGTTTGTCGGCGAGATCAATCAAAGGAAAAGATTTGCAATAATAAATATATTTGTTGATAACAAATATATAACATTAATGTGCACAGGTGATTATTAATGAAAGGTATTTTTTAAATCATTGTCCCTGTTATTTTCTCTTCACAATTATTAGGCACCCACGATTTTATGACAGTGCCGTGCCAGTACGTCAATGTCAGTTCAGTCTCAACAAGAGGTCCCAGGTTCTATCCTGATGTTTGTTCAGAATGTTCCTGATGATTTTTCAGCCTGGTTTCGTCTGTTCAGCGTTGCCGCACAGAAGACCTTGCAAAAAAAAAAACCATTGTCTTTTAAATTTATTTCTGAGGTTTATTTTAAAACTGAATATAAACATATGTATCATGACCGTCGTATTTCTTTTTGAATTGAGTTTTGCTTTGCTAATAAAATGGACCACCTACTGTAACCTGTCAGAATTTTTTAAAAAAAGAAAATAATAGAACAACACTATTGAGCTGATTTTATGTTAAAATACAACATAAGTAAAATTTATTTAGGAACACATCATGAGTGCTTGTGAAGCACTTAAAACATCTAGTTTTGATAGCCTCCAATGGCTATAAAAAAACTGAGGATTTCCATTGGTGTAAATTTTCTCAATTCTGCTACATGGAATGGATTTTTCATTCAGTTTAAAACAGATGGACTAAACTAAATTACTTAATTTTTTTGTAGAGATATGTGTGTACATGTTCAGAATTGGATAAAAATTATCTGACTTACTAACAAAATTTTAATCCTGTTGTCCAGACAGTAATAAATTTTGTGCATGTAATTTTCTAAGTAGTTTTTAATTCATTCAATTTGTGATAGTTTTTAATTCATTTCTTCACACTTTATTAAACATGTAGTTTTAATTCCTAAACTGTGTGTATTTAAGTAGCTTAATCCTAATATTAAGTAATTATTTGGCCAAGTCTGTAATTAAAATTTATTTAACCTCACAGGTAAACTGAGAAAATTAGGCTAATCTTTTAAGACAGTTAATTAAATCTATATCATTGTGTAAGATAATTAGTATAGGTTAAGACTAATTATCATTAGATATTAAGAGAATAGATTTATTAGACAAGCTTATATCATTTAATTACATCTAAATGTAAATGATGTACCATTTGTTCCCTTTGTATTATGTTATAGCCATTATAGCCAGCAGCCAATGTATTGTTGTAAGTAGTTTATAAATGTTAATGTGACATGGTACATGATGTCAAACAGTATTAACACTTAGATCTTGATGAAGTAGTCATTTGAGAGACAAGTAGGGTGTAGTTGAGCTACCGTACTGTTGTATTATTAGTTGAATATCTTCAGTTGGTTGTAGTGGAGTAATTGAACTGGAAGTAAAGATTTGTTGTAAGATTAAGTTCAGTTGCTAGTGAGTCAGGTAAATGCGATTTAAATTATCTCAATGATATTTAAAACATTGTGAAGAAATTATTGAATAATCAGAGTTATTAAAAATTATTTTAAAAATCTAAGATTAATTACATGGATTTCATTAACAGAGGCAAAGTCACCAAATCTGTTTCTAGGGTGATCTTTTTAGTGATTCTGTTACTTTCTTGGTTTTATTTTACTTTATCTGTATGTACATCCATGTATTTTAGTCTTTTAATGTTATACTCTACGCCTACATGTACTAACTTTTAAATGTCAAATGAAGCTATTTTTGATTTAACATGATTCAGATAGAGTCAAGTGCTCTTCTTATCATAGATCATGTTAATATTAGCCTGGCACTTTATTAAATGTTTTGTTTAGATTGTTGATTAGTTATAGATACATCACCCAGTATAAGTACTTACTTTACAAGTAAATAGAAATTTATTTTCTAAAGGGATAAATTTTTAGGTTTTAAGAAGATATTATTTAAATTTTATTGTAAGCCGGTTTTCTTTTAATTTCAATATAAAAATTTTATGATATTAATACTACCGACTCTATATTGTAATATATTCATTGATGTTATTAATCTGTCAATCAGAATATACATGATGTATTATATTTCTATAGATCTTCTCTGTCTACAGGATTAAGGTAATATACTTGTGAGGTATAATGTCAATATTTGTATCAATTACCTCCAAATTACCTGCCATTGTGTTGTGTAAAGTTTGACATTACTTACATACCGGTACTACACAATGCTTTATATACATACATACATAATTGTGAAAATTTTTTAAACTTCCCACGGTTTTGAAAGTATCATTTCCAAAAGATCATATGTATTTAAATTTTGATATACATGTACTTGAAATATGATGTAAAATATTTGTTTAGTTATAAGCTCACATAACATTTTTGTTTTGTATATTTCAGATATCTAAGACTGTGAATATTAGGCATTAACTACAAACCAACATAGCCAAAAATCATGTAATAAAATATTATAAGTTGTCTAAAACTGTATGGATATACCATTGTAAGGTCTGGTCTTAATTATTGTGTAAAATGCGTGAAGAAGACATGGAAATTGCCATCAAGGTGGTTGTGGTGGGGAATGGAGCTGTTGGGAAATCTAGTATGATACAAAGATACTGTAAAGGAATATTCACAAAGGATTATAAAAAGACAATTGGTGTGGATTTCTTAGAGAGGCAAATTGAGTAAGTGATTATTAGCATACACAGGACACAGTTCTATGAATATGATTACAGTTTATTATCTAAGTGACATTTTCACTAGGATATTCTTGTCCTTATCAAGCATAGAATTGTGTCCAGTGTCATTTTTATTTCCAATTCAATAACAATATGCTATTGAAACAATTTAATATCTTCTTATAAACATGAGAAAACATTATTAGATATCAATTGTAATTAATGTAGATAGATAGTTTTTTAAACTTTAAGTAATCGCTGTTAACTTTAGTATACAGGTTTCAGGCATGGATCGGGGGTGGGGGGGGGTGCCCCCTTCTCTCCTCAGCCCCTGTGATATAGTTAATTTTCATTTTCATTTTCGTTGGCTTTGTTACTGTTGTAGTTCACAGCCCCCTCTCTCCTCAGCCCCAGTGACATAGTTAATTTTCATTTTTGTTGGCTTTGCTACTGTTGTAGTTCACATATATATATATATATATATATCTGCTCTTTAATAGATGATATAAACATGTTTTTAGCATTGCCTCCGCCCAATTAATCAAACTTTGTAACATATTATTCTTTTCTCCAGTGTGTGGGTTTTCTCCGGGTCCCCAGGTTTTCCCCTCTGCTAAAGACCCCTACGCGCAAGCAAAGTATTGAAATAAAATTGAACCATATCATAGTCCCGAAATGACCTAGTTTGTGTTGAGTGGATGTTAAACACCATTCTCCTCTCTCAATTTTTACATTTAAAATGTCTTCCTTTCTCACATTTCTGGGAACTAAGCCTTGGCATATAATCAAGGAGTTTACATGTAGCCCTGGGAATCACGAAACCTCTGAACTACTTTGCTGATTGATTGGTACATAATACATATATATGTTTAATTTCTTGTATTTTTAGGGTTAATAATGAAGATGTAAGGTTAATGCTCTGGGATACAGCAGGACAAGAAGAATTTGATGCAATCACAAAGGCCTATTATCGAGGTAATATACTTATATGAATAAAATCCCCAAGATGTCGTAACACATACAAGTATGTACATAGGGGTCTTCTCATTGTATTTTATAAAAAGGAAAGAAGTAACCAGTTCTTGTGAAATGGAAGCCAACGCTTAATTTGTTTATCTCTCTACATGTTTAGAGCTGTATTCATTTGTAATATGTGTACATATGTCCCTACCATTAGTAGTTGACGCCCTCACTGAACGTGTAGAAAAATAAAGAAGTTAACAGTTCTTGAATGTTAAAAAGAATTCATTTTACATCTGTAGAAGACATTGAAAAATGTTTGTTTACTTTACACTGAATAACCCAGTCTACCGGAGATTGTAATTGTTTTTAACATGTAAATGTGACTAAAGTTTACTGGATAATGTTTATTATTAGTCCGTATGTGGACAGTACAAGTTGGCAGAGGACATGATGTCCATCTTGTTTGGCCAGAAGTTTAAGATATTCACAGCAAGTAATGTTGACTTGTTGAAGTTAAGGCCGCCATGTTTGTTCAATGTAGTTTGACTGACTGGTTTTGTTTAAAGTTGGTTTTTTGTGTCGTGACTGACTTACTGACAAGATTACTTAAACTGTAACATCTAAACAGGTAACCTAGCTAGAACCATAGTACAAACTGAATATTGATTCAAACTATAGTAAAAGAAATATTAAGAAAACCAATATCCTTAGTCCTGTTCAGAGACATAATAGACAGTCTGAGCACCTCCCTTAGGGTAAAAACTATAGTTTAGATAATTTTTTTTATAACCAAAACAGAATTTCTTTTTCTCAACCCTTGTTTCAATGAAAATAGCGTTATCAATGTCTAATGAATTGTAAAATTTAAAGTATATTTGTTGAGAAATCACTGAAAAGTACCCCACCTTTAGATTATTTGAAAGTTTAATAAACTGGATTCTGGAATCATGTTATTTCTTGTCATACATCATTCATTTGATATAAATTTAGAAAATATAAATTTCACTTAAAACATTAGAATATACTTCACTTGTCCATCATAGAGTTAGACAAATTGAATTTAACAACTGAAGATATCTATCGAGGATCAATCAAGCAGAATAAGATATATGAACCTCTTTAATCATTCATTGTGACCAACCATCTGTGAAAGAAAGCTTGCTAAATTTTATTCACTTCATTGAATTACTGGTACGAAAAAACATCGAAGATGTGAAGTATAGTCAGTACTTGTTTACATCAACTTGGACCAACTGATTTGTATAAATAAATGGTCCAGTAAAGACTTTGATTACTTTGGGTAATGGAACAGTTTTAATCTCAATAGAAAAGTCACAACTTCTTTAGTTTACAATGGGAGTTTAATCACACACCTTCCAATTTGGGTATAGATTGTAGAAAAAAATATTCTAATTGACAATGTAATAAGAAAAACATAACATTTTATTTACTAATTCATAAACTAATTCAGATTCCTATTCATTGACCAATCCCCGTTAGATTTAAGTAATCCAAATTATTCATGATGTCACAGTAGTCTAAATATTGGGCTATGAATTAGATGAAACAATCAAATTTAAGTGAATTCGGGGGGGGGGGGGGTGCAAAAAAGTTTTGTACACATTATCTCACTTTAAAGTTTGTCGTGTGTGGCAATCGCACACCTTTTACCTTAGATATTAAGGTGTAGGACCTAATTATTAAGGACAATATAAAATATATTCTACAATAGATATTCAAGCTCAGTTGAAACTGAATAAAGTAGGTTTATCAACTGAAACAGAACACTATTCATATTGGATTTTTATATAAAATGTATATTATATATTCAAGTAATAAATCATTCATAATTCAATAGTATATTAAGTGGAGCAAATCTGGTAATTGATAGATATGTAATTACCTACCATTCACAATATACCATACCCAATAAAAACATTAAGCTATTGAATTGTTTAGATTCATACAATTAAAGACTGACATTGAATATCATTTTTACATACTCTATTCTTTATACTATGGAAGTCTATTCAAAAATTATATATGATACATGTATGTATGTTTGTTGCATTTGGTTACAAGCAGTTTGTGTATTATTCTATTATTGTTATAATGCAATTATGAGATTTAAAGTTTTTTTCTCAAAAATTCTTCATTAAAGTGCATTACCATCCCCAGTCTGATCAAATTATCTGGTTTATAAGCAGGCCTATGATTATCTTGTTTGACATTCATTGTCTGTATAATTAGCACTGAAACTCAATAAAATAGAAAAGTCACATTGTAAGTCAACAGACATGTGAACTCTTTATTAATACTGAATTGAACATGATATTGCATTTTCTATATCTGTGGTTAACGTTTTTTTTTTTAAAAATATGAAAGAGTAATAACGCCTTCAGGAAGTACATAGTTGAAAGGAAAATTAATTTAGTTCATACATAGTCAAAAAAAATTAATTTCTTTACCGACAGCTTTCACAATAAAACATATTCTTTGTAATTGAAGTAGATATAAGTATCAGAAGTACAGAGTAGGAGTCACACACCGTACTCATAGAAAATGAGAAAATGAAACTATATATAGTTTGTTTCTTTAATTAATTGAGTCTGTTTTAGTCCGTATTGTTTAGTTTATGCTTAAAATTTAAACCTTAAATTATGTCAAATTTGGTAAATCAAATAAATAGTGAAGAGATCTTTAAAATATTTGATTATGTGTTTCATGTAGATATTTATTAAGGAATACCATCAGATGAAAGTTGATTTTAATCAGGAATCATACAATACAGATACCAAATTTCCTATGAACTAAGCAAATGTTCCATTCCATTGAAATTTTACGGGTTGAGGGTCAACAACCTAGTACCTTTTGACAACAGCAACTTACTTGTACATGTACCTAAAGTATCAGTATGCACATACTGTATACTTAGTGGAACTGTCTGGTGTTACTAATACTAGACTATGTTATAAGTTTATAGCTTTTTTTTTCTGTACACTTTAGATTGAACATGTTAAAGTGCCAATCCCGATAACTTTTGGGGCAATAAAACTGCTTAATTTTGTGTTAAAATCCTTTAAAATCCATAACCTAAGGCCCACCTACTAACCTGATATTTGTGATACGCTTGTAAATAACTTAAACCTCACAGTCTTCATCTGGAAATGGAGAACGTTTTATTATACAGTATCCGGATAAAAACCAGACTTTTTTCTATAAAAATAATATGTAGGTGAAATTTACCTTTTGTTATCAAGTACAGGGCATGGGTCATTCACTGTATAGACCTCTCAAGAAACATTAATCGATTATCAGGTCACCCAATGAAAAAATTGACCCGAAATCTTAAAAGGGTTACGTGTCCGGATAAGCAGTGTTGACGTTCACGTCCAAACGACTCAATATTTTGAGCTGAAATTTTAAGACAAGGTAAATACACCATGCCACTATATTTTGGTCCATAAATTTCATAAATACTCGGACTTTAATTTTTGAGAGTCTATTCTTATCGGGATTGTCCCTTTAAGCATTTGGTCTCATTTTTGCCAAACATTGGAAAAAGACTGTGTTCTAAAGGCTGTTGAAATATTTAAGTAGATTATAAAAGAGGAAGAAGATGTTATTGGATTATTGTGACCGTCTGCATATTGTTTGTGGATGATTTGGATTTCTCTAAAACTAGAAGTCATTTGTCAATAATAGCCTGCAGATTCTGTGTCTTACTTACTGTAAGGAAATAATCTGATAATAGTGCTGCCTTGTTAGGCAAATACAGAAAAAGTTTTACGATGTGTACCTTAGAATTATCATGGAAATGTACACTGTACAGTCACAAAGTGATATAATAATGAAAAGAAGTTTAAAAGAAAAGCAATAATTTTGACTAATGTAATTATCATATTCATTGCCAGTTCGATTCAAGCTTTGTCATTAGACTTAGACGGGGAAGGATAATGCTGCAACGCATTTCAAACAATTAAACCCTTAACTTTCTTGTTTTTAGCCTAGGCGCTAACACCATGCAGCATCCTATCCCCACTCTCTTCTGATCTCTTTGTTCTCTTTTTGGGGACAATTCATTTGTGACAGTGCTAAACAGTTTATAACTTAAATTGAAATAATGCACAAAATCCAAATTCTTTTGTAAAAGAAAACAAAAGTACAAGAAAACATTTTAGAAAGGGTATTTTAGGCATATCTAATTAAAAATGTTGATTTAAAATGTACTCAGTTCAACTTTCTGGAACATCAAGTATTGAAAAAGAGATTTTCAATTTTATTTGGTCATTAAATTCTGTGCAATTTCCAATTACTGAAATTCTTCTAATTGAATTAACCCCAGTGGACCTACTGGATGCCCTGAAAGTATGTTGATTGAGCTGCTTGTAAGATCAGTAAATATGTACATGTATCTTATCATTTTATTTGTTTTACAAGTCATATCCTTGACGACATGTATGTAACTATTTAATAACCCATTGACTAGTTGATAAGAGATACTTGATAGATTTTATTGTTTAATAACACCAACCTATCACCTACAATAAGTCTATTAAGAGACAACTATAAAATCTATTATCAGGTTTTGAGTTTATATTATTAATATAAGATAATCTACAGTATATTGAACCATGTATAGGTCACTATATAGATATATTAGATGGGTCTTCCAAGGTTTTATGTCTGTCTGAAATCAAAATTGTATAAACTACCATTGACTAGAGACATATAAATTTAACTGGTTTAAAAAAATACTGGCGACCATTAAACCCCTTTAACTTTTTCGCAAAAAAGGATGGGATAAATAAACCAGTCTTAAAACTCAGCTCTCTTCTACCAGTCTCCGAAGAGGCTTTCCCTTAAAGCTGAATTATATTGGCTGTATGAACTAGTACTCTTAAAAACACTGTCTCTAGCTGACTTTTGGCCAATGCAGTAAGATTTTTATGGAAACGGATTAAGTTTGGTGTACCTAATTAACTTCTAGTGTTTTTGAACAATTTTACTGGCTTGGCTGCCCTTGGGTTATTAATTTTCTTCAAAGACGTACATGTATCATGAACTTTTTATTACACCCTTGTGAACATGAATGTATTATGTAATTGTTTTTTGAAGCAAGATATGTACAATAATTAATCAGATATAAACATTCTTTGATCATATCTTATAGGTATATTTATGACCTTGTAAATGATTAATGAACATTATGACCTAGCCAACTCTTCCATCTCTGGTAATAAGTCAAAGATAATACTTTACTTATCTGGTTTGTTATATTATTTATACCACAAATTCTCTCCCTTTGATCTCATAACTATTTTTATGATTTCTGTAAAAGTTTTTCTTGTATACATATGTTTACTACTTAGCATGCACTTTATTATGAAATGAATAAAATTTTGTATATTTCAGGAGCACAAGGATGTGTTTTAGCTTTTTCTACAATTGATAGAGATTCTTTTGAAGCAATTGAAACCTGGAAAAAGAAGGTAAAGCCTATCCTGTACATGTATTAGTTATTTCCTTTTCAATATACATGGAGACGAGAAAATTTTGTCGATATTTGGAGTTTAAGCAGATCTATTGCATACTAGGTTTTTCAACTGGTATGCTTTTCAAAACAAAAATGTGCATTTGTTGAAATGTCTGATATAGTTGTAAATTTGACAATCTTTTAATAAAATAATAATAAATTCACTTTAATAGTATAAGCTGTAATGTAGGATTTGTTTAAAAAAGAAATCCTACTTAAGTTTATATTATGCAAGAGTTAGATCTACCTATTGCAGGTCTGTCTAAATTATTAAATAGATATTAATTAACTTATCCATTGTCATTGCTAGCTTGCAATATTTACTGGATAAGGATTCGATTTGCTGCTAAACATTCATTTATGATTTGATAATATAGTGGATAATCAAGATATTACATGTATTTAGTTTTTAACTATGAATATGATAGTGAGAACTGCCAGCTATTTATCTAATCTCCCATAATGTATCTTTAAGAGATTAAATTCAAGTGGAATGACCAGTTGACTTGTTTTATTCTAATTATTTCTGTAATCTATCAGGATTTATGTGATATATCACCATGTCATATTAAATCTTATCTAAAAAAGAGCAAGGCTTTGTTTACTTTTCATCTGTAATTAGTGAGATTTAGTCTACAAATAGCATATAAACAATACACTAAACCTTATCTCTGTGAAACTCACATTAAAGTGCTTGTTATTTATAAGATAAGTTAGAAAAGCAAGTAGTGTGAGAAAGTAACTAATAGACTACATTAACACATGCTAATCTGAGCCTATATTGTGACATGTGGTCAAGTGCGAAGCAATCTAGAAAAAAAATATAGTTACAGTTTGGTTACTATAAAAAGGCTTTATACTATAAACGATAAAGGCTAGAGAAAGGAAGTTAAAGTTGAGTTATAATATATATAAAGGTTAAAGAAGAAAGTTAAAGTTTAATTATTATATTATAAACTGTAAATGTTAGAACAAGAAAATCAAAAGGTAGTTATATTAATTAGTTAATGTTTAGTTATGGTTAGAACATGAAAGTTAAATGTTTAGTAATAAATAAAAGAGCAAAGAAGTTATAATATAAGGTTAATTATATAAAGGTTATAGAACAAGAAAGTTTAAGTTTAGTTATAATAGATAACATTAAGAACAAGGCAGTTAAAAGTTTAGCTTTAATTTATGAAGATTAGGAGAAGGTTAGGATAGAACAAGAAGGTTTGAGTTTAGTTATAATAGATAACAGTTAGAGCAAAGTAGTTAAAGTTTAGTTATATATATTAAAGTTAGAACAAGGTTATTTAATTAGCTATAATAAGTTAAAGTTTTGTTATTATAAATGAAGGTTAGAACAAAGGTTATTAAAGTTTGGTTATTTAATGCTAGACTAGGGTAGTATGTTATAATAGTTTAATACATGAAGGTTAGAACAACATAGTTAAAGTTTAGTTGTATAAATGCCACAACAGGGTAGTTAAGGTTAAGTAACAAGTTTGAAGTCCAACTAGAAAATGATTGTAAGTCACTACTTACAAATAACTGAAATAAAGTGATAGTAACATACACTTCTACTGTACCTGTAGGTAGATTTACTCATACAGTCTGCTCACTTATCTCTATTTATATTTTAGGTAGAAGATGAAGTTGGCCCAATAAATATGGTGATAGTTCAGAATAAAATTGATCTTATTGATGAAGCTGTTGTTCATAGGTACGGTTAATGTGCTCATTCAGTTTATTCGAAAAGTTCATATTTGATTTAATAGAAAATTTCATATTTGATTTATTAGAAAATTTCTTATTCGACTTATTATAAATTCCATATTTGATTTCATATTCAATTTATTAGAAAATTTCATATTTATTTCATATTAAATTTGTTTCATATTCAATTTATTAGAAAATATCAGATTGAAATAAATCTTCTGGTTACTAAACAATGTATATATATAAAATATTTTTCACATTATGTTTGAAGTGATGAAGCAGAAGCCCTAGCAAAGAAACTACGTCTTAGATTTTACCGAACTTCAGTAAAAGAAAATTTAAATGTAGATGAAGGTATGAAAATTTGATTATGAATATGTAGTGAAATTATTATGATGTATATCAGGTGATATATTGTATACAGCTGTGATATATGTGTTCACATGTTGGTCGAATATGATATACATGTATATGTTTATACTCAATACTTAGTTGTTTCATATCGTCTAACTATAAACCTTCGGTCAGCTAGTAAGCACTTGTTGAATATGACGAAAACAAATTTAAGAGCATTTGGATCAACAACCTTTCATTCAACAGCATCAACTGTATGGAATTCAATTCTCTTCCTGGGCATGGTAGACTTTCTTCATCCTGCTTTTATGTGATGCTTAAAAACTTGGCTGTTTAAATGCTACATCTGACACATAATTGAGTGAATATAAATGCGCTTCAAGCATTAAGATTGCACTATATTAGTTCTGTTATAATTAGAAAGTCATTTAAAGAAGTTAGTTATCACTTTTAAAGGGATTATCCCGTTTTGAACAGAGTCTCAAAAATAAAATCTTATTGTAATTTTCAGTGTTCCGATATTTGTCTGAAAAATATTTAGAAGAGTTAAGTATGGTTGTAGAAGATGATACCCAAATGTTAACTATTGGTCAAGGTAAGATAACTCTTATTGATACATGTAAAACACTACGTAACCGGTATATATAAGTTGTAAAGTATACGTACTAATGTAGTATATTAAACAAAGTATATGTTTATAGAAATGTAAGATCTAGAATCATCCAATGCATAGATTATTTCAATATGGTAGAATATCAGTGTGATGATATTAATCATTAAGGACAACACTTGTTTGAATTTCACCGATTTCAGATAATAATTTGAGGCGGTATTCCATTTTCAAAAATAATTTCTAAAGTTGATATAAAGAGAAATGAACATCCATTTTAAGCATAGTTATTGCCCTTGACTTTAAAGACACCTTTCAAAATGCCAGCTCATTCTAGTATTATTAATCGTTATAGAGATTCAATGATGCAGGACAAAGTATAGTCATTTGGATAGGTTGGAAAAAAGTATGTCCTGTGAACCCATTGGAATGCACACAAAATATCCCTTGGCAGTTGAAATTCGATATAAGAGTAGTGCTGCTATCTGGGTAAAATTCCCTTCATAGAACACTGTATGGTACATGCTCGACTTCATTAGCCGCAGCGGAGCAGGACAGTAGGACGTTACACCCCCATTTCATTTCATTTGATATATTTTAATTAAATCTTCTTTTGTTTCAGGTGTAATTCAAAATGATGTGAAGAGTAATTCAAAGGACAAAAGTTCAAAGAACAAAAATGACAAAAATGAAACAATTAGTCTTAAACCACATAAAAAACGTGGCAAGAAACTACTTATGTCATCTAAATGTGATTTATTATAGTGACATAATGCACATAATTCTTTAAGTAAGTGGGAGAAATTCTGTGAGCGAGAAGTTTTCAGTGAAGCAAATCGATTTTGAGATAAAAGATTTCAACACATGCATGGTTCAGAATGAAAATACCGGTGAGAAGGAAACAGACAGATGCCCTATTTTAAGAATGGAAAATATAGCCAGTTTCACACACCGGTACTTAATTGTTATTTTTGTATAATATGTACTTTTCATTAACTGGTTGACCTAATTACTTACTATTTATATATATTTAAACACATAATATACCTGTTATCTTATTGTGCGTGGAAGAAATCTCTGGATTGTGAAGGAGAGAACCACAAGGGAGGTAACCAAGATAAGTGTCTCAATAATGAAAGCGTTTCTTCACCTTCATTGCATCTTCACAGTGTCATGGTTTTATAACATGTACGTTTTTTTACCTTTGACTAAAGTATATTAATATAGTATATGTACTAAAGGTTACAAGCGTATAGTAAAATTTTAACACTGTAAAGTTGTGTTTTTGAAAGAGTTGAAAAAAAAGTATATTAAAAAAGATAATTGCCATCTTTCATAAATTATTTAATTTTATGTACCAGTATATTAAGAATTAAATAGTGAGTATTTGAATTTTGTTGGGTGAATATTCATTAATGTATTTATTTTATTAATATTAAACCTATAAATCCATAGATTAAACCTATTGTTAACAAAAAACTCACTGCTATATTTTTAATTTTAAACCTATAATACTTATTATTTACAACTATAAAAGAAGATCATATCATTTTTATTTTTTCACAGAAAATATGTTATTTATCAACAAATGTACCTATATTTTTTTTAAATATCTATTTCTGGCGTCGTTAAATTCAATGAAAAAGTAAAGGGTTTTTAAGTTGGAGTGCTTGCCATTTAATAGTTATGTATGTATGTATACATATGAAAAATTAAATGTTTTTAGAATGTTATGCTTGCCGTTTTACAATTAATAAAAAAATAAGACTGTAATTACTCATAGTTAGCAATATTTCAACATAAATTTTATAATCCCTAAATTATCCTTATAATAACTGTTTATAATATATTAAAGAAAATCATATGCGCAAAATTATATATATATACTGGTAGAAAAAAAATAGATTTTAACTATAAAATGATTGGTGACAAATAATGTAAAAATAGTTGTGGAAAAGGACCACTAAAAAACAACACTAGTTTAGAACCTGGGAACTAGAATCAATAGAAATTAACATCTAGGATCAATCAAGTTTGTTAAGTGAAAGTAGATAAGCTGCACATATTTCTCTTCATACTATACACTAAGGTTGTATCTTAATTTATTGACACAAGCTGATTTTTGAAAGTAATGAGTATATTTTTTTATAAAACAAATCAGAGGATCAAATTTTTTATTTTTTTATGAAATGTTACTGTATGTAGATCTATCACTAAATATTTTAAAATTTGTATTCATGATAATGAATAAGATTTATATTTTAAAATATTTTGTAAAAAGAAGCTATTTATTTTTATATAAATATGTGAAGCAAGTGTAATATATACATGGCTAAAATATCAAATATATTTAATCTGTGGATGAAAGTTATCATTGTTGTGTAGAAATAAGGAGCTGGGATAAGGAGTTTTGTCGTCTGTGTGAAAGTCATCAGTCATCACTATACCTAAATGTACATTATGTACCACATGGTGTCTAGTTGTATTTAATCTGAACAAATGTTGTTTAGTGTTCATCACTTTGTTGTGTTTCATTATATTATCTATTTACATATTTCCTACATATTTAGTTGTGTCCGTTTTGTGCAATGTCATTTTCACGAAGGATAATTTTTGTTATTTTGTGACAAGTTTTAAAATATTCATCACAAAATCCATCCATTTGTTGTCAAATCAAAATGAAAGAAATCAATCAGACAAAAATATAAAGTAGACATTAAAAAGATTTGCTATTTGGTAGTGAACAGTTGATATTGTCTCTATACCAGAAAAGTCTCTGCTGAGAACAATTTTTTGACTTGGACTTGAGCTGAAACATAAGAGGTTTTTTTTTTAAAATAAGTAGTTAAGTGAATTTGGATTCTGAATAGTTATAGTAAGTGCTTTTATTATTTTGAAAATTTATGATATAATATTAGACATATTTGTAATGCTGTTAAAATGTTAGAAATTGTGTTGATAATATTTAATGCATAAAATTATTTTATTATTTTGAAATATGATCTCAGTTTATTATAATATTTGAATTGCTAGGGTTATCAGCTACATGTAGTTTGATCTCATCTTGACAGTAGCTCAGTTTTATAAGTTCAGTTTTATGGTTGCATAGTGTGGACTTGATTGAATCCCTGAAATGTTTAAGATTATAACCCATTCAACCAGGCTATTTTGAGAAATCTCACTGTTTTAATCTCACTATTGAATTGCATTTATTTGCGACAGTTGTTCATAATAAATAATGGTATATTTCAAATCTCTGCTTTATTCTTTCAAAAAGTCCCATCAGTTTAAATTGAATTAAGACAATCACCAATCTTTCCTTAGTAGAAAGGAAAATGTTTCTTCTTAAATCTTTCAAAGAGTCCCATATTCTATCAGATCAGATCATTTTAACATGTTAGTCAACTTTATGATATAAATTATCACTGTATCTATCTGTATTGGAAAGGTAATGGGAGATAACTGTTGTTACAGTTAAGGTTGAAATTTCTATTAAAATATATTTATATTTTGTAAATCCAACCACATATATACTAACACTAAAACAGCAGATTGCTGTTCCATATATTATTGCCATTGTAAAAAACAATTCATTTGTACAACTTTTTGTAGATCCACAATTATAATATTACCATTTACATTATTTATTATATTATTTATTTATGGTCAATTAATGTATTTTGTTACGGTTTTGGTCATTTAACATTATCAAAGCTTTTTGATATATTACTTTTTATCTTTAAACTTTAATAAATATTCTCATTAAGCAAATACAACTGGCTTAATTTATAAATTTGTGTTCATCCTCACAGTGTTAAAATGCGATAACCATGAAATGGTCCACAACATCCTTTACTGTTATTGTAGCACTTTATCTTTATGGGACATTTTAACCATTATCCAGTAGGACAGAAATGGATTTTGCTAGCACAATAAAATTCATTTTATACCATACTCAATTTCAATTTGGCTACATGTTTTTATGCACATAGGGGTGGGAGGTGGATTGCCAAGATTAGCAGGCTGTATCATAACTGTTGTCATTGAATCAACTGGCGTGGTTTGGAATCCCTGGTTGTACTGACAAGGAGTAGGGTCGCTTGTCCAACCTTGTGGGTCCTCCGGGTGCCTCCCACTGCTAAAGACCCTTACTGGCAAGCAAATTATCAAACTAAAATTAAACCATATATGAGTCCAGAAATGACCTAGTTAGTTTGTGTCGAGTGGACGTTAAACACCATCTCTCTCTCTCTCTCTCTCTCCCTCTCTCTCTCTCTCTCTCACTCTCTCTCTTTAGGCATATATAAACATTTGCACGGTTTAATAGTCCGGCCTTAGGTCAATGGAAATAATCAGTTAGATGTATCTAACAGAACATTTTTGACCAGATCTTGACGGTAAGATGCACAAATGAACAAAATTACAGTCCTTGTCGTTCTATGATAAGTGAAAACATCAAAGAGGGAAAGGACACAAAGTATTAATAATTGCGAATAATGAAAACGGCCCAACGCGTGTCTTACGTTCGTCACTGTTCTGGTAGTGGTCTCTACGGATTATTTTCAATCAACAAACTAATGATGTAATCCGAAAGAAAATTTCCAGTTTGTATCTTATTGATCAAAGTTTTTGGGATTGAATTGTGTTTGTGGGTTAACCGTGTTTGAAATTTCAACTGAATTTTCTTTATGGTTAATCTGAACTTATGCTTTAAATTAAAGCATGGGTACTAAGAGATGCTAACCTTCATAAAGCAGGGGCTAAACTTTACATTTCAGCTACACTTAAACGTCCCTGGATGCACCCCCCCCCCTCGCGCCCCATTTATAATATGGAAAGATTGGCCTGGAAAAGTAACACCGACTTGGCTAGTCCGGGAGCTAGGTGGGTTTTATTCAACATGAAAGGTGCGGAAGGTTTGGGATGCTAGTGGTGTTTGGCTGGATTAGGAGACCCCAGAAACCCAATTCTTACGTTGCACCAGTGGTGGGTGTGGTAGGAGGAGCCACCCATAGTACCCCCCAAAATCGGTTTATTCTACACGGAAGGTGCCGGTTCCACTTCAATGGCATTTGATAGAGGGCTGTGCCCTGAACCAGGAAATATAACTTAAGAATGGAATTTTTGGTGGAAAGGTCACTTAAGAAGAGGTCAAAGGTCACCAATTTGCAATTTTTCGATTTTACTCTTAACTATTTTTTCGTTATCTCGTGATTTATGTTTCACTTCAAATCAAAAGGGGTATCTTTTGGAAGCAAAGATGGGGGAGCTAACAAATCAGGAATTAACCAGCACCCATCGCCAGAAAATGGTTGGGAGTTGAGAAAAGGACAGTATAAAATCATATTGTTTTAATGGTCGGTCCTGAACTCCGGGAGTCATTGGTTGAAGTGGACATTGAGGAATCTGTCCCGGATACCTATGAGCATACCTTCGAATTGCTACCCCTCCTAAGTTAGTTTTTGGCTGACCAGGAATTAACCAGCATCCATCGCCCGAAGATGGTTGGGAGTTGAGAGAAGGACGGTATCAAATAATATAGTTTTAATGGTCGGTCCTGAATCCCGGGAGTCATTGGTTAAGGACTTTGAGGAATCTGATTAGGATACCTAGGAACACACTTTCGACATTGCCTCCTCTGACGAAGACAGCTGCCTCTCTTAAGTTAGTTTTTGGTTGATTGGGTCTTGATTGATGTCTGCAATAACATAACATAGATCACTAATAGTATCAAAGCTCAAGAGGAAACTTAGCATTCCGGCCATATTTTATTGCTTGTCACTGAATTTTTGAGGGCATTGGTCACATCTGATGTTCTTAAGTTTATTTACCATCAAAATATTCATTCTTCAGTTAGCGTTTGCGAATCCTATGATCCCTAACTACATTTTACACCTTGTTTCAATGTGCACCTTTCATGTTAATTAAATTTCTAATTAGGGGTCATTGAGTGCACACCAGCATTATCCTCTTCTTAAGTACATTGGACACCAGAAATTTCTGTCTTAAATTGATGATAATGATTTCCGACATCATTCCGTACAATTTAGGCTTGGATTCACACTCCCACCTTTCATGTTGATTAAATTTTTTATTACCGGTGGGGGCCAAGTGACAGTTTTGTTATTTTTGAGATTATGTGATACTTAAACCTATAACTTCATTAATTTTATATGTCATATTTTTGCCCTTAGTAGTATAAAACATGTCCATGCAGTTTTGTGTTAAATATCTGAAATAGAGCATGAGATAACGAGAAATAGTTCAGAGTAAAATCGAAAAATTGCAAATTGGTGACTTATGACCTCTTCTTAAGTGACCATTCCCCCAAAAATTCCATTCTTAAGTTATATTTCCTGTTTCAAGCCTCTATCAAATGTCATTGAAGTGGAACTCGCACCTTCCATGTTGAATAAACAGATTTTGGAGGGTACTGTGGGTGGCTCCTCCTACAACACCCACCACTGGTGCAACTTAAGAATTGGGTTTCTAGGATCTCCTAACCCAGCCAAACACCACTAGCAACCCAAACCTTCCGCACCTTTCATGTTGAATAAAACCCGCCTGGATCCCGGACTTTCATAGTTCATTTTTCTTCTCTCGAGTTTTTGCGTTCCGCATAGCTTTCTTCTACGGATAATCATTTTCTTCCAGAATGATATAACACATGAAGACCAAATACCCCAGATCATTTTTTGACTGCACCGAAGCTCACCAAGCTTTAAATATTTGTATTATGCATGTCTTGTCAACACTTACCAGTTCTGCTTCATGGAATGCTGCTGTATCTTATGAATCAGAAAGTGTCTAATTTTATACGCCCACATTTACATATGGATGTATGATGCCATCGCCCCTGTACGTCCGAAATTCCGCCCACCATTAGTTTGTAGACATTCTGCAGGTCATAATTTTGATCAAATTTTAATGTTTCTAATTTTGCGAAAGTCGGACCAAAACTGCCGGACAAAATGACCACCCTTCGTACGCAAATAGTGGGAAATATTGTACAGGTATATCAAGGTTTTGGATTCTCTAGAGGCCATCTTGTCTACGATATCACCCTTTCGTCCGTTCGTTTCTTGAGTTTAACGTCCACTTCCACCGGAGGTGATATCGCAGACAAGATATTACCCTCGTGGAAGTGGACGTTAAACGAACGAACGATCTAGAAGTCACAATTTTATCCGATTTTTATGAAACTTGAAATGTATGTGTATAACCCAAAGATCTCGGTTCCATTCGATATTTGCGCATTTGGAGTTTAACCTATGACTGTAAGAGAGGTCGCGTTTTTAGCTTGTGGACCCTCTAGAGGTCACAATTTGTATCTGATTTTAAAAACCGTTCAAATTTTGAGTTCGAATTTTGTAAACATCGGATCGAAATTGTATGACAAAATGGCCGCACCTTGTACGCAAATAGCGTAAACATTATGCAGTACTAAGGTTGCAGAGCTCTAGAGGTCACAATCTTTATCTGATTTTGACGTAACTTAAAATATGTTTATATCCCAAAGTTGTAGGTTCCTGTAGATATTTACGCATATCGACCCGTACTTCCCTGGATTATGGTCCCTGATTGTACGAAAAATCGCTTCTCTTCTGAGCCTGTGCTCTGCCCATCTCTTGCAGAATGTTGGCGTATTTTGCATGGCAACAGTTTGTTTTTAGCAACAGAAAATAATTAGAAATCATTCTTGAATGTTTCATTCGTGATATATACCGTATAGTAACCATTTCAAACTATAAGTCAATCTGATTAAAACACAGGTCATATTTCGTTTCGTTTTTTATAGTCAAAATTTTCGTTTTACTTCTCTTTAATGTACCATGTTATCATTGACATGAAACGGAGTATGCAACAGCTCTTGGGTTTGTGGGTGTGTGGAGTGGCTTTTTTTATGTCGTATTTATGTAATAATGTTAGAACAGATATACGACATTGGCGTACTATATAGCATAAACGCCACCGAATCCATATAAATTTGACTCAGCCGCTGAAGGGTTTCTTGACGCCTTCGGAGATAAAATAATTTTACTGGAAACAGAAGCTCAAATACAACACTTGATGAAAACAATAATAGATGACCGGTTTATTAACTGACACCCTCATCTTGATTGATCAAGAACTATCGTCTGATAACCTGTCACTAGTTTCGTATAACTTTCCATTTATAGATAATGACACGTGACGAACTTCTTTTTTGCTTGGCACCGTGGACAATGTCATGACTTCTGCCGCAACCGATGACGAGTTATCTGTGTCGCTAGGATCATTGGTTCCAGAGATGAAAGAATGTTGAAATCGAACATCCGAGGAGTTGTCGCTGTGTATATTTCCGGTAGGTGGACACAAAGTTGCTGATTGGGGATATTTAGGACTAGTGGCCGGTATTCGCGAATTCCTAACAGAGCTCTTGTAAGAACATTTGAAGCTTTTGGTTGTTGCATTCGGCTGAGAGAAGATACCCTGAAAATATAATAATATGAAACTTATATGCATTACATTTTGATATTCATTTCACAACATTAGCCAGGAGGTCTCGGGTTCGCTCCTCGGGTTTTTCCCTGCGTAGTTTTCCCTTGTCACTGGTTTAGTTGTTCTGTCCCCAGTACACATTGGCGTGTGTTAAAAGAACCATTGGTAGTTTGAATAGAAACACATTTTATGACGTTTATTACCGTCATTTCATTTTTAATTCTTCACAATTAAAGTAAATACTCATCTAGTTTAAAGATGCATTATGGGAGATTAGATAAAGAGCTGGTAATTCACACACTATAATAGTTAAAAACTAGATCATGTAATGAGAATTTGCTGAAAATTTCAATCAAATTGATCCACTATGAACCGCGATTTTAGCGATTGAATATTGGGCTAGCCTCGATCATCATTACCAAAATGGTTAGGATAAAATAAAAACATAGTCTCGATTATCCAATTTTTTTATTTAATTATTGATGGAAGTCGAACAGCAAATCGTCTGGATAAGTTAATTTATGCCCAATGGAATATCTGCAATAAGCAGATTTAGCTCTTGCATAATGTATGTTTAATGGTATGGAATTTAAATGGGTAACCAATAGCTTGTGACACGACATTATAATTCACATACAAATCTTTGAGAGAGAAAAACGTTTTTAACCATGTGTATAATTTGTTCACAGCAGGAAAGTCTTCGGCTGTTTCAAATCCTGAAAACTGTATCATTTACTGAGATTCCAAATGAATTGTGTCATTTTAAATAGGAAGTCAGAATGTCAGAAACTTTCAGATATGGAACTCCTGGTTAAGACTAATATCAATTATCAAGTCGTTTTACACGAATGCAATAATTAATTTAAAATCAATAAGTTACAGTGACCGAAGGGTATATATGTATTTCGTTTTGTGGTTTCAAATAGTTTTGATCAAACTGTAACCGCGAGCTGTATATGTACAGATCCACACAATGCTGAGAAATGATCAAACTCAGACAGGACATAATGTAATGGCTGCCCGGTCACCTTCACCATAACTACTGTATAATATTTTCAAAACTATTTTAATAGGATTAAAACTCATACAAATTGAATAAGAAAATCATAAAAGAACCCCGTTATTTTTCTTGTCACACACAAAAATCTCCAATTTATCTTTTTAAAGGAAAAAGTTATTCAACACGGTCAATTCATTAACGATTTTGAAGCCCATGGAGAGATCCACTGTCAAAAGCAACAATGTAAATCGCATTTTGTCTAGACTAAATTATACAGATCAGAAATTCAAAACACATGTCGTGTTTCCTTGTCAATCAGATATTCATATAGCATTATGACATCACAAATTGAAACCGTACAGTGTACGTACATTGTTCCGAAAATGTTTTGGGTAGTCGAGTGGTCTAACGGTCTTAATTAAGAGTGCGCTTAAGATCTTAAGGCCTGTCATTGATTAAGGTGGCGTAGTTTTTATCCCGAGGGTTTTCTCCGGGTCTTCAGGTTCCCCCTACCGCTAAAGACCCATATCCCATGGGTCGCCCGGTTTCCTCCTACAGCTAAAGACACATTTGCGCAACACACACACACATACACAGTCTCTCTCTCTCTCTCTCTCTCTCTCTCTCTCTCTCTCTGCCATTTATCAAAATATTATTCATAGGTTTACTATCATCTTCATTATTTTCCCGATACCATTAATAAAGCATTGCCATTATCAGCACTACTAACAAATTATATATATAAAAATAACTGATATATGTTAGTGCATGTACAGACTAATTCTATTTCAATTACACTAAAATTCCTCGATGCCACCAAAGTATTTGACAAGAATTGATAAGAATTATTTACATGCAGTCTAGTAATTTTATCGTTATAATTACTTGGAAAACGGCCATTGTTACATTAATAGATTATATAAACATCCCACTAGATACCTGTCGCACATTAAATAACATTATCTCTTTAAATAGAAATTCGGGTGACTGCCAGACTATGTTATATCTGCTGCCCAGAGAGAAAGAGAGAGAGAAAGAGAGGGTGAGGGCGCAAACTAGGTAATTTCGGGACAAACACCCGGTTTAATTTTATTTCAGTTCTTTTGCGCGTCTGGGTCTTTAGCAGTGGGAGGAATACGGGGGACGAGGGGAAAACCCACGAGATTGGACAGACAACCCTACTCTTTGTCATGCACTCATTGCACTGGCTGGTAGTCAAGACCATGCCCCTTGACTCAATGATAGACCTTTTGATTTAACACGCATGCTTTAAACTTTATTACATTTGTCCACCCAAACCCCTGCTTAATTATTGATTCGTGTCAAATTGGCTTGAAAAAAACATTTTGAATAAATATTTTGGCATTTTGAAAATTGGTATAAATATTCCTCTGAAATCTTTCTGATAACCGCTTTAAATTTCAATCTACTTCTTAATAAGTGTACGTAATTATTGGTATAACCTTGGTTACATAGCAACATCTACGCAATGCAATATAATTATTTACGTCATATTGTTAAATTCAACACTGATCTAATTATCGGAATGATGATTGTACAAGCAGGAGATTCGGTACAATTGTATATTTTTGTTCAATCTCAATTTTAGACGAATTGAAGGTATGACCGTATTTCTTTCCCGTGATAAATAATACGTAATTGTTTAAAGAGGCGTAGCGTGGTTGTAATAAATAACACTCAGATGTTCGAACCAGAATAGATAATTACATTTAATACATCTGCACAGCAAACGTGTTACTTGGTAACGTTTATTTGCCTCGTCATTTTATTAAACCGTGTAGAATGTTCGAACATTGGAAGGTTTTCAATTTGAATTTTTCTCCTGTTTTCTATCCTGGTTTTCGTTTCGCCACTTAACCTTAGCCAAGTCTGTAACTTGAAATGCGCAATAGAAACTTCTGATATCCAATATTTAAGAGAAAATAAACATTTTACAATTGGTACACGGATCGTGTAGCATAATACGTTTCAGTGTCATTTGTGACAAGGGACTCAAAGAACGAGGCTAGACATATTCCACAAGTCATGTCAGTCATTCTTATCTGGGGGAGCATGACTATCGGTGTAAACTGGAATAACCAGACGCCGGAGATTACTATTCGATTGAGACGTATCTCGTATATCGCCTAAAATAAATGATTAAGAATTAGAGTAAAACGGAAACGATTGAATGTAAATCAGTGTATTATACATCACCGTATGCGTTGTGACCCATTTGTGTCAATTTATAGGTCCCAAATTTTAATATTAGCGATAAAGCTCCTTAAGGGCGTTGAGCAGTCTAAGATTCGCACAAACTTTTCAACGCCAATCTTATTAAGTCTTTGCAAACTTGTTCCACTTATAAAATAACTCAGAAAACTCTCGAAAGTCGCGTTGTTTTATTTGTAACAATGGAGATACGAGGCGGAGGAATAAAACTATTTATAGCAAACGAGACTGATTCCCCGACCTAGATCAGGTGTTGAATAAATTATGACGTCGTGCACGCCAGTCACGTGATCAACACAGACGTGGCTTCAACGGGAGTGGAAGATGTCACGTGACCAGAAGGAATTCCCTGTATGACGCTATTATCCAGGTCTATTTATCTATCACGAAAGGAACATGACGGATTTTTTTTTTTTATGGTCAAAGATTACTATTTTTTGAATGCATAACATGATTTAGAGTGCGGTGGAGTAGTGCAGTGAAGTAATTATTTACTTTTACATCCGAATTGTTGTATTTTAATACTTGTTGTCGACGTATTCAAAGAATTAACCCAAAATCGCAAAATCTCGTTTGAAGGTAAATAATGAACAACAATTTTAAAATACTTTGAGTTGGTATTTTTTAACGTTTTTGGTGTCGAAATGTAGCTTATAACCTCCACTTTCGATCTACTGGTGGGATTATCAATAAATCTTTTGAGCTTGTACTAATAGAATTTCCAAGAAAACGCATCGTTTTTTTTGCGTTTCCATGGATACAAGACAAACCACAACCTATAGCCAAAAATTGACCAGTGTATTTTTGGGACTTGCTATTAGCATTGTTCATGCGAAATTTGATGAAAATATCTGCAGGCATAACTGAGAAAATTCTACTTTTGTTGTCATCAATACCCCTTTTTATCATGCTTTTGGGCCAAGTTTGGAACATAGTTGGTAAATAAAATTGGTATTTATTTGGTGATTAATATGTAGTTTATCACCCCAAATAACAAAAAATGTCATATCTTATCAACAAAAATTACAGTGCTAGCTTTAAAATTTGCATTTTAGACTACTCAACGCCCTTAAGCGTATTTTTAAAATTGTTTGGCGTTTCAACTCATGGCGTTATCTGCCAGTTAGAGCCATTAAAGAGACGACTACTTTAAAGGACGGCCACGTTATTTCCGTTACGTCTTTCATGCGAATCTCTCTATTTTTAATTTGGGTGAAGCCTTTATTATTACGGACCCTGGACTGTACAGCGCAGTGGACGCTTACGACTGATCCCCGGATCCATTCGCCTGGTTTGATATTTATTGTTTATTTGTTGCAATGTCTATGTAGTTTGTCTTGTCCCCAGGTTTGTCTTGTCGGTTTTGTTTTGCATGTAGTGCGGTCATCCTACACTTACTAAAAGAGGTTGACGCACAGGAAAATGATTCATACTTCTTTGGATCTGCAAAAGTTTAAATGAGAGAAATGTATTGCCCAATCTTAAAGGAGCTAAATCGCTAGTATTTGGGGCCGAGAAATTGACCCAAATGGGTCACAACGCATATGATAATGTAATAATGTTTCCGTTTTGACTCTAATTTCAAATCTGTTATGTCCAGCAAAATATGTCATGAGCCTAAACCAGTCTATTGCACATGCCCTCCAGATAAGTTATGGCATCGCCGTTTGACATGAGTTGTGGTACACGGTAAAATTTGTATTTTGTCTTAAATATTGGATATCAGAAGCCTACCTTTCCAAGGTAAGACAACGACATCAATGTTGATTTGCGTTGACAAATAATTCGTGTTTTTAAAGAGTAAAACTTTGGATGGTGTTGTGTTAGAGACTTGGGTACTAAATCTGTCTATATCTGGTTATCTAAATTATCAATTAGACATTAATTAACTTATCCAGACCATAGTCAGCTCTCGATGTCATCGCTAGGCTGTGCTATTTACTAGATTGGAAACCATTTGCAGCCCATTGATGATTAAATCCCAAACTGGATAATTGAGATGATGTTTTAATTATCTTACCGACTTTAGTAATGATGATCGAGGCTAGGCGTAAAAATTCAATCGCTAAATTCCTAATTCAGAGTGAATCCCTTTGCAGGAAATTTTCAGCAAATTCCCTTGACAGTATGTAGTTTTTAACTATGATAGTGAGAACCGCCATCTCTTTATCCAATCTCCCATAATGTGTCTTTAAGTGTATCAATTCAAAGCGAATTAGCTAGTTTTCATTAAAAAAAATCTTCTGTTAGGAAGAGTTCCCTAACGCTAGCCTTACTAATGTCTAAACCAACCACGAATCATTCTAACACATACTTTCCAATAATTCACCACTGTACGAAACGTAATTGACGTCTGATTTTAATCAGATGGTATATTACCCTATATGGCCACCGCCGGGTTCATCCATTCTCATAAACTTGGACATTAACCTACCTTACTAAGTAGTCGGGAATGTTCTCCTAACTTGATTTTAAAACAGGAAGCTAAAAACCTTTTAAGGTAACGTCTGAAAGTTTTATGTAGAAAACAGTACAATACAGGATTGGTGGCACTGTGAAAATGTCCCACCAACAGCATGAAATGAACTATATTGGCCGCCACGATATCACTTTTAAAATTCAAATAAGTATTTACGATGTAGTAAGGTAACCAGCACACCGCAAACATAACAGCAACGCCGATACACATCTTTGCCAATCTCCGTCTACCGGAAGTGATGTGTTTATTGCCGCCATCTTTTAACATCGTTTTGTTATTTAGTTGCTTATCGGGTACCCATAATCTTTGACCCATGAGGGTGTAGCATGTAGCAATTAGAATACCCGGACACATATACACAATAAATAAAATAAAGATGTCGTAAGCCTGTCTATGTATTTGCGATGTCCAAACTTCTATACAGTAGGTAAATTTGGCCCCAGGTAATATTTCGTCCGTGACAGTTCTTCTCACTAATAAAATAGGCACCATGATGATAAGAGAAATAAGCCACACAAACAAAATAAGTATCCGAACAGTTTTCGTAGTCCTCAATCTCCGGAATGACACAGGATGTCTTATAGCTAAACAACGGTCGAGACTCATAGCCGTTATTGTAAAAGTACTTGCAGATACGGCGATGCCTGCAAAATAGAACATATGAAACATGAAATGACGTGACCTGTTACAACAATATATGCCAAGCCCCAAAAATGATACCATTATGATTGTTTAAAATTTGAAACAATACAGCATTGGTTTTCTTCCTTATTATATTTCTTAATTTTTACTTATAAAGACATGTGTATGTCTACTTCACAATGCCAAAACTCGACTTAAACTTCATTTTCTGGAGTTTGGTGATATGGGTCGAGGTGAGTGGGAGGTTGGTAAACCTGATATCGCTTTCATTGCAAGCATCTATAAGCAATCTCATTTCTGGGACTAACGTTTTGACAATGTTATTACTAACCTTGAAGGTAAGGTGTTGCTCGACATAAAACATCCCCATAAATCCACAACTTATAAACTCTTTGAGCAGCTGTCATCGGAATACAGACCAATGATACTGAAATACAATTATTGTCGTATTAACTTAAAACAAAAATAGTTTAAAAACCCAAACTCCACCTGTTTGCCTGGACGAAATCGATTCATTTCAGAGAATCTCATAATGCCCAGTCCAGTATTCAATATAATGGTTCTCCTCCCATGGCATACCACCATGGTCTGTCAATAGCCCCGGTATTGACATCTAACGTATTTGTTAGATTCCCTGGGTTTTTTTCCGTCTTATTCCAGATATTTTATAATAGCCCGAAATTAGTTGGTTAACATGTAGATTCAACGGTTTATCATTGTCTGTATTTCAACCGGACCCGCGTGAAATGCTCGACCCCCCACCCCCCGCTTGTCAGAAATTGCTAACAATCATTAAAGTATACATAGTTCCTTATATTGACCTAAAAAAAGCTTCTTTTTTTTTGTTTGAATACTTATTTTAAAATGCTTATTAGACTCCTATGTAACTACATAGCATGATGATTAAAACAGAAAATTTCCTCAAAATGTTCGCCCCCTTACCGAAAGGTAATGCCCCCCCCCCCACTTAATGGTGTCTAGATACGGGCCTGATTTCAACAACTCATCTGTTTATTATTTGTATGGATTTGTATGAATGATTTAGTGTTGCTCATTGCAGGTCTTCTAAGATTCAGTAGTATGCATGGCCACCCCTTCACTTATAAACTAATTATCCACGGTAAGGTTATGGAGTTTATGAAAATTAAAACAAATTCAACCCGGGCTCCGAGTTAAGCCCCGAATGAAATGCATCAAGTTATTTAATTGTCTTAATTTGAGAATTGTTTTATCATCTTAAGGTCAACCCATCAACTCATATTCTCATCAAGTACATTATCAAGTCAGTCACGCTTACTCTTAATTTGTCATTCTAATGTCTTCGTTTCTTTTCATTAACTTAGACTTTCTAAACACTCGACAGCTGAACTAATGGACACCATATATTGAACATAGCAAAAGAAACGCCCTTTTCTCCGAATTCTCAGGAAGCTTAGGCGATTAGAAGCAAAGTATAAACAGATCAACGATATACGCAAGGGGTATAACTGTTTCATTGTTGCATGCATACACAGAATAAAGCAACTGATGTTTTGCTATCCATATTTGATTCTATGTTACCGTCATTGAGTCTTAAATTCACGTTTCTTTTGCGGTTCTATATATACATACATAGTTAAAGAGGGTTAATGAACTGGATGAAGTATTGGTAGCAAAGGGCGGATTATTGATTACCATGTTGTAACTTTAATGTGGTTAGGTTACTTTAATTACTAACTTGTAGGTAACCGCTTATATTTACATTTCGAATGATAGATGTGGGTGTTGATAGAAACAATGGTGTGTCCCAGCACCGCGCAGATACAATTCCCTTTCCTTTGGGAGTGGCGTAACATCATAGCATGTTAGAAAACAAATACGTGCGCGGTTTTCGTTCACAAGGGTAACAATTCATACAATTTAAAATTTCGACAGATTACTTTTTAAATGCTTTTGTCGGGATATGAAAATTGCCGAGAAGAATACATGTTTCCAAATTAACCGGCAACCTATAAACCTGTCGAACACACAAACCTGCAAACCCTGCTGTCAGCAAGAAACTGATATCTTGGTGTAATATAAGCAAGTCAGATCACCTATAAAGTAATACGTTTTTTTTCGAAATACACAAAATAATGGTTATCGGTGTTCCGATTGGCAAACTGGAAGTACACAGATCAGAAAACAAAATTCCAGCCACCCAGAACCCCAAAGTGATATGGACCCCGTTTCAATTACCTGAAACTATTATACTGTATATATTTTTTTAAAATATATAAAATTTTCGTCAATGCATTTAAATAAGTTCATTATTTTTTACTGAAGTAAAAAGGACGTTAATGGAATTTGGTTATGAAACACGCGATAGTCAAGAAGAAGAGCAAGTTGAAATATATCGCAACCAGGAAGTGTACTGGATTCTTTAATTAAACTTTTACCCGTCGTTAATGTTTGCATTCGTGCTTTAAGAAAAATTTACTTCGTGGCGTGTTATATACTTCACGATACTTTGTAGCGTGTTATGTACTCTCACGAAAGAGTTAGAGTATTCAATATTGATGTATCAGACGACGCTTTTGCAATTATCCATGTTTTAAATCAACCCCAGCTATAACCGCAACTCCTAGCATCACCAAATATATCTAAAAAAATCGGATTTGCTGGTAATAGGAAATGAAAAGAATGTGGTTTAACGTCCTACGTTTCAGAGAACCAATAAACAAAGGGAACGAAAGATGAAATCAATCACCATGTATACCGGCCAGGAAGACCAAATGGCAGGTAGAATGAACCAGGCCATACACTCACCAACAAGCCCCCAATGAAGAGTTGCACCGCCCTACCTTTCAACCCGACAAATCGACCAGACTGACAGATATTGTCCATATTCATATCTGTTTTGTCAAATTTTCGTCTTGCTCTGTCATTTATTGTTATTTGTTCATACGTATATAAATATTTAATTACCCTTTTTAATCTTTTTGGCTAATCACGTTGCAAATATTTTCACTGTGTATATATAACATGTAATTTTGTGCAATATCATCTCGGTGAAAACAGTCGTTAAATGCAGCTATTTCACACACACCGACTGGGCTAATGAAGGCTAACGTATGGCATGCACTGTGCTACCAGGGAAAATTTGCGAATTTCAACTGTCAATATTTTTTACATGTACACCAATAAGGGAAACGACGCAAACATTTCACGAAAATCCTTCTTGACCAATACCGGGGCGAACTCGAGACCTCCTGGCTAGCGAACAAGTTAGTGTCTATCCACCGAGAATCCGCAGCTCGAACTGGTAATAGGACTGTATAAATGATTCTATAGTTATTGCCGATATCCATAGACGCCCGATACTACTTCACTGTTTGGTATTACACTGTTGGGAAGTTTACATAGCAGAGACAGGAGAGAGAGGGGGGGGGAGGAGAGAGAGAAATGGAAATGAAACCTGAGGACCAGGAGAAATCCCACGAGGTTGGACAGGCGACCCCACTACTTGCCACGTACCTCCGGAGATTCGAAACCAAACCAGTTGAATCAGTGACAGGCTTTATGACACAGCGCGCACGTGCTGACCATTCAGCCACCCCCGCCCCCATATCTAGCAGAGTTTGTTGGATTTTTAGAACCCTTCATTATATGGCTTTAATATTATGGGCTGATGAAGACGGTAATGCGCCACAAATAAACGTAAATTTCCCCCAATTTTGAATCCCCATTGGCAAAGGATTGTTTATGTGCACCGTGTTTCGTCCCATATGAACTACTAGTCACATTTCCTTGAACGCCTACCTTCCTGTCTCCTTGACAGGTGTGTGTGTGTGAGGGGGGGGGGCTGGAAAATCCCGATAACAACCTTGCCGAACACAGAGATTGAACCCTGACCCCTTAATTGTATGACTTACATGTATAAAGTACACATTATATGGTATTTATTTTTTAAGAAGTATTTTGCATAATGTGTCAAGCATTATTATGATATGATGTTGTTGATGGAAATTTGATCTCTGCAGAATGATTACAATTCTATATTTATATATTCACTTCCGGTATGTCAATTATCTTGTGCCATGGCTAGGCAGATAATCACAGATGCTGTAACGTGCCACAATAAATCGTAGCTTTAGTCTACATTTCGACATATTCCTCTTTATGACTAGCAGGATAATCTCTTCCGTTTACAGAAAACCAGACCTCTAGAGCGTAAATCAACCATTGTAAAAAATTAACGGGGATTACTTCAATATATGACAATGAAAATTATTAATATGGAAAATATTTCATTTTATTAATTTAGAATGTTTCGTTTCTTTTTACTTTGGTGAAACATTTGCAGATCAGTTGCCACAACAGTTGAGGCTGGATTGGAAAATTATGGATGTATGATGTTTTACGTTTTGAATAATCAGAAGTTTCAATGAATGACTTGTTTTTGATTATTTGTTTATTCAATGTGGACACCATAGTAAGTTTGATTTAGTCGTTGTATCTTATTGTTTGACAGTAAGCATTAACAATAACTCGTAGAATTGAATAGGTTTTTGGTTTTAAAGAAAATTTGGCCGTCTTTCGAGACACGTTTAGTATACCGAACAATTAGATCACCTCTTTTCCGTATCCTTTGTTTAGTGGTCGCCAGGGATTTCGATCATGATGACAGTTTATTTGGCGGTTCAAGCTGCATACAAAGTTTATTTTAAGACATTTGACATTATGGCCACGCTACATGCTATTATCGAAGAGCAACAGACTACCAGTATCTTATCTTAATGTGTTCAGATGAAGATTTATTTGCAGTAGTGACAGTTAAATACAGATCACAGGATACTCGTCTTCTTTCTTCTAATACTCTACAGGTGGTCTTACACTTGTAGCCTTAATATATTTTTCATAATAATTTAATGGCTAGAATTAGTAGTCTGTTTAACGAATTGAAAGTAAAACTATGTTTAAAAGAGTGTCGTAATTCTTTGTCGTGGCCAAGGGTGGAGGGGGGGATACCGCAGACAAGCCAGTAGAAACATTTTTATCGCCTCCGTTGTCTTTGTCAAAGGCAAAATCGGACCGTTTGCGATGCGGTGTCCAGTGGCACCGCTAAGGACTATTTCTATGGTTCTATTCTTTGGAACCCTACAGTATTCGAAAGCACATACCAAGGTTTATACGATGAGTGTATAAAACAAAGTGTTTTCTATTCAATGCTTAAAAAGTATATATTGTAATTTCTAATTAATTATGTTCGGTGAAATACGAGAACAATCCAAATTAAACTTCGCGCATGCTTAGAGAATCGGCCACATTTAAATGCAACCGCATTATCTTGCACCCGACGTCGTGTACTGGTTTTAAAAAATGTCATTGTGTGTCAAAAAATAAATTATTAGGATTCCATATCCTAGAGATTTAGCTCCTTTAAGGGAGGCAATGGCATTTAATCTCATGTAGAAAAAAATAAATCATTGTGCAAATATCTAATTTATTAGTGGTTAGTTGTTTTTATCTGCAGACATAATGCTTTTATATTTAATATTCTATGTTTATTGGAGCATTTAGTTGTGTCATATTGGATTTAAATTACGGAATTCCATCCTTTACGTTAACGTTTAAATCATACTTCTTGTCCTCGTGGCTATTATTGTATGAGCAAAAGAGTAAAGTGATGTCCATATTTTAAAATATTTCCACAACGATTTAACACCCGAGTAAACACAATCAAAATACATATTGATTTAAAACATTCGATTTATTCACCATACATTTCTAACCAAGCATTAAAACCTAGATTACTTAAAATGGGCATAACACAACCGAAAAACGTAGACTATATTGAACACAAGACAATAGCAGCAATCCACAAAATGACAACCATTCTCCATTATCAAGACTTGTACTTTGTTGTGACATTTCACAAAATTGATAAAAGGTTGAGCGTGCTACTTTTCTGCACAAAGCAGATTAATACAAACGGACATAGTCTGTGTAATTCTGCGAGGGAAATTTTGCCAGGCGATTCCGTCTACTCTCCATCAAATTCCAACAGGCAGGGTTTAAATTTACCTGTAGACTAACATGTACATGGAACGTCCGATTTAAATCCCATCTGAACGATAAGGTCCTCCGCCGTACAGCACTAACTAGTATTGACGAACTTTTTCCGCCAATACCAGGGTCAATACCGTGTTTACTGAGTCACCGTAACTTCTTCATAACATTACTCGTATGATTAAATTATTACTTTTAAGATAAAGAGTTAACAACAACCGTTCGTAATGAAGTGAATTCATGCACCGTCAGTAGTACAGAAATTAACCTATACATTACCGTGTTGACATTTTCTGTAAATGATTACATAATGACAGTCCATTGAGAGTTCCAATGACGTCAATTTACGTTAATGATACTTCTGGTAGATTGAATGAAATGTAAATTTCAGTACCAAGTAATATGAACAGAATCTGAAAGTTTCCGATTTGACGTCACCTTCACGATCGGTCAGATTTTAATGGCACGAAGAGGGTTCAAATGGAAAAAGATAGGCCCACAGGATACGCCCACATTTTCGAGAGATGGATAGAGAACAAGCAATACCGAAAGTGATTTTCCTACATCATTAAGTTAGAATATGATATGTGCAAATATCGAAATGAATTAAGATCTTTGGGTTATAAAGGTGCATTCAGTAGGCTTCAAATTCCACTGGGGATCATGTTGCTAAGGGTAAGAAATTCAAACTCAACCCTCCATAGGGTGTAAAGGTGATAGAGTCAAACGTTTTTTTTTTTAAATCGGATAATAATTGTGACCTCCAGAGGGACCATAAGCGATTTTTCGGACAATCAGGGGCCATAATTCAGGAAGTTGCGATCCGATATGCGCAAATAACGAAAGGAACCAATATCTTTGGGTTATAACCATGCATTTCAAGTTTCATCAAAACCGAATTAAAATTGTGACCTATACAGGGTCCACAACCATGATATACCATTTTGTAACAGTATTCGCGTACAAACGGCGGCCATTTTGTCTGTCGATTTTGGTCCGATTTTCCCGAAATTCGAACTCAAACCTAAGGTGTAACGGTGATATAATCAAACGTTTTTTTTTTTCAAATCGGAAAATAATTGTGACCTTAAGGGGAACCAGAAACCAATTTTGCGTACAATCAGGGTTCGCGTACAAACAGCGACCATTTTGTATGGCAATTTTGGTCCGATTTTCCCAAAATTCGAACTCAACCTTCTTTACGGTGTAACGGTAATATAATCAAACGGTTTTTTTTTTTAAATCGGATAATAATTGTGACCCCCAGAGGGACAACAAGCTAAAAAAGGGCGATTTTGCGTATAATCAGAGGCCATAATTCTGTAAGTTACGATCCGATATGAGCAAATATCGAAAGGAACCAAGATCTTTGAGTTATAACCATGAATTTCAAGTTTCACCAAAATCGAATTAAAATTGTGACCTCTACAGGGTCCACAACCTTGATATACCATTTTTTAACAGTATTTGCGTACAAACGGCGGCCATTTTGTATGGCAATTTCTTTGGGTTATAAACATGCATGTCAAGTGTCATTAAAATCGGTTCAAAATGGTGACCTCTATAGGGTCCACAGGCTAAAAACGTGATTTTTTTCGTACAATCAAGGGCCATAATCCATGACGCTTTGATCCGATACGTGCCAATATCGAAAGCAGCCGAGATCCTATGGGGATAAACCTATATTTCAAGTTTCGTCAAAATCAGATAAGAATTGTGATCTGTAGCGAGTCCACAAACAAATCGTGGACGGACGGACAGGGACAACGATATAATACATGGAAATGTGGGCGTATAAAAAAAAACCAGTAGGATCGCTAAAACCTGTTTACGACTATCTGAGAAATAAACTAAACCAAGGCTGACACTAGTTACTATAATGCAACGATAACTATAGCTGGTTATCGTTACTAGTGGTACATTCTAAGACCGTTGACGCAAGTTCAAATAGGTTAAAACGCACAATTGTCATTTCAGTTTGTATTAAAATAAGTAATCATATCATACATAATGAAGTCTTAACAACTATAAGAGTTACCGAATAGTTTTTCTTTGTGGTAATGCGTTTTACATTTTCTTAGTTTCTTGCAATGTGCAGACAGCCATGACACAGGCCAGTTGAAATCTCGCGAAATAGCGCGACTCCTTAACTCGATCCGTCCATCGCTTTCCATATAAGGCAATGCCTGCTATACGCTGACCAGCTCGAATACTATAAGAGAATCTCGGCTGAAATGTCAATGACAGGAATCATTTGTCTTTGAAATCGAAACTAAACTTGTCCAACATGGATGAATGTTGCAACTGTGGAAAGCGTTTCACAAGTAGCAAGCCAGGTCTTTATTCACAAAAGTTATGGGTAAAGATTAATAAATCAATCTATCATAACAAGAGAAAACAAACATAACGCTAACGCTACAATATACGTCCACATTCCTGCTTTGATTGATATGGTACTTTGTCAAGAAGGCTAGGCGTTTGGTTTGTTTAGCGTTGAGGGTCGTGCACCAACATTAATAGTTGTCGTCCTTAGAGTATAAGGAATAACTATACCAAGATAATCCATTCAGAATTGTGCCTTCCTAACACTAAAGGCAAAAAGTGGGCGTGGCTCTGCCCCTGGGGGTCGGGACATTCATCAAAATCAATAGTGGACGCCCTCAGGCTATAAGGAATACATAAACCAAGTACCACGCTGATTTTAAGAAAATCCAGTTAGAATTGCGGCTTCTAGACGACACAGAGACACACAAAAAGAAAATGGGCATGGCTCTGCCCCTGGGGGTTGGGCATGCACCCCAAACAATAGGGATCATCCTTAGAGTATAAAGAGTAAGTATACAAAGTTTTAAAGAAAATACAATAAGAATTGCGGCCTGTAGGCGACACAAAGACACATGATAAGAAAATGGGTGTGGCTCTGCCCCAGGGGGTTGGGCATGCATCCCAAATGATAGGGATGTTCCTTAGGGTACAAAGAATGTGTATGCTAAGTTTCAAAATTATAAGTTAAGAAATGTGGCCTGTAGACGACAAACAAATACATACTAGAACTGGGCGTGGCTCTGTCCCTGGGGGTCGGGCATGCACCAAAAACAATAGAGATCTTCCATAGGGTATAAGGAATACGTATACCAAGTTTGAAGAAAATCCAGAAAGAATTGCGCCTTGTAGGCGACATAAAGACTCATGAAAAGAAAATGGGAGTGGCTCTGCCCCTGGGGATGGGGCATACACCTCAAACGATAGGGATCATCCTTAGAGTATAAAGAGTAAGTATAAAAAGTATGCACCCCAAATGATAGGGATGTTCCTTAGGGTACAAAGAATGTGTATGCTAAGTTTCAAAATTATAAGTTAAGAAATGTGGCCTGTAGACGACAAACAAATACATACTAGAAATGGGCGTGGCTCTGTCCCTGGGGATCGGGCATGCACCAAAAACAATAGAGATCTTCCTTAGGGTATAAGGAATACGTGTACCAAGTTTGAAGAAAATCCAGAAAAAGAATTGCGCCCTGTAGGCGACACAAAGACACGCGAAAAAAAAAATGGGCGTGGCTCTGCCCCTGGGGGTGGGGCATACACCCCAAACGATAGGGATGTTCCTTAGGGTACAAAGAATATGTATGCAAACTTTCAAGATTATAAGTTAAGAAATGTGGCCTGTAGACGACAAACAAACAAATACTAGAAATGGGCGTGGCTCGGCCCCTGGGGGTCGGGCATGCCCCAAAAACAATAGGGATCTTCCTTGGGGTATAAGGAATAAGTATACCAAGTTTGAAGAAAATCCATGAAGAATTGCGCCCTGTAGGCGAACCACAGACACACACACACACACACACACACACACACAGACAGGGGCGACGGCATAATACGTTCACATTATGAATGTGGACGTATAAAAATCAATACACATAAAAATTGAAAGTTTTTTAAAACATATTTAGTTATTAAATTAATTATCAAAAATTAATTCATTAAACCCCATTTTATTCATTCATTCATTAATTTATATTTGTTAACTTTTGACGAAAAATTCTTACCTCATCTAAAACTAATGGGATCATGATAAATGTTAAAGATTTGCCAAATCCCGTTGGCAAAACGCCCAATACATCCTTTTTTTTTGAACAATAAAATCTATTACCAGTTTTGTTCAGGTTGAGCGAAAAGTTTATGCACATCCTCCCCAACAAGCGGTCTATTATGGTTTCTGACATATTTTGCCACGCTAAGGTCATTAGCATATAATTATGGTCGTATGCCATATATGCAAAATGGCGTATGATCACATGAGTTGGATTGCGCATGCTCTATTTGACTGTTCGGCCATTATAATTTCAGAACTTGAGAAATTTCACAAAGCGTTTAGATTTTATCAAATCATATAATTATGCGGTAAGGCTTCACCTTTATTTCAGTGGGGAATTGATTTATTATATGTTAAGCTATGTGCAGTACAGTTTTGGGTTAGTGTCTGTGTAAATTAAGGGAACTATAGGCCAGTAAACTTTTTGTAGTCATTTGACTAAAGAAAACTTGCGCAAAGGAACTCTGTAGGAAAAGCCACTACTGTGCCTGAAGTATGACGGAAGGCATCAGTAGTGGAACCATTTCTAGGCTGACACTTGCACGATTCCGTGGCACGCCTCGAGTCGGCACGACACCACCGTCTGATTTGCGCAAACTCGTCGTGCCAGTTCGTGTCAATGTGGACACTGATTGGCACGACAAAATCGTGGCCAAAAGTCGTGTAAGTGTCAGCCTGGCTTAATACACATCGCCAACATGTTCACGACTATCACCTCACACACTTAGGGGGGGTATTAGAAGTAACTAGATGCTTAAGTTGTCAAATTAAAATGATATTATAAAGAGTCTCGGTTCAGTTATATCGGCCTTTTATATAATTAGAAAGACTATATTGATGTGTTTTCTATTGTCAGATCAATTGCAGCCAAAAACAACAAAAACATTTGGACCTGTTGAACCATACCAGACGATTAAATTATTATTCACTAAAAGCCAAATTAAAAGATGATCTTTGATGTATTGAAATTCTGCCTCTAACTGATACGAGCAGGAAATACGTGTCAAGTATAAAATAGCTGTGTTGTTTGAACATGTAAAACTATGTCTTTCTAAAAAGGGCGAAAGAACCCAAGGTAATATGTGGTCTAGAAGAAATACAGATACAGTCGTGTAAAGTGGCATTAATTGAATGTCTTATTTCTATCAATCTCTGACAAAGAAGAAGTCGAGTAATTTCAGATACAAAAAGAACAAAGGCTTTTCAATACCATATTTGGCGAATAGCCAGCACAAATGTCCTAAAAGCTATAAAATGACACTTACAGAATAAATTTAATGGATTTGGAATAAATATTGTTCACCCAACTTCGTTCGCAATTTAAACTCCTTGAAACACGTTATAATTAACAGTTCAGCCTTTTTCTTTTGTGTTTAACACAAAAGTGAAGATTGTAAAAAAAAATTACATTGACGCACCACTATCACAATTCAGTATCGTCTGTCAATTATTCGTAATTCGGAACCGCACTCTTCAATTATTCGAAGAGTTATTACCCCTGTCGCCGATGCTAGGTAATCCCGCTACAGTCCAACTAGGGGCATGAACAACCCCAATTAAAATTCGACCATCAATATTTTGTCTAATGACTTGGATTGTTCGTACTTGATATTATGTCATTAAAGAAGCCAACATATTTGTCTCCGGACCATTTGGTAAGCTTACGAGGAAATAACAATATACCCAAGAGGTTTTATTTGGTGATTTAAGTAAGTCATGATGCCACAGGGTTGACTTACCAAAGAGTCACAGGAATTATGAAGGATATCTGTTAATAGTTCGGTTCTACTGTAAATAAGATACATGTATCTGACACAACCACCGGTATTTGACCTATATCCCGCATGTAAATTTGCTGATGGATCATAATAATAAGCAATGGTGCTTGTTAGTTATGTTGGTCATATAGAACCAATGTGTAAGTGCTTAATAACGGGTTTGTTCAGAAAGATGTCTTCTATCTTGTTATTATAGTTTTACGGTTACTACCAACCATTAAAGCCGAACCTTATATTCTTTAGTCCCATTATTAAACCTACTTGATGGATAATTAGTCTAACTCGAGGGCTGTTATCGGCATTTCTTATTAGTATAATAGTTACTGGATTGTCTACTAATGTTCTTTAATCTGACTACCAATTAGCTTTAAGTACTGGCCGTGCTTAAAGATGATTTTCAGATTATTAGTAACAATCTGACCTACTTTATTTAAACATAGATCATAAACATCTAATATATAAACAATATAATTTATGGCATAGTTTACCCTAGAAATTAACCAACAACCATTATATGAACGCGATGCCGATAAATGTTGATATACAGAACAGGGTTTGTTGATTGAAAAGATATCGAAGTTCTGAATATTTCGAAATCTTCTAACATTTATATTCTTTGTGAATGTAGCTCACCCGAAAGCATACTAGAGTACCCTACCAAAACGTTGACCAAATTGTGTTGGGAATGACGAGGGCCCACCTATGTATATAAGGATTTATTCATTCTCTCTTGAGATTTTTTAGATGGGGTTATCATGAATGACCTACAGGCGCTGGTTCACTAATCACGAATCCCGGGTTGTATCCTCGAGTTCGTCGAGAAATCTCCTCGGAATTTCCTAGCGTGGTTTCCCCTTGTCGGTACTGCAGATCTGACAAGGAACAGCGTCAACAGAGATCCCATGTACATGTAAGATATCACTTGAGTGATGAAATTCGATCAAGAATAGTGGGGTAACGCTTCCATCCGAGCGAAATTCCCATTAACGGACATCAAGGCATACGGTTTTCCATATCTCGACCCATGCAAGAAAGTGGGACGTTAAAATCCATTTCATCTCATTTAGCAGGCTGTTTTAGCGAGTTTGTGCTTCCATGTTAAAAATAATAAACTTTGATCTGAGCCTTAAAGTGAAAGATTTCGGTTTAAGGAAAATTAGGATCGACATACAGACAGATTAAATATCCTATTCTCTTCCATTGATGTATTAAAATCAAAACCAAATGAATCAATGAATTGATCGTAGTAGGTATAATAAAAACCATTTGTTAATAGATTATCAATCCATGCGATCTGTCATGTGTGAAATTGGTATCGGCACTGGTTTTGCCCACTTCTATTCCTGGCAAAATATATGTTAAGGATTGTATCGATTTCTGACCAAACTAACAAAGCTTAACCGTAGTCCTTTATTTTACGGATATTTATACAGATCGACAATTATAGAATTTCACTTTGCAATCATATTTATATTAAATATCACTTAGTCAAGACAATACATACATCATATTTCCATCTATTATTTGATGTTTTCCATTGGTAATCTGTTATTGAATGGACATAAAATATCCATTGACAGAAGAGGTGTAGAAGGTCAACTACTTTATGAGTAGTTTATGCTTTTGCAATTATCTTGTTCTTCTAAGACGTTGGTCAGAGTCAATTAACCATTACTGAAATGGGTGTCTTCGGATAATAGTTAGCCATAACCGGAAATTAAAAGTACGCATTAACTTAAATCGCCCACACAAATATAGCTTTTGAGTCTGATATAGATTCCTCCTATTTAACGTGTCATCAAAGGATAGAGTATGATTTGAAACCAGGATGCTAAAGCCACCAGACGCTATAAATAAATAGTTTATTTTTTTCAATTTAGAAAAAAAAATTGGCCTCGGTGATGATTAATAGAAATGCGTTTATTCGTTAGCAGTCCACCAAGAAGCGTAATCTTAGATACCTATAACTTGATTGGATAGTGATTGTTTTAGCAAATATTATACGAGTATATTGTGTTTGTTGAACTGCTTATTTTGAAAATCTCTAACTGAATACCTGTTCCTGAATTAATTTTATCACTTTTGTCTGCATCGTAGAGATAATACCAATTATACAGTCTCTGCTAAATAAATTTATATTTTCATTTTGCTGCATACGACTCACAGCATCCGGTGCGCAAAAGAAGGAACACCACCATACTACGGTCATCGTTCCAGATCATTGAACAGATAACTATTTATAATTAATATATATATATGCATTTGATCTGAGGGTACACGAATCGGGGGACCGATATCAGAATCCAAATGGAAACCTGCACGCAAGAACAATTTATTCAGACTTTTTAATAATCGTGTAATTTGACCCATCACAACGGGTCTGTTTTCTTAAATATGAATTTACATTTCATTATTATCATAATTCCACAGCGAAATATCCCGATACCAATACTTTCGAGAAATGACAGGGAATGGTATCCAAGGTACAAGTCAGATGGGTGGAAAATTTTACTAGTCTAGTAGGTCTCTTGGGCCCACTAGAGTTACTTTTACTTTCTGTGATCAGACCCATTAACACGTGGGATCCTACTGAGGTGATACAATTTACAAGAAGAAAATCTTCTTTCATTCAAATATATTGAAGAGAACTAATCAATATTCTGTGAAGTGCAATGCTATTTTTTTATATCAGTTCCTATTTTATGTTTAGCAGTAATATATTGAAGTGTACAAAAGCGTATTATCGAGATGTCACATAAAGATTTATAAGAGACCCAAATAGACTGGAGAGAAGAGCGTTGCTAGCTAGAGCAGGTTGACAGTTGTTAAGGAGGAAAGGTATGAAACATATGGGTGAATAATCGATTGCATGTCAGCAATGAGATATCTATATTGACTGATATGTTTATGCTACGTTATAAAACATCATGGTTTCAAATGCCCTAGTATAAAGGTTTCAGCACACAACCCATAAATAAAACAAAGACAAGAAAGTATAATAAAAAAATATCCGGATATAAGTAGTAGTATATTTTAAAAAGAATTAAACGTTCAAGGGCGTGGAAGTGACAACACAACATATTTGGATGAGAACGTTTCCGGAAAGGGGGGGGGTGTCTAGGTTTGATAATTGCTTAACTAATTGCGCTCAATCAATTAACGGGGTGTTTGGTAAATTAGATTCAATTTGGTTCATTCTGACGTATTTCCGGAAGGTTAATTCCAAAATTACAGGTCTAAATCGCCAATAAAATCGCATAAAATGTTTTCAAGCCTAAGCAGGGGGGGGGGGCGGCTCTGGATCCGCACCTGCACTGATGTAGAATCTTCTAAGGAAACATAACAACTCAAGTTGACATGACTTCACAAAACAATCACACTCAGTCATTAAGATGTTTGTGAAATTGTGTCCCCGCGAACATGGATTTCACTAATTTGGTACTTATTAATTTAAACTGGAAAGAAATCTGCCAGGAAAAGTTTAGCTTTTTTTGTAGCCACAGGGCTTCTCTTTGTAAACAACGTAATAGCGGATGGATGGCATCTTGAGAACATGGTTTTAAAAGGTGTCGTGATTTCCTTGGGACGACACTTATTAGGCTATCAGCTAAAACACATTATCCATCAACTACTTTTTGAAATTAGATTGTGTAGACCCCAACGGCCATCTTGCCATTCCCGAAATATCAAGTGTCATGTCTACTTTCTGGAAAATTTATTCTCTTAGAAGAATTAATCTTGTTTGGATAACGTTAATAAGGATTATTATGATTTAAGCACAATGTACGTTTCTATACACGCATTAGCTTCGTGGTATCTGTTACAGTCCATGATGGTATCAATGTTTACTTAGCAAGGCGATTTTCTTCTTTAGATCATGATTGTATTAAAGGAAAAGCCGTCGTATAATGTCCTTGGATTTCACCTTAACTAAAGTGCAAACACAATCTCTGTAAAGAGGCTTATGTGTGTATCAGGTATTGGGTATCTATTTATCAACCAGCTTTTAGTTTTAAAATCTCCGAAAGACATTTTCCTTTCAAATTGGCCCAAGAAGACCATGACCCTAAGCTAAATATTAAGCTTGCAAAACGTTTTCTTATGGCTTCATAACAATCAAACTACTTTCGAAGTCTTGCCCAAAACTGCAAATGCCAATGGCCGTGCATGCACAGCCACAAGGAGAAGGTGTATAGTAAATCTGAAAGGGTGTCATAACAACAATATGGTTAAGCTATTTTGAGAACGTCAAATCAGATAAGACATCATTATCTGAATAACGTTTATGTACATAGATAAATTTAAATGAGTCAAAGTCTGTGTTTGTTTTCGTTGACTCCCTTTTTGTCCTATAGCAACCAAGGTTGCTAAACGGACTGTTCTGAATAATTTTTATTAACATGTGTTTGCTTGGCTTTAATTAAATTTCCAATCCACGCGATAATTTAATAGATTTTCATCTGTCCTGAAAATTGCCTTTGGGTTTTAGATTTTAGCTTTTTCTTCTATAATCTAAAGAAGTGAAGCTACGAAAATTTCTTACGGGTTACAATTCGGGTTGAAATTTTGTTCTGTTCGACTTGATTAGCAATATCCAAAGGCTGTAGGTGACCAGACGTATCGAAGTCATATTTGTGTGTTGGTTAGTTTGACTCTTACTTATCACGAGTACCCGTCACGGAATAATTTGTCTACCCCCGATATCTTTAGATTCTTATTGCAAGCCATTCAATCAGCTCTTTAAAGCTATTATCTTTCTGTTATTTAGCCGATGGGTTGTCTGTGAATCTCTGATAATGGGTAGACCTCGTCACTCGCACGCCTCTTACCGTGTCATCGTTAGAAGTCCTACAAATTCAATTTATCCATATACTTTGATATTGGATTACGAAATTAGGCAAGGATGGTGGACGGGTTTTGGTATACTTTTGTTTTCAATAGTTATATCAGTATAAGAATAAAAATACATTCCAGATTCTAAAAAAAAACAGTATTCAAATCATTGCCGTAAACTCAAGATAATATCCTTGAAAAAGAAAGGGGGATCACGTGGCTAAGGTAAGGCGCTGGCTCGCTAGCCCGGAGGTATCTACAAGGAAGTGTCTAAATTTGCCACCGTAAATATCTAAATGAATATTATACAGAGCCTTGACGAACGAGGCTAGACGTTCCTACGCGTGAAATGTCAGCCCGTACTTCTTATAGACTAGAATAACCAACCGGGAGCGAATTACATTCAAATTGGACTGCTCGCTTATTTGAACAAAAAAAAATTAAGAAAAAAGTTTATAAAAAAGAATGTAAATCACATAAATATTGTAGGTTCCATAGAACAGAGATTTTGACCCCCACCCCACTCCGTTAAGGTACCTCTGAGTAACGCTACTAAAACAAGATTAACGTACGGAATGTGGTTGAAATCAATCAATATGTCTTCGAAGCCTTCAAATTTCCGAAATCACTACTCACCCTGTGAGCTGTTACTTCTATATAATATCATGTTATGAATGTTTTCTATCTTATGTGTTACCATTGCTATACTGTGTTTATAAGCTAAAAGTCAATGACTTACAGCTATGTGAATAAAAAACTTTAATCAAGCTGTGTTAGTGATGGGATAGGTTTGTCCCTTTTAGGTGCCGAAACCAACTTACTTTGAATTAATCTGAATACACGGTAACCCCACCGATATTTACGATATTAAATGTTGAGGAAGATCCGTGAGCATGGCGCTTGCTCTTTAACCATGGATATTTCCTCGCGTTGTTTCACATAATTGTCCTAGTTACCATGCATACCATTCCAGTTTTGATGCCCCGACAGAATTGGAATAAGAATAACCAACTTTTATTAACCTAGTTTGTTCAGAAAAGTAAGACGTGAAACTCCATTTAAATTCTACCAAATTTGGATGAAATTCATTACGTGCTTAAGGAGAAATGTGCCCATTGAAAGGTGGACCTGGCAAACATATTCGACTAAATCTAAATACACATGAAACATACCTACAGCCAGAAGTTCGTTCAAATAAATGCAATGCGTAAGACGTTTCCTCGATCTAAATAATAAACACCAAACCAATATAGCTGCCAAGGTTGGTTGAAGTCAGATTTTAAACTGATCATAAAAATATTGGATCCGAATATCCAATACTTAAGACACTGTGAACCTTTTAAGATCAGTACACGAGTGTTCTATTCTGTGGTTTCGGGTGCCCTTTGTAATGAACAAAGATACACAAGTAATTAGTAATGACTGAATCAAAACGACACAATAATCATTTAAAATTTGTACCATGGATTAAGCAGGGCACATGTCTGTGACGAGACCGTGTATAGTAGTTCTGATGGGATGATACACCAATATCCCGTGTACACATTGGAAGTTTAAATTCGATATACGAGTAGACCATGAATGGTACTGCTGTCCAGGCAAACTTTCTCTCATAGCCCACGGTATGGCATATGCTCGTTTTCATTAGCTCCGTCGAAACAGATCAGTAGGATCTTAAAGTCCCAATACCACTCTTAGCACACCTAATTTAACAAATTGGAAAAATTCAACTAATTGATTTGGAAAGTCAACCTTTTCAAATGTGACTTGGATTTTAAAATATTTTCGAACCTTCAGGACAAGTAAAATAGGTTGTAATAGATAATTTACACATCAGGTAGGACACTTAAATATCTAGTACTTAGAATAAGGCTATTATTTATTTTCTCGAGCTGGCAAGCCACCAAGAGTGTTATTGTCCCTTTAATCCCCATTTCATTTCATTTTCTTATATTTAAAGGTTTCAAAGAATAGACGAAATCACCCTTCAAGCCATATACCAACCAAATACTGTTCAAATCAAATGCAATCTAATTTTACAACCAAGCTGCACCACCTATATATAGAACTAATAAATCTGAGTAAATCTGAATTAGAACTACACAAGCAAATAGCTACCCCCAACGTAAGCTAATTAGACCTTTTGAATGTATGGAAGCATTTCAAGCAGCTCTCTATGTGTATACATTGTGGAATTAAAGTTGGAGATACTGTAACGTACATTAAGAAATATACCACAGCAGGTGATAGCCTAGAAATTTATTCACCTCCGCTAAAAGCTAATTACTTTAAGCCAGGGAACGGAAACAACTAATTGTACTAATCCAGGTTTTAAGACTGCGTCCTCCAAATATTCAATCAGTGTTCAATAACATCCATGCCTGTCCATTAATTACCTTATAGCTAAATCTCATCACGCTATTGTTGCAGGGTAATATTTTAATTCCAAGAATAGATTTTTCTCAGTACATTGGTAAATGCCGGCACCATAAAGGTACACCCAAACTAAAAGATGCATTATGTAAGATTTGGATAATACTGTGGCTGATTTAGGACATGTCGAGCGCTTGAGATACTACGTCGAGTGCTCGAGATAATACAATTGAACACGTCTAGACTGTATAATTTTGTGCTTTATTTAACGATAAACTTGCAGAACAAAGATACTCATATGTTCGTTTTTACAGCCCATCCAAGGCTCCAGTGACGGAGCAAATACCCACCCATCCCATGATCATTAGCACCTTTACACATTTCCCACTATATCTACCCTATTCCAACTGGGGAGCGACAGGTATATTGTAAGTTTATATGAATTAATAATCGTATATATCGAGAATACAGAGTTTTGGGATGGAGTGGTGGTGTATCCGCTGTACAACTCATAATATATACAAGTACCTGTTTCATGATAACAGTATGAAGTCTAATGTAAACTGTTGTGCAGTCAATAAGAAAAAGCAAGCCATCAACTCATGTCCTTTTTCATCGCATGTCCTTTGCTGTTTAGTTTTGAACAAATATTTCAATAAAAGTTTAGCCCAACAAACGTTTAAAACATTAAATGAAGCCAATGGGGATTTATGAGACCAAGTTTTTCTACACCAGTTTTTTGTGTAGATTCTAAATCTGGGTGGTGATCAGGCGTTTGAGGGGGCGTTTTCGAGATATAGGGCGTCCAAAGTCTACAATGGCTGTGTGTGTAATGTCATTATGTTGGCATAATATACTCTTCAAAAAAAGAAACGCACAACCCATTTTTCATCATTTTTTTATTTGAACGAGGTCTTTGTTTCGGTAAATAATACTTGTTTTTAATGCCATTATGTAAGGATAAAAGAAATTCATTATTGGTTTTAAAGGTAGGGCCACTAATTGTGACTGGTCATCCTTTTTGTCGAAATTTTTTATCGCTTGATTGCACCTAGAAACATGAATTTAACAACTTCGCGAGCTTTTCGCATGGAACCTAAGGTCATTAAAATCCTGGGGTTCTCGGTTTCCAAATCAGTTGCACATGTAAAGACTCAAAGACCCAAGTAATGCCACATCCGAATAAAGACCAACGCAACAACGCTATTGGTAAATTGCAAGCAGGTGACTCCAAGACAGATGTAGCCAGGCTGCTGAATGTTTCCCTTAGTTCCATTTCTCGCCTTTGGGATAGGTACCGACAGCGAAGTTCAACGCGTGAACGCCCTAGCTCAGGCCAAACAAGTGTGGCCCCACTTGTCCTGGATCGTCACTTCCGGTTACTTCATCGGCGTAAATGGTTTTCAACAGCGACCTCTACTGCAGCAGCAATTCCCGGACGGCATAGAATCTCGTACCAGACAGTAGGCAAACGCCTACGTGAAACCAAATAACGAGGCAGACGTCCCCGTTAGAGCTTCTGTTTTGAAATACACCGACACCATGAAATCCAACTTTAATGGGTTCAGGCACTGAGGGTATGGTGACAGCAACACTGGAGAGCAGTTTGGTTCAGCGACGTGTCGCCGTTCTTGTTGCAACAAGGCGATAGTAGAGCGAGGATATACTGACGACGAAATGTAACGTTGCGTTTCTTTTTTGGGAGAGTATATATTAATAAAACAAATTTCTAGGACTGCCCATCTATAAATAAGTGTTTATGATGCACCTGAACAAAGGTTTAGATTTGTGGGGAGGTGGGGTGGGGTAGCAGATTTGCGTGGGTGGAGTTGGGATAAAATTGGCGGGAAATGAGTTCATGGGATTTAAATTATGATTATCTAAGAGCTTGACGAGACATCTCTAAATATGTTAATAAGATTCCCATTGTGTGGTGGTGGAGGCCCGAGTGGGGGCCTGTGCGTGCAGGGGTGGGGGCAGCATGTATTTTTGTGGACAGAAATCACTTCGTTCATATTGAGCTTAAAATGGTATCTTGTTAGCGTTTTCGTTCAAAATATTAAATTCTAATGGTACTTTTCAAGAGATCTGGGAATGTAAATCAAAGACACAGTAAGTCAGAGATATGTTTAGTTATTAGTCTATGCATAGTCTTCATCAGAAGATTCAAAATCAAAAGTTGATATGGTAATAAAGAAAAGTCTGTTATTTTTCACCCACAAATTCTTTTTTCTAGCGTCATCTTTCCCGATATTTTCTACCCTTGCCCATCTCATTATCGATCAAAATTTGTATATTTGTATCATCGTTAGCGGAGAGAATGATTGGGATGTCTATTTCGCCCGAGCAAGAAAGCAAAATACAATAAGTTTTAGCACCTCCATTCATTTGAAATGCGAAGAGGAGTAGGTAAGATATTTTGGTGTCCTCGTGGTTGGTTGTCGTTTCTAGGATATTCTCGACACCTTCAATACTAATCTTGATATTTTTTAATCCAATCAAGATTAATATTGAATATTAGGAAGCGATTTTATATAAGCTGATAAAGCGTGTTATCGTATCCTATATTCATTATATAAATTTTGTAAATTTAAATGAATAAAGTATTGTTTAAATAATATTGAAAGTGTCGAGAATATCTCGGCTTACGGTAATGACTATTTGTCTTTCTTATTCAAGATAATCCCAACTTTCTAAAAAAAAAAATTTAAAGTACTGGAATCCCTTAATTTTTTATACCTTGTACGGCGAAAACCGACTTACATCAGTGGAGGACACTAGAAAGAAAGATCTTCTGGAGGAGTTTTAATTGTAATGAAAATAACAAAACTCTATTTCTTTATTACCATCTTGTCCGAGTAGTCTTTTGCTGAACATTAAACACAATAATAAGCATATCTAAAGGATATATGCCAGCTGTTGATCAGCCACCAAGAAGATATATATCCCGCTCATATTATAAGAATAAACTAATATATCGTGAAAGCATCCCTTGTCAATACATCATACTGCGCATCTTTCCAAATATTCGACAATCTTTTAAAATAAATATTTCCTTGTGAAATAATCAAATGAACTGAAAGAGGGTTTAACGCCCCCCCCCCCTTCCCTGTATTAGCTGGGATAATGGAGACGGGTATACGCCATGCCCAGTGACAAAGTGAAACCACGTCGGAACTTTCTCGGCTAACACAAGAAGTTAACCCGAGACCACGTAATGCTAGGTTTCCATTGTCGTGCGATGCGTTACGATACGATGTCCTTATTGAATCAACGTTTTGGTACATGCAGATACGATTGGATACGTTTCGATACGATCAACACGATTGCTACGACTGATAGTATCACCAGCATTACTTCACGATTAAAGGCACGTATCGTGATCGTGAAACCTAGCATTAACGAGGCAACACGATCCCCATCTCTGGAATGTTATGTTGAAATACAATTGGGTTCCCCCGTAAGACCGGGTAAACCGTCCAACCATACTTTAAAGAAATTTTTCCAAAACATTTGTCCTGTAATCCATTCACAAACACAAACTGCTAAAATGTAGACAGAATCATAACGTGTTAGAAATTTACCATGCGAAAAGTTTTAAGTTTCTTCACGCTGTCAGTACTATTCACATCTTTATCATATCTTTATTCACGATGATATGGTTTGTATCATACCTGTCCACGCCCTAACAACTACTGACTAGCAGCGCTATTCGGCCTTTTGACCAGACTATACCTTTTCTTATTTATTTCTTTCTTTAGAAACCCATTAAACAACTTTTGACATGTAATTATGTTTTTCGGTTCATAAGTAATGCCGTGGCTTCAACCGAAATAAGTTTTTTAGTGGGTCGTTGATGAACTAATTATACCCCGACCGATATATTGAATGAAATATTGGGTGTTTAACATTTCCGAACGGGCAGTGTCGTATATTATCTCCTGCGTTTTACATCAAAGCCTTTTTTTCTAGATTGTATAAATTCACAAAGACGACCCGGGATTATCTTTTTATAGACTATTTGAGTTTTCAATTCAATTACAGCTAGTTCACCAATCAGTTAATTGTCAAAGGCGATGGATCTATTTTATGATTTCAAACGCCTACTACTGCACAGATTTAACATGGAGAAACCTAGAATTCTATTTATTATCAGAATTCAATTTATCTAACTAGGCAAACTATTAACTGAAAAGATACCTACATATGTGTATATCGATTGATTCCTGCTCTTCACAAATTCATTTCGACGTACATTGATTTTTGTATTTTTTTTACGTGGCTTTGTTGTAACTTTTTATTCCAAATGCAAATAGCGTTATATGTTTGTTCTCAAATGACCTAGTTTTTGTTCAGTGGACGTTACCCCTCCCTCCCCCTTTTAGCTCTAAGATGATTTTAAGCAAATTAATAGATGTGATCCTTGGGTGTTGGTTGTTTAATATCATTACCTTAAATATTTAGATGCCCTTCTCCTGGTACCATTTGCACCTTTAAGAAGGGGTCCAATTGGACCTTTTCAACATCCTTTCCCAAATCAACCGACTTTGGTCAACACGTGGCATGGGTGGTGAGTATGCAGATTTTTCCAACCGAATGATAAGGACCCTTTTTGGTGTGGGGGGGGGGGGGCAATTTTGTAACCATTACTCATGTCAGTTTGTGTAAAATCAAGTTCCTTAATAAGTTTTATCGTATATACAGCGAACCCACTAATCCATTAAAGATATATTCATCGATGGTAATTAGGCCGCATTTGCTCACCGAAATTGGAATGCTTTTTTGATTTGAAGCAATGACTTACATGTAGTCAGATATATTCTGGCATTAAAATATAGTTTCCTTGTAGTTTTTATATAGTACCTAAATCATTGTGAATACAGGTGAAACTGTTTTACGTTCCATCCGAAGGACTATTGTAATGACATCAAACCGTTAGATACCATTACTTGGATGGTAACAAATTCAATAGCATTGTACTCACCTAATAGGTCTGCTAGTGCCAAGTTTAGAAGGAAATTATTGGTGACGCTTTGTAACTGTTTGTTAGGAGCAATCACAACCAACACAAGGATGTTCCCAATCACAGACACTAACAATATAGGGATATACAGAGCCAGCAAAACTATTGTCGTAGTGTCATGAAACGTGAACAAACTGGCTCTATACTGCTCCAAAATATTTTTAAAACTATCATCTTCATTAAATCCAGTAAAAGAAAAGTTCCCACCGATCGGGAAATCGTAGAAGGATGAAAAATTGTCTGGTACTCCGTGGTATGTGCTCTCCATCACATAAACGTCAAGTCAACTAGGATAGTTTCAGTTTTAGAAGGATATTAATGCTATGTTCAAGAACACAATAGGTCGCTTTAATTTCCCCAATCAACATCGTTTTGCCTTTAAAAAAGAACCACTCTGAATAGGATCTGAATTTTATGTTAAACTATGTCATTCTACAATTAGATATTGATCGATATTGAAACTATATCTGGATACATGTAGTAGTTAATTATTTTCATGAATAACATTTAAGAAGATTCCAACAGATCACGCAATTACCGTAATAATGCACAATTGTTTTTGTAACTTTAATCGTGTAGCCTATAACAGTATTAACATTCATATTTCTCATTTAGATCTAATTTTTTTCCATCTAGATCAGAGAAATGACCCCCGGTTTCGTAAAGATGTTGTTTGCTCAGCGAAAATTATCATCGCAGACAACGACTTGTCACCCATATCCTTTCCCAGGAATTGATGGGTCTAATCAGCCAAATAAAGCATGGTCTCATTCCGTGGTTGCTGTTACCATTAAACCAGATTTCCCCTTAAGATTGTACTTCTACGTGACATATATATCAAAGAACAGTTTAGATGAGAATGGCCAACTGTGTTCTGTTAAAAAAAAACTGTTCTGATCTGAAAAAAAAATAAAAGGACATAATAAAATACGAAGTGATAGTTAGCTTATTAAGTTCTGATTAATGTCAGTTGTTGATCTATCTTGAAACCACAGCTATTTTGGTTGCCTACCAATTTCAAAAGTTGTACTTGACAAATGAACAGGTTAGTATTTTTTTAAACAACATGCAAAGGCTGGACGAGGTTAGTTTTTATGAAAAAGTAAATTGCTACTTTAAATAGAAATAGAAATCCCCTGGAGGTTTATATTTCGATGCAATTGCGTACGTGGTGCAGTGGAAATATCAATAATGTTGTCATGCGATTCAATCTGATAAAATGTGCACTTTTATCGCAAAAATCTGACTTTTACATCAAATAAAAGTTCACTATGAAAGATCTTTAAAGCCTACTCTGCGATGTCACCCTCCGTGGAACGGACGTTAAACCCGATGAACGAAAGAAAAAACCGTAAGATTTCCGGTTTTAATGAAGTAATTACATTCCGTAAATGTCACCTTTTATGGCATACTACCTTGATAAGTAAATAAATACATCCATGTACTGATTTTCAGTCATTAATCAATTTCAGAAAATAAATACTGGTATATGTTCAATAAATGTATAAGAATATAATATATGGCTAATGTAACATAGGTAATTTTCCGCCAAATTTAGTTTTAGAAAACATATAAAAAAATGAAATTGATTTACCTTTTTCCAGTATGGATCCAAAACAGTTCCGTGTTCGTTCGTTTAAAAATCAGTTTCTGTTACAAACATCGTCATGTAACTGTTTATCATTGAAGAGAATCCATCACTAAACAGAATGGAATCGTTGTCAAGTATTTAATACTTAAACACAAGAACGAACTTCTCTTTATGATCTTGTTTTCGTCAGCTGTATATTAAATATTCACGAGGAGCGAGCTAAATGGAGAGGTCTGGCTGTGTTTGTCGTGATGTGATAGAAGTATTAAAGGAAGCTGTCTGGAATCACGACTTGCTCCATGAACCAATAACAGGTTATCGGGCCGTTATATACATGTTTAATAGATTGTCTTCGTATATTATTACCAATGCTGTACTGACTTTAGTGTTCGACTAATCGACTGATCCACTGCGTGTACAAAATACTTACCAACAGTTGTATATTTGTTTATTATAATTATGCTAGAAACACTTCTTTCAAATAGTTATAGATACATTAATAGATTTCAAACACTTGTAGATACCAGTTAATACTGAACCAGAATGGCAATGAATATAACACCTTCCATACTCTTGAAACATACATAAAAAGATATATAATTTGTCTAGTTCTTAAATTACCTTTAGAGATTTAATTGAGTGAATTATCAATTCAGTTGGAATTTGTAAAACTATATAGAGAATTAATAAAGTGAATTATTAATACAGTTTGGATTTGTAAAACTATATAGAAATTTAATTGAGTGAATTATATACACTTTGAATTTGTAAAACTATATACAGATTTGATTAAGTTAGTTATTAATAGTTTTGAATTTGAAAAACTATGTAAAGATTTTAATTAAGTGAATTATTAATACAGTTTTAATGTGTAGAACTAAATTAAGTTTTTAACTCGTTCAACGTACGTTACTTTAGCTGAATTTTACCAATTTTGTTTTGACTGACCGTGACTTTTTAGGATACAGATTTTAACGATTGCGTATGTTTATTCTTTTATTTTAATACGTTAATATGTTAAAAATCTTAATTCAACCAACCTCTCCATAATAGGATGCATATTGTTTTGGACGTTAAATTTGTAAAAATATAAAAGAAAAACAAAAATGAAATGGATTCAAATAGGTTAAACGTCCTTCTTTCTGCTCCTAACCCGTAGGCGGGTAAAAATAAGAACGCACCTAGAACAAATTGCAACAGAAATCATTTCTTTGGGAACTGTTCAGGTATGGTCTCTAGTACTCCCATAACAAAAGCGGCCATTATCGGTCTTGGGGAAATTTGCATAATTAACATAAATCCAAGATGGCCGCCAGTGGACCAGAAAATCGCCTAAATCTCCGAAACCGTTGACATTAGTGCAAATAATTGTATTACCGACCTATAGGAAATCGATACTCGCGAGTTCAAAAATGCCGATAATTTTTTCTCCAGTCTTAATGTAACGTCGTAACGGCATTTTGACGGCATTACGTTGTTCTCGTTGTGACGTCATTATCAAGTTTCAGTGTTTGATCCATGCGTTGGCCGAGAAAGTTCATCGGGACTTTCCGGACTTTCCTGTCAGTGATGCGGGACAGACAAGGGACAACGTATATTACATCTTCACATCTTCAAATGCACAACTTATCACTGTTTCGAAGTTTGTACCAAGATATATCGCAGCGCAAGCCAAATCATGCTTACGGCCTCCATCGCTTGGAGTTACAGTCCCGTGTGCAGTTACAACGTACGATTTCCAGCAGTGATTCGTGCGTACGAGGGCTGTCCATCGTCTTCGCAACGTATTTTTTATTTGAAAGTTGTCAACCCCAATGTTCTGGATTTAGTTCTGCGACAATGTTAGTTCAGGTTTGAACCTGCTGGTGCACTATATAGCTGTGACATTGTAGTCATTTCGATATATGTAATTTCCCCCTCAACCCCTCAAATATTGCTACAAAATGTTTCTCAGTTGATTCTTGAAGGGTTAAGTGTACTTTAAAACATACAAAAAATTTACCAAAGTAGGACCGGCGGAAAGCTGGGAGTTTTTTCAAGATGGCCACCGAAACGTCTTAATAATCATAACTTTGTAACTATCAACCCAAATTTCAGGACGGAGGGCCAGGCAAGGACAGTTGTCTAGTCGTTCGGATGGTATGAAAAACCGAGGGCCTGTGTACATATTGGCGTGCACGTAAAATATTCCATGGCAGTTGGAATTCGATATGAGACTAGGCTGTAGCGCCGCTGCCCGGGCAAAATTTCCCTCATAGCGCACTGTATGGCGTATGCCGTCTTCATTAGCCCAGTTTAGGAGCAGGACAGTAGGAATTTAAACCCCATTTCATCAACCCAAAAAAGCAAAAAACACATTAAGATCATAAAGAAATGACGGCGAAAATGATGGCGAAAATGACCGTCTTCATTAGCCAGGATTAGGAGCAGAACAGTAGGACGCTAAACCCCATTTCATTTCGTTTAATCAACCCAAATATCATGATTTTTGTGTCTATCCCTGGGTTTGTGGGAGCAAAGAACACATTAAGATCCTAAAAAATGATGTTGGCCTATATGACGTCAAATATGATCTCCAAAACCTCCAAATGACAAGAAGTCCATAACTCTTTTCTCAAATTCAATGATTTTGATGTCTATCCCCAGGTTTTGGGGGTCAAAAACACAGTATCTTTGGATATCACGGAGCTGTTGCATAATCATCGAATTGAATTTGAAATGGGGTTTAACGTCCTACTGTCCTGCTCCTAACCTGGGCTAATGAAGACCTAATGCCAAACACTCCTGTCCAAAGAATATGTTTCAGGGCCTTCAGTTTTAAGTGTCATCCTCCTCGGTACCGACCCCATGAGTGTCGTTTGGTTTGTCACAGTTTTCAGCTTTGCAAGGGCCACATACAGCAGAAGTGATTCAATAGCATCAGCTGCTGCTGCTGCATCATTAAAATGCGTTCTCTGCTTCAAAAACCTAGGGATAGATATCTACTATCACCTAATGCAAAAACAGTCCTTTCCATAGAATAAGTTTCAGGGCGTTCAGTTTTAAGAGTCATCCTCCTCGGTATCGACCTAATGAGTGTCAAGGGCCATATACAGCAGAGGATTTGAGCCACTGTGGCTTCAGGCTATAGATGAACGATGATATATAGTTTCAGTTCGGGTGAAGATGTGTTCTTTTATAAAAATTATACAGTCGTTCGTGGTTTCCAGAAGTTTTGCGGGTGCAGTTACAATAAAATTTGATAATGACGTCACAAGAACAACGTAATGCCGTCAAAATGACGTTACGACGTTACAATAAGATCGTAGTAAAAAAAATAACGTTATTTTTGAACTTGCTAGTATTGATTTCCTATAGGTCGGTAATACATTTATTTGCACTAAAGCCAACCATTTCGGAGATTTAGGCGTTTTTCTGGTCTCCTGGCGGCCATTTTGGATTTATGTTAATTATGCAAATTTCCCTATGCCTGATTTGATAATGACGTCACAAGAACAACGTAATGCCGTCAAAATGACGTTACGACGTTACAATAAGATCGTAGTAAAAAAAATAACGTTATTTTTGAACTTGCTAGTATTGATTTCCTATAGGTCGGTAATACATTTATTTGCACTAAAGCCAACCATTTCGGAGATTTAGGCGTTTTTCTGGTCTCCTGGCGGCCATTTTGGATTTATGTTAATTATGCAAATTTCCCTATGCCTGATAATGGCCGCTTTTGTTATGGGGGTACTAGAGGCCATATCGGAACAGTTGCCAAAGAAATGATTTCTGTTGCAGTTTGTTCTAGGTACCCCCTCTCATATTGTTATCTTTACCCACCTACCGGGCTAATGAAGACGGACATACACCATACAGTGTGTTATGAGTAAATTTTGGCCGGGCAAACTTTCTGGTTTCAGAGTAGTAGATTGCTCCATGAATAATGATTATGAAATTCTAAATTTATTTATGCTATATAATATATATTGCTTAAAGTCAGAAGTTGAAGATAATCCTTGCTGCAGTGAAGGCAGCTACATACGACCAAAGCAACCAATCGACTGGAAAAAGACTTAACGAATTTTTCAAATTAACTTGGCTACTTATTCCTTCCACGAACCTCGCCTGGTTGAAATCTGTATTACACTACTGGCCACTCGCTGTTATCCTGTCAGCGACTATAACTTTCATTTACACTTTCGACTTCATCCTTGATTATTACGTGAAGACAGCATCTTATATTTTTTACAAGGGTTGTATGAAGAGATCATGCCGATTCACAAAAAATAGGCTGACTACGGCATATTTTAATGTGGAGTGGCTCTCGAGACGTATCTCGGTATGATGGTTTCCAATACTTCAACCGAAAAACTCTTTCACGTCAAATGAGTTATACTGCTGATTTATCAATGCATTAAATTCTCAATCCAGATGTTAGCTAAAGATGATTGGAATGTTATTGTCTTTTAAAAATTATTGACTTAAAAGTTATATGTATTACGTTTGTATTCAAGTATGTCTCAAAGAAAAGATAGTCATCGGCGGCAGCTTATCCGAAAGGAAAACTTGGATGTTGACCAAATTAAAAAGATAAGGATCCCTTTTAAGCCCCTAAGAAATCTGAGCTAGGCGCGAGAATGTAAGGTCATCTAAGATTTAATGATGGGATGATAAAAAGGGTTAAATTGTCGACTATTTTTGTTCATTAGTTAAACATGTTTGGAATTCGCCTTTTGGAAAATACGCCCACGCTGCAGCTGGGAGCATACATCTGGAACGTAATGTCGTGGGATGCTGAAAATCTAAAGGGTCTCTCCTCATATGACCTCTTATGTTTCATACCAAATTTGAAGAAATATGTGGCCTATATCGATCGCACGCATATGGTAGCCTACATATTCCTTAAGCAATGGCCCGAGAAATCCCTCTCTGGCCATTGTTGGATTGGCTTCTGATACTTGAGCTTTTGAGGGAATGTGTCTATTTTTCCCATTCAAATCTATCAGCAACATGACAACCCTTCGCTTAATCTAAGGTCTTCGCTAAAACTTTGGCTAGTGATGTATGGTATTAACAATTGTGAAAGTATTGTTCGTCTCCACACGTAACGTTATGTACACAGATTTGGTCCAATTAGGAGCTCTGTTTCAAGCCGAATTATAGTAGTACACGGTTAGTTATTGGTTGTTATTCGGATTATTGACCAGACATAATTTGGAACATTACAGCATGTGTTAAGTGGGATTAGGTCTAATCAAGCGAAACACTGCGAGGAGTACTATGAGTGGTCTATCGCTATTAATATAAAATTACATGTAGTAGTATTTTTCCCTACATTGCACAATTTAAACTTAAATATCATATGTCATTACTATTTTAATTTAATATTATATTTTTATTTATCTACATTATTAACTTTTATATATATTTTACTTTTGCCTTTTTTAATTCATTGTAAACGAAATTTTGCTTAATTTTTACTCTATTAATTTAATAATTCTATTTCCTGTATTTTATGAAAAAAAAACCGTTTTGGAATTAAAATTTAAATAAACTAAAATATTTGTTTTAAGAATTTGAAAACAAAAACATCATGGGCCTATCGCTGTCATTTTCCAAGAATGCTATTTTTATGTTAGGTCTTAAATATAAAGAAAATCAAAACAGAGTTACGTCCCTGGAGTTGAAAAGTCCGATAACGGAGGTCTCGTATTTGTGTACAAATTGGTTGCTAATTAATAGTTTGATGAAACTGTTCGGAGGCTTATTATTTGAATTGTTTCTTATATCATATTCATACGTCTCTGCGTAAGACAATTAGACCAATTTGTACACAATTAATTGGGACATGACTCACTTTTCGTAGTCGTAATCTGATTGGCTGTGTAGTAAGGTCTATAACGAATGACACACAAGGCAAAGTAACATTACCATGCCGACATTTTGCTCCATACGATAAATACATCTGAATGGCAAAAACTTACGCAAAACCTTATAGAAAAAGGAAATGGGCCCCGAAAAAAAACAGACAGGCAAAAATCGAAACCCAAATGACGATTTTATAATTGTTCAAAGTGTTGCTCAAGCCGTTAGCCTCAAAATAAAAAAAAAAAAGAATAGGAGCCAGAGAATTCGACCATTATGATAACGAAGAAATAAAAAACTATTGAAACTATAACGGTTCTTGCAGTTGACATTTTCTGACTTCGTCGGATCTAATGAGCGATGTTTTAGCTGGAGAACAAGGGTCATCATGTTTTCCCGTAAAGCAATTGTCTGACACGAAGGCCATACATGCCAGATTTATAGACAGTGCTGCAAGTGAGCCTACTACTCCGTGAGCAATGCCATGTTCGAACAGTATTACTAAGTTTCAAAGTCAGGATAATTCAGAATAAATATTCAGCGGTATGAAATCTTTTTTGAAAAAGAAGGCGACTAGTTTTTGTGATGACAATAACAGCCTTCGTCTTCTCCATTATCACTTCCACTACGCCTACTAGTTTCATACCTAAAAGTTCATCAGTTATTGATATGATAAAAACTTAAGAAGGTTGTCCCGAAAAGTGATACTACTATTCAGATGTGGCCATTTGACAAAAATTCTATGACTTGAATACAATATTCACCAACAAATTTCGTTACGGATAACAAATCAATTGGAGAAGGGGAATACCAAAATCATTGTGCTACTGCATAATGTGGACAAAAAGGTTGAAGAATAAGTATTGCTTCGATTAAGTAGTAATGTTTGGTGCCAATATACGTGTTTTCGGGGTCACGGTTTCAAATCTTGACATTTACAACCTTGTAAAATGATCACATGTTCATATACGTAACATATTACCAAGATGTCGGGCATTTTGGGCGGGAAAATGAGACGATGTGCAGATTTTGATTAAGTAGTAGTGCTTGGTGCCAATATATATGTTTACGGGGGCGCAGAATCAATTTTTGACATTTACAACCTTGTAAAATGATCACATACTGACATATTAGCATATTCTAAATATTGCTGCCACTTGTGGCGGGAAGATGTGACGATGGGTTGATTTCGATTAAGTAGTTGTCTTTGGTGTCAAAATATATGTTTTCGGGAGACAGATTCAGTTTCTGCCATATACATCCGTGTAAAGTGGTCGTGCGTTCACTAATTTAGCATATTTCCAAGATGGATGAACGTTGTTTTTTTTTCTTTTTAAATACACTATTATCGTTTATTTGCTTGCCGTACCACATTCCTGAAAGTCTGGTATAATATCCACTGGGCTGATATCGATTTTCTTGGGAAAGAAAAGCCTATACCTGGCTCCTGCCACGACCACGCCAAGCGCTTACTACTTGATCTTACTATGGCCAAGCTCTCGCTGCGAGAAAAGTGTTCCCTCCATGATCATGATAATATGTCCTCTTGGGATGCTAGACTGTAGCTGATTGATGAGGCTCAGTATCTTCCCTATATTTACACAAAGGTCGTAACAGCTTGTGGTCAGAACCTTCGTTCCAGCCTTGCGACAACGTGGATGGTAGTGGTGGCGACGTAACAGCGTAGCAAGCATGTGACCATGGGCTTCGTTCCAGTCTGGCAACAACGTGGATGATAGTGGGTGGGGGGGCGTGGCTGTAAATGAAATACTTGTCAAGAAGCCCCCGTGGCATATATTATGTTTTCAACTGACTTCCAAGCTGAATGTAGAACAAGCTTGCGAAATGCCATAAATGTTTCTTATAGCAAGTATTACTATTGCATTCCTTGTTTTTGTTTCTTTGCATATTTCTGTTCTACTTTTTAATTTATTAATTGCCTTTTCAAAAGTTGTAAGTCACACATTTTAACCATCGTTAAACATAAACTGAAAGCCTCCATGACACAACCAATTCTTAAAATCAGACCGGGGTTCAATTACTACAATGCGACGGGCGAAGTAAATATGTTATTTTCCTGTAAGCTCCATATTAGCCCAGTGGTCAACTCGGATGAGGTATTTCCATTGTTGGTTAATATACCTAAAGGGTAATAAACATGGCACGGGTTTTTAGGAACATGCTCCAAGCTTATACATAGCAGAACTAGATTCAGATACCTTTTCAGTAATGTGTTTAGAAAATGTCCTACCAGAAACAAAAATATGCTGAATGTGTAAACATGCCACCATTTCACGCAGTTGTAAATGGCTGAAATCATATCTGCGCCTGCAGAAAACAAATATTGACACAAAAACTCAACTGCGTAATTGAATTCAGCCCACCGGCCCATTTTCTGGCCACAAATGAAAGCCATATTAGTAATATGCTAAGTATGTGATCATAGACGACTACTTAATCAAGATCCGCACATCGTTCAGTTTCCTCCCGCCAAAAATGGCGGCCTTATTGTAAATATGCAAAATAAGTGACCTTATAATCATTTTACACAGTTGTTAGTGACAGAAATTGAATCTGTGCCCTTGGAAACATATATACTATTCAAAAAAAAGCAGGGGATATTTGATTTTTAAGTGTTATTAAAGTCACCTGATGAAACTGACGAAGAAACAAATGACAAAATGAAATGAAGTTCACATTCATCGATTTATTCCAAATGATCGTTAGACTAAGTAAGGCACAGACTTGCCATTATAAGGGTAAAATGATACCCGGGGTCAAACAGCAAAGATAACCACAGCATCACAAAAAAAGTCAGTAACGGGTAAATCCTCCTCTGTTTGCCAAACAAGCATTGATCCGACGTGGCATACTCCTAATGAGACGTCTAAGGTCATTTTGGTCCAGATTGTCCCATTCCTGTTGCAACGCAGCAGCAAGTTCTTGGACATTGGCAGGACGTTGTTGACGTTGACGTAACCTCTGTCCAAGCATGTCCCAGACATGCTCGATGGGGGAGAGGTCGGGACTCAGTGCTGGCCAAGGTAATGTGGTGATGTTCTGTTGTTGGAGATAACCTGTAACGATCCTGGCCCTGTGACATCTTGCGTTGTCATCCTGGAAGATGAAACGGCGGCCATGACGTCGTGCGAACGGCACATCATGGACTGCCAAGATGTTGTCCCGGTAGTACTGGCCTGTAACACGCCCTGCAACAACATGTAAAGCCGTTCTTCCAGCAACAGTGATGCCTCCCCACACCATAACAGAACCACCCCCAAATCGATCATGTCTGATGACGTTAACGTCTTGGAAGCGCTCGTTTCGACGATGCCACACCCTCCTACCTCTGTCCAAAAAATCAACAGTGAACCTTGACTCATCTGAAAACATCATCCAAGTGTTGACGAACCCTACACCAACGACGTCTTGCCTGAATGTGATGATCTCTCAAACAAGGGATCACGCGAGGACGAAGGGTGCGAAGGTGACCCCTATGCAGTCGATTCCGAATCGTCTGGCCACGCACTCTCACACCAGTGTCTGTTTGAAGACGAGCGCTGATCTGATTTGCTGTGATGACACGATTTCTCAAGGCCAAGGTACGGATAAATCGATCCTGGGCTTGAGTTGTCGCCCTGGGCGTGGTCTGTCCTGAACAGATTGTGTATCACGGTATCTGGACCATAGCCTGCTTATGACAGACGGAGAAACATTCATCGTCCGCGCCACAACCGCCTGTGTTGTTCCGATCTGTAGCATGCCAAGTTCACGTAACCTTTCATTTTGGGTAAGCCGACGCATATCAAAATTTGTTTTCTGGTCACTAAAACAATTAAACTGATGTTCTCACCCTGGAATTCAATGCCACAATGACTAACATTCAAAGTCAGAGTCGTGCAAATCTTGGGTTGGACCCCCATGATGATCCCAAGCATCACCTGCATTCCATGCGGTAGCTATTGGTGCGTTTGGGCGTCACATGTAACTGGAAATGTTTTTTCTGTTAGGTTCTATAGTGACTTTTTTCGTAGTCATTTGCATATTTTAGTATTATGCCCCCAAAATCAAATATCCCCTACTTTTTTTGAATAGTATATATTGACACCAACGACGACTACTCAATCAATATCAGCACATCGTCATATTTTGCCACCAAGAATATGTCATAATTTAACAACGTTGTAAATGTCAGGAATGGAATCTGTGATCCCGAAAACATATATATTGACACTAAATGCTACTACTTAATCGAAATCAGCACATCGTCCGATTTTCCCGCCAAAAATGGTCACCATCTTTGAAATATCATCATTAAATGATGGAAAATAGTTTGAAATGTAGCCATGAACCCCGTCAATACTAATACATTGCTAAGTCAAAGTAAATATGTCGATAACATTATGAATAGGATGAAAATAAATAAATAAATAAGTTGGAATATTATCGCAAAATGACTACCCTCAAATAATGGGCTCCCATACTAAGAAGACCTCAGATAAAATGTCAACATTGGGATGTTTTATATATATATATATATATTTCAAACATCAAATCCTACAAAGTAAAGCTTATTCCATGATTTCTACCCGAAAAGTCGCCGGATGGGAATTATGTAAGAAAACAGAATCGAACTAATTATTTATTGAGATACGAAAAGGTAATGGTGTACCATAAAATTGAATTTGGGGAGTACGTTACTATTAAGGAATTTACAGATGGAAAGTTCCAGAAGTATATAAATAATGATGGATGTGTGACTGAAGCCCTCCTTGTTATCGACGAATGTCTTTAAAAAAGTCGAAAGTTGTGTCCATTTTACCTATCAACAGTCTCAAAATAATTTGATGTAGATATAATTGTAGGGTGTGGATTGAAACTATGTGATCCAAGGATTGCATCAAAACAAGTCCACGATGTCAGTGGAGCGTTCGTTTTTACTACAGGGAACTTGTCATGCTCTGCGTTTGAGAATTTTACAAAAAACATTTATTGCCAAATGTTGAATCTTACCAATTTGGCTATCTAATTGAGTATATGTATATGAACCAAAATTTTCTATGTTGCATAAGGTTTCATAAAGATGATAAACACAAGCAAATTGGGGGTATATGTTTAAGATCCTGATCCTCTGCCGCATTTCTATGAGCTCTTAATATGAGGTATGAAAATTGGATATGAAATACGATTTGTAATCCATTAGCTGAGACATAATAGTAAGTGCAGGGGGAGGGGGGCTGCACCACACACAATTCTACACAAAAACAAATATACAGACAAGACATCATACTCAGAGACCACTAAACATAAACAATTCAAAAAGAGTGAATGGATCCGGGCAGGCCCGTAGCCAGCTTACTGGTTGCGGAGGGGCAGTTAAGTTTTTAGGGGGGGCAGAGAAGGGGGGGGGGCACCTTCCCAAGACAATTTTGAAACTTGGACGACAGAAACCGCGTTTTCCAGCCCAGAAAATCGTAGTCTAGCAAACTCTGAACAATTAACATAGAGGCATGACAGGGGACATTTCATTTGGTGAGTCAGTAGGAAAATATAGATGTCAGAACAGAACCAACAATATAAAATGTATACATCATCTTTATTCACAATGCCCTTACCATATACATTAGTTCAGCACAGGCTTAACCGCGTGTGCTTCCCACCAAACAAGGTTAAGAATGTTTCCAGGTTGAGACATTGCGTACGGCGCTTCGCGAAAGCTAAGAGTACCAGATTCCTCTTCCGACGATGAGTCATTGATCGCCTAGTCGGACAATCTATACGCGTTAGGCACGAGAAGCTACTCTCGCAAATTGCAGTACTCTACCCTATGGTTGATACTGTTGCAGTCAGATTATAGACATTGGGAAAGGCTGGTCGTTTTTTATGGTTCTTCCAAAACAACTTCTGAGTCTGTGTGGTCATTTTCTGCAATCGGGACACTTTTGAGAAATTCTCTACACACTTCTAATTCCGCAGCCGAAGGTAACTTTACTAAGTCTAGCTTTGTTAGTGGCTGGAGTGCCTCCAGCCGCAGGAAGTTAGGGGATTTTCGCGACATTGCTCTTACTGATGAGTACAACCAACCATTTTCACTGAAACGCCGCTTGATTTCTTCCATTACAATATAGGCGTCTCGACTCAGATTTTGGATCACCACGATTCGTTGGAGTTTCACATTCAGTAATAATGTAATCATCCAATCGTCTTGGCGCAGTTCGGAATCGCTTAGTAGTGATACCCGCATCTTCAGCAGTAATATTGTTGTTTATACACATCATTGCATTGTCCCATATATCAAACTGTTCCTCACTCCGCGCATCTGCTAGCAATTTGATTCCACCGTCAATCAGTATCATTGCCCCATTGATACCGTTTTCGCGCGACTGGTCAAAACTATCGGCTGGTTTTAAAATTCCTAAAAAATTTTTCATGATTGCTGCTCTGAAAGCGAACTGGCATCCTTTCAAAATCGTCAACTGTCCAGTTTGAACTACCCTATCTTCTCCATCGAACTTTTGGGAATCAACAACTGTTTCCAGAGCTTCTATCACCCCACCATAGTTCTCTATTATAGCAACTGTGGCGTCATAGTGTCCAGACCACCTAGTGTCTGGGACTCTTTTCAAACTAGTGCCAGCATAGACACCGCTGACGTCAAATTTTTTGAAAAATTTGCAGATAGCACCCCGATGTTCGAAAAAAATTCCAAGTTCGCGAACAGACGATACAACATTTATCACCACTAAATCTAAACGGTGGTTATAGCAATGGACGTAGGGAATGCATCTGCCTTGTTGATTTTGTATAAGTCGTTGTAAACCACCTTTATCGCCACTCATCGTACTGCATCCATCGTAGCACTGACTTAACATTCTGGCTGGATCTAGACCAAAATGTGCAAGCTCATCAAGAACGAGTCTGCATAAACCAGCGGCACCTAGCTCATCTGTTTTAGGCATATGGAGAAGAGACTCGTATGCTTTTCCCTCTTTCACATACACACCAATGGAAAAATTTTCGAAATTAGTTTTGTCTCTTGTTCCATCGCAAAACAGAGTAAAGATTCGCATCCGAGGAATTCACATCATTTGCAACATCCTTTGAAACCATAGATGCCATAATGTCAATGATGTCATTCTGTATTTCCGGCGATTTATATGTAGCATTGTTAGGTATGGTTGCTCCTATTTCTCTCAAACGGCTGTCCTTTAATAGAGTATATTCAAACAAACTATTGAAGAGACCGCTATCATTGTTGTACACGTAGTCGCCACGTAGGGCCAATCCGTTTGTTGTTAACCACTGTATCATTTCGGCTATGGACTTCACATAATAGCGCCGTCGTTCAAACACATCTTGATTTATTTGCACCGACACACTGCTATTATGGGCGGATCTCATTTCTCGGGACTTCATATCTGTGACCGCTGTTACATGGTGTCCAGATTCTTCATGTTTGCAAAACCCTTTTTTCTTGTCAGTGGCGTTTTTCCATTTATAAAAGCCCAATGTAGTGAACCTCTTGTTTTCGAGCCCACCTTTACCATATTCCTTACCATATATGCGGCAGGGGTGGCAAAATGCAGCGTGTCTTTCTATCGAGTATTCTAGCCAAGGATAGCGTACATACCCAACTAGGATTAAAGCGCCTGCCATCTGTTACAGGAAACCCACCGGGTACAGATTTAGGTTGGACGGGATTCAAAGACGCCGCCAAATCATTTGGTGCAGACGAAATATACTAATTGTTTCCCATTTCCGTTACCGTATTCATTGCCTTTTGCTTCTGGAGTCCATCAGCATTCTGCTTTTCAACCCAATCACCATCAGCATGACCACCCTCATCATCAACATTAACCCTACCATCCTTTTCATCATCTTGATTTTTACTGCCATCAATTGCGTCCTTTACATCGCCTTCATCGGTTTTTCGCCATTTATTCGAGTCCTTAATAGTGTTTGGCCGCTCAACAACTTTGTCCATTACAGTGTACCTTTTTCGTCCTGTTTTTGTGAGAAAACGATCAATTTCCGTGTTTAATCCTGTCTGTACTATTAATTATTTAAATTTTATAAATTTAACTGAATAAGATATTGTTTGAATAAAATAATATAATAAGTACACTGTTGGAAAAAGTCTGGTAAGTTTACATGACAATTACTGGCAGCAAAGTTGGTTAATATTCCGTATATTTTATAGCGAAAATGAATACTTTAACTGAGCAGTTTTAGTTATAATTCTAAAGTAAATTTACAAAATAATATGAATCTGTAAAATTACATGTTTGCTTAGTTATTTTTAGTATTACGTATTTAAGAATGTATTTTTACTTTTTTTGAATGTATCTTTGATTTCAACACCGTTTATTGTAAAAAAGACACGATCAACAATCGGTAAACTTAAACAAAACTCTGTAAAAAAAAATACACCAAACTTGTAAGTTGGTAATAGAAATATAGTGTGGAAAATATGCCGACAATTAAGGTACAAAAGCTAACTGTACTACTGTAATTTTGCACAAATTTCTAACAGTGTACAATGTTGCAATCTATATGTGTATTATGGCCAGTATCACATATAGGTCAGTTTTACGTCATCTATGAAGGTCGGGTTGAAGAAGTGCATTCTTAGTGCAAGGAAGTCTAATAAGTGTCATTTCATTGCCAAACAAAAAAATCACGGTATTTTATTGTAAGAAAATCTTTGTGCATGTCTGAGGACACAGAGAAAGTTCCATGCCATGTCACTGTTGACTGTAAACTGTAATTGTAACTTTTTGAGTCATAAAAAGGTTCAACTATTGTCGTCGAACCTTTACAATAATAAACTATACTATTCAAAAAAAGTAGGGGATATTTGATTTTGGGGGCATAATACTAAAATATGCAAATGACTACGAAAAAAGTCACTATAGAACCTAATAGAAGAAACATTTCCAGTTACATGTGACGCCCAAACGCACCAATAGCTACCGCATGGAATGCAGGTGATGCTTGGGATCATCATGGGGGTCAAACCCAAGATTTGCATGACTCTGACTTTGAATGTTACAGTCATTGTGGCATTGAATTCCAGGGTGGAAACATCAGTTTAATTGTTTTAGTGACGAGAAAGCAAATTTTGATATGCGTCGGCTTACCCAAAATGAAAGGTTACCTGCCCTTGGCATGCTACAGATCGGCACAACACAGGCGGTTGTGGCGCGGACGATGAATTTTTCTCAGTCGTCATAAGCAGGCTATGGTCCAGATACCGTGATACACAATCTGTACAGGACAGACCACGCTCAGGGCGACAACTCAAGCCCAGGATCGATTTATCCGTACCTTGGCCTTGAGAAATCGTTTCATCACAGCAAATCAGATCAGCGCTCGTCTTCAAACAGACACTGGTGTGAGAGTGAGTGGCCTGACGATTCGGAATCGACTGCATAGGGGTCACCTTCGCACCCTACGTCCTCGCGTGATCCCTTGTTTGAGAGATCATCACATTCAGGCAAGACGTCGTTGGTGTAGGGATCGTCAACACTGGGATAATCGACGCTGGAGCAATGTGATGTTTTCAGATGAGTCAAGGTTCACTGTTGATTTTTTGGACAGACGTAGGAGGGTGTGGCGTCGTCGAAACGAGCGCTTCCAAGACGTTGACGTCATCAGGCATGATCGATTTGGGGGTGGTTCTGTTATGGTGTGGGGAGGCATCACTGTTGCTGGAAGAACGGCTTTACATGTTGTTGTAGGGCGTGTTACAGGCCAGTACTACCGGGACAACATCTTGGCAGTCCATGTTGTGCCGTTCGCACGACGTCATGGCCGCCTTTTCATCTTCCAGGATGACAACGCAAGATGTCACAGGGCCAGGATCGTTACAGGTTACCTCCAACAACAGAACATCACCACATTACCTTGGCCAGCACTGAGTCCCGACCTCTCCCCCATCGAGCATGTCTGGGACATGCTTGGACAGAGGTTACGTCAAAGTCAACAACGTCCTGCCAATGTCCAAGAACATTTGCTTCAATTCCCAATGCTTCCAATCTTTGTTACCATAGCAAAAACCTCAGGGTTTATTGTCCACTCTATGGCGTTGCTCTGCTAGAAATAACTGTATATGGTGGCCAAATAGACCAAACCTTATCAAGATTTACTTGTACATGTAGTTGAAACCAGTAAAGACTAAATTTAACTTGCTTCATTTGGTGTAGATGGTTCATAAATAACTGTATCTGTAGACGACCCATCTTCATGTATGTTTGCTGATGAAGATATGACTGCATTGTAACTATTGCACCAATGTATGTCCCTTTATACATCTCAGATACGTTGGTTCCACAAATTCCCAATGCGCTGATGACCACTGTTAGATGTCCATATTCTCAACCACAGAAGTTTCCTACTGGCAGTATCTAAATAACCATGTTGCTGAGGGGAATGTGGAATTTTGATACCCCGCTACCTTGTCATGGCCATCAATTGAATGCACCCAGTTTGGTCCCTTTAAAACAAAACGATCCTTGTTTGTTTTTTTTTTTCTTCCATTTTCACCTTTGTGTTATATACACATGATTAACGATTTAACAAATTTGGATGAAAATTGTGACTTCTGGAGTGGACATCATCAACCTTGATATTACATACTTTAACACTATTTGCGTACAGGAAACGCACATTTTTTCCTGCACTGTCAGTCCGATGGTTGCAAAATTCGTACTAGATCATTTTTATGGTGTGACGATGTTATACTTGGACGGTTTTTAAAGTGGACAAAATTGTGGTCACTATATAGAGGGACAACAAGCTTAAAACGTGATTCTTCGATTAAACAGGGACATAATCCAGGAAGTTACGGTCCGATATGAGCAAATATAGTAAGGAACCGAAATCTATCGGTTATAAACATACTTTGTAGTTGTCTAATCCTGTCTGGATTATCGCCATTATAAATACACTTATAGCCTACGATTTCTTCAGCATTCCTGTTTTACATTTCTTGCGTGGGGTATTATATGATATATATATAATGGTTTGTACAATTACATAACTTAAAAATTCCGGTTGGTCGCTAAAACTACAAATTTTATTTTAGTGTTTAACGTTATTTTATCTGAATTCTCGTCACTTGTATTGGGAAACTTTGTTGCTTCCCAAACTACATCATTACCTCTGTAACACCTGTGTAAACGTCACGGTATTCTGTCAGCAGACGGCTGTTACCCAGAGACGGTCTACATTCCTTTGCTTCCTTGTATTCAGTTTGGTTTGATTCTTTATCCTAAATACATTCAATATACTCCGATTCCCTTGTATGCCTAAAGGTTTCTTTACTGATTTGATTGTTTGAACTACTTCTATGATGCATTTCACTGGTGTTGTTACTTGTATAGCGGAATTAATACAATATGCTTGCATTCGTAATTCTTGCAACACATGACAGATCACGACTCATGCTGACATTATAGGCTACAATTATTTCTTTGGGATTGTATTCCCTATTGTTTTAGAATGTGTGAAGTCTGTGTCACCTCAGGCCCGGACCCATTTACTCTTCTTGAATTGTTTGTTTGTGGTCTCTGAGTATGATGTCTTGTCCATATATTTGTTGTTGTGTAAAGTGGTGTGTGATGCAGTCCTCCTGCACTTACTATTTTTAGTTTCATCATAATCGGATAAAAGTTATGACCTCTAGAGTGCCTTAAAGACAAAAAACGTACAATCAGGGCCATAATCCATAAAGCAGGGTTCCCGCGGCTTCGTCTAACATTTTTTCAAGGATATTCAAGGATAAATATACGTCAAATTCCAGGATTTTCAAGGACATTTTTAGCCTAAAGTTACAATTTTTCATCTGAAAAACAACCAAAACATTACCAACTATCGTTATAATCTCATATTTAAAAGGAATTGAAGACATAAACTGTTTTTTATTATTACAGATTGACTTTCGGCACACCGGGAAAAACTCCCGCCATTTTTAAAACAGAGTTATTTCCCTTTTCGTCATTATGCATTGTTTAATGTAATTACTAATACCGATTTTGATTAGTCAGTGTAGTGGCTTCTAGTATGTTAATTGGACAATGGAGTCACGTGAGAGTATTTGCTAGCCTAACGGTAAATGTCATTGGCTTATCTTGTTATTACGTGACAAAACACGGCTGTTTATTTAGATCAGTTGATTGACAGGTATACGTCAGTTATTGTTTATAGTATAACCAGCATTACTTATAATCTAAACGGGATTTTCAGATCAACTTACTAGTATTACCAAGAAAATTAAGGATCTTAACTGAAATTCAAGGATATTTTCCTTTTTCCGCGATATTCAAGACCTTGAAAATGAAATTTTAAATTTAAGGATTTTCAAGGACCGCGGGAACCCTGATAAAGTTAAATGCCAATTTCGAAAGAGATCGTTTGGAGATTAACTTATATTTTACGTTTCATCAAAATAAGATAAAAATTGTCACCTGTAGAGGGTCCATAAACAGACATGAAGATGTGGGCGTATAAAAACTCGTTTTGCTTTCATATGGAAGGGGGAAACAGAATGTTGAGGTTGGACATGGTAAACGAAAGGATGGGAACCACTTTGGTGTAACTCCACCATGCACAAAGGCCAGATTTACCAATAGACATTGTGAGCCATTGGCGTAGGACCAACGGGTATATGGAGGTCCGCAGAAACTAATTTGTCGCACAAAACAGGAAGCGGTTGTTATTTCTTGATCAAATGGTTAGGCGGTTTTGAGAACAATAAGGAGTGTCAACGTACAAAAGACTCTGCAATTAAACGTCTGTGGAATAAGAAGTTGGAAGAAAGTAATTAGGAATTTATGTTTTGCTATTATTTTGACAACATAAGGTTGTTATTTGATGATAGTGGGTAGTATGTGATAAATATTTGATAGTATTTGGGTCAGTTTTTGCTTGTTTTATGTGAAATAGGGAGGCAATGGGAAGAGCCAGACATCGATAATCGCATTTGAAGTACAATTCCCACGGTATACCTAATTATTTTTGAAAAAATTCAATTGATATATACATTTTGCAGTAGTATGTTGTAGTATGTGGTGATATCGAAGTGGTATTGGGTAGTATTGGGTAAATCGTCCCACCCCAATATGTGTATTAAATGGAAAGTAAGTAATGAAGAATACATTCTCAAAAAATGGACCCTCCCTCAATGAAGAGAGGTGAAGACATGACTCTAAAAATAGTTTATTTATAGTGTGAGGTGTCTCCCCTAAACACAGGGTTTAGAAGGGGATTTGAAACTAATGTTTGATATATCGATTAATAAGTTAGAATATGTTTTTAGTCCAAATATATCATCAACTCACCCAGTTTGTACGCGGGGAAGTATCTTTAAATTATTATAAGGTTCATAGATTATTACTGTACCTTTGATGCAGATTCTTCGTTATCACTTTGCCGTCTACAGATGAGGTCATAAGACATTCCCCGTCTTCATCAGACGCTAAACCTCATTTCATTTGAAGTCATTCAATTATTTTCACACGTGTTTGAGTTAGTAACTCGGCTTCACGGAGGACTATAATACTTAAAGTAATTAGGGAATTACTTGTAGAATTCTCAAAGACTTGTGTAACGATTAAAAAAACAAGAAAAATAGTAATTGCTTTCTAGCACTGTTAAAGAGGAATGGTTAATTTATTAGGTAAATGGTGTAAATTAAGCACACTCAGTTGTCTGGAACTGACAGTAAAAATGTTTTCTTTAGTGTGATGAATAATTCATTAGAAGAATTGGTTCAAGACAAATGAACACCGCGCAAACCAATAAAAGGTAGTTACTGACATGCGAAGAATCTTAATTGTTGCTATCAGGTATCACATTACCGAAAAGTCGAGTAAGATCAGGAATTCCATGTTATCCTTAAAATAGTTAGAAACTTCTAGGATTCGCTCAACTGCGTTGCCAGGAAATGAAATACAACCGGATCTAACGACATCCCACCTTTCTACACCGACTAGACTAATAAAGACTAAAGAGTTGCCAATCTGTTTCACAGAGAATTACTTACGAATTAACTCTGTCACGGATGACTGTCCACAACACGTGCATTGACCTCAAGTGGCGTCAGTCATTGGCTCAACTGCTCGTGCGTTGTTTACATAACACCTAACTGCTTCGGGCAAAATGATGCATTTTACTCATTTTAATACCCATTTACACTAAATAAGAAATATTTTCTAACTACAAATACTTCAAACGTCTTTAATTATTTTTCTTATACTTCAAAAAAATGTTTGAGAATTTAATTTGTCAGAGTAAAAAAGTTAAAATACCGAACTCATTAAGTCTCGTCGATGTCATGCTTATCAGTGATTATAGCGGCTAAGCGAATATTCACTGCGGGATCAATTTGGAGAGTTGCTAGTAAGTTACTGTAGTGGGGATTATCTTGCATCGACCAGTCAGTATCATTTATGTGTAAAGTAATTCAAATCTTGCCAGTGATATAATAGTATTTATTTGATTCGAAAAAATTTTGAATCAGTCTCATGGGCCTAATTCCAACCATAAATTAATGGCTATTTTGCTTATAATGAAAGGTTGTGAAGCACAATAAAGACGTACCATCGTTTTGACTGGAGTATCCTCGGCTACCCAGTGTACTCATTTCGGTCTATTCCACTATACCCTGGGTTAATCCATAGGATTTCCACGATTTCAAATTATCTGCCCTAGCGGATTGTGATATTTTTATCGTCCAATCCCATAAAGCGTTACTTGGAAAGGTAATGGGCGAAGGGAAGTAACTGTCAACAAGAATTGCTCACACATGGTGAACTCAGTCCGTTCTTGCACACTTTGCAAATAATATGACTCTGGGATAAATACCTACCGCGTAGTAGAAAAATCAGTGTCATTGAAAAATTTCATGACAGAACTTTCCTTGCCATCTTTTTGTGTGCATGCATGTCAAGTCAATTCTTTTATATTAAATCTTTTACAAACTTTTTGATAACCGTACAAACAAGCCGCCATATTGTTTGTAAACAATGTAGTTCTATGACGTAAAAATGGCGCTAAAGAGTCTACGTAGGACTAGTTTATAAACTGTTTTTGATTGGTTCGTACACTCTAACTACAATCAGATAGTTTGAAATCGAGGAAATCCTATGGATTAACCCAGCGTATAGTGGAGTAGAACAGAATGAGTACACTGGATAACCGGGGATGTGACTGGAGTTACTTGCGAGTAGGTATGGACATTTAACGACTTAAAGGACAATATTGGTGCCAGTCATTATCACGTATGTGATAGAACTGATTAAACACTTTCCAAACATAATATTAACACAGAGATCATCGCTACCATAAAGGAGTAATAAAGGATTCATGAATCGGAAGTGACGAACGCCAAAGGAAAACACGAGTTATCTATCTATGTGAATGACTGAACTGACGAGTGATGACAGATAAACGGCCGAATTTCTGCTCACTAATAATTCCTTCGAAGACAAAAAGTTGTTATATGGGACCGCAAGAGGTTATCTGGCGATACAATAAAGTAATTAAATGTCATAAGATAAGAGAACACGGGAAAAATAGAAATACTCCGTACAGCCCCTTGCTTTTATTCATTCTATAAGGGAGACCGGGGCACATTGAACCACTTTGTTCACATACATGTTTGTCCTCATTTCATATCAAATGTTTTTATTAGAAGATCTCTTTATTTCATGATCAAAATTTAAAAAAAAATAATAATTTGCCCTCTTATATGGATCAAACCCCGGTTTATCTGGATTGTATAGATTAGACATAATATATGAACTTAAGTACAAGAATTTCCTAGGCTAAGAAGTTAACATGTATGGAAAATTTTTCTCTTTTAAGCGCTGTTTTGAAAAATTCACTGCCTAAGAAAATAACTGACAGCATGTGGCTTATTGATAGAGAAATGGGTCTAAGAAGTTATCTCACTTCTGTATAGCGTTGGGTTGTATAGTATTATTTATAAAGGATATATCCATGGTGGTTCAATGAGCCCCGGTCTCCCTTACCTTATAAAAACATAGTAATGCACGGACTTTTAATCTGTTTTTCTTTCCTGTTCTCTTATCTTGTGACAGTCAGTTCTTTTTATGAATTGTAAGATATTCTCTCACAGTGTCACACAGCAACTGTAGGTCTTCGAGGGAATTATTAGTGAGCAGATATTCGCCAATGTATCTATTATCACTAGTCATTTCAGTTAGTTATATAGAGGAATAACTCGTGTTTTCCGTTGGCGTTCGTCACTTCCGATTCATGAATCCTTTATTACTCCTCTATGGTAGCGATGATCTCTGTGTTAATATTATATTTGGACAGTGTTTAATCAGTTCTATCACATTTGTGATAATGACTGGCACCAATATTGTCCTTTCAGAAAATCAACAACAACCAATAGTAAAAAAACAGATTGCTTTACTTTACAGTGAGTAAAAATGAAGCCAGTAAGCTACTTTCATTGGCTCTGATACGATTTTATTGATGCCTCTTCCACAGCCACATTTTAGCACTATAAAATTGTGCCCTTCTATCTAAAATTGTGCCCTTTGTCTGTTGAATTAAAATTTTCGTGTTTGGGAGAATAAACCAGTAATACATCATTTTTATACGCCCACATTTTCATGTGGACGTATTATGTCGTCGCCCCTGTCCGTCCGTCCACAATTTGTTTGTGGACTCTCTACAGGTCACAATTCTTATCCGATTTTGACGAAACTCGAAATATAGGTTTATCCCCAAAAGATCTCAGCTGCTTTCGATATTGGCATGTATCGGATCAAAACTTCATGGATTATGGCCCCTGATTGTACGAAAAATCACGTTTTTAGCTTGTGGACCCTATAGAGGTCACAATTTTGAACCGATTTTGATGAAACTTGACATGCATGTTTGTAACCCAAAGATCTTGGTTCCTTTCGATATTTGCGGCTATCGGAATGTAATTTCCTGAATTATGGCCCCTGATTGTCCGAAAAATCACCCTTTTGAGCTTGTGGTCCCTCTGGGGGTCACAATTATTATTCGATTTAAAAAACCGTTTGAATATATCACCGTTACAATATAATTTCGGGAAAATCGGACGAAAATTGCCATACAAAATGGCCGTCGTTTGTACGCTAATACTGTTAAAAAATGGTATATCAATGTTGTGGACCCTGTGGAGGTCACAATTTTGATTCGATTTTGATGAAACTTGAAATTCATGGTTATAACCCAAAGATCTTGCTTCCTTTCGATATATGCGCATATCGGATCGTAACTTCCTGAATTATGGCCCCTGATTATACGCAAAATCGCCTTTTTTTTTAGCTTGGAGGTCACAATTATTATTCGATTTAAAAAAACCGTTTAAATATATCACCGTTACAACCTAAGGAAGGTTGAGTTCGAATTTCGGGAAAATCGGACTAAAATTGCCATACAAAATGGCCGCCGTTTGTACGCTAATACTGTTTAAAAATGGTATATCAATGTTGTGGACCCTGTGGATGTCACAATTTTGATTCGATTTTGATGAAACTTGAAATTCATGGTTATAACCCAAAGATCTTGCTTCCTTTTGATATTTGCGCATATCGGATCGTCACTTCCTGAATTATGGCCCCTGATTATACGCAAAATCGCTTTTTTTTAGCTTGGAGGTCACAATTATTATCCGATTTAAAAAACCGTTTAAATATATCACCGTTACAACCTAAGGAAGGTTGAGTTCGAATTTCGGGAAAATCGGACTAAAATTGCCATACAAAATGGCCGCCGTTTGTACGCTAATACTGTTAAAAAATGGTATATCAATGTTGTGGACCCTGTGGATGTCACAATTTTGATTCGATTTGGATGAAACTTGAAATTCATGGATATAACCCAAAGATCTTGGTTCTTTTCGATATTTGCGCATATCGGATCGTAACTTCCTGAATTATGGCCCCTGGTTATACGCAAAATCCCCCTTTCTTTAGCTTGTGGTCCCTCTGGAGGTCACAATTATTATCCAATTTAAAAAAAACGTTTGATTATATCACCGTTACACTGTAAGGAAGGTTGAGTTTGAATTTCGGGAAAATCGGACCAAAATTGACAGACAAAATGGCTGCCGTTTGTAGGCGAATACTGTTAAAAAATGATATATCATTGTTGTGGACCCTGTATAGGTCACAATTTTAATTCGATTTTGATGAGGAAGGTTGAGTTCTAATTTCGTGAAAATCGTACCAAAATTGCCGGACGAAATGGTCGCCGTTTGTACGCGAATAGTGTTAAAATATGGTATATCATGGTTGTGGACTCTCTACAGGTCACAATTCTTATCCGATTTTGATGAAAAGTCACATTTCTAGGTTGTGTACCGTCACACCATAATCATTGTCGGTTTCGAATTTCATTAATATCAGACTGGAACTGACCAACTAAATGGCTCCTCCCAATACAGTATGAAATACAGGACTTAAAGATGTAGGAAAAATCACTTTCGGTATTGCTTGTTCTCTGTCCATCTCTCGAAAATGTGGGCGTATCCTGCCTGGCAGTGCCAGCCTATCTTCAGTTTGTAATATGATGTCAGAATTGCAAGATTATAATGTATCTGCAAAACGAGATTGCCAATTTAGTGTTATCGTAACAGCCCAGTGTCTGTAATTCTCCCAAAAACGGCGAATGGGGAACGTCAAAAATAGGAATAATACGACCAGATGATCCAGATCTCTTTACTTCCCGCGCATTTTTCATTTTGCGCTAAAATGTGGATTTCTCGTAGAATTTAAAACGAAACGAATTATAAATCGTTGTATAATTCCCCAACGATTCTATACAAATCGTATCATTTCTATTTCTGACGATGCTTTGGCGTATATACCATAGGGGATGCCTAGTCAATTTCGAGTGTTTTAGAAATTTGAGTTCTATCACCTTCCAAGCCCGACCTACAAATTTCAGAGGGGGTGATGCGAATGATTAGCACATGCGTGCTGTGTCGTAAAGCCTGTCATTGAGTCAACTGCCGTCCCGGTTGTGCGGGACAAGTAGTAGGATCGCCTGTCCAACCTCGTGGGTTTACTCCGGGTCACCCGGTATCCTCCCACTGCTAAGGACCCCTACGCTCCAGCGATTTATTGAAATAAAATTAAACCATATGCTAGTCCCGAAATGACCTAGTTTGTGTGGAGTGGACGTTAACCCCCTCTCTCTCTCTCTCTCTCTCTCTCTCTCTCTCTCTCTCTCTCTCTCTCTCTCTCTCTCTCTCTCAATTTCATTTCAATTACCGAAATTAATTTTCCAATAGATCGTAATTCTTTAGACTGGGTGTTTAGAAAAGTAATCGACAGGAAACATTCGCCTGAATTATATTTTCATATTTTACATATGGCTAAAAATACAATACTTCAAAATCTTCGTGAGCACCTTTATCATTGAAAGTGGGCCTAAAATAACCTGATGCGTGTTTGGTTCTCCGATTACAATCCCATATTGATGTCATTCCAAAAAGGGCACTGTTTGTTTCTCCCTAGTGAACGACGTCTAATACGTAACCATCTAGAACATGTTGACGTCATCAAGGGAGCATGCTTTGCGTGATCACATGCTTTAAGCACTCCAGTGAACCAGCTTTCTATATTTGACATCATCAAGGGATCTCATTGTTGCGTGGTGGGTGTTATCGCATGCTTAAAGCACTCCAAAAAATAAAAAGTTGGGGATTAAAAAACAATCATATTATTATCGTAGATCAGCTTGAAAAAAATGTCAGCTGACAATAAATCCTGTACATCGAAGATATTACGCTTTATAAAATAATAATTTTTGCTACATGATTTTAAATAAGTAATTTGCTCTAAATGCCATCTATTACATTTAAAGTAATACCTACTTTACAAAAAAGCGTTTAAGTAGATAAATTCTCGATTGCAATATAACCTGATTATTGCTTACATTTTTCGAAGAAATCAGGTGTAGGATCAAAGCCAGATTTTCTAAATTGTGAGATTATTAATTTATCGTATCAACAGTATACCTTTACGTTTGTATCCAAATCCCGACGTGGACCAAAGAATATACTATGGCTTTCACTTAACTTACCAGTCGAGTAATTGACAAAGAAAGTGATTTCTAATCATTCGGATGGCACCATAATATTAGGGCCACACCAGCGGTGGATTACCCCATAGGCAGTGTAGGCAGCTGCCTAGGGCCCATAAAGTGTTTGACGTTTAATTCACTGTCTACTCTTCCGAAGAGCCTCACTCGGTTGTGTCGGCAGTTTACCACGAGGAAAGAAGGCCCACACAGTCAGAGACATCATACGCTCGAGATGAGCTTTTGTGTGATCGATCACTCCAACTGGGAGGAGTGGGGGAGGATCACGTGGGTGAGGCGCTGGCTCGCTAGTCTGGAGGTCGGGGTGTTCGATCCCTGCATTGGCCGAGAAAGTTCATCTCGATTTTTCGGCGTGGTTTCCTCTTGACAGTGATGCAGAACGGAAGGGCTGACAATGAAAGCTGTGTAGTCGTTCGGATGGGGCGAAAAACCGAAGTCCCGTGTACACATTGGCGTGCACGTTAAAGATCCCTTGGCAGCTGGAATTCGTTATAAGAGTAGGCCGTATGACGTATGCCTGTCACACTGTATGGTGTATGCCCCTCTTCCAACAACCCAGGTCAGGGCCGTATCTAGCGTTGGTGAAGGGGTACATTGCACCCCCACAAAAATAATGGCGCCCCCACCTCCCCCCAAAATTTGACAGTCTTTCAATTATAAAAAATACACTTGATTAGACTCACACAGTGATTCTCTTAAGGCACTGATTACGGCAATGGGTTCGTTTGCTCTGATCAAAACTTTCTTATATTATCACTTACGTGGAGGATATGCCCCCCCCCCCCTCTCTCTCTCTCTCTCTCTCTCTCTCTCTGGTGCACATCCACTTTTAAAATCCTACATAAGGCCCTGGCCCAGGTTAGGTGAAGAAGAATAGGACGTTAAGCACCATTTCATTTCCGACTGGGAGACCGGTTACTGGCTTGCCTTTCATTAGCCTGGTATCTGGTTTCGCTTCCATTTTAAAAACGTTTTTGAGATTTTCTCTTGAAATTTGTCTAACTTTCATTACGCAAAAGCCGCGCCATTTCAACGTAGGCCGTTGATATAACCCAATGGCAAAGGTGTGGGTGGGAGAAGAGAGAACAGAAAAAAACATGAAACTGAAATGCTGAAAAAAGTGGCTATAACTAGGCCCAAAATCACGATGTTTTTTGACGGCCAGGGATAGGATGACTGCTCAGTAGTTGAAAACACGTATGATATCGAGAATAATGAATCGCCGACCGACCATGAGGGTGTGATTTATGAAACCAGTTCCGCAAAGGGCCCAGCTTGTCGAGCTGCCTTGATCCGCCTTTGGCCTACATGTGTTCGCATTGGCTTGGCTAAATTCTACGTTGGAGATCAAAAATGAATAGGCGGATGAAACGCCACTTTCTGGGTCTGGGTTATAAATTAACAAACGTTTCATTTCACTTTTTTATACCACAAATTACCCAATTGTAATGATTGCAACATCTGTATTCATGACGGGGGGGGGGGGGGGGCGGGGCGTAGTGGTCTAGAGGTTTCGATCCAATCTGATTAAAACACAGGTCCAATTTCGTTTCGTTTTTTATAGTTGAAATTTTCGTTTTTACTTGTCTTTACTACTCTTGGATCTGGAAGACTTGTTATTTAAGTCGTGTTCTGCCTGAAATGAGGGGTCAGCCTATCAAAATGGTCTGTCGAATCGACCGTTTGACCTTTTCATGCATGGAACTGTGGGTAAATATTACCAGCGGATAGAAATCAAGACAAAACAAAAGTAGATTTTAAAAAGCATGGTGGTCGCTAATTGGTTAATCGAATGACTGACGTTATCGGGTCAAATGTCCCGTGCTTGATATCTGACGTCATAGAACGTGAGCTCCCACTATAACTCGTTAGATCTACATGAATGTAGGCCATCGAAAGTATAAAAAAACGAAACGAAATATAGATCTATATTTTAATTAGATTGTGGTATGGGCGTATGTGGCTTATAGGGGCACCTACTCAACCTCGTGGGTTTACTCCAGGTACTCAGGTTTCCGGCCACAAGAAAGACCCCTGCGCGTGCGCTAAGATGATAAAAATGAAAAATAAGAGTTGTTGGAGATTTCGCCTTCGGTGGAAGCGGACGTTAAACAGTAATAACAACAACAACATAAATGTCATTTTGTGTAAGTGTAATTTTTTTCTATGGCTACCTATTATATTAAATAACTTTTAAGCGTGGGAATAACAATTTGCACATGGCGTAAATGGATGTTGTGAATTCAGATCAATTGCTGGGTTATATCAAATGATCACCAGCTGGTATTTTAATATCAGGTCATCAAAATATTTATGTTCAATTAATTCTACATACATGGATGATACCATTTCAAATTGAAGTTAAATGTGGGTCTAAATCAGTAAATTAAATAATATGCCAAGTAGTTAAACCAACACATTACTTTATCAACAATTTCATAAATCGAAATTGGGAAAGATTATCGTGCATTTATGTATTTTTTTGGAATTTTCGAAAAAACCTCCTCAGTGTTAATAGTGTTTGAATTAATACATGCTCATCTCTATGGTAATTTTGGAAAGATTATCTTGGGCTTATATTTCGTGAGAGAGTGCGCTATTCAGATGTAAGATCTAATTGTTGTCTTATTTTTGGTAACAAACATCTGTTCAGATCAATATTACTGTAAAACAAGGTGGTAAATATCATCGGCTGTTGTAATTGTTTTTATTATTTTAACCTTACACAGCTACCATCTTTATCTCGAAAGTTTTAAAAGAATGTGGTAAACGGGTCAATATTTTAAGCTGCTTCAGGTGAAAGCGTTTAACTCATGCCGCACATGTTGTTAAACAATCTTTTTTATCTACGCGAAGCTGCAAAAACCTCTTGTCGGATTAATTAATAATGAGCTGAACAGAGAATCGAATATTATTAGATTTGTAAAACATGAAGGCAAGATAAAATAAAAACAACAAAATCCACCGAAACCTTTTCTTATTATAGTCGAAAAGGTTCATATGGTGTACTAGAAGAGACCAATTCATCGTCACATATATAATACCATATTTAGATATTAGATTCATTTGTTTAATGGAAAATTAACCCCCACATCCACCCACCCACCCACAAAGAAAAGAAACCATCTTGTTTTCTTTATAATCTCGTGCCTAGTTAAGTAAAATACTTTGATGAGACGGCGTCTATTTTATATACCATCAGAAATGTCCTCTTTTAACTTTTTGTTTGTTGAGTTCTACCCAAAATAGTTAGAAATACCGGACATTAACTAAACAAATTAAATAAATTTACGCAACATTGCAATGAAACGTCAGGTGATGATATCGATAATAAAAGACGTCTATTTTATACGGAGTGGATATGTTCATTTTGTACGACAAAGTAAAACTAGTTTAAGTGTTTGGTACCATTACCCCTCGACCAGACATCGCAGGCGCGGATCCAGAGGGGGGGGGGGGTGGGGGGTCCAACCCCCCCCCCCTGCTCAGCGACATAAAAAAAAATAATGCCTTGCATCAATGAAATTAAATCACAAAATGATCCTGCATCAGTATAAAAATGATTTCTCTGTTTAAAAAGCTCAATTTGTATGTATGCCTATGTAATTTAGAGACGATGATGGCAGATTTCCGTGACAGAAACCTGGCAAACCCCCTCCTGCAAAAATTCCTGGATCCGCCCCTGCATCGTGATAGTACAGAAAGTATCGATTTAAAAAAAAAACGAATGGCAAATAGCATAAACGAATGGCGAATAACTTTTTGCCATTCGAATGGCGAATATCCTCTGCCAAAACTGCCTATTTTATATGTCATGTACTATTCACTAAACTGATTTATTTCATTCAGTGAAATTTCGCCTTTCATTTTGAGTGTTAACATAGTTAATAGTGGCCATTGGGTCTGTAAGTGTTGTTTTGTTACATTTATATGTTTTGCTAAATGATATTAAATTATCTAGATTGTGTACGTATTTTCCACATAATTTATTCATGTTTATTGATGTGTTTCTAAAAAAAATTCTTTTATTCGAGATATTGGGTAGATAGACCATTTTATTATCGAGAATTAAAATCCCAGCACTGGCAGGAGAGAGAGAGAGAGAGAGAGAGAGAGAGAGAGAGAGAGAGAGGGGGGGGGGTACCGTCCACTCGACACAAACAAAGCTAACATAATTCCGTCTTCATTAGTATATAATGCTGATCTACTGATTTGGACTGGAGAAAAAAACACAAAGTTTTTCGCCGGCGATCATAGTTTGTCGTATTTCAAGAGTTTGCTCCCTTATACACGTTTTAGCTTTACACAACGTACAAGTAAACGTGGTGCGACCATATTACATGGTGTGAATGTTAAGTAATAAATTGGGAACTTAGAGCTGTTCCGCAAATATGAGATATAGATTATAAGTATAGAAACGGAGATCAATATATTATACCATACTATTTTAGTGAACATTTTTCGCTAAATGTAGGCATTAATGTTTAAATTGTGATATTCTTTTTTTATATATTTTCACGAAGAACTAATATTCGGCAATAAAACAGAATTTGTAATTAAAGAGCCTACAATTATATAATAAAGGTCTCCGGTGTCCCCTATTTAATGGTAAATTTTACCACTGCATGTTCATGGGAATTGAACAATACTGCATTGAAGAAAGATAAATTATGAAAGACACATTATTGAAGACTAGATTGAAAGAGTCAGAAGTGATTTTCCACCAGTTTGGCGTCGGCGCGCGGTCTAGTTAAAATAGACGGCATTGCCTATAACATAACGTTAACGTCAACAAAACCAGTTAGCCGAATGCAAGCGCACCAAAGGTTACTTCTCTTATAAACATACTTCCTGTTAAACAGTTTGACAGTTAAAAATCTTACTGTTTCTTCTTCAAAACATTATAATAAAACGGTGATATGTCTAGGCCTATGCAACAACGTTCTCCTACCGACGGATTACCATCCTTATTGAATGACGGGGATTCGGATTCTATCGGTGGTGTAGATTTAGAGTTTTGCGTTAGAACAGTAGGGCCTACGCGATAGAAGTTCAAGTATGAAGTAACCTACTAGTAGCCTACTTGTTTGTTAGGCTAATCAACAAATTTTAATTACCATACTTTTGAATTTTAATATGCTTAAATTAAAAATGGATTCATGATAAATGATTTTTAGTTCACAAAAGCCGAACAGAAAAATGAAAATAACCATCAGGCCCTATACATGGATTTTGCATGAAATGCCAAATTCAATTTTTCGAAAAGATTGGTTTACACGATTGGTTTAGTTGCAGCTGTTTTTAATGATATGACTTTAAAATGCACAATATCTATATTTTAACACTATTGGCCATTGTGGGGTTTTATGACGTTTTGACATCAAACCTCTGTACGAGACAGGGTACCTTGCCTCTATCTTGACAGCTGATAACAATATTTGGATATATTTAACAAGTAAATTTACTACCGATTCCTTTCCAAGTCATAATCCAAATATATAAGTGTATATATTTCAATTTTAGTTTCCATATAAAATATGTTGTATATTAACATACAATCTGATATGATTATTCTGATACTAAAGTACTTAAACACAATTTTAATGTGTATAATTATAGATTATAGTCATGTTGTATATTACGTGTCTTATGTTTATACGTTCAATCCCTTTATATGAGGGTGGGGCGAATGGTTAGCACGTGGGCGCGGTATCACAAGGTTTGTCATTGAGTCAACTGGCGAGTTTTTGAAATAAAATTGAAAAATGTTAGTCCCGAAATGACCTAGTTTGTGTCGAGTGGACGTTAACCATCTCTCTCTCTCTCTCTCTCTCTCTCTCTCTTCTCTCTCTGTAAATACTGGAAAGTGGTAGTCATGCGCCAATCATGTTCCACATCAGATACAATAATCAGCCCCATTCACATTCCTTTCTAAATGAATAAATATATTTTAGTCTAATATATATATACCTTTATTTAAGGGGGGTTGGGATGGCCTAGTGGTCTAGAGTGCCGCGCTTCGACCTCTAGCTGGCCGGTCACCTCTGGTACTCGACTCGTGTACCATATTCTAAAACGTCCATTGTGTCTTAACTATTGGATATTAGGATCCCAACGGTCACATAACAACAACAATACAGATTGAAATAAACCAGTTTTTAATTCTAATTTTTGTTTTAAGTTTCGAATAACATTAAAAATATTGAGTTCGAGTCACAGCTCATTTAAAAGCAATAACATATAACAATGAAATTATGACATTGAAATTATAGATCATAACTTGACATTATAAGATGCTTATATCACTCAATTGGAAATTCGATGGTATTATTATTTATAAATTCAACTTGAAACGATATGAATTTCTGAATACTAACTTGGATGGACCGGAAGACATTGTTTATGATAGTTTTATTTTCATAAGTAGCTATCTAGGTCACAGTTCTTTGTCTTATCTACCGCTGTTCGTGATTTAGCAAGATTCTGTATAATCAAACACAATGGGATTGCCTTTGACTATTGTTCGTATCACTTTCAGTCCCACGAAGTTGATATTTTCAAAATGACATCGCTTGGTCTGTATGTACTGTGTACAGTGACCATAGTTACACGGAAAGCTGCATAAAGTATAACTAAAGTTGTAGAGAACATGATATACATCGTCCCTACTGTAGTATACTAGTCAAGATAATGTAAGACGTTTAAAGATTCCTACGCATGATTTAGATAGAGAACTAGCCATTCTTGATAGTTCGGAAGTAGATAATGTAAAATGAATAATTTGAAAATTTCCAATTAATTACTATATTGCGAGCGAAGATATTAACCTTTTTGAAGGTTTGACAAGATGTGTGCAATAATTTCAACCATCGCGCTGGTTGTTCGAAGCCAGGAGGGGGGGGGGCTGCAATGAACCCGAAATGCCCGAACCAATGTCGGGTTTACAAACAGCGGCGCCGGTCTTCCTCGAGAGGGGCGAAGGATCGGAGCTTACCATGTATTGCCTCCCCCCCCCCCCAAAAAAAATTAAGAACATTTTGGAATATTTGATGGCTATAAACACGTTTTCCTGCTAGTTAAGCCCGTGAATAAAGCGACTTGACGCTTACGACTGGCCCCTGGATCCATTCACTTGATTTGATATTTGTTTAATTTTTTGCAATGCCTCTTTTCTGTCTTGTACGCAGGTTTATCTTGTAAATTTTTGTTTTGTGTGTAGTAATGTCCTCTTGCGCGTACTATTAAATTGGTCTGGTATATCCCAATTCCAATCAATAGTTTACATTCCATGAAGACGGGACCGTTGGGATAAATTTTGAAAATTTAACTGCCGCAAACGCGTTTTCTTTCAATAATTCCAGGTTGAGAATACAGTAACTTGAATGTGGTCGAATATAGCCTACCTCATGACTGACCCGAATTCCAAGCAACCAATAAATCGTCGAGGGGTATGGGGGCCTCACCCTCCCGGAGAAAATGTTGAAAATTTAACCACCGCCTCTCCAAAAGTATCCAATTGTTTTGTAACCGAAATCCCACTCTGAATTCCAACCATCCAAATTGTGCATTCACAAATAATAATCGATGCCCGAAAACATGTCGCAGAAAGTAGAGTGGGTCCAGACAAAATGTTTTAATCTATAGTCAACTCAGTACAAATTCGTGGTATTCAATTAAAAGGTGACAGGGAAGCAAAACTAGAAATGCCCGAAAAAATTCCAGGTTTACAGACAGCGGCGCCGGTTTTCTTAGAGGAGCGAAGAAGCGGGACTAACTTTGTATGGACCCCAAGAAAATTTTGGAGTGTTTGACGACCGCACACGCGTTTTACTGCTATTCCAGCCCGTAAAATTAGTGTTTTACTAGATTTCGCGCACTTTAATTTACCAAGTATAAGATGAAATATTTTTTTTTTCACTTTACCCGTCTGCCCGAAAAGTCAGATTAAGTCAAAATATCATTGAACCGTTCTAATCGATTTAATAACGAAGAAATCCGATGCCATCGAGAGATGCTTAAGGCTTGGATCAGTTATTTAATGTCTAATTCATAATTCATAAAACATTTCAGGCCTAACGAAAGACCTGCGATAGGCAGATTTAGCCATTGCATAATTAGTCTCGGTCACCCAGAACCCCTTAGTCTGGGTCGGTTCTCAATTGTTGACGATGTTTTGATAGTGGTAACTTAAAGCTGAACTCCGGTTACAAAAATACTGAAATAATGTAATAAAAAAAATGTTAACGCCCGCAAGCCGCCATACTTGTTTCCAATTTGTGAAATAAGTATGGCGGACATGGAGGCTTATGACCTGGAAAGGTTAGCCGATCTCACTTCCAGTTTGTTTCTCGTCAGCTAGTTATACACATCCGGCTTTATTCTCTTCACACGGTTCACTGATTACTGTATTTCCCCCCAACAGTATACCAAATTATTGAAGATTGAACATGTCTGATCAGGTAGGCCTGTAAATAATTATATGAACTGCGTATATGGATGTGTATAGCTAGCTGGCGAGAAACAAACTGGAAGTGAGATCATAAGCCTCCAGGTCATAAGCCTCCGTGTCCGCCATACTTATTTCACAAGTTGGAAACAAGTATGGCGGCTTGCGGGCGTTAACTTTTTTTTTATTACATTATTTCGGTATTTTTGTAACCGGAGTTCAGCTTTAAAAGACTGGATAATCCAGAAAATGACCTGCTTTCCGTCAAATTGTGAGGGCCCATTAAGACTGATATTGGTAGAATATTTGTGTGGATGATAGAGACTATTGCATAATGTATGTTTAACTGCCTGTGAATGTCCATTGACTTTAATCTAGTTCCAATTTCAACTCTCATTTTTTTCTCCTTTTCGTTCGACTAACTGCTTTCTACTTCAGGGAGGAGGCAATGTGTGATAATGTTTTTATGAAAGGTTTTTGAGATTCACCATAGCAATTTGGAGATTGAGATTCACCATAGCAATTTGGAGATAGACGACTGGAATTTTCATCCTATAATGACCGTTAACTATCCGCCTTAACATCATGAAAACTAGACCCCGGCTTCAAATTCAAACCTGAAGTTTCTACTATTTTAGAAAATGAAAAAGGCAAAGAAACAAATGGACTTTAAACAACAGGAACTCAAACTATCACTTCGGGAATAATTTCAAGCGGTTCACATGAATTGGAATGAAACCGGATTTAGCCAGATAACCTATACTTTATGTCAAAAGTTGTGTGGATTTGTTTAGGGCGGTATTGTTGTTTTTGTTTTTTGTTGTTTTGGTAAACACATGCACTAACCTACCGACAACCATTTTTAGCAAGATAAAAGATGCAAGGAAATATAATAATATATCATTAGTCTTTTATTTATGCATAAAAACGTTGTTATATAAAATATATTTTAAAATCAGTTGTACACATCAATTTATATTATTGAGTTAAAATCCGAAAAATATTGCAACAATGACAATAATAACAATGAAAACAACTGTAACAATAACAATGTCAATATTAAGATTCGTTAACTTTCACATGTGTTTAAAGGAAGAACATACGGGGATATCATCATATTAATATATATTAAAATCCAACATAATTTCAATATAAGAGCAAAATGTAATATAAAAGCAAAATGTAACATAAATGCAAAATCCTATGGACTATATTAAATAATTTTATGATATAGAAATGATTTTAAACCTGAACCAGACTTAACTAGAACAGTAAGAAATTACGTGATACAAATATGCAGTTACACATTTTAATAAGATACCCGAATAAAAAAAATATACATTGGGCAGATGTTTTCCTGAGCGTGAAATTGTGTAAATTAAATAATTCAAGTAGGTGACAACACATTTCTAACTAGGAAAATGGCTTCTCATCCGTATACTGATTCACATTTGGATTTTTATAAAGACATGCGGGCCTATGTATTTTCCAATCTGACTAAATACATTCGTTTCGTTTTTTAAATACTGTCGATGGTCTACACCACATAAAGATCTGGCAAGCTATAGCGGGAGTTCACATCAGGGGTCAAACGCCCGGCTTTTGACCCTATGATGTCAGACATTGTTTAATCGATTAGCGTTCACGTTTCTACCCACAGTTCCATCCGTGCATCAAATGGCCAAGACCTCACCGGAACAGACAGTTTTCACTACTAATCACTCGAATCACCCAGAACACGTCAATGATAACAACTCTCGCAGATCCTAGTGTAGTAAAAACAAGTACTACATAAATTTTTAAACTATAAAAACGGAATAAGATATGTGTTTTAACTAGATTGAAGTATTCAAATCAGAATACAGCGGTCTTTGACTGTACTCATCTATAATTCTCGGGGGTTGGGATGGCCTTGTGGTCTAAAGTGCCGCGCTTCGACCTCTCGCTGGCCGGTCACTTCTGGCTTGCGGCTGTGGTTTCGAGCCTTGGTGTGAGCGTATGTGGCATGGATATAGGGGCGCCTTCTCAACCTCGTGGGTTTCCTCCGGGCACTCCGGTTTCCTCCCACTGCTAAAGACCCCTATGTTAGTCCCGAAATGACATAGTTTGTGTTGAGTGGACGTTAAACCGCATTTCTCTCTCTCTCTCTCTCTCTATAATTCTGACCTTGATCTATAGGAAGGGTTTACATGTTATGTTTTGGGCAAAGGCCGCTGTCTCTACAGCCTTGACATTACCCAGATCAAGTAGATAAATACCATCTTTAATTAGTTTTCGCACACAATCATAATGTTTGTTAATTAAAGATACACATTCAAGGTTATTTCCCTTACACCACGAATTTAAATGATTTCTCCTTGTTTCGAATTCATAAAGTGGCCACATCACTGTATCTTTGTATTCCTGACATTTTGATTTAATATTGCTGTCAGAGCTGTCGGTTGTGTTGCGAATTGCGGAACAATAGGCCCGTATGTTTATATTTTGTTTGGGATCTTTGTAATATTTATCATGTAATGTAACGTGCAGATCAGGGGTCAAGTGGGATGGATTAAGTTCGTGACCCGCGGCTAAATGTAGTTTATTATATTCAGGTAAATTGGTACTAAATATATCTAGATGCCAATCATATTTTTCTCGTTCAAAGTAATACGCATAACTCATAATAACATTGACTGGACTCAAAAACACTCCAGATGAAGCTACGATATATGCCTGTTCTATGTCTGTAACGTTCATATATTTTAATATATAATTCCTACAATTAGTTATCGTGTCCCTCCAAATATATACTGGAAAATACGTCATGAAATCCGACATCATGGGTTTGCCAATCATTCTTCGGGTTGTAGTGTCCCAGGACTGAAACCAATCGTGATACACACTGGAATCCATGCCCTTCACTCGTAGTTTGTTACCATTGAAAATATTTTCCATTGTGACGGGGGTGATAAATTTACTATCGGTGTCGGTCCATGCGATAACCGGTGTTTTGATAAAAGTATCCATTATAAAACTAGAATATAGCTGACGATTATATCCAGCAGGAGCTTTGGGAAACGCTTTTAAAACTCTCGCATCCTTTGGAAGGGATTCATGGTAAAAATCAAAATTAATCCCCATTTTCTCTTGATATGCTTTCAGAGTGTTTTCTAGTTGTTGATTATGAACTGATTCCTCATCCAGAATAATTGCAACATTTCCTAGATGTTTCGACCAATAGATAGAAACTGTTCTCAAGAGGGTACAAAATAGAAACTTCAAAAAACCTGGATTGCTAGTAGTTCTTATTGTTAAAGTCATACTATGACTGGGTTTCGCTTCATTATTTATCAACACTTCAGCGGATACTTGAACATTCAGCGATGATGTGAAATTATTTGGTAAATACATAGTTTTGCTCTTGTAGGATTCGCCAGTATACCAAAAGAACATGGTCATCGTGATAAAAAGCATCGTCAACGTTAAAACTGCACCTCTACTGCTCCCTACAAAAGAATACACATTTATTACCAAATATTACTTTGAAATTAAAATTGCAAAGCTAAGAGAAAATTGTTCTGCTGTGGGAATATAGATCAAATATAATTTTTGGATTCGTCTACTTAATATTGTAGCCCAAAATGGAAATTTCGTTGATTCTGATTGGTCGAAAAGTGGCGTCGAATGAGTATAACAGTCCTCTAAATTTCCTAGGCGACTCACTGCGAATGAATATTTTGTGAGTGCTAGACTCTTGTTTGCAGTGGCCAAAACTTCTACACCTCAAAACTTTATTCCAGGAAATCTTCATGATTTTCTTTTGTATGTCATCAACAATGAAATTCAACCATTGGCTTATTGAAACACACACCTGAAACACACAAAAAAATAAAGTTAGTGAGTGTATCAGAAAGATAATAGGAAAATTTCATTTCAAGGTTGGTCTGACTATAATGGTTGCTATGGTCCTTCTGTCATAATCAGACTGGTCAAAATCGAAAAGTGAATAAAAATACTACTATTTACTGAACTCCGGTGGGACCCTAAATAACTGATGGTGATATAATTTAAAAGTCGGACTGATTAATACTGATATGAATAGGACAGAGACTAATTTCCATACAGGATTTTGTAGCGAAGAAAAACATCACACCGTCGAAATGACAACGTGGTACAGTTTTCAAACAAGCATAGCAACCCCATGTGTACGCTACACAGCATGTATCTACACAGTCGCCCGAATGTATGGACATATCAAACGTGATATGCAATTTACTTCGAACCTAGTTACCGCCGAAGTTCAAAATCTTTTAAAAGTACATAATTACACTTACGATTTCTGTTTCCGATCTTCAAAATAATCGCAGAGTGACCTCCCTTTCCAAACAGACACAAATAACCAGTCGCTCAGTGAACCAAATAGAACGGAAGAGCGTGTTATTTTATTACGTAACGGATATTTTCATTACGTCAAAATTGTTTTATTTGGTTTTTACGTCACATAAACCAGAAAACCAAAGCCCTGTATAGGGAAAGTTGCGACAACTCATTTACAGGCGCCATTGTGGGTCCCAACTATGACGCCATAAAAAGTATGACGTCATGGCGTCATATAGCTTTACTCATGGACGGTAAGCATTTTTTACCGTCCACCGGAGCCTGGTCTTATGACGTCATATGTGGATTGTGGGTTAGGATAAGGGTTAGGATAAGGGCTGTGGCCTGCAGATTTCGTCACAGTCTCGAGATGAAGACAGGGCTAGCCCTAACCATAACCCTGGGCCAAGCCTTACCCTTATCCTAACCCACAATCCACATATGACGTCATAAGACCAGGCTCCGGTGGACGGAACGTTTTACGGGCTACAATTTATAATAAACTAATTGGAAAAGAAACCAATGCTGTTAGGTTCAATGATAAAAATGTCAGACAAATTCATACTCAAAAATTCGGCCAAGGAAAAAATGACGTAATTAACATAATTCAATACGGCGTCGCGTTCTCCGGAGAGCGGCATCTCGTAATCAGTGTCTTTCGGTGGTGGGAGGATAAATAATTTCTTTTTAAATTTCTCAAACACAACTACCAGGACGGGTCGTGGGCATCTAAACTGTAGTTTGGGTAGAGTCTCTAAACCATGACACTGAGACTCTAAACCATGATGTATCCTGTAGTTCGGACAGTCTCTAAGCCATGATCTACCAGGTAGTCTCCAAAACATGATGTACCCTGTAGTTGGGATAAACCATATAGTTTTGTAAATATGAATTGTAGCCTACGGTATGTTAACCCAGAAATGATATATATAGTTACTCTTATATGCATATATTGTTAACGCGCCTTAAATATCTGGATGCAATAGACTTGATGTAGAAAATTCTAGGTAAGTACAGCAGGATCGCACTACACGCAAACCCAAGAAAATCTTAAAGGGACAATCCCGATAAGAACAGAGTCTCAAAAATTGAAGTCCGAGCATTTATGAAATTTATGGACCAAAACATAGAGGCATGGTGTATTTACCTTGTCTCAAAATTTCAGTTCAAAATATTGAGTCGTTTTGACGTTAACGTCAACACTGCTTATCCGGACACGTAACCCTTTTAAGATTTCAGGTCAATTTTTTCATTGGGTGACCTGCTAATCGATTCTCGTTTCTTGAGAGGTCTAAACAGTGAATGACCCATGTACTGTACTTGATAACAAAAGGTAAATTCCACCTACATATTATTTTTATAGAAAAAAGTCTGGTTTTATCCCTATACTGTATAATACAACGGTCTCCATTTCCAGATGAAGGCTGTCAGGTTTAAGTTATTTACAAGCATATCACAAATATCGGGTTAGTTGGTCGGCCTTAGGTAATGGGTTTTAAGGGATTTTAACACAAAATTAAGCAGTTTTATTCCCTAAAAAGTTATCGGGATTGGGCCTTTAAAGATAAATCTGCGGAAATGACAGTAAATAGACATTGCAAAAAATAGACAAATCAAATAGTGGTAAAAATCATAATTTTTTCAGCTCAACATAAGACGTACAATGCCATCTTGTTGCATACCATTTATATAGTTGAATTATATCATTAAAATATCTTATAATATAGTCTTACGTATTTGTCAACATCAAGGTGAACTTGCCCTATTTAGCCTATTCAGAATTGTTCAGATGAATCTGCTTTTTAAATTTATTTAATACATGGCGCTCTTATCTGGTGATCTTCTATTTTATTTTCTTATGAGTAATTTATAAAACAATAATATACCCTTTGTGTTGTATAATAATAATGATAGTATGTTCAGCTATAGGCTACTTTTCGTTTTAAAAATATATGTTTTATCTCCAATAGAATCTTTTTCGCAGAAATCTATGACATATCTATCCACACCCTGTATGTCTGGACAGCCAATTGCAAAACAACAATAAAATAGGGCATATTATAAATAGATAGTGCGTAGGTACTTGGGACCCAAGATGGCGTCTTTTTACACATAACGTCATATTTTCATGACGTCGTGTGAATTTTCTGGGTTCACAGTTGTCGCAACTTTATCTATATACGGCTTTGGTATATCCCGCGGTTCGGGTAGAGTCCCCCTAAACAATCATGTACCCTGTAGTTCGGATACTCTCTAAACCATGATGTACCCTTTAGTTAGATGTATCCTGTAGTTCTGATAGTATCCAATCCAAAATCTACCCTGTAGTCTCTAAAACATGATGTACCCTGTAGTTCAGGGTCCGTATTCAAAGGATATCTTAAGTCTAAGACAGGCACTTAACTACTAGGTTTCACTTAAATATGCGTTACTTCCTGTAAGTTAAGGGCAAGCGGTATTCAAAGGCACTGTTAAGTATCAAATTTTCCCTTAAAGTTAAGCTGCCTTAACTTTTAAGTGTTAGTCTTTAAGTGGTATTCAAAGGCCAATTTAAGTGAGAAATGAGGTACCTTAAAGTTAAATGAGATTATAATGACTCGATGTTGTAGTGCCATAATGGAGTATGAGGTTATTACCACCGAGATATGTTAAGGATATCTTTCCCCGATCATTTATCATTTTATGTTTGTATGTTTCCATGACTGTCATATAATAAATTTAAATTAATTTGTGATGTCATGGCCTAATAGATTTCAGAAATTATTTATACTACCACTAGAAGCAAGGTATGATCTATTTTTTACAACTCATTGCCATAATATATACGTAATCGGTATTTATTTCGGTAAAATATAAAGCAACATGAATATTTCGCACACACAATGTACCGTCAATGTCAGGCCTGTCAAATGGAGGTAGTCTATGGCGGGGGAAAGCGGCAAAAACCTAATGCTATGTATAAATGTCTAATTCAAAACACACATGTAACATAATGCCATACCAAATACCTAAAACGTCTAATGCAAAAAACAAAATACAAGAAACCTCTAATACAAAATACCTCATACGTCTATTGCAAAAGACAAAATACAAGAAACCTCTAATACAAAATACATATAACCTCTTATGCACAATTGATTTTACAATCTGAAACATCTACCATAAGCATTAGATGACATATCTTGTTGTCATTACTTACGTTTCTCCACTGAATTATCTTCATTTAGGTCAATGTCAAGGTCACCGAACACAACTTGGCGACCTATTCGGCTAGCGAGCTATTCGACCGATCCAGCTGGCAACCTGTACGTTGGCAACCTATTCAGAATTAAGACAACAGTCGCCCAAACTCATCTATTTTTAACAACCAATAAAATTCAACGTTACGTCTATCAAATGAAAGTAGAATAATATATTATTTTTATCAATTCCTTTAGCTCAGAATAGAGATGTAATTTCGCATTATCGTACAAAATTCTAGACATCCAACTAAATATATTCCGAAAGGTAATTAAATAGGCTTTCTAAGTATTATCAGTAAAAATTGGCACATTCATATTAAAGGGGTGCACTCTCTTCCTAAATTTTAAAGGGAAAAACTGTTAATATCCCGTGTCAAAATTCGGACCATCGTACAAAATTCTGATGATCCAACTAAATATATTCTAAAAGGTAATTGAATAAGCTTTCCAAATATTATTAGTAAAAGTTGGCACAATCATATTAAAGGGGTGCGCTCTCAACCTGAACATAGCCAATTTTTCAATATTTTAAAGTGAAAGAACGGGAATATTTCGAGTCGAAATTCGGACCATCGTACAAAATTCTTAGCAACCAGCTATATATATTCTGAAAGGTAATTGAATAAGCTTTCTAAATATTATTAGTAAAAGTTGGTACAATCATATTAAAGGGGCGCGCCCTCAACCTGAACATATCAAATTTTTCAATATTCTATAAGTGAAGATAGACCCGTATTTTTTTCGAAGTACAAATTCGGACCATCGTACAAAAATCTGAGCATCCACCTATATATATTTTGAATATTGAAAAAATGGATATGTTCAGGTTGAGGGCGCGCCCCTTTAATATGATTGTGCCAATCTGGATGCTCAGAATTTTGTACGATGGTCCGAATTTCGACGCGGAATATTACCGTTGTTTCACTTTAAAATATTGAAAAATTGGCTATGTTCAGGTTGAGAGCGCACCCCTTTAATATGATTGTGCCAACTTTTACTAATAATATTTGGAAAGCTTATTCAATTACCTTTCAGAATATATATAGCTGGTTGCTAAGAATTTTGTACGATGGTCCGAATTTTGACACGGGATATTAACAGTTTTTCCCTTTAAAATTTTTAAAAAATTGGTCATGTTTAGGAAGAGAGTGCTCCCCTTTAATATGAATGTGCTAATTTTTACTGATAATACTTAGAAAGCCTATTTAATTATCTTTCGGAATATATTTAGTTGGATGACTATAATTGTGTACGATAATGCGAAATTACATCTCTATTCTGAGCTAAAGGAATTGATAAAAAATAATATATTATTCTACTTTCATTTGATAGACGTAACGTTGGATTTTATTGGTTGTTAAACATAGATGAGTTTGGGCGACTGTTGTCTTAATTCTGAATAGGTTGCCAACGAACAGGTTGCCAGCTGGATCGGTCGAATAGCTCGCTAGCCGAATAGGTCGCCAAGTTGTGTTCGGTGACCTTGACATTGACCTAAATAAAGATAATTCAGAGGAGAAACGTAAGTAATGACAACGAGATATGTCATCTAATGCTTATGGTAGATGTTTCAGATTGTAAAATCAATTGTGCATAAGAGGTAATATGTATTTTGTATTAGAGGTTTCTTGTATTTTGTCTTTTGCAATAGACGTATGAGGTATTTTGTATTAGAGGTTTCTTGTATTTTGTTTTTTGCATTAGACGTTTTAGGTATTTGGTAGGGCATTATGTTACATGTGTGTTTTGAATTAGACATTTCTACATAGCATTAGGTTTTTGCCGCTTTCCCCCGCCATAGTAGTCACACAATATCTATGAATTCCTCAAACGATAGATTTATATACAACACTGTATAATTTATGCAGTCTAACTGAGGAGGCAAGTGTCATTGTGTATCTCTAATAATATGTTGTTTTCTAGTCGCGTTATATTGTTAAAAAATTAAAGTTTACAATATCCATCATTATACTACCACTATTTATTGTAATCTATTGGAATAGATTTTTTTTTTTGTAAAAAAAAGTCTATGAAAACAGCTGTTCCGACAAAGGATGCACACTATCATAATTTATCGTAAATTATAATCATACTATTTTAATGGGTTACAATATAATATTTCGACAAACATTTTCCTGGTGATGTACACTAGGAATTTAATAGAGTATAGTGATGCGCTTAAGGGGGCATAACATGCTTGCAATGTCAGAAATTAGTTATTTTTGGCAGTGAAGGGTATTCCATAAATTGTAAATTCATGCTTTTTGGCGAATGTGTGTATTCCATAATATAAGTGTGCGGTTAAGTTTTCACATAGCCAAGTATATGTAAAATACAACCTTTGAATACCGATACGGTCAGTAAACAGTTAAGTGGAAAAATTGAGTATTTTTACTTAACGTTTAGAAAACCTTTGAATACGGACCCAGATAGACTCTCTAAACCATGTTTACACTGGGATAAACCATAGAAATGACATAGTTTCTCATAAATGAATGTTATTTTGTCAACACGCTTAAAAAAGATGGATGCAATAGATTTGGTGTAGAAAATTCTAGTTACACCCTGTTAACCACACAAAGATGTCTTATGTCAATAATTCATATACTTTATTCAGCTCGACGAAAATTTAAAAAATTATACACAGTTGGTTAAACTAATCTACGTTGCATATTCGGTTGAATCATATCATAAAAATATCTAATTTCATAAAGTCTTACGTATTTGTCGACATTAAGGTGTACTTGTTCTATTGTTCCTTTTAGTCTTTGAATTTTCTTGTTTAACATTTAGTAGGGATGTATGCTTTTATAGATGGAACAAAAAGTCGGTAAACAACATCATTCTTTTCATTGGAAATGGGGCGGGGGGGGGGGCAAATACCCAAAGGAGTCGGACAAACTCAAAAATAACTGCGTCCCCTTCATGGTCTATCTGTGGAATGGCTTCTGTGTATGTTGCATTTGTGTCGTTTATATATAAGACAAATTGATATTATTATTGGCACATAGGCGGGGAGTGATAACGTCTTACCCCAAACAATTTGCAAAAGAAACCATAAAGTTTCGGAGAGCGATATCTGGTATCGCATGACACTCATAAAACATATGCCCGGAACATATGTCGCGCATACACATATAGCAGAGTGGCGCTAGACACCTTTTATTTAAATTACACTGATTTTAAGTTATATGTTGTATCCATCCGTCAATTTAAAGAAATTTCGATTTATCTATATACGGCTTTGCAGAAAACGACCGTCAGCAATCGCGAAAGAAAGAGTCCCATTAAAAATGTTAAATATTTTGGGCTACAATATCGATAAACACCTCCTGTTTAGAATTTATCGGACTGTTATTGTCCATTTGATACCGCTTAAATTTTTCATTAGAGGCGCTCGATCGCTGCGCGATCTCGGCCTCTAATGATTTAAGCGGTATCAAATGGACAATAACAGTCCTCTAAATTCTAAACAGGAGGTATTTATCTCCTAATTGTAACCGGACATTTCAACTTTTCAACGTGAATAGGCTTTACAGCATATTGAAAATTGTCAAAAATGTGTTTTCTCTGGGTGTGATCGTCATGCTAAACCAGGTATTACTGCAGTATTTGTTTAGAGAACTATAAGATTGACATTGTGAACGGCCTAGAATTTATTATTTTTGATTAGCCAAGAATATTGCGCTCTCGAAATAATACAATGCAGCTTCTATCTATTAGGTTTCATGTTTGATAATGATGCCTGGCTGACAGATGTACATGTATACAAGATTACACCCCACCACCCTTTCTTCAGGATCTCTAGCAGGGTTCAAAACCTTAACCTTTTGGTTTCAACTAGAAACTGAACTATTTCCCAACTGACACGCTACTGAATTATAGGACTAATGGTATTATTCCTTAATATGGGACTAGGGAATAAATGGAAAGTTCTACACGGAGTCTGGGCGTGGCTTTCAAAATAAAAACCCATTAAACAAAAGTAATTTTAGAGGTATTTGCCATCAACAGACCAACTGACCAAGTTGTTTAAACGAAAGGGTAAATGATACCAGTGCCGGATGGTTTACAGAAGGGCCACCTGCCAGGTCACTGACCAAAGCCCGCACAAGTACGCGCCGAGCTTAGGCCCATCTGTCACGGACAGGTGGACAGGTGGGCCCAGTCCGGCAAAAAATGATACACATATGTAAATAAATGTTTAGAGTGGTTCTGTTGCATTTAATTTGTTATGTCGTTTGTTCGTTTCTGGAGTTTGACGCCCAGTATGGCGGGGGAAAGCGGCAAAACCCTAATGTTATGTAGAAATGTCTAATTCAAAACACACATGTAACATAATGCCATACCAAATACCTAAAACGTCTAACGCAAAAAACAAAATACAAGAAACATCTAATACAAAATACCTCATACGTCTAATGCAAAAGACAAAATACAAGAAACCTCTAATACAAAATACATATAACCTCTTATGCACAATTGATTTTACAATCTGAAACATCTACCATAAGCATTAGATGACATATCTCGTTGTCATTACTTACGTTTCTCCACTGAATTATCTTTATTTAGGTAATGTCAAGGTCGAACTATTTTCTAATCGACACAATAATTTCTCCCAAACGAAGGGAGCTAAATCTAGTTTATTGTTGGACTCAGACTAGTAATTATACTATTCAAAAAGTAGGGGATATTTGATTTTGGGGGCATAATACTAAAATATGCAAATGACTACGAAAAAAGTCACTATAGAACCCAACAGAAGAAACATTTCCAGTTACATGTGACGCCCAAACGCACCAATAGCTACCACATGGAATGCAGGTGATGCTTGGGATCATCATGGGGGTCCAACCCAAGATTTGCACGACTCTGACTTTGAATGTTACAGTCAATGTGGCATTGAATTCCAGGGTGGAAACATCAGTTTAATTGTTTTAGTGACCAGAAAACAAATTTTGATATGCGTCGGCTTACCCAAAATGAAAGGTTACGTGCCCTTGGCATGCTACAGATCGGCACAACACAGGCGGTTGTGGCGCGGACGATGAATGTTTCTCAGTCTGTCATAAGCAGCCTATGGTCCAGATACCGTGATACACAATCTGTACAGGACAGACCACGCTCAGGTCGAACAAGGGCGAGTAATTATACTATTCAAAAAGTAGGGGATATTTGATTTTGGGGGCATAATACTAAAATATGCAAATGACTACGAAAAAAGTCACTATAGAACCCAACAGAAGAAACATTTCCAGTTACATGTGACGCCCAAACGCACCAATAGCTACCACATGGAATGCAGGTGATGCTTGGGATCATCATGGGGGTCCAACCCAAGATTTGCACGACTCTGACTTTGAATGTTACAGTCAATGTGGCATTGAATTCCAGGGTGGAAACATCAGTTTAATTGTTTTAGTGACCAGAAAACAAATTTTGATATGCGTCGGCTTACCCAAAATGAAAGGTTACGTGCCCTTGGCATGCTACAGATCGGCACAACACAGGCGGTTGTGGCGCGGACGATGAATGTTTCTCAGTCTGTCATAAGCAGCCTATGGTCCAGATACCGTGATACACAATCTGTACAGGACAGACCACGCTCAGGTCGAACAAGGGCGACAACTCAAGCCCAGGATCGATTTATCCGTACCTTGGCCTTGAGAAATCGTGTCATCACAGCAAATCAGATCAGCGCTCGTCTTCAAACAGACACTGGTGTGAGAGTGAGTAGCCCGACGATTCGGAATCGACTGCACAGGGGTCCCCTTCGCGCCCGACGTCCTCGCGTAAACCCTTGTTTGAGAGATCATCACATTCAGGCAAGACGTCGTTGGTGTAGGGGTCGTCAACACTGGGATAATCGACGCTGGAGCAATGTGATGTTTTCAGATGAGTCAAGGTTCACTGTTGATTTTTTGGACAGACGTAGGAGGGTGTGGCGTCGTCGAAACGAGCGCTTCCAAGACGTTAACGTCATCAGACATGATCGATTTGGGGGTGGTTCTGTTGTGGTGCGGGGAGGCATCACTGTTGCTGGAAGAACGGCTTTACATGTTGTTGCAGGGCGTGTTACAGGCCAGTCCTACCGGGACAACATCTTGGCAGTCCATGTTGTGCCGTTCGCACGACGTCATGGCCGCCGTTTCATCTTCCAGGATGACAACGCAAGATGTCACAGGGCCAGGATCGTTACAGGTTACCTCCAACAACAGAACATCACCACATTACCTTGGCCAGTACTGAGTCCCGACCTCAAACCTACATCGAGCATGTCTGGGACATGCTTGGACAGAGGTTACGTCAACGTCAACAACGTCCTGCCAATGTCCAAGAACTTGCTGCTGCGTTGCAACAGGAATGGGACAATCTGGTCCAAAATGACCTTAGACGTCTCATTAGGAGTATGCCACGTCGGATCAATGCTTGTTTGGCAAACAGAGGAGGATTTACCCGTTACTGACTTTGTTGTGATGCTGTGGTAACTTTGCTGTTTGACCCCGGGTATCATTTTACCCTTATAATGGTCAGTCTGTGCCTTACTTAGTCTAACGATCATTTGGAATAAATCGATGAATGTGAACTTCATTTCATTTTGTCATTTGTTTCTTCGTCAGTTTAGGTGATTTTAATAACACTTCAAAATCAAATATCCCCTACTTTTTTTGAATAGTATATTTGTCCATTGACTTCAATGTTAAATGCCTGTAACATCACAGGCTGTAGTTTTTTTCTCAACATTCCGTTGCTTCCAATCTTTTTAGGCACAATGGGGACCACATTTGGCAATCTCCTCATCATAAATTTGTAGGGGGTTGACCATTTAGATTTTTTGCTACGGAATTTATTGAATTTATCTCATCTTTTTACAGAATGCATTTATGTTCAATAATAAAAATGTTCTGTGGAATTCAAAATTCATGTGCTTTCAAATTATACGATTTCATACTGGGGGTGGGGTTGAAAAGACTGTTGTAGTGTTACACAATCAGATTATTTCAACTTACTTATCCTATGAAAATACAGCTATATAGGAGACAGTTTAAAATTGATAGGCACTGCAGGTTTCAACATCTTAGATTTAACCATAATTTGGCACTTGAAACTACGTTAACTGCGAAAAACTGTGTGGTTTTTGATGAAAGTGTTAAAAAGTCGAATATTGCATCATGATTGCTGTTTTAAAGTATTTTCATGTTTGATTTACATTGAACTTATCTCATCTTATTACAGAATGCATTTATGTTCAACAATAAAAATGTTGTGTGGAATTCAAAATTCATGTCCTTTGAAATTTCTCTCTGAAATTCCGCAGTTTTCTGATGTATTATAGTGTTTGCAGAATGCAACACTGCTCATCTGAAAATGCATAGATTTTCATAATCTTTGGCCAGGGAATTGCATATATGTTTGTTTATTAGATTACAAAAGATTTGTTCAAATAGCAGCAACAAGTGAGGTATATAGGACTAAGACTAGTACGGATGTAGTGCGATTTATAAATAGACAATTTTTCCCTTATTTTTTTTCTCCCCTCTTCCTGCATTTTTGGGTTGACTTTTTGGTCTAGAATTGGAGAAAAGGCATCAAATTTTCAGTTTCATAGCAGTTTTGGGTAATACTGAGGATATTACAGCGGAGGGATAGGGGGTGTAAAATGTCTTTCCCCGTAGCACAAAATCTAAATGGTCAACCCCCTACAAATTTATGATGAAGAGATTGCCAAATGTGGTCCCCATTGTGCCTAAAAAGATTGGAAGCAACGGAATGTTGAGAAAAAAAACTACAGCCTGTGATGTTACAGGTATTTAACATTGAAGTCAATGGACAAATAATTACCAGTCTGAGACCAACAATAAACTAGATTTAGCTCCCTTCGTTTGGGAGAAATTATTGTGTCGATTAGAAAATAGTTCGACCTTGACATTGACCTAAATAAAGATAATTCAGTGGAGAAACGTAAGTAATGACAACGAGATATGTCATCTAATGCTTATGGTAGATGTTTCAGATTGTAAAATCAATTGTGCATAAGAGGTTATATGTATTTTGTATTAGAGGTTTCTTGTATTTTGTCTTTTGCATTAGACGTATGAGAGGTTTCTTGTATTTTGTTTTTTTGCATTAGACGTTTTAGGTATTTGGTTTGGCATTATGTTACATGTGTGTTTTGAATTAGACATTTCTAAATAGCATTAGGTTTTTGCCGCTTTCCCCCGCCATAGCCCAGGGGTAATATCGTAGACTATGTCCACTCAATTTGACTCTTAGATCGTGTTGGGGACCTCTGTGTGAGTAGAAAAACGGATTCACTCCCATTTTGACAGCAAATTTGATTACCCCTGACCCCCAACCAATCAGCATTGAACTGTTCCACGGATATTTATTATATTTTGCTCTCTTTAACTTCAAAGCAAAAGTATGAACTCTAGGTAAATTTGTTTTGACAAATATATAAGATGAATTGGTTCAAATGGTGTATTGTGTCTGCGATATCATCCTAGGTGCAAGCGGACGTAAAAACCAACGAACGAACGAACCAAATTTTGTACATTCACTCTTCGAATTCACTATCATACAATCGAGATTTCTTTTATGATGGGGGTTGGGATGGCATAGTGGTCTAGGGTGCCGCGCTTCGACCTCTAGCTTGCGGCTGGGGTTTCGAGCCCTGGTGTGAGCATTATGTGGCATGGAGATAGGGGCGCCTTCTCAACCAGGTGGGTTTCCTCCGGGCACTCCGTTTTCGTCCCACTGCTAAAGACCTCTACGCGCAAGCGAATTATTGAAATAAAATTAAACCATAGGTTAGTCCCGAAATGACCTAGTTTGTGTTGAGTGGACGTTAAACCCCATCTCTCTCTCTCCCTCTCTCTCTCTCTTCTTTTATGGCATATGTTGTATTTATTTTCAAATTGGGACTAGGGAAGTAGAAAAATATTGCTTTATTTATTCCTTTACATTATTTGATAAGATTTATGGTTGGGGGGGGGGGGTTCATACGATCATACGATCTGCCATTGGGTCAACTGGCGTGGTTTCGAATCCCCGTTTGTACGTGGCAAGTAGTAGGTTCGCCTGTCCAGCCTCGTGGTCGTGGGTTTTCTCCGGGTACTCCAGTTTCCTCCCACTACTAAAGACCGCTACGCGCAAGTGAATTATTGAAATAAAATTAAAACCATATGTTAGTCTCGAAGTGACCAGGTTTGTGTCGAGTGAAAGTTAAACCCCATTTCTCTCTCTAAGATTAATAACAACCCAGAATGTATCAACTCAAGATAAAATCCTATCACTTATCCTCACCCTATAAATTTATTGACGTAATGCCAAAAATTGAGAAGTGTCAACGATTTAAATATGTCCAATTGACCTTACGATCGACACTACCAAAATGAAAACAGATGTATAAGGAAATAGACCATGCACTAGAAAGACTGCGTACCAAACTTAGACTGTCTGTCTATAGTTAGCTCCGCTCTTTCTCGAAGTAGGAAGTAGATGTTCTCTGTGTGCAGAATGCAAAGACTGCAGATCCAACTTACAAATAACGAAAAAAACACCTATTCAATATTTGAATGTTATGGTACATTTTTGTTAATATTAGGAAGAACTTCTTTATTTGGACTACCATTGCCTATGTAAATATTATATGATTTCTACATGGTGTACTATTCCATTTCTTTTTGTGTGTATGAAAGAATCTAGGCCGTACAATTTGTTATACACTGAAGCGTAAATGGGGTGTTTTATGGAAGAATCTATTTTAGCTATAGAGAGGATATACGAGTAGGGGTAATAAAACCACCAGACAGTATAACGACATCATCCCATTTCGACTAAAGCTTAGTGTGTAGTTTAGTGGTGCGATAGCACGAGGGTAGTATCGATATATTACACAATGTCTTGCACGAGACCATTAAACAACTTAAAATACAGACACTATCCAGCACGTGCATTTCAATGAAATACGTCACTCGGGTACAGTATTTCAACTTGTATGAATAATGTAAGGTTGGCACATTGCCCGTACCACTGCTAAAGACCCCTATGTTAGTCCCGAAATGACCTAGTTTGTGTTGAGTGGACTTTAAGCCTCCCCCCAATCTCTCTCTCTCTCTCTCTCTCTCTCTCTCTCATCTCTTAATCCGTGGAACATTGTAGTCAAAATAGAGTGTAGTCGAAATGGAAGGGAACCGTTTTGATCCCTTTAAATTCTGAATTGATGTGTGTGTCTCTGACTCAATAAAAACAATGTCCTGTTTATGGTGCGTTTTTTTTTCCAAATATATGTTAACGATGTGCTTTTAATTTATTAATGAATGTAAAGCGTCAGAATACCTGATTTAACGAAGATGGATCTTAATAACGCCATCTTATCTGTTATTACAGGACAGTGGTAGGTAAGGAGTAGAATGCCAACCCGTCTTTTATTCAAACTGAAAGTAGAAGAAACAAAGAAGCTATTTAATAGATGTACCCTTACCTACATACGAAAAAAGATGTTACTTAATTAATGGTATAGTATGTTTTGTTTTCATTATGCAATAACAGCGCAGAAATCTGGGTGCTGAATACTTATTTCAAACAAAATGGGTATTTTTACGATTTTTTTAATGGAGAATACCACTATTAAGATTAGTGCTACGACTTTTGCATTAAAACAAATGTGGTGCTTTTCTGATTTTTATGAAAACATGTTGCGGCGTGTGATGTGAAATGAAATGAAATGGGGTTTAACGTCCTACTCTTCTGCACCTAAACTTGGCTAATGGAAGACGGGCATACACCATAAAGTGTGCTATGAGTACGGCCTATTCATACATCGAATTCCAAATGCCAATGGACCTTTACGTGCACGCCAATGTGTACACGGAACCTCGGTTTTGCGTCCCATCCGAACGACTAGACAGCTGTCCTTGTCAGGTCCTCCGATCTGCATCACTGACAAGAGGAAACCACGCCAGAAAATCGAGATGAACTTTCTCGGCCAATGCAGTGATCGAACACCCGACCTCCAGGCTAGCAAGCCAGTGCCTTACCCAGGCGCGGATCCATAACATACTATACTGTTAATTACGAGTAAATTACTTATTAAATTGTATACTGTTATTTACGAGTAAAGTACATCTTAGAAATAAAATACATGAAATTCCTAATATATTTAGCTGAACTAAACTTACATAGTGAATTACATAAGCGTACTATATAGCCGAACAATATTTTAAAAATGAGATGTAAGGAATATAGAATGACTTACATAAATAATTAGATTACGTTTTTAACACTAATATTTCGAGATGCAATGATGATTGTTCGCTCGTTCCTGGCGTTTTACGTCCACTATCACGAAGGTCTGATATAGTAGACAAATGATTGTGCCCCTGAGTTTCTGGTTTTAGTCCCGAATTAGCGTTACCATTGATTAAATGAGCGTGAATTTTACTTAAAGTGTCTAATAAAGATTATAGTCTCGGCAAAGACATGTTCACCACGTCAGTACAGATAGACAAGTGGATCAATCTGAAAGCAAGCGTATGCCTTAATAACAATTGATTAATTAATGGTAAGCTGCCTGTTCCACACTATATGACAAAACAAGCCTGTTCCACACTATATGACAAAACAAGCTCTGTTCTAAAACGATATCAACAAGACAATATAACGGGTTAATTCCTTTCAAACAGTGAAATTCTATCTTCTTTGATTGGCATTTAGTAATTGAACCTATTAACACAAGGTACAATTTTATGGAGACACCATTACAGAGTTTGATACTTAGCGACGTTTCGACGAGAATACGTCGCGTATTATCTTCCTAATTATGTCTGTCTATTACATCGTTAACACTGTTCATCATGTGCATTTTGTATACCGCTGGTCCATTGGCCAATCATGCTATTTCATTGAGATTTCGTCTAATAGTTTGGATACAGCGATGGCGGGTGTGGCGCCGGGCAGGGTAAGCTTACTCTTCCGGACACCTGTTACCACTGTTTGTCGTGTATTTTGTACACGGTGAACAGTCCTTTTACTGATTACACTATTTTGCCTCGACCGTTTTTATTGGACTTCGAATTTTGACTAATGGTTTGTATTGTTCGTACTTGGTTTTATTTTATTAGTATCAAACTCAGTAATTGTGTATCAATAAAATTTTTACCTCGTGTTGAGTGAAATTCTATTTAAAGCCGAGGATACAATTAGAAATATTGAACAGAAACTTGAAATAGATAAAACTGTTACTAATGCTTACGATGATTTTGTCGCGTTTATACATCAAGAACTTGATAAAGTTGCAGGTTAGAAAAAGTCCAATAAATCCAAGAACTATCTATAAGTCAAAGTCGAGATACAAACCCTATTGGTGTGATGATTTGCAACGTCAATGGGATATCTTCATGTGTAGCGAAAAGCATGGTTAAAATGTAAACTACCCGGTCTGAAGAAGACCTTGAAACAAACTTTTAATAAAAAAAGAAAGAAAGTCATTCGATAAATTGTTGAGACATTTACAGAGATCATATCAAATAAGAACGTTGCTATATAAATGTAAAAAACATAGACTCACGTGCCTTCTGGAAGGTGATTGGTAAAAATAGGCATATTGAAATGTGTTTAGTCTTTTCAAGTTTTGTTTTGAAAATCGTGTTATTCCTGACTTATGAAAAAAGAGTATAATTTAATCCATCAAACCAGATACTGACCCACGCAACACCCTTGGATATCGAGGCATAAATAAAATAAAACCAAGTACGAACAATCCAAACCATTAGACAGAATTCGAAGTCCTAAAATCTCCATCCTGTGTAAGTTATATGCTGAAATCTTAAACACTCGTTTCTCTAAATGGTTAGAAGCAAATAACCTACTTGCTGATGATCAAAATGGGTTAAACACTCGTTTCTCTAAATGGCTAGAAGCAAATAACCTACTTACTGATGATCAAAATGGGTTCCGCAAAGAGAGCATGTCTATACTCTGTACACTATTGTAAATAACAGAAAAGTGTCAAAAAAAGCACAACGATGTGTTATATTGATGCCTTGAAGGTATTCGATCGAATTCACAGAGACTGTACATGGTACAAATTATTGAAGCTAGGTGTGAAAGGAAAGTTCTATAATAATATAACATCTCTATATGAATATAATCGATCTGTTGTCAATGTAAACGGGTATCTACGAAAGACCGGCAGGGACATTCCAACTTCCAACTTCAGTGTTCCAAGTTCCGAGTTCCAAGTTCATAGTATCACGTGATAGCAATACGGTCAGATGGCCAGAACATCACGTGATTAAAAAAGTAAAATGAATGAGCTTAAACAACTATTTGACGAAGAGAGAGAGAAAGAGAAATAGAGACGGGGGGGGGGGCGGTTTAACGTCCACACGACACAAACTAGGTCAATTTAGGACTAACATATGGTTTAATTTTATTTCAACAAATCGCTTGCGCGTAGGGATCTTTAGCAGTGGGATGACTGGAGTACCCGGAGAAAACACACGATGTTGGAAGGCGACCCTGAATTCCCCTTGCCACGTACAAAAGGGGATTCGAAACCACACCAGTTGACTCAACGGTAGGCCGTATGATACAGCGTGCGCACGTATCAACTTTTTAAAATTTTTAATAATTTCCATCTACATGTAAGACAAATAATCAAGAACTAAACCAAGAGGTTTTCACTTCACTGTTGACAGCAGTGTCTAGATCTTGACAGATGTTATTTTCCTTTTTAAAACCCCTGCTTCTTCACGTGGACGTTGGTTGCGTTCGATATTCACGCACACCGGACCGTGACCTCCTGGAGTATGACCCCTGGTTGTACAAAAAACATTATTTTTTTTTTGTTAGCTCGTTCTCTGTCCATGTGGGCGTATCCTGTCTTGCGACCTCCTGATAATTTTTAGCTTTTTTATTTTTATATTAATTGTGCTATGCTTATTTTGGCAATATACATAATACAAGAATAATCTGTTTCATTGGAAAGCTTTAGATACAGGGATTGTAATCCTTTTAATTACTGTTCAATTAGTAATATGCAATATCAGATAATTTACAGATTTTTTAAAATGTTTTAAAAAAACACTACCGCCAGAACATGTAGTAAGATCCCTAATTGTCATTTAAAACACCTATATGTACATGTATGGATTTAAGGGGGGGGGGGTCCTAATTTTCGACAGTGCCCTTTTTTACTGCTAAAAGTGACTTTTCTCAGACCCAAATATGTCCGTTCTCTAGAAACCCTGCTTAAGATTGAATATGGGTTAAACATGCGTAAACGGTAGATTTCTAGAGAAGCTTTGAATTTTCTTCCCTAATCCAAGTTTGTTATTGAAGTAAATGATAATGAATTGGGATCCAAATGTGGGGGTTTACATTTAAATAACTATTACGTATATTATGTACAATTTAGAAGTCTTTTTCGACGTTGAAAAGTAAATGTACAGTGCTAAGACCACCTAAAGATAAATTTTAATTGTTCCTACTATTAATTAGATCAGGTTTCGCTTTAGTTTTTATATTTTATGCTGACATTTATTGCTTTAAATCTTCCTAGTGCTAACGGAAAATTTGACCTTTTAACCTCAAGGATCACAAAGAACAATTTAGCAAGTTTACATTTTTATTGAAAGGGTTATTACTTTCGATCATTTTTAGCTTATTTTCATGATACAAGACTGACTGCGCATTCAGTTTCAGCGCAAATGAAATCATTTGACCTTTGACTGCCAATATCTCGAAAACGCTCCCAACGACTGACTGATTACCACTCGGCATCATCTTCTACGCAAAATTTCACTCTATAAGTTGGGTCTGGATTTGTGCTCGTTTGATGCCGCCCCCACACGCACTGAGCGTCCAGGCTACTAGTCCCAGTTGGAGAACTGGCATAAAACAGTATCGCAAACAGTCTTGATGAATGCTATCTCCAGAGTAAATCCGCCAATTGCTCCTGTATTGCAAAATAATATGGTTTTTACCCATCCAAATTTAATGCCAGATTAAGTATGGTCCTGGTGTAGAACACTGAGCCCTGATTAATCAAAGGGCCTAAATACGATATATTCCATCAGGATCAAGGACTCGCATAATTTCCCCCCCCCCTCTTCTTACTGGGATGCCATAATTAATAAAACGAATTTAAGGCAAGCTAATACTTTAACTTTTACATATGTAAGCACTGGTACTGGTAAAAGATCCCTGATGGAATTCGTTAAATTGATCGTAGCTCCGCTGTCCAGGAAAAATTGCCACCATAAACCGCAAGAAAGAACAGTATGACGTTAAACTTCATTGCATTTGATTGCTGTCATTTCCAATGTGTATTATTACATTTACTTCCAAGTTGTAATAAAGAATAATGATTCACAGCACACTCGGCACAAACCAGGTCATTTCGGGGTGTGTGAACACGTGGCTGAGTGCGCTAAGTGGGTAAAAAGTAAAGTAAATTTATTGCATAAAAACGCTCACGAAGAGCAGCATACAATTACAAAAAATTACATTCATACAAAGCAACAAATATACATGTAACATAAACGCTGGTTCGCTAGCCTGGAGGTCGGGTGTTCGATCCGGCGTTGTTTCTCCTCGTCAGTGATGCAGAACGGGGGGCCTGACAAGGACAGCTGTCTAGTCATTCGGATGGGACATAAAACCGAGGTCCCGTGTACATATTGGCGTGCACATAAAAGATCCATTGGCAGTTAGTTGGAAATTGACATAAGAGTAGGCCGTAGCGCCACTGACCGGGTAAAATTTCCCGCACAGCACACTGTTTGGCGTAAAATCGTCTTTCGTTAGCCCAGGTTAGGTGCAGAAAAGTAGGACGTTAAACCCCATTTCATTTCATTTCATTTCGGGGCATATGGTTCAATTATATTTCAATAATTCGCTTGCACGTAGGGGTCTTTCGCTGTGAGATGAAACCGGAGGACCCGTTGATAACCCGGGGACTGGATAGGCGAGTCTGCTAACTGTCACGTACGATCAGGGAATCGAAACCAAGCCAGTTGAATCAATAACAGACCTAATGGTACAGCGCGCACACGCTAACCACTCGGCCACCCCTCCGACTTAAAAAAATAATTCAATTAGTACTAACTGTATTTATAAACTATAAATATTGATAAAAACTTGCTTTATTTAAGCTTTTATCACAATCTTACACACACGTGGCTACTGATAAAATGGAGAATGAAACATGGAACATAGAAGTTGGAAGTTGGAAGTTCGAAGTCGGAACTCTGAAGTTGGAATGTCCCTACCGTCTTTCGTAGGTATCTAACTGATGAATTTGAAGTTCACGATGGTGTAAAACAAGACTGCGTTCTATCCCCTACTTTATTCTCTGTTTTTATTAACGATTTACTTGAAGATATTAATAACCTTAAATGTGGTATTAAAATTAACAACACTCTAGTTAGTCTAGTATTGTATGCAGATGACATAGCTCTTATATCCAGACGAGGACTCGCTACAGTGTACGCTGGATTGTGTTGCAAATTGGTGCGATAATTGGCGAATCCAAATAAATACTTTAAAAGTGAAAATTGTTCACAATCGCCCTAATTCAACCAGCAGGCCATGTAGAAATTTTACTTGCTTGATGTGTCTCGTAGACCTTATAGGCCGGTCAATGTACACTGTGTGTTTATAGCTATTGTACAATGTGTGAAAACAATTCTTCTTCTCGGTAATGAGTAGCATTTGATTCAGTGGTTCACTAGCCAATCACCTTCTTGGTTACCACCACCAATTTACCCCAACCCACACAAATCTACATAAAACCACAATAAACTACTAATGTGAAATGAAATGAAATGGGATTTAACGCCTGACTGCTCTGCTCCGACTGGACGGAAATAGGCGCCCACTTTTTGACTATAAGTTTTGTTTTAATCAGATGACCTAGTGCTTCTCGCGGATACCTGTTAAAGAAAATGTTTGAACACGATTTCCGTTGTGTTACCTCTAATCAAACCTGGTGATATGAAAGTCTTATTCGAGAAACTCAATCGGTCAAATGTAGCGGAATCATGGCATGTCAAAGTAAGCACCCCCCTCCCCCCACCGCCGCGAACCTGCAAAATGAGTCAACATATAATGCCCAGAAGATGAAAGACATTTTATTCTAAACGGTTCCTTATACAGCGATTTGCGACAATACTAGTTTATTGAAGCGATATCAGATTTACAGTTCTCACGAATACAAGGTAATGACAAGTTCAAATGCCCCATGAACAATCTACCGCGTCGATGCGCTAAATTTTTGACTTAAACATACGTTATGCAAGAGCAAAATCTCCCTAATGTAGGTCTTTCTTTAGGCATGAAATGTTATATGATAATTAGACATTAATTAACTTATTCAGATCATAATCAACTCTCGATGTCAAGGCTAGCCTGCGAAATTTGTTGAATTATGATCCGATTTGCTGCATAACTTTCCTTTGACACTATGAGGACTATGCTGATCTTTTATTCGCTTATTATCGGTTCAGAGTCGGTAAATTTGATTAAAATTTTCAGCAAATTGCCTTTACATTATCTAATTTTTAACTATTATGGTGAGAACTGCCAACTCGTTATCTAATCTCCCATAATGTATCTCTAAGCTTACCTTAGGCGTAGAAGCAAACTTTTCAGTTGACACGGGAAAGAATGCGCAGAGCTGGAATATACAATGTATTTATTGTAAATACTCAACTTACTGATTTTTTTTTAATATGATAGAATTAATTCGTGTATGATACTGGTATAAAGGTCAAATGGGCCAGGTGTTAGTATTATATTAATATTGATTTTCACCTAACACATGTCACGGAAATAAAGAACTACATTACTATAACTATAGACTGTGGCGCCTGATTTACTGGACACCTTTCTTTCCTCGATCGCTGGTCAATATATCATCCAGCGTATTTACCCAATTGTTAATTTTTCTTATGTCTAGATCATATCTTTGCAAAACGTGATAATCATCATGCTCCAATCCTTTTGAATAATAATATGCCCGTCACGATCTCAGAGACTACTTAAGATTTCAATCCTTGCAAACTGTTTCACAGAGGATTACGGAGGTATTTTAATATCTCTGTAAAAGATGACTACCTTCAACACGTGACGTCACATCACGCGATGTCAATCACTGATTCAATGGCGCGTGCATTGTTTAGATACTGAATCGGGCAGAATTCTATCTTTTACTCATTTTAATACCAATTTACACAAAATTGGTAAATAATTTTTACCTACAAATACTTCAAACGCCCTTATTTATTTTTCTAACACATCAAAAAAAAAAGTTTTAGAATTTAATTTGTCGGAGGAAAAAAGTTAATATTTTTGGCTCATTAAGTCGCATCGATGTCATCCGTATCAGTGATTGTACCGGCCTAGCGAATAATCACTGTTGATCAGTGTGCGATACCTCGTGTCGTATGTGCCTTTCGGGTGCCTTCTCCACCTCGTGGTTTTACTCCAATTATTTTCAAAGGAAAAACCTCTGCGCCTGCACGTAGATAATAAAGAAAGTTTGTCCGGCAACGAAACATATGCCCACAGCAGGTAAGTCGTCCGAGGAGAGACAAAAAGAGTTGTCGCATCTTTAAGTCTTTTGTCAGAAATGAAAATATTTACAACAAAATCTGATTACGAGTATCAACCAATTTGGCCTCTAGTTTTGCCTAATTCTAACATTTAGCATATAAAACTTCCTGTTGTATAAACTGTGTGATTTGATGATACATATCGATTAAAACATATTCAAACTAATAAATCTAGTCATTTCTTTATTATTTTGTCAATTTTTCTTTACGCAGACGTTGAATGACAGCGTCTTCTGTACGTTGACACGCCTCGGTGTTTCCCAAACCGCCAAATAACAACTTGATCAAGAAATAACAATCACTAGCACACAATAAGCTGGCAAACATAGGTCGGGTTGCCAGGTAGTGGCCTTAAACACTTTGCAAATCGTTGAAAACCAATGGTCTTCTTCGTCTCATAGCCTTAAACACTGTGTCAATCGGATATTACTAATAGAATGAAATCGGGTTTAACGTCCTACTGTTCTGCTCCGAACGGGCATATGCCATACAGTGTGCTACGAGGTTAATTGACCTTAAACACTATGTATTATTGTAAAGTCAATTGGATATTAACTAGAGTCTCTAGCCACATGTTGTCAGCGGACCGCCGGACGGACCGACGGGTGGAACGATAATATACGACCGCATTTTAAATGTGGGCGTATAAAAATGAAAATACAACCTGTCTGCGATACCAGCCTCGGTGTAAGCGGGTGTCGAACACCAAATACAACAACATCTATATGCACGCACTTATTTAACGGTTTACGGGAGAAACGCAGATTTGACAGTTTTATACTAGAACTACCGATATGCAGGTGAAACTGGAAAATGTGCAAGCAAAATGTCGGAAATGTTTAGACACCGGGCCCGTATTTAGACACCATTAAGCGGGGGGGGGGGCATTACCTTTCGGTAGGGGGGCGAACATTTTGAGGAAATTTTCGGAAAGGTCATTCTAACAGACAATTGTAATCATCATGCTATGTAGTTACCTAGCCGTCTAATAAGCATTTTAAAATAAGTATTCAAACCAAAAAATTAGCTTTTTTAGGTTAATATAAGGAACTGTTTATACTTTAATGATTGTATGCAATTTCTGAGCGGGGGGGGGGCGAGCATTTCACGCGCCCCCTGTAGATACGGGCCCGTTAGACACATGCGTAAACACCGTTCTATAATTGTCGATATTACACTGAATAAACTTCGACATTAAAAACACAAATTATTGGACAGATGACCCCACTCCTTGTCACGTACAATCGAGGAATCGAAAACACGCCTGTGGACTCAATGACAGACCTCATGATGCACGCGCTAACCACCACCCCACCCCTAAAGATATGACAGTAGGTCTCTGTCCTGTTGGTTCTGTTTTCGATCCTGGTCTTGGCCCAGCTTTGCGACGTGATTCCACCGTGTCAGTGGTGTAGGGCAGAGGGGCTTACAAGGGGACATTATATCGTCACTCGGATGGTACGGAAAACCAAGGTCCCGTGTACACATTGGCATGCACGCCAAAGAACCCTTTGACAGTCATACACTATGTACTTAGAGTCCAGATCGACTGTTCTTGGTCAAGATTTTGGTTTTCCTTTTCCTGACGGATTTCATAAGATATTCATAATTACTTGTGAAAACTAACATCCTGTGCTATCGTCGCAGATGTTGAATAAAACACTCGCAAGCGAAACACCGTGGACAACGAATTTTGGCCCTGCTTGATTTGTCCACACCGGCACATACGCATTTCAGCACTTATATTAAATTTCAAACGCATAATTCTCAATACTTAAATATTTCAGATTCGTCGGTTCGCCATAATGACGTCGTGTATAGATTGTGGGGGTTTAGGGTAAGGGCTAGCACCTATAGATTTCGTCTCGAGATGTAAACATGGCTAGCCCTTACCCTGGGCCATGCCTAACCCTTACCCTAACCCACATTCACGTACCATGGTAAAACACGGACTATGGCAAAGCACGGAACATGATAAAAAAAATTCTTCAGAGAATCAAAAAAAAAAAGTTGTTCATGATTTCTTTTTTTTTTTTTCGTTTTTAGAAAATAAAAAAAAGAAAATCGCTTAAAAAATAAAAGATATTTAAATAAAAGAAAAATGTAATTATAATAAATAAAACAAATTTAAAAAATACAATTTATAAAACCAAATTAATAAAAATAAGTTATAAAGAAATAATTAAAAAAATAATTTATAAAAAAAAAGTTATAATAATTTTTCTAAAAAAAAAATATAATAATTTTGTTTTAAAGAAATCTTTAGAAAATAATATATAATAAAATTCTTTTAAAAAATGATTTATAATAAAAAAAAAAAATTAAAAAAAAATAATTTATAATAAAAAAAAATCATAATAAAAAAAATTTTAAAAATAATTTATAATTTTTTTAAAAAAAAAAAAGATAATTTGTTTTAAAAATAATTTATAAAAATAAAATTAAAATAAATATTTATTTATTTAAATGAAAGAAAAACGAATTAAATAAAAAAAAATAGATAAACATATTAAAATTTCATACAAATAATATGTATGACAGCCATAGTCCACCATACAGCTGTGAACTGCGGTTGCTGTCCCAAACAATTCCTGATGACTTGCGTACAAGGACAATACTTTGAACGAAACCGTAATTGTTCCTCGTATTCCAAATCAAGCCATAAATACGCTATCGAAAACCTGATCGAGTTATTTGAAAAACTCGGTTGCATGTATACATGCATACAACCAATCTGTTTCATAGAGAATTACTTACGAATTATCTCTGTAACAGATGACTGTCCACAACACATGCGTTGACTGCACGCGTCGTTAGTCATTGGCTCAACGGCTTGTGCAATGTTTACTTAACACCTAACTGCTTCGGGCAAAATGATGCATTTTACTCATTTTAATACCCATTTACACTAAATAGGAAATATTTTTTTAACTACAAATACTTCAAACACAACGAAAGACACAATGTCACGCCTATACGATTAAATTAAATACAATAATTGCAAATAAAACAAATATTAATGTCCGTATCCTCTAGGTAATTTAAAACATAGTTAGTAATAAATTTGGCAAATTAAACATGCATTATGTAAGCGCTGGGGGCAGCATATTTTCCCGACAAATATATTTCTTTAGAGTCCGCGAGCGCCGGAGGCGCGACGATTTTGACGGGGGGTCTGGTGGGCCTCCCCCTCGAAAATTTTGAAAACCAGACGGCCGTAAATGCGATTTCCAGGCTTTTCGAATACTTTCTAGTAATATGGAGTGGGTAGTAAATTATGTCAGTTGCAGCATAAAAACTGGTAAAAAGTCATTTTTAAAATACAAGCTCTATTACTACGAAAACAAGTCGAACGATTTACTTTTGCCACATTTTTCATTTTATGAGACTTCCATTTTATCCAGATCTCAGATGTATAGAAGACTTGTATATACATTATCTACTTTTAATATATGAATGACCATATATTATAAGAGTTGTTGAGCACATTATCTTTGTATAATTCTTGCCAGTGGCACTTTACATTCAAAAGGGCACAGTATCGAATTATTTACGGCCTATTGAGCCATCGTACATGTATATTATATAGCCACTTAATCATTAATTATGAACGGTATTTAAGAGAGTAAAAATATATATTAACCTGTTCAAGAACCTCGACAGCAGCTTAACATCCTGTATTAATAAAATAAATCCAGAATATACGAATCACACTAAAATACCAATACGCCAGAAAGGCAAACAATGATATGTTTCCGTCTCAAGGGATGTCATACCTAGGGTTGACCTTAATCACCGACACGATCGGTCAACTGGAACAAACCTGTTGTCTACTCTATCCATATGTTACACAAAGGACCTTATATACTGTAGAGGTTACCTTAGTTACTAAAGCATCTTCTTGTTTATGTATTGAAATTGTTATTGACAACAAGAACTGGGCTAACAAGAATATGTCTGGAAGTTTAAAGTGAGGCAATGACATCATAAGTCTGATAATCCAAAAAAGGTAATCCCATGAGTTAAAAACGTGGTTAGTCGCTCTCCTATGTGCCCATATAATTACACTGTCTTAAATCCAGGGTAGTGTCTGTGTAGTTGACCAATCTGATAAAGGAAGCACATGGTCAATTTCCCGGGGCTCAACTCTGACTCATGCACGTAACCTTTTTATAAGAACATTCGCAGTTTAAGTTTCTTTAGATATCATTCGAGAGATTCTTACCGTAAGCTGCCCTGGCTCATAAGCCGGCTTCAGATATCATGATGGGGCGGTAGGAAATAGATTTTAGATACCATTGGGAGGCGAGGACATGCCGCCTCAGAACACAAGCCAGGGATATTGAACTTATAATCAATAATATTGTAGTTACCTGTATTATGGATGTTAGATAGATATAAAAACATATTTAACGTAAAAAGTGTTCCAGTGTCAGTTAATTGAAGATCGGAATAATTGATCATTGGCTATAACAACGTGAAGTCCGAAGAAAACCCTAGAAGAAAACTCTAGACGACAGTCACAAGGAGACACCGTAGTGTCACACATAGTGTGAACGAAGTGACCATTATACTCCGGACACGAGTGAATGATCAGTTATGTCAAGGTCAATGCATTGTTTTGTTTACGTTCAATACGTTTAGCAAAATCTGCGATCAGTCACAATACCTTTTGATTCAGAAACGATCGAATTTCAGACAAATTGGTAAATAATATCGAAATGCTATGACAAAATGTGTATCGTGCTTTTGTCGGAAGAACTTTTGAAACTTTGCGGATTTTTCGTGTACGGCCACACCCGATGTAGACATACTGTTCAATCGACGAGGGTGTCTTATAGCCGGCTACATCCATATAGGCCAACTCATTTTTTTCAAGATCGGTGAGATGTAAAACAACGGTAAAGACACGTGATTGTTGGCGAGATTGTGGGTTAGGTTTAAAAATTTGGGGGGAAGAGGTCAAGTCTCCACATAAACACTGACCTAGGATGATGAAAATTTGATCGTGATATTTCGTAGTTTAATTACAAATACAGTGTGCAGACTAGGTGAAAATCAGCCAAATTTTCTTCAAATTTCGGAATGTGACCTCACAAGTAATACAGTTAGTAAAGAGAATCCTGTCATCAACTTTGTAGCCTAATTATCTGACCCAGATGGAGCAGGCGCGGATCCAGAGGGGGGGGTTTGGGGGGTCCACCCCCCCCCCCTGCTCAGCTACATAAAAAAATAATGCCTTGCATCAATGAAATTACATCACAAAGTGATTCTACATCAGTATAAAAATGATTTCTCTGTTTAAAAAGCTCAATTTGTATGTATGCCTATGTAATTTAGAGACGAGGATGGCAGATTTCCGTAACAGAAACCTGGCAAACCCCCTCCTGCAAAAATTCCTGGATCCGCACCTGTGGAGTGGTGTATAGAGTGTATTAAGTGTCATATTACACTTCTCTATATTTAGATGGGTTTAGGATGTATTTGATGAGATTTTCAATTCAAATTAAATAAGTGAAACAATTCAAATTAAATGTAGAAAAAAAAATTAATAACAATTTAATATATGGTAATAAAAAAAAATACATTTGATTCAAATATTACATGAAGTTATACTAAGGTTATAATATATTAATAATAATAATGACTTTATTTTCTGAGGGAACACATTTAGTACATGCGTTCTAATTTTCAACATGTCCCTCCTACTCTAAAACTAAGAATCTACATGGTAATGATATTTACAAAGTGTAAAATATATAAATATTCCAACCTGGGGGGGCGGGGAGGCTTTTTTTTCAATTTGCAATCCAGAATTTTTCTCTTGTTAGCCTAAATGTTTTAATTTCTTCTGATGTTTCAATGTCGCTCTTGGTCTTTTCTATTGGTGTGACAATGAGATCCGAAATGTCAGGATTTGGTTGATTGAAGTGAGATCGGTTTGTCTTTTTTGGTGACTAGGTCTGACCGGTGGCCGTTAATTCTTTTCCCTCAGTGCATTATGAGTCTCCTCTACGTATTGTTTGTCACATTTTCTGCTTGAAATTAGATAAATTATGGTTGAACTATCGCATGAAAGTTGGTCTAATATTGGGAATTGTGCGCCAGATGTTTGTTATGGAAATGGTCGGATATGTTTATGATTTTGCATGTTTGACATCTTGGGTGGCCACAAGCATGGGCGTCACACATGGGGGGTCCGGGGGGGTCGGACCCCCCCCCCCCCCAATTGTTTTCCTGGGGGGGGGGTCTGAATATACTTGGACCCCCCCAAAATTTGGCAAAGTAAAGTGCCCGAAATCTAATAAAACACTAATTTTAGGACTGGAATAGCAGTAAAACGCGTTTGTGGCCATCAAATATTCCAAAATTTTCTTGAGGGGTCGAAGAAAACTGGCCGCAGCCCGTAAACCTGCTTCGGGCATTTCTAGTTTTTCTACCCTAACTGTCATCGAGTCCTAGTAAAACACTTATTTCACTTTTCTTTTAATTGAATACCACGAATTTGTACTGCGTTGACTATTGATTAAAACATTTTGTCTGGGGCCACTCTACTTTGTGAATGCAACTGCAACAGTGTGATTGGATGGTTGGAATTCAGAGTGGGATTTCGGTTACAGAACCATTGGATACTTTTGGACTTGCTCACACAGGCCAGAATAGCAGAAAACGCATTTGCGGTGGTTAAATTTTCAAAATTTTCTCCGAGAAGGTGATCTCCCATAGCCCATCACGAATGATTGGTTCTGGGCAGCCAGGTAGGCTATATTGGAACAAATTGAAGTTGTTGTATTCACAGTCTACAGGCTGGAATAGCAGGAAAACGTGTATGTGGCAGGTCAATTTTCAAAATTTTCTCCCAACGGTCCCGTCTTCGTGGGTGTAAACGAGTGATTGGAATTCGAGTCAGCAAGCCACCTTAATTAGGCTATATCATGACAGGCCACTTTGAAATTGCTTTGTTCATGGACTGAAATAGCAGGAAAAAGTGTTTGCAGCCGTCAAATATTCCAAAATTTTCTTAGATGGGGGTAAGTAAGCCACGCTTCTTCGCCTCTCGGGGAAGACCGGTACCAATGTCTGTAAACATGATAAACATTGTATTAGTGTGATGTTAACAGAGGACTGAGACTTTAAACAAAATTTATGGGGGTACCCCCACCCCGTTGCGGACCCCCCCCCCATATATATTTCACGGCTACACTCTGGCCACAAGGTTTGGTTTTAACTGCTGATTGTATATTATTTGTTTCTTTAGCGGCAAGTTAAGCTAGAGTATTATTTTGTTACCTCTGAGATAGCGTTTGGAATATCCCCTTTCTCTTAGTTTGCCAAATATCAGCGTACATGCTGACTCAAAGTCAGTCTTATGAGTGCATATCCTATGAAAACGGAGAATCTCAGATTTTATGATGCCAGAGAATGTATGTTTGGGATGAACGGAGCTTTTGAGCAATAATTGATGTGCGTCTGTGTCTTTGAAAAATACTTTACTTTCCAATTAACCTGTGATGTTGGTGTTGCTACTTTTAAAAACGGCGGCGTCAAGGAAATCGATGCTCTTTTGGCTTACATTTGCAGTTAACTTAAAGGGACAATAACATTCTTGCTGGCTTGGTAGCTCCAGAAAATAAATAATACCCTTATTCTAAGTACTAGATGTTTAAATGTCCTACCTGTTGTGTAAATTATCCATTACAACCTATTTTATTTGTCCAGAGGGTTCGAAAATATTTTAAAATCCAAGTCACATTTGAAAAGGTTTACGTTAAACTTTTCAAGTCAATTGGTTGAATTTTTCCAATTTTTTAAATTAGGTGTGTTAAGATGAAATGTATATCATCATTTAATTGGAATATTCTAAAATAATACGATTTTTTGACCAGAATAAAGATTGGGACATATTTTTCAGTTACAACAAGAGTGTTATTGGGGCTTTAACAGATGGATGAAGAGTGTTCAGGATGTTGAAAAACGCCAAAAATTCGTCTAATGTGTACGTATAGACTATGAAAACGTCATCAAAAAACGTCCATAGAAATCTGGTTTTATTGGACAGCGTGGCAGATCTCCCTTCCCACTCAGCCATGAAGAGATTCGCATAACTCGGGGCAAATCGTTTTCCCATCGCAGTTCCAGAAGACTGGGGTCAATCTGATTAAAATACAGATCCTATTTTTTTATAGTTCAAAATTTCGTTTTACTTGTCCTCACGACATTAGGATCTGAAAGACTTGTTATTTAACTCGTGTTCTGCTTGAAATGAGTGCTCAGCCAATCAAATTGTCTGTCGAATCGAGGGTTTGACCTTTTTTGCGCGGAATTATGGGTAGGCATTATCAGCGATAGTAATCAAAACAAAGCAACCACGATTCTGAGTGGGTAACCGAATGAATAAGGTTATAGGGTCTAATGTCGCGTGCTTGACATCTGAACTGGGTGAACGTTAGAAATGGTTCCACTACTGATGCCTTCCGTCATACTTCAGGCACAGTAGTGGCTTTTCCTACAGAGTTCCTTTGCGCAAGTTTTGTAGTCAAATGACTACAAAAAGTTTACTGGCCTATAGCTCCCTTAATTTACACAGACACTAACCCAAAACTGTACTGCACATAGCTTAACATATAATAAACCAATTCCCCATTGAAATAAAGCTGAAGCCTTACCTCATAATTATATGATTTGATAAAATCAAATCCCTTCATGAAAATTCTCAAGTTCTGAAATTATAATGGCCGCCCAGTCAAATAGAGCATGCGCTATCCAACTCACGTGATCATACGCCCCTTTCCATATATGGCATATGACCATAATTATATGCTAATGACCTTAGCGTGGGAAAATATGTCAGAAACAATATTAGACTGCGTGTTGGGGAGGTTGGGCATAAATTTTTCGCTCAAACCTGAACAAAAACTGATAATAGATTTTATTGTTCAAAAAAAGGATGTAATGGGCGTCTTTGACATTTCAGCCGAGATTCTCTTATAGTATTTGTGCTGGGTCAGCGTATCGTAGGCATTGCCTTATATGGAAAGTGATGGGCGGAGTTAAGGCGTCGCGGTATTTGGCGAGATTTCAACTGGCCTGTGTCATGGCTGCCTGCACATTACAAGAAACACCGCTAAGAAAATGTAAAACGCATTACCACAAAGAAAAACTGTTCGGTAACTCTTTTAGTTGTTAAGACTTCATTATGTATGATAGGATTACTTATTTTAATACAAACTGTAATGACAATTGTGCGTTTTAACCTATTTGAACTTGCGTCAACGGTCTTAGACTGTACCACTTGTAACGATAACCAGCTATAGTTATCGTTACATTATAGTAACTAGGTGAACGTGACCTCCTGCTATAACCTGTTAGATCTACATGTAGTGTAGGCCATCGAAATTATAAAAACCTAAACGAAATATAGATCTGAATTTTAATTAGATTGATTGGGGGTATACTTGGTATACTTGATCGTTTAGAGCGAAGTCACCCCTCCTCAGACAAAATGTCGAGTAATTTGGTGATTTCTTCGTCCGGTCTGGATGCTTGCGAGTTCCTGAGAAATGCTTTCCTAACTGCTTCAACTCCTGTGGTATTATCGATGTTGGTGCACATGCTCTTATCTGTTGGATTTTTGAGAGTGTTTAATGCTGTTTTTGTTGCTCGGTTGAAATTTGGTTTTTGTGATTGTGATTGAAGGGATGATATTTCTGTGTTCATTTCGTCGAACGTTCTTAGGGTGGCTGGTGACTTGTTAGGTGTTTTCCATGTGGATTTTTCTGTAAATATTTTTATTATTTTTTTTACCTCTACCGGGTTTGTTCCTAAAACATTATGTCAACGAAAGTGTTCTTTGGAAGCGATCGGTTGCCTGGGGTCTATGGATGTTGTTGTGGGGGGTTGGGATGAATTTAAGGCCTTTGTCGAGAATGCTCATTTCTAGGGGACTGAGAAGTCTGTCGATCAAATTGACGGGGTATTCTCACTTTGCCAGCAGCTATTGTTTTCCATGTAAAATCATTGCACCAGTACTAATAAGGGTGACAATGGTTTTAAACCTGTAGTCTTTTTCATATCATTGTTGGTTGTTCTTGCACCTTCAGTATAGAAATGGTTCCATAAACTTATATCTACACCTTCGACCCACTGTTCTGTAATATAGTCTGCAAATTCACGAACCCCGGGAATATCCATATCCGCGTCTTCTAAGGAGTAAAACCAAAAGTCTTCAATATCACCAGGTTTTATAAGAGCTAATGCGGCCGCTCGTTTCACAAAACTAATCACAGAATTGTTCTCACCATACAGTTTCTGTAAACCATGTTTCTGGGCATTTCTTCAGATAGACTGTCGGAAATGGAATGGAACATACAACCTTTGAGGGTGCAGTTAAATTCTAGACGAACTGCATTCTGTGCTGCTACTGCGAAGTTTGAATAATTCTTCTTTTTATTTCTTTAAGTCTACTGACTCATACAATATATACACGGCAAGTAAATACAAACATTATAATTACATACACACAAACATAATATACACATGTCCATTAAATACAAACAGCCAAAAAGTATGGGGATGGGGTGTAAATAACTTTTATTAAATTGCTAGCCTGAATTTAACATGACTGGAAAATGCAGTAAATATTATAAGCTTCGTAAAATCTTCCGAACTTCTAAAATGACTTTAAAAGGGGGGAAATAAGCTAGATTATTACCACCAAAAAAATGATAAAATAAATAAATAGTCAAATCAAATGGGAGCGGGGGATGGGGATACATATTAGTTATGTCATTTTAATCATTATTTAATAGAGTGGTTCTTTTCTTATCTGCAGAAATGAGAAATTTGCCCAGGTTCCGAATTTAATAATTGAATTAATTTTAAAATATTAGGATTTCGTAAAAAGTATGGTTTGATAAATTGGTGACACAATTCATTATAGCATGGACAGCTTATAATAAAATGAAATTCGTCTTCTATGTCATTTAGGTTACACAGTGTGCACTTTCTTTCACTACGTTCTATTTTATTGTATCGGCCTACTTCTATGTTTAAATTATGGGCGGAAATTCGGAATTTGCTTATAGTTTTAAGGAAAATAGATTTAACGCTTTTTTTAAATAGCTCTGCAGCGTAAAGGTAACGGTTAAATGTTGATAAATTATACCTTTGGTGGACGATTTTATTTTTTCCATGTTTTCTTAGGCAAAGATATCATATAACCTTTTTTTATAATTTGGAACGTACCATTGTTAACTTCTTTTAAAAGCAATATATATCCAAGACCGATTCTATCTAATTCAGTTTTAACAAATTTAATCCAACTGTTATTATTTAAAATCATATCTTCATAACAGGAGTTAAGAATAACATTATCAGTATTACGTAGACGTTGAACTGTGCATGCAATAATTAAAACAGAGTATAACTCACAAATCTATAACTAATCCCTAATCCGCTTAATTAGTAGGGTTAATCTGCTGGCAAAGTGAGAACAAACCAAATTGACAACTGTCTGTCCTAAAGACGGCTTCTCATTCCTTTTCCCAAACCTAGTTTAAATTCCTCATCCAATAGTTGATGATCTCTCTGACCGTGTTTGGGTTCGCCTAGGAAGGATACATCCTAGCTAGGTTAGAGAATCTAATAACCAGATACCATAAACCCTTCTCATCTTTACCTTTGTAGCTGCGAGGTCTCTTAGGGATAGGTTGAGTGATCGTCTACATCTGGTGGAAAATCTGGTGGTTATTCTATGTTGAGGAACGATAGGCGATCTAGTGCCGATATAGAGGAAGTAGGTGAGCCAGACACAACCCGGGGGATAATTTTCTCTTGTTGGGTATGTTACGTTTTGGTGTGTCCCGGAGAAGGTTGTGTATAATGTGCATTGGTGATGGGGGAGGGTGGGTGACAGTTTTGGGGATCGTGGACAGGAGGCGGTGGAACTCTGTCTTCACACTATCCTGAAGTCGCTGTGGCAAATGCATATAATGTAAACAATACTGTTTTAAGGCGAACAACACTTTCACCGTTTTTAATACCTCAAAAAAATGTCAAAAGTTTTAAGAAAGACCCAGATTAAACGAAGGGCTGTCATGTTACTTTGATTTAATGGGAAGAATAAACACACTCCTTCAAAAACGCAAGTATCAGAAGCTAAACCAGCATTGGCCAGAGAGGCATTTCTCGGGCCATTGCTTCAGGAATATGGTCTAATAATAAAATTAACTGTTTACGAATGAAGTTTTTTTAGTATAAATTAGATAATAGTATTTCAATTAAAAATATAGGAATGATATAAGAACATAGAGGTACAACTCCGTGAATAAGAATAGGAATATCTATTTAATGATACAGTATAAATTAGAAAATGGTATATCGATTAAAATAGCATCAAATATAGAAATAATATAAGAATAGAAATAGCTATCGGGTCATTCCATATCAACTGGACCAGTGCTTGTCAACAGTGGCCCCCTCGAAAAATTTGAAAAAATATACATTACATAAGTGTATGTAATGAAAATGAAAATGATTAGTCTTTTTGTGTATGAAACGGATGAGTATACCAAAATAGCCTACGTTCATTGAATGTGGCGTCTATTTAGGAAAGTGATATATACTTATCTGTGTCAGAATGGTGCCATCGTTGTAGGTTATGAATATTTGGTGCGAAGAGAATTTCTGATATAATTTCATCATTTTAAATTGTTGAGGTATTACCGTGCGATCCTGTTTCTGTCGATGGAGTGAGTCAGCTTCGGAAACGTGACCATTAGAGGGCATCGGATATTCAACTATTTGCGCTATTCAAGTTTGCGTATTTAAACGGAATATTATAATAGCATATAATTATACCACTATTAAGGAACATATAGGTGCATTACACGTTTTGGTCGGGTATTTTGACGTGTAATGCATGCCTTCACGTTCGAGTATCATCGTGCAAGACAGTTGACCATTCCGAAAACAACCAGGAACAATCCCGAAATAGAGATTAATAATTGTTAAATTCTGATAGACTGTCGTCTGTCAGTAGCTATCGTTTCAAAAAATTTCTATAAAATGGGTTTAGTTGTAAAGTCACACATTAGTAAAATGTGAATTTTTATGGATAAAAAGCCGCCTTCCCGCTTCTAGAATGTCCCAGTTTTTATAAACGAGTCGTCGCAAGTTTCTGTTCGCGCCATGAAGTTTATCAACCATTATTTACACCTGATGCATATCATTAAAACAACCAACCAATCAAAAACACTCTAGAGCCAATTTGACCTCAAGTTCACAGGTCAAAAGGTGAGTGAGTTAGCGTGTTTACTTTAAGACGATGAAGTGCCTCATCCACCTCGTAGACAAAGATTGTGGAAAGCTGATTGAATTTACAGATACCAGTTGGAATAAGGTTGTTTTAAGTTTTAAAGAATGGACAAATCTTGATGGCAACGAGCTAAAAGTGTGCCAACAATATAAAGATGTATTAATGGTAAGTTTATCAACTAAATCAAACTAAAATTGAAAGTAGAGTCGCCATTTTATTTTTCAGCGAAACACAAAATGATAGGCGGATTAAATTTTATAGACACCTGTACTTATCACAAATGATCGGGACTGTACAACGCAACGAGAGCTTACGTCCGTATATAATATTTCTTGTTTGTTGTCATTGCTGTGTGCAAGTTGAAGTTACGATAAATAATAATAATGTTTGTTGACATTCACATTGTATAGTCTCGTTATATAGTTCATAGATAGGTTTGTTTTAAAATCGATAGCATTCACGTGCTAGCCTTTGGTTTTATTTTATTAACCCCAGATTGTCTAAGTGTCTTTTCACAAATCAAGTGCAGACAGGTGGCAGTGTCTTATTGTTTTTCATAAAAGAAAAGTAATTTTTATTATGGATATTTGTTGCCACCTAAATTCTTCTCTCAGGTTCTAATTTGCTTATTTTGTTTAGGTGTGCAATAAAATTAGGAGTCAGTATGTTTGTATTTATAGGGAATAAAGATGATGCACTATGTGACTATGGGTTTATGGCTATCATTCCAAGTGTTATTCGAGATTCACAGACAGAACAAAGATTGAACGAGCTACTAAAAGAGTTGCATTAGGCTACAGTCTGGTGAGAAGCAAACAAGTGATGAGAGTCAATCCACCTCTAGAGAAGGTTTGCTATCAGCCTCCACTAAATCATCAACCACCCAAGCTGTCCACCTGCGAGGACATGTCTTTCCTCCTCTGGGCATTATCTGCAAAAAAATACCTTTGTTCTACAGGTGTCAGAATAAGAATGTCTCTGATAAGCTGGTTTTAGCAGAAATTAAAGATGGGGGTAAGTTTTTATTATTTGTTCAACCGTTGTGATTTAGTATTGTCCCCCCCACCCTCCTTTCCCTTTCCTGGCTATGCCCAGTGTTACCTAGTGGAATAGGCCCATCGACCCTCCTCAGCGTGTCGTAAAAGGCGTTTATTGGGGAGAGTGGTCGGGTGGCCGATAGGTGTTATCTATCAGTCTGTCATCAATAGTCGAGGGTATGAGTCTCATTCTCTGCGATCTCAGTGAAAACGTGTGGGAGTAGCCTATCCAAACACGCAGGGTTATGTACATGTATTTACCAGGTCTGCCAAAAGTTGTCTAGTTCATTGTTAAAAGTAGGCTGCTACATACAAAGCCTATTATACACATAAAACTGTTGCATAAAGAATTTTATGGGGTTTTTTATTTATGCATATGTAACCAGAAAACGAATATGCATTCTACTGCTAGTTGGTTTATGATATCCATGATATTTACAATTTTCCATATTTTTTTAGGGCGACTTAGAGAAGTAGCAATTAAGAAAGAAGATGAAACCATTCTCAGGCACATCAGAGATAAAGACTGTGTTGCTGTTGAAGTTAGGTACCATCTACGATGCTACAAGAATTATGTTCGATTCCTAACAAGAAAACCCACAGTTCAGTCTTCTGGGTAAATTTATTTCATACTTGTAGTAGTTGTTGTGTCCTTGTGGCTTGTTGTTATATCTATTTTATATCATAGGCCTACATAGGCAACTAGTGGGTGGGAAGGGATTTATATAGCCAAGTGGTTACAAAAAGGTCTGTCATCAATGGACTTAAATTTGAATCCCATTATCAGCGACCTCAATGACAAGGTGTGGGAGTAGCCGATTTATTCTATACTCTATAGTATAAGTAGTGCTGGTATATTTGATGGCAAGGGAATTGGCACAAAATGACTAGATTGTGGTGTCCAAATGCACTAAAACATCCGTTCTAAGAATGTGTCAACATTTTTTACTAGCACTTGTACTAGTTTTGAAATGTTTTAAATTACAATACACAGACATGATTTATATCTATTTTAACCTTTAAAAAAATATATCACTAGATAAAGATGAATAAATATGTACATACTTTTCCATCTTTTGATTTTAGTATTTTGTTTAACTGTTTGTTTTACCTGTATTTTACATACTAACTACATGTATAATATTCAACTACTTTATGTCCAGATTTAATTGAATTATTATTTTAACAAAACAAAGGGTTTTCTTTATTTTAAATTAGTTTTGAAATGTTGTTTTTAATTATAATACACAGGCATGATTCATATCTTTTAAAAGATAACCAAACAATATATCGAAAGATAAATAAATGTGTAAATACTTTTTCATTTGTTGATATTAGTACTTTGTTTAACTGTTTTTATATTTTCTTATATTTTATATTTTAACTATTTAAGCATTAATTATTGCACAACTGTTACAGCAACATTTATAAAAATTATCGATATAACAGTTATTAAAAATGAAAAAAATGTATTCTGTATTTTAAAAAAATATTGATATTGAAATGTTGTAAATTGCAATACAAAGGCCTAATTTATATTTATTTAAACCTTTAATACTAGTCATTACATAAAAGATTAATGTTTTAAATTTGTTTTCATTCTTTGTTTGGTGATAGGGTGGGTTGCCAAGGAGAAATTTAGTCTTTGTTCAATATTTATAGGTCATTTATGATACGAGTTATCTCCCCTTATACCTTTTTACCTGGGACCTGTCTTTGAAATATCACGTTTATGTATTGTTTTTTGGTTGAAATCAAATATTTCTATGCAATTATCAAATTTATGTATGATTTCTGATAATAAATTAAATTCAATATCAATACAATGACGCTGTATTTTCATAAATAGACAAAAACATGCTACGATGTGCAACATTACTGCTTTGTGGGCGCTTATAATTGGTCCTGTGCATATACAAATTGAGATATTTCCATAATTTTTTTTTTCAAATGTTGCTGTGCACTTTGGCAGTACACACAAAAAAAATTATTCACCTGCAGTAATTTTATCATCCAAAATCACAACGTCAAAGTCATGTTAGACAAGCATGATAAAGTGACCGAGACCCTGGGTAAATGGGTAATATTTTAAAAACTGGCAATATCTGAAGGTGGGAATATGGATTTTCCATCACTAGAAACCTTGTATTATAAGAAAATGGCAACATTTTTTAGACCCAGGGGGGGTGCAACAAAAATCGATTTTTAAGCACATTTTCCCTATACAGACGACAGTCTATGATGGTTAAACTATGTCAAACATCAAAAGTGTGCACCACCCGCACTATATATTCAACTAAATGTAACAAATACATGGAAATTACGATAAGAAAGTTATGTCCTAATCCAAATCTTTTCCAGTCCGATTATTGGGTTAAACTATGCCGTACATCGCCTGTGTAGGCCACATAACATGCGCTATGTGTAAGTAACTCGAGGTTGTCATCTTGTCCCCAGCATTTTTCTTTACTGGTGACCTAACCTTTAGCTCTTGACACGTTTGAAAAATGAAACTCATAAGGAGAAAAATGAATTTGTTGTCGTTATAATAAACAAGGATTAGAAGGGGGGCAACTCCATTTTATCTATCAGGTTTCAGAGTAGCATTTCTCTTCCAGATTTCTTGGCCTGTATCATTTTCTTTTTATCTTTTCGAGGTTTTATTCTTTATATTATTCAAAAGAAGAGACCCAGTGTGTCACAATCATTTGATAAAAATATTGATGAGTTGTTCAATTCAATATTTTGCTTGACCTGGTAGAGGTTGTTTTTAATAAACAACTTTATATATCAAATTTCCTCTTTTTTGTTTGCAACTAGCCACATCTCAACGAATAAAAAGGAAACAGATTTTTTAAAAATGGTGTGTGTGGTAATTGCTATATAATTTAACAATCATTCTTAATATATGAGCTCTCAAAAAATATTTTTCAAGAATTTCTAACAAAGATTTCTAACACCAAAAGTTTAGTTATATATTTGTCCGTCCATTCATAATGTTTTGTTTTATTCCGAAGTAAATTCAACATTTATTGTTGTCAAAATCGTTTTATAACTGAGGCGCTGGAGGCGCTAACCTCCTCCCGAAAAAAATCAATGAAGTTGAAAAAATAAAACTGGACATAAATGCTAAAACCGGTGAGAAAAATGAAAATATGTATCCTAGTTAGGGGGGAGGGCAGACAAAAGGGCATCCACGTCTGACAAAAAGGGCCCCTCTGGCCGAGTCAATCGTTTTCTATACTGTTACTGTCGAATCCACTACTGAATGAGAATGCAGACATTGCATTGGCATGAAAATCATCAATGGAGACCCCCCCCCCCATCCCCGCCGCCAAGAAAGGGTCCCCTCAAAATAGTATAGCCCCATGATAAACCTTAAAACGCCCTGATTGTCGCCATGATTAGCCAGGGCTTAAGCTGTTTCACAGTTAATTGTTATGATGAATAATTATGGAGTTATGGCCCATGCTTCGCAAATTACATTCACAGTTATTCGCTTGCGTATAACGGTCTTTAGTTATGGGAAAAACCAGCCCCCCCCCCTCAACGGAGGTTGGACAATCAACCGTACTCCTTGCTACAATCGGATGGAAATACAGATCTATATTTCGTTTCGTTTTTATATACTTTTGGTGGCCTATATTGCATGAAGATCTAACCAGTTGTACTGGGGTCGCGGCAGGGGTCATACGAGCGGCTTTTGACGCTAAGACGTCAGACATTGACGTTTTTAGTTGTTCTCTCACAGTTCCCCACATAGCACGCCAAGAACTCACCGTAGCAGATCGTTTCATTGGTTAATCGTTTACATCAAATCGTTCACACCCAGTAAAACGAAATTTAAACTATAAAAAACGGAACGAAATAGGATCTGGCGAATTACTGGAACGAAATAAATTATTTTATATCTTCTCATTTGACTGCTGCATTAAAAAAATACTCTTGCTATATCCCCGCCACTCCCTATTTCAATAATTCACTTCGCGCGTAGTGGTCTTTTGCATTGGATGGAAACCGAAAGGACCCGCAGAAAACCTACATACAAGTAGGGAGTCGACACCAATGAAAGACCTTTTGAACTAACTAACCCACGGGCGTCAAATCATTCGAATAGAGTACATTTATTTACCAACTGTTTCCCCTAAAAAATATATATAGAGAGAGAAATGGGGTTTAACGTCCACTCGACACAAACTAGGTCATTTCGGGACCAGCATATGGTTTAATTTTATTTCAATAATTCGCTTGCGCGTAGCGTTCTTTAGCAGTGGGAGGAAACCGGAGTGCTGAGATGAAACCCACGAGGTTGAGACGGCACCCCTATCTCAATGCCACATACGCTCACGCCAGGGATCGAAACCACAGCCGCAAGCCAGAGGTGACAGGTGACCGGCCAGCTAGAGGTCGAAGCGCGGCACTTTAGACAACAAGGCCCCCCCCCCCCCCCAAAAAAAAAATAAATAAATATAGAATTACATCATGGCTCAATTAGACAACTTTTTATTTCAAAGTCAAAAAAGACAACTTATTCTGGAGGTAGTTTATAAATTATATGTATTCTCAGACAATATAAAATGGCTGATTTTATAACACAAGTTTTCGTCTATCTGGGCTAGTTTAGGCAGACTCTAGCCCTAAACTGAATCACGTGTATTTTTAAATAGATAGAAACCATTTTATTTCGTTTCAGCTAAATTAGGACGTTTATTTCTGATTTTTGGCATTTGTCCACTCACCTTCGAGAAATGAAATGAAATGGGGTTCAACGTTCTACTGTTCTGCACCAACACCGAAGAACTTTCTCGACCAACACCGGGATCGAACCTGCGACCTCCAGTCCAACGTCTTATTCACCGTGGCTCCCCACCACCGAGTTCCAAACGGTTAGTATTCATCTCAACTCCCCTTTAAATACATATTCTTTTGAATTCTCATGTACGATGGAAGATGAATGCCTGCGATTAAAGGAGCTAAATCGCTAACATTTGGCGCCTAGAAATTGACACAAGTGGGTCACAACGCATATAATATTGTAATATGAATGTATATAAACTGATTTACATTCAATGGTTCCGTTTTTACTCTAATTTTAAATCAGTGATTTTCGGCGAAATAAGCCAGCAGTGTCAATCGAATGCAAATTTCTAGCGTCTGGTTATTCCAGTCTACATGCTCCGCTTGATTTGGTCCAATGTTTCTCGTTCTTCCAGTCTCTTGCTGGAACTGGGGCTGAAACGCATTATGGTACACGATTCGTGCACCAATTGTAAAATGTTTATTTTGTCTTAAATATTGGATATCAGAAACCCATCTTTTCCCGGCAAGATCACAGCATCAATGTTGATTTAAACTGACAAATAATTCGTGTTTTCATTGTTGAAGATTTTGGATGATATTGAGTTAGAGACTTAGCTACTTTAAGATGGTGTTCTTTTCCCTTTCCATTACAGATGCCCCATTTCCGAATCTGAGAGACTTACAGATAAAGCATCTGCATCTTTGATATTTCATTTCCAATTCTGATAAATATCATGCATCCCAATTTCAAAATGACAAACTAACCCTGTTCCCCTGTTAGTTAGGCCATGCACAGGTGTTTATACTTTGTGGTGTATGGAATGATTTGACATCTACCTCATGAACTCGTAAACTACTTTGAACCCTCCTACACCACTGCACGTGACCTAATGGGGTGTCTTTATGTGACCTATTAACCATATGAACACGAGTTTCCGAGCGACAGGAAGTAGAATAAATCCCTGAGTAACTAGAAATAAATCCAGTTGAATTCCAAAGATGACGCCACAACCCATGATTCATTCTCATTCAAAATTTGGTGTGTGATATATTCTTTTTGAATTTTAACGTTTATCGCTCCTTCTTCCGTTGCAATTTTTCATAGCAACCGTCTTGAAAGTTGACTTTGTAATATTGTATAAACGGTAAAGAAATGAAATTATATGGGGTTTAACGTCCTACTGTTCTGCTGCTAAACTGGGCTATTTAGGACGGGCAAACGCCATACAGTGTGCTATGAGGGGAATTTTGCCCGGCAGCGGCGCTACAACCTACTATTATATCGAATTTCAACTTCTATCTTTCACGTGCACGCCAATGTGTACACGGGTCCTCGGTTTTTCATCCCATCCAAACGACTAGGCAGTTGTCCTTGTCAGTCCCTCCGTCCTGCATCAATAACAAGGGGAAATCACGCTGGTAAATCTGGATGAACTTTCTCGGCCAACGCAGGAAACAGTAAAGAGCAATGTAAGTTTTAATTTCCTAAAGCGTGCCCCATTGTAGAGAGGAATGAAGTAAACATCCATATGATATCAATTCAATGTGCAAATTTAGCAAAGCAAAACTATGTGCTTACAATTAACATACAGTTATAAAAAGTAAATTTATTACAAGCAGTGCAATCGGTACAAGCAAATCACACGAGGAGATTGACCTCACATCCTGTCTTAAAATTGCATCACGTGGCCAAGTTGGCCCTATCATTGAGAAAGACTTAATACGTCACGTAATGTCATGTAAACGGTCAGTTAAAAATTAACCATGCTGACAGAATCTCCTGATGGCGTCATACCCTCGACATAGTTTAATAATTGTAAGAATAAACTGAGTGTTTTTGAAACTCAGATCTCAAATCTATATTCTCTCTCGCGTGCGGATGTGTTTGTGTGTGTGTGGGTGGGGGGGATCTTACGCCTGCGCTGATCAAAATGTCTACCAAGTGGTCTAGCGTTAATACTGCATAACCGCTTTGGCTTTCTCCGGGGCTTCCGGTTTTTCCACACTGGTAAAATTAACCCAAACGACAATTTAAATAAAATTTGACCTTGCCAGTCCCAAAATGACCTAGTTTGTGTTGACAGGACGTTAATCACCGTCTATTTATTTCGCGCTCTGCCTCTTAAGAGTTTTATTTTGCAGCAAAGAGTTGCTAGTTTAATCCAAAAATTGTCCGGTTTTAAAACAAAGTGGGCGTCTCTGTTGAACATGGTTTAAACATTGTCGCACAGATTTGACGTCGATTTAGCTGGTAAAAACGACCAGAGAATACAGTAACATTATTTGATGTTGCCCGTTTGGTAAATCTTTGCTTATTGATGCTTGTTGTAGATTTATCGTCACAAACACCGCCATTGTTTTACAAGTATTGATTTAACTAAGTATGGCAAGGAGGGCTAGATCGAACGTGCATCTCGGCTAGCTGGGGATTGTTTGCATCGCATATTTGGGTGAAGAAATGTTTTGGCTATTGGGTAGCATTTCAACAAGCTAATACCTCCATGTTTACACGTCGTTAAGCTCCAAGAAGAAACGCGATTGTTTGCATTTAGTTTTTCTTTTCAACCAGTACAAACTCTTGGGAAGAATTCCAGCTTTGTTTTAGAAGTAAATTCCCTACAGACACAAAGCGCCTCGCAGCCAAATCTGAATGCAAACTTTAAAGTCAGAAGGTACTGTGAGAATTGGACTGCCTATCCGTTCTGTTTGATAAGAACCTCAGATCAAGCTACGCGTATTATTGGAAAGACATTTAATTCTACCTTTGAGCTTTCACTTTTACTATAAGCAATGGTACATGATATTTATACTCGTTTTTTATACCGCTGAACATGTAAGTTAGTCTGTTATGGCGTAAGATCAAATTCCCATCGACTGTTCTTTAAAACAGCATTTACCGTTGACCAAATATTTGGGATGTGCTCACCGAGAGACAGTTGCCACAAAAAATGAATGATCTTTACAATTAGTATATCTGAAAAAGGACAATCCCCAATTTAATTGAGCTATAATATGATGTCTGACAGGCAGTTTTGGATAATATGTTTTATGAAACTAGTTGTTATGGTTTTCAAGGAAACCAAAAGGCCAGTTCCCAGTAATTGGCGAAAGGGTTCAAAATATTTAACCGTGATTGTTTATATGTATTAATGGTTGGTATCTATATGTATTAATGGTTGGTACTTATATGCGTTTATTAATGGTATTTATATGTATTAATGGTTGATATTTATTAAGCTGTTGTTCTGGACCCTGTGTTCCGAAATCCTAACTAAAGATAAAATCCAAATTTTAGTACATCCTTCCATTTTGATTGGCTAAGCGCTAATATTATCCAATCAAATTATCAATTTCATCTTAGTTAAAATTTCGTGAAACGAGCAGCTGGTGTTGTTTTATTTATATGTGATTACTTAAGAATATTATTGGTTTAAAACTGTCAGAACATCAGCAATAATCTTGAAAATGGTCTTGTTCATCAGGAAACTATACAGTTTCATCAACACCGAAAAACGGCTGTTGCTTAAAGTATCGCTGGGTCGCAATTTGAGTACTTCTGAGGTACATCCACAAACTTTAAACAATCCTCTGTGTGTCTAAATTGTATAAATGACTGAAACATAACAGAAAGAGAACAATTTAAATACATTATAATATAACAAATAGATCGGCAACTATATACAAACTCAATGGCCATATTATATGTGCTGCTTATAACCAAGGACTCTTTACGAGTTTAGTATTCTTTCAATTTAAAATTACCATATGCCGAGAAACATGGCACTTAAATGGGATTTAATACATTTGACCATGCTTATGGGGGGGGGGGGGGCGAAAGGTTAGCACGTGCATGCTGTATCATAAAGCCTGTCGTTGAGTCAAATGTGTGGTTTCGAATCTCCGGTTGTACGTGATAAGGAGTAGGGTCGTCTGTCCAACCTCGTGTGTTTTTTCTGGGTCCTCCAGTTCCCTCCCACTGCTAAAGGACCCTACGCGCAAGCGAATTATTGAAATAAGATTAAACCATATGTTAGTCTCGAAATGACCTAGATTTGTGGACTTAAACCCCTCTCTCTCTCTCCCTCTCTCTCTCTCTCTCATTCTGGTGATTATCTTCGACCGTTGAACGTTTGGGAGTTTACAGTATCAGATTAATTTGTAAGGTTAGTTATCTTTCTACTTTCCGATTCCAATTAAAATGGTTAATGAGGACAAAATAAATGACATTGATTGAAAAAAATCGCCCGTGGACACCGCATAGTATGATGTAACTTGCGTTAGCCCCATTAATAGGCGAAAAGATCTTATAAATGATAATAGCATGACCTAAAATTAATATTAATATCTTCCTTCTTCACTAATCTCCATAACACTGATTTTGATTGACAGAATATGCTTTGACAAATTAATAAATAATAGATGTATGTGTATACTTTTAATCAATGATCACATTTGATTGCCTTCCGGTTATAGGTTATAGGTATAATATATACATTCACAATAACGGCCTTTGTTTTATTCTACATCATCTATAAATTGGGAAACTGAAGCGGGGGGGGGGGGGGACTCGGCTTTTTTCCTTAGTGTCTACCCTACTGACAGATCACTTTCTAATTAACAAATGGGTTTTTATTAAAACAGCGTTTTCCAACATCGTAACAATCTTCACGCCTCCATAACATTTAAAATTACACTGCATAATTAGGCGATTTTCAGAATAGAAAGTGGCAAATCAATTGATGTACAGTTAGCTTGAAGTGTGTGTGGGCTAAATTTGTTGGTCGTCTGCATACATATCTCATTCTCAAGTAACTTTCAGAGATAACACATCGCAAATTAGACATTTTATAGATAGTTAAATAAAAGACTTTAGATCTAACTAATATTGCTCATACAAAATTTGTTTCTAAACAATATATATATTTTTAATTAGAAATGTGAAATTGCTGAATTTTTTGTTAGTCTCTTGATTTAGGTAGGGTGGTTCTCTAACTCTCCATTCATTCCATAATAGTATCTAAACATATGATAAGCGTAAACTTAAAGGCAGTGTCTAGAGAATTCTATATTTACTTACAAGTTGGTATTAATATATCTCAATACGTGTAGCTACACATGAATTTCTTACAAATTTTTCAGTCAGAAGGGGCCTGATATTCAAACTATGGCCCATCGCAATCGGACAATAATTAACGTATGTATTTTAGTTTATGTATGTTTGTCTTGCCCCAAAATCATTCTACTTTTTAGTATCATTCATATGTAAATGCCGAATAATAAATGCGTCACTCAAGAAAAGCAAGTCTTTTTATAAAACTAAGCTGTTTTAGATTAATATGATTGGGGGAAAAAAACAAATCATCGATTCCACGGGATTTTGTATGTCTAGTCAACCCCCAAAAAATTGCAACAAAAGGTTTTTCAACTGATTCTGGCAAGGTTTAGTGTACTTTTTATAACATAGTAAAAGTTTACCAAAGTTGGTCCCCCGGAAAGGTGTTTTTTCAAGATGGCGCCAACAATGGCCACCGAAACCTCTTAAAATGATCATAACTATGTCACTATCAATGGGTGTGTATTTATAACCGATTAGTAAACAAACCAACTTCCGCTAAATCCTTTATAAAAAAATATTCAATAAAATAGAGTTTTCCCATCACAAATAACACATAAGATCAACCCAATCCAATACTTTGTTTTACCAAAATCCAAGAGATTTAGCTCCTTTAAATATACCTTATGGGAGATTAGATAACGAGCTGACAGTTCTCACTATAATAGTTAAAAACTACATAATGTAAAGGCAATTTGCTGAAAATTTCAGTCAAATTGATCCACTAAAGACCGAGAACTAAGCGGATGAAGGTTCCGCTTAGCCTCGTCATCATTACTGAAGTCGGTCAGACAAAACTAGTAATAGTCTCGATTATCCATCTAATCCTTAATCACGAAGTAAAGTTGTGCAGCAAATTGGACTATAATCCAACAAATATCACAGGCTATTATGGTCTGGATAAGTTAATTAATGTCTAATTAATAATTTCAGGCCTAAAGAAAGACCTACAATAGGCTGATTTTGTTTTTGCATAATGTATGTTTATGGCTGTGTATAACGTGCATAGTATATCAGGTTCAACATTTTTTTCAAAATTACTATATGACCGTTGAAATAATGCACCTTAACATATACTACATGCAAGACAGATCTTCTGGTCCAATTAAATAAAACATACATTATGCAAGAGCTAAATCTGCCTATTGCGGATCTTTATTTAGGCCTGAAATGTTAACTAAGTTATTAATTAGACACTAATTAACATAATCCAGACCATAATAAACTCTCGGTGTCTACGCTAGCCTTCATTGTTGCCTGAATTAGAATTGTATCTGCTGCTTAACGCTCATTGAAAATTAAATCAAAAATGGATAACCGAAACTCTACTGTTTATCTTACTGACTTTAGTAATGATGATCGATGCTAGGCGGAAATTTCAGCCGTTAGTTCCCAGTTCATAGTGGATCAATTTGACTGAAATTTTCAGCAAGTCACCTTTGGGTTATGTAGTTTTTAACTATTATAGTGAGAACAGTCAACTCTCTATCTAATCTCCCATAAATTATCTTAATGTAACGGTCTCTATGGAAAATCTTGTGTCTTTGTATGTGCTATTTCATCTCTAGCTCCTTTAACAAGTAAAAATGGTCACTGATAAGAAAGAAAACACACAGCTTATGAAGACGTGAATGTATACCTATACGGGAAAAGTTTTATTTTCAAAGAAAAGGGATCGTTGAGAAGAACAAATTTATGGAATTAATACCATAGTTATAATGAACTGGATATGGTATCAATAATTAATACCATTGAAACATGTACAATAAAACATGTGTATATCTGGTGTTGATTATGTCCCGCCTATCTCGTGAATATCAGCATAATACGTTAATAATTCAACTTGCATTATGCCTATATTCCCGAAATGTACAAGGACTATCTTCTGTAAACTAAATCATCTGGGACCTATTATAGAAAAATATCTCAAGTTATATTATTATATTGCTAATATGTCTTTTAAATATGAGCTGAAAGTAAATCAATGATATCTAAAATTACAGTTCAAAAAATAAAAAGATAAAATTGCGTAATTAAGTATTACATGGATAAATCCTCCGGCATATCATGTAGCAGACCACTTCCGCTTACAACAACCAATAAGATAGAAGTGGAGTTTTGCTGCATCATGGTTGCAGTTGACCAATATTCATATAATTCGACACGTCTCACTGACAGACAAACGACAGCTATCGCACTTCCGGTTTGAACCCCTACAGAAATGACTGTTGAGGTCGCTTACGAAATTGGCGGTTAACAGTATATGACGGGTGTGAGGTAACATGCGACAAATACACGTATCCACGAAATTTAACTTATCTCGTTAAAGGTCAATAGTGTGTGTATAGTGGTTATACAGAACATATAGATCAGTTAGTTACTCAGTACATATTCGACTGTTATTTAACATAATAATCGTTTCCTTATAGTCAAAACAAGATCACCAAACTTCTTCATTACCCTCTACCTAAAAACAGTTAATGACATTAGCAGTCAAATTACATTATGCTGCATCTCATGTTATCGTTTGCAGGATATCGAATCCTGTAGCCGCTTTCTCAACAATATCAAAGAACTTAAAGCTGTATTTCCGTATGTTATAGAATTAAACTATAACACATACTTATCGAAGAACAATTACTGATTTATTTAGGCGACGTTTCGAAGAGTATTCTTTCAACGTTTTCAAGCAAGTGCCTCTAAAAGATTATATGTTATAGAAGTTCCCTTTGACTATATATGACATTAGAGTGGTATGTAACGTCAGTCACTGTATCCACCATTACAAAATGTCACTAAGACAAAGGCGCAATGAAGCATGTAGTTGGTTGACTCGGGTTAAAACAAACTTTAATTAGAACACATGAATAACTGTAGGTGAAGAAAGTACAAACTAAGTGGAGAGGTGTTACCACTAATAAAAGCAAATGGAGATCAGATCCCGAATTCACAAAGCATTACCAGACATTTCCCCAAAATTGTTTGCCTTATTTTTACTAAAATATACACCTTTATGAAACGTTGGCTGTTGTAATGTATCAAATGCATCAATAAGAAGCTGTGGGGAGGGTTGTGTGTTTCTGGATCAAATTTATTTCTCATGAACAGTGATCGAAAGTTGAATAAATTCTCAAGTCTGTTAATGCTTCGTGAAATCGAAACTAAATATTTACGATAATAATGAAACAAACTGTAAATATAATCAACGATCTAAAATAACTCACCTAATCTGACTATAGCCATGGTCGAGATAGTTTGTACTGAATTGAACACACCACACTTGATCGCATATGATTGACGAATTCCTCGAGGCGACATTAACCACCATGACAAATCATAAAGGGGCCTTAACTCGCCCCAAGCTCTGTTGATTTATGGCTCTCTAATCGTATCACGGTCGTTTATGTAAATATAGACAAATAACGTTTTAGATGAGAATTAATAAAACCAACATATTATTTCTGCTGCATTCCATCTTTGTTTATATGTAAACTCCAACGAAATAATTATATAGTATCACCGACTAGGATCTTCAGAAGTAGACCATTTAGTAAGGTTATCTGATAACCCCGTGTAATAGGTATACACTTGCATTTATATGATCTATACGTATATTACGTACTGTCTCAATGAACGATGTATCGACCAGTTCAGTTTAAAACGTGAAAGTTTTAATAAAGGCCACCTACTACATCTAGCTACCATATACTAAGCATACATAGGTCAAAAAGAGATGTTACCTGTCTGAATCCTCTACTATAGCAACCATCTCAACAGTGGAACCACATTAACGACTTTGACAAGCCACGGTTCAAATCAAAACTCTTCTCTGATATACTAAACAAATGTGGGTCAAAAGGGGTGTCACCTATATGAATCCTCTACTATAGCAACTAGTGGAACCATAGTTAAGATAAAATAAAACCAAGTACGAACAATCCAAACATAGACAAAATTATAGGCAAAATAGTGTAATCAGCAAACGACTGTTCACCGTGTACAAAATACAAGACAAACAGTGGTAACGGGTGTCCGGAAGAGTAGGCTTACCCTGCCTGGATGATATGGCCTAAAGAATATATCTGAGACTACCGTAACATAATTATGATTTGGTGACAATGAACATATTAAGACATCATCCAAATGCTTACATTTTTCGGGTAGATAGATCATAGTTTTGATTACCAACAGATCTATGGGATAGACCGGTATTTTGCCTCATTAAAATTTGGTTCAGCTGAAGTAAAAGTAAACTCAACAAAATGCACTATATTTAATTTCAAGGTGTTCAATTGTTGAGTGAAAGTCATTTAAAAGTTTCGACCGTGGATTGATTTTATGTTTAGTTAAAAGCCCCCTTCCTGTTCGCACAGTCTAATTTGACCAGAATATGCCCGAGAGGGACGCAACGAAATATTTTAGATTTAAATTTATATACACTATATTATGCATTACAAACTGTTCATTATAATCTTTTATGACGTGATATACCAAGTTATAACTGACACCTTAGAAGAAAGGGGCATTCTTAAACTATACGGTTGATCGGCGATTAGTCGACCCTTGTTAAATAATAGGACCTTTAATGAGATGGGCTTTAGGCTGCAGTAAAGGGTGTTTTAAACACACTAAGACACTTTAAAGTCATTTGTCAAGTGGAATTGACAGGTAGAGACAGTTATAGGACCTACCTAACAACGGATTCGTTTTTACTAAATCTACATGTAACTTTGAATCGTTTAAATGCTTCTATTTAACGGCATTAAAAAGGTGTCTTAGGAGATGTTATGAAGTTTGTGACACGAATAAGTTTCACCTCATAGTAGAGCCGTGTTCTGTATGTTGAAATTGTGCCGCATTAACGAATTATTGTACATAGCGGACATCCGTGATACTTGTTTTCTATAACTCCTTTTCGAGATGTTGCCCAATTGAATAATGTTTTTTTCCAGAATGTCCGTTAAATATCAACACATTCCTTTCTTATATATTAGTTTTTTGCATGCTGGTGGGATGTTTTCATAATATTGTGACCGTGAGTGTTGTCTACTTTTAATGTAGGATTTAGCCAGAAGTGTCAGGTAACTGGTTCATAAACTTATTATTATTCATGACTGTGTCGCGTAAGAGATAAATTACAACATATACGGTTTTTTTTTTATTTCAATATAACATTTAACTCTTGTAGAGGTTAAAACTACTAGTCGAAATGTTTTCTAAGACAACAAAACCCAAGAGTTTACTGTACATACTAACACATCGGTACTAGATGGGTAACTAAGCACATACTTCCGGTTGTTCAGTCAATATTAGCCTCGACATGACAAACAGACTGCAGACGAGTTAATTTTTTAACTACCAGTTCTCTAACGTATATCTTATCCAATGACCGTGGGTGTTTGTTTTAAAATTATTTATTCTTGTTCACCAAATGAACTAGTTTGCGCTCTTTGTGGGTGTTCGAATTAAAATAGATTATTTGTTGCTGTCCGTTCCGGTAATGTATATAACGAAAAAAATATTCGAATCTACGGCGTACCATGCTCTGCAATATTAGCAAACCAACTTGTTTTTCATCAGGTGCATCATTAAAAGGCGTATAAAATCATGAGCCACCGTTTCGTAAATAGCTCCATTGTTATTATGCAAAAAAATATGTTCTAATTTTAAACTGCTTTTTTTTAGGATAAGTATGAAACTTCACGTATCTATATTGAAAATTATATAGATATTCAATAAACATTTTATATAGATAAAAACGCCGTGTTTCAATTTCGATTACACATCTCAAAGATGCCTAACCCAACCCTAACCCTATTGTCCATATAGTTAAAAACTATTAGAAATAACTTATGATTGACTAAATTATCTACATTTCGTTTACATTACCCACAACCCCGACAGTCGAAAATGGCCAACTACTGAATCCACAGGAGAAAAGAAACAATAAACATTTAGAGACATTTTAGCAAGAAAACACACATATATATATAGTAATTGTAGACATTGAAATGTTCATGTCAGATTGTACAGCTACATCAATTGCACAAAAAATTAAAATGCAAACCCAAGATATTACAACTATTCATTGATGTATCCTTTGACCACAATGACATCACACACTAAAAAAATATATATCATCCCATCCCATCGCTAATTTTGTAGTAGGTAGTAGTGGGCCAATCAATTACCAATAAAATGATTTTTAAAAATAAATTTAAGAAATCATTTCATATTGTAAAACATTATATGATAAATAAAGGGGGCGACCTTTCTCAAAAATAGATATTTATTATCGATAATGATATTATTTATGTTTTCAAAAAAAATGTAAAAAATTTAAAAAATATGAATACAAATTTTGAATTGCAATTATGTTAGCATTCCGTAGAGCAGTAACTTACCTATGTAATAATATACGTGGAATATATTAAAGCTATAATGTGTTAAGGTAGGCCTACAATCAGCATGACCTATTGAGCATCAGTGTGCTAAGACATCAGGTACTTCATCAGACTGGGCAGTGGTGGTCAATATGCACTGTCCTTAGAGAGTAGCTCAGTACATTTGAATACCGCAACTGGATCTTGACTGGACATCGGTCTGCTCTCTCGGACTGGTACCCTCTCATCCATGTTGATGTGAACGTGGTAGATTTGCTGTGAGACGAGTCGAGCTTTTACTCCGTCTATTCACTCTGTCAAATGAAACAATATTGAATATGGGATCATTCTAAGTAGCTTGGCAGGGACGCTGTGTAGAAAAACGCGCCAATACAAATTTACCAGACACATCACGTGATCAAATTGTTTCTGCTGTCGTATTCATTGAGCAGGCCACGTTCGGAAGTCCATGTAAATCTTCTTGGGAGAAAACGCCAGTTTGTTTGTCGAGGCAGCGGAAAAGAAATTCCCTAAGTCAATATAGTCCCAAGGTGGAGAACAAAGAATTATGTTACGGCTTCCATCAATGAAGAAATACTAGTCTTTTGTCTTAAAGTCACCGGTCCATGTTTCCTTTTGGTGACCAATAACACAAATATTAGAGTATCATGCCAGAGATGAATTCTTTATGGCATGTAAATATTTTCATGTAGTAGTATTCTACTATGCTACGGGTCCGAAAAACTTTTCTCTCCGTTTCTCTTTTCTTTACCACTCGATTCAACCTTTGGCGTAAGCCTGTACATATCAAGATGGTTTGGCAAGCCTTGACTAATCACATGGTTGTATAACAACATGTATTCTATACAGATATAGGGCCTGGCACTCACAAATCTGAAAAGGGGAGACATTTTGAATATGTTGAAACATATTGTAAATTAAATATGACAGCTTGTACACCAAAGCACCCTCTCTCTGCACTCAATTGACTATAATAATATATTAGGTAAAACAATGGTGTTCTTTTCCCCAATGTTATGTGATAAAAGATTCGCCATTTTTTATTCGATCTAAATATGATTACTGATGGAATGACAATGCATTTTCGTGTTTTAAAAATGGCGTTGGTCGATCCATTGCAAACAGATCTGCACTTATTGTGAATCTAGTATTTCTAATATCCATGAGGCACGCTGAATTCAAAATACGTTGATACTTTCTATCGTGGAATAGATTGAAATTATAGTACTATTTAATTTGATGGCTGCCTTGAAGTTTTCTTTAAATGTCCTCGATACATGTAAACTGTGTAAAGCAGATTTCAAGCAGAATTCCTTACCTTGATAAATGTATAAAATACATCAGTGATCGCTGTAGCTTAATTTAAAAATCTGGGTGGTTATCTTAATGATTTCCATCAGAAACCTTTGGTACATGTAAGTATCTCCCTGTTTCACCTGTATCCCATGTAATGCTGGAATTGGTCTCGTTTTACTTTACAATATCTTTAGTTTCTTCATAAAAAAAAATAAACCCGACTTCGTGGTACAAATAGAATTGCTTCCTATTCACAAAATGTCATTGATGAAAGCGTGTGATAAGTGAGAGACAATAATAACCTATTTTTACAATATAATAAACTATATATAAAACTAATATATAATCAATGATTGGAAGATAAACCAAATGAATGGAATCAGTAGACATGCAACTGATATTCAACATACTCTAATCTAATTCATCACAGAATAATTACTGACGTATTCTACTTACACACCAAGCCCATTGAGGTTTCTAATGTGAGTTGTAGTTTCGTGTATACAATAACGTTATGCTTACTCTGGTTGGGACACCTGATGCAACGTAATTAGCTTCACTGAGGGTAGGGATCTTTAGCAGTGGGAAGAAATCGGAGGTCCTGGAGAAAAATCATGAGGTTGAACAGGCGACCCTACTCCGCATCACGTACAACCGGGGAATCGAAACCACGCCAGTTGACTTTATGAAACGGCACACACGTTCTAACCTTTCGGCTATCCAACCCTCCTCAATATTTCAGTACAATTTGTGAAATGAAATGAAATGGAATTTAACGTCCTACTGTTCTGCTCCGAGCACAATTTGTATTAATGATCAAACACAGGGAGCTTACCGATCAGCCAAAGGATGTGGATGATTTACTTAGCCAAAACCAACCAAATATAAATGACTAACTTGCTATGCATCGGACATAACAGAGTTCGTAAGTGTACATGTACATAAGTATTGTGACATACAGTTAATGATCAACTATAACTAAATAAAGCCTCCACACCCTCCCCTTCCTATTTTTACAATCAAGATATCACAGATTCTTGACAATATTTAAAAAGTTTGATGTTGACATAAAATAACTAGGAAGCAGAAAATGACATTGTTAAATCGTATTATAAGCAATGGCATCCATATTTTAAGCAATGACATCCATATTTTAAGCAATGACATCCATATTTTCTAGTAACTAAATGACCTTCCTGCGTTACTTCCTGCTCACATGTTAATTGGTATCCATTTCGTAATATTGTACAATTTTTATATGAATACAATTAGCTAAAAAAACAGGCCAAATATAATATATAGTTTAATATTAAAATAATGATAGCAGTCATCGTATCTTTATATCACTTCTTCACAAAATACAAACCCGTTGTGTTACTAAGTTCAATAGGAATGCTAGATATTTAAAGGTAAAGTATAGTATAAACGTCATATATTCTCTCATTGTTTCATAGTTTTACAACTGTTACGTTACTGTCAAACTATTAACAGTCCAAATGAAATGAAATGGGAGAAAGAGAGACAGAGAGAGAGAGAGAGAGAGAGGGGGGGGGGTAACGTGCACTGGACACAAACTAGGTCATTTCGGGACTAAGAAATGAAATGGGAATTAACATTCAACTTTTTCCTGCTGAATACGGGCTAATGAAGACGGGCATGCGTTTTGTAGTGTGCCGTGAGGAAATTTAACCCGGTTATTGGCGCTACGGTCTGTCTTATTTCGTATTCCAATTATCATTGGTTGTTTTACGTATACAACTGAGCGCGGCTTCTCGTCTCATCCAAATGACTAGATACTGTACCTGACTGTTCCTTCTCAGCCAGCATCAGGAACCTCCGGCTTAACGAACCAACGCCTTCCAGTACTGAATAATCCTAAATTTAGTGATTATGTAGAATTCGTGTATCCTGATGAGCTCGAAATTAAAAATACTAATGACAGTGATGAGCTTGAAATTAAAAATACTACTGACAGTGACAATTACGCTCCCTACTTATATCTGCGTCTCGATTTTGACCATTGCCATAGACTGAGTGTTAAATTGTACGATAAACGTGATGACTTTGACTTTCTGATTGTTAACTTTCCATTTATTAGTAGTAACATTCCAATATCACCAGTGTTTGTGTGGAGTGTTTGTGTCTCAGCTAATTCGTTACGCGAGAGCTTGTTCTTTTTATTCTGAATTTTTAAGTAGATCGAGACATTTGTCATCTAAGCTTCAACTACAATGATACTTTGCGCACTAAACTTATATAAAATAATACCTTAAAAAGTTTTATGGTCGTCATATTGACTTGATTGGTAAATATAACGTCTCTCTCAGCAATTATTTTAGATATATTTAATTGACGCGTATCCTATTTACTATCTCCCTGATGATGTCACGTGCATTTTGTATACCGATACTCCATTGGCCAATCACGCTATTTTTAGGGATGGGATAATGACAAAACTTTTTAAACGCAAAGTGGTTTCCGAAGCGAAATTAGCTGGAAAAAACGAATTTGGCCAAAAAAATTTTCTAAAATGGATTTTTCACTTGGTGAAATGGCCGGCACCACTTTCAAAATGGCCGGCACCACTTCGATGAAAAATGAGTTTTTCGATGGAATAAATGAGTATTACGTAATATATGGCTTCTGATATGTGAAATTATATAGTTTTTCGGGTCGCTGAATTCAGGTATGGCAGCAAAATTTAATTTTTGAAATCCAAGATGGCCGAAATTCAAAATGGCCACCAGAAATTATCCAAAATGGCCGATTTTTTTGATAATAGTCATTTTTGTCTTAGATATGGCTTCTTGTATGTCGTTCCTATGTTTTTCGGTGTCACTAATATGAAAATAACTACTAAAATTAATTTTTGAAATCCAAGATGGCGGCAATTCAAAATGGCGGCCAAATATTCCCCCAAATGGCCGATGTTAAAGATATTCGTCTTTTTTGTCTTAGATACGACTTGTAATATGCCAATCTATGTTTTTCGGTGTCACTAATATGAAAATAGCTACTGGAATTAATTTTAGAAATCCAAGATGGAGGAAATTCAAAATGGCGGCCAAATATTCCCCAAAATGGCCGATGTTACAAATATTGGTCATTTTTCTCTTAGATACGACTTGTAATGCCAGTTCTGTGGTATTCGGGGTCACCCTTGAATAATGATACCAGAATGCTCACGCCAACGGTTTCAGCCATTCTTTAAAAGGCGGCGGCCATCTTGAATTGTGGACCAATCAGCATATTTGTTGCGGACTGGAGGCCAGACAAAATCTGACCGGACCACACCCAGGGTGAATGTCTGGTCAGATTTTGTCTGGGATCAAGTCCCCATTGTCGAGCTGGCTAGAAAATTTCTAAGGAATCGCGATACTCTAACATAAATTTATTTACGACTAGTAATCACGAAAGTCATGTAGCGAAATGCCTTTTTTCGTTTTCGGTAGTCATCGGTTTAGGTAGGTATCATTAAATGTCTTAAGCATCATCATTGTCGCTACTGAGGTCTTCGTCTGTTCTTCTTGTGCTTTGGCTAGTTTCCACTGCTGATGAAAAACAGTATTTACGATTGCAACAGTACATGTAATTCCAAGTTCACATCCATTCACAGTTCGACCAGGCCTGCTCTTCTTAGGCGAAACAATTTCTTCTGTAGATAGCAGTACTTGTTCCATATGTTCGTGTTTCATATCTTCTCGTTTCTTATCTTCTCGTTCCATCTCTGCGGACCGTTTCTTTTGTTGTTCATAGTAGTCTCTTCGTTTGTTTTGTTTCTGCTTTTTTGCCCAATTTAGTGGTACGGTTTTTGTACAAGTGGCAACACAATCTCCTCGACAGTTATCCATATAAAATGTATCATCATCAGATGGCATACGGACACAGTAATGAGAGGCTGTATTCATGAAACATGGTTCTCAAAAGTAGATGAAATTAATCAAAGAATGACTAAATGAGCATTCGATATTAGAGCAAAAAACTCAGCTTTCGAAAAAGCCTTGAGCACAATACTGTTTCTGTATGGCGTCTGATGACGAGGCATTTTATACGGATAACTGCCATGGAGACTGCCATGCCACTTGCTAGATGCTACCGGTACGGAGCTTGGTAGATTATAGATTCACAACCAACAACTAGGGTAATAGCGAATACTGTTTTTCACCAACAATGAACACGCGCTAAAGTACAAGAAGAAACAGAAGAAGGCCTCAGTAGTGACAATGGCGATGATCAAAAAATTTAATTCGATAACTACCTACATCGAAAGAGGGAATAGTGCTACATAACTTTCGTGATTACTTGTCGTAAATGCATTTCAATTTATCTTCGCGACACTTCTTTTTTAAACTTATAATTGTTGCAAAATATATAACTGACAAAAATGAATCAGTGGTTACCATCGGTTTAGATGACACCACAAACGATGCCGAGCATAAGAGTCTTCACTGTAAAAAATGTCTATGTAAAACATATTACCATTTCCGAACCAACAGGAGATGTAAATTCTAAACAACTGGATATACAGAAAACGCTTTTCATGTGAAATGGTGAAAAAGGGCCCTGGGCAGGGTGTATTGACTTTCTGAAATTATTTTTGACCACAAAATTGAATTCAGTAAGACTGAAACTCTATTTGGTACATTTGAAAAGAAATATTCACAAGAAAAATGAAGGTTTTCCTGAAAATCCGCCATTTTGGAATCCATTTTGCCCGCCGTTTTGAATTTTCGCCATCTATTTGCCCACCATTTTGAATTTCCGACATCTATGATTTGCTAAATGAATTTTTGAGACCAGAATTGAATTCAGAGACCCCGAAAAACATATAAAAGACATATTAGAAGTCCTATCCAACAGAAAAAATGACGATTAATTTGAGATTCCGCCATTTTGGAGACAATTTTGGCCGCCATTTTGAATTTCCGCCATTTTGAATTTTCTAAATTCATTTTGGAGACCAGGATTGAATTACGATACTTCAAAAACCATATAAAGGACATACTAGAAGCCATACCAAACAGAAAACATAACAATTAATTGAAAATCGGCCATATTTGGCCGCCATTTTGAATTTCCGCCATCTTGGATTATCGTAATCCATTCTTGAGACCAGAATTGAATTCAACCACCCTGGAAACCATATAAAAGTCATATTAGAAGACATGTCTTATGAGTTACTGATTAGTTATATGAGAAAATGCCATTTTTTTTACTAAACATGGTAGCCATTTTGAAAAAATGGCCGGCACCAAGTGAAAAATTCATTTTTTGACAAAAATTTTGTCAAATTTGTTATTTTCAGTATATTTCGCCTCTAAAACCACTTTGCGTTTAAAGAATTTTGAAAAAAAAACTATTTATTATCCCATCCCTACTATTTTACCGAGATTTCAACTAATAGTTTGGATGCAGCTAAGGCGGATGTGGCGCCAGGCTAGGTAAGCTTACTCCTTGGGACACTTGTTATCGTGTATTTTGTACACAGTTAACAGTCCATTTGCTGATTATTTTGCCTTTAACGTTTTTTAGGACTTCGAATTTTGTCTAATGGTTTGGATTGTTCGTACTTGGTTTTATTTAATATTTACTCAATGAGTCAACGCAGCTCCGAGTCAAAAGGACAATGGCTGTTGACAGTTGATCCTTTCTCTGTTTCTGTAACTACCTGATGCAGTTAATATTGCAAAACTTGCTGTTACCCATGAGAAATTCCCAGATACAGATAAGCATACAAGACCTCGTTCTCAAATCACACGTCACTGATTATAATTAAATGGGGTGGATTTAAACATCCAAATTGTTATGAAGTTATGTAATCGGTACAATGATCAACAAACAGAGCGACATGTATTAAAACTGAACTTGCTTTGAAGGATTTAGTTAATTACCAGGAATCCCTAAACCTATATATGTCTGATAATCAATCCTTTTCAAATGAATAAAATACTGTTTTTAAAAAAAGAAAAAAAAGAAATTTTCCAATGCATTAATTTGATTAAAGCAGAGTATAAAAGCCACAATGAAGTATCAATAGTATACTAGAAAAGGTCAGAAAAAAGTTAGATCTAAGAAATAAACGTAATACAAATAATATGATTTGTGAACAGAATTGCTGAAGGTATTATGTTAGTTATAAAAATTGACATTCTTTCGTAAGATGAAAAATCATCATGCAATATATTTTTAAGTTTCGGTGATCCTAAGAATGAAAGGGGAGTTCCTTGGTTCTTTGGATTTTTTCAGTTTGCCCATTAATTTATTTGAGCTTTTTCTACTCTACAAATACCCAACTATATTAAAGTACATTGAATTGTGTATTGATTAATATACAACTTAAGGCATATTGATTGGACACTAACTTAAGGTCCTGCAACCAAGGTATTATGGAAGCTTGTGAACCTTAATCATGAGACCTTGACTTATCCTTTCTGTGTGCAATTACAGGAAGCAATTATAGTATCATATAGTAAAATCAATATTATGCGGACACGAACATCAACATATTAGTCCAGCTTTGTCGATCACATGGACACAAATATCAATTAATACTTATGAAAATTTTTATCACCAAGCAAATATAGCTTTTAAGGAAAATGAAAATGCCCGCTCGATTTTCAATAGATACATTTCAAGTAAACTGAGTGCGACTTTCATTGTGTGCTAATTTCTAATTAAGCGTCAACAGTTTTTTTTTTTCGATATCGAACGACCCTTGCACAATATCTGAACTGTTATTGTTATTGGGTTTCATGGTGTTGGCGTATTTCAAAACAGAGGCTCTAACGGCGACGTTTGCCTCGTTATTCGGTTTCACGTAGGCGTTTACGGACTATCTGGTACGAGATGTTACGCCGTCCGGGAAGTGCTGCTGCAGTAGAGGTCGCTGTTGAAAACCATTTACGCCAATGACGTAACCGGAAGTGGCGATCCAGGACAGATGGGGTCACTCTGAGCTTTGGCGCTCACGTGTTGAACTTCGCTGTCGGTACCTATCCCAAAGGCGAGAATTGAAATTAAGGGAAACACTCAGCAGCCTGGTTACATCTGTCGTGCATTCACCTGCTTGTAATCGACCAATAGCGTTGTTAAGTTGGTCTTCGTTCAGATGTGGCATCATTTGGTTCCTTGGCTGTTTACATGTGCAACTGATTTGGGAACCGATAATTTTAAAGACCTTAGATGTAGCTTCCATGCGAAAAGCTCGTGATCGAAGTTGTTAAATTCATGTTTCTTGGTGCAATCAAACGATAACAAATTTCGACAAAAATGATGACCAGTCACAATTAGTAACATTACATTTAAAACCAATAATGAATCCTTACATAATGACATTAAAACAAGTAAGATTTATGGAAAGAACGACTTCGTGTAAATAAAAAAATGATGAAAAATGGGTTGTGCGTTTCTTTTCTTTTTTTTTTTTTTTTTTTTTGAAGAGTATATATGGCGTCATCGAATGACCCTTGCACAGAATCTAAACATTAAATTTATTGTTTTCAAAATGGTGAATCTTATTCAATATTTGTGAATCCAGTCAGAACGATTCAGGTTTAGATATGACATATTAATTTTAAAGATATATTAGTTAAGAGTTTAATAAAATAGTTCGGAATTCTTGCTATATATATATTAATTCAAAAATAGACCCTAAAAAAAGATTGAACATTTCATTCAAATTACTTCTTTCTGGTCCAATTTATCACTGTTGGTAGTTTTGACAAGATGGGTGCATAGAGGTAATCAGGGTTCTGGCATGTTCGAGACTTAGCCTTGATTCCTCATTTTTAAATAAAATGTCTAAATAGCGAACCGTTCTAATCTCGTTACAATCTTGAGTATCCATAGCCATTATGGGCTTGTTTTGTTAATAAATGAATAATTAATAGTTTATAGACCTACAATAGGCAGATTTAGCTCTTGCATAATGTATGTCTAACTGACTTCTAACAGTCGTGAGTTCAATGGAGAGGACAACTTGCTTGGAAATTGTGGAAAGGTGGGGGGGGGGCAAACCGAAGCTGCTTATAAAGGAAGGAATTTTATTTCTAATATAGTATTGGTTTGAAGCAAGGTTGCAAAAGAATGCGTCCCTTTAAATCATCAACCTATCGAAATAACAATCGGCGATGTATCCCATGTTTGTCAGCCTAGATTCGGATATTCGTTGTACAGGTGAAAATCGCTACTATAGCATCCAATATCTAAGTCTCCATTTATTTTCAGTGTTGGGCGACGAAGGCTACCCATGAGCCCACATTACAGATTTTCAACACGTTGGAGCAGATAAATCAGTTCTGATTAAAAGATTTTCAAATCTTTGGGGGTTTTTTTAAAAAAAATTGAAAGGCGGCAAAAATATGTGTTTACCATTGTCACATAGTTGGAGCAAGAATTGTCAAACAAAGAATTTTACAATAAACAGGAATAAAACAACTCAAGCAATATGTTAGGATATGTGAGTTTGAGCAAGCAAAGCCAGCGTTGTATCATTTAGTTTCGTAACATCCGAAGTCAACAAAACCTGGGGTCAAATATTTCACAAGATGTCGGTCGATAAAGTTTTGGCAAAGTTTGAGATGATTTTGGCCGACGGATCAATAGTTCTGTGTTTTTGTTGTTGGTAGAAATCTACATCTTTGTTTAAGCTTGTCTTTAAACTTCCATTTTCAGCATTTCTGGGTTTCTCTGTTTAAGTGGATCATAGTATAGTATTATAGCGTGGCGCGCCAGGGAATGACCCATAATTTAAAACATATTTTACCATTAAAATTCAGACAGAAAGTACCTTATCGGGACATTGTTTAATATACACTGATGGAGACAATTGTGCTTTGTAAAATAAAAAAAATAAAGAAGCAGTCGGTCCATACCGATGATGTTATCACGTAAAAATTAGGCGATCATTGTACTATTTTAGAAAGTAAAAGTAGCATACACTTCTACACCAACCGTATAAACTCAGATAATACCAGTTTAAATCAGAAGTGGTATTATAGCGTTTATTCAGAAATATGATTGTTGTATAGGCTGAAAGAATGTCCAATAAAGTAAAATATTAATGAAGCATAAAGTGATTTTGAACTTTATGAAGTATTATCACTTATTGACTTCTTTTACCTCCGATATCTGTCTCTTGATGGTGTTGTGGGCATGACCGTCTCTCTTGGCGTCTAACGGATATTAAGACATTTCTGCGCCCGATGGGGGACAAGCAACCTGGAACCCCACCCACACCTCTCAGATTCCATAAAAAAAGATGCACTAATACTGTGTGTTTTAAATGTTATTGTTTCCTGTTTTGTTGTCTTTAGGAAAATATAAACAGCAAGCTCCATAACCAAATACACACAAATACACACAAATAAATCGGAGTGCTTGAAATCCTTCCAGATTATCAGATGCTCTTCAAAAAGACCCATTAGAAAGTAAGTAAGGAGTGGGGGTGATGACTCCAAAATAGTGTAACGGCGGCATTAGCCTGTTAGGTATGCAAGTCATGGGTTCAATCCCACACTTGTTCATCAATACATATTACAGATCTGTTTAACTACATTACACTCGTAAAATTACTCAGTTGCACGTTTCGCGATAAAAAACTAAAACCATTGCAACTGACCTTCATCGGTACCTAATGACTAAATATAATGTTATTTTATATAGCTCCCCCCCCCACACACACACACATACACACACACACACTCCTCATGTTACATTCTTATATCCAAACAAAATAGTGATTCGCTCAGTTCCGCTATTTCAGGTTTATCCGTATAAAGGTACGAACCACATTGTTAACTTATCGTAGTTCTCATACTCTAATGCCACGGAAACCACGAGCCGCCATTATCCACGAAATTACTCTCTGTGCACGACAAAAATTGACACTTTTCCAAAAAAGATGAATCAAATGTTTTTGGCATGGAGCCTATACAGACACTTTCGTGCTTATTTGTTGCTATTTTATAACTTGGGTCTTACTCCAGTAACAACATGTGGTTTTTTTTTTCCTAAGAAGGAATCGTGGGGGTGGGGGCATGACAGTGATATACTGGAAATCAACTATTTGCCATATCCATGTAATATTGACTTTATTTCCGTTAAAATGGAAGTAAAGCCAAGTTTTTGTTTATCACCTTCCGTGTGTGTCAGATATTTTGTCTTGTAAAATAGTGCCTTAATCAGTGGCGTACTTAACCATTTTGTTGGGAGGGGGTAGCCAAAATGCGACCGACTGATGCATATAACCCCCCCCCCCCCCCGCCCCCGCCCGCCCCCTTCAGTACGAGTGACGCAATCATGAGTTTTCATGGGAATATGGGGTGGGGTATAGTTTATGTCAAATATGATGATTGTGCCTATAGCATTCAATATCCTGGTATTGAGGTCATTGCTGGGAGAAATTCTGTGGTCGAGTGGACCAGAAATTTCAGTCAATTGGACAGAATCTAGAGATCTGTTTTGCAAGAGTTGACATAACATCTGTACAATCTGACACCCCATGACCCACACACCAGTGGTACTACAAAATGAGCAGTTCAGTATTATTATAATCGTGAATGTGATAGTGCTGAAACAGTAGAAGAATGATGTTATAATGGAATCTCGCTCCGCAGGAGGGAAAAAATTTCAGATATGTAACAGACCTTTTAAATTTTTGGAAATTTGAATCATAGTCATGGCAAATGGAACCAAATTCTCGTTAACGAGAGGCTAAGAAATGGGGAAAAATCTTGAGGCTTATCTGTCAATTTCGCCTGTTCTGTAATTGTTTGTTTACCTCATTAATTCATTTAATCTGAGACCGACAGCGATGCGTACTTTTTTTGAGACCCACTATGCTTTTGCCATGGGGGAAAAACATTTAAAGGAACAACATACTCACAACAGAATAAGAGTAACAAACATTTTTTTCAAACATGACAAGCATACTTTTTTTATACTATAGTTTTGTGAGACGTATGCAATTTAGGCTCACGCATATTTTATACATAGTATTTGGGATCTATTCTGGCATTGTTTTTTTCAGACCGACTGCAGTGACTGCACTTAATTTGAGCCCGACTACCTTTCTCCCTGAGTGAAATTTTGTTGTTAGACCAACATACACACAACAGAATAAGAGTGAAACAATATTTTTTCAAACATGATAAGCTGACTAGGTTATTTTACACTAAAGTTTTGCGTGAGTAGCGTGACGTATACAGTGAGCACTTATTTTGATACCGACTGCTCCTATTTTGCGATCGACTGCACCGATTTTTCGACCGACTATTTTTTTTACCTGGGGAGTGCACCACTCCCCCACCCCCACATTTAAAGGGACAATAACATTCTTGCTGGCATGGTAGCTCCAGAAAATAAATAATACCTTTATTCTAAGTACTATATGTTTAAGTATCCTACCTGTTGTGTAAATTATCCATTACAACCTATTTTACTTGTCCAGAGGGTTCGAAAATATTTAACAATCCAAGTCACATTTGAAAAGGTTTACGTTAGACCTTTCAAATCCATTGGTTGAATTTTTCCAATTTTTTAAAATAGGTGTGTTAAGATGAAATTTATATCATCATTTTATTGGAATATTCTAAAATAATACGATTTGTTGACCAGAATGAAGATTGGGACATATTAGTCAGTTAGAACAAGAGTGTTATTGGGGCTTTAAGCCCCTGGCCTTAATGATTATTGTTCTAGGAAGATGTCGATTGTACTTGAACAGGCGAACCCTTGGCCATTTTAAGAAGAGTCGCCCTAAGAAGAACCATAACGAGAACGAGTAGTGCTTGAAGAACAGTTTCCGCCAGGATGATACAAATTTACAATATCAAGCAGGGTCTGACTAAGGGAGGACTGACAGTGCCCCAGCCAAGGTCTTCAATATTAATGAGCTTACCAAATTTGTTGTACCCCAAATAAATGGCCTATATTATGAGGGGGACATACAATTTTCGCTTTTACCGACCATGATAACAACGCAGGAATTAAACACCGCTGTAATACCTTTCACTGCCCGTTTAGAAGTATAACATTTTTGGCGCACTATGTGTAACAAATTATTATAAACGTTTTGATTATTGAACAGTTTGAGTAAATAACAGAAATGCAGTGAGTTTTCAAGGGTTTAGCCTACTTTAATTATCGAATGGCTTAGTTATCGAGTGGATTAGACAAAGTCGCCATATCTTTGCTAAGCATAAAATACTTTGATTGAATATATCCATTATTTATTATAACTATAACAAGACCTAGAGACATATCCAATTCTTACATGATTGTGATATCTTTAATAATTTAAATGATCCAGAAGAACAGTAAAAGCAATACGCCTTTGGGATTTGTAAGAATTTAGGCTGGTTAAAGATGGTGTGTTTGGAAGGGTCAGTTTGATGTCAGTAGTTAACAATAGTGTTCTGTGTAATAATTCTACGTTGTGCGGCCAGACCACCAGTTAGCCTCTAAAAGTCACTAGTGATTGGTATTCTCATGGGAAACCAACAAGCACCCATTGCAACACACATCCTCTTCTCTTTGTTTTAAGGGGTTGACCGGCGATTTACAAACAAAACACTGGAGAGAAAAATGGTGTGTGTCAACAAAAGGAACAGACGATTTCGACTTGACAGTTTAAGTTATAACATTGTCAGGATTTTCGACGATTCGGATGAGTAATATCTCAATAAATATGCCTGTTTGCTTATCGTGCTTCGAGTTTAAAATTCATAACATCGTGTTTTGATGCATGTTCTGTGAACAAAAGATTATAAACACTTAAAGGAAGTAAGAGACTTAGTAAATATTAAATGATTATCTGCGCCCCTTTGGTCTTGTTCACCGTAAACATATGAGAAATATATAATCAGTGATAAAGCCAATCTGAATCTATTTCCAAAATATTTTATTTTTTCTAAATTCATTTAAAGCATATTTTTCTTCGGTTCGTTTTTCTAGTTTGCTTTGGCTTTATATTCGGTATTTTATATATTACCGGGAGGAGGGGGGGCTAACTAAGTACTTGATTTAATTTCAAGACACCATATAATAAAATACATGTAGGTCATTTAATTACTTGATTGGTAATGAAAGTTAAATCTGAAATAATGTAAATCTTGACCAACAGACAGGTAAAATACATCATATCATATCTAATTAGTTATTCTTCGATTTGTGCAAATAAGTAGCTAAATGCAACTAACTGCAAGAAGCGCTGGTCTGTCAAGGGTGCCATTAACATCATGTAATTTTTGCAGGCAAGTATTCCTCGCAACAAAACTCAAATAACGTTGGATGTCAAGTAGCGCCCTTTACAACCACGGAGCCCCCATGACACTTTGAAGGGAAGTGTTCGTTGTCCCGTAACTTGAAGTTCTGAAATTCTAATCCTGGGGTAGGGTGTTCGATCTCTGCTTTGGCCGAGAAAGTTCATCCAGATTTTCCGGCGTGGTTTCAGCCTTGTCAGTGATGCAGGACCTGACAAGGACAGCTGTCTAATTCGGACGGGACGAAAACCGAGGTCCAGTGTACAGTTGGAATTCGATATAAGAGTAGGCTGTTGTGCCGCTGTCCGGGCAAAATGTCCCTCATGGCATCTCATCTCTCGAAAATGACATATGGAATAATCATGCAAACTTCGACAGGTTAAACAAATGTTGACCCAATGTTTTGAAATAAATCTTTGGTAGAGAGAAATGGTAGGACCAATTATATTGAATTAACAATCTCTATTGTATTGATTAAAAGTAACTACACAATATTAGCAAAATAGTCAAACAATTTCTTCGAATTTCTCTCCTTTAAAAACTATCAAATGTTTGAAGAAAGTTGTTGGAGTTCATTGGGTATCTTCCAGGTTTTTACAGATGTTTAATGTTCAGTTTGTAAACTGCACCAACTTGCCAAAATAAACAAAATGCAACCCAACGAAGAGAAAGAAAAAAAATAAAAACAAAAAGACAAAATGAATATTCTAGTGTTTTGAAACAGGTGAGCTGTCTTTGGTTCAACTCGCCGGTTTGAATTTTTTTTTTTTTTTTTTTTTTTTGTTAATCTTGTTTGGTTTGAATTTTTTGAATTTCAAATATCAGTTGCTATTCATATTTAAGAATATTTTAAGTGATGATTTTAGCAACGCTAAACAATTGTGCTCATATTCATATCATCAAGTATATGAAATCTAATTCAACCGTATTCAATTCCAATAGTTATGTAAGGTTTTTTATAAGCTTTTGGGAAGTGAGAGGTTTTAGAAAACATCTTGATGGTACAGCGGTTGTTTCAAACGAGTCTGTATCTATTAATAACCTTATAAAAAGGTGGACAATAACCTAGAAAATAAATTATACTGAAGATAACCATGGACCTACTTTGGCTCACATTGTGGGATAATACCGAATTATCGCAAATCTGAGCCTTGAAAACCACTCATATATCTAAATGGAAAATGGTCTACATTACAGTAATAGCATGATCCTAAACTGCCCCATACAAACTAATATGAACATGTCCGCGTTTAAAGAAAACAAAGGAGCCATTCTAACCTGACGATTGTTGGTTTTACATGCTTGTGGTTACTATATACCAATTGTAGAATCCGACCTCTATTCGAAGAGTTGGCCGAGCAATGGTGCAGGACGGAGGGGTCGGCATTGAACAACGTCTGGTCGTTCAGGTTTCGTTTAAACGTTGGCACACACGTAACGGAACCTTTGAGCTAGGCTTTGAATTCAAAATAAGGCTGCTGTTCGGGGCAAACATTTTCAAATGACATATTGCATGATGAATGCTCATCTTGGTGAATGCCCATCTTTATCAGCCTGATTGGTGCAGAAAAGTAGGACGTTAAACCCCATCTTCATTACCACGGATGGTATACAAAAGTAGGACGTTAAACCCAGTCTTAATTACCACGGTTGGTATACAAAAGTAGGACGTTAAACCCAGTCTTCATTACCACGGTTGGTACACAAAAGTAGGAGATGAAGCCCAATTTGATTTCATTTTATTTCGTACTCTAGGTACCTTCCACTCCACTCTAATTTGTCTTCGCGCTAGCGAATTATTGAAAAAAGGGATATGCTGTTCACAAAATGTCCTTATTCGTGAGTAGACGTTAAATTCACATACCTCTAAAAAATTACACAGGCGTTTTTCCTCTTTAAAACAGTGGTTACATCGTGACTCAAACTATCCTAATCTTATCTCTCTAATTTTTATCAGTTTTGATCTTTCGACCCCGAACATGAGAATAAAGGGTGAGATAGTTATTTCTACAATAGATTTTGGAATATAAATACAATTTGCAGATTTCTCTAACTTTATTTAAATTCTTGAAATCAACTCTTGTAACGACGCTTTCTGTACTGTATGACTTGATGTTACAGCTTAAGGCGCACTGACGTTATATGTGTAATTATTTAACGCTTGCTGTGAATTAAAAGGTACCTTTTCTGTGATATCACGCTCAATGGAAGCGGACGTTAATGATACCATGACGACTATATATGCAACTAAATTCAAATAACTGTTTAGATACTCTAAACACCGCTATGTTATTTGTATACTGAGGTAATATTTACAAATTTTTGGGTTATTTAGTATTAAAATGCCAAATTTGGTGGAATGGTGTTCTCATATGACTATATTTTAATGTTTGCCCTGGAAATGGTCAAATTGGTGGATACAAATTAATAATGAGCTACAGATAGTAGTTGTTGACCACAAAATAAAAAGATTCAGCGTCCAAAACTTTACCTTCTATCCTGTCAATTTAGAGAATGACTCATAAGATTGGCAAAGATTGGTCAGAAATAATTCAAGAAATCTTAAAATCTTAAATGTTTGAACTCTGACTATAAGGTTTAGATAACATCGAAAATAGAGCCTCACCACACACACACAACCATTCCATCATTCTTCGAATAACCCTTTACAGAAATTCGATAAATCTGCGACTATGTGTAGTTGATTAAATCCAGTAAGTTTTGAGGAAAATATCATACATCCCAGAATATATTAATATATATAGTATTTTGGGTTGGTTATTATTTGAGGTAATGGTGGGAAATAGTGGTTACTAATGAAACTAATTTAGGGCAAGACAGAGATTGAATCCAAATACAGAGATCGAAGAAGTTACATTTCAAATTACATAAAAAGTAAAGGGTCCACCTGGAATCCAAATACAGAGAGTGTGTCATTTAAAGCAGAATTCACATACAGAGAGTGGGGCATATTTGGAATCCATATACAGTGAGCGAGTTCATCTTTTAACTAATATCAACCCCTGATATTTGGTGATACCAAAATGAGTTTCGTTGCGTGAAATCGGAGAATATTATCAAAAACCAAAACATGACCTCGTTTAATACCTTATTTGGCAAAGAAAACACAGTAAAGGAAAATCTTTAACATGTTTGTTGTACCTGTGTATTTGGCGGATCGGGTGTTTTGAACTTTTGGTATAGTCTCGCGTTAATGGACCACAAAAGATTTACTATAAATTTTACACCTAAATACTGACTCGTGAGATTAGTTCATTGACAAAGTGGCAAGACTCTCTAGAAGTACCATAAATTGAAGGAAAGTTATTGTATTTCTCAATGAACATACGCTCTTTAATGACACAATAAGACACAGTTTGTTGTTATGGTGAATAAATTATGCAGTACATTTTGATTGAACGGTTGTCTCCCTTTAAAAAACCAACCTCATTACCTTAGAGGGACTAAAATACATTTTATGATACGTCTTTATGGTCTTATAATTTCAAGCATTATTCATATTCGAGCTATTTTTGATACCTCAACTATGTGGTCGATTAACATAATTAAGTCATGTTTATTTTGTACAGACTATCACAAAATTGGCCTAATATATATAAAAATAATAATTTGCGTCGATCCGATAAAATGATTCAACAATTCATGATTCAAACCCACACTCATCAACAAAGTTAACTTTAAAACGTACCTATACAATGAGACTGTATAAGGTGCTATATGTAGCGATATTAATTATAATTCGTGGACGACAAAGCTTGGGGAACTAAATGAAAGAATACAACGGAAAGCAGAGAGGTGTAGCTTTTTCATTCCATCTATGTGAATCTTTATTTGTGATAGGCCAGCATGTTTTCAATTAAACGATTAAGTTATGGGTACAATGAATTTCTTATTATTTTAGTGTTGGGGTTTTTAAATGAAAATATATAGCCGGTTGAACCATCTTGTTAGGTTTATCACAGTATGGGTTGAATATAATAGAAATGACATGATATCTTTTAAGTACAAATACCTCTCACCAAATGCCAAACCAATAATTCCCCACGCCACCTTTAGTTATAATAATGAAACTACCTACCTGTTAATCCAATTATATACAGTACATCTGTAATTACCTATAGCATGTACATGACTTTTTTCGTGAACCCCACTAAACTGAAGTCCTACAGATAACCCAATAAAGGTCGAGTTTTCATAGATACCTTATCGATACCTCACTACTTACTGATAACAATTTAACATTGTAACTATCATAAATATTACCACTGTGTTTCACATGATCTATATATAACGATATGCCGATAATTTATAATCTTTAACTGTTCAATAATAATTAAAGTAACAATTCCCAACACTTAATTAAAGATAGGGATTTTCTCAATCGATAATCTATACCCGTTTACTTTTGAATAATTACAAGATACAATTTCAAATCGATAATTTAAGAAACAATGCCCTAAAAATATTGAAACGTAGCTCCAAATCATTATTAAAGGCCATCATTGCACAACGTTTGTTGCAATCCTTAGTTTTAATCAGTTTCCCAAGAACACTGATTTCCATTCAATTCCCATGAACACAGTGCTGATCTCGCAATTCAAACCAATAAAAAGAAAAGGGAACTCCTGAATAAATTTCGATTATGTCCACGTGATCAGATAAACATACTAACAAACATCCTTTTTTTCAAATTTTTTCTAAAAAAAAAAAAAAAAAAATAGACATACATTCAGCCGTGCATAACATCATTTGTAGTTCCTTTATTGTCTGGTGGCGTTTTAGTCGGATTTTAGTGATCGTGTTGAAATCTGCCTCAAATATTGTTATTTATTACATAATTACTCAAAGGAAATGAAATCAAAAGTTAGAGAAGCGAGGCTATTTTCTGGAAGTTACCAACGAAAGAATTGTATGTTGAACATATCTTTTATATGGAGGGAGGTAACTCCATTGTTATTTGTGGATGCACACCACCATTAATTTCCCCATTGACTTCAATGTTAATTCTGGCCGCTTTGCTCTTTGTCCACCTCCAATTTTTAACCAGATTTTCGTTGGGCTGAATGCTTTTCACTACAGACAGAGGAACAAATTGGTCATGTCTTAGCACTAAAATTTGTATGAGGTTGACCACCAATATTTTCAGATACACAAACTTGAAGAACAGCGTACTAATAATGTAACTAGTTGCCGTACATCCCTAGCCTAACTCAAAATATTTACTAAACCTGCAAAAAATGTTAATTCAAACCCTCTTCGTCCGTTCTAAACCAGAAAATCAACAAAAATGGGCATGCAAATGGAGGTGTGGGAGACAGAGGGAATTGCTATAAATAAACGAACTACAATTTGTGGGTACCGAGATGGTGAAATTTAATGGTGGTCTGCCTCCGTGTGGGAAAAGAATGTAGATCACCATTGATTTTTCAGTTGACGTCATGTTAATTCTAGTATCATTTCCAGGCTATGATTTTTTCACTAATTTTCGTTGGACTGATCGCTTTCAGAGAGAGCAACAAATGGCCATTTCTTTGCTCCAGATTATCCGTCATCATTTCGCCCGAATATTTACTAAAAAAACCCCAAGTTTCTCTTCTTCAACTAAAATGGCCACGCAAAAGGTAAGACTGGGGAAAAAAGGGGAATTGCTATAGACTAACTTCATGTTATGTTGAAATGTAATGGTAGTATGACTCCAATATACCACGATTATTTCTTTTGCATCGTCAATATCAACTTATTTCGGCGTCCCACTATGCCCTGCTTGTCTTTATCCACATTTCAAGCACGTCCAAATTATTAACATTAACTAAAATCTGTGGTGTCTTTAGTTTTATTATTGCTGTACATTGTTTCCGTATTTATTATACATTGAGGTTGGACATGCGCAATAGGATAGAACGAGACATGTGGTTGAACATTCGAGAATATGATTAGAGCCATGCACGCAACCTGTTTTACAGAGAATTACTAACGAAATATCCCTGTAATGGATGGCTGTTTAAAACACGTGCGTTGACTTGCACGCCTCGTAGTCATTGGCTCAACGGTTCGTGCAATGTTTACTTAACACCTAACTGCTTCGGGCAAGATGATGCATTTTACTCATTTTAATACCCATTTACATTTAAAAGGAAATATTTTTTAACTACAAATACTTCAAACGTCTTTATTTATTTTTCTTTTACCTAAAAAAAAATGTTTGAGAATTTAATTTGTCGGAGTAAAAAAGTTAATATGCCGTACTCATTAAGCCTCGTCAATGTCATGCTTATCAGTGATTGTAGCGCCCAAGCGAATATTCACTGCGGGATCAGTTTGCCATGCACGAAGCTGTACTTACTTTATACTTAACTTACTGATGCTACTTATATGTTATATATGTTAGAACAATAAACATGTAGAATGGAAGCCAAGAATCATTTTATTATAATAACAACGAACAATACAATAAAATCTGCACAGAAAATTGAGACCCACGCCCTTTTTGTGGAATCTCGGCCAACATTTGCATGTAATGTGTGAGAAAGTGACAGAAAATATTGTCTATAATAATCAGGACTAGAGTGATTGGGAATAGCTGTCGTCTAATTGGATTTCCTGTAGCTTATTTTTGAGAAGTCAACTTTGAATTTGAAACCACTTTCCGATTTTATTTTACAACAGGGGAATATTCTGGTCTTGTAAAGTTCGTATGGGGATCTCTGTAGTCATTGCGAGAGAAATGTGAGATTTAAAATAAAAGAATCAAAAATTTATGCCGGTCATTAACATTTTGGCTTGTGCAATCGGCAATTGTCAATAATGCTGAGTCAAGACGAGGCAAATATTACACATTATAATTTATTATATATTACAATTCATTAAAATTATCACCAGTAGTGGGATGAAAATTCTTCTTAAATGGTAGCAAATATTATATATAAAAATATAAAAAGCGAGAAAATTTCCTCTGACAACAGCTACTTTTCAGATGTTTACACGATCGTCATATTATATTTACAAGGTAATAACCAGTATGGCTACATTAAAGTATACAGTTATAGCTTAATTCACGTTATACACACTTGTTAGAGCTAAACAGATCGAACGTGTAGTATTTTAAAACCACTCTCTTTTTCAGTCAATAACAATAACTAATCATTTTCACGCCACTTCAGGTAACTTTGTATTTGGAATGTGTTTAACCACTTCTATCACATTGAAAACTGTCTCACAGTGTGGACCACACTAACATTGTCCTTTAACAATTATCATAATGGGGCACTCTGACACTGTCCTTTAACAATTATCCTAATGGTAGCACCTTTTGTGAAGTCATTCGTTCGGATTGGTTTCGTAATTTGGTTTGAATGATGTCAGTCCGGATCCTGTTGCTATTTTCACACAGTTGCTAACGAACTTCGTCTCTTTCGCGTCAATCATTATGGAATTTTCGGCCATATCCCAGTCGTTGGAAACTAGACACGTTCGTGTTTGAAAATAATTGTTGTTCACGTTTTTTGTGATACACCACAGCCAATAAGGCCTTCTGTCAGTCAATTGCATCTTTCGGACGGTCGTGGACTATCCATAAATTCAAACATGAACAGAATATAGTCTACCAACTTCTAAGTCACATTTGGTTGAAAATGGCCATAATACTGAATTCTGTGCTGTCAGTGAGTTTACTAATACAATAGCAGCAATTGAATTATTACAAAGAATTCCGTGGTTGCAACTGTCTCAGAAGACACCGTTCATTGTTTCTAGTTGTACAAGTACAGACACAAGACAGGAGAAGGCTCCTAAAGCCAGGCACACGACAGGCTCAAGAAAACAACCACTCCAAAAACTCCTTGTACATAACATTAGTATAACTCGGGCATCTGAAATATACATCATAAATTAATGGTTATAACTATCGGTTATAACCTCGGACGTCACTATTTAAGCACGTTAAAAGTCTAACAAAAAAGCAGACTTAACAGTTCACGAAAACACCACATCCGGAACATGCAATGTTAAACATTATATCGTGAATTAGAATAAACGAGTCTTTCCGCACAGGGGTCTACGGGGGCTAAGTGTGTAAGGCGCCTGCTCGCTAGCACGGTGTCGCACCGGGTGTTATCCGAGAAAGTTGCATCGTCATTTTCTGAAGTGGTTTCCTCTTGTCAGTGGTACAGAACTACAGCTGTCTAGTAGTTAGGATGAGACGAACAACCGAGGTCCAGAGTACACATTATGCATTGGCGTACACGTAAAAGATCCTTTGGCAATTGGAATTCGTTATACGAGTAGACCACGTCGCCACTGAATGGATGAGGAAGCGGAAAGAACATCGCTATTCATTTGTAAATTATTATTTTGTAAGAATATCAGGATTACCAGATATAATAAAACTAAATGTCTTTTGAAATCATTGAATGTCACATGGCCTGTTTCACAAGTCACATGGTGGAGATGCCGGGGATGTGACTTTTCGCTACGGGGATATACAGTAGATTCGCTTGGTTGTGAAACAGGCCATGCGACATTCAAAGATTTCAAAAGACATTTAGCTTTATTATATCTGGTAATTCTGGTATTCTTACAAAATCATAGTTAACAAATGAATGGCGATGTTCTTTCCGCTTCCTCATCGATTTAACTCTCTAGTTTGTCTCGATCAAACCAGTCCCTTACATACTTGGCCTCAGTCTCGATCATACAGGCCCATTATCAAGTATAAATGTAACACATGGTTCAGTTTTCTCTTGTGCGTAGGGGTCTTTAGCAGTGGGAGGAAACCGGAGGACCCGGACAACACCCACTAGGCTGGACAGGCGACCCTACTCCTTGTCTCGTGCAACCGGGAGATCGAAACTACGCCAGATGCCTCAATGTCAGACCGTTAGCACGTGCTACCCCACCCCCCACCACCAAGTTGGAGCAAAACAGGTAGGCTATAATTGACTCTTAAAACAGTACTGAACATCCTCGTGTCCCACTTGTCAGGAACTGAACCACAATAGCTACATATTCTGTTTTTCTTCCTCTTCTTTGTGGCGACGCTCCACGGCCAAAACTTTGTAAGGTTGTTTCTTGGGCAATTGCGGATCATGCTCGTTTCCTGGTCCCTACATAGGCTCGTAGTTGTGGGGGTTTTTTATATATATAATCTTAATCGGATATGCACAATTTACAGAATTTAATATCGAATAGATATAAAATAAATACGGCTTCTTTTATTCGAATTATTAATAATATAATAATACTAACCTGGGTGTTGACATAGTTTCTGTGTTATTTTCTTCCTTTTATCACAAGGAATAAGTTCTAGACTATTTATATCAGATATATCAACTTGATAAATTACATTCTGTAGACCCAGATACGTCTTAAGTTCAATCTGTAATTTTTAAATAGATCAATATTGTAGAAGATATAATTCATAACCGATGGTAATTTGTTTCATTTCTAGAGCGGGGGCACTATGGTGGCTGTTAGCGGCCATTCTACATTGTCAAGTTGTCGGGTTGTGAAGGCGACAAGTCGCGGGACGACAAAGTTAGTTTGTCGCGTTGTCGGGTTGATTTTGTCGACTTGTCGCTTTGTCGTCTTGAGAACCCGACGACGAAATGCAATTATTTCGTTTTGTCGTGCCGCGACTTGTCGCCTTCACAACCCGACAAGTCGACAATGTAGAATGGCCGCTAACAGCCACCATACTTGTATGTACGTCATACATACACCTCTACATGACATGTAAAGAAGAAGGTTACTGCCGCTCTCTAATTTCTCTCTAATGTCGGACACCAGATACGATCTGCAGAGGAGTAATGTGGAGCGGAACTCACACTTGGTCACCATGGCGCAGATTCATTTGGAGCTTTGTGGCGATGAGGGTCATGGATGTTGGGGACGCCTTTTTTTCGAATTCTGAAAATGGTTGATACACCAGAATAGCCTTTCTAGTCATTGGTGGTTTCGTTTTTGCCTTTATCAACACTATTATTTTAATCGTTACACCCATTTCATTTTTATTTAATTATGGTTTAAATGAGGACAACTCCGATGCTTTTATTATTACTGACCTTTACGTTAACCATTAAGTCGGGCCAGATATAAGAATGAAAAGTAATACTCACTAAAGATATGTACCACATTCGTTTAAACTTTTTAATATTTTTGGTTATTTGAAATACTGTCATTAGTTGATACATCATTAATATACATAATATAACAGCATTGATTATATTGACTTGGTTCCGACAAAAACATCCAACCTGAAACGTAACAAAAGATATAATAATTATGATAATAAAGAACAGGAATGTTCGTTTGTCTGTTCGGGTTTAGCGTCTTCACCAGGGCTACCAGATGCATCGCGGCGTTCTACCTGTGCAAAGCCGGATAACAGTATTTGATAACCTTCACAACGAGTGCATCAATTGCCAAATTTAGCCCAAATTGTCAGCCAAAATCAAAGAGGTTTTTTTTTACAATTAACAGAAACACTGCCTTAAAAAAGTCGGAAAACCAGATTATGATTTGGGTAGAAAAACAAATTTATTGAAGATAATATGACAAGTATATTCGTCTTTTTTCTGTACACTCATGACGTTACTTCCAAGTAGACTTCCGCTACACAAATTACTGCAATTAACTCAAATCACATTTTTGAGAATAGCTGATAATACTTACAGCAATGGCGACAAACGGATACAGCAGAAATATGTACCAGAATAAACATGCAATGGCATCACCCATGATACTATATCGTCCACCGGTAGGAAATATATGCCAGAAACGCTCTTTGGCTAGAAATTTCCAATTTTCTTTCTCTAGGGTAATTCCACAGCGAACCAAAAAATTGTGTTTGATAAATGGTCTGGAAAAAAATAAAAAGTTACAAAAGTTTGGTGATGGTCACTGATATATTAAGTGTTTGTCATGATTTGACACATCTTACTGATATAATGGTTCTTTTACTATAAGAGGGGGTGGGGGTAATGGTTAACACGTGTGCGCTGTATCATCAGGCTTGTCATTTAGTCAACTGTTGTGGTTTCGATTCCCCACTTGTACGTGACAAAGCGTAGGGTCGAATGTCCAACCTCGTGAGGTTTTCTTCTGGCCCTGCCGTTCCTCTCATTGCTAAAGACCCCTTTGCTCAAACCAACCAATTTTTGAAACAAAATTAAACCATAAAGTCCCGAAAAATCCTAGTTTGTGTTGAGTTGACGTTAAGCCCCATCTCTCCCGCCCCCCCCCCCCCCTCTCTCTCTCTCTCTCTCGCCCAAAATAATGTAACCCAAAAATCAGCAAATTTCTACATCAACGCTTGAATTAGAGACTCTCATTTCCTGTCATCTTATGTCAAAGACTACTAATCAAATTTATCTTGCTTGTGATGAGGTTAAATGATTAGATTGTTTTTCAAGGAGGCAAGCGAACACTGGTGTAGATTGCAATGGTATTGATGTTTGGGGCTTCGATAATTATATTAATCTCCACTACCAGGAGGCCCCGGAAACTACATGTATAATAGATTCATTTGAATGTATTTCAACAGACTAAATAATAAATTAACAACAACAAAATATGATCATAATAACGGACACAGCAAGCCAGACTCTGTACATCAAATAAGTACTTTTTAAATGTAAATACTACTGTTATGTAATGAAGGGCAACCGAGAATTTGAAAACAAACCACAGCTACATAAAGAATTGACTGGAATCAACGAGAATGGTATTATATACATATTTTAAGTTAAGACACATAAAGTGTCAGATCAATACAAATAAATCTAAGTTTTAAATGTCTGTAGCCTTACAAGTCTCCTATGTCGCCCTTGCGATTGGAAATGCTGATGACTTTTGTCGCCTGCGCTCGTTTAGATACACGTGAAAAATATGGTGATAAAAGTTGTAGTAAGAATAGGCTACTATTGACATGGTCTAATAGTATTTGACTTGTATTATGACATGCTGTGGCTATAGTAATATTTTGAATACTTGTATCGCCATATTAGCAGGACACTAAAGATATGTGTGTTAAATCATATCTTGTAAGTGGTCTTCATATTGTGGATAAAATATATCTTGTGACGGTAGAAATAAACTACTTACCCGTATAGGATGTTAACAAGGCGGCTAGTTGGTTTAATCTCAAGTTTAGTTTTGTCAAAATAGGTATACTTCGATGATTCTCTATCCGCCATGTTTTCTCATATCTTACTTAAACAAAAAATATCATAAATAACTATCAATAAATTACTTATATGTTTACATTTGAACATGCCTTTTATGGAGATAATATTTCAACACACTAAAAATGGGACTGTCAAATTTAAATCTTTTTTTTTTTAATTTTGGTGCACACTCCTTAAACTAACTCATACTGGTGAGATTAAAGTTTCTTTGCCTAGTAGAACCACAAGCTGATAAAGCACGTTGGCTTTTACTCCTTAATTTACAAAAATAATGTAAATCTACTGTCAGTTCATTAAAATATTTGGGGAGACCTATATATCGACAATATACAAAAACCAATACGCTGTTATGTTGTCACATAAGAACGAGTCGCTGATATTTTAATGCAATGTTTAATTACGTGTATTTGCACTATTTCTTGTCTAGGTTATCAGAATATCACTTGCTACAACGGTGGTCATATATTCCTCCTAACAAAACAAAGCGGGGACTTTTAAAGATATTATTATATCAAAATCATTTCTGTTTATTACGTGTGTCTCCACTATACTTTTAATTTTTAACATTCCTAATAATGCATTTAATTTGGTTACTGTGACGTCGTTGGCGTCTGAGAGAATTAAGAGAGAGAGAGAGAGAGAGAGAGAGAGAGAGAGAGAGAGAGAAAAAAAAATGGGGTTTAACGTCCACTCGACACAAACTAGGTCATGTGCCTGGAGGAAACCCGCGAGGTTGAGAAGGCGCCCCTATCTCCACTCGACACAAACTAGGTCATGTGCCTGGAGGAAACCCGCGAGGTTGAGAAGGCGCCCCTATCTCCATGCCACATACGCTCACACCAGGGCTCGAAACAACAGCCGCAAGCCAGAGGTGACCGGCCAGCTAGAGGTCGAAGCGCGGCACTCTAGTCCACTAGGCCATCCCAACCCCCAGGGAGAATTAAGAGTGTTTTCAATAATTAAGAGTCGTTTTATGGGGGGTCTATATTTCCAACTTTTAGTGAAGATAGCTGATATAATTTATATAAGATTTTTGGTTACTTGATGTAAAGTGCATGTAACCACTGGCTATAAGTACACGCAATTTGGGTTTTAGATCTGTTTTAATTCAAGCCGGTGAAAAGGAATTGTATTCCTAAGCAACGACTTGCAGTACCCATGGGACTTGCCTTCTGCCTACAAGTAACACTGCGCAAAAGATGCGTTTGTTATCGTAGTATGTTAAGAAGTTTAAAAGATAAAAACAAGAAACAATATGTAAGGAATGCTAACGGTTTAATAGACATACAATTACTTACCTCCGAAATTTCAGCTGTTTCAATAAATCACCCCATCAACCGGCTTGTTACTCACAGCGCCTATAATAGGCAAAAATAAACCTTCCAGATTTCTAGTGAGTGATAAATTCGGTTATTATTAGTCACTACGGCGGCGTATTACATAATTGTAAACTTGAATTCAAGATAAATTAAACATAACTTATTTATATTAAAAATTGGCAAGATATAGTCATATCAGGAAACAGTTATTCATGATAGGGTCAACCTATACATGGTGTCCTTTTGTAAAAAAATAAAACAGTGATTGGTGCACGCCAAACACACTCTTTATCATCAGGGAAGCTGGATTATAATACATACTGCTGGACAACTGCAGCACAAAACACAGACAGATCAAACTACACAATCTACATAATCGCATAATCCCATTAATTCAATTAACTTTAATTTATTCAATAGATAGAAAAAAAAGACATCTATGTGTACATCATCGGCGGATCATTGTCAGTTTCATTAAGTTTTTCTCCTGGTGTTCCGTGTGTAATAAACTAGAAATAAATCGCACGAAATCACAAATCCATGATAGATTAACCTCAACACATTTAAACCCGTCAATAAGACAGAAAAAAGATTCGCTGTGTTTTGTTTTGTTATTTCCTTCGTGTAAATTTTAAAATTGAACATAGCAGGGTGTATATGAACTCAGAAACCACATCCACATGAACATGAAAACCATACATGGCAAATCTTGAGATAACAGGATACGCTATGCTCGTGACCACACAAAAATAATATGAGGGCGGGTTCTTTCGGATTATAAACTAAAAGAACAGTAAGACAAATCGAACATTTGTCGTTTTAAAAAAAAAAGACGATTTCCTCTAAACACCAACTGAAATATGAACAGAAACTTCATACATTGTAAACTGTATAATATGGTATAGTTCACTCATATTAAAGGGTGTGTGGCCCTATTCGTTGGGACATTAAAATAGACGAAAATGAGTCTATGAATACATACTAGTGTAATATAAGAGAGGGAATCGAAACCACGCCAGTTGATACAAAGGCAGATCTTATGATACAGCGCGCACGTGTTAACCATTCGGACATCAAACTCCCCAATTGTAATACGGGTGTTTATACAGTGAGATATACTCATTTTTATGCGGCCCGATTGACTTTAAAGTCATACACATGTGCAGTATTAAAGGTCATGAGACGAATTTTTTTTAACGATATCCTATAATTACTGTCAGAATTATGACTTTTGATCACTTTGAAAAGTCTTGTGGGCGCCCTAGAGGCTAAAGTTATTATCCGATTGACTTTAGATTTATACACAGTGTTTAAGGTGATGCGACGAAAAAGACCATCGATTTTCAGCAATATCTGAACATTTCTGCCAGAATCATGGCCTTTGATCACTTTGAAATATTTTGTAGAGGCTAGGGGCTAAAGTTTATATCCGATCGACTTAACTGACAAAAGAAAAAATATGTGCTATTTATGTTGACTGCCCTGACGACATAGCTGTTCTGGGCGTATATTTCGTTGCCTGGCAATCTATCTTCTAAACAATGAGTGACAATCGTTAACGCGTGATGGGCCCATTCTAGGAATAAATATCTGAAAAGTAAAGCTAAATAGATGACATAACTTCCCAATAAAGCGGAAACGAAGAGATATCGCTGGCTAGCTTTTGAATCAGTCAACATACACTATCTCGTACATTAGAATTTGAAAAATGACAAACTATTCTTATCTTGATTTTGTGAATCCTGCCTAACAATCTGGCACGTGAAATATCCCACATGGGAGCTAGAAAGGGAAATTTCCCAGTAGCAAACATCATGACGCATGCCCCTCTTGTGTTCAGAATGTCAGACATCAAATTCGATTCAGTGGCGGACTGGTCAAGTTTCCTGTTGAGCAATGGCAAGTGGTCCCTGCGGAAGTAGGTTCCAATTTATCGACGTTAGATTTAGAATATAAATTATCAAAAAATATATAAATATTATAAAACATCTATATATTTTTTTAAAAATTTCATTTATTCATTTTAACAAAATCAATGACAGAATTGTATAGGCGGGTGGGGCCCCACTTGTCTCCTGGCAACCAATATTTTCAGACGGAGTCAGCCATCGAACCCATTGTATTTCTAATAGTTTGCCCATACAAAGAAATTATGGAACGGGGTTATTTATATATCTGAATAAAATACAACGGACTTGTTTTATTGTGGAAAAAATGTTCATAGCATTTCTCTTGAACTTAGAAAATGTATTTGAGCGGATCAAGATAAAATAAACAGTGTATTTTACTTATGAAGTGTGTAGATTTGGAAACCAGTCATACGATAATCTGTTTGAACCATCCGCTGACATGTACATCCATTTAGAAACAATATATAAACTATTTACAAAACAAAACTAACTAGTTAAGAACAACAGATAATTAAATTGCAAATATTTGCGGTATTTGAATGACTTCCAACGATTTCATATCATCCCAAATCGACAAAACACGGGTTAAACAAACGATACGAGAAAACAGCATAGTTAAATATACATATAAAATCTACAATTTGACATTAAAATATAACAAAAACATCCGCAAGTTGTATAAAATTAAGGTATTTTTATTTAATTCCAATAAATAGTCAGCATGGTGCAAGGCCCGATAAGCTAGGACAACACTGTTTAGTCGTTCGGAAGGTATGAAAAACCGAGGTCCCATGTACACATTGGCATGCACGTAAAAGATCCCTTGGCAGTTGTCCGGGGAAAATGTCCCTCATATCACACTGCATGGCGCATGCCCGTCTTTATTATCCCAGTAGGAATACAATGTGGAACAGTAAGACGTTAAACCTCATTCAATTTCATTTCTAATAAAGAAACAAATCTAGTACATTACCTCTATTGTGGTAACCCGGTTGCTTTTTCCGGTTTAAAGTCCAAGTGATCTCTGACTTTTATAGCCCGATCTGATCATCACTGACTTGGAATGACTATTCCGTGTCGTGATGTTGTTTTTCTTAGTTATGGTAAGATTATAATTGTCAAGCTCCTACCCCCTCGCTCACCCCCCACCACAAGCCAGTTGATCTCTCATCCAGATACAGATACATGTAACTGCAGTATTTAGTTAACGACATTTTTATCGTGCATATAAAATATGTCAATGACGGCGTTATTCATATCCACGGTGTTTACTATACCTCGTAAAGTGTATTTATTATTATCTTGTAAATACTTTTGAATCGCGGAAGACCAATCAACCATAACACAACTCTGGCCCTAATCGTGGCCAAATGAAGCATTCAAGTATTCCGTGTTCTTGAGTCGCAATAAAAGTTTCCTCGTTAACCTTTCCCATAAATTAAAATGATATACTTATCTCCAAGAAAATATATAAATAAAACGGCGAATAAAAAGCAGTAAACTCTAGGTTAGCAAGACATATCAACTATAGCATGTAATATGGTATAGTGATATGAAAGAGTGATATGATATAGACATTAATTTTAATTACTTATATCCTGAAGAACTTGACACTTTTCCTGACTCAAGTCTTCTTTCTCTAATTTGACTGCCAGTAAAAATAATAATTTTACACGTATGCATATTAAACTAGGTCATTGTTTGCAGATGAAATATAATTTTCAACACGGATACAACAGAACGGACAAGCTATTTAAATATCTGACAAAGTTGGGTTGTTTTTTTTTACAATCTTTTAATGGCCCTGTTCATTTTCATTTATCAATTTAACAGTTTAACTTTATAATGCTTAAAACATCCGACAAAATGTAAAACTTCCATGGCAACGGTAGGCCTAAAGAGAATTGTGGTCGGTCTAAAAGCAGTATTGGTGTCCTAATAAATTAAGGTATTATATGAAGATTATCTTCAATAAAAGAAACAATGTATAATAGATATTCAACAATCTTAGTTTAAGGTAATGTCCATAATATACTGGACATAAAGGTAACTGTTCCAATACCAAATTGACCGGAAATAAGGTCATGCAGGGATCCGACATTATACTATGTCATTTCATATATACACAAGATATGGTTCGAGCCACCTTTTACTGCTTTCAGAAATTCCAACGAGAAGGATGCGAAACTCCTTAATTGACAATCTGACTTTAAGTAGAAAAGTGGAAATACCATGCATGATTACCGATGTTGTGGGGTATGGGGCAAGCCCGTAACTAATGGGGGGGGGGGGGGCGCAAAACGTTTCACCCCCAATGAGAAAAAAATTGTCGACCATACATGTAGATATACATTGTCCATCAATATTACAGCACCCCTGGACCCCCCTCCCCCTCGTGGTTGGTCTGGACTAGTTATGGCCCTGGTTTGTGTGTTGGATGGGTGGCGTCGTGTGTGGTGCACACGTATTTCGTCAGTTCAGTAATATGTTTGATATCCCCATGTGGTGTCCAGGCTAACGGTGAAACTGTACAGAATTCAGAATATGATAGCACTCCACTGCTAAAGACTACCTAAACTGTCCACAATATAGAATAACGAAATACAATTGTCATAAATATGATTACACAAATGGGGATGTGCTGAAAGGTATGATAAATATTTACAAATTACCTCTATCTCCATCCTCCATAGGCTACAATTCAAATTAATACTTAATCGATCGTGAATAAGATTCATTCAGCCACAGTGATAAATACTATAGTATAATATCGTATTCGTTCACTTATCTATGCCCAGTACAATACATGAGATTTTATATCAGATTTTCAGAAGGCTATGTGGATATGAACTATGGAAGAAGTCAACCCTTCTAAATTCCATACACACGTGCATAATCATAAATCATCATTACTTAGCACGATATGTTCTGTAACATACCGGTATATCTATATATAGAAACATGAAGCCACCTGTTTTGCATATCAATGCAAACTTAATTTTCATTTTGAAAGGAAGTAAACGTTATCAAGTTGATATATTATTGATTGAATCTTGCTGATTTGTGAATAAAAACATATTTCCACACGATCAATACGTTTCTCATAATAAGTGCATTTAAGCTTAATGAAGTAAATTATATAATAAAAAGGGTTCCTAAAATAGAACGCATTATGTATAGACTATACATACAGTACTTGTTTCTTGAAATTCTGGTTAGAGAGTATGCTCTAAATAAAACGCCGATTTGAAACATTCAAACATCCTTCATTGCCAAAGCTGGATTGATTGTAGTTGATGAAATGGTTATTTCTCATTCCGTGTCCCGTTTTTATGTCTCGGTAATTCCCGTCCGATAATTTCTGACACAAAGCTCCTGAAGTAGACCGTAAAGTGACATAAATACAGTGTATACATATCGAACTATATCGGTCTATTGCCGGGTTTTTATTATCATGAGAGATATGTATGACCAGGGGCGTAAATGTGGGGGGGTGTGGGGGGGTGGTACACCCCCCCCCCCAGCAAAAAAAAATAGTCGGTCGCAAAATCAGTGCAGTCGGTCGCAAAGTAGAGGTAGTCGTTATCAAAATAAGTATACGTCACGCTACTCACGCAAAATTTTAGTATAAAAATAGTCGGTCGCAAAATCAGTGCAGTCGGTTGCAAAGTAAAGGTAGTCGGTGTCAAAGTAAGTACTCACTGTATGCGTCACGCTACTCACGCAAAAAAATAGTCGGTCGCAAAATTAGTGCAGTCGGTCACAAAGTAGAGGTAGTTGGTATCAAAATAGGTACTCACTGTATACGTCACGCTACTCACGCAAAACTTTAGTATAAAAATAGTCGGTTGCAAAATCAGTGCAGTCGGTTGCAAAATAGGAGCAGTCTTAGTATAAAATAACCTTGTCAACTTATCATTTTTGAAAAGATGTTGTGTTTCACTCTCATTCTGTTGTGAGTATAATGTTAGTCTTACAACAAAATGTAACCCAGGGAGAAAAATAGTCGGTCTCAAAATAAGTGCAGTCACTGCAGTCGGTCTCAAACACAATGCCAGAAAAGATCCCAAATACTGTATATTTGCGTGAATCCGTGAGCCTAAATTGCATACGTCACTCTTATTCTGTTGTAAGTATGTTAAATTGGTCTAACAACAAAATTTCACCAAGGGAGAAAAATAGTCGGTCACAAAATAAGTGCAGTCACTGCAATCGGTCTCAAAAACAATGCCAGAATAGATCCCAAATGCATTTGCGGGAATCCGTGTGCCTAAATTGCATACGTCACTCAAAACTATAGTATAAAATAACCATGTCTGCTTGTCACTCTTACTCTGTTGTGAGTATGTTGTTCTACAAAATGTTTTCTACCACGGCAAAAAATAGTCGGTCTCAAAAAAAAGTACTCACCGCAGTCGGTCTCCGACTAAATGAATGAATTAAATAAACATACAATCATAAAACAAGCGAAATTGACAGATAAGCCTCAAGATTTTGTCCCATTTCTTATCAACCCCAGTCCCAAATATTTAAAAGCTCTGATACATATCTGAAATTTTTCTTCGCGCCTTCGGCGCGATTCCATTATAACATCATTCTTCTACTCGGTTGCATATCTGAAATTTTTTCGCGCCTGCGGCGCTCGATTCCATTTTAAAATCATTATTCTACTCGTCAGTTGTCTTATACTGTCTCAGCACTATCATATTCACGATTATAGTGAACTGCCCAGTTTGTAGTACCACTGGTGTGTGGGCGGGGGTATGTGCATCAGTCGGTCGCATTTTGGCTAAACACCCCCCCAAACGAAATCGATATGTACGCCCCTGTGTATGACAACAGGTAAAAGGTCAGCGGGGTTAAAGGTAAGCTAGTGTCGAAAAGTGTTATTTATACAGTTGAAATTAAACAATATGTGACAGTACATAGGTCTATAGTTCACATATTTACTATTAGTTATTTTATTTCACTGTGTAGAATTACCATTTACGATAATAATAATAAAAAAAGAGATTACATGTACCCATGATTAATATTTGAGGTATTTTGTAACAGTGAAAAATTGAAGAAATATGCACAAATATTTTATTTTAGGTTTTTTTTATGTATTTTAAAGAATGTATATTTTATAGATTATATAGTTAATTTTAAGGTGTATTCCCACGAAGGCGCAGTTACAGAGCGTGGCCAAAGTTAATCCTTCCCACGAAGCTGCATGTCGGCTTTGGTTTGAAGATAGTTATTTTAAATAACTAGTTTGAAGAGAGACATGTTGTTATTAGGACCAAATTAACGGTGTTAAAGATTTTATGAATTTATGTTCACTCTGAATTTATCATCCAAAGTGTTCACATATTCGTTCACTCTCATTCAGTGTCATTCTTAAGGATGTATAAAATTCCGTTAAACTATCTGAAATTCAGATAATATACTAAAAGATAGGCTGGCACTGCCAGGCAGGATACGCCCACATTTTCGAGAGATGGATAGAGAACAAACAATACGAAAAGTGATTTTTCCTACATCATTAAGTCCTGTATTTCATACTGTATTGGGAGCAGCCATTTTGTTGATCAGTTCCAGTCTGATATTCATGAAATTCGAAGTCGACAATGATTATGGTGTGACGGTACACAACCTAGAAATGTGACTTTTCGTCAAAATCGGATAAGAATTGTGACCTGTACAGAGTCAACAACCATGATATACCATATCTTTACACTATTCGCGTACAAACGGCGACCATTTCGTCCGGCAATTTTGGTACCATTTTCACGAAATTCGAATAATTCAGGAAGTTACGATCCGATATGCGCAAATACCGAAAGGAACCAAGATCTTTGGGTTATAACCATGCATTTCAAGTTTCATCAAAATCGAATTAAAATTGTGACCTTTACAGGGTCCACAACCTTGATATACCATTTTTTAACAGTATTCACGTACAAACGGTGGCCATTTTGTATGGCAATTTTGGTCTGATTTTCCCGAAATTCGAACTCAACCTTCCTTACGGTGTAACGGTAATATAATCAAACCTTTTTTTAAATCGGATAATAATTGTGACCTCCAAGCTAAAAAAAAAGGCGATTTTGCGTATAATCAGGGGCCATAATTCAGGAAGTTACGATCCGATATGCGCAAATATCGAAAAGAAGCAAGATCTTTGGGTTATAACCTTGAATTTCAAGTTTCATCACAATCGAATCAAAATTGTGACCTCCACAGGGTCCACAACCTTGATATACCATTTTTTAACAGTATTCGCGTACAAACGGCGGCTATTTTGTATGGCAATTTTCGTCCGATTTTCCCGAAATTCGAACTCAACCTTCCTTAGGGTGTAACGGTGATATAATCAAACGTTTTTTTAAATCGAATAATAATTGTGACCTCCAAGCTAAAAAAAGGGCGATTTTGCGTATAATCAGGGGCCATAATTCAGGAAGTTACGATCCGATATGCGCAAATATCGAAAGGAAGCCAGATCTTTGGGTTATAACCATGAATTTCAAGTTTCATCAAAATCGAATCAAAATTGTGACCTCCACAGGGTCCACAACCTTGATATACCATTTTTTAACAGTATTCGCGTACTAACGGCGGCCATTTTGTATGGCAATTTTCGTCCGATTTTCCCGAAATTCGAACTCAACCTTCCTTAGGGTGTAACGGTGATATAATCAAACGTTTTTTTAAATCGAATAATAATTGTGACCTCCAGAGGGACCACAAGCTAAAAAGGGTGATTTTTCAGACAATCAGGGGCCATAATTCAGGAAATTACATTCCGATAGCCGCAAAAATCGAAAGGAACCAAGATCTTTGGGTTACAAACATGCATGTCAAGTTTCATCAAAATCGGTTCAAAATTGTGACCTCTATAGGGTCCACAAGCTAAAAACGTGATTTTTCGTACAATCAGGGGCCATAATCCATGAAGTTTTGATCCGATACATGCCAATATCGAAAGGAACCGAGATCTTTTGGGGATAAACCTATATTTCAAGTTTCGTCAAAATCGGATAAGAATTGTGACCTGTAGACAGTCCACAAACAAATTGTGGACGGACGGACAGGGGCGACGACATAATACGTCCACATGAAAATGTGGGCGTATAAAAACCAATCCCCTCTTTATTTGATGAAGAACTGGGTAAGCTTTGTTGCGGTGAATGGACAGATGATTCCAAGATAATACTTTCCACCTTTCCAACCTTTGCATCTACGAAAGACGATAAATATATCCAAAAATACCAAACAACAAAACGCGAACTAAAATACCGAATAATTTAAGGCATCCCATTGGTGGTGAGCCATTTTATCTAATTGGTGATGGTGCCGATGATAGGATTCTTTGTTTTGTTACCCCACCGATTTTAGTTATCTTTGCCAGTCAGATGCAATTTTTGGAGATGGCACCTTCCAAGTAACTCCCAGGATATTTTACCAACTCTATACAATACACGGCAGTATTAATGGCCAACTTTTTCCCATGGCATTTTTTTTCTTCCTGTCAGATAAACGCCAATGTATTAAAATACAGACAAATGTTCCGCCTTATGTTTTTATTTCTATTAATTTTTGTTATAGTTACGTTTTTATTTGGGAAAATTTGTTATAGTATAGTCATGTTTTTATGTCTTATTTGGCGAAATTAAATTAATTTTCATTCTAGTATAGTTATGTTTTTTATTTCTAATGCCAAAAATGATGCTAAAATGCTGGTTAATTCGTTACATTGGGGATTATGAAAGTATATAAATTCGTACCGTAACAACCTATTACACCGTTGTCACGTTTTTAATCCATTTGAATCCCGAGGAGCTGGATTCTCGCGAAGACGTCGAAAACGACCTCTTTTAATCCGTTACGGTCAAGAAATGCGCCTTCGTATATTGGAATAAACCAATTTTACATGCATTATGTTTATCAAAAGACGGTGAATGGATAATCCCCTAATAAGCATAAATCAACCTTGACGCTGATGGGTGTGGTGAACATGAGTGTCAGCAGATTAAAACCCATGTTATATAATTGTATATTTATATTAAAGAGCTTTAGTAGATGGTCCTTTGTTAATTATTTATCTAAAAAGTATTAAGTAAGATTAACGGTGACAGTTTAAACTTTTAAACAAATGTCATTACTCAGTTTGTCGTTACCTGACATAATAACAAGGAAGTCAATCAAAATTCATATCGAGACATGGACGGCTTTCGTAATGGTTTTACACCAATCAAAAATGAGTTTAAACCAACATGTGATATGTTGATAAACCAGACTAAAACGACGTGTTCTTGGGATGAAGGGGGAGGGGATTCGTTTTCTATACGTATTTGAATTTTTTATTTTTATTTTATTTATTTATTTATATTTTTGCTTTGCGTACAAGGATTTTCCAACTTGATTTCAGCGGCACAAAAACTGTTGGCTGCGACCAAAAAAATGAGATTCCGCGTATACCGAAACTATAGAAATACACGTCTCGTGTACCGATGTATAAAACAAATTATAAGTAATAATGATGATTTTTCAAATGCTTATAAGTAATGATAATGATTTTTCAAATGCTTTATACGGCCACACCATTAATGATATGTACGAAAAATACTTCGTCCTTTCAAACATTCGAGTACGGGGAATGGTGTATTTTAAAGGTAATAATAATTGTATTGTACATGAATTAGAGAGCTGGGCGTCATTACAGTTGATTAGAGCTTAACTTCTACTTTTCTGAGCCAATCTGCCTACTTGGGGGCGGACGCACAACTTGTATAATCAGTTTTATCTTTTATGCCCGTTCACATTTTTTGTGGACTGTCACTCTCCACAGGACACAATTTTGTTGAAACTTAAAATATACTATTCAAAAAAAGTAGGGGATATTTGATTTTTAAGTGTTATTAAAGTCACCTAATGAAACTGACGAAGAAACAAATGACAAAATGAAATGAAGTTCATATTCATCGATTTATTCCAAATGATCGTTAGACTAAGTAAGGCACAGACTGACCATTATAAGGGTAAAATGATACCCGGGGTGAAACAGCAAAGTTACCACGGCATCACAACAAAGTCAGTAACGGGTAAATCCTCCTCTGTTTGCCAAACAAGCATTGATCCGACGTGGCATACTCCTAATGAGACGTCTAAGGTCATTTTGGTCCAGATTGTCCCATTCCTGTTGCAACACAACAGCAAGTTCTTGGACATTGGCAGGACGTTGTTGACGTTGACGTAACCTCTGTCCAAGCATGTCCCAGACATGCTCGAAAGGGGAGAGGTCGGGACTCAGTGCTGGCCAAGGTAATGTGGTGATGTTCTGTTGTTGAAGGTAACCTGTAACGATCCTGGCCCTGTGACATCTTGCGTTGTCATCCTGGAAGATGAAACGGCGGCCATGACGTCGTGCGAACGGCACAACATGGACTGCCAAGATGTTGTCCCGGTAGTACTGGCCTGTAAAACGCCATGCAACAACATGTAATGCCGTTCTTCCAGTAACAGTGATGCCCCCCACACCATAACAGAACCACCCCCAAATCGATCATGTCTGATGACGTTAACGCCTTGGAAGCGCTCGTTTCGACGATGCCACACCCTCCTACGTCTGTCCAAAAAATCAACAGTGAACCTTGACTCATCTGAAAACATCACATTGCTCCAGCGTCGATTATCCCAGTGTTGACGATCCCTACACCAACGACGTCTTGCCTGAATGTGATGATCTCTCAAACAAGGGATCACGCGAGGACGTCGGGCGCGAAGGTGACCCCTATGCAGTCGATTCCGAATCGTCTGGCCACTCACTCTCACGCCAGTGTCTGTTTGAAGACGAGCGCTGATCTGATTTGCTGTGATGACACGATTTCTCAAAGCCAAGGTACGGATAAATCGATCCTGGGCTTGAGTTGTCGCCCTTGGTCGACCTGTACAGATTGTGTATCACGGTATCTGGACCATAGCCTGCTTATGACAGACTGAGAAACATTCATCGTCCGCGCCACAACCGCCTGTGTTGTGCCGATCTGTAGCATGCCAAGGGCACGTAAGTCGTGCAAATCTTGGGTTGTACCCCCATGATGATCCCAAGCATCACCTGCATTCCATGCGGTAGCTATTGGTGCGTTTGGGCGTCACATGTAACTGGAAATGTTTCTTCTGTTAGGTTCTATAGTGACTTTTTTCGTAGTCATTTGCATATTTTAGTATTATGCCCCCAAAATCAAATATCCCCTACTTTTGCTGAATCTTTGGGTGTCAATTTTTAGAAAAAAAATTCAATTTTGATGACTGTTCTCGGAGGGATTGTTTAAGCGGCAGCTAGTATCTGGATAAGAATAACACATGACACAATTATATGGAATACAAGTTACTTGAAGGATATATTTCGCTGCTTGATAAAGACGGAAGAACAATCGTCGAAACGTCGCCCGAAATACATTCTGGATTTACTAAACCCTTCAATGAACTCACAATCTGATTAAAACACAGATCCAATTTCGTTTGTTTTTTTATAGTTTCGTTTCGTTTTTTATAGTTCAAAATTTGGTTTTACTTGTTTGTACTACTCTTGGATCTGGAAGACTTGTTATTTAAGTCGTGTTCTGTCTGAAATGAGGGGGCAGCCAATCAAATGGTCTGTCGAATCGACCGTTTGATCTTTTCATGCGCGGAACTTTGGGTAAATATTACCAGCGGATAGAAATCAAAACAAAACAATGGTAGATTTTAAAAGCATGGCGGTCGCTAATTCGTTAATCGAATGACTGACGTTATCTGGTCAAATGTCCCGTGCTTGATACCTGACGTCATAGAACGTGAGCTACCACTATAACTTGTTAGATCTACATGAGTGTAGTAGTAGGCCATCGAAAGTATAAAAAAACGAAACGAAATATACATCTATATTTTAATTAGATTGATGAACTCGGGGCGGATCCAGGATTTTCAGAGGGGGGGGGGGGGGTGCTGCACCCACTTGGGTGATTTTTGAGTGGAAAAAATGCCCACAAAGATTAATTTCATACTAGTACGGTAAATTACGATTTCCAACTTCTATTTTTGTTATCCTTACCCGTGAGAATATATGGAGCTAAAATTTGTTCGCCATCACAAAAAATACAGGGGGCGTGCGGCCCCCTCTGGATCCGCGCCTGGAACTTGTATTCCATAGTGTTGTTCTCGGATGAGTAAGATATTAAATGAAGTCGAAATCTAATCTTGCATTAAAATGGCACCTCACCTTTAATACATATCAAAAGATTGTGGAGCCTTTAGTTAATTATGTGTTAAGAATCACGAATCTCACGTTCCAGAGTTATTAACTATTTTTCGATAACCTTGTCAAAAGATGACAGGCCATAGTTTTAAATATTTTTTTTTTCAAATATGGTGCTAAAAATTTGGGTCATGAGGAGACGAAATGTGTCCATATTCATCATTCCGTAACTTCCTGTTCCGGATTTATCCCCCATTCCGAAAACCGTATGCACGGATAGAGGTTACACTTTTCAGCTGATTTATTTCAAATTTGATGTGAAACATTTAAAATACAAACACATTTAATTTTTTTTGTAAAATAATTTACTTCATTTTTCCATTGAATAATATGCTAGGTATCGAATACAACAATTTATATGTTAAAATAGTATCAAATATACAGGTTAAGAATTGAAAGTCAATTGTTTTATATTTACAATATACATGTAACATAAACTTCACTGTATGCACATCTTTCTATATAGACTTTATATTAATATATATAAACTTGTCCTTCTAATGTATAAACAATATAACAATATATCTACAAACATAAACTCACAGAACAGAATTATACATTTTAATTTCAAACCATTTTATCTTTAAAAAAGTTTAATTAAAAGTTTTAAAAATAACTTAGCTCTGCATTAAGTTTTCAATATTCAAATTTGAGGGCTTTGTAAAAAAAAAAAAAAAAAAAAAAAATCCTTATTAAAATCTTCACAGCAGGAAAATTAAAGTTTCTAGTAAATAGGCTTGGAAGTATAAAATGTATATATTTTTGTTCTATGAATAAGACTGAGGAGAGAGATACAAAGAGACATGATAATAAAACTAGAACGAGAATAAAATTACACAATAAAACAGTAACAGTTACAAACAATTCTAACACATTTTGACAGGAGTAATTCTTTTAGGATAAAATATAAGTTTTCTGCTTTGACCAAACAATTTTACTACTTAAGTCAATAGCAAACAAAAATAGGATTCTTGATGGCTTAAAAAGACATCAACAGTTTCGTTTGTCAAGGTCTGTTTCATTATATGAAACAAGATGACCATGAATGCTTTGATCAAGTAGATTTTGACAATGCCATGTATATATTTATAAATAATAACCATTAATTCTAGTAATAATACTACCAAATATATCTTATCTATAGCTTATATAAAGATAACATTACTAATAAAATAAAACTAAGTATGAACAATCTAAAGCACAGGACAGAATTCAAAATAGCATAGAACTGAGGTTTATTTTATAATATGCTGTTGCAGAAAATACTCAATAAGGTGTTACAAACAATGAGGACAGTAGCCTATATTAATTATACAGGTATCACATTTCACAAAATAGTATATTCCCAGGGTTCTTTTCACCAAGACTTAAATTGTTCCTTGTCCAAGAGGTTAAATCTGCATTATGATTTTAACCATCAGCCAATGAAAAAGCAGCTTACTTAAAGGGACAGTCCCGATTTGAACAGAGTCTCAAAAATAAAAGTCCGAGTACATATGAAATTTAAACGCCAAAATATAGGAGAATGGTGTATGGACCTTGTCTCAAAATTTCAGCTCAAAATATTGAGTCGTTTTGACGTTTACGTCAAAACTGCTTATCCGGACACGTAACCCATTTAAGATTTCAGGTGAATTTTTTAGTTGGTGACCTAATAATCGATTACCGTTCCTTGAAAGGTCTATATAGTGAATGGCCCATGTGCTTTACTTGATAGCGAAAGGTAAATTTCGCCTACATATTATGTTTATTTAAAAGAAAGCCTGGTTTTACGTAGACACCGCATAATACAGCTTGGGACACCGGTCTCAATTTCTAGAAGAAGGCTGACATGTTTAAGTTGTTTGAAAAGTATCACAAATACTGAGTTAGTTGCTCAGTGCCTTGGTAAGGTATTTTTACACAAAATCAAGGAGTAATATTCTTCAAAAAATTATCGGGATTAGCCCTTAAACAAGATTTAGTTGAAGGTTCTTAAATAAGGCCCTGGAATACATTGATTAAATACTAATTTTTAGTCCACAGTTGACAATCTACATGTATTCATGTGTCTACTTAAATCATTCTTCCCATAGGTTTTCCATAGGTAACGTTAAATAATATCATTCAAATTCCTTACTGTGACCATTAATAACATATATTATTAACATGATTAAAGGGATATAAAAAGTATTGCTTTCCAGCTTTGTATTGCTTAATATACATATGGTTGTTAAATTACTTCTAGAATTTATCTCAGAAATAAAAACTAAAATAAAACATGAAATTACCACCAGAATTATATATTGAATTTATTAATAATCCAGGTTCCAAGCATATTAAAGCCCTTTCTCCCTTCTTTCTCTGGGCAGATAAAATAATGCTGTTTTGGTGGCAATTTTGTGACAGCCTACACACACTCATTAATGTCAATTTAAATAATTCTAAAACATTCATGAACCTCCATCATATTTCAGAATTATGGACTCACTTCTTCCAGGTTGTATAACTTGTTGTATTGACCAAAACAAAAGAATATAATCCCTCACACTGAGAGTATCAAGTAAAGTGAGTAGCTAGGGAATACATTGTTATGTGTTAGTTTAACATAAAGATTTTTATTTATGTAATTTTCAGCGGTTATAGATGTAATTCAAATAAAATAGAGGTCCGCCCCAGCTCCTCTAAAAAATCGAAATTAGGAGCTTGCTTTCAGTTTGAAAACAAAAAGACATGGAGACTTACCCCTTTTTAATTATGAATGACTATTTTATTATGACTAAAACTGATGTTCTTCATGATTTTATATAAAATATTAGCTGCTTAAATCAGAAAACTAACTTTATAATAATCGCCATAAGACTAAGAAATGGTTATTTACAATGAGTTTTGAATATTTTTCACTATTTTTCTTATGATAAAAATTAACATTCATCAATTGCATATGAAATCGAGTGAAAAAATATAAAAGAGTGCAAATGCATTCTGCATGCTTGTACAATAGCTTTAAGGCAGGACACTACAGTTCTTTGTAATGATTAAATGTTTATAGTTTACAACGCTACAGTACATATTATTATTCCAATATATTATGATGTAATAATCATACATTGTACATTGTTATTAACTGATTATTGGATTATCTTGTGTTTATAATTATACACTCATGTTATTTATAAATGATTTCAACATGTCTTTAACTGTTTTCTTTTCTACTCCTTTTTATAACAGTGCATGATTTTATACCTTCAAATTTTAACCACTGATAATTAATCATTATTTTCCTGCACCAGTAAAGGGAGATAACCCTGGTGTGTTACCTCCAATTGACCAGCAATCGTTTAGAATTTTAAAAAATCATAATAAATATTATACAGTAAATAAAACCGAAGAGAGCTAAAATATCAACAAAGTGTAGAAAACAGCTTTAAAATAGACATTCGAGAGTAAAACAAAGAGATATTTATATAACAATCTAGTCAATAAAATAATAAAAATCTAAAACTCTAATCCTTTAGCTTCACTATTTGTTCTTTATGCTTCTTCAAACAATAGGGCTGCCAATTAATATAAGAGAACAACAAAGTTGAAGAAAATAACAAGTTGAAGTCTTAAAGCTAATAATAATAATAATAATAATTAAGAAAAAAAAAACATTGACAATAAGGCCACATAGAAAATGGGTTTATCCTTCTTCTGTTCCTTCAGTGTGGTTTCATCGTATCATGGCCGTTTTTGAACTACGAGTAAGAGGAACCGATCTGAAATTAAGAAAAATATATCAATTATGAACAAATCACAATTTACGGTAAATTGAGATACATACAATGCATAATGTAAATTATCAAAAAGGCATCTGGTTAGCATTTTAAAGTACACACATGCATTCTGTTAGATAAAAAAATTAATGTTAGGTAAATACAAAATAAAAGATTTATGGTGTAAGGCTGAAATTAGACATTAATACAATTCAATTCTCTAATATTCAAATGTATTCTCTAATATTTTACTTAAAACAGCCTTGCCATACTTAGGCCTATAATACAATACCATCATGCTTATATTTATTAAGACACTACATGAAAACCAAACTAAATAAATGCACAATGACTATTAAATTTATTTAGGCACCCATTACGCTTTCCATCAATCTTGTGGATTCTTATTGAGAGCATATCAATTTATCAAGAAACAAGCAAAACTAATCTGTTCTTTATTCTGGTTTACGACATCAAAATACAGAAAACCTCAAGTACTATTTTATTAGAGAGTTCTATATATCTGTCTACATTCCTTAAATTAATAATATGAACTTTAATGAATATCCAATCTAATCTCCTTTATAACACCATAATTATGGTGAAAAAATTAGGCTGGAACATCAGGAGGATTGTTCACCAAATTAACCATGACAACTTTTGACAAATCCATGGTTCAAATCATACCAACTATTTACAGAGCATCATTACCGAGACAGGTAGAAACCACTTGATTTTCTAATTGATAATGTAAATGAAAGACATCTATGCCTGTGAACAAGTCGAACATGTACTTTAAAGTAAACTCTTCGACAATTATTCTGTCTTACCTAGTTGTTTTCCAAAATCAGAATTTAATTTCTAATTATTTATAACATAGCCATATTAATTTATTATTAAATATTACCACTGTTTGTTTTACTAATTTTATAGAACTATAAAAACAACTAAACAAAACACATCCATCTACAAGTAATTTCTTTAAAAAATAAATAGTTCCAACTAAAAAGCCAATACATATATCCTTATTCTACAATAAAATAGAAACAAAGTACTGAACAATTCAAACCATTAGACAAAATTGGAAGTCATAAAAAACCTGTAAAGGCAAAATAGTGTAATCAGCAAATGACCTGTTCAGAATGGTGACCAATATATAATATTCAAAAAGAGTAGGGGATATTTGATTTTTAAGTGTTATTAAAGTCACCTAATGAAACTGACGAAGAAACAAATGACAAAATGAAATGAAGTTCACATTCATCGATTTATTCCAAATGATCGTTAGACTAAGTAAGGCACAGACTGACCATTATAAGGGTAAAATGATACCCGGGGTCAAACAGCAAAGTTACCACAGCATCACAACAAAGTCAGTAACAGGTAAATCCTCCTCTTTTTGCAAAACAAGCATTGATCCGACGTGGCATACTCCTAATGAGACGTCTAAGGTCATTTTGGTCCAGATTGTCCCATTCCTGTTGCAACGCAGCAGCAAGTTCTTGGACATTGGCAGGACGTTGTTGACGTTGACGTAACCTCTGTCCAAGCATGTCCCAGACATGCTCGATGGGGGAGAGGTCGGGACTCAGTGCTGGCCAAGGTAATGTGGTGATGTTCTGTTGTTGGAGGTAACCTGTAACGATCCTGGCCCTGTGACATCTTGCGTTGTCATCCTGGAAGATGAAACGGCGGCCATGACGTCGCGCGAACGGCACAACATGGACTGCCAAGATGTTGTCCCGGTAGTACTGGCCTGTAACACGCACTGCAACAACATGTAAAGCCGTTCTCCCAGCAACAGTGATGCCTCCCCACACCATAACAGAACCACCCCCAAATCGATCATGTCTGATGACGCTAACGTCTTGGAAGCGCTCGTTTCGACGACCCACACCCTCCTACATCTGTCCAAAAGATCAACAGTGAACCTTGACTCATCTGAAAACATCACATTGCTCCAGCGTCGACGATCCCTACACCAACGATGTCTTGCCAGAATGTGATGATCTCTCAAACAAGGGATCACACGAGGACGTCGTGCGCGAAGGGGACCCCTATGAAGTCGATTCCGAATCGTCTGGACACTAACTCTCACACCACTGTCTGTTTGAAGACGAGCGCTATTCTGATTTGCTGTGATGACACGATTTCTCAAGGCCAAGGTACGGATAAATCGATCCTGGGCTTGAGTTGTCGCCCTTGGTCGACCTGAGCGTGGTCTGTCCTGTACAGATTGAGTATCACGGTATCTGGACCATAGCCTGCTTATGTCAGACTGAGAAACATTCATCGTCCGCGCCACAACCGCCTGTGTTGTGCCGATCTGTAGCATGCCAAGAGCACGTAACCTTTCATTTTGGGTAAGCCGACGCATATCAAAATTTGTTTTCTGGTCACTCAAACAATTAAACTGATGTTTCCACCCTGGAATTCAATGCCACAATGACTGTAACATTCAAAGTCAGTCGTGCAAATCTTGGGTTGGACCCCCATGATGATCCCAAGCTTCACCTGCATTCCATGCGGTAGCTATTGGTGCGTTTGGGCGTCACATGTAACTTGAAATGTTTTTTCTGTTAGGTTCTATAGTGACTTTTTTCATAGTCATTTGTATATTTTAGTATTATGCCCCCAAAATCAAATATCCCCTACTTTTTTTTGAATAGTATATTATATGAAGCAGGCACAAAAGTACAGTGTATATGTCCTTTAAAAGATACAATATTAAGAAATAAAATTAATAACAAAAACAGTAGTAAAAGCTTTGTTAAATAAAATCATGCAATATGAAACTAAATACATGAATTAGTTTAGCTGAAATAACTAAAGCTGTGATCTAAAAAAACAGGACAAATAAAAATTAAATCTCGCAATACTAATACAGTAAAATATGATCTTGTTTTAATTTACAGACTAGATACAGAAAATTTTGTCTTATCCATTAACTATAATGTAATTCATCAAAAGAAGTGAGAAAATTTATTGATTTTGTGTATTTTCATTGTTTTGTAGATGTTGTGTGTGGGGCTTCAATTTAAAATGGACTTCTGTTGTAAAGCCTGGCACCATTGAATATGTAACATCAATATGCCTACTCTCCTCAATACATTGTTGCCATAAAAAAATTTAATTTAGCATAAAACGAAAAACACAGCACAGCAAGTTAACTAAAAGGTTGATACATAAATTAATTAATGGTTGAGTACTAAGTGTGGTGATAGGTGCAGGTTTAATAGACTTACTGTATAGTTTGATCGTAAGTGATACTTATAAGGCCAGGAGGTGTAGTCCCCTATACTATTATAGATATCAGACGATCCTGATAAACGACTTGATGTATAGCCGTAATCATAACCTAGCTTGCTTGATACGCTATTAAACAAAAAATACAAGTCATATTTAATACACACATTCATCAATAAACACTAAACTGTATTATTACATGTATAGTGTATATGTTAGTTCACAGAGAGGATATTCAAGTGTTTGCATGACTAAGACTTGACCAAGAAGTTCCTTATATGTCTTTTTTTTTAAAGCAATGTTAGTCTAGACTATCTCTGAACATCCTCTCCATCACATTTGTAAACTACTATATTGCAGAATTATCTACCAATAAATATTAGTATCTATCTACTCTGCCAAGAATTACAACATCCGTATACTAATTTGTAGTTCAGTTATTCATGCCATTAAATATCATAACACTACCAATCCAGTATCCATTTATTCCTATGTACATGTAACTAATACTTATAGATCCAAACTCTAAAATCATACTATAGTTCAAACAATATGTGGTTAAACAAGCCAACAGTGAGGCTGATGTCCCCCGCTGAAATCCCAAGATAAATAGACGACACATATTAATCAATCGCACATTTATTTTTTTCAAACATATCGACCAATCAAACTGTACACGAAGTGTCACCCAAAAGTGTTTTATAAAGAAAAATGCTAAAACCGACGAGAAAAATGAAAATGTACCCTAGTTTGGGGTACCCTAAAGGCAGAGAAAAGGGTCCCTCTGGCCACGGGAAAGGGCCCTCGTGTCCGACTCAATCGTTTCTATACACTGTTACTGTCGAATCCATTACTGAATGAGAATGCAGTCATTGTATTGGCATAAAAATCATCAATCAAGATGAACCTAAGTTATCTTGTCCCAAAGTATCTAGCAATCAAATTGCTTGTCTGCCTACCCTAAGCAGAAAATGTTCATCTTCGAACTGCATCGTTATCTTGTCCCAAAGTATCAACCAATCAAATTGTTTCTCTGCCTACCCTAAGCAGAAAATGTGTATCTTCGAACTATCTCAAGGCATTGACCTAATAAGCATACACACCAATTTTGAACATTTTAACTCAATTAGAAGGAGAGTTATTGTGTTCCAAAGTCTCGGCAAATCAAATTGTTTATCGCTCTGCTTACCCTGAGCAGAAAATGCTCATTATCGAACTTAGTCAAGGTATTACTATAATGAAACTACATGTATACACCAAGTTTCATCACTCTCACTTAATTAGAACTAAAGTTATCGTGTCCCAAAGCATCAACCAATCAAATTGCTTATCTCTGCTTACCCTAAGCGGAAAATGCTCATCTTCGAACTCCATCAAGGTATTAACCTAATAAACACATACACCAAGTTTGAACATTCTAGCTCAATTAGGAAGAGAGTTATTGTGTCACAAAAAGTGGGACGGACGGACGGACAGACAGACCCATTTCGAAAGGCGGGGGACAACAAAAATTGTAAAAGTATACTTTCTCTATACATAATTTTGTAATTTGACAAATTACATTTTCAATTAAAACAATAAATAAAAGATATCTTATGTGCAATCAAAAAAAACCACACATACACACAAAAAAAAAATATTATTAGTGAATTGGAATAAAATTACAGATTTAATCTATCTATGCATGTACTAGAGATGGAAAGAATAAAAATTAATAAATACATGTATGTTAGTTTTAAGGATATATTCAGGATCCAAACTTTGAATAATTAATCTAATCAAATCATGTTTAAATTTTAAAATATCTATTTCCATTACAAGCAGTAATCACACTTCCATTTGGATTTTGCAATGCCCCAGTAAACTGTTAGGGGTAAATAAGATTTCAACCACACCAGACATTATTTTTAACATCTAAATAAAATGCAGCACATTTTTAGACCAAAGGAAACAACTTTCCATGACAGATGATAGACTGGCTATTCTGTTATCTTTCACACCATAAGCATCAATATATATGTATAAAAAAATTACTGTTAGAATCAAACACATCCAAATCAAACTACTAAAAAAAAGTCAGTTGACAAACATATCTACAAATGCCAAAAATGGGGATGGAGTGAAAGGATAAATCCAAGACAATCAATAAAAAATGAAAAGATCATATTTATATAACAATACCTCATCATAATAATAACAAAATGATAAAAAAAAAACAACAACAAAACCCACACTCAAACTCAAGTGGACTGGATTAAATAAATAATAAACACACTAGACAATTAAATACTGGTCCTGTCAATCTCTCAACTGTGTTTGGGAAATGCATTTTTCAGGAAAGTTGATCTTACATGTACATATAAACACAGTCACATAAAAAAAAAGTTCCCTAATAAATTAACATGCGAAGATAAATAAATAACCAATGTCTACCAATGGAGAATATCCTCTGAAATTTTTCAATTAATTTCTCCTCATGAAAAGGTAATATCTACTGACAGCATCAAAAATTAGTAAACTAATAGTCATACGATTCTTAAATAAATACACCGGTAATCCAGCCACTTTGACAACAATTAAGCATTCACATTTGATATGTAGTGGTAAATGTTATATAGATCAAGCAAACACAAAACATAATTTGGGGTAAAAAAAATCCAGTACGACATCAAAATTGTGACATTGTGTTTTACCTAGAATTCACATTTTTCCTCAAACTATACGACTGGTGTTTTCTACAAATGAAATCAACCAAAATTAATTACATTTTGTTAATGTAGGTTTCCAAACTTCTGAATCATACAGCCTATATTCCTGCTAATAAGTTTTCCTCCAAAGAGGAAAGTGTCAGTTTAAAGCATTCCAAAATGAATACCTATCACTTGTAACAGCCCAGTTTTTCTAAAACAATTTTTTTGTAATAGGCATCAACTTCCACAGGCCATGTATCAAGTATCTTTCAACCTTGATTATAACAGTTTAATTTTCTAATTATTTGACTCAAAATAATGCAGACTGAACATAATTTTAAGCCCCATTAAAATTACTTAATAACTGTGCAATGTGTGATGAGTTATGAAATTTTAGTCTGCTTCACACCACATTAATTTCTAAAATCAAAAGATTGACAAACCTTTTGGCGCTTGGTGACGAGCCTGGTGAAAGGCGTGTACTACGTTTTGTTGTACTTGCATTAGCCTGGTTGTGAGCTAGCACTGATGAGGAAGCTTTCGATGTTTTGATGGGCGAAGAAACCCCTTGTGCACTTTTTGAACCAGACATTCTTAATGGTTGTGTTGTGGTTCTTTTGTGGGTTTTTGGATCTTCAGCCCTTATGAAACAAATACAAACAGTATAAAAAATACTGATATTTGAAACGAAAAAAATTCTAACAGTATAAAAAAAATGAGATTTTGAACTCATTTGATTGCGAGGTTTTAAAAGGCAGAGATCACAACCAACAAATCAACTTAATTAAACCATGCACATAAGGAAAATAATAAAATAGGCTCTTAATGATAGTACATGTATTACATACATGTGTTCTTTTGTCTATCTTTAATACTTATATTTTGGTATAGTCAAATTTACACAAAATCATGTGAAACTGATATATTTTTACAAATTAACAAGTACAATTCCTTACCCAACTGTGCCTGTAGTTGCTGAGCGGACATGTTTTCTCATCATTTTAATTTGGTTTAATTTATCTCCCTGGGTTTCAATAATAGAACTTCTAGTGATTGGACCAGAATATATCTATAAAATAAAGAGAAAACAAATTTTCAGGGATTTTTTTATCAACTTATATTTCATAAACAAAACTTTTTAAGATCTGAAATCGACTCAAACTGTTAAGTCTTTCTCTATGCATTCCAGAATTTTCAGGATTTACTACAGAAAATAAGTCAAGGCATCATATTCTTAATATAAGTTTATATAAATGCAAACGAGAAGATCAGTCATATCACCTTTTTTGATATGTTGTTGCAAAAAGAAATAAAAAATTGCTGAATTTGATAAAAGGAACAGGTTGTGCAGGAACTGCTAGCAGAAGGGGTTGTTCCTTCGCTGTTTCCACTTACACTGTCATAATTGCTGTAATACCGATCATTTTCCTGTCCATCATGTAAGCGCATATCATCAACACCTGATAATATTTTCGAAACACAACCTTGTTTCTCTCCTCTTGCCTTTTCTTTTTGTTTGGCTCTATATAGATCACCCTGCATCCAAAGCCAAGCCTGCTTCCTGAAATTTAATTATAAAATCTGGGCATAAATTTTCAGCAAAATTTGACTACAGCCTTAATCTTCAATGCTTCTATCAAAAGCTACCATTTAAACTAAACAAACAGGCCTATAATAATAATAATAAATTTCAACATTTCATATGAAACTAAGGCTGCTTGGGGTACATGTAGTAAAAAAAATGAATCAAAAGACTGTAACAGTTTTGACACACATCAGCCAACTGACATAGGATTTTCCCTTTTAATTTACTTACTCTTCTAGAAAATGTTGTTGTGGTCCTATAACTGATCCTGGTCTACAGATTCTGTTCCATGCTATACATTCACCTGCTGTCATTTTATAATGTTTCATTATATAACAACATATCAAACTTCCTGTTCTTCCTAAACCAGCTACAAAGGAACAAATATCATTACTAAGAATGTACTGTACAGGTAATGTGAATCTGGTGGTACTTTTATCACAAAAGAATTGTGTAGTGAGAACAAAAAGAACTAACCATACTGTAGTTTAACATACAAAGAAACACCACATTAAATTATCAATAAAATATAAATTATCTGCAAAAAGCCTTAAATCAAAAGGTAAAATTAATCACCTTTACAGTGAACTGCAATTCCCCCGTCACAGTTTTCTGATAATTCTAAAAACTGTCGGACAATTGAATCACTGGGAACACTACCATCAATAAAGAATAAATCTGTATGATCGAAACCTGCATCTGTAAATCTTCTGGCATCATATATCTTTTTATTTAATCTTACGATGTGTGTGACATTATGCTTTCTAAAATATGGAAAATAAGCTTCTGGTGCATGTAGTGGATAACCTAAAAAATAGTCAAAAAAATACTTATTTGAAATAAAATGGTCAAGAGGACATTTGTTTTTACATTATACTGTCATTTTTAATATTCAAATGTAAATTAGTGTAACCTACTTTATGCATTCATTGAATTATATGCATCATGAAAATCTTCCTAGCTTTACAAAACATTTATTATGTAATTTATAAGGGTTTGTTGAATAACAACTGCTTTTTTTTTTTTGTTTGGCACAATGTGTTACTATAACATTATACAGGATATAAAGTGAGTCATCATCTTGTGTACTTGTATTCTTACGACGTGGGGAGCAAACTGACAAAACCAGCTTTACTTATTCTTAAACATGATTGCCGAAATTATATTTTTATCCTTTTACAGGGCAGAACAGGAAATTGTCAAACATATTTTTATATTATTTATGATTAATCCAAAGTCATTTATAACAGATTGCATAATAATTATTACTTAGTCGGCATAATCAACATATCACATGTATAAGCAATATTACTGATATTAGAAAAGCTTAAATAATAGATTAGTTATTTAACACAGCTTATGGTTTATAGTATACACAGACACAATACAGCGACATACACTTGAGACAGGATTATCATACAATATACATAACACATAGACCTATTAGTTCACATGTATTATTATACAATAAGGTCATGAATCATATTAATAATACATTAATTCAAGTAGTTAGTATTACATATCAATGACAGTTTTTTCATAGTTTTTCTACACTATAAAGTCTTTCATAAAAAAAATTGAATATGCAGTTTTTAAGTGAATAGTATGCATGAAGTATCAGGAAATCATTGGGTATCAAATTTTAAATTTTAAAAACTATAAAGAATTAAAGATACATTATGGAAGACTAGATAAATAGCTGACAGTTCTCACTATAGTCTATAATAGTTTAAAAAAAACTAGATAATGTAAAGGGAATAAATTATTCTGAAAATTTCAGTCAAACTGCTCCACTCTGAAGGTCTGAACTGATATTTGAATTTTAGGCTGTGCCTCGATAATCATTACTAAAGTCGGTACCGTATGATAAAAAAAAAACATAGTCTTGATTGTCCATTTTTGGATACTGATACATAAGATGACATAGATAGTTGATTAAGGTCTTTTCATGTTAATAAATGTCTAGTAATTAATAGTTTATGTAATATTTTAGCCCCAAAGAATGACCTACAATAGGCATATTTAGCTCTTGCACAATGTATATTTAATTATAACGGCTAAAGTATCTAAATATACTTTCTAAAAATAAAGGATGAATAAAAGTACCACTTCATTAGCAATAAAAAATGAAAATGAAATGCCAACCAAATTCCAAAATAAATAGAATAATACATTTATAAATAAAGTCTACATGCTATAACTAAAACAAGGAACAAATTCTACGACTTTGGCATACCACTGTCAAGGCGTGTTTTTGGGTGCGGACCACTGAATGCAAGAAACTTCTTTGGAAGAATCCAGTTAAGATCTCCATTTTCAACTCGCTGTTAAAAAAAAATTCATGCACACAAAACATTAAAATACTTTGTTAATAAACATAAAAGACTCCATCATTTCATTGAAGGTCAACTTAATTTTTATCTTTATTTTTAGGTAAAAGAGAAACATAATAATATTTGATTTCAATCAATGAAAATATAACATTTAAAAATGTCATGTGGTTGATATGTAAATAATGAAATTCCTTCTCTTTCACCTCAATAAAGTGGTAACAAGATGACCTTTCAAGAAACAAGCTGTTTTTTAAAGGTTAAGTAAACAAACCTTCACATTTTCTGTTTTACTAAACACACTAAGTTTTATATGTTTGAATAAAAAGTGCATTACAGATATTTAATAAAAATTCCACATATGAAAATAATATATTTTTCTTGAATATTTACCAATCTACCTATTTTTATCTTAAAATGCCTCAACTTATTGCCGACATTTAAATTATTTTTTCAGCTAACTTAATTTCTTATAAAAACTGAGAAAATCACAGTTAAAGGTTCATGTTGTATAAATTATGTTAAATTGATGTCAGATATTAACATTTTCCCATGTAAGCTTAACCATGTAATGTGTCAAATTAATGACATAATCTTATACATATTGTCGCCATTTCTGTCATCTTGACGACATTTAAATGTTTTTAGAATCTTCATTAAGCATGTTATGCACTGAACCCATAAACATATCTGTCACGGTTTGAACTTTCCAAAACAAGTATGTCTCGTTTGCCTCAACTTATTGCCGACATTTAAATTATTTTTTCAGCTAACTTAATTTCTTATAAAAACTGAGAAAATCACAGTTAAAGGTTCATGTTGTATAAATTATGTTAAATTGATGTCAGATATTAACATTTTCCCATGTAAGCTTAACCATGTAATGTGTCAAATTAATGACATAATCTTATACATATTGTCGCCATTTCTGTCATCTTGACGACATTTAAATGTTTTTAGAATCTTCATTAAGCATGTTATGCACTGAACCCATAAACATATCTGTCACGGTTTGAACTTTCCAAAACAAGTATGTCTCGTTTGACGATATGTGAAGGAATGCTAAATAACCTGATGAAAACGTGGAAGTCGACACACACTAAAATTAATATTTAGCAACATTTCCCATTCAATTACCATTTTCTATCCTGGATTTGGCATGAGGACCACAAAAAGCCAAGTATTTATTAGGTACTATCCAGTTGAAATCACCATTTTCTACTTTCTGCAAATATACTTAGTGTTCATTTTCATCATCATCAATCCAAAGAAAAGTAATTTTTCTTGAATCATGTTGATTGTCATCACGGACACACATAGCAAATTTGAAAAAATATAATTCTACAATTTATGTATGTACCCAATGACATAAAAATAAAATAGTATGATTACTTGGTCAAGTTCAATTAGTTGACTCAGAAATAATTGAGGAAAATCAAGAATAATTTAATTTGATGGTCGAAATATTAAATACTTTCATACCTCGTAATGTTCATATTCATCTACATCAAAATTTTCAAAATCAAAGAAACCATTAGATAAAGCCTGAAATACAAACAGAAACAGATCAGTTATTTATTATTCATTATTGGAAAGATAATTTTCAATCCAAGAGTGGCTGTTGACTGAATGACAGTCTAGCATTTAAATTATAAGTTTATCATAACATTAAAGAGTTTAATAAAGAGTTTGTCATTCTTGCTATAATAATTTAATAAAAAAAGAGAATATTGGAAAATCCAATCAAATTACTTCATTCTGAACCAAATTACTGTAAGTTGTTTTGACAAGGTGTGTGCACAGTGGTAACAAGAGCACTGGTATTCGCGACATAGCCTGGCTTTCTCATTTTCAAATTAAATTTTTAAATGGCACTATTCTAACCTAGTTAAAATCTTGAATATCAGATGCCTTCGAGAGTTGATTATTGTCTTATTTTGTTAATAATGTCTAATTAATGGTTTAGATAACATTTCAGGCCTAACGAAAGACTTGCAATAGGCAGACTTAGCTCTTGCGTAATGCATGTTTAAACATGATCAGGTTCATCGTGATTAAGGTAACTGCTGGTCTGATGGTACATGTATTTGAATTATGTAGATCTTACCTTGCTAATAGCTTGAAGACAATCTAGTAATGTAAGATTATATGTACATGGGCCAAAGGAAGCATCTCTGTAACAAACAAAAACAAATACATGTAATAAACAAATTTTCACTTTTCAGTATGTAGGCCCTACATGTCTGTGTACTAATCTACATAACATACAGACGTATACAAATATATTTTATCAATCAAACACTGTTTGTATAACAATCAAGAAAATATAAAATATAATATTATAATCTTGACATTTGTATTAAATACAGTACATATAGTGAATGTCAGGTGATGAGATTGTTGACATACATGTACATGTAATATACATGTGTATATAGAATTGGCATGGTTTCAAATCGCTGATTGTATGTGACAAGGAGTAAAGTTGCCTGTCCAACCTCGTGAGCTTTCTCCCGTTTCCTTCGATTTCCTCTCACTACGCCAAGCGAATTATTGAAATAAAAATTAAACCATATTATGTTAGCCCTGAAATAACCTAGTTAGTGTTGAGTGGGGGGACGTTAAACCCCATTTCTTTCTCTAATATATCAATATATCATGCCATATAATTGTACAGTACATCCCAGGTAATTTTATTTACTTGGAAATTCTTTTGTACAATACATCACAGGCAATTTTATTTACTTGGAAATTCTTTTAAAATATTGTATTTTTGTTTTCTATATAAATCTGTTTTGTGGCAACAGACGTTTATTTGTTGATGTAAAAATATGGAAAAGTCGCATATGTATTTTTAACATACATGTAGATGTATTATTTAGAAATTTGTGAGATCTTGTTAGCAGACCAAGATAAGAAGATTTATAAAGTACATATATCTTACAGCAGGGAGAGTTACATGTACAAACACAAGAATATGTATCAGCAACCTTGACCTGACCCAAAGTTTATTTACATCAATGTAGCAGGTGTCAGCTTCTGACCTACATATATAGTTATCTGTACTACACATACACACTTTATACTATAACAGATTACTTTCCATAGATTCACTGCAATGCTGTTTAAACGAAATTTGTTTTTTGTAGAAATATTGCAAGTATCATTCTAGCCAAATTTGAATACATGTAGACCTAACACAAGATAAGAGTTAGCGGTACACTAATTTTACTCTCAAGTTCAAGTTATAGGTGAATGTCAAATATTTGCTTACTTTACAATGATGTAAATAACATCTTTACTATATATAGACCATCCATGATAAAATCTGTAGGCCTACTGGTAATTGTATTTCTGGTAGTAATATAAGAATGCATGTGAACTAAATGTGGTAACGTGATTCAATAGTTTTCAAGATGGCCTGAGCTTTTAATGACTAGATGTACAGTGTGTCAGTGTATATTATTATAAAGTATTATGAATGAATGAAATGGGGTTCAACATCCTACTTTATATACATGTACATATAATGACTTATTATCAAGATCAGCTAAGTCAGTACTGTACTTAAAAAACTGCAAAAACTGATATACTATAGTAATGTAAACAAGATAAGATGCCAGTGGTACATTGGGGTTGGGGGTTGAAGGGCAGATTGCCCCTGAGTGTAATTCTTATAGCTTTTCCATAATAGGACTATATTTTAGGGGAGTAAACAGTGTATTGCCCCTAGGTGTTGAGTGCTAATAAATGTCCTAGATGAGTTCTAGAGTAAAAGAAATTAAGCACTTGTCCCTCGAAAACACCATCTAAATATGGTCAAAACAGTGAACCTCTTTAAATAAACGATTCAAATAAACAAACATGTAACCAGTACAATGTTATTGTTATCCACACAATCAATATTTCTCCATTAAGAAACACCTACATTAATAATTTGCCTTAATTTTTATTGAATTTTCTCTATCCCAGATATTTGTCTATAAATAGAAATAAATTGATTTTGTATTGTTCACAAACCTATTGAATAAAATATAGGAATTTATGGAGCCTACTACTAGTACTACAATAATTTCTTTCTGACCACCACTAGTCTTGCTCTATTTGTCACTACCTAGTCTAGATTTATCCATAATCACCTGTTGCTTGAGACTACATGTACATTAAATGAAGACATTTCAACTTATTTCTATAGATTATGAATGAAGTAACATAGTAACCTGATATTATGTATTATTGTAAATCCATATCATACATTAATAGTTAGTACACTCCTTAGGCTACACCAATTACTAGTTAGCACACAACTTAGGCTACACCAATTTGAACAAGCCAACAGTGAGGCTGATGTCCCCCGCCGAAATCCCAAAATAAATAGAAGACACATATTAATTAATCGCACATTTATTTTTTTCAAACGTATCGAGCAATCAAACTGTGCACGAAGTGTCATCCAAAAGTGTTTTATAAAGAAAAATGCTAAAACCGACGAGAAAAATGAAAATGTACCCTAGTTAGGGGGACCCTAAAGGCAGACAAAAGGGCCCCTCTGGCCAAGGGAAAGGGCGCTCGTGTCCAAGTCAATCATTTCTGTACACTGTTACTGTCGAATCCATTACTAAATGAGAATGCAGTCATTGTATTGGCATAAAAATCATCAATCAAGATCAACCTAAGTTATCTTGTCCCAAAGTATCAACAAATCAAATTTTTTATCTCTGCTTACCCTAAGCGGAAAATGCTCATCTTCGAACTCCATCAAGGCATTGGCCTAATAAGCCTATACACCAAGTTTGAACATTTTAACTCACTTAGATGGAGAGTTATTGTGTTCCAAAGTCTCGGCTACTCTCGACCAATCAAATTGCGTATCGCTCTGCTTACCCTGAGCAGAAAATGCTCATTATCGAACTTAGTCAAGGTATTACTGTAATGAAACTATACACCAAGTTTCATCACTCTCACTTAATTAGAATTAGAACTAAAGTTATCGTGTCCCAAAGCATCAACCAATCAAATTTCTTATCTCTGCTTACCCTATGCAGAAAATGCTCATCTTCGAACTCCATCAAGGCATTGACCTTATAAGCATATACACCAAGTTTGAACATTTTAACTCAATTAGAAGAAGAGTTATTGTGTTCCAAAGTCTCGACCAATCAAATTGCGTATCGCTCTGCTTACCCTGAGCAGAAAATGCTCATTATCAAACTTAGTCAAGGTATTACTGTAATGAAACTATACACCAAGTTTCATCACTCTCACTTAATTAGAACTAAAGTTATCGTGTCCCAAAGCATCAACCAATCAAATTGCTTATCTCTGCTTACCCCAAGCGGAAAATGCTCATCTTCAAACTCCATCAAGGCATTGACCTAATAAGCATATACCCCAAGTTTGAACATTTTAACTCACTTAGATGGAGAGTTATTGTGTTCCAAAGTCTCGACTACTCTCGACCAATCAAATTGCGTATCGCTCTGCTTACCCTGAGCAGAAAATGCTCATTATCGAACTTAGTCAAGGTATTACTGTAATGAAACTATACACCAAGTTTCATCACTCTCACTTAATTAGAATTAGAACTAAAGTTATCGTGTCCCAAAGCATCAACCAATCAAATTTCTTATCTCTGCTTACCCTAAGCAGAAAATGCTCATCTTCGAACTCCATCAAGGCATTGACCTTATAAGCATATACACCAAGTTTGAACATTTTAACTCAATTAGAAGAAGAGTTATTGTGTTCCAAAGTCTCGACCAATCAAATTGCGTATCGCTCTGCTTACCCTGAGCAGAAAATGCTCATTATCAAACTTAGTCAAGGTATTACTGTAATGAAACTATACACCAAGTTTCATCACTCTCACTTAATTAGAACTAAAGTTATCGTGTCCCAAAGCATCAACCAATCAAATTGCTTATCTCTGCTTACCCCAAGCGGAAAATGCTCATCTTCAAACTCCATCAAGGCATTGACCTAATAAGCATATACCCCAAGTTTGAACATTTTAACTCAATTAGAAGGAGAGTTATTGAGTTCCAAAGTCTCGACCAATCAAATTGCGTATCACTCTGCTTACCCTGAGCAGAAAATGCTCATTATCGAACTCCTTCGGGGCATTGACCTAATAAGCATATACACCAAGTTTGAACATTTTAACTCAATTAGAAGGAGAGTTATTGTGTTCCAAAGTCTCGACGAATCAAATTGCTCTGCTTACCCTGAGCAGAAAATGCTCATTATCGAACTTAGTCAAGGTATTACTGTAATGGAACTATACACCAAGTTTCATTACTCTCACTTAATTAGAACTAAAGTTATCGTGTCCCAAAGCATCAACCAATCAAATTGCTTATCTCTGCTTACCCTAAGCGGAAAATGCTCATCTTCGAACTCCATCAAGGCATTGACCTAATAAACACATACACCAAGTTTGAACATTCTAGCTCAATTAGGAAGAGAGTTATTGTGTCCCAAAAAGTGTGACAGACAGACGGACAGACGGACAGACAGACAGACAGACAGACAGACAGACAGACAGACAGACAGACAGACGGACGGACGAACCCATTTTAATAGTCCCCCAACTTTCTTCGAAAGGCGGGGGACAATTATTGTTCTTTGGGAACACTTATTATTTTTTGCTTCTTATTTCTTTGAGAAAAAAAAAAAATAATTTCAAACCAAAAGTACTTGGCTGCTCTTCTGCAAAGCCTGACTTTTCTTATGTTAAAGTTTTGAAATTTTAACAAAATATTGTGTTGCTATTTAATTACCAAAATGACACTCTTTTCAACTAGAATCAATGTTTCTTAATTTAAAATTACAAATATATTTAGTTTCTATCCATTCCTCAAACAAGTACACAGAAGTGTAAACTGAACTATTTCCTCACCTGAATGGTAAGAATGGTGGATTAGACCCGGATACTAAAGGTTTATAAGCTTCCGCTGGGGTTTTCTTTAAATAAATTACCTGGAAAAATAAATAATAAAAAGGTGAGAAACAGGCACAAAGAAATAAAATTCACCTTTAATACAAAATGAATGTACATGTAAATCTGCCTCTTCAAACATATAGAATTATATAATTACATATGTACATGTGTAAAAATGTACAGTACATGAACCTGACAAAGATATAAATACTGTTCTACATGTATGACCTTTATTTATTACCATAGTATTACATGTAGTAAGCTTACTCCCATATTCCTGAAGCAATGGCCCGAGAAATCCCTCTCTGGCCATTGTTGGAATAGCGTCTGTTTCTTGAACTTATGCGGGAGTGTGTCTATTCTTTCCATTCAATGAAAGCTATCACTTAAGCACAGCAACATGACATTCCTTCGTTTAATCTGGGTTTTCCCTAAAACTTTGGACAGTGATTTAAGGTATTAAAAACGGCGAAAGTATGTTCGTTTCCGAATAGTATTGTTTACATTTCATTCGACTTGATAGCCTCGTTTGTCACGCAATTAGTTTTACTGCAGTATTCTGCTATGCATGGGTTAATTAGGCATAATAAAATCGTGAGCCATGACGTAACGTTATGTAAACATATTTGGACCAATATTGGCACTCGTTTAAATGTAAAGCTTTTGTAGGGCAGCTAGTGATTGGTTGGTAGACAGACTACTGACTAATTAAATTTTAAAACAACAATATCCACTAATAATAACAGTGTGTAGTGGGATTACTTCTAATCAAACGAATCGCTGTGCGGAGTATGGCTTACTCCACAAGAGGAATTTTATCAAGATTTTTTATCAGGAAATAAAAGGAACTGATCATCATCTCGGGATGAATGGTTTTATCACTAGCAGACACATGAAACATGTCAAATAGGAATAAACGCCCAGAAATGACTCAATATCGCTTCGGTATTTACAAAGATATGATAAATTGAAAATTTGTTAACATTTGACATCCTGTAAAGTGTGACGTGGTTAAAATATCTTTGGACATTTTAATGTCGGTTAAGCCATAAATAAAACTTTAGATGTTGTCCTAAAAATGCAAATGATGACCAGTGGCTTTAACATTATTGAATTATAATAAATCATTAGTAGAAAATTATTTGATAACATAGGGATAGTAATGTAAGGACATGCATTTATATGTAGTTCGGCTATTCTATGTTGCTTAGAAAAAAAAACATATTGATTATCAACTGTCACACAGTTGAGTGCCGTGCTCAATAAATTTAAAATCGATGAAGTCTTCTCAATCTCATATTACCGATAACGGTAAGATACTATTTTTACTTTACATCATATAAATACTTGTAAAATAAGCCTTTATTTTCATATGTTATTTATTTTCAGACTTAAACTTCAAAGGGTTTTTTTGGAAAGAAAAAAAACAAACTTACAGCATATGCACCAATAAGGAATGCTGCATTAGCACGTTTTCTAGCATCAAAACTTGTATAATGAATTATCTTCTTTTTGGCTAAAGAAAAAGACTGAAACAAAAAAAAAAGTGGAGTAAGTAGAAGAAAATATAATAAATACAGCAACATTACACGTAGCTTGAAGATTCATATCAAACTTTGATTATCAAAATGATGCCACAGAGAATCTGGGTTGGCCCTTACATGTTACATGTACATACACATGTATCAGTTAGGATATTGCTAATTTTGATATTTGGAAAACTTTGATACCAAATAACATAACATAAACATGGTTGACGTAGAATCAAACGCTTCTGGGCAATTTCCCTTTTGTAAGCTAATTGGGGAAATCACCAATTTTTAGGTCAGCAAAATATTTGATTCTCCTGCTATTTTCCTTTATTAATTCAGCCACTACATAATGTTCAAGTACATGTACAACTACATGTACATGAACTCTTTATCAACAAAATTTGAGAATAGGTACATGTACATGTAGGCTACTATCTGTATTATATATTTCAATCAAGATTGACAAACAAACAATCAAACACTAGTAGCTTTTGTACATGTAACCTGCTATTTAATTTATCATTTTCTATCTGTGGTGTCGTTAAAAATTTCTGCAGGTTATTTGTTTGGATGCAAGTGCAGTTGTAGTTCATGTACATTTCAAAAATATACCTTTAATTTTTTATTTAATTTACAGCAATATCTGTATAACTGGGCTAAGTTTAATGGTCCAAAATCTGCATAAAAACTGAAACAATAAAAAACACAATTAATTATTACAAGAGAATAAGAATTATGAACAGAATTAATAAAAATTTTATGCATAACAATAGGCCTTTTATTTCTTCCAGACAAGTTATTACAAATACATGTACATAATATCTCAGTACTTTCAAACCATTGCAAATTACATGCGTACTACAAAACTGTGTTTAACTACAATACTGTAGAAGTTGAATCTTTACAAGTAATAATAGTATTAATAGTTCAAAATCAAAAATGCTTTTCCGATAGTTACATATGAACTTATACTTAAAAGTAAGGTATGAATTTTGTAACATTTGTAACATGAACAGAAAATTTTGTAACATTTGATATGCCCTGTAGACGACTAAAAGCTGGATGTGGTACATGTACTGTCAAAAGTGTAGTCAAAATTTCTCTAAATTATGGTATCTTTTATCACTGGATTTTTATTAAACAACAATGATTTATTCAAACATTTAGGTTTTATGGTCATTAGATCATATGACCCATCTATAAGCTTAGTCGTTTTTATTTGACTACATGTAAATGTTATGTCCATTTGTTACATTTGTATGTCCATTTTGACCTACAGTAACTATTGTACATTATTTTAATTGTGTTTGTCTGTGCCTGTATGATAATCAATGTAAACAAGTCAGAGTAAACTTTTGATTTGTTTCATTTTATTCAGATTATAAGCAAGCCAGGAGATTATCTACCAATGATATTTTGATTCATTTTCTTAATAAATTTTTTAAATAATCAATTCATTTGAGCATGGATTAAAGATGGATTATGTAAGATTTAGATAAAGAGCTGGCCAATCTTGTAGTTAAACAATATAATTGAAAATTTCATTCAAATACTTTATTCTGGGTGAAGTTACATACATGTATGTATGAAGATGTTGCTTACAAATATTGTAGCAATGTTACTTGTCAATCAAGGCTAAGACATGACTTCAATCCATTTTATTGTTGAAATTCTAAAATATTGTGGGTGACATAATTCATTTAAATCTCTGCCTTCCGATGCTTTAGAGTTGTGTACATAAGGCTTGTCATGCGAATAAGTAGACATGATATGCATCTTGAAGCCATGGAAAATTTAAAATTTTCTGAAAAACGCAATGAGAGAGTGACACTATAGTCAAAATGACTTAGTTCAGCTCTGAATGTGGGTCTCATTACGCACACGGCACACCCTGTACATTGTATGTTCAGCGACCGTCTTATTGAATTCTTGTCGAAACTTAATGCATTAATGTTGATGTATGTATGTTTTGTATAAGCTTAGGCCTACTGTTCTAGGTCTACCTCTTAATGGACGTAAAAATATGCAAATAAAAAGTTGAAGTTGGACAATGAATTACTGGTTTGGTTTAGTTCAGCTCTGCCTAATCTTGTCACATTCGATTCGCCCTGTCTCGCTCTGTACAGAGCTGAACTAAGTTTGAGTAAACTATCCCTTGACATTACACTTACTTTTCATAAATTAATTCTTCATCCACACAAAAATAATGAGTGTGTGCAGTAGATCTTGGTTTTGATCGGAGAGTGGCAAAATACAGTCGATCTAAAAAAAAAAATCAAGATTATTTCAATATTTAATTCATAATCATATTTCAAATTTAGGCCTCCGGTAACAGTCATTTAGTCTGATGTAAGTAGTGGTTCTCCTAATGGAATGGCAATGCTGTATCTTATTCCCTGTATGTATCAGTCTACAAATACTATAGGCCTACATGTACATAACATAGTATGTATTAAAATAGATACCATGTCATTAGTTCAGCTCTGAACGTCGGTCTCATTACACTCACCCTGAACGTTCAGGGACCGGCCCATTCAATCAATGTCGAAAATAATTTGACTCCAAATTTTACTGGGCAACTTTTCACTGCTAAACGATGGGTGTCACTCCGTGTGGACGTGTGTACAGTGTAAAGGAACATCTCAGTGAGAAAATAAGACCTTGCTCATTTCGCTAGAGTCAGTGTGAGCATCACAACACGCTGTGTCATGGTGGCGAAAGGTTAGTAGATTGATAGGAGGGGACAGCGTGTTGTTTCGCTCATACTGAGTCTAGCGAGGTAAGCAAGGTCTTATTTTGTCACTAAGATGTTCCTTTACATTGTAGTATTTGTACAGACGTCCACACGGATTGACACTCCGATGTTTCACAGTGAAAAGTTGCCCAGTAAAATTGACTGGAGTTCAAATTATTTTCGACATTGATTGAATAGGCCAGTCCCTGAACGGTCAGGGTGAGTGTAATGAGACCGACGTTCAGTGAGAGCTGAACTACCATGTGGCATGTCATGTGCAGGCCTACTGAGACTGTCCATGCAATTCTCAAATTAGGAATAATGTCCTGGTGAAAACATCAGTATCAGTACCGTATTATAGTTACACATGTCATCATGAACATGGTTTCATTTGAATTCTTATTTAGATTTAGAATGCACTCATGCTGTTGCTGTTGACCTGGTTCATTCGAATCATTAACACTACAGTTTTTGAGTTAACATGATTATTAGCCTACTACACAAGTTTCTTACCCTTTATAAATTCGGATGCACTGCCAATGACTTCGTGCTCATCTGCCATCCTCTGAGGTAGGTATGAAGGTAAAATCCAGGAAATCTGTACCCGGAAAATAAAATAGTCGTATTACAGTATTTTATAATACACGTTCGTTCAACAAAGTATCAGAATGTGGTGAAATACTTTCTCCTTCCGTAACAGCACAACAAACAGGGTTTATATTATCCAACCTCAGTATTCCAGAGCACTAAAAGTTATGCATTCAGCTAAAATATCGTATAAATACATTGGTAGTTAAAAATATGGTCGAAATTCCTTATATTAAAATCACAACATCATAAAATTGAAACTTAGGTAAAATTTCTATTTCTTGACGGCCATGTTTGAAAGCAACCGAACGTTTGGCATGTGACCAAAATTCCACCAATCACGTGGCACGGAACAATTGTGACCATGGTGATTATAGAATTGACCAATGAAACGTTTGTTGGGTAGAGCTGTTTGGAAACAGTGCAGAAAGGGAATATGATCTTCATAACCCACTTTAATACAACATTGTTTACATTAAATGTTACAAGTTATGTCGCTTTGACAGTTTTCACGGCACGCTTCCTTTCATATCACCTTTGCGTAAAAAGTTTCATATTTAGTCAAACAGCATCATAGTTGTCGACTTTGAGATTTGACATGTCAACACATGCTTATCATATTACTGACAGATTTTGACCCGCCAAGTTTGAAAAATAAATCAATAATTTTTATTATGCTCTGTTCAAGATATGACCCGACCGGAATGTTAAATGTTTGTGTACTAACGTAATAAATAGCCGGTCGATCGGGTGTAGGTTTTTTTTCCCAGTTTTTAAAAATAAGAATATATATAATGTTTAGATCTAGCCTGGCCTACCACAAGTTATAGGTAGGCCCTATTATAATTAATTATACTGGCATCAACGTTTTCAAAATGAATTTTAAAAATACAGAAGTAAATCAGACAATTTGTTACCCTCCAGCACAAAATCAGTCGCATGTTCCACGACTCTATTTCTATATACATGGCAAAATACATCATTTGGGTCAAAACTACCGAAATTTTTTTTTTAGCACTAAACGCTTAAAAAAAGCATCTATTTTTCATTAATTCGAAAGTTTTTGCGAAAATGTAATAAAAAAAGCATAACAATGGGTATTTTGTGGACGCTGTGAAAAAAAAAAGAACCGTAAATGCTGTAACTCTGTTGCTAGTTTTTGTAAATCATTGCACTTGTAGAAAAGAAAAATTATAATCAGGTGAAATTCATATGTGTCGTTCCAGGACTTCAATCAAATAAAGTGGGTTTGAATATGATTAAAATTCGTTTTTTGGAAAACTGTTGCCATGGTAACCAGCCAAAATCAGTACTTTATAGTTTTTAGATATCACACACAAACCTAAGCTAATCTGTTTTTATGTATAAAACTAATATTTTAATGTGTCAAACTTTTGTTAATATGGGATTCAGTTTTTGTGAACAGAACTAAAATAAAACATGTGATTCCAGGTATTTTAGAAAGTTAAAAAAAAAGAGTTTTTATTGTTATTGTTTAATTCAATGTCCCTGCATAAGATTGTGTGAAAATGAGCCATTTGGTAATATTTCTACTCTAATAAGAGGGGTTTGGTTTGGTTTTTCCCTTCGAATTTGATGTAAAACCAATTATTTGTAAAACATGGTAACGGGCAAAAATAATTTTATTTCGGGGACTCTAGAAACATTATCACTTAAAAAACAAAGCAAATTAAGTTGGGCAAAATGATTTTTTGTGGCAAAAATCACATTTATGATGTGGAACCAGGTATTTGTAGCCATAACAAAGCCAATTCGAAGAAATATGGATTTTAGGTAAATTTCAGCCCTCCCCCCTCCAATAAAATAAAAAATAAAAATTAAATAATAAAAAAAAAATGTTACCAAAGAAATATGTTGATAAAATTTTGTACAAATATTGGTACACAACACATTATTATATGCACAAAAATTCATTTTGATGTGTGCAATAGATATGTGTTCCTATTAGATTTATTTTGGCTGTTTTAAAATGCAAATTTCTCACTATTTTGTATTTGGCATCACCACGTCTATGGAAACTTCAGATGGCCATAACTCAGCCAATTTTTTTTGTGATATGCATATTTTATATATCAACGGGAAGCAATTTCAGTCCCCTTTAAGACAAGCATTAAATCACAGTTTTTAAAAATTGAAACATGTGACTGGTTTTGTAGCGGATGGTCACATTTGTAGAGCGTATTGCAGGATTTCTTAGGGGGTAAAGACTATATAGATAGATTGATATAAAGGGAGATGTTTGGACGAAAATGTATAGGCTACCCTTGGGTGGCTGAATCCCTGGTTTTTATGTGGGCATTATAACATAGCCATAGGCCTTAAAGGTCAGTCATCTGTCCAACTGCATGAGCTTTCTCTGGGTCCCTCCCAAGACCCTCAAGTGCTAGTGAATAAGATTGTACAATTTGTTAGTCCTGAATTGACCTAATGGTGGATGTTAAACTCGATTTCACCCTACCTTGTGCATTTTGTACTTAGCTATTAGATTTCAGTTAAAGGGACAATAACATTCTTGCTGGCTTGGTAGCTCCAGAAAATAAATAATACCCTTATTCTAAGTACTAGATGTTTAAGTGTCCTACCTGTTGCGTAAATTATCCATTACAACCTATTTTACTTGTCCAGAGGGTTCGAAAATATTTTAAAATCCAAGTCACATTTGAAAAATTTTACGTTAGACTTTTCAAATCAATTGGTTGAATTTTTCCAATTTTTTAAAATAGGTGTGTTAAGATGAAATTTATATCATCATTTAATTGGAATATTTTCTAAAATAATACGATTTGTTGACCAGAATGAAGATTGGGACATATTATTCAGTTACAACAAGAGTGTTATTGGGGCTTTAATATGGTCACGAAATGTAACATATTATGAACACAGCCGTTTAAGAATATTTGATACCGTAGGCCTACTTTATAAGGTTAAAAAAATCTGTATCTTCTGTTATATCCATTCCACTGTTTCTGTCTACCAGTATGTGTACATGTATTTTGCTATGGATGTAGCACCGGTGACAGTGTGTGTAATCTCTCCAAAAGAGCTAATAATATTTTGTATAGGGAATTTCAGTTATTTTAGTATGTTCCCTTAGTACTATTTTATCAATTTTTTTCAAGTAACGATGAACTTGCAGGGTTTTAATACCTTGTAGACTTAATGATTCCTGAACTGATATAGGCCAATTAAATTCTATAGTTTTACAAATTTTATAAGTTTTTGAACATTTGACATTGCTAGTTCTTAAAGCAGCATTAGGTAAGATTAAATAGCCGAAAGTTTGCGATATAATAGTTAAAGACAGGTGATGAAAAAAGAATATTTTAAAAATTTCACTCTAATTATTTTACCTGAAATCAAGGAATTAGCAATATAATACTGTCATTAATACCATTGTTACTCAAATAAACAAAGTCTCGATTATCCATTATTATGGTAACCACATCCAGCACAAAACATAATTGAATCCACTAAATATTATAGACATCCGATGGCATCAAGATTATGGTCTTGGTAAGTAATTAATGTCTAACCATTTCAATAACATTTCAGGCCTAAGCAGATTTAGCGCATGCATTATTAACGGGGCCCATCTTTGTGTTAATGTTGCTGGCTCACTGTCACCAAAAATTCCCCTTGTCAATCACGTTTTGCAGAAAACTTAGCAGAAATGCCACTGTCTGAGCAAAATAATTTAATGCCCTTTGGCTTCTATATTTATGGTAAATGGACAGTAAATTATTACAAATACTAGCTAAAAATTGATTCTCCTCCATCTAGTCACGTGGCAAACTAGATTGGTGTATTTTTTTTGACATTAACATCTATTGGGAGGGAATTGAAGCAAACGTTTGATATATAAATCAGTTTAAATGTTTTTAGTCCAGGTTTATCATCAAATCACACAGGCTTTTGGAAAACAAATTTTGTAAAGTTAGTAGGCCTGTAACATGCTTTACAGGATTTATTGTAATGAATCTTAAAGCTAGTATAGATGACTTGACTGCTGATGGTCACATTAGAGGGATCTGACAGACCTTGTTCAAGATTTATGTAATGAGAAAAACAATAATAAAGTAGAAAGACAGAGAGAAATGGGGTTTAACGTCAACTCAACACAAACTAGGTCATTTTGGGACTAACATATGGTTTTTAACTTTATTTCAATAATTCTCTTGCGCGTAGGGGTTTAGCAGTGGGAGAAAACGGAGTGCCTGGAGGAAACCCAAGTGGTTGAGAAGGCGCCCCTATCTCCATGCCACATATGCTCACACCAGGACTCGAAACCACAGCCGCACGCCAGAGATGACCGGCCAGCTGGAGGTCGAAGCGTGGCACACTACTCTACTAAGCCATCCCAACCCCCAATATGAAGTAGAAACATAATAACATAATATGAAGTGGTTTATTTCAAACCTGCAACAGCAAGAAAAGTTTACAACAAGGGGTTATTCCATTTGATATTAGGTCAATAACATACTTTATACATCTATAATTTAAATATATAAGGGTGTACTAAATTCAGTAGTTTACATCAGAGGAAGTTGCAACATTATCTTAAATATTTTATGTTTTAAATTATAAAATTCAATTACTATGATAATTTAAAGTAAAATATGATTTCCCAAACCTTATTTCACTCTGTAATTACTTAATAATTATTTGCAACAAACATGTCATGGGTTTAATTGGAATGAAAGGAAATGAAATATGGTTTTATGGCACGCCAGCACCAACCCAGATATACTGCGCCAGGCATATTCTTGAAGCAATATAGAATCGACACACAGAATTAGGCAAATACTGAGAATATAAATCAAATGGAATAACCTTTAATATATATATGTAACATAAACAGACACATGTATATAACAAGTTTTCCTCAACCAATACATATATTTTAAAATATTAAAATAGTCTCTCAAAATTCTTTCATATTAGGCACAATCAGTCTAATAAATTCATTAACTTGGCCCATTTTAATTCTGTCTCTAATTCACACAACATGATTTCTATTCAAAATGAAATAAATATTTAAGTAACAAAACTCTAAACCAGCATTTTAAACAGGCTTCATCCCTTCCCAGAACAATACAAGAATGGCATCAACGAAGTTGGTCATTATATTGATGATGAATTCAATGATAATCAACATAAAATTTGTTAAAATTCTACAAAATAATCTTCCAATTCTAAATCCATACAACAAACTAATGAACAAATGTTCAAAAATGAAATATTGCAAACAGTGGATGTAACTATTTTGTTAATCCAAAGAAAATAAATTTACAAAGAGAGAGAAATGGAGGTTAATGTCCACACGACACAAACTAGGTCATTTCAGGACTAAGAAATTTACAGACATTGAACCTCTATGAATTGATGTTGGTTTTATTATGACATATTTATACATGTACTATCAAGACCGAATGTATTATTAAATACTTTTCCACATTCAATCTTATTATGATGGTTATTATCAACATTTATACCATATTTTTCCAGACAAATAAATATCAACTGAAAAATAACCTGCAATGCAATTTGTTTTCTAGATTAGTTCTATTAGTGTGCCTATTCCCCAATATACAAAGAAATTGATACTATGTCCCAGCAAACAATTTCTCTATTTAGAATTGGTTGTTCAATCTCTAAACCTGATACCATATAGACACTATTATTCATTTATGAAATTCAAATCGCTGATGAGTTTGGTTGAACTTCCTGATGTCTAAAAATGGATATTTCAAAACTGTCTCGATGAAACTAAAATTTCAATATTTAAGATTGTTACCTACTGTTCCAATTTTTGGATAATTTTCATTTGAATGTCATTTACAATATATATTCATAAGATATTATTAGGGACAGAAACCATAAATATATTCATTCAATTTTCTTTGGCTTAAGTTTTTAGCCAATAAAGTGCTTGATTACTTTAAGAAAAATATTATTTGAAGAACAATAAATATACAATAAATAATAGCAAGACAGAAGTAAACAGTAAAGCAATTTGTAATTTCAAAAATACATGTACAATAAAGTGTAATATTATTCATAATCAAGTGAGAATTATAGGGTAATTATGTAAGAGTTAGATAAAAAGCTGGTTGTTCTTGCTATATTTCCAAAACAGATAATGCAAAATTGATATATTGAAAATTTCATTCAAAATCAAAATACTAAACATGTATTTTGAGCGAAGTTATCAATGCCCTGTCTCTCTATTTTTAACTTAAATCATTAAATGGTCGAACCGTTCTAATCACCTTAAACTCAGAGCCATATAATGCCTTTGAGAGTTGATTATAGTACTGTCGTGTTGATAAATATTTAATTAATAATTAATATAACAGGCCCAATGAAAGACCTGCAATAGACAGATTTAGCTCTTAAATAATGCCTGTTTAAGACAATGAAAAGAAGGATGATGAAGGTATTTACAGTGTTTTCAATAAATTATTAATCCTTAAATAAGTGCTGAAAATAGTTTTCAACATTATATATATGACATTAGACTATTTTCATTTGCTTAATCTTTTTTGAGTTGCCTCAAAACTACCATCATTTTGGCAAAGGTTTTACAATGTACACTAAAGTGTCCGTGAATCTTTCATCTGGTTTGAGGTAAGACAAATTTTTAAAAGATATCTCACTAAATAATTATCTTTTCAGCTTAAAAAGATATAGAACTGGGACCTTTGAAGTGGATACCCAATAAATGTCATAAATGTTCACCAGCAATCACATCATTCGATACAGACCCCCATTAGCCATTTGAACAGACATTCAACACACTCATACAATATAATAAAGAAGATAAAATTGCTGTGAAATTGCCTGGTTTCTTCAAAACAATGACCGCAAAATCATTAAAATCTAACAAAATAAAATAGTCCAGTCTTGTCAAAATTTTGATTTGGGTTTTCTCCCAGTTTGATTTCAGTTCACTTTTTTAACAGATTCTTTTTTCTTTTCATCATTTTTGGTTTCTTTCTTTTCAGCATGATCCTCATAGCTGTAAAATAAAATGAATAGTCTCATTGGATTATTTTTTCAATTATTCGGTTTCTTTTGAATTATCTTTTAAATTACTTATTGTTACTTAATTGAAGATGTCATAAAACAACATTTCATTTTTTTTTCTTCTGTGTTAACCCGTTAAATGCGTAGATTGTTATATAACGTCCTGGACAACTGCCACTCACTGTGTGTAGGGCGTAATATAATGCCTTGAAGGTATTTTACCCTACATATTCCACACTCAGGAATAAAAAGGTCCAAAAATGATGTTTTTCGTCAAATTAATTACACAATAGGTGGTAGTTAAGGTTTTAAAAACATCATGCTTAAGGGTTAATTGAAGACCGCCCTGGAATTAACCACAGTTATAGTGTCCGGGCTAATCAACATAGCTTTAATTGCACTGAAACTTAACTTACCAGAACATGGCCTTGACGTCACCTTTAATTAAAGCTACCATAACAGGAATACCAATACAAGCGGGTACTAGATATAACAGGGCAGGCTACAATAAATACAAAATAACATTAGCTCTGGGTAATAGCTAAACCTAAGGTGAGGCAGGACAGACATTATGTTACAAGAATCTATTTGTTTTTCTGCAGCCCACATTTGATTCATTTGTACCTCTATCTACATGTATGACCATCACAAACTTTGTCCTGCATCATTTTCAGAACTTTCACAAGTTTGAACACAAATGGAAAGAGAACTCTGAAATTTCCGATTAATAAATTTGAATTTTGATAGTATTCTTCTTTATTATTAAGAACTGCATCCTGTAGAGCACTCAAAAGACAAGTTTGATGAACAATCGGACAAACACTGTGACAATCTACATCCACATTTAATTGAACAGATAGGTAATATGGATTAAATTTATTTATAACTCACCTGAGCATGTTTAAAGAAATGCATGACTAAAATAGTTGTAAGAAGACCCAAGATATAGGCTACAAATCCAGCATAGAAATATGTCTTACTCTTTATCTTTGATTTCAAACTGAAACAGAATACATATACATTAAAGTTATGTCTAAACAGAATAGAAATATGAGAGCAAACATTCTAATATGCCATGTCAATGATGTCATCAATAATTTAACTACCAAAAATCTGCTTAGAATTGAGTTATCATCTATTATTTTTAATAGTAACTTCTATGTTACATAATATCTAATATATATAATTAATGTAATTTAAGAAAAGAAAAGATAATTATGTTGAAGAACTTTAACAATCAGCATGGTTGCACTGCTTAAGTTTATTTCCATGGTAGCACTTATATCTGATAATATCAACAAGTATCATTTAAGACTCATTTTATAAATGGAATGGGGTTTAATATCCTTTTTTTCTGCAACAGGAAACATGTAAAACTATGGAGCGATGATTGCCAACTATCCATCAGTAACAGTTTTATTTACTCACCTAAGATCAAATCGAAGTAGAAGAGCTATGAAGATACCAGGTATAACAATATCACCCAATCCTAACATAGCAAAATTATTGGCTGCTAATCCTTTCTCTAAAATATCCTGAGGAAATACCACTACAAATAAAACAATATATACTTTAAAATAATTGTAAGATTCAACCATATAGCTTTCTTATCTGTAAGGTTTGTAAACTGTCTTTGGAGACACAAGATATTATGATTCCATTGCCTCCACCACCAAAAAACTTCAACACAACAATGATTTGTTTTGTGTTATATCTGTTGCACTTTTATAGACTATTACTAAAAGATCTCAGATACACAGAAATAAAACAAACTCCCAGCAGTATTTCAAATTGACAACCTGCATCTTGTGTGGTAATAATGAGTTAACAAAAATAATGCTCCAAGGGAGGTAAATCTCATTAAGCAATCATTTTGTGTAGTGACAAGTAAGATTATCAATAATTAAACCAACATCTTTGTTAAAATAGCCATTTGATCTATTCATAACAGACCTTAACTAAATATAAACTAAAATGCAGTGTATTAATAACAGTATTATGGGAATTTATGATTACTTACATTTAATAGGCGCATACAAATGCAGTGTATTAATAACAGTATTATGGGAATTTATGATTACTTACATTTAATAGGCGCATCAAATGATTTAGCTACTGTAACCATGACATTTGTACCAAATACCTGTAACAAACAATATCATATTCAGATCATACACAATGTATACATGTATTAAAACTCCAGTAAATAATCATGTACTTTTGATTTAACTCTTGACAATTTCAAGAAATGTGGGAACCATATTCAACCTCTCTAGGATAAAGATGTCGTTTAGACTAAGACTGTTCTTCAATCTTCTTTGGCATGAGTATAATTATGTCTTCGTAGGCAACATTAGGAAAAAGTTATGATGCGTTAAGTTATCAGATTACATATAAGTGATATTAAAGGTGTGTTAGGCAGTGGACATATTTTGTCTTTATTGATAATGTAATACCTACCCAGAAGATGTCATAGATGAAGAGACCACCTAGTAATATACATCCAGTACTGACTTTGTTCAAAGATAGAATTTCTACACCATTTACAGCAAATGCCAAACCAAACAAATTATTGGCAATCCAATGCTGTAATACACATTATGTATATTATATATTAAAGTGAATGTTTTTAATATTTTGTGAACTAAATAATCAAGTTTTTTTTTCTTTTATAATTAATGGTTCTATTATATATTCAAAGATGCATTACATAAAAGCTAAATCTGTCTAATGCAGACATTCTATTAAGGTTCAAATGTCTAAACCATCGGATGGTTTTGATTTTTAACAGATTTAAACATGATTGTTAACTTAATTTGACTTAAATTTTCAACATACGATATTCCCTTTTCATTATCTATTTCCTTTAATTATTTCATCGAAAACGTCAGCTCTTTATTTAAATCTTACATGATGCATCTCTAAGTAACATTCTTACATAATACATCTCAAAAGTAACACAAAAGTTTTCTGGTACTCACACCATCATTCAAATATATTTGAGGCACGAGGAATTGTTTATTATCTTGGTGTTTTTTAATCTTATCACAGGATTGTGTGACCAAATGACTTACCAAAAAGCATTTGATTTCAAGGCTCTATATCTCTCTTCTCAAGATTTCAAAAAGAATTGCATAATGGAGTTACTTCCCTTTGACAAGGGAATATTAAACATGCAGTAATCAACAGTGTTCGTCTATTTTTTTAAAATTTAAACAGGTCATGCAAACCCTTTCAAGTGATTTTGTGGTACCCCAGAACCAGAATATTCTTTCTATCAGATACATTTTATCTACATGTAAAGTTCGTTTGTCTTTCCTGAGCATATACAATCTCTAGTTTTACCTTCTTGACTAGATACCACACTCCTATAACAGCACAACCACCTAGAGTTACCAAATCTTTACGATCAAATTCATAGTTCATCAATTCTATAAAAATACAAACATGAGAGATATTATTAATGTAAAAATACAGACGGAATTAAGTCTATTATGCAAGCTTTGACTTAATAGAGATGGGCCACCATTACTCAAACAAATTCAATACATGTCATGTATTAAGTACATATAGTAAAAGCTGACAGTTTCATTAAGTCCAAAAATAACCATTTTAACAATGAAGGCTTTGGGAGCACATAGAAAATAGTGTGGCTGTAATTAGCGTAATCAGTTTCTAGTAATCAGAATACTGATGGATTATATCCTGTACATTGGGAAAAATCTATTAAAATCTTTTTAATAATAAATTTAAAGGAATGAGATTTGTGATCAAATTTTACCAGATTTTATAAATAATATTTATTAGAAATTAAATAGTTTGGTATTATACTTGCCTTCTTTATTTTCTTCTTTCCCTTGTGTAAATATTAAATGATATTCCTTGTTAGGAAATGCAGATGGCATCAATCTTGATACAACTGGACTGTTAAAAGTTTTGCAATGATAAAACTATACTATAACATCTTTACAATCAAAACATGTCACCATTTTCTAAAAATTAGGAAATGGGGTTTAACGCCCACTTGACACAAACTAAGTCATTTTGAGACTAACATATGGTTTAATTTTATTTCAATAATTTGCTTACGCGTAGGGGTCTTTAGCTGTGGGAGGAAACCGGAGAAAACCCATGAGGTTGGACAGGTGACCCTACTCCTTGTCACGTACAACCTGGGATTCGAAACCATGCCAGTTGACTCAATGACAGGTTTTATGATTCTTATAGAACATTATAATTTGTTTGGTTTAACATAGCATCATATCATAATTTCTCGAAAAGGTCAATGTTATTGGTCTGACATGTAACAGAACAGACAACAATTGATTATTCTGCTTGAAAGATTGGATATCGTCTCACATTTAACAACAATATTATCAAAACTATGCAAATTTTGACATGGAGCTCTTAAGTCAAAAACAAATCTCACCTTGCAATATGAGCCATTGCTAAGACTCCCAAGAAAAAGAAATAAACAGCTAACAATAAATTGATGTATTCTTTAGAGAATATCTGAAAAAAATGCATTAAAAAAAACATCATTTATACATCCAAAGTCAGAAGTGTTCCATTTTATGAACAAACAAATAAAATCAATAGGGCTTAGTAATGAGTTTAAATTTCGAATTGATGCCCATGGACTTAAATCTTAAATTTATTTTTAAGTGGTCTCCCTTTTAAATTTTCTAACCACATACTAGTAAAATCTAGTCCTTAGATCTGATTTGTTCAAAGAACTTTGAAAATGAAAGTTTATGGACAGTTTCTTTTTGTATATCAGAACATGTGACGGTGTATCACAATTGATGAATTGTATGGCAGTTGATGAATTGGGTTCGTTACATTAAAAATTGAAGTCATTAGTAAACATAGCATAAAATCTTTTTGTCCTATGATCTTTCAAAAGAAGTTACTACTGGTCTCCGAAATGTCATAATGTTGATTTTAGGAAAGTGCTGTAGGATAGTTCAATGATACATGTACATGTAGTTGTCAAAAATTAAATAGATCTGGGTAGTATTTAAAAAAAATCTATTAGTCCATGTTGAAGCTTACTTACCTGAAATACCATATAAATACCAAACAATGTACAACTAGCAATTATTGGAAACATAGCAGCATCTTTAGAGGACATGGTCTCTGGCTTCTCTCCTGAATCCTGCAAATATTCAGAAAATATTTCTGTTAAGACTTTTAACTCTAAATAATATTGGGAGTTAGGGGTATCTACAGTATGATTCCAGAAATGCTTTCAATTGTATTTGGGTGTCTCAAACAGGCATTGACCAGTAGAAGACAGGGACATTGATGGAGAGAGAGAGAAATGGGGTTTAATGCCTAATTGACACAAACCAGGTCATTTCGATATTAATACATAGGCCTACCACGGTTCAATTTTATTTTAATAATTCGCTTGCGCGTAGGGGTATTTAGCAATGGGAGGAAACTGTTATGTGGTTAGAAAGGCGACACTAATTCTTGTCACATACAAACTGAGAATCGAAACCACACCAGTTGAATGAATGACAGACCTTATAACTGATTGTTTATAGAGTCCAGATGAATTCTAAGAATTTGTTGTACAGATGAAAAGCAAACACTTCTAACATTACAAATACAATATGGTAACTTCAAACTTGTTAAAGGGCTTCCAGCATCCAACCATCACAATATTATGATAATCAATTATAATTATGATCTGGGACCTTATTCATGAAAACTTAAGGATAAATCACAGTAAAATATCCCCGGTAACAAACTAGACAAGACTGTGTAGATATAAGAAGACTTTATCCAGGACGCGTTTCGAGCGTTCGCCCTTTATCAACTGGGATTATTTAAACTTAAGGATGTAACATGTTTTGGTTTAGTAGAAATTACATAGTTGTAGTTATTAGTAGATTTTCAGATTTGTTCTACATTAATTGTGTGGCATTTTTACACGAATCACTACAGTACAGTACCTACGGCTACTGACATATGTCTACTGCATGAACTATGACAAAGCTTTTAAAGGAGCTAAGTCTCTAACTCAATGTCATCCAAAATCTTTAACATAGAAAACACGAATTATATGTCAATTTTAATCAAAATTGATGATGTGATCTTACCGGAAAAAGATGGGCTCCTGATATCCAATATTTAAGAAAAAATAAATATTTTACCATTGGTACACGAATCGTGTACCATAATGCGTTTCAGCCCCAGTTCTAGCAAGAGACTCGAGGAACGAGGCTAAAACATTGTACCAAATCAAACGCCTGGAGTAACTAGACGCTAAAAAAATGCCTTCGGTTGACACTTCCGGTTTATTTCGCCGAACATAACTGATTTGAAATTAGAGTAAAAACGGAAACAATTGAATGCAAATCAGTTTATATACATTCATATTACAGTATTATATGCGTTGCGATACACTTGATTCAAATTCTATGTCCCAAATGTTAGCGATTTAGCTCCTTTAAGGTCAGAACTGAGCAAGCTGTTTGAAAATAGAGAAAATGATTAACAAATTAGTAACTATAGACCGTCTTTTCTGTAACCTGTAGGCAAATGTGTAAACCAAAAAACAACTTTTATAAGTACCGGTATCTTATTCATAAGACAGTAATAAATTTTACTATGATATAATTATTATCATTATCTCGAAAACCGGTGTTTAACTACTGTTTACCTTTTGTTCCTTATGGTACTTTACAGAACGGAAAGAGCCAATAAATATGGGGAAAATGGCCATCAAGAATAAACTTGTATATGCCACGGCCATTCCCTCTGGTGTTGCTGGAATTTTACCGGTGCCATTAGTTGCAGTTTCATTTAAAGTTGCGTTTACAGTTAATTCTTCTGCCATGCTGTCTGCCATGTTGATGTGACGTACACGAAGATAGCTTTGATTATCTAGTCGTGTCCGGATTTGCGACCTCCTACGATCCAGTCTTTTTCTTACACGTCATCAATAATCTTAGTCGAGGTCTTCCAGGAGGAAAATTAACGTTTTTTATTCGGCCGTAAAGACTAATTAAATGAAATGAGGTTTAACCTCACAAATTTCTGCACCATCCGTGCTAATTAAGGCGGAAAAACTATTAAATACAACTGAAAATGAATAGCAATAGGCCATGGAAGTTTTAAAATATCTCGTAAAAGCCCAATTTAGACTTTAAAATCTCGAATCCGATAGAAAAAAAGAAAGAGAAATAAATTGAATGGTTGGTTTTTCAATTATTGATTCTAATTTGTGCGGACCACATAAATTTTACCCAAAGAGTACCGTTTGCCTTTCACATAAACACATTTTAGTAAATATAAATTTTGTCATTATTTTGTTGCATAATACTTATCTTTTATGAATACGGACAACAAGCCCGCAGCTAGCCCGAAATTGTTATGTGGGGGGGGGGGGCAGAGTCTTGGGGCGCCGATGTTCCTACATTATCGGACGCCCCACCAAACATGTGATTACGGGCGCCCTTCTGGGATAAGGCACCCTATATATAAAGCCGTTTTACGCCCCATCAATCAAGTTGTGGTGCTAATCGCGTAAGTCACATGAGAAGCCTCATACGACATGTTTAGTGAGGCGCCCATGAAACCAAGTGACATTTGTTTAGCGCCCGCCAATCTCGTCGATGGCGCCGTACTAATGCCACTCGGCTTTATGTGGCGCCCATACTGACGTGGGCACGTTGCTTGTTGGCTTCGTATTGCATCCAATGAAAAGGGTGCCTAATTTGTACAGGGAGCAGCTGCCCCCTGCCCCACCACCACCCCTCTAGCTACGGGCTGAATAACGGTGGATAAATTCGGCACTTTAGAATTTTTAAAAATGTTACGAGTTGAATATTCAACATTTTTTATCCAGTTGTTGCCAATGTCCACTAGTATGCTCTTTAATATAGGCGCCAGTGCTTGAAAATGGAATCTGGTTTAACTTCCTATTATGTTGTTTGTGCGCTAAAAGCGAGCTATGAAGACAACCGTGTAGGCCAACGTCACGTATTGTGTTAGCCTACGTGTTTATGGACAGTAGGCTATTCTGGCAACGTCGTTGTGATTTTAATGTTAAAGGGACAATCCCGATAAGAACAGAGTCTCAAAAATTAAAGTCCGAGTATTTATGAAATTTATGGACCAAAATATAGAGGCATGGTGTATTTACCTTGTCTCAAAATTTCAGCTCAAAATATTGAGTCGTTTGGACGTTAACGTCAACACTGCTTATCCGGACACGTAACCCTTTTAAGATTTCGGGTCAATTTTTTCATTGGGGGACCTGATAATCGATTAATGTTTCTTGAGAGGTCTATACAGTGAATGGCCCGTGCCCTGTACTTGATAACAAAAGGTAAATTTCACCTACATATTATTTTTATAGAAAAAAGTCTGGTTTTATCCAGATACTGTATAATAAAACGTTGTCCATCTCCAGATGAAGACTGTCAGGTTTAAGTTATTTACAAGCGTATCACAAATATCGGGTTAGTAGGTTTATGGATTTTAAAGGATTTTAACACAAAATTAAGCAGTTTTATTCCCCAAAAAGTTATCGGGATTGGCACTTAACAGCATTTGATATGAAATCTGAATATAAATTATTTGATGGATAATCGTTTGTGATAAGATTGGGTTATGATCTCTAACATCGTTGATGTTTATCTTCTTCATGAAAAAAAGGTATTACGTTGAAGGCGCCATGGCAGGTATCATCGGGTGCTTTTGTTATTCGTGTCTGCGAAGCCCGTGCTATTAAATTTTTGCGCAAATTTAACCGTAGCCTAGTTACCCGCGTAAATGCATGGTTGTTTGGATCGTCTTCATTTGCCACGTGGTTTATATTTTTTTAAAAAGCAACTTACTGGATCTACTCCCTGTGAACAACCAGTTATATATTTACGGGGTCATTAAATTATTATTAATGAAATTGTTATTGATTATTTAATGAATAAAGTGATTTATTTTGTTATTTGTTATTCACGAAATCAAGTTGTGGTGCTAATCGCGTAAGTCACATGAGAAGCCTCATACGACATGTTTAGTGAGGCGCCCATGAAACCAAGTGACATTTGTTTAGCGCCCGCCAATCTCGTCGATGGCGCCGTACTAATGAAGTTGCTGTATTCACAGGCTGGAATAGCAGGAAAACACGTGTGCGGCAGTTACATTTTCAAAATTTTCTCCCAACGTCCCCGTCTTCATGGACCGTAAACGATTGATTGGGATTCGCGTCAGCCACCTTAATAAGGCTATATTAGACCACTTTGAAGTTACTTTCTCCACGAGTTGAAATAGCAGGGAAAGGTGTTTGCAGGCGTCAAATATTCCAAAATTTTCTTTTGGCTTGAGGGTGGGGGGCACAAGGAAGACCAACACAGCACTCTGTAAACCCGAAATGTTTTCGTACATTTCGGGTTCTGCCCCCCCCCCCCAACCGTCATTGAGCCCGTTAACACCCCATCCCCACTGAGGTGTATGCTTGTGTGCACGTATGCATTACCCCCGCGAATGTTTTATCAGACTACAAAGAATCGGATATTGTGTGGAACACTTTTCCGATTTACATCTCAAATTGTTGAGAAAAACTCCTATCAAATCGGGGCCTATTTGTAAAGTAACGTGACTCGAAATATTCATATCAGACTTTACACTAAGCTGAATTGAGATTGAGAGATAAATAACGCGTATATACCTCTACATAAAATCTGGTCTATTTCATGATACACTTAAATATCTTCATGTAAATTTAACACTATTTTAAGGTTGAGAATGCGCCCCTATCTCCAAGCTACGCAGATAAGATAAGTTGTTTTTTTTTGTATCACAAGGAGAGCATAAATTTATAACATAACATCTGGGGTGATCCTATATGGATGTACAATGTGATATAATACGCTCAAACCAGGGGTCGAAACCACTGCTGTAATCCACAGTTGACCGGTCAGCTAGAGATCGAAGAGTGACTTTCTAGACCACTAGGCCACCCAAACCCACAGGAGTATAACATGGCAAATATTTTCAAAATAACAGTGGCCTAAAGCTTGGCGCAGACGGTCAACTTTTCGTCGCTTGTTGCTGCAATAGGCAACTACTGGCAACTCCGAGCAATTGGCAACTCGAGGTCCCCCGTGTGCGCTTACTGGCAACGAGAAGCAATTTTTCCCCGGAAATATCCGAAATGCCGATATCACATGATCATTCCAAATGGCGCCGTACATACAACATACGACAGTAGAGCGCTCGCTGATTGGACAGTTTTAACTAGTTTCTTGTTGCCTGTTGTCGCCTACCGCCGCAGACGAGCAATTTTGAAGCAACAGATGAACAATTTCTCGGCGACGAGTGATTTTCTGTTGTCGAATATCAATCATGTTTGATAATTGGCAATGAGAAGCAACCCGGGGCAACAGCAGGCAGCCATCTTTGCACGTTGGCACAGACGAGCGATTTTTTCTTTCAGCGACCAGCGATTTCACTGTTGCCTGAAAGTTGCTCGAAAAAGTTGCCCGCCTGCGCCTTGCTTAAGCTCAATCTGTTTCACAGAGAATTACTTACGAATTATCTCTGTAGGCTAAGGGATGCCTGTCCAAAACACGTGCGTTGACTGCACGCCTCGATAGCCATTGGTTCAACGGCTCGTGCAATGTTTACTTAACACCTAACTGCATCGGGCAAAATGATGCATTTTACTCATTTTAAGACTCATTTACACTAAATAGTAAACATTTTTTAACTACAAATACTTCAAACGTCTTTATTAATTTTTCTTTTACCTCAAAAAAATGTTTGAGAATTTAATTTGTCGGAGTAATTAAGCCTCGTCGATGTCATGCTTATCAGTGATTGTAGCGGCCAAGCGAATATTCACTGCGGTATCAGTTTGGCTTAAGCTATGATTAAATTTATTTTCTAAAGTCTGTAATAGAACATGACGCGTCTGAATCAGATTTCTAATTAAAAGGCAAATAACTCGCATGAATCCGATTCTTTTTCAGTCGTTAGGCTATACATATGCCAAGGTGAGAAACTGTCGGAATTAAATAATTTGGATCAATGTTCACTATACTCTAAATTCCGCCAAACAGTAGCAACTATACTCACTAAATTTCGCTAGTTAAACAATCGAGCCTACGATGGCGCTTTAAAATTGTCCACTTGGCTGTTTAATATCTGAGGGCATCAGAATAAAAAAAAAACCTAACAAATTTCAAACTATCCGTACATCTTTCGCAGAACAACAATTTTACCGTTCACGTTTTGAAATTTAAAGTTTGAGAACACGCCACCGCACAAAAACTAAACGAAGTTATAATATTTCAATCGTAAACCACATATATCATGTGGACCATTTATAGCTTGTCATACAGACGGAGTTGTTTGTTAATTTCTTTAGCGGAGTGGACTTTGCATTTATTTCAGAAAAGAACTAATTTTTGTCCCGTAGTATTGCCTGCGTATCTCCGTCTGGCAAGCCCATGTTGGTGTTAAATAAAATATACCTGAGATGACCTCCTTTAAATTTATTGAATTATTAACAATACATTTTATAGTGTATTGTTATCATAGTGTGAGTTTCGTTATCATACTTCTGGTAATAGTAAATATTAGTATATTAACAATACAATATGACGGGACAACACATCTTTATATTTCTGTGTTTTATTGTCAATTATGTGAATAGTCATCAAATTCTTAAAACCAAGGACTATAAATTAAGGAAGCTATTATCTTTGAAAACTACCGGTAACGGGGAGCAAGTTCCCGCTACGTACCCACAAAATGCTGGGGAGGATTTTAAAGATTATTTTGATTCAAGTGTAACACTGTCTGACATTGAGAAACTTTATATCGATAAAAGTTTTAATTTATCAGTGCAAAATTCCGAATTGAAAAACAAAAGAATAGAGGTATTCTGTTTTAGTTTTAGTTTTATGTTATATCCTGCCGATACCTCACTGGTTATTCAATTTGGCACACAAAAACACACATCTATATTAATATTCATCTGGGTGTATCTTAGAGGTTCAGATTTAAAGTGGTGGGTTTTTAAGTCAAAGGGGGACTTTCAGGAAAAGTTGAAAAATACTGTTGGACAATCAGATGTGATTTGGTGCATTACGGCTCATCTCTGGATCAAAAGGCCACCTTTATGTCCCCAATGACCGCACTCAACCCCAGCCATCGTCCTATAACCACAGAGATCAAACAGCATAATAGAGAACCAATGTTGTAGTGTTAAAGTGCTTGTTTTTTCATTGTATGTATCGGTTTCTGTGCAAAAATGATATTTTTGATGTTCTCATTCACGATTTTGCCGAATTCGATGAATTTTTTTTTAGATGTTTATGATGTAAATTTTGGTAACATTTTGGTCCACCATTTTTTGATGTTTTTATTGGAATGGTTGCTCAACTTCGGTATCTAAAAATGTCTGTTCTATGTATCTATGTTTTCAGAATTCAAGTCCAGGGAAACAAATCAGTGTAATGAATATGTTTTGGTCCATGTTTAATTCCGGAATACTTCAAATGGATACAAGTAAATGTTAGCTAAATTGATTTCTTAAAATTGTATTGAATAGGCAGTGCGCGTGTAAATGTAATTTGAAATGCTCAACATTTTCCCAGGCCTGGTTGATGAACATTTTGTGTCAGAGTTACGGGAGGCGCCCCAGATATTAAAAAGGACCAATATGTGTAAAAGAAATTCTGTGATACAAACCTTCCACATGGCACACTGTTTGAGTTCACATCTCTACGTTGATTTGCATACTTACATTCGCTTTATCGGCGATGTGCTGTGAAATCTGGGAGGTCATCTTTAGTTTTATGTCTGTTTCTCAACTTTATGATTCCATCTCTGAGACACATAAAAAAATTTATATACCGTTAGAAAGATGGCAAAACTAATCCAATCAACTGCCGCATAATCACGTAGAGATTGGTTTCTTTGCCACAAACTCGTCAACATCAATCATTTGCTGTATATTTTGAAATTTGAAGATGCACCCAATTCGTTGTCAAAGTTCAATAATCTGTTCATCTGCATTGCTAAACACGCATGGTATTAAGGCACCCAAATTTATTCACACATAGCAATTGTTTCTTTGTCTTCAGACCCCGCCAATAAGAGGAAAGCGCCAGGTCTATGGTATATTATAAAGTATAAACTAGTTCCTGGAAGTATAGTAGAAATTGGTGCATGTTGGACAGCACTATATGGGGCCATTCAATTACCAGAGTCTACGGTTCTAGCAATAGTTCGAGGTACATTATCTCAGTCATATTTTTTTTTTTCTAAAACACGTAAACATATACAACATAATAGTACAAAACAATCTTTAAAAGAAAACACAACTTCTACAAAACGTTGTTAAAGTTTTACATTTGTCAATTAATTTGGGCTTCCATTCCAATAAAATTATGTCACGGGCTTACAAGGACATTTGCTTGAAAACTGCTTTGAAGAGTTTCACAAAAATCTGATTCAACATCCAACCACTGATGTTTTAAAAAGCATGAGTGCGTCGGATGCTGAATCAGGCTATTTTACGTTATTTAACGCAGAATTGTTTTTAAAAAATATCGTTATTTGTCATCATAAAATATTGATAAATATGAACAGGTTCTATATTCTAGCTCTCCGTCAAATTGAAACTGATTGCTTAACTTCCGGCTTTGTCTTTGAAAATGAAAATTTTCGACTTTTGATGGGTTTGAGTTAGTTTTTATACGCTGTTGATGCATAATTAAGTTATAAAATAAAAGTATAAAAATTATGCACGAGCACAAATTCTCCATGTTATCAGATTGAATTGACCCAGATTCTTTGGAATCAGATTGTTTTGTCGTCGTTTTAGTTTTACTAAACGAATCCCTTGACCTTTATTTGATATTGAACTTTGTTCAAGAAATATTTTGAGGTTTGTGTATTGTGTTTCCGTGTTGCTAATACTTTATTATAAAAAGGCTATGAATTTTACTCAGAGGCATGTTGTCGAGGGAGTGAAATATCAGAATAAACGTCACGCAAATCATATCAATGATGCGGCAAAGAACAACCAAGATAGAAATTAATTGATCAAAAAGATGACAAACTAAAACTGTTCACTACTTCCTATGACTATAAATAATTCTCAAAAACTCTGATCTTTATAGTGGTGTGAACTTCGATAGACAGCAGTGACGGTAATATCCTTTAAACATTATCCCAGTTAACATAAAATAGTTACATTTTGTTCTGTTCTATCTGACACATCTGATGATGTGATGGGTTCACTAGTCAGAGGCTATAATATAATGAAATTATAAATATGGGTAACAATAAATCTTATTCTTACCCTTCACCTAACCCTCTCCCTAATAATAAATATGGAGAACTAATGAGCTCAAACCCTAAGCCAACTCTAATGACAGATATTGGTGGACCAATGAATCTATGGACTAGTGAACCCACAGACTATAGTGAGCATTCCCTGATGGAGCCAGGACATAATTATTGTAGCGTTACTGGTTTTTATTAATTTTATTTTAACAGATGAAGTCAGTATAAAACAATGTGAAAATTCCCCACACTTTTCTAAAAATATAAGAAATTTTCACCTTGGACAAATAAAGAGATATGAAGATATTGAGAATTGGTTACAGGAGAATATTGTATCATATCCGGTTAGTCAATCATATTTCTAATTGATAATGATTTTAAAATAATTTTGTGAATTTTTACTTAATTAAAAAAAAAAAATGTTTAGTTTATTCTAAGAAAAGGTCCATTTACTGTGGCAGAAGCAATAGTGGGTCTATTATTAGTGAATACTTACCCTGGTAACCCCACCCTGAAATTAATTTATATATATATCTATCAAGCACAGTGACCCTCTGGCTAACACTATTTTAAAGCTCAACCATGTTTATCTCTCGAAAGTTTGATCCTCCCCCCCCCCCCCTGTAAATCTTATATTTTTGTTATATAGCCAACAACTGAAATCAACCCCCTTATAAATGTTATTTGCATTCAAATTTTCTTTTTGAATACTTTGAATTGTATTTTTAATTGTGATAATTTTAATTAATTTTCTTGTGAAAAATTTGATTTTGATTAATTTCTTGTTGTGACACATATTTTTTATTCATTATTTTTTCCCAGTTATTATTTGGTAATATGATAATAAGCAAAATAACAGATATGAATGTAGGACTTCTTCCTCATGAATATGAAAGATTAACAGCAAGAATGCTATCAGTTTCCCAACAAGTGTTTCTTATGGATTTTAGTCTTCCTAAAGGACAGGTATTGGATGTTTTTTGTTTTATTTATTTTATTTTTTTTTTGTTTGGTTTTAAATTTGGCTGGCTCGTAGAGTGGGTGGGTAACATTATTATGTGGTACTTTACCATTTTCGAAATATGGCTACCTATAAAGGTACCGTTCTTTTGTGCAGTTGATGCCCCCTAGAATGGTACCTGGTCTCGTATTAGCTATAAAAGATAGGGAGAAATGTATAATTTGATAAGTTTCTTGCAAATTAACGACAATTTCTTAACATATATCTCAAATATAAAAAACGGTGCAGTATGTAAACAAATCCTTGATAATAAATCTTCGTGGTGATGTGGCTGACTTATACATAATTAAGAAATCTAAATTGTTATTACTTTACATAGGAAGATTGCAGTGTGAGATCCATACACATTTGGGGACCAAAATATCTCTGAAAAAATGTTTGACTATGTAATCTTTATTTTGGAATGTTATCATTTTTATCATATTCCAGGAATCCTATTTCATAGACAATTGGGACACGCCAAGTCAATTAATTAATAAAGCCTGTAAAGTTGGCAATTTGGACTGTAAAACATCAGTACTTCGTGGATCTGATTTATGGGAAATGGAGAGGGTTGCGATACATGTCCAAATAAATCACTGTAAAAGGGAATTATCTGAAAGTTTCTGTTCACAGTATACAAGAAAACAGGTACAGTGAACAGGCTTTAAATCAACATTGATGTTGTGGTCTTACTGGGAAAATGTGGGTTTCTGATATCCAATATTTAAGACAAATGAAACATTTTACCATTGGTACACGAATCATGTACCATAATGCGTTTCAGCGCTATTTGTAACAAGGGACTGCAAGAACGAGGCTAGACATATTCCACAAGTCATGTCAAACTGTGACGTCATATTCTTAGCTGGAGACAATGAGCAATAAATACTATCGATGTAGACTGGAATCACCAGACAGACTTCTTGTGTATTTCACCAAACTTAACTAATTAGAAAATAGAGTAAAAACAGAAATGATTGAATATAAATCAGTTCATGTACATTCATATTACAATATATTAGATTGTTGTGATCCATTTGTGTCAATTTCTTGGTCCCAAATATTAGCGATTTAGCTACTTTCACTGAATAAATTTGAGAAATAAAAACATTAATGGTTATATTTTTGTTTTTATAGTGTTACTTAGAATACAATATTGGAGAAGCACTGGATATTTTTACAGATGTTGGCAGGATCAACCAGACTGTTGACAGTAACACTCTTCCACTTGATTTAATATTACAAACTGGTAAATAAATTATAAAAGAAATATTATCATTTCCTATGATTAAGACTACTAATAGTTACATATATGTGTACTTTTTTTCTAACATGACTGTCATTTACCCATTGCAATCCGGAAATTCCAAAACTACCCATTGGCTTTCGTTGCTTTTGACAATGTTTAAGTTTGTCCTTTCCAGATAAGCCTGCATTCTTGGCTTAATCCTTTTTTTTATTATTAAACCCTACTCTAAATTGATTATATATTTTATTGCATACAGATCCAGCTGTAACCACAATGGAAAATGTATTCTCAAAACTTCTAAGACAAGTGGACAATGAACAATATGATAGAAATTTAGTTTTACATGGTGCCAACATCAACTATACATCACTGTGGGTTGGTAGTTATAGATATTATAATGGAAATAGATTTTAGAAAGTTAATTATAATTTATTAAGCAGATTAGATTATCCAGGAAAAAATTTACCTCAATGATTATGAATTTATCATGGACAGTTTATTTATCTGTGGAATAAACAAAAGAAATGTATCTGAAGAGGAAGTAGACTAGGATGATATTGATGGAATATGCAGCATGAAAATTTAGAGACTTTTTTCTGGAAAAATTGTCCTCTCTGATAAAGAGAATAAAGCTGGAATATGATGTAGCAAAATACATTTTCTTAGCAGTCCGTTCAAGAATTCTTTTCCCTTCACAGATATGGCTGCCCATTAAAGCTTACGAAAATAATTTTTTTTTTATTTTTCACAGGGTTGCAGGAATTGAATTCCATATAAAAATGTATAAAATTTATTTTTAAGGTGAATGATCGGCAGCAATCTATTGATGATAATCCATATAAAAACTTTGACCAAAGTCAGAATATCCGACACAATGATTTGTCACAATCTTTTAAGAGGAAATCAAATCCTGCACAGAATCCACCAGATGTGATGGACACGATTATAACAACTGAAGAAAAACAAGTGAAGATGGGTTTGGAATATTTAACAAATTCATTTGTAAAATCAACACAAATTCCAGATAGGCCAAGCTACATGAAGAAACATTATGCCAAATTTAAAAACAATTTTAAAGATTTCACTAGAGACAAAATGAAATATGAAGTCAGAAATTTACCCAATAATCATTTAAGAGAAAAGGAGTTAAATACAAGAACAAAGGTTACACAAGTTCTTTTAATGGCAAAAAATCAACAAGTTACAAAACAGTTTAATCAGAAAGATGAAAAACTAGATTTATTTCAAGAAAACAAAGAAAAAAGGTTGAATAGCCTTGAGAAAGTAGAACAAGATTCACATAACACTAAAGTACCAAATAAATTGTCATCTATTTTACTTGGAAAAGAGAAAAATGGTAACATTGATATTGAAGATCATGTAATACCAGCTAATAATACAACAAAAGGCAAATTAAATGAACTTGGTTTTAGAAAGGTAGGTTTATCCATTAGAATATAATTAGGATACACATTTTGGTCAACCTGTATATGGAAAGTCCAGGGGAAGAATGATCAAAGTCACATTTTTGTCTTTTCGCTTAAAACACAAAACAAACTTTTGGACAAGAATGGTTGATGTGAACAGAACAATTAGGCGATTTAATTAAAACTTCAAAATGATATTTAATACGAATCATAATTACCAGTACAATTGGCTTCAACTTTTCAGGCAAGTAAAGGTTAAATATAAAGGGTTACCTGAAATTGATTGTTCCACAGAATGTTTATACAATTTGATACCAGATGGCGCCATTACCTGGGATTCGTTGAAAAATTGACTTAAATCATTCTTCCTCTGGATTCTTTGTATGTTTTAGGAAAATGTAGATCATGTATCCTAGCTAGGTAGCTAAGCTTTTTTTAAACATTCGTCTAATGTATGTAACAATTACAATTCAGTACTTATATTTACAATTACCCTGTTTTGTCAGCAATCTGACCTACGTCTCCCATTTTTGTAAAATACTTATTATTTAGTGACTTCTCATTTAAATTACATTTTTTTTCAGAGGAACTTGTTAGCTATGTCATCTGATAGAAGTTATTCAAATGGATTTATTTACAATTTAAGAAAACAATCGAAAGGTTTGCCAGGTTTTAGAAAAAAAATTTAAAAGATGTTTATTTTGTAATTTGATAAAAGAAAACCTATATATTCTAGAAATCGAAGAAAGTTAAATATTTGACAAAGGGGCATTCAATTTGCCACACTTGAGAAAATGCTATTTACCTTTGTATTTTTAGACATATGTTAATTTATTGACGTTACTGTTTTTCATTCAATAAAAATAGAGATTTATTTTATAGCTATTCCAACATTAAATAGTGGTTTTACAGTAAAAGTTACAACACTAAACACAAGCTATCAAGACAAATGGCACAAAAGTGTAAGTAAATTAAAAAAGCTCAGAATAATTCTACTGTATTAAAATGATTAAAGATATTAGAATAATGTGGTTACAGTTACGCCCTAAACTCCAACCAACTCTTATTATTAACATTGTTCAATTCATCTCTTGTTTATTTGAATAATAACATGTTTGCATGGGTTTTTTTTAGAGTTCTCCACAATATGTAAATTTGGATGAGAAGTTATATGATTATAATTGGAGAAAGATAAAGCAACATGTATTCAAAATACTACCAGTTCAAAATCAACATAACATTTTTGTGTATGGTAAGTTAATAATCAGTACAAAGTACAATTGAATAAAAAGCAACTCAAGATATATTCCCCAAATGTCTTATATCAAATTCCAACTGCCCAGGGATCTTTTACGTGCATGCCAATATGTACACAGTACCTCGGTTTTTCATCCCATTCAAATAACTAGACAGCTGTCCTTGTCAGAGCCTCCATCTTGCATCACTGATAAGGGGAAGCCACAGGGATCAAACACTCGACCACCAGGCTAGCGAGCCAGCATCTTACCCACTTAACCACCGTGATCCCCTCCTCAAAATGTACAGATAGTACTATTATGAGCAACATGTCACCCCACAGGGTTCAATACTTACCCATATAAACAACCCTGGAAATAATTAAGGCACCTGTCACTGATAATGTCAGGCACAGATTCAGGCTTTGTCAGGCACATAACCTGTGGTGCCTGTCATTTTGTCTGGCACTGATTTGTCTTTTTTACTGATATTATCAACACATGTCCGGCACTATGTTGGAAATGTCAGGTACCATTTCACTAGTGCCTGACATTTAAATTGTTAGTTTTATAAATTTATACAGGTAGAGGTGACCAGTGTTTATTAAGTAGTAAACTATCTTTATTATATCCAACATCAAATATATTAACTATATTACCTGCTGATGAAGATACTATCACAGCCAAATGCAGGTAAATAATTCAATTAATTAGAAAATATAAAAAATCACATAATAGTAGAAAACTATTTTTAAATAACTAGTGTTAAAAGTGTTAAAGACTCTAATGGTTATTCATTGTCCCATGCAAATTAATTATCTTCTGACAGAGATACAAATAACAATGATCACCAAGAATTCTATGGGGGCTGTGCACAAAGTCACTCCTTAGCAGTTCTCAGTACCCACTACAGTAATAACTTAGCACATCCCATTTCGGGTCGTTTGAAAGTGGTAATATATTCTAAACTGAAACTTTCCGGCAATATATTCTGAACTGAAGCATTCTGACAATGTAAAAAGGACATATCATTTTGTTTGTACCATTTGATGGAATTACCTTGATTCACCTTTCAGCAATACCTTCTCAAATTGGAAACTGCCCTTTTAAACCTCTAGAACTCCATTAAATTTTATAAACAAATTTCTATTTGTACAGTATATTTATGTTTTTCAGAAGAGTAATATCATCTTTACCACAAAACAATAATCTAGTATTTAACAGTAATATGTCACCTCGTTTGATTAATCAATTCTATCAGTTACCACAAATATTTAAACTACAGGTAGGTTACTCCTTTACAAATGATAGTTTCAGTCATACAGAATATACTTTAAATAGCTTCAGTCATCCAGTACAACTTATCTCGACTTAAATGAATTTTTTTTAAATGATTCTAGTCGCATGGTTTCAATCTAAAGTTTGTACATGACAATGAGTAGAGTCACTTGCCAAACCTCATGGATTTTTTCCATTTCGTCTGGTTTCCTCATACAGCAAAAGACCCCAATGAGCGAGCAAATTCTTGAAATAGAATTATACCTTGTTATTCCCAAAATGACTTGGTTTGTGTCAAGCCTGTTTCTCTCTCTTCTCTTTTCCTCTCTCTGTCTAAGTTTGTATATTTATTTATTTATTTGCTCTCTCATGACTCCCGACAAAATAATGTAATGATCTATTAATGTTTATTTAATTCATTAGCCTGATCTAACTTTAAACAATTTTCATTAAAGGTACTAGGTATGGATATATTTACAAATATTGTACAAGCTGGTCAAGGCTTTCTTCTGTACCTTGGAAAACTATTAACAAATGCTGAAAACACAATATTGGAATTACCATCTTTACATCAATTAGAGAAAGCTATTGAAATGTTGAAGAGAACAACTCTGGAGTCAAATCTAACACAGTTGACAAAGGTATTTATCAAAATAAAAAATACAAAAATATTTTAATTGAATTCAAATGATGTGAAATTTGGATGCAATTTTACATGGTTGCCAATGGATTATGCATCTTGTTCTTGGGAGCTACTTTATTACTAAATTTCCGTAAATATAGATTGGAATGAATTTTGAGGTGAAAATGCACGTTCTATGCAGACTACCTCTGTAGGACAAAGAATCTTGAAGACTAATGGGAGATAACTCCTGACATTGAAGCAAATCAAAGGAATGTAACTATGTTCTTTGAGAGGGTAGAAGTGGATCTCCCTTTTTATACGTCCACATTCATAATGTGAACGTATTATGCCGTCGCCCCTGTGTGTGTGTGTGTGTGTGTGTGTGTGTGTGTGTGTGTGTGTGTATGTATGTATGTGTGTGTGTGTGTCTGTGGTTCGCCTACAGGGCGCAATTCTTCATGGATTTTCTTCAAACTTGGTATACTTATTCCTTATACCCCAAGGAAGATCCCTATTGTTTTGGGGCCATGCCCGACCCCCAGGGGCCGAGCCACGCCCATTTCTAGTATTTGTTTGTTTGTCGTCTACAGACCACATTTCTTAACTTATAATCTTGAAACTTTGCATACACATTCTTTGTACCCTAAGGAACATCCCTATCGTTTGGGGTGTATGCCCCACCCCCAGGGGCAGAGCCACGCCCATTTTCTTTTCGTGTGTCTTTGTGTCGCCTACAGGGCGCAATTCTTACTGGATTTTCTTTAAACTTGGTATACGTATTCCTTATACCCTAAGGAAGATCTCTATTGTTTTTGGTGCATGCCTGACCCCCAGGGACAGAGCCACGCCCATTTCTAGTATGTATTTGTTTGTCGTCTACAGGCCACATTTCTTAACTTATAATTTTGAAACTTAGCATACACATTCTTTGTACCATACGGAACATCCCTATCATTTGGGGTGCATCCCCAACCCCCTGGGGCAGAGCCACACCCATTTTCTTATCGTGTGTCTTTGTGTCGCCTACAGGCCACAATTCTTATTGGATTTTCTTTAAAACTTTGTATACTTACTCTTTATACTCTAAGGATGATCCCTATCATTTGGGGTGCATGCTCAACCCCCCAGGGGAAGAGCCACGCCCATTTTCTTTTTGTGTGTCTCTGTGTCGCCCAGAAGCCGCAATTCTAACTGTATTTTCTTAAAACTTTGTATACTTACCCTAAGGATGATCCGTATTGTTCTTTGGTGCATGCCCAACCTCCAATGGCAGAGCCACGCCCATTCCTTGTATTTATTTGTTTGTCGTCTACAAGCCACATTTCTTAACGTATCATCTTGAAACTTTGAATGATTATTCTTTGTGCCCTAAGGAACATTTCTATCATTTGGGGTGCATGCCCAACCCCCAGGGGCAGAGTCACGCCCATTTTCTTTTTGTGTGTCGCCTACAGGCCATAATTCTTAATCGGTTATCTTGAAACTTAAAATACTTATTCCTTATACCCTAAGGATGACCCCTTTTGTTTTGGGTGCATGCCCGACCCCCATGGGACAGCAACACCCATTTCGTGTATTTGTTTGTCTGTCGTCTACAGGCTGCATAAAGATGACCCCTATTGTTTTTGGTGATTTCCTAACCCCCAGGGGCAGTGTCATGCCCATTTTTACTTCGTGTCTATGTGTGTTGTCTACAGGCCACGATTCTTAATGGATCGTCTTTAAACTTGGGATATGTATTCCATATAGCCTAAGGACGTCAACTGCATGTCCCGACTCACACGGGCAAGACACGACCAATTTTTGTGTTTGTCGTTTACAGGCCGCAATTCTGAATGAATCCGCTTGGTACTTGGTTTATGTATTCCTTATTGCCTGAGGGCGTCCACTATTGATTTTGATGAATGTCCCGACCCCCAGGGGCAGAGCCACGCCCACTTTTTGCCTTTAGTGTTAGGAAGGCACAATTCTGAATGGATTATCTTGGTATAGTTATTCCTTATACTCTAAGGACGGCAACTATTAATGTTGGTGCACGACCCTCAACCCTAAACAAACCGAACGCCTAGCCTTCTTGACAAAGTACCATATCAATCAAAGCAGGAATGTGGACGTATATTGTAGCGTTAGCGTTATGTTTTTTTTTTAAATTACACTCACAATCGTGGATAACTCTTGTTATTACAGGGACTGATTCATCAAGCCTTACACCTAGTACAAGCTGAATATTATCCTATAAAGATATTATCAAATGGTAGAAAATGCAATAAAACCAGATTGATATTAATACAATTAAAATATTTTACTAGAAAGGTAATCTTTTTATATACTTTTGATGGCCAACAGTACATGAAGATCTCACCGATCATGTTAGAGGTCATATGTCAGACATTTGATATGCCAATCAGCATTGGTGTTAAGAGTTGATTAACAACAGTTCCGTGCAAAACATGCCTGAAAACTCGCTGCAACATACCGTTTCATTGGCTAATACCTCACACCATTCAAAACATGTCAATGATAACAACTCTTCCAGATCCTAGTGTAGTAAAACATTTAAAACAAAATTTTGAACTATGAAAACGAAACAAAATAGGATCTGTATTTTAATCAGATTGCAGTATCTCAAAATATATAATTATTGAGATTATTTACCCCTATTGTTTGACTATGGTTTTCATTCTACAATTATGTTTTACAACTGTCATGAAAATATATCTTTAAATTAAGTTGTTAATTTGTTTCATAAGTTTAAGACAGTAATTACCTTTTTAAAATTAGACAGTAAAAGAATTTCTGATTTAAATCATTTTTTATTATTTCTTTAGGTTAAAATTGATTGTAGTGGTAACACAGGTTTATTATCATATCAATCCAACTCTGGTGTTAACCTTGATCGTTTATCAAAACAAACAGATCAAACAAAATATTTACCAACATCTATTAACTTACATTTTTTAATATTACTTAAATTACAAGCTCCAGAAAGGTAAGAATAAATTGGCTAATGAAGACGGGCATACTGTCTGCTCTTATATTGAATTTCAACTGTCAAGGGATCTTTTACATGCATGCCAATGTGTACACAGGACTTTGGTTTTTCGTCCCATCCAAATGATTAGACAGCTGTCCTGCATTCTACCGAAAAATCTGGATGAACTTTCTGGGCCAATGCAGGGATCAAACACCTAACTTCCAGGCTAGCGAGCCAACGTCTACCTACTTGGCCACTGTGACCCCTCAATGTACTTGAAATTTATTGAATAAATCAATCAAGATGTGTTGTAATTGTGTTTAAATTCCACTATACAGGGAGCAGGCATAGTGTGTGACCCCAAATCACCGAAATTCCATAAATTTTCATTAAATATTTATCACTAGACTTTAAAACTATTTAATGGCTATTTTAACTTGTGTTTGTCTTACAGAACCATCTTATATGGGAGTTATTTACTATTACCTATTGTAAAAGATATGTGTTCATTATATATAATATGGACAAACAAAACATTATATCATATTCATTCTAGTAATAATACTATACTTCATGACTATAGTATTCAGGTATAGTATTAATTTGTAAATATTAATATCTCTGATTCTAATTTGAAGGATATTGTTAATCCCTGGCCATCTACAGTATCGTGAAAGTTGAATCTATAAAAGGAATTTCAGTTTAAAATGGTTAAATTCCCATGTATATTATTTATTTAAGCATTTGAATGTTTTTATTAAAGGAATTTGGAAAATAAATATCTGAATATACATTTATATGTTTAAGCATTTGGCTGATTCTTCTGAATATAGTATGTAATAATAAATGCATTTTTAAAGAAATTTTGTAAAATTGTTATCGTTTACATCTAATTCCAGCAAACAAAACAACAGTTAAAATCTGAGATAAAAGATCACCAGTTTTTATTTTTAGATGTCAATAATGATGGTAGGTGTTTATTTTTATTATTACAATATTTAATCTTTATAGTTTTAACACTATGTTTACACTTCATCGATACCAAGTATGTGCCGGATGAATTGGAATTGTCACCAAGCACATCTTCAATGGAAGGCTTGATCTTGCTTTAACTACGTACATCTTATCAAGGGATGCCTGTTTAGGCACTAATTTCGATTGGGTACAAGTCCAACGTGAGCCTATCAGATTCATTGGTCCGAACGAATACCAAGTCTAGTGCTTTCACGCTAAAATGTCTACCTGTGATAATCGAGTTCAAGGAACGTTCAATGTCAAGGTTTCCATGGAGGTCGCTATGTCACAACCTCTGATTGGACGCTACTGTTCATGTCTGTAGATAACGTAGCTATAAGTCCTGGAATTGTGAAGTAATCTAGCAACATTCAGATGTTTTAAAATCGCAGTCATTGCTTCAGGAACATGCACCGAGCAGAGCAGTATTAGTAAGGCTTTTGTTTACTTTAGGTCTATTTAATGGTTTAAAAGAGGAAACATGTTCAGGTAAAGGGCACTTGGAATTATTTTAATGAATGATAGGGGTCTGGTGTGTTAAGTCAACTTCTGGATCCACCACAAAACATTGTTATACACTGGTAGGTCTACTTCTGGACACTAACATGTACTTCGAAACATTGTTATACAAATATATATTTTACAAGTTGTTAATAATTGTTTGATTTATTTTATTTCAGATAGAATATTAACATATTTAGCTAGTAGTTATACTAACAGTACATTTGTAGCAATGAGAGATAGAGATGGAGAGAATGAAGTATTATATAATACCACAGTCAATAATAAAACAATAAATAATATAGCAGTTACTAACCAATTATTAGATACTGATTTTACAGATAAACTATTACATAGTCCAGATATATTTAGATACCAATTTATAGGTAAAATATAATCTATTCAAGCTAAAACCTATGATTTCTAAAAACAATTGATCTTTAAGCATAGCCTACAATTTAACAACCAGGAACCTAGTATGATCGTCAAAACCATTCTGAAATTGTGGCCCTATTTAAACAATTGAAATCTTTCAATTAATGCGCACTTATCCTTGGAACATGCATGGCAAATTTCGTGTCGGCCTAACTTTGCATTTACACTGAAGGAATGAAAATTAAAGTACCAGACAAAATGGATTAGTCTGTTAGGAGCACCACATACAGCATACATTACATATAAAAACAACACTCTCTAAAGGAAATTCTTAGTTGATATTGCAAACTTTCTCTCACCTACTTTTAACTGAAATATTTCTGTTCACAGTAAGAGGCAGAAATGGGGTTTAATGTCCACTTTAACAAAGTAGGCAATTTGGAACAAACAAGCTTGGGATCAAAACAATGCCACTTGGATCCCATAAAATTTGATAAAGAACTCCAATCAAGTGCAAGAGAACTGCATCACACAAAAGTAGGAAGGTTGGGGATAACACAAAATTTTTTTTCTTCTTAGGACCTGGAGTCTTTAGTAGTGGGGAGGGATCCACAGAAAACCCACCGAGTCTTGGTTGAGAATCACTCTACCTTACTCAATGAGTAAACCTCTCCACACATAAATTATAGTAGGCAAGCACAAACTGGAAATGCTGCAAGACATACAATCCATTGAACCAGGAATTTATACCCATAGAACAATTCAACAACTGATTGTAGCTCAAAATATAACACTGTCACTGAATATCACACTGCCATAGTGTTCTGTAACTTTTAAATTGTTGCAGGCTATACAGAATTTCTACGATCAGTAGGGAGACAGATGCGATACGAATTCGATTCCATGTTAGGTAATATTTTGTCAACTGGTGTTACAACATTTATACAAGTTCCGTCTGCTCAGATACTTTCACTCAGTGCTGCCACTTTTTATCCTGATTTGTTTTCACATGACGACCAGGTAAGGATATCTTGGGTGATAACACCAAATAAAATGCAGGTACCATGGAATGGACCATGCATTATTCTGCTCACACCTTAGGTTGTTGTGGTTTTCACCATAACTAATGAACCACTTATATTTGATAGAATCCAATTATCCCTATTTATATTTTATAGAATCCAATTATCCTTACTTGTAAATTTATTTATTGTAAGTCTTCTTAAAAGGTTAGGGTGTGTATGATTGCAAAGGCTGATTTCCAATTCTGGCCAGAAACAGTTTTATCAACCCTGATTTGATTTCTTGGGACATGTGATGGCCTTGACTTATATGAATGACCACCATTTTGAATCTGACAAATCCACACCACAAGACAGATAAAACAGACACCTACATGTACATGTATAATTTGTTCTAGAAGTAGAATATATTTTATATTTCAGTCTTTACATTTATCAGATATTCATCCTCTACCTCCATTTATTACTGCTGAAAGAGATTTAATTTATGAGGTAAATAAATAAGTGTTTTTATGTATATATCATCATCTAATTGGCCCTCATTATACTGTATTAAAATACTGATGTCATATCATCCTTTGAGTTTCATGTAGGCGTACCATTATTTTAAATAATGTGAAAGGATATCTGACAATTCAAAACAGTAAGAGAACACGAGAAAAATACAAATAGTCCATATATTCACTTGTTTATATTCATTCTATATTTAATAAAAACACGGTAATGCATGGACTTTTTCTATATTTTTTTTCATTTTCTCTTAGTGACAGCCAATTTCTGTTTTGAATTGTCAGATATCCTCTCCCAGTCCCATATAACAACTTTTGGTCTTTAAAGGAATTATTAGTGAGCAGAAATTCGCCCGTGTATCTGTTATCAATCGTCACTTCAGTCAGTTATATAGAAGGATAACTCGTGTTTTCCTTTTGTGTTCATCACTTATGTTTGTTGAAACCTTGATTACGCATCTATCGTGGCAATGATCTCTGTTTCATCACATAATGACTGACACCAATGTTGTCCTTTAAAGCTGACTAGGACCTTTAAGGGTAAATTCTGTCATCAATGTCAGAGCATTTTTGTGTAATTAAAGAACAGCTGCACAGTCAATATATTGACCAGTAAGAATACATGTTATTATTATCATTTGTAATAAGACTTGTTTCTCAAATAATAAAATTATAGTAGTGTTGTTGATCATTGTAGATATTATTATCTAGTTGTGTGTAAACTCTATACTGTTGTTCAGTTTAAGTGCTACAGGTATGTGTAACACATGTAGATGCACACACTAACATAATTTCTTGGGGGGGGGGGGGGAGTACGATATTGACCATATATAAACATAAGTGCTTCATAATAATAACCACAAATTCTATACCGGTATTTGACGAATTAGCAACACTGATTCAGCGGTCTTAGTTGCCAAAAAATATAAGTTACTCCCCAAGTGGCCCACTCGTGAAGTATTTGATTGTTTGATGAAAATCGCACCAATTATCAAGGGGGGATAATTCAAATACATGTACATGTATATATATGTCTCCCACATAAATGGACCCAGGGGTTATTGGAGTAGACAGAACGATACCACTGGGGATACCGAGGATGTATGCATACACCTCTATCGAGTGAGCCAAAGGGAATTCCCACAACCAATTTAGTCAGTAGAAAGAATATTTAAGCTCAAGGCAGACAGACACAGAACACTCTAGATCAGATGTCCCCATATACATACAGTCACACAGCATATTTACATGTACGCCCTACATCCCTGTTACATAAGATTATACAATAATCTAACATCATATTTTTAGATATTATTTATTTCTTTAAATACAAATACAGACGCTTGTGTCCATCATACTGTGCATGATAATGACATTGCAGACATAAAAAAACACAATACACTGTGATCTGTTTCATGCTAGTCACATAAAAAGAACTTGCAATACAGGTATCAGCACAATATCAGCACTATTGAAAAATTGAGGAATGTCTTTAATATAACAAAGGTATACCATGACTTTAGTTTACGATTCAAAAAACTTAGGCCATGAATGAATGAATCCATTTTATTTCAAGCCAATCAATGTCAAATGACAACTTGACACACCCATCACAAACGAATAGTAATAATAGACGGTGTGATAAATCTGGATTTTCAACGAAGTTGCAATCTATACCTCCATTGATCAGATGAACAGCACCACTTGGTACATTATGTAAATATCAAATCCAGCGTGAAAGTAAAGTAAAGATGTGTATTATGTCTGATATTCCGACATTAAGATCTAGAATTTTTATTTAATCCAGTGTTGACAACAAATAATTTAGGAAGAGAAATAGAGTCTAACTATATTCAGCAGTTAAATGATGAATAATAAAATCATTCCAGTAATTGTGTCAATGTGTTCATTTCTATCACAAGTTAATATGTTCAAGATAATGTCTCTCCCTTTGTTATCCTTGCTTCAATATATTCCACTCTCCTTTCTAACTCTGTCAATTTCTCATTTAGTGTTGCTAAACGAGACCTGCATGACATGTCAAAAGAATTCAAGAAGTCAGAAATCTTTTTAATACTGCATGTTATAACTTCCACATATTCCCTATTGGCCCAGTCTTGTTGAATTGGCTTTTGATATGGTTGATTCTGTTGATATTGTTGAGTCGCCATTTTGTCTTTATTAATGTAATGTTTATGATCTGGTTTACCACTTGTCCACTGACTGTAACTACACACCAGAATACCGTTCGAAATCAAAATGGGAATAGTCCAGGTATTATAACAAATCAATGATGGATTGGTCCATTATAAATAACAATTCACAACTTTTGTTTGGTAATAAAGCTCGAATAAAGGCGTTCACACCTTGGTTATATGCGGATCAGTCCAATATCATATACTTCCTGCTATTTTATTGCACACAAAAGTAGACTCTTCCATCAGATTAGACCAGTCCACTGTCAAGTGGTATGACCCAAACGCAGTAGAGACGTGATTTAGACTTGTCAGCGATCAATTGATATTGCCGATTATTTTGCAATTGATCTCCGATCACTGATTGAATTGGTTGATCATTGGCAATATCGATATCAAGGTATATGTCTCAACTTGTTGTAGTACTGGGTGACCAAGTCTATAAATAATAGTCAATATTTATCCAGGGTTTATTAATAACAGTCGGGAAGTTATAACTACATTTTATACAAACAAATGTTAACATATATGGAGAAATAATTATTGCTCCGCCACATAATTAAAATTTGAATATTTGCATAAAGCATCAACTTACCTTAATAGGTGCCAGATCCATTGGTTAATATCGGATTGGAAATTACCTTTCTCTTATTGATCCAGCTACATCATAGTATTACTTAGTAGGCCCTACATGGCTATATATTCCTGGACCTTTTTGATGGTCACCTGAAGAATTTGTAAACTCTCGAAAAAATACATATTATGTTAAAATTACATTGTTAACCTGGGATATTCTGTATATTAGAAAAAATACAAGGAGATGTCGTCTAACTGCCTAAAAGAATAAGTATGTAGGCTTATTGCCCTGCAGTGAATGCACCTTGTCGATTAGAATTTAAAGTGCAACTGCACACATAAACTGCAATTAAATAATGATAAATCCCTAGAAAAGACACACCATATATAGACAGACATTTCAAATAATAAGCAGCAAACATATGTAAAGTGAATGTATCATAGGCTAAGTGGATAAGACGCACTGGAGGTCGCATGTTCAGTCCCTGCATTGGTTGAGAAAGTTATAGGGATTTTCCATCATGGTTTCCCTTTGTCAGTGATGTCAATGGTCTCACAAAAACAGCTGTCTAGTTATTCAGATGATACGAAAAAATGATGTCCTGTGTATATAACAGCAATTTAATGTAGGCTACTGTATTGAAAGTATCAATTTATTGCAGAGTGCCAAAGCTGATGTAGACATCGATATAACAACACAAATTATTCCTGATATTACAACGCAGGATAGAATAAAATTACCATGGAAACTGATCAGAGTAGACATCAAACAGTTAAAAGTAAAGGTAAATGAATGTATGTGCTATGTTATGTGTCTGTCACATGCTTTATTACTGATATTTGTATGTAAAAAAGGCATTGGTAACTACCAGGCATGTTGGCATCCTGTATATGTTTGAAAGAACACTTTGCAGCGAGACAATTGCAAACTGCTGCTGACTGGACAAATTTCTCCTCCTTTGTTCATGAGCTGGGTAGTTGAGTGGTATAACATGCACTTTATATCGTGGTTAGTGTTATGGTATCGTTCTAAGGATTGTGTACATGTTGCAAGGTGCCAGGTGTCTCCCAGTCCTGAAGGATGCAAAGGGCACAAGAGAATTAGTGAAATAATAATCTCGATATGGCATAGTAGAAATAACCTAGTTAAACCCATTTCTTTCTCTCATAATCATGTAAAAACGAAATAAACAGATTGACGTCAAGATGTTAAACAAAGTCCCTTCCAATAAAACTCAGCTTTTCTGAACTCTCAAAAACTTTATACAATAAAGTCAAGAAATGCAAGTGAAAATTTATCATACTTTGTAGTAGTCTTGGGTTTTTTAATCGGCAGGTAGATCATCATTTTGATTTTAATTTGGATGGCCATCAGAGAAAATATATTCAACATGTAGTGAGCAACAACAAATCACATTACGATGTCCATCTGGTCAGACAGCACGATGGCTTTAAAATACCATATGGAAATGTTAATGGTCAGTCAGTTTAATTTAGATATAGACGATAATAGATCTTAGATCTTCTCATTTCAGGGATCTTATTCTGGTCACTTATAGAATACCAGTCATATTAATAATAATATGAATATTTGTATAGCACTATTCCGAACTGAGTGTCTGCTCGTAGTCAGTCAGTTGGATCAAAATACCCATTTTCGCCAGCAAAATTACAATATTTAAGAATAATCTTTGCAGCACCTTCAATAACAATAAGTCACATCGTTCAGTCATACATGTATATGGCAGAGTTTATAGTCCTAAAATCTAATGGGGGGGGGGGGGGGGTGTCACAATGGCCAAGTGGATAAAGTGCTGGCTTGCTAGCCTAGAGGTGGGGTGTTCGAAGTCCATTCACATTTCCCGGCGTGGTTCCCCCTTACTGGTGATGCAGGACAGAGGGCCTGACAGGACAGCTGTCTAGTCTTTCGGATGGGATGAAAAACCAAGGTCCAGTGTATACATTGGCATGCACGTAAAAGATCCCTTGACAGCTGGAATTCGATATAAGAGTAGGCCATAGTGCCACTGCCCGGGTAAAAGTTAACTTATAGCATACTATATGACTTATGCCCATCTTCATTAGTCCAGTTCGAAGTAGAACAGTACGTAGGACAGTAAACTCCATCTCATTTCAATTCATTTCCTAAAATCTAATGGATAAATATATACCCTTATAAACAAAGTATTAAGAAGTTTGTTCCATAAGTAAACATATATATTTTAGTCAAAATTTAATTGTATACAAATCATTCAAAATTTTTTCCAGCTATTTCTTTAATAGCACTGTTACGAATGGGGTTACTGGAAATACAGAAGAATGATTTCTACGCAAAATTCTTAAATTTACCGCTTTATGAAGATATGGCTCCTTGGAATATAGGTTTGTTTGTGTTAGATATTATTTGGGGTGGCAGGGCTCTTTGGTTTGTTAAGTTAATGAAGTCAATAGCAGTGGTTTGAAAAGAAGAGTCAGAAATCCTGGATTTCTTTTATCAAAACTGATGTGAAATAAACTGATCAAATAAAACCAATCTAATATTAACTTGTTTTGTGTTGAGTTGATTTATTACGTGTGCATGTGCAGATAAATTGTCTAACAAAGATACGAAAATAAAAAGAGAAAGCTTAGAAAAGTTTTGATGTTGTGCATGCAATTATTAACCATACTGTACCTATTTTTATTTAGGCACATTTATTAAATCATGTTGTAATTTCAGTATATCGTCATGGCACATTAGAATATATTGACTATGATACAAAAGATTACAAATACGATAAACTAACTCCAGCAGCATATAGGGTATGTGTACTAATGTTGTCTTATGTATATAAGAATTTCAGGGATGAGGGATGATTTCCTTATTCCTTTCCCACCCATCATTCCAGTATTAATATTTTATATGTGATAGAAAATTTAGATTTGTGTATTATTAAAAGTTTAAATATTCTATGTTTACAGATATTAATGGTTTTAACAAATTATCAGAGAACTGTCAAAGATTTTAATCATTGTGGAATGGCAGCAAAGTCAGTATACTATAAACTTTCTTAACTCTTAAGTGACCCATAATGTCTTTAAAACCATGTCTTAATGGTAATCCATGATCAGCGGAACGTTTTTGTGTAGGCTTAAACAAAAAATTTTCTGGAAAAAACAGTACAATTATTAACGGTCAAAATGTCAAACCGAAAGTACGTGAACAAGTGAAAGTTGTCTGTTTATAAGAGAAATAACCAAGTAACTCATTCTCATTACATAGGAACGTTACATTGGGCTAAACAGTTTTGTCGAGAAAAGGTCACTGTTGGTACTAAAATGGTAATGTCATAGGTGTCGACTTAGGTTAGCTAAGAGTTAAAGCCGCTGAGTGTAATTTGCATTTTCACGCCTTAATCCACTCCAAACACTGTAATCAAAATTATTTTAACATTCAATTAAGAAAATAGTTTCAAAACATCAACAGGATTCATCTTGCAAATGAAGTCCAATCAAAAGATTTTATCCAAGACTGTAGGTGGCCATATCCTATTTTAGCATCTGCAGAATGTTTACAAATTATCAATTCATGTATTATCTATAATAAGATGGATTTTGATGTGATAATGTAATCTTGTGTTTTTTTCAGGAATGAGTATGGGTTTAAATATATTGCAGAGTGTGTAGGAAGTTCATTTATCGGTCCATGTAAAGTAAGTGTAATACTAATAGTTTATTAATTTTAATTTGAACTTTGCAAACTTGCATTGTTTATTGTTTTAATAATTTATATGAATACACCAGTTTAATGCATTGGTGCAACATTAATATATATTATGTCATATATCAATATCACATTGTTTTAATTATAGGGTAGGACGTTAAACCTCATTTTATTTCAATTTTAATTATAGGATCCTCGATATCCTGTACCATGTGGTGATAAAACTTGTCAATCAACCTATATAGACTGTCTACGTTCATTACAAGATAAAACATCACTTCATCAAGGTATTTGAAGATAGAATGTTATTTGTAAAGTTGGTCTAATCAGAAAGTATGAGAATCATATTAAACTTATTTTTTGTATCTCAAGGTTTAGGTTTAACTGTTTATTTCTGAGCGCTTAAATGATTTTTTTTTTTGTAAGAAAGTTATGATTTTTTATTGATCCTTTTTTTCTAATACTAATTTTTGTCCCCACTTTTCGAAGAAAGTTAGGGACTATTAGGATGGGCCTGTCAGTCCGTCTATCCTATCCATCTCATTTCTATAATTTGCGATGGAATATTCGAACTTGATGAATAACATAAATGAGTTTGATGATGATCATTTTCTGCTTATGCTATGTCGGGTTAAGCAAATTGATTTTGCGATGCTTTGGAACATGACTAAGTTTGATAATGAGCATTTTCTGCTAGGGTTAAGCAAAGCGATATGTAATATGATTGCCCAATACTTTGAAAAGAATTATAAATGTGTAAGAAATTAATGTTGTCTATCTATTTTGGTATTAAGGCAGGAGATAGCTGCCTCACTACTGGCTTGTTTTCTTTCAGACAAAAAGGCTTTTAATGATCTTAGTTCAAGGAAAAAGATTTTTATAAATGAAGAAAAACCAGAACAGTGGGTAAGATATTGTAATTAGTATTTAATATTAAAGTAGATTTTATGAATTCATTGGGTGTTAATCCCTTATTTCAAATTTATGTGGAACAGAGTTTGAAAAATAATATAAAATTAATTTCGAAGTTACTGTAGGTTAGACATAGCAACACCCTTAATTGTGGTAGAATATTAACTTGATGTAGATAGATATTCATTAGGTGAATTTCTTGACTTAGTTCAATGAAGCTATGCAGAGCTAATCAATTTCAGTGGTCAATGCTTTGGGACAAGATGATCTTGATTATATGAGATTTAATTATCATATCATTATGATATTATTTAGTGATCAGATCAGATCAAAGTGCTTATACATGTAGAAGCATACTCCCAAGATATTAATTTTTTTTTTTTTTTCATTCAAAAGTTTTCTTAAAAATAATATCTTGTTTTGCTTTATTTTCAGTCCTTTAATAAAAATGGAGCAAAAACAAGATCCCCTTAAATCATTTGGTTATTGAAGAAAAGAAAACAGTGAAAGTACATATTAGGATGAAATTTGATCTTATAATGAACTTTTAATTTACTAGTCTATTGTGATAGTGTTGTGGGAAAGTGCTATTAAAAAATTCAGGAGTTCTATGAAAATCATAATGTTTGTTTTTCTTTTCTTTTCCTGCATATGTATTGTACTTATGATTATTTATTTTATTTTTGATAAAACTATATTTTATTCTCAGAAAAGGATTGAGGAACAGGCTAGGCCTATATTATACTTATGATCAAATTAGGTGGATCATCCAATAAAGGGAAACAAATCCATTTGGGTTGGATAATGATGGCGCTACCTACTTAAATATCACTGATTTGACAATTGTCTTTCTCTTTGACAGCAACAAATATTTTATAGACTATCTATATGATATTTTGTAGCCTGGCTAGTCGTACATAAAATTCACAAAACGACTCAATGATAAAGCTGCTCAATCCACAAATTACCAAAGTGTTTACACATTTTAATCATAAGACAAAGATATAATGACAGATTCACCCATATGAATGACTTATATATATAGAGAGAGAAGTGGGGATTTTAGCATCCAATTAACACAAACTAGGTCATTTTGGGACTAACATGGTTTAATTTCATTTAAAAAATTGATCGTTTGTGCTTGGGGTCTTGTTAGCTACAACCGATGAATCAAAACCGTGCCAGAGGTTCAGTGACAAAAAGAATAACAGGGGTTCAAGTTCAAAGACAAATTTTTGCTAGATGAACTACAAACAATATCTTCACCTCCTGTGTGTAAAACATCAAAGCGAAGGACACACCAGTTTATTTCCAATGCCAATGTTGGATTTCATTTTGCTGTACTATGAACCTGTGCTCAAATTATTAAAAGGGCCCCACATCTGTTATACAACAAGCATATAATAGTATAATTGAATCTTATTATCTTAATATTATTAAGTATAAGATTTAGATAGCAATAAGCCGTGTGCTTTACCCAACCCAACCCACTTGCGCAACCTAAATTCGACTTGGGGGATAATTTCTTTATCTATCTAGACAGTAGAACCAATCATAGCTGTAAAATTCATATATTTTATTATTTCTGCAATATTGAATTATATGGCTATGGTAGTGGTACATAATATATATATGGTACGTCTATATATATGTAGGCATGAGAACCATAGATCGTATATAGTACAGTTCTATGTGAGAACCTCGTCTTTATGTTATAGTTATAACTTATAGCCATTATTTATAGGATATATCTTAAAATTTAAGGCCTGGTATTGTGCGTAATTATTGATTAAAGTAGAGGTAATAATCCCAAAGGAGTAAATTCATAACAGTTTTGGATTTTATTAATTGTGCTAATTACGTAATTATTTTAATTTAAAATTGGTTGTTAATTAAACCCATAGACTATGACAATGATTAAATCTGATTTATTCTTAGCAACGAGCATCTGTTTGGGGAGATAACTCTGACGTTTTCCCAGGGGGCGCTGATATTTGTTTATAAGAATCAACATGCATTTATTTTCTGCTTAGATTTTTCTCTTTTATCTGTTTTTTGTTTACACAAACGTAAACCTGTTGTGGTCAGCAAAATGTCCGAGTCGACTATTTTAGAAAAAGATAACCAAGACATCAAAGACGTGAAAGAAAACATAAAAATTTCTCGAGGGCCAAGACAAGAACTTGAAGATGTTGATCTTGCAAAAGTGGCCGATATGTCAGTTTATGATGAGAACGGAAACAAAATCAGATTTGGTGATATTTACAAGAAACAGAAAACGATCATAGTATTCACTAGGGTAACTAACTGAAATATTAATTCAATATGTCTGTGTTAATATTTATTGATATCGCTATACTATTTACTCATTGACATTTACTTGGAATTGAGTGAAAAATGAATTATCATCCTTGATCATTCTGCAGCTTTTTTTATTAAATTAAAATTGGCAAATGCAAATGGCCCTGAAATGTTGAAGTAGCACACGTCTGCCACTATCCATTGGCATAGAGACATTGTCAGGTGATGTTGAAGGTTGAAAAATGATGGCTGCAGTGCACAGCAAAATATTAGTTAATACGATCAACCACTTTTTTTTTATCTTCATCACGTCATGGCATTTTGTTGTTTTTAACTCCGACTTGAGTCAAATTTAAAATCCAATTTTAACAGCTTAAAATCGCCAGCGTCAGTTTATTACCCTCCTGGCAAAATGGCGACATGTTCCCATACATAATGAACTCAAACCTTTAATTGACAAGGTCAAAATGGTTAAACTTGTCTGGTTGAATGAAAATGTGTGAATATGCAATATTATCCTGCCTTAAAATTTTAATTTCAGATTAGTTCTGCAGTTCATACCTTAATTAATAATATGTAATAATAATATTACTTCTATCAATTAAAAATGGTATGTTTCAATTTATTGCATATTTCTGAATTTACATTTCAGCATTTTTTATGTTTCATCTGTAAGGAGTATGTTGAAGGTAGGACTTGATAACTTTTTTGTCTAAATATAAGTAACCTAATGAAAATAATACCTTTAAGTATAATTCCATTAAAATTATTTTGAGATTATGATTTTGTTATTGTTTAGCCTCTGAATTCGAAACATTGAGGAATTCTTTGCAAATCTCTAAATAGAATATAAGTTCAAGATGATTCAAATCTGTTCAGTATTTGCAAAGATGTGATAAATGGGAAACATACAGACACAATATAAATGGTACAGTCGAATGGCAGCTCTACCTGTAATCCTCACTAAAATTTTTTGATGAGTCTCTTTTTAATCTGAATGAATCTAAGCCAAGAGATTTAAATATACTGGGAGATAGTATGGCTCAGTGAGTAGGATTCTGGCTCACAAACTGTGAGGTCCTGTGTTCAATCAAGAAACTTCCCAGGGATTTTTCAAGGTGGTTCAGGACTAGTTCAGCTCTGAACGTCGGTCTCATTACACTCACCCTGAACGTTCAGGGACTGCCCCATTCAATCAATGTCGAAAATAATTGGAGCCCCAGTCAATTTAACTGGGTAACTTTTCACTGTTAAACAATGGGGTGTCAATCCATGTGGACACATGTACAATGTAAACGAACATCTTAGTAAGAAAATACGACCTTGCTTACTTCGCTAGAGTCAGTATGAGCGACACAACACAGTATTAAAAATACGTCCCCTCCTATCAAGTTATATTTTCGCCGCCATGACACTCTGCAGGTCAACGTCCACATTCAGGAATGTCGGTCATACAAGACGAATCGAAATGTACAGGCTTTACATTGTACAGGCTTTCACATGGATTGACACCCCGTCGTTTAGCAGTGAAAAATTGTCCAGTAAAATTGACTGTTCTCCAATTTTTTTCGACATTGATTGAATGGGACAGTCCCTGAACGTTCAGGGTGAGTGTAATGAGACCGACGTTCAGAGCTGAACTAGTTCAGGACAAGGTGTATGGAAAGGGATAGCATTTAGTCATTTGGATTGGAGGAAATTTGAGGTTTTATGTACACATTGAATGTAAAGGAACCCATGACAGATTGAATTTAATTGCTGTCCAGGCAGAATTTCACTCATGGCACACTGTATGATGTGTCTTATCCCAATTGGTGCAGAAAAGTAGGACTGTAACCGAGTGTAACCTCATTTCATTCATATTTAAATCTACTGTTCATATTTTAATTATGTATTCTAAATTGTAATTCAGTAAAAAATATCAATTTGTGCTCCAATTTAAAAATAGTAAACAATCAATTGGAGCACAAATTGATAGTTTGCCAAAAAGGTGCAATTGAGCTTTTATGATATACAAAAATTTTGAAATAATTATTATCTATCTTTTAATACTTGGTTGATCCTTATGCAACTTGTAAAAAAATTATATTTATGTTTCTTTTAGATCTGGCTTTGATACCACTGGAATACCTACAGGTAAATATTTAAAATGTATCATTGAATGAAAGTCAATTAATAATTGATTTTATTGTAGGCTCTTTTTGATAAATTGTAATTCTTACATTTTTGATTGATTATAGTTCAATAACAGAACCAAAGTCGAATAAAGTTTAAGGTTTTATAAAAAAGAAATACTTTTACTCTCATCTACTTTTTTAGGCAGCAGATGTAAGACTTGTTGTGATTGGCCCAGCACCACATAAATTCATAAAAGTAAGTTGAACCGGTTTTCAATATTAATTGAAAATTATTATTTTTATACGCCCACATTTTCATGTGGACGTATTATGTCGTCGCCCCTGTCCGTCCGTCCACAATTTGTTTGTGGACTCTCGACAGGTCACAATTCTTATCCGATTTTGACGAAACTTGAAATATAGGTTTATCCCCAAAAGATCTCGGCTGCTTTCGATATTGGCATGTATCGGATCAAAACTTCATGGATTATGGCCCCTGATTGTACGAAAAATCACGTTTTTAGCTTGTGGACCCTATAGAGGTCACAATTTTGAACCGATTTTGATGAAACTTGACATGCATGTTTGTAACCCAAAGATCTTGGTTCCTTTCGATATTTGCGGCTATCGGAATGTAATTTCCTGAATTATGGCCCCTGATTGTCCGAAAAATCACCCTTTTTAGCATGTGGTCCCTCTGGAGGTCACAATTATTATTCGATTTACGCAAAATCGCCTTTTTTTTAGCTTGGAGGTCACAATTATTATTCGATTTAAAAAAACGTTTGATTATATTACCGTCACACCCTAAGGAAGGTTGAGTTCGAATTTCGTGAAAATCAGACGAAAATTGCCATACAAAATGGCCGCCGTTTGTACGCGAATACTGTTAAAAAATGGTATATCAAGGTTTTGGACCCTGTGGAGGTCACAATTTTGATTCGATTTTAATGAAATTTGAAATTCATGGTTATAACCCAAAGATCTTGCTTCCTTTCGATATTTGCGCATATCGGATTGTAACTTCCTGAATTATGGCCCCTGATTATACTCAAAATCGCCTTTTTTTTAGCTTGGAGGTCACAATTATTATCCGATTTAAAAAAAAACGTTTGATTATATTACCGTTACACCGTAAGGAAGGTTGAGTTCGAATTTCGGGAAAATCAGACCAAAATTGCCATACAAAATGGCCGCCGTTTGTACGCGAATACTGTTAAAAAATGGTATATCAAGGTTGTGGACCCTGTAAAGGTCACAATTTTAATTCGATTTTGATGAAACTTGAAATAACCCAAAGATCTTGGTTCTTTTCAATATTTGCGCATATCGGATCGTAACTTCCTGAATTATGGCCCCTGGTTATACGCAAAATCCCCCTTTCTTTAGCTTGTGGTCCCTCTGGAGGTCACAATTATTATCCAATTTAAAAAAACGTTTGATTATATCACCGTTACACTGTAAGGAAGGTTGAGTTTGAATTTCGGGAAAATCGGACCAAAATTGACAGACAAAATGGCCGCCGTTTGTACGCGAATACTGTTATAAAAATGATATATCATGGTTGTGGACCCTGTATAGGTCAAAATTTTAATTCGATTTTGATGAGGAAGGTTGAGTTCTAATTTCGTGAAAATCGTACCAAAATTGCCGGACGAAATGGTCGCCGTTTGTACGCGAATAGTGTAAAAATATGGTATATCATGGTTGTGGACTCGCTACAGGTCACAATTCTTATCCGATTTTGATGAAAAGTCACATTTCTAGGTTGTGTACCGTCACACCATAATCATTGTCGGTTTCGAGTTTCATTAATATCAGACTGGAACTGACCAACTAAATGGCTGCTCCCAATACAGTATGAAATACAGGACTTAAAGATGTAGGAAAAATCACTTTCGGTATTGCTTGTTCTCTGTCCAGTGCCAGCCTATTTTTATAATTGAAATGGAATGAAATTGGGTTTAATGTCTTACTTTTCGTTGTCATGCAGCGTGCTATGAGGAACATTTTGCTTCTTAATCGGTCTTTCTGCCTATTGTTCCCCATATTCCAACTGCCAAGGATTCTTTCATGTGCATGCTAATATGTACACACGACCTTAGTTTTTATCATCTGAAGGACTAAGCAGCAAGAGTTGTTCCTTACCTGGTCCTTAATCCGGCACCATTAAAAGATGAAAAAAAGATTAATCATGAAATCAATCAACTTCCCAAGTCTAGATTATCATTATTTCAATTTGAAACAAATAGCCAGATGTTTAGGTAGAAATGAAATGGAGGTTTAATGTCCTACTGTTCTGCTCCAAAGTGGGCTAATGAAGATTGGCACACGCCATTCAGTGTGCTATGATGGAAATTTTGCCCTGGGCAGTGGCACCGGGCCCGTAGCCAGGGGGGAGGGGGGCTATGCCCCCCCCCAAATATTTCGCCAAAAGTAATGAATTCTTAGGAGTGTTTTTAGCCTGCCACATCCTCAGCCCCTCCAAAACATTCTGTAACCCCTGCAAAACATTCTGTAGCCCCCCCCCCACCAATTTTATGAGCTGGCTACAGGCCCGAGAGGCTCTACGGCCTACTCTTATATCAAATTCCAATTGCCAAGGGATATTTTACGTGCACACCAATGTGTACATGGGAACTTATATAGGCCTTTCATTGCCTATTGTTCAGTCCAGTTAAGTTTATTAAATAAAATACTGTTTAAACTAAGAACACCTGACCTCAATCCTAGCGAGCCAGTGTCTTACACACCATGACCCACACTTTTAGGTAGATTAGCCTGCCAATCAGTTATGTTCCTCATCATTGTATATATAAGCTTATAATATCTATATTTATATTGATGTATTTTGTAGTCTTTTCGTGAGGTGACCGGATATAACTACACATTATATTGTGATCCTGATAGAGAAATATACAAGGCTTTTGGATTAAGTGAGAAATTATCAGCAGGTTCTTTAACAGGTGGGTTTAGTATTCCACTAATGACAATGAGGTATCATACTTTTTAGTTTTTGTGATGTTGGGATCTTGAAAAATTTCAAAGCAGTGGTACATTATTATCCATTGCACTGGATATCAATCAGTGATGAAATGCTTCAATTTCATTGGCCTAATAGGTTTGTTGTCAGACAAATCATAATAGCCAATTCGATAGCCTTTTACTTGATCAACTTTTATGTGTTTTTCTGAGGGGTTGGCTGGCCGAATGTCATTGTGTCAACTGGCGTGGTTTCAATTCCTGATTGTTGGTACGATACAAGGTGTAGGGTTGTGTGTCCAATTTCATGGATTTTCTCTGGGTCGTAAATTAGTTAAATGAATTGAACCGTATTTTAGTCCTGAAATAACCTAGTTTTGTGTCGAGTGGGCGTTAAAACCTGTTTTTCTCTCTCTCTCTTTTTATGTGTTTTTCTTCTCTATAGTTCGCAATATGATGTATAAAATATCTGAGTATCTAGTACAAAAGAATCCTGGAAAATTTATTTTTTTGAGTAGTCCTAAATATTGTATCTACACATGATTTGAAAGATGAAATTGATAAAAATGTCATTGTGTATAATATGGTGTGATAGTTTTGATATTGATTTAAATAGTGAAATTTATTTTTTTATTATTATAACAGGTAGTAAACACATAAAATCTGGTTTCATTATGGGTGTATTAAGGAGTACATGGAGAGCTATGAAGGTTCGGGAATATCAAGGTGATATTAAACAGCAAGGGGGAGCTTTTATTCTTGGGCCAGGTAAATTAACAATTATTTGATTTATTATATATACTGCCATATTGGTTTTCGTCCCATCCCAGCTGTCTAGTCGTTCGGATGGGAAGAAAAAACGAGGTCCCATGTAGTCATTGGCATGCTCGTAAAAAATCTCTTGACAGATGGAATTCGATATAAGAGTAGGATGTTAAACCCTATTTCATTTCATTTTATCTTATTGTGGCTGTGTATTGTTGGAACTCCCGTCCGTCAACACTTGCTTGTAATCAACCTATAGATTCTTAGCACTTTCTGCTAATTACAGTAGAGTTATGGTCATTGATCTACAGGATTAAGGGGATGCTGGATTGAACGTTCCGGAATTGAATTCTGTCAAACCCCAAAATAGTGACAATCGAGTGAAAATGGGATTTGGGGCTAAAACGCATGCACTGACTGCATGAGAAAATACTTCAACCAACCTTGACAGCTGAAACATAGTCATAAGGTTTAATTACGTCACGATTCTACTCACAACACCTCAGTTGTTGGGACTGACAGGACTGAATTCCATGTCACTCGATTACAATTCCCTCAATTCGGAACGTTCAGGACTGACAATTGAGCATCCCCAAAGTTTTTATCCATTTGACTTGAAATTTCATTTACATAGTCCATGTTAAAGAGATGAAGAAGCCTGTATTGATCATCTGTATACTGATCATTATCTGAACGAAACTGAATTGTCCGCCTTGAATCGTACGCACCTGCAAAACCAGCAATATTAAAGGAAGATACATTCATCTAGTTATGAAATGTGTGGCTTTCTCAACCTCATTAAGTTCTTCAGTATTCTCTTTATTGTGTTCTTTTATATACATGTAATCATATCATTAATTCTTTTAGGTGATGAGCTACAGTTTTCACACATAGATCAGAGTTCAACAGATCATATAGCAATCAATGATTTATTACATGAAGCAGGTGTTCAACCAGTCAGTTTCCCTAATGATCCCAGGGTATTACAGATATAAACTCATTACAATTCTTGCCATTTATATAATGAGTTGCAATTTGTTGCTTATTATATGAGGACATTTAATTAAGAAAACATAATGAATAGAAGTAATTGTATTACATTTGTTCACAGGGTGAACTGAAACAGGTGATTCAGAGGAAGGACAACTAGATTTCACTTTAGTTCATTTTGAATTTGTTTCAAACTGATTCAAAACTTTATTTCATAATTCATTAACTGTGTTCTTTTATTAAACTACATATTGACAATGATTCACAATTCTTGTGAATAAAATGGACACCTGCTGAAACAGTTGGAGGAGGTGTTAAATTTTGTCCAAGGCTTTCAGTGACAGGCATTTAGTAGAAGTGGCTGCCTAACCTCACAGATTTTCTTTGGGTTCTCCAGTAACTCCTGCCAACTTATGAACCCACTTAATATAAAAAAAAAACATTCTTTTTATTGCAAACATTATTACTCTGTGGCAACCTCTGAATCTCCATTAACACAAAAATAAGTCTCAGTATATTAGGACAAGGAAGTGCACCCCCAAGCATTACTCATTTTGTTGTTTCTTTTCATGGGAGCAACAATCTTCGACATGATCATCATGAAACTGGACAATTGTGTTCTTTGGACAATTGTGCATCATTTTGACATACTTTCTGGTCCATATGCTCTTACATAAAATCCTTGAGTGGCATTTAGTGATTGAGCACATTAAAAAAACATAACACAATTTATATGGAAAACAATCACTGGTTTTATACACATATAGCACAACGCTTCGACAAGTATTCTCTTATTTGTACTTGATAACGATAAGAGAATACTTTTGGAAATGTTGTGCTATATGTGTATAAAACCAGTGATTGTTTTCTATATAAATTGTGTTGTGTTTTTTAATGCTCTTACACGTTGAAAAGAAACTAAAACTAAATTATTTGGTTAAAGTTTTTAATTGATTACCGTATATATGTTATTTCATGATATGCACAACCATTTGTATTTCCGTCACAATCATATACAATACTTTTATATTTACATATCTTTTCTGTTCAGTATAATATATGTTATTGATTCATATTATATATTTTGTTATTTACATTTTATGTACCGGGTATTTCTATATCATCGCAGCGTAGTCTAAAGTTTGTAGCTGCGTTTTATTAATTTTTTCTTGGAAACCTAAAAATTCCAATTTTTATACAATAAATATGTAGCTTAGAAATCGGTTGACTTTTAACAGCTGGAATTTCATAAATATCATACAGTAAATGTTCAACAATAATTTCAAAAGACATTTAGAGAAACATAAAACAATAATGACTATGTTATGTTTGTTTGTAATGCTTTGGTAAGACAATGACATAATGGATATGTTATGTTTGCTTGTAATGCTTTGCAAAAGCCCCGTTTACACTTGGCCGCGATAAGCGTGCCGTATTGGGCACGGTAACAGGCCGCGTTAAATTTCAAGAAATTGACCTGTTTACATTACCGGTCTTGGAACCGTGCCAAGCACGCCAAATGTGTGACTCTTCACAGAAAAGTTAATTTCGGTCCCTAAGCAAGTTACCCGGATGAAAACAATTATGGCGGTTGATTTTGGTACGTGTAGCCATTTTGACAGAACTGATGACAGAGCTGTCAAAGTTCGCAGGAAAAAAGGTCAAGATTCATTTGGCGCATACGCACTAATCCGTGCTCAGACCGGTTAGCGTTTACACTACCAAAATTTAAACCGGGCCGTACTTAGCACGGTTCCGAGACCACCTCACTTCAGTGGGCCAGATTGGCACGGTACTCAGTACCGCACGCTTGTGTTTAACCCGTTTACACTACAAAAAAATTAACGGTGCCGTACCAGGAACGGTACCTGGCACGCTTAAAATTTGTAATGTAAACGGGGTTTAAGACATAAGTTGATTTATTCAAGAGAAAACAACATTTCCAAAATTCATTATATTTTTTAGAATTAGAATGATCCATATTTTACATTTTGAATTGATATCTATAAAGCCCACTTTTATTGGCTAAAATATATTACAGCTAGATGAAAATACGCAAAAGAAAATTGATTTTGAAGAAATTTGTAATGTAAACGGGGTTTAAGACATAAGTTGATTTATTCAAGAGAAAACAACATTTCCAAAATTCATTATATTTTTTAGAATTAGAATGATCCATATTTTACATTTTGAATTGATATCTATAAAGCCCACTTTTATTGGCTAAAATATATTACAGCTAGATGAAAATACGCAAAAGAAAATTGATTTTGAAGAAAAAAAATAATTGAATTTTGTAAAATATGCCAGATACGACCAACTATATATTTGTAAATGTGCCACAAAGCAGCTGGATGTTGTCACTATATAACTTATAAATTTAATAAATTATATTATAAAGGCAAGACATTATTTGTGTGGTTTTGTTATTATGGGGCTCATTTGACTGGGGCAGTACACAGTATTGATGTTTGCCTGTAAGGCTACTAAATCCCACTGGAGCGCTGTTTCAGTCTTGCCAGATTTTTACTTAAAAGTACAATCAGATTGGAGCAATTAAATTATTTGTTAAAGTTTGTGTCTAATCTGACAGGTACAGACTTGACATCTCATCTACAGCTTTCGAGGGAGCTATGTCTTAAAGTAGTCAAGTCTTTAACTCATCAGTATCATCCATACGGTCTTCAATATTGTGAATACGACTTATTCACAAACATTGATGTTTTTATCAAGACTATTGGAGTAGACTGGAATAACCTGACGCCAAAGACTGCCATTTAATTTGCACTCTTCACATATTTTGCCGAACATAACTGATTAGAAATTACATTAAAAACAGAAACGACAAAATGTAAAACAGTTTATATTTATTGATATTACATTATTATATGCGTCTGACCCATTTGTGTCCATATTATATTATAGGTGCCAAAGAATAGTGAGCTCTTTTAAAACTACCACTTCTACTCAAATGCAATTATAATTACGATACTGACAGCCTACAAAATGTGGTGATGGTTGTCTGATAGAATCTTAAATGGATGTCAGATAACCTATAAATAATAATTCCCCGATTTTTTATTTTAATTCTCGCTGACTTTGTTGTGTGGACGTTAAACCTCATTTCTCTCTCTCAGATCTCCAAATCAAAATAGAAACAGCATTTAAAAACGCCGTCTGTAGGCTAATAAATATCTTTCCATTACAATGATCTCGCAATCCGTGCTTGAATATTATTGCAAAAATAAACATTAAACATATATTGTACCAGATGTAGTGTTTAGTACAAGTGGCCGAAGGCCTCTTCAAAATTTGTAACACTACTTTTACTTTATCTACTTTTGATTTCTAAATTGTTTGCGAGAGTAGCCCCCCTTGTAAAACATTCTTCAATAATGTTTTTATGACAGTATCGTCGTATGGTGAGTGACTTTTTTTTTTTATTTTCACGGCTCACAATATTATTTGCATTTTCATTTCAGTTATGCACGTTTTATTAACAGTCGAAATAACAACCCATAAAAATCGTTCTCGGTAGTTTTCATTTTGATTTTCTCGAAAATATGTTGACATAGATCGAAATTTGTATCGAATTTAGTAAGGATTTTCTTGACATCGTGAGTGAATGCAGGCAGTGCAGGATATTAATCACACACGAGTACACATGAGCAAAACACAAACAAAGTGATCACCCTGACACGCATTCCAAGGCCTATATCTGTGACAAAGTAATGCAGTTGCAATACTTTAATTTTGTTTGAATATAACCTCTTTAAAGATTGGTTCCCAGCAAAGTATTTATCGTGTGGTTGTTGTTGCCAATAAGAGTACTAGTATATAAATTATATGGAAAGTAGAGATATCCAATCTTACTGACGCGGGCAGTGGATAATCTGAGAATTTAATTAGGATTCGATATTTGTAATAAATAGTCAGCGATTACAGACAACACCGTCTTGTGTATGCAATGAATTCTCACCTGTCTCTGCGGAGAGGGGTAATCACCTGACGCAAACATGGCCTCTTTTGATTGATTTTCATAGCGGGGTATACTTGGCAATTACAGTGTTTTGAGAAGGATTTGAAGCAAAATTATGATAAATTAATTTTGTTAGTCCATCATCAAAGTCAAACCACCCAGTTTGTATCCGGGAAGGCAACTTTAATTAAATTAGTACATCGAGAGAGAGAGAGAGATGGGGTTTAACGTCCACTCGACTCAAACCAGGTCATTTTGGGACTAACATATCGTTTCATTTTATTTCAATAATTCGCTTGCGTGTAGGGGTCTTTAGCAGTGGGAGGAAACCGGAGTGCCCGGACTAAACCCATGAGGTTGAAAAGGCGCCGCTATCTCCATGCCACATGCGCTCACACCAGAGCTTGAAACCACAGACGCAAGACAGAGGTGACCGGCCAGCTAGAGGTCGAAGCGCAGCACTAGGCCATCCCAACCCCCCAAATTAGTAAATAACTAAACGATAAGTTTGAAGTACATGTAGGCCTGCAATGTTCAAACTGTTGTGAATGTAGTTATACTATAGGATATGCCTATATGACAGGAGCATAAATTAAACTGTAGGCCAACATGTAGGGCCTAAATTAGTATATTGAAAAAACCTATAAAGCGATGTGTGTGTATTTGAATTGGATAGGTATAAATCTCCAAAAGAAGCCTATTGAATGCTATAGGATAAATGTGAATGTCAACTGTCAAAATAGGATCATCTATCCCCTATTATCTTTCGCAATGATGTTACATGTCCAAACATTGTAAGTGATCATAAGGCCTTGATTGCTGGCATAGATATGGAATGTGATGCAGATTTAAAGATACCTTATGGGAGATTACATGTAGATGTTTATAAAAGAGCTGGCTCAGTTCTGTTAAAAACTAGATACCGGTAATCTAAAGGGAAATTGTAGAAAGTGTCAGTCAAATTGATCGGCTCTGAACAGAGATTTTAGCAATTGAATTTTTGGCCTAACCTTCATCATCATTACTAAAGTTGAACGTTAAAAAACATATTCTTGATTATCCATTTAATGATTAAATCATGAATGAAAGTTGAGCAGCAAATCCAGTAAAATTAAACCATATGTTAGTCCTGACCTAGTTTGTGTCGAGTGGACGTTAAACTCCATCATTTCTCTCTCTCTCTCATTTTCAGCTAGGGACCCAAAGAACAAGGCTAGGTATACTCCACATTACATCTCAAACAGTGAGCATGTGCAATAAATACTATGTAGACTGGAATAACCAGACGACAGAAGCGAAATACGACAGAAGTCTCAAATGAATGGCAATCTCTAATGTCTGGTTATTCCCGTCTACAGAGATAAGAAAATGACGTCACTGTTTGACATGACTTGTGGAATATGTCTAGCCTCGTTCTTCGAGTCCCTTGTTACAAATGCCCCAATTCCCCCTAAATCTTCAACCAAAAGACCAGGAGATATAATGATCTCGACAAACGAACGGGCCCCTTCAAAAGTCAAGACTCTGGCTGTCAACCATCAAAAAAGCCACAAGGTTGAGAAGGCGCCCCTATCTCCATGGCACATACGCTCACTCCAGGGCTAGAAACCACAGCCGCAAGCCAGAGGTGACCTGAATGTAAAGGGCAAATTAAAAGAAAATGTTCAGTCTTCAAAGGCATGACCACAATCACATACATGTAAGGTTGGTAAGTAGTTGAAAAAATGCTTTGCAAATTGGTAATAATATAGTGATTCTTAAACTTTAGAAGTTAATACATTTTTGTAGATGCATTTTCAAAAATTTTGATTATGATGCTCAATAAAGAAACTGGTCTGTAATTTCCTGATGTTATCTGGTCTTGTAGCTTTTGAAGTATCAATAATGGATATATCATGTCTTCAATGTCTTTTTAGGTGACAAAGTGAAAAAGTATTTTGTTTGAGTTCAGGAAGTTGTGCCTTTGTGTAGTCAAAGTGTGATTGGTATTAATAAAATATTTGCTTCTCCTTAGGATTAAAATATGAAACCACATTATTCATAAAAGGCGGAATATCCCCTTTTTCAGATTTATATGTTGCCACCCATTTGTGTCCATTTCTAGGTCCCAAATATCGGGGCTAAAAAAAGAAAGCTCTTTCTTGATGATCTGTCACAAATGGCTAGCATGGAAAATAGGCACAAATCGAGCTTTGATTAGACACATGTCCTCTGGTGCCTGTCATAATTTATAATAAATGTTTGGCAAAGCAAAGCAGCTCAAAATGTCAGTTACAACTAAAATCATTATTTCTATGTCGACAAGGAAAAAAGCCTTTAGGGAACTGAACACACGTTTCTTCTGTTTTTGCAAGACATATTAACCTTTTGCCTTTGAGTCTACTTGAAGATGGCAAGACCATTGGTGCAAATTCCCTGTAATTAACACCAAACCTGTGACATTGATATTTGTTAAGATAACAAGCAATAAAAATGCACTTAAAGCTGAACAATAAACTTTACAAATCACCTGATGTTAATAATATTAGCTTGGAATCACATCAGTGATCTTGTAGGTTGTTGTACTAATTAGCCTACTTTTGTAAGCTCTGTATCTATAGAGATTTGTTGGGTGTACATATATTCCTCCAGCTTATTCTATCATATGACAGTTTGCCAATTATGAAGCTTACGATTACAGGAACGGCATTTTTACTGTAGGTTCTATACAGTTGAAATAGAGGGGGAGGGGAAGCTCATTTGTGTGCCTAATCAATTACATGGAACATCAGTGCATCAATCTCAAGTTCCAATTCACAACCGTTAAATGGAACAAATAGACTGAAAACCCTATAAAGCAAACTAAAAATGGAGGACATTATTTATATTCATGTCTGATTGAATTAAATGTTACAATATAATCCTTTGTGCTTTGAAATCAGTAATTGGAATTCTGTCTTTGACAGGTGTTTATGTATTTATAAATGCCAACCCTAATAACGACTGTTTGTCTATTGCAACACTAGCTGTAATAAGACCTTTATATGTCACTGACCTTTATTATAAATTACATGTATTATCAAGTAGTATACTATACACTATTATAAGATTTATTTCTGAACTAATGTTCCATATCAATTCCCAGAGTTTCATGTCAGATGATAACATCTCCCAACCAGTTCAGCTGTGTATAAAAATTGTTTAATTTTTCCATAAATCATACATGTATGAAGTGAAAGGAATGTTGTAAGATGTGTAAGATAAAATGGGGCAACTTTGACACATGTTTAATCTAATGAAGATGAAAGTTTGCAAATTTCTTTATCGATATTTAAAGTTTTAGATTATTAAATGTATATAATAGATAACTGTAATATACACCCATGTAATTATCTAACTTTGATTCTAATTGAGTGAGAGTGGTCAAACTTCATGTATAGTTTTATCACCGTACATCAATACCTTGACTATGTTCGATGATGAGCAATTTCTGCTTAGGCTAAGTAGATACTCCAATCTGATCTGAATGGCCGATACTTTGGAACACAAGAACTCTCTTTCTACATGTACTTGAGGTAGAATGTTCAAACTTGGTGTAGGTGTTTATTAGGAGAATGAATTGACAGTGTTAAATCATGCAAAGCTACTGTGTCTAAGTGGGTAAGATGCTGACTCGCTAGTTGGGAATGTATATCTTTTTATTATGGGAATGCGGCAGGGGACACCAGCCTCTCTGTTAGCTTGTTGATACTAATAAATCAAAAACATTTTAATTTGGAAGGAATACTATTCTGTCAACAAATGGTACTTGACAGACCCAGTCCATAAACAATGCGGAAATTGCTCCTCTTTGTCATTTGTTTGGCATAATCAAATTACATTAACTACTTCGCTATAGAACTGCTTGAAAAGGATTTAAACAAATTCTTTCAGTAGTATTCAGTACCCAAGGGGCATGGACACTTACGGTAAAAACTGATAAATTTTCTGATTATTGATTGAAGTTTTATTTTGATTGTACAAGAGTACAAATGATAAGTGTCAGTAGTGTCACAATGATAAATCAACTTTTCTTAATGGGAGAAGTACACCTACATTTATATTACCAAATGGAAAAAATGAAACTACAAACAGATATATTTTCATTGATGGTTCATTTCATGCAATAGTATAACATTGTAAATATGGAATATTTGTAAGGAAATGAAGCTGATTAATTTAGGGAAGTGAATTAAAGTCATATTGACCCAAAACAGAATATCTTACAATCTGACAGGATAAAGACAAAAGTGCAAACAAAAGTTTTCCGTGTTGGGCGTGATTTGCATGATGCAGAAAATGGCAAAGTCCACTATATAGTGGAATTTCTTATATTAAATCTGAATGTCACATTCTGATTTCCACAGAGTATATTTGTGCATTATTTCTGATATAAGATGTTAGAAGTAAGGACGTTGATTTTATCTCAAGAGTTTTATAACATTTGATCAGTTGATACTGATCACAATAGATAGTTAAAGATAGTACATGTAATATACAACATAAAGGCAATTGAATCTCTTCGAAACTTGATAAACATATGTACAATGACTACAATGTATACATTTTATGTTTATATCTGAGGACTGGTGGTTGTCTAAAAAAAATCTTCTTAAATATTACCGATAACTTACATTTTAATATTCAAATCTTAGTAATTTCCTTCCTGAGTAGTGTTACTTATTTTGACAGTTTCATATGGATTGGTAGATAATTTCGATATTTTGATTTAGTCTGAAGTAATTGCTTTAAATATCATGTTAGACCAAAATAGGGATGCTTTCATCTCTTAACATGAGCAACGTGATATTTAATAATTGTGTTTTGTTCAATAATTGACAAACTATTTTTGGTTGCTCAGTTTAATCACGTAAGATTTCTAGCTATGGGCTATTTTTAGAGTGAAGGAAATGTTTCTGAACTGAGATTTTTTTTAATACAAACTTAAGATCACTTTAATTTAATTGAATTAAGCTATTTTTGTCATTAATACATTCTCACACTGATTTTTCATATATTGTATCGCCATCTCCGGTCCCTGATCAATTAACAATTTCTTGTAGCTCATCTACAGTCAACATTTATTATCCGATCTACATGCATGTATGCTGTTGAGGTTAACGAGACAATGTCTTTTAGTGATTTCTGATAATAATTCCAAGCTTATTGCCCTTATGCTGATTTTTATGCACACTCTAGTGACTTGACAAAAGTCATCATTTTTTTTTTTTTTAGATTTATAGGTATTGTTTAGATGAGTTATGACCCTTGTGCACTTTATAATATATTGGGATTGGTCTATATCAAGGAAAAGTTAGCATCAGATGTGATAATTACTTATTGTTCTTGATTATGTTAATGTTATATAGAATTTTGTCAATATATCAAGGATATTACAAGATTCTGCTTTTATTTACCAGTTCGATAGCAGGAAATTTAGTCGATTTTGTTGCTGTTGGTGGGTTGGCTTACATGTATGCTTATTTTCAAAGGGAAATTGAAATGTTGTTGACAAAGCTGAATATTGGTAGGGTTTATCACCAAGTTATGTAAAGTATCAGTGTATGTTATATTGTCCTGTACTTGAAAGATTTTATCCTTTTTATACGCACACATTGAAATGTGGTCGTATATTGTAGTCGCCCCTGTCCGTCCGGCATCCACAATTGCTTGTGGACGCTCTAGAGGCTAAAGTTAATACCCGATTGACTTTAAATTTATACACAGTGTTTAAGGTCATGAAACGAAGAATCCTAATTATTTTCAGTGATTTCTCATTAGTGCCAGAGTTATAGCCCTTGATCACTTCAAAAAATCTTGTGGACGCTCTAGAGGCCAAAATTAATATCACATTGGCTTTAAATTTATACACAGTGTTTAAGGTTATAAGACAAAGAAGCCTATTGATTTTCAGCGATTTCCGATAAATAGTACCAGAGTTGTGGCCCTTAATTGCTTCTAAAAATCTTGTGGACGCTGTAGAGACCAAAGTTAATATCCGATTGACTTTAAATTCATACACAGTGTTTAAGGTCATAAGATGAAGAAGCCTATTAATTTTCAGCGATTTCTGATAATTACTGCCAGAGTTATGGCCCTTGATCACATCAAAAAATCCTGCTGGCGCTCTAGAGATTGACTTAAGATTGATATACAGAGTTTAAGGTGTTGAAACGAACAAGTATTTTGATTTTCAATGAATTTAGTTAACTGAACAGCAAAATCCATGATATTAAATGTTTCCTATACTAATTGTTAGCATGGGGCAAAACTTTTATAAAAAGCAAACAAATTCTAATGATATCAGATAATTACATTGTTACTCTTAATCAGATTTTAGTGTATTACAAATGTTTCATTACCTATAAAAGTAAAAATATGTGACAACCCTTGTTGAATCCCCGGACGATTTAGCTGCTGTGGCCGTATGTTTCGTTGCCTGGCAACCTATCTTTACCATAATATTTATCTGGGCAACTTTGTATGCTTGATGAAATCTCATCCTCCATATTATTATTGTTACAAACACTTGTACATATTTAGGTGCACGTTTACAAATAAATGTGACATTATAACTTATTATATCAAAGAACAAATTGAAAAGTGGTATAGATGCAGTTAAATTTATAAAAACCTTGCTAGTATAATAAACTATTTAAATGTGTTTATAAAATTAAATGGGGTTTAACGTCCTACTTTTCTGAACCAATCATAGGCTAATGACAAAAACCACGCTGGAACTTTCTCAGCCAAGTGAGCCAACACATCATACTGAGCCAATGAGATTACCGTACCAAATACATAATGTACTAGTAAAAGAAAAAGGGAACAAATTTCAGTAAATTGGAGTAATATTATATTTTATGGGGAGCTGAATTCAGCAATGTCAGGGAAGACTATACTGGTAGTAAGGAATTAAATACAACTGTTATGTTTGCAGGTACGGTAATGTACTTACATGTGGATAGCATTAACTGGTAGTTTAGAGATAATGTTAATTTCCAGATATTAAGTAAATGATAATAATATTGTCTACAGTGTCACATACATATATATATATATATATATTGATAGAAGCTAAATTTTGCAGACACCAGCATTTCCACATGATCATCATCCAATTCCTGAGGTTCTTCTTTAGAGCGTAGGATTCGAAGTCTGCGGTATTCTAGTACAGTCCAGTCCCTTTACCTATATTGACTTCCATGGACACTGTTCTGAAGCCAGCATCTTTGGTACAGACGTAGCCAAAGAGGTGATGTCAAAATCAGATGGTTAACTGGAAATTAGAATGTTATGCAGGAGTACACAATTATGGTTGTAATGCAAATTATGAATTCACTCTTAACACTGATACATTTAATTGGAGTTTCGGTGATAGAATATACTTTCAGAAAGCTGTAACCTATTTGGTAATTGTCTGATAATACCATTAATGTACGATCTTTATCATATGAAACTCCATTCATGTAGTTTCATATCTTCTGTGTCCACATATTTTTAGAGTAAGGAATCCTTAATAGAAAGGGCTGCATATTTTTATGAAACTCAGGATCATCTCGTAGGAATTTTTCTTCCCATTCCCATTCATATGTTTGTTGAAAAATCTGACATGTTACGAAAATCCGTCTTTCAACTTGGTAGTATACTATGCCCGTTTCTCGATCACAGAATTTAAAATTAATCATACATCTTTTGCCATCTTGATGTGGTGAGTCACTAACAAGACCATATTCTTTAAGTTTTTCCTGTGGTGCTGGTTGGGGAAGATATGTCTTGTGACGTTTAATATCTGGTACTGGTCCAGGAATCTTTTGTGTTTTTAGGTAATCTCTTAAGTCTTTATCAAGACGATTTTCTATCAACCATGTGTTTTCCGATGTGGGTCTATTTCTCCATTTTATAAGATACTCAATTGCTCCACTGTGATTTATTTTCTTCTGCCAAACTTGTTCAATTTCAGGACCTTCATTTGCTGCTATTTTGAACCTATGTGATTCTTTCTTAGGACAACTTGTTTTAAGAGCTTGAATAGGTCTATCGGTGCTTGTTTGATCAGATAGGAATTTGTGGTTAGTGCCACTGGAATGTGTACATGTATATGACTCTGTTCCTTGATCAACTGTTTCTGAAATTATACTTACTCCCAGTTGATTTGTGTCTTCATTTATTTCACCACATTCATTAAATGATTGAACTCTTGGGAGATCAGTACTTGTAGATGGGTGAATTTGAGGCTGTTTTACCCATGTTAAGTTGACCGAGACTTTGTCACTTTCGTTCTCAATTCTCCAGTGATGAGGTTCTGAATTGATAGCTATGACCTTCAGCATCTGTGCTAGTTTACTGGGGATGATTTGTTCCATTTTCTTAGAAATAAATAGAAATACTCAGCTCTGAACTGTTCATTTACTTGTTTGTAGGATTCATGTTCGAGGAATTTTACCAACTACTAATGGTACATCATTTGTTAAGTTTCTAGATCTGATTCTTTTTCTCTGAATTTTCATTACTAGAACAGTTCATATCCTTATAACTTCTACCTTGATTTGGAAACAATTAAAACATTAAGTCATGTCAGATGACCCGAAGCTTTATATCTATTGCATTAGTTTATTTAAGAGATTAATTAATTACTGTGTAGTTGCTAAGTAGAAGTGTGGTTGTAGTATAAATATTTTAATTGAAGATTATGATAAAGATATTACCGTATGTCAGGTAAAAAGGGTAGAATTAATAGGCATATGCTGTGGTCCAAATGAGCTGCAGTGGTTCAGTGTGTTAGCTGTTAGACACAGGTTGATTAATTAGGAGGTCTTGGATTCATTCTTAGCTGATAAATGTTTATAGAATTTTGTGGCAAGGACAGTGGCTAGTCATTGGGAGGAAATGAAAAACCATGTAAAAGTTAACCAACTCTTGAAAGTTGGAATAAAGTTGGAATTCGAAATAAATTTTCCTCATTGCACACTGCACAGCATTTGCATATTTCAATTCATTTCACAGTATGCAGAATTTGCTGAATAATGACAGCCCTCCATTCTATCTGATCAAATTTTCTTATTAACTGGACAGCAAAGAGCATTTTCTTTTCTTTTAATGTACATTATACCTCTATGAATGAACAATGTGATCATTTAGATATATTTTATTATGTTGCATGATTGGGTATGGATTGATCGATTGTTTCCAAATGACCCCAACTCCGGTCAATTCCAGTTGAGATAATACCACCAGTATATCATGGCTAGTTACTGGAATAAGAGCTCATGGGATTTTATTGTTCGTATGAATATTAGAACTGATTATATTGACAAGGTATTATTGAATAAAGCTGATTACTATTAGAATCTCTATATTTTTTAGCATTCAGGTAGTGATATCAAAGGAATCAATCTCTTTCATAGAAAAATACCAGAACATTAAAATATTTGTTTGAATTTATCACCACAGAGAGAGAAAATAGCTATTTCCACAAATGTAATGTTCATGGCTTAGATTATTATAACATAGCCAATTCGGAACAATTAGGTAAGATAGTCTCTTCATGAAATAAAAAATTCTAGAATAATTTGTTAGGTTCAGGTACATATGTATAATAACATGATTATGTTATGGAAGTTGAATAAATTAATATAAAGAGATTGATTGTAATACTTTAACTAAATTTTAAAGCATCTGAATGAAGAATCATTCCGACTAAGAGCTTCTGACTGTATAAGCATCATTCTATATGTACCTGACTGGAAGCTACATTCTAAATTCTAACAACACATGATGACTGAAGTATCATTCAATACACAACTGAATGAAGCATCATTCAATACACAACTGAATGAATCATCATTCAAAACACAACTGAATGAAGCATCATTCAATACACAACTGAATGAAGCATCATTCTAAATACACACAACTGATTGAAGAATCATTTTTAATTCCCATTAATGATACATGATTACATGTACATACTATATATACCGGTATGTGAAATGATTTAGTGTGGATGTAGATAAGTCTATTTATTCAACATTGTTTACAGCATGCTACACTGAGTATGGTATGTGTATATGTGATTGGATACATGTACTTCTGATAGCAGTTGGCAGTCTCCCAATAAATTATTTTTTTATAGTTATATACATGTGACAGAAATATACTAAATTCATGATATATGACCAATTCTATGACCAAAACAAGTTAATTTGTGTCATATTGTGACAATATTTAAAATACCGTACAATTGCAGTCTTGCATTGGTGGTTTAGTGGAACATTGTTAAAATGTAAATTCAGACTGGAATCTTAGACTCAGATGGTAATTAATTAAAAATATTTTCAGCAAACTGAGAGAGGTATAGTTTGTCATCTGGGATTCCCAATAAGGACTTGTGATTTAATTTTAGAACCTCAAAGATATCATTACTGAAATGAAATGAAATGGGGTTTAACATCCTTCTGGATATCATTACTATATAATTACACTGATGGTAAAATCACTTCATGATCAAAGTCATTTTATTTGAATAATTTACTAGTCAAATTTGATCAACATGTCTGTCTATTTATTCACCCAAAATCAATTGTCATTATCTACAGAAGGACAATAATTGAAAATAGTGCCATGTTAAATTCATGTATCCTCATGAGGGAATAATATGTCTACTAAATGACAAGTTTAATAATACATTTTTGATCTATTGTATACTCAAGAGATTCCAAGCTTAAAATTATATAGCTTCAGTAGCTTCCGAATTGAAAGTTCATCGGCGTGCATATAAAAGAACCTTTGACACTTGGAAATCACTGGAATTTTCTCATTTTAAATGAAAGCAATGGATTTCTCTCTTTAAAAAGCTCAGTCAATCTGTGTGCATCCTATGTAATTTGGAGACGATGTTGGCATCATATAGGCCAACCAAAATCGCCATTCAAAAGAAGGAAAGTGAAAGACTATAAATAAGGAGAAGGAATAATTTTTTTGGTACAAATTGTTAGGTGTATGTGCATAATATTATTGTTACTGGTATAAAGTTTCTAGACCAACACTGGGATTGAACCTGGGACCTGCTGACTGTCTAGTACGTCAGAAAGATGTGGTTTGTTTGTTTCCTCTTCTTAATATATAGTTCACAAAACAGAAATAGATACTTAGTGAGACTACCCTTAATCTAAAGAAACGAACTGAAGTAATTCTAGACTTTCTATTTAGTTACTTTTACACCCATCATTAGCGTGAAAGATCATGAAACCCAGACATCAAAGTCTATATCTCCACTGAGAATTTATATTCTCTATAATTAACTTCTCCAATGACAAACTGATTTAATAATAATGATAAGTAAAATTTTTAAAGAAACAAACTAAAAAATCTAGAAGGAAATTAACCCCATTTGAAATCCAATATAAGCATATTAAAAAAAAACTAAGTCAAGAAAATAAATCATGAAAACTGTCAGAATTTAATTGGCAAAAGTTTTTTTTCTATGTGCAATAATATTAAATGTTTTTTTTTTCTTGTGTGGTAAATTTTTGTGAAACATTTTAATTTACATACCGGGATTTTTGTGCCACAACATTTTTTGTATTTTGTTATACAAATTGTATATGAATTGTAAGTAGTTTTATATGAGAAATTGTAAATATTTTGTATTAATAACACATTCAGCTGATGAACATTTAAAAAATTTTGCACCAAAATTATTTTAATCGATGATTAATTCTAATGTAAATTAGGGACATCTTTTGATTTCATGAAGTCATCATTTTCTGTCTTGTCACTAAACATTCAGGTAATTTAATCCTTTAGAATAGATTCATATCTGAAGAACGTCTTTTACTCCTTTTGTTAAAGTTAAATTAATTGAGGCTTGATTTAAATGGTATTTGGTGAAATATATGCTCAGTACTTACTGGTTGAGGTATACATGCAGGGGCGGATACAAGTGGGGGTGACTAGTCACCCCCCTCCCCACCGGTGTATAGGAATCCCGGGTCCTACAAGCTTCCATGGAGACATGCACGTGTATATATATTATATAGTACACGGTACGCATCTTATCAGACACACAATCAGCATCTGTGTTACTAGCGGCAGAAATTAGCTCCGTAAACCGCGGTCTGCGAGACAAAACATGGAGTTGTCACCCCCCTCAAAAAATTCCTGGATCCGCCACTGACATGTACATGTATAATGACATGTTTTTAACTTCCTGCTTCAGATAAAATACGTGCCTGTACATAAGAATGATCTGTTTATTTGTTTATTACAAATGTTCTTGATATCTTATCTCTTCATTAATAATAGTTATATATGGTAATTTATATACATATATATATATCAAACTATTCTTACTAAATACACACCTGGACACTGCACCATAACTTGCCACCAACTAAAGGTTACCCAGTTCTACTGTGGCTATTTTTATCACCTTTACTACCATTCACATAATATTCTTACCAATGTAAACAAATAAACGATAAAAATAACAGGTCTGTGAGTTAAAAGAAATTCTTGTAATGCCTGATGCCAGTTGTAATATACCATGTTGCTTATAAAACTATTAGAGAGTTAGAAAACAGGCGTAACCTTTACTTAAAATAATACTCATTACTCCTTTATAGTGGCAAATTTAAAGAGCAACTACCACAAACAGATAAAGTCGTCCTTAGTGTCTGTATTCTTATCACAAAATCATTTTGATTGGGTTATGTTTACAATTGGAAATACTTCTGGAAACTGTGCAGCAAATAATCTAGTTTCTTTGTAAGCAGAGAGATCCAGATTGAACTTTTATGATTTGCGGAGAAATGTCACATGACCAGAATGACAAGAGATGTGAACTCAAGTCCCATGACTCAGACTCGTGTCGGAATTACATCGCATCAAAGACCCGACTTGCAACACAACTTGAAATATTTTATTTGAGATTTGAAACAGCATAGTTATGACAACTCAAGAAATTGAAAGAGCTAGGACTCGAGTCCCGGCAAGGGGACATAACTCTAACTTGCTTTATTGGATTTGATGAACTTGTGACTTGAACCAGACTTGGTGGTTTCAGAAGACTTGGGGCTCAACTTGAATTGGTAGTAAAGTCTGTGATTTGGGACCAACCTCAGACTCGAGGTGGTGTGACTTAGAACTCAGCTCTGGTTCAGGGTCCTGCGATTTGAAACTCAACTCTGGCTCCACTTCCTGCGACTTGGCAATCGACTCTGACTCGAGGTCTTGAAACTTGTGCCAACCTCAGAAGTGGAGATCTACTTAATTATTACATTTTAATTAAACCTAGATCTTTATTGTGCTAGAATTTAATTTTTGCACATCTGTAATGTAGTGTAAATCATTATAGCATTAAAAAATAAAAGAACCAAAGATAAATGAAAAATCTAATTTTAATTAGTCTTCTTAGCTCTATACCAAGGCAAGAATAATGTTCAGTTTGTAATTTAACAGAGATAAATGTTATTGGTTAAAGGTAAAAAAAACTTATTTAGTTTGATTTTTGGCTTACTGTGTCGATTAGAATACACTATTTGTTACATAGAAATTGAGTTTTCAACTCACACAAATTGTCCTCACACAGAGCTATTCATCATATAAAATCCAATAAAGTGAACAATTTTGTTTTTAACCCAAATTAAATCTAAATATAGTCGGTTAATGTTGGTTTTACTGTTTAGAGATCCGGTATTAACTACATGCTGTATTAAACTATTAGTAAAGCTCAATTGGTTCCTTTAAATGCTAGCTAGGCCATCTATATATAGTGGGCGTGGCATGTTTCTGTATTCTTTCCTATAAATACATGTACCTGGTCAGCCAATCAATATAAAAGTAATTGAGTCTATGATTATCCTACTAGAACTCTGTGGAAGTTGAAAGGAAATTGGAGAAGTCATTTGATTTTATATATTTTCATCAAGATTGATTTGTGTTGCGAGATCACTGAGAATGTTTATTTATTTTACATATGGAAAAAAGATAATGATTTAAGGTATTTGTATCTAATATATTGCACAATCTTAATATAATCTTATCTTTGTAAATGTATGTCAGAGAATATTGCTGGTCAAAAGCCAACTTTGTATATTGCACAATTTTTCTGTGGCTCATCATAAAAGGAAGTTTTTAATCAGTTTGAATTATTAACAGTTCAGGTAAGCTTATCTGGATAAGTCATCTCATCTGCAGACTTTTAGTTTTATAGTAGCTTAATATTCAAAATTAAAAACACAAAGAACAATACAATATTGATCCAGTTCCATCAATATTATGTTGTTATGTTGTGATGAAAACATAGGAGCCTAGTTCTTACTGTCTGATATAATTTTAGACACTATGACCAGTTAGTATTTTATACAGCCAGTCACCCAATATTGGAGAATGGACTTGGCTCCTAGGATGGATTTTATAGTAAATTAACATTGCAGTTGGTTAGCTACATGTATGACAGAGATTAGAGACAATAGTAGTAATGAGATACTCCATCTATAATAAAAATAACATAATCAAGGCCCATGTAGGCGTCTCTCTGATAAGTTATTTTCTTCAAAAGGCGGGGGACTATTAAAATGGGTTCGTCCGTCTGTCTGTCTGTCTGTCCTTCTGTCTGTCTGTCCTTCTGTCCGTCACACTTTTTGGGACACAATAACTCTCCTAATTGAGCTAGAATGTTCAAACTTGGTGTATGCTTATTAGGTCAATGCCTTGATGGAGTTCGAAGATGAGCATTTTCCGCTTAGGGTAAGCAGAGATAAGCAATTTGATTGGTTGATGCTTTGGGACACGATAACTTTAGTTCTAATTAAGTGAGAGTGATGAAACTTGGTGTATAGTTTCATTACAGTAATACCCTGACTAAGTTCGATAATGAGCATTTTCTGCTCAGGGTAAGCAGAGCGATACGCACTTTGATTGGACGAGACTTTGGAACACAATAACTCTCCTTTTAATTGAGTTAAAATGTTCAAACTTGGTGTATATGCTTATTAGGTCAATGCCTTGATGGAGTTGGAAGATGAGCATTTTCCGCTTAGGGTAAGCAGAGATAAGCAATTTGATTGGTTGATGCTTCGGGACACGATAACTGTGGTTCTAATTAAGTGAGAGTTATGAAACTTGGTGTATAGTTTCATTACAGTAATACCCTGACTAAGTTCGATAATGAGCATTTTCTGCTCAGGGTAAGCAGAGCGATACGCAATTTGATTGGCCGAGACTTTGGAACACAATAACTCTCCTTCTAATTGAGTTAAAATGTTCAAACTTGGTGTTTTTGCTTATTAGTTCAATGCCTTGATGGAGTTTGAAGATGAGCATTTTCCGCTTAGGGTAAGCAGAGATAAGCAATTTGATTGGTTGATGCTTTGTGACACGATAACTTGAGTTCTAATAAAGTGAGAGTGATGAAACTTGGTGTATAGTTTCATTACAGTAATGCCTTGACTAAGATCGATAATGAGCATTTTCTGCACAGGGTAAGCAGAGCGATAAGCAATTTGATTTACCGAGACTTTGGAACACAACTCTCCTTCTAATTGAGTTAAAATGTTCAAAATTGTTGTGTATGCTTATTTTCTGCTTAGGGTAGGCAGAGATAAGCAATTTGATTGGTTGATACTTTGGGGCAAGATAACTTAGGTTCATCTTTATTGATGATTTTTATGCCAATACAATGACTGCATTCTCATTCAGTAATGGATTCGACAGTAACAGTGTATAGAAACGTTTGAAAAAAATAAACGTACGATTAATTAATATGTGTCATCTATTTATTTTGGGATTTCGGCGGGGGACATCAGCCTCACTGTTGGCTTGTTAGATGCTGTTCCTTGATTACCTAGCCTGTGGGTCAGTGTACGTTTGTTATTATTAAGTATTAATACAGAATATAAGATTATACCAAGAAGAAGTGAGTTATTGTATTTTCATCTTACACCCTCAACTAGATTGAACAACCCATCGTTGAAGGTTGGGCTATAAGTAGATCCATAAACCCTAGATGATAACACAATGAAAATTTTAAAATCCCTACACATTAAGGCATAGGTGACTTCTATGGTTTCTAGTGCCTTTGTAATGTACAAAGACAAGCATTCACAAGGCAATGTGAAAGTATTAGTGATTTCGAATTTGATTTACAGATGACAACATAATAATTTGGCCAGTTCACTGAACATAATCAATTAGAAATTACAATAATTTGTTTAAAAATTGAATATTAATCACTCATATCACATTAATATGTGCTTTAAGGCTCATTTCTCTATTTTAAGGCTTAAGCCTATCTGCTTTAATTTTAAGTTTTGGGTAACTGGATGTTACTATTATTTAATACTTATCAACAAACTGATAAATTATTAGGTACATGGTAGTATCAGATTCGTCTATATGTAGTACTATTTCGCAATAAGAAGAATCCATTTTATTTGTATAATTTTAGTTTGTGTAATATGTTGTGCAGATTATATTGAAATTATACAGTACCATCAATTAATATAACTTTTCATATGCACACATTGAAATCCATAGATTCTTATAGACTTACAATGTATCATTTGATTGACTTTTATTGATACAAAGTGTTATTTCCATATCAATGAGACGCAAAAGCCTTGTGGTTTTCAACAACTTCCTTTAATTACTGTTAGGATTGTTGCCCTTGATCAGTTTTAAAATATTTTGGAAACATTCCTGGAGCAATTTATTCAGATTTTATGAGACGAAGAATCCCAACTATTAATTTGTAACGATGTCTGATAATTAATGTCAGAGTTATTACCTTTGATTTCTTTTTGAAACCTCCTGTACATGCTCAAGCGGCTAATGTTATTTATCCAATTGCCTACACATGTTCGTGAGACAGAAACTTGAAGGAACCTATTGATTTATAACGATTTCGAGTATATCAACTGATGTTTTGTATGATAAATGCTAGCACTAGGAAGAATAAGAAGCAAATCTAAATCAACTTTTAATTATTTTTAATTTAGTATCTTGTCAATGCTTCTGCAACATAATAAATATTTGACAACCAAAGTTACGTGTGTGAGCTGGTCAATGAACTTCGCTGCTTTGAGCATATGTTTTGTCTGGCAACCTATCTTTATCAAGTGATTTTACTATGGTTCTTGACCAAGTTTAAAACCAGACAAATTCTGATCATATGCAAGGACAAGTAAAAAAATTCTCAAGATTGATTTTTGGATGGCAATTAAGAGCTTGGGCCATCTGAACCTTTTTAAATCTGAAATCATGAGACTGGAAAGCTAAATTTACAGATATGAATTGCTTAATGAGCCATAAACAATTTAATTTGTTTAGTTAATTGTTAGAGAGCTTCAACCATTGAGTCAGCTATGTTATGAATTGAAATGTGACCTTGTAACAGTAGAGCTCTTCCATTCATCAACTTGGAAATAGTTTACTACTGTAATCACTGCTACCTTGAAATTTGAAATGTGTAAACAAATTAAAGCTAACATCGAAACTTGTTTATAAAAGATGTTTCCCTGGTATATTGATAGGCCCTGTTAGCCTGTATGTGTTTAAACCTAAAATCTTTACTATTAATCAATAATATTAGTAATGTGCTTGGTTCCACATTATAAAATTTTACATAATTAACATTTCCTGTATTATAAATGAATTGAAATTTAACTTAATTAGTAATGTGCTTGGTTCCATATTGTAAAATTTTCACATAATTAACATTACCTGTATTTTAAATGAATTGAAATCTAACTTAATTAGTAATGTGTTTGGTTCCACATTATAAAATTTTCACATAATTAACATTACCGGTATTATAAATGAATTGAAAATTAACTAAAAATTTTTAAGCTAATTTTACACAGCTGTTCCTGCCATATACGCATCATGAAGTAAATTAAAATCCAATTGTTGTCAAAACTGAACTTAAATGTTATTTAATATTTTTAGACAGGAAATGTATTTTACAGATAGATTGATCTGCTGTAAAGCTTTCATATTAACTGGTTATATTTGTGTTTTGTCATATTTATAAATCATATGTTAATATAAACAATATATTTATATCCTCAATTTTATGTGTCTCTTTATCATGTATCTGTGGGTTGATCCATATCTTTTTTTTGTAAACATGGCAAATTCCGAGGATACAGTAGTCGAAAGGTCAAAGATTGGTCTGTTGACTATAATGTTTCGATATGTCCATCCGGGCATTTGAACGTGATTTTTCAAGCATGGATGTCTTTTTCCACGTAGAGGGGGTAGTGGGTAATTGATCATGGCTTGCATGTATTTCTGTGACATTATAACCTGTATAAAACCAAGGCCATATTCATGTTGTAGAGGCCATTGAAAGTATTAAACAAGCCAACAGTGAGGCTGATGTCCCCCGCCGAAATCCCCAAATAAATAGATGACACATACTAATCACACATTTATTTTTTTCAAATGTATCGAGCAATCAAACTGTACGCGAAGTGTCATCCAAAAGTGTTTTATAAAGAAAAATGCTAAAACCGACGAGAAAAATGAAAATGTACCCAAGTTAGGGGGATCCTAAAGGCAGACAAAAGGGCCCCCACACTGGCCAAGGGAAAGGGCCCTAGTGTCCGAGTCAATCGTTTCTATACACTGTTACTATCGAATCCATTACTGAATGAGAATGCAGTCATTGTATTAGCATAAAAATCATCAATCAAGATGAACCTAAGTTATCTTGTCCCAAAGTATCAACCAATCAAATTGCTTATCTCTGCCTACCCTAAGAAGAAAATGCTCATCTTTGAACTCCATCAAGGCATTGACCTAATAAGCATACACACCAATTTTGAACATTTTAACTCAATTCGAAGGAGAGTTATTGTGTTCCAAAGTTTCGGCAAATCAAATTGCTTATCGCTCTGCTTACCCTGAGCAGAAAATGCTCCTTATCGATCTTAGTCAAGGTATACTGTAATGAAACTATACACCAAGTTTCATCACTCTCACTTAATTAGAACAAAAGTTATCGTGTCCCAAAGCATCAACCAATCAATTTGCTTATCTCTGCTTACCCTAAGCGGAAAATGCTCATCTTCGAACTCCATCAAGGCATTGACCTAATAAGCATATACACCGCGTTTGAACATTTTAACTCAATAAGAAGGAGAGTTATTGTGTTCCAAAGTCTCGACCAATCAAATTGCGTATAGCACTGCTTACCCTGAGCAGAAAATGCGCATTATCGAACTTAGTCAAGGTATTACTGTAATGAAACTATACACCAAGTTTCATCACTCTCACTTAATTAGAACTAAAGTTATCGTGTCCCAAAGCATCAACCAATCAAATTGCTTATCTCTGCTTACCCTAAGCGGAAAATGCTCATCTTCAAACTCCATCAAGGCATTGACCTAATAAGCATAAATACACCAAGTTTGAACATTTTAACTCATTTAGAAGGAGAGTTATTGTGTCCCAAAAAGTGTGACGGACGGACAGACAGACAGACATACAGACGGACGAACCCATTTTAATAGTCCCCCCAACTTTCTTCAAAGGCGGGGGACAAAAAAACGAAAGGAAATATAGATTTGTACATTGTTGGGTTTTTTTAGGACAGCTCACTTGATTTGATATTTGTTTATTTTTTGCAGTGTCCGTTTTCTGTCTTGTCCGCAGATTTATCTTGTAGATCTTTATTTTGCATGTAGTGCGGTCCTCCTTATTATATTAAAAGGCATAAAGCCAATGGAAATAATAGAATAGAAAAATTCGCATGTCCATAGTTTTACTAAGTTAATTGGTTTGGGATTATTTTTTCAAGAAATATCTTTTTGGTAAAATCACTTGTTGAGCCAGGAATTGGTTCAATGGATCTACACTTTGGTATAGTCTTCCTGGAGCGACCCAGAAGGTTGATTCCTGGTTCATACAGTACACTTATACTTTTTTTTAAATACTAGTTCCTATTTTATTGTCAAAATGGATATCCTTAAAAAGTTTGTTATATTACACAACACAATCATAAGGAAAGAAATAAAATAATAATTCTATGACGACTTCATTTTGCATCGCAGGTTCTAATGTAAAATCTAACACCCCTCTAAATGCGAAACAGGAAGTGTTTATTGACATTATGTAACATGCTTTTTTAGGATTTTAAAAGACATTACTAAAACAGAGGGGTGTACACGTTATTGTCCAATAGACAGTGTCTAATTGACCAATCAAAATGCAGGGTTTACCCTGAAAAATGTTATAAATTCTTTTAATCCATTTATTACTCTGAAATACATGAAATAATAGTTCCAAGATGAGTTCATGTTACGTTGATCCATTTATTTTTCTGAAATAACATAAACATATCACTGGGCTAATGAATATCGACAAATGCCATGCAGTATGCCAGGAGCGAAACTTTGCCCGGACATTCCGCCACTGTGAGAAAATTAATTGGTAGGTGCTTATTATTAGATGCTTATTTTAAAACCAGTTCAAAATTGTTAAGGGTTTTAAAGACAGTATTGTGTTGCGTTCACATGGTACTATAAGTATAAGCCAAACCAGTTTAACCAGTTCTAAATTGTTGGGGTTTTTAAGACAGCATTGTGTTGTGTTCACGCGTACTATAAGCCAAACCAGTTTCACTATTCTGACCTCTTTGGTTGGAGGTTAGAGTTTACTATGCATGGGTAGCTTCATATTCTTTATTCGATTCTTGCACGCTTCCAATAACACTGACAATTGTCTGTCTTACCCCGACATTTATCCAGGAATGTATCTTACTACGCACTGTGCATGCTCAAGCGAGCTGGAGTCTGGGCTTTTACTGACACAGTTTTAAAAAAAGGCTTCTTGAAGACAGGTTGTGAGCTAGGTTTTTTAAAGGGACAATAACATTCTTGCTGGCTTGGTAGCTCCAGAAAATAAATAATACCCTTAGTCTAAGTACTAGATGTTTAAATGTCCTACCTGTTGTGTAAATTATCCATTACAACCTATTTTATTTGTCAAGAGGGTTCGAAAATATTTTAAAATCCAAGTCACATTTGAAAAGGTTTACGTTAGACTTTTCAAATCAATTGGTTGAATTTTTCCAATTTCTTAAATTAGGTGTGTTAAGATGAAATTTATATCATCATTTAATTGGAATGTTCTAAAATAATACGATTTGTTGACCAGAATGAAGATTGGGACATATTTTTCAGTTACAACAAGAGTGTTATTGGGGCTTTAAACTGGTTTATTTGCCCCACATTTGCATTCAGACGACCAAGTTAAACTGGTTTAGTGGTCCCAAGGGTTTTTAAACCAGTTCAACTTAAGCGTCTGAACAGGCTATCTCTCTCTCTCTCTGTACCAAAAGACCACTGATAACTATCATTATTAAGATTTAACAGAAATGAGGGTCGAAAAGTGTTCATTGGATAGTCATTTATGTTATGGTGTATGTATTTACTTCAATTCAGTGCTTTAATGCAAACAAAAGAAGATTTATAGTTTATAGATACATGCGTGCGTGTAAAAATAACAGATTTTAAATATGATAAGAATAACTTAAATATATGCAGACATGCTGAACGTTGACACTGACATATACATGAATATGATAAGTAGGCTTATTAATATTATATAAATAGGAAGTTTTCTATTACACAGGAACACAGGATGTTTATACTTTCCTACTGTATGTTTTATACAGTTTGTGTCAATTAAGTGCTAAATGATTTCCTATTTGAATATGAATACTTCTGTGTGGATGTCTTATTATATGATGGTAAAGTGTAAATAGAAAAGGTCTGTATAAATTGAAGGTTTATGATAATACATGGGTACTGTATGTGACTGAGTACATTTTATCAGAATTTAAGGGACAGATTTGGGTATAGTATATTAAGATAAGATTATTCACTTGGTTTGTTTTAGTCAAAAAAGTAGTTATTGACTTATTGAGGTAACGATGCGTCATTGGCATTTGTCGCTAAAATATCAAATCCACACTAATAGTCGGAATAATTATAAAACATTTGATTAAGAAAACAAAATCAAAATACCAAATCTAGATATTTCCTGGTTTGGATTTAAAACAGGCCTATCATTAAATTTTTGTGGACAACAAATAGCTGCAGGCTTATTTAATATTGAATTCTACATTATGTTTGTAAATATAGAATTGAGCCATTATTAGATTGATATTCATATTAGAGATTCATCTTTCACAATATTGTGATTTGCAAGTGAAGGTACATCCGGATTGTAATAACATTCCTTGTTGACTGTTTTAGCTAGTTGAAACCATTAATATGGGGGATCACGGTGGCTAAGTGGGTAAGACGCTGACTTGGATCAGAGCAGAAGAGTAGGACGTTGAACCACATTTTTGAAACCATTATGTATTAATAATTAGCTTGCATTTATTTGTTTATGTAGGTTACTATATACGTATTGACACTCTGTGTCACCGTTCTTAATCGGGCTGTAGGTGTATGTCAAATCTACAACTGTTTATTTACATTTTATCAGCACCTATCACTGACTGGTAAACAAATTGTTGTCAGCTCAGCATTTAATTAGATGTTCTAGAAAAGACCAGTTACAATTAATTGTATATAAACTCTCTTTTAACTTTAAACATTAAATAGTTTATCAGATGTGTCATATAAACAACTTGGTCAGTATTCTCACTCTGAACAGTGAACACAAGAAAGTCGACAGATGAATCAAATCCATGTGTACAATTATTTTGTCTAGTATTTTGTTTGTAGAATTCAATTTTGTATCATATTTTGGTTTATAATTTTTTATTTTAAAAGTAATATCTATAGACATATATTATTTGGAAGAAGAACAAAAATCAATCATCCATTGATTTATGAATGACTATATAATTATACATTATGTATTGTCGATTGTGTGCTCTCTGGAAATTGCTGAAAATTGAGATTCTTGAGTCTATAAAGTATAGAGATATTATTAAAGGAGCTGAATCAGTATTCTCTGGCAATGGATACATGGGTCGCAAAGCATATGTTACAATATGTATATAAACTGAATTAGGCTACATTCATGTGTTTCTGTTTTTACTGTAATTTCTAATCAGTTACGTTCAATAAGTTACTAGTCATGTTTGCAATGTCGAAGACTGTGGATGATATGGAGTTAGAGACTTGCCTCCTTTGAATAGTGGGTTGTACAGTATACAATGTTTACCTGTGTTATTGTTTACCTGTAATACAGGTGGCCTTCTTAGCTTACTGTACATTCACCATGTACTAGCTAATCAGCATGCTATTGTTACAGTTAACAACTATTAATATTAATGTAAACTTGCTGATTTCATTGTTTGACATACATGTATCACACCATAAAGACTTTGAACTTTATGCTTGACACTTAATTTATACTTTCACTGGAGACATGTTCTTCTCTTTTCAAGCTTGATCAATTTCTAGCTATAGGTACTTTTAAGTAAATGTGTGTGTATTTTTACATGCTAGCACATTAATATAATGCATATTGAATACAGTTTGTTTTCTTCTTTTTTTTAGAGAGATTGTACAAGTTAGGTGTATTGGACAGTTGATACACACTTCAATGGTAAAGCAGAGAAAGGCAGCATTGGTTTTGAGAGGAAGGGGGAGGCAACTCACAATATGCCTGAACATCTGATGGAATCTCATCCATCCGTCCAAGCTGTTCAGTTGGAGCCATTTCAACACCAAGTTGGTGGACATACCGTTGTTTTACATTATGATGAAACAACTTTATGTAAACCATTGGTTAAAAGAGAACAACATTTTTATGTGACCCAACCAGAAGAATTAAAAGAATTTACTGCTGAATATAGAGGTAATGTCTATTTTATTTTTTTTTTTATTTGTACTAGGTACATAACTATACCCATTATCTGTTCCTCAATGATAATAATCTCTTCCTGCTTAATTTTTTAACATTTATCCAAGACTATAATATATTTAAACACTATAATATATTTAAACGTGACTTTCTTGTAAAATTCTATCCACAGAAGTAGTTTTAAAAATGTCTTTTTGATAAAGAACCTGGTAGGAAGAAAACATATAAGTCAAAGAGCTCTTGTCAATACAATAATTTTATACATGTAGTTTCTAGACCAACATGTAGTATGCACTGTGCAGATGAATTTAAAAGGGAAAAAAATGTCTCATGAACATCGTCCTTTGACCTGTACACCTACCAATAGGCCTACACTCTTTATTAAATTCCAACTTATTAAGGATTCTTTTTTTAGTGTCTGTGAAACTAAACATTCTCTAAGCAGTTTGCTACCCCAAACAAGAGGGGATTGAGCTGGGTTTCAAACCTCTAGTGATATTCCAATTCCTCATACATTATCATGTTACTGGGGTGGAGGGTGGAATGTGGATGGCCGAATGGTTAGCATATGTGTGCGTTGTATCATAAATTCTCTCATTGATTTCAAATCTGTGGTTGTACGTGACAATGTGTATGGTCGCCTGTCCAAACTCATGGGTTTTCTTTGGGGCCTCCGGTTTCCTCACACTGCTTAAGACCCCTACGTGCAAGCGAATTATTGAATGAAATTAAACTATACATGTATGTTAGTTGTGAAGTTTCCTCCCACTGCTGAAGACCCCTACGTGTAAGCGAATTATTGAATGAAATTAAACCATACGTTAGTTGTGAAATGACCTAGGTTGTGTCGAGTGGACGTAAAAGCCATGTCTCTCTCGCTATGTTACTGCACAATATATGGTCCGTATGACCGTATTATCGGTATTTATTTTGATCTTATCCCAGTTTTTTCAGTATTTTGACTGATAATAGTTTTATTGTAGACCTGATATTGAATATCAATATATAACAAATAAACCAACCAACAGGCGGACTTTTAGTCCAAATATCATGCTGCCTAAAGCAAATTGATCACGTCTGATAATAGATTTACTCATGGATAAATCTATGGCTATATTATATAGAGATAATATGTTCCCATCATATAACTATATTTTAAAGTGGAATTTTATGTAATGCGTTTAGAAAATAGTCATGTGAATGTTTAGCGTCATACTTCTCTACTGTATTGTAGACCTGATATTGAATATCAATATATAACAAATAAACCAACCAACCAGGCCGACTTTTAGTCCAAATATCATGCTGCCTAAAGCAAATTGATGACGTGTGATAATAGATTTACTCATGGATAAATCTATGGCTATATTATATAGAGATAATATGTTCCCATCATATAACTATATTTTAAAGTGGAATTTTATGTAATGCGTTTAGAAAATAGTCATGTGAATGTTTAGCGTCATACTTCTCTACAATGGCTAGGTGAAGTCGTATGTAGGCCTATGCCATACAGTCGACTATGAATGATATTTGCCCTGACAATGGCTACAGCCTACTTTTATATCAAATTCCTAGTGTAGACAAAATCTCAATTTCCATCCTTTCCAAACAGCTAGACACTGTCCTTGCCTGTTCACTGTCCTGCTCCATTGTCAAGAGGAACTTTTGCAACCAACATTGGAATTGAACCCCCGATTGACTGGTTCATAGATTTAGGCTTTACTTACTTAGCCACAACAATTCCTGATTGTTCGTTGACTGTTTATATAAGAATCTTCAGAATATATTCATTTGTATGATAAATTATAATGTGTGCATGAAAGGGAGAGGAGGGGTGAGGTCCAACTCCAATGTACACGCTCTAAATCAAATTGTCTGTTATTGAATCAAGTGGCAAAAGTTTCTGTCATGTAGACATTAAGCCCCCTTTCTCTCACTTTTATCCCTTAAATAAAAGGTGTTTATATTAATGGTGTAAATATTAGGCTTGTGACACATGGTCTTGTGCGTCTTACAGCATCAGTAGTCAACACGCACCTGAAGTACTATTACAAATTGCAGACATTTGACAGAAAGGGCAATAACTCTCCATTACTGTTAATGGATTTTGGAAATTCTGTATGTTTCCCTGTCCATCATGTTTTCTACATTTTGCTTTAAATCAAAATTTGACCAACGACATAATCTTTGCATAGGATGAAGGCATCAGAGGTTTCGCGAATATTTAGTTTTATGTCATCTTCACAATTATTAGTATAAATATAGTATTTATTGATAATTATGACTGGCCCTAAATCGAGTTAGTGCAGACATTTAGCTTTGTGTTCCTGGTGTTATAAGCTTTCCAATAGTTTGTTTATTTGGGGTGACCATGTAGCGGAACTTCACGCTAGAAATTTTGGCTGCAGGGATATGTCCATACCATCCCATCCCTCCCCTACGTAGTTTTATGTATGTAGTTAAGTTTGTATGTATACATGTAGATTTGTTTGTATTTTTAGGAGTAATTGATGTACAACTACAAGAAGATAATAATGGATACATAACTTTAATAGGTTATCCACATCATATTGATAGTAATGATACTTTATTAAAACCAGACAGTGGTTCGTCATCTCCTTTATCTAGTGGTAGTGATAGTGAGGCAACAACAACACAGTATCATATTGCTCATAAAAACACTCCAATTAAACATAAAACAGGGTATATACTTTCTTTATTCGCTGAAAATTTAAAATCATTCATTCTACAAATAATGTGTAATCTCTAATTTGAAGTAGCTTGGGAGTTTCTTGTTGATTGGTCTAACGCATGTGCCTTAGGTCATACTACACAAGGTGTTGGGTTGCTTGCCAAATCTTGTGGATTTTCTCAGTTTCCTCTTGATTTCCTCCCTCAACTAAACCCACTAAGCGCAAGTAAGTAAAAGTTATGGGATTAAAATTTCCGGTCTACATGTAATATTACTAAGCCCGATGTGCATCATGCACAACTTCTGTCACTACCAGTTCAATGTATCAATAGTTTAGGCATAGAATTGAGGCAATGTGTTAATCGGCAGTCACTACTCACTACCCAAGTTCTTTAGCTAGAACACTCTAGTTGAATTTCTCAAATGGACGAGAGTGGTATGTGATGTTCTCGAAAATAACTATTGCACTACCAATCTTGTGAAAATTTATTTAGGGTGACCTAAATACACATGAATTCATTGCAACAGTATTTGGACTGATTGTATTGCGTTATTTAATTGAATTTTGAATTATTTTTTTATCCTATTATTCTAACTTCAAGCCTATTCAAGTTATGCATCAATGCCTGGGTAACAGACTGTTGACTAATCTAATTCAATAACAAACTGCTTGGGGTTACTTGGTGAAATAATTATATATTATCAACAATGTAACGATTTAATATAAAACAACACAATTCGTTCAAATTCTATGTTTGTTTTCTTTCAGAAGTAGTACTGGTATTCGTTTTTTAAGAAGTGGTAGTTTAGAAGTTAGCACCCAAACAGATAAAGTTTTTTCAACAGCAGATTCCAGTAAAAAGGGAAGCCTTAATCCCTGGAGTTTACGCTGCCATAAGATGTTGTTAAAGAAATGGCGCAATCAGGGACAATCTTCTGATACTTCTAGTATCCTTTTCCCCACTTATATATCGTTATGTAATGCAGTGGCTAAGTTATTTTTCTCTTATTATATTTCACATTCTTCAAATGTCCGTGACCAATTGAAGAAACTGAAAATTAGCAAAAAGTGACTGAATTTTAAACTCAAGCATGGAAATAAGACACCTGCCAAAGACATCGTTAGGCTCAAATTCAGACTGTCATTGTGTCTGGCACATATTAAGGCTGCCATTGTGTCAGGCACAGATTCAGGCTGCAATAAATGGACCCTAGAGAGATGGAGAAAATGGTAAACATTTTTCTGAAACCAGGTATACTTTTACCCTGCAAAACCATTTTCTTTTTCAATCTCAATATGTTCCCTAACTTTGTGATAGAATTTATATTACTAGAAAATGTAGCTGCTCGTTTTAAACGTCCATGTATATTAGATTTAAAAATGGGTACACGACAACATGGTGATGATGCAAGCGAGAATAAGAAAAAATTACAGATGGAGAAATGTAAACAATCTACTTCAAGTACATTAGGTGTTCGTGTCTGTGGAATGCAGGTAATTAATTAAAATTAATACGACCTTAAATACATATGTATTGCCATCTTTTGATGTTGGAAAATGTGCCAAATGTATATTATTTTGAATAGAGGAAATATTGGACTAGCGTGACAATTTCATTAAAATGCAACAGGGGATAGTGTAAATGTACCTTTAGTTGTTTAATGGCCTTGAGCAAGACATTGTGTAATATATTGATACAACACTCTGACTAACACCCTCATGTAGTAGCAATATATTACTTAAAGGCTTGATGCTATAGGTGGCCCTTGTCATACAGTATATTTAGGCATACTAGAGTTTAAACATTTTCTGCTTAGGGTCAAGACTTTTAGGACACAATAACTCTAATTCTAATGGAGGTAGAATGTACGAATGTAGGTATTTGTAAGCAGAACAGGTTGCCTGACAAATTGTGAATTAGTTGCCTGATATTGTCACTGACAGATGCCTTATTTCTAGGTTTGCTAATCATCTAGTCATTGTTTGATAGTTTTCCTCTTAGGTTAAGCAGAGATAGAATAATTTACTCTGTCTATGCTTTGGAACCTGAAAACTCTGGTTTTAATTTATCCCATCCTATACCACTGACAGGTGGTAACCATGCCGGAGAATCAACATGAACTTTTTAGACCAACGCATGGATCACACACGGGACCTCCAGGTTACCAAGCCAATGTCCTACCCACTGAACCACTATGGCTTCTTCTAATTTATCAAGAGTGTTAAAACATGTTGTATAGTTACATTACACTAATAGATTCTAAACTGTTTGAAATGAGTGTTTTCTGCTCAGGTTAAGGAGAGAAATATGCTATTAGTATTTGGTCTCACAATACAATATAAATAAAGAATTTGTGTAAGTTGATGAATGTCATCTGTTTATTTTGTGATTAAGGCAGAGGACATCTGCCTCACTGTTGGTTTGTTTATATTTATTTTTTTGATGCAGAATCATATTATAGAGAGAGAGCTGTTTAAATTATGATTATTTGATTTATTTTCAGGTTTATCAAGTTGACAGTGAAACTTACACTAGTCGCGATAAATATCATGGTCGCTCGTTATCTGAAGAAGGATTTAGTCAGACAATACGTCAGTTTCTTCATGATGGTCGTAATATACGATTAGACATTATAAAAACAATTCTTGAAAAACTGAAAAAACTTCACCACTTGGTGGAAAAACAAGATTCATTCCGTTTTTATTCCAGCTCACTTTTAATAATGTACGATGGGATTGAAGGTGGGATGGACAGTGCCGAGACTTTATCGCAGCAAAATATGAGGAATTCTGATGAAGTGTTGCACAATGAATCGTTAGATAATGATGATAACGATAAAGGACGTGTGGTTGTTAGAATGATAGATTTTGCTCATACCACACATCGTGGTTTTTACGGAGATAAGACTACTCACGATGGACCGGATCGAGGATATTTACTTGGACTAGAAAACTTAATTAAAGTGTTCAGGCAATTACAAGACGAATATACTGCTAGCTGATTCAGGATTTAGTAAATGTAGGTCTATAATAAGAAACAGTGAATAGTTCACTGTGTTTTCTATCCATGTCAACAATCAAGTCAGTATTTTATTGAATGATTTTGTTAATGAACAGATTTATGTTAAGATACACATCTAATCTGTGTTTACATAAATAAAACACTTTATGTGGTTACTGGCATACTATTTATGCACATGACATTTTAAATCAATTTCTTTTTCTAGACAAATTCAGACTTTTTTCCAACTGGTATATTTGAAATTTAACATGCACTTAAAAAGGTCATTTTGGGACTAACATGTTATATATTGATTACAGATTGGTAGTAGTCAACATGCTTTCGTTCTATCATATTACGACAAAACCACCAACAGTTAGGGGCCAGTTTGACAATGTGTACTCCTAAATTTATCAAGATGTTTGGTATAAGTTGCACATGAACTCTGACATGACCCTTGCCGTATAGAGTGTTTTATTTATATTATTACATTATAAATGGTACAATATATTGGACAGTTTTTTAACAATGTTTATAAAATTGAATATATTACACATATCTTGACAGTATTGACAGTTATTTTATTCTTGTCTAACACTGGTATCATCATCTTAGCTGTTTGATTGACAGAATTGATTAGTTACTGTACATTTCTTTACAGTGGCCTAAGGACACAACAAATTTTTCTATGATTTTCTTACTATAAAGTAAATACAAATGTAAGTGTCTTAAGGAGGCTTGGTGTGCAAGAATATCTTCAAGGACCTGTACATTGTATGAGATGGGAAGCCATAATTTGTCTTTCAATCCAAGCAGAAAATACAGAAAAGCCTTGATACTGATGGTTAGTTAACAAGAATTCATATTTTTATTATTGAGTATATTGACTTTGTTTTAGTTTTAATTATTAGAGGCAAAATAGACAAGATTATGGTTCAAAGATCTCATTGGTTTGCTTTGTTAACGAATATTATTATTTATGTGATCAAGAAATCTTAGCTAGTCGTCCATCTTGCTACCTCAGTATCATTAAATATTTCATGGTTTATGGTGTTTAATTTCCCTGGTAAAATAATTGGTTTACTTGCTCCTATGCACCCCCTCACACAAACTGCTTCTCATACTTTTCATGACTTACATTTTATTTCTATGTATAGTAGATTTGGTTTGATACTACAAATTAAATGGATCTACTTTCACCAGAATTAATTGTGATTTGTTAATAGTTTAGAACATGTATTAAATTAGAGTATGATGGATTTTTATAAGACTGGAGTGTCAAAGGTTATAGAAATATATGTACACTACATATTACTATTGGGCGCTGAGAGTAAAAATGACCTTCACATTTTTGTTTGGTTATGCAGAATGCATTGTTAACATGTTGATTTCCCATAACTAAATATGCGAACATCCAGACAGCAATCCATTAGTTCTTTCAGATCAATATTAGTATTAGTTGCTGAGACAGTTTGGACTGGAGGGATCATGACTACATCATCCATAACTTGATAATTTAATGGCACCTGGTGCACTAAACATCCACAGCTGCATTGTACAAATTCATATGACTTTCATACAATTAAGACATGGTATGGAAGCTTAGCCTATTCATAACTTAAATTAGTTTTAAAGGGCCTACTATTGCTGTTTTTTTTGTGTGTAGAGGAAAAGAAACCTTTGATTCATTTTATATATTACTCATTTTTACAAACTTTTAAAGTTTATTTTCCCGAAATACAAAATGCACCATTTTTAGGGCTTTATTTGGTTTCTCAACATTTAGACATATTTGAAAATCCAGATTATTCATTTCTAACATTGTTTAGGGACGATTAAAGATACATTATGGGAGATTTTGACAAGGAGTTAGCCATACTTGCTATAAAAGTTCAAAAATAGATGTTGAAACAAGAATATATTGAAAATTTCAGTCAAATAACTTTATCCTGAACAAAGTTGTTACCACTATCATTTTTTACTAGAAATGGTAGTTAAAATCATCGACACCCTTTTCCCACTATGGCCGATTGTTGATTAACAGGCGTTAACTCCACATACATAGTCTCGATCATCAAGTAATGTTCAAACGGTATCTAGTGCAGCTTGTGTATAGCCTCGGTCATCACTGTCTTTTATGAATAATTTCCGGAAGTATGATGACGTCAACGTCACGGAGAAACCCCACCCACGACGCCATAGTGATTAAATCAGTCGACGAAATCCTGTTTTAATCCGAGCCCAATCCAAGCCATCCGTGGGTCTACAGTGTTCATTTTGGGCTTGTTGTTTAAATAAAGATCTAATTTATAATTTCTATGACATCTGAGGCTCAAAGGAAGACCGACAAAAGTCAGTTTTTGCTCTCCCATAATGTATGTTTAATATTTGGGCTGTAATTACAATGCATTGAATTATATATTTGTTGTTTGGTTCTTATCTACTTTTTTAATTTATTACTTTTCCAATTTGATAGATTTTGTAGCCTTCATAAATCTTGTAATGTAACTAGTATGTCAGTATACCCACTCACGTCCGTGTAAATTATCTTCAATATATATTGAAAACCCTACTATTTCATGTTGTATTTTACTCTCTCTATTAAGCAGTAAACATAGGTTGCCATGCAACAAAACATACACCCACTAGCATCTTTGTTCTCTGGGATATAATTTGAAACCAATTTATGCAATAATTCTATCTACTTGTCCATAATGGCTGAATATGCTTGAGCAGCTAGCTATAGCAAAGACCAAAACTCTTTAAATCAAGTGTAATTCGTTGAAGTAAAAATACAAAATTATCAATTTGCAGATTAGTATCAACATTTTAATAAAAATAAGGGCATATAAAATCCACCCACATTTATCAGGTAATAATCCTCTAGCTTATATAGGTAAGCTTGATTAATAAGCCTAGTTCTAGCTTATATAGGTAAGCTTGATTAATATATCTAGTTCTAACTCAAGGCCTTGTATATATTGTATACCACTTACTGCCTTTTGTATATTATTATATTTTAGGTGATTTTATGTACCGGTATATATATGTCTGTAAAGTTGTGTTGGCACATTCCTATTTATCTTCTGTTACGTGTAATTCTCATATTTCTATTTTTCGTACAACTAGTACATGTTTATATATGTTTATGTTTTAATTATATTTTGTACATATAAAATATATTTAAGAATTCTTCTATTTTAAAACAAGACATTGTTTCAGGTGAAACATAATGGCCTCATTTTCATTTTCTAGACATAATGAATGCATACTTGTATTTATTAATTTAACTTTTAGCTTTTGTTCAAACAAAGTCAAGAAGACAATGAATGTCAAACACAAAGCTAAAAATTTCATTGACCTTTCCACACAGTTCACAAATGCCAGCAAATACAAAACTTTATTTTTTTTTCACATTTTTCCGAACAGCATTTGTTAATTACAGCTTTGTGTTGTACATGTGGTGCACTATCTGATGAATTGTAGGACCATTACTCTTTCAAAGTTTTTAAAAATTTGATCTGCTGCATGAATCATAGTAATCTGTGTACTGTTCATGATTTAAAACCTGGGTTTATAATAGACAGGGTGAATTCTTTTGTTTTAATCTTGTTTTAGTATATATTTTTGTAAATATTACAGAAATTGCACATATTGATATATTTAGCATAATTTTATCTTAATTGTTGATTTAGTTGAATTTCACTGTTTTTGCCCAAATGAAAAATTCTGAAATTTTCTGTTATTAAATATTTGCTTAGATTTTAGCATTTGTAACCACATAAATAATCCAATACAGTTTTTATATGTATTCATAAGACATTTGAATATGATCATTATTATATTATTCAGTTTGTATATTATTAATTTAAAACGATGGATTGTAAATAAACTAAAAATCTATATGCTATACATTCATAATAAAATAATTCAAGGTTTTCTGTTGTAGTATTTCTTGTTTAGTTTTTCGGGGAAAGCAGGATAATGTTAAAATGGGTTTGTCTATCTCACCTTTTACTTGCATACTTTATCCTCTCCATGCTTGATACAGCCACTGATAACCATCCACCAATCCAACCTCTGAGTTGCCAAGGATTTTTCAGCGTGGTTTCTCCTTGTCAGTGGTGAAGGACAAAGGGTCTGGCAAGGGACAATGTGTTGTTGTCTGATTGGATAAAAAAAAACTGAGGTTGCATGTACACTTGCGTACACGTAAGGGATTCCTTGACAGTCCAGGCAAAATTTCCCTCCATAGCACCTTATGGCATCTGCCCATCTTCATTAACCCCTTCAGTGCAAAAAGTGGAATGGTTAAATCCCAATTCATTTCTATATCTCTAATTCGACATTTCTTTTGGTTTCCTTATCGCCATCTTTACTGACCAGTCTTGCATATTCTTCGTAAACAGGTGATCACATTTTGGAACACAATACAATAACTCTGTTTTTAATACATAATTGGGGGTTATGTAAAGAGTTGACAATTCTAGCTATGATAGTGAAAAACTAAATAATGAAAAGTCAATTTGCTGAAAATTTCAGTTAAATTGATCCACACTGAACCAAGAATTTAGCAATTGAAAATTGGACCTAGCCTTGATCATCATTACTAAAGTTGGTATGATAAAAAATCATTGTCTCAATTATCTTTTAATTTTTGATTTAATTATCAGAAGCAGCCTGGGTTTTAATCCAGTAAATATCACAGGCTAGCGATGGCATCTAGAGTTGATCACGGTCTGGAAAAATTAATTAATGTCTAATTGATAATTTAGATAACATTTCAGGCCTAAAGAAAGACCTGCAAATGTCAGATTTAGCTCTTGCATATTGTATGTTTTTGGTAGAATGTTCAAACTGGCTTTCTTGTTTCTTGAACGATTGATCGATGATGTAGTAACGTTTACAAAGTTGGACAATTACCATTTTCTGTTCATCTTATAATAAGTGATAAGCATATTGATTGGTCAAGACTTGTGAACACAATAACTTTGATTTTGATCTTGTGAGAGAGATGAAACATTCTTACCTTGACTGAGTATAATGATAAGCCTGTGAACCACTGATCTAGACAGTGAAGAAATAATTCTGTCCAATTAATGTATTTGTAGGAAGAACATAAGCCCATTAGATATTTCTAAAGATATTTTATTATTTCTTATTTTAAATACACTTTAATCTGGGCAATGATTTACTGACTAGAAAATTATAGAGTATTCATAGTCTATGGTACATATTAATTGATAATTATCTTTTACTGGACAAATATATCATAAATAAATCCTTGCAAACACAGTGTATACGCCCATAAGCAGCTAAGTCATTTAGGACATCAATACAGATTATATTTTGATTTATTACATAAATAATTCAACCAGCTTTTTAAATAAACATACTACAGGATATTTTATAGACATTTGAAAATCGAGACCAGCTGATCAAATTTTTTACCTGTTCTATTGGAGAAAACCTTGTATGTGCAGCTTGTTTCCGGTGTTATAATATTTGACAAAATAAGACAGTATCAGTCATTGATAAAAATTGTTTAGTTAAACCCATGTTACTATTGATAAGTAAATATACAAATCATACTTTCATCCTGACTAATAATATCCTGAATGAAATTTTTTGGCGAAATGTCACAAAATGCACTATGTGTGTTTATTAGTAATGGGAAAATACTAATTTTAGACTAGATTGTTTAGGCAATGAAACATATACCCACTAGTAGCTAACTTTGAATTTCATTTTTAAAGATCTTGTGAAAATTTGAGAAAAAGATACTCGAGTGAGAGAGAAATGGGTTTTAACATCCACTCAAACCAATCCAGCTCACTTCAATAGGGAAAAAACCAGAGTTTAGGCAGGTAACATTACTCCTAGTCACATTGAAGTGTGGGAACAATACCATGCCCCATGCCACTCAAGTCAATGACAAACCCAATGATCTAAAGTGCATGCATCAGCCCCCCCCCCCAACACAGCGAGAATGAGTAATATTGTAATGTACATTATCAACAATCATGTCAGGGGCAATAACTCTGGAACTTTTTTGCAATAATGCTCTTAAAGAAATACGGCCCCATTACTAAGTTCATTATTAAAATCAGTTGATAACTGGATTTTCTGGAGTAAGTACAGTATGATAATACACTTTGTACTTAAATCAAGGATTAATGAGTCAAGGGCAATAACTTCACAAAGGTTATAAGTCATCGGGTAATGGCAATTTGATCAAAAAATCAACCAAAAACTTAACTCTACACGAAATAGTTTACGGACAGGGGCGACAGTAATATACAATCACATTAGCATGTGGGCAAATTGAACATGAATTGTCAACGGATACAATTAAAAACTGTCTACATCCACATAACATAAATATCCTTTAAATCCTTTAAACGTAACTTTTAGGACAGTGACAATATTTTCATACAGTATGTTGACAGAGCTAGATAAATTTATTTTTTAAATAATATCATTCCTAAAGTTACTGACAGTAATGAATTGAAAACCGATTTTAGCTAGGTCGATCTGCTTTGAAAACACTGCTCCTTTTATATCTATATATATATGTAACGGTAACTTATATGATTGGCTTACCATAGTGATAATTATAGTATATTCAACAGTTAATAACAATTGCATGTTTATATATACTGGTAGATAAAAACAAATACATTTCAATAACAATAAATATTTGCAAAAAAAACTAACCAGACATAGAATTTAAAAAAGGGATTTCATAACGCATAAAAACATAAAAGGTTGAAATAATAAATCTATAAAATAAACTTATATTCTTAATAATTAAAAAATGTACAAATAATTGCAGATAAATAATTTCACTTTTATAATTAAAATTTATTATTCCTTTATTTTCTATTGCACCAAAAAACTATATTAACATCAAGTGGATAGAACTAAAATTCTAAGGATTATCTGGATAGCAAAAACTGAAAACCCTTCATCAATTCCATTGCACTAAACACTATAAATAATGGCATATTAATTTCAGACTTTTAAAACAAAATTCATAGATAAATGTGTTTGATAAGTACTTTTTGACATCTTGGAATGATGATTTTAATTTTAGAAATAATGTCAAATATAATATCTTACATTATAACACATATACTAACAAATTCAAATAATAACACAATCTTCTGAAATATAAGAAGTTATATTTTACGAAATAACGCATTAGTCATTAACCCAGAGTTTCTCTTCCTTTTGAATACCTTGGGATTTTTAAACTACAAACTTTAACAAATTTCATTTACAGTTCAACAAAGACAAAAGTCACAAACATTTAATTTTTGATTTTTAATGGATATGCATTATAAATATATTATAATAATAATATTAAACATATATATATACTTTACATATTTACCTACATACATGTAGTATTCATATAAGATAATTGTGTCTACACTGATGCAAACAATAAACAGTTTAAATATATAATAAATAAATAAAGTTATCACAGGTGCTTTAAATATACTCTAGGTTTTATTACTTATATTCACCATTACATACCACTAATGGTTTTGTCAAGGTTTGCTATAAGATATACCAGTATTTACACAATAATCTCCGGATTCCAATCAATTTACAAACATTACCAAAATATATAGCCTCATCTATAGTTTACCCCATGTGTTAAAACTTTGTTAATATCACACAGACTAGAAAATTCCAAAATCTTCCCTAACATTATGCATAAATATTGATACAGAGCTATCTACAAAATAAATAATTATCTGAACTTTTAATTCAAATTTTTTCACCCACCCACATTATGCATAAATATTGATATCGAGATATATACAAAATAAAAAAAATGTCTGAATCTTTAATTCAATACAGCTCGGCAAATTCTCCATAAACATTATGCATAAATATTAATACAAGAATTATGTACAAAATAACTAACTGTCTGTCTGAACTCAACAAAATTTAATCCATACAAGCAGCCTTCATCTTTTGAAATCCACGGCAGAGATCAATTGCACTATTATAATGATTCACTCCCTTTGCCATGAAATTTGTAACAACTTAATCAAGTGTTATGCACAAGACAGGGTATGCTGAATCTTTTTAGAACACCTTATAGTCTACCACTGTTCTGTTCAGGAGTTTACAGAGTTTACAATTTCTTGTTGCATGAATATATACTTTGAATATTAATACCTTTATTTCAATGTCCTGATAAATATATTTAAATTCAACAAGTCACTGGGTTAACTGGCAAGTCTGTTAACACCGGAATTAATAAAACATAAAACACAGGTTTATCTTTTCAAATAATATATTCACTGGTTCATCTGTACAAACTCAACAATCACTGGATGTTAAATCCTTTATACATATATGTGATTTTATCAATATTTCTGTGTAATTATATATGTATTATCAATTTAAAGAGAATTCTCAAATATATATTATATAGATCTATATTATTAATATAAAAAAATGTCCTGCGCCCAAAATGTCAAAATATAAAGATGACTCATATTAATTGCACATTTATCGTTTTCAAAAGTATCGAGCAATCAAACTTCTATGCTTAGTCCAAGCATGAAAATATTCATGATCAAACTATAAGTCAAGGTTTGGAAATACCTGGTAGTGAAACTGTACATCAAGTGCTATCACTCTCACTTACATAATTAAAGTTATTGTGCCCTAAAGCCCCAACCACCCAAATTGTTTATCTCTGCTTACCCTAAGCAGAAAATGTATCCTCTTTGACCTTCACTTACTCAACACTTACACACCAAGTTTGATCATTCTACCTCAATTCGAAGGAGAGTACAAAATAATGTGAAAGACAAACAGACGGACACACCCATTTTAATAGATCCTGCTTTTATTATAAAGGTGGGGACAATAAAGATAATTCTCATGTACCGTATTTTTCTGTGTATAAGGCGTACTTTTTTTACCAGATATTTTTTTATATAGAAGGGGTGTGCCTTATACATAGTAATAAACAAATCTTGGCTTTTCCCTGTCAACATTGGCGTCTGAAGTTGATGATGTTGGCCTTTCCCGTGCAATAAAGATGGCGGCCATTTTACAGACGGCAATTCAGTATACCGTTAGTCATAAATGACAGTGTTAACAATATGGGCCGATAGCTGTTTAGTTTAAATTATTGTAAATATTTCTGCTATTTCCACGTATTTCATGACGTATTTCATGACGTATATTTCAACTATTCCGACATTCAGACGTCGACATTTGTCGTGCGATAATGATATATATATATATATATCTGTATTATCATTATAAAGAGAATTCTCATATAATATACATTCTCTAATTAATTAATTCTCCCACCTGAAATTGTAAGCATAGGAATAAAATTCAATGTGCTCTTGTGTTGCATTATATAAGCTTCCTACTGACTCACTACAACGTACCGCTCTGTTATAGTGCATCTTTACTTTGTGAAAGATCATTAGTTCATCTCCTTCAAGTACATTTCTAGGTTTTAACCCTTGACTTTCTCTGTTAGTTCATGGAAGCTAGTGATATGTCCGTTACTTGTTGGTGGTTGATATCTATCATCATCAATATCAGTCTTCTCCGGTTCTTCCAGACCTTGCATAACCAGATATTTCTTGACAACCAGTTCCCAGTCAACCACATCTTCTATTCTCTGTGGACCATGGTGAGCATGATTCCTTAAAAATCCTCCTATAATGACATGAGATTAATGGTAATATTTCACTTTCTTATAATACATGAGACAAACTCTAAAATTTGGATTTTATCTTTAGTTAAAATTTAGAGAAACAGTGCCCAGGGGCCGGATGCTCAAAACTAGTTATTTTAACGATCCGTTAAACTTATGGATCGTTATCTTTCATGTGTCCTTTTTTAACAGTCCGTTAAATTTCTGTTGCTGGAAAGTCAATTTCATTATCCGTTAAAGTTAACGGGGCTTCCAGCAACAACCTTTCTCTCTGTTAAAGTTAACGATCCATTTACTCCATGTTAACAGATCGTTAAAAGTTAACAGAGCTTTGTGGAACCGGCCCCTGGACAATATTCATCAGGTGCTATTGCAATATTGTTATATATCTACCAAACTGTCCCAAGACACTAATCATTTTTATTTTAAAAAATGGAAATCCATTTTCGAGGATTATCGAGACAAGTTTTATAAACCTACCGTCTGGTGCTACTTGTGTATTACGTCGTACAACATTACGTAACCAGTTAGCAGATGATTGTGCTAGTAAATCAACTGATCTAGAATCAGATAAAGCATCATCTTCTTCATCCTGAATATATTCCTGGGCATGACCAGAACACAGCTTACCTAAAATAAATTGTAGTATTTTACGTTTCAAATTTGTTAATTAATCAACTACCGTCTCCATCAATTTAATTACAAACAAGTTAACCCTTTATCACTCGGTTAATCCCAGTTCCATGAAGTAACCCATTTAAAATTGCGTGCTAGACTGCCTCAAATCGCAAGAGTCCCAGAACTAGATATATATGGTCCTTAAAGAGTTCATAGCAATTCACATTACTCCTGGGTTTGGGTATGCCCAAGACGACAGGGAGCAGTAGTTCCGGGTGCTATAGGGTTAATCTTTATTTATCAAAAACTGTTTTTATCTTCTGTTCAATCTATACTAACAGGAGAAGTGCTTTCACATCATACATATTTGTAACAATAATAATGTAACTCATTGTGTTTTGGGTGTCTACATCCAAACTGATCCCGCAGTGAATATTCGCTTGGCCGCTATAATCACTGATAAGCATGACATCGACGAGGCTGAATGAGTACGGCATATTAACTTTTTTACTCCGACAAATTAAATTCTCAAACATTTTTTTGAGGTAAAAGAAAAATAAATAAAGACGTTTGAAGTATTTGTAGTTAAAAAATATTTCCTATTTAGTGTAAATTGGTATTAAAATGAGTAAAATGCATCATTTTGCCTGAAGCAGTTAGGTGTTAAGTAAACATTGCACGAGTCGTTGAGCCAATGACTACGAGGCGTGCAAGTCAACGCACATGTTTTAGACAGCCATCCGTTACAGGGATATTTCGTTAGTAATTCTCTGTGAAACAGGTTGGTCTACATCTCTACAAATATTCATATTGATTTGTGCTCATTTTTCTAAAAGTTAACATTTTGTAAATTGATAAATTAAATCTTATATCTGATTTGAACCACATACGGACTGGTATTCTTTTTATTGATTCAACTTTCACAATATCGTAGCTTTCATCGGATACAAAATTCTTCAAATTAGCAGCATTAAATCAAATCCATGTGCAACATGTAAATTAGAAGTTATTGATGATATTCTTACCTCTATGTTTATATATAACTCTGATATAAGTAAATAATTTGGTAAAAAGATTTAAAGGTGACGGCGTGGCTGATGTTCTATTCATATTACGAATCAACTTGGCCCGACCAAACTTCCATTCTGTATCAGACTGTTGTACTATACGTTGATATGTATCTGACATCATAGCAATCAGTAAATTAATCAACACGACAAGAGTTACCATCATGTACGTTCCAAACACAATTTTTACCATCGTTGTTACCCAGATCGGGCTCCGATGTAAGGGAGGTAAGCTGTCTGGTTCAACAAGTCCAAATAAGGCAAAAAATAAAAATTCAAAAGTATCTAAAGGCGTTTGTGTTGATGAAGCAGCACTTCCATCTCCATCTCCTAGAGAACTATCCTCCACTGTTGGTTTATAAACAGGTTGATAGAGTGCCGCAAGATGTAATGTAAAACCCAGCATAAATATCAACAAAATAACGAGAAACCTTGTCAAGTCTTTCATCAAATCTCTAATGATAATAGCCCAGGGTCCGAACAGATGATGAAAAGACAAGAAATCCAAGAGTAACACAAAGTCCAACAATAAGGCCCACGCAAAAAAATTATTTCTGATGTATAGGAGTACAAATCGTTCCTCTTCGTCAAACGCAAACGCCAATACATGACAAAACACTCCTACAGCACAGATTCCTATCACCACAACTCGAATAGTTCCAAGTCCAGCACGATCTCCAGGATTAGTTAACTCTGACACAAGCAGTCCAGACATCCAGGCCAATAACAACCATTCATACCAGTGTGGTATTAAGCTACCAGACTGGTATATAGGGATTATTGGTACTACTATTGTCATACAAAATAAAACCATTAAATAAATATGGGAGACTAGATATGCCATAAATTTGATAATTGGAACTTTGCTAAATCGATGCTTTATCGGAAGAGAAAAGATGAACCAAACTATTGGAATAAACAGAAACGCGCAAAATAACATCACTATTTTCCATGTTGCCCAAAATAAATTTCCCATCCAGATATCTGATAGGTATTTCTGGACAGCTGGATGAGAAACAACTTCTTTCTGTTCATTTTCAATCAAAACGTCAAGGAAAGGAATTCCATGATAGTCCACAGCTTTCAGTAGATGTTGAGCGCTGTTAGAACTAGATGCAATAGCTAACAATTCTGTAGCCATATTTTCACAATAAATTCCTGCAGCCAGAATGTCTCTTGATCTTTCTTTTTCTTTTATAGCTAAAGTTCTAAAGTTTTTGGACATTTTAGCCGCAGTGTCTACAGGAGCGGGAGAAAGCAAGATGAACTCTTGGATACATTTATTATTGTTGAGTCTCCCACACACCATCAGATCAAAAACAAACTGAAATACATCAAACATAGGTTGCCAAGCAATGAAATATGCACCCAAATTGAAAGTCGCAAATTTATTTTCAACCTAAAATAATTGATTTTTTATTTATTTTATTTTGTATATTATTGTATGCTTAGGTTACCTCAAAAACTATCTTATAAAAACTTTAGACACATATCTCTTGACTTTTTGAAACCATACAAAAAGTTTAACCCAAAGTAAATAATTATATAATCTGGACATGCATGCATTAATTCTCGTTAATAAATGAATAAATAAAAATAATTTTAAATATATACCTTTTTATCATCCATTAAATGTTGTGTATTATAATCTCTCCTCATTAAATAACTTAATACATTGGAATGATTAGCCGCAGCAGCATAACAGACCGGAACTTTACCATCTTTAGTTTCAAACTTAGGAGATGCTCCTGATTCTACTAATAATTTTACTACATTTAAATAACCAGCTTTAGATGAGAAATGCAGGGCTGTCCAGCCATTCTGAAATGTACAGAACGATTATGAAATACGAAATCAAAATTAAATGAAATGGGGTTTAACATCCTACTGTTACAGCCATACTGTATGCTATGAGGGGAATTTTGCCGGACCTTCTGTTATATCGAATTCCAATTGCCAAGGGATCTTTTACCTGGGACCTAGTTTTTCGAACGACAAGACAATTGTCCTTGACAGGCCCCCCTGACAAGAGGGAACCGTGCTATAAAATTCTTATGAAATTTCTCAACAGATTATGAAATACAAATCTTAACACTACATAACCTACATTATATTAATTTGAGCCAATAATATTTAGTTATACAAATTATATAAGCCTGTACGGCAGTGTACGGCCATATAAAAAAATACATTCTGGTTCTCAGATTATCCTGCTCGACTTCAAAAGGGTCACACAACATGTCTTATTACAAAAAATAAAAACAGTCCAATTAATTACGGCACACAAATACTTTACCTCAGATACAATAAATAAATCTATAATAAAGAATTGAAATTAATGCATAGGCTCATTTAGCAAAAACTATTGTACAGGTGAGTCTTGTGTCATGTTGTCATAGAGATCCCTTTAATTAACATTCATATTAAACTGTCACCTGGAATGTGGTATATGCCTTTCCTTTGTATACATATACGTGATTAACTAATGGGAGAAGGAATTCCCACCAGACGTTACTAGTAAAAAAACACGGTTCTACGTGACTTTATTGATGGTATCGGGATTAAATTTCATATTAACGACAAAAACTTTCATTTGTCAACACACCAGTTTGTAATGGATGTACAGGACCGCCTCCTCTATGGTGTCACCTATAAATTATGCCCCTTTATTTCTAGCGAGGATGCCCATTCACTTCTCTGCAGGTTACTCATGGATCCTAACCAAAATTGTAATATTAATCAGTTACACTTTGCTTTGTTTTTTACATATACTGTACCTTTGTCATGGTTTAATACAACAAAAAACAAACTTACCTTATCACAAGAGTTGATATCAGCACCTTGACCTAACAATAATGTAACCATATCATAATGTCCGTTAGCTGATGCTAGATGTAGGGCTGTTCTTCCACGTTTATCTTTAATATGTAACTGAGCTGTAGATTTACTCAATAATAAACTAACAACAGGGGCATGGCCACTCTGTGCTGCCATATGTAATGGTATTGTTCCCTGTTATAAATAAATAACAATATTTATAAATCAACAATTGGAACAATTTTTATTTAACAAACCAATTCTATCAAACAAAATTAGTTGATATATTGCTGACACACTTGAAAAAGAAACTCTCCAGATAAAACATAAGGAATGATTTGTTTAGAGAGAGAAATGGGGTTTAGAGTCCACACGGCACAAACTAGGACATTTTGAGACTATCAGATGGTAAATTTTATTTCAGTAATTCGCTTCTGCATTGGTTTTTTATAAGTAGTGGGATGAAACCAGAGGACAAAGAGACAACCCACAAGGTTTTTAGGCGACCTTTCTCCTGGGCACATACAAATTTGGATCGAAACACTACTTGACTCATGCAATGACAGACCTCTTGATCTACACTGCACATATTAGACCTCCGACCCCACTGATTGCTACAATATTGCAATTTTGGTTTATATATTGAGTACTTCAAAGCAAAATAAAAACATGGGAACATACAATATTTGACAACATCTAATATAGTACCTGCATATGAGTTGGTGCGTCTGCTTGAACACCTGGACAATTTAACAACAGACGTACTAGTCCCTCATGTCCAGACTGGGAAGCAAGATGCAGAGGAGTTAATCCAAACTGAAAGAGAAAGTTACAAATATTCTCATTTTTGAACAAAAATAGATGATACAGTTACATACACAAGTTGTTGAACAAATAATTTCCTATCTTACATATTCTAATAAAATACAGCATTACACTTTGTATACATTTAACATAGTAATATTGACAAATATATACTGATAGTAAAATAATTGATAGTGTCACCATTCCAAATAAGCATGGCACAGACAGACTATCACATGATGAGTTAAAGGAACACAAGGCAATAGGATATCTTTTCAAGATTCCAAATTCATAGATGCTTCGAGGAATATAATTTTCCATTGGTTTAGAAAAATTTATTGTTAATTCAAGGCCTACAGTTTATTTGAAGAAAACTGTGTGAATAGCTAGTAAACTAACTATATCAAACATTTCAAATTTTCAGATCATCATTGGAAGATAAAAGTGTAGAGAGAGAGAGAGAGAGAGAGAAGAGAGAGAGAGAGAGAGAGAGAGAGATGCGGTTTAACCTCCACTCAACACAAGTGCTTAATCCCTCTTAGTCAAATGGAAGTGACCTACTGTAACTCTGTGTTCCTGTATACAAGCAAATAACTTATCCAGTTATTAATCTAATACTCTATGAAGGTTTGATCACAAGGAAAAACATGCCAGAGTCACATTCACATATATATCTTGAAAATCAAAAAGATAGTTTTCCAGGCAATAAAACATACGCCCACAAAAAGCTCTGTTGCAAAAACAGTAATTATTGGAAATTAATGAAAAATAATAGGATTCTTCATTTAATGAACTTCACAGAATTGTAAAACTTGATCAAGGTAGAAAACTCTGACAGTAATTTATTGGACATCGAACACAAGAAACATGAAATGAAATGAAATGGAGTTTAACGTTCTACTGTTCTGCACCGAACTGGGCTAATGAAGACGATCATAAAATGTGCTACAAGGGAAATTTTGGCCGGACAGTGGAACTACAGCCTCCTCTTAAATTGAATTCCAACTGTCCACCAAGAACCCGACACACATACCATCTGACAGAACTAGACTATAAGACATCTTAGAACAGATTACATAACAAGTAACATACAGTATTTAATATATCTAATATAACTACAAAATCTATTACATCATAAAAGTGAATTAACTATTATAAGAAAAAGAGAAAACTATTCAACTAGGCTATCTATTATAGAATTAAACTTTGTACCGAATCATCAAGATCACGTCCTGGTTCCTAATGTGAAAAATAAAAGTGCAAAATGTGCAATAATAGGATTAATTCTATCTCCAAGTTCATATGTTTTTCATTCTTGGTGGTTATTTGGAGAAGAATTGTGCATCAAGGGAAGTAACTCTTCCAAAATGCTGGTGCATTAAAGGGAGATAATTGATTAAATTTGTGCACTAAATAAAGGTGATATTGATTTCTCCATATGGAAATAGGACTATAAATATGCATTAGCTTATATCACTATGACCAGTAAATACACATAGCAATCCTTTTCCTTTAATAACTTAATATCTGAAGACGCCCATAGAAGGCAGATAGCTAGCTTATATTTAATGTATGTCAGAATGAAGTAAAGTGGAAATTTTTTTACGTGGACGTATTTTTTATTTATTTATGCATTTATCTACCGTAAACAAAGGAGTACTTGTACTTTATCTACTTTAATATATACATATATATATACCACTTTCAACATCATTATATATTTACATAAATAGCATTATGTGAACAAGCTGGGTGAAGTCTGTAAGCAAGCTAGTATTAAGCATGAAAGGGAAATAACTGCAAAGAATATTGGGTGTGACCATATAATCATATAATTAGGAAACACGGTGCATTTACAATAAATATTGATTCAAATTTCCTGCTGTGCTGGTGTCATGTTTTATTCATAATTATGTCTACACAAAAAAATCAATGACATATTGACTTTTTATCCAATTGTTAACTACTTTCCATCCAACTGTGAACTACTAAATTAAAAGTTCAAAACCAATTATAGCAAACACTCAAAAGGTTATCAATATATAAACAGAAGTGCATGATGTATCGGTGAAAATCAATAAATTCTCAAATCTTATCTAAGATGAAAAGGTTTTAAAAAGGTGTACATGTATTATGATTATTTTGGTTACCTACCTCTGCTGTCATATCTTTGATTGTAGATTCTTCATTAGGCGGTTGACTTTTGACAGTAGCCGGTACCTTTGTTAACATCTCACGAACAAAATCTATTTGTCCAAAATGGGCGGCAACATGAAGGGCTGTTAATCCAGTCTGAAAAAAAAACATTCTCTTTCTTTACAACCCTTTGCTAACTGAATATATTGTATCAAAAATTATTAAAATCTAAATTGTTATTGAATATCATATTCACTTTTAATACTTTTAATATATTTCAAGTATCAAAATATTACCTTTTTACTTGTAATCTTCCAAGACATTTGACCCTTCAAGGCCTCTAATATTTGACCATGTCCGTATTTGGCTGCCAAATGAATAGCAGTCATCCCATCCTAAATAACCACAGAATCTAATTATTATTTCATATCAAGAAAGATTATTCTTTATAATAATATATAAGATATCATACATCTACGTCTTTTAAGTTTTTATAATGAAAAACAATCCTGACAAAAATGATCCAGCACATTGGTCTCAAAATTATTTAAATCCAGAAATTCCAATAATAAAACTTATGGTCATCTAAAATATTCCATTAATTTCATGCAGACATCATTCCTATCCTGAAGATAGCATTCAACCAAAGATTTTGTTCCAGTTGTTTACATAACGATACTGAGAAGAATCGTTAGTCCTTATTTTGGGACATTTCTGATTCACCACAGTTCAAGCTATAGAGGTGAACAATATTTTGGCTATACTCACAGAGTTTTCATCAGTGGGCGAGGCACCAGTTTCTATTAAAGTTTCTACTACAGCTTTATGTCCACCTGCTGCTGCCAGATGTAGAGCTGTAGAATTATTTGTCTAAACAGAAAAATTAAACACATAGTTCATTCATATTTTTTGCATTCTTTTCTAACATATAATTAAACTTTTAAAAATATCAAATAACTTACATTTAATTAAATGTCTTAACTTATTTAAGTATAATGATTGACTAAAATTTGCAATTACATTTACCTACATAAATCAGTTTTTACTCATTTTATTGCTCATTTTAGTTTAATTACTCAAAAGTAAATTTTTGGCCGAAAAAGTGATAAAAGATGGCATATCTTTTAAATTGGCGGATAGAAATGATTATAAGATGTACAAAGGCTGACTGAAAAGGTCTAAACCTATCTGTGAAAACTTATCTGAAAAAGACCTGTACAAAGCCAACGATTTCCATTTATTTTTCTACATAATCCCCCTTCTAAGTGTAAACAGACATAATTCCTAAAGTCCTTAGCTAGTTTTGCCTATTTCTAGTGATTTCAATGGGTAGGTTTACAAGACAATAATACTTCAGATGCAGTTCTTATGTCTATGATTCATTCATTGATTGTACTTGTTAGTGACAAAAGTTTGTTTCAACTCAACTGATTTATCCTTTATACACTTAAAACTTTTCAACCAGATGTGATGATAATATCTTACCCTATTTCTGGCTGTTGTTACCATGACTTTATTAAAGCGCATCAATTCTTTTATTACAGCTACACTACCTTTAGCTGCTGCTATATGAGCTGGTGTCATACCATTCTATAATAACAATTAATATACATTCATCATTATATCAATACCAGTATGCACATTAGTTGAAACTAAATATGATTTCATTGTATAAGTTTTACATAAGTGATAGATAAAGCAATTTGAATTTTTTGTTCTCTAAAAGTTATTTGGATAGACATAAGTTAATTTTTCAAAAGCTATATGTATTATAAATGTTTTGTCTTTACTCAAATTGCAAACAGTCTCCTGTATCTTCAATTTGAAAAACAAAAAATTAAAGAAAATCATGGTTCACTATCAACTGACAAAATATGTTCAATTCAAACCTATTCTATCAAATTCTATCTTCTTGGAAAGGGCAAAACAGAAGCATTAAGTATAATTGTCTAATTCTGTTGACTATTAGAGGAATGTAATATCTTCCACTCCAATCTTATACAACCATTGGGAAAAGCAATGAGGGGTGAGAAAACAATAAAATATTCAAATTATAGATAAATATACCTCATCAGTACTAGCCATCGTGACTAATTCTGGTCGATATTTTAAAAACAGTTTGACCACATCAGAATGATTGTATTCCGCTGCTAGATGTAATGGTGTTTGGCCTCTCTACAAAACAAAAAAAACATAAAAAATTATCAATTAATGTTCAGTATCAAATATACAACCACAAAAAACTTAGTGAGACAAAGAATGAGATAAAGAAATGGCGTTTAAAATTTTGATACTAACACATGGTTCAATCTTATTTGAAAATTATTTGCTTGGGCGTAAGGGTTTTTACCAGTGGGAGGAAAACGGAGGACCTGGAGAAAACCCACAGGGTGGGACAGGCGACCCTACTCCTTTTAACGTAAAACAAGGGAATCGAAACCACAGTAGTAGATTTAATGACAGACCTTATTATACAGCGTGCACGTGCTAACCATTCAGCTATCTGACAATAACACTCACTCAATTCAACTAACTCATGATATGAGCATTACATAATTTAGAAAAAATTAAATAATTCACACTAGAGCTATTTGATTATTTTACATCTAATTAAGAAAGCAAAACTCAAATAAGAACATCAGATAATCTCTCGACTTGGATTCATAATAAAGATTTTACCTAACACTTACAGGTGGCATTTGCTTGTTTACATCTGCAGAGGATGTCAATATACATTTGTAAATAGTGAACAGAATTAAAACATTGTTGGACAGGTATTTAACATTGACAATCTAGTAGTTTGTAAACATGAAAAATCACATATAAACAACTTACATCATCTGTAGCATTAGGATCAGCCTTCATCTTTAATAAAGTACTGCATACTTCCATTTTACCATTCTGAGCAGCTAAATGAAGCGTTGTTTTCTTCGTCTGAAATGTTGAAAATAAACTGTATTTACTACTTAAACTTAACTAAGTGTACTTTAATTGTAAAATTTACCCGAATTACATTATAATTCAGGGTATTAATAGAACCATTGTCCTTACTTTACCTAACTTCTCCTATAGGAATAAGGATGATACAGTATAGCAGTAACATTGGAGCAGGGCTCTTGTTTCAGTTGTATTTGCCAGTCTTGATTGACTGGCCATGAAATTAACAGACTTGGCCGTCAGTCAATTTACTGCCATAGAAATGGAATTCAAAAGAATTTAACTGTAAAACATAAACAACACGGTCAAATCTATAGTTTTTCTAAATATAAAAACTTTTAAAATATATATATAAAAACTGGGATATATAAAAAATTGTCACATTCTTAAAAATATTTTTTTTGCTAATCTGAGTTACACTTTTTTATGTCTTTCGAGCTTAAGAGTGTAAAATGTGAAAAGTAAACTTAGTTAACTTACAAGAGTTAAGGCGTCTATAAGGGCACCATGTGATTCTATTAATAGTTTTACCAGTCTGTTATTACCATTCTGACCCGCCAGATGTAGAGGTGTAAATCCTAGTTTTGATTTAGCATTAACGAAAGCTTTATGGGCAAGTAACAATTCAGCCACAGCTTCGTGACCATTTTCTCCTGCTAGATGTAACGCAGCTTTACCATGCTGTAAAAAAAAAATTACAGTTAATATCAATGCTCAAATCAAAATTTAGAATTGCCACTCTATACCTCAGTTTATATAGAAATTGCGTAATACTCTTGATATCAAATATAATTAAAGGGTCAATATCACCTGAAAATCACGCAAATTTAACAACTCACCTCATCAAAGACATCCACTCGAGCATGATTTTTTAGGAGTATTCTAACAATTTCTAGATGTCCTTGTTCACTGGCTACAAGCAATGGTGAATTACCATCCTTTAAAATAAAAAATGTTTTGTTAAACACAGTCTGATTTGCTAAACATTTAAATTTTAAGTCTGATTTGATTAAAGTAATAATACAGTTTGCTAAACAAAGGCTTAGTTTGATTTGTTAAACAAAGTAATAGTCTGATTTGTTAAACATAGTCATATTTGGTAAACAAAGTAATTGTTGGATATGCCATAATCTTGTCATATTCGCTCAACACATTAATAGATATTTGGTAAACAGAGTCTGATTTGTTAAACAGAGAGAGAGATGTAAGAGAAATGGGGTTTAACGTCCACTCGACGCAATCTAGGTCATTCGGGACTAACATATGGTTCAATTTTATTTCAATAATCCGCTTGCACATAGGGATCTTTAGCAGTGGGAGAAAACCCACGAGGTTGGCCAGGTGACCCTACTCCTTTTCCCTGATAACTGGAAAACAAAACCATTAACCACAAATGCACAAAATGCACAGTATTCTTCTTGCATATATATTTTTGTTTCAAACTGGCTACTGTGGAGGCAAACTATCATATACTTTATAATATCTGGGAAAATTTATCTTATACTAATATTATGAATTACAGAAACTACCTTAGCTTGTCTATTAACAACAGCTTGTAATTTAGTAGGACCAAGTAAATGTACAATCTCTAATAATATATTAGCATTACCAGCTCTAGCACAATAATGTAAAGGACTTTCATGCGTCTGAAATAGAAATATGTTTATATTTTTCAATTTAAGTTTATAAGACGGGAATTTAAAAATATGTGATTATGTTAATCAACATTTGTCTCAGAATGGAGAATAACAAACATAGGTTGCCAGGCAGAAATCATAAACTCACTGCAGTAATCTAAGTTTTCCAAGTAGTTCACAAATAGGATATTTAGTAAATAGGATATTTATAAGACACTAAAATCTGCTCAAGAGTAACAATCCATGAAGTAATTACTAGAAATAATCAGATAATAACTTTAGTTATTCAAGTTACCTGAAATTGACAGAAATCATCTTGAGGATTGTGTATAAATTTCCAATCAATAGAATAATTACTTTAGCCTATAGAGTGTCCACAATAATTTTCAAATTGATCAAGTGTCATAACTCTGACATTAAAAGCAAAAATCATTACTTTCCTTGTGAACATAAAAGCCTTGTATGAATTTCAATTCAATCGAAAGGTAACACTAGAGCCTCAAGGGCATTAACAATATATGACCATAGTTCAATGATGTGTATATCTTAATATTATTATGGCAAATAAATGTTCTTACCAGTTTTGATTGTATGTTTGTATCACCATCATATTCTAATAATAGTCTTATCATATCTGTATCTTCAAATTCACCATGAGCGTTTGACTTTTTTAATTCAGCAGCAAAATGAACTGGTGTTTCACCTTCCTAGAAATGCAAAAGTTGGTGAGATATAAGTAACAGGTCTCTCTTGCGTACATTTTACTAGTATATATAAACTAGAAATTAAATTGATCTTCAATTGTCTTGATTGCACAGTTCATCTGGTGTCTACCAATCACCATCGGTGAACTGCTGAACACGAACTACTGAACTAGATGAAGACAAAGTGAGGCTGATGTCCCGAACCAAATTGAAAAAGTAACTAGATGACACACATTTTAATTGCATATTTATCTTTTTTAAAAGCATTGATCATTTTAGCCAAGTTTCACCATCCTAATTCAATTAAATCATATTTGTCAGGCTCATCATTGAACTTAGTCAAGGCATTGAGGTTATGATTTATGACAAGTTTCCCCATTCTCAAACAAATAGTAGGGAGCTTGTCGAGCTTCAAAGTCTCGAACGAGCTCCAAAGTCTTGACCAAACAAATTGTTTATTACTCTGCATAACCTGTGCTGAAAATGATCATTATGAAATTGAGTCAATGCATCCATGTAATGAAATTATACACTTAATTCGAAGCAATGTTTATCATGACTGACAGACCCATTTTAATAGTCCCTTGCTTTCTTCAAAAGATGGGAAATAAAAATAAAATAGGAAGAAATGTTGGTGAAGTTGCATCAAGTAAATTTGTTTTATCTACCTTGTTCTGATGGTTGGCTAACATAACTGCATCTAATCTTGACTTTTTGGTTGATGTAAAATTGAGAAGCTCCTTTGCCACACTTAAATGACAAAATTTAGCTGCTGTGTGTAATGGGGTCTCACCAGACTGAAATTAACACGATTAATAAATTATATCAATATCAATTTCTTTCATATGCATAAAACTATTTTGAGATTGTTTAAATCTTATTTGGTTAAAGAAATTATGCCATTTCTGTGGCTCAAATTGAAACAGCAGTTTACAATCATACATGAGATATTTAATTAACTCAGAAACTGGACGTTGGTGACTAAATATAGTCAAATAAAGCTTATATGTAATCCTGACTAAAATTAAGATCCATGAATATTACCTTTGAATGACTGGATGCATTAGCACCTTCCTCTAAAAACACTTTTATCATACCAAGTTGGCCATGCCGTGCGGCTATATGTAATGCTGTCTCACCATTCTGTAATAAAAATCTTTATTCATTATGAACTTGATGTTATACAAAATGTAGCATTGACAAGCTTGTTTCAAGCCTAGAAATAAGACACTGGTCACGGACATTGTCAGGCAAATCCCTCGGATGCCTGTCCTTTTTTTAATTGACATTTTTAATACATGTCAGGAACAAAGTTCAAAATGGCAGTTACTAATTCAATTGCGAGTGACAAGTGATCAGATACCACAAAACAGTATTTTTCAGGTTTGGCTTTGTTACAATTGTCATTAAAACCTGATGGTTATACTTACTATGATATATATATATATTGTTACTTACATCTCTTGTTGCATTGACATCAGCTCCAGATTTTAACAACATCTCAGCACATTTCTCTGCTTCCTGTGTTCTAGCTGCTATATGTAGAGGTGTTTCCATAGCCTAAATTTAATCACAGAAACACTTATTAACATTTTGATAATCCAATGTGGCTTTACTGCAAATTTACAATATCAATTTTCAGATATTAATTACACCCCCCACCACCACCCACCACTAAAAAATCCCAAACCTTCCAAATCTAAAACAAAACAAAACATAAAATACATGTACAGGGTAAGTAAAACTACAAACATAAATATCAAACAATAGCAACATAATTCATTTTTTCATTAAATGAAGTAAGTACTGAAATTAATTACCTGTCCACCCTTAAGTTCTACAGCAGCACCATAACCTAATAACGTCTGAACAACCTGTGGTTTACAATACTCTATAGCCAGATGTAACGCTGTTAGACCATCCTAAATAAACAAAATTATTATTAGTAAATAATTGGAATAATAAAACAAGAGAAATACCTAAATTATTACAATAATTTTTCGTAGTGAAGTAGAAAAGTTATAAGAGATTCATGTTAATTTTGTTTTTTTAAAATGAATGATAAATCTCACCTTTGTTTTGGAATCAACTAAAGCACCTTTCTGTAATAAAGCTTTAACCACTGATGTGTGACCTTTCATGGCAGCTGCATGAAGACAAACAGCTCCGGACTGTAATAAAAATACATTATACAAAAATCAAAATAGTCTTCTCTGTCTCCAAGTTTTAGAGCTCCGTTTACACTTAGTGCCATTGTGACTGAAGGTGAAAGCAGGAATCAAAATTTCAATAGGCATCAACGGTTAAGAGTACATAGAAAGTTGCAGTGGTCAATGGTCGCGTTCACGGTAAGTATAAAATAGCTCTTATAAATAACTTAAACCAGAAGTTAAACAAAGATCAGATGGATGTATGGAACACTCTATCCTTAAATAAATTTAAACCACAGTCTGTTTGTGTAAAAGTAAAGACATACAGATAAAGTTAGAATTCTGTAATTTGTTATGTTACTATGTTCAGATGTCAGAAACACCATGTAAAGTTTATCAATGAAATAGAAAGCAACAATAACAGTTTAAATCTGCAACACAAAATCAGTAGGTATTTTTAAAGGAATGTATACTTTTTGAAAGAATTATCATAGCTTGCAACATATTACACATATTGGACCGATAACTTAAAACAAACAAAAATATAAACATGCTTTGAACTATAAGTTGTATTTGATTTCGTTTTTTTGTTACCTTATTTGGCATATGTAATGGAACACCTTTCTTTAAGAAGGTCAAAGCTGTATCAGGATGACCAAACTGTGATGCAATGTGCATTAAGGTACTTCCATCTTTAGTTCTGGCTGCTACGGAGGTTTTAAATTTATCCACCAATAATTCCACAATATGTGAATGTCCTCTTTCAGCAGCAATATGTAGAGGTACACGATCAAACTGGGGAAAAACAAAATCATATCCACATTTTAAATAATGTTCACAGGCTCAGTACATGTATTACAGAAGTCCACAGTCCCAGTACATGTATTACAGTGGTCCACAGTCTCAGTACATTTATTAAAGATGGCCGCAGACTCAGTACATTTATTAAAGATGGCCGCAGTACATGTATTACAAAGGTCCACAGTCATAGTTCATTACAGTGGTCCATGGCCTCAAAATACATAGTATATCTTTGTAATAAAAAAGCATCCTACCTTATCAGTAACATTAGGATTAGCACGTAAATTATATAAATATTTAACCATAGCCTCATCACCCTCCCAGGCTGATAAATGTAGAGCTGTATGACCATCAGCCTACAAAAACAAAATATATTTATTCAAATGCACTTCTATAGTGCACTTCATGAATTCAGATATCACTATATCCTATCTTAAGAATTCACTACGGATAATCAAAATTCTTGGTAGATGAACAATTGATGTTTGGGTATTATATATATAGTCACAGTTGGTGGATCATCTGCTGATGTTGAGTGGGGCTGAAATGGTGCTTAACGTCCACTCGAAAAAAAACTAGGTCATTTTGGGACTAACATGTGGTTCAATTCTATTTCAATAATTTGCTTGTGCTTACGGATCTTTAGTAGTGGGAGAAAAACCTAAGGACCCTGAGAAAACCCATGAGGCTGGAAAGATGACCCTACTCCTTGTCACGTACAACCGGCGATTCAAAACCATGCCAGTTGATCATGACTCAATGACAGATGTGTTGATGTTGAGGGGTGGGTAATAATTACAGTTCTTAGAGGAAGGACAGTTGATCTTCCATTTATGTTGATGGCTAGTCAGTCAAGTTATCAAGTATACTATTATTATGCCTGTATTTCTCATTGAGTAAGAAGCATGTCCATTTGGCCATGTTATATCATTGATGGTCGCCATTTTGTTTGTCATGTGAAGCTTCGACCCCTCATGTTTGGCTGAGGAATTTCATCAAACATGTTTGATATTGGTGAATGGTGTCGCCCAAAGCGGAATTTAGTCGTCAATCAGCATATAATTCATTATAAAAACGGATTTTGTAATGCTATGCCTTTTTTCATATTTAGAAGCTAGTAGGAACAGCTTCTTAGCTTTGGCTTCCTCCCAATACTAGAGAAATGAAATGAAATGAAAAAGGGTCCTCCAAATGAAGATGGGCAACTCTTCTGCTCCGACTAAGCTAATGAAAACAGGCATAACTTTTTTGCTCCGACTGGACTAATGAAGAAGGCCATACGCCATGCAGTGTGCTATTAGAAAAATGTTTACTTTTCATGTCTACCTCTTGTGTTATATCATCAAAAATATATTTAAGCCTATTTTAACATTTCTGTTCGTATCATAAAAGACTTGCAACTTCCGTATTATTTTGCTATTACTGGTCACAATTTATGGTGTATATTGATTTTTATTCTAATTAACATTCTAAAGTATCATACAAAAAATCTATACACATGCAAATATTGTTCGTAGCTATCTATCATTGTAACTATTATAATTTAACATAACTTATCTATATATTGTCATTAATTTTCAACCAAATTTATAATACCTTTATCTCTTTATCAGTCTTCAATATAATTACTTTTTTAAATTGATTCCCAGAAATTCTCTATGATTTAACCATAAATGGCATACAGCAATCAATATTGATGACGTTATAATGTGGACTGTTTGAAGATGTTGGCCAGAAGAGTATTTAATTCTACTTAAAATATTTAACGTTATCATGATTCAATATTTAACACGATAAAGTGTTAGCTATCGAATGACTGACTATGAGAGTGTTTACTAACTATATGGAGACACTGTGGGGGGTCAATATTACAGGCTTTCATAACTATTCAAAAGGCTGAAAACATTATTAAAAGTATTATCAAAAATATCACTTGTATTATTTCTCAACACAAAACAGCTTTATATAACCATTAAATATTGGACTTTATTTACAAAAACCACTAAATTTCAACAATTTCTTTAAATTACTAACATAAAATCAATGTCTTTGTTTAAAATATAATTGGAAACTGTCAAAATTTGAAAGATTTTTAAAACTGATTTAGAACATAAAAACCACAAAATCCATAAACCTTTCTGGTGGGAATGTAATTTAATGCTCTTTAAAATGCCAAGACACATTGGATGCCATCTTTTCATTCTAGATAATTAGTTTATTCAAAATCATATCCAGTGTCATGGTTTGACTAAGTACCCAGCTTGACTCAGTTCATTGTACTATATGGAAGCACAGAGATGGGTCAGGGTGCTTAAGCCCTTTATACGCCCTCAATCTATCTGAACTACTGCATCCCTAGTTGCATGTACACCATTACGGAAACATCTCTGTCTTATACTATTGTCAATATTCTTTACAAACAGCACTCAGGCATTAATGATGCACTACAGTAACTTATACCACACAAACATCAATATTATATTGACAGCAATAATCAGTCATAACTTAAAGTAGCTAAGTCTCTAACTCAATATCATCGAAAGTCTTCTTGGTTGAAAACACAAATTATTTATCAATCTAAATCAACATTGATGGTGTGGTCTTACCGGGAAAAGATGGGCTTCTGATATCCAATATTTAAGACGAAATGATTTTTTTTTACCATTGGTACACGAATCGTGTACCATACTGCGTTTCAGACTCATTTTAGCTAGGGACCCAAAGAACAAGGCTAGGTATACTCCACATTACATCTCATACCGTGAGCATGTGCAATAAATACTATGCAGACTGGAATAACCAGACGCTATATAGGCCAATATATTGTGATTCAATTGAGGCTTCTGGTGTACTCCGCCAAACATAACTGATTTGATATATGAGTAAAAACGGAAACGACTGAATGTTAATCAGTTTATATACATTCATATTACATCATTATATGGCTTGCGACCCATTTGTGTCAATTTCTAGGCCCCATATATTAGCGATTTAGCTCCTTTAAAGATATTTGACGGGAACTCTATTCGATCCTGGATTCCTGGTTTTGTCCAAAAATATTAATAAGGATTTTCAGGCTTTGTTTCACCGTTTCAGTGGTGCAGGACAGCAGGCTTGGCAAGGGAGAGAGAGAGAGAAATGGGGTTTAACGTCCACTCAACACAAACTAGGCCATTTCGGGACTAAATTTTAACATATGGTTTAATTTTATTTCAGTAATTCGCTTGCACGTAGGGGTATTTAGCGGTGGGAGGAAACCGGAGTGCCCGGAGGAAACCCACGAGGTTGAGAAGGCGCCCCTATCTCCATGCCACATACGCTCACACCAGGGCTCGAAACCACAGCCGCAAGCCAGAGGTGACCAGCCAGCTAGAGGTCGAAGCGCGGCTGTCTAGTCCAGTAGGCCATCCCAACCCCACCCCCCCTGGCAAGGGACAACATGTAGTCGTTCGGATGGTGCGAAAAAAACAGACGTTCCGTGTACACATTCATGTGCATGTAAAAGATCCCTTTTACATTGACCCCGACAGTTGCACAGATCAACTTTGGTTTATTGGTCCTATTCAAACCTTTCTACTTGCTAGGCCCTCAGCCATGCACAACTAAAAATGGGAAACCAGTCTAGAAATTCCAGAGACAAATGGAGAGAGCGAGAAACAGAGTTTTATGTCCACTTAACACAAACTAGGTCATATCAGTATAATTTCATTTTAATAATTTGCTTGAGCCTATGGCTATTTAGCAGTTGAACTTTCTCTACCAATTATAGGACCCAACATGGGACCTTCTGGTTAGTGAGTGAGCATCTTAGGCCTACGCTCTGAGCCACATCATAAAATTATATTTCTGGTTCCAAATATGTTTTGCTGGTATTGTAGTTATTTGATGATATATATCTTTTTAAGTAACAAAATGATCATTTTTTTTCTTGTTGAGGATGAATAAACAAGCCACAAGAATAATAAAATCCACACAATTCTATAGAATTTAATAAGCGTCAATTAAGTAAACTAGTCGGTTATTAAATTATCACAGCAGGATCTCGAAATTTTCTTGAATATTTTACAGTACTTACGTTTTGCAGATCAATTGGAGTTCCATAATCAATCATTAATTTGACCAGATCAATATCTCTACGTCTGCAGGCAATATGCAGGGCACTATCTCCATTATCCTGTCAAAAACAATTATCATCAAACCAGTTTCTCTAGACAAACTTCTCATCAAGTTGTGAAAAACTTTGTGTAAAGATTTACTGTTATGTCAGGCTGACAATGTCACAGTGTATCGACTATCTCTTAAAGACAAAATCGGTTTAATACAATTTCTATTAAAGAGTCATTAAGCGAGATTTAGAGAAGGCGCTGGAAATTCTGACTACAGTTCAAACATAGATAAGGAAAAATGAATATATTGAAAATTTCAGTCAAATTACTTTATTCTGAGAAAATTTATGAATGGATACTTTCATCAGGTATCAGATACAATTTGTAGTGCTTTTATTCCAAGTTAAACATTTAAAATACAGGAACAGATATCTGTTTATAACTCTATTGTCAGGTCCTTTATCAAAATTATCCATGAATTATGTTATGCATTTTTGAAAAGAAATTGGCTTTATAGGCCATATAAGTGTTTAATGCAGATATGGCAGTGACTAATCCATTCAATATCCAAGCCATCAGATGACCTAGAGAGTTTGTCAAGTGAATAAATGTCTAAAAGCTATATAACAATTGAAGTGAGAAAGTTTTTTTCTTGCATAATAAATCTTTAACATCTTGTAGACCTATTTGATATTATGCTTACATTTTGCAAAGTAAGAATTTCTCAAGATCAAGACAATTTGTAAATTTAAATTACTCGTACATTCGTGTTTAGAAAAAATATTTCAAACTATATTTCTCTATGTGTATTAAATGTTAAAGAATTGTAATCTGCCTCTCCATCAAAAAAACTTACAGGTCGTTGTGCTTTAGCTTGGTCTGCTGTCTGTTGTAGCAATAATTCTCGACACACTGCTAAGTTACCAACTTCAGCTGCTAAAAATAATGGAATGGATCCAGCCTGGTAAAAATAAAAACATTTAGATAAATCATGCATATAGGTACATATACTTTTTTTCTAATAGTAATAGGCCTATTGTAATTAAGTTTTCACTGTTCGGGACCTTGAGATTTTTTAAATTCTCTAATTTTCTCGCAAACAGATGCTTTACACCCCAACCATGAAAATGCAAACTCTTAGCGAATACTGTTTCAAGAATCATTGGATGGTGCACACATTCCCTCCGGATCTCAGGATAAAATTTTTTGTTAATTATAAAAACTATAATTGTAATAATGACAAACAATGTCAACAAAATTTTAAACAGATAGAATGTTTGAATTTCGAGGTATCAATAAAATGAATAGAATTTCACTATATTTGTTATCTCCTGTAGGAATCTTAATTCAATTAAATCCACTAAAATTGGAAAAAGATTGGAGAATTCATAGTTTAAACAGAATTAAATATTCAACTGTAACAGAATTGAATACTCCAGTGTCATTTCTTAAACAGAATGGAATATTCAAATGTCTGTCTTAAACAGAATTGAATACTCAAGTGTCATTCTTAAAAAGGAATTGAATACTCATGTGTCATTTCTAAAATAGAATTGAATATTCAATTGTTATTCAAATATTGATAACAATGTAGGCATATAAAAAATAATACTTTTAAATAATTTTGAATGAAAACAAACCTTATCTTTAAGTAATCTGGCATCTTTTCCTGAGACTTTAAGTAAAGCTTGAACTGCCAATAAGGCGCCATGGGTTCGGCTACAGGCCATGTGGATTGGAAGCTGATTCTGGGGCTGAAATTTTTAAAAATATATATTTTAGCTTTCTAGGCAAAGAAACATATGCCAACCAGTTGCTAGTGATCCTTTGACTATATTATATAACCTTGCATCACATTGAAACACTTTTGCATAAATTTTCTAATCATATTGCATATTATTATATTTGCAGTATGTACTGACATCTGAGTGTTTAAACTTCAGATAACATCTTTATCTTCTTTCATTTACCACTTTGTATTGATGGGACTTGGAAGATAATATTTATATATTGATACTGATACATTCCAGGACAGTCTACTGTTCCTTAGATCGCCTCAAACTGCCAGAGATTATTATGTGAATTGCTTTCAGTATTCAGGGTGATTTGGGGTAGTGTGAATGCCAACGGTTAGCATTTAGAGGCTCCACAGTCCACAAGATTTTCCAAAGCAACCATGGGCAATAACTCACATTGTAATCATTAAAATAATCACTGGCATAATCACATTATTATCATTTTTATCATTACAGAATATTTGTGTAGGGCTCTCTACACTAACAATGCGTTTATAAGTACTCTGAAAGAGGTTATCGGAAAATGTTGATTTCTGCCCTCCCAAAATCCGTCCCTACACCCTGCTCCTCGAAAAGGGGGTTATATAATATACACAAGTTTTAATTTGATTGATTCCACAAGTTATTGAGTATACATTAAACGATTCAACATTATACGAACACATATGTATAATTTATTATTATCAGTACCATTGCTGTTATCTGGGGAATAGTCTGAGTTATTTCAGATTAAAAGGTTCCTATCCTCAGTTATTTATCCATTTAGTTGACATACACTAGTTGTGTAAATAATGCAGGTTTAATTAATTGTTTCTGACAATGAGTCATCATTAGAATATAAAACATTAATGTCAAATCATCAATGCATAACATATCTTATTGTGTTTGCATGGCCTTCTCGTGGGACTTTATAATAAATCATAATTTTCAACAATTGGCTTTGTCACATTCAGTTATAGATGTGTTCAATCATTTCTCCTTTTTGATATTCATGTTCAAGGAAATGTAAAAATCCTTTGTTTATGTTTTAACGTTCTGATTCAAATTAAGGTCAAAATATTGTGTTTTGTCATTTTACATCTTTGAACGTCACACATATTAAAGCTCAAATTTCTATTATGATTGAAATTCAGGTCTACATTGTTTGTGTCGTTTTACATCTCCAAACTTCACATAATCAGCACCAATTTGAAATTATTTTGAAACAAAGGAAAATTAAATCACATAATCCTGTTGATCTATCTGAAGGGGTAAGATGCTGGGTCGCTAGCATGGAGGTCAGGTATTTGATCCCTGCATATAAGCCAAGAAAGTTCATCCAGATTTTTCAGCGTGCTTCCCACTTGTCAGTGATGCAGGGTAAAGGGTCTGGCAATGACAGCTGTCTAGTTTTCGGATGGGACGGAAAACCGAGGTCTTGTGTACACATTGGCATGCACGTAAAATATCCCTTGACAGTTGGAATTGGATAAGAGTAGGCCATGTGCCTATGTTCGGGCAAAATTACTCTCATAGCACACTGTATTGCATATGCCCGTATTCATTAGCACAGTTCAGAGCAGAACAGTAGGATGTTAAACCCCATTCCATTTCATTTTATTAGCTGAACCTGAATCTTTGGGGAACATGAAATGAAAATCAAACAAATTAACCCTTCTTAAGATTTTCAAATATTTTTTTGGATGATTAACCTGTAGAGAAAGAGAGAGAAATGGGGTTTATTGTCCACTCGACACAAACTAGGTCATTTCGGGACTAACATATGGTTTAATTTTATTTCAATAATTTGCTTGCGCGTAGGGGTCTTTAGCAGTGGGAGGAAACCAGAGTGCCCGGAGGAAACCCACAAGGTTGAGAAGGCGCCCCTATCTCCATGCCACATAAGCTCACACCAGGGATCGAAACCACAACCGCAAGTCAGCAGTGACTGGCCAGCAAGAGGTTGAAGGGCAGCACTCTAGACAACTAGGCCATCCCAACCCCCATTAATCTGTAGAATAGGCTTTTTATAAATCAACAAACAAAACAGGAAAAACTGTTGGCACGAGATTGTATGGACTGAAAAAAAAAACCAATTTAACAAAAATCAGGCGCCTGCAATTCTTCCACTTCATGTTTGATATTTCTAGTTTTGTTTATAGATTTTGAACATATTATGCAATGGAAAAATAAAGCAAATAAAAAAAAAGATATAATACATAGCACCTTGATATAAACTAATAGATAATCAATATATTGATTAGCAATATTGATTGTAAAGCTCTCTTAGACTTAATCATGCTGACTTGCTCAACAAACATTTTACTAACTCACAGATCATAGTTTTAAATACATTTGATTTCTTAATCAAACTGGTTTTAACCATAGAAGGAAGCAATTCTGTCTTTAGCAAAATAATTGTACAGAAAGAAAATATGCAAAAAAAATGCAATTCAGAAAAAATGGATTTCCCTACTAAAGAGTAAAAATGGGTCAAGGTAAATGTCAACACAGTCGATGTCTCCATTGATTTCGTTGTCTCTAAAATATTCTTAATCCAAAATTTCTTGATAAAGTATAAAAAAAATAATGCACTGTAAAATCAATTAAACAGACTTATGAACTAATGTTATTATTCTGCTCGGGGAAATTACATTTAATGGAATGGCAGAAATATCGATGTTAAACAAAACAGATATTATAATTAATCGGGGGGATAGAACGAAATAACTAAAAGATTATTGATTCGAAAGAGCTATTAGGATTAGCTATTTATATGACATAGTCCTGCACTAGTTTGATTCAGTTAACGTTAATCAGACTCATATCTTTTCTACAGAATAAACAGTTAAATAATCTTCGTCATACATTCAGACCTGAATCACATCACTCCTGCATTAACTAGATATACAAGTCGATAGAAAAAATAATCAGAGGTATTTTATCAGAATAAAGGGAGATTATTGGGTTTATTTTCATTGCATTTGATGTTGAAGTGACTTAAACGTAGAACTAGAAACATCACTTAGTCTACAAGATCCGATCGTTTAGAACATGTAACTTGTGGGTTTCAAATCAACAAAAGGACTTGCCTACGTAACATTTTTATATAGATCTTGTCTCAATCTTTAACCTACTTTAACTCTTCCATTCTTGGTGCTGCAAACTTGATGGCTTGTAGATGAAGATTGTATTATAATTACTTTATTTATCCAAGACAAGTAAAAATGGCAGAGTGAAATCAATAGAAACCAAATATAAACTTTAAATAGCAATAACTAATTGATTTTGATCTTTCTTGTATTATTTTCAGCCTGCGCACCACAAATATTGTATATTTTGTTGTACTGTAATTCAGGTTTTCATGGATTATTAGGGGGTTGGGATGGCCTAGTGGTCTAGAGTGTGGCGCTTCGACCTCTAGCTGGCCGGTCACCTCTGGCTTGCGGCTGTGGTTTCGAGCCCTGGTGTGAGCGTATGTGACATGGAGATAGGGGCGCCTTCTCAACCTCTTTGGTTTCCTCCGGGCACTCAGGTTACCTCCCACTGCTAAAGACCCCTACGCGCAAGCAAATTATTGAAATAAAATTTTTAAAAAAACATATGTTAGTCCCGAAATGACCTAGTTTGTGTTGAGTGGATGTTAAACCCCATTTCTCTCTCTCATGGATTATTTAACCTAACAAGAATTATATATTTCATATTTGGGTTTATACATGTAATTTATTCGTATTTTAAAAAGTCATATTTTTTCATTCCATAAATGACATTATTCCATCAATCAGATGTTGCTGCATTTTTAAAAGTTATTAGGAAAAAATGGGATGGAGAACTCATCACATTCTGTTTCCCTAGTGTTTCAGTCAAATCAATGGGGTGTGTGTTAACACGAACTGTTTTATTATATAATTGTAAAATACATTTTCTAATGTATAAATACTAACAGTAATTAACCTACTTTATAAAACAATGCTTGGATTAATATCAAATGTTAAATCAGTGATTGATCATACAGGTAATAATTTATTTAACCTATTATCTGTACATTAATGCATTATGGTCAATTTATCTGATTTACATACCTTTCAAGATCATTGATCATTTTTAAAAAGCATCGAGTTTTAGCTGATAGTTATTTATTTCAGGGTGTTTGTCTAACATATCACCATTAATCACAAGTATAGTCCTACCTGGTTGTATGGGTTGCCAAAAGAATCCAAATGATTATTTGGAAGTGGTGGTGTAATTAGGAAGGGAACAATCTTTAAAAACTTTGAATTTAGGACCCAATGTAAACAAAAAAATCATCATAATTATTGTGTCTTGTCCTAAATCCTTATAGGCTATAAGATAAGATAAGATAAGATAAAATTCTGTAAAATGATTTAGCCACATAAACAAAGAATTAGGGTTCCTGTATTGTCAGCAAATAAGAATTATGTTCTTAATACCATTTTCTATCCAGATGGATTCTATTTTTATTGTGCTGAGCTCTGAGTTGCAATCAAGCCCTAGATAAAATCTAAAGTCCTATTTCGGATGCAGATCTTCAGTTGAAAACATTAATGTGAGATATCATCATAAAGTTTTGGAGAGTCTAATAAATGTTTGCTTATTAGCAAGCATGGTCTTATCTTAAATCTTATTTCCTGTCCTTTGTTCTTACGTGGATCGTAATATTTTTTGTCTCAATAGATCAATAATATCATACAAAGTATAACAAAAATAATTATTCAAAAGGTATATAAGCATCAAAACATTTTGGTTAAAAGATAAAAATCAACAAATTTGGTTAGAAGATAAGCTTCATAACAATCATTAAAACATTTTTTCTTGAATTTAACATTGTTTTATTATTTGCTTGTATTCTGATCTGAAAAATATAAATAGATCAAATGGTTGAGCTCCATGGATCTTTCCACGAAATATGTGACAAACCTAGCCTGGCCAATATTTCAGTATGTTTAAGAGTAGTTCAATATAAAGGGAAAGATACATAACCAAGCAAAACATGATCAAAATAAAATCTACAATCTGAAATTTTAAAAATCTAATAGGGTTCTAATTTTTGCATTGATGAACAATCTCACAAAGTTTTGAAACATTACATCAAGAACTCTTAATATGTATTGTGTGCACAAATTTCATTAATTTAGATATAAAATAGCGCTTGAAATTCACTTATTCTTTATTCACTAAATCAAAAAGAGACAAAAACTACATTTCTTTTGATCGGTAAAATTTTAAAAAATTCATTGTGGACACAGGTGACAACAATATTCATCCACATTAAATCAAATTGGTAAGCTATCGCAAAGAAAACATCAGACACTCTTTTTAGAAACTGATCGTACATTAATTGTCATAGAAAGCAGAAACATATCATTTTGATGTTTACCTTAGTCATCTAATGAAATAAAATAATTAAATTTACTGTTATGTCACTATTAAGTGATAAAATGGTGTTATTATTGCTATAATTTAAATTATATTCTAATCTATTCATCAATGTTTTTAAAAAAAATGATGAAAGTAAATGTTTAACTGTTAAGCAAATCAATGAGCTGAATAAAGCCTTGTATTTATATAGAACTGTCTCTCTTATCTATTGATTCCCCAATGACTTTTTTCTTTCTTTTTGTATTTAGTTAAGTTGCGTATTCCAGTAAATAAACATACAGTCTTCGCCATCCAACTCGATATTAACATACTAAACATTAAGGTCAAAACTGTATATGAGAAAAAAACTAAGATCAAAGCATACAGTATTGAATCAATCCACATTTAGCTTCTGTTTCAGGACTACAAGTGCAAAGTAAAGTGGAATTTCAAACCTGTTTAGTTTAAATATATGTTTCATATTTGTTACATATTTAAACAATTCAATGTTCAACACAAACTGCTAAAAAATGTATTTATTTAATAATTAGCATATAGATTCAGCCTGCAATAAGCTTAACCTCTGTCACTGAAATCGAAGTCTTGTATTAGATCAAGGGGTAATTTGGTATAATGCAACTTTGCCGGAAGAAAAATCCATTCATAAAAATATTATAAAACTTGTTCCAAGCAATGAAACAAGCACAAAAAAACTCACAAAGTTAATTTTTTCCGTGCCACTTTATGCTGTTAACATTGAAAAGAAATTACATCCACATCATTTTGAAAATCTATATTATAATCAGAAATTATAACTTTGATACATTTATTCAATAATCACATGCAATTTATAGATTTTTATAGATTTTGTCTACTATAAATTTAAATCAAGGCTGCTCTCAGATCGGGTAGTGATTCTATTAATGTTCACTGATTCAAAAATTTTAACAAGCAAACATACATAAAGCCAAAACAACTTGAATATTCATTCTTCAAGAACACCATTTAAAATGTTGCTTAAAGAGACATTATGGGAGATTAGAGAAAAGGCTGGCAATTCCCACTATAATAGTCAAAAACTAGATAATGTAAAGGGACTTTGTTGAAGATTTCAGTCAAATTAACCACTCTGAACTGAGAATTTAGCGGTTTAATTTTCGGCATGGCCTAGATCATCATTTCAGATAAAAAAAACATACTCTCGATTATCCATTTTATGATTAAATCATGAATGAAAGTTTGATCCTAATCCAGTAAATATCACAGACTAGCAATGACATCAAGGGTTGATTATGGTCTGGATTACTCGGATTAGTTAATTAATGTCTAATTAATAATTTACATAACATTTAATGCCCAAATAAAAACATGCAATAGGCAAATGAAATTTAGCACTTGCATAATGTATGTTTATTATACCTTGGGTGAATTTGTTTTTTCTTCTCAAAATCTTTTGGTTCAGAGAAACCAAAGAACTAAAAATTGGTATAGTTAAAAGAATCTGTTTGAATTGCTGCATTTCATGAAGTTTTAATTTTCAGAAATAGTATTTCACGACCTACTTTTCTTCACCAATTTTATTCTCAGGTGTATCACCCTAAAAAGTACTTTATACATTTGTGATACAGTAATTTACAATACCAGTATATAAACTTTCAGAAAAAATACAGTTATCTTTCTTAAAATTTATAACAGAAATTAGAATGTATGAAGGTATTCTATAAAAGAGAACACATACCAGAGTTCTCAATACTAACAAAATACCAACCTACATAATCTTAAGGAATCTACAAATCAGGAAAAACAACTTACCCCACCAGGAAGAGTTGCGTCCGCTTTCCTGTTGAGTAATAATTTAATGATATCATCACGAGCATAGCTAGCAGCATAATGGAGAGCTGTACGATTATCCTGAAATAAAAAGTATAAGTGAATTAACTTATTAAAAGGAATCCATGTTTTTTTTTATCAAACATCTGCCAATCTTACATAATCTAGCCACTCACCCACCACAAATAATGTCTTCAACTGCACAAGAGCAGAATGGAGTATACATTATTGTAAAGTTATAATGCCTACAATGACTCTGTGAAGCTTGGTGCCGAGTCACAAACTATGCAGCAGGTCCTTGATTCAATCCCAGTATTGGCTGATACTATTATCATGGATTTTCTAACTTTGTTTCCCCTTGGCAAGGGCATCTCAGGTAGTCATTCAGATGGGACAAAATCCTTAAAATCAGTGTATATTAATCGCAAAATGTTAAAAGTCCACGGACAGTTGGAAATTGTTGTCAGAACAAAATTGTGAGAGAGAGAGAGAAATGGGGTTTAACGTCCACTTGACACAAACTAGGTCATTTTGGGACTAACATATGGTTTCATTTTATTTCAATAATTCACTTGCGTGTAGAGGTCTTTAGCAGTGGGAGGAAACTGGAGTGCCCGGAGGAAACCCACGAGGTTGAGAAGGCGCCCCTATCTCCATGCCACATACGCTCACACCAGGGCTCGAAACCACAGACGCAAGCCAGAGGTGACCGGCCAGCTAGAGGTCGAAGCTCGGCACTCTAGACCACTAGGTCATCCCAACCCCCGATCAAAATTGTACTCATATAAAACAGTGCATGGTGCATGCCCATGTTCATTACCCTTGTTGTACAGTAAGATACTAAAGTCAATTGTTTTCATTACTTATTTCATTGAAAAGTTAGCAAAATGGGAACTATAATAAATCTAGAAAGTTGGCCAGATATTGTCTATATGTTTATGCTAGGAAGGGAGGGTCGGATGGGGTAGGAGGAGTAATTCTCCTGGGAATTGAAACTGTATCTTATTTGTCTCAGAAATAATTTTATAAATAACACATTTTTTGTTATAATACTTTTTTCATACTTCCAATAAGTAAATGTTTGACCTTTCATGTGCAATCAACATTAAAATGAACTAAACCCTTTTAATTGACGTTGGACTTGAAAATAAATCAGGGCATTGTTTCAATAGAACCAAATCTACCATTCTACATCACAAAGTTTATGGTTCATTGAATGCAAACAAAAAGATTTATATAAAGCAATTCAAACAAGCACATGAATACATTGTCTGGAGAGTTTTTGATGACTAAATATGCAAGCTCTATAATCAATTATTGTGCACTGCGCTTAATCAATTGAAATTTTCCCCAAAACCACACAAATGTTTATACGTACATATATAAAATTAACAAAGTTTGCTGCTGTGTGTAATACATAAACCTACAATATTTACAGGACTAACAAATTTCATTTATTATAGATCTATTTATTTCCATTTCGTACGAACAGAAAGAATCTGCATGGTTTAATTAATAAAAAAAATTTTTCTTTTTATTTCGATTCTAACTCATTTCATGTTCCCAATTTCCATGAACGTACATGTAACTCTAATAGGAGAGCCAGTATCTTGGTAACGGGTAGTATTCTAAAAAAAAAAATTGAGACTGAGCATATGCTTTTGGCTGTCAATTTAGTTGAAAATGCCAGTGTTTGCAATATAAATTCATTATCAATGTTTATATGGAAACCATTTTATTTGATATATGACACATAGATTATCATCATCTAAATTAAGTCAATATGATGATTTTATCAGACTTATCAAAACTTGACAGAATCTATTCACATAATTAACTTAATTACAAATATTTCAAAATATTACAAGTGTTATAGTCACAAACACCATGTAACATAGACTGTTTGAATGAGTTCCAGATAATAATGATAACAGTAATTTTGGCACATGAATCATGGGTTCCACGTCGGCTGTCTAAGCGTTATTTCTATGGCCACTTCAGCTATTTCGAGTATTTAAGTAGCCAAAAGGGAATATTTAATTAATAAATGATTATCATAAACCTTACTAATATTTCATTTTTTAAGTCCTGTATATAATTTTTTGTGTACCCCATGGAGACAAAGTGGTATAGACACAACAATTCACAATACCCTACCATAAATAAAAAACATGAAATATGATACTTTGCAAAATAAAATGACCAGCACTGAAAATTTTTTATGTGGGAGCCCTGCACATAATCCCATGGAACCAGACACAATCAATTCAGTTTGTGTACACAGGGTTTCCAAAATGGTTCCAAAACAAACTTTTTGGAGTTATATATCCCAAAACAGGATGATTTTGATGGGTTAAGTTTGTGGGTATGTATGGCTAAATTTATCACTTAGCATCTGCTCATGAGACAGAACTTTAAGTTCTAGCTATATTTTGGGGGGTTTCTTTTATTAAAAACTCAATTACACATGTATTGTATGACCAAATGAATTATCTTGTATTAGATTAACCCTGATTACAATAATCACCATACATGTCAGAGAACACAACAACAATAATGACAGCACAACAGCATGTACACAGCTACTGTTACATAAATTGCTGATAGAAGCTTTTTTTATTCACAATGGCATTCATAAATGCTTTTAGGAATAATTTCAATGTGTATATATTGAAACCGGTAAAACCTGCTTCCTGTTGTCAATATTTAGAGAGAGACCAACAATAATCTCCTCCACTCTATATCAATATCAACAGTAGCAATACTATTAATAACAATACATCGCGATTACCATGGAACGAGCATTTCTAATTTAGCGGATGTGATGTGCACTTGACCTTTTAAAACTTGGTTAAGACCTTTAAAAAAAACATCAATTTGAACTTAACCCCACAGTTGACACTTTCAATAGAACTAACAAATACTGAAACACAGTAGTTCTTATTAATCGAGTTGTTTTTCATTCTGAATTGTTCTTTATGTTGTGGTATTTCACATTTTTGGTCAAAACAATGCTAAGAACAATAAAAACTATAATGGTCTATATTTATTCAGAATGCCACCTGTCCAAGGCTATTTTAACGTGTTATCAATGCCGGGCAATGGTATACACAGGCCCTCGCACTAACATACTCTGCATATACAAGTCCTCCGACTAACATATTAGAAGCAAATTCAGCAATGGTATGGTCCGAGAAGGATTTCTAGGGATATTGCTTTCTGGCATATGTCAGACTTGGTAATTGCTTTCTGTAAACTGAGCTTATTCATCTTCAAGACATCTTTCATAAAGTTAATATTAAGACATGTTGAAAAACCTCTGATATCAACACTAGTGTCTACATATACTGCTCTACATTTTGAATGTATCCATCAAGACATCCGCTAGTAGAACTTACAAGCAGTTCAAGAAAAAGAAAGTCAACAAAAATGTGAAAAAAAAGGATAAAGAGTCCATTAGTGATAAGAATTGTCCAGGACAGATCGAGAGACTATGGATAAGGGGGCGGGGAGGCATGGGAGACGAAGTCACATGCTTCAAGCGCCTAAATCACAAATTGCACAACAAGGAATCCGAAAAATTTCGGATATTAATTACAGTATAGCGGGAATTTTTTGTTCAGAAATCAAGATGATGTGGGGGAGCAGGCATTCACCAAGTAACCCCCTCACTAGATCCATCCTTGATTTTGATGTTAAGTGGACTAGGCAAAGTGTCTTTGACTCTTTATAGTACTAATCATGCAATTATCCTTAAAGAAAAACTACTGTTATTGTATTGTATAATAACATAAACAATTTATAATCTTAAGTCTCTAGAGAAAATGCACTGGCTGATCATGATATCATTGTTATAGTGTTCCATCAAGTAAGCCATACATGTACGATGTATAAAGATTTATTTGAAGGTAACAGTAATTTGAAAATGCTATTGGATTATTTTTATCACATAAACTTTGAAATTCCAAAATTCTTAACACTGGCTCCATAGATAGGCCATGTATTTTATTTGAGTTATTTCAATCTCATACAATAAAAACTGGTTGTTCACTCTTGAAAAAATAATTGGACGACCACATAGTGTCGATACAAGTGTAGGCTACACAAAATTCATCACCTTATCATTCTGTCCATACTCCTCCTTTCAACGTGTTTCATGATAAAATCAAATCCAGCAATCCCAATATTACAATATCATGACATTAAAGCCCCAATAACACTCTTGTTGTAACTGAATAATATGTCCCAATCTTCATTCTGGTCAACAAATCGTATTATTTTAGAACATTCCAATTAAATGATGATATAAATTTCATCTTAACACACCTATTTTGAAAAATTTGAAAAATTCAACCAATTGATTTGAAAAGTCTAATGTAAGCCTTTTCAAATGTGACTTTGATTTTGAAATATTTTCGAACCCTCTGGCAAGTAAAATAGGTTGTAATGGATAATTTACACAACAGGTAGGACACTTAAACATCTAGTACTTAGAATATGGGTATTATTTATTTTCTGGAGCTACCAAGCCACCAAGAATGTTATTGTCCCTTTAAATTATCTACATGTTTCTCTTTAAAAGTTTTCTCATTTCAAATTAATTAGTCATTTTCTGGTTAAATTGAAATAAAACCTATTATTTACACAGGCAGATGTGAGAAAAAAAATATGTAAGTGAATGCTGTGAAAAGCAGATGACTTGATGGTAAAGGTTTGTTGATTTCTCATCTTTTTTTTATTCTGCTATAAAAATCAGATCTACCAGACAATCAACGGTGAAACAATTAATGGACCTAACACAGAAGTATGGTGACGCTATTTTAAGACATGTCTTCTTTATTATTTAATTCCTTTCATACTTGCTTTTTTTTCTTTCCATTTTTATTGAATTAAAATAATCATTATTTTTTATAGTTGCTGTTTTGTTTCATTCTGACTGCTGACAATCATTGATAAGTTAAACAAGTTTTTCGGTGGCCTAGTTTTTTTTTTTATCTTTTTCTGTTCTTCAACTCAAGGTCAACTCTCAACAATAAACAATCTTGAATTTCTCTAAGTAGGGCCTATGCAGGTCTGAGATTTTCAATGGGTCTATTTTATATTATGCCTACGTCTGAATAAAATATAGAATACACAATATGAATGTATTTTGTGGGCCCGATACATATCCGAATAGGTCTGAAATCTGACATGTCCGGTAGTTATGACAGGTAATCTGTAGAGCAGAATTTAATATCAAAGACACGTACCGTTTCGGACGAATCAACGTGATCAATTATTGCTACCGGTTTTTTATTGTGCTAGATTCGTTGGATTTAGATTTCATTCACAAGATCAGTTATTTTATCACAACATAACCTGCACCACATAGCCTAGCTGTCGATCCCACCTGTTCGACAACAAAAACCCCGGCGAAATTGAACTTCCTGTGTACTACATTAGCTGACCCATGACATTGAAGAAGCCGGTAGAGATACTTTGGACACCAAAATTTGAATGAACGAGCTTAACCTGATTTTTGTCAAGAATTGAACTTCCGGTTTGTGGCACCCTGAACCATGTCCTTGAAGAAGTCGGTAAAGATACGAATTGGACACCATAATTGTGTCAAGTATCTCACAGTATCTGATTAAAGGGACAATAACGTTCTTGCTGGCTTGGTAGCTCCAGAAGATAAATAATAGCCTACCCTTATTCTAAGTAGGCTAAGTGTCCTACCTGTTGTGTAAATTATCCATTACAACCTATTTTACTTGTCCAGAGGGTTCGAAAATATTTTAAAATCCAAGTCACATTTGAAAAGGTTTACGTTAGACTTTTAAAATCAATTGGTTGAATTTTTCAAATTTTTTAAAATAGGTGTGTTAAGATGAAATTTATATCATCATTTAATTGGAATATTCTAAAATAATACGATGTGTTGACCAGAAAGAAGATTATTCAGTTACAACAAGAGTGTTATTGGGGCTTTAAACTCAGGCGTTTTATTCACTTTTAAGTTTAATGGGGGTTTAACGCCCTACTGGGCTAATGTCACGAAGACGAGCATAATACGCCATACAGTGTGCTTTTGGGAAATTTTGCCCGAGAAGCGGCACAGTGACCTACTCTTATAATATCGAACTCCAACTGCAAAGGAATCTTTTACATGTATGTCAATGTATAGGCCTACATTGTCATTGCCAGGCCAACCATCCTGCACAATGGGAAACCACGCCGGGAAATCCCGATGAACTTTCTCGGCAAGGCAGGACCGAAAGCGCAACCTCCTAGATTAGCGAACCAGCGTCCTAATCACTTAGGGCTAAAAGTGACATCGGAATATACCAGGAAATCTCAATTTTATGAAATCAAACCACATTTATGGGGTCGGGGAGAAAGGGCCATAGGAACAAACCAATAATTCTGAGACCAGTACGGCAGTCACCGGGGCTTACATCCGGACAGAGACAGAAGTATCAAATATAGATTGCACAAGATACTCTATGTACACTACGTTTCTTGCGTGGATTCCTATCAAGAACGACCAAGTGGGTTGGAATCAATCAAAAACCGGAAGACATACGCTCGTTTTAACCTGATCACAACATAAGAGATATGGGCGGTCAAGTAGAAGTAGGCTAGCGCGAATCCATCAAAGGGAAACAAGAAGAGTGCAGGCTAGTCCACAACGGATACCCATATTATCTAGCATCGTCGAAATTCATAGGTCAGGCGATTTCCTGAATGGGGGAATTCCCTGGTGGAGCTCGGCTAGGTCTACATCCTCGGATTCCTAAAACGGGTTTCGCTGAGAGTTCTTATCATCATTGTAGTTGCGTGTTGGAGGGGGGGGGGGTCCATTATAGAGGGTACAGTCAACCCCCGGTTCAGTCCCCGCTAGCTCATTTCCTGAATGGGGGAATTCCCTGGTGGAGCTCGACTAGGTCTACATCCTCGGATTCCTAAAACGGGTTTCGCTGGGAGTTCTTATCATCATTGTAGTTGCGTGTTGGAGGGGGGGGGGCATTATAGAGGATACTGTCCCCGGTTCAGTCCCCGCTAGCTCAAAACCGGGAGATTTCACTCGCTAAACTGCCAGGAAGACCGAATCTTTCTATCCGGTGTACCCTTTGCTCCGGATTAGTTCAGGCTGTTCTGAACAATAACGTCTCTAGCTACGGGCCTGCATGGACGGCTTTCTGATTAGACTTCACAGCTGGATTAATGTTTCCATAATACCCAGAATAAATAAATCTGTATTTGTGGTGTTTTTTTTCCAATGCTAAATGCTAAATGAGTTTTGTAAAGTGAACAAAATCGTGAATTGAATCACGAGCGACGGGACAGCTTTTAGCTGCTAGTATATTGAAGGCTAGAAATGGTTCAACCACTGATGTCTTCCGTCTTGCTCCGGTCACAGTAGTGGGTCGTTCTACATGTGAGGAGTTCCTTTGGGCAGGTTTTGTTATAATTTGATGCAGGGTCGTATCTAGCGGGGGTCCAGGGGGTACATTGCACTTACAGAAAAATAAGGCGCCCGAGAAATGCGCCCCCCCCCCATCGAAAAAGAATAATAACTTTACAATCTTTCAATTATAAAATAATACACTTGATTATAGTCACCCAGTGTGGTCTTAAGGTACTGATTAGTCGGTCGGATAAAGGGCGCCGGATCCACACTTTCTTATATCACTTACGTGGAGGCTATGGCGCCCCACCACTCTGCTGGACTCCCACTTTTAAAATCCTACATACGACCCTGATTTGATGACAAAGACGTTACCGGCCTATATAACTCACTCAATATCCAATTAAACCGACCCCAAACTCTACTGCCTAACTTAACATTTAATATACCAATGCTGAAAGTGTGGAAATATATTAGATAGTTTGTGAACATGATCTACAGTAATCGAGTTACGAGTTAAGAAGTACACTTACCTTAGCTCTATCATTGACATTACAACCTAAATCCAATAATCTTTCAACAACAACTAATTTATTCTCCCGAACACTGATCATTAACGGAGTAACTCCACTTTCCTGCAAAAGAAATATATATTTTTTTATATAATAAATCAGCAAATCAAGTGAATGGATCGACCCACTATTATTACTATAGAGTTGACATTTGCCTGAAAACTTTAAAACACTATTGTCGACAAATTCGATATAGAAAGGTTTTCTAATCTTTTTATTTATTTGAATGTTGAAATATTTTTCGCTCCCATAATCAAACCATTCTGTTCGTATAATATAAGACGAAAGAGAATCTGTATACGATAATTTATCACCCAATATCTTATTTGACAGTAGATATCGCTTGTATGATAAATTACATAATCTACTGCGATATCTCCTTAGGAGATATCGCTTTACATGAATTTGATTGGTCAATCAAAAAGGAACTACTTTCTTTTATTTTAAAGAAACCACTTATTTTAAATAAAAAAGTGACTTTTTTTTGTTAAAACCCCCCCTGTTTTTATTTAATTGACTTTGAAGGAAATACTGGGTCAATATATAGGACTTTGCAATAGCTAAACTGCAGTCAAAAAACTGATGTATCACTACGCAGTAATGAAATTAGGTCCAGTAAAGGTAAAATTTATACCAAAGAATTATATTTATTTATTTCTGCATGTAAGAAAGGATTGGGTGATAAATAAAATCTCCAACTCGTGTTTTTTTATATTAAAAAACACTCGTAGGAGATTCTCTATATATTTCCCGATTTTGACCTTTTTATGATTTATATTTTTATTGAAATTTAAAACGATATAGTAATATTCGTTTGTCAAATAGAGCTTTTACGTTAAATTAAAATTTGGAAAAAATATTTTCACCGTGAAAATGAATAAAAATAGAAAATGAAATACAAAAACGAGTTAGTATTTTTATTTCTATTCTTATTATCGTCTCTTGATTTTTATTATTTTGCATATTCAGATTTTAAAAACTTATAGGTCGTATAAATAGGTCTGACCATGTTGAAATGTATAATTCACATGAAGATGAAATTATATAAGCTATGGCTAGTTCTCAGATCGAACATTTCAGTATGATAAATAAGCATGTTATTATAGAAATAAAATATTATTTAAACCAAAAAGTGTAATCTTTGGTCTCGTCGTTGATCACCGTATCCGATAACAACCAGGAAACCTGTGTTAAAAGACCACACGTCCGCAATAAAACAATCGTCAATTAATGTGTCGTAAATTTTAAATGATTAATTATCGTGTATTGATCGATCAATTGATTACTTACATAATCAATGGTTTTAGTATCGATATTCTAACTACTCATCTAACAATATATCATTACCTATCTCACTTTATTTATTGATGTCTTATTAACTATATTGTTAGTAATATACCAACCGTGGAATAACTCGATAATAACTCGTCAACTAGTTACAACATCTTAAACAACATTAAAACATCGTAAACACTTGTTTTAATACGATAATTATACTCCTTAATCTCAAACAAAATGAAACGTCCTACATTTTGCAGCGTCTGGACCAACGAAGACTCGCAAATGTGTGTTATGAGGGTGGTCATTTTGTCCGTACAGTTGCGATACGGCCTACTCCAAAGTCTTATTCCAACTGTTAAGTTCACATAATATGTCGCTTTTTCGTACCGTCCCAACGACAAGAAACTGTCCCCGTGGCCCTCTGCTGACAAGGGGGAAACCACGCTGGAAAGTCCAAGGATCTCTTCAGACCAACACAGGGAGCCAACCCGAGACCTCATGGCTAGGGTCTTTTTCAAGATTTCGGATTCATCTAATGTTCTTATTTTCCCAATTTTGGCAGCCCGGATTGGTAAAATAAATGCAAGAGGGAGACACTTTTGAGAGGAGCATGCTTGGGTAGAAGAAATCGTTATCTTTCATGTGTCGTTTGGTAACGGTCCGTTAAATTTCTGTTGCTGGACAGTCAATTTCATTATCCGTTAAAGTTAACAGAGCTTCCAGCAACAACCTTTCTCTCCGTTAAAGTTAACGATCCGTTTACTCCATGTTAACGGATCGTTAAAAGTTAACAGAGCTTTGAGCAACCGGCCCCTGGCAATTTAATCGCGATACATCAAGCATGGAATTAGTTCAGACCGAAGGTGTTATCGGAGACGAGAGCTTCCTAGAAATTTTTGCAATAAAAGTCAATCGTATAGAATTGAGGACTACGGACCATTCATAAAACATTGTTTAGAAATAAAGAAGCCTAATACAAAAGACGTATGCCAAATATCCTAGCTTACGTATGTAGTACTATGGTCTTCGCGACCATATTGTATCTTTAAAGGCTCAATACCAGGCTCAACCACTCTTGATGTAACTGAATAATATGTCCCAATCTTTATTCTGGTCAACAAATTGTATTATTTTACAATATTCCAATTAACACCTAATCTAAAAAATTAACGTAAACCTTTTCAAATGTGACTTGGATTTTAAAATATTTTCGATCCCCCTGGGCAAGTAAAATAGGATGTAATGGATAATTTACACAACAAGTAGGACACTTAAACATCTAGTACTTTAGAATAAGGCTATTATTTATTTTCTGGATCTGCCAAGCCAGCAAGAGTGTTATTGTCTTTTTAACTAATTATTGGGTTCTCATACACGTATTGTATAGAATTCATATTTACATGTAATGTACTCAAATGAATGAGTGACGAATTGGCACATAAAACGATTTAGAAAACCAAATCAATAGATGGATCTATGCGAAAAAGAAAATATCACCAGTTCACTCGTGGTGGAAAATTACTATATTTCATCATTTGACTTACGACACAATCATACGCACAGATTCGGGGTCATGCATAGTCTGATCTCTCCATAGACCCTGCCATGGTCAGATTCAGGGCCATGCATAGTCTGACCTGTGAGTGATGTCCTTATGGGTCATATAAAAGAGACCCTGTCAGGCCTTAAGGATCAAATATCATTTGGGTCCGGGCAGATAAAATGCGAGTTCCGTAGAGATGACTATCTGAATTCCCCAAAACCTCCACTGAATTCTCAGATAGGATAGACATTGCTTTGGTTCTTAAGATGTCCATGATGAAGCCCCTGGGTCAAACCCATATTCCTGAAGCAATGGCCCGAGAAATCCCTCTCTGACCATTGCTGGAATAGCGTCTGTTTCTTGAACTTATGCGGGAGTGTGTCTATTCTTTCCGTTCAATGAAAGCTATCACTTTAGTACAGCAACATGACAGTCCTTCGTTTAATCTGGGTCTTCTCTAAAACTTTGGACAGTGATTTAAGGTATTCAAAACGGTGAAAGTATGTTCGTTTCGAAACAGTATTGTTTACATTTCATTCGACTTGATAGCCTCGTTTGTCACGCAATTAGTTTTACTGCAGTATTCTGCTATGCACGGGTTAATTAGGCATAATACAATCGTGAGTCATGACGTATACGTTATGTAAACATAATTGGTCCAGTATTGGCAGCTCGTGATTGGTTGGTAGACGGACTACTGATCAATCAAAATTTAACACAACAATATCCACTGTGTGTAGCAGTGTGTAGTTGGATTACCTCTAATCAGACGCAACACTGCGCGGAGTATGTCTATTCAAAGGCGTTTTATAACTGAAGCGCTGGGGGCGCCAGGCTCCTCACGAAAAAAAATCAAAGCAGTTAAAAAATAAAACGGGAGAAAAATGCTAAAACCGATGAGAAAAATGCTAAAACCGACGAGGAAAATGATAATTTACCCTAGTTAGGGGGGCCCTAAAGGCAGACAGAAGGGCCCCCACGTCTGACAAAAGGGCCCATATGGCCACGGGAAGGGGTCCCAAAGTCAGAGTCAACCGTTTTCTGTACACTGTTACAGTCCAATCTACTACTGAATGAGAATGCAGTAATTGCATTAGCGTGAAAATCATCAATCTAGACCACCCCTCCCCCGCGAAAGAGGGGCCCTGAAAATAGTATAGCCTTCGCCATGACAAACCTTAAAACGCCCCTGAATCTATTATGAATTGTTACCATATGTATCCGTGTAAGACAAGCGTGTTAACTACTGAGATAGTAAGAAGAAAATACACAACGTGAAAAAGAATCAAAAGAAAAAAAAATACAAATATTAGAAGATCACAAGGCTATTAAAATATGTTGCAGAAGAGAGGTATGCGTCACACGTTGAGTGTGGGGAGTCTTCGGCTTACTGTCTTTCCTCATCTAGCCAGCGACTCATATAACACCCAATTACTTGAACATGCATCAAACCTCAAACTCGAAGGGGTTGTAATGTTTAGAGGTTACAATGTTTATCCGACTTTGACGAAACTTGAAATATGGGTTTATCTGCATACGATCTCGGTTCCTTACGAAATAGGCATGTATCGGATCGTAACTTCGTAGATTATGGCGCCTAATTGTACAAATAATCGCGATTTTAATGAAACATGAAATGCATGTTTATAACCCAAAGATCATGGTTCCTGTCGACAATCGCGGAAGTAACTTCTTGGAATATGACCTCCGATTGTACCATAAATTGCGTTTTTAACTTGTGGTTCCTTTAGAGGTTACAATTTTTATCCGATTTAAAAGAAAAACTTTCGAATACATCATCGTTCCACCATAGTGATGGTTCAGTTCGAATTTCGTGAAAATCGGACCGAAATTGCAGTAAAAAATGGCCGTTCCCTGCCGTCAGACCGCCCACCTAGGACCTGGCTTCGCACTCGATCAAAATGTTATCGTGTCTTGCATGGCGACCACGGGTTTCTTTGAATATTAAAACCAGTCTGCCGCTTTCCCTATCTGAAAAAAGTTTATAATCATCTCGCGGTGGTTCCTTTTTCATAGAGAAGAAATATTTTATTGAATAATTTTGAAGTAGATAATGCATAAAGTTTCTCATATATATAAAAAACAACCAAACGGGAAGAATTCCACTGATCACCTATTTAATTTCAACTAATTGCTCGTACGGTCTCTTGATATTCAAATTTCATTTCAATTACGGAGTTTCCATACATTTTAAGCTGTGGCCATACGCTATACTCGACCAACATGTATCGACTGCACAGAGAGAGAGAGAGAGAGAGAGAGAGAGAGAAATGTGGTCTAACGTCCACTCGATACAAACTAGGTCATTTCTGGGCTAACATATGGTTTAATTTTATTTCAATAAATTCGCTTGCGCGTAGGGGTCTTTAGCAGTGGGAGGAAACCGGAGTGCCCTAAGGAAACCCTATATGCCAAATACGTTCACACCAGGGATCGAAACCACAGCCGCAAGCCAGAGTGACCGGCCAGCTAGAAGTCGAAGCACGGTACCACTAGGCCATATCACCTAGCTGTCCTTGTCAGGCTCTCCGTCTTACATCACTGACAAGGAGAAACCACGCCGGAAACCTTGATGAACTTTCTCGGCCAATGCAGGGATCGAACATCCGACCTCCAGGCTAGCGAGCAATCAATCGTCTTATCCACTCAGCCACGTGATCTCCTCTAAGTACAATAGCAAGGGTAATCCAAGGCCAGATAATGCGAATCGGTCACGGTCACGACAGATCATCATCCGAGGAAAGGTTTGTGGCGTACCATGGCCAAATTTGGGATGCCAAGGATTCGAATGTCTGTCCGAATAATAGCTGGATTGGAGCTTGCCTCCTAATTTCAATTGTAAGCATGCGGCCATGATAAACAGCAAAATATCGGAGGGTTAGGGATATAGCATCATTATTAGCTTCTGGAAACAAAAGTTTCTTTATTAGTTCATAACAGGTAAGCTCTTACACCGATCGGGTCCGCCATTAACAGATTCACACCATTTGTATTCCCGTTTCCAACGCCTTTGATCCAACAAAGAAATTAAAACAAATAGATAAAAATTGTCATGAAGGGAAATGTTCTGTATAGTAGACATCTTGACGATCATGCTATATAGACTTGATTTAAAAGCTTTCAAATTCCAATCTCCAAATGGAGTTCATTAAGTGTTTATTACAATACCGGAGTGAATACAATACAATACTTTACCGACGCCACATAAGTAGCGTCTGGAGTCTTTGTTTAATAGTCCCCATCTTGTTATTCCCTTACGAGTATAAGTATAATAATATAATACCAAGTACATGTATAACTAGAATGGAAACAAAATTTAAAGGAGGCAAGTCGCTGATTCATTATCTTCCACAGTCTTCGACATTGCAAATACGACTTATTGGTCAATTTTAATCAACATTGATGTTTGTTATCTTATTATGAAAACATGGGCTTATCATATTGGCAAACCAATCCAGTGTCAGATTGCTGTCGAGCACTATTTGTAAGATCCATTTCAAGAAGCGAGGATTCCAGGGGATATTCTGATTGCAATGACTGAAATGATGTTTTCAAGATCATAATAGTCGATATGCATTTTGGCATATATTTTCAGAATCAGAACTAATTTTCTTCAAATAATATCTTTTTTCTAGGTATAAACCCCATTTCGATCGACTGCTAATGGAATTCCAGATTGATGTTTAGGATTAGGCCTGTAAAATGATCTGGAGACTGGGGGAACGGCATCTTTAATAGAAGGCTTGATCTCGCTTTAACTCCGTACATCTCATGATGTTGTAAAGCTCGGTATCGTTGCTTCAGATACATGGGCAGACGAAAGTTTCAAAATACATCACCCAAGACGTCTACAACATGCCTTTCCACTAATGTAACAAAAATAATCTTTCATTTCTGCTAACGATGTTTGATTTCGTGCTGTGATTGAATACTGACAAGGCATTACTGTTGTAGACTATTGGTCGTTTAAATGTAAATTGCTTTCTTTATCAAAGACAAAGTTTGTTTTTTCTTGATTTACTGTTTAAATAAAGAAAAGGAATCTGGATATGGAAATCTCCATTTCTGAATAACTTTCGCCAGTACTATGGACATAACAACCATAATGTTTGTATCTTTCAGGTTCGTGAGTAATAACCCTTCATTTTGATATTCTAATCCAGGTCTAGACATTGGGATAATTATTGATTGCCAAGATACAAATTCCCGAATAAAATTCTTTAATAATCATCATTTTAATTATAATTTTATTTTGGAATAATGTTTGTACTTTTCTATAAATATGTATGGAAACAGATCCAATTCTCTTTATTATTACGAGTATTCGTATCGATACCATTAAAATATTTTTTTATAACATGTATATGGTATTCAGACATAAAAGTGTGTACTTTGAAACGTAGACTGACGCTAACACACCCTTGGGAATTGTAGTGGTTAAGTGATCATAGAAACTATATTAAAGAAATCATCAACCATGATTACGGTAGTTTATATAAGTCATTCTGTCACTGGAATTCTAGGTTTTTTTTATGATATCTACGAAAATCGATTTTATAATTATCGAGACGACTGGAGGTAAAGAATTCACATACGAATTGAAGTGTCTGATCTAATTAAACAAAACGAGTTCCGAAACAAAAGTTTTGAAACCGTCGGCATGATCAATCCTCAGATAAGCCACAATATCGTTTTGATTTAAAAGGTACATAAAATAAATATTATGTCTTCTCGTGGATGCTAATTGAAGTTATAATAATGGCCGTAAACAGCAGGCCAAGAAAAAATGTGGATGTATTTCAAAAATCGTACTCAATAGACCTAGTGCACCAATATGGGGCAGTTAATCGAGTTCTTTTTACCATGTTGTAAGGGTGTACTAGATTTTTTGAATATTTAACTTAGATACATTTTATTGAACTTTATTAAACGGCTGTATACAACAGATTAAGTTGGCCCTGATATTACGTTTCAAGTATTTGACTGAAGGCTGGTACACTGCTATAACAGAGTTACAGATCAAGTAGGTTTTCCGTGGTATTCCGTAACTTCTTTAACGAATTATGATGACCCTTTGATGATTTAAACAAAATGGAAATTGGGGCTTTGGCAATTCTTTTAGGTTAAACTTCGAAGTATGTGACCGAGGGTTTGCACACTGCTGAATATTACATGGTTATAAATCAAGTTTGCGTTATTGTTTAATTATGGCCCTTTGTATACATGTACTTCAAATCAACGAAAACACAGTTTTCAGGAATTTTTTAAGGTGTCACTTTGTGGAATAAGATAAATGGTGAGTAGACTGCTGTATATATAGTAGAGGAGATACCGATCAAGTTTGCCTGCGTTTCTTTGTATTGCGTTACATTTTAAAAATGGTTTGTACTCCCTTTTTTAAAATCAGATCCGAATTAATGGGCATTCTGTTTTTAGGTTAAGCTTTGAAGTTTTTATTTGATTGAAATTGAGTACACTGTTTTACGCAGTAGACTTACAAAACCATTGCAGTCAGAATTTAGTTTTAAGTCTTTGGATTCATTCACAAAATGGAGCGGTGTTTAACGTTCTAGTTTTCTGCTCTACCCGGTCTACCAAGAACACTTAACATTGAACCTAACCATGTTATCCATCCCTGTATTGAGTCGTGAATTTGTACACGCAAACTTACGCATAAATGTACTCTAGTGTACAATCTGTTTAAAATATACTTACTTTTTCGTATAAAAAATGATCCTGTAAATTAAACATATCTTATTTATTTTGCTTCTTATTGCGAACAATATTCAAATGGGAACACATCAATAACAACACATTTGTACACTTATGGATGTTTAATCTGTAATCAACGGTACAAAGTCAAAGGGGTCAAATCCAAAAGATCCGCCCTGGTTCCCATTTGAATATTGTTCACAATAAGAAGCAAAATAAATAAGATATGTTTACAGGATCATTTTGTTAGACGAAAAACTAAGTGATACGTTTTCTATGGCACTCAGTATATAACATGAAGATCTGACCGGTTGTAGCGATAGGTCGCGTCAGAGGTCACACGAGAAGCTTTTGGCCTTATGACGTCAGACATTTGATTAGCTAATCAGATGTGGTGTTTCTAGTGGATTACCCATAGTTCCGTGCAAAACACACCTGAAGCTCGGGTTTTGCAGACCTTTCCATTGGCTAACCCCTCACATTATCCAGAATACGTCAATGATGATAACTCTTCCCGATCCTAGCGTAGTAAAGATAAATAAACCGAAATTTTGAACTATATAAAACGAAATAGGAACGGTGTTCATATTTGTTTCCTGTTATGTATAATGTGAAAAATAAATCGGAAGAAAAAACTGACTACAAAAATCGGATTATAATCACATTGTAAAGCATAATTTGTAAATACGTCTTTGATTGGGGCACATGACATTAGTCGGTTTCCAACATAATTGATAAAAGATTAGAGACCAATCTGCCGAACACCAATTGGTACATGACAGATTGCCACGGAAAATATTCCAATTATAAACTCAAATACATATTATTTTCTGATCTGGGCCCAGAAAATTTAAAGCTTCCATATGTTGTTCAGAGGCTGCCCCACATTTATAAACCTGAAACAATAAAGGGTCTAGCTTACCTCTTCTCTCTGAGAGAGATCAGTGTGACCCTTCTCTATATTTCTCAAAATATTCTCTAAAACTATCCAATCTCCTTTCTGGACCAGCTTCAGGATTCGATTAGAATTAGGTTTATGTGTTCCATCTGACCCCAGTGAAGCAGAATCAGAATGGTCATCGCTCTTCAAGGAACCAATCCCGCTGCTGCCTGTGCTGTAACTGGTTGTACTTGCGGCAGATGATTTATTTGGATGACCGTCTCGACTGAATTTATCCATTTTGTTGCTTAAATTGTTTTTGCGAATATATATTGTTTAGTTTCTTCTGTACACATAAACTGAGTTTCAAAAACGGTTATTCGTCCCTTTGCAATTATTAAACGCCATTGTCTCAAGTTGTATTCACCGTAATTTTCTTAACCTCTATCAAGATTCTGTTTGCTGAACTTTAACATTTTTGTACTTCTTATTCTACCTGTACTTTAAATGAATAATTAAAGTCCTAATAAATAGAGAAAATGTGTCAAAGGCGGGATTTCGGGATCACCAACAATGTTAATAAGATTACAAACATGGAACTGCGTATTCATCATGCGTGCTTGCATCAATTGAATATATCCAAGGAAACACACCGAACCACTACATTTCTGGAAAGAATTCGTTTAAAGTCCAGATCAAACAACATATCAGAAAATGGTGCAGATATTAACCGAATGCGGACGAGGAGTTTTTAAAAATGTTAGGTACGCTAACAGTGTTATTTTTGTTCTCTGTAAAAGAAACAAACTTTCCTTAAATGGATAATCCGGATTCAGATATAACGATACGTCTTGCATGTTCGAATACTGCTTCAAATTTGTCCTCACAGTCGATGAAATAACAGTTTAATGTATTTTCAAAGAAAAAATTAATAAATGTTCGCCATGCGAATAATAGACAACCTTTACTTTAACAGTTCTTTAAAACAAACTGACGGTAACGTTATGTTTGTGTATTTGAATAATTAAAGATATAAAAAAAATCTATACCAAATACTCTGCTGAATTATTGACAAGAGGTCCACAGTCTCAAAGCAGTCACGATGTACTTAAATAAAAACATGTATGGTATTGGTAGACATTACAGATAAATGTCGATTACATTTCTGAAATTTTAATCCTGTTGACTATATTTCGTTTTGAAGTAGAGGTAATTTATCTTTTAACATTTGGGTTGTCGTGATTTAAAATCATTCTGATAAATATTCAAATAATTAATCAAAATATCGCAACTGTAAAACTAATCTGAATAGTTGGTTGACGTCTTCACTCGATATCCTTTGTGGCAAAATTTAACTTCTTAGTATATTATGATTCTTCACAAAATCTTCTAAGTTATTTAATTTCCTTTGGTCAATTAATCACCCCAGTTTCTAAACACGTCATTTTTAAATTGATATAACAATATAAAACAGTTTAACATTAACTTATATAGAAAATACCCAGCATCAGTATGACTTCTCGAAAACTCTCGTTACAAACCACACCGAAGCATGACACCATGGTTACTAAGAATACGTACCCATGATGGATGACATCGAACGAACCAAAGGAATGAATAGGGGGGTTCAGTGTTTATTGACATCTACAAAGTAATAAGAATAATCGACTGGCGTCTATTCCCGCGTGGCTAGTATAACCAAAAGACAATTGTAAAGCTAATAGAAAGCTTGTTTATATCACAAAAGACTACATTGATCGTCTATGGCGACGTTAGAAAAACTTTTATTAACTTTAAAGAAACCTGATTTCCCTGAAATGGAATCGACTCGTTGGTTGTAAATAATAGCACCGGTTGATATAGGGGTGTGCTTCCTGTTAACGCCTTTCTCAATAAAGGATCGTAATTTAATAGAATAATTGGTAAATTATGCCAACAATCACAGCATATTCAGCGATAATTGGAAACGCATTTAGTTCAGACGTTGGCTGTGTTATTATAAACAACAGTTATTCCCGCCCATGTTACATCTCTTTTATAAAGATAATGGTCCAACTGCCAAACTGGAACTGATGAATGTTTATTCCAGAAAAGATTTGTCGAAGACAATGCCACGACTAAGTAGATCTTAAGGGTTTCCCTCAAATCGTGTAATTTTCAGAATAGACGCTTGGATTGAAGGGAGAGGGAGAATGTGGTTTAACGTCCACTCGACACAAACTAGGTCATTTCGGGACTAACACAGAGTTTAATTTTATTTTAATAATTTGCTTAGGGGTCTTTAGCAGTTGGAGGAAACCGGGGGAATCAGAGAAGCCCGCGAGGGTGGACACTCTACTCCGTGTCATGTACAGCCGTTGAATCGAAACCACGCCAGTTGACTGATTGAAAGACCTTATGATAAAGCGCGCATGTGCTAACCATTTGGCCATCCAACCCCCCCTCTAGATAGAAGGGCCGTGATGTCGAGTAGGCATGTCACAAATGAGAAGATGGCGAATCGCGGGTTGTTTAAGGAATCGCCGGTTTTGTTTCCAATTTCAATCAGTATAATTTAAAGTGGGAAGCATATATAATACAAATAAAAACAAAGAATAATATTTTAATAACCAAAATCTATACGCAACAAAGGATTTGTTGATATATAATCAATATTGTAATGGATGTAAACAAATTAAATTAGATTATGAACCGTTTAAGTCAGCGATGTCATTACCAATTGTTTCCAAAGTCATCGGGATTCAAATAGTCACGGTGTCGGTAATAGGTGGAATCACCCTGGAAGTGACAAATACCACACATCACAGCGACTCTTGGTGTTCGCGGCCATAAAGATTGTTCATAAATCACTTGCAACTCAAGGGTCAATCAATATTGTTAGCTGTAGCAATACCCGGAATGGTGTATGCATCTCACTGAGTGGACTCAACATCTACCCCGAAGTTATACATCATAAACGCGACACCCCTTGGCCTTCCCACCTGCATGGATTATTGAGGAATCGCAGTGAAGATTTTTTTTAGGTCCGGTAACGGTGTATGGTACTCTTTGGGGCTTACCTTACCCCGTCTGTACCGTTTCCGTCATGCCATTCCAGAGTGCTACACACCCCGACGTTTCTTGGATTGGGATTCACGCCTATAGAGATTACAGACTTTTGGCAAGCGAAATTTTTCTATCCGTATCGTATACCTGATACGTTGCGTCAATGTAGTTTTAGGGTTTTGGTAGATTTTCGCGTCGCGTCCGTATGCGTCGCTGAGTTGAGCTTTGTTCTATTACAGCATGATAGCAAAATATATCTATCAAGATCACTATCAGTACTAGCCAAGTGCTTAGCCTACTATTTCCGGGGGAGACTCCATAAATTTAGCCACGTATATCAATCAGCATTCAGACGGACAGGAAAAAGATTAAAATTCCGAGAAAACATAAAAAAATGATTAAATTCTAGTCTTTATCATTATTAAAGCCATATGAAATATACACCTTCGTGTTCTAGGATACATATAGATTCATAAAAACGCCATGATGTAACATTTCAGGGTCTAAAAGTAGCAAAAAAGACTGTAAAAAGACGACAATGTTATACGGAACATTTCCGTATGAACGCTGTTCGATACGTCTTGCCGTATCACGTATGAAAAATACACACACATTGAAGACGTCACCCGCAAAATTCATACAGATACGCGATATGGACCAGGAAATAAGGATTGTTGGAGAATCACTTGTAACGGCAGTTGATGAAGCTTGTTAATTGTTGCCGATCCCATGGCGGTAGATTACTTTCCATTGAGTGGTCACGTCTACCCAGTTTGTCTTATTGGAGCCATACGGGGTAAATGTATTGGTAGTGACATTGTTCAGTTGGGAATTTAACCCGTATGGCATGTTCCCATTGGTCTAATCGCTGGTGTTTTTTTTCCAGTTAGATATCTCAGTAATATTCGTCAGGGATTTGAAGTCACTTCTGTGATCCCGAACGCACCAATGGTCAATAACAGATGGGCTAACATTATGTCTGTCGTGGGACCAGCCGACACAAATAGGCCTTTTCCATATTCAAATGCACCTTGAAGGCATGGTGGCAAACCTTAACCACCTTTTCAGATGCTGAAAGTGCATTAACAGCATTTGACACACTGGTCACTTTTATGGCCGGTATGAGTAGTTTTACTTGTCTTTACTACACCAGGATCTAGAAGAGTTGTTATATAACATGCTGTTTGGTTGAGGTGAGGAATAAGCCAACGAAACGGTAAGGTCTTGGCGTACTCAGCACATATCTTGGGTAAACCACTAGAAATGTCAACGCTGATGGATTAATCAATGTCTGACGTAATAGGGTCAAAAGTATGAAGCTTTACACGACTTCCGACCACTACAACTGATCAGATCTTCACGTAGTAGTGTCCATCGAAAGTATAAAAAAAACCAAACGTTTCATTGGTTAATTCCTCAACTAGAGCGTCTATTACATAGAACTCTTCCAGACCCTAGTGCAAACTGATCCCGAGGTGAATATTCGCTACAATCACTGATAAGCATGACATCGACGAGGCTTAATGAGTACGGCATATTAACTTTTTTACTCCGACAAATTAAATTCTCAAACATTTTTTTGAGGCAAAAGAAAAATAAATAAAGACGTTTGAAGTATATGTAGTTAAAAAATATTTCCTATTTAGTGTAAATGGGTATTAAAATGAGTAAAATGCATCATTTTGCCCGAAGCAGTTAGGTGTTAAGTAAACATTGCACGAGCCGTTGAGCCAATGACCACGAGGCGTGCAGTCAACGCACGTGTTTTAGACAGACATCCGTTACAGGGATAATTCATTAGTAATTCTCTGTGAAACAGGTTCACCCTAGTGTTGTGATGACAAGTAAAACGAAATTTTGAACTATGATAAACAAAACGAAATAAGATCTGTGTTTTAATCAGATTGATATCACATGTATATCAAACCATTTGGTATATGCAACGTACCTATCCATTCCAGAGACGAATGTCTACTAAAAGTCCTTTAGTTCGATTTGATGGGAAATGAAAGCCAGGGGACATTGTAATTGCACTAAAATTAATAAAACAGTAAATGTCAATAGTTTCTATGCAATATCAATATTCTGAAATGTCAAATGTTCATAATTCTAAGACGCTATGTGGATAAAAGCCATTTTATCTCTAAATTTGATCTGTATATTGAATTGTATCTGCAAGCAGAGAACTGTTAGTGTTTGGTAAATAAATAGACATTTAATATGTTCTTTGATAAAAAAAAAAAAACAAAACAAACAAACAAAAAAAAAAAGAAAAAAAATCCGGAGGGAAAATGACAATTCTCTTATCTTGAGCAATGCTAGACAGGACCCAAGTGTTACTTAGTTATAGACTGACAGCTACGGATGCATGATTGAATATAGACATTACCCTGTTGACCCAGGAGCTGAAGATTCGAGTGATATCATACAAAATTAACTTGAATGTATCCTAACAGAAATAATAACACTACCCACTTGTCATTTGACCGACAAAGTAGTGGTTGCAGGGCTATTAGGTCAAAAGGGAGTTGGCATCAGTAAATGAGAGGCTTGGGCAAACCCATTCGGAATGTTTTGGCACTTGATGACATCGCGCCTGGTACGTTCGTGCATTTTTTATGCGCGAACTCTTAGTTTTTCTATTACTGGCACGCGCACGGGCACTATTTTTTTTTTGTTTTCCATGTACCAAAATCGGGGATTTCGCGCGTAGGTACTTATTATTCTGTGAAGCATAACACTTGCCACTGTACCTGTGTATCGCTAATTATAAACCGAATGTCTGAAGACCGTTCATATTTATTACGCGAAAATTTTTTAGGACTGAGTTGATGCGCGCTCCATTTGTTGCAAAGCAAACCAACGGTATTATTTTCTCAACAGTGTATGAATTTATTCATAGCGATAATATCCTTACACCGAGAGAAATTATCTAGTCTCGGTGAATAGAACCATGGTTGTCTGGTAGAAAATTACTTTTGTATTTTTTGGAACGGAGAACAGCGATTTTAGAAGCAAACTAACCTGCCGCACATGATACTCATAATAAAAGGCGAGAACTCTTTTTGCAGCGGAAGCTTATCACTGAGTAATAGGTCAAGGTTTTATACGTTTGCCGTATAAAAATCTAGCAAACAAGGTAAATACCTACGAATGTCGATAAAAAAAAATAACATTCGGATTATAACTCTAGACAAGGTGTGTTAATTAAAAAGGGTGTAAATTGAATATTATAATATGTATAGGAAGCCTAGTGACGAGTGTAGTAAGTGCTGTCCGTCCGTCCGTCGATCCGGCGTCCACAATTGCTTGTGGACGATCCAGAGGCTAAAGTTAATATCCAATTGACTTTAAATTTATACACGGTGTTTAAGGTCATGAAACAAAGAAGCCTATTGATTTTTAGCAATTTCCGATAATTACTGTCAGAGTTATGGCCCTTGATCACTTCAAAAAATCTTGTGGACGCTCTAGAGGCTAAAGTTAATAACCGATTAACTTTAAATTTATACACGGTGTTTAAAGTCATGAGACGAAGAAGCCTATTGATTTTCAGCGATTTCCGATAATTGTTGTTTGAGTTATGGCCCTTGATCACTTCAAAAATTCGTGTGGATGCTCTAGAGGCCAAAGTTAATATCCGATTGACTTTAAATTTATACACAGTGTTTAAGGTCATGAGACGAATAAGCCTATTGATTTTCAGTGATTTCCGATAATTACTGTCACAGTTATGGCCCTTGATCACTTCAAAAAATCTTGTGGATGTTCTAGAGGCCAAAGTTAATATCCGATTCACTTTAAATTTATACACAGTGTTTAAGGTCATGAAGCGAAGAATCCTATTCATTTTTAGCAATTTCCGATAATTACTGTCAGAGTTATGGCCCTTGATCACTTCGTAAATTCTTGTGAATGCTCTAGAGGCCAAAGTTAATATCCGATTGACTTTAAATTTATACACAGAGTTTAGGTCATGTGACGAAGAAGCCCATTGATTTTCAGCAATTTCCGATAATTACTGTCAGAGTTATGGCCCTTGATTTTTTTTTTTTGTAAACAATATTTTATTTCAGAAATACATGAAATGGGATCAGGGAACAGGCAAAGCCTATATCACCCCTCTCCTCTGATCACTTCAAAAAATCTTGTGGACCCTCTAGAGGCTAAAGTTAATAACCGATTGACTTTAATAATCATATTTTAGTGTATTATAAATGTTTCAATACCGAAAAAAGTAAAATATGCGACAACCCGTGTTTACTGCCCGGACGATTTAGCTGCTGTGGGCGTATGTTTCGTTGCCTGGCAACTCTCGTTAAAAGTTGTACGCGAACTAAATGCGTTTGTTAGATACTGACAGAGCAGCCCGGAGTCGAGCAATCGCCGCCCGAGCTGTCTTCGTCAGCTAGTTTCAAAATGGCGTACAACCAGTGCAAGTGGGAAAAGACGACAATAAAATCAGAAATATGTTATTTATTATTGTCGCACTTATTACATCACTCCTGTCTAACAAATCATAAAGCTGTGGTGTTACGGTGGCGGCATAGTATTTCACCGTAACACCACAGCCACTCTAACCATTCATAATACATCTAACCATCACTCCCTACACTCCCTCGTCTACTTTCCCAAACGTCAACAACACATCTCATACATCCATTTCGCTGATTAACCCTTGTACCATGTCTACTGGCTTGTAACTAGTATTGTACTATAGCGTCACTAAGAACATGACTTCATGAACATGTACATGCACTAAGAATGGTATGAATTGTATTTAACGTCTCGTCAACATAATATTTTGTTTTTTAGACAAACATGTTGTAATTCTTATTTTTATGGCTATGTGAACAATGTCGTTTACAATAATTGTCCAACGGACAGTGGGAGGTTTCGTGCACTCTTCCCTTTTTAAGTACATGGTTATATTTACACGAATGAAACTCGTTTTGTCCTATCCGAACTTGGCACCAACGCCGAGAACCGAGCTTGTAAATTCCAAATGTCCGATATTGTGATTGTGCCGATATTGTCTGTTATTAATTTTAGACAATCATTTACCTTCTTTAATTGCAATAAAATTTATGTCTTGTGGTTGTCATAATAAAGCAAAGCGGGACGCAGAAACATACCCTATATATGTATCGACATCGTTCAAGACAATAAGATGATTGAAAATATATTGATACTAATATACAATAATTGTTTAATTAAAAAATGACTTTAATGACATTAGTGAAAGCTGATTACAAAGATACAATTATGATACAACCAATATTATGATTTTATTGAAGTATATAAACCCAGTACGCACCACTCTAATGTTCTTTATATTTTATTTAATTTGGTGAACATGTATAAGTCGCGTCATAAAAACACATAACAATTGATTCCTAACGTGACAAAAGGTTATGGAGATCCTATAATTGTCACGGATAGCTGTGAATATGAAAGGTTGATAAAAAAAGAATTCCCAAAGAAGTAACTCATTTCTATCTCTAACAAAATATCTTGCCGTGTTAATAATGTTAGACCCTGTGCGAAAAGAACCGTTTGTTCCACGTGTTAAATACTTCATCGATATATCGATTACTAATAAGTTTCATTTACATTTAGTAGCAGGTCAATCGACCGCAGACTGTATGAAGGTGATATTTCAACGAGAGACAACGAGAGAATATCGAAGGGGAGATAAATTATGGTTCTAGTCCCTGGAAGCGGAACATTAGGGCAAGGGAAACAACTGTTTACAGCTTATGGAGTAAGACTAGTGTTTATTTGCACATTGACTGCAATGTTAAATGGCTGTAACATCACAGGCTGCAGCTTTTTGCTAAACATTCCGTTGGTTCAAATCTTTCTAGGCACAATGGGACCACATTTGGCAATATCCTCATCATAATTTTATAGAGGGTTGACCGTTTAGAGTTATTGCTAGAGGGATTTGATGTTGACTGGGGTGAAAATCTCACTTAGGACACAATGATTGCTCTGCAGAAAGACACTTTACGCCCCCTATCCCTCCGTTGTAATATCATCGGTATTGCCCCCAAACAACTATGAAATTGCAAATTTGATCCCTTTGCTCCAATTTAAGACCAAAAAGTCAATCCCCCAAAAAATGCAGATGAAGGGGAGAAAAAATTCAGGGAACAATATAACTCGCACTACCATCGTGAAATAGGGGAAAATAATTACTAGTCTTAGTCCATATCAAAAAGATGCGATCATTAGCTCCCTTCTGAAATATCAAGGGTTGGTAAAAGTAAAAGTATTATTTACTTAAAAACTGTCACAAATCGACGCGAGCTCTTATAAGTGTTAATTGAAATAACATCTTAGATTATTATATCAAGATATGTCACAACATTGCTCTAAACTTGTAAATTAGTCGTGCGCATGACAGCTAAATATCTACAGAGAAATTATGACGCGAAATGCTTCGCGCTTTTAGAAACCTGCGTGTAGTAACTTCAAGGTCAAACCCCTTGAACTTTCATTATCCTAGCAATAATAATGGGAACTCTTGTGTTTAAAGATACATTACTGGAGATTAGATAACGAGTTGGTAGAACTCACTACAATAGTTAAAAACTAGCTAATGTAAAGGCAATTTGCTGAACATTTCAAATTGATCCACTATGTACTTAGAACTAAGCGAATGAAAATTCCCTTAGCCTCGGTCATCATTATTAAAGTCGATAACACAGAACTAGTAGTCTCGGTTATCCATTTAATCGGTAAATCATGAAGAAAAATATTGTAGCAAATCGAACAACAATCCAACAAAAATCTCATGCTAGCCTCAACATCGTGGTTGATTATGGTCTGGATAAGTTAATTAATGTCTAAAGAAACACCTAGATTTTGCTCTTGAATAATGCATGTTTAAATATGCATTTTTCGACGACCAATTTTACTGATTTAATACCTTTATAATTTTAACCGGATATTTGTAAGCAATATTTTTATTCAGATTTGTATCTAAAAAGGGATAGGGGAACAGGTACAGCCTATATTAACCCTATTTCCCTGTTAGGTATAGATACATGTAATTACATTTCAGAAATAAACAATCTATGTACAGGTGAAAATCTAATTACAGTGGATATTTCATAGTTGTCTCTGGAATGTATTTACATAAAGAAACAAACAAGAAATTACAGCGAGTGTGTTATAGTGGGGCTCTGGAACCTTCTGGTGATTTCGAAAAAGGAATGGACAGTTTAATAAATAGTGAGTGAGTTTTCTTATCCATTCCGTCAATTTGGTGAAATAAGACATCAGTATTTCGATGGATAGTAGGTAAATTATTTATTGTATTATTTCGGACATCTAGATATAAGGAGCGATTCAATAAAAAAAGTATATCTACAAAGTGATGACCACATTTACAGCAGGATTGTCAGAAATATGACGTAAAAATTTATGTCCGTTTATACTGCTGTAATTACACACAAAGACTAAAACATTAAATATTTTAATTTCATTAAAATTGAACCATAGTAAATTCTCGAAACATATAGTTGTTGGTTTCGACTAAAATCGTCGATTAAGGAATTAATATTTCGGACAACCATCTTCGCGCAGCTAATTGCAGTCAGGCAGCGTAAGTTTTGTTTATTTCAATAATTTACACAAATATCCGTACCAGGCGGAGATAAAAATTGTGCAATTAATTAGAGCGTATTATGAAACTGAAGGTCATGAAGATGAAACAGAAGATTCGTGAGAAACAACGGGCATGACAAACTTCAGGTAATTTTAATTTGGAGATTATTGATCTTCGATTGAATTATACACGAGAACATGATATACCCATCGATGTATTTCCGTTTCTTATCAGCAAGTATAATATTTAAATAATGTATTAAGCTTCTATTTTAGATTTATATTAACCAATTTTATCAATGTCTAAGATCGCCTCTTGTTTTCAAATATTGAAAGATCCATTATGAGCTATTGATTATTAAATGACGTAAATTTGAGGGTTTGCTATTAGAGATCAGACGTCTTAAAGATACACTCCAACTGAATTGTTTTTTTTTTTTTCGGCGGTCCATGTTCCCACCAAAATTTTCACCCCTTGGCCGAATGAAAGTGCGGTTCGAAGATTTATGACAAGCGAAATTTTAAAAAAAAAAACGAAAGATAAAACACATCACAATCTTAATGGTAACCAAATGTCTTCTGAAACATTACCACAGTATAACATGTCTTATGTAAAATTACCATAGTATAAAATGTCTAGAATGAAATCGTAACAAGACCGTATTTATTACAGGGTGTTTTACTACAAGCAGGAAGTTCCTTCAAGAGGTAAACAATGACTGTCGATTTCCGAACCTTTCCATAAAAAAAATATTCATTTGTTTTATTAGTCAGTAGCCTATCTTTACAATCTATTTCAAACATTTTTGGATTTATTAAGATAGCATATCCTTAGAAATCAGAAGACCGTCTTGAAACGAGACCAATTGGCTTCTATTGAAAACCGATGACCAAATCCGGTTGTTATTGGACAATAATATTATAGATAGTTAGGAAACAGATACCTCCAAATAAATAGTGTTTTAGTTACGACTATTATCGTTTAGACCACGACTTACGGATTCTGTCCATATTCTAACAATGTGTATAGACTTCTATGTAGAAGTAGTTATAAGATTATATTAGAAGTAGATAATATACGTAAATGCGTCTAGATAATTATTTTATTAGACATGTTTCATATAATTTTCAAAGTGGTGTAGGTAACTTCTATATAAACATTTTAAAGCGTTCTAACTGCAATATCTGACCAGGTTTCAACCTCCTAAAAGAAAGCAAAATGAGTAGAGTTCGGCCCGAGTTATCTTATAACACCTGTCTGTTATCGAATATTCGAATACAAGTCGGATATCGAATATTCGAATACAAGTCGGATATCGAATATTCGAATACAAGTCGGATATTCGAATATTCGGCATGCATTAAATCTTATCTCAGCTGGTTTCGAAAAGGAATAACTATTTTAGCAGTGGCGACTTATCATTAGGGTGTATATTTACTCGGCAACTGTATTGTAATCACAGATAATAGGCCTATACTATAAGGTTTAAGCAGTTGGTTCAAAGGCCCTTGCAAGTTTTCACGTGTGCTAATCCGTGTTATGACCTGCCATCGAATCATCAGTGCTGTCGTCATCATATAAACAAGAAACCGAATAACCTTCGGTTTATAAAAGAGTTGTTAAATTCGGCAAATTTATTTTAAGGATATCAGCCACCAGGATGTCAATATGAGAGGACTTTTTGATCGATTTTAAGCGGAAGTATACAAGAGCTAAATCTTCCTATTCAAGTCTTGTTTGTTGGCTCCAAATGTTAAAAAAACAAATTCTTTAGACAATAATTCATATAACAAGCCTATAGTCAACTTTCTAAACCATCATATCCACTTTATACGATAATACATCTATAATGCCAATTGCCATGACAGCCGATTGAAGAACTGGGCCCTGTTTCAAGAAATTGTAACTAAAGATAAAATCCAAATTTTAGCAGATACTTCAATTTTCATTGGCTAAGAACTAAAATCAACCTAATATTGTCCAATCAAATAACTAAAATTTTGTGAAATAGGCCCCTGAACTGTAGCATTCATAACTTCACCAAAATAAAGTAATTTGACTGAAATAACATGATGCCCCTTGCAGAAAACTGGCGATATAAACCGAGACAGGGTGAATGTTACATTTTCTAAATCAGAATCTGTAGGAATAAATATATATGTGATCTGAATAGGTTATTTCGAGTATATATATCAGCTTAAAATTCGTGAATATTTATTTTAAATTACAAAAATAGAGTTACGTCAACGCTTGATTGCTTTAATCACTAATCAGATTTGAGTAAACTTAGTACTTTTAATCTTTACATTATGTTCATTCGCAACGCAATTGGAATACCGTTCCAGAAACCTAATTATAACATTCCCAGTAAATTTCCGGATAGACCCACGACATGTGACGAAGTATTAAATTTGCAAATAAAGCGAAAATGCCAGTTTTTCTTTTAAACCTTCGAACCTTCAACATCGCCACAATCTTGTATTTTTAAACAGTATGTGACCAAGTGGAACTAAAGGTTAATGCTATTTTCATTGTCGGTGATGACAAGCGACAAAAAGTAATATTGACAAAAAAATAATATTGTAAAACATTTTTTTAATATAGACTGCTCGGTTCAATGCCGATAGGTCACCGGATTAGGGCAATGAAGCGTTGACGTCACAAGAATGCAATAAAATAGTCTAATCAATACACTGTATTGATATGACGTTTGTGAAACCCTGATCTACTTTGCCAACTTCCGCTTCAATGATGTAAAACATTATATTTTAGTTTGCTGTCTTTTTATCTCGACCCTGTTAACCTACAGAATGAAGATGGAACATTTCTTTATGTTGATTTAATTTGATATCTGTACAATTCTCTTCAATATTAATTTATAGCCATTAAAACTTGAAGTAATAATCAATATAATAAAATATCATTATTAACTCATATCATGGTTTGTTAACTCATTAAATAACACAAACAAACGTGGACCGCTACAGTTATAAGTTAGCTACCCTTGGTAATAGTCAGTCCCGGAGTTGTCCATATTTGACTAAATGTGACTGGATAATCAACCAATTTAATATCCGGGTAAAAGGTTCGGTCTTCTAAAAAGGTTTAACGTTACCAAAAATACTCATTTAGATAAAGCAGCAAATTCCCGAACCCTTTCCAACCGTTGTGCAATTACCATCTCCCAAATAACTAAACAGTCGGTCACGCATGGGCAATAGACATATTTAGCCAAAGGCAAAGAAGAGTTGCACCCCTTCTCGTGTCGACAGAAATTAGTAATAGTCGGCCTGTGTTTTATGTACCAGATCGAATTGTCATAGTACCATCTGGAAGCTTTCCCCTGCAATGGCTTTCGTCCTATTCCACTGGCAATGGGTAACAAGAATGGAAAAACCCTGGACCTACCGGTTAGTTTGTTAACCAGCGCCATACTCACCTAGTAATAGTGGCTTTGATAGGGTTCATAACAGGAATACAGTAGATGGTTTAAAACGGTGTTTAACCGGCACTGTAATCAGTACAGATATTACTATCCATATTCGACAAAAAAAAAACCGACACAAATTTGTTTGATGTGTTAATTGCAATCACGTGGTCTTTTAATAAGAGAACAAATATCTTGTCTCATGCACGAGAAACGACGTCATACCACTGGTAGCTAAATGGGTTTGCGACACCAAAGGTATATGGCAAAAGACTTTATGAATTAAAATTAAATTCGGAACTCAGATAGTTCCCTGTTCCGAAATCTTTGATGTTTGAGCACGGTTTGAAAGAGCAATAAAGACTACTTACTTTATCGTCTGGTGTTGAAGACTTCTGTGGATCAACAGATGTAGCTGGTTCTGTAGGTTTTTTATCGTTAGATTCCATTTTCAGATAACTATCGTTGAATACAATATTTGTATTCGCAACTTAACTTATGACCTTACAAAATGGTTCACACATTTTTGAATAGTTTCATACTGGTCCAGAAGTCTCAGAAACATTTTTGAATCTTATAAATTAAGCCACCTGAATTCCGTTAGAGGCAGGCAATACAAAGTCACTATGTGGCAAACGGAACTGCTATTTTGAAACCGTGACAGCCAGTTAGCAGAGATATTGTCGTTATTAAACCGGCACCACTACAACACTATATTCTGGGACTGCACAATCTCTATATCGCCATTAATCTATGAATAGAAAAATACAATACAAAAATGGCTATGATATAATGTACCTATTCCACAAATAAAGCATATAACAATAGCAATTTAAACTATCAATTAAAAAGCTTTCTACCAATCACCCATATCATGTACCTCATCTGAACACCCAAGGAAAATAGAGATTTAAATAACTCACCGATCAATACAACATTACAACAAAAAACAAAAAAAAAACAACCCAAAACCCAAAAAGACCCAGATGGATAGGTCTGCCTAATGAGACTTAATGGATATTATTTAATATTTTTGAAATGTTTATCAGAACATATGAATGGAACAACAGATGGAATATTAATCAGAACAAGTTACAGAGGGAATGTTAATCTTGTGAACTGGATAATATGAATACATTTAAAAGCTAATTTTAACCTTTACAAATGTATAGATTCCAAAACAACACATTCATTGTTAAGTTGGGGAATATAATACAATTTATTTAAACCAAAGCTGGTTACTACATATACGCTGAGAATGGGGATTGCCCAGATACAACTAATAACTAACTCTGATGAAAAATCTCTGATGACAGACATCACTCCCGAAGTTAAATCTTATAGAAGTTAAGCCTGTTTGAATTAGACAAAAATATAGTATCCGGATAATTTTATGTATTATTCGAGTATTTGTGGGGAATGCTGTTAAATTTTCGTTGCATTGTTTACTAATTTTAGAGTCATTTTCGTCAATAGAACACAAAATTTATATCGTGTCCATGACTCTATAGACGTTAACCATTAGGCGACGATACAGATGTCATCCCACAAAACACATCAACAAATAATGCTAAATGAAAGTCTGGTCATTTTCATCCAACAAGTAGATAAGTTTAATTAAATTTTTTTTAAAAAAAACTTAACATTGACTTATCTACCAACTGATAGTACCTCCGATAAACAACTACCATTAACATATAGTAATATAAAAATCTTAATGTCAGAAAATCGTATCCTACAGGTGTCATTAACAAAAATCTGATTATGCGAACCGTTAAGATGCATTTGTTATAACACTAAAAGCACATCTGGATAACTAAAAAACAACCGAGAAACGGTAATGCAAATGGTTTTGTGAAGTTCTTAGCGGAATCCTAAATTTCCCTTGTTTAAATGGGAGATGATTTGTTGCCAAGGTAAACCAAACAGTATCATCAATCTGTCATCTGAAACAATGTCTTTTTTGTCATCCTGTCATTTTTAAATATGGATTATTTTGTCTAATAATTAGGTACCAGGTATTCCTTGCACATAGTTGTATTTAATTTGATTCCAGATATCTGAACAGAATGAATAAATTATTACCTAATGGAACATATTAATGTTAATAATATTAAAGAGACATACATTTACGAAGTTAGCGACTAGGTTTAAATTGTTTCATTGACAGCGAACCTATTCAAAGGGCCCAATTTCAACATTTATTATTTTACTTCGGACATTTTGTAGATTATTTCAAATCGTCCCTGTACCACCGCTCATTCATTAAGACTTGACGCCCGATTCCACCTAGTGTGATATCACAGACAAATTAAGGGATTTCCGCTGGTCTTATACACAGATACAAAGAAAATATATGGGTCCAAAGGAGAGGATTTGACTTACGAGGATAAAACATTGAGCACGTGATTTCTTTGGGGAGTTGAATCTTCACATAACCTTAAAATACCATATTTACACCCTCTTATAGAAAGCTATTTAACGAGTTCACTTTGCCACGACATATCTATTTCTTTCGGATTTACACCCAGGTTGACGTCTATCAGCGAATTACTATCGCAGGTAGAGCATAAATCTGAACACATAAACCAAGTCTTGATCAGACATTTACTTGGGCAAAAATTTCCTACGGTTTGTGAGAGAAAACACCATAACACCATTCCAAATTGTTCCAAATTATCTTTATGGTCGCTTTATTTGTCGAACCCAATGGGATCGCTTTTGTCTAGACAAACTAACCGATCATTTACAAGCAGCAATCCAAACTAAATTTACAGTTTCGAATAACAGAAATTGATTCCAAGCTGATATTCAGAAAAGAACAAGTAGCACTTTCCCCAGATTGGTGCTGATGATATTCTGATTTAGAACATAATCATCTAAACATTCAGGAATAACAAACCGAAACGCTGACGGAATAAAACTTCACCATGATACTTGATTTTTGTTGTTCCGATTAAGGTGTTGTCATCACTCTTTGATTCTGTATCAAAATATGAACTAATCTGCTACAAGATCCAATGTCGAAACGTCTGCAAACTTTTAGCGAAAAGCCTCAATGGACAGATGCATACAATATTATACCAGCAGCATTTTGCCAACGTGGTCTAAATAACTAATTACCACAGAATGACTAAATATCAAATTGATTACTCTAACAAAATCCAAAAACATTTCTTTTCAACTTTATCCAAATCATTTTGCTTCTTTAAAGAAACTCCATTCTTCTATTCTGAAGTGCTGGTTGCCTACAGCTCGACTAATTTTGTTCATCATATCAACTATGTAATGGATAATAGAAAAAAACTCTAATAATGAATAATTTCCTCCGGTAACCTAGGGCTCTTTCCCATGTGAATGGCTCGTAAATCTGTGCAATACAAATAATGAAGTGAAGAACTATAACCGTCGTTATGTGAAAAACATAATAGTACCCATGTTTTCAGGAGCCCACAAAACTGCGAGATATTTAAACAAAATCAATCTGGTTTAATATTGTGTGAAATTCTATTATTTCAGTCAATATTCAATATTATGGCTGATAAGAGAACATGCTTTAACTAAAGAATGGGTCTATAGATTCTAAAAGATCTGATAAAGAGCGCGGGCAATGACAAACTTAATGAATGAAAGGCTACCTCGATCTAACAGATTTAAAGTTTATCTTATGAGGGCGGTATCCAAAACAAAATTATATGATCAGGGATCAACACTCTTAATCAATATTTTATTTAATCCTATTAATTTTCTTTTGATTGGTAACAGGACAGAATGTTGATTCCCTAAATCATACATCTCTTGAAATAGTATCCATATCTTTGAAGGGATTCTGGGGTAAGTCCCCTGTATTTTAAATTTCCTTGACGACCTGATTTATTGTCCTTCAATTTGGGTGACAGGTAGAAACAATTACTGTTACTTTAGTGATGTTTTCTGTTAATTTAGTGACGTTCTGTGACGTTCTGTGACGTTACATTTGTGACTATTACTGTTTTTGTTGATTTTTTCGGTAACATTTAGTGTATACATTCATTTTAAAAACTAAGAAATCATTGAACGAATTGTTTCATGGTCAAGGGAAGATTTGAATGGTGGGGGGGGGGGGGTATGTAATTCTAGCAAATTTGTCATGTTTAGTGTTAATAGTGAGCGATGACCGTTTAAGTTACTGTTAATTGGGTGACGTGCAGAATTTACTTATACTTTAGTGACGTTTACTGTTAATTTGATAACGTTCTGCGACGCATAGCATTATATTGGTGACGCTTTATGTATAAATTCATTTCACAACCAATAAATCACTAGATGTTAAGCCCACTCCTAACTAAACGATCCATTTTAAAATTACAGACTATCGTACCGGAAACTACAGTTCGTGCAACTGCATTGAGTGATCCGCTCCTGACAATATAACAATCAATAGGAAATGGAGTATAATTATTTGTTGAACATTATTAAAAGTGTATAACTGTGTTATTGGTGAATAATGTTTATGCTTAATAATTAGTTTATTGATAACTTATACACGACTGTGCATTTTATGTGAAACACCGGAATTAAACCTAGTTGAACCGCCGTTAAACCGCAATTGAATTTTTTACAAGTATGTGGTATTACTCATAATCATCAAATACATGTACATGTAGGCTACAGTCATGTTTCTTTTGGTATCTTAAATAAGGAATGTTAATACGCAATATTAAGCCCCTTAATTAAACAATATTTCAATTAAACACCAGATTTGGGTGAAAAAAGTACGCATCGATTTAATAAAATCAGATATGTAAATTTTAACTCTGTACAGATTAAGCTATTCTTTAGTAACCAAGGCTGTTATTTTAAAATTTTTGAAAACCTTAAAGCAAAACATAACTAATATTTATCAGTTAACAAACCGACTTCCGGTATTAATTCAGCTATGCATTCCAAAATAAAAACCAAACAAACAATACCTGGCAATTTCGGAAATATTTCTTGTCATGGTATTCCGGTGATACGTCAAATATTGCAAGATCCGTTTTGATTCCATGTGTTCCCTTGTATGAAACACAGATTGGAGTATTTGGTAGATAGACTATCAGAAACTATTGATGATATTAGCACGTAATAAATGTAAAGTTAGAAAAACTAGATTGATATTCTTTACAAAGGACTACGGAATGAACTTAACTTGAGAGGATTGTAATGTATCGTGCATACCCATAAAAACTTATAAATATTTGGTAATTTGAATAAAACATTATAGAATTCAACATAGGAATCAATTCCAGATAAATGGTTAATGCCTTGTCAAACCATTTAACCAAATCTGATTCGTTGAGAACACATTCACATTAAACGTAATCATCCAAAGTTTGTCAACCATACCTTTCAATTTAAAAAGCCACTCCCTTAGAACTTATATAGTAATCCAAGGCTTTCTCATGTTTCAAATCAAGACAATTACACATAACGGTACACAAGGTAAAACACCACACGATATTTACACCGAAGGGTAAATTATTAATTAATTCTACGTGTTGGCACAAATATTGCTCAAAGCAAATCGTTTATACACTGTAAAAACGTTGTTAAAATAAAGGTGTGACGTAATAGACTATGGTCGTACCGTGATTTCTCAGTACCAAGCCGTGAAAATACAATAAGGTCACAGAATCTGAATTATCACAAAATTATTTGATGCACAGTCACAACAATACTAAAATCGATATCCAATTGTAGAGTGGATATTGACATTATAATTCCTAAAAACCCAGAACTAAATTATATTAAAACATTGATATGGGATTTAATAATCATCATCGTTCTGTAACACATAATTATAATAGTTCTAACGTTCTGTAACACACAGTTATTATAGTTCTAACATAACCAAATCACAACAACATAACAAACTTAAAATGATTGTGATTTTCATGTTTCGTTGTGGTTTTGTACAGATTTGTTATAGTCAGGGATTAATGTAGGGCAATTATACAACCGTTGCATATATTTAACAGTGTATGAAGTGATAAAGACTTCGATTATCTATAGATATCTCTATGATCCATTGATATAAAAGCCTAATTTATCATAATAAATAAATATAATAGATGATTGATGCTATTAGAAATCTATTAAGAGTCCGTCGTGCCCAGGGGATTATCAGTAGATTAGTAGATATTGTTAGAAAATATTTATTGCATATTATTATGATGTTATATCATAATAGTCTGGAATCGGTGATCATTCCACGTCAACGTATTGTATGAAACCACAATGTCTGACAATCCTACAATCAAACATACTTGACTGAAATAATGATATGTAAATATAAACTGATAACTTATTATGAGTATTAAAACGAATGATGAATCAGAATTCGGGTTAAACAAATCATGAAATTGAAGTAATTGAATTTCTGGCAATGTATTTTATTTCAGGGAATAATTCTTGGTGGACTCCGCCCATATTTCAGCAGCAGCCACGCTTGTACTGATAGGTGCACGAGCGAGCCGGGGGGGGGGGGGGGCGGGGTTAGCTACAATTAATGTATGGTCAAACTGTGTTTAACGCTACAATTGATACAGTCTAAGACTCCTTGCGCAAGTTCAAATAGTTTCAAACGCACAATTGTCAACACATATCAGTACAGTTTGATTTGTATTGAAATAAGTAATTCTGTAACAAATAGTGAAGACTGGGCCACTAAAAAAGTTACCGAACAGTTTTTCTTTATGGTAATGTGTTCTACATTTCCAAAGCGATAGGGAGCTACAGGCCAATAACCTTTTTGTAGTCATTTTACTATAATCCTTGCGTAAAGTAAGGTGGAAGACATCAGTACACCAACCCCCTAACTTTCGGACAATCTGACTTTTCGGGCAGGCTATATTGGACCACATTGAAGTTGCTGAAATAGCAGGAAAACGCGTTTCCTTATTCCCAACGGTCCCGTCTCCGTGGACTGGAAACGATTGTTTGGTTTAAGCTCCGCTCCTCCCATTTCGTAGAAGACCGGCGCTGCCGTCTGTGATTCAGGTTTTGCAGCCCCCTCCCCCCCCATAACTGTCATCGAGCCCTTACGCCTATGCTTGTACTATCCGTTGGAATCCTATCACTCATCCATGGAAGAGTATTTTAATCGTTACCATGATTTTTCGCCTGAATGACTGAATCAAAACGCTATGGTGTTTTGAGTGCACACCTTTGTATTAGAAGATAATGCTTTGTCAACATATACCATTTCGCTGTAGTATCTAAACAGCGTATGGCGATATTTTGCGAACATGTCAACATAAAACAATGACAAAATGAAATATCTTAAAACAAACGTGCCCATTTAAAACGAAATGGCGACATTTTGTGCACGTTGAGTCATTCAGCATTTTGCGTTGATATAATTCTGCGGTAAATCATCGCAACGATCATAACGAGTTCAACAAATTACCTTATCAATATTGTGGTATCTTTCACGCCATTAAACCCCAATCTACTCCGAGAACAGATCTATGGCCGCCATATCGAAAAATCAGTATACTATTTCGTAACGCGGTTCTACTCCGTTTCACATTAAATAAACATTTCCAAGTTTATTAAAGGGGCAATAACACTCTAGGTGGCTTGGCAGCTAAAGAAAATACATAGTTGCCTTATTCTATGTACTAGATGTTTAAGTGTTCTACCTGTAATTTATCCTTATCCATCAAATCCTATTTTAAAATCCAAGTCACGCTTGAACAGGTTTACGTTTCAAATCATTTAGTTTAATTTTTCAAATGTTTTAAATTAGGTGTGTTAAGATGAAATTTGTATCATCAATTAATTGGAATATTGTAAAATAACACAATTTGTTGACCAGAATAATGATGGGGACATGGACATATTATTCAGTTACAAGAGTGGTATTGTGCCTTTAATGAAAATGGAATAAATGCTTCTCAAAATTGTCAGAAGTGTAATTAATGTTTTTGATCAACAATGTCGCTCAACTAGGTTAGTGACTGTTCTCAATTGCTGACAATCAGTGTAGGTTTATTAGGATTAAAGCCCCGACCACTTCCGTAATCATCATATCTCACCCTGGTTACTGGAATAGCATCCCTGCAATTAAATCACAATACCAACTAAATAATCTATACCAAATTCAACTACCCGATCATATTACCCCTAGTTCAACATAAAATCAAAACAGAATACAATTCTCTCCAAAGATTCGTTCGGCCCGGATTATCTTTGTCAATTATTGTTGAATTTCTACAAAAATATACACCACTCAAAACTATAAGACATCTAAACTAAAAACTATATAAACTTCCTCGTGAAAAGACTTCAACATTTGAAAAGGTGTCTTGTTCTTATATTGCTGCTGCGCTGTTTAACAACCTACCACAGAATATTAAATCCTCCAAAACTTACAAATGTGTCCTTAAAACACACATTTTCAGCTGTAACTAGACTGTGCAAAAACGCGAACTTTCACCTGTATAACATCGGAAAAATTCGACCTTATGTTGACTGTGATGCCACTTAAATGTTGATAAATGCTTTTGTTAGGTCATCTTTAGATTATTCATTATTGTATTCTCTTCCTAAAACTCTTGTTAGTCATCTGCAGAAAATCCAGAATAAAGCAGCTCAGATTGTATCTCCCACCAAATCATCTGACCAAATTACCCCTGTTCTAAAACAGTTACATTGGCTACCGGTTAATCATCGCATCATTTTCTGAATTAACACAATCACTTTCAACTGTTTAAACATCTTTTGGCACAACCGCGTCCATCCGATTTGATTAAACAATGTTCCTCAAACTAACTTGTATGTCCAGCACAGAAGTCAACATTTAGTGAGCTTCAGCATACCCTACATCAAAAGAATGAAACAGAGAGAGAGAGAGAGAGAGAGAGAGAGAAAGAGAGAGAGAGATGGGTTTAATGTCCACTCGACACAAACAAAGTCATTTCGGGACTAACACGTGGTTTAATTTTATCTCAATAATTCGATTGCGGGTAGGAGTCTTTAGCAGTTGGAGGAAACCGGAGAAAAGCCAACCCACGAGGTAGTACAGGCGTCCCTACTCCTTGCCGCGTATAACCGGGGATTCGAAACCATGCCAGTTGACTTAATGGCAGGCTATTATTTGCGCTATTATTTAGTTCTAATTTTTATTCCATATCATTTCAAAGTAAATGCTGATGTGATACTTCAGCGGCATTATTCTTCTCGACAAAGAATAAAGAATATACTAACCTGTACCTGGCATTATTTAATTAATAGCGTATTATATCCAATGGAATCCGGTAAAACTAACTTACGTTCTTAAAGAAAATAAACAGATCAGAAAATGGCCTTTGGTGGGTGTGTTACAATTCACATCAGAATTCCAAAATCTATTTATCTCATTCCATATCCTTTCAAAGTTAAATCTCCGCATACACGAAAACGAAAATCCCACAAGAAATATACAAATATATTGTCAGTCGTTTATCTTTAAAACAAATTACAACCACGTGTGACATTGAATACAAGAAAAAAATCACAAAACCTCTGTTTTACAGTACAGATAAACCCAATGCTGGCTGAATAAACATGTCTAATGAAATCAGAAATCTGTCAACAGCCAAGAAGTTTAGACGAGTTGCTAAAACAGATTATAGTATTGATAAAATAGATCGTCGATTGGATGATGATTTAGTGAATTTGTATAGTGAGAAATATCTAACGATATCAAACAAATCACCCATTGCTTATTTAATCTGAAAAACTTGATTTGGCTATTAAATACGACAATATATAAGAGGATTTAGTCAGATTTATATTATATTGGACACTGCAAAATAATATCAATAATATATGGTTTGACTAAGTATACTTTATTTTGCATTTAGATCGAAAAGAATGAATTTCCTGCTCTGATCGTACCAATCACAGATAGGAACGATTTTTTGCCTCGCCCGAAGTAGTGCAATTAGTCGTCAGAATACACAACATTAGACATTTTATTTATTTATTGTCGGTGTAAGTTGTTTCAGTGTGCAATATATTTACAATAATCTTTAAGAGATGGATCCATTCAATTATCCATGCCTTTTAGACTATTAATGTAAGTTAGTCTGATCAATATGCACTGCCAGTGATCCCTGTGTATTACATCTTATCGTGTATTACACGTGTAATATACAATCCACTTGTGTATGTCTATATTACAAGTGTAATATACAACCCACTTGTTTATGTCTATGCTGCAAGTATAATATACAATCCACTGGTTTATGTTCAGTATGTGTAATATATAACCCACTGGTTATTGCTTGTTACACTCTAATATACAAATCATTTGTGTATGTTTATTACACGTGTAATATACAATCTATTGCTTTAGGATTCTAACTCGTGTAATAAACAATTCATTGCTTTATGTTTATAACACGTGTAATACACTACCCTCTTATCTATGTTTATTACATATGTAATATAGAATCCACACATAACCAATTTTATAAAACTGTCAAATATTTTAAAAACTCTCTCTGCAGAGTAAAAAGGGTTCCTCCAGACAAATTGCACGTTGCATGATCGAAACCAGAAAGTTTATCCACCTTAGGTAAGGCTTCTGCTTTTGGATATGGTGTTTTAAATATGCATATCTATAAAATACCTTTCCTTGACTGTCTCTACTTATCACTGACAAGGACCAACAAGACCGGTTTTGGTAAATAGCTTCCAGGGTATTGCGACAAGTAACAAAAAAGGACGTTATTTTATAAGATATCCACATTCTAAGCACTATAACCAAAATTTAAATGATTCCTTAAAAAAATGACACAAGAATATTAATTAACATTTAACAAAAACGACCTTGCTTATGATGTCAGTAGGAGTCAAAGTATTGCAAATGTGACTAACAGCTGTCTAGTCGTTCGGATGGGACGAAAAAAGGAGGTCCCGTGTACACATTTGCGTAAAGGATCCCTTGGCAGTTGGAATTCGACATAAGAGTAGACCGTAGCGCCGCTGCTAGGGAAAAAATTCCCCTTATAACACACTGCATGGCGTATGCTCGTCTTCCATTAGCCCAGGCTATTTGCAGAAGAGTAGGTCGTTAAAATCCATTTTATTTCATTTGGTTACAACTTTGAATTAATCATCTGTTCCCAATGTCCAGGATATCTCAGTTTAATATATAACATGTTTGAAACCTTATTAATAAATACACATTTATTATTGCCTTATGTATTATTATAATAGTAATTCCTTATTCGTGTACATGTGAATTGCCTGAGATACGAATATATAATGATCATTTAAAACGTTTGGTTAATTCAAGAAATTAACGAAAACATCTTGAAAGCGATCAATGTTTTCTTCAAAACTTTTATTTTTGCTTCCGTTTAGAAGAGTTTTCAAGTCTGCCTTCAAAGTGTTGATAGTGATTTTAATTTGGTTCAAGTACAGGGTACTTGAAAAAAAAATAGTGATCACAATGTTCAAATATTTTCCCACAAAAACTGTAAAAGTCGTTACTTTGTCAGGAATTTATGATGGTTGAGATAGCGTTTTGACTTTAGCGTTTGACAATGAATGATTTGACAGTTTCTCTTGCCAAAATAAACCTATTATTTCGACTTCTATTCATAAATTGAAGATATATTTGAATTCTGAGTGTGTTGTGGATTCTTTATACTCGGAATTAAATAACTCCGATTTTTGATAATGACTTTTTCTGCATGGAAGGTGTTTTATGTTGTCTGAATTTTTAAGATTGTAAGATGTAGCACGTAAAGGAACCCTTGACAGTTGGAATAGTCTGTATCACCGCTGTCCGGACAAGACTTGCCGAGGAGTTGGGGCAGAAAAGTGGGTCGTTAAAACCCGATTTCATTTCATTTGTATAATGAACAGTGGCGACGATTTCCAGAACTTACCATGAACATGAATAACAATACACAACACCAGAAGTGCAATGCCAATAACCTGTCTAACGCTGTCAACAACATTTAAAAACTAACATAAAAACAAGAAAACCAGAACAATTTCCTATAAACAATAATTATAAAAACTGGCGCAGTTGGGCATTGCTGGAATTGAGTGCCAAACATTTGATATTAAAGATTGGTTATTATATAAGAATACAAACGATTTCATCGAGGGAGTTAATCGATTCTGATATTATTCTGAGAGATAAAATAAACATGAGGATTGATTATTAGTGGGGTCACTGGTCAGTAACAGTTGATTGACATCTTAAGAAAAAATCGAACAAAGTAGAAAGGGGAAATGATGTGTTTTGTTTAATAAATAGTCTTGCTAGGTATTTGGTGTCATGATGATAGGTGACCTAGCAACTCACAACTTAAACAAACACACTTGATGATATTATTTAAACAACTACATGGTTGAAAGAAATTTCTGGCAGTTGAAGGAGAAGGTAAAACTTCGCAACGTCTAATTAAGATGATGTGTGAGACTCTGAGATCGCTAATTCAACTGATGAACACATAACTGGGTGACTAAATCCTTTTTGTAATCGACCACAAGTTGTGTCAATTTTCGGACAACGTTGTTTTTCAATAATGTCTGGTCTGTGTGAAATTATTGATGTCGCCATTCCGTCGTTCAATCCAGAGGGGGTGGGAAAGCCTAGTGGTCTTGAGTGCCGCGCTTCGACCTCTAGCTGGCCGGTCACCTCTTGCTTGCGGCTGTGGTTTCGAGCCCTGGTGTGAGCGTATGTGGCATGGAGATAGGGACGCCTTCTCAACCTCGTGGGTTTCCTCCGGGCACTCCGGTTTCCTCCCACTGCTAAAGACCCCTACGCGCAAGCGAATTATTGAAATAAAATGAAACCATATGTTAGTCCCAAAATGACCTAGTTTGTGTCGAGTGGACGTTAAACCCCATTTCCCTCTCTCGTTCAATCCAAAATGTCCTTTATTTGACCCACTCACAACCCACCACACAACTCCACCGTCAAGCAAATAATCCCAACAAAGTCAACTTTACTTAGAGATATTTTTTCTATTACCACTGCCACAATTATGAGAACAAGGGCCAATCAACATACAATATGCCATATTTCGCAGAAGTAATTTATTTCAATCTATACCCGCTTAGACTATCCCTGGTTACCTTAATTAAAAGTCTGCATACACACACGAATTTCGATTTAATCAGCGCTGTTCTTATTTAAAACTGCTCTATAAATTTCATATATTCCTGGTATTTGCATTTATTCCAAACAAAACACCTCTTTAAATAAACAGACAAAACAATCACTCCCGTTAGGGCTTTTTATCTGTAGTGTTTGCGCATAACACTGCACGCGATATTCACAGATAACAAAGGGTCATTGATGTTGAAATCAATTATATCGACATTATTGATAATGGCCAGGCGATTTTAACGGTTTCACACTCCAATGAAATTGCTTCCCAAACATATCCAACATTCGTCACTGACAAGGATGACAATACAATGAAAATAGAAAAAATGACTTTTGTTATTTGTATAAAAATCATTAAATACATGTCGTAATGACCCGGTAAATGTTATATTACCCGGTTTCATGATTAAAAGCAATAACTAGATATTCAAACCTTGTGACGGCGGCAAAAAAAACCCAACGGTTGCCAGGCAACGAAATACACGCCTTGACCTCAACGGGTGCTTCGAGTTTCCGAAACTGTGCTGCCAAACGAGATTGGTTTAGAAAGCTTTATGATGTGAAAAATTATGTCAGTACCATATAAGAAAACGAATGAACCATGTAAACATTTAGTGCCATACAAGATCTTACAAGATGTCACATACCACATGTTTCTTCAAAGCAAGGGCAATGATAGGGCGAAAGTTATTTTTAGTCTTTCTCTCCCTTTCCCTTTTCCCCCTTTTGAATGGCAATTTCTATTGACTTTTTAGTGTAGAATCGAAGAAAAGGATTTTCCGTCAGGTTTTGGTGAATAGTCATGATTTTGAAGCGGAAGGTTACAAGAGATGAGAGGTAATTGGTTGCGTTGAAATGTTAGACCGAAAATTGCATGTTCATTTGTCTTTACTTGTGCATCTCATGGTGAACCAAATATTGCTCCGTCTGCGGAAGAAAGCGTTCTACCCAACCAAAATGTGGGGAAAAAAATTAGAGCCGTTCTAAGAGACGGTCTAACATTAAAGTCGGTGGCGAAATCTTTAGATGATTTGTGGCCGATTCATACTCCTCACAGAATTGACACATGAGCTCACAAACTTTTTTTTTGCATATAACGCAGGGAATTCAATGGTTACAGACAACCGTAAAATATACGTTCAAGGGAAATATACGTTCAATAGACGTCTACAGTAAACAGTGGCAGAATAATTTAGCTGCTCGTGCGCCCTAACAATTCTTACAAATTAACGGGGACCACAACATATACAGTAGCTATCAGAAATCTTTGGAAATCAAATTCCTTCATCATTCTATGGTTCGCTAACCAGGAGATTCCGGGGTCGATACACGGGATTTTCCAGTTAGTTGTGTAGGGGGTGGGGGGCGACTGGGAAGCAAAGATTGTCTAGTTGTACGGATGGGACAAAAATCAGTGGTCGACCCGCGTACTCGTTGACTTGCACTTTAACAGAACCCTTTTAAGTGGGAATTTGAATAAGAGCAGGGTAAATGCCATTCGTAGCATTCTGTACGATGCATGTCCGCTTTCGTTAGACGGATTAGTTAAAATAAAGTGGGACGTTACAATCATATTATAACTTGCATTTTGTTTTGACTACGCTGAGATACTGAAATAAGCACACGGCATGTATACTTTATGTGGTAACAAGAAAGAGGAGTGTCATCAGCCCACTTTTATATAAACTGGGACAAGTTCATTCTGGATCACACGGAGTCAGTGAACCACTCCAGTCTATACAGTATAACGTTGAGACTAATACTTCTTAAGTAATCCATACTAAATACGTTATTTTATTTAATTGTCATGGCTTTCTTTAATGCTCAAGTTAATTATATAACCGGAGTAGATTGTCCATGGAATGGATTTTCTTCGGTATAGGGCTTATCACTCGAGGGTCACCCAGTCCTTGGCGGGAAATACCGTTCCGTCCGATTGAAAACTTCCCAAACGCACCGGAAATTACCTGAGTTTATAGAGAATGTAAACTTATAATATAAAAGAGAATAACACAATCAAATTGTTACAGCAAGAATTGGGCTATTTTATGTCCTGTGGCTGGAGACAGGAGTGGTATTATTTATAAACCTATAGATGTATTTGTCACACATTATATAATCGACAGAAATAGGTGGAAATAAAATAAAACCAAGTACGAACAATCCAAACCATTAAACATAATTCGAAGTCCTAAAAAAACGTTATATGTCATAATAATAAACACGCCAACATTGAAGCGTGTGGACACCACCTCAATCCTAAACTGAATAGATGCTGATCATTAATTACTTTAACAGCATCAACAAGTGAATTCCGGAACAGTAGGTCGTGGAATGCTGATTAGCAGTTGTGTTTGTCTGTGACGGACGGTAAGATCGGCATAGAATGACGAGAATCGACAGGTTTCGTGCTCTCATGTTCTCACTGACTTCACCACACAAGGAAACCAGCAATCTTTGTTACATATTTTACGTAAAACGTAGGAGCCAAAATAAAAGTTGCGGTTGATATGCACCACAATTGAACTAAATCTGAAATCTGTTGAGTCCTTAACATTTGAATCGGGCAAAAATTGTGATCTCTGGAGTATCCACGAACTTCGTACAAAAGAGAACAGAATTTAATTTTCAATTCAGATCATATATGATAATGTATACTAAATAGCAAATAAAACGTCAATACGAATTCAAAATCAGAGAGGGACTTTAATTAAATCATTCTAGAAAACGACTTACTAAATGGATCAAAGTAATTTTTGTGAACAGTATATTAGTGATTAATTCGTCACAATTCCAAGACATATGAGGAGGTTTAGAGTCTGTACACAATGATCTATGCATTAGTATATCTGTGTCAATAACAGCAGCGTGTAGTGAACCAGAAATTGATGAATATCATTGGCAGCTGGAACTACACTCTCAGAAAGGCCTGGCGCAAATCCATCGGCTGTGTTTGGTCTCCGTACCACGCTATTAAGTCTAATTTGAATTTCATCCCAAAGATGTCCAGTCGGGTTTAAGTCCAGGCTAAGGGCTGGCCAGTGTATAACGTTGACACTGTTCTGCTGTAGAAACCCCCCAGTAACTCTGACGGTGTGGGCGCGGGCGTTGTTATGCTGTAAAACCTTATGCGAAATGTGGTATAACGTGGGGTCTGATAGTTTGATCGATGTAGCGCACTGTTGTGGTGCAGCCTCATCTCCATGGGCCAAGATTTTGGAACACCACAGGATCCATTGTCTGGTTCAGACCGATTATGCTTGGACATCCCCACGAATCTAGTCCCATGACACATTGGCCAGAATAACACTGACCACGTCGACGCTATATTCTGGTCATGCCAACTGCCTGTAGATGGTTCGAACATTGACCACGGCTTTGGCAGTGTGACAAGCGTCGAGTCTTCCAAGTGCCTGGTTCCTCGGAGCTGCCATGAGTCGATGCATGCTGCTGGCGTTATGGTGTGAAAGATTCAACCAGGTATGAGGGTGCATTTTATACTGCTGGCCCTGGTGAACAGCGCGTGTAGCATGAGTTACATGAAAATCGTGGAGAACACATCACTATCTCAAAAGTCAAGTTGCGTTCTTGAGAACATTTCCTGGGTTAAAATCTGTGTACAATAAAACATTTGAGAAGCAATGCATCTATATTCAGAATTTTATACCAACCTGACGTTTCTTTTGCGGCTTAGTATACGAGTAAACGAGTGATAGGTTATTTACATAATGCGTAAATGACAGTAGCTATAACTCAAGCAGCTCTGGTCCTGAGCACTGTAGTAAAAATCCCATAATTTTTCATACAGATCAATGCTTAAATTTTTAAAGAAAAAAATAAAATATTCTATAGTTTTTTTCTGTAGTAAATTTTCTTTTTGTCTTTAATCAAGTTTTGTGAACAGACTTTTATACAAGACAGATTTTATACATAACATATATATTATTATATATGTATCATCGGAGTATTATGGTCTGTCTTGTTTTAAATGGTTTTTTTCTGGTGTAAGAAAGTACACTAAACTTATATATTATACTTTTGTCAATTTTGTATAAAATCATTTAAGTTTCGGATATGATATGTAGAATATGAATATCTATAACATCTTTCCTTCTCGGTCACTTTATGACAAAAGATGAGCGCTAAAATTCCCAAACCACTCTTGTCGATTCTAGTCGGTGATTAATAGAACCGGTTAATGCTCATCAAGACATTTGTAAAATAGTCATACTTTATATTCAGGTCAACTTGATTGTTGGTCACACCATAGTCCTAGTAGCCTATTAAAGCCCCAATAACACTCTTGTTGTAACTGAAAAATATGTCCCAATCTTCATTCTGGTCAACAAATCGTATTATTTTACAATATTCCAATTAAATGATGATATAAATTTCATCTTAACACACCTAATTTAAAAAATTGGAAAAATTCAACCAATTGATTTGAAAAGTCTAACGTAAACCTTTTCAAATGTGACTTGGATTTTAAAATATTTTCGAACCCTCTGGACAAATAAAATAGGTTGTAATGGAAAATTTACACAACAGGTAGGACATTTAAACATCTAGTACTTAGAATAAGGGTATTATTTATTTTCTGGAACTACCAAGCCAGCAAGAATGTTATTGTCCCTTTAAAGTAGCTAAGTCTCTAACTCAATATCGTCTTCGGCATTCAAAAGACGAATTATTTTTCAATTTAAATTAACACAGATGTCGTCATTTTACCGGGAAAAGATGGGCTTTTGATATGATGTCGGAGTAGAACATTCGAGGTTAAACCCTATTTCGTTTCATCTAATGTGATAACTATGTGAATTTTACTTACATTATTGCCCGGGTAACGGTCTTCTAACTCTTTAATATCCATAGTTTTATACGTCATAGCCATGGTTACTCTTTAATCAGATACTGAACACTTTTTTAAAAAACAATTTAACAAATCATATTTGATATTACAACATGCTAAAACACTAAACAAAAAACACATTTCTGTTTTAAGTATATTTTTTCCATAACCACAGATTCTAGGTATATTTACTAAAAATTCCAATTATCAAATAAATATAACATTAATCATTATTCAGCTTTTTTTTCAGTGTGTTTATTTCATCCTGTCGTCAGGATAACTGTGTGTTTATTTGATTTTCTCTGACTTCTACATATTATAAAAATATATTTCAATAATAAACTCAATTTATCAATACCGTCATCAATTCACATTCGTTTATCAATTTGATGAGCCAATTACAGTTAATAAAAGATGTGTTTTTATACCATTCAGAAATTTCCTAATTTACTCAAGACCACGTCGATGTCTAATGCATTTTTGATGTTAGGTTGGGCTTGTAGTCGTTGATGTTATCCAGTTTCCAGTTCAGCTTCTTTTGTTCATTTATTCCAATAGAAACCAAAAATAAAAGACTATTTATACCACAGCACGCAGAAAACAAACTATAAGTTTACCAATCATATTAGGGAAGTATTGCTAAACAAATTAAATATTTGTCTAATTAGTTATGTAATTTCAGTTCAGTGTTACAAACTTGATGCCTAGATTTATCTTTTCATATCTTTTTCAAGATGTATTTTTTATTAAAGCGTTAAATATGAAAAATAAATCAAGAGTCAATATTGGTCAGGTCTTCGTCATCAAAATGTATTGCATAATTCGTTAGAATTATTTCAGCATTCAGGCGCGGATCCAGAGGGGGGGTTTGGGGGGTCCACCCCCCCCCCCCCCCCCCCCTGCTCAGCGACATAAAAAAAAATTATGCCTTGCATCAATGAAATTAAATCACAAAGTGATCCTACATCAGTATAAAAATGATTTCTCTGTTTAAAAAGCTCAATTTGTATGTATGCCTATGTAACTTAGAGACGATGATGCCAGATTTCCGTGACAGAAACCTGGCAAACCCCCTCCTGCAAAAATTCCTGGATCCGCCCCTGGCATTTATAAAATCTCTAAGATAATTGCGTTTTCTTTGCAGATCCAGAATTTAGACACACGTCATCCGTGACCCGTTTACTATATTATCATGCCGTAATGTCTTTTAGTCAGTAGCACAGGAATTGGTGGGTCAGTGAGTTAGGCGATAGCTTGCTAACTTTGAGGTCTCGTGTTCGATCCCTGTGTTGACCGAGAAAGTTCGTAGGGATATTCGGCGTGGTTTCCCCTTATCAGTGATGCATGATAGATGGTCCGGCAATCGACCAATCTGAACGACAGACTCACCCGACCTGCAGAGAAGTACCATTTAATTTTCGTACGTTAGTTACGTACGGCAATCGATAACATATAGTCGTTGGCCCAATGACAGACCTTATTATGTAATGCGCACGTGTTAAACCATAGGCCTACACCACTCCAATAATTATGAACGCTACTTTCATCCAAATTAAGGGTAGCCGGTCCCGTGTTTTCTACTGGTCCCTGGTGTCCTCCCACAGTTAAAACCCCCCATGCGCAAGCGAACTATTGAAATAAAATTAAATCATATGTCAGTCATGAAATTGCCGAAGTTGTGTTGAACATACCTCCAACACCCCCCCCCCACTCATTAGTTTTGCTGTGGATGTGGAGAATTAATAGAAATGACCATGCAGTTTTAACTAGAATATAATAAGTGTACTGTTTTATTTGTATTTTCTTATAACATTCTATGTTCTCTTTAATTATTTACCGTAATTTGTGACTATAACGGTACACTGTTTAACCTGCATCCGTGTTTTGCTGACTCCTACAAGTTGGTTTAAATATAACTTCAACATGCTATAAACTAGTAACCCTTTTAGACAGAAAGATCAATGGACCTTAGCACATGTCAGAATATTCTTGACGTATTTTATCATACAGGATCAAAGACCTATCAATTTGTATATTTATTCGGCCATACAGGTAAATTAAATATGGCGGATTGACAGGTTCTGGAACATACGACACACCTGTGCTTGCCTACTCCATGATCAAACACGATAGCAGATGGCTTCCATCTTGTTTACTGACGGTACTACTTATTTTAAGACAGACTCGGCTTTCCAATTTATAATATCTACGTCATTGGGGATTTCCAATTTATACTCACTGGTTGCTATGACCCGCTATGGCGTTGTCTAGAAACGCGCGTGCTCGCGTTAGTTTAAAATTTTTGCTATACGTTTAACATGGACTATTTGATGTAATTTGCCTGATTTGATTTGGCCCCATTTCCATAAATTTAGGTTGTTTTTTAGAAATTTTTAGCAAATGTTAATCTTAGGTGTTTTTTAATTCTAGCCGAAGTAAATTTTTTTACAATTTATAGCGAGTTAAGTTATCGTCTCTAAGAGGCGGGCGTAGTATTTTAAATGGCGGCCATTTGCCATCATGTGTATTCTTGAAGTAGGTACACATGATGTAATCGTATGGTTCTGGAATACACCCACCAGCAACAAAGTCATTCGTGCTAGTTCTAAAATCAATGTCGGCAAATTTCACTGAGAAAGTTAAATTATGAATGGAATAATAACGCGTTCGATAATTATGATCTAAAACATTTGTAATTCTTTCTGATGTCCTTATGCAAAAGATTTTAAAATATGTCATTAAAAGTTTTGTCCTGCATCGCGTAAGCTATTACCTGGCCGTCATACCTGCATCCCACAATAGTTATCGTTGGTCTCCGTTCAAGACGAGGGAGAGAATTGGGGTTAAAGTCCATTCGACACAAACTAGGTCATTTCGGGATTACTATATGGCTTAATTTTAATCCAATAATTCCCTTCCGCGGAGGATTTTTTTAGCAGTGCGAGGAAACTGAAGAACCCGAGAAATCGAAAGTAGACCAGCTGACTCAGTGACAGACCATATGATACAGCACACACCTGTCAACCATTCTGCTATCCAATCCCCCATTAATAGCCTGATAACGGGATTTCGACTACATTTCGTCACACAGCCCATGCACTCTACTCACAATATTCAAAAAGTGTCCTTCATAGGTATTGTATTGTTAAATGATCAGGCCCCAAGTTCACAAAACATTCCCAGGCTTAAGTAAAGAATTTATTCAACTTTCAATCATAGTTTATAAGAAATATCTTTGATCCAGAAACACAAAACTTTGCATATATAGTTTCTTATTGGTGTATTTGATACATTAAAACAACACAAGTTTTATAAAGGGCAATATTATAGTTACAATAAGGTGAACAATTTGGGGTAAATTCTTGACTTAAGCCTGAGAATGCTTTGTGAACTTGGGGCCAGGAAGTTCTAAAACGTTTAATGAAAACTCCATACTTGATATGATTAATTTTCATCACCTACTAAACATCTCAGGAATTTTGGAAAAATCAAACAGATACTTTTACCTGTAAGAAGTTTACACGATTTGGCAATAACTTGACACAACATAGGTTGCCAAGCATAAGGCATGGGTTGCCAGGCAACAAAACATATCCTCATCAGCAGTTAAGTCATCTAAACAGTTTTGAAATAAAGAATTGTTTAAAATGTGGGCATGTAAAATGGATGAATGGTTCTGAATTTTGATTGAGATCATTATTAAAATAAAATAAGTCAAATAACCCTAGAAATACTAAAAAAAAAATCACTGCATCTTAAAAATAAACACACTTATATAGATATACTACTTCTGAATTTTATTGACATGCTACGTTTCAATACACATACAGGTATCGTTATCAAGCAAATAATAGTGAGATCTATTTCTATATGTCTTATAAGGATCACTGCATCTTGTTTACAAGAACTGCTGACAGTCTGAAAGACCAATAATTGAACTAACAGCTAGGGCTGCCAGCCATAAACCAACATATCATACTTTTCAAATTTTATTTAAAAATAGATTACAGTTTCTAATCAATACAAAAATCTTTATTAAAGTCACTGGGATCCCCATATAAAATCTGCTTCTCGAACTGTACAACTTGTAAATGATTTTTTTGACGGATAGCTTTAGCATTTTCAGCACTTCTAAAATTATACATGAAAATATCTGGGTGTCTATCACATATATCATTATAAACTTGACAAAGTCTGTTAAATTCTTCCATAGTTATCATAAAAGATCTAGAATCGGGACTAACACCACTTCTATCAAACAGTTCTGTTACTAAGTCTTGTTGATTCATAGGAAATAATGTCCTGAAATTAAAACATCACTAAAACAATAGTGCAACTTACATATGTTTATTTATCTATTATTTTGTCACACATAATCAAATCAGATGAGAGGTTTTTGCTTTATCTTATTTTTATTCCAGATAATTCATTGATAAAGATTGGGATACTAAGGGTTCTTGTGAAGTGCTCGACAAAGCTGACACAAAGATCCAGTAAATATAAACATTTAAACAGGTTTTGAGATGTTGTTTGTATACTCTGGGAGATTGGGTCATTTGTAAATTCAGTCCTAGAGAGTTCCATAGGTGTGTGGATTTACTGGCAAAGAATTAATGAGCAACCAAACGTCTTTAGGTGATAAAGTTGGACAGATAAAAAGTGGAAACCAGATTGAAGGAATCTAGCTTTACAGAAATGAGATGAAATGGGGTTTAACATCCTACTGTTCTGCTATTAGGCACCTTTGCAATGGCCTACTCTTATATCGAATTCCAACTGCCAAGGGATCTTTTACATGCACGCCAATGTATACACAGGATCTCGGTTTTTCGTACCATCCGAATGTCTAGACAACTGTCCTTGTCAAGCCTTCCGTCCTTCATTACTGACAAGGGGAAACCCCACTGGAAAATCTGGATGAACTTTCTTTGAACAGGGATCGAACACCCGACCTTCAGGCTAGCGAGTCAGCATCTTACCCACCGTGACCCCATCTAGCTCTACAGTATTATTGATCAGGTAAAATGAATTAGAAAACAGGTAAACAACATGCAACTTTTTCTGTATAGCAAAACGAGATGGTCAAATATTTGATCAATTTAACAAGATTTCTATCAAAAGTGGCCAGTGGTGTATCAACAGTATGGTAGGTAGGGTTAGTGTTGGATGCCTCTTAATATAAACAAGCCAGTGCCACCCGCCCTGTGTACAGTAAATCTTTTGATAAGCCCCTTTTTAATCCCATAGAATTAAAACTGGGAGATAACCTACTGTTCATATTTTCTATAAGTAGGCTAAAATATTAAATAATCAAGTTGAGTGTATATTAATATTGATTATATAATACAGACAATGATCACCAGCTTTAATAATTGATCATATATTAGTCTCAAAAACTGAGGCACAGTCATACGTGTTGATCACATGTTCTCCATATCTATATTAATAAAATGAAAGATGTCTGTGTGTATGTTCGCCTATCACACTTTGTTGCCATGAACCACAACCACATATGTGATATCAAATTAACCGCATGACCATGTGAATGTCTTAGGCCATTATTCGGTTCAGTTTGGAATGAGAGAGAGAAATGGGGTTTAACGTCCACTCGACACAAAGTAGGTTATTTTGGGACTAACATGTGGTTCAATTTTAATTCAATAATTCTGACAGGCGACCCTACTCCTTGCCACGTAAAAGCGTAGAATCAAAACCATGCCAGTTGACTTGATGGCAGGCTGTATGATACAGCTTTTGAACGCTAACCATTCGGTCATCCAACTCCCCCGGTTCAATTTGGATCCCAGACAACGCCAAGTATCCCACATAGTATTATAATAAACTTACGCTGCTCCATGTTTACATTTTTTCTGTCTATACTGAAAGATATGCCTGATGAGTTTTTCTACCAGTTTAAAGGGAAGATCTATAAGAGGTTTTATCAGAGGAGTAAACTTGACCACACCCACATCTACTTTCGGTTGCGGAGTAAATGCTTTACCTATAAATAGAATCAACATTTCTAAATAGCTTTTCTCAATGTTTATATTCATCTTCCTCTATTATAAATTTCATATTTATATGCAACTATTATAAACATCATACCTATATCCACCACCCACCCATCAATCTATTATAAACATTATATCTATTAACATTCACCTCCTCCAACTATTATAAACCACCCATCCACTTGGTTTCCCCAGTGGTCTCATTTTGTTCTACTCCACAATACCCTGGGTTAATCCATAGGGTATTCATGTATTCAAATTATCTGCTCCGGCCTTGATTCTGGCTTGGGTCTGCAAACCAATCAAAAACAGTTTCCAAACCAGTCTTAATAAGACTCTTTAGCCTCTTTGTTTACGTTCACAACAATATGATAGTTACTTCCCTTTGCAACACAATCATCAAGAGCAGATAACTTGAATATAGTGGAGTGGAGCGGAATAAAACCACTGGGTATACAAAGGATGATGATTAAATGAATGACATTGATGATTGGGAACAAAAAATCATTGTAATTTTTTTAGACTCAATTTATAATTTTTAGTCATAGATTTTCCACATCAGATGAAAACATTAGCATTTTACTTATTACATTAATTTATTTTATGGATACTTTCCTTCCACCTGGAAGACTGGGCTTGGATACAGCTACAGCTCATTTATTATTAAACAAGACACATGCATACAATTTAAAAATATTACCTGGAATAACAAATTGCAATGACACATCACACAAATGTTGACACATCACTGATAATCTACATCTGTGGTCCGTTAAAATAGGGGAGACCATTCTATCTGCAACTTCTTTTTGAAAAGTTAATGTAAGCGGTGTTCGACCATATTTCCAGGCACCATTTTTTTCTGAGATAGCTTGTAACCATTTGATAATTAATGGTGTTGAAACATTAAACGGTAAATTACCAATGATGTGGATATTCGGTGGATTTGCCTCCCATGGCTTTTTAAACTCATCAGGTATCAGTGTCTCTAGATTAAAGTCCATAATATCTCCTTGTGTTATTCTCATTTCTTTATCAGCAGCATCAGCTAGTAACTGAAATAAATACAAATTATTTCCGTTTCAATGATCCACATATTGTGTAGCAAATAACCAAATTCTCTCTATGTAAATATTAAAATGGCCTTCAAAAATAAGATATAATATATGTATTACTTAAATTTCAGTTAAGCCGAGTGCTTCATAGTAAGATACAATATATGTATTACTAAAATTTCGGTTAAAGCGAGTACTTACTGAGTGGAGAGAGAAATGGGGTTTAATGTCCACTCGACACAAACTTGGTCATTTCGGGACCAACATAATATGGTTTAATGTTATTTCAATAATTCGCTTGCACATAGGGGTCTTTAGCAGTGGGAGGAAACCATGAGGTTGGACAGGCGATCCTACTTCTTGTCACGTACAACCGGGGATTCGAAACCACGCCAGTTGACTCAATGGCAGGCTTTATGAAACAGCATGCATGTAGGGTATTTGATATAATGGTACACCAACATCAAAGGATGACCTTACATCTGTATTTGATTTTTTTAAACAAACATTACATGTACCTGTAACCCTGGTAGAAATCTTCTGTCTTTTTCTATAGCAACTAGACTGTGAATGTCTTTTTCTAGTATTGCACGAGTTATCCCCCCTGGTCCTGGACCCACTTCAATCACTAAATTGTCTTTTAATTTTCCAGCCTTTTTTACAAGTTTCCTGTTCAAATTCATATCTAATAAAAAGTTTTGAGAAAGTTTTTTCTTAGCTTGTAGTCTGTATATTCTTATAATCTCACTGATTGTTGGCAGGGGAGGTAAACGTGTTAATCTTACACCAGCCATATTGTAAATTAATAGTCTGTGAAAAAACATAAAAAAAGATAATATGTGTTTAGAAATGCAGTAGGCCTGTCTTGATTCCTCATCAATCTGATTAAAATACAGATTGTATTTGTACTGGAAGGTTGTGTCAGGGGCCTATGATGTCAAACATTGGTTTACCCACAGTTCCGTGCATTGCACACCAAGAAGTTGCCATAACCGTTTCATTGGCTAATCTCTGACTTCAACCAAAACACTGATAATATAATAACTCTTCTACATCTTAGTGTAGAGAAGACAGGTTAAACAAAATTTTGAACTATAAAAAACAAAATGAAATAGGATCTGTGTTTTAATCAGATTGGATTTCCCATTTGTATCTGACAAGGATTATGGTCGACCTATATTTAACCTTGTGGATTTTCTCTATGTCATCTTAGATTCATCCCACTGCTAAAGACCCCTAGGTGCTAGCAATATATAGAAAATAAACTGCCATGTTAGTCTTGAAATGACCTAGTTTTATCAAGTGGAGGTTAAAACCCATTTCTCCCCCCCTCCCTCTCTTTCATAATCTGTGAATCCATTGGCCAAGCATGTCAATCTGACCGATTAGTCTGACTTGATCATTAATTCACTCACACAATGTTTATAAAAATCAGTGTTTTAGTGGAAAGGGTTTTGGAATTGTTTATTGCTATCGCTGTGGTAAATGATCAACATGTTCAATTTACAATGGGCCTACCCTAGTATAAAACATGAAATGAAATTTAACTTTCAATTATTCTGCCTTACTATATATCATGTCACTCATCTAATGACTAATGTGGGAAATTTCCAGTCTACTTTCATTCAATTCCAATTGTCAATGGGTTCTTTTACGTGCATGCCAAACGGTGCACCAAAAAGAACTTGCTTTTAAACTGAGGGCGAGACCTAGCCTAGGCTACCCAATTGATAAAGCAATGTAGCAGACATTAAAGGAGCTAAATCGCTAACATTTGGGACCTAGAAATTGACTCAAGTGGATCGCAACGCATATAATACTGTAATATGAATGTATATAAACTGATTTGCATTCAATTGTTTCCGTTTTTGCTCTAATTTCAAATCAGTTATGTTCGGCGAAATAAACCAGAAGTGTCAACCGAAGGCATTTTTTTTTTAGCGTCTAGTTATTCCAGTCTACATGCGCCGTTTGATTTGGTACAATGTTTTTAGCCTCGTTCCTCGAGTCTCTTGCTAGAACTGGGGCTGAAACGCATTATGGTACACGATTCGTGTACCAATGGTAAAATATTTATTTTTTCTTAAATATTGGATATCAGGAGCCCATCTTTTTCCGGTAAGATCACATCATCAATTTTGATTTAAATTGACAAATAATTCGTGTTTTCAATGTTGAAGATTTTGGATGACATTGAGTTAAAGACTTAGCTCCTTTAAAATTAAAAGAATTAAAAAGTACAGATTGGATGGCGTCGATTGGACGAGCTAGAAACAGGATAGAAATACCTTCCGCCGACGTTTTTTTCATATTTTCATTTGGGAATATCACAAAATGTGTATATTAATAATTATTAGAATAGATGTTTTCGATTTCATGGGCGCTGCCATGTTGGTTACTAAATATTGTGGAATTAAGAAATTTACGAAACGAAACGATATCATTATTCTCAGAATTATACTATAATTAAAATGCATAATTAAAAAACATCTGATTTTTTGTACTCATAGATAATATTTAATATTAAGGATTTTTTAGTTAGTGTGGATGGGGGCTAAAACTCTTTACAAAATACATTATAGTTAATGTCATAAGGTCCATGGTAATGTCAAGTGATTTTAATACGCTTATTTTCAAACCCTTTCACAATGCCACAGTCTGAAGATATTTCCATGTATTTTAACACCTGTTTCAAACCTCTTAAATTTATCATAAATAATATGTTGCATAAAAAAAATTAGTAGCCTAATAATTATAGTAATACAAATAAGCATAAAAAAAATTAGTAGCCTAATAATTATAGTAATACAAATAAGTCAAGTATCCTTAAACTTTTATTTTAAGGTAAAAAGCGTAAATATATAGTCTACAGACTAATTAAACCTCGAAATATGATAATGAAAACCTTGAAATGGCTCGTTAATAATATGTTTATACTAGATTTATTAATTTCCGAGTCGCAATTGACCCCCCCCCCCCATACACTTTTAAAATTTAGGACCAGATTTTTGCAATGAAAAAAATGACTCGAAGAAGTTATAAATAAATTCAGTTTCTGCTTTGGACAGGGGTCAAAATGTACACAAACGGGTGTTTGTTCCCAAAGTTGAGAAATAAATATCTCAGGCGCGGATCCAGAGGGGGGGGGGGTCCAGGGGGTCCGGACCTCCCCCCCCCCCTGCTCAGACTTGAACATTTTTTATGCGATTTTATTGGCGATTTTTAGACCTGTAATTTTGGATTTACCTCCAGGAAATACGTCAGAATGCACCAAATTGAATCTAATTTACCAAATTTTTCTGCGGGAGGGCCCCCAAACCCTCCGGTAATGGTGGCGGTGGAAATTATCAAACCTGGAGCCCCCCCCCCCCCACACACACACACAAAAAATCCTGGATCCGCGCCTGTATCTAATAGTTAAATTAATCAGAGTAAATTCTAGGCTTCCTCGGGTTGGGACTATAAGTTTTGCCCCCTTTAACTGAAATATTTTAAATTGAACTGTGAGATAATTGACTAAAATCTGTACAGACTCGGGCTTGGATGAGTCCCCCTCCCTCCCCACACACATTATAATTTGGCCGCGAGTACTATTTTTTCCGGGTTATTGCACCTCCAAGGAGGTCTGAGGTCTGATTTTGACATAAAAGTGAAACTTTTAGAACGTAGACTTTCAGACGAAAATAAGGCAGGAGGGGGTCCGCCCCCCCCCCCCCCGCTCAGACTTGAAAATGTTTTTATTCGATTTTATTGGCGATTTAGACCTAGCCCCCCCCCCCCTGCAAAAAATCCTGGATCCGCACCTGTAATGCCTCGCGATATACTATACTTATCCTTGGGTAAAGACAATGTTGCAAGGGCCAGGATTAGTTAAAGAAACATTACGAAAACTTAGATAAAGAAAAAAAAAACAATCCAAAACAAAGCCCAAAACATTTCCTTGACTCAAAAATCAATGAAAATTCTGTTAAATTGATTTTATATAGGTTTGATGAATATGATTGAAATTCGGTATGGAATTATTTTGACATATTGACATTGACCAATCTGATTAAAAAACAAACATCCAATTTCGTTTCGTTTTTTATAGTTCAAAATTTCATTTTTACTTGTTTTAGGGAGAACGCTAGATCGGCGACGGTCCTACGCATTTTAGCACATATGACGTCATATATAGATTGTGGGTTAGGGTTAGGGTAAGGGCTAGGACCTGTAGATTTGGTCAAAGTCCCGAGATATAAACAGGGCTAGCCCTAACCCTAATCCATGATCAAGCCTAACCCTTACCCTAACCCACAATTCACATATGACGTCACAATTTGCGTAGGACCGTCTCCGATCTAGCGTTCTCCTTGTTTTAGCTACTCTTGAGTGAGGCCATCGAAAGTATAAAAAACGAAACGAAATATAGATCTATATTTTGATTAGATTGGATATTGACAGAAATCTATTCGCATTATCAGCCACTTATAATTACATAATATACATTGTAAAATTGTTGGAGCAAATACTCCTAGAATGTTTGTTATGAAATGAAATGAAATGGGGTTTAACGTCCTACTTTCTGCTCCTAACCTGGGCTAATGAAGATGGGCATACGCCATACTGTGTGCTACGAGGGAAATTTTGCCCGGGCATCGGCACCACGACCTACGCTTATATCGAATTCCAACTGCCAAGGGATAGTTTACGTGCCCGCCAATGTGTACACGGGACGTCAATTTTTCGTACCACCCGAACGACTAGACAGGTGTCCTTGTCAGGCTCTCCGACCTGCATCACTGACAAGGATGAAACTTTCTCGGCCAATGCAGGATCGATCCAAAACTCGACCGTCCTATATTTAATTTATGTGTCTTACGTACATTATTAACTATTTTTCAGCTTGGTTTCACACAAAATCTTGCTTGTACATCTAGCTAACCTAACTACTTAAAGTGATGATCTATTAAATTTTCAGTTTTTTTTTTTTTTTTTTGTTTTTTTTTTTTTGTTCGCTAGGTCGGCCCTGATATTCGTACTATAGACTGTTGTTATTGTTTTAGGACGTTAAATCTGTAATAAACAACAGTGATGCTCCGAAGGCACTGATCAATCGGTCGGTTTTAAAGGCGCCCGCACCTGGTTCGTTTGCTCTGATCCCAACTTTCTTATATCACTCATGTGGAGGCTATGGGGCGCCACCACCAGGTGACATTATTATAGATTCTCGTTCTGGTCACCCTTTTTACTAGTTCTAGTTTAAGAGCACTAGAAGGTCGAATGGTTAGTGCGTGCATGTTGTATCACAAGGTCTGCCATTGAGTCAACTGGGGTATCAATACCCCGGTTGTAAGTGCTAATGAGTGGGGTTTTCTCCGGGTCATCCCATTTACTCACACTGCTAAAGAAACCTACGCGCAAGCGAATTATTGAAATAAAATTGAACCATATGTTAGTCCCAAAGTGCCCCCCCCCCCCTCTCTCTCTCCAATTTGTTATGTAACGGTAAAGTTTATGATATATTATAAATATTTTGCGAATTAATATTTCAGTTGTTTTGGTTTGTTTACAAATGACAACGATCTAACTAGAGGCGAAACGTGTTAAATATGACGCGGTTATTTGAGATTAAAGATTGCCTATACGTAAAAGATGTAAAGATATATATGTTTTATTGGATATTATATTGGATCATGTCGTGTATTATAATATTAAAATCTTTTTATTTGGTTCACAATTATTGTCTAGTCCCCTGAATCGAAGAAAAACAAGTTTTTGTTTTCCGTACACATTCGTATGACATTTGGCCAGTTGAAGAAAAGATGGCGAGATTCTAAATTCTAATTAACGTTCAAGATAATCAGATTTATTCCATTCAACGTCAGAACCCCCTATAATTCTTGGCTTTCCTGATCACATGTGTAGGACCGTGGGCGTGGGGGGGGGGGCTGGCGAAGGCAACGTAGAGGTGTCGGATATGACCTAGGTCCCGCGTAACATATAAGTAGCCACGATAGAAGTAGTTATAGTTAGGACAAAATTTCCTTCATAACATGACGTGTCAGCCCGTCTTCGTTAGCCTATAGTCGGCGCAGAAAAATGGACCGTTTAACCCCATTTCATTGCATTTTATTTCATTTCAAGTTCTACATTATGATGGGAGCTCTTTCAGGAAATCCTCAATTTTTCAGTAAATCTTAAAGGCGGTATTTTGAGCGTTGATATATATTTATGCTGCAACTAGCGTCGCAACAATGGTACATTGCTCCTTGTCAACAAAACATACATAAATAATAATACGATATGAAATGATATATCAATTCTGGGCTTCGAGACAGAGAATTTAACCGGACATGCAGAAAAGACAACAATTACAGTGATGTGTTATTTTGTTTTGTTAAAAAATGAGGTTAAATTTCACCTCTAATGCTGCAATTAATATGCTATCATGGAAGGTCCGAAAATACGCGTACTGGAGTTAGAGATACAGAAAGAAAGAGAAATGGGGTTTAACATCCACTCGACACAAACTATGTCATTTCGGGGCCAACATATGGTTTAATTTTATTTCAATAATTGATTTGGGCGTATAGGTGTGATTCGGATCGGATCTAAGGCCATGCAACTGTATATTCCATCACGGTCACGAGATGTAAACAGGGAGGGTTAGGGCACGTGATTGTTGCTGTGAATTGTGGGTTAGGGTTAGTGTTAGCACTATTTACTTCGTGATTTGACGTGGTGACCTTAACATGTACATCTCATCGGGTCTTTAGTTGTGGGAGAAAACCGGAAGGAACAGGAGAAAACCCACAAGGTTGGATAGGGGACCCTACTCTTCGTCGCGTACATGGTGGGGAATCGAAACCCCACTTCTTGACAGCCCTTATGACGTAACGTGCACGCGCCTTAAACCATCCAAATCCCCCCACGAGAACTATACCATACCAAAGACGTTAAAAGTACGTTTAAGCTTTAACGTATAGAATATTCCCAGCCAACGGCAAATCCTTATAGAATTTACAATGCCTTAAACCAAAGAGACGCTTGATTACTTTTAATACGTAAACAATAATCCGGAGACACACCTTCGATATGAAGGTATATATAATTCAGGTTATTGAAGGTAGTTATTTTAAAGTAACAGATCTACAAGATGAATATCTTTATCCTGAGTTTAATATGTTTGTTGGTTGAAGTAGCGGCGGTGGCAAAGGATGTCGAAATAGTAAAGGTTGGAACTCAAATTGATGTTGGTTCAGGTTAGTCGAATTTCCTGATTTAATTTAACAACAAATCATTGATATTTCTAAATAAAATACTTTTATATAGATCTAACACTAATCTCCGACTCATTTATTGAAACAGATCATAATCTTTCCAGAAAATGTATATTCATGGTTACAATGTTGAATTATTACGTATTTTTGTGGATCTCCCAGTTTTTATTTGATTGTCAAAACCGTCCAGATATAACAACGTTACAACATAATTACGACTGCGTTCAAACTTTGTGAAAATCGGACCGTGACTATCCAACAAAACGGCCATTATGATACCCTTAAAACCATGTGATACCCAGATTGTGGACCAGAGTTCATCCATTTTGATATATGCCAATGATCTAAGTTATTTCGATATTGGTGCGGATTTGATCGTAAATTTCGCGATTACGGCCCCTGGTTTTTCGAGATATCACGTTTTTAGCCCGTGAACACTCTTAAGGTCACCATACTATCTCCCCTACTATAAGAGCATGTTCTGCCAAGTTTTCAGACCATAATATAGAGGTCAGAATTTCTATCCGATTTACATCAACTTTAAACAAGTATTACTTATAGCTTTTGGATGAGTTCGATTTTGGTTCGCATTGCTCTCTGCATTTTCCTGAAAATCGTGCCGAAACTTTTAGTCAAATTGTCACTCCCCTTTTACGCAAATGGTATAAAAGCATGTTCTGCCAAGGTTCTGGACCATAATATATAATAATATGTCAGAATTTTTATCCGATTTACATGAACTTTAAACGAGTATTATTATCTATTGGGTGAGTTTGATTTTGGTTCGCATTGCCCCCGGCTTTTTACACAAAATGTGAAATACGAATGAAGTTTGTGAACCTTCCTCAGGCAACAAGTTTTGTCCGTATCATGAGATGAAACTTAAACTATGTGTTAAAGATCAAAAGTTCTTTGATAGGTTCAATTTTGGTACATTCTAGAACTATAGACCCAGCTTTTTACGCAAAATGTGAAATATGTATGTGTTTTTAGGTCCTCCAAACCCAAACCCCGTCAGACCGGGGTGGCGTCATTACGGCAAGTGAAAATGATCTCAGAGCGCGTCAAGATCCCCACCAGCGTGATAGAAACAGCAAATATCGTGCTGTGGTCTCTGCCGGACACTACTATTTATTAGATATAAATTGGGTCATTTTTCACATAGGAAGTGTTTACGGATGGGACAAAAAAATAACCCTAGACCCTTCATATTATCTCGTTTATTTCCCAAAGAACCTTTGTCGGGTTTTCATTTTTAGATTTTTTGGACGAATCACATAGGGGCTCTAACTGACGGTGTTTCGAAATTAGGAAGTTCGTTCGATTAGTTTTACTATCAAAGATTTACGAAAGTTGTCTTCAACATTTTGTTCGACATTCTATATGACACATGAAAATGACAGATAATATTTTTCATTTTCAGAGACCTTGTTCCATAAATTTTTGCATTCCAATTTTCGAAAATTGTTTTTTGATTTGAACTTACTCCAAATGGCAAAAATTCTTACGGAGCCGAGTTTTTAAATTTCGATTTCGTTAATTTCCGGTTTCACTTTGACGTCTGCTTACATCTTGTATCGCAAAGTTCGTCCTTGGAGTATAACACCTGAATTTTACTAAACTCACGCGTGACAAGGCGTTACCTGACGAATCGAAACACGTCAATACAACTTTTACGCAGTTCTAGCTCTACCTGCTTTATTTATTGATATTGTTAAATTTATGTGTAGTTTAAATCAGATTTAATACCATTCTGAATCCAGGGACCTAAATATATTTAACCTTCTCTATCCCCAGGTACTCCAGACGGAGAAGGCACGGATATTTCTGAAACCCCAGTCGCTATTCCAATTGTAATTAAACGTAAACCTAGCGTAGTAGAGAGGGAGATCCGCAGAACCGGGAGGAATATAAAGCGGGAACTTGCTAGGGTTGCAAAGAGACTGGAAAGAAGGGTGAGAAGACTTGAACGTAGAGCTGGTCGAATGAACAACGAAGAAGCAATAGCCAATATACAAGAAAGGAAACGGGAATCCAGTGACGCTAGCCAAAAACTGCGTGAGCTAAGCACACAATTGGTCACATTTTTCAATACAGAAAAGGGATTGGAAGATCTACTGAACAAGCTGCGTCCAATACAGGCATTACCAAGCCAAACACCAGTGGAATCGGCAAAGAGGAACCTGAAAATAAACCATGACCCACTTACAAAGTTAATTAGGGTTTCACACTGCGTAGCTTGTGTGAAACACTATTGTTTTTGTTAAAATTATTATTCTTATTATTATTATTCAGATTCCAATTTGAATAGATCTCAGCAACTACGTGTCGCATCGTTATGATTTCTTCGGTTTTACTGGGAAAGTGGGTGTGACTTAGAGGATAAAGCTATTTTGAACGTTCTGCGACAATGCGAAATGTCCGAAATCACCAAATTATCGTTTTTTAAAATATTGCAGTAATTTTAACAATAATCACTGAATTTAAACTTTCGATACATTTTGGCATAGCCGGAGACAGGGCACATAGCTACGCTTCTTTCGATTTTTGATTTTCGGCAAATCTTCGAAGATATTAGGCGCCAAATTTCGAAAATTTAAAATTTTACAAAAAACTTTTTTATTTATGAATATTTTTTAGTCGTATTGTGCACAGAATTAAAGAGTCATCTGACTAGTGCAAAAATGTTAAAAAAATTTGTCTCAGTAATTTTCCTTGGCCGCCATTGGCTAATTCAGTTTTTCAGTCCTAGATTAATTTTTTATTGTTCGATTTGTATAAAACAAAGTTCATATGCTTCGTTGTCTCAATTGTCATTTTTTTTATTACCGGAAGTGTTATCTGTCGGCACCGGAAGTGGCATAATTTTACCAAAAACTACAATTTTGACAGTTAGGTACCATTTTTCGAAAACAAATATTATTTTTTCGAAAAATTATTTGACTCAAAGAGTGTGCCCTTTCAAGGCGCAAAAAATGTCGGACGCAGTTTTTTTAATTTCGATTTCATTTTCGAGCAAATTCGATTAAATGGCTAAAAATGGTGTAAAATTGACCTATTCACAACCTATTCAGGCTTTTCAGATTTTAAAATATTTCTTCGTAACTTTTATAAACTTGTAGCTATAATCCATACGAAGAAAATGTATGTTAAAATTAGTTTGTAATATAAGCAGTTCCCAAGAAATGGGCAGTTCTGTACAAGTCACTGTTTTCGTTATTTTGCCTGTAAAATAGTCAATTATTATTGGATTTTTATAAAAGTGACATCATTTGATTCAAAAAGCATGTAGCGTCATATCAAGTTGATTACAATTTAAAATTGACACCGGAAGTGACGTCATTTGGTCAAAAACTGCATTTTAAACTTTTTAAATCAATGTTTTATTCAACCATGAATAACTTAATATGTATTAATAATTTTAACTTTTGGTTTAAATTCACATATAAATACAACTCATGTGGTTATATAGATATCATAAAATTGTTTCTAACTTGTTCGGTTGCCGAGAAATAGACGGTTTTCTACAGGTCACTTTTGAAGGTTTCGGGGCCATAAAAGTGTCAATTATTATTCGATTTTCATAAACGCTACACCATGTTATACCTAATGCCATTTGTGATTTCATACAAGTAATTTAAGATTTTCATTATCACCGGAAGTAACGTCATTTTGGCAAAATCTGAATTTTTAGCCTTCAAAACAGATATTTTATTCAAATGAGTCTGTTTTGAAATCTTTTTCAAATTATGGTATTTGATGCCAATCAACAAATAGAATGAACCCATACGATCATACAGATACTAAAAAATGGTTTCTAACTTGTACGGTTGCAGAGAAATAGCAGATTTTCTACAAGTCACTTTTCAAGTTTTTTGGTCTTTAAAAGTGACAATTATTATTCGATTTACATAAAATTGTCACTATATGATATCGTATGCCATTTCTGATTTTATAAGACTAATTGAACATTTTCATTAACACCGGAAGTAATTTAATTTTGTCAAGATCATTTACAAGTAACAAATGTATAAAATGACTTGATATTGCTGGATTGATTGGTTGATTCTACGTCCATTTTATTTGTGTGCAATGGTAATTTGGAAACCTGTTTAGTGGTTTCGTTGGTACCGGAAGTAACATATGTTCAAGTGTAACTTGGCACCGAAAGTGACATGTTTAAGAGTACCTTGGCACCAGTGAAACCCGTCATTCCTGCATGCAGGTCTAGTTAATGAATTAAAACTGTTTACATAATTTCAACTCCATGTTGTTTTATATTAATTCATAGCATATATTTTTTTTTATTTTTGCAAACAAACTTTTCATCCCCTTTTGACTGTCTTTCATGAAAACATTCTGTGCTTTTCTGCGAGAAATGGTATAATAATGGAAATTTTTTTTCAAAGCTGTAAGTCTTTATATCCATCGGACACCACAATGCCAATAAAGTATTGGGCAACGGAGGGATTGGGGCATGCAGCGCCATTATTCTATTCTACAGCAATAACACGGTCAAATCGTCGGGAATCCAGTTGGGCGCTGTCTCGCTACGCTGAAGGTCACCTGGTTTGATCACGATGTTGTTCGATAAAAAGTTTCTTGAACTTTCCGGTATGGTTTCTCCACGACAGTGAATTATTATGCAATAAGGAACTAACAGGGCCAAATTTCCCTGATAACATTCCGCGTATGTCAGTCTCCCTACGACTGGAATTTATTCTGACAAAAATGTGTTAGATTGCTTTGCCTCTTTATATTTATGATCGATGATAATATTATAAATGAATTGAAATGGCGGTTAACGTCCATTATTTCTGCAACAATATAGCAAATTGTATGTAGCACTTCCTTATCGCTACATCTTTATGGGCTTGATGATACTATTAAAGGAGCTTTATAATCGCTAACGACAAATACTTGTTTTCAACGTGTAATACTTTGGAAGATATCACTATTACACGATTCGTGTCCCAATGGTAAATGTCTATTTTGTCTTAAATATTGGATATCAGAAGCCTACCTATTGAAATTAAAATAACAACATCAATGTTGATTTGAATTGACAAATAAGTGTTTTCAACGTGTAAGACTTTGGAAGATATTGAGTTAGAGACTTACATGTAGCTACTTTAAATTGAATTCAAATGGAGTTTTACAACCTCCTTTCCTGCAACTATCGCGGTAATGAAGACGGACTTACGCCATGTAATATGCTCATGGGGAAATTGTGCCTGGACAGGGTCTTTCCTGCCTATTTTTGATGTAATCCTAACTGTTATTTTAGTTTGATCCTATGGTGACCAGTAACAATTTTGTGTGTACCCAATTACGATTAATAGATATTTATATTGAGATATAAAAAACAGATATAGATAATTAATTGTAAATCATGTTTGTCAATGAGTCCGCAGGGAAACCGAGCCATTGCCAGCATTGCAATGAATGGTGAAGGATCCTACAAGCACCCATTCAGATTGATTAATATTCAATCATTAATCAAAGAGTTATACTTGATTTAAATAAGCCAGCTAAACAGTTTAATCACAATAAATTTCAAGAAGAGTTTTTGAACCAAAAATAATAGTTCATAGATTAGAGTTTCACCAATCTCACTGCATTTTCATTGCTGTCATGAACTGATATCGACATCTTGTTGGACTGTGAAATATTTTGATACACATGTAATAATGTTCTGTGAGCCAAGGTAGCAAAATTTCTTTCAAGTCCCTTGCTCAACTCTAAGACTCTTATTATTCCAAATTAATATGACTACAATTCTGGGAAGGTTCTCAATTAGAATTCAATTCATGCAAATATCACCATCTACGTCGTGGGTTAACCACATTATTACTTTCTACACATACAAGTCACATAGTAGCTAAAAGAAAACATTTTGATTTATTTAAAGCTGTTCATATGGGGAAAAGTTGGTAATAATATTATTGTAGCACTAAACAATTATTAGAGTTATTCCTGGAACTAATTGTTGCTATTGCCAACAAATCCTTGTCTTCTTCCAACTTTGGCATAGTTGTAACATTTGAACAACGAAAATTCAATGCAGTAACTTTTATTTTCCAGTTATTTTCGAACCTTGGATCACGTATTAGTCCAAAGTCTTGCTCAAATATTCCTAAACAGTCATTTCCTCGATGAACAGTTCCACAAACAGAAATAGCTAACAGACCGTGTGGATCTTTCTTTGATCTAACACCTTCAGCACTTATATTTGGATTAAATAATAATAACTCTTCTTTTGTAATGGCTAACAGTCTATGAGAAACCATTTCACATCCTTCAAATTGTTCCGCAGAGTTTTCAGAATTACTGGCCACCGTTAACAGTCGTAGCCTTACATCATTCCAAAAGTGATGAGGTCCAAAATCCTCAGGAGTTTCATTCATGGACGGATTTTGTGAATTCATCATTTTATAAAACCATCTGACAAATGTTTCTGCTAAAACCTGATCAGTAGCAGAGGAACTATTGTTCATACATTTATCGCCGTTTGATTGGTTTATTGGATGACAACTTTGATTGTTTTGATATACTGGTACTGGATCTGGTAATGTTAAATGCGAACCATCCACTATATTTTGATCACCTTGTACTACATGTATGTTTATGTGTGTATTCTGTATAATAGTTACTGGCTGTAATGGAGTGGTGGTGGTGGTGGTATGTTTCTGTGAGTTATCTCCTTCTCCTGAATTGGAATCATCATCCTGCTGAAATTAACAATCATAATGTGTGTGATATCAAATTATAACAAGATTATTAGTCATCAACATTCAGTCTCTTGCAACTGTTTGGAAAGCTTAAGGAAAAACAACGTAAATTACCCTTTAAACCTTAATCAGTGAATGAGTGAGAATAATAAAATCCATCAAGGACCCCACACCGAAACCCGAAGACACTCTCAAGAACACATTCTATTCTGGCAAATCTTATAAATGTTCTACCAACTGGACCAGTCCAGTCATAAGAAAAATGTACTCTACCTATTTACTCGCAATTTATGCATTAAAGAGTATGTAGGCGAAACCAAAAATTGTTTCACATTAGAGGCTGAAGGTACATTATGTTGATATTACCCATAAGAGAGACACCCTGGTCAACTCTCACTTCCACTTACCGAGTTACTCTAGCCGAAATTTCCACTATCAAATTTATTAAACAACTCAGTAATAATCCTGATCTATCTAACCTACCATTACAAACAGACGCACCATTGAACTTCACTGGATTAAAAAAAACAAACTTTTAACTGTTCAATGACAAAATCTGATTTAGGGCATCCCTCATTTATTTTATTTAATTAATGTTAATTACCATTAAACAATCCTGACTGTTTGTCAAATCTGATTTCCATAATTCCAGTATTTTATTCACCAAATGTTGTTTATCAGACTGAACAGATACCACAATTCCATTTTCATGTAGGTATTGAAATAGGTAGTCTCGTACTATTTTCTTTCTCTTAAACAAACTGTTAGGTGTATTGCTGTAACTTATGATAACTTTGATGGCTTCTGAAAGAAACATTCCAAACATAAGCTTATGAAAGATTTGGCCTATGACTATGGGAGCAGGTCACTTCATCCCACGACTGTTTTGCCTTGGGCTGTTTCATCCAGGCTGTTTCATTGTAAATTTACATGGGTTGTTTTATCCCATGGGTTGTTTTATACGGCTGGTGCGAGTCGGATGCCAACCAGTTGCCATCCAGTTGTCTCCAGTTTCTCTGAGTCGCACATGTTCTACTCCTACGACTGGAGACAACTAGTTGTCCCTGGTCGCAAGTGACATTAGTGCACGTACGACTGGCTTGAGTCAGCTCCTTGCTGACGTAGCCAACAGGATTATTTAGTCACGTGGTACCCAGGCGGCGGCAACAACCATGGAATGAGGCCATTTTGAAGGTCATGACGTGTCAGTCATGTGGTCAGTTGTGTCTCGGATTCTTCAACTGACGCCGGGCGACATGAGTGCGCTTATGACTGTAATCAACCGGTTGCTTGTGATGCGTCCAGTCTTGGATAAAATCAGTCCTAGCAACAAAAACTTTGCCGTTAGTCGCCATTTAAGTTTTATCGAGGGCTACATAAGCTAGGCTTTACATGTGGGCAATCGATGGTTCACGTCTTCGTGGCAAGTCTTGTATTACATATTTATGTAATAAATAATTAACTGTTTATGACAATCAGAACTCAGTTAATGATGTTCTAATAACAAGTGGGATGAAACAGCCCGATAAAAAAATAGGTTGGGAAGAAACAGCACAAGGTGAAACTGTCGTGGGATGAAATGACCTGCACCATAATTAATAGTCTAGTACTATTACTAACTATTAGTAAAATTATTGGCTAAAAAATAGTATTACTACATTCAGTTCGGCACAGTAAGTTGGCAAAACTTTATTAGACCCCATAACAATTATCAAAAAGTGCACCACGAGGTAAGAAATTGTCAAATATGGACGTCACAGGAATCTTATTTAAATTGCTCCTGCAATCGTTAAATAAATAATGCGCTGACGCGGGATGGTGAAACTTAAACTGAAGTCGGAGTTGAAAATGTCAACCTCTCAACAAACATCCTCCTCCTACCTATTCCTTACCGTTGGAATCCTCTACCGTTATTTGTCCTTTGGTAACCGTGTCCTTCAAAGAAATCAAGTCTCTTTTTGGTAGTTTCTTCAAAATTGACAAGAACCCTTGTTTTTCGATTTCTGTCAACATTTTAATTGACATAAATCGAGATATTTTGCAGTCAAAACCTTTCGCGAACAACCATTTTTCTGTTCTGTTTCCGGTTTCGGTCATCCAAACTCTGGACTTGGATTCGAATGATTCTGTGAGCCATAGAAATTAATGTATTTGAATTATTTTTTTTTTTTTTTGTAAACAGTTTCTACGCTAATCGTAATACGAGTTCATCCTGATAGCACACAGGGATGGCCAGGGGTGTACATTTCTATTTTGTTTGGGGGAGGGGCTGAAAGTGATAATAATTACAGCCTTTACATGGACCCATTCGAGAACGACAATAATGAGCCAATTAAGATCGATGGTGAAAGTTCAATAATGAGTTACCAATTTCAATGACAATGAGATCATGGGCGACCATGAGATCATGGGCGACCCCCCCGGACCCCCCCCCCCCCAATTGTTTTCCTGGGGGGGGGGGGGCTGAATATACTTGGACAACCCCCCCCCCCCCTAAAATTTGGCAAAGTAAAGTGCCCGAAATCTCATAAAATAATATAAATTTTAGGACTGGAATTGCAGTAAAATGCGTTTGCATCAAATATTCCAAAATTTTCTTGGAGGGTCCATCCATACAAGGTCAGCTTCGCTTCTTCGCCCCGCAAAGAAAACTGGCCGTAGCCCGTAAACCTGCTTCGGGCATTTCTAGTTTTGCTTCCCTAACTGTCACCGAGTCCTAATAAAACACTAATTTCACTTTTCTTTTAATTGAATACCACGAATTTGTACTGAGTTGACTATTGATTAAAACATTTTGTCTGGGGCCACTCTACTTTGTGAATGCAACTGCAACAGTGTGATTGGATGGAATTCAGAGTCGGATTTCGGTAACAGAACCATTGGATACATTTGGACTTGCTCACACAGGCTAGAATAGCAGAAAACGCATTTACGGTGGTTAAATTTTCAAAATTTTCTCCGGGAGGGTGGGGCTCCCATAGCCCGCAACGATTGATTGGTTGTTTGGAATTCTGGGCAGCCAGGTAGGCTATATTGGACCAAATTGAAGTTGCTGTGGATATAAACGATTGATTGGAATTCGAGTCAGCAAGTCACCTTAATTAGGCTATATTAGACCAATTTGAAATTGCTTTGTTCATGGGCTGAAATAGTAGGAAAAAGTGTTTGCAGCCGTTCAATATTCCAAAATTTTCTTAGGTGGGGGTAAGCCACGCTTCTTTGCCTCTCGGGGAAGACCGGTGCCGCTGTCTGTAAACATGATAAACGTGTGATATTTTAGTTTAACCCCGTAAATTATGCCAAACAATGTTTACAGAAGACTGAGACTTTAAACAAAATTTATGGGGGTCCCCCCTCCCCTCAGAAGTTGCGGACCCCCTCCCCCCAATATATATTTCACGGCTACGCCCCTGAACGAGATAAGGGCGTTCTAGGGCCTCGGAATGAGGGTAGACAGACCAATGTTACGCCATTTTACGAGGGATGGGGGGGGGAGGTGAGGGTCAAAATCGGGAAAATCTGAGTTCTATGGCACATGGTAGATGCTATTTGACGACTATGTGAGCCATGACATACCATACATTGCCACCTGTTTAAGGGATTATGATACTTAAAAGTCCCAAGGAGCTGCAATCAAAAACAAAACGACCTGTGAGTAACAAAAAAAAAAAAAAAATCAAGCAAACGGGACTGGTATTCCTTTCAAAGGGTATCTGCCAAGTGTCATTTGATTCTGTTCCCTAATGAGGGTAGGGGTAGGCGGTAGAATTGACAGTAGACTGACAACCCCAAGAACGACAAGAACGAGAAGATGATCAAGATACACTTTAAGCCAGGCCAAGGAATTTACCGGTGACAGATTAGCGCATTGAGTATGCTGACATGCAAAAACGTTCCTGTCGCCCCTATTGCAATTTTCCTAAATTCATTTAGATACATAAATAAAACCAAGACAAGTTAATTGATTCTGAATATTATGGAATTATTAATCCGGCCGTGAAATCTATTCTGGAAATCATCAGTGAGCTTGTATTGGACTCTTACATTATCATTGAAAAACGAATATATTCTGTCCGTACACTGAGTGCGACTGGTTTGTAGTATCTCTGGATTTGGTTGAACAATGAAATAAAATGAAATGAAATGGGGTTTAACATCTTACTTTCTGCTCCTAAACTGGGCTAATGAACAAGGAAAGGCCAGTAGTAGCGTGGGGAGTGGGGACAATGTTTTTAATAGGGTGGGCATTTACTTGAGTAATTTCATGGTAACTATTGTCAAAATTCGAGGGCACATTTTCAGAAGAGAGGGCACATAGCCACCACCGCTCCCTCCCCTATACACTGGTCACGAGTTAAAATATTGTTAGATGGGTATCATAACATTTTATATGAGTACAACACCACGATACTGTATAAGAAACCATTAGAACGATATTTCGAATGAGAAGATTCTGATATCGATCAATGGAAACAACCACATGTACCAGGATTTGAAAACTGAAAGACATGCATGGATATCCAGGCCGTAGCTAGAGGGGTGGGATGGAAAAACTCTGCGCCCACTGGGGAAAAATCGGCTCACTCAATGCGCCACATAAAGCCGAGTGGCATTGGTTGGGCGACCACGACAAGATTGGCGGGGGGAGGGGGACCAATGCCACTTGGTTTTATGGGCGCCTTGCCAATCATTTCGTTGTATATTATGCACCCCGAAATGGCGAAGCGCAGCATAATGACTCACACGATTAACACCACAACTTAATTGATGAGGCGCCTAAAACGGCGGGTGGGAACATAAGGTGTCCATTTACCTGTGATCGTCAATCGTATAAAAAATGTGACAATATTAGATATCGGCAGACTAATGGACCCGCGGAGCATTAGCCATTTTCTCTGTACTGTTCCCGACGCTTCCCGTGGCTCATCAATTTCCATCGGCTGTAAATCGCCGAGGCAAAGGCTACTAAAATAATGGCAGTTTGGGCACCAGAAAATGTTCTATCGTAGAATGGGGACCCCTTTTCTTAGCTCGGGGCCCTTTTTAGTCTTGAATATACGTCGTTTTTTGGTGCACCCGATATAGTAAATGATTTCTGGAGTAAATGTTAAAATAAAATAACTGAGAGACAAAGATGGAGAGAAATGTGGTTTAACGTCCACTTGACGCAAACAAAGCGATTTCGAGACTAACACTATGGTTCAATTTTATTTCAATAATTTGCTTGCGAGTTGTAGTAATGGGAGGAAACCAGGGCGGCCTGGAGAAAAGTCATGATGTTGGACATGCATCACTACATCCTTTCACGCACAACCGGGGAATCGAAACACATCGACTCCAGCTCGAGGTTAAAACACAAAAGAGAAAAATTGACCACAAAAGTTTATTAACAGCAGATACCAATTCATACATAGACACAAAAATAGGACGCCAGGCAACAAAACATATAGTCGGCGCAGCATATTTATTCATTTGTAGGTAATTCGGAGCATTTACAAGACAATTTCACACAGATCAAATCATATTTTTTGTCGTTTGGGTCTTCACGGGGTTGTACAAACTGAAGCGAGGGTATTACAGAAATTTATTTTACTAATCTAAATAATGTATATACATTTCATACAGATCGGATGATAACTTTGACGGAAAGGGCTGAAATCCAATACGATCCTTCCTTTCCTAATTTAAATAAAGCTTATAAATTTGATACATATCAGATGATAGCTTTCGTAATTCGCGCGTTCACAAGGTTGAACAAAGAAAAAGAAGGACCGCAACTCTGGAAGTAATCACTTTGTTTCTTTTATTTACATTATGTATGTACCTTTCGTACAGATCGGATAATAACTTTTATTATAATCATAATAATAATTACATTTTGTTCCGCGCATAGTTTCATGGTAGTATACATGCTCAATGCGGTAGAGCCTGGGTACCATAGTAGGCCGTAAAAAGACGAATTTTAAACTTAGTTCTGAATGTTTAATATCAAGTAATAATGAATTTGACAGAACAGTCACAATTTGAGCAAACGATCTGTATCCAAATGATTTGAGTTTATATTTTGGACAGTATGGTGATAAAAGACACATCTTAAAATCTATTCTTAATCTAATTGCAGCCAAAGTAGTTTTTTGAGTGCCGGTGTAATATGCGCACTCCTGAGTAAGCGACTAATGATTCGACTTGCAGTATATTCAACTGTCTGTAGTTTTCATATCAGTTTGTGGGATATTCCAGATAACAAGATATTGCAATAGTCTAATCTTTACAAAACGAGCGATCGAACCACGATATGAGCTGCTTCGTTGGAGCGTTGACAGTGGCCATAACTCAAGAAAAAATTACCAGAAATTATTGAAATGAAATGGGATTCTTTAGCAATGTAACATCATATATCAATTTCAAAAAAAGACTAGATGACAAATCAGGTGACAAATGTAGTCTGTAGAGTGTTATGCTCGAACGTATGCACGGATGAAGGCGACAGCAATATACAACCACATTTCGAAGTGGGCGTATAAAATAACCAAAAAGATACCAAAAAACATGAAATAGTCAATACATTACGTACATGAATAAGAACGACATTCGACTGATAAGTATAATCAAGCATTAAAATATATTTATCTATTTACATTTAACAATTAGCACATCCAGTAGTTACTTTGGTAACGTAAATTTGTATCCGCTCCGTTCTCGACTACGTTACTGCCAGATTTGGAATATTGGGTGAGCGTTAGTTTGAAAATGGCTAATCAAGTCAAAATAAAGTTCGTGGTGTTTTTATATTGCACACTTCTACATGAAAATAGTCTTGGATTTTTATAAATTTGTGTCGGATGTGACAGCAAATGAGTCCTTTTGGCGACTAAAGTAGAATCATGGTGAAAAATAGACGGTAAGGATTCCAAAATATCCTTAGAACCGAGATGGGAGAAAAGCCTTATTTTCTTATTTGTTGTCATTATGATCTGGCAGTAACGTAGTAGAGAGCAGAGCCGATACAATATACGTTACTAGAGTAACTTTACATCAAGATAAATGAATGTATGAAGATATATGTATGTCCTATAATGTTTGTTTGAAGTCTTAAAAGAATAGTGGCTAAAACAAAATATTCTAGTATGTATAAAAGATAATTGGAGAAATGTTGGTCATAATATTATTATTGTAGCACTTAACAATTATTAAATTATTAGACTACAGTTATTGCCAACAAATCTTTGCCTTCTTCTAACTTGGGCATAGTTGCAACATTTGAACTACGAAGCTTCAGTGCAATCCTTTTTATTTTATAGTGATTTTCAAAACTTGGATAAAGTGCTAGTCCAAAGTCTTGCTCAAATACCCCTAAACAAACGTTTCCTTGATGAACCATTCCACAAACAGAAATACCTAACTGACCGAGTGGACCTTTCTTTGATCTGACACCTTCAGTACTTATATTTGGATTAAATAAATATAATTCTTCCTTTGCAAGAGCTAAAAGTTTTTGCGGAACGATTTCAAATCCATCAAATTTTTCAACATTACTGTTTACCGTGAATAGTAAGCTTATATCATTCCAAAAGTGTTGAGGTCCAAAATCCTCAGGAGTTTCATCCAAGGAAGGATTTTGTGAATTTATCGTTTTATAAAACCATTTGACAAATGTTTCTGCAAATTCTTGATCAGTAGCAGATGAACTACTGGCCATACATTTATCACCGGTTGGTTGGTTTATTGGATGACTACTTTGATTGGTTTGAAATACCGGTACTGGGATGTTTGGACCTGGCAAAGTTAAAGTCGAACCATCAATTATACTTTGATTACCTTGAACTACATTTAAATTGAAGTTGAGAGCTGATGATTGTGATGACGTGGTTGTGGTAGTATGTTTTGGTGAGTTATGCTGCTGAAATTAAAAATCATAATGGTGTGAGAGGTCAAGTTATAATTATGTACTTTTATGTACATGCATGTATGAATGAATGTTTCATCAACATGGGGTTTAACGTCCACTCGATACAAACTAGGTCATTTCGGGACTAACATATGGTTTAATTTTATTTCAATAATTCGCTTGTGCGTAGGGGTTTTTAGCAGTGGGAGGAAACCGGAGTTAGCAGTGGGAGGAAACCGGAGAAAACCCACGAGAATAACTATATAGGGTCATCCATGTCAAGTGGGTCAGGGGTGGGGAATTGGCCCTCTTGAAAAAATCTGGAACAAATATATGTTATTGTACATCTAAAATCTAGAAACTGTGCAAAATGTGTGGTCTGTAGCATGAAAATTGACTGAGATACGGGCATTTAAGTTTTACGAGTTATCAATAAGCTTTCGAAACAAAATATGTATCACTAATTTACTCGAGTTTCAGATATCTTGATTTTACCTTTATATTGAAGATATACCACTCAAATATTTAGGTCCTCATCTACCTGGTCATATCGACTCGAAAATATGAGGCAATTTTCAAAAATTTGTGTCTGAAACCATATTCTGGCTATCTATTCAAGACTGATGCGTTTTATGTAGTACTACTGGCAATCTCTAGATAGACAAATATTTGGGTCTATATCTATTAGTTTGTAGCACCTGGAGCACTTCAACATCCAGACAATATATAATTGCACCTTATTTTTGTCAGTTTTCATGGCCAAGTAGCATGCGAACCCTACAACTCACCTGTAATCTGATTGCAGATTCATAATCTACGCAAACAGTTCTCCAAGACTTTTGGCTGTATATCTTCGCGTGAAAGGTAAAATCAAAACATCTGAACTGAGTAAATTATTGATACATATTTTGTTCCGAAACTTAAATGCCCGTATCTCAGTCAATTTTCAAGCTACAGACCACAAATTTTGGACAGTTTCTAGATTTTAGATGTACAATGACATATATTTTTTCCAAGTTTTTTCAAGGGTGTCAATTTCCCAAATTTCTGAAAATTGACCCACTTTACATGGAATGACCCTATACAATCTATGTTTTACCGGGGTGGTCCAACACTGTTATAGTCAGTATTTTGTTGACACTCACTCTGAGGTGGGATTGTGGATGGCTTCCTAGATTTGCCCCCCCCCTTCCCTCAACCTATTCACAGCATCAGTGATATATTTAAATGTTAAATTGTCCATATCGAAACTATTTGTGCACAGAGACAGGTCATTTATTTACCAGGCAGTTTTGGTCCGATTTTGACGACATTAGAGCTGGACCATCATTACTATAACATCTTTTTAAGGCACGTGTTAAAAATGTGATTTTGTGTATAATTAGGGGTCAAAATCCAGAAAGTTACGTTCCGGCATACGGACTTATCAGAAGGAATCGAGATTTTCGGGTTATAAACATACATTTCAAGTTTCATCAAAATCGTGAATTTTCATACAATCAGGGGCTAAAACATGCTAAAGTCATGATTTTTTGCACACTCAGGGGTCATAATCCAAGAAGTAACGTTCCGATACATGCCAATACCAAAAGACACAAAAACTTTGGGATATTATAAACCTATAGTTTAAGTTTCGTAAAAATTGTGACATGTAGAATGTCCACAAACAAAATGTGAAGGGAACTAACGACCGGGTGCGACAACAATATAAGTCCACATGAAAGTGTGGGCCAAATAAAATGCAAGCATCTGAAACGCAAAACAATAGAAGACAAAACAAAATAAAAATGATGAAAAAAAAAAAAACCCAACCCAAAGTAAAAATGAAAAAAAAGATAGGTTGCCAGGCAACGAAACATACGCCCACAGCAGCTAAATCGTCCGGGCAGTCAACAAGGGTTGTCGCATATTTTTACTTTTTTGATAAATCTGAAAATCATTAGAATTTGTTTGCTTTTTTATAAAGTTTTGCCCCACGCTATCAATTAGTATAGGAAACATTTAACATCATGGATTTAGCTGTTCAGTTATCAAAATTCACTGAAAATCAAAATACTTGTTCGTTTCAGCACCTTAAACTCTGTGTATCAATCTGAAGTCAATCGGATGATAAGTTTGGCATCCGTAGTGTCACAGGGTTTTTTGAAGTGATCAAGGGAGATAACTCTGGAAGTAATTATTTGAAATCAATGAAAATCAGTAGGCTTCTTCGTCTCGTGACCTTAAACAGTGTGTGTAAATTTAAAGTCAATCAGATATTAACTTTGGCCTCTAGAGCGTCCACAGGATTTTTTGATGTGATCGAGGGCCATAACTCTGGCAATAATTATCAGAGATCGCTGAAAATCGATAGGCTTCTTCGACTTATGACCTTAAACACTGTGTATAAATTTAAAGCCAATCGAATATTAACTTTTGCCTCCAGAGCGTCCACAAGATTTTTTTAAGTGATCAAGGGCCATAACTCTGGTAGTGATTATCGGAAATCGCTGAAAAATAATAGGCTTCTTCGTCTCATGACCTCAAACACTGTGTATAAATTTAAAGTCATCGGATATTAACTTTAGCCTTTAGAGCGTCCACAAGCAATTGTGGACGCCGGACCGACGGACAGGGGCGACGACAATATACGACCACATTTCAATGTGGGCGTATAAAAACCAACTAAAAATCAAAACGTCACTTTAAAAATCTAAATCGTTCAAATTTACATAAGATAAGATTTTATGGTACCGAAACACCCCATAATATTGCAATACAGTCTTTACCGTTGTAAACAGGCAAAACAAGGTTAGATACGCACGATACTGGATCTTTCCGAATGGATAAATATTTTTCCGTGTTTATAGCCACAATTCTAACCCTAACCCTTCAGAATAGTTTTAGATAAACCTAACCCTAACCCCAGGAAAAATATTTGTCCGTTCGGAAAGATCCAGTATTGTGCGTTAGATTTTTAGATACTTCTAATTATGTCTTCGCAAACAAAACCGTTTCGATGAAATTATCTTTCATGGGCGCCGCCATATTGAATAATTAGTGACTATTTTGTGATTCCGCACTGGTCAGCTTGACATCATTCATACACACAGCGCCTAAATAAGCATATTTGATTTCCTTCAATATTAAAATCGAAGAGAAATAAATACTTCTAAAAGCATACTCAGTGTTTTTGACTAAACTCGTCGATGTAGGAATTAAAAAATAAATACTTCTAAAAATTTCTAAAAGCATACTCAGAGTTTTCGACTAAAATCGTCGATGTAGGAATTAAAATGTCCGTTAATTAAAATATGTTAGACAGGCACCCTAAGTTTGGGATGGAAACATCCATGCAGAGCAGCAAAGTTATGATAAGTCTATTAAACGGTTTCTATACAGCTAAACGACTTTTAGTTCTGATCTCGTCTCTAGTCTCAATTGAAGCATTTATAAAATGAAGAAATTTTCTATATCTAAAGCTTACAATAAAACATTTCTTCTAATATTAGTGAAAATTTATTAATTTCTTTCAAACCAAATTTCATTAAAACTATTATTTATCTTTACATTTACGGCCAAAACCTCAAATTCGACCGTCAATTTATTGTACTAGGCTAAATATTTTAGCTGTCAATGCTTCAGGGGTTCATGAAAGTATTTTATTAATTAGGAAAATATTTTGTAATTGATTGGGTTTATCGAAATAATTCACTTATTATTTACTTAATGAACAAATGGCTACTCAGATAGTCATCAGTTTGTACTGCTCCTAAATCCAAAGTTGGGGAAAGAGCATTCTCTTACGCTGGAGTGGAGCAAAATACCAAAAAACTGTACAGAGTAGACCCCAATCTGTATCTGTTTGACAGAGAATTACTTACGAATTATCTCTGTAACAGATGACTGTCCACAACACGTGCGTTGACTGCAAGAGGCGTTAGTCATTGGCTCAACGGCTCGTGCAATGTTTACTTAACACCTAACTGCTTCGGGCAAAATGATGCATTTTACTCATTTTAATACCCATTTACACTAAATAGGAAATATTTTTTAACTACAAATATTTGCTAATGAACGACTTCGCCAGATTTGAACATTCTACCTCAATCAGTTATTGTGTTCAAAAGCCCCAACCAATCAAATTGCTGACCGCCCTGCTTACCCACAGTAGAAAGTGTTCATTATCGAACTTGGTCAAGGTGTGGAAGTAATAAAGCTATACCAAGTGTCTTCACTCTCACTTAATTAGAACGGAATTAAAGTTATCGTGTCCCAATGCATCAATCAATCAAATTACTTATCTCTGCTTAACCAAAGCAGAAAATTCTCATCTTCGAACTCCATCAAGTAATTCACCTAATAAACACCTACACCAAGTTTGAACATTCTAGCTCAATTGGAAGGAGAGTTATTATTGTGTTCCAAAGTCTCGGCCAATCAAATTGTTTATCGCTCTGCTTTAGTTTAACTTAATGGCGTTTAAGAATAAATTTTACTGACATAGTTTATCAAAATCATATTTTACTGATATATTATATGCAAATATTTTACTCATCAAATATATTTTATGAATTGGGCTTTATGAAAATAAGTACTGGTGAAGTTTTGGTAAATATTTATCAAGATCCTTGATCCCGAAAGCTTAATAAAAGTAAGCAAAACCAACAAAAAAGCTGAATTATCAGTTATTGATTGCGTTGTCTGACGCACCTTCTTTATTTTTTTCTTTACAATTGTTGTATTCTGCTGACCCTTTTCTTCGCCAGACTTCAATTTCCTCTTCTTCGTTTGTGTCTAAAAGTGAAGGGAGAAGATATTGACATAAATATCAAACTTTATAACTATTGTATTTGTATTTTAAATATATTTTCAAAATGTTAAAAATGTTCTAGCCTCCCTTTAAAATATGAGTATCCAATCCACTAAAGACATTGTCAATAACAATTCAAACTAATTATTGATGTCCATTAATCATTATTTTAAAGATATTTTCAAAATGTTAAAATGTTCTATAAGTATTCAATCCATAAAGTCACACTATCAACAAGGTAAACAAGCTAACAGTGAGGCTGATGTCCCCCGCCGAAATCCCAAAATAAATAGAAGACACAAATTAATTAATCACACATTTATTTTTTTCAATGTATCGAGCAATCAAACTGTACACGAAGTGTCATCCAAAAGTGTTTTATAAAGAAAAATGCTAAAATCGACGAGAAAAATGAAAATGTACCCTAGTTAGGGGGACAAAGGGCCCCTCTGGCCAAGGGAAAGGGCCCTCGTGTCCAAGTCAATCGTTTCTATACACTGTTACTGTCGAATCCCATTACTAAATGAGAATGCAGTCATTTTATTGGCATAAAAATCATCAATCAAGATGAACCTAAGTTATCTTGTCCCAAAGTATCAACCAATCAAATTGCTTATCTCTGCTTACCCTAAGCGGAAAATGCTCATCTTCGAACTCCATCAAGGCATTGACCTAATAAGCATATACACCAAGTTTGAACATTTTAACTCAATTAAAAGGAGAGTTATTGTGTTCCAAAGTCTCGACTACTCTCGACCAATCGATCTGCGTATCGCTCTGCTTACCTCGAGCAGAAAATGCTCATTATCGACATTAGTCAAGGTATTACTGTAATGAAACTATACACCAAGTTTCATCACTCTCACTTAATTAGAACTAAAGTTATCGTGTCCCAAAGCATCAACCAATCAAATTGCTTATCTCTGCTTACCCTAAGTGGAAAATGCTCATCTTCGAACTCCATCAAGGTATTGACCTTATAAGCATATACACCAAGTTTGAACATTTTAGCTCAATTAGAAGGAGAGTTATTGTGTTCCAAAGTCTCGACCAATCAAATTGCGTATCGCTCTGCTTACCCTGGGCAGAAAATGCTCATTATCGAACTTAGTCAAGGTATTACTGTAATGAAACTATACACCAAGTTCCATCACTCTCACTTAATTAGAACTAAAGTTATCGTGTCCCAAAGCATCAACCAATCAAATTGCTTATCTCTGCTTACCCTAAGCGGAAAATGCTCATCTTCGAACTCCATCAAGGCATTGACCTAATAAGTATATACACCCAGTTTGAACATTTTAATTAGAAGGAGAGTTATTGTGTTCCAAAGTGTCGACCAATCAAATTGCTCTGCTTACCCTGAGCAGAAAATGCTCATTATCGAACTTAGTCAAGGTATTACTGTAATGAAACTATACACCAAGTTTCATCACTCTCACTTAATTAGAACTAAAGTTATCGTGTCCCAAAGCATCAACCAATCAAATTGCTTATCTCTGCTTACCCTAAGCAGAAAATGCTCATCTTCGAACTCCATCAAGGCATTGACCTAACAAGTATATACACCAAGTTTGAACATTTTAACTCAATTAGAAGGAGAGTTATTGTGTTCCAAAGTCTCGACCAATCGAATTGCTCTGCTTACCCTGAGCAGAAAATGCTCATTATCGAACTTAGTCAAGGTATTACTGTAATGAAACTATACACCAAGTTTTATCACTCTCACTTAATTAGAACTAAAGTTATCGTGTCCCAAAGTATCAACCAATCAAATTGCTTATCTCTGCTTACCCTAAGCGGAAAATGCTCATCTTCGAACTCCATCAAGGCATTGGCCTAATAAACACATACACCAAGTTTGAACATTCTAGCTCAATTAGGAAGAGAGTTATTGTGTCCCAAAAAGTGTGACGGACAGACAGACAGACAGACGGACGAACCCATTTTAATAGTCCCCCAACCAGGCAGGATACGCCCACATTTTGCAAGAGATGGACAGAGAACAATCGATTTTTTTTGTACAATCAGGGGCAATAATCCAGAAAATTATGGCCTGAAATGTGCAAATATCAAAATGGACTGAGATTTTTTGGATGTAAAGATATGTTTTAAATGTCATCAAAATCTGAAAAAAATCGTGCAGTTTCATTTTGATTTTCCCGAAATTCAAACTCAACCTTCATTATGTTGTAATAGTGAGATATTTACATGGTTTTTGAAATCGGGAAAAAAATTATTGTGCAAGCTAAAAATGCGATTTTCGAACAACCAGGAGCCATAATCCAGAAAGTAACGTTCGGATATGCGCGAACTTAGTGTGTAAAAGTGATATATTCGCATGTTTTTTTTTTTTGTTTAATTTGAACAAAAATTGTGACCTCTACAGGGACCATAATCTAAAAACGCGATTATTCGTACAATCAAGGGCCATAATTTGAGACGTTATGATCCGATATGCTCGAATATCAAAAGGATCCAAGCCTGTTTGGTTGTAAAGATGTATTTCAACTTTTATCAAAATCGGATCAACATTGTGACCACTGGAGGGTCCACAACCTTGATATATATATATATATATATTCGAACTTAAAAACCGGATAATAATTGTGACCTCTATTGAGATCGCAATCTTAAAATGCGATTTTTGATATGATAGGGGTCCAATATGTAAGAATATCGAAAGGAACCAAGATCTTTTGGTTATAAACATATATTCGAAGTTTTATCAAAATCGGATGAAAATTGTGAACTCTAAGAGGGTCCACAACCTTGATATACCAGATGTTATACACTATTTGCGTACGAGGGGCAGCCATTTTGTCCGTCAATTTTTACTTGATTTTCCCGAAATTCAAACTCAATGAACATTACGGAGTAACAGTTATATATTCGAACAAATTTTTTTTTTTTAAATCGGATAATAATTTTGACCTCTGGGGGACCAAACACGATTTTTCATACAACCAGGGGCCATAATTCTGAAAATTACGACCCGATATGACCGAATATCGACAGGAACCAAGATCTTCAAAATTGTGACCTCGAGTGGGTCTGCTACTACGTTAGACCAGGTGTTTAGCCCGCGAATTTTCGTACAATCAGGGGCCATTATTCTATGGCGGGGGAAAGCGGCAAAAACCCAATGCTATGTAGAAATGTCTGATTCAAAACACACATGTAACATAATGCCATACCAAATACCTAAAACATCTAATGCAAAAAACAAAATACAAGAAACCTCTAATACAAAATACATCATACGTCTATTGCAAAAGACAAAATACAAGAAACCTCTAATACAAAATACATATAACCTCTTATGCACAATTGATTTTACAATCTGAAACATCTACCATAAGCATTAGATGACATATCTCGTTGTCATTACTTACATTTCTCCACTGAATTATCTTTATTTAGGTCAATGTCAAGGTCACCGAACACAACTTGGCGACCTATTCGGCTAGCGAGCTATTCGACCGATCCAGCTGGCAACCTGTTCGTTGGCAACCTATTCAGAATTAAGACAACAGTCGCCCAAACTCATCTATTTTTAACAACCAATAAAATCCAACGTTACGTCTATCAAATGAAAGTAGAATAATATATTATTTTTATCAATTCCTTTAGCTCAGAATAGAGATGTAATTTCGCATTATCGTACAAAATTCTAGACATCCAACTAAATATATTCCGAAAGGTAATTAAATAGGCTTTCTAAGTATTATCAGTAAAAATTGGCACATTCATATTAAAGGGGTGCACTCTCTTCCTAAACATGAACATTTTTTTAAAAAATTTAAAGGGAAAAACTGTTAATATCCCGTGTCAAAATTCGGACCATCGTACAGAATTCTGATGATCCAACTAAATATATTCTAAAAGGTAATTGAATAAGCTTTCCAAATATTATTAGTAAAAGTTGGCAGAATTCTGATGATCCAACTAAATATATTCTAAAAGGTAATTGAATAAGCTTTCCAAATATTATTAGTAAAAGTTGGCACAATCATATTAAAGGGGTGCGCTCTCAACCTGAACATAGCCAATTTTTCAAAATTTTAAAGTGAAAGAACGGTAATATTTCGAGTCGAAATTCGGACCATCGTACAAAATTCTTAGCAACCAGCTTCTGAAAGGTAATTGAATAAGCTTTCTAAATATTATTAGTAAAAGTTGGCACAGTCATATTAAAGGGGCACGCTCTCAACCTGAACATAGCCAATTTTTCAATATTTTAAAATGAAAGAACGGTAATATTCCGAGTCGAAATTCGGACCATCGTACAAAATTCTGAGCATCCAGCTATATATTTTCTGAATGGTTATTCAATAAGCTTTCTAAATATTATGAGTAAAAGTAGGCACAATCATATTAAAGGGGCGCGCTCTCAACCTGAACATAGCCAATTTTTCAATATTCTATATGTAAAGATAGACCGGAATTTTTTTCGAAGTCCGAATTTCGAACCATCGTACAAAATTCTGATCATCCAGGTATATAAATTCGGAAAGGTATCTGAATGAGCTTTGTAAATATTAATAATAAAAGTTGGCAGAATCATATTAAAGGGGCGCGCTCTCAACCTGAACATCGCCACTTTTTTAATATTCTAAAGTGAAAGAACGGTAATATTCCGAGTCAAAATTCGGACCATCGTACAAAATTCGGACCATCCAGCTATATAAATTCGGAAAGGTATCTGAATAAGCTTTCCAAATATTATTAGTAAAAGTTGGCACAATCATTTAAAGGGCTGCGCTCTCAACCTGAACATAGCCAATTTTTCAATATTCTATATGTAAAGATAGACCGGAATTTTTTTCGAAGTCCAACTTTTACTAATGATATTTGGAAAGCTTATCCAATTACCTTTAAGAATATATATAGCTGGATGGTCCTAATTTCGACTCGGAATATTACCGTTCTTTCACTTTAAAATGGTGAAAAATTGGCTATGTTTAGGTTGAGAGCGCACCCCTTTAATATGATTGTGCCAACTTTTACTAATAATATTTCGAAAGCTTATTCGGATACCTTTCCGAATTTATATAGCTGGATGCTCAGAATTTTGTACGATGGTTCGAAATTGGACTTCAAAAAAAATACCGGTCTATCTTCACATATAAAATATTGAAAAATTGGATATGTTCAGGTTGAGGGCGCGCCCCTTTAATATGATTGTGCCAGTTTTTACTAATAATATTTGGAAAGCTTATCCAATTACCTTTCAGAATATATATAGCTGGATGTTCCAAATTTTGTACGATGGTCCGAATTCGGACTTCGAAAAAAATACCGGTCTATGGAAAGCTTATTCAATTACCTTTTAGAATACATTTAGTTGGATCATCAGAATTTTGTACGATGGTCCGAATTTTGACACGGGATATTAACAGTTTTTCCCTTTAAAATGTTTTAAAAATTGGTCATGTCTAGGAAGAGAGTGCACCCCTTTAATATGAATGTGCCAATTTTTACTGATAATACTTAGAAAGCCTATTTAATTACCTTTCGGAATATATTTAGTTGGATGTCTAGAATTTTGTACGATAATGCGAAATTACATCTCTATTCTGAGCTAAAGGAATTGATAAAAAATAATATATTATTCTACTTTCATTTGATAGACGTAACGTTGGATTTTATTGGTTGTTAAAAATAGATGAGTTTGGGCGATGTTGTCTTAATTCTGAATAGGTTGCCAACGAACAGGTTGTCAGCTGGACCGGTCGAATAGCTCGCTAGTCGAATAGGTCGCCAAGTTGTGTTCGGTGACCTTGACATTGACCTAAATAAAGATAATTCAGTGGAGAAATGTAAGTAATGACAACGAGATATGTCATCTAATGCTTATGGTAGATGTTTCAGATTGTAAAATCAATTGTGCATAAGAGGTTATATGTATTTTGTATTAGAGGTTTCTTGTATTTTGACTTTTGCCATAGACGTATGAGGTATTTTGTATTAGAGGTTTCTTGTATTTTGTTTTTTGCATTAGACGTTTTAGGTATTTGGTATGGCATTATGTTACATGTGTGTTATGAATTAGACATTTCTACATAGCATTAGGTTTTTGCCGCTTTCCCCCGCCATATTATTCAGGAAGTTACGATCCGATGTGACGGACTATCGACAGGAACCAAGAACTGTGGGTTATAAACTTACATTTCAAGTTTCATCAAAATCAGAAGAGAATTGTTACTTCTAGAGGGTCCACAACCTTTAGACTATTCGAGTACGAGGGTGGCCTTTTTGTCTGGTCAGTTTTGGTCCGATTTTTACGAAATTCGAACTCAACCAACCTAAGGATGTAAAGGTGATATATTTAAACGGTTTATTAAATCGGTTTAAACATATAACCTCTATAAGGTCCACAAGCTAAAACGCGATTTTTCGTACCTCTAGAGGGTCCACAACCCTTAGACTATTTGAGTACGAGGGTGGCCTTTTTGTCTGGTCAGTTTTGGTCTGATTTTTACGAAATTCGAACTCAACCAACCTTAGGATGTAAAGGTGATATATTTAAACGGTTTATTAAATCGGTTAAAAAATATAACCTCTATAAGGTCCACAAGCTAAAACGCGATTTTTCGTACAATCATGGACCATAATTCAAGAAGTTACGCGAAAGGAACTTTGATCTGTAAGTTATAAACTTAAAATTCCAAGTTTAAACAAAATTGGATGGGCCGGATAAAATTTGTGACAAAAAAATTGTGGCGGGCGTCCGGACAAACTGGGCCAATGGCATAATACCTCCACATGAAAATGTGGGCGTATAAACTCATTTTTGATTATGGTTTATGAATGTATTTCACTTTATGTCAGTAGGGTGCTGAATAGGGTTTATTATGAAGAATGACAATATTTTACAGATCAAATAAATTCTACTTATTGGAGGAATTAAATGGTTACCCTGTATAAATATTGGGCTTTACGAAAATATGTTGAAGTTTGGGGTTTATAACAATATTTCACTAATGTGGTTTATATGCTAGTAGTATAACTGAATTGTGTTTATGAAAATATTTTACTGACAGATTTTATGAAAATATTTTACTAACAGATTTTATGAAAATAGTTTACTCATCAAGTATATTTCATTAATTGGGCTTTATGAAAATGACTACTAATTAAGATTTTGGCAAATATTTACAGATTAGGGTCATTGATCACGAAAGTTTAAATTAAAATATTTAATTGTTTGAGAGTTGGAATCATAGAACAAATTGGGCTCTAGGCCAATGAAAGAGCAGAACTCTTAAATTTTCTAGTTTAAGTTTTCATATATGAGGCCAAAAATTTTATAAAACTATTTTATTTATTATGTTTTCTGAGCTAAAGGAATTGATAAAAAATAATATATTATTCTACTTTCATTTGATAGACGTAACGTTGGATTTTATTGGTTGTTAAAAATAGATGAGTTTGGGCGATGTTGTCTTAATTCTGAATAGGTTGCCAACGAACAGGTTGTCAGCTGGACCGGTCGAATAGCTCGCTAGTCGAATAGGTCGCCAAGTTGTGTTCGGTGACCTTGACATTGACCTAAATAAAGATAATTCAGTGGAGAAATGTAAGTAATGACAACGAGATATGTCATCTAATGCTTATGGTAGATGTTTCAGATTGTAAAATCAATTGTGCATAAGAGGTTATATGTATTTTGTATTAGAGGTTTCTTGTATTTTGACTTTTGCCATAGACGTATGAGGTATTTTGTATTAGAGGTTTCTTGTATTTTGTTTTTTGCATTAGACGTTTTAGGTATTTGGTATGGCATTATGTTACATGTGTGTTATGAATTAGACATTTCTACATAGCATTAGGTTTTTGCCGCTTTCCCCCGCCATATTATTCAGGAAGTTACGATCCGATGTGACGGACTATCGACAGGAACCAAGAACTGTGGGTTATAAACTTACATTTCAAGTTTCATCAAAATCAGAAGAGAATTGTTACTTCTAGAGGGTCCACAACCTTTAGACTATTCGAGTACGAGGGTGGCCTTTTTGTCTGGTCAGTTTTGGTCCGATTTTTACGAAATTCGAACTCAACCAACCTAAGGATGTAAAGGTGATATATTTAAACGGTTTATTAAATCGGTTTAAACATATAACCTCTATAAGGTCCACAAGCTAAAACGCGATTTTTCGTACCTCTAGAGGGTCCACAACCCTTAGACTATTTGAGTACGAGGGTGGCCTTTTTGTCTGGTCAGTTTTGGTCCGATTTTTACGAAATTCGAACTCAACCAACCTTAGGATGTAAAGGTGATATATTTAAACGGTTTATTAAATCGGTTAAAAAATATAACCTCTATAAGGTCCACAAGCTAAAACGCGATTTTTCGTACAATCATGGACCATAATTCAAGAAGTTACGCGAAAGGAACTTTGATCTGTAAGTTATAAACTTAAAATTCCAAGTTTAAACAAAATTGGATGGGCCGGATAAAATTTGTGACAAAAAAATTGTGGCGGGCGTCCGGACAAACTGGGCCAATGGCATAATACCTCCACATGAAAATGTGGGCGTATAAACTCATTTTTGATTATGGTTTATGAATGTATTTCACTTTATGTCAGTAGGGTGCTGAATAGGGTTTATTATGAAGAATGACAATATTTTACAGATCAAATAAATTCTACTTATTGGAGGAATTAAATGGTTACCCTGTATAAATATTGGGCTTTACGAAAATATGTTGAAGTTTGGGGTTTATAACAATATTTCACTAATGTGGTTTATATGCTAGTAGTATAACTGAATTGTGTTTATGAAAATATTTTACTGACAGATTTTATGAAAATATTTTACTAACAGATTTTATGAAAATAGTTTACTCATCAAGTATATTTCATTAATTGGGCTTTATGAAAATGACTACTAATTAAGATTTTGGCAAATATTTACAGATTAGGGTCATTGATCACGAAAGTTTAAATTAAAATATTTAATTGTTTGAGAGTTGGAATCATAGAACAAATTGGGCTCTAGGCCAATGAAAGAGCAGAACTCTTAAATTTTCTAGTTTAAGTTTTCATATATGAGGCCAAAAATTTTATAAAACTATTTTATTTATTATGTTTTATGAAAGTGTTTCACATTAGGTGCATAACATATTTTACAGAATGGGCCTATTCAGCAGTCCCGGTTGGGGACTTTGTTATTAAAATTAAAAAAAAACTAAGTAAAACCAACAGAAATAGCAGGATTAACAGGAACTGATTGTTTTTTCTTCTTTATTTTTTCTTTTGCAATTGTTTGATTCTGTTGATTACTTTCTTCGTCAGTCTTCAATTTCTTCTTCTTCTTTTGTGTCTTAAAGTGAAGGAAAAAGATATTGCCATAAATATCAGAAGAATGAACAAGCTTTAAAACCTTTGTATTCCTAACTTACTATTAGAATCATTATTTTAAAGATATTTTCAAAATGTAAAAAATTCTAACTTCAATTTAAAGTATATTAAACGGTTAAATCAAAATAACACTCAATGTCATTTCTTCAATATATGGAAAATATCCCCTCAACCCCCCAAAATTGCAACAGAAGGTTTCTCAACTGATTCTGGCAGGGTTTGGTGTACTTTATAACATACTAAAAGTTTACCAAAGTAGGACCACCGGAAAAGTGTTTTTTTTTCAAGTTGGTGTCAAAAAATGCGCATCGAAACGTCTTAAAATGACAATAACTATGTCTTTTCCTAGGTTTTGGGGGGCAAAGAACACATTAAGATCATTCAAAATGATGTCGGCATATTATGTCATAATTCGCCGCCAACACCTCCAAATGACCGAAAGTCCGTAACTATTGACTCAAATTTGATGATTTTAATGTCTATCCCTAGGTTTTGGTGGACAAACAACACCTTAAGAGAACTTTGGATATCACTCAGCTTTTGAAACATTATGAAATTGAATTCATGACCTTCCGCTGTCCCCTATTACAGAATAAGTTTCGGAACGTTCAGTTTTGAGTGGCATCCTACTTCTCAGTATCGACCGCTTGGGTGTTTGAATTGTCACAGATATGCTGATCTTGCTACTTCATTACTCCAGAACAGAAAATGAGATCATCTACTTCCGTTCAAACAAGCAATCAAAGAACACAAAGTGTATAACATTAACCTGTCGAAAGAAAGTTTTGGAGACGATGCTTGCGATGAGTTGCTCTTTGTACATGTATACTCTGGCTGTGATTCAATTTCAAGGATTTTAGACATCGGAAATGAGTCCGCCTATCGGAAATTAGCGAAATCAGATCCTGTCATGAGGTCCTGTGCTAGTGCATTCACTCTTCAAAACAAATCTCAAGGGGACATATCAGATCTTGACAAAAATCCTAATGGTTGATCTATATAATGGCAAATCGAATGATACGCTAAAATCACTGTGCCATATCATTTTCACCAAGAAAGTGGCAACTGCTGAAGCATCTGTCGTGCCTTAACGGTTTCCCCCAATATCACCTGCAACAAAATTTCATAGCCAACGTGTGTACTTTCAAATTATGGTGTGGGCGGGGATGGCAAATGAAATGGACCTAACTGAATAAGGATGGAAGCCGGGAAATGATTAGTTAATAACAATCATGACACAAAACAATGCTATGCTTGGCGAACTCTTGAAAATTGTTCATCGCAACTCTTCGGGGAGGGGGGGATGCAAGTTCTCTCGATGCAGCTGCAAACGCTATGGACTCCCCAAACACTGCTGTATGTGGCCCTTATCAAACTGGAAATTGTGACAACTCAAACAACACTCAATAGGTCGATACTGAGTTGGAGGGTGATACTTTAAACTAAACGCTCTGCATCTTTTTCTATGGACATGGGTGTTTGTGCATTAGGTGATAGTGGACAGGTGAAGGTCATGATTTCAATTTCGCAATGATTGATCAGCTCAGTGACATCCAAAGTTCTCTTAATATGTTCCTTGTCCTCCAAAACTCAAATTTGAGTCAATAGTTGTGGACTTTCGGTCATTTGGAGGTCTTGGACATGATATGCCGACATCATTTTTTTTTGCCCCCAAAACTTAGGAAAAAACACCAAGATCATCAAATTTGAGTTGATAGTTACATAGTTATGATCATTTTAAAACGTTTTGGTAGCCATTTTTGACACCATCTTGAAAAACATTTTTCCGGCAGTCCTACTTTGGTAAACATTTAGTATGTTATAAAGTACACTAAACCCTGCCAGAATCAGTTGACAACCTTTCTGTTGCAATTTTTTGGGGGTTAAACTGTATTTTGACCTAACTGAAATGGCAGCATCAATAGACAAAATGAATCCCACCTGCTTATTGACAGCCTGCATTCGATTTCATGGCAGACAAACACGTTAAATAATTAAATTATATTAAATACCGTCCACCTTTCTTATGATTGAATACTTACACCTTCTCCGCTTTTGTCGCCAACCTTTTTCTTTCCTTGAACATTCTTTTTTTCTTTCTCTTCATGTTGTTTTAGTTTTTCTTCTAATTCCCTAGCTTTCTCTCTAATAATTTGTAACTGTTGTTCTCTCTCTAATGCCTTTTCTTTCTCTTTAATATATTGTAACTGCTGCTCTATCTTAATTTTAGACGGACTTTTCTTTGCTTCTTGTTGATTTCTAAGTGTAAAAAATAAAATGCATTGACATCAACTTTTTATTCTGTTGTGAGCCAATGGGACAATACGAACCTACAGGATTTGTTAAACCTGGTTTCACTTGTCAGAGGTCATGACTGTCCAGCCGATCTAAAGTTTTATGTGTTACTGTTTCAGCTAGACAAATATTTTTTTTTTGATTTTTCATTTTAAATATTTTAGAAAAATGAAATCTGACAATCACTAGGATAAACTAGCATGTGAAGAGAGGGAAATAGAGGTTAAGGTCCAATCAACACAAACTAGGTCATTTCGTGACAATCATATTATGGTTCAATTATATATTTACAATTTGCTGGCACGTAAAGGTCTTTAGAAGTGAAGGAATCCGGATTACCCAGAGAAAATCTATGCGTTTAGGCATGCAGGAGGCCACAATCCTTGTCAGGTAGAAACATAGAATCAAAACCACTTGACTTGAGCGTATGAGCTAAAGCGTATAATGCCGGATATATTAAACAAGTCAGTAGCCCCCACCCGGAAAGTTTATTACCTTTCAGTGTTTTTAACAGATCCAAGTTTTCCATCAGTTTTCTGGGGTTTTTTATTTTTTTTAACAACTTTGGCAGCAGAATCTTTACTGGTACTAGCAGTATTCTGTTTTTTATCCGATTCCTATAATGTATTAATATTATTAATATCTTAAGACGCCTATAGAGGGCAGACAGCTAGGTTATATAATTTAATGTATGCCATTAATTTTGTTTACCTGGACGTATTTTTCCATTTATTTATGCATTTATCTAACGTAAACAAATAAGTACTTGTACTTTATCTACTTTAATTTATGTGAGATAGTTGTTATTGCGTTTTGAAAGGGGAATCACTGTGCTAAGTGGGTAAGGCGCTGGCTCGCTAGCCTCGAGGTCGGATGTTGGATCCCTGCATTGGCCGAGAAAGTCCATCCAGATTTTCCGGCGTGTTTTCCCCGTGTCAGTGATGCAGGGCGGAGGGCCTGACATGGACAGCTGTCTAGTCGTTCGGATGGGACGAAAAACCGAGGTCCCGTATTCAATTTGGTGTGCAGGTAAAATATCCCATGACAGTTAGAATTCGATGTAACAGTCGGCTGTAGTGCCGCTGTCCGGGCAAAATTTCCTTCGTAGCACAATGTATGGCGTATGCCCGTCTTCATTAGCCTATCGGAGGAGAACAATCTGACGTCAAACCCCATTTCATTTCGATTTGAAAGGTGATGCCGGAATCGACCTGTTCCGCTGTTCGCTGCCCCCCCCCCTCCAACCACGATTTCTGCTTAATTATCGGCTTACTATGTCCACAGTGGAACCACAAAAGGGTTATACTTCTGCAACGTTTTCAAAGGCAGCTCAAAAATGGGCCACTAGCTAAAAAGATGATGTTTTGTACAATCGACAGCTATAATCCAGGAAGTGACGCCCTAAGCCAAGTGTGTCAAACATGCCATAAATATCAGAAGAATTAACAAGCTTTAATATCTTTGTATTCGAAACTTACTATTAGAATCGTTATTTTAAAAATATTTTCAAAATGTTAAGATAGGTTGCCAGGCAAGGAAACATACGCCCACAGTTAAATCGTCCGAGTGGTCAACAATGGTTGTCGCATATTTATTCTTTTGCGTAGTTAATTGGGGGCATTTATGAACAGATCAGATAATAATTTTCGTAGTTTGAGGGTCCACAACGTTCTACAAACAGAAACAAGTGATTTACAGAAATTGTCGAAATTCGACCGGCTTTTCGTTTTACTTTTTATAAATTTCATACAGACCGGATTATAACTTTTGTCATTCGAACGTTCACAAGTTCAACAAAGTAAAAACAAAGGCCATCAATTTAGAAGTAATTGACAGAAATAGCTGAAATTCAATAAGATTCTTCGTTTCACTAAATTAAAGAACGCACATGGATTTCATACAGATCGGATGAAATGATATGAATTGTCATTAAAGCGTTCGGCGCAGTAGAGTAAAATGAGGGCCATAACTCAATGTGAATTTTAAAGACATTATTCCTCGTCTCACTATTGTAAGCAACATTTATCAATTTCAATACAACCAGATGATAAATGCAGTCTGTAGAGTGTTACCAGGAAATTGTGGATTTCCATGTGGCGGTACAAAAATGTTCTAGCTTCAGTATCCAACCCATAGTTATAGTCGCGCTATCAACTAGGTAAAAACATTGTGGCATTAACCATTCAAACTTTTTATTGGTTTTCAATAATCATTTTTCTAAAAGATAGGTTGCATATTTTTACTTTCTTCAGTAATGAAACATTTATAATACACCACATTTATAATAACAACTGAATTATCAGAAAATCAATAGAATTTGTTTGGCTTTGATAAAGTTCTCTTTTATGCTAACGTTCAGAATACGAATGATTTAATATCATGAATTTAGCCGTTCAAGTTATCAAATTTCATAGAAAATCAATATACTTGTTCGTCTCAAGACCTTAAACTTTGTGTATGTAACTAAAGTCGATCGGATGATAACTATGGTCTCAAGAGCGTCCACAAGGTTTTTTGAATTGATCAACGAACATATCATCTCTTGTTGCAGTAATTAGCGGAAATCGCTTAAAATCACTAGGATTCTTCATCCGATGACCTTATATACTGTGTATACATTTATTTAAAGTCAATCGGATATTAACGTTGGCCTCTAGAGTGTCCACAATATTTTTGAAGTGATCATGGGACATAAATCTGGCAGTAATTATCGGAAATCGGTGAAAATCAATAGGTTTCTTTGTCTCATGACATTAAACACTGTGTATAAATTTACAGTCAATCGGATATTAACTTTAGCCTCTAGAGCGTCCATCGGGGTGACGCCAATATACGACCACATTTCAATGTGGGCGTATAAAAATTGATATGGTCCAAAATATCTCCACCAAAGTGTGGACGAACAGACGGACAGCGGCGACAAAAACATACTACTACATGAAAATGTGGGCGTTTAAAAATGGTGATCTTTAATGTGTCCAAATGGTGAAGTAATGGTAATTAACCACTTTCAATGTAATAGGTAATGGTAATTGATAAAATTGATAAAGACAGGTTGCTAGACAACAAAACATACACCGCAACAGCTAAATTGTTCGGGCAATCAACACGAGTTACTTTTGTCAGTAATGAAACATTTATAATACACCAAAATCTGAATAAGAGTAACAACTCAATAAGTAATTACCAGAAAATCATAGGATTTTTTGGGACCATGCTGACGTTTAATATCATGGTTTTAGCTGTTCAAGTTATCAAAAAGCATGGAAAGCTAATGTACTTGTTCGTCTCAAGACAACGGCACTGCGGCCTACTCTTATATCGAATTCCAACTGCCAAGAGATCTTTTACGTGCACACCAATGTGTACAAGAGACATCGGTTTTTCGTCCCATCGAACGACTAGACAGCTGTACTTGTCAGGCCCACCGTCCTGCATCACTGACAACAGGAAACCACGCCGGAAAATCTGGATGAACTTACTCTGTCAATGATGAATGAAGTTGCGGTTATAAACCTGTAAATATCCCCAAAAGTGGATGAACAGATATCCTGACGAACAAATGCAACGAAAATATACGTCCACATGAAAATGACTTTAATTAATATTAATTACCACAATGATTGTTAAATCTGATTTCCAAAATTCCAGTATTTTATCTATAATTAGTTCTTTTTCAGAATGAAGAGGAACTACAATTTCATTCTCAGTTAGGTACTGAAACAAGTACTTTCGTCCCATTTTCTGTCTAGTAAGTAAACTTTTAGGTGTACCGCTGTGACTTATGATAGCTTGGATTGTTTCTGGAAGAAAAATTCATAAAGATTATAAGCCAACCAGTTGGCAAAATTTAGACTCCATATTCAATTATCATGTCAACAATTATCAAAACAAGCGGTTGCCATTCAAGATACATCCATATTTTGCAAGAGATGTGTGGGGGTGGGGAAAGTCAATAGGGTTTACCCTCCCATTGTCACAATGCTTTATCCATGCTGACAAAGGCTCAGAATTAAAAATAGACGGTCCACCAAACCCGAGTACCGTTAGGTGTGTGTTTTAACCCGAGACACTATATACATGTATTTGGTTTACTTTTAAATTACCATTTCATAGCTGTTACAAATTGTTTGTACCCCCCCCACCCCCCCCCCCCCCCCAAAAAAAAAAATAAAGATCTTTGGGAGATAGACCTATATTTTAAGTTTCGTCAACATCGGACCTGTAGAGTGTCCACAAACAAATGTGAACGTCTAGAGGTTCCCCAACCTTATGGACATTACACAATTTGCGTACGATGAGCCGTCATTTTGTCGGGCATCTTTGGTCTGATTTGTGTGGCGCTCTTTTTCTATTTTGCCCACGAAATGCTGTAGCGGTTTTGTAGTGTAGGGAATTTAGCAGCAATTGTTGGTCAGGGCCCACACCGCGTAATTCCTCTGCCACCAGTGACCTATCGTTGACCAAAGGATGTTTAAAGCTGCAATTTCATATTTTTAATTTATATTTGTAAAATGTATTAAAATAAATCCTTAAAATAGATGGTATCTATGAACAGCCCTACCTTGTTAAAGAATAATCCTATTAATCAAATAATTCACTATTGCCAGTTGAGAAATTGGCAAATATATCATTTTCAACTTCAAATTCAAACGTTTGAAGATAGTTACTCCATGGGGAGAATAGAAAACAAGGGAGGTAATTGTGTTATTATTTCCTATGTCAATGATTTTTAAGTCCGGGAAATAATGCCTATGATCGTATAATAGTGAATCAACAACCTATTGGGCAAAAAATATAGAAATAATCATGTTTTGACTTTCATAGAAAATATGAAATTCTCGCTTTAAACTAGAGCTTCTTCGGAGGAGAAGGCGGGCTTGTTAAAAAGTAGTTATGCTATGGTCGGCTCTATCGTTAAATAAGCATAACAAAACAATAAGCATAACATGTAAAACTATCAAGTTTCATTATGCATTAAACATATACATATATAGGAAGGTTTTGATGGACTCGAGAAACTCTTTTATACTGTTAATACATAGACGAACTGTCCCAGTTTAAGCCGTTCTGTGTAATAGTCTAAAGCTATACTATTCATGGCTGCAAGTAGTTAAAGACCTATCTTTTAAACAATTAAAGTTTGTGACTGTTAGATGCAGGCATTTAAAGGATGCGCGCATAACGGTTAACGAAAGCCTCGTGTTACTAAACATACAGTTATTAAATATCCAGTCCCTCACTATATATAAATGCAGTGACCTTAATTTAAATATACATGCAGCTGTTATTTGTCTCGACTATTTAGGCGTCTACAGACGATTAATAAAACACTATATAAATGCAGTGACCTAAATTTAAATATACATGTAGCTGTTATTTGTGTCGATTATTTAGGCGCCTACAGACGATAAATAAAACACTTCCACGAAATTTCAAACTCAGCCGTCAATAGTGTGTAACGATGAGATATATATTTGTACGGTTATTTCTAAAGATACATTAGTTAAAAGCAATATATCCATATTGCAAGTCTCTCTATAGGCCTCAAAGGTCACAAAAACTACTAATTAGACTTTTATTTATTAACATAACAAGCCCAAAATCAACTCTGTAGACCCTCTGAAGGCTGGAATTAAACAGTCGTCCATTTAATTATTAAATCATTAAATGGCTGACCAAGCTAATATTTATCGTTAATCACTGATGTCCCTCTCGGAGACTATACCGATGAAAAGACTAACAATCGACGAAGTCCATTGAAATTGAGCCAGACATATTTTTTTTGCAAAGTTACTGCAATTTTGCAAACTCTACATTTCAAGAGTTTTTGAGATTTTGATATTTTAAAAGTCCTCAATTCCTGAAGAGATTGTTCGACTTGCCCTTTATGGGGAACCACGGGTAAAGACATGCAAATACCATTGAAAGTCTCACAATGGTAACTTTGTCTTCGTGGAATATACCATGCATTATGGTTGCAAAATCTCTTTAATGAGAGTGAAATTGGTTAACATACAGACTTCAGGCAGATCTGCCAAAAATGAAAAGTCAATCATGTAGCACTTTCCCCATCTCTAATAAAAATAACAAAGGTCAGTGCAACTCAAGGTTTGATTTTTACCTTAAAATCAGAGAAACCCTTGTCCTTGTAGTCTGGAGTTCAAAATAGATCAACCACTCGTTTCCTGTTGATTAAGTATACAAATTTCAAATAGTCTGGGATAATTCACATATAATGAATAATTGACTAGAAAAGGGTAAGAAGAATCAAAGTAAGGTTAACAAATCTTAAAGGGGGCATGTCTCTAACTTACTACCATCCAAAGTCTTGGATTGAAAACACAAAATATTGGTAAATTTAAATGAACATTGGTGTTGTGATCTTAATAATAATAATTCTTTATTACCTTACAGGAATTCTTAAACATAGACAAGAGTTGGAAAATTTGTTACAAAATAATAGATATATATATATATATATATATATATATATAAATTACATAATACATGGATATATGTTAATAAATGACAGCCTATTGCATTTCGTCAGATATTGCTTGGTTTAGTATACATATGCTTTGTGAGATAAACTATGACTGACGTCTTTTTGTTTTAAATTTTGGCACTTTGTAGTAACGTCCTCGGGTTAGTAATTCGTATTCACTATAAAGAAAATGTGTTTTACCAAAGGCTATTTTTTTGCCCACATTTAGTACAAATGTATTGTGCAGTCTATTGAGTGGGAGGTGCTGAACTCCTGTAATTTTGGCTGCCATGTTAACAGTTTTGTTTAGCTTAGCTTTTTTGGATGGTGAGGCAGGGATACCAACAATGGATAGAAAAACAAAGAATACTTTGTATAAATGTAAAACAGTGAAAGTATGGTTTGATTAACGTGACAAGATCTCAATTTGCGCATGTAATAGAGGCGTTGTTGACACTTTTTGCACATTTACAAACTTCCAACAGTGATAATTGCGTTCAGAATGAAGTAAATTTGTATCATCTATATCTGAACTGTTATACCAAGAATGGCCAAATATTTATCAAAAATCTTAACTGTCTTTAAAATCGGACTAAAATTGTGACCACCAGAAGGTCCACAAGCAAAAAACGAGATTTTTGGTCCAATCGAGGGTCATAATCCAGGTAGGCATGGTCCTGCAATATGCGTCAATATCGAAAGGAACTGAAATCTGAGGGTTACAAACATACAATTTAAGTGCCATCCAAATGAGATAAAAATTGTAACCTCTAGAGGGTCCACAGGCTAATAATCCTTCTTGAAGTTATGGCCCGATGCACGCCAATAATATCAAAAGGAACCCCAATCTATATTTCAAGTTTTCGTCAAATGGGATAAACATTGTGACATTTAGAGGGTCTACAAACAAACTAGTTTGAACCTACATACGGACTGGCGGAGGCGACGGAATAATACTTCCACACGAAATTTTATTGTGGGCGTATAAAAATGCACGGTCACGTTGGAAATTTCAAATACTGACGTCTTGACAATCTAATGTTAACTGCTTTTCCCACCGTTAAATTAAGGACGGGTTAGTGAAATGAAAGTGAAAGTGAAAGTTAATTAGTGGCGCGCAGATTCCCTTACCATAAGAATGCTTCGTCGTTATTCGTCCCTTAGTCACTGTGTCCTTCAACGAAATCAGTTTAGCTATCGGTAGTTTCTTCAAAATTGACTCAAATCCGCTTTTTTCAGTTTCTGTCAACATTTTAAATGGCATAAATCGAGATAGTTTGAGATATTCTGGAGTCAAAGCTTTCGAGGAAAACACTAGATCGAAGACAGTCAAAGTCATTGACGTCATGTAATCCGCTTTACCCATTCGGCACACCTCGGTTAACTCCAATATCCTAGATCGGTAATCGGCTGCTATGCGGACCATGGCTCATTCGAGCCATTATTTGAATGACGAGAGTATCTAAAATATGTTTGCATATATTTAATACTATGACAAGAGTAACAATAAATAGTGTAATCTGTGATTGATTACCTCAATAACAATGAACTAAATCCCGGAAAACGTGTTTCAAGAAATGTGAGTGGCGATGTATCAATACGCAATATTACCATATACTACACAGTGGTAACCGAATATAAATAGCTGCATAGTAGGCTGTGATTTAGCCACGAAAATCGTTTCATTTTGTCCCAGCAAATTCCAGGCGAAAATCTGACGCTTTGCTGCACAAGTAAACAAGTAAGTCGTCACTGTAGTACACATTTCTATTGCGATGTTTTGTACAATCAGACCAACACTCGAATTACGCCTCGGACTATATTTGTCAAGTGTAGCCATAATGTGGTGAAGAAATCATATTCTAAGCCAATCAGAAACCATAAAAGCAATCAACGTCATTAGGTCAGGGGTCAATAGCCATAAATAGACCAGGGAATACCTTTTACGAGACGGAACACGTTGGCTTGTTCACATTTGTATGAGAGAATTTTTCTGCAAATATGCCTGAATTACGGGACAATAACATCAGATAAATGTTGTGCTGACACCGTGAACACGGCTAGCCCCTGCTTTGCGGAAAAAATATGGTCAAAAGCGAAATTGTATCAATGAATGTGATATTTCCTGGAAAAAGTATTTTTTCCATTTTATTTCAATACAACAATATGCAAAAGAAATATAAATTTAGTATACAGATGAAAACGTTTTTGGCATGATTGAAATACTGGTTCGGTATAATAATTATATATAACGTTGAGAAAAAAACAAAAAAAAATAATACTATCTACATGAGCCCACTGATACAACAGAATATGAATAATGATTCACCTAACAACCCTGAACATGCAATTATACTTGTTTTTTTTAAAAAAAACAAAAACAATAAAGACATATTATAAGAGATGTCAAATAAGTATACATTTATTTTATAGAAAGAAATACAGTACTAAAAAATAAGAAATGAATGCAATTTTATATACTTCCTCATACAGTATTCAACAACAACACTCGATGGCGTGAGATTTCTCCGATATTAAATAGATTAAAATGATTCAGCGATACTTTGATTTAATCAAATATGGAGGACCGAGACTTAGCTTTGATCAAACAGTACAGTGGTTGAAACTGTTGAACATGTCTGCCAAACCTTTAAAGGCTAATATCTTTGCTTGCAATAGAGTAATTTGAATGAAATTTTCAAATTATTCATTTTACATTATCTACTTTTGAACTATTATAGCAAGAATGGCTAGTTCTTTATCTAAATCTTATATAATGTATCTTTAATGAAAAATGTATATAATAATAATAACATCATTTATATAGTGTATTAATACTGGAGAATGGTTTCTAATCTGCTTTTCAGATTTTTATATCCACAGAATCGGGCCCGTCGCCAGCTCATAAAATTGCTGGAGGGGAGGGGGTACAGAATTTTTTGGAGGGGCTGAGGATGTGGCCGGCTAAGAATACTCCAAAGAAATCATAATTTTTTTTTTTTTTTGGGGGGGGGGGTTAACCGCACAGACTACATGTATTTACACACAGATCAGGTCTTGTGTCCGTATACACTGTGCAAAATTAAAAGATATATGCCAGTAAAGAAAAGTACATATATGAGAAAAACAAACAGTTAACTAAATAAAATGGTTCCAGTAATATGAATAAGAAATGAAATGGGGTTAAACGCCGTCCTACTGTTCTGCTCTTATACATGTACATGTACGCTATACAGTGTACTACGAGGAAAATTTTGCCTGGGCACAGCACTATGGCCTACTCTTATATCGAATTCCAACTGCCTCGGGACCTTTTTACGTGCACACCAATGTTACACAGGAATTCGGTTTTTCGTCACATTTGAACGACTAGACAGCAGTCCTTGTACCTTGTCAGCCCCTCTGCCTGCACCACTGACAAGGAGAAACCACATCTGAATTGAATTGGAATAAAAAAGGAAAATAAAAACATATATTATGTCAACTTAAAATAGCTAAATATGATATGAACATTTATCGACATGTACAGTACATTTAAGTAAAACATGTTTAAAATACAAAAATACATATGTATACAGGTTTAGGCCTACTCATAAAAATCACAATTTCATTAATATGATTTGGCTGTCACTTTCATATTTGAACAATTTTCACAAATCCATACTAGAAAACTTTCACTTCTAAAAAATACATCTATCTGTAGCTCCTATATACATGTACTGGGTTAAGGAAGACGGGCGTGCGCTATACAGTTTATTATGAGGGAAATTTTGCCTGGGCACAGCACTATGGCCTACTCTTATATCGAATTCCAACTGCCACGGGGTCTTTTTACATGCACACCAATGTCCAAACCGCTTACAAAAATACATACAGGTGTAGGCCTATTCATAAAAAATCATGTAATTGCATCAATATCATTTGACTGTCACTTTCATATTCAAACAATTTTCACAAATCCATACTAGAAAGCTTTCACTTGTAACAAATACAACTATCTGTAGCCTAATGCAGCCTGATTTGCATCCACAGAGAAAATATTGTTTGGTTCTTGGTCTCTATAGTCAACCTACCCCTGTCATTTGTTACAGTAGAGTTTAACAAGAAGGGCATAAATTTCTGCAGATACAGTAAGGCAACTTTAAAGTAATGCACATGGTATTTCACCTCAATGGTGACACAGTCTTTTCCATAGTGGTCTTTTGTCTTGGTCTGAGTTGTCATACATTTAGGAATAGGAGAATATTGTGGTGATCTGATACGCATATTTATAGCCCGATCCGCGTCCTCACTTTAGACGAACTCATCGCGCAGGTTTCAGTCATTGTTTGTTGATCACTGGGCGAGGAAGGCTGTTTCCCTCTCACAGTTAGTATTTAGTAATTAATAATTATCTAATTTGATTGTACATTTTTAAGAACTTTAGCTTTGTTATTGTGTCGCCTATATTTTAATGCTTATGTATATTGTTAATTCATTTTCGTAACTCAGTCCTTACACGCGCTGTCATTAGCCCGCTATCTATTGGCTGCACGTGGTTGTGATTGATAGGTGTTTCTTGTACCACGTGGTTACGTCACGTGATTTCAGGGTATATACTACCTTGCGCTGGCCAGTTTAGTCAAGAGTTGAAGTTGTGATCACCCGAGGTAAGACAGATACCAGTCGATTAGAGTCTGACCCCGACTTATAGGGAGCGATAGAGATAGCCCGGCAAGGAGCGTTGTAGTCTGACCCCGACGTATAGGGAGCGATTAATAGAGCCCGGCAAGGAGCGTTATAGTCTGACCCCGACTTATAGGGAGCGATACAGAGAGCCCGATAAGGAGCGATTAATAGAGTCCGACAAGGAGCGTTTAGAGAGCCCGAATAGGAGCGTTTAGTGCTGACGAGTGTTTGGTGGAAATTAGCTATTTTTGTATTAGGAGATTAATAAAGAGAGTTGCTAGCTATTTTTGTATTTAGGAGAATAATAAAGAGAGTTGCTGATTAATCTGGTGTTAGTCTTTCTGAGCCAGCTGCTTGGTTGGCTACTCCCACACCTCTACAGTAGTGAACCCTCAACAGAACAAACGGATAGAGCCAGGCCCACTCTACCACAGTAATCTGCTCTATCCGGAGATCCAGTTCACTACAGAAGTTTTCTGGTGGCAGAGGTGGGATACAGATTGACAAACCCCGAGACGGAACCGGAAAAACCCGGGATACAGATTGACAAACCCCCAGGATCCAGACAGATCGGATGGAGCCAGATAGACAGATTTCTCGGAGTTATTTCAGAGCTGAGAGAGGAGCTGCCCAGTTTGATGTTAGCTCAACTATAGAATCCACAGAAGAGCCAAGGAGGAAGAATGCATTAGAAAGGCTTCGCGATACGATCTCAAGACAAAGAGCGAAACCGGTTAGTCATAATGCACAGAGCCTGATGAAGAATTTGTCGGGAGCCAGAGCCAATGCTGAAGAATCATTTGATGCTGGTTTTACGGAACAGAAGAAAGAACTAGATTATCAACAGTCGGATATGTTGACTCCAAGGAACAGCTCTGAAGCTTCAGTATGTGATAACTGGCGGTCAGCAAGTAATTGTAGAGGCCCCGTCAGAGCTGCGACTCCTGATGTCATGGGAAGTCCGGATTTAATTAGAGATGAGAAACTTTATCATCAGGAAATGCCGAAGCTCAGTGAAGATGAGCAAGATTTTATTTCTGGACCGAGCCGCGGTATATCAGAATTGAATAACACCAAATGGAAAGAGCATGATCAGAGGAAGTCTAGTATGCCCAGAAGGAACATGATTACTCCTCAGCCATTTGATGGAACGAGCTCAATTATGGATTATCAGATTCATTTCGAGACCTGTGCTGAATTGAATAGATGGGATGAAACAGAGAAGGCTTTGTACTTGGCCGGAGTCTTAAAGGGCAGTGCGCAATCCGTGTTGCCATCGATGCCGACGGAAGAGCGAAGAAATTATAAAAGACTAATGGAAGCTCTCAGAAATAGATTTCTACCTCCAAACCAAACCCAGATGTACAGAGCAGAGCTTAGAGCCATGCGCAGAAAAGTTGGAGAGACCCTGCCAGAACTGGGACAGGCGGTTAGAAGAAAAGTGAGTCTAGCGTACCCTACTGCTACTTTAGAGCTACAAGATGTCCTTGCACGAGATGCATTCTTTGATGCGCTACAAGAGAACAGAGAATTGGTCTGGAGAATTCAGCAATCAAGACCATCGAACTTAGAGCAAGCAATACAGGTTGCAGTTGAATTTGAAGCTTTTATGTATGCAAGTAATCGAGGTCAACAACCAAGTCGTGCAAGAGCTGTTGAGACTGGATCAGAAACCGAGAGACTTCGAAAGGAGATTTGCGAGCTGAAAAGTACTATAGAGCAAATGAAGACCTTGAATGTTAAACCAGAACCGAAAGAACGTCACGCAGAAGCCAGCAGACACCAATTTAACGCAACAGGGAGAGACGGAGCAAGTTTTGGTGATCAACGAACATGCTTTCGATGTGGAGGAAAAGGACACATTGCTCGTCAGTGCGGTACCCGGAGAGCTGAACTTAGAGGAATTTCAAGGAGGCGTAGGATAAAGAGCCGAATTTCTTCAGCTGTGTTCCGTGAACCAAGCGAGTCTGGTCTACATATAGCTGCCACGGTTTGTGGTAATCGCGCTTATTGTCTCTTGGATACCGGTGCAACGTTGACAATCGTTTCATTGAGATTGTATGAGAGCATCTCGAATCGACCAGAGTTATCACCAATTGGACAAGTCCTAAAAGCTGCCAATGGTGAATCATTAAAATCATATGGGAAGTCCATTTTCACTTTTAATCTGAATGGAGTTGAATACAGACAGGAAGCGGTAGTTGCCGAGATTGGATCCCAATGTATCATTGGACTTGATTTCATGCAAGCTCACAGATGTACTTTGGATATCACTGGGAAATCATTGACAGTCGAAGATGTAGAGCATCCCGCTCAGATGCAAGGCTCTATTGGTATTTGCAGAATACAATTAGCTGAAACAGTTACAGTACCCCCGAAACATGAACAATTGGTCAAAGCTTATTTAAAGGGAAACCAGTCGAAGCTCTTCATGTCTACCCCTGGAATAATTGAGCCCGTTGAAGATTTTGTAAATAGAAATAATGTAATACCTGCCCGTACTTTAGTTGAGGCGAAAGAAGACAAACATGAATTTACTATCAGAGTCATGAATCCTTCGGATAGTGCAAAGACGTTGCACAAAGATGTGACCGTTGGAAGTTTTGCCCCGGTTGATATTGTGGAGAAACCTGCAGAAGTCATTAATGGTGGAGCCGAGCAGAAACGTAATGACCTCCCAAGGCATCTACTAGACTTATATAGCCGTTCAGTGGAAGGATTAACGACGGAGCAAGCACATGATATTGGAAAACTTTTGGCGCGCCATCAGACTTTATTCGCTGCTTCATCTGATGACTTGGGACGAGCCAATAAAGTGAAACATGAGATAAAGACAGGCTCCGCGAAACCAATTAAACAAAAGATACGACGAGTCCCTATCCATCAACGAAAGGATATTGAAACTCTATTGCAAGACATGCTCAAGAGAGATGTGATAGAGCCTTCAGTGAGTCCTTGGGCGAGCCCAATTGTATTGGTGAGGAAGAAGGATGGATCCCTTAGGTTCTGTGTGGATTATAGAGAACTAAATATGGTTACCGAGAAAGATGCGTACCCCTTGCCACGGATTGATCAAACATTAGACTGCCTTGGAGGTGTCAAATGGTTTTCAACTGTAGATCTATTGTCAGGATACTGGCAGGTGGAGCTGAAGCCAGAGGATAAGCCTAAGACAGCGTTTACCACTATGCACGGTCTGTTTCAGTTCAGAGTCATGCCATTCGGTTTGTGCAACGCCCCAAGTACTTTTGAGAGGCTTATGGAGTCAGTGCTTGCTGGACTACAGTGGGACATCTGCTTAGTGTATTTAGACGATGTGATTATTTTCTCAAAGACGTTTGCTGAGCATGTACAGCACCTAGATCTAGTCTTTAGTAAGATTGAAGCCGCTGGTTTGAAGCTGAAACCCTCGAAGTGTTTCCTGTTGAAGCATAAGGTAGAATTCCTGGGGCATATTGTGTCGCCAGAGGGAGTATCAACAGATCCAGATAAAGTGAAATCAATTAGAGAATGCCCAGTTCCCGCCGATGTGACACAGCTTAGGAGTTTCTTGGGAATTTGCAACTACTATAGGCGTTTTATTGAAGGTTATGCCAAAATAGCAGCGCCTCTTCATAAAATGACCGAGAAAGGAAGAGCCTATTTGTGGACTTCGGAGTGTCAAGAAGCGTTTGAAATGCTAAAGGATCGACTTACGAGCGCTCCTGTGTTAATTTATCCAGATCATACCATTCCATTCGTACTAGATACTGATGCTAGTGGGTGGGGCATTGGAGCCGTACTATCCCAGATTATCGACGGAAAAGAAAGAGTCGTGGCTTACGCGAGCCGGAGCTTAAGTAAGGCAGAGCGTAACTACTGTGTAACAAGAAGGGAACTCTTGGCTGTAGTACATTTCGTAAAATACTTTAAGCCATATTTGTATGGACGAAAATTTGAGATAAGAACTGATCACGGAGCACTACGGTGGCTGCTGCACTTTAAGAACCCCGAAGGACAACTCGCCAGATGGCTCGAGGTGCTGGCTGCGTATAATTTCAATATTGTTCACCGAGCCGGAAGAGTCCATGGAAACGCTGACACACTATCCAGGAAACCTTGTGTTCAGTGTGGACAAACACACGGATCAACGAGAACACCAGGAGCAGTGAACGTTATAGAAGTTGAAAATACAAGGATGAAAGATCAACAAGGAGCTGATCCAGATATCTCAATGGTGATTGGTTGGAAGGAAAGTGATCTTAAACCAGAATGGAAAACCATATCTCCAGAGAGCATACTGGTGAAGAAACTTTGGTCTAAATGGAATCAACTTTATGTTCGAGACGGTGTCCTGTGTCTAGAAGAGAGAAAAGAATTACGACCCCTACGAAAACGGGTAGTTGTACCCTTAGCTGCTAGAAGTGAGATTATTGCTCTTTCACATGACCCTCCAACGAGCGCTCACTTGGGTATAACGAAGACGATAGACCGAATAAAACTGAAATACTTTTGGCCAGGAATGAAAGCCGATGTGGAAGACTATGTGAAAACGTGTAATATTTGCTCTCCAATTAAACTTAGGAAGCGAAAAGCTGCTTTGGAAGCATACACTGCCGGAGCACCAATGGAGAGAGTAGCTGTTGACATAGTTGGAAGAATTGAGCCTGCTACCACTCAAGGCAATAGTTATATTTTGGTCGTGACCGATTACTTTACTAAGTATGCTGAGGCCTACCCGATGCCGAATATGGAAGCAATAACAGTTGCCAAAGTTTTAGTGGAGAACTTCTTCCTGAGGTTTGGACTCCCCCGCCAACTTCATTCGGATCAAGGGAGACAGTTCGAGAGTGAACTTTTCCAGGAGATGTGCAGACTTTTAGGTATCAACAAAACCAGAACGACACCCTACCGCCCGCAATCAAATGGTCAAGTCGAACGAATGAACAGAACTCTGAAGTCGATGCTGTCATCGTATGTACAAGAAAAAGGAGATAACTGGGATGACGTGTTGCCCTATGTCATGTTCGCCTATCGTTCCACGGTACATCAATCTACCAACAGCACTCCGAATTGCTTGATGCTTGGGCGAGAGGTAAATACACCTGTCGACCTCCAGTTTGGTTTGCCACCTGATGAAGTCTACAAAGAGACCCATTATTGGAGTCGAGCTCTTCGACAGACGATGGAAGAGGCACATTCATTTACGAGACGTTACCTTAGCGGACAATTAAGAAGACAGAAGAATTATTACGATCCAAAGCAGGGACGAGAGCCGTTATATGAAGATTCTTTTGTTTGGTTGTATTCCCCTGTGAAGAAGAAAGGGATCCCGAACAAATTACAGAAACACTGGAGTGGTCCGTACCGTGTCACGAAGAAGATATCGGACATAACATATGAGATTTTGGACGAAGAATCCGACCGGCGACAAGTGGTCCACATAGACCGTCTTAGAGAGTATCGGAGGAGAATTATCATTGATCCGGAAGAAGATTATCACAGTGCCGTATCGGAGCAGGAGTCTGACCAGGAACTCTCTGATGGCTGTATTGGCGATAATGACGAAGACACTGACGGCGACTATCCTTTAAGGCTAGGTTTCCGTTCTCGCACCGGTCGGCTCTCGCGACGCCCCCCGCATTTGCAGAGTTATGTTTGTTGAATTGATGACGTTTCGTTACTTGTTTATATTCATCCCCTTCATGTTTTATTTTCGCAGAGAGACCATGAACAAGTACACTTGCATAATCTGCAGTTTTGCCTCCTCGAAGAAATCTAATTGGTGCCGACACATGGAATCCCAGAAGCATACCGATATACTAAAGGAAATTGGAAAGATCAGGGACCAAGGCAAAAGTCCACCTCGAGTCCGACCGATCAGTATAAAGCTCGATGATGTAAGCCGGAGATCAAGATCACCCGATAAGAGGTCAAGGTCGCCAGTCAAGAAACCGAGATCTCCAGTAAAGAGGTCGAGATCCCCCGTACAGAGGTCGAACCATAGAAGCAGCAGCAGTGGAAGTAAGAGCCAGGCCCACTCTACCACAGTAATCTGCTCTATCCGGAGATCCAGTTCACTACAATATCTTCATCAACTTGCTTTTGCAATAAAATTGGAAAATGTTAAGATAATGATCCCCTTAACAAATTAACCAGACCTATTATTCTTTTTCTTATTTCGCTGGTAAAATATTAGCTGCTCTAAACATAGTTCTTTATTCATACACAGTTGTTGTTTTTTTTTTTACGTTGGTAATCTATGTGAGAAGTCTGTATTGTTAGAATGAGAAAGAGTTTTGTCTGCACATTCCTGCAATTCTTTGTCCAACATAGGCCTATCAATATTTCCATCTAATTTGATCCACTGGTTAGCACATACCCTAAATTTTTCCCAGTTTCTCACAGTAAACGTTTTTACATCGGTGTTTTAAACAAAATCTACACGGAGTATACAGTTCTAGTTATTCTTCCGCTTTTTTACTATCAAAACCGGTGACCTTTCACTCTACACGACCCGTTGACCTTTCATCGTGTGCGTCTGATTGGTGAGCTTTGTCACGTGATCCATTAAAACCAAATCACCGCGAAATTCAAATACCATCGCACATTGATAAGTAAGCCCATTTTTATTTTACGTTTTCTGTCAAACGTCAAAGAATTGATAAAAGAAAAGTTGTGTGGAAATACAAAGTAATACTAGAAGAATTAGATTATGTAGTTTTTTTCCGCCTGAAACTCGTCGGGATGGAGCAACAGAAGCAAGCTTGCTAGAAATTTCACATCACGGCCTATAACAGTATAATTATTGTAACGGAGAACCACATATCGAATAGCTGCATGTCAGTACAATTACAATAACTGCGACGAATAATCAAGTATCGAAAAATAGCGGCATATAATATATATACCAGTATATTTACTGCAACAGATCTGCGATACTTTGCAATGAACGAAGTTGAAATAAGGAAAGACATTTGTTCTTCATATAATGTTTTTTTGCCAGTAAAAATTTTCTATACGGAAAGACATGTCGTATGATATTTTTGAAAGTAAAATCTATCTATATTTTATTCACCCATACATACATAAATATCAAAGGAATTCAAATTAACTGCCAAACATTCTGCCTATAAATGCGCTACCTGACGAGGTAGGCTAACGGGACACTTGGCGATTAATTTACTTTCCTTAACAAATCGATATTTTATTAAAACATACACATATATAAAAAGCAATAAATGCGGTAATAAAAATAATGTTTTGGGTTTTTTTTGCAAGACTAAGTAATATAATATTAATACATATATACAAAACAAAAAACAAAAACAAAAAATGTCTTAAAGAAATTCAAATTAACAGCCAAACATTCTGTCCGCAAAATGTCCTACCTGATGAGGTAAACAGACACATGGCGGATAATTCCAATTCCTTAACAAACCAATTTTATAAAAAAAAAACATATTATACACATATGTGGAATCACAAGGGCAGTCTTAATAGTGTCGGCACACAACTGGTGGCAATTGAAGAATTTATGATCGCAGTGAAGAAAGTAAAGAGCGCATCTAATACTGGGTTGGACTTCAAAAGCTATGTTGGAAGGGGATCTAGGCTACAGGAAGTTGATTTGCTCTTACCAATGATGGTCCTGGCATGTTTTTCTGTAACTGAGGCAAACTCAAACAAACGGCTTTGTACCTAAAATTCTTCAAATGCCCTTAATCCCAAGCTGATATTGTCAAGAATCGTATTATATGACTGACTTAGTCATGAAAGAAGTCACGAAACGTTCAGCAAGCACAACATCTGAACTGGACTTGGGTAATTTCGTTTGATTGCCGGAGAAGGGATCTGTTGAAGAGATCTTTAGAATCTGTTACAGAGAGCGTTTTTTAGCATCTGAAATCAATTTAATGACCTTTTGGGTCTGAGTTTGGAATAGTTGTCTATCAACTTCAAGACCTGTTTTTACACATTGTTTTTCTGCTTTTAGTCTGAGAATCATTTTTGAATGAATAACATCATTATACCAGATCCCTGCGTTAGCCGAGAAAGTCCATCAGGATTTCCGACGTGGTTCGCCCTTGTCAGTGGTGCAGGACGGAGAGCCTGACAGGGACAACTGTATAGTCATTCGAATAAGACGAACACCCGAGGTCCTGTGTAGACATTGGCGTGACGGTAAAATATCCCTTAGCAGTTGGAATTCGCTACAAGATCGTGAAGCCTGGCCTGATCTACCAGACGAGAACAGGATGGCGATCTCCTGGTGGCCAAATACAGGAAGGGGCATACCAATGCAGATACTCTCATCATGCGAGCGGCAAAGATCTTTGTAAGGTACATGATTGGAGATAGTTTTCGTCCCTAACAACACAGCACAACGTCGTATCGGCTCGATGTCGGTCGACATTGCCGACCAAGTGGTTGAGGGAATGTAATCCTAAAAGAAATGATTTGCCATTCAACTCGACGAATCGACAGACGTCACCAACTACTCTCATCTACTTGTCTACGTCCGCTTCACGCAGAGAAAAGCTGCGAAGACTGAGTTACTGCCGATCTGTCCGGTACAAACGATAGTAGAGGATATTTTCAACGTTGAGGAAAGTTGGTTGGATGCACGACAGATGGGTGTTCATCGATGTTCGGTCGAAAGTCAGGTTTTCAAGCCCATGTGAAAGCTGTGTCGCCAAATACCATCGCTGGCCACTGTATCATACACAGATTTCTTGTCTGTGCTAAGGTGCTCCCTCCGAAGTTGCTGTCATGCTTGAACCGAGTTATCAGAATTGTGAATTTCGTGCTTGAACCGAGTTATCAGAATCGTTCATTTCATGCTTGAATCGAATTATCAGAATCGTGAATTTCATGCTTGAACCGAGTTATCAGAATCGTGAATTTCGTCAAAACATCTGCCCTCAATACTTGACTGCTCAAGCGGCTCTGTGAAGATTTTGCCTCCGATCACATCTGTCTCCTCTACCACACAGGGGTGCGTTGGCTCCCCCGCGGTAATACGACGAAGCGTCTCTTTGAACCGAGGGATGAACTAGTATTCTTCATGTTTGAGAAGGCTAGGTTTCATGGATAGGGACCGTGGAAGAGGTTCTCCTCCATGTTCGGTTGCAATGAAACCATACTTAATGTATGCCGGGTCATATTTTCTCTTCAGCATGTTGTCAAATCCTGTGGATAAGTAAAAAAAAGATCAATTAACCAAGAAATGAATAAAGAAGTATAGAAATAAAATATAAATAAGTATACAAAATACTGATAAGAATAGTAACATTACACATTGAGAAGATAAGGGGTATTGTGTTGTGTTGGGCAGTAAACATTTTTGGGAAGTAAAAAGTAGCTAAAATCGTTCATACCCCAGGTTTGGATCCACTGAGTTAGAGAGAATCATCAGAATCAATACATTTCACAGCTAAGGTTTGAAGGCGTTTGGATTTTTTTTTATTTTGCTGGAACATTGATAGTTTATCCTATCATCTTGTAAGTGTAATCCACCAGATTTTATTCGGTAGTGTTTTTAACACAAGAATTCCACAAAATATTTGACTTAGAAAAAAAATCATTTATTTTTTTCAAAAAATTCTCCCCAGACTCCCTATATGCCTGTGTGGTACCACATTCCACAAGATTTTTGACTTACAATAATTTTAGGTCTCCGGTGCTTTTTACCAGAAGAGTTCATTATGTGGTCCTTATGGTTCACATACTCTGAAGAACAAAAGGGTGGCGAAATGGTGAATAAGCTTTATTGTTGAGCAGCGAAATGGGCGAACTACAACGTTTATACAGTAATTGTTGATAGTGTCAACAAATTTTTGATATGAAGAATAAATCTGATATAAGGACAGAATGAATTTTTTTAATCTCTGATACCCCCTGAACCCCTTTACTGTGCGCTTTCCATTCAGACAAGTTACATGTTTGCAATTCAAATTATACAAAATTTTGGACAGTTGTATGAATTAATATTACTATTTTACGTGGATTTGGCTTGCTATTCTATGTGATTTATAGTCATTTGATTATGACTAAATAGTGTTTAACTATATTACACCACATATCTCGATATTATTTTCATGCTCCAATAAGCCATTCTTCTTAAAGCATAAAATATCTGATGTAAATATAAAACACTGATACATAAAACCTAATATAACAAATGTAAACAAATAACGTTTCCCAAAACCGGATGTCTCGACCATGCCTGCGTGAAACGGTTGCGCACTCATCAGAATTGTCTTAACTCATACGGTTCCTGCTTTTTATTCCAAAATTTGCATTATTTCCTACATACCAGTCTGGCATTGTCTTGAAACGGTTCTCTAAATGCTTAACTAATGATTATCCAATAAAGTCTCCTGAAAGAAAAAAGATTGGAGGCGTGGTGAATTAGCTTTATTGATGCTTTATTGATGCATCATATATGCAAAAGCCAAAATTCATTGAACGGCTAGGATAGTATGTCAAAAGTCGAAAATATTTCAAAGTGAAACCAGAAGTAAACAAAAATTGAAATTGAAATAATGTAATATGAATGTATATAAACTGATTTATATGTGTTTACTGTAATGTCTAATCAGTTACGTTCGGCGAAATACACGAAGAGTTTGAACTGAATGTCCGTCTTTGGCGTCTGGTTATTCCAGCCTAAACCGGTAGTATTCTCCTACACGTGGGATATGTTTAGCCTCGTTTATCGAGTTTATACGACTTTTTGGTTAATTCAAATCAACACTGATGTTGTTTTCCTACCGTGAAAAGTTGGGCTTCTGATATCCGATATTTAAGACAAAGTGAAAAATTTAAATTAGCACACGAATCGTGAGACAGATTTGCTCTGGAGTGGCTCTGCCCCTGGGGGGGTTGGGCATGCACCCCAAACGATAGGGATCATCCTTAGAGTATAAAGAGTAAGTATACAAAGTTTTAAAGAAAATCCAATAAGAATTGTGGCCTGTAGGCGACACAAAGACACACGATAAGAAAATGGGTGTGGCTCTGTCCCAGGGGGTTGGGCATGCACCCCAAATGATAGGGATGTTCCTTAGGGTACAAAGAATGTGTATGCTAAGTTTCAAAATTATAAGTTAAGAAATGTGGCCTGTAGACGACAAATACATACTAGAAATGGGCGTGGCTCTGTCCCTGGGGGTCGGGCATGCACCAAAAACAATATAGATCTTTCTTTGGGTATAAGGAATACGTATATCAAGTTTGAAGAAAATCCAGTAAGAATTGCGCCCTGTAGGCGACACAAAGACACACGAAAAGAAAATGGGCGTGGCTCTGCCCCTGGGGTGGGGCATACACCCCAAACGACAGGGATGTTTCTTAGGGTACAAAGAATGTGTATGCAAAGTTTAAAGATTATAAGTTAAGAAATGTGGCCTGTAGACGACAAACAAATAAATACTAGAAATGGGCGTGGCTCGGCCCCTGGGGGTCGGGCATGCCCCAAAAACAATAGGGATCTTCCTTGGCGTATAAGGAATAAGTATACCAAGTTTGAAGAAAATCCATGAAGAATTGCGCCCTGTAGGCGAACCACAGACACACACACACACACACATACATACATACACACACACACACACACACACACACACACACACAGACAGGGGCGACGGCATAATACGTTCACATTATGAATGTGGACGTATAAAAAACGAAACGAAATATAGATCTATATTTTAATTAGATTGCATAATCTATTGGGTTTAGGGAGAGAGAAAAATGGGGTTTAACGTCCACTCGTCCCAAACTAGGTTAATTTGAGACTATATTGGGTTTAGGACTTAGGTTAGTATGAGACTATCGTTCAGAGCTGGGGTAGGTTTAGGTTTGAATGACGAAAATAGACTATGGGAGATAACTCTTTTATTTCTATTTAGATTTCTATTTAGCCTATTGTCTTAATCTGAAATATGTATCGATAATAACATACAGTTCTATGAGGCCACATACTGAACCACCGTACGTAACAAACGTACGAAAATTAAATGGTAGCTGGCTTTTTTTCGCACGTATACAATGAATGGCCATTTTGCTCAGTAATCCCAGCCAGAATTTGGCTATTTTTTTTAAAATTGCGTTGAAATATAAAGTTTTTTTTTAGAAATGAAATAAATTAACTATTAGTCAATCCTAACGCTAAAAACATTAACAAAATTGGACACGACCGAGGCACAAAAAAGTGCCAATATGCCGACGTCAAATCTAGAGTTGTAGATGTTACTTTTGTGAAAAATCATTGGAAGAAGCGATAAGACGTTATGGCTGTACGGATTATACAGTCCTAAAGGCTGCAGGAAGGCTATTGTTTACAATATATCGTGTCTTGTAATGTTGACAACTCTTGACAATTTGTTTGTTGATGTGACCCCATAACCTGTGACGTTTAGATAACGTCGCGGATATCATGGCTATTCGCTGTATCAGAGTCACTTCTCTGCAGGTAGGCTGAGTCTGTCGTTCAGATTGACTGAACCATATTTTTCCGCGGTACGCTGACATCCTCTCCGATATGAATTTCTCATGTATACACACAACAAGAATGAAGAAACGGTATAATCCAAACCCCGAGCCGTAATCGCCTATAAATCAGGCATATCGGAAACTAGACACGTCGTACCTATTCTTTCAAAACACCAGATCCGACCACTTCATACGTTTGTAACCAAATTAGTTCTTGGCTGGTGGCCCCGAGTGTATCATTTACTATGTCCTCGATTCTCGAAAAATAAAGTTTAAACGTTGGACCCATTTGGTTATAGCAAGTGACAGATGTCGTGTATGAGGCAAGGCATGCTCATGCTCAATACTCGTCAGTTGGAACGGAAAACGTATAAATCTCATCGATTGACCTGACTTTTGTTACCTCAAATCGAAAATAATTATTTAACCGACAGGTAATAATCTCGAAATTGTATTGAATAACATGAAATTTATTGTGGTATACTGTCCTGCTCCTATTTGGCTAATGAAGGTGGACATACACCATGCAGTGTGCTTTGAGGTATATTCTTATTTCGACTTCCAATTGACAAGGGTTCTTTTACGTATGCACACCAATGTGTACACGGGACCTCGGGTTTTCATCCCATTTGAACGACTTTGCCAGAGCCTACCGTCCAAAACCAATGACAAGAGGGGGCCATGCCTGAAACTCCCGATGAACTTTCTCGACCAACGCAAGAACACGGGACCTCCAGGTAAGCGAGCCAATGTCCTAACCACTGAGTCACCGTGGATCCCTATATCTAATGAGCTCCCGACTATAATATATCAAACAAATGTAACACTATCTTAGAGATAACAGAGATCAGTTTAGTAAATAAAGGATTTATTTACTTCAGGTATATAAAACAGCTAAGTCTCTACTTATATATCATCCAAAGTCTTCGACATTGAAACATAAATTATTTGTCATTTTAACACCCTCTTAAACATTCATTATGTAAGAGCAAAAACTGCTTATTATAAGTCTTTCTTTAGGCCTGAAATGTTATCTAAATTATCAATTAGACATTAATTAAATTACCCAGACCATAATAAACTATCGATGTCAAGGCTAGCCTTCGATGTTGGCTGAATTAGATTCATATATGGACACAGAGAATGTAGTTCTGAACTAAAAATAGCCTAATTTTCCGTTATTTTTTTCTCCCTTTTTCAGGCGTTTTGGAGGTTTTATTTACATGTGGAATTGTTGGGAAGGTTTTGAATTTTGAATATTTTGCCAGTCTGGGTGGAAAAGGAGGATATTTGTGCGGAAGAATAACATGGGTAAAAGGGCTTGAGAGACGTCTCACATTGAACCGGAAGTAAAGAATTGACCCAAGTCTATTTTAACTTTTACTGATTTGAGATTTTCGTGGTGAACCTCATACATGCTTCGGAGGAGATGACTGCCGGGTGTTGTTTCTTTATGCCGTGTGAAGGAATTAGCTCAACGAATATTGTGGAAAGAGTTATAGCCTGAGACATGAGCCTGAAATAACATTGAAGTCGGGACAATAATTACAGGCGCGGATCCAGGATTTTTGATAATTGCTTAAGGCGCTCAACCAATTAACGGGGGTTTGGGGGCCCTTCCGCAGAAATATTTGGTAAATTAGATTCAATTTGATGCATTCTGACGTATTTCCGGAAGGTAAATTCCAAAATTACAGGTCTAAAATCGCATAAAATGTCCTTAAAATGTTGATTTATGCTGTCGACGTTTTTGGCTAATTGCCAGAGCTGTATGTGACTATTTGCGTTTTTTTTTTTGCCCACAATGAAATGAAAGTCATGACTCAAATCAATGTATACAAACTCGCAATTTTGGGGTCAGATTCAGTCTTTTAGATTTAAGTTTCAAATTTTCAAGTCTGAGCAGGGGGTCCCCCCTCCCGGACCCCCCTCTGGATCCGCGCCTGAATTGGTGTACTAGTTGTGGCCATATACCGCTTAACGGCCATTGATAATTAAATCAAAAAAATGGATAATCGATACCATGCTGTTTATATTAATGATTTTAGTAATTATGACCACAGTACACCTATGCGAAAATTTCGTCCGCTTCGTTCTCGACTCATAGTGGATCAATTTGACTGAAATTTCCAGCAAATTACCTTTAAACTATCAAGTTCTTAACTATTATAGTGAGAACTGCAATCTCTTTATCTTATCTCCCATAATGAAACTTTAAAGGATCGTCCAATTTGATGAAAATTATAGAGTACTTTATCACACCATAACATCCTCCTACCGTACACTTGTACCCAAAGTTTTATATAAAATACAAGGACAATATAATGACCTACTCTTTAACTCGCTTATATAAAATCAAGAAAGATGCTGATTCAGCATAATTGATAAATAATGTACCTCTGAAATTCTCAAATTGATCGATGGAGCATAACGTTTAAACAAGTTTTATTACTAACATAATTAATGGTTCCATTTCATTACCTACACAAATATTGAATTCATTACTGTTTATTATATACAATCTATAATAAACTTTTTGTATGCTATATAGAGAGGGAGTCAAGCAGTAGGATTTAAAATAATTAACTAGCTCGTTTGATCTGCTCGTATACCTATCATGTTATGTGTGTGCCCTTCAAGAGGGATGTTAATAATACATTATCAACCGCTGCCCCCAATATCCCCGTCTTTACAATTCAAAACTAATCGGTAAAAGAAAACTTCCCCTTCTAATCGATAGATTTTACCCTTTTTAGTTTAATTACTTCTAATTGTTTAGTCTACAAGTTTCCACTGAGCATGTGACGTACGATAGGCCATGACTGTTTGTATTAACGATCAATTAAAGGTCAAACGGAAGTGTATTTTTCACAAACCAGTGGTTGGAAAATAGAACAGCCATTCATCATATCGTGAGAACACGTTCCAAGGACGCATAAACTATTCTAGTCTTAATAGACCTTTTTGTCTTGGCTAATCACACCGACTTAAAATCAATGAGCATGAAGCACAGGCACTTGAAGGGATTAAAATAAATTAAAATAAAACTTCTTACCACTGCTTAATATACAAGAAGGTAAGTCAGACGCCATCTTTGTTTTGACTGATTTACCATGTATCGTCTGATATCATCTCACAATACTCACTAGTTCTAACACTGGCCAATTTAATTACATCGAAAGGTGAATAATAATTAAATAAAGTCTCGTTAGCAATAAAAATGACATGAAGTGTTAGAACTAGTGAGTATTGTGAGATGATATCAGACGATACATGGTAAATCAGTCAAAACAAAGATGGCGTCTGACTTACCTTCTTGTATTAAGCAGTGGTAAGAAGTTTTATTTTAATTTATTTTAATCCCTTCAAGTGCCTGTGGCGTGAAGCTATAGGTAAAGTTGTGACACGTGCGTTCCTAGTCCGGACAGATTTGACTCCCGAACCCAACTAACATAATATGTAGGAGAAGTACAGATACCCGGACAGATTTGACACCCGAACCTAACCAACATATGTAGGAGAAGTACAGATACATTTCTTTTAGTAAATAAAACCTGATCCTGTACAGCTATAGAGAACCCCGTGATTCTTTTGATGGAATTAAAGGGGCCTGTTTTGATATGTTGGTGCCGTGTCGATAAGTTTTCTTATGCGAACCGACCGTTCTGCTAATTCATTTTTCCCTCAATTGTTTTTATCCAAGACTCAAAGAGATTCGCACCTGCAAACTTAATATGATTCCTTTAAATCAATTCAGACACATTACTTATTAAACAATTAAACATCAGTGGTTTCTTAACAATGTTTCACTTGAAGTTTTATTTAGCATTTCATTCCAGTGGAAGTTTAACTGATTTCCAGACATTTTATTAAGTCTGTTTTAAATCCCACATCTTGAGGCTATAAAGTAATCAAATGGTTTGAATTTTGCCCGCGGTGTTTAAGCAGCTTTATTACTAGATAACACTTCCGGGTTATGGTCCTTATCGGCCTTTTAGGGGTTAAAGGTGTCGACTGATTTGTAATTTACACTGGTTTAGTTTATGCAATGCTGATTCCTGTTAATGTTCAATGATTTTTGATAATTAATGTCAAAGTTATGGTCCTTGATCACTGGCACAGACTTTGTGGTTGTTGTTTAAACTAAAGCTATTATCGAATCGACTTAAAATTTATTTATACACAATGTGTATGAAACGAAGATGTTTATTTATTTTCAAGGATATCAGATAATTATTTTTGGCGTTATGGTCTTTGATTTATGTTTTTGATATGATGAACCTGATTATACTTGTCAAGGTTATAGAGTGCGACAACTTTTTAAAATCCCCCATAATGTATTGTCTTGTAAATGCTCCAAATTGTACCTGCCATATAAAAACTATGCGGCAATTAATATGAACTGCTGGTATGGGGCAGTTGACAACCAAATACGTAAATTTTAATGCTAAAAAAGGTATCTTTATCAACATATTCCCACGAATATTAAAGCTGAGAAGTTTCATTATCGCTAAAGAAGGAAGTTATATAGCTAAATTCCTTTTCTGATCCATGTGTTGCTTTATTATATCCCGAAACGCGGAAATGATTTTAAAAGATTGCAGCGTAAACATTTTTTTTATATTATATTAAAAGGATGTTTCCATGTCGCAATTCATTGTTTGATTAATTAATGTTGTTGATGACAACAACTATAATTCCACAGATTAACCTATTGCGTATGTATAGTTTTTTTTACCTGTGTCGTATTTTATAGTAATTAGGTTGGCAGGGGAAATGAATGATATTAAATTCCCAGAAGACGCGTGTATACATGCGACAACTCACCAGTTACCTGTTAATATTTGATGATGGCAATAACGGTAATTTACCTGTCCACTTGTAATCAGAAGACATATTCCAGTATTTTCACTGGTCGTTTTGCACGTGAATCGATCCCAGCATACAACGCCATATAACGGTTTCTCTCGAGAGATATGTATATATATGTATATATCAATATTGGTTGATATTGGCGGTCTTTTCCAGTTTGTCGGCTGATGTGATATAAGGCAGACGATAATATTGAGCATAGGCTAATCCAGTTGCAGGCTATGTGTAAGGTAATACTTAATCGCAAATAATTACATTTACTACAGGTAAATTAAATTAAATATATAATTAAAAAAAGGTTAATGAATTATAAATATTTAAATATAGTTATTTGAATTAGACCTATTTAAATGTAGATCAATGAATTAAAGGTATTCAAAAATTAAAATGGGGTTTAACGTCCTACTCATAAACTGGGCGAATGAAGACGGGCATGCGCCATACAGTGTGGTATGATTGAAATTTTAATAAATACCATATGGTCACTTGTTTAAAAAGTAAATCTATGAAATTAATTCAATATTGCATAATATTGAATGAATGTAAATATTCATATTGATATTTGGTCGGATATGCATTTCCATATGATAATCAGTAGACTAATATATCGGATGCATGTTTCTCATTTGATTTAACCAAATTAACAATAAATGAAGTAATAAATATTGACTTTGATCCATTTATCTTTCTTTCCACCCCGTGTTTGAAAATAATCTTTCGCTGCTGAAACGATTTTATCTCTGGCTATACTCTATTACAAGAAGTAACAGCAGAGCAAACATTCCCTCGACACGTTTCGAACTTTTCGAACTATTTCTACACTTTTCCTTCGTTGACATCAAGTGCATAACTATGTTATAAAGAGTTTTGTCAATATCACTGATTCCTCACGACACATTTTTAATGCGCAAGTATTACCTACTACTAACAAAATAATTATTTGGGGTAATATAATATTTCAATATGCTAAATCTATAACGAATGCCATATTTTACGGACAATTTTTATTGTTTGGATATATTTTTAATTTTAGATCTGATTTTGACGAAGAATCCCGCGTGGTTAACAGAAATTTGCGAGGCATATAGTTTAAATCGAATGTGTGAATTGATTTAAATTTGAATTAATTAAACTAACAAGTTGGAATGTCGCGGTGTTCATATAGAATTCCAGGATGTATCGCACACAATGGGCTGTACTAGCTCATTGGAATCTTCTCAATCACTTAACTGGCCAAAAGCTAAAATACTATACCCCAAAGTTGTTGAGAGAGGCGACAGATTGACACCAAGATCTTGGACAAGTGTTGTGGGTTCTGGTGGGGGTAGGGTAAGTAAAACATTTTTTTTTGTCTTAATAATTTTTCTTTCATCCTCCTTTATTCCTACACGTTCCTGCAAAAGGACGCCTGGCAAAAATTTCAAACGTCAACCGCTTCTGATTTTGTTGAATGCGAAATATATTCTTATTTGGTATGTCAATGAATATACTTTTATGATACGATACATAACTACTAAATTTCATTAGACAGTTTCTCCTTAGTTTTAATTCGACTATTACAAGTTTTAATAGCTGGTTATAGACCATGGAAGAACATCTATATTCTTTGATTAAACGTAGATTATTTTACATTGAAATGTATACACATATTTTTCTTGTAAGGGAATACGGTAAAAAAAAAAACATCCTTATTCATATATAAACTAGGTCATTTCGTGACTAACCTACCTACAATATTTTTCAATAATTCGCTTGCGCGTAGGGTCTTTAGCAGTGGATAACCTCTTGTTACGTACAGCCGCAGGGACTCGAAATCACATGAGTTGACTCAGTCACATACCTTATGATACAGCGCGCACGTGCTAACCATGTCTATCATATTCTAGGATTAAAATTGATAGAAATGTTGTATCGTGAAGAAAGAGTTACGAACACATAAAATAACGACGTGAAATAGATAGAAACTAAAATGTGATGTATACATGGCCATAACTTGGTCGGTTTTAATAATTGGGGAATTAGCTGGCATCATGTTTCCATATAAAATGAAAATTAAACCTAATTTAAATTAGAAATGGACTATATAATATTGCAAATACTGAAAATAGATCGGTTCACGGTGCCAACGCCTTTTCAAACTTCAAATTCTATTAATTTGTGTAAGCTGAAATCTGGATCTATTTGCGCATCGTAAATTGTGCAGACTGAATAGTAAATTAATTACATTTTACTATATACTATTTCACTAACTACGTCGCGTTTTGTCTATAGTAATAGTTCATCAAAAGCGGTGTCCGATGTTAGCGAACATGTAGATTGCATGCTATATACCACGCTACAAGAAACTGAATGCTTTGCTGGATGTACTGTTAACGCTATAAAAGAGATTTAAAACGGGATGTACTTAATTTTTTTAGACTTAATTAATTAAATGCCATATAAAGGGTATATTCTCAACAAAGGTTATCAGATATGTTCTATATTATGGATATGTATAATATATAGGTCAAATTAAATTTGGAAATTTAATTAGACATGGTCTTTATATCTCGTAATTTTAAAAATAACTAGAACTTTTCGATGTAGGGCAAAAACAAAATTGTCCATTTCATTTGATTTTATGTTATTGATTTGTTTTGTGGAGTGGCAACCTATAGTTCGGTATAAAAGGTTGTGACTGCCACTGTCAACACAGAAAGTCAACAGTGACATTAGATTAAGTTAGTACGTCCCTATAGAAATAACATGCCACATATAGGACAACTTCACCGTTGATGTTGACAACTAGAATCTTGATCTTTTATTAGAGTTAACACCCCGTTAATTTAATCTTTTTAACAGTAGGACGCTAAACACTATTCATTTCATTTCAGCTTAGTGTTCAGTTTTAATGAAATAGGGAAGTGAACAATTCGAAAACTTTCAAAATCGCGAGTTTTTCGTAAATGTCCTGTAATCATGCCACCAACATCCTTTTTTTAAGGGTTGTTTGATCGTCATATTGGCTATACATTCCAAATTAATTCTAGTGTTTAGTATGTCGATTCGAGTATTGTATTTTATCCTTCGGTCCTTCAATTATTCATAAACCAATTTCTATATCTATTTCAGTAAGATATATCAATTCCCCTACAATATTTGAGAAACAAACACTCCATACCCAAAGGAGTAGTGTATTATGGCAGGTCTATTTTAAGTATGGTCATTAAATAATTGACGACCGATATTATTACACTATTATCAAACGAATACAGTCAAATGTAAATCATATACTCTTTCTAGAATATTGGATATCACTTCACATAATTTGAGGAGTTCATATAGTTTTTTGTTTTATCGTCAACGTAAATCTACTAATAGTAAGAGCAGGGGGCACCACATATAATCTACAGAAAAGTCAAATACACGGACAAGACATCATACTCAGAAACCACAAATAAACATTAACAAACAATTTAAAAAGGTTAATGGCTCCGGGGGCTAGCCGTAAGTCTCCGCTGCGCTGTACAGTCCCGGGTCTGTAGTGACATAGACTTCTCCCAAATTTGAAAACAATCAGAAATAGAAACCAAAGAAATCATCGTCTAATTCCACCATGAGTCATGATCAGCGATATGCCAAACGAAATACGAATGTATAAGCATACTATAGTAAAATTCAGCTATACAAGAAACCGCATCGGTGAAATGTATATATTATTAAAACATAACGCTAACGCTAAAATATACGTCCACATTCCTGCTTTGATTGATATGGTACTTTGTCAAGAAGGCTAGGCGTTTGGTTTGTTTAGCGTTGAGGGTCGTGCACCAACATTAATAGTTGACGTCCTTAGAGTATAAGGAATAACTATACTAAGATAATCCATTCAGAATTGTGCCTTCCTAACACTAAAGGCAAAAAGTGGGCGCGGCTCTGCCCCTGGGGGTCGGGACATTCATCAAAATCAATAGTGGACGCCCTCAGGCTATAAGGAATACATAAACCAAGTACCAAGCTGATTCATTCAGAATTGCGGCCTGTAAACGACAAACACAAAAATTGGTCGTGTCTTGCCTGTGTGAGTCGGGACATGCAGTTGACGTCCTTAGGCTATATGGAATACATATCCCAAGTTTAAAGACGATCCATTAAGAATCGTGGCCTGTAGACAACACACATAGACACGAAGTAAAAATGGGCATGACTCTGCCCCTGGGGGTTAGGAAATCACCAAAAACAATAGGGGTCATCTTTATGCAGCCTGTAGGCGACAGACAAACAAATACACGAAATGGGTGTTGCTGTCCCATGGGGGTCGGGCATGCACCCAAAACAAAAGGGGTCATCCTTAGGGTATAAGGAATAAGTATTTTAAGTTTCAAGATGACCGATTAAGAATTATGGCCTGTAGGCGACACACCAAAAGAAAATGGGCGTGACTCTGCCCCTGGGGGTTGGGCTTGGGCATGCACCCCAAATTATAGGGATGTTCCTTAGGGTACAAAGAATGTGTATGCTAAGTTTCAAAATTATAAGTTCAGAAATGTGGCCTGTAGACGACAAACAAATACATACTAGAAATGGGCGTGGCTCTGTCCCTGGGGGTCGGGCATGCACCAAAAACAATGGAGATCTTCCTTAGGGTATAAGGAATACGTATACCAAGTTTGAAGAAAATCCAGTAAGAATTGCGCCCTGTAGGCCACACAAAGACACACGAAAAGAAAATGGGCGTGGCTCTGCCCCTGGGGGTGGGGCATACACCCCAAACGATAGGGATGTTCCTTAGGGTACAAAGAATGTGTATGCAAAGTTTCAAGATTATAAGTTAAGAAATGTGGCCTGTAGACGACAAACAAAGAAATACTAGAAATGGGCGTGGCTCGGCCCCTGGGGGTCGGGCATGCCCCAAAAACAATAGGGATCTTCCTTGGGGTATAAGGAATAAGTATACCAAGTTTGAAGAAAATCCATGAAGAATTGCGCCCTGTAGGCGAACCACAGACACACACACACACACACATACATACATACACACACACACACACACACACACACACACACACACAGGGGCGACGGCATAATACGTTCACATTATGAATGTGGACGTATAAAAAGTAGTCTGGAACTAAATGCTCTAAATAAATCAAGATACGTTTAGTTATTCATGGGAATGGAGGTATATTGAATACATTTAAGGCACATGTTTCATCAAATATGAAATTTAGAACATTAAGTTACAATATTTCTAACTAAACAGCAAATAGATTTAAAAACACACAATAAAATGAACATACTTGTCAAAAAATCACATATTCAACCCGATCGATCCTAACGGAAGTTGAAGTCATCTAAAGTTCCCATTATTTCTTATCGATATCTTGCATCGATCTTTTGTATGTAAGATCGTTAAGCACAACGTGATTTGACATATTTAAAAGTAAAGTCATGTCGGCGCAATACCGATGTAAGCACACTTTAAAGTGTGCTTACAAAGTGTGCTTACAAATTACCAAAATGAAATGTCATATTACATTCCTAATTAAAGATACATTATGGAAAATTAGATAAAGAGCTAGCAGTATTCACTGTAGTAGTTAGAAACTATATAATGTAAAGGGAATTTGCTGAAAATTTCAGTCAAATTGAACCACCCAGAACCGAGTATATAGCGATTGAATTTTAGGCTTAGCCTCGATCATTAATACTAAAGTCGGTACGATAAAACATAGTCTCGATTGACCAATTTTTAATGTAATCAGTGGCAGCAGACCGGGTTCGAATTCAGTAAATATCGCAAGCTAGTGATGACATCGAGAGTTGATCATGGTCTGGATATCTTAATTAATGTATAATTAATAATTTAGATAACATTTCAGGCCTAAAAGAAAACCTGCAATTGGCAGATTTAGCTCTTGCATAATATATATTTAACCGATAACTATATTCCCTTTAAGATTATTATTCCTAATATAATGCTATGATAGAAAGTCTTATCTTAGTATAATTTATTTCATATTAGGATTGTTTTAATACTTGTATCATGATACGATGATATATTTCTTAAATGATCTTTCCGATAACATCTGGTATGACGTTTTGGTTCGTGCGGCGATAAACTTAATTTATTGTTACGATGATTAAATGATGTGCTAGGGGAATAGAGGCATGCATCTTTTCGGTCTCAAAACTACTATTAATAGAGATCCAATACAAGTCCGCACATTAACCCCGAGGTTTATAATACCAATCCCCATAAATCGACGATGAATTGGATATTTCATCATCAAGCGCCCTCCCATTCAATGATGCTCATAGTTATGTTGGTTAAAACTATCATGGGATGATCCTCTCGTCTTGTATTGCATGACTTGCTGTAAACTTGGGGATTTCCCCTCAACACGCAAGACTCTGGAGACCCGGGTGAATAAGGGGTTAAGAGTAACCAGTTTATAGACATGGGCCAGTGTGGATTTAACCCAAACTGGTCTTCTTTTCGTCACAATGTCAGACTACAAGGCGAACCTATCATGGGGTCTAGTCGATCCGGTGGGACTAAAAAGCAAGGGGCCGTGTACAGATTGCTGTGTTCTTAAAAATTGCATTGAAGTTGGAATTCTATATAAGGGTAGGCCCTAGCCCCGTTGTCTGGGTACAATTTCCCTCATAACACACTGTATAGTGTATGTCCGTCTCCACTGGCCCAGTTGAAGCAGAACAGTAGGACGTTAAACCCCATTTCATTTGCAATGGTCTTGTAAGTGGCAAATATCTCTGTGTACTGTTGGTAGACCCTTCAAAGGCGTTCGACCATGTCTGGAAAGAAGGACTGTTGCTTTCAACTTCGACAGCTTGTTTGTAAGTGTCGTCTCGATAAGAATTCAGAGCTCTTTATTGTATAAAGCCTAATAAAAAACCCAAAATGGTAAATGACTATGCTAATGCAACGCGGTAGTGTTATATTTCATTAAATACCAATACAAATAGGACATATATTTGATTATCTAGACCTCGAGATATTGCTGCACGTATCGTCAACACCACATGAAACAATACAAATAAGATAGTTTTTATTATCTAGAACACTAGATATCGCTGGACGTGTCGTCAACACCACAACAGATTCAATGAGTATCATTTCCTGTGTACTATCATCTTGTTAATATACAATCACCTCATCCTGTGATCATCAGCAAGATCATTCTACTGGTCATCTATCAGATAGTCCTTCCAATGATCATATTCTATTTACTTTCATCCTGTGCTTTTAATCATGTTGTACTTCTTTTATCATCGTGTCTTTTTAATTAACATATTTTACTTACGTTCAATAAACATTACGTCCTTTTGATGATCATCTTGTCTTCTAAATGAGCATGTTTTATCACCCTTTTATCATCTTGGCCTTTTACTGATCATCTGTGGTCCCTGTATGAATCATCTAGACATGGGGGCGTAGTTCGATAAATCATAAGGTCTGTCATTGGGTCAACTTCCGTGGTTTCGATTCGACGGCCGTACGTGACAAGGAGTAGTGTCTTCTGCCCAATCTTCGTGGGTTTTCTGTGGGTCCCTTTTTTAGTGTATCACCTTGCCCTTTTGTCGAATATCATGACATCTGGGCCTTTATCTGAACCTTGATCAATTTGACATGGTTTTCGTCTTGGCACTGGTGTTGCACGGAGATTGACAACCAATTCCATTTTTGTCATGTTTTTGGCATGTATTATATTGAGAATTTTAACCACACCATTCAATGTCATTCAGTAACTATCTTCTTCACATTGGATTTCGTGATTTTGAATCAACCGTCCTGTGCTGGAATTATTTACTATTCTTGTACTTCTATTTACATCTGGCATTAGTTATGCCCGGGTTGTATTTTACATGTTCCGCGATTAATCACCTTGTTCTGGCATCTGTAATCTGGTATACTCACAATGTTCATCTGATTCAGTTAGGTAAGATGGTTTTTGGTGATAGGTATTCTGCATCGACATCGATGTTGACCCCCCAAAATCATTTTAAATCAGTAATCATCACATTTTGGCATTGATAGTCGCTTATAAACCATGATTCAATATTAATCTCCACTTTTCGTGGATAGCTACGACGTCGTGTCCTGAAATTGGTTGAAATGAATGACACTGACCTCTGTGATATATAATACCACTCCCTGTCAGAGATCATATTTGCACTCACAAGATGCTACAATCATGGTGTATTCATTTCCTCCGGAAGTAAGGTCCACATCATCATATTAACACGTCATTAGGCCACACGTTTTCTATCTTATCATTTCATTAAAGGGACAATAACATTCTTGCTGGCTTGGTAGCTCCAGAAAATAAACAATACCCTTATTCTAAGTACTAAATGTTTAAGTGTCCTAACTTGTGTGTAAATTATCCATTACAACCTATTTTACTTAACCAGAGGGTTCGAAAATATTTTAAAATCCAAATCACATTTGAAAAGGTTTACTTTAGACTTTTCCAATCAATTGGTTGAATTTTTCCAATTTTTCAAAATAGGTGTGTTAAGATGAAATTTATATCATCATTTAATTGGAATATTCTAAAATAATACGATTTGTTGACCAGAATGAAGATTGGGACATATTATTCAGTAACAACAAGAGTGTTATTGGGGCTTTAACAGACGACAGAGACGTGAATCTATTGTAACTCATAGATGAGAACTAGATCGTTGTGAGATGTTATTCCCATTGAGTAAAACGTTGACCGACAAAGTTCATCGGATTTTTGTCAGTGGTGCTGGAAGGAGAGCCTAGCAATGGGAAGCGCTGAGTCGTTCGCATGTGACTTTGTCAGACATCCCATCCTGCACCAAGGGGAAACCACGCCGAAAAATACCGAGGAACATTCTCAGCCAACACACGGGACGAACTAGAGACCACCTGACAAGGGAGTCGGCGTCTTATTCACTAAACGTGGCAGGGAGTAGGGTCGCCTGTCCAACCTCGTGGGTTTTCTCCAGGTACTCTGGTTTCCTCCCACGACTAAAGACCCCTAGGCGCACATATGAGTCCCGAAATGACCTAGTGTGTGTCTCTCTATCTCTCTCGGTTTCCCTCTCTCACTGACTAAGCCACCGAGGCCCCTAATACGAGCTGATTGATATGAGAGGACAATTTTCTGTTAAGATAAAACTACACCCCAAATATCAGTACCAAAGCTAACTGATATTCTGTTATATCAATAAATAATTTTTGAAGAAAGTTTTCAAATATTCTAAAAAAAAAACATTTTCGGTCAGTGTTTCAAAATATGTCCGTTTCTTTGTTTTGCAAATTGCACTGAGACACATTTGCACTGAGACACATATACCTAAGAAAAGAGACAATGACTTCTATATTTAGGTTACCATACCTGCCTATAAAAGCTATACATCCAATCAGAAGACGGAAGTCTTATGAATAGATAGTAATTAGAAATATTTTAAAGGAAAAACAACAACAAACGAATTCATTATTTGTAGATTGTGTGATTGTATGTAGTTATACAATTTCGATTCCCGCTATTGTACATCGCAGCTAATGAACAGGAATCAATCACGGCTGTGTCTGTACTTTGATCACGCGTAACACGGCCATTGACGTCATCAATATGGGTTTATTGCTATGGTTACAATTATCAATAAAAGATAAATAATATCAATCATTTGGAGACAATAAAAGTGATCGAGATGGTAATAACCATTATTATGACCAACACATTATGTATATTTAATTGTCATAGACTTAAGTGTCGTTAAATTCATATTAAAGTGACATTGCCAATCAAGCTCATTTCGCAAGGATTGAAATACGTAATGTGTACACCGGTCCTCGATATTTCGTCCCACTCGAAATACATACGTTGTACCTCGCCAGGTCGTCTGCAGTGCACCGCTGGCAAGGGAGACCACGCAGGAAAATCCTGATGAATTTTCTTGATCAACATCGGGATCGAACACAGGACCTCCAGTTTAGCGACATAACGTAACTGAGCCACCACGGCCCAGGCGTACAGGTATGGAGATTTGCGTATGTTCCATGATACTGATAGTATTGTGCATGAGCCTAATACCGACGCTTCAACTTCTCGCGAACCCCGACATTTTGGTTAGTGAGCCAGTGCCTTATTACCGAGGCAGCGTTGGTCATAGTATCGATCACAAAACACGAAAATTAATTAAAAGATAAATAACCACATGCAAACCCCTTCGAGATCTATGAAGGCATTCCTTATTGTCATCTCAATTTTAAATGATAGGCCCTATATGTTTTGAATCGCGTTGCTAGTTGAGAAAATATGTCTTAACGCAACGTTTTCAGAATCAATTCTAATCAACCATTCGTTCAATCGCCATTATACATGTAGACAGGTGGGTATTATTGAATACTGAGGATTAATCAATATTGTTGTCTTATTTGAATATTTAATGTAAATTCTACGGATATCAACGAATTAAATTGATTCCTCATCGGCCATTAAAACCATATCAATTACAATCAAGCCAATTACCAATTAAGCTATCATATTTTCCAACACAAACAAGCAAACACAAGTCAAGGTTAGTCCAGTTTGACACTAACGTTTATTAACAGAGAGGTTCCAATGCAATTTAAAGGAGCTAAATCGCTAACATTTGCGACCTAGAAATTGTCAAAGGTGGGTCGCAACGCATATAATACTGTAATATGAATGTATATAAACTGATTTACATTCACCGGCTTCCGTTTTTTACGAAAATTTCAAATCAGTTATGTTCGGCGAAATAAGCTAGCAGTCTCAGTCGAATACAAATTTCTAGCGTGTGGTTATTCCAGTCTACATATGCCGTTTGATTTGGTGCAATGTTTCTATGGCCTCGTTCCTTGAGTCTCTTGCTAGAACTGGGGCTGAAACACATGATGGAAAACGATTCGGTTACCAATGGTAACATGTTTATTTTGTCTTAAATATTGGATATCAGAAGCCCATCTTTTTCTGGTAAGATCATAGCATCAATGTTGATTTAAATTGACAAATAATTCAAGTTTTCAAAGTTGAAGATTTTGGATGATATTAAGTTAGAGACTTAGCTACTTTAAGATATCCATAGATACAGCTAAATAAAATGTGTTGTTTATTATAGGGCGTCTAATGGATAGATGTCACTTGTCGCAACCTTGAGACGATTTGCTCTTGTAGAACACATTCCCTATTGCATTCCTGATCAACAAATGTTTTACACAGAAAAAAAAATACTCGATAAACAAAGTCATTCGCCATCCATTAAAAACATCAGATAAGACCTGGGCCCTGTTTCACGAAATTTTAACGAAAGATAAAATCACAATTTTAGTAGATACTTCAATTTTGATTGGCTAAGAACTAAAATCAATCTAATATTGTCCAATCAAATAACTAAAATTCAGATCTTATCTTAGTTAAAATTTTGTGAAATAGGCCCCTGTATTGCTGATCTTCCTTTGAGCCTGAAATTGGCTGAAATGTTATTTAAATTAGATCATACTTAGCTTCTCGATGTCAACTGTAGCCTGCGATATTTACTAGAATAGGATCCGATTCATTAATTCTTGATTTAATCGTGAAATGGATAATCGAGGCTATGTTTTTTTTATTATTTTACTGACTTTAGTAATGATGATCGATACTAGGTCAAAAATTCAGTCGCTAAAATCTCGGTTCGGGGTGAGTCAATTTGACTAAAATCTTTAGCAAATTCCCTTTACGTTATCTAGTTTTTAACTATTATAGTGAAAACTATCAACTCTGTATCTAATCTCCCATAATGTTTCTTTTAGCCAGCGGATTAATAAATCATTGATTTTCCCCATTTCTGTTGATGATGTTTCATCGAACTTTGTGTATTGTAGGAACAGAATAGATTTGTCGGATGTGGATAATTTACCGATAATTTATAGAGGCAATTGCAGTTATTATTAATTAAAGATAATCCATGCAAGAACCAATCTGCCGTTTATACAATTAATTGATTAGACATTTATTCACGTGACAAGTCCAAATCAATTCTCTGGACTATTGGATGGCATGATATTGAATGGATTAGAATACCGCGCCATTTAATATTTGAATGTTATAATCGATAACCGAGACATTGTTATTAATAGAATCATTTTCCATTATATTTTTTTTAAACTAAAATAGTACAAATGGCCATGTATTTATCTCAATCTTACATAAAGCTGCAATTTCATATTTTTAAGTTATAATTTTAAAATGATTTAAAATAAAGCCCTAAAATAGATGGTGTCTATAAGCAGTCCTACCGTGTTAAAGAATAATCCTATTAATTCTATAATTCACTATTGGCAGCTGAGAAATTGGAAAAAATATCATTTTCAACTTCAAATTCAAACGTTTGAAGGTAGCTATTGCATGGGGGTAATATAAAAGCAGGGGGGGGGGGTAATTGTGTTATTATTTCCTGTGTGAAAGATTTCTGAGAGTGGGAAATAATGCTCATGATCGTATAATGGTGAGTTGACAACCTATTGAGCAAAAGACATAGAAATAATTATGTTTTGACTTTTTTAGAAATATGAATTTACCGCTTTAAGTGGATCTTCAGAATATACATTTGAAATATTAAATACAAATATTGTGTACATATTATAATAATAACGATTAACGAGTTTAAATACATTTATTTTTAGAACCACTTTAAAAGATGGTATAACATGCATCGAAATTGTATATTCACGTCCCTTTTAAGATGATTTCCCATGGGACAAAATCCATTCTTTCTTATTACTAGCATTAAAGCCGGAAATCAAAAGTAATTAGGTCAGTGTTATATACACGATAGGTTTATATATAATTTATATATTTGCGATATGTTTGAAGTTAAACAAGGAATGTATCAAAGTGTATATTAATTTCCTTCCATTATTTGTTGATAGAGCATTGCGGGTTTTTTTTTTCTCAAAAATATATATTTATGACATTCTTTGATCGATTTCTCTTTAAATACCTTTTCCATTTTAATTGATTTTATTTTTATCAAATTCATCATGTAACGCTATTTTTGCTAACTGATTATCTACCGCAATTGTCTGATGTACTTATATACCGCTATGATTGATATCTGTTTATCTCCTGCCTTATCTGATGTACCTATATAACGTTATAATTTTTGCTATACGTATACCGTCTTTATCCGATCCGATGTCTTTATGTTTCGAAATTTGTTGCTGTCTTGCTATCTTTTTATCCCCCGCTGTTTCCTGTGTTCTTATAACGCTATTTGGAAGCCAAGGTCGTGTGTTCTCGATCCCTGCATTGGCCGGGAAAGTTCATTGAGATTTTCCGACGTGGTTCCATCTTGTCAGTAGATCAGGGAGGAGGGCTTGACAAGGCGGCTGTTTAGTCTTTCGGATGGTACAAAAATACAAGGCCCTGTACTGTATACGTTAGCGTGCTCGTAAAGATTCCTTGGCATGTGGAATTCGATATAGGCATTATGCACAGAACAATAGGACTAAAACGCTATAGCCTATGTGCTCTCTGTTCGCGCTTCCATGATATTCTTATGTAATATTATGTGGAACATTATTCTTTCAGTCCTGTGCATTATTATTTTTAAATAACACTGGGTTTTCTTTTAACTTCTGTACTTTATTTGTAGTAACGTACATTTGTACTGACTTGTAACATGTTTCTTAGATCTCGCTACTTTATTTTATTTTGCACACACTTTATGTTGCGGTACCATTTTCTGTAATTTATCATTTTCATGTAACTTTTTTTTGCGCATGCACATAGCGGTACCATTTTTTCCTTCCTGTATCCTATATTGTCCATTATGTTTTTCTTTTTATTCATTTCAGGCACCAAAATCGCACAAATCGCTCGACGGATTGTACATCGACCCAGACTTTCCCGCTGAACTGTCTTCCATTTACAAAAAGAAAACTTCAGATAAAAAGATCGTTTGGAAGAGACCCGTGGTAATTCATTTATTATTGGCATTTTTTTTCATAATTCAGCTAAATTAAATTAAATACAATCTTAATATTTTATATAAATCGATCTGCTTGTTATGAAGTAAATCCATAAGAAAGTCGTTAAAAATATCTATTTAACAAAGCTTCAACCCCTAATGATTGGACTGTATTGTGTTACTATTTTCATAGATTGTAAGATTGCTACGTCTACAATATTAATAATTTCATTAGTGTGGAATGGGCGTTAATTACAAATAAACTTTATAAAGCCGTCCCCAAAGCAAATGGTATTGCTCTTATAAAGCACTTGGGTTACTAATGAACCAACAAAAACTAGACAAATATTTAATTTTGGTATCCACCGTTATGACATCCTGTATGATCAATTATATCGTTTAAATAGATTTCTTTTTTAGGAAAGAGAATCAATTTTTGGTCTAATAAATCGATAGTCTGATAATTAAATTAAATAAGAAACTTGATAGAGCCAAAGGCATCATTTATATAACGTTGTTTGTTTTATAGGCATCTGATGTGACATCCACGTGCTATTTCTCTTTGACGCTTCTGATTGTTTGTATGTAACATTAAGTTGTTATGGAATCCATATTCTCCACAGTACGGCGATTTGTTTGATATAATAACAGTCCCATACCGCATGACGGTTTTGACTTTCTGATATTATCGCGTTGTCACACCCTTCTGGTGAAGGCATGCGTTTCAAGTTTCGATCGTATACGAGGGGAGTGGGTATGTAAGCTGTTAACTATTCCATAAGATAATTTTCAATATGATAACCCCTATAAGACTCGTAAAAATAGCAGTCAGTTTGGAAAAGGGCATTAAGGTCCGACAGTTCAAATAAGTTAATCTGGAAAGTGAAAGGGATTGTGGTGACAAATTACTTAATTCAATATTACCCTTGTTGACCCAAAGCAACGCCCTCCAGCTTGTAATTGTTCGGTCCAGGTCTATGATTATGAATACCCAATCTCCATTGATCAGATGGGGGTTTTAATTAACACGAGAACAGCATAATCCACAGGTATCGATATGTATTAATATATTTATCTTCATCACTCTATATTATAGGAGTGGTAAAACTATTTAAATAAGCAACATGGTCCATTATTTATACATTTATCTGTAGGATAAAATTATATATTTATAGGAAATTGTTTCCAAACCAACTTTAATATCAGACGGTACAAGTCGTCATGACATGAAACAAGGCGATTTAAATGACTGTTGGTTCTTATCAACGCTATCGGCCATTGCTGAAAAACCACAACTAATGGCAAAGGTATGGCAATATTATTAATTAAGCCTATTTATATAGGCGCTATTCTAAGGTGACTTTTAGTATAATAATGACAATATGATATGCTGTCCGTTGAAATTTCTTAATTATAGAGGGGATAGCAAATTATAGCTATCTGGCAACAGCCCATTCATTGCAAAGCGAAGGCAACTGGGATTTTAGCCGATCACTTTGTAGCATATACTGCCTTTTTACGACGCTATATAAATCACTTTACATGTACAGGTTTCAACCCACTAATATTATATAATAATAGGAAATATTTGAGGATCTTCCAGACGACAGTGGGTATGTGGCCCTGTGATTTAACGCGTGCGAGTTTGGTCATATTAAGTCCTGTCATGAAGTAAAGTGTTGATTCACCGCTTGTATACGTCACCCCTCTTGCCATGTTAATTTTCTCTGTTCCCTGGCGCTTTTCTCCAACAGCTAAAGAATTGTGTCGAGTGGACCCCCCCTCTCTCTCTCTCTCTCTCTCTCTCTCTCTCTCTCTCTCCCTCTTAACAGTAAATATATACATCTAAATTACGGATGTAATTCACTTCATTGTTGCTTTTCTCACAATGTTTGTTTCTCTGAAAGTATTCTCTGTGCTTTTTATATATAATAGGTATACAATGAAACTCTTTTACAAGTTGAAAACAAATACTGGCATATGAATACCAATCAATACATCTAATAAATATTAAATAAGATTATAGGGAAAATGTTCAATTTTCTATCAAACTGCGATCAATAAAACATGACATCATGCACTTTTTAACCGCATTCTTAAATAGCATAAAGCGTAAGTCATCCACATTAGTTTAAAGGGATAAGAACAGAGTCTCAAAAATTAAAGTCTGAGTATTTATGAAATTTATGAATCAAAATATAGTGGCATGGTGTATTTAACATGTCTCAAAATTTCAGCTCAAAATATTGAGTCGTTTGGACGTGAACGTCAACACTGCTTATCCGGACACGTAACCCTTTCAAGATTTCGGGTCAATTTTTTCATTGGGTGACCTGATAATCGATTAATGTTTCTTGAGAGGTCTATACAGTGAATGACCCATGCCCTGTACTTGATAACAAAAGGTAAATTTCACCTACATATTATTTTTATAGAAAAAAGTCTGGTTTTATCCAGATACTGTATCATAAAACGTTCTCCATTTCCAGATGAAGACTGTCAGGTTTAAGTTATTTACAAGAGTATCACAAATATCGGGTTAGTAGGTGGGCCTTAGGGTATGGATTTTAAAGAATTTTAACACAAAATTAAGCAGTTTTATTCCCCAAAACGTTAGGCACTTTAAACGTTAGTCTATATAACCCACTTCGACATTCAACTTTATATTCTGTTATTCTTATTAAGAAAACAAAATTTATTTATCCAACAAAGATACATCAATATTAAGCTACCTAACAAAAACTCGATATATGCATATAAAAATCGATGAACTGTGAATCAAAACAAATTCTGCTGACAAGAGGTAATTGGATGGATGTTCGTTAGTGCAGTGTTAATCAGAATCTGGAATCAGACCACTATACGGGACTAAAGTTTAACACGCAAACATTTATATTTAGTGTGTTATTAATTTAATGATAATGTCATTCATTAATTAGTCATCTGTCTGTCATTGAATCATTTTATTGATAAATATTAAGTTTCAACTTGTCTTCGCTCGCGTTTCTGACGTCAGAATCCTAAAAATTCTCACCAAGAATATCAGTGAAATGATTCTGTTATATTACTCAAAATAACTTTAGAAAATCCAATCTCTGAACAAATTAGAGTAAGTAATGTTTCACAGTGTTCGTTAAACTCGGTGAAAACCACTACATCTAGTAAAGCACGCATATACACCTCGACCATCAGATTTCCATTGTCCATGTTACGATAATAAACAAAGTCTCGATTATCCACTCAAAATCACAATCATCCGATGGTCAAGAGAGTTGACGAGCTTGTCGTGTGAGCAAAAGCCTAATTAATAGTATATGTGACTTTTGAGACAAAAAAGAAAGTTCTGCAATAGCTTTTACATTAATAAATCTTTGACAACTACGAATATCGCTATCTTCAGTGGTCATAACTTATAACTTAATGTGTTTTTCTTTACAGATTATCCCTGATGACAATACATTCGGTACTCGTCGGTATGATGGTAAATTTCACTGTCGATTTTGGCAGTTCGGCGATTGGGTTGATGTATATATAGACGATAGATTACCAACAGTTGATGGTGAAATTCTTTTCGCACATTCCTCGGATCCGAATGAATTCTGGGTATCTCTTGTAGAAAAGGCATATGCAAAGTAAGCATAGATGGTATTATTATGTCTGTAGTACATGTACTATTGCCGTAGAAAAATGATAGACTACGCTCCGTGTTAATGTCTTGACTGTTGGAATTCGAAAACGATTGTCCATCTTTATTAACTCGGTTGGTGCAAATAAATAGATATAATACGTTAAACCCTATTTCATTTCAAGCCCCACGCCAATCATTCAAATCACCGAAAACATATAGCATAGCATCTGTACTAAAGTACTACTATGTATATCCCATTATGTGCACGTGGCATTAGGCACTATTTTCTTTTCAGACTAATTCAATCTCACGAGACTTTGGAGTATGTATTTTATTTACAGACTAAATAAATCTTACGAGTCTTTAGAGTACGGTTTTGAAGCTGATGCCTTTACGGATCTAACCGGTGGACTAGCTGAATGGTATAACCCTGCCGAATTAAAAGATTCTGAATTCTACTTGATACGGGCAGCCTTTCTATGTGGAGCTGTTATTGGCTGTTTGAGCATCGTGAGTAAGGTTAATGAACTAGTTAGTATAATAATAATAGAATATGTTTTTATTTAAAAAATATTTTATTCATTTAGATTTACAAAATTTATATAATAAATACCGAATACGATAACAAGCTTGATCATCTTATATAAAATCGCGTCCTTAGATATGTTTACTGATGGAACCAATTAAAATCAATGGAAATGATTGAGATGAAAGTGAACTTATATTTTGATATTTCAGGCCGCTGAATATAAATTCAGTAATGGGAGGGTTGGGTGGGTGTAGTGTATGATATATTTAAATATAATAAATGTATGCTTTAGTGTAAATAACAGCATATATTCCTTGACCCGATGCACGTGTTTCACCAATTCTAATTTGTCTATATTATTACGTCTTTTCCAAGAAGGATTGTATTTTACAGAAAAAGACTATTTTTTTTTTTTTAAAAAAAGCTGAAGTTGTTTATTAAGGTAAATACAGTTATCTTATTTACAAACTTACATTGTGCCCTGTTTTATGCACGATACACGTCATTTCTATGTCTAAATTGGGCGACGTCATTTACACAGCCTCGTGAATTACAGATTCAAATTCTCTATTTGTTATTTTTATTTTATCTAGGATAAAGAAGAACAGTCAGAATATAATAGAAAGGGTATGATTTCCAACCATTCTTATGTTATAACTGGTATTGAAGAGATTCCCTACAGTGATACAGCAGCTAAATTGATTAGAGTTAGAAACCCATGGGGTCAGACAGAATGGGAAGGTGCCTGGTGTGATGGGTAAGTTAAACCATAGGCGTACGGGCTCGATGACAGTTTGCGGGGGCCGAGCCTGAAATGCCCAAAAAAAAACTTCGGGTTTACAAATAGCGGCGAAGGATTGGGGCTTACCATGCATGGACCCCCACTCACAATATATTTGATGGCTGCAAACACGTTTTCCGGCTATTTAAGCCCGTGAATAAAGCAACTTGATGCTGACGACTGGCCCCCGGATCCATTGTTTATTGTTTGCAGTGTCTCTTTTCAGTCTTGTAAGCAGGTTTATCTTGTAGATCTTTGTTTTGTGTGTAGTGCGGTCCTCCTGCACTTACTATTAAAGTGGTCTAATGTAGCCTAATTAAGGTGGCTGACTCGAATTTCTATCAACAATTTACATTCCACGGGACCGTTGGGAAAATTTTTGAAAATTTAACTGCCGCAAACGCATTTTCCTGCTATTTGAATGTGGTCGAATATAGCCTACCTCATGGCTGATCCCAAACACAAACAATCAATCAATCGTCGCGGGGTATGGGGGCCTCACCCTCCCGGAGAAAATTTTGAAAATTTAACCACCGCAACTCTAAAAGTATCCAATTGTGTTGTAACCGAAATCCCACTCTGCATTCCAACCATCCAATCAGATTGTTGCAGCTGCATTCACAAAATTTAATAATAATCGACGCCCGAAAACATGTCGCAGAAAGTAGAGTGGGCCCAGACAAAATGTTTTAATCTATAGTCAACTCAGTACAAATTCGTGGTATTCAATTAAAAGAAAAGTAAAATTAATGTTTTATTAGAGCTTGCATTGGTGACATGGAATCAAAACCAGGAATACCCGAAAAAATTACAGGTTTACAGACAGCGGTGCCGGCTGACTTTGTATGGACCCCAAGAAAATTTTGGAATATTTGACGGCCGCAAACGCGTTTCTTTTTCACTTTACATGTGTGCCTGAAAAGTCAGCTTGACTGAAAGTTAGGAGACAATCCAGATTCATGGAAAAAGTAACCCAACAAATAAAATGTCACCGGCATCACATCTGTTGCGGTTCAAGTCGTATTATTGACAATGCGGCCATCTTGCATTTAGAAATGAAATTTACTTCAAAGTCCTGCTGTTCTGCACTAACAGTGTAAATGAAAACGTGCATACATTGTAATGGAAATTTTGCCCAAGGCAGCGGCACGATGGCCTACCCCTATATCGAAGTGCAGTTGTCAAGTTTCTTTTACGTGTACCCTATGTGTACCACGGTCTTTCTTCCAATTTGACCGACTATACGTTGTCCATTACCAGGACCTTTCTTCAACACCTAGGAATGAACCTGGGAACTCCGACTCCATAATAATTCTGACTCCAATAATATCTTGTCAAAGTATCGTTAATTTTCACTAATAACAACAATTAATTCAACTTGGCGTACATCGGCAACCCATAAAAAAATAAATAGTTGTTCATAATACCATAAATACCTGGGAAAGGAATAATTATATAAAGTATACATTTCGAACCGGAACAATTGTTTTGTGTTTATGTTGTATGGTGCTTTGTTACGGTTTCGCAATGTCTTTTAAACACATACGTCAATAATGTGAGTTTTATAACACGACTCCATCACGACAACTATTCTGCATGTATATAGAAACGTGCAATAAATATTGGTTTGTTTGTGAATCTCCAGGATATGTAATATGTAGTGATCTGGTAAGAATAAGCACGCAGCGTCCCTGCTCATAAACAAATTGAATCGACGTTTTGAAAATGAATATTAAAAGACGAAGCTCAGATGTAACTTCCGGGTAATGCCCTTAGTATCGGTCGATTTGCACGAATGACCAATATTTTAGACTTTCCTAATAAATAATAACTTCTATCAGAGATTTTAGAATAAATGATACGCATCTTGAACGACATCAGGGCCTGAATAGGGCATGGACTTAAGGGATTGTAGCCTTCACTAGTTGGTTAAATTAAATGGAAAGTTATTTCATTCACCAATGCTAAATAATAGAATAAGTGGTCTAAATTATTTATTTAACAAAGATTTCACTTAAACATACATTATGCAAGAGCAACATCTGTCTATTGTAGGTCTTTCTTTAGGCATGAAATGTTATAAAAACTTTTAGTTAGACATTAATTAACTTATTCAGACCATAATCAACTCTCGATGTCGAGATTTTTGTTGGATTGTACTTCGATTCGCTGAAATATTTTCCTTCGTGATTTACCAATAAAAATGGATAACCGAGACTACTGGTTTTGTCTTACCGACTTTAGTAATGATGACCGAGGCTAAGCGGAACTTTCATTAGCTCAGTTCTAAGTTAATAGTGGATCAGTTTGACTGAAATTTTCAGCAAATTGCCTTTGCATTAGCTAGATTTTAACTATTGTAGTGAGAACTGCCAACTCGTTATCTAATTTCCCATAATGTATCTTTGATATACTGCATAATTTATATAATCCTAGTAAACAATACTGTTTACCATTTGTCAAGGAGGTGGTTAAAATTTCCTAGATTCATAAATAACTGTCTTTCTCGGCAACATAAGCCTATCGACAAGTTAACTGCACAGACTGGGTGTCTTACAATACAAGAGCCTACAAAACCAAGACCGGTTCTGAATGTGAAATCAGATGAAATGAAATGAAGGGAGGTTTAGGTACCATGCTCTTTGCTATGGAGGATATTCTGACGAAACAGGGCATTCCGGTTACGCTTTCAAAGTCCATCTGTCAGGTGTTCTTTTACGTGCACACCCACTTTAATGCAGGATCATTGACGACTAGACTTGCGCCATCTTAAGTCAGTGAACTCAGTAGAAAGTAATCTCGGTGCAATATCTGTAATGGGTCGTTTTGACCGACATTTATCTAGGCTTATCTCGGTTTTAATATCACTAACCAAATTAACTTCCGGTCTGAAAAACCCTAGTGTCGCGTGTGTAGTCATCATATACCTTTTATGTCCTATATCATTTCTACTCGTAAAATTTATTATCGACTGAGCTTCTTTTAAAGTATGAATAATGTTACAATGGATACGAAACCTCCATCGATTATTAATTACTAATACTAGAGCAGAAGGAAATGAGAATTGGTTGCTTGGTTGTTCTACTCGATAACGAACACAGTCAGCGAGTAGGTATAACAATGGCCGCTTATGGAATTCTCGTGTTTCTGTCTTAAAGGAGTAATTACTGGGTTTAACTGGATTGTTAATGTGAATACCGTGAAGGCTTTACAACCACCTTCGCTGTGTTTTTGTTTTTAATTACATATAGTTTATTACACAATAGGAACGCCCGAACTTTAACTTTCACATTGTAATTATTTAATATGGTTTCATGTTGGTTAACCGGTTCTTTCACAATCTAATGTCTGCACGTGTATTGAAATAAAAACGATAATCGATAAGGTTATATATTGGTCCGATCACGTGATAGCAAATTAAAAACCAATAAATCATTACGTTATATAAGTATCGATTATTGGCATTAATATGCTACATCATTCAAAAAAACAATTTAACATCATTTCTTGTAGAAATCATTTAGATACACGCGACTCATATTGATATAAACATATTAATGTCAAGGTAATGGATACCTTTAACGCTACCATCAGTAAATTAAACCATGGCTAGTGCAGTAATTTCAATTTTGTTATCTATTTATTATATCTAAACTATCAAGTAACACATACAGTCATTTTTCCTAAAATATAACAAAAATTACTGTTGTTAAAAATTCGCAATTCAATCCTCGTAAAGTTTTATTGATTCGTCGGCAGTATGTATCATCATGAGACGTGGGTTGTCCAGTCTTAAATGAAATGATTTTGGGTTTAACGTCCTATTGTTCTGCTTCTACGAGGCTAATGAAATCGATAGCCTTCAATAATTCATTTCTGGGTTAATCCTTTTGACCACAGAACGCACGACTGTAAATTCCAACAGGTCGGAAATCGAAGAATATATAGAGGGATGTTGATGAACAAAGTAAAACCGCCGTAATCAAACGGGGGAGGAAGTTAAATCATAAAAATCTTTGTTATTGAGTCATGTGGTGCTGTTCAATCCCAAGCCTTTCCATGACAAGGTGTAAGGTCGTCTGTCCAATCACTTGAGTTTTCTTCAGTACCACCGGTTTCTCTCCACTGCTAAACAGCAAACACCCCTACGGGTAAGCGAATTATTGAAATGACCTTGTTTGTGTCGAGTGGACGTTAAACACCATTTCCCCATATTCCTGGATCAAAGACCGGTAAAATTCCTTTTGAGATTTGGTCTGATCAAAATCGTTATTATCTGAAGTTATTTCTTCCTTTCTGGTCTATCTGCTGGTGGATGGGAAAAAAAGAGGAAACTTCAGAATTCGGAGGACGATTAGACGAAATGAAACCTGTCTTCTCTTCAATGTTGGACGATGCATAATATGAAACTTGTCAAACAAACAAGCTATTTAATTATAAAATGTCTTTTATTACAGGAGTGAGGAATGGAACCGTGTTCCAGAACTGATCAAATTAGAACTTGAAGTAACGTCACAAGATGATGGTGAATTTTGGATGAGCTATAATGATTTTCGTAAAGAATATTGTAATATGATAATCTGTAATCTGACACCAGATTTCGACCATGATGGTATCAGTGATAAAACAGGTACGGGTTTATTGTATTGAAACAAGAATATCGTGGGGATTTCCCGGTTCAATCATATTTGGTACCCTTATACTTACCAATTGTTTTAAGTAGTAGTTATTAGCACACTTTCCGAGGTGTATCGGTGAATATCAGGACAGTTTTGGTCGGGGTCTCAGCCGAGGCGGCCCACGACCAAAACTGTCCTGATATTCACCGATACACCGAGGAAAGGTGCTAATAAGTTACTTACATCACATTTCTATCGAGTATTGTGAAGCAAAATGTGAAAAATAGTGTTTATTATCGAGTCGTTTCAACCGAAAAGTGACAAATAATTTCAGCTCTTTTATTTATCCCTTTCTGTGCCTCACGTTACATTTCATGGTAGTATTTACACGTGCGTCTTGTTGTGAAACCCCGAGCGTGAAACAGCCACGTGTTTGTTTAGACCACGTCGTCAAAACAATTTGTCTATGGCGTAGAGGACTGCGATGATATTAAATGTAGTGTAACGGAAATTTGAAACGTGGGTCGTTCCTGGTCAAAGTATGCATCGGCGCATAGTTCGTCCGTTGAAATTTAATTGTAATGAAATTTATAACTTTCTAGGCGTTTTTTTATATCCTGCTTATTTTCAAGGCTTGTGGAGTGTCTAGCAAGAGAAACACAATTAGTTAAAATAATTATTCAATATTCTCATTTATATGTTTTGCATAATAAATCAAACCAAATTATGGAATAGATGCCAATTGATATGTGTAATAATTGTTTTTTTGTAATATGTTGTTATGTTGATTTTATGTCATTGCATATATTTTTTCACTGCCATGTAGTTCCTACCGGTTTGTTTTGTTACTATGACTTTGATTAGTTGTCTCATGTACCTTTGCCTAGTGCAGTATGAAACAAGTAGTTATCATAGCGATCTTGGTCGGACTAAACGTCCGCTTCTTATTGCTTGATAAGTTTCTTAAACGGTGTGAAAGTATCCGTGTATCAGAAATGAACAGTACTCTTTTTTTACAAAGTGTACTGTTCATTTCTGATACACGGCTACTTTTACGCATGTATTGGAAATGAACAGGACAGTTTCATCAAAGGTTGCCATTGGCAACGAGTAGAAGTGGGATGTAATTAACGTGATACTTATTTTGATAAGGATTCCAAAATGGCCTTAGACCAGAGGTGGAGATGAGTGGCATTTTCACATTGTAGCTATATTGGAAGAAATAGGAGCTGTTAGCGCACATCGTCCGACCAGAGACAGTTCCTAAAGGAACTACATAGTTGGGTGTTCAAGAATTTGAGTAGTGTAGGGTTTGGGATGTACATGTATACAGGACAACGATTATGCGAGAATTTCGATGAATGTAGGAAGCGTGAATATGCACTGGACGCACCATATTTATTATGATATTAATATATTATATTCTCTTTATTTTCTAGAATATGAAATAAATCAAAAGGGACGATGGGTTGTAAATATAAATGCTGGAGGTTGGTTGGAGTGTGATACGTTTTATAAAAATCCTCAATACATACTTACCTTATATTCAGATAGTAAGTACAAGTAATAATTCTTTAATTCATTGAAAACTCTCGATTGCAACGTTACCGAATTCAAATTCTTTGAAAAACAACGAACCAACATAATATTTTATAAATGACTGGTGTTTAACGTCCTGCTGTTCTCAGCCATCTGGGCTAATAAAGATGGGTATATGCTATACAGTGCCATGAGCGGAATTCCAACTGACTAGGGCTTCTTATACGTGCACGCCAAGGTGTAACCAGAATCCCGTGTTTCCGTGGTATCCTTGGCATTGTACGTTTATGATATTTTGTATCAATTCACGTTCATGTCTCATATATCAAAATCTATATTAAATCCTCATCATGTTACTTTAGCTGATCCTAAGTAGACAAATAAACACATAGAGACAATGTGACACGGATCTAAAATTATAATCTATATATAAAGATATCATTAGAAGAATGGTGGAATGAAATATATCCTTAAGTCTCTTGTTTCTAAATATTTGCTTAAAAACTTGATCACAGCTATCTACGATATTAAATATTGATTTACCAGCACGAGGCGAATGTTTACAAAATAAAATATTTTCTGAATTACAAATAATTCGTTTTCGACAAAGATTCCAGGGTTGATTGCGAATAAATGCATGGTACATTTTTCACACTTATCTTCATTCTAAATAAAATCTATTTTTGTCTATTTAGTGTGTATATTTGAAATGTTTTAGTTAGTGTACATATTGTGTATATTTGAAATGCTTTAGTTCTTTAACATGGTGTGTATATTTGATATGTTCACGTTAATGTCCATAGTGTGTATATTTGAAATGTTTGTGTACATAGTGGTATATTTGATATATTTTGCGCATAGTGTGTATATTTGACATGTTTGTGTACATAGTGTATATATTTGAAAGGCCTGTGCACATAGTGTGTATATTTGACATGTTTGTGTACATAGTGAGTATATTTGAAATGCTTGTGTACATAGTGTGTATATTTAGAATATAGTGTGTATATTTGATATGTTTCAGTTAGTGTACAGAGACGATATAATGGTAGATTACCTTTAGCAGTAGCTTTACAACAAGTTTACAGAAGACAAGAAATAGCAGATGGTAAAGAATTATACGCCATAGGTTTCGAAATATTTCAGGTAAGGCATCATGTTTGGTTATTTTTACTGATCTTATTTGTACTTACTGGTAGCCATGTATGATTGACATCAGATCATTTAGCGTCGATAGCACGTGCGTTATTTTACACCGGAAGTTGTAATACAAAGTGGTCCAAGCAGAATTGGATCTCCTTACTCATTAAACACGTGCACCTATTTAACCAAATAGCAATTTTTTTTTATCCATCTACACTTACAACATCTGTATTTGTTTTAGAATTTAATATGAAAAAGTTAATATTAAGAGCTTAGTAACTCGCCCGAGGTTATCCCTTTCAGTGATAATAGTAATAGTGGCCAAGCGAAGATTTAGTGCTGATCAGTTTAATAAACATCATTGTTGAGGTTTACTTTTCCTCGAAAACATAGAAATATTAAAGCACTATAATATATACAAGATATATGGATAATACCCCGACTATGTATCTAGTGTTCGTATCCAATGTATATAATTTTGATCTCTCCGGAGATAGATTAATAAATATGTTGTCTCTGTCTTGTTTTAATAGCTTCAACATATACCTAGTAGTAAGTTATGTAACGAGTTCTTCCAAAGATCAGATCCTCTCATGCCAGAAAATGAAGAGACGTATGCTGAATATCGTGAGACAGCAGGCAGATTCTTCCTTGATCCCGGGGTGTACCTGTTGGTCCCTAGCACACACCAAGCTCAACAAGGTCGAGATTATTTACTCAGACTATTTTCTGTTAGCAGAATGGAACTTCGGTGAGTAATCGCGTTATATATGAATAGTGAATGAATCAATAGGGTTGTTATAAAAAGATCTTTTACGTGCACACCAATGTGTACACAGGACCTCAGTTTTTCGTTCCATCCGAACGACTATGCGTCCTCCGTCCATAAAGAGAGAAATGGAGTTTCTTTAACGTCCCCGCTACACAAACTAGATTGTCTCAAAACTAACATATGATTCTATTTGATTTCAATAATTCGCTTGCGCGTACGGGTCTTTAGCAGTGAGCGGAGACCGGGGACCCAGAGAAACCCCACGAGGTTGGACAGACGATCATTGGCATGTACAACCGCCGAAACGAAACCACAGAAGCTGACTCCATGCCAGATCGAATGATGCAACGCACCCCACCCCACCCCTAATGTTTATTTTCGGTGCTTTTATATCATGCAAGTTTAATTGGACAGGACAAGATTAAGTCAAGAGGACAACATTCGTTTTGTACTTCTATTGGATCTTATCAGCAATTATATCAACTGTGTTTTTATGCCTGTCTATAAATTGTTATGTCAAATGAAATGTTAAAAAATAATAATTTATATTTGCAGACCACTTGGTAATTGTCTAGATACGGGTTGATAAGACGATCATGTGAATGGTTGCCGCCATCTGGCATTTCCTTTACTGGACTTTGTGCTGTCGTTTTCCTGCACATGCTGCAGTCAACCGAAAGCGGTGTTTGTTGCCACAATAACTGTTGCTAACAAACAGCAGTTCAATAGGCCTAACCTAATGCCAAAGGATTGTTAATCAGAGAATCCCATCAGATGATAACGAAAAGTTATAATAACTGAAGCTTCATAGCTAGAAAGTATTAGATTTTGTTTTCGACTTTATATATCGACTGCATCCATTTGATTGTTTTTCGATTTATAGCCCCCATCAATAACTTGTATCATTACTACCATCAAACTCAACTGTTTAACTTTTTTTTTTACCGGAAACCGGTCTATTTCCACTGGATGTCGTTTTACATGAAAACCGGAAATTCAATAACGATAATCTCGTGAGAGTTGGAAATTAAAGTACACTAACGTCATAACATTGTCATGGCTACCATGGTTACCGTGGCTATCTTGAATTATTTATTACCGTTTAAAGCTTGACTTAATCCATTGAATTATAATCTACATGGCTGTTATGAAATTATAAAAAATGGCAAACAATCAATGAGTAAGTGGATCCCTGGAAATAGAATCGGTCTTCCATTAATTGAGGACTTATTATAGATATGTCGTCAAACTCAAAATGGCCAAAGGTAGACATGCATTGGTAAGCGTTTTTTCCATCCATTGGAGCCAGGTGTTATGACGTCATATGTGGATTGTGGGTTAGGATAAGGGTTAGGCTTGGTCCAGTGTTAGGGTTATGGCTAGCCCTGTATACATCTCGAGGCTGACGAAATCTGCAGGCCACAGCCCTTATCCTAACCCACAATTCACATATGACGTCATAACACCTGGCTCCAGTGGATGGAGAAAACGCTTACCAAATGCATTCATGGCAGGTTTAATTTGTCATGGGACTAAAACAAACAAATTTCACAGAGATCTGGATTCTATTTAACGGAAAATAGACATGTTATGTTTTCACTTGTGAATGACGCACATTTTCGATCTAAAGAATTCATACCACTATGCGGATTGACAGATTTTCGTATTGGAACTCGGGAAAAAGAAAAGATCTAGTAGCTACCAAGCCTGAGCATTTTTGTGCTGATAGTGTAAATGGTATCTTGCCACCATCTTCAATAGCTCACTCGGAGGAGAACAGTAGAGCGTTAAACCCAATTTCATTTCGATATCTAGTCACGAATATTGTGTATATATTAAGGCCCGTTTTGTTTTGGTCTTTATACACTGTATAGTACCCAAGCATTCAAAAGTATAAGTTAGTATAACTAAGCATGGCATTTAAACTTTTAATATCATTACCGAGCGTACATCGGCTTTTTGTATTGCCTTTCGTAAAATAATAATATACTAAAATGTCGGGAAAATCGTCTAAAGCTAGCTCTTACTGTTATTGCCTATATTTACAATAACACGTTTTTCTGTCATCATAATGCATTGTTTTACGTTATTCACAACAAAGCACGGGGGGTCAATGACTATAATTGTACCACCCTCCAAAGGGTTAATTTCTCTTTGCTTAGCCATAATCATAGTATATCTTTATTTATAGTATGTATATTATATATTTAAAGAAATCGATACTGTGCCTTTTATCATATTATTATATTATTATCTTGTTTTATTTCATAACTGTTATGTTTTATTATTATCTTCAAATTAACTTTAATAATTTATCCATCACCAGATCACATAACCGCCCTTTCATCTTTTACTAATCAATAAAATATTGTTTACTAAACTTAGGTTTTTGTCTTTCTTGTCAAGAGTGTATCAGGCGCGTGATCTGGTTGGCCTCATCCGAATATGTGCATTGAAATTTAATTGCATGTCAGGAAAAACACGAAACGAAATTGTGTTGTCTAGACTTGTGACACCTATTTTACAACATAATTTATAATATCGGGACCTATATAAAACGCCATATCCATGCTACTTGCCTAACATTGACGATTGCATTGGAGAACATTTTTGCAATATATAAAGCACAAAAATATAGTATTTCATTCACTAGGTAACCCAATCGCTCGGGTTACCCATTTACGTCAGTTTGGCAAATCTTCAGAAGAAAAAATAGAAATCCAAATTGGTCAACTGGAACAAGAAGATATTCGAATAATGCTGCTGCTTGTTTTGCGGATGTTTTGTTGGAAGCGCTGTATTTAATTACACGTGTAATGTACGAAAACATTTCATATCCGCATCTCACATTTAAACTTGACAACCACGATAAACTCATGGGGCAGGGCTGAGTATAGAAGAAATCTATCCGATTATGTGCATATTGTTATTGCGCTCATACGAGTGTAAAGTTTCTCCATATAGTCATACTTTAACATGGGTATGTTCAGATGTTGATTGGACGAAAAACAATATCTAAATTTGTTTCTTAGTACATGTACATGTAAAGGAAAATGAATTCTGGGTTTCTACTCGGTGATTAAGTTAATTACATTTGTCGCTTTGTCTGTTTGTTCGTATGGTTCAGTGGCGGATCCAGGATTTTTTTGAGGGGTGACAACTCCATTTTTTGTCTCACCGACCGCGGTTTACAGAGCTATAAATTTCTGCCGCTAGTAACATAGATGCTGATTGTGTGTCTGATAAGATGCGCACTGTGTGCTATATAATATATACGACCATGCGTGCATGTCCCGGTGGAAGCATGTAGGACCCGGGATTCCTAAACACCGGTGGGGAAGGGGGGTGACTAGTTACCCTAGTCACCCCCCCCCCCCCTGGATCCGCCCGTGTGGTTAGGGATTGGTTTGGAATTGAAGGTCAACTAGATCCGGGTAGTGACAGAGACCTACACTGCCATTTCCCGTTCATCGTTATACTACTTCCGGTTTCAGGAAGCGTTGCATGACACTACCGGTACAACGCACGGTAAACTGCCAGTCTAATATTAATGGAAATACTATAATACATTAATTTTATGCTCGGTTATTTAAAACAAAAAGCAAAACATACATATTACATACGTATTTCATAACATGTATAGTAAGATTACATGTATGTACAGATATAAGACATTATTTTTATAAGTTTACATTGCCAGCCTGATTAAAACATAATATCCATTTTTCGTTTCGATTTTTATAGTTCCAAATTTCCTTTAACTTGTCTTTACTACACTGCTAGCTAGAAGATGCGTTATATAACCCGCGTTCTGGTTGATGTGAAGACTTAGCCAATGAAACAGTCTATAGTGGCTATGCATAAAACTGTGGGTTTCCCACTCCAACCACATCTGGTCAGGGGCCGGTTGCTCAAAACTAAGTTATTTTAACGATCCGTTTAACTCCAAAGGGTCATTATTTTGTTAACGTGTCGTTTGTTAACGATCCGTTAAATTCCTGTTGCTGGAAAGTCATATTCATTATTCGTTAGTTAACGGATTGAATAAAGAGAAGACTATTTGTCCACTAACTGAATTTTAAAATTTTAAATTCAATGTATAGAACATAGACGTTAGTGTTAACAAGAAACTGAAGACGCTGGGACAATTGTGCAGTCTGTTCACAAAACTTGATTAAAGCAAAACGATAACGGTAGAATTTACTGCAGAAACTCCTATAAAAAATATATAATACCTTATTTTGTCCCTTAGAAATTTTAGCATACATCTGTAGGAAAAATTATGAGATTTGCACCACAGAATATTCGGGGCCATTATCCCCCGCCCCCCCCCCCAAAAAAAAAAAATCCGTAGAATACTATAGAATTTCATCTTATATAAATGAAATAGCTTCTCATCGCCCACGGGTAATCTTTGCTACAGCCCACTAATGCCATCGTTAAACAGATAACTTAAGCCAACACCTCCTTTAAATATAATGGCAAGTTAATGACAGGTTAGAGTGAACGGGGCTTCCAGCAACAATGTATATTCCATGTTAACGGATAGTTAATAGTTAACGGACTTTTGAACAACCGGTTCCAGATCTTTATGTAGTGAAGACCAAGGGAAAAAAACGAGACGAAATATAGATTTACATTTTAATCTCATTTTCTATCCGATGATATATTAAAGATCTACTCAAAAAATGAGCCGTTTTCTGGTTAGTTATTTCTGTTCTTATATTTTCAATAACAACCCGCGAGACATTTAACCACCAATAGTATAGCTTTTCGAAATTGTTTAAAATATATATATACTTTTGTAATACGAATCGAAGAAATGTGCATATTATAGTAGTTTGCCTAGTGAACATAATGGTTTAGGTAATATAGCCTACCGAGTTCATATACACAAAACAGTTCAGATTAATTAAAGGTTTACACTGAACTTAGAATGTAACGCGTGATTACAAGAGAGTGATTAACTACCACTCGGCAAATCTCGACAGATTCCGTAAACTACCTAGTCTCGGGTGTGTGACAGTAAGTGATATTGACGCTATTACACAAATTGGGAACCTATTCGGCTAGCGACCTATTCGACCGATCGAGCTGCAACCCGTTCGTTGGAAACCTATTTAGAATAAAGACAACAGTAGCCTTAACTCATCTATTTATCAACCAATAAAATCCAACGTTATGTCTATCAAATGAAAGTAGAATATATTATTTTTTATCCATTCCTTTAGTTCAGAATAGAAGTGTAATTTCGTCATTATCTTACAGCTACATCGGTCGAATGGGTCGCTAGCCAAATAGGTCGCCAATTTGTGTTCGGTATGGGCGCAGCCATGTTTCATCCGGAACCTTTAAAGTAGTTCCAATATGGCGGAATTCGTCATACAGCCGAGGTTAGATGTAGGTTCCGGAGGTTACGGAATCTGCCGAGGTTTGCTGAGTGTAAAACTACACTCGGCAAACCTCGGAAGATTTCGGGAATCTAAACTCAGCTGTCACTCGGCAAACCTCGTAAGAATTCGGGAATCTAAACTCGGCTGTATGACGAATTCCGCCATATTGGAACTACTTTAAAGGTCCCGGATGAAACATGGCTGCGCCCATTCCAAACACAAATTGGCAACCTATTTGGCTAGCGACCTATTCGACCGATCCAGCTGTAAGATAATGACGAAATTACACGTCTATTCTGAGCTGAAGGAATTGATAAAAAATAATATATTCTACTTTCATTTGATAGACATAACGTTGGATTTTATTGGTTGATAAATAGAGACTGTTGTCTTTACTCTAAATAGGTTTCCAACGAACAGGTTGCAGCTCGATCGGTCGAATAGGTCGCTAGCCGAATAGGTTCCCAATTTGTGTAATAGCGTCAAGTTTTCCTGTTAAAGTAAACCGGTAGCCGCATCGCAAATGTATGGGCGTAGGTACATATCACTTACTGTCATACATCCGAGACTAGATGTAGTTGACGTAGTTTACGGAATCTGTCGAGATTAGCCGAGTGCTCAGCTGTATGATGAATTCCGCCATATTGGAACAACTTTAAAGGTCCCGGATGAAACATGGCTGCGCCCATTCCAAACAAAAAGTTGGCGACCTATTTGGCTAGCGACCTATTCGACCGATCCAGCTGTAAGATAATGACGAAATTACACTTCTATTCTGAGCTGAAGGAATGGATAAAAAATAATATATTCTACTTTCATTTGATAGACATAACGTTGGATTTTATTGGTTGATAAATAGAGACTGTTGTCTTTACTCTAAATAGGTTTCCAATGAACAGGTTGCAGCTCGATCGGTCGCTAGCTTAATAGGTTCCCAATTTGTGTAATAGCGTCAAGTTTTCCTGTTAAAGTAAACCGGTAGCCGCATCGCAAATGTATGGGCGTAGGTACATCCGAGACTAGATGTAGTCTACGTAGTTTACGGAATCTGTCGAGATTAGCCGAGTGTGTAAAACTACTGGCCGATTCCATTTGGTTTCGCATCTAATGGCTGAATACCACAAAAATGCACAGATTTCTTATTTCAAACGATTCTGTCTGTATAGTTCAGGACCTTATCGTTGGTGGTGTATTTCATATTTGAATTTGTAATGTCTAGAATACAATTCAGGTGCAGAATTGGTTCATTGATATCACAACAGAAACTCTGACAAATGATGTGGCAGAGAAATAAGGGGCACAACTCGTGTATAGTCTACGGAGCAATCCCAATGCTTATTGTCTATATTAAATCACATATGAGACGCGGCCCCGACTCCACCAGAATTCCTTCTGTATCTGTCCAAAGAATTGTGGCGATCATGTTGAAATGTGCTGTGTTTTAATCTAGGTCTTCTGTATTTTACGTCAGTTTCATCGCTTGATGTTCTATAAACTTGAGCTCTTGGGATACGTATTGACGTCACGGGCTCTGGTTTCAACCAGTTGTAGCCATCCTGAAAGAAAAGTAACTCTGTTGTAAGTCGTATTTCAGATTATTTTTTTATAGAGAAGTCTCCTAAAAATGGATATTAGCTATTTATATGAATAACAAATTATTATAACACTGAGAACAATAACATGGAAATATCGCATTAATCGATGCATTTTCCTGTAGAACGGTTGGATAATGCAGAATGAATGTATTAACCTTTCATTAAAATTACTTTATTCTGAGCTAAGTTATCAGCGTTTGAAGTTTTGACAAGATATGGCGTAGTAATGGTATTTGTTAGTCGAGAGTGGGTGTGATCAAATGGTTTGAAGCGTATGCCTTAAATCACAAGATCTGTCATTATGTGAAGTGGCGTGGTTTCGACTGCGGGCTTGTTCGTGACATGGCGGATCGTCTGTCCAACCTCGTGGGTTTTTCCTGGTACCCACCCCCACCCCGCACACACTGCTAAAGATACAAACGCGCAAGCGAATTATTGAAATAAAATTGAACTGTATGTTAGTTCCGAAATGACCTAGTTTGTGTGAGTGGGCGTTAAACCTCATTTCTCTCTCTGTGTGTTAATCGAGACTAAGCTTCGATTTACCACTTATAATCAAATCATTCAATGACTATCTTGTTTTAGTCCATTGAAAATTGCGGGAATCCCATGATATAGAGAGTTGATTATGGATTCATCACGTGACTAAATCTCTTAAAAAATTGATATAGCATTGGATGTCAAGTACATCTTTCACTAAGGATACAGCATGGGTATTAAAAAAGAACATTGATTTTTTATAAATATACATTAACTTACATCATAATTAAAGTAACTATCAGCAACATAATTATTCAACAATTCTATAAGTTTTTCTTGAGATAAATGTTCCCGGAAATTATTTAAAACCGCAAAACCCTGGACAAGGAAGAAAAAATCTTTAGTTAGTTCACAAATAACGCTCCCCATAATTTGTTTAAATAAACACAATTAATTAAACAGAACAGATCAGTGTTATGCAATTTCCATTAAGCGTGTGATGTACGTTTTGTCACAATATTGCTGCCCTGAGTGGATGCGATGATACAATAAAATCTTATCTTATCTTATATTTGTAATTGTAGAGTAAGGTAATGCACACAACTGGTCCATTACTTTGCTGGGACACTGTATACGTGTTAGACATTAAGGTTACCCGGAAACACGGTCGAGATCCAAATCGTTAAGGAGCTAATTTAAACAAAAACAAAATTTACAAACATACTTTTGGTATTATTTTTTAAATTACACCTGGTGAACGATATGTATAGTGTTTGTTTCAGTCTATCCAGAACGCTTTGGCCCTATTGGCTTCAACTTTGTTCTAAAGTTTAAGGTAAGGTATGTCCCACCTGAATGTCTTGTTCTGCTTCAATCGGGTATGTTTCATACTTACTAAATAAAAAGCTAAGATAACTCCCATACAGAAACCTATCACGGTATCAGTCCAATGGCTTAAACATAATCCCACTTCGGCTAACCCACATAACAATGAAAACATAACAAATACTAGTGATATAAACGGTCGTATTATTCTAACAGTATGACTTCTCATTGCACCATGTATATATATCTGAAATACAGTAAGATAAATCATATACTGTTATATATAGTATATAGGTTTCCCTTGTCAGTGAGGCAGTATGGAGGGTTGTCTAGTCGTTCGGATGGGACAAAAAACCGAGGTCCCGTGCACACATTGGCGTGCATGTTAAAGATCCCTTAGGGGTTGGAATTCGATATAAAAACAGGCCGTAGCGCCGCTGCCCGGGCAAAATTTCCCTCATAACACACTGTGTATGTCCGTCTTCATAAGCCCAGTTTCGGAACAGAACAGTAGGACGTTACACGCCATTTCATTTTATTCATTCATTCATAGTATATTAAATGACTTGTCGGCTTGTCTTATACACCCATGTCCGAATTAATGTTTTGTCACTGATTTTCGGCTACTCTGATTGTTAGCACAATACTGTTGTTTTACAGTGTTTTAATCAGCAATGTATACGATAACTCTAATTCAAAATGTCTGGATTAAGGAACATGGTGCAGCATCCATACGCGTTTAGTTTCACAGCTAGATCCGATTGTATTGACTATTGCATCATATTTTGGTCGCCAAGCCTAGTATATATCGATCAGTTTGGCTGCTGTGCGTCATGGATGTCACACCGAAGAACTACAGCATCATACTGATTTTGAAACATCATTCGGACAAGTCTCAGAATGAAATTTCACGAACTTTCAGCGTCAGCCTATCAAGTGTGTCGTCAAGTCAAAATATTGGAAGCTGATCGACCGAAGAGCGCAGTCTCTGTGGGACCATTAGGAGTTTTGTGTACTAATGACTGCGACTTAGTAATGTCACAGCACCCTACCAACGACCCATTGTCTTTTCAGTTCGGGGCATGACTCAGCCCTCGTCGCTGACATGGCTTAAAAAAACTTTTAATGGTCCTTTCATGCGTTGTCACATTTTAGTTTTCCGTGAGTTGAACCTAAAAGCTAGGTATGAATGGCCCTTTGTAAATTAATGTATTAATGAAATATGTCTTGGTTTTGGGCAAATAGATTTTTTTAAATTTCCACCTCCGCTGAGGTATTTATACAACAGTTTCGTCATTGCCAGCTGATGATACTGAAAAGTTACTTACTCCAATATAGAAAGCAGCGTATGCTGTTAATGCTGAATTCATAGATGGAAAAGACGTTCTGGAATAAAAAATCAACTTTAAATTGTACTAAAATTCAGTTATAATCTATTAATTTCAATCATATCCAGCTATGGCGAAGGATGTGACGCGGTAGGCTGTTATTAAAAATGCGTGCAACATTATGAAAAAGGATGTGACACTGTAGATTGTTAAAAATAGGTGCAATTTAAAAAGTAATCTATAAGCAGTGTTAAGAAGTGTAAGCTTTACACCACAACGAGTTTTTTTTTAACATGTAACGCTTTGGCAATGGTAACCGAGCTAAAAGAGCTACACCGATTGTGTAACCGATTTTCATGATTACAGAACACTTGAATAGGTGTAATTGTAGACGTTAAGGTGACTTTTGGATCAACTTCACCACTACGAGTGTTTTCATGTAGGTACACAAAAGGGTGTAACCATTATATGAAAATAAATACTAAAACATTGTTAATTTCACACCGTTTTTTGAGTGTAAACTGGTATTCAGGACCACTCAACACCAGCCGCTAATTGCGTTTTAGGGTCAGCTACAAACCCTACGGGCGGACAATGCATTTATACCAACAAGGGAAACAGGCCTCCTAATTTAAGGTGTCAACTTTAAACCGTGTGTTGCGTTGGCTCGTGGTTTGGTTTTTGTTTGGGGTGGGGGGTAATACAGATATAACTTATTTTAGAATGTTTACTTTTAAAAAAAAAATACAAGTCTTCCGAAATAGTATCATCTGTTAGTCTTATTTCATTTTTCTTAACACCATAACTATGAATTATTTTATCGTGATTATTCCTAGAGACGTGTAAATAATCCCAAATATCACAGCATACTACATCTTAAACATACATTATGCAAGAGCTAAATCTGACAATCGCGCGTGTTTATTTAGGCCTGTAATATTATCTAAATTATTAATTCGACATTAATTAACTTATCCAGACCGCAATCAGCACTCGATAGCATCGCTAGCCTGCGATATTCACTGGATTAGAATCATATCTGCTGCGTAGCGTCCATCAATAATTAAATCAAAAAAAGGATAATCGAGGCTATGTTTCTTTTTTTCATCGTACTGGCTTTAGTAGTGATGATCGAGGCTAGGCTCAAAATTCAGTCGTTAAAATCTCGGTTCAGAGTGGATCAATTTGACTGAAATTTTCAGCAAATTGCGTTTACATTATCTAGTTTTTAACTATTATAGTGGCAACTGTCAGCTTAATATCTTTAATCAATTTCTATTAATTCCTAAACTGTTAGCAAACTGACCGAAAAAAATGAAAACGATGTGGTATAGGGCCTTGTGTTCATGAAAGGTCTAAGCTATTACGTGTGGTCTGGTTCGATTGTACTTAATTTTACAAATTTGTTTTAAAACCAGTAAACATACACGGCTCTAATGGTATACTCATGTAATGCCCAAATTGTTTCGTTTTTTTTTTTTTTGTCTTCTAAACAATTTTAATTGAAAATGTATCGCGTTAAGGAAATGAGTTAGAACCCCGGTCTGTTTGTACTGAGAAATTAATTAATTCTTTTTTATTCTGAGTAACATAACAACAAATAGAAAAAGAAAATGTTTGCTTAATTGAAATGTTGGCACAAACTAAGTTAAAGCATTAACTTAAAAGAGAAAAACAACCGTCTTTATTTGTCAATCTTCTTTTTAAGTGGGTTAACTTAGTAAAATATTTTCTCGTGTGAAAAAAAGGAAGAATAAACTGGTCAATATTTGTTCGTCCCTATAATGCCATACTTTTATTTTTTAATCTTTTAAAGTTTTTAAAAGAAAAACAATAACATCTAATGTCGAATTTAGTAGCAATAGTTTGCCAGGCGATAAGGCAATATACCTACTCAACCCCTTGTCTAAGAGGTCAATAAGGTTTAATCTCACTGTGCCACCCAATCAACTGGTGTTAAGGGGTAGTGATGTGAAAAGTTAAATAAACAAAGGATTATAGACTGTATCCTTATTAGTACTGTTCACCTAGTTAAGATTTAATTATTTTAACGATTAAAATATATAAGTTAAGTTCACGTGTCATCGGTTATCGAGTATCTTAAATATTACTCACCCATCTTTCATTCAGAAAGTACTCATAAATCAATCAAATATATGATAAGAAACTCACTATCATTTTATAAGGATAGTTGTCACCCCCAATTCAATTATATGTTTTAAAATGGCTCAAGTGCTTGTATGGTTTATTCCTAATTCCAAAGCTGAAAGGTTGCCTGTTTCATTTTCGCCAAGCAATTTGGCGAAACACACAGAAATTTGGACTACAGAGAGCTTTCACAGACAGTCCAGCTGTAAATTTACTTGTGCGTCGGGCTTCCGCCCTTCCATTTGTGAGATTATGCGACATAGACAACGTTTGGTTGAATGCCTTAGAAGAAGCGGATTTGGAAGATGAAAATACTTTTAAGTTTGTAGGTAATGTTACAGAACAATGGGTAGAAAGCGATGGAAGGGCTTTGTGGAATCACTTTAACACAGATGGTTCACGGACAACTAATCACGTTGAGGGATGGCACAGTAAAATGAGGAAGACCGGAACAAGCCACCCAAATATATTTAAATTTATTAACATTGTGTTGAAAGAGCAGACTTGTGTTGAAAATACCATAGTTCAGTTGGATAACGGTGTACGATTGTCCTCTAAAAGGCGAAAATATAAAAGAGTAGAAGAAACTATTAACGATCTGAAAACCGACTTATTAAATGGGGTAAAAAGTGCAATTGAATATACGGACGCAATATCTCATTTAGTAGAGTTATGATTTATGTTTGATACATGTATTTGTTGTTACTTTTATGTTATTTATTGTGAATAAAGTTGTTAATTAGTTTAAACCTAGTAGTTTTAAAAAACGGACTATACTTTTAACACCATTGTATTCGATAATCCCCTTGTTTGATTAATCCCCCCATGAGAACAATAGCGGGTGGCACAGTGAGAATACCCCGTCAATACATGACTATAACTTTTTCATTAATTAGGAACGACTCACCTTATAATCAGACATCACTGGAAGTATTTAAAATTCTCTTTTATTGGCAGTTTGTTAAATTTACTAAATTCAATTGTGCCTGATAACGAAAAACGGGGAATTTTCCGTGCTTATCAAACAAATGATTGTTTGTCATAAAAATTGTTTTCAGATAGCAAGAAGTTGTTTTAGTATAAGTATTTTAATTCAAGAAAGGGTAACTCAATAGCATCAGAATATGGTCAATTCGATTAGATTAATAGTGTACTAAGTTTTCCCTGACACGGGATAGAGAATTGTGAATCTCTCTCACCAAACCCACCAAATACATTTTGTTGAAAATATTTTCGAGGATTAGCATGATTTATAGTTTTATTCTTTCTTTACACACCCCCTTCTTCAAAACAGTCAACAAATTACTGCTAAACCCCAAACCATTCGGTGTTGATATTATTTCAACAACATGACGTAAGTTACAATTGATTTGTATGTTTTGGGTACCATATGGTTTACCCCCAGGGTACGATGTCGACTAGACAATAAGCTATTTGTAAGTTGGCACACCTCGAGACCTTCAATGTTATTTCAGCAAATATAGATATGAACAGAAAACACAGCTTACCTAGCTTGTCTAAGTTGCAATCGATTTGTATTTTGACACAGATCGTGGGTACCGTAGGGTTCACCCCCAGGGTACAAACTAGTACACATTGACTTGTTGGTAAGCTGACATACTTCGAGAAAGTCAGGACGTAACCGGCCCACCATAATTTTAACAATGTCCACAAACACCATCAAAGTGAATCCTCCAAACACAAACACGCCTGCAAATTAAAAGCTTCTTTGATGTATATTTGTTTTTAAAAGCGAGTATACAAAGTGTTCTAATCAATTTGTTTTCATCCAGATGAATTCTACAAAAGGCCGAAAAGGGAAAAGTAAACATCATTTAAAGAGAATAGAACCACAACGGCCTTCCTATTACAAGGTCCACCCAAGTACATATTGGAATTGTGTATACAATTTGCGCTCAATGTCCTCATAATGTCTTCTTTTACAGTCTAAATGTACTGAGATCGTTGAGCAGTTATACAATTGTACTGTCCCCATGAGCGTTCAACGTCCCTAAAATGTTTAATTATCCACCTGAAATGTACAGAGATCAGAAGTAATAAAATTGCACTGTCTAAATCTACGACGTGTTTACCTTTTTATTCAATGTGATCAAAATACAGATTTATATTTCGTTTCGATATTTTATACTTTTGAAGGCCTACACTACATGAAGATGTGACCGGTTGTAGAAGAAGGTCGAGTCATGGCCAAATGAGCGGCTTTGGTCACTATTTCGTCAGATATTTGCGTTGATATTTCAAGTGGGTATTCGGAAATACAACTTTTGCTTTGTCTTTGCCATAGATATACTATGTCTATTGCCTTAAAGGGACAGTCCCGATAAGAACAGAGTCTCGAAAATTAAAGTCCGACTATTTATGAAATTTATGGACCAAAATATAGTGGCATGGTGTATTTACCTTGTCTCAAAATTTCAGTTCAAAATATTGAGTCGTTTGGACGTGAACGCCAACACTGCTTATCCGGACACTAAACCTTTGAAGATTTCGGGTCAATTTATTCATTGGGTGACCTGATAATGATTAATGTTTCTTGAGAGGTCTATACAGTGAATGACCCATGCCCTGTACTTGATAACAAAAGGTAACTTTCGCCTACATATTATTTTTATAGAAAAAAGTCTGGTTTTATCCAGATACTGTATAATACAACGTTCTCCATTTCCAAATCAAGACTGTCAGGTTTAAGTTATTTACAAGCGTATCACAAATATCGGGTTAGTAGGTGGGCCTCAGGTTATGGATAATAAAGAATTTTAACACAAAATTAAACTGTTTTATTCACCAAAAAGTTATCGGGATTGTCACTTTAACCGCGAATGGCTTCCTGCGGCTCCGTGCACCGCATGCCAAGAACTCGCCACAACTAACAATTTCATTGGCTAATTCCTCACATCAACCAAAATGCAAATTATATAGCAACTCTACCGGAAATGCTGAGCTATAAATAAACGAAACGAATCGAAACAGGTTCTGAGTTTTAATCATACTGGATAACAGCGGTCTTATTATCACGGACAAGAGCTTTTTTGTCCTTTGAATGAAATCATTTATATTTTGATTTTATGTGGAATATGCATATTTATATGGAATATCTTAACTTCCGGTCACTTGCCGCAATAGTCTGAGCGATATTGACAAGAAAAATACGATTTCTGGCCTTGCCGATAATCAGTAGGATCCCAAATCGTATTTTTTACTTTGCACAAGATAATCCTAATCCCTAACAAACAAACCCAAAATGAACAAGATATTAGTCTGCAAATGACCAATGTAATATCCCATGATCCCATGATAACTGGAGGAGACAAAACTGACCTTATAGACTTTATGGGGTTGGGTGGTCTAGTGGTCTAACGCATGAGCGTGAAATCTTTGGGTGTATCAATAGTCATAAAGTCAAGTGGCGTGGATTCGAATCTCCGTGTGTACGTGACAACAGGAAGGTTCACCTGTCCAACACCGTGGGTTTTCTCCGGGTCCCCTGATTTCCTCCTCGGCGCAAGTGAATTATTGAAATAAAATTGAACTACACGTATTTTTGTCATGTAATAACCTAGTGTGTGTCGTGTAAACGTTAAACCCCATTTCTCACTCTCATTATAGACTTTATTTATTTTTGTTTATTCATAAACCACTCATCCGGGATTGAAAGGTGTCGGTTTTCACTCGATATTAAATCTGGTTTTCAAACCCCCTTTTTAATCTTTAATCTAACAAAGCTTTACATATTTATTTTAAAATATTTTTTATCTTGCCATTTAAATAAATTCTCGCCATTGTATAAATATGACGGGTTGCCTCAGTGGATGTAATACACAATTAAACAGAAGAGAAAGAAAGGTTTAATAAAGCTGTAAACAACTTCGAATCTAAAACTAACAACATGGCGGCCATGGGAAATGACGTCTACACACATACGGGAAAAAATGACTTCAAGCATTCAAGCCTACAAAAGGGAACTGTCAGACACCATTATCTTTATACCACTAGCCACCCGTGGTAGAATCATCTTTTACGAACCTTGCCCATGAGACAAAAAGGGTGATAACCCTGGTATTTGCCGTCGAAAAATTCAGAATTGTGATAAGAGAAGGCGACGCAATGATGTGTTTTTGTGTATTTGGAGCTTTTGTAGAATAGAAGCCAGGGGGACTGTACCTCATTCAAAATCAGCTCTCATCGTGTGTCCTAAGCCCCGTCAAATTTTAATACAATCAACCCCATAACTCTTTAATTATTAAGAATAAGCGTAAGAATAAGCGTAAGAATAAGCGCAGGTTTCTGGCCAAAACTATTCCGATTCTTAAAGAGTTATCGGGTTGATTGAATTAAAATTTAACAGGGTTTAGGGCACAAGATGAGGGCTGATGATATATCGTTACAAGCATAATAATAATAAACACATCGCCACTACAGATTTCCCAATCAGATTAAAATACAGATCTATATTTCGTTTCATTTTCTATACTTCCGATGCCCTACACTACACGAAGATCTGACAAGTTACAGTGGGAGTTCACGCCAGGGGTAACGAGGGGATTTTGACCGTATGGCGTTCATTCATTGATTAATCAATCGGCGTTGACATTTCTATTGGTTTACCCACAGTTCCGTCGTGCATGGCAAGCCAAGAAGTCGTCGTAACAGACCGTTTCATTGGCTAATCCTTTACTTCATCAAACAATCCTGGTGTAGTAGAGACAGGTAAAACTAAAATTTGAACTAAACAAAGGGCATGTGAAAATTGCAAATAAGGAGAGCTGTCAGAAGTTCTAGAAAGTAAGTATAATTTTCCTTGTGCACACCATCCGTACCTAAATGGGACGATGGTTTAATCCTGGATTTCACAAGTCAAATAATAATCATTGTTATATTTACCTATAAATCGAATTAATCTTCTAACAACTTGTGGTATAACACATTGTTTACTTATTATTCTAATAGTTTTCTGGGGTTCAGTAGTAAAAGTATATAAACCTATTTCACCTATAAATATCTGTAAAAAATAAATATCTTAATTAGACAGGTAGTATAATTTCTATTTCTGTTCGACATTTAAAACGTATTATGGAACTATACTCCATCTAGTGCCGTATGAATATCTAAAGATAGGTTGCCAGGCAGTAAATGATTGTTGATATTAAGCAAGATTGTTACAGAAATATCTCGTAGATTCAATCATGAATTTATAACCTCCAAATATTCAATTTAATTGGATACACTGTAACAGCCGTAAACCAAGCTCTCAGTTGAGACAATTGGGGTGCATTGCTTCGATTACACCGATACATGGCCGAATTTGTTTCTTTCAATACCAGAAAACAAAACATGGACATCAGTACTAACAAGAAAATTCGTTTTGAAACCATGATAACTAACAGCGTGCAGATTTATAAAGCTAAATCGGCAGTGGGTGGGGTATGATGAAATCTACCGTTAAATACTTACTATAAATGGTGGGATGGAAAAACTTAAGGCATAGATGACTTCTGATGGAACTCGGGCAGAAAATGCAAAATCTGATAGAAGTTCGGCATCTTTAGTTGTACACCCTATGCTGGGATCTGTACACGAGAACACGGCTCTTCTTAAGGGAAATACCTCTGTCCACCTAAACGTTAATATAAAATTGATTAAATCTAGGCTTGATACTTCCATAACACTCTCAAACACCAAGCTCTCAACTTAAACTGAAAACAAATGTTAGAGACAGTTTTATTGGAAGTCCAGCGTACAATATAAAATTAATGCCTAACTATGAAAAATTCGACAATGAACGTGTCTTGCTTGTCATTTATTTCACCTATGTCTTATCTGTGTATTTCTCAACAGTATAAAACATAAACCGTTAAATTCTTCCTGGGTCTTAAAAGGGTCATATCCGCGATCGTAACAGACTTTTTTTCTCGTCAGAAGACGTTGCTGAAATCTTTCTTTGACGTTAATAATTTCTGCGTTTTCTGGGATACACACATCCGTTCATTTTGTGGAAAAGTATCGTTTTAATTTGTCTAAAGCATTTTGTTCGCCCGAAATGGATATTGCTCTTGTTTTCCTATAGTTTCTGAGATGCTTGTTGATCTATAGTTGTTCTGAGTGTTTGTTCTTGTTTTTCTATAGTTATTCTGAGATGTTTAATCTTCTTGCCCAATAGATGTTCTGTTCTTGTTATCTTATAGTCATTCTGAGATACCTTTCCTATAGTTGTCCGGGTGTTTGTTCATTATTCTTGTTTTCCTATAGTTACTTTCAGATGTGTATTCGTGTTTTTCTGTGTAAATTATTGGGAGTAACTTATCAAACTCAAACTCTTCCCGTTGCTCTTTTCTTTTCGAACTATTGTGAGTTTGCCTTTTGATGGTGTCTTTGTCGTTGCTCTTTAATTGGTATTTTTGTTGCTCGGATCTAAGATCTTCTACTATACTGTCTATAGCAATTATAACCACAACCTTATATTCAATTCAAATAGTCAATGGTGCCATAAAGTGTGTTATTCCCCACACTTGTAGTTCCTGATCTGAGTATTATACTCTTATATCTGAAACAAAAAGAAAAAAATATATATTTCTTTGTTAATATGAATATTAATTAAGATAACATTTATCCCAGGACATATTTAGCCCAAGAAGAAAACAACTGGACTTGTCATTTAACAATAACCAGTGCTTTTTTGTGTACTTCGTCGTCTATCATCAAATTGAAAAGTAGATGTAATTGGTAAAAAGAACAATTTGGTGTACTCCCTACACAGCTTCCGTAGATTTTTAATACAATTTTGAGTTTGAGTGGAAAAGATATACTATCAACAATTTGGAAGGAACGTGTCTTTACATGAAAAGTTACATTCAATCTGATTAAAACACGGATCCTATTTCGTTTCGTTTTATATAGTTCAAAATTTCGTTTTACTTGTCTTTACTACCACTAGGATCTGGAAGAGTTCTTATAATATTACCGGCGTTTTGGTTACTTGGGGAATTGGCCAACGAAACGGTCTTTTACGGTGACGTCTTGGCCTGCCATGCACCCCCTCCCCCCAAAGACAATTTGGAAAAATTCACGGCCGCAGAAGCGTGTTCTTCCGATTCCAGTTCCTTAACCCATTGTTAATTTAGTTCCAATTCACGGTATTCAATTAAAAGAAAACGATTGACTCGGACTCGGAGCCTTTTCACTTGGCCAGGGGTTCCCTTTTGTCAGAAGTGGGGGCCCTTTTGTCTGTCTTTAGGGTCCCTAAGCAGGGTATATATTCATTTTTCTTATTGGTTTTAGCATTTTTCTCCCGATTTATATTTCCAATTTGTGCAACCCCACCCCTAACCCTGCACAACTAGCTCGTAAGCCTTTGATAATGGAAAATGAATATATTGACAATTTCAGTAAACTTCCTTTATTCTAAACGATTGCAATGTTGACATTTTAAATAGCGTAAATAGGCTTGATTGTCTAGTACCATTGCTACGATAATAAACTTTTAACGAAGATATGACGGATAGTGTCTAAACCATTCAATATCTAAGCCACCCAATGGTTTAGCGTGCTAACTAAGGGTTGGCATGTGAATAAATGTCTAAATAAAATTTCAAGCCCGAAAAAAGTCCGGCAATAGGCAGATTTAACATTTAGTACAATACAACCCATTATCGACTCAAAAACATGGAGATAAAATGTTTTCAACTGGATAATCCGGTCAAATAGTGCAATGGGTAATGACCAATTTTCTTCCTAAATAAACTTTGAAATTTAAATAAATATTGACAATATAAGACAACGTGTTTAAATTGCTTGCACTTTTTATATTACCCTTACCGACAGTTTAACTACACAATTACTGATTGTTTTAACTGCTAAACCATTTCGTACATTTTAGGGGAAAATCACAAAATTCTACCCCATTGTCAATATTTGCTTTGTAGAAATTATCACTTTCTTTAAACTGTGATGGTTAAAACAATAACATGCTTTGAGTATTGAACTGAGAGAGAGAGAGAAAGAGAGAGGGGAGGGGCAGATTATTGTTGCCCCAACGCCTTGCTATCTTTTAGTTTTTGAATGAATAATTTCAAGATATTAAATGACTGGAGCTTGGGTTAATAATAAAAAGATGACACATTGAAATTTTGAATTTACGTTAAATCTTATCTTTTGATAAACAAAATACAACGAGAACAGTTTTCTCGTGCTGTGAAATGAAGTAAAATATGCAGATTTATATGGTGGAAATAAAAGTGACGTTTTGATAAAAACACAATTACATGTTGAAGCAATCTGCAAGAGTCGAATGACATTAATCAATTACTACTAGTAGTACTCATATGTGCCGTTTTTAAATTTAAATTTTCATTCATTTCTTTAATATTTTGCCGCCGATTTGAATTTTGGGGGTTATACATGTATTGGACTACATTTGGAAATTTTGGAGTGGTATAGGCAAAGAACTCTTTATATTCCGAAATATTTGGCCCTTGTTTTTCACGGTATCATAACGTTAAGATTTTCTCTCTGAAACTTTAACTACAAAAGTGTGTGTGTGCGCGTGTGTGTGTGTGTGTGTGTGGGGGGGGGTACAATATATTGTTCACCCATATCCGCGAAGAATTTAGAAACATTGGCACATAATAAGCTCGGTTCATTGTAGACAACTTTGCATAAATAAGCCGTTGAAAGATGTAAGAAATACATCTTTGACAAGGTAAACGATTAAGGTTTAGAACAGCGTATAAAGTATATATGTGTACCAAGAACGAAATCTATTTGCAAATCCGTGGCTCTTACATAATGTATGTTTAATCAAAGAGTTTTAATAGTGTTAAACCCCTTTGAATAAAACTACATTTTGTAAGAGCCAAATCTTCCTGTTGCAGCCTTTCTTTGGGCCTTACATAAACTATCAATTAGACATCTATAAACATAACAAGACAATTATCAACCCTAGATGCCATGGGATTGCTCCGAAATTAAGTAGATTAAAATGCTTCGATCATTTTTTGATATCGGACGCGATAGGCCAAATGAAATTGACAAACGAGAACGACCAGCTTACACAATTTTCCTTGAAGGTAAAAATTAAGTGATGTATTGCGCTAATTTAATATGTTACTTTTATTAATGCTGACCGAGAAAGCTCCTCGGGATTTTGCGGCGTGGTTTCCCCCTTGACAGTGATGCAGGGCGGAGGACCCGGTAACAAATTGACATTTGCAAGGGGAAATAACGCATCGCCCACTGTCAAGGACAATTTCACCATTTGGACACTGCATGACGTGTGTCCGTCTTCATTAGTCCAGACATTTCATCTATGTAAATACTGAATGGATTTGAGACATTTTTGGACTAACAATTCTTCTACAGATTCATCTATCGCAATGTTGCCGTGTCCAAAGAACTAATATAACAGCCCCTAAACGGACGAGCAGAGATATTAAGATTAAGTCGATCAAGGTTTGCTTAAGCCTAGTTTCATTGTTGGCGTGAGTGTCGACTTAATTTATGAATCCACGGGTCATCGGACAAAGCAAATTAATAAATCCGATGAAATCGACAATCATTTTTTAAAAACGAATCAAATAGGTTAAATTATTTTAGTATATAAATCTCACCTCATAAATCGCTGTCTTGTGATTTTATTGTTGGCATCCGGTAAGATTCTTTTTATATTATAGTAGTTCTTTATCTATCTCGATCAAAAGACAATATATATTGAATTCTCTTCAGGGCATATTCCGTTAGACTGTGGCATTACACAGTGTATTGTTCGGCATTCCTACCATAGATAAAGTGTTTTTAAAAGACAGAGTTCAAATTTTTGTTTTCTTATTCCTGGAAAGTTGAATGTGTGTTTATGTCAATTTGCACTTATATATCAACAGTTCTTTTTCGATTTGCTCATAAACTTCCACTTCTAAGAATGGTTAATAACTGTAGTGGTTTTTCCTGTCAGTTCTTCAAAAATCGGAAGTCTTAGATGCTCTGTTATTGACACCATCATTCAGATCAATGTATCCAAAATATCACAACTGACCATACAGTTTCTATAATCAAATAACCGGATTAATTTAACAAACTATACATATATTACCCACTTTACAATGTTTCTCTTGAGCTGTTGCAGGTCTGTCCAATGACCAAATCCCTCCGATCCTAAATCTTTGTTTGTTAGTTTGCCGATTAACATCAATAGTATCATGCCAAATTTCTCCCAAACGTGTTTTTACTCATATCCTGACGGTAAATTAAATTTACCAAAGGCAATCTTTCTTCTTGTTTTTATTTTCATCAGTATTGATAGCGATTGTTTACAACGTAATCTTTCCTCCTGCTGTCAATGTTTGGAGATCTCTGTCGTGCCAACAATATTATGACCGGGTCTTAACATTTAGTCAATTAAACTTCCTTTTCTGATTTATCAATCTCTGTATCGCACATCTCGCTAGTCAATTTTTTGCAGGTTTTAAATATTTTGCATGTCTTTTCAAATTTAACTGTAGAAAGTTTTTGGAGTATGTTCCGTTTGTACGGGTATTTTTGGCCAGATCGATTGATTTTTTAATTCAACAATCATGTCATCTTTAAAAGATGATCAACTGATTCTCGTAATAAAAAAATAGATAAAAAGTACAAACTGATTTAGAATAAAATATAAAATTAAACAGGCAATTAAATACCCTCAAAGGCAATTCTAGTGGACGAATTAGGTAATACCGATAAGCACCAACCATGTAGGTTGACCATATTTCGTTTTAGAGCAAACTTTCCTTGGTCATCTTTAAATAACAGGAAAGTCTGGTACAAAAACCTGTCGGCATTTTGCTGTTGTTAATTTATCTTGACGAGCTATTCCTATGCATCGTGGGGTTTCATAAAGACCTCATATGTTTTTTTTTTCGGGGGAGGGGTTGGACAAGGTTTCGTAGTCCATGGAAGTAAAAAAGTCATCGTCGAAAATCAGAATGTCATCAAGTTAAGCGAAGTGCTAAAATGTATAACGATCGAGTAATAAGTGAGTGGAACAGGTTCTAACCAACTTTCGTAAGCTAGGGCAATAACCGTAAGCGTTACTTTTGGAAATCGTCACACATTTTCCACATGCGTTACCAATTTAATGGTCTGTTATTAAGTGTAGATGGTGCCAAACAGGAAGACAATACGGATTAATTTATACTCCAGTATGCTAATATTAATACCAGACCTGTAGCCTTTGTTGATTATAAAGCAGGGTCTGACTGTTGAAAGCTGGGACCAACTTAGGGGCAACGCCTACTATTTCTTTACTCTTCGAAATAAGATTCCGCAAACCATCTTTAGTGAGTTATCCATCTTAAATTCTCGAATAATATGCATGAAATTATACCTACCTCAGAAAATACTCCAATACGATAACACTAGTCACTAAAAGTAACTCCAAAAATGCAGTGACAGAAAACAATACGCTTTTAAATCCACTTGAACGGCGTGAATAACCCGACAAACTTAATTCAGCCATCAGGTCTGGGTGGTCGTTACTACTGTATTCGGGAATGTCATGACTATAATAGTGATGATATTTTGCCATAATCCCATTCTACACCACATCAAATATCTGAAATGGGAATTAGAGAGTCAAAAATTATAAAGATAGACACAGCAGCTTTGTCTGAACTGCTACTTATAGGAAAGGAAAAATTGAAGAAGGATCTAGGATCTTTGGGCTTGTCTTGTGTCCATCCAAATTTGAATAAAAAAAACCCTATAACCTCTATCGCGTTCACACACTTTTCAGCAAACGAGGGATAACTCAGGGATGGACGGCTGCGGATAAGGAATATGACCCCATAGCTTCAAGTGTGGAAAAGATTTACTAAAAACTGTAGCCTTTATTGCGTTCACAATTTTGTTCTTCAGAAAAACGAATTATAACCCAGGAAAGGAAAGTCGCAGAATACTGAATCGATAGGGTTTATCCATTCATGACCCCAATGTTTCACACCAATTTTTACAAAAATCTGTTAAATATAGTCTCTATCGTTTTCAGGCGGCGGATGACTGTAATCTCTATTGTGTCACAAGATTTTCGACAAAGGGGGATAACTCTAAAACGGAAAGTCGTAGGACGCGTCAAAAACTACAGCCTCTATCGCGTGCACAAGTTTCAGAAAAGGGGAATAACTCCGGAACGATGACTCACACCACATCTGAAAAGAATCCGTCAAAAACTGTAGCCTCTATTACGTTCACAATGTGGGTGTATAAAAATGCGGCTAGAGCACCTTGTGGTGTAAGAATAGCATGTCCCGTATACGACGCTCGTCACTGAAAGCTTATTGCGCACTGAAGTAATAAAAGAAATGTTTATTGGTCCCACAAGAGGTGCACGTGTGGTGTCAGATGCTCTAGAAACAGAATAATCTATCAGACATGTGATAATTATTTAGAATATTAGATTTTAAGAGAAACTTGTCCGATATCAAAGCTAACAGTTATAACTAACAACAATAAGCACTATTTCTTTGCACTTATTGTACTAGATTATATGTAAGCTTTTGAAAATAAAAACCAAGTAGTCTTTTTAAGACCAGATGCGCTAGTTTCTAGGTGCTATAGGAATCACTTGAGGAAGATAAATCTCTAACAAGAATATCTGTCCAAAAATGGTTTAATTCCGTTCAATATTTATAAAGATATTCCAACGCTCTATACTGCTTCGTCACGAAATAAGTCCGCCGCCATTTTTTGGTCTGCTTGAATCCAAGCCTACGCATTATCTATGGTTAGTTTGTGATTTTGTTTTATTAAAACATACATAATGCAGCTAAATTTGCCTAGTGCAAGTCTTTCTTTAGGCTCCTGAAATGTTATCTAAATTATTAATTAACTTATCCAGACAATAATCAACTCTCGATGCCAAAGCTAGCCTGCGTTATTTACTGGATTAGGATCTCATTTGCTGCTCAACTTCCATTCATCATGGAATGGATAATCGAGACTGTGTGTTTTAACCGCACCGACTTTAGTAATGATGATTGAGGCTAAAATCTAAATCTCGGTTCAGAGTGGATCAATTTGACTGAAATTGTCAGTAATCTACTAATCTTTATGTAATCTTCCTTAATGTATCTTTAATTAAATATTAAATAATCAACCTGCTTACATATTAGTGGCCATAGCGCCATAAGAAATTTGATATTTTAGTGAAAAATAAATATGGCGCACCGTTACTTTAACTTTTCCACCTGTTTTGGTTGAAATCCGATCAATAACGGTATAAGTCAACGCCTTGATTACCGTGCCTGTATGGAAGACCAAACAGCTCTTTATATTCAGTGTTCTTAATTCTTAGTTCTAAACTCATAGTCCTTAATTCTTAGTATCTTACTTCTTCATTTGATTTTCTAATAAAAAAAATATCTTATATTAAAATACATTTTACAAATCTGATATGACAAATGTCTGATTTGTGAAACAAACATCGATTTTAATGTACAAATGTCTAAATACGACAACAATTGAAGAAATAAGAATTAAGGACTATGAATTGAGAACTAAGAACACTGAATAAAGAGCTGTTTGGTCTTCCATATGCCTTTCCCAAGAAGTAGAACTGATTTGATCTAGTTCGATAAAACACTATTGTGTGGCCACAAGCTCTCGCTATTCTATTTTTTTAAATGCCTAATGCTTGAATACACAAAACAGAAAAATCAATACACAAAAACAAATGCATAAGATTATATCAGGAAAACCAAATATGAAATGGATTAGCAGTTGGAGAAGACTTTTAAATCTCCAGGAAATAACAGGTTTATGGTACAACAATGCCACATAGTGAAGTTATGGTGACAATCGACTTAATAGAACTGGGGGAGGGGGCAAAAAGGATGATTGTCTCCAATTTGGTAGGCCTAATCAAAAACACTTTATATAATTTCTAGGAAAACGATGGCGCTTGCTCACTAAACATCTCCATGTTGGCCTGCCAAGAAAAAGTATAATAAATGGAAATGCCACTGGCTCAGTAACCAAGTGATACCGAGTTCAATCCCATTAACGTTACTCAAGACTTTCGAGCCTAGATTCCCCTGACCTGGCAAAATTTAAAAAAAGACGGGTCGCTTTTGCCCGTCTGCATTATTTCGATTGACGCAGAAAAGTAGGACATTCAACTCCATCTCATTTCATGTCATTTATTCTGAAGTGTCCAGTTTACTAAACAACTGGTAGCCTATACACTACCGTCGAACATTAATGTCAACTGTCGACTTAAGTAAATGTTTCTAAATAGTTTGTCATTCCAGCATTCCTAACTTACTTGAACATACAACCCGATGTCCGCAGACGTCGCAGTAGCGCGTGCGAAGCTTAATACAAATCTATAATAAAATTATCAGACCTACTTTTATATATTTACATACCCAACATTTCAACTTGCGTCGGACTTTTTTAAAAACCAGCTGTCATCAAAAAATAATTTTTGAAACAAACTTTCAGTAACAATGAACAGATTTTTTTTTTCACTTCCCAAGATATCTCACACGGAATACAGAGATTTACTCTTGACAAAATCTCTGGCATGATTTTAGCACAAAAACAATACTGTCTTTGACGTCTTATAGAAACCTCGAAGTTAAACAGTTCACAATCTAGTATTTGAATCATCACTTAATCGTAAGAATCCATCACATCCGAGTGTTTGTCCTACTGCAGCTTGTGTGCTTTCTCAACAGCCAAGACACCCAATACGGTCTAGAGTAAAGATTTCAATTAATGTTTAACGTTAGACCAATAGTAGGCCAATAGATTACCACCGATAGAGATATATTCAACTCTCTATTACCCTCTCGATCCACCTCAATACATCAGCTATTTTCATACTGATATATTTAACGCTTTTCAATAAACATTGAGTTCATTCAACATTGACAACGTTTCTATTGATGCAAAGGCGTAGGGGACAAATTAAGGAAAATCTCAGTGGGGGACCGAGGCTATTTGCCCGAAAATTTTCTTTCTACCCGAATTTTCCGAATGAATCAATCATTAACTAAATGTTTTGCGCGAGGACTTATGGATGATAGCATTCAAAACGTAAACCGCGAAAGATTTACAACTGCACAATTCTAATTCTAGGATAATGGTCTATTTCTCTGAAGTTTGTACCCGAAAAAGGAAATACATCCCCACCCCCTCCTAAAACTATGTTCAGTTTTAAGATCTAACATTAATGATGCACTAGGTAAAATTTCGATAAAGAGCTGACAGTTCTCACTATACAGTTAAAAAAGCGATCATGAAAAGGCGGTATATTTCATTCAAATTACTTCATTAAGGGCGAAGTTATGGTCGTTTGAACAATAGTGTTGTCCCCATTGTCATTGCAATCCTTGTTATGATAATAAACATAGTTTCAATCCGTTGGAAATCACAGCCATCCGATGAACTAGAGGGTCGATTGGGGTTCTGACATATGAATATATGCCTAATTAATGATTTATATACCGTTTGAGGCCAAAGGGGGGATCTGCAATAGTTCTTACATAATGTATCTTTAATTTATAACGTGCTAATACCTTGATGAAATAGCTTATTTTAATATTTACATTTATAACGTGCTAATACCTTGATGAAATAGCTTATTTTAATATTTACATTTAATAGAATTTCGAATCAACATATGGAATACATACAATCTAATCTAGTAATAATATATTCGCAACAAATGCAAATCGTGTGATCAATAATATTCTTTTTTTATAAAAAGCCACATTGACATTTAAGGATGCATATTTAAATAAAGTAACCGAATTAACCAACATATAAATTGAGATCTGTCAATTTGTTTTGTTGGCCAAGCAAAGCCAAAGGTTATCCGTCTACTTTTTAGGTTTTAAAATTAGCTGTTTAATTCTTCGAACTACCTACAAGACAGTGCGTGGCCATACTAGGCCTACTCAAGTGGAAAAAAAAACCTCCATAGAATTTTAACAGACAACTTGTAATGTCATTGGTAGTATGTCGATTGTAGCCTAATTGCAGATCCAACTTCCTGTTCAATAATTTCAGCAAACTTTAATTCAACGCGATACTTGACATTTTATAAGATTAATGATAAATCTAAAACGGACTATATTTAGAGTAAATTAAAGCGTTGTTGGTATTTGAATTGTATATAGACGTTGGCCATAGTCGTAGTGATGTCGATGAATACAAATGAAGAACGTTCGATCGTCAAGGTCAACATTATCCTTCAAAGAAAAATGGCGAATCAGAGCAACTGGCGTACTTGAACGGAAGGGATTGATGTTTAATGTCTCGCCAACATTGCACTTAATGTGTGTGTTTTCGCCCAATATTTTTCGGGTTGGGTTTTTTTTACGTGCACGTCAATGTGCACATGGGTGGATTAAAGATTCCCGCCTGACACAAACATCGAGGCGCACTTTCCTTGTCCTCGGAGGTGCCCATGGTTGGACTTGGAAACAATCCCAAGGTTCATCGCTGTCCACGCCAGTATTCGAATCAGAGGCATTCCAGTCGAGGGTCTTGTGCCCTAGTCGGAGTAATACCACTCTACGACCTTAATGAAATACTTGTATAAAAATTATCAACACGCCATTCTCTTCATACAACTGACCGGAAATAAATGTTATCTACAAGTAAATTTGCATCATAAGAATTAACTTTGAAACTCCAGAACTACAGTTGTATAAAACAAACCCTACAAATTTGGTTTTTAAATTCGGAAAATGCTAAGAATTGTCATATTCTCCGATATTTCTAGTAAATCCGAGCTGAACAAAATATAAGGAACATTGACCCACTGGCAGAAATTTTGAAAGGATAACCTTGTTTTGTTTCATGGTGTGGCGCTGAGTGGTGCATATAATTATAGTGATAAACTTATATATTTATCCTTTTTATTCTGCCATAATGCATTCGTTCGTTTATTCATTATGTCTTTAATAGTAATAATTTGTTTCATTTAATGTTTTTGTTATATCATTAATCGCATATACAATATGTTTTATATTTTAATCTTACTCTTTTTTGTCAGGTTGTAAATATATAATGTATATCATTCAGTATTTTAGATAATATACCATTTCCAAGAGTCACTCTGTTAGTTTGATTTGCTGTTCAATTTATAAATTCATGTGTTTTTTGTATCATTAAATAGTTTCAAGTGAGTTATTATTATTGAAGATCCTTGCTTCGAAAACTACACCATTGATACATGTTTCGGGTGAATTGTAGTATGATTATTAGATTAAAAATAAGAGAATATAGCTGTCGTCATTATATGTATTGAACGCAACAATATGGTAATATGGAACAATGACGTATCAATTTAATATTTGATGTCCATACATTTGTCTTTGTGTAGAATTGTGTGTGATGCAGTCCCCCTGCACTTACTATCTAAGTCTTTTTTTCTGGAGTTAAAACTATTGGTCAAACTTTTTAATTGGCCTTTAATTAAAATTCAGTGTTGATGGGGATGTTTACTGTCTCGAAAGTTTTGGGAACCATCTATAATTATTTTCCCAAAGTGAAATTCTTTCTGTGCATACCGTATTTTACAATTAAATTACTGTGAAATGTTTTAAACATAATACGATTGAATTATTTTCATTGTTAATTATTTAAACAAAGGACAATCAGAAAATGTAATTATCATTTATAAAACCACCAATCTTAGATACTTTGTGTCTAATTTTCAAAGTGTACCAATTCTAGAAATAAAACGTGTATTTAATCAGTAATTAAATTTTTAATAAAACATGCATTTAATTTAATCAATAATTTAAATTTTGAAAACTTTAACGCATACAAGATCAGTCACATAAATTTTACCTTAAATAACTCCATGATTAGTAATTGTCTCTCCACATGCCTGGTATATAAATCCACTCCACTAAACTGTGTCTATCACTTCAACTTAAAATGACATAAAAACTAGCAAAGCTACAGAAAATACACACAGAACCAAGTCGAAACCTGACGTTTGTCGTTTACTCGGCCTTGTCTCAAAATAGCCAAAGCAAATTGCGCGATGAAGGGAGTAAAACGACAACTTCACACAATATGAAGAGTCGTCAAAATCCCTGGCTTACTGCTACGCGTCTATACAAAGACGATCTTATCTGATGAAATACTTGAGAATTGGAATCTGACAAAAGTTTTAAGTAAAGATAATTCAAGTCATTTCAAGGAGTGGAATATGTCAATATCTTATTAGAAAAGCTAACGATTGAAATACTTAGAAATTCGTTTTGCATATAAAAGGTTTGCGATTTCTCTTTATATTTTTAATTCACTGGTTTTAAAATTAGTGTTAGATGCTCTTTTAAATCAAACATCAAAAGAATAAAAGGACTAGTGGGAAATTAACTAAATTTTGATTATATAACAGAAACAATCTTTGACTTGGATAAGGCACGATACTGGATCTTTCCGAACGGACAAATATTTTTCCGTGTTTATAGCCACATTTCTAACCCTAACCCTTCAGAATAGTTTTAGATAAACCTAGACCGAACCCTAACCCTAACCCAAGGGAAAATATTTGTCCGTTCGGAAAGATCCAGTATTGTGCTTGGATAAGCGGGGTTTAAATTTCGATTTGTAAAATGGTGGTGGCGGTGAAAAAGTAACGAATGCGCTGACTCACAAACCACGGTACCCGGGATTAGATCTCGGTGTTGGCCAAGCAAGTTCCCCGGGAATTCCAATGGGGGTCGTCCCTTGTCAAGAAATGCAGGGTGGAGTCCTGACAAGGACAGCGTCTGTAAGTCTGTCAGATGGGACGAAAACTCGAGGTTTCATGTACACGTTGGCGTGCACGTAAAAGAACCCTTAATAGTAACAAGAGAAGGTCGTAGTACACTGCATGGAGCACGCCTTATTCATTAGTCCGTTCAGTGCAGAAAAGTAGGACGTTAAACTCATTTTATTTCATCTCTTTAATCAGTCCTATTGTAAAAGGGCCATGAAATTATTTGAGAAATTCTTAAGAATCTTATTTCTAAAAAGCGGGGATGTTTTTTATTTTATTTTTCCATTGAAGTTCTGTTAAATTGTTGATTTTGTCTGAAAATGCTTGGATTGAAGAATAGGAATTTAATGGTGGTTTCATCTCAAAAGTATGAATAAATATTACGTAATGTTTTGAATCCAACTTATTCCAGTTTTCGTAGAATAAATTCCGCGCCGAATTTCAAAATATGTTGTTTTTGGCCATTGATGTTTCCCGGTGTAAAGACGGGGCCGTTATCTCTTTCAGTTATATTTGTTTTCGTCAAGTTTTATTTTATCTGCATGCAAATAGTAAGAGCATGCTTTATTTACAAAAATAGCCATTTCTGCACAACCAAACCTCAGAAACAAATAATAAGAAAAGTTGAAAATCCTAATATTAGACCTGTTGAAATATATATTACGTACATCTTTCATGAGAAAATCATTTTGCGGTCTGGATTTTGAATTCTCGGAAACCTATATTATACTGTACATAGCGGGTGAATATGACAATGTCCGGAAAGTATAATAATCATTTTTACTTTTGACTTCAGTACAGCATATTCGACACTCTAATAAAAAAAAGTCGAATTGTTCCATTCCATGTCGACCCCACCCGTATATAAGGCGTGGTGATATTTGTGCATCTTTATGGAGTAATCGCTCAAGAGAAATATAGCAAGGGAAACTTCCGACACCCTTAATCTTGATGACAAACTTTAACTTGGGTATTACATCTCCAGAAGAATTCAGACTACTAGTTAACAATCGTTCTATTGTTTAACCTAGTTTAGCATCTTTCTCTTATCTCTTCCATGGATTATCGTACCAATCCTCTTAATCCGCCAATACCGTGTTAATCATTATACTTACAAGCCGTACAAAGAAACAACTTACTTGAAACAATGGAATTTATCTTAATGCTGGTTTTGTTTACTGAATGTTTTAACTATTAAAAAGCGAACGTCATGAAAAGGTTTTACTGCTAAATTTAATATATCGTTCATGGCGAGACGAAATGAAGTTAACACTTCATTCTATTCATTCCATCCGTATTGTCTAAGAATATTCCATTTTGAAGAATAACTCATTTCTATCTATTGGAGTCAAGATGGCAGCTAACCTGGATTTTTGTGCCATATTAGTCTTATTATAATAGATGTCATCTAAAGAACAAGGTTTTACCCTTGACGTTTGACATAATCATATTGATGTTGTGTATGGATCTTTCGCCATGAACCAAATAGGATAATTTTCTGATTTGATAATCTCTGAAATGACATTTATTTTGATGTTAGCTATGGATCATGTACGTAGCGGTACCATTGGGAAAGAACTCGTACTTGGACAAATCTAGTGGGTTTCTCTTCTTGTGTGGTTATCATGTTCTCATTTTGCTAATAAATGTGGACAGAGGGGGGCTGGGTCAACCCAGTAAAGGGCAGCCATAGCTTATTCAATGTATTTGCACAAATATAAAAACATGATACATAACATAAAATATGCCACTCGCATTTACTGCGTCTGAATACGACGCAAACATCATGGTCAGATTCTGGATGCATCATATTTAAGTAATAATGGTAACATGGTATTAGTTTGAATCGCCCATATTAATGCCAGGTACGGTTAAATTCTAAAAGACCTTAAATTAGTCATTTACCAAAATTGATATCAGATGTTAATTCTATGCTTATAGTTGCTCCAACTAAATATACAAAACATAACAACTACAGGAATTACAGGAACAGCAACGGTATTTTCCGAAATTGATATGATCTGTATTTCTGGGGTGAGGTGGGGATATCGTTTCATTATCTATTAGTTTAACTTATTAAGTTTAAGGCTGGCCATTATGAAATGTGGGACTTAAAGGACGAAATGACCTATTGGTCGATATATTTTTTCCCATTTCCTTACAACACCCAAGTTTATCAAATAACAGATACAAGTTGGGTAAATAAACATGTAGGGGTCAAATGTCGATTGATGCTGAGAGAGATAACTGAAAGGTCAATGCATCATCAATACGTGTATTTACCTGGGCTGCAGCTGGTAATTACCTGTAGTTAATTGCATCACGATATAAGGTGTGTGTGTTTTAAAACACTTTGTGCAAAGTTCAAGTATTTTGTAAGCGTTGTTTAACACACCCGCCCGAATCCTTTTACTATTCTATGATGCATGTATCTTAATCACATTAATTATTTATCCCTAATTATAAGGCTCGGTTCAGGTCAACTCTAGAGGGGGTCTAGATCCCTGGGATTAATTCCCGAATGGCATCTTGAATCGACGGAAGATGCGGTGAAACTGGTTTAATCTATGCAACCGAGTCTCCCTGTGAAAACGAAATTAAATCAAGTTGGGGAGATGATTGTGGATTAAATCAATTTGTTGCAATTCTTAGAAAGGCTTTGTTATGAAATAGCAGGAAATCTAATCGCATGCAAACTGGGTAACGGCCTATCTGAAGAGTGGGATTTGATCGTATTAAGGTCGAAAACCTTATACAAATACCATATTTCGACATCATGACATCAGGGGCGTTTTAAGGTTTATCATCACGGAGGCTGTACTATTTTGAGGCCCTCTTTTGTCCGGAGGTCGAAGAGTTTTGGAAATATTATAGAAATCATTTCGGTGCATTCTGACATATCCTCCAGGCCCTTCGAGGCCGGTTTAATCTGAGGACCGGGGCCTAATTCGATGCTCGTCTGAAGCCTGAATGCGAAACAAATCGCTAGTACGTGTCGGGAGCTCAATAATAATTAATGGAATATGATGGAGTGGGCAGCACGCGTAATCCCGGCAACATATACAGCAAAGAAATGATCGGTACGCCAAGCCAGACCACACTGGTTAGCCTAACCACCACTTTCCTGAATAGCTTATTAGTAGGTTTTCAGAAAAGGTGATTTCTTGATTGATGATTTTCATGCAATTGCAATGACTGCTCTCTCATTCAGTAGTGGGTTGACTCGGACTCGGGGGCCCTTTTCCTTGACCAGAGGGGCCCTTTTGGCAGACGTGGGGCCCTTTTGTCCGCCTTTAGAGCCATCCCTAACTAGGGTATATTTTCATTTTCCTCATCGCTTTTAGCATTTTTTTCCCGTTTTATTTGATTTTTTTCACGAGGAGGCTGGCGCATCCAGCGCCTCAGCTATAAAACGCCTCCGCATTTCATGCCATATACTTGCGGCATTTTCTTTACCTAAATGCATCAGCATCTGCGTAAATTTGCATTGTTAATCACATCTGTAATCTGCGTTAATCACATCGGTAATATCTGCGTTAATAACAGCTATGCGTTAATCACGGCTGTAATCTGCGTTAACTACACATAGATGTATCCGTCTTCATTAGCCCAGTCGGAGAAGAAAAGTTAAATCCCATTTCATTTCATTTATCGTAACATAAGCAGGGGCGGATCCAGGGGAGGGGTGGGGGGATTCTCTGTTTTAAAAAGCTCAATTTGTATGTATTCCTATGTCATTTAGAGACGATGATGGCAGATTTCTGTAACAGAAACCTGGCATACCCCCTCCTGCAAAAATTCCTGGATCCGCCCCTGATAAGGCCGAATTACGGTTTATGGTAGATATTCCTTTGGTGGGATAGGTGTATCTGTATACGTAATAACTTCGTTATTCGCATCCCTTATTTATAATACTACTTTAATTGGACACCGTCATCATTTTTTTTTTTTTGTCTTATACTATCTATAGTCAGTTGACAACTGGGGAACAATTACCCAACCAGGTGTCATACAATCTAAGGTTTTTTTGTATATTTGATCTTGTAAATGACTATGTTTTCGATGCTTAGTTTTATACATGGCTTTGAAATTTTTGCGACACGTTAGAAGTCATTATATCAAAAATCACCACAGAGAACTCATATTTCGCTCAATGTACTTTTAAAATGGAACGTGCGTACATTGACAGTTTGTAGCAAATTAAAACTAGTAATGTTGACCGGCTACCATTCAAGGAGGTCAACCACATAACTAGTGATCAAATAAAGACTGGGTGACAGGGAAATTCAAATATTGTAGACATCGTCAATAAGCTATGTTTAATTAGAACTTAATAACGTGATGGCGTCCCCTCGGCACTGTTTGAAACATGTAGAAACGAACGACATCTCGACAGTGTTTGCCAGATCTAGGATTAAAATACCTCTGTGCTAGCTCCAGTCGTTTATGACACAAACACTGAAACACACGCTCAATACAGATCGACGGGCTAAAATAGCGAATGACTATGATCATTAGCTGGCAAGATCGGTTTGTTTCAAAACAGGTTAAGGTTAAAAAAAACTGAAAGAAAAAAAACAACACATTCTTTGTTTTTAGGAGATGTTGCCCAATAAACTGACATCTCTGGGTAATTTGTTTTTAGATTTTAAAAAAATAAAAACATCTATTCGCATTGTAAAGAGTTAAAGCTATACAGCATCGCCTTAGTAAAACCCTTGTTGTAAATTTAAATGTATAAACTGAATAAACATCTTGATTTTGGTTTTCATTATATGTTGAACAAAGGGAGATTTGAATATGTGTTATTATTAGATAATAAAGAGTTGAAACAAATCAATGCTATTACATATTGTTAAAGAGAGAAATCTCTGGATAATTTGATAACCTTGAAATATTTTATTAATAATTTTGGGCTTTACGGTACAATTAATCATACACTTAAACTTGTTTTCAAAATAATACCCTATAAAACTGGTATGCGAAAAACCATTGGTTATATATTTATTTCCATGCTGTCAGTTGCAATTTAGAACAGTTATTCATCCCAGAAAATAAACGGCGTGTTGGAGGGAGAAACAACGATGCAAAAGCAGATCTCTGCCTGCATGTAAAAACAGACAAGAAAAGAACCAAATTATTATTTTTTTTTTTTTCAAATTACTAACTATATTCACAATGACATCACGATTTGAGCAAACTGGATTTAGAACACATTCTTTACGTGATGATCACATTTTTTTTTTCACTCCCTTCACAATAACAATCTGTCTGCCATTATTTAAATTTGTATTGCAGTTTGTGAAGTCGGTTCAGGAGTGTAATGCAAGTTATTTACGGACAAATCGTTTCCCCCCTTTCTCCCTTTTGAATTCTTCATTTTTGTTTATTTTTTGGTGTGAAATTGAGGTAAGAGTTTGAATATTGAGTTTTTGGTGAATATTCATGACTTTGTGATTGCGTGCTCAGTAAATATACGCTCAAAAAATAACAATAATAATGAAAAAACACACCAAATTCTAGCTTGCTTAGAAACACAATTCTACCTGGAAGCTAAATATGCCTAAGCTGCTATAAAATTTAGAATTCACGGAATGTCAAAATTATAATTACAACACCAGATATGACATGACTATGACTATAAAAAGCGAACGTCATGAAAAGGTTGTTCGTTCATGGCGAGACGAAACGAAGTTAACACTTCATTCTATTCACTCCATCCGTATTGTCTAAGAATATTCCATTCTGAAGAATAACTCATTTCTATCTATTGGAGTCACGATGGCAGCTAACCTGGATTTTTGTGCCATATTAGTCTTATTATAATAGATGTCATCTAAAGAACAAGTTTTAACCCTTGACGTTTGACATAATCATATTGATGTTGTGTATGGATCTTTCGCTGGATCACCAAATAGGATAATTTTCTGATTTGATAATCTCTGAAATGACATTTATTTTGATGTTAGCTATCGATCCTGTACAGCGGTACCATTGGGAAAGAACTCTTAGGCCTACTTGGACAAATCTAGTGGGTTTCTCTTCTTGTGTGGTTATCATGTTCTCATTTTGCTAATGAATGTGGCCAGAGGGGGGCTGGGCCAACCCAGTAAAGGGCAGCCTTAGCTCAGTTCAATGTATTTGCACAAAAATAAAACCATGATACATGACATAAAATATACTACTCGCATTTACTGCGTCTGAAACGAATTTATCTTAATACGACGCAAACATCATGCTCAGATTCTGAATGCATCATAATTTAAGTAATAATTGGTAGGGCCTATCATTGATTAGGTTGAATCGCCCATATTAATGCCAGGTACGGTTAAATTCTAAAAGACCTTAAATTAGTAATTTACCAAAATTGACATCAGATGTTAATTCTGTGCTTATAGTTGCATTGAGAAATAATTAGTAGCCCTACTCCATGTTCAGATTTATCAAGGGAGGCAACCATTTTCTATTTATAGAAATATTTTGGTGAACTTTGGCCTTGATATTTGTCTTACTGGGTTAAAATAAATACAACGCAGTCTGCCTGTGGCTGTTAGATATTCATGTGTGGCAAAATTACACTATGGCAAATACGCATAAGTTATTTTGTTCAATTTGTACTTGTAATCGAACTTTTCAGACCCTCAACAATAAATATTTCTTGAATGTTGTGAAGATATTTTCAATTTCGAACCACTACTTTCACTTTAGAGATTATTCATTGTGGAAGGTGGATCTCCCAAAAGAAGTCAATAAACCATTTCTAGTATTAGATGGTACTATTACAAAGTGTGATGAATTTGAAAGAAATAGACAAGCGTATAAAGTTAAAGAGAGTTACTATGATAAAATATTAGAGTTGACTTTAAAAGGAGGTGGAGAGAAGGCCATTGAAAGACATGTAAAGAAACAGAAGAAAATGCTTGTAAATGATCGAATTAAAAGTTTACTAGACAATAAAAGTAAGTTCCTGGAGTTATCAACAATTGGTGGTATGGGTATGAAATATGGAGACGTTCCAAGGACAGGCATTGTAACAGGTACACCCTTTCGCCCATAGCTATTTTTATGGCGCTTTTACTTTTAATTGTACGCTGGGGAAAGTTTAGCTCCTTTTAGAACTGTCTATGAGCCGACAATGTCCACTGACAGTTCCTATCCAACCTTATATAACTGTTGTATTTTGTCTGTGTTTTTAGTCGCAGAATTCTGCTTGTTGAATGATTATAAATATGTGACAACTGTGGCAAGAAATGATTCCTTTGGCGAATAAGAGAATCAATTAAGGTGAAAAATAAAGAGGTGGGGAAGAGCGGTATTTTCATATTGCAGTTATATATTAAGGCTGGATAGGAAATGTCAGTGGACATCGTCTGCTAAAGACAGTTCCTAAAGGAACTAGGGAAAGTTGGTCCAGGGTGGGGGGGGATTATAGGCTACAGACATAAAGTTGTATTTAATTGTATTTTTCTGATTTTTTAAAATAATTTTCATACAGATTGCAATATGCTCATACTTTATATTATATACACTCTTTAAAAGCTGTATTTATCTTTCTGAAGATGATAGGCCTACATATATAGGCCCTACTGAATAGAAATACATGTACCGGTACTTAAATAGTTATTTTTGTATTTCAGGAATTGGTAAAATACATGATAAATATTGTATGATTATAGCTAATGATGCCACTGTAAAAGGTGGTTCAGTTTATCCCATTACATTAAAGAAACAACTACGTGCTCAAGAAATAGCAGAACAGAACCGACTTCCTTGCTTTTATATTGTGGAATCTGGTGGAGCATTTTTACCTCTGCAGGTAAAAACTTTTCATGTGACTAGAAAGTATTATTGAGAATGGTTTCTCTGAAAGGCAGAAGGGTGAGGGACAGAATGTTCTAAATGCTCTTTAGATCATAATCATAAGTTCTGTCAGTTCGAGTCAATTAGCATGTTTTTGATTCTAAGCCAACATAAGGAATCGGTTGCATATCCAACTTCTTGGGTTTTATCTATAATCTCTGGTTTACACTGTACACACACTGATAAAGACCCCTATGAGCAGAAAACTATTTAGATATAATTGAACCAAATGTCAGACCTAAAATGACCTAGTTTGTGTTTTAAATGCCCCTCAAAACACACTATATGAAAATGTACACTCTTGAAATGAAAATATCTCCAGTCAAAAATAACACAACTCTTCTCTTCATTTGAATCTGGGAGCCAGTGGTGCAGGACGGAGGGCCTTACAAGGAGGAGTTTAGTCATTCCAATGATGATAAATGGGAAACTGAAGTCCAATGTATGCATTGTCACATTCAAACAGACTTTGATACCGTACACAGAATAGCTAATCCAAAATATTATATTTTTTTCAGTCTGAGATATTTCCTGATAAAAATCAAGGTGGAAGAACATTTTATAATGAAGCTGTCATGTCTGCTCAGAACATTCCTCAGGTAGAGAGTAGTACCAGTACATAAATTAAATGTGTTCTAGCATAGATATTAAAATGGATAAAAGAAAATAAAGTAATTTATGAATAATGTTGAGGCCTATGAAAGTGGAAAACTTTTAAATATTAATAAGTTACTCCCATGAATCAAATGTTGAAGCTATTAAACCAAATAAACAAATCAACTTACTCTTAATTTTGCAGAGATTTCTTCTATGGAGGATTATTTTTATATAATCAAGTTATTAAATTTGTGATCTTGTTTAGATTTAACATCTCAAAAGCAAATCTTAAAAAAAAACCTGTTGTATGAATTTGTAAATTATTTCTTTGATTGGAAATTGTTTTCATATTATTTCTGTATTATAGGTTGCTATAGTATGTGGTAGTTGTACTGCAGGAGGTGCTTATATACCTACTATGGCAGATGAAGCTGTTATCGTACATAAAAACGGTACAATATTTCTAGCAGGACCACCATTAGTACAGGCTGCTCTAGGAGAAATTATTTCTGCTGAGGAACTTGGTGGAGCTACTTTACATTGTAGGTTGGTTCAACAAAATTTACTTTGATGGATATATAGGCTACTTAATTGATGTATTCCTACCTTCAGATGGGATGAAAAAATGCGTATGTACACATTGAAATGTATATAAAAAGAACCTTTGAGAGTTGGAATTGAAGACGATTGTGCAGATATGATGCTTTCCTCACCTTGCACATGAAACCATATTATGTTTGTTGACGAGACATTGAATGTCCTTCCATTCCAAGTAATCCATCTTCTGTTATTCAAGCTCTGAAGGACTGAGGCAAAAAATAAATATTTAGATTGAATAGAATCTTATAAAACTTACAATTTCTTTTTTGTTTATTTTTTCTGGAAGCCACTGTGGCACAGTGAGTATGGTGTTGGCTCTCAAACCTAAAGGCCTTATGTTAGACTCTGGTGCTGTCTGAGAAAGTTCAATGGAACTTTCCGATGTGATTCCCCCTTGTCAGTGGTGCAGGACAGAGAGTGGCAAGGGACAACAGAGATGGGATGAATAACTGAGGACAGTTAGTATTGGATATAAGAGATACCTGTCTTCAGTAGCCCATTTGGTGCAGAAAATTATCACATTAAATCCCATTTCATTTCATGGATTTTTTCTTATTTTTAGACTACATGGTTATCTGACCCCATTTCGGTCGTACGAAAATTAATATTTACATAACTCGGTAAGGTTGATAAGAGTATGATATTGAGAATATACTTACAGGACAAGTGGTTGTACAGATTATTTTGCTGGAACAGAGAAAGAAGCTTTTAAGATAGGACGAGATATAATGGTTGGATTAAATGTAGAAGATAAATCTAATCTATCGAGTTGTATAGATATTGAGGAACCTATTTATGATGTAAATGATATATGTGGATTAATACCTCATCAACATCAACATCAACTAGACATATATCAGGTTAGAATTATATTGAAAAGGTGTTAATGCTGTTCTAATTGGATTATAATACAGGTCCTATTTTGTTTCTGTTTCGTACCCCTTCTTTTGAATGGGTTCGTCTGCCTGTCTGTCACACTTTGTTTCGGACACAATAATTCCCCTTCTAGATAAGCTAGAATGTTCAAAATAGGTGTAGATATTTATTACGAATATGAGTAGTTTTTGCTTAGGCTAAGCAATAATAAGCAAATTGATTGGTAGATGCTTTGAGACACGATAACTTTGGTTTTAATTATGTGTGTATAGTTTCGTTATATCAATACCTTGACTGAGTGCAATAATTAGCATTTTCTGCTCAGAGTAAGCAGAGCGATAAATAATTTAATTTTTGGAGCTCAATAACTTTGATTGTAATTTGTGGAATTGGTGAAACCTTACATTAACACTTTGATTAAGTTCAAGGACTAGCATGTTTGATGGTATCATCTTAGACATTATAGCTAGGATTATATGTTATAGTCTGCTATTTTTTTTAAATATCTGATAAAGAGTGTTGTAATAAAGGGAGCAAACTCCACTTACTAAGAATTGTCTTTCCTTGTTCACTTTCAATAATATTTAGGTGAAAAAGCAAGGAATGCAGAGAAATGCAGTGGGAATAATGGGTTTAATAAGTAAGAAAAATTTGCTTTGGGGCTGAAATCAAACAAAATGAGAGCGGATATTATACTGGGTGACTAATTTGAAATGTCATCTTAAATATAAGGCCTATATACTCTCTTGCTTTCTTTTTTAATGTCCGGTAACTTACATAAACATTTCAGATTATTGCAAGAATTGTGGATGGAAGCAGATTTCAGGAATTTAAAAAGTTGTATGGAATAAATCTAGTTTGTGGTTTTTCTTACTTAAATGGGTAATTAAATTTACATGTAGTTTTGATGGTGGTTTTATTTGGTGGGGGATAGGGATTAGATATGGTAAAACTTTATTTATTTGCTTGTGTGATCCTGGAAAAGAACCTCAGTGTTTGGTAATCAGCAACCTTCTTGTCACATTAAAGCCCAAGTTCAAAACCACAGCACATGTCTAAATAAGAGACCTTTTGATCTAAAATGCATTTGTTCATGGGAGGATCCAGTAGGGGGGATCCAGGGTGGGGGGTGGCGCCAAACCCCACCCTGTTCAGCTACATAAAATTTTTTTACTGCCTTGCAATAACAATGTGATCCTACATCATAATAAAAATTGACGTCAAACTGCGTGTTGGATTTCTCACTTTATAAAGCTCAATTTGTATGTATACCTATGAATTTTAGGGACGATGATGGCATTGTGCATTGTCAACTGTCAGAGCCTGGCAAATCCCCTCCTACGAAAATTCCTTGATCCACCCCAGGTGTTACACCACTTCCCTTGATGATCTGGAAAACTTATGTCTTATTTGCCCACTTTTAGTGAAACTACAGGTCTTTAGTGTATACAGACTGACCTCACTACTCTAGCACTGCTTACAATAAGATAGCTTTCATTGTATGTCTCACATCATTCCCAATATAGTTAAACGAGGTGCTTAGCCTTTTTTTTTTAGTAAAATAGCCAAAGATATATACCAGTATGTATATTTTTTTTAAATTTGAAAAAATTGTTTTTGTATTTGATTTCTTACTAGGTATCTTGTTGGAATAATTGGAAATCAAGGAGATATAACCCAAACGTCTGCTTTAAAAGGAAGTCATTTTGTATCTTTGTGTTCAGAAAGAAATATCCCTTTAATCTTCTTGCAAAATACATCATCTGTCGAAGAAGAACTAAATGGTATGTGTATTACAACTTAATTTACTACAGACATATACTGCATTTTGTAGTAACTGGCTCAGGTCTTGATAAAACCAAATATTTGTCCAAATCAGAAAGACATTGTTTCTAGTGAAAAAAACAGAATTTTAAGGGAACTGAAGACTTAACTGTTTTGTATATGTTCGAGGAGGTGGTGGTGGGTGGGGGGTCAGGAACAAGGTATGGAAACTAATAGTGTCTAGTTTATTTGTGGTTGTTTCAAAAAAGGAGAAACAATACTTAACATGCATTCAAACAATTCAAATGTAGGCTTAAACATGCAGCAGGTATTTCTTTAGGCCTGAAATGTTATATAAACTATATAAATTAGATATTTATTAACATGACAACACCATAGTCAACTCTCAGTGCCATCTGAATGGGTCTGATTTTCATTAGATTTTAATCCGATTTGTCATTCAGCGGCCATTGATGATGAACCCTAAAAATGGATGATCAAGACTGGCTCATAATGAAGTAATTCGACCAAAATTATCAGCATATTCCTGTTACATTTTTTGTTAACTAAATAGCGAGAACTGTTGGCTCTTTACCTTCTGTGATGCAGATTATATTCCTAACAAATTCTGCCTCGGTTATAACCAGATCACCAAGCTGTATTACAGTAGCCATTCACCCCTAAACTTCACTGTTCAATGATGCAATGGTACCACGACATATGGTGCAGTTCAGGGATTAGGGGCCCTGAAGCTTCAACTAGTTTCATAGCAGTTCTGCCCCTGACTATTCAACACATCAACTTTTCTAGGCATGCTATCCTCTATAAATCAGAAGATTATTATGCAATATTTCATCAATATTTATTATAATATAGGTGTGGAGATGAGTGAGAAGTTAAAAGCATGTGGTAAATTAATGGCCGCTGTGAGTTGTTCTACTGTGCCTAAACTAACAGTTAGAATTGGTAATGGGTTGGGTACTTCACAATACATGATGGTAAGTTGTTCAAAGAGACATTATGGGAGATTAGATGAGGAGCTGTCAGTTCTCACTATAATAGTTAAAAACTACATGAAGATAATGTAAAGGGCATTTGCTCAAAATTTCTGTCAAATTTATCCACTCTGAACCAAGATTTAGCGATTGAATTTCAGGCGAACAGGATCCTAATCCAGTAAAAATAGTAAGCTAGCATTGACATCGAGAGTTGACTATATCATAGATAAGTTAATTAATGTCTAATTAATGATTTAGATACCATTTCAGGCCTAAGGAATGACCTTGCAATAGGCAGATTTCGCTCTTGCATAATTATCTTTAAGAGAACAGTGCAACATTATTTATTTAGTACAGAATCGGCCATTTTAACTTGGACCTTGGGATGTATTTCAAAGACTCAATAAAACTATAACCTTTTTGAAATGTGATTGCTATTATTATTTTACTTTTGTTTTATTAATATTAGCTTGATACAATCTTGAATTTTAAAGTCATTTGTGAAACATCCTGAAAATAGATCACAATTTTGAAAATTTCCCTGATTGTAACAATGATATGGTGTCAAGTGGCCTAACTGGGATATGATTTGTAATCGGTCCTTCAGTTCTTACGAATGTCCTCTTGTCACTGATGAAATATTGGGAGGAGTACCATAACTTTTGTTTATTCTCATCATTTTTGTTTCAGGGAGGAAGATGTATCAGTCCTAATTTTATTTTTAGTTGGCCTAATGCAATTTTAGGTATAATGTCACCAAGTCTTGTAGCAGAAGAATTATCTAAGGTAAAATTGTTTATCTATTGTCTTTGTAAGTCTAAATAATATTATACCATTGTCTAAATAATATACCATTAGGTAGGGAGAGAAATAGAAATGCGGTTAAATGTCCATTCCACACAAATAAAGTCATGGCACTAGGACTGACAAAAAAGATAAGGTACTGTAGGACTCAAAGGGGATACTTACATAGTTAAGCAAGCACAACCCTACTACTTGCCACACACAAGTGTGACAGACCAGACCATTTGACTTATTGACAGGCATTATGATCTAAATGGTGGACAGTTAACATTTAGATTTAATAAAGGTCATGAATTTGAACTTATAATTGTGATTTATGTAGTTCTTCCATAAAATGTAATAAAGTTTCTTTGTAGCCGTTTTGATTCCCTGATTGTTATTCGAAGACAGTGACAAGCATAATAATGTCACATACATGTACTCTGTTTGCATGCCAGATCCCGGGATCATTGTACATTTCTCATAGAATGTTACCTGTATTCACAATTGTTTCCAGAATGTATTGTCTGACCTTTCTGTAGAAGAAATAAATTTAAAGAAGCAGGAGTTAGTGGTTAAATTAACCAATGAAATGTCAGCAATTTATACTTCTGCTCATCTACTAGACGATGGTATCATCAAACCTGTTGAAACAAGAAAGGTTTGTTTATTTTTTAAAAATTAATTTTGTCTGATATAATAAAAGTAGATAGTGTTTAGAATAAATGGCTGCTGTAAATAATATTTGATTTTGACTGGATTTAGCTATTTCATTCAGGTACTTGAGTATTTGTAAAACATTGGAGAATTCACATCTTTTTTGGTGGCCATGAGTTTCTTTACTATTCATATAAGACACTTCAATGAATATAATTACACTTTAAACCTCAGAATGCCTCGTTCGGCATTTCTGTCCAAACGAGATAAAAAAAAATGCCAATTTTTGGAACGAGGTTTTTTTTTTCAGAATGAGGCTTGGTAAAAATGCTCCATTTACTAAACGTGTTTTTTTCAAGATAGTTATTAGCGGTATTTGCTATCAGCGAATTAAAATTTATGTTATTTAATACGAAAATAAACCAGTCCAAACTAAGATATTATAATCAGAGGAATAGACAAGGCAAGAATACACACCATAATTGGAGGTGTAAAACTATTTAAGACACACAGCTACCTTGATTAATTTATTGCCCACAGGTATAGGTGTTAAGTAACAACTCAGGTGTTGTGAAAGCTAAATTGGAGTTGTAAATTAATCAAGGTAGCTGTGTGTTTTACACCTCCACCTAACTCAGGTGTTGTGAAAGCTAAATTGGGGTTGTAAATTAATGAAGGTAGCTGTGTGTTTTACACCTCCACCTAACTGATATCACAGACAACAAATTAATGTTTATCTGATCTAAATACAACAAATAATCCAATCTTATTAATCAAAAAAAAAAGCATTAAATTTTATCTCATATTTGCAATACGCCAGTTTATTTCGTATATTTATTGTGAAAAAATAACTTGACCATGGTATAGTATTGGCTGTTTCTGTTGAAACCCCATTAACATTGCACAAAATATGATTGGAGCAAAGTTATATAAATGCACAGCGATAAATTTGTCGGCTGTATACCAATTGTCAATTAAATGGGAGATAAAGCACACCTCATACATTAAAATTTAATTAAAACGTTTTATTATGAAGACAGTTGGGTATTAATAATGCGAAAATAATTTATGGTATGGCATGTATTCTTGTCTTGTCTATTTCTCTGATTATAATATCATAGTTTGGACTGGTTTTATTTATTTTCGTATTAAATAACATCAATTTTAATTTTTACAAATTCGCTGATAGCAAATACCACTAATAACTATCTTGAAAAAAACATGTTTAGTAAACAAGGCATTTTACCCAGTCTCATTCTGAACAAAATACCTTGTTCCAAAACAGGGCAATTAAAAAAAACTTGTTTTGGAACTGCAGACAACGTGGCATTTATTTTACCTCGTTTGGACAGAAATGCCGAACGAGGCATTCTGAGGTTTATAGTGTAATATTTTGTATAAGTTAGGGTCAAAATTTCATCCCTATCAAAAGTTACCAATAAAGAATTTATCATAATTATTTACAGTAGTTGTGCCAGTAATATCTTGGATGTTCAGCCCTATAGAGAACAAGAAACTTCCATAGCTCACAATTTAATATCCGTTTTTTTCTCCATAACAATTACACAAACTGATCCCGCAGTGAATATTCGCTTGGCCGCTACAATCACTGATAAGCATGACATCTACAAGGCTTAATGAGTACAGCATATTAACTTTTTTCTCCGACAAATTAAATTTTTTGAAGTAAAAGAAAAATTAATAAAGACCTTTGAAGTATTTGTAGTTAAAAAAATATTTCCTATTTGGTATAAATGGGTATTAAAATGAGTAAAATGCATCATTTTGCCCGAACGCAGTTAGGTGTTAAGTAAACCTTGCACAAGCCGTTGAGCAAATGATTAACGCCACCTGCATCTGTTGTGGACAGTCATCTGTTACAGAGATAATTCGTAAGTAATTCTCTGTGAAACAGATTGACAATTACATTGTTAACCATGTTGTTTCTGGTAATTAATTTGATGAATATTATATCTTGTCAAAAATAAATTTAAATTTTACCTTTACAGATATTAGGTGAATGTCTACGAATAGTCCAGGCTTACCAGACACACAGTACAACAGATTATCCAGTTTTTAGAATGTGATCAAATGCAACTAATTATGAGATCAAATGATTTGTCTTAATTATGCAACATAAGAATGAATATGCTACTGGAAAATCCAAATTAGGTCTTTCTGTCCTTCCATCACTAATAATAATATTATCATTCCTGTTTGTCGAATGTTTGAAATGGGATAACTGTATGAGTAATAGTAAGTGCAGGGGAACTGCACCACACACAATTCTACACAAAAACAAATATACAGTTAAGACATCATACTCAGAGACCACAAACATAAACAATTCAAAAAGAGTGAATGGATGGACTTTGATAAAACTTGTAATCTGAATACATACCATAATAGATCACAATATCAATCCTATCTAGACATATTTAATTGGTTAATGTGTGTGTAATTTGCCTGTGGATAAGGGACCACAGCATTTGTCATAAATGCGAGTGAAGCTCTGATTAAAATGGTGGGGTGGGGATTTCTATATAGAATATACTATATATTACATGTATTTGTAATTTATTTTATTAAAACAATTTTTTTTAAACTCCCCAACTTTATGTGATCTTTTCTCAGAATATCACTCAGAGAATTCGGTAAAGAAGATCATTAATTTAATATCTGGAATTAATTAAACGTCGGTTAGGTACTGTTATAGACATGATGGTCATGGACAGACAGATATACACTGTATGACCATTCAAGTGTCTTTAAGAAAAAAGATGGCGGGAGGAAATTTAAATAGCTTTATCTGCCTATTGCAGGTTTTTCTTTAGGCCTTAAATATTATACAGTATATTTATTAACATGACAAGACCATAATCAACTGTAAATGTCATCGGATGGGTCCAATTTTAAGTAGATTAGAATGGTCGGCCATTTAAAATAAAATGGTAAATCAAGGCCAAGCCACAAACAACTAATACAGTGGCTACAATCAGTGCATACGTCTTGTCAAATCTTCAAAGACTAATGTGTTATCTTTGCCCAGAATAAAGTAATTTAAATGAAATTTTCAATTTATTCATTTTGCATTATCTCTTTTTGAACTGTTAAAGAAAAAACGGCCATCTCTTTATCTAATCTTACAAATGCATTTTTAAGTTAGGATTAAAAAACTGAAAAAATTTAGGAACAATATGTCTTTTGGTGTAAGACTACTTTTCATATTGATGGTTTAATCTGGAATATTGTGCTATCATGTATCAAACAATATTTTCAATAAAACACATTGCATCATCGAAACACTAAAATTAAAACCTTGTGTAAAAAAAAGTTCTTTATTTATTGCACGAGTAAAAACAATTGTATTGATAAAATTACATTGTTTATAACAGATACACATAAAGACTAACAAAACTAAAATTGTGACATAAGTGTGGTTTAATGGTTGAGAGTAAGACATTAAGTAATATATTGATACTGCACAAGGCATTAGCCAAGTGTTGTTTCAATATATTACGCAGTGTCTTTAGCTTGAGACCATTAAAATACGGACACTGTCCCGCAAGTCCTTTTCAATGAAATATGTCATGCGAGTCCAATATTGTATCTGGTACAGATAATGTACGATTGGCAAGTTGCTCATACATTATTGGAATTAATGGTACGCCAACATCAAAGGATGAAGTCACATCTGTATTTAATATGTTGTTTAAAGTTACTGTATTAGTAGGAACATACATCTTATTATTAAGAAAAAAAAAACAATTTTAAAATATATAATCATTGTAATTAAAACAGTTTTTTCTTTAGTGTTTTTTAAACATGGATGCAATGAAACATAATTAAGTAAATTTAACACATTTAGATAGCTCAATATCAATATCTTAACTATTTTACCGGTATTTAGATTCAAGAATTGTGTTAAAAATAAAGTGTATATTCACCATCATAAGATATATACATTTGCTGCAAGTGCTTTTTTTCAAAAGAAAGAGATCGAGCAAATTAAAAATCTATTCTAATATGATATATATGTGACTTTTTTTTTATAAATGTAAGTACAAATATATATATGACATGTATATACAGATGTAAAAGTTAAATGTTCATGGTTTATGGTTTACTATATACATGTATTTTTTAAAAATAACAAACTAAAGATTGGTATTCATATAAGTTCATTACAAACCCAGGCGCGGATCCAGGATTTTTTTGATTTTTTTGCAGGGGGGGGGGGGCAGGTTTGATAATTGCATAATTAATTGCACTCAACGGATTAAATTAGTAAATTAGATTCAATTTGGTTCATTCTGACGTATTTCCGGAAGGTAAATTCCAAAATTACTGGTCTAAATCGCCAATAAAATCGCATAAAAAATTTTCAAGCCTGAGCAGGGGGGGGGGGGGGTCTGTTTTTTTTAAAAATAACAAACTAAAGAATGATCTTCATATAAATTCATTACCAACCAGTTTCACAACATAGTGATCATCACGGTAACTATACATTGTACTTATAATACTTATACTTATACCCTAATGATCACTATGTTGTGAAACTGGTTGGTAATGAATTTATATGAAGATCATTCTTTAGCTTGTTATTTTTAAAAAAAACATGTATATATATATATATACAAAATCACACATCTATATAAAAACTTTGTATGAAATAATATTCTCAGCAGTTTAACAGACTATTGATTATTACTAAATGAATCATAAAGATCATAAGTTATAGCTAGAATGAGTAGAGGGGTCACTACCATATTCACCTTGTTTTTTAGACGTGACATTATTAATGTTTGAATTAATTTACTGTAATTCAATTGGAGTTTTAGTCTGCTTACCTACATCTTATAATTATAGATAAAAATTAAATTTTGTTGCTATATATAAATCACGGATTGAGGTACAGAATAACATGATTTTAATTAAGACTAATAAGTATATGGTATGGATATGGTCGGTGCTATACTGAGGAAGGATAATTTTGTCCTATAGCGGTATCTGAACTCAAATGCTATCATCTATCAAGGGATCATTTACTGACAGGTGTCCTGTGACTTCAAAATTACTAGAAACAAATTCCTAACAACAAACAAGAACTAACCTGTGGTACATGGCAAATTTGAAGCATTTTAACTTAAGTAGAGAGTGGTGACTCCTTGAATAATTAACATAAACTTAAAAATAAAAAAAATATCCAAAATTTGATAAATGAAAAAACACAAAATTTATTAGTTTTGAGGTAGAATCTTCCAACTTGGTGTCCGAGGTTATTAGGCAATGGCCCTGACTTGAGAATAAAGGAAAACATTTTCTGCTAAAAGCTGATACAAGATAAACAATTTGATTTGATAATCCTTTGAATAAGAGTGGTTAAACTCTGTGTATAGTCTTATTACATCAATACCCTGACTAGCGTAAGTTCGATAATGAACAGTTTGTACTGCGATTGAGCATAGCGAGTAACTGACAAGCCATTTGATATGTTAAGACCTCAAGCCACAATAAATTTGATTCTAATTTAGTGAGAGTGATGAAACTCAGTCTATAATTACATTACATCAATACCGTCATCAAGTTCATTGAGCATTTTTTGCTTAGATTAATTGAGGCATTCCATTTGTTTTTATGTATTTTAGAACATCAAGGTTGAAATCTCCACAAAAAAATTGACCAAATTTAAACTTGTCTGATATCTTATAGATATATCACATACCAAGTTTAATTAAGAGTAAATGAAAACGGAGATGGCTCCAGTGTGTGTACAAGTAATCAAAGGTGATGCAAATAATACTAAGTTTCATTAAATCTGATGAACAATTGAGACCTCAATGTATTCAAAAGCATTTGTTGATAGACATATATGTAGTGACTATACAAAAATATGATCAATTAAAGTATAATATAACAAGGTGCAATGTTTGAAAAAATATGGTGCAATATAACTATGTGCAATGTTTGAAAAATATGGTGTATCAGTAAAGCTTTTATAATTACATTGACAATCTATAATATATATGCAAGTAATGTCTTTAGACCAAGATAATGTGAGATGATAAAAATGAATGAAATGTTGGTATAATTTTAATTAGTCTAGAGGGCATATATCTAAATAGTAAAACACCACAAATGATTTACATTAAAGTTTCAAGTCTCAATTTATTTGACGAGACTTAAAAGGAGAGAATAGACAAAGGTGGATGGTCTCTTTTAAGTTGCCCTATTGAACCTGAACGAAATGTCAGGATGATGAAAACATTAGCCATTTCAAGCACTATTTATTGACAATTAATGTACCAATGCTCCATTTATTACACTCATTTAATACTTGTTTAATACATTATCTTAGACCTTCTTTTTTTCCTTAGCTACAAGTTGCGATGGGTGTCATATATAAGGCATGGTATGCCAATTCAATTCCAGCACACTTGACACCCCACCCCACTAGCTTCATCTGTGATGAGGATGTTTTTTTTTTTTAGAAAGTAGGTTCACATATCTAATAGCTTTGATTCTACTTTCACTTGAATTTACTTAGTACTGACTTTTGATACTTCGCTCTTTAAAGTATGTTTGCACTGTCTTTATAAAGTTGCATAATTTTCCTGCACAATGTTCATAATAATCACTGATTATTGTTAAATATCTTATGGTTTGTTGATATTATATGTTTATCACATGGAAAAAAATAATACTCAATTTTACAACAGCTTTCAAAATTTAAATTCTTCTGGATTAACCTTTAAATCAATAACAGAATCTTCACAAAGAATTTAATATTTGGATTGCTGAAGAACACAAAAGAACTCAAAAAAAGAGATTTCTTGAAAATTTAAAGAACACTTAGGACACTGAACTGTATTTTTGTCATGAGAAACTAACACTGTTAGAACAACCACTGCTATAAGATTCAGAATTTGTGCTACCACTTCCTATGTCTACTAAGATCAAACACTGACCACTGTCTGCTGATCCTGATGAGATGGGACAGCTACTTAGCTCTGTACTTTTGCTTTCTCCAGTATTAGTATTACCGCTCTAGAAAAATAAAGACATATGTTAAGAAAGGCACTGATTTTACCACACACCATTTGGTACCATATTGTAGCTAATTAGAGTGATATGGTGTACCAGTCTCGTTCATTGGAACCAGATTATACAGATATACATAATCCTAATGAGAATATCTAAATACTAACCTGTTTTTCAAATAATAGCAAACAGTTTTATGTATAATAACATTCATAATGGTGAGATTTCCCTCCATCTCATTACAATACAGATCTATATTTCGTTTTTTTTATATTGTCAATGGCCTAAACTACATGAAGATCTGACCAGTTGTACTGGGAGGTCTGTCAGGGGTCATACGAGTGGCTTTTGACCTATGACATCACACACTGATTAATCAATCAGCGTCGACATTTCTAGAGGTTCACCCACAGTTCCGTGCAGAGAATGCCAAGAATTCAATACAGCCAATACAAAAGGATGTCATGCGCAGTGAGCATTTTCGTTTGTTTTACTTTTACTTTAGCGTTTGATTTTTTGCACAAAAAGTTTGTCTATTGCACAGTTCAGTGACTCAGTCTATGAAACCAGGTGGTAGAGGACTTCTATGTCCATATCCATAATGTTTATCAGAGATACCTCCTACTTCCAAAGCAATTTCCAGTTTAATGCACTGAAAATGTCGACAAACAACAATTTCTTACCGTTGCTGTAAGTGGTTTAGAATTTACGCTACCGCTTGCATCTGTATTTACTGAACAAGTTCCAGACATGTCTGTCGAATCTTTATCACTATTTTCATCCAAACTTGAAGTACTACTCTAGTAACAGAAAAAGAAAAATTCATTGAGAAAATGGTGCATACAGTAACAGAATTAGTTGCAGGCGGAGTGCATAATTACATTCGCTTGTCAACTATGTTTTAATTTGCTCTAAGAATACTGGAATCCATTCTGATATTACCATTGTCAAGTTACATTAATACACCATAATAAAAGATTTTTTTGTATTGTTTACATCCAATATATGGTGTACACTTAAGTGTGTAAAATGATCTTACCAACGCTCTTCTTTTAATGCTTTCATATTGTCCATGTATAGCATGATTAACATGTTCCTGTAAATATCAAGACAATAAATATTACATCATAAACTACAAAATGACGGGTAATCTAGATGAAGTGTTAAATATACACAGTTACTGGTGTTCTATTTTCAATAAAAGATAAGTTGCCAGGCAACAAAACACTCGCCCACATATTTTTTATTTTTTTCGGTAGGACTACACTAAAAGTTACGAATGGAAATTGTTCATGGACCATATCTCTAGAAGTTATATAAGAGGCTTCTTTGTTTCACTGATTTAAATAATGCATATTAATTTCATACAGATAAGATGATCACTTTTGTCATTAGAGCATACATAGGCCATAGGGTTCAACAAAGTGAAACAAGAGAAATAACTCTTGATGTTATGAATGGAATTGATCTACAAAGGATCTACATAGTGAGAGAAGGGCCATAACTCTAGATTCAAAAGGGTTGTTTGTCTCAGTATGTTAATACATTTTGAAAAGATTGGATAAAAATGTAGTCTGGGTAATCTTCACAAGAAATTGTGGACAACGAACCAACAGACAAACAATGGTGACCACATTTATAGGCTATATTCATATTTACATGTGGGCATATGAAAAGTTATTTACTTTTACTAATAATATTTGGCAATAACAAACAATTAATGGAAGAATCTTAAAATCACACCAACAAAAATGGAGATTTTGTTAAAGTTCCAATAGCATATTTTTAAGTTATCTTTTTAAAATGTTTTAAAATAAAGCCCTAAAATTGAACCTATAAACAGTCCTACCTTGTTAAAGAATAATCCCATAATTCACTATTGACAGTTGAGAAATTGGCAAAAATATCATTTTCAACTTCAAATTCAAATGTTTGAAGATGGCCATCCATGGAGAGGAATGGGAAAACAAGGGAGGTAATTATGGTACTATTTCCTCAATCAGCCTGTGTCAGCCTTTTTAATGCCCAAAAAATTTTGCCCATGATCGTATAATAGTGAGTTGACAACCTTCTGAGCAAAAGACATAGAAATAATTATGTTTTGACTTTCTTAGAAAATATGAAATTGGAACTTTAAGTACACAGAGTACAGACTATTTATGTCATATTTCGAAAAGGTCAAAGGTAATTCGGCAACTAAATATTGTTCAATTCCAATATAATCGGATGAAAAATGTAGACACTTGTTCATTTACCAGAGGTTTTTTAGGCTTTTTCTCTTGTCAAGAGCAATAATTCCATGACTAATTGATACTTCACAGATTCAAAGCCACATACGAAGTTCCATGAGCACGTCGATAACTGATTGAACTGGGGTGCAGGCATGTAAAAATAACATGGTCACAATACAGAAATATGCTTAAAGATATCTACTTACCGTTTCGGGAAATTTAACTTTTGCCATGTAGTTTTTACTCATCCAATTTTTACATCTAAAAAATATGATATTACAAGGTAATTACAAATTCTGTCAGAGGAGCCTCTTAAGATTTATAAATATAGACAAGATTCTCCAATCGTATTCACAAAGTTCAAATTCAAAAATCATTTAAAGACTCAACAAATGGAATTAGTCACAGTGTGGTGTTTCTTACTTTTTACAGTGCTTGATTACCAGTACCATAATATTAATTTGTAATAATTGTCTATACATGGTTAAGAACAAGCGGTTGCCATGCAAAATATGCTCACATTTTGCAAGCTAATGAAATGATTTTTCATACAATTAGGGACGATAATCCAGAATGATATGGGTCAACATGTCAGTATCGAAAGGAACCAATATCATTGATCTATAGACATACATTTTAAATTTCATCAAAATTGGATAAAAAAAGTGAACTCTAGAGGGTTCACAAACTTCACAATCTTCTATATGACATGCTCATTTTACTATTTGCAATGTTTTGCCAGACGGTCTCATTTCAATTTTCATGAAATTCAAACTTCACCATAATGCCATAATCCAGGAAGTTATGGTCTAATACGCACCAATATGGAAAGAAACCGTGATCTTTGGATAATAAAAATAAATTTATATTTCATCCAAATTAGATACAAAGTATGAACTCCAAAGTGTCCACAATCTAAAAACATGATATTTCGTACAATGAAAGGCTATTATCCTTGAAGAGTGTGGAGTGTCCACAAACTAAATATAAACATAAGGGGGTAACAACAATATACATTCACATGAAAATGTATTAATTAATTTTCGCATTTATTTCTTGTTTATTTATAGTACATAACACATGTACATACCGATATAATCCAATGGCACAAAGAATTAAAACTACAACAGCTGGTATAATGATCCAAAATAATTTTTGCTCTAATTTGTAAACCATATCTGAAATCAAATATATATAGAATTAGTTTAATCAGGAAGTACTTGCATCAAGAAATTAAATATTCCAAATTTCAGTATCATGTTCGAAATAGATTGGAAGGTATGTTGTTGGAGAGAGAGAGAGAGAGAAATGGGGTTTAACGTCCACTCAACACAAACTAGGTCATTTCGGGACTAACATATGGTTTTTAATTTTATTTCCATAATTCGCTTGCGCGTAGGGGTCTTTAGCAGTGGGAGGAAACCGGAGTGCCCGGAGGAAACCCACGAGGTTGAGAAGGCGCCCCTATCTCCATGCCACATACGCTCACACCAGTGCTCGAAACCACAGCTGCAAGCCAGAGGTGACCGGCCAGCTAGAGGTCGAAGCGCGGCACTCTAGACCACTAGGCCATCCCAACCCCCGTATGTTGTTGGGGACAACAGCCAACACATTGAGTGATGGAAGTATATGACCCCATTTAATTCTGGGCTTATATAAGTAATTATTCATTATAACTTACATCATATTAAAGATAGGCTGGCACTGCCAGGCAGGATACGCCCACATTTTCGAGAGATGGACAGAGAACAAGCAATACCGAAAGTGATTTTTCCTACATCTTTTAGTCCTGTATTTCATACTGTATTGGGAGCAGCCATTTAGTTGGTCAGTTCCAGTCTGATATTAATGAAATTCGAAACCGACAATGATTATGGTGTGACGGTACACAACCTAGAAATGTGACTTTTCATCAAAATCGGATAAGAATTGTGACCTGTAGAGAGTCCACAACCATGATATACCATATTTTTACACTATTCGCGTACAAACGGCGACCATTTCGTCCGGCAATTTTGGTACGATTTTCACGAAATTAGAACTCAACCTTCCTCATCAAAATCGAATTAAAATTGTGACCTATACAGGGTCCACAACCATGATATATCATTTTTCTAACAGTATTTGCGTACAAATGGCGGCCATTTTGTCTGTCAATTTTGGTCCGATTTTCCCAAAATTCAAACTCATCCTTCCTTACAGTGTAACGGTGACATAATCAAACGTGTTTTTAAATTGGATAATAATTGTGACCTCCAGAGGGACCACAAGCTAAAGAAAGGGGGATTTTGCGTATAACCAGGGGCCATAATTCAGGAAGTTACGATCCGATATGCGCAAATATCGAAAGGAAGCAAGATCTTTGGGTTATAACAATGAATTTCAAGTTTCATCAAAATCGAATCAAAATTGTGACCTCCACAGGGTCCACAACCTTGATATACCATTTTTTAACAGTATTCGCGTACAAACGGCGGCCATTTTGTATGGCAATTTTCGTCCGATTTTCCGAAATTCGAACTCGACCTTCCTTAGGGTGTAACGGTGATATAATCGAACGTTTTTTTAAATCGAATAATAATTGTGACCTCCAGAGGGACCACAAGCTAAAAAGGGTGATTTTTCGGACAATCAGGGGCCATAATTCAGGAAATTACATTCCGATAGCCGCAAATATCGAAAGGAACCAAGATCTTTGGGTTACAAACATGCATGTCAAATTTCATCAAAATCGGTTCAAAATTGTGACCTCTATAGGGTCCACAAGCTAAAAACGTGATTTTTCGTACAATCAGGGGCCATAATCCATGAAGTTTTGATCCGATACATGCCAATATCGAAAGGAACCGAGATCTTTTGCGGATAAACCTATATTTCAAATTTCGTCAAGATCGGATAAGAATTGTCCACAAACAAATTGTGGACGGACGAACGTCTGGACGGACAGGGGCGACGACATAATACGTCCACATGAAAATGTGGGCGTATAAAAAGATAGGTTACATGACATACGCCCACAGAAGCTAAGTTGTCTGAACTGTCAACAAAGGTTGTCATATATTTAATAAAATCTGATTAATGACTCATTATGTTATTATCAGAAATAATTAGAATTTATTTGGCTTCAAGTTCTGCCCATGCTAACGTTTAATGTACAAAACATGTAACATTATGAATTTAGCAGTAATTGTATTTATCAGAAATAGTTGAAAATTGCCATCACTCAAGCAATATTTATACGAAATCGTTTAAAATCAACAGAATTTGTTAAATTTAAAGTCAGTCAGATAATAATTTTAGCCTCTTGAAAGTCTACAAGATTTATCAAAGTGATTAAGGGCCATAACTCTGGCAGTTATTATCAGAAATCACTGAAATTAAATAGATTTCTTTGTCTCATGACCATAGACGCCATGTATAAATCCAAAAACAATTGGATACTGTCTTTAGTCTGTAGAGCTTCCAAGAGCAATTTTAGAAACCTGATAAGGGGCTTCAACAATATACGACCACAATTCAATATGGACTTATAAATAAAAACCATATTGAAAATTAAGCTTTAATTCAATATTCTTACCACCTAATACAGGAAGTAATTTAGGTTCTGATGCTGCGTCCCATAACATTGAACTTGTTAAATTATTCTTTTCCATGGCAACAGCATAATGTAAAACACACCTTCTACATTCAGGCATTTCTAACTTTGGTCTGGGAATAATAATGGTTTTGGTAGCTGGTGAAATAGTTACATAGTGAATACCAGACTGTGAATAAAAGTAATATACTGAAATGAGGTGTCTTAGGAAAACCCAGTTATCAAACCCTTAAATTGCATTGATAATCTGGATACGTTCTACTTGTTACAAAAGCTGAAGACAGATCTACTCATATTTGGTTTTAAAAAAAAACTATTTTCAGAGCAAAAGTGCCAATAGAAAATTGAGGACTTCCAAAAGTCTTTGCTGTAAATCTATTCTCTGGATATTTATTTAAATTGTTCCTGATAAGTTATAACAAATTTATTAACTATGAAATAAACAATGGCTCTGCTTTGATCACTGTCGCTGATCGTGAAATAGTTTCCAATCTTACTACTTAGCGAAGCGGTGTCTTGTATTATGTATAAATACTAACACGCACAGCAACTAAAATAAAAGTGTCCAGCAAAGTAAGAATTTGTTTACGAATTATATTCTAGAGGTATCTCCTTAGTCCTTATAAACTGATATTGCCGATTCCAGTAAGGGCAAAATTATCGAGTATCGGCTGACGTCGATTTCTACCATAGACCACTTATCGGTCAATTATACATGTTGAAACCGATTGTCAGATCATCGCTACCTTTTCTATTAAGCCCCTTTTCCTAAACCTATTCTATTAAACGTATACATAAAATGAAAGTGTATAAAAGTAAGTGCCCGTTTGATTCATTTATTTATTCATAGGAATAAATCTTACACTATATATACTTACCTTACAGTCTACTAATTTCTTCCCAGATAAATATATTCCCATACACCAGAATATGTCAAGACTGTCCGCAGTAGCAACATCTTCTACATCAAGTTGATCATGTGTTTCATTATAACTCTGAGATTCAAGTCGTGTCAGATCATTATCAACTATAAAACCAAATATAAGGGGGTTTAACTAAGTATTTTTCCTTTGCATTGGGGAAAGGAGATGCAGTCTACTCTTATTTTAATAATGCATAAGTCATAAGTTCTTTTATGTGTGCATAAATGTGTACACATAGGACCTCCGTTAACCACTGACAAGGGGATTCAAATCTCCAAGAACTTTCTCAACCAACACTGGGATCAAACCTAGGATCTTTTAAATTAGCTAGCCAGCGCCTTACTCACTGAGTCAAAGTCAACTGTTAAAAAAATCCATATATAATAAACTTAAATTATTCATACAATAACCTTTTAATAAAACAATGATTGTTGCACACATAACAATACAGTAAAGTTATTATAATGATATGGTTTGAATTATAATAGAATTACATGCATCTAGACTGCAGGCCTGTGTTTTGGCATAATATGAAATAATCTTTTTGTCTGTAACGATTTCATAATGAATGTGTAGATGGTGATATTACTCACTTTCTTTCCTATTCGAAGGAACATAAATTGTTGTATATTTAGGAGAAACTCCTGCTGCTGTAGCCGACTGAACAGTTATTGTTTGATCCTGCTGATTATTGGGTAATGGAAGAAAAATGGACAAAGAACTTCCATTAAACTTTTTAGATTCGTATGGTAAACTTCGCTCTATTCTGTTGTCAGGTTTACCATTGTTGTATGTAATATTTACAATGTAATTAATAATAGGTCCATTTTCTGATTCCTCAGGTGTTTTCTGAAAAATAAATACCATCTCAATTTTGATAGGGCTCTTCCTTGTACCCTAATGAACAATCCCAATTTCATTTGGAGCTTTGTCCTTTATGAGATGAGATTTATATTTTCTGAACAGAAATGGTGGGGAGGGGGTACCTCTGAAATAATTGACAATGATAACTTCTTTAATTTCGATATGGTTCTTTCCTACAACTGAATTAAAAAACATTGGACAAGAAAAGTAGAGAGAAGGACTGTTACAAGAAATGAAATGAAATGGGGTTTAACGTCCTACTCTTTTGCACCTAACCTGGGCTAATGGAAGACGGGCATACGCCATACAGTGTTCTATGAGGGAAATTTTGCCCGGGCAGCGTTACCACGGCCTACTCTTATATCGAATTCCAACTGTCAGGGGATCTTTTACGTGCACTCCAATATGTACACATGACCTCGTTTTTTTGTCCCATCCGAATGACTAGGCAGCTGTCCTTGTCAGGCCCTCCTTCTGCATCACTGACAATGGGAAATCACGCCGGAAAATCGAGATGAACTTTCTCGACCAATGCAGGGATCGAAAACCCGACCTCCAGGCTAGTGAAATAACACCTTATCCACTTAGCCACCATGACCCCCACGGTTTCAAGAATAGTTTAATATAACTGTGATGACAATATTAGTCCACATTAAATATGGGCATTTAAACAAAGTTAAATAAACTAACCTGCAGATATATAGCTGTTTCATTGACACCTTTAGCATGGTTTTGATTAGGAACAACAGGGGCATAACTTGGTACTGAAAACAAAAATTATCCACGGTTACAAAATGTCTTTGCAGTTTGTTATACAAAATATTTTCTTTGCTATGGTTCAAGTTTTAAAAATAAATTCTTTGTGTAAGATGTGCCAATAATTCTTGTGAAGTATACTTGACAAAAAAAATTGAAAAATATTTACCTCCTATTCTTGTGGTTATATTAATAGTAACATCATCACTCCAGTAGTTGCACACTATATATTTCCACTTTATTAAAAATGTATAATTCTCATACGGATGTAATTCTGATATGGTTATATTTTTCTCTTCTCTTTTCAATTTACCCTTAAAGCAATCCAATGAGATAAAAATAATTATTACAAATTCCGGGTACCTCTACTAAAAGAAAGAGATAAAATGACAATCCATAATTCTAGATGACCATTAACTGATATCAACTAACCTTTGTTGCCTTGGTGTAGAACTGACTAGCCTTATTGCCAATTAATGCCATTTAATATCATAAATAAATAATGTTGAAGTATTATAATTATAACTTAAAGGCGCCAATTCGCTAACAGTTGGGGCCTAGAAATTGACAGAAGTGGGTCGCAACGCATATAATACTGTAATATGAATGTATATAAACTGATTTACATTCAATGGTTTCCGGTTTTACTCTAATTTCAAATAAGTTATGTACCGCGAAATAAGCCAGCAGTCTCATTCAGATGCAAATTTCTAGCACCTGGTTATTCCAGTCTACATACGCTGTTTGATTTGGTGCAATGTGTCTAGCCTCGTTCCCCGAGTCTCTTGCTACAGACCAATGGTAAAATGTTTATTTTGTCTTAAATATTGGATATCAGAAGCCCATCTTTTCCCAGTAAGATCACAGCATCAATGTTGATTTTAATTGACAAATAATTTGTGTTTTCAAAGTTGAAGATTTTGGATGATACGGAGTTAGAGACTTAGCTTTAAGGCTTTAAGGGGAATCCCTAAAACAAATCATAAAATGAACTAATAGAAAATCACCACTACTCTCTGCAGCAATTGTTGGTTAACTAAATGGGCCATACAACATACAAATCAATAATCAATATTATGCCAAAAACAGAGAGGTGGGAAGGTACATTACTTGACGGCAGACGTGTTAGACCATTCCTCCCCTAATAAAAAAAACAGTAAATAACTGTTCTACCTACCTTAAGTGGTTGATTATATTGTTGAGGTGATGAAGATGGGAAGTAAGCTATGTTATATTTCCATTTCTTATTTAGAGGAGAATAAATCTCACGATCGTTTGGTAATTTCAAAAGGATCATCACTGAATTACAAGTTACATGTAGCACATGTAATATTGGATCTGAATGATGTACTGTAATGAAGGGTAATTAACGAATCAATAACCCCTTTCTTTGCTAAATAAATACGTTACAACCCTTTTACTTGTGAATATATGAATATGTGAAAAATTCAATTTTCCAGAAAATTTGTCTTAAAAAAAATGAACGTATTTCTAATTCTCGAAAACTCAGTCTTAAACCAGAAATGCATGAAATTAGATAGTTTTGGTCAAAATCGTTTCTTTGATTGATTTGCACTAAAGCAAACCATAAAACAATATTGGAACCAAAAGTATTTTATCTTGGAAATAAAAATCAAAGGCTCAAATTTGTTTATCGAAAAATGTTATAGGCTTATTTGATATTCAATTTCAATATACTCTATATTAAATTTAATATTAGTACTTGATGGGATATTAGGTAACATTAGATAACAGTTGACAGTTCTCGCTACAATAGTTAAAAATAGTTAATGAAAATATGCTGAAAATATCTGTCAAATTGTTTCACTCTGAAATGAGATATTTGCAATTCAATTTCAGACTAGCTTTAACCGTCACTACTACAACAAAGTCTATATTATCCATTTTTATGTTAAATTATCCATCATAAAACATATTGAAATCCATGAAATATCGCAGGCTAAGGTTGGCATCCGGAGCTAATTATGGTCTTGATCGGTTAATTAATGTCTAATTAATAGTTCAGAAAACATTTAAGACCTAAAAAAAAGACCTACAATAGGCAGATTATCTCTTGTATAATGCATGTTTAATGAAGGCTTATGTTAATAATATAACATAAACAAAGAAGTATTAGAGGAACCAAGGCATTTTGGGGGGAGGGGGGAATGATAAGAAAGACAGGTATTATCCAATAAGGAGTGTGGCACTCTGTCATTCCTAAAGTATCCTTATATATGAATACATGTTTATTTCATAGCTCTAGCACTGTTTCAACATGTGCAAACATTGCTACCATTGATATCTTAACCGTTAGTTCAACCTATCAACAATTTTAATCTCTGAAGCGTATTTGCTTACACCCTATGTGTCTCCATCGGAAATGTGCACTTCGCAGACACAGGCAATTTTAACTAAAATCTATCAAAGTTCCATTTTAAGTTACAATTGATCTTTGTGAAACGCATAAGACTTAAAATATAATTTAAAAACTGGATAGAGTAATAAAGTTTATTAGAAACTTTAACAAAAACAGCTGCTGATAAATTTGGGCTGTTTTCGAAACTTACTATTTTTTATAGCTGAAATTGGAAATTCTTTTTCAGCTGTTTCATTGCCGCAATATTCACAAGATGCTGGATGAGATGTACGAACAATAATTGTATGTTGTAAGCCCAATGTCGCCAGATTTTGAAATGGACATTTAAATTCTGTACCATTTACACTCTCACATTCCTCCCTGGAAAAGGTAAAATTGTATACTTACATTAATAAATTCAAAAGTGAAAAAAGATTTGAAGTATGGTACCTTTTTTTAGATATTAAATTTTCTTTGAATGTTAAACAACACTATAAACCGCAGATTGCCCCGTTCGGCATTTCTGTTCAAACGAGGTAAAACAAATGCCTCGTTGTCTGGAGTTCCAAAACGAGGTTTTTTAAATTACCCTGTTTTTGGAACGAGGTATTTTGTCCAGAACGAGGCTTGGTAAAATTGCCTCGTTTACTAAACATGGTTTTTTCAAGATAGTTATTAGCAGTATTTCCTATCAGCGAATTTGTAAAAATTAAAATTTATGTTATTTAATACGAAAATAAAACCAGTCCAAACTATGATATTATAATCAGAGAAATAGACAAGACAAGAATACACGCCATAGATGTAGGTGTAAAGCAACATCAGCTACCTTGATTGATTTATTGGCCCAATCAGTTATAGGTGTTAAGAAACAACTGTGGTGTTGTGACAATTTATTGGGGCCAATAAATTAATCAAGGTAGCTATGTGTCTGCAATAGTTTTACACCTAACTGATATCGCAGACAACAAATTAGTGTTTATCTGGTCTAAATACAACAAATAATCCATTCTTATTAATCAAAAAAGCATATAATTTCATTTCTTATTTCCAATACGCCAGTTTATTATTTATATTTATTGTAAAAAAATTACTTGACTATAGGTGTTAAGAAACAACTGTGCTTTATTTCCCATTTAATTGACAATGGGTATAAGCCAACAAATTCATCGCTGCGCGTTTATGTAATTTTGCTCCAATAATATTTTGTGCAATGTTATGGGGTTTCAACAGAAACAGTCAATGCTATAGTCAAGTTATTTTTTTACAATAAATATAAAAAATAAACTGGCGTATTGGAAATAAGAAATGAAATTATATGCTTTTTTGATTAATAAGAATGGATTATTTGTTGTATTTAGACCAAATAAACACTAATTTGTTGTCTGCGATATCAGTTAGGTGTAAACTTTTGCAGACACATAGCTACCTTGATTAATTTATTGGCCCCAATAAATTGTCACAACACCACAGTTGTTTCTTAACACCTATAACTGATTGGGCCAATAAATCAACCAAGGTAGCTGATGTTGCTTTACACCTACATCTATGGCGTGTATTCTTGTCTTGTCTATTTCTCTGATTATAATATCGTAGTTTGGACTGGTTTTATTTTCGTATTAAATAACATAAATTTTAATTTTTACAAATTCGCTGATAGGAAATACTGCTAATAACTATCTTGAAAAAACCACGTTTAGTAAACGAGGCATTTTTACCGTGCCTCGTTCTGAACAAAATACCTCGTTCCAAAAACAGGGTAATTTAAAAAAACCTCGTTTTGGAACTCCAGACAACGAGGCATTTGTTTTACCTCGTTTGGACAGAAATGCCGAATGAGGCAATCTGCGGTTTATAGTGCAAGCTATCAGTGAGGCTGATGTCCCCAGCCTCAATACCCTAATAAAAATGTAATGAAATGTGGTTTAACGTCCTACTATTCTGCTCCTACTGGATTAATGACGACTGGTAAATGACAGGCAGTGTGCTTTGAGGATAATTTTGCCTGGACTACTGCACTATGGCCTACTCTTATTTCGAATTCCAACTGTCAAGGGTTCTTTTACATGAACAGCAATGTGTACACAGGACCTTCTTTTTTCGTCCCATCCAAACGACTACACATTGTTAGCCAATGCTACACATTGTTAGCCAATGCTGCACATTGTTAACAGGTATCTATTGACGGTCCAATATCACCACGTGACTTCCCTAATCACAATCACCAAATTATTTTCTTACATTGTTATAGTTTAGACATTTGCGATTGGAATATTCTAGAGTGATTTTAAAATACCGTATCATGCCATAGATCCATTCAACGTCCTTTGTTTTAATAGGCCACGTGACAAATAAAGACGATACGTGCAATTAGCGTATTTACCGGTAATTTGGATAACCCAGTAATACATGATATCCCAACCTTTTATCTCTATAAGTACAGAAACACAAATGGTGCCAGTCATTTGTCGATATATTCATTATTAAATATATATAACAATAATAACCATTTCTATACACAAAAAAAACTTTTATCGTCACTCCATTTGAAATTCACAGCGAATATGGCATTTTCCGATGACAATATGCATAACAATACATCGCCCTCATTTCTCAGCCAATCAACGCTGGAAATCTTATCACCATGTGCGCTTCCATGCACGATGGTAGAGTTTATTAAAATCGCTGCCGTGAGAAAAGAGAACGACCATACATAAATTGGATCTTAAATTAAAATGAATACAAACAAATTATTCCGTAGTCAATTGTTTTATTTCATTAGGGGCATTAAGGAATCCGTCAGGCGTTAATGAATACACACGCCGACTGTATATAGCTTCACGGCCGAGTCACTTTCTCGATGAATTTCAGTGCTTGCCCGTCCCAGCCCTGGAATTCTTTTGGCTGACCCAATGCCTGTTTCTGAATAGGAGAGAGAAGCGGGGGAAGGGACGAGCTGTGCTGCCGTTCCTCGAGACGGCCGATGGGTGGCCTTGTGATCGAGTCTCGGTGGGAATTCCAGGGGCCGAGGAGCTGGGCTGCCGTTCCTCGAGACGGCTGATGCGAGACCTTGCAGCTGAGTCTCGTGGGAATTCCCTGGGCCGACCGAGTGCCCATCTTGGAGTAGTAGAGAGAAGCGGGGAAAGAGACGACCAGGGCAGTTGTTCCTCGAGACGGCCGATATGTGGCTTCACGGCCGAGAACCACAATACTCTTCTGACGGAAATGTATCTTGAGTCTTTTGGACTGCACACAATGGTAGGGGGACTCTTATCAAAAAGTCACTTTAAAATGCATTATTAAAATTGAGGTTATGAGCAGGTATGAGCAGGGAGGGTGGGACATTATAAAACAATCTACATTACAAAACAAACTGTTTTATTTAATTAGGGGGATTAAGGAATCAGTCAGGCGTTAAGAGTGTTTTCGATAATTGGCCAAGTTGTTTTTACGGGAGGTCTATATTTGCGACTTTGAGTGACGATATCTGAATTAATTTTCATCAGATTGATGTTAAACTGCCGTAAAATGCATATAGTAACCAATGACTATAAGTTCAATCAATTTAGTTTTTTCGTTTTATGTGCTCTTTAATCATCTGTTTATAAAGCATCGAGCAATCAAATTACTTTTCAGTCTATGTAACCCGAGCAGAAAATGCACATTATAAACCTTAGCCATGGTTCTGTAATATAACAAAGAATAAGAATCTGCGGTAGCATGTTCCAAAGTTAGCCTAAGGAGAAAATGATAATCATCGACATCCTACCTCAATTACCGGTAGACACACAGTTCTGGTGTTCTAAAATTTCTGTTCAGTTTATGCACACAAGTTACATATTAGCCTACACTTGTAATCTGTATATTACTTTTGAAGTATTCTTGACATACCTGTAGCCGTTTCCTGTAATGTTGAGAGCTAAGGCAAAAGACCCGTTTTGTTGAACATCACAGTAAGCTGAAGCCCCCATCGAGTTTTTTTCAAGATAAACTTTACAACTTAATTCATTCACTGGTCTAGGTATATCTATATAATCAAATATTAAAATTTCTATCAGAAAATATAATGAAAACAAAGATTCTAAATGTATATGCAAAATAGATGAAATTGTACTAGCCAGTAAAAGTAATATAAACATAGAAAGAGGCTTATCAGGCTCAATAAAACCCACCCCACCCAGCAGCAAAGCCTTTTCTATTAACACTAAAACCTTTTTCAAAATTCCTGCAGGGCAATTATCAAAAAGAAAAACAGTATGTCCCAAGCTTTAAAATGTTAACAGAAAAATAACTTAAGAAAAAATTCAGGAAATCAATAGTTTCTCTTTATACTACAATGAACAATACCACAAAGTTTCAAACATGATGTTCACAAAGTTTTGTAAATTCATATGTATAAAGAAATAAATCCATGAATTGAATGTAGGTGTATAAAAAATGATGGCGATTAATGGCATGACACATTGAACTTATCAGCAATGAAGGAATAAATGTGAATGAACTTCAGTGGGCAGGAGGCGAAATTTGAATTAGATTAATTTATTTTTTAACAATTGATAAAAACACCAAAAAGACTTGGTTACTATACCTATTCTGAGCAGAAACAGACCTTGTCATAAGTAAATATTACAAGAGGAAAGATTTTATTTAAGATGAGCAGTCGAGTATCACAGCCTGGAAACAGTTATTGTATACTAACTAAATGATTTGTATGCAGGGATCTTAATTTGCTCATTGTAGCAGGTTGAAGCATTTGATGTCTGGACTCATTGATAAAATGTGTCACAAATCGATCTACTTTTGGCTAAGTCACAAATAGGGTAGGGTTAATTATTATGTATTGATATGTATAGATGCTTGCTCTTTTACTAATTTTCAAATTTAATTGCCAGTAATCACTTTCCTTTTTATCAAAATCAAAAGACTATACATTACATTTACCATATATTATGAGAGTTAAACTACATATCAGAGACTGATGCTCTGAACAGCAAGAATATGTTCTGACTCCAGTTGTGTTAGTGTTAACATTCAATTTTCCATCAGAACTTAAGGTAAAGTTTTCAGCACTGGCACAACGCTGATCACCAGACACAAAATACACATTGGTTGAATTCTCTTTACATCTGATGTGACAATCTGTCGAATTTTCAGCACAAACTGTTGTTTCTACAAAAAAAACATGGGTAATCATTATATATTCTTTAATTCTTTGTACACAATTTAAGTCCATAAAGTTCATTACAGATTAAGAATTTAAAGCAGAACATAGGCCATTACAGATATTTGAAAACATAACTGTATTAAGTTTGGACCAAATCAACCCATTACTCATCAAGAAGCAAGCTAAAGCAAAACATGAGCCATTACAGATATTTAAAAACTATAATAAGTGAGGCCCAAATCAACTATAGTCCATTGCATATCAAGAAGCAAGTTAGAGCAAAACTTAAGCCATTACAGATATCTAAAAACATAACTGTGTTAATTAAGGAGGGGATCAATTATAGTCAATTTCAGATCAAGAAATTAAAGAACTCCAGCCACTACATATATTTAGAATTTTATCTCAAAATTAAAATAGTTTCAACCACAAGAGTTCTCTTTCAATTCTTATTATTGTTAATCTAGAGCTATTGTCTGTAAAGCGTTCTGTTACAATATAGGGATTTTAAATTATTCTATATACTTTAAATACTTACGTTCTGTGCAAGATAAAGACACCACGAGGGGCCATATAACAATAAACAGTAAATAAGGAAGGAACTTGGTAAACTGTGACATTCCTGATTAACTACATGTACATTTGTTGACATATGTACATCCGATGTAAGGATGTTTACATGACCTAATTCTAGAGGTCATTAATAGAGATCATCAATAATAACATCCTTCTCTGTGACCTCAGTCACAGATCTAGTTAGATTCTGGTTTCCATCCACTTGTACTGAAATAATTAAAATATCTAGAAACTATATTGACAATACATTTAAATAAGTTGTTTATAGAATTGTCTTAAACTGGATTACTGGCTACAAAATCTAAATGTCATCTAGCAGGGTTTTGTTATCAATAAGAATGGTCATAATTAATAGTACTTGCATGTTTTTTTTAAATACACGAAGATCTAACCAATTGTAGGGCAAGGTTGTGTCACAGGTCATACAAACGGCTTTTGGCCTATGACATCAGACATTTGATAAACCAATCAGCATTGATTTTTCTAGTAGGCTAACAAACTTATAGTAACAGACAGTTTCATTGGCTAATCCCTCACATCATCCAGTACTCAGGTTATATAACAACCCTTCTAGATCCTAGTGTAATAAATACAAGTAAATGGATAAACGATTCTACTAGTTTTGTCTTACCGACGTTAATGACAGAGGCTAAGTGGAACTTTTATTCCCAAGTTCATAGTGGATCAATTTGACTGAAATTTTGAACTACATAAAAACACAGTGAACTAGACCTGCATGCAGGAATGACGGGTTTCACTGGTGCCATGTTACCCTTAAACATGTCACTTCCGGTGCCAAGTTACCCTTGAACATACGTCACTTCCGGTACCAGCGAAACCACTAAACAGGTTTCCAAATTAACATTGCACACAAATAAAATGGACGCAGAATCAACAAAATCCAACAATATCAATTCATTTTATACATTTGTTACTTGTAAATGATCTTGACAAAATTAAATTACTTCCTGTGTTAATGAAAATGTTCAATTAGTCTTATGAAATCAGAAATGGCATACGATATCATATAGTGAAAATTTTATGTAAAATTTTAAGACCAAAAAACTTGAAAAGTGACTTGTAGAAAATCTGCTATTTCTCTGCAACCGTACAAGTTACAAACCATTTTGTGGTATCTGTGTGATCGTATGGGTTCATTCTATTTGTTGATTAGCATCAAATACCATAATTTGAAAAAGATTTCAAAACAGACTCATTTGAATAAAATATCTGTTTTGAAGGCTAAAAATACAGTTTTTGCCAAAATGACGTTACTTCCGGTGATAATGAAAATCTTAAATTACTTGAATGAAATCCCAAATGGCAGTAGGTATAACACGGTGTAACGTTTATGAAAATCGAATAATAATTGACACTTTTATGGCCCTGAAACCTTCAAAAGTGACCTGTAGAAAATCGTCTATTTCTCGGCAACCGAACAAGTTAGAAACAATTTTAAGATATCTATATGACCATATGAGTTTTGTTTATATGTGAATTTAAACCAAAAGTTAAAATTATTAATACATATTAAGTTATTCTTGGTTGAATAAAACATTGATTTAAAAAGTTTAAAATGCAGTTTTTGACCAAATGATGTCACTTCCGGTGTCAATTTTAAATTGTAATCAACTTGATATGACGCTACATGCTTTTTGAATCAAATGATGTCACTTTTATAAAAATCCAATAATAATTGACTATTTTACAGGCAAAATAACGAAAACAGTGACTTGTACAGAACTGCCCATTTCTTGGTAACTGCTTATATTACAAACGAATTTTAACATACATTTTCTTCGTATGGATTATAGCTACAAGTTTATAAAAGTTACGAAGAAATATTTTAAAATCTGAAAAGCCTGAATAGGTTGTAAATAGGTAAATTTTACACCATTTTTAGCCTCTTAATCGAATTTGCTCGAAAGTGAAATCGAAATTAAAAAAACTGCTTCCTACATTTTTTGCGCCTTGAAAGGGCACACTCTTTGAGTCAAATAATTTTTCCAAAAAATAATATTTGTTTTCGAAGTAGGAAAATAACTGTCAAAATTGTAGTTTTTGGTAAAATTATGCCACTTCCGGTGCCGACAGATAACACTTTTGGTAATAATAAAAATGACAATTGATACAACGAAGCATATGAATTTTGTTTTATACAAATCGGACAATAAAAAATTAATCTAGGACTGAAAAACTGAATTAGGCAATGGCGGCCAAGGAAAATTACTGAGACAATTTTTTTTAACATTTTTGCACTAGTCAGATGACTCTTTAATTCTGTGCACAATACGACTAAAAAATATTCATAAATAAAAAATTTTTTTGTAAAATTTTAAATTTTCGAAATTTGGCGCCTAATATCTTCGAAGATTTGCCGAAAATCAAAAATCGAAAGTAGCGTAGCTATGTGCCCTGTCTCAGGCTATGCCAAAATGTATCGAAAGTTCAAATCCAATGATTATTGTTAAAATTACTGCAATATTTTCAAAAACGATAACTTCGGTGATTTCGGACATTTCGCATTGTCGCAGAACGTTCAAAATAGCTTTATCCTCTAAGTCACACCCACTTTCCCAGTAAAACCGAAGAGATCGTAACGATGCGACACGTAGTTGCTGAGATCTATTCAAATTGGAATCTGAATAATAATAATAATAATAACTAGACCTGCAAGCAGCACTGAACCGGCTTTCAGGAATCATACAGAAAGTTTATTATACCATAGCCGATCCATTGAGCTACCAAACTATACTTTAGTTGTTTTGCTTCAGTGACACCCTCTACCATATGTTAAAGTAATATTTGCTGGTCAAAATTGTAAATTATGGCAAAATTACGTCACTTCCGGTGCCGAAAGAAATTTTTATAGGTGAAAAATAAGTCGAAAATTCGCGACATACAAAATACAAACTTTGTTTTATCATATCGGGCAATAAATAATTAAGGTAAAAAACTTAAAAGTGACCCTGGGAAAATTGGCTATTATTCAACAAGGGAACATGCTAGAAGCCTTTTCTTGATATCAATATGATGGTATTGATTCAATCTTACTGCCCATTAGAGTTAGACGTTATAAAGTTAAACGAATGATAAATATAAATCCCTTCAAAAAAATGTTTGTTTTGAAGGCTAAAAATGTTTTTTTTTGCAAAAATTACATTACTTCCGGTTATATTGAAAATGTTAATTTAGTTCACAGAAGTCATAAATGGCATAAGGCATCAAATGGTAAAAAAATTATTAAAATCGTATAATTATTGACACTTTTATGGACGAAAACCCTTGAAAAGTAACTTATAGAAGATTGCCTATTTCTCTGTAACCGTACAAGTTAGAAACCATTTTGTGGTATCTGTATGGCCGTATGGCTTCATTCTATTCGTTGATGGGAATCAAATATCATAATTCTAAAAATATTAGAAGGCAGACTCATTTTAATAAAATATTTGTTTTTTAGGTTAAAAATACAGTTTTTGCCCAAATGACGTCATTTCCGGTCACAGTGAAATTGTAAAATTGGCTTGACCTAGTCCAAATTGGCATTAAGCATCAAATGGAAAAAAAAAATTGCAAATCGAATAATAATTCCCTCCTTTATAGGCAAAATAACGTGAAAAGTGATGCATGCAAAATTGCATATTTCTCGGCAACTGCTCATATTACAAACTAATTTTTCCATACATTCTCTTCGTCTGGATTAATATTACGAGTTTATGAAAATAACAAATAAATATTTCAAAATATGAAGACGCTGAATGATTTGTAAATAACTGAATTTTACACTTTATTTTACATTTTATTCGAAATTGCCCGAATATGAAATTGGAATTAAAAAATCTGAGCTAAAGATTTTGTGCACCTTTGCAGGGTGCATCCTTTTAGTTATATCAGTTTTGAAAAAAATAACATTTGCTTTCAAAAAGTGGTAGAGAATTGTCCAAATTTTAGTTTTTGTTAATATTACGTCACTTCCGTTGCCGACAGAAAAATTTCACCGTAACAAAAAATATTACAATTGGGACCACGGAGCATATGAACTTTGTTTCATACAAATCGAACAATAAATAATTGTTCTGGGTACGAAAAACTAAATTAGCCGATGGCGGCTAACGCAAATTACCGAGACAATTTTTTTTCTCATTTCTGTTCAAGTAGGATGATATTTTAACCCTGTGTAAAATACCATCAAACAATATTCATAAATGAAAAAGGTTTTCGTAAAAAAAATATTTTTTTTTCAAAATATCGGACATTTTTTCGACTACTTCCGGTTTTACGATCATTGTCGTGATAGCTTTACGAAGTTCTTTGGATACTTAACTTTCTGTACCAGAAGTGTCAGAAACATCCATTGAGTAGTTTTGGAAAAAAAGATAAATTAAAGAGCGTTTCCAAAAATTTCACGATTTTTCAATTTTTTTCAAAGTTTGAGGCCATTTTTGGACCACCTATATTATTTCAATGCTTTTCATTTTGGATTCACTATATAGACAACCGATATGAATTTGAGTAAGAAAAGTTTAAGAAAAATCGTAGGCGTCGTTTTCGAGAAAAGGGCGTCTCAGAATGTTAAAAAATCGGAAAATACTAGATTTTTGGCATACAATAATTTATTTCCTTACCATCGATATCGTATTATTTAGATACCATATGATGGTCCATTAATAGGGCTATCCAACGACACTTTAGTTCTTTTGGTCCGCTATTACCTAAGGGAGAAATCAAGTTTTTCGCAAGTGCGACAATGTTTTTAACCTTTTTTTTCATTTTTTGAATACTTCCGGTATGGTTATTATTGTCGGTATAGTTTTAATAACCGGTTTGGGCACTAAAATAGCCACAGTGCTCTGTAATGATATATTACATTATCTGATCAGATAAAATGCCCCTGAGAAATCCTAGGTACAAAAGTGCCAAAAATGCAAAAAAATTAAAATATCGAAAATTAAATTTCAATAACTACATACATATTATACATCGTTAGAATTGTAATTAGGTCAGCTATCTGAATATACAATCGTTTTTTGGAAATCTTTGAAAATAAAAAAATGGTGGAGCATTTTCCAAAATTTCACGATTTTTCGACTTTTTTCGATTTTCAGTCCCTTATTTCACCTATTCCAGATATTTCAAAGTGGTAATGGAATGATTCGTACGCAAGACAACTACGAGGTCTCTCGATAGAGAAAGTTTCATAAAATAAACTGTCGTAGTTTTCGAGATACAGGCGTCCAAAAATGCTAAAAATCAGAAAATACTTGATTTTCAGCGTGCCATATTTTGCGGCCTGATCATAGTATCTGTATGAATTGGGTATCATACGATAGTACAATCCTAGTGCAGTCCAATGGTACCCTAATTTGTTTAATCCATTGATATCGGACGGAGAAATCGCGTTTTCCCCAAAACTATCCATTTTTTGGCATTTTTTCAAAATATTGCACATTATTTCGACTACTTCCGGTCTACGGATCATTGTTGAAATTGCTTTATTCCTTGCAATGGTCATTTGGCTTCATGCCTTAGAAGTTTCAGATTCGCCAATTCGGCCATATAACAAAACCCGAGCTCACAAAATAGGTAGAAAATTCGAAAAAAATCGAAAAATAAAGGGCGATAACTCTGAATGAAACTTATATTACTGGAATCGGATGGACTTAAGGTATCCAAAAATATAAGTCAAATTTGAAAATTTTGAAAAATGAAAAAAATTGTCTGTTAAACAAAATTTTTCAATTTTCGAACGCTAGAAGTCAGCGACGAAGTTTCGAAATTACAAAATCTTAGATTGCTATTGGCTCGAAAAAGATTCAGGGTTTCCGAAAATGTCATTTGTTTGAAAATGGGTAAATAATTGACGAAACTATGGCCAATTTTCAATTTTTTGACAACGTACAAAGATCTGCCACTTCCGGTATGCGCAGAATTTTCGAAAATACTTTATCAAGTAGCCACCACATGGTTTCCCGAAAGAAAAGTTGATTTCAGATCGATATCTGCTTTCGATCATGGAGAACTTGGCCCCCGCGGTAAATAATAATAATAATAATAATTTTAGTAATCTCAATAGGCTTTCAGACGAAAGTCTGAAAGCCTAACTAGACCTGCAAGCAGCACTGAACCGGCTTTCAGGAATCATACAGAAAGTTTATTATACCATAGCCGATCCATTGAGCTACCAAACTATACTTTAGTTGTTTTGCTTCAGTGACACCCTCTACCATATGTTAAAGTAATATTTGCTGGCGAAAAGACCGGTCAAAATGGTAAATTATGGCAAAATACGTCACTTCCGGTGCCGAAAGACATTTTTATAGGTGAAAAATAAGTCGAAAATTCGCAACATACAAAATACAAACTTTGTTTTATCATATCGGGCAATAAATAATTAACCTATAATCCATAAACTGAAATTAAGAAGGTAAAAAACTTAAAAGTGACCCTGGGAAAATTGGCTATTATTCGACAAGGGAACATGCTAGAAGCCTTTTCTTGATATCAATATGATGGTATTGATTCAATCTTACTGCCTATTGGAATCAAACATTATAAAGTTAAACGAATGATAAATATAAATCCCTTCAAAAATATGTTTGTTTTGAAGGCTAAAAATACGTTTTTTGCAAAAATTACATTACTTCCGGTGATATTGAAAATGTTAATTTAGTTCATAGAAGTCATAAATGGCATAAGGCATCAAATGGTAAAAATATTATAAAAATCGTATAATAATTGACACTTTTATAGACGAAAACCCTTGAAAAGTGACTTATAGAAGATCGCCTATTTCTCTGTAACCGTACAAGTTAGAAACCATTTTGTGGTATCTGTATGGTCGTATGGCTTCATTCTATTCGTTGATGGGAATCAAATATCACAATTCTAAAAATATTATAAGGCAGACTCATTTCAATAAAATATTTGTTTTTTAGGTTAAAAATACAGCTTTTGCCCAAAAGACATCATTTCCGGTCACAGTGAAAATGTAAAATTGGCTTGACCTAGTCAAAAATGGCATTAGGCATCAAATGGAAAAAAAATATTGCAAATCGAATAATAATTCCCTCCTTTATAGGCAAATTAACGTGAAAAGTGATGCATGCAAAATTGCATATTTCTCAGCAACTGCTCATATTACAAACTAATTTTCCCATACATTCTCTTTGTCTGGATTAATGCTACGAGTTTATGAAAATAACAAATAAATATTTCAAAATATGAAGATGCTGAATGAATTGTAAATAACTGAATTTTACACTTTATTTTACATTTTATTCGAAATTGCCCGAAAATGAAATTGGAATCAAAAAATCTGAGCTAAAGATTTTGTGCACCTTTGCAGGGTGCATCCTTTTAGTTATATCAGTTTTGAAAAAAATAACATTTGCTTTCAAAAAGTGGTACAGAACTGTCAAAATTGTAGTTTTTGTTAATATTACGTCACTTCCGTTGCCGACAGAAAAATTTCACCGTAACAAAAAATATTACAATTGGGACCACGGAGCATATGAACTTTGTTTTATACAAATCGAACAATAAATAATTGTTCTGGGTACGAAAAACTAAATTAGCCGATGGCGGCTAACGCAAATTACCGAGACAATTTTTTTTCTCATTTCTGTTCAAGTAGGATGATATTTTAACCCTGTGTAAAATACCATCAAAAAATATTCATAAATGAAAAAGGTTTTCGTAAAAAAAATTTTTTTTTTCAAAATATCGGACATTTTTTCGACTACTTCCGGTTTTACGATCATTGTCGTGATAGCTTTACGAAGTTCTTTGGATACTTAACTTTCTGTACCAGAAGTGTCAGAAACATCCATTGAGTAGTTTTGGAAAAAAAGATAAATTAAAGAGCGTTTCCAAAACTTTAACGATTTTTCAATTTTTTTCAAAGTTTGAGGCCATTTTTGGACCACCTATATTATTTCAATGCTTTTCATTTTGGATTCACTATATAGACAACCGATAGGACGTTGAGTAAGAAAAGTTTAAGAAAAATCGTAGGCGTCGTTTTCGAGAAAAGGGCGTCTCGGAATGTTAAAAAAGCGGAAAATACTTGATTTTTGGCATACAATAATTTATTTCCTTACCATTGAAATCGTATTATTTAGATACCATATGATGGTCCATTAATAGGGCTATCCAACGACACTTTAGTTCTTTTGGTCCGCTATTACCTAAGGGAGCAATCAAGTTTTTCGCAAGTGAGACAATGTTTTTAACCTTTTTTTTTCATTTTTTGAATACTTCCAGTATGGTTATCATTGTCGGAATATTTTTAATAGCCGGTTTGGGCACTAAAATAGCCACAGGGCTCTGTAATGATATATTACATTATCTGATCAGATAAAATGTCCCTGAGAAATCCTGTGTTCAAAAGTGCTAAAAATGAAAAAAATTTAAAATATCGAAAATTAAATTTCAATAACTACATACATATTATACATCGTTAGATTCTTGATTAGGTCAGCTATCTGAATATACAACCTTTTTTAAAAAATCTCTTCAAATAAAAAAATAGTAGAGCATTTTCCAAAATTTCACGATTTTTCGACTTTTTTCGATTTTCAGTCCGTTATTACACCCATTCCAGATATTTCAAAGGCTTATTGGGTGGTTTCATGCAAATGAACTCCGAAAGGACTCTCGATAGAAAAAATTTAAGAAAAAGTTACGTTTAAGTTTTCGAGATATAGGCGTCCAAAAACGCTCCAAATCAGAAAATACTTGATTTTCAGCGTGCCATATTTTGCTGCCTGATCATAATATCCGTATGAATTGGGTATCATACGATAGTACAATCCTAGTGCAGTCCAATGGTACCCTAATTTGTTTAATCCATTGACATCGAACGGAGAAATCGCGTTTTCCCCAAAACTATCCATTTTTTGCATTTTTTCAAAATATTGCACATTATTTCGACTACTTCCGGTCTACGGATCATTGTTGAAATTGCTTTATTCCTTGCAATGGTCATTTGGCTTCATGCCTTAGAAGTTTCAGATTCGCCGATTCAGCCATATTACGAAACCCGAGCTCACAAAATAGGTAGAAAATTCGAAAAAAATCGAAAAATAAAGGGCGATAACTCTGAATGAAACTTATATTACTGGAATCGGATGGACTTAAGGTATCCAAAAATATAAGTCAAATTTGAAAATTTTGAAAAATGAAAAAAATTGTCTCTTAAACAATTTTTTTTAATTTTCGAACGCTAGAAGTCAGCGACGAAGTTTCGAAATTACAAAATCTTAGATTGCTATTGGCTCGGAAAAGATTCAGGGTTTCCGAAAATGTCATTTGTTTGAAAATGGGTAAATAATTGACGAAACTATGGCCAATTTTCAATTTTTTGACAACGTACAAAGATCTGCCACTTCCGGTATGCGCAGAATTTTCGAAAATACTTTATCAAGTAGCCACCACATGGTTTCCCGAAAGAAAAGTTGATTTCAGATCGATATCTGCTTTCGATCATGGAGAACTTGGCCCCCGCGGTAAATAATAATAATAATAATAATTTTAGTAATCTCAATAGGCTTTCAGACGAAAGTCTGAAAGCCTAATAATAATAATAAGAATAACTAGACCTGCATGCAGGAATGACGGGTTTCACTGGTGCCACGTTACCCTCAAACATGTCACTTCCGGTGCCAAGTTACCCTTGAACATATGTCACTTCCGGTACCAGCGAAACCACTAAACAGGTTTCCAAATTAACATTGCACACAAATAAAATTGACGCAGAATCAACAAAATCCAGCAATATCAATTCATTTTATACATTTGTTACTTGTAAATGATCTTGACAAAATTAAATTACTCCCGGTGTTAATGCAAATGTTCAATTAGTCTTATGAAATCAGAAATGGCATACGATATCATATAGTGAAAATTTTATGTAAATCGAATAATAATTGCCACTTTTAAAGACCAAAAAACTTGAAAAGTGACTTGTAGGAAATCGGCTATTTCTCTGCAACCGTACAAGTTAGAAACCATTTTGTGGTATCTGTATGATCGTATGGGTTCATTCTATTTGTTGATTGGCATCAAATACCATACTTTGAAAAAGATTTCAAAACAGACTCATTTGAATAAAATATCTGTTTTAGAGGCTAAAAATACAGTTTTTGCCAAAATGACGTTACTTCCGGTGATAATGAAAATCTTAAATTACTTGTATGAAATCCCAAATGGCATTAGGTATAACATGGTGTGACGTTTATGAAAATCGAATAATAATTGACCCTTTTATGGCCCCGAAAACCTTCAAAAGTGACCTGTAGAAAACCGTCTATTTCTCGGCAACCGAACAAGTTAGAAACCATTTTATGATATCTATATGACCATATGAGTTTTGTTTATATGTGAATTTAAACCAAAAGTTAAAATTATTAATACATATTAAGTTATTCTTGGTTGAATAAAACATTGATTTAAAAAGTTTAAAATGCATTTTTTGACCAAATGATGTCACTTCCGGTGTCAATTTTAAATTGTAATCAACTTGATATGACGCTACGTGCTTTTTGAATCAAATGATGTCACTTTTATAAAAATCCAATCATAATTGACTATTTTACAGGCAAAATAACGAAAACAGCGACTTGTACAGAACTGACCATTTCTTCGTAACTGCTTATAGTACAAACGAATTTTAACATACATTTTCTTCGTATGGATTATAGCTACAAGTTTATAAAAGTTACGAAGAAATATTTTAAAATCTGAAAAGCCTGAATAGGTTGTAAATAGGCCAATTTTACACCATTTTTAGCCTCTTAATCGAATTTGCTCGAAAATGAAATCGAAATTAAAAAAACTGCTTCCTACATTTTTTGCGCCTTGAAAGGGCACACTCTTTGAGTCAAATAATTTTTCCAAAAAATAATATTTGTTTTCGAAGAAGGAAAATAACTGTCAAAATTGTAGTTTTTGGTAAAATTATGCCACTTCCGGTGCCGACAGATAAAACTTTTGGTAATAAAAAAAATGACAATTGATACAACGAAGCATATGAACTTTGTTTTATACAAATCGAACAATAAAAAAATAATCTAGGACTTAAAAACTGAATTAGCCAATGGCGGCCAAGGTAAATTACTGAGACAAAATTCTTTAACATTTTTGCACTAGTCAGATGACCCTTTAATTCTGTGCATAATACGACTAAAAAATATTCATAAATAAAAAAGTTTTTTGTAAAATTTTAAATTTTCAAAATTTGGCGCCTAATATCTTTGAAGATTTACCGAAAATCAAAAATCGAAAGTAGTGTAGTTATGTGCCCTGTCTCCGGCTATGCCAAAATGTATCGAAAATTAAAATTCAATGATTATTGTTAAAATTACTGCAATATTTTAAAAAACGATAATTTGGTGATTTCGGACATTTCGCATTGTCGCAGAACGTTCAAAATAGCTTTATCCTCTAAGTCACACCCACTTTCCCAGTAAAACCGAAGAAATCGTAACGATGCGACAAGCAGTTGCTGAGATCTACTCAAAACAAAAGAATAATAATAATAATAAGAACTAGACCTGCATGCAGGAATGACGGGTTTCACTGGTGCCAAGTTACTCTTAAACATGTCACTTTCGGTGCCAAGTTACACTTGAAGATATGTCACTTCCGGTACCAACGAAACAACTAAACAGGTTTCCAAATTAACATTGCACACAAATAAAATGAACGTAGAATCAACCAATAGATCCAGCAATATCAAGTCATTTTATACATTTGTTACTTGTAAATGATCTTGACAAAATTAAATTACTTCCGGTGTTAATGAAAATGTTCAATTAGTCTTATGAAATCAGAAATGGCATACGATATCATATAGTGACAATTTTATGTAAATCGAATAATAATTGCCACTTTTAAAGACCAAAAAACTTGAAAAGTGACTTGTAGGAAATCGGCTATTTCTCTGCAACCGTACAAGTTAGAAACCATTTTGTGGTATCTGTATGATCGTATGGGTTCATTCTATTTGTTGATTGGCATCAAATACCATAATTTGAAAAAGATTTCAAAACAGACTCATTTGAATAAAATATCTGTTTTGATGGCTAAAAATTCAGTTTTTGCCAAAATGACGTTACTTCCGGTGATAATGAAAATCTTAAATTACTTGTATGAAATCACAAATGGCATTACGTATAACATGGTGTAACGTTTATGAAAATCGAATAATAATTGACACTTTTATGGCCCCGAAACCTTCAAAAGTGACCTGTAGAAAACCGTCTATTTCTCGGCAACCGAACAAGTTAGAAACAATTTTATGATATCTATATGACCATATGAGTTGTATTTATATTTGAATTTAAACCAAAAGTTAAAATTATTAATACATATTAAGTTATTCATGGTTGAATAAAACATTGATTTAAAAAGTTTAAAATGCAGTTTTTGACCAAATGACGTCACTTCCGGTGTCAATTTTAAATTGTAATCAACATGATATGACGCCACATGCTTTTTGAATCAAATGATGTCACTTTTATAAAAATCCAATAATAATTGACTATTTTACAGGCAAAATAACGAAAACAGTGACTTGTACAGAACTGCCCATTTCTTGGGAACTGCTTATATTACAAACTAATTTTAACATACATTTTCTTCGTATGGATTATAGCTACAAGTTTATAAAAGTTACGAAGAAATATTTTAAAATCTGAAAAGCCTGAATAGGTTGTAAATAGGTCAATTTTACACCATTTGTAGCCATTTAATCGAATTTGCTCGAAAATGAAATCGAAATTAAAAAAACTGCTTCCGACATTTTTTGCGCCTTGAAAGGGCACACTCTTTGAGTCAAATAATTTTTTCAAAAAATAATATTTGTTTTCGAAAAATGGTACCTAACTGTCAAAATTGTAGTTTTTGGTAAAATTATGCCACTTCCGGTGCCGACAGATAACACTTTTGGTAATAAAAAAAATGACAATTGAGACAACGAAGCATATGAACTTTGTTTCATACAAATCGAACAATAAAAAATAAATCTAGGACTGAAAAACTGAATTAGCCAATGGCGGCCAAGGAAAATTACTGAGACAAATTTTTTTAACATTTTTGCACTAGGCAGATGACTCTTTAATTCTGGGCACAATACGACTAAAAAATATTCATAAATAAAAATGTTTTTTGTAAAATTTTAAATTTACGAAATTTGGCGCCTAATATCTTCGAAGATTTACCGAAAATCAAAAATCGAAAGAAGCGTAGCTATGTGCCCTGTCTCAGGCTATGCCAAAATGTATCGAAAGTTAAAATCCAATGATTATTGCTAAAATTACTGCAATATTTTCAAAAACGATAACTTCGGTGATTTCGGACATTTCGCATTGTCGCAGAACGTTCAAAATAGCTTTATCCTCTAAGTCACACCCAGTTTCCCAGTAAAACCGAAGAAATCGTAACGATGCGACAAGCAGTTGCTGAGATCTACTCAAAACAAAAGAAGAATAATAATAATAAGAACTAGACCTGCATGCAGGAATGACGGGTTTCACTGGTGCCAAGTTACTCTTAATCATGTCACTTTCGGTGCCAAGTTACACTTGAACATATGTCACTTCCGGTACCAACGAAACCACTAAACAGGTTTCCAAATTAACATTGCACACAAATAAAATGGACGTAGAATCAACCAATCAATCCAGCAATATCAAGTCATTTTATACATTTGTTACTTGTAAATGATCTTGACAAAATTAAATTACTTCCGGTGTTAATGAAAATGTTCAATTAGTCTTATGAAACCAGAAATGGCATACGATATCATATAGTGACAATTTTATGTAAATCGAATAATAATTGCCACTTTTAAAGACCAAAAAACTTGAAAAGTGACTTGTAGAAAATCTGCTATTTCTCTGCAACAGTACAAGTTAGAAACCATTTTTTGGTATCTGTATGATCGTATGGGTTCATTCTATTTGTTGATTGGCATCAAATACCATAATTTGAAAAAGATTTCAAAACAGACTCATTTGAATAAAATATCTGTTTTGAAGGCTAAAAATTCAGTTTTTGCCAAAATGACGTTACTTCCGGTGATAATGAAAATTTTAAATTACTTGTATGAAATCACAAATGGCATTAGGTATAACATGGTGTAACGTTTATGAAAATCAAATAATAATTGACACTTTTATGGCCCCGAAACCTTCAAAAGTGACCTGTAGAAAACCGTCTATTTCTCGGCAACCGAACAAGTTAGAAACAATTTTATGATATCTATATGACCATATGAGATGTATTTATATGTGAATTTAAACCAAAAGTTAAAATTATTAATACATATTAAGTTATTCATGGTTGAATAAAACATTGATTTAAAAAGTTTAAAATGCAGTTTTTGACCAAATGACGTCACTTCCGGTGTCAATTTTAAATTGTAATCAACTTGATATAACGCTACATGCTTTTTGAATCAAATGATGTCACTTTTATAAAAATCCAATAATAATTGACTATTTTACAGGCAAAATAACGAAAACAGTGACTTGCACAGAACTGCCCATTTCTTGGGAACTGCTTATATTACAAACTAATTTTAACATACATTTTCTTCGTATGGATTATAGCTACAAGTTTATAAAAGTTACGAAGAAATATTTTAAAATCTGAAAAGCCTGAATAGGTTGTAAATAGGTCAATTTTACACCATTTTCAGCCATTTAATCGAATTTGCTCGAAAATGAAATCGAAATTAAAAAAACTGCTTCCGACATTTTTTGCGCCTTGAAAGGGCACACTCTTTGAGTCACATAATTTTTCCAAAAAATAATATTTGTTTTCGAAAAATGGTACCTAACCGTCAAAATTGTAGTTTTTGGTAAAATTATGCCACTTCCGGTGCCAACAGATAACACTTCCGGTAATAAAAAAAATGACAACTGAGACAACGAAGCATATGAACTTTGTTTTATACAAATCGAACAATAAAAAATTAATCTAGGACTGAAAAACTGAATTAGCCAATGGCGGCCAAGGAAAATTACTGAGACAAATTTTTTTAACATTTTTGCACTAGTCAGATGACTCTTTAATTCTGTGCACAATACGACTAAAAAATATTCATAAATAAAAAAGTTTTTTGTAAAATTTTAAATTTTCGAAATTTGGCGCCTAATATCTTTGAAGATTTGCCGAAAATCAAAAATCGAAAGTAGCGTAGCTATGTGCCCTGTCTCCGGCTATGCCAAAATGTATCGAAAGTTAAAATTCAATGATTATTGTTAAAATTACTGCAATATTTTAAAAAACGATAATTTGGTGATTTCGGACATTTCGCATTGTCGCAGAACGTTCAAAATAGCTTTATCCTCTAAGTCACACCCACTTTCCCAGTAAAACCGAAGAAATCATAACGATGCGACACGTAGTTGCTGAGATCTATTCAAATTGGAATCTGAATAATAATAATAAGAATAATAATTTTAACAAAAACAATAGTGTTTCACACAAGCTACGCAGTGTGAAACCCTAATAATAATTTTAACAAAAACAATAGTGTTTCACACAAGCTTCGCAGTGTGAAACCCTAATAATAATTTTAACAAAAACAATAGTGTTTCACACAAGCTTCGCAGTGTGAAACCCTAATAATTTTAACAAAAACAATAGTGTTTCACACAAGCTACGCAGTGTGAAACCCTAAATAGGTTCTGTGTTTTAATCAGATTGATAGTCGGCCATAATTTGATAACTAATAGGACAGCTTGGAGGCTATACCAATGAATCTCATCACAAAAATTGTGATAAACAGGTGGACTATGAGATGGGCAATAATACAGTTATTAAAGCAGTATCCTGAATTTCAGTGGTGTTCTGACTTATGAGTATATGTATTTGTGAAGTTGTTTATTCAGTGACATATATGTGTTATATAGTGTGAAAATCAATAAAAAAAATACAAACACCCGACCTAGTTGACCATGTAACTTTTTAACATACACAAATTAAAGTCTAATATACGAATTAATATATGCAATGGATCAGTCAATGGAGTATTTACAATATGTAACTAAACTATCTGCAAATCTTTAAAGACACTTCCCCACAAAAGTATCTATTGGGTGGTTATTTAATCCAATAAAAATAAGGCAATTTTGGTATTCACGGAAAGCAGAGAATCCCAATCTTTCAAGAAAAATACTTGATTCCTTGAAAAACTCCAATGGAGTGAGCAAAGGACAAAAATGAGAGAGTGTCACTAATTGGCAGTCTGATGATTAAACATACACTATATATATGCAAGAGCAAAATCTGCCTATTGTAGGTCTTTCTTTAGGCCTGAAATGTTATAAAAACTTTTAATTAGACATTAATTAACTTATCTGGAGATAATCAACTCTCGATGTCGTGGCTAGCATGAGATTTTTATTGGATTGTAGTTCGATTTGCTATCAAATTTTCCTTCATGATTTACCAATTAAATGGATAAACGAGACTACTAGTTTTGTCTTACCGACTTTAATGACCGAGGCTAAGTGGAACTTTTATTCCCTTATTTCTAAGTTCATAGTGGATCAATTTGACTGAAATTTTCAGTAAATTTCCTTTACATCAGCTAGTTTTTAACTATTGTAGTGAGAACTGCCAATTCGTTATCTAATCTCACATAAGTTATCTTTAAGGAATGTTTGCTCGAGTGCTTCAATAGGTTGCATGCGTAGTGAGTGCTTGATTTTTTCTGACAGTACCAAATCACAGATTCTTTATTATAAACAAAATCTCCCTCTTTATAAAAATCAAACAAAACGTATAACATAACCTATATGTGCAAGAGTACAGCGATGCTTTCCAATGAGAGTACAAATTCAATAGCTAAGTCAGTCAAAGCTAATTTTGAGGAGTCATAAACTTTATGAATTCATTAGGGTTTCACACTGCGTAGCTTGTGTGAAACACTATTGTTTTTGTTAAAATTATTATTCTTATTATTATTATTATTATTATTATTATTCAGATTCCAATTTGAATAGATCTCAGCAACTACGTGTCGCATCGTTACGATTTCTTCGGTTTTACTGGGAAAGTGGGTGTGACTTAGAGGATAAAGCTATTTTGAACGTTCTGCGACAATGCGAAATGTCCGAAATCACCGAAGTTATCGTTTTTTAAAATATTGCAGTAATTTTAACAATAATCATTGGATTTTAACTTTCGATACATTTTGGCATAGCCTGAGACAGGGCACATAGCTACGCTACTTTCGATTTTTGATTTTCGGCAAATCTTCAAAGATATTAGGCGCCAAATTTTGAAAATTTAAAATTTTACAAAAAACTTTTTTATTTATGAATATTTTTTAGTCGTATTGTGCACAGAATTAAAGAGTCATCTGACTAGTGCAAAAATGTTAAAAAATTTTGTCTCAGTAATTTTCCTTGGCCGCCATTGGCTAATTCAGTTTTTCAGTCCTAGATTAATTTTTTATTGTTCGATTTGTATAAAACAAAGTTCATATGCTTCGTTGTATCAATTGTCATTTTTTTTATTACCGATAATGTTATCTGTCGGCACCGGAAGTGGCATAATTTTACCAAAAACTACAATTTTGACAGTTATTTTCTTATTTCGAAAACAAATATTATTTTTTTGAAAAATTATATGACTCAAAGAGTGTGCCCTTTCAAGGCGAAAAAAATGTAGGAAGCAGTTTTTTTAATTTCGATTTCATTTTCGAGCAAATTCGATTAAGAGGCTAAAAATGGTGTAAAATTGACCTATTTACAACCTATTCAGGCTTTTCAGATTTTAAAATATTTCTTCGTAACTTTTATAAACTTGTAGCTATAATCCATACGAAGAAAATGTATGTTAAAATTCGTTTGTAATATAAGCAGTTACCAAGAAATGGGCAGTTCTGTACAAGTCACTGTTTTCGTTATTTTGCCTGTAAAATAGTCAATTATTATTGGATTTTTATAAAAGTGACATCATTTGATTCAAAAAGCATGTAGCGTCATATCAAGTTGATTACAATTTAAAATTGACACCGGAAGTGACATCATTTGGTCAAAAACTGCATTTTAAACTTTTTAAATCAATGTTTTATTCAACCAAGAATAACTTAATATGTATTAATAATTTTAACTTTTGGTTTAAATTCACATATAAACAAAACTCATATGGTCATATAGATATCATAAAATTGTTTCTAACTTGTTCGGTTGCCGAGAAATAGACGGTTTTCTACAGGTCACTTTTGAAGGTTTCGGGGCCATAAAAGTGTCAATTATTATTCGATTTTCATAAACGTTACACCGTGTTATACCTAATGCCATTTGGGATTTCATACAAGTAATTTAAGATTTTCATTATCACCGGAAGTAACGTCATTTTGGCAAAAACTGTATTTTTAGCCTTCAAAACAGATATTTTATTCAAATGAGTCTTTTTTTAAATCTTTTTTAAATTATGGTATTTGATGCTAATCAACAAATAGAATGAACCCATACGATCATACAGATACCACAAAATGGTTTGCAACTAGTACGGTTGCAGAGAAATAGCAGATTTTCTACAAGTCACTTTTCAAGTTTTTTGGTCTTTAAAAGTGGCAATTATTATTCGATTTACATAAAATTTTCACTATATGATATCGTATGCCATTTCTGATTTCATAAGACCAATTTAACATTTTCATTAACACAGGAAGTAATTTAATTTTGTCAAGATCATTTACAAGTAACAAATGTATAAAATGACTTGATATTGCTGGATTGATTGGTTGATTCTGCGTCCATTTTATTTGTGTGCAATGTTAATTTGGAAACCTGTTCAGTGGTTACGCTGGTACCGGAAGTGACATATGTTCAAGGGTAACTTGGCACCGGAAGTGACATGTTTAAGAGTAACTTGGCACCAGTGAAACCCGTCATTCCTGCATGCAGGTCTAGTTTTTATTGTCATTATAATAGAAACTACAAACTTTTTTACCTTTCAAGCTTATCTTTTGATCAACTGAATTACTCTCACAAGATCTGGCATTATTTTTTCAGTTTAGCAAATATCAATTTATTAAATAACCACTCAATTTTTCGATAATCAGGGGCTGTAATCTAAGAATGTCGAAAAGAACTGTGAACTTGGGGATATAAACTTAAGTGACATCAAAACTGGACGAAAACTGTGACCGCTTGAGGGACCAAAACCTTTGTATTACATACCTTTACACTATTTGTGTTCAAGCAGCGGCCATTGTTTTGGGCAGTTTTGGTCCGAATTTCATGATCTTCAAAGTGCAATGATGAAATAATCAACAATTTTTAAAATCAGATAAAAATTGTGACCTCACTAGGGTCCACAAGCTAAAAGTATGAATTTTTAAAACAATCAGGGGACATAATAGAGTAAGTTATGGACCGATTTACCCAAATATTTGTTGCAATGGTCATACATGTATATTCTCTAAATTCAAATAAAAATTGTGACCTTTAAAGGTGCCACAGGCAAAAAACGCAATTTGTTCAACAACCAGAGGCCATAATCCAGGAGCTGAGATCTCTTGGTTAAACATACATTTCTAGTTTCATCGACCTCTAGAGTGTCCATAGGCTAAAAATATGATTTTTTGTACAAACAGGGGCCATACCATGAAGTTACAGTCTGATCATCGAAATTGGATAAAAATAGGTTGCCAGGCAACGAAACATATGTCCACCAGCAGCTAAACTGTCCGGGCAGTCAACAAGAGTTGTCGCATACATGTATTAAGTAATTATCAAAAATCACTAGGATTTGTTTGGTTTTTATAAAGTTCACCCACATGCTAACGTTTAGTATGCGAAACAATTAATAATATACTTGTTTGTCTCAAGACCTTAAACTCTGTTTCAAACTCTGTGACCTCTACATGGTCCACAACCTTGATATACAACATTGTTACACTATTCGCCTACAAGCAATTTTGGTCCGATTTTCATTAAATTCGAACTCAACCTTCATTACAGTGTAACGATGATGTAATCAAATGTTTTTTAAATCGGATAATAATTGCGACCCCCACGGGACCACAAGCCATAAAAGGCGATTTTTCGGACAATCAGGTGCCATAATTCAGGAAGTTAAATCCGATATACACAAATATGGAAAGGAACGAAGATCTTTGAGTTATAGACATGCATTTCCAGTTTCATCTAATTCGGTTCAAAATTGTGACCTCTACAGCGTTCACAACCTTGACATACCATATTTTTACACTTTGCGTACAAGCGGCGACCTCTTGTTCGTCAATTTTTGTCCGATTTTCCCGAAATTCAAACACACTTTCCTTACAGTGTAAGGGTGATATAATCAGACGTTTTTTTAAATCCGATAATAATTTAGGCCTCAAGAGAACTACAAGCTAAAAAAGGCGATTTTTCGTACAATCGGCGGCCATAATTCAGGAAATTACAATGCGATATTTGCAAATATCGTGAAAAATCAAGATCTTTGAGTTATAAACATGCATTTCAAGTTTCATTAAAATCGGGTCCAAAATTGTGACCTCTACAGTGTTTACAAGCTAAAAACGTGATTTTTTGTACAATCAAGGGGCATAATCCATGAAGTTACAGTCCGATACATGTCAATATTGAAAGGGGTTATAAACCTATATTTCAAGTTTCAATGAAATTGGATAAAAATTGTGACCTGTAGACTGTTCACAAACAATTGTGGACGGACGGACAAGGGAGACAACAATGTGGGCGTATAAAAATTGTGACCTGTAGATTGTCCAAAAGTTAAAAACATGAATTTTTGTAGAATCAGGGACCATAATCCATGAAGTTACAGTCTGGTACATGCCAATATCTTTATTCTTTGACATATAAACCTATATTTCAAGTTTCATCAAAATCAGATAAAAATTGTGACCTGTAGAGTGTCCACAAACAAATTGTGAACTGTGAATGCATAAAAATCTACAGGTGCAATGGTGCATTTAATAGAAGTCAGACTGGGGCCAACACAAAAAAATATCTGACCCTGGGTCCACTTCTAAATACAATAAAAGAAACAAATCGACTATAACTAGAAGATCAAGACACATACAAGTACCATTAAAATGCATTATGTAAGATTTAAATAAAGAGCGGTCCATTCTTGCTCTAACAGTTCAAAATTAAATAATGATATATTAATATAATGAAAATTTCATTCAAATTTATTCTGAATGCATTTCAATACCATTGATTGTTCATTATTATATGAACAATAAAATATGACAATGAGTATCCATTTTATTGCTAAATTTTTCAATTTTGAGGGATATTTTAATCCATTTATATCTAGCCATTTGATAGTCTAGAGAGTTGATTTCTATCATAGAGTTTTTTAGGTAAATAAATGTCTAATTAATAATTTATAGAAATTTTGAATCTCAAATGAAGCCAAAAGAATACCTGCAACATGTAGATAAAGCTTTTACATTAATGCACAATGAGAAAGCAAAAGACACATTACCAGTAGATTCAGGCAAGAGTTCCCTGTACCAAGCCTCTTATAGATGCCCATGTATGACGAGAAATCGAAAAACCAAGATACATCAAACCTGACCAATGAAACCCAAATTCTAACAGTCTTGCTCTCTTTTTGCTTTAAATAAAGTACATATGTAGTACAATATAACTTACAGCTTAACAGTTCTAATTACGTCAATGTTGTGAACATATTAATTAACACTTGACAAAGATCCTAACACAATAACAAATGTAAACTTAATACCAGAGACGAAGCCGAACTCAAAATTTATTCAATCCTATTTCCTGTTTCATCTCTGACAGGAAATAATGATTGTGTCAATTTAGATAATAAATAAGATTTCATTTATCAAGATCCATGACATAAAGAAGTACGGAAAGCATATACAACAATTTCAAATTTACTCAATAAAATGTTTCAATATAGCACATAATATTAATTAAACTTTTTCATATTGAAGATTATATCATTCATCATATTCCTGAAGCAATGGCTGAGAAATCCCTCTCTTACCATTGCTGGATAGAAGTCATATTCTTGAAATTGGGCGGGGCGTGTCTCTTTTTAACGTCCAATCAAATCCCTCCTCTCTTCTCGCATTCGGCATAATTTTCAAAACATGTTGGCACTGGATAATCGAGCATAATAAATTTCACGGGTTATGACGTAAACAAGTCGCGATTGTCACTATACATTGCGGTAACATATTTTGAGGTCTGGTTAACCCCGTTATTTTTTGTTACAATGTAGGTCATTGGTTGGTAATGGCACTACTGACCAATAATAATTTAGCACAACAATGTTCACTCAAGATAGCAGTGTGAAGTGGATTAGTTCTAATCAAACGAAACACTGCGCAGGAGTATCATCATTCATAGGCCTACTGATTTCATAGAAAATTAAAAAGGCTTTCACATGATACAAAAGATATGTTATTTCATGTTATAACAATTCTAAAGAAAACTGAAAGTGCTTATTATTTCAACTTTGAAAGCTATGGAATGTTATGCTGCATAAAATTTTAATGTAACTTGGTCTACATGACCTCAATTTTCACTCTTCCTGTCAAAAATCTGAATAGCATACAGATCAAATTTACCATACAGATCAAATATACAGTGAACCCACTTTATATAGGCCTACAAATTACAGGTCACTGTTTGGTACATGTGAAATGAAATGAAATGGGGTTTAACGTCCTACTCTTTTGCACCTAACCTGGGCTAATGGAAGACGGACATACGCCATACTGTGTGCTATAAGGGAAATTTTGCCCGGGCAGCGGCGCTCCGGCCTACTCTTATATCGAATTCCAACTGCCAAGGGATATTTTACCTGCACTCAAATGTGTACAAGAGAGCTCGGTTATTCGGACCATCTAAATGACTAGGCAGCTGTCCTTGTCAGGCCCTCCTTCTGCATCACTGACAAGGGGAAATCACGCCAGAAAATCAAGATGAACTTTCTCGTCCAATGTACTGATAGAACACCCGATCTCCAGGCTAGCGAATCAGCGCCTTATCCACTTAGCCACCGTGACCCCTGTTTGGTACATGCATTAAAGCCACTTTGTTAATGTTATTACAATTAACTATAACAGGTAATCAGGGTGATTGAGTAATTCAGGATGTCACAAGATTTAAAGACATGTGATCCACAGATTCCCCAAGATGATCATTTTACATGCATCATTAACCACTATCACATGTACTTATATGATATCTATATTGAATATTATATGAATACATTTGATAATTCTAAATAAGATATTCTAACTTATTCATGACATACCCCTGATATAATCTGATGTGGTATTGTAAATCTGTAAAAGTCATGGAACAAGTTTCATTTTGAAAGTTTTGATATTTAAAGGAGCTAAATCGCTAACATTTAGGACATAGAAATTGACACAAGTGGGTCGCAACGCATTAAATACTGTAACCGATTTACATTCAATGGTTTCCGTTTTTACTCTAATTTCAAATCAGTAATGTTCAGCGAAATAAGCCAGCAGTTTCAATCGAGTGGGTATTTCAAGTGTCTGGATATTCCAGTCTACATATGCCGTTTGATTTGGTGCAATGTTTCTAGCCTCGTTCCACGAGTCTCTTGCTAGAACTGGAGCTGAAACGCATTGTGGTACACGATTCGTGTACCAATGGTAAAATGTTTATTTTGTCTTAAATATAAGATATCAGAAGCCCATCTTTTTCTGTTAAGATCACAGCATCAATGTTGATTTAAATTGACAAATAATTTGTGTTTTCAGTGTTCAAAATTTTGGATGATATTGAGTTAGAGACTTAGTTCCTTTAATACATAAAAACAATGTTGACATTTTACTAAGTTCATAATATGGGACACCAGATTCTGAAGGGAAGTTATTTGCGAAAATATTGAAACTTATAGTTTATTTATAATTTTATGGACATAATAAAATCAATTGTGATTTTCCAATCACATGATAGATGGCTGTGATGCCATAGTTATTAAATTTTGTCTCCTAATGATGACCAGACACGACCCTTGACAACTTGGGATCCCATTGGAAATAAGCAGCAAGGGGTATGACCATATTTCAGATATTTTCCAAACATGTCACTAAGATATTTCCAACATGGCTGCAACTTTCAGCAGTATGGGACAATGTGCTGATTTTTTTAAAGTTGTCAAGTTTTATGTCAATATATATTTTTTTGAAGGGGTGCAGAATCCATTTCTGCAATTTGAAACTGTGTAAAATGATCCGATCACATGCTCATCTATTTATAGTATATTTCTAAGATGGCTGCAATTTGTAGCAGGAAACTGAGATGATATGCATACGTTGATTAAAGTAGTTCATGTTTTCTGTCATTATATAGGTTTTCAGTTGAGAGGGGGGGGCAGAAAACACAATCTATGCCATGAATGCTTATTAGCAAGTATTACATTTACAGCCATGACGTCCCCACTACCTTTTACTACGTTGCTGCAATGCTGGAACTATGATCCTGGCACAACGGTTAAAGAGCAAACATCTAGAAACTCAAAAATTGTTCTTGGTTGCTTGACTCTTGTTTATACTGCTTTGAAGGCGAAATCAGATGTGGTAGGCATAGCACAGTCTGTATAGTTTTAGCAAGAGTGGGGCTGGCACATGTTCAAAACCTTCAACATAAAACTTATTCAACATTTCTACTAGAAAAACCGACAGATTGAAATCATGCAACAAACTAGCTGAGTTGGACTAATATTTCAACCTCCAATTTTGAGCGTGTTCCACTAAGAAACTTCTATACTTATAAATAATTCTCTTTTGTTTTATTATGTAACCAAAGTTAAAAACATCCATCCCTTTAATTAATAGGCTAGAGAGGATATTGATCCGATGTTATGATAATTGTGGTGTTATACTACTGGTCCTCTAGAATAAACAATTTAAGGTTTCTTGGGACCGATTGTTTTCAATGTCAAATTGTTCATCTAATGATGACCAGACGTGACCCTTGACAACTTGGGACCCCATTGGAAATGAGCAGCAACAAATGTTATACATACATGTATCAGGCTTTATGGGCTATCTTAAGTAAAGGTCTCTTCCTGGCCCTTTCTCTATTCTTGTCTTATTTAACATCCCAATCATAAAATGCTGCACATATCTACATTTATTCTTGTCATGTTGTAACCTTTACTTACAGTTACATTCCCGGGTACAAACTTGGTGATTTGATGACATATTAGGACTAAAAACATATTCAAACTAATTAATTTATCATAATTTTGCTTCAAATTCTTCTCAAAACATTGTAATTGCCAAGTATACCCTGCTTGTATGAAAATCGATTAAAAGAGGCCATGTTTGCAATTTGCATCAGGGGATTAACCCTCTCCATACAATTTATTACAAATATCAAATCCTAATAAAGTTCTCCGATTATCCACTGCCCGCGTCTTTTTCAGGGATTTTTATCTCAGAAAGTATTGGACGTTTCATAAAATTTCTCAAAATGTATAGAAAGCGCTCGATGTACTTGTGCTGCCTTCGACATCATGCGTGCGGATAGTCTTAATCATTGGGCTGTTGATTAGGGGAACCCTTACATTTTGGTCCTGTATACGCTCTATGAGTGTTTTTCAGGGAAACTAGTATATTTCTAGTAAGATTGGATATACATGTACATGTATCTACTTTCCATATATACCAAAACTACCATATATACAAAAACCACCCGATATACTTTCCTGGGAACCCATCTTTAAATAATAATAAATAAAATAAATAAAAAATAATCGAAACACATTATATTATTCTAGCAACTCAACATTTATGTACATTGTATACTGAGTCTCTAACAATGCTGAATGCAACTGATATCATAATCAAATCCAATCCTCCTTTTATGACAAACCGGGCAACAGGCATTTGCAAGTGTTCTCTGTACAATTCAAGCAAATATATACTGTTCCTCAATCCTGCACCAATATAACAAGGGAAAACATGACTTGAAAATTATAAAAAACTTTTTTGGCCAACTGGGTTACTGTAGATCCTTGGAAGGTTATTCCCACTAGCGCCTTATCTTACTCACAGCTGCCCCTTATTAGTTAAAAACTTTGATTCGGCAATGCGTTGAGGAGAATTTTGCTTGGAAGCAGCACTTCTACTTAAATTTCTTAGAATTCCAACTTTAATGCAGGAAAAACACATCAAATCAATACTATGCAAGGATTATTTCAAGGTAGGGTTTGACTTTCACATCAATGGCCTAATTAACCCGGGAGCCCAGTGAGGTTTAATCAAAATATTGAGTCCAAAAGGTTTGAGGTTTGCAACACATATTTTACCCCTAGATCATTATGGAAAGGCAAGTCTTAAGTTTCGTAACCTGTGCGTTTACCTGGGAGCGCTCCCCCTAACCACCTTAAATTTAATGGGAGTTAAAATTCAATGTCCATCCACAATTTTCTTGCAAGGATTTCATACTTAGCACTTTGAAACAGAATGTATGACTTAAGATCATAAAATGTTGTGCTAATGCTACTTAAGAGCTTAATAAATTAGCATTAATTAGTGGCCGTAATTAGAATTTAGAGTCCATGACTGAAACAAAGCCTAAAAGCTAGCTAACGAAGACATGACACCAAAAATATCACTTAAGAGCGACAAAAGTTGAACAAACCTTGCTTAAAACTGGTTCAAAGGTGACAAAGGTCAAAGGTCACTAATTAGTGACTGTAATTAAAATTTAGAGTCCATGACTGAAACAAAGCCTAAAATCTGGCTTACCAAGCCAGTAAACCAAAATTATAACTTAAGAGCAACAAAAGTTGAACAAACCTTGCTTAAGACAGATTCAAAGGTGACAAAGGTCAAAGGTCAATTTTTGGGTATCGTAATAGGGATTGAGTGGATTTGATTAAATTGTCTTGTCCAAGATTATTTTTGTTTGGAAAACATATTTCTATGAGTTTCACTGCACCAAATTCATGACTTAAGAGCATAAAATGTTGTACTAATGTTACTTAAGAGCTAATTAATTAGCACTAATTAGTGACTGTAATTAAAATTTAGAGTCCATAACTGAAACAAAGCTTAAAAGGTAGCTGACCAAGTCAGGAGGCCAAAAATATCACTTACGAGCAACAAAAGTTGAACAAACCTTGCTTAAGACTGCTTTAACGAGGGCGGATCCAGAGAGGGGGGGGTCCAAACCCCACCCTACTCAGCTACATAAAACAAAATGAATGCCTTGCATCAATGAAATTAAATCACAGTAAGATCCTACATCATTACAAAAATGATCCCTCTCCTTAAAAAGCGCAGTTTGTATGTATGACTATGTAATTTAGAGACGATGACTGACAGATTTCCTTAACAAACCCCCTCCTGCAAAAATTCCTGGATCCGCCCCTGTTCAAAGGTGACAAAGGTCATATTTTGGGCCACATTATGACCAATCAAATATTCAAATTGCTTGCTTATCTCTGCTTGCCTAAAGAGACAACGAAAAACTATGCGACGAATCATTCCTTACTGGAAATGAATGGAATTATTGAACTGGATAACTATCTGGTTTTGAAAAATGCAGACAATTCGATAATATTAATAAAGATATATATTTATATGATTCAAAACATTTATGTGTTCTCCTTAACATCGATATTTACCTTGGTGAAAAAATGGTTGATATCCTAAAGTTATTTTCAGTATAATGCTATCAAGAGTGACTTATACTGTTTACTTATAAGATGTTCATTGCACCAGAACCTCCATTCAGGACGACATGTATACATTATATATTTAGACATAGTCACATACTAGAAATAAAGCTGTCTATGTCATTGATTACTGAAGTCCATCTATATATTCCATCGATGCTACTTTCTATATGCAAAGTGGATGATTTTAATATGTTAATTATAATTCCAAATTTATATCAGTTTTACAAATAATATATATATATATAAAATGGAGGTAGATGTTTCATTCGACTCTCAGTTTTTCTATGTAATAGAATTATATGATACATTATACGTTTTTACAGCCTCAACAATTTCTTTTCCACGCAAAATAATATTTGTATTTCATATATCCAAGTCAGATTTTTTGGCTAAAAATTGTACCAATATCTTTTTGATAGATTGCTTTTTATAAGGAACCAACTTTTGAAAATGTTATGCCTAAAATTTTAATAGCGACGTTGTTATTATTGAGTCACAGTTGAGCAGTGCCATATCTAAGGGGGGCAAAGTAGGACAAATGTCCCGGGCCACCCACATTTAGGGCCCCCACAATTCTATGTCATACTAATATTTTATCCCAGACTGAGCCAACCAGTTCCTGGGCTGAATGGGCGAGGATTGGGGCCCTTGGCAATAAGGGATATTAGAGGCCCTGGGACTGGCGGAAAACACCGCAGGCACTCAAGGGGTGGAGTACATACTAGTATGATCCGCGGTTATTACGAACAATTTGAACAAACAACAATTGGGCCCCGCACACAAGGTTAATCCGGCACTGCATTTTAAGAAGGATTAAATAAGACAACAGAACATGGGTACATAAACTTTAAGAGGTATTAACAATCGAAAAAAAAAAACATGTACATAACACAGTTTTTTTTTTATATGGGAAACAATCACTGGGTTTATCCGAAAAACCCATTGTTTCAAAAATATACACTTTGCATAAATAAATTGAGGTAGCATTGGTGAAATACACATATTGACTTTTGTAATTAATCACATAGACAGCTCTGAACTACTTTTGATAACTTTAAATTGTTCTTGGTCGGCCGCAATGAAATCCCCCAAAACAGAATTACATTCAGAACTCCGTGCCATAGTCCACAGTAAATCTAATTTACAATTGGAAATATTTAGGAACGATAAACCATGTAGTAGAATGAAAATTGATAAAACAAGACTAACATCTAACAAAAGTATCGTATATCTGTATGAATGTATTCCTCGTGTGCACATATATGTTTTCTATACTGCATGTATTATTTGTAGTCTACAACTATGTCTAAATATGTATGTGTTCATGGTGTCCCAAATGAACGTTTTGATGCAATTAACATCTTATCTAGTACAATATCTTGTAAGTAAACCGTATAAGTCTTGATAGCATTATACTGCAAATAACTTTCGGATTTCAACCCCTTTTTTCACCAAGGTAGCATTAGTCTTAACTCAGAAAAATTTTCGACTGATTTTGGAAGACATTCCCGTAAATAATCATGTTAAGGAGAACACATAAATGTTTTGAATCATATATTATTATATCTTCATATGGACTAATTTATCATCTAATTGTCTGCGTTCCAGAGAGTCATCCAGTTTTATACTTCCATTTTCAATATTTAGAATAATTGGAAAAACTTAACAGGTTTTTTTCTTTTCATTTCCTATAAGGAATGATTCATCGCAAGGTCTTTCGTCATCTCTTCAAGCCAATCAGAGATAAGCAATTTGAATGGTTGATTGGTCATAGTGTGAAACAAAATATAACCCTCGTCACCAGTTTGTCATCTTTGAACCAGTCTTAAGCCAAGTTTGTTCCATTTTTGACACTATTAAGTGATATTTGTGGCTTTCTGGCCTGGTTAGCTAGTTTTTAGGCTTTGCTTCAGCTATAGGCTCAATCCCCATTACGAGAACAAATAATTGACCTTTGTCAATTTTGAAACAGTCTTAAGCAGGGTTTTTTCAACCTTTGTCGCTTTTAAGTTATATCTTTGGTTTCCTGACTCGGTAAGCTAGTTTTTAGGATTTGTTTCAGCTATAGACTCTAAATTCTAATTACAGTCACAAATTAGTGTTAATTAATTAGCTCTTAAGTTACATTAGTAAAAGATTTTATGCTCTTAAGTCGTGAATTTTGTGAAATGAAACTCATAGAAATGTTTTCCAAACAAAAATAATCTTGGACAAGTCAATTTAATCAAATCCACTCAAACCCTATTAAGAGACCCAAAAATTGACCTTTGACCTTTATCACCTTTGAAGCATTCTTAAGCAAGGTTTGTTCAACTTTTGTCGCTCTTAAGTTATATTTTTGGTTTCCTGGCTTGGTAAGCTAGTTTTTAGGCGTTATTTCAGTTATGGACTCTAAATTTTGATTACAGTCACTAATTATTTACCTTTGACCTTTGTCACCTTTGAACTAGTCTTAAGCAAGGTTTGTTCAACTTTTGTCGCTCTTAAGTGACATTTTTGGTTTCATGACTTGGTTAGCTAGCTTTTAGGCTTTGTTTCAGTCATGGACTCTAAATTTTAATTACTGCCACTAATTAATGCTAATTAATTAAGCTCTTAAGTAGCATTAGCACAACATTTTATGATCTTAAGTCATACATTCTGTTTCAAAGTGCTAAGTATGAAATCCTTGCAAGAAAATTGTGGATGGACATTGAATTTTAACTCCCATTAAATTTAAGGGGGTTAGGGGGAGCCCTCCCAGGTAAACGCACAGGTTACAAAACTTACATCCCACTTCTACTCAGGTTACAAAACTTACATCCCACTTCTACTCGTTGCCAATGGCAACCTTTGAAGAAACTGTCCTGTTCATTTCCAATACATGCGTAAAAGTAGCCATGTATGCGAAATGAACAGTACACTTTCAAAAAAGAGTACTGTTCATTTCTGATACAAGGACACTTTCACGCCGTTTAAGAAACGAAACTTATCAAGCAATAAGAAGCGGACGTTTAGTCCGACCCCGATCGCAATGATAACTACTTGTTTCATACTGCACTAGGCTAAGGTACATGAGACAACTAATCAAAATCATAGTAACAAAACAAACCGGTAGGAACTACATGGCAGTGCAAAAATATATGCAATGACATAAAATCAACATAACAACATATTACAAAAAGCAATTATTACACTTATCAATTGGCATCTATTCCATAATTTGGTTTGATTTATTATGCAAAACATATAAATGAGAACATTGAATAATTAATTTTACTAATTGTGATTCTCTTGCTAGACACTTCACAAGCCTTGAAAATAAGCAGGATATAAAAAAACGCCTAGAAAGTTATAAATTTCATTACAATTAAATTTCAACGGACAAACTATGCGCCGATGCATATTTTCACCAGGGACGACCCACGTTTCGAATTTCCTTTACACTACATTTAATATTATCGCAGTCCTCTACAAATTGTTTTGACGATGTGATCTAAACAAACACGTTGCTGTTTCACGCTCGGGGTTTCACAACAAGACGCACGTGTAAATACTACCATGAAATGTAACGTGAGGCACAGAAAGGGATAAATAAAAGAGCTGAAATTATTTGTCACTTTTCGGTTGAAACGACTCGATAATAAATACTATTTTTCACATTTTGCTTCACAATACTCGATAGAAATGTGATGTAAGTAACTTATTAGCACCTTTCCTCGGTGTATCGGTGAATATCAGGACAGTTTTGGTCGTGGGCCGCCTCGGCTCCGCCTCGGCTGAGCCCCCGACCAAAACTGTCCTGATATTCACCGATACACCTCGGAAAGTGTGCTAATAACTATTACTTAAGACTTGCCTTTCCATAATGATCTAGCTGTCTAATATGTGTTGCAAACCTCAAACCTTTTGGACTCAATATTTTGATTAAACCTCACTGGGCTCCCGGACTAAATGTGTACACGTGTGGATGGTCACTTTTTGTACAATCTGAAAAACTAGACACTTTCATTGTCAATCTCACCTCATAATATCACTCTTGACACATGATTATAAATTATCAGTAGGCCTACTGTTACCCGTAATAAAAGTGTTGGTGTAATTAAATTTGATTTTGATGTGTTAATCCGTTTCTGTTCAGAAATTAACAGTTTAAAATAATTACCATAGATATCCTTAATTACTTGGAATCAAAAATAACTTTGTCAATTCCTTGGATTTTATTCTTTGATTTGTCTTGTCGGGTGATCTGTCTTTATTGGAAATTTTAAAGACATGTATAGATAAATCTTTGGTTGCCTAAGCACATTGTCCTGATACATACTTAATTATTATGTGACCACTTCTGTTGTACAGGGATCAACTTCTGAAAGCTAATTCTGACGACATGTTTAAACTACACATGGTAAATGGTTACACAGTAACTTGCCTAGTAATACCGTGGGAGACCTCCTGAATATGAGGGTTATTACATTGCAAATGCAATAAATTACACAATGGTAGCCTACCACTACTTTTTCATGTACCATAATTTACATGGGATGTTATCTAAATTAATTAACTTATTCAGACCATAATCAACTCTTGATGTCATCGCTAGCCTGCGATATTTAGTGGATTGGAATACATTTTAGGAAGGATGATTAAATGTAAAAATGGATAATCAAGAGTTTTCTTTTATCCTACCAACTTTAGTAATGATGATTGAGGCTAACCCACAATTCAAAAGCTAATACCTTGGTTCAGAGTGGAGACATTTGACTGAAATTTTCAGCATATTTTATTTACGTTATCTATTTTTAACTATTTATAGCTAAAACTGTCAACTCTTATCTAATCTGACGTAATGTCCTGTTAATTACAACTACCAGTACCGTACTCTTTACTTATAACAACAAAAACCCTTTTTTCAAACATTAAAACGACAACTATTTTTTTATTTCTTTTACAATAATATTATTATAAACCACCTCACTCAATAATGAAAATCTACTTATCTAGTTAATGAATTGTCATTTCCCTAATTTAAGTCATAAGATATAAAAACATTTTCAAGTGAGTCAGAGGGCCCCCCCCCCCCCCTATGCCTATAGCATTGAAAAAGGAGAAATTTAGAATTACTTTAAAAATATAATGCTCTATAATTATAGGCCTATTGGATTTTATTTAAAAAATGTGGATTAGGATACACAATTATAATGTCAAATCACAGAATCTAGTAGGATAGGACCGCAGTTCACGTTAAACAAAGACCTTTAAGATTAACCTGCGGAAAATATCAAATCAAGTGAGATATCGGTGGTAATGCCATATTGACATAGCTGCCTGTAGTGTGTCTATTACCGGTACCATCCATATGACATTTTTACATAACTAGGTAAAAGGAAATGATATGGGGTTTAACGTCCTGTACTGGCTGTACTGTTCTGCTCCGTCGAACTTTACACAACTGAAAAATAAGATTGTTTAGTAGTTCATGATTATAGACCTATAACATTACCATATGTGTGTGAAGTTCATAATCCAAGAAAACTGTGTTACTGTTTCTTTGAGTCAACAAACAAACAATTAAATGCGCATTTGATGACGTGATACTCGGAATTTCCATAGCTTTCTAAGAAATGAATGGAAGTATAAGTAGAATATACCCTCGGACATACCAGTTTGTCTGTGAGTACCGACTAGTTTATATAACATGTCTGTGATATGGACTGGATTTGACTGGATAGCTTTCTGCATGGCCATCGAAATATAAGATCATGGTTGTGTATGTTGACATTTTTAACAGACTGTTGTCTGTCGGTATTTTTCAACACACATTTCGTGACACACGAGACTAAATTTCTAGCGCATGCGTTGAATAACCAGCTGGTACCACTCGGCAAACCTCGGAAGATTTCGGAATCTAAACTCGGCTGTACGATGAATTCCGCCATATTGGAACTACTTTAAAGGTCCCGGATGAAACATGGCTGCGCCCATTCCAAACACAAGTTGGCGACCTATTTGGATAGCGACCTTTTCGACCGATCCAGCTGTAAGATAATGACGAAATTACACTTCTATTCTGAGCTGAAGGAATGGATAAAAAATAATATATTCTACTTTCATTTGATAGACATAACGTTGGATTTTATTGGTTGATAAATAGAGACTGTTGTCTTGACTCTAAATAGGTTTCCAACGAACAGGTTGCAGCTCGATCGGTCGAATAGGTCGCTAGCCGAATAGGTTCCCAATTTGTGTAGTAGCGTCAAGTTTTCCTGTTAAAGTAAACCGGTAGCCGCATCGCAAATGTATGGGCGTAGGTACATATCACTTACTGTCATACATCCGAGACTAGATGCAGTCTACGTAGTTTACGGAATCTGTCGAGATTAGCCGAGTGCAGCTGGTACATTTATAAATAAATAATATCAACCAGGTCAGTGTCATGAGAAAAAGGCTCTTGCCGCTTACTTTATTTCGCAATAAAATGACGCAACAAACATACAAACAAACAACAACAAAAAAAAAAAAACAAAAAAAACAGCCATTGAGTATTATCATTTGAACTAGATTATTGCAATTCTCTTTTGCCAACCAAATCTATTTATAAAAAAATAAAACAGCTCATATTAAGTTTCCAGTATAATATAGTTGCCTTGATTAAATATCAAACCTATGTATGTATTAAACTGGTTAAATTATTAGATTTCGCATACCAAACCGTAGACCCTGGCCCGTATCCAGCTTGCTGGCTTCGGAGGGGCAGTGAAGTTTTTAGGAGGGGCACACCCGTTACAGTCTACAGTGGTATTTAAGAGTTAAGGTTGGCAAATTTTCTTTCGGGGGCAGTGAAGTTTTTAGGAGGGGTACACCCGTTACAGTCTACAGTGGTATTTAAGAGTTAAGGTTGGCAAATTTTCTTTCGGGGGGGGGGGGGGAACATTTTTTCAGGGGGGCATTGCCTCCCCCCCACCTTGCCACCCCCTGGCTACGGGCCTGCGTACCCCCCCCCAAAAAAAAAAAAAATTATAATAATAATAAAAAAAAAACGAATCGTATAATATTATCACATCTAATCGAAAAATTATAATTATTATTTTTTTTTTACTGGTCAAAACGGCTACATATTAAGTTTTTTCTTTACAGATCGGCTGTTTGTGATGTTAATCGACAATAATAAATTAATCATTTTTAGCGTTTATATACACCGATATGTTTTTGGTACATTGATCGTTATACAATGTTCGTGCTGGGCAGATTCACTACATTGTTTATTCTGCATTGATTATAGGCTACATTTCACGTATATAAACAGTCTTTAAAAAATATGATCATCGAGGTATACTCTATCGAATTAACCAAGAACAATCGATATACACCTGTTTCAATTTCATTAAATTTTAACATATCACGACAGAGTTTCTAACGATTTATTACAACTCCTGCTCACAATTGAATCACAATTCATGAGTTTTATTTATACGGTTTATTTCATAGGCACTTAATTGAAGGGATTATTATTTTTTTCATTATCTTAACCACAGTACATGAAATTTTGAGTGTCTAAGGGTAAATGAGGAGCAAAGGCGTTTTATAGCTGAGGCGCCAGCCTCCTCGCAAAAAAAAAATCAAAGAAGTTTAAAAAAATAAAACGGGAGAAAAATGCTAAAACTGCAATGAGAAAAATGAAAATGTACTTTAGTTAGGGGACCCTAAAGCCAGACAAAAGGGCCCCACGTCTGACAAAAGGGCCCCTTATGGAATGGGCCCCCAAGTCCGAGTCAATCGTTTTCTATACACTGTTCTGTCGAATCCACCACTGAATGAGATTCAATGAGAATGCTGTCATTGCATTCGCGCGAAAATCGCCAATCAAGAAATCAACATTCTCAAGCTTCATACGACGAGTATCGTATTCCCAAGCTAATTAGATAATTTTCATTTTCGAGCTATACTGATTTTCATTTTACCAACCATCTTTTAATGCTTATAAACTTATTATATCACATTGTACATCCATATATGATAACTCCAGATGTTATGTTATAATTGTATGATTAACTTGTTTCAACTATGTATGCTGTCCTTATAGTGGATGAAATGATACAATAAAATCTTATCTTATCTTATTAGGCCCTCTAATAAAACCGGCCTCGGAGGGGGGGGGGGTCTAGAGGGTATGTCAGAATGATTCGTGAAAGAGGACCCTCAAAATAGTATAGCCTCCGCCATGATAAACCTTAAAACGCCCCCGATGAGGATAATGGATGGTTATATGCCATGTAAGCTATTTATGTATTTAATTTAATAAACCCTTCAATATTGTCGTGTCCATATCTCAGCGGATCACAAAATATTTATTACGCTTATAGGACGGGTGTCTAGAATTATTCAGATCTATATAATATCGATTGGGTAAATATTTTTCGTTTTATCATTTTTGACACGCATCATTAATTACGTTACACGGTCGGGATAACAATCAATGAGAAAATGTTTCACAAAAAGAGCGCGTAGGTAGTATAATTTTGAATAACTCTCGTTGTATATATCTATTACTGAAATTTAATATAGGCTATCAATTCTCAACAATCGATCCATCGTAGTAGATGTTTCTAATTTATTGGTCTCTCATTTCGTAAAACCAATGCTGTTTTTCGCTTATTATATAGTTTTCATTTACATTGCTTATTTAACTTTAAAATGATAAAATGAAACTTTTAACAAGTGGCAATTATTTGTCTTTGTGTGCTAATAAACCCAGATACGTGATAAAATTACAGATAGCGGAATATGTCACGTGAACAGAACGTGCCTGTTTGCTAAGCGCTGAGCTAGGATTATGCTTACGCTCATGGCAGCCAATCAGAGCGCTAAGCTAAGCTGGGCGAGCAGTCGGCTAGTCTGCTGATACAGGTCATTGAAACAATAGGAAAATTTACAGTTTTAGTATGACCTAAAGCTTTCTAATTAGGCCATGAATTACGACTTGAAAATAACGCTAAAGCTCGTTTTAGTATCTGAAGACTTTTCGTAAAGGTAAGCATTATTTATTAATAAGCTTCCGGATGCTTTTCTGCTCTATTTTTAGACTATTTATGTAGGTAATTTGCTATGGAGTTCTTATAATAAAGCACAGTCAGCCGCCTTGCAGTAATAAGCTAACAAGCATATGGACAGCCATGGTAGAAATAAGGTCACACTTATACACGGCTTTTACATGTATTGTGGCAATTTATCACTCTGCCAAGCAAATTTTATTTTTATTTTGACAGTATGAACATAACTTCTTTGAAAACTATATTATAGCCCAGGCATCCAATTATATACAATTTTTATTTCCCTCTCAAAAGTGAACGTTGATAAGTACTTATAGTAATTTAATTTAAGTAGTTGAAATATTATACGTTAGTCGTGTATTTATTTAGTAAATTTTGATTCTTATATTATTCGATTTTATAATAATATTTTAAAGAGACAAATTACAGAATGTTTGTCTCTTTAAAATTAAGATTTTGACATGGATGAAGCAGGTTTATTTTATGTCATGGGAAGGCATAAGTGGTTGGGGGGGGGATGAGAATATTTGAATTGAAAATAAAATAAGGAAGCAAATTATTGGGAATATTAGTTGTCTGCGGTATCACCTGAGGCAGAAATGGACTTCAAACGCCAAGAAAGAAGTTCAAAGGGAAGTTTCAACAGCCCTTTTTATTAACTACCGGTACTTTTATATCATATGGAGCACTAAAATTGATTATTCTTTACATAGGCTACATATGTGATAAAAACTAAAAGTACAATATGTCTTGAAATAAAATTTTAGAGACTTACAACACACGCTGTAAAGTTGAGAGCTGCAATTTGGTGTTATTATTAGTGAGTAAGCTAAACGCTTATTAGGGGTGCAGGACGATGGGTCTGACAGTGCTTAGTCATTTGAATGGTACAAAAAACTGATGTTGTGCGTAGAGATTGGCGTACACACAAACCCTTGACAGTTGGAATTCCTGGTAAAATCTCTTCATAGCAAAAGCAGACGCCATGCTTTTTAAACTCCACCAAACTATTTATTTCTTGTCCATAGATGTAGTTGTTTCATATTGCATACTACCGGTATATTCACAAATTAAAAAAAAATACTTTGTTTTAATTAAAAAAAAAACATTTTTCATTTGGATCTCCTCCAATTAAACTTTATTTTCTTTATTTAGGGATTACGTTTGTAAAAATATTCAACAATATGGCTGTCAAAGCTGAACCAATGGAATACGAAATAGAAATGAATGATGCCTTTAGAAATCAAGGTTACAGTCGCGGTTCAGTACCAAAACCAATTGATCTCACAGATGATCAAAAGGTCATGCTGATACCCTCTTCTGATGAACCCTATATTACAGGAATATTCCACAGATCCTCAGAGCAAATATCTAATCGCCAGAGTTTTAATATGCTTCCATCCGACGTAACCGCTATGCAACAAGAACATAATTTTTTTGGAGGTGCAATCCGATCCATGAAATCTAGTCCTAAACAAGAATTAATTGACGAGGAATACCCAACTTACACCATTGCTCGCAGTGAAATCGAACTAAATTCTAGATCACTTCCCAAAAAGTATAAATGTAAATTCTGCGTTTATAAGACCAGTTACAAATCTGATTTGAACAGACACCTACGTCGTCATGCCAAGAAAGATAATGTGTATAATTGTGACATTTGTGGCCTGCCGTTTCGTAGTATCAGTAAAGTCTATAGTCACAGACAGCAGGTTCACATGTTAACTGATGATGATGAGTTAAATTTGTGTTGTTCATTATGTTCTTATAGATGTTCGGAAAAAGATATTGAGCTCTTCCAGTTGCATGTTCATCAGCATATTGAAGATAATACATGCAATGTCTGCAACAAATCCTTTAACAGTCCCCAAGCTGTTGATAAACATAAAAAGATTTTCCACCAAGTACCAAGGGAAGTTGTTTTTCCTCCACAAGCCCAAAGATCTTCCACATATTTCCCTGATGTTTCTCATCAATCCTCTTCAACAGAAACTAAAACCAAAGAACAAGAACTGGAACTTTTGCGACAAGATGATTCCTCTGGAACGAGCAGTCGTAACATCTCAAACAGGTCCACCCCATTGCCTGTTGGAGAAACTAGCAGCACATCAAGGGGGGGTAACTCCAAATTGACAACTCCAGCAGAAATCTGTTGTGAAGGCAGGAGATCAGAACATTACAAAACAAATGATATTGATGTGAATAAAACAAAGGTAATCAAGGAAGGTAATGATTTATCAGACAAATCAGCTCAACAGTCTAAGAGCCTGGCTAATGTCAAAAGTCCACAAAGACTAACCACTAACATACATGTACCAGAGCTTGTAGAGCGATCTGAGATTTTACCCAATAATGACAAAACCGTCCCATTACGCATGCCAAATTCAGGCATGCTAGAAAAGAAATTTACTTGTGACAAATGTAATCAAGTATTTGATGTTATGCGAGATCTGTTTGTTCATATGTCTGTTTGCTTACAAGAAGAGTTGAATACTAAGACGGCATTCTACAATTGTCCAATATGTAATTTCTCCACCGAGGTATTAGAAAGTTTCTCAAACCATATGGTCAAACATACCATTGATAAATTTAGCTGCGACATTTGTAATAAACCCTTTTCTCAGTTTCGAAATGTTTTGAGTCACAAGCGAAAAATTCACCGAATTGATCTTCGGACAAGACGCTCCCCAACAAAATTGAAAGCTTTTGGACTCAATAACAAATTTCTTCGAGAGTCAAGTGATACAAAGTTAGGATTTCCAAAATCCAACTGTTCACCATATTCCAAAGAAACTGTGGGACAGATTAAAAAACTTGCCGAAAAAGAATTAAAGGAGGCAGACACTGCTGAAACTAATGATAAACTCATGGCTATGACAGATCCTAAAACCCAAGGAAAATTTAATCTTGCTAACTCAAATATATCAGAAAAATCTCCATCTTCGGGGCGTTACACTCGTTTAGTTTCCGATTTTGATGATTTTATGGTTAAACCATTTGCTTGCTCTTTGTGTTTTTTTCGGACTGGAGATGTAAATGAATTAATAGTGCATGTTAAAAATCATGTATCTGGATGCTATGGAGGTCTGATTCCAGACATTGTTAAATTTAATTTCACTCCTGTCCTTGATTCTAACTCGCATATGGAACTTAAGGAAACCGTTTATAATTTGAATATCAGCTCGAAAATATCCCCTACCAGTCAGAATTTTGTTGTCATTAACAACGAAAGTGAAGTCATGGAAACAGCAAGTGTGATTGCAGGGAAGACAGAAAATCAGGTGAAACAGATCAAGAGACTGGATAATCTATTGAAGAATTCTCGGAAGAATAAAATGTTTGTTAGTCGTGCCTCCACCAGGAAAAGTGTGGAAAAGAAATCTATGTCATGTGATATTTGTAATAAAGAATTCAGCATGAGACTTCTAGCAAAACGTCACATGGAAAAAATACACAATGTAAAAAAATTTCTATAAGACTTTTCCATTGATCTTTAAACAATAACTAAAAAAGTACATGGTCCTGTGCAGAATTGGGTTGATAAATTTTAAAATGTACATGTAATGCATTGGTTACTTGAAAGGTTAAAAGCCATCATTTAATTTGTGTATTTTACAGTATCAGTATTCTTTATAATTCTTGAGTGGCATTTAGTGATTGAGCACATTAAAAAACAACACAATTTATGTGTATAAACCAGTGATTGTTTTGCATATATATTGTGTTGTGTTTTTTTGTTGTTTTTTTTGGGGGGGGGGGGGTATCAGTATTCTTAATGCAACTATACTATTCAAAAAAAGTAGGGGATATTTGATTTTTAAGTGTTATTAAAGTCACCTAATGAAACTGACGAAGAAACAAATGACAAAATGAAATGAAGTTCACATTCATCGATTTATTCCAAATGATCGTTAGACTAAGTAAGGCATAGACTGACCGTTATAAGGGTAAAATGATACCCGGGGTCAAACAGCAAAGTTACCACAGCATCACAACAAAGTCAGTAACGGGTAAATCTCTGTTTGCCAAACAAGCATTGATCTGACGCGGCATACTCCTAATGTGACGTCTAAGGTCATTTTGGTCCAGATTGTCCCATTCCTGTTGCAACACAGCAGCAAGTTCTTGGACATTGGCAGGACATCGTTGACATTGACGTAACCTCTGTCCAAGCATGTCCCAGGCATGCTCGATGGGGGAGAGGTCGGGACTCAGTGCTGGCCAAGGTAATGTGGTGATGTTCTGTTGTTGGAGGTAACCTGTAACGATCCTGGCCCTGCGACATCTTGCGTTGTCATCCAGGAAGATAAAACGGCGGACATGACGTCGTGCGAACGGCACAACATGGACTGCCAAGATGTTGTCCCGGTAGTACTGGCCTGTAACACGCCCTGCAACAACATGTAAAGCCGTTTCTTCCAGCAACAGTGATACCTCCCCACACCATAACAGAACCACCCCCAAATCGATCATGACGTTTACGCCTTGGAAGCGCTCGTTTCGACGACGCCACACCCTCCTACGTCTGTCCAAAAAATCAACAGTGAACCTTGACTCATCTGAAAACATCACATTGCTCCAGCGTCGATTATCCCAGTGTTGACGATCCCTACACCAACGACATCTTGCCTGAATGTGATGATCTCTCAAACAAGGGATCACGCGAGGACGTCGGGCGCGAAGGTGACCCCTATGCAGTCGATTCCGAATCGTCTGGCCACTCACTCTCACACCAGTGTCTGTTTGAAGACGAGCGCTGATCTGATTTGCTGTGATGACACGATTTCTCAAGGCCAAGGTACGGATAAATCGATCCTGGGCTTGAGTTGTCGCCCTTGGTCGACCTGAGCGTGGTCTGTCCTGTACAGATTGTGTATCACGGTATCTGGACCATAGCCTGCTTATGACAGACTGAGAAACATTCATCGTCCGCACCACAACCGCCTGTGTTGTGCCGATCTGTAGCATGCCAAGGGCACGTAACCTTTCATTTTGGGTAAGCCGACGCATATCAAAATTTGTTTTCTGATCACTAAAACAATTAAACTGATGTTTCCACCCTGGAATTCAATGCCACAATGACTGTAACATTCAAAGTCAGAGTAGTGCAAATCTTGGGTTGGACCCCCATGATGATCCCAGCATCACCTGCATTCCATGCGGTAGCTATTGGTGCGTTTGGGCGTCACATGTAACTGGAAATGTTTCTTCTGTTAGGTTCTATAGTGACTTTTTTTGAATAGTATAGTTACGTTTACATGTAGTACATTTAAACAGTGGATATAACATACATACATGTATATGTGTAACTGTCTATAATTGACAAGTAATTGTATTTGTAACCATCTATCAATTTTTATTTCTAAGTTGGCATTACTACACAACAATATTCATTTGAGATTATTGTCTAAATGAAATCTATAATTTGGTGTTTTAAAGTAGCTAAGTCTCTAACTCAATATCGTCCAAAGTCTTAGGCATTCAAAACACAAATTATTTGTCAATTTAAATCAACACTGATGTTGTCATTTTACCGGGAAAATATGGGCTTTTCATATGCAATATTCAAGACAAAATAAACATTTTTATGATTGGTACACGAATCGTGACCATAACGCGTTTCAGCCCCAGTTCTAGCAAGAGACTCAGAACAAGGCTAGACAATTGCACCAAATCAAACGGTGTATGTAGACTGGAATAACCAGACACTTGAAATAGCCACTCGATTGAAACGTCTGGCTATTTCGCCGAACATAACTGATTTGAAATTAGAGTACAAACGAATACAATTTAATGTTAATAGAAAAACTCAGTTGTGACCCCGTTATGCTCCCTGGAATCTACATGTATCTTCGTGGAGATGTGACCAAATCATAATCTTTTTGATATTGATGAGCAATAATGATATTGGCACTGTACATGTGTATAATTTCTTTGAATTGGCCTACATGTACTTGCCCTTTCCATTTTCATTAGATGTTATTTATATAATATAGTCTTTTTGTCCCCCGCCTTTCGAAGAAAGTTGGGGGACTATTAAAATGGGTTCGTCCGCCTGTCTGTCCTTCTGTCTGTCTGTCCGTCATACTTTTTGGGACACAATAACTCTCTTCCTAATTGAGCTAGAATGTTCAAACTTGGTGTATGTGTTTATTAGGTCAATGCCTTGATGGAGATCGAAGATGAGCATTTTCCGCTTAGGGTAAGCAGAGATAAGCAATTTGATTGGTTGATGATTTGGGACACGATAACTTTAGTTCTAATTAAGTGAGAGTGACGAAACTTGGTGTATAGTTTCATTACAGTAATACCTTGACTACGTTCGATAATGAGCATTTTCTGCACAGGGTAAGCAGAGCAATACGCAATTTGATTGGTCGAGACTTTGGAACACAATAACTCACAATAATTAAGTGAGAGTGATGAAACTTGGTGTATAGTTTCATTACAGTAATACCTTGACTAAGTTCGATAATGAGCATTTTCTGCTCAGGGTAAGCAGAGCGATACGCAATTTCATTGGTCGAGACTTTGGAACTCAATAACTCTCCTTCTAATTGAGTTAAAATGTTCAAACTTGGCGTATATGCTTATTAGGTCAATGCCTTGATGGAGTTCGAAGATGAGCATTTTCCGCTTAGGGTAAGCAGAGATAAGCAATTTGATTGGTTGATACTTTGGGACAACATAACTTAGGTTCATCTTGATTGATGATTTTTATGCCAATACAATGACTGCATTCTCATTCAGTAATGGATTCGACAGTAACAGTGTATAGAAACGATTGACTCGGACAAGAGGGCCCTTTCCCTTGGCCAGAGAGGCCCTTTTGTCAAGCGTGGGGGCCCTTTTGTCTGCCTTTAGGGTCCCCCTAACTAGGGTACATTTTCATTTTTCTCGTCGTTTTAGCATTTTTCTTTATAAAACACTTTTGGATGACACTTCGTGTACAGTTTGATTGCTCGATACGTCTGAAAAAAATATATGTGATTAATTAATATGTGTCATCTATTTATTTTTGGATTTCGGCGGGGGACATCAGCCTCACTGTTGGCTTGTTGAAATGTATATGAATTGATTAGTTTATACACCACATTAATTGCTTAATTATTTATGTATTTAAAACTAGAATATTTTTGACTTGTGTGGTATATGTATTTGACAATAAATTTGTACATTAAAAAGGATACAACCTCTTGGATTTAAATAAATTTGATGTGTTAATTTGCTTTGTGAAGTGGATGTATGTCTATATCTAAAGCTTGAGGTCCACAGATAGAACCAATGGTAAATTGTTACAGATTTTGTATTAAATAGTTGTTCTACATAATTAAATTTAAGTCAAAAATGAAATCTGAATTATATGGAGATTGTCAAGTCATTAATTGAATTAAGATATTAAATCAACTATGTTTAATACTTCTTTGTGCCCAATGCACGAGCCTTTGAGCCAATGACTGATGCCACGTGAATTCAATGCACGCGTTGTTGACAGTCATCTGTTACAGAGATAATTCGTAAGTAATTCTCTGTGAAACAGATTGCACACTTACATGTATTATATCTATCTTATTTGATGTAACACTGCCCAGATTTAAAAGTCACCCATGTAAAAGCTTGATCATGATGAGTTATTTAATGCCATAGGAACCCTTTGTAGACTGACATATTGTGAAAGTTGCTTCAATTCCATTCTATATTTAAAAATTTAAGTTGATTTGAAATTTCAACGAATTATGCAGTTCTCTATATAATAAGCCATCTGTTATTATTTTTGTTCATCTACATTAAACCGTTGGGTATCTAACCAACCCTATTTTCTTTCAAGGGGTGTGTGTGTGTGTTGGGGGGGAGGATGGCTGATTGGTTAGCATGTGCAAGCTGTACCATAAACCTGTCATTGAGTCATCTGGCGTCGTTTTGAATCCTAGGTTGTACGTGACAAAGAGCAGGGTCGCCTGTCAAACCTCATGCATTTTCTCGGGTCCTATGGTTTCACCCACTGCTTAAGACTCCTACGTGCAAGCCAATTATTGAAATAGAAATTATAACATATGTTAGTCCCAAAATTACCTACTATGTGTTGAGTGGAAGTTAATCCCCATTCGACTCTCCCTCTATTTCCTTTAGCCGAATTCACAAAACTTGTCTGATTTTTCTGGTCCTTCAAATCAGTTTTTGCAAGGTTTTCTACAAACACTGACAATCGGAATCTGCATTATTTTTCAAAATCTTACTCAGTAATTAAGCTAGAAATTTTTCTGAAATCTTTCTTTCCCAGCATATCCGTAGTCAAGGACTTTATCTTGCTTATAATACGTCAATGTTTACATGTACGCAAAATGAGAATATCCTTAAACTCCAGTAAACAAAACCCTTTATATTATGTTTTTTTGGGGGGAAAACCCAACTACCCTGGAAGAATAACACATTAAGGTTTAAAGAAAAACTTTCAGAAAAATAACCACAAATTCCCCTGTATATATCCTGCAATGTGATTTATTTTTTTATTGTTTGAATTTTCTTTACTTGTGCAAGATATTTGCAATGTACTGGCCATTGAAAGGGTTACAATAAATTGTTCCTTCAGAGTGTGTTAACTTAAATCAATTGAAAAATGGATTTATATATAATATATCTTTAATTTTTATCAGAATGTTTGTGAAGTGTTTCTCTATTAATATATACATGTGCATGAAGCAAATAGAAGAAAAACTGTCTCTAGAAATTGTAAATTCTACCCAAGTACTTGCCCTAATAAATAATAAATTTGCATTTATTCAAAGTAAGAAATTTAAAAGCATTACTAAGATCATTTAGATCCTATTTGGAAATCGGTGAAAAATGAATGTTTTATCTACATGTATCCTTGAATCAGAGTTGACAAGTTAGTGATGGAGTTTAAAGAATGACTTTTATTGTAGTCTTCAAGTTTATACATTTACATTATTTATAGATCTAGTCTTTTATTTGTAATCAAACTAGTCCATTATTATTGTATAATCAGTTATATTATTGAATTTAATATTATTGTATTGCTGCTAATAAAATTATATATTTAAAATAGAATGTTTTCTTGCTTATGAATGTTTAGATTTGTGATTGGGTCAGTGGGGACTAAAATGAAATAGGGTATTAATGTCTTACTGCTTCGCCCGTCCTCATTAGCCCAGTTCGGAGCAGAACAGTAGGAAGTTGAACCCCATCGATGCTACGGTATTCCCTTATCAGTGGGAACTGATAATTGTTATGTCTTCAATGTTTTATACAAAGACACATTCATTGGTTGATAAAGAAGAGAGAACTTCACCATAAATTAATATCTAAGTTACTCATATAATTATGTCAAGATTTATTTTGAGAACTAGAACTAGTTACTAAATGCTGTTCAAAGAATGTATTAAACTGAATTTTATGTCTACATTAGACTGCTAACAACTTCAAATACAGAGTTGAACTTTTCACCAACTGCTTTGGATGAATTTCAATCTTGACCATGGCACTCATAGTCTTTCCCCATATGCTGGATATCGGTCTACGGATATATATTATTATGCCATGGTTGATAATTTTTCTATCTATTTAAAAAGTGTTATTAGTAGTCAGTGTTAGTACTGTTCAATAATGATGTTCAAATGAATTCTTAACTATTAATTGGAAGCTGTAATATGAATTGGAAGTCCTAAATGAATTGTTATCTCCCCCATTCCACCCCCACCCCACATACACCCTGTTTAACCACACTATTTTGGACTGACATACAATAAAATTATATTAATTATCAAACTTGGAATTGAGCAAAATCACATCCTAACTGGACTGACAATTCCACTTCGACTTTGGTATTGCTTACACTTTGCTGAGCCAAAAGGTAGCCAATCCACAGCAAAATTTAAAAAGTTAATTGTATTATTTTAATAATTTGAACGAAGATGAAAAATAAATAATATATTAATGCCAAATCGGAAACCAGGGTACAAAGTGTCAACTAATTCTAAATATTTTGGATTGTTTTTATATAATCACATGTACACAAGTAAACAATAACATAATATATAAATAATATAACAACAGCTAATAATTATCACAATTATTAATTTTTATATCAATGATAAACTAACCATTTGATTCTTGACCGATTTCTCTGGTAAGCCAAGTAATATATCATAAAGGATAAGATAACTCTTGATAACAGCAGAGCAAAAAGTTTCAGCACCTGGGGCAAGGCCATTTCTAAGAGATAATTAAATAAGCTATACACTAAGTACCACAATTCAATAAGAATATTAAAGCTACATTGAAGTCTCTTAAAACAATGTCTCCAGTTAAATACAATTATATAATGTAATATCACAAAATGTGCCATGAATGTTTCGTTTTTGTGTAATAAATTATTTTGAATATCATTAAAACAGTCTTAACTTTGATGCACTGAATAAAATTTGTACAAATTATGATTGCCATAAACAGGTCAGGATAAGGCTATTATATCTTGTAAATAACTTCCTGAATCACCTTTCAACATGTGATTAATCATATCTTTAAAGCCCAGATCAACGGCTAATTTATACTGTGTTTTAATATCTTTACAATATGATAACAGTTTCTTAATGTTTAATATAATCTGGTCATTGGTTGATTTGGTAGTTGCATTATTACTACTGGTGAAACTGTTAAATTGTTGATACCTAAAAGAAGATACAACCATTAAAAACTAATTTAGTATAAGATAAGATCAAATTAAAAATATATTCTGGCAGCACTTAAAAAGGGCCGTATGACCAGCTTTTATTTCAAAAAGACAGGAAGTAACTTTATTAAAAAATTTGAATCATTCATGGAATGTGGCATAATCTTGTTTATGATGTATGCAAAACTGATAAATGTTACTGATAATCATAAATGATACTGGATAATCATACATTTCTATTAACAACATGAGATGAATGTAGTTTCTTGAAAAATGATGATTATAAGAAGTCATTTCACCCAGTAAACATCATTTTACAAAATAAAAACAAAAATAAAAACGTCTCTACTACAGATTTTTGGTGTGGAATGTCTGAGAACCAAAATATTTTGGAAAGGAGATTCAATAACAATTTTGGAATTTAAAAATTCTCTATGGCTTACTTGACCATCACAGTGAGTTTAGTTTCCGGTTCAGCTAAAGAAGTGACAGATATCACCCCTGAGGTATGGTACCATTATGTTTACTAACTCACATATCAACGGTTGTAAATTTGTATCATACACAAGAAATTAACTGAAATTCACACATGTTTTTTTTTATCATATTTATAGAAATGTATAAAGATTATAAAGGACACACATTGATACAAGGGTTGAGTCATCCACGGAGGTAGAGCTAGAACACAATATACCTCTAAAGTTACAAACCTTTCTATGGCATCTTGTATTAACGCTGGTTTTAGTTGAACATATGACTTAAGATCTTGTAGGTAACGGAAATCTCCATTAATAATGACATTATTATAAATAGCTGCTGACCAATCACATCGCTTAGCATAAGCTTCACTCACTATTAAGGTCTGGAGAAAAACAAAAAATATATCCATTGTGCTTGGACTTTTAAAGATGAAATAATGATCCATTAACAGATAGAGTGAAGATTTGTTTGAAGATACTTATTATCTTTTATTCAATATTTGAATTTTTGTTAGTTCACCCCATGCAAACCAGAAACTCCAGCTCATTCGGTGAAAGCTTAAAGGTACATCATGGGAGATTAGATAAAGAGCTGGCAGTTCTCACTATAATAGTTGAAAACTAGACAGTGTAAAGGGAATTTGCTTAAAATTTCAGTCAAATTAATCCAATTTAAACCAAGAAATTAGCGATTGAATTTTGAGCCTAGCCTCCATCATTGATCATCATTACTAAGGTCGATAAAAAAAATTGTCTCGTTTTTTATTTCTTGATTTAATCATGAATGAGCGTAGAGAAACAGATCTGATCACAATCCAGTAAATATGGCAGACTATTTGCATAATGTATGTTTAATTAACTAATGAAACAATTGAGATATATGAAATATAAGAAAATACGCAAAGTTTTTTCTTCTTCAACTGTATAACCTGTTAGATTATCTTGTATCACAAGTTGGTGCAGTAGCAGTGTTAAATATATTCCAACCATTAGAGATCAATTTTGAAAGTTAACCTCTATACACCATAAGCTCTAATGAACTGTTTTGAAAATTGGAAATCATCCAATGCATAGGTAGATATGTTTTGTTTACTTACATCTAGAAATTTTGGATGATATTCCATGAGTTCAGTAAGCCGATCAGTAGATAAGTTTACAACTGTGATACCCGTTGGTAAAAGCTGTATCTGTAACGCCACTAATCGAGCCTGTCTGATACAATGATGAGCATGACGAACACAGTTCTCCTGTTATACATTTAAAAAAAACACCACTTCATAATTTGACAACATATATTTCTCAATATAACTAGAGGATATTGTTCTAGGCTCATTTTCCATGTACAACATATATTTCTCAATATATCTAGAGGATATTGTGCTAGGCTCATTTTCCGTGTGGAATAGTCAGTTTAACGCCATTATAATGGCAAGTTTCCATATAACCAGTGGAATAGCATGTTTGGAAAATTGGACTTATAATGACATATTAGAGACCATTAACTAGATAATAACATCCATAATATGTAAACTATAAGATTTATTGGTTTATACAAAGGATTTTTCCTAAAGGTTTACATATATTTTCCAATAAATGACTTTGTATTTTGGATTTCAATTGTTATGGAAATACATATTTAAAATTTACATTTTTAGTAAAACGTATATCTATATAAATAATTAACTTACTTTGACATATCGCTCTGCTGCATCAGCAAAATACTGAGCACTTTCTTTTAATGTATCTTGGGTCTCTTTATTGTTTTCTGAAATATACAAAAAGATTTCAAGACATTTCTTCCAGTAATACAATTTGTATTTTGTGAAATCTAATTCATTAATGACTGTTTTTACTTTAGTCAATCAAAGGTATGAACTTACCTAGTGGTTTTGGCTGCAAAGCCTTTAAACAACGTTTTCCTCTCTCTTCTAACATGTTGGCTATTTCTCGATACATCATAAAATTTAACGCTACCATTGTGTAGGAATCATTATCTGCTGGATGAAATCTGGTCAAATAATCTAGGATGGCGATTTTCAGCTTATCTTCCTAAGATAAAATGGAATAAAAACATCACCCAAAATAAAAACAATGTGAAACAATAATTTAGAACTCACTCAACTGTATCAGTACAAGTCATCATAATATATTTTGAAATGAATAGTAGAATGGATTACCTTTTCTATTCCTTTCCTCAGTAACATTTCAAACTGATGATGTAGTTTTAAAGCATCGAATATATAAGTCATCTCACTAAATCTTCCCACACCCGTCAATAACCTAATCTGCAAATATACACATCAAATATACTTGATAATTATTTACAAAGCAAATCTAGTACAGTACATATTGTATACTATATAAAAAATACACATTACCAACTCAAGACTGCCTACTCCTTGTCATGTACAGTCCTCGAATCGAAACCATGCCAGTCGACTCATTGACAGACCTTATGATAACAAATTGTTTGAAAGGGAAGAAAACTGTAATTTTACCAGGATATCTGTAAGTCTACAAATCAAAATTATTCATCTGAAAACTTTTAATTAAGGAAACACTAGTGTAATTAGATGTTACAACAGTATAAAGTTTACTGAAGATATTTTGAATGGGGCCTGAGGTTTGATCCAGACTATGGGAACATTTGTTAACATGAAAAACCATAAAGTATACATATGAAAATTGCATATTACTGGTTTAAAACAATATATTTTACCATTAATGGAAATTCTTCAGCTTTACTAAGATTATCTGTCATGATTCTAGCGGCTCTTAAAATATGTGATATACCTTCCATATTACACGCTATCGTATGACAATCATGGGCTAATACCAATAACTCTGTATGTAATGTTAATGCTGAAATATACACAGAATTATATACAATTATATTCAAAAGTGAGTTCTATGTATACAGAAATGTTCCTTTAATTTACAATGATCTTTGAATGTGAATGAAGGCCATTAATGCAGCGTAATATAAACATTGTTTTTTGGGGACTTTAGACTTCTAAAATTGAAATACATTTACATATTTACATCATGTGAAACAACTTTCAGTTTTCTACAAAACAAACATAACACGTTATGCACCCTCAAAATACTTGAAAAGAAGTTTCAGTTATTTAACGTCATTATGTGTAGTGGTATCTAAGACATTAAGTATAGTAATGTGTTCTTACTTGAATGAGTTATTTCCCCTGTATCGGTATTAACCGTCTGTAATAATCTATCACCAAGTATACTAGGATCTTGACATAGTTTTATATATTGTTCCGCACCACCAGAGTTTAATATCATTGTTCTATCACTGGTTACAGTATCGTTTATTAAATCACTATCTTCATCACAACTTAACGTCTGTAGAATTGAATCGGCTAAAAATCCTGCTACCTACAATACATCATATAATTATGACAGATCCGTGGAATCTTATGGAGAGAAACTTTGGACTGATCGAAATCTGCCCAAATGGCTCCATGTTCCACTAGAATCGGAAAGAATCAAAGAAGAACAAGATTTGAATGATTTCTAAAATGTGAGAACCACATGAGGTTCATAATTATATTGATTACAAGAAAGATTTATTTCTGGAAATTTTTCGATAAGAGTTCTCTCGTATTTATCAAACAAATAATGACAACCATAGTACAGTGAAGATATATATATACAAAATTTGGAATAATAAAAACATTCCCATACAATTAGAGATTACCAATGCTGTATATTAATGTTTTTATTGCTCCATATTATATATCTTCAATAAACTATCGTTTTTGCTTGATAAAGGTAAGTGAAACCTCATTAAAACTTCGCTAGTAATGTACTTTTAATTAACCTGTATTCAAAAAAGTATTTATTCAGAATTCTTATATACAACCATGTAGGCAATAATGTGAATAAATTGGATACAGTAATAAGCATTGTAATGCTTATATAAAACTGCTTTGTATTCCATATAATTGTATCATGTGTTATTCTCATTCAGTTATTAAACGTTGCTTAATCAGAACATGATAATTTACCTTTTGGTCAGTCTTGTCTTTTAATCAATTCCATGTGACGTTTAAAATTTCAGGCAAAAAGTCTACATAATTTATTTTTTGTGAAAATGATGTAATATTCACATCAAACATTCAAAACAATTTCTTACAATATTTACCTCAGTATCAGTCAGTGAACTTGTAGCTAAGAAATCTTTCGCTAAAATAAACCTTGCAGCAAAATCTGTATTTAATAGGTCACGCAGGATATCAAATTCATTACTAGTCACTACATCTTCATATGACATCTCTAAAATCTGAAAAACCCCAGTGGATTTATTTCAAACTCAAGAATACACCATGATAACCTAATCAGTTCATATAGTTTATATCATGAGTTTAAAATTCTTTAATACTGGTTGAACAAAGCAAATACTTCAGTTATATGCAGTAACAAAATGTATATTTGAACATCTAAACTGTATATATTTTAAATTTATTTTAGAAATCATTCACTGAGTGGACATTTTATCCATTTGTGAGCACCAATATTATGCAAAATCATTATTCATTTCAAAGGTAAAACAATATCTTACACATGCTACTTTAAAGGCAGTTATAATTCTTAAACAACATTGTTGTCCTTTAACACAGTTTCCTTGTAACATCTCCATAGTTTCAATCACTTTCTCTTTCTCTATTGGTAGATTATTCCACATTGATGCCGCACCAGATAAACTAATAGCTACAATATAAAATACAACAGAAAATTCATTGTCTGTCATACCACTTCTTTACAATCAATGCACACATCTTGTCAATACTACAACTACTGATAACTTTGCTCAAAATAAGTAATTAGAATGAAATTTTCAATATATTCATTTTGCATTATCCATTTTTGAAATATTATAGCAAGAATTGCCAGCTCTCTATCTAAATCTTACACAATGTCCCTTTTATATTGGAGAGAATGGAAGCTTATTGTCCCTATTTCTTAACCAGTTTAATTTCAACGGGATCAATATTCTATTCAATAAAACAACCCATTTTTTACTACTTCAGGATTGCCTTGATATAAGTTAGATATCAAGCAGTTATATAAGGGAAACATGGGCTATATGCATTTATTGGTCACAGTACGTAACAGATTATTATATACAGTGGTAACATCACAATGCCATATTCAACCTATATTCTCATTCTTGTGTCTCTGGATCTTGGCAGGGATGGGTGGTCTAAAATGTGCACAATTAGATCATAAGACCTGTGATTCAGTCAAAAGGATTGGTTTAGATCTTAAGCTTGTACGAGAACCTTGTGGGATTTTAGTGGCTCCTCCTGGTTATTCCCACTGCAAAATGAACCTTATGTGCAAATGAATTATCGGAATACAATTGTACCATATGTCAGACTAGAAATGACCTAGTTTGTATCGAGTGTATGATAAACCTATTTCTCTCTCCCAGGATCCTAGATTGGTATATCTGCTATTAACTTATACAGTAGAGCTCCATGAGAATAAAGCTTTACCTAAACTTTTGTGGGGAGCTGAAGAGAAGTTATAACGTTACTTCTATAAGTTTTAAACTTACAACTAACAGATGTGGACATTAACATTGATACACTTTTACGTGGCTTAAACTGTGTCAATAATTTCTTTAATACTGGATCGATCTGTTCTATTCCTATAGATCCTATGCTTAATCTAATGCAGGTCTGGAAAAACAATATTAGAAACTGAATAACTATTCATCTCAATTTTTCCTTTGAATGTACTTAATATAAAAAAATAAGTACTTCTCACGTACTTCTGGCCGTATAAAAAAACAGGGGTTTCAGATAATCCTGCATTACTTAAAAAGTGCTGCATGTTTTATAAAAGATTAAAACCAGGGCTTCCACTTCAAAATTTTCCCAACCGGTCATTTTTCTCACGGAGAAAGTGGTACTATTTTAAGCACATAATAAGAAGCCAAAAACTACATGCTATCGGAATGTCGATCGACTTTAATTGGGCCAAGGACAGTCACACAAAAAATCAACCTCACATCGACATTTATATACTCACCCACCTATCCCCCTAATAAATAAAAGAATACATGTAATCAATTATTATCATTTAGTTATTTATACATTCATAAAGTATAACAATAACAAGATGCATTCATTTATCGAAAGTACAGTATTTTCTTAATTTGTTTACGACATCACCCGTATATACTCGTCGGTTTCTACAGGATTTCCATTTCTGTAAAGCGTGCCGGTTGAAATTCTTATTAATTCGTCAAGATTTTTCATGCTCAAGGAACATCGTAACTTGGTTTTAATTATGTTTTGGTGCTAGAATCCCGGTTCTCAGTGGCGTACGTGACATTATTCGGCGGTTGACTATTTTCTCCATACACGGGGAAAAAGTAGTTCCGAATGATTAGCACACGTAAATAATTCAAACTCATCCACATGTACAATAATTAATATAATTCTTAAACTTATCAATTTATTAACTCATATTGATATTTTGAGAGCTCAAATAATATGGTGCTAGTATTTTAACTCTTAACATGTAAAGATATTTGCACATATTTCAAAATGGCGGCGATCGTAAAAGCTCATTGTTTTAACCAAATGACGTGTACCGATTGTTATATAAACGGAATAAATGTATTAAAAACACACCTGGGAATACATATTTTTGTGTGGGAATATCATATCTTAACCACGGGAATATTTGTAACCATTTAATAGAGAATTTACGGCTGACTTTGTTTTTCGGGGCGGAACTGTCATCCTCGTGGTTCGATGTTGAAGAAGGGGAATCGGAATCATTGACAGCAATATCATCATCTCGCTTTCTTTTGTTATTCTGGGAGGTGAGGAATTTCACTTGAAATGATACATAAAATGCTAACATTCTTGTATATATATATCATTTGCAAGATTGACATGATTAACTCTTGTGATCAAGTGAAGACATCAAAGAAAAGTTTTTAATTTGTTTGATGTTCAAACAGTGAATTGCCGCACTGAAGTCGGTAAATATGCTCTAACAACAACTCAAGAATGATCACGCTCACAGTATTACTAATTATAAAACAAAACAAAACTAAGTAAATTGATTAAATGTTGAGCTTTTAATCTGTTTGATGTAGCCCCTTTGTTAATTGTGATTAGAGCAATATACACAAGGATGATTGATTGGCAGTGGTTTCCATTCGTGGGCTACTGAACACTGTTAATTTTATTAATCCCGATAGTTCACATCACGCCACGCACAGAGTTTCGTCGTCTCCCGGATTTTATGATTTAGCACAAAATATGCTATTTTTCCGGCGTGCAAAATGACCTACGGGTCTGATCCAGATTCGGTCATTTTCCAAAGCCGTAGGTCCCGACCGGCATATACGGCCGCAATGGAACCCATGATTAAAACAGTCTATTTAGCCCAGCGCACTAGTAATTTATTTGACTCTGACAAAATAAAACCACAAAAATAAAAACCTCTCTCCCACGTCATATTTTGGGGAAGGATTGTTTGAGAACCAGAATATTTTTTTTTTGTATGGTATTATCACCAACTGATTTTAGACTATTTATTCCAGTCACAGCAAACTATTGGCAGTTACTTCAGAAAGAAAGTGAACAGCAATTAGATTTGTAGCAAAACAGGGTTGAATAAGACACTTTATCCCAGTATTCCAGTGTAAAGTGTTAGTGATGCTCGATTGAATGTTCCGGAATAGAATTCTGTCAAACCCAAATATAGTGAAAATCGAGTGAAAATGGGTTAGAACACATGCGCCAACTTCATGAGAAAATATCTCAACCACCCAGATAGCTGAAACATATTCATTAGGTTTAATACCTCACGATTCTACTCACACCACCACCATGTCTCAGGACTGAATTCCACGTCACTCGATTGATTGCAATTCTGTCAATTTATAATGTTCTGACAATTGAGCATCCCTCTCGTAAACTTATAAAAGGACATAACTTGAGAAAGAACTGGTTTTGTTGTTGAGTAAAAGTACCTTTGCTTGTCTATTGTCCTTAAGTCTATATTTCAACTTTATTCCAGCATAGTAAGACTTTAGGGGAAGGTCAGGTAACACATCATGTACCATGTTCTAAGAGCCAGACAAAAAAAGGTTAAAATTACTTCCTTTTCTGCTATTTAGTTGCGTATAAAGTTAGTTTGTTAATAAGGAAAATATATTTACAAGTATAATGGCTAAATCTTGACTATAATGCGAGAATACAGCAACCACACGACAACTTTCTATAATATTTCCACCAGTTAATAATTCTGATATTAAAACATCTAACGCTTCTTTCTCCTGAAATGAAATTTTCTTAAATATTAATTAGAACTGCAAAATGATAGAAGAAAAATTTCAAGATTTTCATTTTAAAATTGCATAAAAAATAGTTTACATCTTTCCCAATGGACTTTAAAGTATATGTAGAATGTTTAATGTATTTTCAAGAATCTGGTACATTCTACAGATTAACTGTATATTCAAGCCTGGAAATAAAGCACCTGTCACTGTCAATGTCGGGCAAAGATTCAGGCTTTGTCAGGCACAAAACCTTCGGTGCCTGTCATTTTGTCAGGCACTGCTTTGTCTTTTTTAATGATATTATTAATACATGTCCTGCATTAAGTTGAAAATGTCAGGTAATATTTCAATTAGTGTCTTGCCATTTTGTCAGGTACATCTAAAACCGTTATTTTCAGGCCTGTGTATATTTCATAACATAATGTCTGTGTGCACGACTTTAGATCATAAAGTCTGTTCTCTTGAGTTAAGTAGTGTGGTTTAAATCCTACACTTGCATATAACCAGGAGTGTGGTCACCTGCCTAACTTTGTGGGGGTTTCCCTGGTCCTTTTCTTAGAGAAAAGATCAAGATAGATATACTTCAGGAGTATATAAGGCTACATTATGCTCATATCTGCTCTATATTTCTTCGTTGAAGACTCTTTAAAAAGGCTAAAAGAAAGTAATATATAATTCATTTTCATTCACTTCAAATTACAAACCGATCAACCAAATGTAAATATTTTTCGAGATCAAAATCATCTCAAATTTGAAAAACTAACTTTCTCATCTAATGTAGACAATGATTCACCAATAGCAGATGGCATCTTTCCATAATGTAGAAGTTCAGATTTTTCTGCAAGTTTCTTCCCAGACACTTCTGGCTGTAACGATGATAAAATTTCGTCCAATGGCTGAGCAACTTCTGGACTATTAATCTAAAAGAAAACAAGGGGATAATTTTATTATATTCATTGTCAAAACTATCTGGCAAGATGTAAACGTCTGCACATTTTACAGGCTTTAGATGACAGGGGCGTAGGGTGTAACATTCACTCGACTCAAACTAGATCATTTCTGGACTACATGTAAACTATGATTCGATTTTATTTCAACTATTCATTTGGGTTTGTTACATACAGTAATTCCCATCTGTCGGCTTTTTTGTAGAAATCACAGACTAGATTTATTTTGAAAGGTTTAATGTTTAATGACACAAAACCAATGTTGACATTTTTTCAGAGAAGGTCTTCATGGGACACCATTATTTGAAGGGTGGCTATTTTGCAAAAATATTCCAAGTTATTTTTTATTTTCACCTATATCATGACAATGATCGATATTGACATCATCTGTTATCTAGCACTGTATTAATATTGGCAGGGGTCATGACTATATTTCAGATTGTTTTCCATCATTTCGTGAAGATATTTCCAAGACGGTGTAATATTTGACAGGGAATTCTGACGATCTGCCGATTTTCATTAAGTAGTCTTGTTTGGTGTCAATATATTTGTTTTCAGGTCACGTATTCCATTTTTGCCACTTACAATTATTGTAAAAAGATCACATGTTCACATATTTAGCATATTTCTAACTATCACCCAGAGAAAACCCATGAGGTTGGACAGGCAACCATCCTTTTGCTCTTTTTCTAATACAAGCTTGGGGTCGAAACTATGCGACATGTCTCAGTGACAGAACTAATGATATAAATTGCAGGTATTTTACCATTCAATGTCTCCAACTATCCATAAAATTGAGGTATGTGGTCATACAATGTTCCTCTAGTCTAGCTAACTGGTTTAACGTCCTATTTTTCTGCTCCCACTAAGCTTATTAAGGTGGTAATACACCATGCAGTGTGCAATGAGGGAAATTTTTCATGGACAACAGGGCTACTGCCTACTATGTACATGTGACCATTTTTTTTTGACCAATCCGAATAACTAAAATCGGGTAAGACAACATCTGTACTAACCTTTTGAATGTGATGCGTAATACGACATTTCCACATGTGACAATAAAATTCATCTGATAAATCTTTATCCATCTCTGTACCTAGATCGACGACATGTTTATAACATAGACCATATATAACTGATTTCTCTTCTACATTCTCTATAACATCTACTTCTTTCTATAATATAGCATATACATTGTTATATATATAGGTATTAGATATATTGGCTCTACAAGATAATTAATGTTGCTATAAATACATGTCGATGTTGTGTATAAAATGGGGTATAACTGTTCTGAACTGACTGGGTTAATGAAGACGGACATGCGCTGTTCAGTGTGCTAAGATGGAAATCTAGGCCAGTCAGCGGTACTACATGACTACAATGTACGCTTATATCGAACTCCAATTGTCAAAAGTTCTTTTACATGCACACCACTGTGTCACACCACAGTGTACACAGGACATCACGAGACCTCGCTTTTTTTCCCCTGTCCTGCACCACTGACAAATGCAGAATCACAACACTTTGCACATAGTTTCTTATTCATGTATTTGATATATTAAAATAACAAAGTTGTTATAAAGGGCAATACTTTAGTTAAAATAGGGAGAACAATTTTGAGTAAATTCTCAACTTAAATCTGAGAATGAGTCCGTGAATATGGTACTCATTCACTAACTCAATATTACAGTAGATCCCAATTTTAAATCCAGTGTGTGCCGAGAAAGATCTTTAGGATATTGAAGCCTGTATTCCCTTTTGTCAGTAGTGGAAAAAGAAGCTCTTACATTGATTGGTCTAGCTGTTCAGATGGGATGAAAAAACACTGAATGCCTGTGGATACCTATGGCAGCACTGTAAGATCCCCTGTTAGTTGGAAATCAATGTAAGAGCCTTTTAGGCAAAATTGGATCATGTAATATGTCCATCTTCATCAGCACTTAGTGTAGAGAAGCAAGATGATAAGGTTAAACTCCATTTTATTTGACAATACTGTTAGTGTTCTTATCATGACTCATTGGTGAAGTAAACAAATATTACTGGAACAACCAAAGTATGGGGGAAGCAAAGAGGGAGATATTCAATGTCTCTTACCTGAAAGAATTGTGTAATAGCCTCTAAAGCTATCTGATTATTCTGTTTAAAACATGCAGAACAATGTTTCCAATAGTTGATCCGAGCTACCCTTGATGACCATATATTACTGGATATAAGAGTCTTCTTATCGTTCTCCAACTGTATAAAAATAATAATAATCCCTTTCAAATGAAAACATATTTCCAAAGGTGTTACTGTTAGTTCAGGACAATTAGTCTTCTAAAATCATACAGGGTTACTTTATATTAATTATTCAGGATACAAATATTGGAAGCCACAGTGGTTCAGTGAGTAAGACACTGGCTCACTAACAACGAAAAATCAGGTTCGATCCCAGTGTTAGCTGAGAAATTTACTATGGATTTTCCAGTTGGTTTCTTGTGCCAATTTATATATTACCTGAGCAACTCTTGTGCTAATTTATATATTACCTGAGCAACTGTTATATAATCTCCATTGATTTTAGCTAATTCAGCAAATCTTCGAGCATCAATGAAAGATTTTTTTTCTATCATTTGATTGACAGCTGCTTGGCAAGCAGTTTCGTATCTAGAATTGGTAGGTATCAAGAGGTCGGAAAATTTCTCAATATCGATTTCATTCATGTGCAGAATTTCTGATAATTTATGTAGTTTTCCAAAATCTGGAACTATAAAAGAAACAACCATGTGGAAATATAATCTTCATTGCCATCCATTGAAAAGGAAAGTAGCCTGCAAGTTTGATTTTTTATATTCAAATTTAAATACAATGTATGTCAAATATGCCTGTCTGACTCAAATTGTCAATCAATTAGGTATTTAAACTTTAAACACAGTAAATAGTGTTAAATTTTTAGACAGAGTCTCTGGGAAATAGCTTTGGAAACTGTTGTACTTCTGAGTTCATACATATTTATTTGTTCTTTCTAGAAACTTGTTTAGGAGCAAAACAGTAGGATGTTAAACCCCATTTCATTTCATTTTTCTAAAACCCAGAACAAATATGAAAATAATCTTACCATCAAAACTAAAGACCAGTGCTATATTTTCTTGATCCAACAGTTTAAGGAAATGTTGAAGTAAATAGGAGGATTTTAAGCTCGTTAAATAATGTTTAATTATTCTATATACACTTTTTTCTAACCATACACTATCATCTAATAAACTTAGATCTTCTTTCTCTTTCTGCTGTGAAAACTATACAAAATATAACATTTATGTGATGTCAATATCTGTACATGTAGGACATAATAAAAATAATCAAAGGAACAACTGAGCTAGTGCCTGACATGTTCAACTTTGTGCCAGACAAGTATTAAAAATATCAACACAAAACTGACAAAATTAGTGCCTGACAACGAAATGACAGGCACTAGAGGAAATGTGCCTAACACAAGGCCTGAATGTGTATGTCTGTGACAGCTGTAGAGCCTGTCATATTTCCAGGTTTGATGACATGACCAGCCATGACCTCTCATAGAGCTGATGAAGAAAACAAACATACGATTTCAACCATTCCCAAGACTTACAGGAAAGCTGAATGGGGAAATTGTTGAGAAGATTTTCTCAACACTGCCTCTTCCTTAGCAAAATATTAAGTAATATCTATCAAATGTATATACTTAATATAAAGATATTACTTACACTATACATGGCTTCTTTAAAATCACCCAGATAGTTTTTACAAGCTTCGTGATCTTTACGTTGTATAAACTCAGCAGAAAACTTCAAGAAATACAGCAATGGAATATCCTTTTAAAATATAGAATGACAACTGTTAAATATAGTAAGTCACTTATATAAAACTCCAACATGAATTTATCATTGAAATATTGGTGGAAACAAATCTATATCCACAATATTTTTATTCCCTGCTCCAGTAGTTTCATGAAAATGATTACTATAAAGATGCATAATTATTACAAAATTCTTGAAAACGAATTTCTTTACAAGGTTAGATATTACTTGAGCAGTGGTGCACAGAGGTTTACTGATAACTCGGGAAAACTGGAGAGTGAAACTTAGAAATGTGAGACAATTTCAAATACTTAAAATCATATGAGAAAAAGAAAATTCAAATCAATTAGGTAGCTTGTACACCAAAGCTAAGAGTAATAATTTCAAATTTGAAAAACAGTTTTTAATCTGACTCTTTGATGGAGCCATCAAAGTTTCCCTCTCAGCAAGTGGAGTGTTTACACGATGTGTGGATGAACTAGAGTATTTACACGACTTGTCGATGAACTGGAGTGTTTACATGACTTGTGGATGAACAATATAAAAATAGGTTGCAAGGCAACGAAACATACGCCCACACAGCAGCCAAATCGTCCGGGCATTCAACAAGAGTTGATTCATATTAACCCTTTGAACCCGTAGTCCCGATCTATCGGGAATTTTAGTAAGTGCTCATACACCGTAATCCCGATACACCGGGATTCAAGGTATGCTGTCATACCTATTTAAAGAACGCTAAATATAACGACCAATCAGGGGTAAGAATTGTGTGGTAATGCTGGGATAGCGTCACAAAGATGTCAGCCTCTATGCTTTTATCTTTGATTTGATTTTGAGGTTGATTTTTTGATAATATCGAAGCTAATTTCTACCTGTCAAAATGGAACCCAGTGGCAGCGGAACTAACAGGAAGCGTCAGTTCTATTCAGTCAAAGAAGTCGCTAATTTATTAGAGCTCAGACGAACAAAACTTAGACGAAGATTATCCTGCCGATGATATTTTATCGAAGAATTTGACAATGTGGTTTTAGACAATAATTCGAATAATTCGGAAGATATTGACCCAGGTATTCCTGACACGGCCAAGGCACAAGTCACGCCCCCATTTAGAAAACGTAAGGCTCAACATGCTGCATGGACTGGCACAATAAGATTAAATATTATGATAATTTTAGCTAGTACATGCTATAATTATCATTTGGCATGCTTTTGAGTTGATTATAGGTTATAAAAATGAATGTTTCAACTGTTTTTCATATATGTTTGTAAATAGCTGATTTTCCTCCAGGAGGCTAGGTACCAGTACTGTTAAGTGCCAGGAGGTCAGGGTTCAAAGGGTTAAGGAATTATCAGAAAATCATTAGAATTTGTTTGGTTTTTATAATCAAACGTTTTTTTTAAATCAGATAATAATTGTGACCTCCAGAGGGACCACAAGCTTTCGTACAATCAGGGAACATAATTCAGGAAGTAATGACACGATGGGCGCAAATATCAAAAGGAACCAAGATCTTTGGGTTATAAACATACATGTCAAGTTTCATCAAAATCGATTCAAAATTGTGACCTCTATAGGGTCCACAACCTTGATATAACATATTTTCACACTATTCGTGTACAAACGGTGGCCATTTTGTCCGGCAATTCTAGTCCGATTTTCACGTAATTCACACTCTCTTCTCATTACCATGTAACGGTGATATAGTCAAACGTTTTTTTAAATCGGATAATAATTTTGACCTCCAGAGGGACCAAAAGCTAACAAAAGCAATTTTTCGGACAATCCGGGGACATAATTCAGGAAGTTATGATCCAATGGGCGCAAATATCGAAAGGAACCAAGATCTTTGGGTTATAAACATACATGTCAAGTTTCATCAAAATCAGTTCAAAATTGTGACCTCTATAAGGTCCACAACCTTTATATAACATATTTTCACACTATTCGAGTACAAACGGCGGCCATTTTGTCCGTCAATTTTGGTCCGATTTTCACAAAATTCATACTCAACCTTCATAACCATGGAATGGCGATATAATCAAACGTTTTTTTTAAAATCGGATAACAATTTTGACCTCGAGAGGGACCACAAGCTTAAAAAGGGCGATTTTTTGGACAATCAGGGGCCATAATTCAGGAAGTTATGATCCAATGGGCGCAAATATCGAAAGGAACCAAGATCTTTGGATTATAAACATACATGTCAAGTTTCATCAAAATTGGTTCAAAATTGTGACCTCTATAAGGTCCACAACCTTGATACAACATATTTTCACACTATTCGCGTACAAACCACAAGCTTAAAGATAGGCTGGCACTGCCAGGCAGGATACGCCCACATTTTCAAGAGATGGACAGAGAACAAGCAATACCGAAAGTGATTTTTCCTACATCTTTAAGTCCTGTATTTCATACTGTATTGGGAGCAGCCATTTAGTTGGTCAGTTCCAGTCTGATATTAATGAAATTCGAAACCGACAATAATTATGGTGTGACGGTACACAACCTAGAAATGTGACTTTTCATCAAAATCGGATAAGAATTGTGACCTGTAGAGAGTCCACAACCATGATATACCATATTTTTACACTATTCGCGTACAAACGGCGACCATTTCGTCCGGCAATTTTGGTACGATTTTCACGAAATTAGAACTCAACCTTCCTCATCAAAATCGAATTAAAATTGTGACCTATACAGGATCTACAACCATGATATATCATTTTTTTAACAGTATTCGCATACAAACGGCGGCCATTTTGTCTGTCAATTTTGGTCCGATTTTCCCGAAATTCAAACTCAACCTTCCTTACAGTGTAACGGTGATATAATCAAACGTTTTTTTAAATTGGATAATAATTGTGACCTCCAGAGGGACCACAAGCTAAAGAAAGGGGGATTTTGCGTATAACCAGGGGCCATAATTCAGGAAGTTATGAAAAGAACCAAGATCTTTGGGTTATAACCATGAATTTCAAGTTTCATCAAAATCGAATTAAAATTGTGACCTTTACAGGGTCCACAACCTTGATATATACCATTTTTTAACAGTATTCGCGTACAAACGGCGGCCATTTTGTATGACAATTTTGGTCTGATTTTCCCGAAATTCGAACTCAACCTTCCTTACGGTGTAACGGTAATATAATCAAACGTTTTTTTAAATCGGATAATAATTGTGACCTCCAAGCTAATAAAAGGCGATTTTGCGTATAATCAGGGGCCATAATTCAGGAAGTTACGATCCGATATGCGCAAATATCGAAAGGAAGCAAGATCTTTGGGTTATAACCATGAATATCAAGTTTCATCAAAATCGAATCAAAATTGTGACCTCCACAGGGTCCACAACCTTGATATAACATTTTTTAACAGTATTCGCGTACAAACGACGGCCATTTTGTATGGCAATTTTCGTCCGATTTTCCCGAAAATCGAACTCAACCTTCCTTAGGGTGTAACGGTGATATAATCAAACGTTTTTTTAAATCGAATAATAATTGTGACCTCCAAAGGGACCATAAGCTAAAAAGGGTGATTTTTCGGACAATCAGGGGCCATAATTCAGGAAATTACATTCCGATAGCCGCAAATATCGAAAGGAACCAAGATCTTTGGGTTACAAACATGCATGTCAAGTTTCATCAAAATCGGTTCAAAATTGTGACCTCTATAGGGTCCACAAGCTAAAAACGCGATTTTTCGTACAATCAGGGGCCATAATCCATGAAGTTTTGATCCGATGCATGCCAATATCGAAAGCAGCCGAGATCTTTTGGGGATAAACCTATATTTCAAGTTTCGTCAAAATCGGATAAGAATTGTGACCTGTAGAGAGTCCACAATCAAATTGTGGACGGACAGGGGCGACGACATAATACGTCCACATGAAAATGTGGGCGTATAAAAAGGGCGATTTTTTGGACAATCAGGGGCCATAATTCAGGAAGTTATGATCCGATGGGTGCAAATATGGTAAGGAACCAAGATCTTTGGGTTATAAACATACATGTCAAGTTTCATCAAAATTGGTTCAAAATTGTGACCTCTATAAGGTCCACAACCTTGATACAACATATTTTCACACTATTCGCGTACAAACGGCGGCCATTTTGTCCGTCAATTTTGGTCCGATTTTCACGAAATTCAAACTCAACCTTCATAACCATGTAACGGTGATATAATCAAACGTTTTTTTAAATCCGATAACAATTTTGACATCCAGAGGGTAAAAAGGTCAATTTTTCGAACAATCAGGGGCCATAATTCAGGAAGTTACGATCCGATGGGCGCAAATATTGCAAGGAACCAAGATCTTTGGGTTATAAACATACATGTCAAGTTTCATCAAAATTGGTTCAAAATTGTGACCTCTATAAGGTCCACAACCTTGATATAACATATTTTCACACTATTCGCGTACAAACGGCGGCCATTTTGTCTGTCAATTTTGGTCTGATTTTCACGAAATTCGAATACAACCTTCATAAGCATGGAACGGTGATATAATCAAACGGTTTTTTAAATCGGATAACAATTTTGACTTCCGGAGGGACCACAAGCTAAAAAGGGCGATTTTTCGGACAAACAGGGGCCATAATTCAGGAAGTTACGATCCGATTGGCGCAAATATCGAAAGGAACCAAGATTTTTGTTTGGATTATAAACATGCATTTCAAGTTTCATCCAAATCAGTTTAAAATTGTGACCTCTACACTGTTCACAAGCTAAAAAACGTGATTTTTCGTACAATCAGGGGCCATAACCCATGAAGTTACAGTCCGATACATGCCAATATCGAAAGGAACCGAGATCTTACGGTGATAAACCTATATTTTAAGTTTCATTGAAATCGGATAAAAATTGTGACCTGTAGACTGTTCACAAACAATTGTGGACGGACGGACGAACAGGGGCGACGACAATATACGTCCACATGAAAATGTGGGCGTATAAAAATCACTTATGATTAATTACTTACTGGTTGAAAGATATCAAAGGCAACAGCCAAAGTAAAATCCCAACGTTCCTTTAAATATATATCCAACAATATGTCCAACTCTTTCATTGACCATTTATATGCTGATGTCCCATAATTCCCAAGAAACTTCTTATGCTCATTCATATCCATCATAGCAACCAACCAACCACACAGACACGGCAGTATAGCTGAATCCTGTAAAAAATATCACATACATTCATCCTTCAAAACATAGGTTGCCAGGCAAGGAAACATGTGCCCACAGCAGTGTAGTTATCCAAGAAGTTCAGACAGGTTGTTATTTTGTACTTCTTTTAGTAAATAAAAACGAGCAAGGGCAAAATGTCTAGAATCAATCTATTGAATTATATATGAATTTAACAAAATTTATCAATAAATTTGCAATGTTTAGAATATAAACAAAAGAAGATGACTATTTACATTTTCGCAGAATGCCAACTCAGCAAATAATGGATTTTTCAGAATAACAGAATGTGAGAGTAGTGATTTCCATGGTGATGGAGTATTCTGAGCATCAAAAACAACACCAAATACATCTTCTGCTGCAGACTCCAGTGTTACAGTTGGAACTAGAAATAAAAAAGAACAGGGAATTAAAATATACATAATCTATTAGATTTGAGACAAGAAATCTTGATCTTCAGTCATCAATAAGTTGAACAAAAATGCATATCCAGAATTAATTTTCATTTCAAATTATATCTAATGGGACAGCTGTCTAGTCGATCGGATGGAACAAAAAAACAAGATCCTGTGTGCACATTGGCATGCATATTAAAAGATCCCTTGGCAGTTGGAATTCGATATATGATTAGACCGTAACACCATTGCCTGGGCAAAATTTCTCTGATAGCACACTGTATGGCATATGCCCGTCTTCATTTGCCCTGTTTAGGAGCAGAATAGTAGGACGTTAAACCCCATTTCATTTCTAATAGTAAGTACAAAAGTACCAATATATATCAAGATCTTACATTTACAGTAGTTTATAAGATATATTTTTGGCCCGATATACTTAAGATACAGCCTACCTTCCTGTTCTAGTTTTATCAATGATTCTAAAGATGGTGGTAAACTGATTTCTGCTTCTTCTTCACTACTCCACTCTTCTAAAAAAAAAAAAAAAAAAAATAATCATATAACCGATTAACTAGAACTATTGGATTTCTTGTAATATCCAAAAACAAAAAACAAAAACAGACATGTACATTTACAATTTTAATAATAATCATTATCCAAAAAGCAGCTCTCTTTTAAAATAAAGCAGCTTACCATTTTCTTTGGCGGTTGCGACACCGATTTTCGAATATAAAGATGACCTAACATCTTTAGTTCCTGTTGTCTTCTGCTTATCATCTTCTCCCTGTACTAATTTTTCACGTGGTGCTGCTAATGATTTGGCATCTGCATTTTCTATTACGTAATGTAGATGGTCTCGTAAATGACGACTGCGGAACTGATGCAGCAGTCCCTGAAGCTGAAATAAACAAGAAATAAATAAAATTGTTGATTTTAGTGGATCTTAATATTTGATTTGTTTTTAGTTCTACTGTTAAAACAATTCAATTTTGTTACCATGGAAACACAAAAATGCCTAAATCCTGAGAAATTTATAATTAGTAAAAAGCACCACTACATTAATACATTGAGTTTCATTAAGATATCTTGAATGGTTTATGAAATATGCCCAAGAAACAAAACCAGAACTGACAGATGGAGCCCATTTCAATATCTCTTTGTTAACTTTTTTGGGACCCAATAAATCAATCATTTGATTTTCCAATTACCTGCTGTCGTGGGTATTGATGAAATTGGGCAAACCATATAAATGGAAGCCATTTGTCAGAACGGGCACACACTTCTAGAAATTTAGTTGTCAAGGGTAACCGTTGAAGATGACAGAATAAGACAGCAAGCAACCATTTATCTGCTGCTTCAAAACTACAACTGAAATAGTAAAAAAATCAATTTAATTAATTATTGTTTCAAATTTAAAATACATTCAATTTCATAAATCAATTTTTCAAATTTACAATATGTTCAATTTAATTACGTATTGTTTCAAATCTAAAATATATTCAATCAAAATCAACTATTGTTTCAAATTAAAATACATTCAATTTAATTTATCATTGTTTCAAATTTGAAATACATTCAACTTAATTAGATTACTTGAAGATCTATAAGCAAAGATAAGTATATATTGAGTCTTGTTCTTTTTTTATAATTAATTTATAAACTTATAACATATAAATATTTTGTTCAAATTTACCTTGAGATATTGTTCTTCTGTATAATATCACTAATAGCTTGTTCTAGCAAGATTAAAACTTTAGGACCATAAACTCTTCTACTTCGAATACAAGCTCCAAGTAATGATACTGAAAAACACATAGACATTTAAAAGCTATTAATACCTCCAGATTTATCCATACACATGTTCGGTGAAATTGAACTTCAAGATTCAAATAGAGAGAGAGAGAGAAATGGGGTTTAATGTCCACTCAACACAAACTAGGTCATTTTGGGACTAACACATTGATTAATTCTATTTTAATAATTTGCTTGCACGTAGGGGTCTTTAGCAGTGGGAGAAAACCAGAGTGCTTGGAGGAAACCCACTAGGTTGAGAAGGCGCCCCTATCTCCATGCCACATATGCTCACACCAGGGCTCGAAACCACAGCCGCAACCCAGAGGTGACCGGCCAGTTTGAGGTTGAAGCGTGGCACACTAGACCACTAGGCCATCCCACCCCCCTCAAATAGAGAGAAGGTTGGTTTTCACTATAATATTTCAAAAATAGTTAATGCAAAATGAATATATTGAAAATTTAATTCCAATTATTTCATGGTTGTAGTTTTGACAAGAAGTGTGCATTGATCTTAACCCTGTACCGGTCATTCGAGTCGTATTTTGCTTCTCCATTTTGAAATTAAATCATTAAATGGCCAAACCATTATAATCTACTTAGAAATTGGAGCCATCCGATAACTCTAAAAAAAGTCGTTAATGGCCTTGTCATGTTAATAAATTTCATATATAATAAATTATATATAATATTTATGTAATGCCTTGAGAATGGGGCTATTTTTGCATCTTACTAAAAACCTAAATTAAAGTCACCGAATGCCATTGGAGGAATTTGGAACCCTTTGCAAATTACAATATTGAGAAATGTGAGTCTCTGAAAGCAATATCTATTCAAAAATGGTTCAGTATTAACAAAGATATGATAAATGCAATCTTCTGCTGATGATTAAGCCAACTCCACTTACAAGTGTTGATGTATGGGTATCATTTAAAAATATTGAATCATAACTGAGAGATTATATATATACTATTTATATATTGGTGTTGTTTTCTTAATCAAATTTGAGTATATTTTAGCAGGAATTAAGTTGTTAAAAATTAGATCAACTTTAATCTAAAATCTATAACTTTCACATCTCAAACCATAAATGGCACAATAACAGCAACAATTATTGGGATTAAAATATTTCATCATACATCTACACTTACTTATTTCTTCTTCATTATTTTTCATATTTATTTTATGTTTTTCAATATTAGCCACCAATCCCATATTTTTATATGATAGTATAGTAGATGCTACTTGTAGAAAGGTTCTAATAGTTACACTATCTTGGCCTAACATATCAACAAAGGCAACACATGAACTAGCTATCTGTGCTTTATTAAAGTTTTTAACAGCTACCCACAAACTTATACCACACGCTGTCTGGATTCTGCAAAATAAAAATTAAATAAAGGTTGCCAGGCAATAAAGCACATACTATCAGAGCAGTTCATAAAATTTTGTCACATTGTGATATTTTGTCTACATATACTGAGCGCCATAGAAAATGCATCACTTTTCGTATAACAAAATGATCCTGTAAACATATCTTATTTATTTTGCTTCTTATTGTGAACAATATTCAAATGGGAACACAGCAATAACAACACATATGTACACTTATGGATGTTTAATCTGTAATCAACGGTACAAAGTCAGAGGGGTCAAAACCAAAAGTACAAAGTCAGAGGGATCAAAACCAAAAGTATGATACAGATGGTTAATTCCATGCGAGGTTGCTGCACAGTGTGCGTAAGAGTCCGTGGAGGACACACGCGCTACTGACATCTGTGTTGTACTTTTGGTTTTGACCCATAGCATAATCAAGGGCATTAATAACAGAAGTAATTATCTGAAATTCTTATTTGTTGCTAAGAACCATAAATATCAAGTAGATAAGATGATGGTATATGTACGAATGGATAATAACATATATATATTTTTTTAATAAGATTGGCTGTTAAATGTGGACGACTGACAAACGGACAGACAGCAATATACTGTCACATTTCAATATGGATGTGGAGGAGAATGATATAACTTAAGATAAATAGACCTATATTGAATGCATCTATTCTGAAATAACTTTCCAGCTATATAAAACAGAGATATCATAAAATAACCAAGGGATTTAAAAGTGGATAAGGTGTATTAATTGGAAGTTCATTCAACAACAATATATAAAATTTCAAAGTTTTCCATAAAAGTGTCTGGTTATAAAAGAACACAAATTATACCTTTTATTATTGATAGTTGAGGTTCCTGGTGCTAATTCTTCTGCTAAGAAGGAAAGAAAGGCATAGCACGGTCTACCTTGTTTCAAATAATATGTAAACTGAATTTTCTCTGAGTAAGCAAACTGTGAAACCAGTTCTGGTTGAGAAAAATAAGGTAATACTTTTCTACATTCTGAAAAATAAATATCATCAATCATCAACATGGTATAATAGAATAACCCTATTTAGAATACAAAAATAATATTTTGGAAAGGCTAAAGAGACATATAAAACAGAGAGAGAAATGGTTTTAGCATCCTCTCAACAATAACTAGATCATTTCATGACTAACATATGAGGTATTCTTACATCATTAATTCGTTTGCGTGACATGATCTTTATGAATGGGTGAAACCAGAGTATCCAGAGAAAACCCCAAACATATACATAGCACAGATAATATGATTTATGTTCTACAGTGCATGCTTGAATAGATTTTGTGCTAAAGATAGGGTATGCTGATCAGGACCACTATTATCCCTGTTCTGTTCCGAGAGAAACATTACACAGATGTTCTTGACTTAGATTTACATAAGAAAAGATACATCCTATGTACAGGTATATATTAGGATTATGTGTGTATGCATTTTCTGTTTTTATATTTTTGTTGGATTGTAAATAAATATTAGTTACAGGGGTTAACTCTATATTTTTTAGGACTTAAATCAAAGAGGTTAAGTCATATGATGTTACCTTCTCCAGCAAGTGTGTTTGAGTTCTGCCAACCAAATAAACGTCTTACATCAAAAGGTGCATTATCCTAAGAAAAAATCGAAAATCTCATAATTCATAATCAAATAGTTCTAACACATTATACGGTCCGATTATATAAAGGGAGGGGTGGGGGACTAGAGTTTAAGAACAACCACAAGGTTAGACAGGTGACACTTCTCTTTGTTTCGTAATCTTGATCCAAAATTACATCTTGACTAAAGTCAAGATATTCTTAAAGCCTGGTTTCCTCTTGTCCATGGTAGCGCATACAGGCTGACAAGTAGAAAAGAGATGTATTGCCAAGTTCAAATACAAGGAAGAGTAGATTGAAAAGTCGCTGTGAAATGAAAAGAAATGGGATTTAAAATCCTTTTTTCTAACTTTAGTAATGGCTATCTAAAGTTCGCAATTTCGAACACCAACTTAACCCTCTACAAAGACCAAGGGCAACTTGGATCTTAAAATACAAAGTTTTTGTTACAATCATTCAAATTACTGTATAAAAAACATTATTCACGCACACTGTTTCTTTCATATTACATTGAAGAAATTCAACTTTCACAATCTGTTTGTTTATGAAACATTAAGACATATAAAAAATATTCTGTTTCTCTGACAATCCTCCAAAATATATTAACTTTTCATTGATAATATAATATGGATACTTACTTGAAGCAATTGATATATATTAATATCACACTGTAATGATTCCCGGCTAGATGGTACTAAAGCTGAGTAAAGTTTAGGAAATGGTTTTAATGTTCTTTCTATTGTTAATTTGTCTATACCTGTAAACAGACCACTATCTTCTGAAATCTAGAAAAGATTATAAATAATGCATATAACTGTTCAGTTGAACATAATCTTAAAATAATTATTTCCCAAAAAGATAGGGTAGCCAGTGACGAAAGTGTTTACATCAATATATCAGAAGCCCAAACATGAAGAAATAGTTCATACAGCTCAAAACATTAGGTCGCTTGAAAATGGTCACTATATTCCACCGTTCACTTATATGAGTGATTTGACAATCTAATACATTGGATTAACCTGCTTGATTCATTAAAGGTAACTGGGAAGGTTCCTTTAAAAAATGTCTAACATACATATGCTTTTTATTAAAAAAATGAATTTGATAACATTTGTTCAGTTTATTTTTAGCACCTCTAATATTAGCATTATTATAAGTACTCAGCTCAGTTACCTGATGTACAGGACTTGGAGAGAAAGGAAATGTTGCTATGGCAGCCATCACGTGATCTTTCACCATCATGTCAGCCAAACTAAGGTCAGACGACCAAATATAGCAAGAAGAGGAGAAACTAGCTTCAAATATAGCATCAGAACCTGTAACAAAACAAAATATTGATAACTTATCAAAGATCAGAGATTCTAATTCCATAACCCTCGTTTACAGGAAAGATCCTAATAACAGGAATAAATATAAGGAGTATATGGGGATGTCATTTCTATTGCAAATCTGAAAGAGCAGCCATTATCGCTAAAAATACATTTTCTAAACTTTCAATGGGCAAGCTACATCATTTTTTTTTTAGCCCACTTATCACTTTCAGTTTATGATTCCTGTTAAAAGTAAATTTTGGGGTTTGGAGTAGATGACCAAATTAACCTTTAAGTGCTTTACTATTTAACAAATTAAAAATTTAGTATTTTTTCCAAAACTAAATTAGTTATGCCATTGAATACTGTAGGGAAGCATTTTTCAAAATATTTGCAAAAAACTATAAATATATAAAATAACTTACATGAAGAAGACTGCGAAATTGTAAATAATTTACAAAAATAATCAAACCATCGGACCATGTCAGGATTTTCTATATGAATTTGATCTAGTTTTAATCTAAGTGAAATATAGATATTAAGAAAAACAGTTGTTATAGTTACTGATCAGGTTATCATAGCTCAAAGAAAATGTTTGGACATAAAATGAAATAAAATTGGGTTTGACGTTCTAGTTTTCTGCACTGACTGAACTAACGAAGATGGGCATATGACATGCAGTGAGGGAAATTTTGCACTTCTGCCTACTCTTACATCGAGTTCTAACTGTCAAGGGTTCTTTTAAATGCATGCCAATGTGTTCACTTAACTTCTGTATTTCATGCCATCCAAACAACTAGACAGCTGTCCTGGTCAGGCCCTATGTCATGCACCAGCTAACATTGGGAGCGAATCCCTTGTCAGAATATTTGTCTGAAGTGAATCAATAATATCGCTTGTTATGGTAAAAGTTAACATTGTATTATGTTTGATTTGGAAACTTTAAGTATTCCAAAAATACATACCTGTGTACCTGGCAGTATCTCCATAAAGGTAACACTAGTTGCTGATTGGTACAATAGTTGATAAATGTCAGATGGAAGAGGTCAAGGTCATGTATATTACTAAGTGGGTGTGGTTTCTGAATGACCCCACCCACCATGACTAGATCTTCTAATACAGGTAAAATATCACCATGTATTTTTTCTGTAAATAAACCTTGTCTGAAAAAAAGATGAAATTAACATCAGTAAGAACATCGAGAAGTTGAACATTATGAACTTACACAGAATTGTGTTTTGTCATGCATTTCCTGACCTAATTCTGGTCTCTTATTAACGCCATCAAAAAATGTCTGAGGAACAAAATATTGAAACAGCATCTCCGAAACGGTGTGACCAGAATCATGACATAAAACAACATGGGGAACTTGTTTCTGAATGGATGAATACTAATGACTTGTAGGATAATAATTATATTCAGCTAATTTCGACTGTTTTTTGTTGCATAAAGTCTAGAGATCACTCAACTTTATTGGGATTTGAAAATTCGATTTTGGAACCTCAAATATTTTCATATTGGCTAAATCAATAACCTAACTGGTAATCCTATTCCACAGTAAAAATATAATGATTTTGTAGGAATTGATCAATTCATTCATTTTTTGAACTTTGTGGAGGAATATTTAGCCCAGGCAATTCTTTCATCTATAACCAATTTTAAAGACTGTATATCCATGTGATATGTAAAAAGTTGGGTGTTAATCCTTGTAGACAGTCTAATAGACCATAACTGGGTACTAGTAGGATAATGTAATCTTACAGAAAAATATAAATGTTGCCAAGAAATGACATACTCAGGTAGATAACTATGTCACTGACTTCATTTTGTAATCTGCGACCCCAGAGAATTTTATGAATTGAATCAAAAAGTGACTCTTAGAAAGCACCAAAGACATTAAATTTACATAAATTGGCAATACTTTATAAGTTCTGTGGTAATCAGCAGTTTGATATAACTTCCAGCATATTTCAAACTTTGCCATAACCAGTCTGTCATATTCTGTCTTTCCTCAGCAGATTTTGATCTAAGTTGTTTTATAATTAAATCTAGAAGGTAAACAGCTTCTGTCTTCAAGTTGTGACTCAAAACATATTTCCACAATAATCTGTGATTCTTGTAATCTTCCATATTGAAATCTAAGAAGAGAAATATGATTTAATGATAATGATAGGTTCTGGGAATAAAAGATTGTAATGAAGGATAGATGGAACGAAGGGATATCTAATTAATCTGATATTGTCATTAATAAACTACATGTCCAATTTTTTTATTGATGATCCACTAAACATCAACAAAGGATTGTGAATTCTTCTGGAAAGAATCATAATTGCAAGTGAAATATTTGTGAAACCATGTGTGTGTCGGGGGAGTGGGTTCTTGTGATGCAGCGACAAATAATTTACCATGTCATCCATCTGATTACAAGCTATCCTTGACAGGTCTTTCATTCTGCACTACCATCAAGGGGACACAAGCCTGGAAAATCGTGAGAATTTTCTCGACAACACTGATATCAAAATTGGACCTCATGTTTTGTGAGTCAGCAAGAACAAGCTCTTTATCTAAATCTTGCATGAAGTTTCTTTAAGCACAAGTGAGTCCTACTAAACTACAACATGATCATATGATGCTTCATATAATTTCATTTTCTAAATCTACTGATAACTCAAATGCATCTTTTAAAGTATTAATGAATGTTGTCCCACTCAAATAATCAACTAAATCTCACCTGATTTTAAAATTGTGGTATCCAGTAAAACTCTTTCTTTAGTTTCTTCATCCCAGTATGTCACCCAATCTAACAACAATGCTGAATAAGGCCCGTCTGTTTTCTCTGTATTGCCATGGTAAATATCACCACACACTCGAGATAGATCACTCTGCTTGTTTGATTGACTTCTGAAGAGGGCATTGGTTTCAGACCACTGAATACTGATTAAAAGATAAGTTGATGGTTTCAATATAAGTGCAGTTAAAAGAAATGAAGGGCACGATGGAAATCCCAAGAAAGAGAGCAACAGAAATGGGGTTTAATGTCCACTCAACACAAACTAGGTCATTTCGGGACTAACATATGGTTTAATTTGATTTCAATAATTCGCTTGCACGTAGAGGTCTTTGGCAGTGGGAGGAAACCGGAGTACCCGGATGAAACCCACGAGGTCGAGAAGGCGTCCCTATCTCCATGCCACATACGCTCACACCAGGGCTCGAAACTAGAGCCGCAAGCCAGAGATGACCAACCAGCTAGAGGTCGAAGCGCGGCACTCTAGACCACTAGGCCATCCCAACCCCCCAAATCCCAAAGAACACAGGGATCGAACATAGGACCTCCAGATTACTCACTGAGTCACCATGGCTCCTGTGGTTAAAAGAAGGATAATATTATTTGTTATTTGTGACTAAACAAACCAGATGGATTTATTTGCAGATTGTCCTAAATATGAGCATTTTTAAGGGTGCATCTACTGGGCTCAAAAGTAATATGTAGTTGGTCAGTTGTCTTTCCAGTCCAGTCTGAGAGAACAGCTGGATATTTAACCCCATTTTATTTCAGTTATTGTTCCAAAATATACAATGCCACTACACTAATTATTTGAGATTTTATTCAAAACTTGTTGTGATGGTCCTAATTCATGACCCGACTGAACAATATTAAACTTACATGTGTGTAATTCAAAGTGTCAGGGTCCGAGACAATAGCATAAAAATGTGAAAAACAAAAGGAAAATTGTATAGTGGTGCTTACAACAAGTCATCCATTGGAAGTATTAATATAATCATTACCTACCTCCTACTATAGGAATTCTTTACAAAAAAAGCTTGGCTGAACGAATGTAGAGGATAATGCTTATTTAATAATTGAATATATTTGATCAGTTCTTGTTGTGTTTGGTTGATATCATCAGAAGACTGAAGTTGTTTTAATATAAACTGTTGTAAATTATAGTCGTTGACATATAAAACAATATCCCACAGTTTCTCTACATAGTCAAATCCCTGCAGAAAACAAATAAGTGTATTCATTAATAACGTACGAAAAGTAGTGTGCGCTTATGTAAAACCTCTATTTCATTTTTTCCGACCATAACAGATATTTATTTTTAAAAACTAATTGTATATGTTCATATAAATTGTTTACTACTTCCTGTATCCATAGAAAAGAACTTATATAGGCTTGCCTGTAGTTTAATCTCACTCCTTTTCAACTGAATAAAATATTGTTTAAACTTGCTATACTTACAAGTGACTGTACATATATTCAATCCCTTTCTCTTGAAAAAAAATAATAACTCACCAATTGTAATATGATTATTTTGGCCATTTCTGTTTCATGCTTTGCTAAGTGAGCTACTGCTGTATTAACACCTATTTTAATCAACTGGTTATAACTGGTTTGCTTCCCCTTTACTAACAGATGGTGTTGTAATTCAGGTAAATCATTCTGATTTGTGGATGCTTCTATCGCTTCCTATAAAACATACAAATTAATAAAGGTGCTTTATGTAAGAGCTAAATCTGCCTAATGCAAATCTTTCATTTGGCCTTAAAATAGCATTATGCAAGAGCAAAATCTGCTTATTACAGGTCTTTCTTTAGGCCTGAGATGTTATCTAAATAATCAATTAGACATTAATTAACATATCCAGACCATAATAAACTCTTAAATTCAAGGCTAGCCTTCAATGTTGGCGGATTGAATTCCTATATGCCGCTTAATGGCCGTTGATAATTAAATCAATCAAGTGGATAATCGAGACTATGCTGTTTATATTAAAGATTTGAGTAATGATGACCGAGGCTATGTGAATATTTCAAATGCTTTTTTCTCGGTTGATAGTGGACCAATTTGACTGAAATTTTCAGCAAATTACCTTTACACTATCTAGTTTTTAACTATTATAGTGAGAACTGACATCTCTTTATCTTATCTTCCATAATGTAACTTTAAGTAATAAATACATGAATCATTAATTAGACATTTGTTCACATGAAAAGTCCATAATCAACTTTCCTGGCCATTGGATGGATTTGATTTTCAACAAATTTAAACATGATTGGCAGTTTATAATTTAATTGAAAAATGGATAATCAAGACATGGTTTTTTGTCTTAACAATTCACAAAAAATAAATCAGATGTGATCAAGCAGCTTATACTATTCAGGTTTCATTAATACAGTTTACCAAATTTCATCAACAACAACATCCTTCATAGTTTGTAATATTTAGATTTGATCTAACCCTGTTTAGAGCGTTTACCAAATTTCTTCTGTCATAATTTCTTTCACATTGATGCATTTGCTAGTGAATAAGATATCAGCCTTATCAGAGCCAAAAGGAATAGCACAAATACTATACATCAAATACTATACACCAAATACTACCTTATATCAATACACTGTAACCATTAAATGATCTTTTTTCTTGAAGAGCACATAAGATAGACAAAATAAAATCTTAGGTATGTATGCCAATGGTTACTAAATCCACATTACAAGTTCACACCAATCTGATTAAAATTAATTCAGCTTGTACAAGAAGATGATATGTGAAAAAAAATTACCTCAATACCCTTGTCTAATGGATTTATCTGACCGCCATCAACTTCTTCCATAATACCTGCGACATCTCTAATACTAGATTGTTGTTTGTATGGAGATTTAACATTTACAAGTTTTAAACAGCATCGCAATTCAGCGATAAAATTCATCAATAAGTCTAAGGCCATCTGTAAATCTTCTCTTACGCGATTGTCTCCTTCACTTGTTCCCAAAGACCTTGAAACTTCTAGTCCATCATGCAAGTTGTCATAAAGGAAATTTAATGTCAAGGTTAAAAGATTGTGAGCAAAGTAATGTGATTGGTTATGGGAAGCACAATCCTTCACTGTATCAACCAATAGAAATAAAGCAGGTTCTAAGTTCTTTATGTTGCCATAGTGATGAAATGTTGGTTGCCATAGAGATGCTTCTTCTACACTAGCTGATGGTGAGATGGGTGGTTTGTGACTTGAGGCAGAAAATACTTAAAAACAAAACAACATGTGTTGAATAAACCGTTATTACTATCTGATGTATACACTTATTGCACAAACTGTGTTTGTTCTCTGAGATCAATTTTTTTATAAGCTATAATATTAGAATTCTTACAAGATCCTAGAAAGTGAAAAAAGGGCCATACCTTTAGAATTAATTATTCAAACAAATAAAAATATAAACCTCTCTCCCACCATTGTGAGAATAATTTTTTATCCCTACTAATGACACACTCTTTAATTTTGTAACTTGAATTTGGAAATAAAAATATAACACAGAAACAATTGACTTACATCTTTCTTTACTCTTCAAGAAGAAAGCTACAGTATCTAACTGTCTATGTTTTAAGCCTACTTCTAGAGCTGGTATAGGTATTGAACCTCTCTCCCATTTGTTTAAATGACATAACTGATCAGCTGATGTAGCCCCACCATATAACATCATCTGAAATAATTTAACCAATCTTATGTACAAAACTAAATAAAAAAATTTTGTGTAAGTTAGTGACCTTGGGTTATTATGTAAAACAAATTTGAATATCAAATGAAATAACTATGAGTGTATTTAAAGCAGGATAATCTCTCTCCTCTACTCTGATTAAAATACATATCTATATTTCGTTATGTTTTCTGATACTTTTTATAGCCTGCACTCCACTGCAATAGGTCACATCAGAGGTAATATGAGCGGCCTTTGACACTATGATGTAAGACATTTGATTAACCAATCAGCATTGATGTTACTTGTGGATTACCCACAGTTACGTTTAAAACATGCCTAAAGCTCGCTGTAACAGAACATAATTATAAAATATTAAACTGATAATTACCTTACTGACCAACTCTTCTTGTGTTTCACTCTTTGATATTATAAAAATCAAATACTGTCTGGATACGATCAAATGTGGAAAATCTGGCTGGGTTGATAAAACTATTTTCTGATCTGAAGGAACACTGAAGAATAAAGTTAAAAGTATTAATGCGTTGTGAGAATGCTTTTCAATCAAAGTAAAACTTATGTATCTGTAAACCAATTACATTAGATGCTTTTTGATGCTGGAGAAAATATTTATTTGCAGTCAAACAGACCAAGAGCCAATAATTCTATATTAATGTAACCTCAGTTCATCAGGATCTGTGTATACATTGTGCATATATAAGATCCTTTGGCAGTTGGAATTTGATATAAGAGTAGGTCATAGCAGAGCTGTTCAGGCCAAATTACCCTTACAGTACACTGTATCGTGTATGCCTATCTTTATTACACCAGTCAGTCACTTCTAATACTGCATGCTTGGTTAATACTTGAATCTATTTCGGTGATAAGATTCTGAAGTTATTTTTTGTAAGTATATAATGTTAACTCACCTATGTGAACAAAATTGTTTTTTGGGTACATCTATAATACAGAGCACTTGTCCTTTGTCTACATTTCGAAACACAATTGATACAGTTTGTTGATTTATAACAATTTGGTCTACTTTATCATTTTCAAACCTTTCTGGGATTGGATAAATTTTGTCAAACATTGCAGATACATGTAGCATTTCTGTCTTTGATTCAGAAGTCTTTGAAAAACCTGAGATTTTGACACCCTGCTTTGATGACTTATCAAACAATTGTTTATACCAGGGTTCACTTCGTTTCTGTATATCTCTGTTTAAATCCGACAAATTTTCTTTCCAAACTTGATCGCCAAAATGACAAGTATAGAATGTTTGATTGATGGAGTAGTTGTCAGAGCTTCTATTATTTTCGATCAAACAATTTGGATTCGATAAAATGAAGTCCTTGATGTTAATATGATAAATCATTTTGTTACTTAATATCAACAGGTACGACAAATCATGAGACATTGTCCATGACAAGATATTTCTCCATTCTATTTCCATTTTGTTTAAATCTATTTTCCAAATAAAAGAATTTTTCCCGACATCATATGCAGCTGAAACCCAATTAAGGAAAATGAAAAGAAACTATGTTATATTTATTTGAAAGAATATGAGCTCACATTTAAAACAAGCTGCGACTACATATACAGATTAGATGTCAAGTCAACAATTGAGATATACCATTCAATATCGAGTATAGTCACGTCAAATACCTATGAAAGATATTATGGGAGATTAGATTAGGAGTTGGCAGTTCTCACTATATAAGTTAAAAAGTAGCAAATGTAAAGGCAATTTGCTGAAAATTTCAGTCAAATTGATCCACTATGAACTGATTACTAAAGGCTTTTTTATCGACTTGCCAAATTGATTTGAATTTATTAGAGATGTCATGTGACAATTTAGTCGATTTCAAAGTACTTTGGCGAGTTCGTTAAATGCTCCGATTAGCTGTAAACAATTATTGTGGCTGGACACAGTTGAAAAAAACATGTGACCACCCGATCAAATCGTCAAATCGCACCCTGAACTGATTTGGCGATTTGATGTAATCGCTTCGGAAATCGATGTCGATAAATTCGTTGATTAGGGTAACCAATTTGAATTAGATGGACGTTAAAGATGAAAATGTGATTGAATGCAAATCACTTTGGCTAATCAGTGGTCGATAAAAACGCCTTAAGTAAATGAAAGTGCTGCTTAGACTTGGTCATCATTACTGAAGTCGGTAAGACAAAACTAGTAGTCTCAATTATCCATTTAATCATTAATCAAGGAAAATTTTGCTGCAAATCGAACTACAATCCAGCAAATAACGCAGGCTAGCCTTGACATCGAGAGTTGATTATGGTCTGTATAAGCATAAGTTAATCAATATCTAATTAATAGTTTTTATAACATTTCAGGCAGATTTTGCTCTTGCATAACGTATGTTTAAAGCAAAGATTGAACTCTGCATAAAACCAGAAGTTATACTTCACGATCAAAGATTATGATATTATTTGTTATAATTGAATATAGAAAAGGATACAAATTTGTGCTTGGTCAGTTTGTAATACCAGTAAAGTGTCAGCCACCATTTGATATAGACATGATTCATCAGAAGTTTTAACAGGTAAAACGGAAGCTTTAATTGTATAGGGATCATCCTGACTGATTTGTACTGTTGTGATAATAGTGTTGTTTATTAATAATAAATCATTGTTTCCTACACAGTGAAGAATTTTTACAAAGTTAACTTCTTTGATACCTGAAATATATTTCAAATGTACATATACTTTAATGAAATGAAATGAAATGGGGCTTGATGTCCTACTTTTCTGATGCATACACCATGCAGTGTGTTACGGTGTATGAGGGACTTTTTATTGCTTGGCCCCTGTCCTGCACTAATTTTCATATTAGCTACTTACCAACTTCTACTAAATGTTGTTGTAGATCTTTAAATGGGATCTCATTGATTAAAACAAAGGTTTTGTTTACAGCCGTATATACATAAATCTGAATATTGTTGTTTTGGTCAATACCATGAATTTCATTTGATTTACCATCAAAACTGAAACTTAAATTTAAATATTTATATAAATTGAGGCTTAGCAAATCTGAATATTGCTGTTTTTATCAATTCTATGAATTTAATTCTATTTAGAATCAAATCTGAAACTAAATTTAAATATCCATATAAATTGTAGGCTAATATTCACTTTCAATAATGTAAAAATATCAATGACATAGAGGGTGCTCCACACAGCCAAATGTAATCTCTAATCATAAAAAGTTGAAACTACCTCAGCAGATGTTTACAGTTTTAACATTGAAATCTATATACATGTATTAACATCATGTAATCAATTTAGATATTTGGATTAAAAAAAAATATAAACTTCTAATAAATTGATTACAAATTTTCAACAGTCTTTTAATTATTCATCGTGTCCGAAATTGAGTCCAAAGCATCGCCAGACCAAGTAAGAAAAGTCTTGGTCTAAGTCTGAACTGTAGTCAAACTGAGTCTGAAACGTCATATCATCAGTCAATTGAAATGTTAACGGAACTAAATCGCTAATTGCTGGGACCTAGAAATTTACACTAATTGGTTGCCATTAAGAAATGATATTTCCCGAACAGTGGCGTAACCATCTTCCATATTGGTAGTTTTCTTTGCCAAAAGTTTGTGGCATTTCAGTTGGTTCATAATCGTACAAATCCATTTATAATTTACGACGATTCAGACAGTAGCATAATTCTACCTACCTGCTCAATAAAGATGGCAAAGTTTGTAAACATTGTTTAGTTTTAGAATTTAAGACGTTCAAATTGCCATCATGGTCATGTAAGAACATAAACTGGCCCTTGTAATCGTGGTATAACCTTTGGGTTTCGTTTAGATGAATAATTTGCTGTAATCGAGAAATTCTACATTGCAAACTCGAGGCTTTTTCCTTTAATTTACAAATAACGTCTCTGTGGGTCGCCATCTTGTTTGTCACATGACCTATAGCCATATGCGGTCCAGTCAGTCCCAATAAGCTTTTGTATGAAATTGAATACGAAATAAATGACATGATAATCAGGACTACAAAACGCGGGAACCTGCCGGAAGTCAACAAAGACAATTCATTCGACTTTGTCAACAAATGTGTGAAAGCCACTGATCATTTTCCCGAAAAGCTGGTGGCTCTATTAAGTAGAACTGCAAAAACCAATAAATTCCTGAGTAAGTAATTGTATAAATATGCAAAATTCAAGAGTCTGCTTATTGACTTTATCGAACCGCTATATTAAATTATTAGTTCTTCTAACTAAAAAAAAACTGATTTTTTTCCCGCCATCTATCTCCTATTTATGGTTCAATTTTACGCAAAATCTAACACCGTACTACTGACTTCTTCTATGGAAGGAAACTACAATAAGAAAAAGTAGCCTGTTGTCAGCCCTTCCAATTTCATTTTTATATATATATATATGGAAATGATCCATGCACAACACAACTCAGTCAACTGTGTGCCAGCTTTGTCATTGTGTTATTATAGAGTGTAAGCAGTTAGCGTTAATTTGCTTATTAACTTGTAGTAAAAACCTCCAGTGCTACTGTACTTTTATATATGAACACCCTCTAATGTTCCTAATACTCTGATAGATTATACGACATTTCAGACTGACAACATAGGCTACTATATTTACTATGTATGTATACATGAAAACTACACGAAAAATCTCAGAAAACTACATGGAAAAACCATGTTATACTGATTCACTGAATACAGAAAAAAACCTAACCTTAACGTCCTGCACACAGCTGAGGACCAGGCTCCGGGTTGACCTGTAAAATTAGGGTGTTTTCCAGTATTTACTATTTAGTGTGTTTTCCAGTATTTAGTTTTTTCCCTGTATTCAGTATAATGAGGTGTTTTCCGTTTTTTTTATGTTTTCCGGTATATAGTATTTCAATGACAACCTTTTGGATGCCCCAACAATATACCCCACACCCGGGTAGGTAAAGTTTCTGGTCAGTCTGGAATAAGTAAAGTTGAAGGAAAATGTCAGTACAGTTTATAATAACTCACTTTTATTTGATAACTGAATCCGAAACGTCATTAAGTAAGCCAAAATGGCATTTGTGTTGAGTCTGAAAGGTTGCGAGTCCAAAATGCAATGCTACCATTAGAAAGACATGTTATTGGAATGTCCCAATAAGATTATGTGGTTAATATTCTAGTTAACAACCCAGAAATCTGGCAGGCCGTTACTGTTATTGCTGTCTTCTCCCAGTAAGAGAGTTTGTAGACAATTCTAGTTGTGACCTGTTTGATAGTCAGTTAATTTTCTTGTCATTGAATCTTTCAGCTTGTTAATTCAGTTTCCCATTAGAATGAAAATGTGTTATTAAGGTGTCCTATCAGAATCCATGCTTGATAATTCTGTTATAAAGGCCTTCAAATCTGACAGCCAGTGAGTTCTCCTAATCTTCCCTCATTACACCATTTTATTGTACAGCCTGTTATTGTAATTTTTCCTGATAGTCAAACGTCTCCATATTTCTTGTATCATTGTTCGACTTTTAACAGCTCATTTCAGACTCACTGAGAGTCTTAATTTCTAAATGGCCCTCAGTACAACAAATATTAGTCCCTTATTCAGTAGCTTACCCATAAAATAAGTATCTTTTGCATAGTCAGAAACGGTCAAATATTAAACCAAGTTGATAAGTAATGCCAACAGACTTCAGTTTGCTTAAGGTTTAGCAGAATTATAAGATATTGGATATCTCAATGCAAGTACATGTAATTAGTCAATTAAGTGTCATCTTTTTTTTTATCTTTTTAATCAGTTGTTTAGTTTAATTATCTTATTAATTTTTTCAGTTAAGCCTGCAAGATGTTAGGGGAAGAGATGGTAGCTAATGGGGGAGATGGACTCAAAAAGAAAAAAATCCAAGATGAGAATTCTGAGCATATGGAAACCAATGATATTAATGGGTATACAAAGGAAGAAAATGGTATTTCTGAAAATGGTAACAAGAGCAAATTAGAGACAGAAGATGTCAATGGAAAGGAGACAAATGGATCTTGTGAAAATGGAAGCAAAATCGAAACGGAGATAGAAGATATGGATGATAGTGGAAAGGAGGCAGGTGGCATATGTAAAAATGGCAGCAAGAGTGAAAGTGATGTTGAAGAAGTAATGGAAATTAATGGAAATGAGACAAATGGACATGCAAAATCGACAAAGAAGAACAAATCAAAAGAGATCAATGGAAAGACGAAAAATGGAAAGGAGACCAATGGTACGCCGAACAATAAGAAAGGAATTCAACCTAGCATCACTTCAATGTTCATGATGGCATCCAAAAAGAGAAAATCAGATGCTGAAGATACCAAAGTAAAAGAAGTAAAAGATGAAAATAATGATGAAGAACAAGAGGAAACTAAAAGAGTAAAAATTGAAGGTGAAGAAAAAGAATCGGTGCCAGTAACATTAAAATCAACAACTAACACACCAACACCTAAAGTGGTCAAATGTTGTCAGTGTCGACAGGACTTAAACTCAAAAGATCTTGCTCTATTTCAAGGAGATGCTTCAGAAGCCCTACCTGAAGAAATTGCAATGTGTGATCAGTCATTAATGTATTTTGGAGAAGCACCAGAGGATGACAGCTTTTTTAGACCAATGCATAAACTAACTAATTTTAGTGTCTATGACAAACAGACACATTTATGTGCTTTTGATACTGGGCTTGTGGAAAAGAATGTCCACTTGATGTTCAGTGGTGTTATAAAACCTATCTATGATGAAAACCCTAGTCCCGAAGGGGGTGTAGCTGCTACTCAGATGGGGCCAATTAATGAATGGTGGACAGCCGGTTTTGATGGTGGTGAAAAAGTTCTTGTTGGGATTGGTTCTGCATATGCAGATTATATTTTAATGGAACCTAGTGAAGCATACTCTCATCTATGGAATGGTTTACAAGAAAAGGTTCACATGACGAAAGTAGTTATTGAGTTCTTGTCTTCTAATTTTGATGCTACTTATGAAGATCTCTTAAATAAGATTCATACCACAGTACCTCCTAAAGGAATACCTAGCTTTTCTGAAGACTCATTATTGAGACACGCTCAGTTTGTTGTGGACCAGGTTCAGAGTTACGATGAAGCTGCAGACTTTGATGAAGAACTAGTAATGACCACCCCCTGTATGAGAGCATTGATCAAGTTAGCTGGTGTCACACTTGGTAGAAGAAAGGCAATGGGTAGGCAGCTCAAACCTAAAAAGGAAAAAGATAAACCGACCCAAAGTAAAGCAACCACCACTGCTTTGGTTGAAAGTATCTTTGATAGCATGTTCAATGGTCAGATTGATGATAAATCTAATAATGGTGGTGTCAAGAGAAGGCGTTGTGGAGTCTGTGCGGTATGTCAGCAACCAGATTGTGGGACATGTACTGCATGTAATGACATGATCAAATTTGGAGGATCAGGTCGCTCTAAGCAAGCTTGTAAGCTAAGGAGATGTCCTAATATGGCTCTAAAAGATGCAGAAGATGATGCCGCTCTAGAAGATGAAACTGAATCACCGGACGATTTCAAAGAGGAGGTTGTAAAGGAATCTGTAAAACATGTGCATCATAGGGGCGGAAAAATTGCCGTGAAGAAAATTAATTGGGTTGGTGAAGAAATTGCCACTGAAGGAAGGAAAAAATTCTATAAGGCTGTAAACATTGATGGACAAGAAATAACTATTGGTGACAATGTGGGTGTCAAACCTGAAGATCCATCTATTCCATTTTACATAGCACAAGTTACCTCCATGTGGGAGAACAGCTCAAAGGAAAAACTCTTCCATGCTGACTGGTTTTGTAGAGGCACTGATACCGTATTGGGGGAAGCAAGTGATCCTTTAGAACTTTTCTTGGTAGATGACTGTGAGGATTCTAATCTGGCGTTTGTAACATCAAAAGTTACTATTATTTACAAAGAGCCTGCCAAAGACTGGAGAATGCAAGGTGGAGCATTAAATCCAGACAGTGATTTAGTAATAACTAATGATGATGGGAAAACATTTTTCTACCAGAAATGGTATAATCCTGATTTCGTAAGATTTGAAGACCCTCCACAGAAACCCATTGTACCAGAAAGTCAGTCACATAAATTTTGTCTTAGCTGTCAACGTCTTGAAGATCTTAGAAAGAATGAAACCCCAGTTTTAGGTGATACAATTGAAGTAGAAAATGGGAGCTCCAGCAAAGTTTACTACAAAGATGTTCAGAGGGATGGACTCAAATACTCTGTTGGTGATTGCTGCTATGTTTCTCCAGAAGCTTTTGATTTCAGTGTTAAACCAGCTGTCAAAAAGGCATCGGTTAGCAAGCGCAAGGTAGATGAACTTCTTTATCCAGAAGCATATAGAAAATCCAGTGACTACATCAAAGGTTCCAATACACAATGTCCTGATCCGTTCAGAGTAGTTCAGATAATGGAAATATGCTGTAAAAACTCTTCTGGTAGCAAAGTTGTAAATGTTGCCGAGATACGAATGAAGATCCGTAAATTTTATCGACCTGAAAATACCCACAAAGGAGCTGCTTTTGGTTATCATTCAGATTTCAACATGTTGTTCTGGAGTGAAGAGTTTTGTACCATTGATTTCCAGAATGTTCATGGAAAATGCACAGTAGTATATAGTGAAAACCTTCAGATGGACATTGAAGAATACTTTCACAAAGTTGAAGATGGGTTTTATTTTACTGAAATGTATGATTCTGAAAAGAGGGAATTTGAAGAACCTCCATCTGCAGCTAGATTGCTTGGCAGTAAGGGTAAAGGCAAAGGAAAGGGCAAAGGCAAGGGTAAATCAAAGGCAAAGGATGAACCTGTAGAAGAGAGTAGTGAAGTTCCATTTAAAAAACTGCAGATGTTGGATATCTTTGCTGGTTGTGGTGGACTATCTGAAGGTTTTCATCAGGCGGGTGTTGCCGAGTCTAAATGGGCGATAGAGATCGTTGAACCTGCTGCTCAAGCTTTTCGACTGAACAATCCGGGATCAACTGTCTTCAGTCAAGATTGTAATTTCTTGTTAAGGAAAGCCTTGGATGGAGAGAAAACAGATGAACTAGGACAACTCCTACCTCAGAAAGGACAAGTTGATCTACTGTGTGGTGGTCCTCCATGCCAAGGATTCAGTGGAATGAACAGATTCAACTCCAGGGAATATTCCAAATTTAAAAACTCATTGATTGCTTCTTACCTCAGTTTTTGCGACTTTTATAGGCCTAGGTTCTTTCTCTTAGAGAATGTAAGAAATTTTGTTTCTTTCAAACGAAGTATGGTATTAAAACTTGCCTTGAGATGTCTGATTAGAATGGGTTATCAATGCACATTTGGTGTACTTCAGGCAGGATGTTATGGTGTCTCACAAACGCGAAGAAGAGCTATCATCTTAGCAGCAGCTCCAGGAGAGAAATTACCATTCTATCCAGAACCTCTATACACATTTGCACCCCGTGCAATGCAACTTTCTGTGACTATTGATGACAAAAGATTTACTTCCAACATTACACGAACAACTCATGCACCCTACAGAACTGTAACAGTACGTGATTGTATGTCTGATTTACCAGAAATCAGAAACGGTGCAAAAGCTGAAGAAATCTCCTATAAAGATGATGCACAAACTCATTACCAGAAAATTATTCGTGGCAAACAACACCAGCCTATTCTCAGGGATCACATATGTAAAGATATGAGTGCTCTAGTGCATGCTAGAATGCAGTATATTCCCCTAGCCCCAGGCTCTGATTGGAGAGACCTCCCGAACATTGAAGTGCGCCTTTCAGACGGAACTATGTCCAGTAAGCTGAAATACAGCCATAATGATAAGAAGAATGGTCGTGGTATTGATGGGGAGAAACGTGGTGTTTGCTCGTGTGCTGAAGGTAAAACATGTGATTCTGAACATCGACAGTTTAATACTTTAATTCCTTGGTGTTTACCCCACACTGGTAACAGACATAATCATTGGGCTGGATTATATGGACGATTAGCATGGGATGGTTTCTTTAGTACAACTGTTACTAATCCTGAGCCAATGGGAAAACAAGGTAGAGTGCTTCATCCAGAACAACACAGGGTTGTCAGTGTTAGGGAATGTGCAAGATCACAGGGTTTCCCAGATACATACAGATTCTTTGGTAATATTCTTGACAAACACCGACAAGTTGGTAATGCTGTACCACCTCCTATGGCGAAAGAAATTGGTAATGAAATAAAGAAGTGTGTGATCTATAAAGCTAAGAAAGAAGGAGCTGAACCGATTGAGGTGACCAAGGTGGAGGTTAAGGATGAAACTCCTCTTGAAATTAAAGAAGAAATTGTCGCTGGATCAAGTCATTAGTCCACAAACAAATCTACAATAAGGTTTTATAAGGCACCAACTGGAACCACTGTCTTCAAATTATTTTTCACCGTTAGTGCAAATGTGATCTTTTGTATGATGTGACATTTAATGTGCGCAATCTTTAAAAGAGTTTGCTCACTCACTGTGTAATTTTGATCTTTGGGGTCTGACTAGTGCTTAAAAAAGTCTTCAACTTTTAAGATCAAAAGTGAATTTAGCCAAAGACATAAAACTAAACAGCTGGTTATAGCAAGTGATTAGAGTAATTGTGATAAGTCATTAGTATATGAGTTATATTGAAAAAAATAAATTTTTAAATGTCCACAATGGTGCTTGTGGGTGTGATTGATTTATATTTAAATATTTTATGAATCAGATGGTAATAGAATCATACAGCATAAACCATTACATTTTATGACATATTGTTATTTTTATATTTGTATAGTGCTAATAGAGTTAATAGACATTATGATGAAAATTGAAATATTATATCTTGAAATGATTTTATCCCCCACAAAAAAAAAAAATACAAAAAGATGCTTTTATTTCTATGATGTTTGGAATGTCATTATTAACTATACTCATTGATTCAAAGGATTAAATAATTCTCACTTTAGGTTATAATAGACATTAATGTTTTCAATCTTTACCAGGTTTCTTTCTGATGTTGATAAATGCCAAGTACCATTGGTTGAAATTGGAATGCTGGACATTTCTTCCGTCTAGCAAACAATTTATTACATAGCATGTTGTTGAGTGAAATTACTAGCAATAAAATTGTAAACTACAGATGTATATGTAAAAAAGTTGAAATGTTATAGATTCCAAATGTTAATTCTCATTTAGTAGAAAAAAGAGAAAATGACATCAAACCTTATTGTGATAAGAAATACGTTTTGCATCATCTACAGTGTATGATTTATTTTGATTAAAACCAGTTCAGTTTAGCTTACCTTATTAGATAGGTAATAAACACTTGAATGAATATATTTATGAGGATTGGATTTATATAAAATGGGTATGTTTTCTGAATGATATTCATGATTTGGGTTGGGTTTTTTTTAATTCATGCTTTAATTTAATTCATGCATAATTAATTGTTAAAAAAATATTAACTAATCAAATAAAATTGTTAAATAAAATGTACAGAATATATTTGGAGCAGCAATTTAAATCTTCTTTTTTTTTTTTTCAATTTTTCGCTAAATAATTAAATATATACAGAGTTAGGACGTAGAATATTATTTGTTCGTATATATCATGACAAATGTTAAATTAATGAGAAATTGATTAAATCTGGTTATCGCATTGCTCTTTCATACTAAAGTGTTTTATCTTTCACTTTCAAACTTCCATCAGTATTTCATTTGATTGTAAATATGTCTTATTCATTCATATATTATGTTTATAAAGTCATTGTTTTAAAAGTTATTTAATTGTTATTTTTATACGCCCACATGGAAATGTGGTTGTATGTTGCCGCCATACTTTCCGTCTGCCTGTCCGTCGGTCGGTCAGTCTACAATTTCTTGTGAACGCTCTAGAGGCTAAAGTTAATAAAATAACTGATTGACTTTAAATTTATACATGGTGTGTAAGGTCATGAGATGAAGAATCCTATTGATTTTCTGCGATATCTGTTTATTACTGCCAGAGTTAAAGTCCTTGATCACTTTGAAATATCTTGTGGGCTCAAGTTAATATTCGATTGATTTTAAATTTACACACAGTATTTAATATCATGAGAGGAAGATGTCTAATGATTTTCAACCATATCGGATCATTTCTGCCAGAGTTATGGCCCTTTATCACCTTGGAATATCTTGTGGACGAACACTCGGCAAACCTCGACTAATTCCGAAACCTACATCTAGTCTAGGCTGTATGACAGTAAGTGATATGTACCTACACCCATACATTTGTGATGCGGCTACCAGTTTACTTTTAACAGGAAAACTTGGCGCTATTACAAACAAACAAGACACCATGGGCCCCAGCCATGTTTCATCCCGGACCTTTACAGTATTTCCAATATGGCGGAATTTGTCATAGAGCCGAGACTAGATGTAGGTTCCGGAATCTGTTGAAGTTTTCCGAGTGGTGGACGAAGGCCATGAAACAAACAATCTAAACATTTCTGATAATTACTTAATGGACTATTTTCATAACAAGATTTTTCATGTGTTGTAAACGTTCTCCTACGATGCGGCTACCAGTTTACTGCCAGAGTTATGGCCCTTTATCACCTTGGAATATCTTGTGGACGAACACTCTGCAAACCTCGACTAATTCCGGAACCTACATCTAGTCTCGGCTGTACGACAGTAAGTGATATGTACCTACGCCCATATATTTGCGATGCGGCTACCAGTTTACTTTTAACAGGAAAACTTGGCGCTATTACAAACAAACAAGACACCATGGGCCCCAGCCATGTTTCATCCCGGACCTTTACAGTAGTTCCAATATGGCGGAATTTGTCATAGAGCCGAGACTAGATGTAGGTTCCGGAATCTGTTGAAGTTTTCCGAGTGGTGGACGAATTCCATGAAACAATCTAAACATTTCTGATAATTACTTAATGGGCTATTTTCGTAACAAGATTTTTCATGTGTTATAAACGTTCTCCTTACTGTGGGCGTTATGTTTTGTGGCTTAGCAACCTATCTTTACATTTGGTTTTGATCATCAATATGGGTGGGTTTACTGGGTTAAGTTCTGGTTTGGTTTCAAGTTTGGAACATACTCATGAAAACACTGCTAAAATTACACCATTACCAACACTAACTTGACTTGTCTGCATGCAGATATATTTGAACTTAAATTGGTTAGAAGGAACTGTGTTGGCTCTGAAACCTGGAGGTCCCATGATTTACCAGCATGGTTCCCCCTGGATGGGATGGAAAACCAAGATCCTGTGTACGCATTGGTGTGCACGTAAAAAAATCCAGTAAATGGCATAGGGAGCAAAACTGTAGAATGTTAAACCCCATTTCTTATTAAATTGGTTAGAATCTGTCTGCCTTCTAGAACAAACTCAGTCTGATGACGCCCCCAACAGAAGAACATACAGTGCGCTGTGAGGGAAGTTTTGCTCAGGCAGCAGTGCTTTGGTTTACTTGTATCGAATTCCTACTGCCAAGGGTTCTTAATTCAAGTGGCAGATAGATTGTGGTAGTTTGCTACCACATCTGCTGAGATTCTGGTACAAAATTTTGCCCGATTGCTGTGACTGTCCGACCATGCCACCGACTGGTATCTAGCTTTGCTGAAAAACGGCAGACAATGCTGTGTAGGGATTGGTGGATTAATATGCTGCTGTCTATTTTTCCTGTTCATGAGCACAAATTGAGAATAAAATGATTTATGTAGAGGCTATTCAGAAGAACAGCCTATTCATGTATTCAGAAGAAATAGTTCATTGCCTATTTAGTGGTGTGTCTCCAAATTAAATAACAGGAGTATTCTCCCTTGCACAGTTCGTTATACCGGAAATCATTTTGTGCCATAACAAACTGAAGAATGTGAGTTGAAAACATAGGCAGCAACAATAACTAAGCAAAAATGTAAGTACATGTAGCTTAATCTGTCACATTTAACTGGTTGTTACCCAATGCATGGATAACATTTAAAAGTACATAAAATCTAATCTTTGTACTTTGCTACACTGTAGCCTAGTGTAGGTTCGTTTCCAACTTCAACTTATAGTTTGGATTGACATTCTCATTCTGTTCGAGGACGTGGGGCAAGACTTAAAGGAGCTAAGTCTTTAACTCAATATCTTCCAAAATCTTCAACATAGAAAACACGAATTATTTGTCAATTTAAATCAAAATTGATGATGTGATCTTACCGGAAAAAGATGGGCTTCTGATATCCAATATTTAAGACAAAATAAATATTTCACCATTGGTACACGAATCGTGTACCATAATGCGTTTCAGCCCCAGTTCTAGCAAGAGACTCGAGGAACGAGGCTAAAAACATTGTACCAAATCAAACGGCGCATGTAGATTGGAATAACTAGACGCTAAAAAAATGCCTTCGGTTGACACTTCTGGTTTATTTCGCCGAACATAACTGATTTGAAATTGGAGTAAAAACGGAAACAATTGAATGCAAATCAGTTTATATACATTTATATCACAGTATTATATGCATTGCGATCCACTTGAGTCAATTTCTAGGTCCCAAATGTTAGCGATTTAGCTCCTTTAAAGAAATAGTCTTTACTTATTCAATTATAGCAAACAAGTAGATTAAATAATTTATCATTGGTGCTTTATGGTTAATACCCCGGTAACTGAAACTCTTTCAAATGTGGTAAAGCCAATAAGCTTTAGTCCAAAGTGTGACCTGTTTGCTCTTTGCTTTGGTGGAGTCTTTACTCTTTGTTCAGTTTCTATTTTAAAAAAATAACCAAGCAATGCCTCTAACTCTCGTGACACTACTTTGCCTAGGAGAATTTTGATTATATGTGGTGGGATACACTACTGTCTGTTCCAGGTAACACTACAACTCGAAAATTACTTGCTATTTCTTTAGTTTTTAAATAAAATGGTTAAAACATAACGACCTACCTGGAATGGTCACCCCATTGCTTTCTTAGTCGAACCTTATCTCCAATAAGTTTGATAAAATCATCTATGCTCTTGTAAATTTCACATTTTCGACACAGTTTCTCAGAACATAAACATTATCAACTGTGCGTGCGTAAATTGGGTCACTCGTATATCACGTAGGGGTATGAGGTACCGGTATTCCACAAATCGGGTGTGTTCGGTTGATAATACTTTGGGTGGGAGGTTTCGCACCGTCATTTTGCAGCGATTATTTTCAGAGCTTTTATGCCAAATAAATCCATTCATTGTTACAATATCAACAATTTGTGTGTGCACATGTTTTGGTTTGTTTTATTTGGTTACCGATATTTTAATATTCCTTAGAGATATTTATAGTATTGCATGTCTTCGAAAATTCCTAAAATATTCCTCACAGAACACTTATTTTCGGCATTAGATAGTATGGTATCCTGTCGGATAAAGTGTAAATATTGTACAATATCTTATAATTTTATGGACTGGTATCGATTATCGGTATCCATTTTATTTATTTTCCCATTTGACAGGCACACACGGTTTGTTTAAGATACTTTCGAGGAAAAGATAACAAAAAAAAAACAAATTGTAGAAAATATAATCCAATGAATAATGGATCATTCTTTTATCACATGCATTTGCATGTGCACGATGGTGTGTATATCGTCCCCCCTTCAGTTAGATTAAAACATTTTTTAAAAAACACCCCAAGAAAACTCTAACAATATATTGCCAATTAATGGTGGTTCACGAAGGTAGATATTTTTCTAAAATGTCATACAAGACCAAGATTTGGCAGTCTGAAAATACTAGCAAAACCCAAGAGTTATAGATCTATTATCCCATATAAGCTATAGCTAGATAGACAATTAGTTTCAATTGCCATTTAGCCTACTTCCAAATTTCCATGACGTGACACTACAATATCATGTTCCATTTTGTATGTAGTTTATATCAATATTTAAAAGCGATCGGTCTTAAATAGCCAATTTAATATCTAAGGCACTGGAACAAACAACTGTGGTCTGAAACCAAGTAGCAAATTATATTACTTCCCGTAAATAGCTCTTAAAGCCCCAATAACACTCTTGTTGTAACTAAATTATATGTCCCAATCTTCATTCTGGTCAACAAATTGTATTATTTTACAATATTCCAATTAATTGATGATATAAATTTCATCTTAACACACCTGATTTAAAAAATTGGAAAAATTCAACTAATTGATTTGAAAAGTCTAACGTAAACCTTTTCAAATGTGACTTTGATTTAAAATATTTTCGAACCCTCTGGACAAGTAAAATAGGTCGTAATGGATAATTTACACAACAGGTAGGACACTTAAACATCTAGTACCGTACTTAGAATAAGGCTATTATTTATTTTCTGGGTCTGCCAAGCCAGCAAGAGTGTTATTGTCCCTTTAAGCAAGTTATATTCTACTAGGTTGAAAAAACTATCTAAACATTTGGGTAGGACGAAAAGACTCAAAGTCAAATTCACACCCCTGATCGATTTGGTTTATCCCAAATAATTAGGTCAAGCATGGCAGACTTCAATACCGCGAAGTATTATAAAGAAGGATTTTTCAAGAGAGAAAGGTAACATAGCTTGATCTGTGTTTTGCGGTATTTAGTGTATTTTATGTTCAAATTCCGACTAAATACAAATGTCATAAAGGATAATATGAACATCAGCTGCATGCAAACTCTGTTTTTTGTATTTTTCAGTCGCATGAACATCATGTAATTTGTTCAAAAGCATTAATTTTTAGTTAAACATCACACACAAAATGTTTAAACATGCATTATGTAAGAGCTAAATCTGATTATTGCAAGTCTTTATTTAGGCTTCAGATGTCATAGAAATTATAAATTAGATCTTTATTTTCACAATAAGCACAAAATCAACTCTGTAGACTCACAGATGCCTTGGATGGGGCTTGATTGATTAAATTTTAAATCGCGTTGTGATCAGAGATTAACCGTTACATTGACGTCATACCCCCAGAAATTTTAGATCGAGGCTAAATGATGGAGTGTACGAAGTAAGACCGCTGTTGGGCGAGGCCATAACAAATAACATTTACACTCCAAATTGTATGTCACGCTGTTGATCAGGTGGAAGCTTTAACTGTTTCGATCATCAGCATTTTCTGCTATGACTAATCTGAGATAAGACCCTTATGGGCAAGCAAATTATTGAAATAAAATTGAACCAAATGATAGTCCAGAAATGACCTAGTTTGTGTTGACTGGACGTTAAACCCCATTTCTCTGTCTCTGTGAAATGAACACTACAGGAGCTGCCATCACCAGTACCCATTATTACGGTATTGCTAGATCACATTGCTCAGCTTTGTGGTAACTGTATGCATGCACTAGGTGTTGATTTTACAGTTCCCTAATCTTAGTTGACAATTGTACCACTTTTGTTCCCTTATTGTTGGGTATATTCAGCAGGATGTGTAAGTTTAAGTCTGCATGTAATTAACATTATTCAAATGCATACTTGCCAAATGCAAAAAAATGGGGGGGGGGGAATGGCTGAATGGTTAGCACATGTACTCTGTCATTGAGTCAACTGGCATGGCTTTGATTCCCAGGTTGTAGGGAGTAGGGTCATTTGTTCACCCTCTTGTGTTTTTTCTGGTTTCCTCCCACTGCTAAAAACCTTTTCGGGCATGCAAAATATTGAAATAAAATTGAACCATGTGCTTTTTTATACGCCCACATTGAAATGTGGTCGTATATTGTCGTCGTCCCCGTCCGTCCGTCGGTCCGGTTGTGGACGCTCTAGCGGCTAAAGTTAATATCCAATTGACTTTATATTTATACACAGTATTTAAGGTCATGAGACGAAAAAGCCTATTGTTTTTCAGCGATTTCCGATAATAACTACCAGAGTTATGGCCCTTGATCACTTAAAAAAATCTTGTGGATGCTTTAGAGGCCAAAGTTAATATCCGATTGGCTTTAAATTTATACACAGTGTTTAAGGTCATAAGACAAAGAAGCCTATTGATTATCAGCGATTTCCGATAATAAGTGCCAGAGTTATGGCCCTTGATCCCTTCACAAAATCTTGTGGATGCTCTAGAGGCCAAAGTTAATATCCGATTGACTTTAAATTTATACACAGTGTAAGGTCATGAGACAAAGAAGCCTATTGATTTTAAGCGATTTCTAATAATTAGTGCAAGACCTATGGCCCTTGATTACTTTAAAAAATCTTGTGGATGCTCTAGAGGCAAAAGTTAATTTATACACATTGTTTAAGGTCATATGATGAGACGAAAAAGCCTATTGATTTTGAGCGATTTCAAATAATTACTTCCAGAGTTGTCTCCCTTGATGACTTCAAAAAAATCTTGTGATGCTATAGAGGCCAAACTTATCATCCGATTGACTTCAGATTGATACACAGAGTTTAAGGTGTTGAAACGAACAAGTATTTTGATTTTCTATGAATTTTGATAACTGAACTGCTAAATCCATGATATTAAATGTTTCCTATACTAATTGTTAGCGTGGGGCAAAACTTTTATAAAAAGCAAACAAATTCTAATGATTTTCAGATAATTACATAATGAGTTGTTACTCTTAATCAGATTTTAGTGTATTATAAATGTTTCATCACCAAAAAAAGTAAAAATATGAGACAACCCTTGTTGACTGCCTGGGCGATTTAGCTGCTGTGGGCGTATGTTTCGTTGCCTGGCAACCTATCTTTTAGTTCCGAAATGACCTAGTTTGTGTTGAGGTTACACCTCTCTCTCTCCAAATGCAATAAAATATTGTTAGCATTGACTACATTTTAAAAAAACACAGCAATATACTGTGGGTATGTGAGACAAGGTTTATCCTACAAACTGGATTAAGTACTGGTATATATACATTTGTATACTCAATGTAAATGTAGAGATAGTATTTTTTATGTATAATTATATAAAGGTGTAACATTGGGATGGATTGTATCTATTGTTAAAGAGAAATGTATGATAATAATATGTTTTTCATTGGATCATAGTGTTGTAGGTGTTTATATTCATAGTATATTATTGTCAGTGATCTTTATGCTGCGTAACTGTGTCAGGCAGTAAAGAGAAATTCTTTGCCTGGATATATGTGCTGAGATGTTCTTATGTCAAAACAACATCCCTTCCTTAATTGGATTTTACCTTTACCAATATGTATTTAAAAATTTTAAAAGTCGTTGATGATTAGTATTTCACTGTACCGGTATTGAGATAATTGGATTGGGAGAACAATTTAACAAAACCCCTTGCTTAATTTGGTTTTACCTTTACCAATATGTATTCAATTGAAAAAATGCTGGGGGGGGATGGCCGAATGGTTAGCACGCGTGGTGTATCATAAAGCCTCTCATTGAGTCAACTGGCGTGGTTTTAAATGCCTGGTTGTACGTAATAAGGAGTAGGGTCACTTGTCCAACCTTGTGGGTTTTCTCAGGCTCCTCCGGTTTCCTCCAACTGATAAAAACCCTTATGCACAAGCAAATTATTGAAATAAAATTTTTAAAAAAACATGTTAGTCCCAAAATGACCTAGTTTATGTCAAGTGGACTTTGAACCCCATTCCTCTCTCTCTCCAAGAAAGGTGAATTTTTATTGTCACAGGTGCTAGAATATCTGTTCTGATTAGTTATTCAGAAAAAAAAAAATATTTTATTTACAAATTTTGATATTCAAAGATTGAAAGCTTGTCACTGTGTCTATTTTTTTGTCCAGTGTAATTCAAATCTTTCTGAAATCATATCAATTTTTAAAACATAGTTATAAAGGAAAATCAAGGTAGAAAAAATATTTGTTGTGGCCTTCATTACATAGTAGTCACCAAGCCTGTTTTATAGGTGAGCATTTGTATATCTATCTACATTAAAGAAATCTTGTAGGCTATTTAGGAGTGTTGCTTACTGACTGTGTGCTACACACGCATACCTGATGTTCAACAGTTGTATCTAACCTAGTGCTATGTGTTGGGTGGATGCTCTGATTCAGTAGGTCAAAAGTGAAAGGTTAGAGGTCAGTGTGCACCATATTTGGGATTGAAATCCAATCTACACTATGTAAGTATGGTGGCTGTGTTTTAGTAGTGTCTTTATTTCATGATTTAAAGTGGATTTATTTGGATTTTAACAAATTACTTAGCAAGTAGGTGAAAGAAACACATTGCTTTGTTTCTAGTGAAATGTTTTGTTTAATGTTCTTGGTAAATTGTAGTTTTTCATGTGTGTACATGTATAGGCCTGTGATTTGAACATTTCTCCCGGCAGAGAAACCTAAAAATAGATCAATCTGGTATTTTTGTGGCACAGTGTTTATAGATTTACTTGATAAACAGTTTATTTAACAACTGTGAAATATTGAAAGATAATCTTGTAATTAGGGATAGAATAGATATTTGTATATTTTGAAATGGATGTAATATCTTCTAATCCAAATTCAAATAACTACAGGTTTTGGTCACTTAATGTACATTTTTGGTTAACCTTTTAGTCAGTTATCTATTCGAATACCAGTATATATTGTTTTTTGTGGTTGCATATTATTACTTATTATCATTTATCAGATTTAATACCGGTAGGCATAATCCAAATATTTATTGAATATTGATGCTGGCATACATTCTGAAAATAATTGTGTGAAAGGAAGTAATTTTTGAAGTATAAAATCATATTATTGTTCGCTGAAGTTGAAAATTCACACAATGAAGCTTTTGTATCTGATTATAATTTGCTCCAGATGCAGTCTTTCGTTTCACAGTACTTAAAGGCTCCTGTACCGATTTTTAACTAACAGGGTGTTGCATTCTATTGTCTGTTCATTATGATCTTATTTATTCTGTGCTTGATTAAAAACTATAAAACAAATACACTAAAAATATAAGCTTATTATTACTTTACGCAATGTTGAGTTTACGATAGTATACTGTATTTACTGTACATGTATTTTTGGAACTAATAGAAGGAATAGGACGCTAAGAGGATGGTTCTACTTTAGTCATACTGATTAGTAATTTCTGTGTCACACATGAATTACACAGAATCTGTGAATCAGTTATTTCTTTTTATTGTTCATACACGATACATATATTACAAAATTCATTTTATACTTCTTACATGACTTAGAAATTCAAAAGTTCATGAAATGATTAAAAACAGAAGAACTACGTATAATTCTCCATGTTGATGTAGAGAATCATTCTATCTTATCCTTTATTATTCGTCTGGGAGTCAGTACTGTGATTACGCTATTTGTTGAGTAATATATAATTATTACCATTCACTGACACTCAGGATAACCAGGTCTTCATATAGCCACTCTTATAATATAATTATTACCAGTACAGTACTTAGATGAATTATTTTCCAGGTCGATGGAAGAGTCTTATTTTCAGAGAAAGACAGGTTTTAGGATTGAATAAGTAACCTACCTGAGCGAAAATATCTTTGTTGTGTTTCTAATATGAAATATCTTTCAAGAGGGACAAGAACTAAGTAAAAAACCAATTCAATGAATAAATCGATTACTGTATTACATTTGTTATAATCCATAATAAAATAAGAATTATGTCCATGCATCAAATTCGTTCTTGGAAAACCGTTTGATCTAAGAAACAGTTAATGAGCATTTCTAATTGGTGTATGATACAAGTTTTTGACGTAATAATATAATTTAGAATCTCTACTAAAGTCTTGTTATAAGGTTTTGTAAGTGCAGAGAAGATATCAAGTATATCTTTAAAACTGTAGAGGTAGCTGTTTACAGACTCTGACATTTTACATGTTTGTTAAAATGTAACCTTTAAATTGGTCAATTAGAGATACACTGTATATTTGGCTGGGATGTATCCTAATTTCTTTACAGAAGACATGGAGACAATTTGTTTATGCATTGATGAGTTCCGCCTCACTCATTAAAAATTGCTGTACAAATGCACAGTGCATCTTCACACAATAGATTTCTCTTAGACATGGAGACAATTTGTTTATGCATTGATGAGTTCCCCCTCACTCATTAAAAATTGCTGTTCAAATGCACAGTGCATCTTCACACAATAGATTTCTCTTATTTCTGTCCTAATATGATCTACATTCATGGTATTTTTAGTTTTCACGAACATTTCATTAAGCAAAAAAGATCAAAAAAGACAAGATGCAACAAAAATAGGTTACAGCACTTAAACATTTTTGAACTATACAATTTTGATAGTTAATGAGAGAAGATAAAGTAAAAACTTCTTCTGAAGATTGGTTGTTAAACTGGTTTATCAACATTTTACTATCATAATTTGTTTGTTTAATGTTTCTTGTTTTACCTGTTGCAATGGCAAGGTAATGTACCATACAGGTATAAACTTACAACATTATATACCTGGAATAAGCTTACACAGAACGAAATATCTAAACTCTGAGAAGTTATTTATATTTTTGAGCCATTTTGAGACTTACATTTAATTAGTAGTGAGAGAGAGAGAAATGGGGTTTAATGTCCACTCAACACAGGTCATTTTGGGACTAACATGTGGTTTAATTTTATTTCAATAATTTGCTTGCGCTTAAGGGTCTTTAGCAGTGGGAGGAAACCAGAATGCCCGGAGGAAACCCACGAGGTTGAGAAGGCACCCCTATCTCCATGCCACATACGCTCACACCAGGGCTCGAAACCACAGCCGCAAGCCAGAGGTGACCGTCCAGCTAGAGGTCGAAGCGCGGCACTCTAGACCACTAGGCCATCTCAATCCCCCTTAATTAGTAGTAATGTAATAAGACATCATATTTATTCACTTTGACTTAAAATTGTAAAGCATATTATATACACCCAAATGAAGTTCGGAGTGAAATTAAAAGTCGCATTTTAATTTGTATAAAAGAAGGAATTTTATAGGAAATGCATTGGTATGGTATATTTTAGCTGCGTTTTACTCCTGTTAAAATTAGACACTCCTCTAAGCAGCAGGAAATATTTAGGTACATGTACAATAACAAAGATTGTTTAGGCTTGGGTTATTTTGGCAGTTTGCCTAATTTTGAACATTTATACATTTTATTCATTCTTAAATTATGCGATTATTTGATCTGAATGTTTATGAATGTAATATTAAGAAGAATTCATTTGATTTATTATACCAAAAAAATCCCTTTTTTAACACAATAACTACTTGTTATTTTTATGGAATCTTAAATGTATGCAAATTGTGTTTGCTGCTAAAATAAATGTGTATGGGGGAGGGGACACGCCAATATGGTGTTAATTTTGTAATTTGGTACTCTGATAATTGATTTTGAACTTAAATTCCTTTGTCTAACAATGTTGCAGAAATTTATTCATTATCAAAATAGTTGGTTATGTAGAATTGATTGATATTCGTCATCACAAATATTGATTTAAACATGTTCTGTACTGTATTACTTCATGTAACTGTTGTTTTGTTGAAGTATCTCTGGTTGAGGCCATCTGGTTTTCTAATTAATGAGGAATCTACTCTATACACAGCAGTACAGTCTGTCTGCCAGGGAAAACCTGTCACTTTTGATTTTGTCTTCAATTGAACTTCATCTTTGTCTGTAAATTTGGACAATACACCATAGTTGCATATCACGCTTTATTGTAAGAAACTGAATGATAAAAAGTGGGTTTTGTGTTAGCCTCATTGGTGTCTAAATTCAAAATTTATCAGGACGTTAAATTTTCAAAATTTAAATATCAACATGAAAGACACATGTACTATTCACATGGAATATTTTGAATATTGTAACATCATATTAATCAACTTTCATTATTTTTTTTTCAGAAGAAATTGGAGTGACAAATACATCCAAGTAGAATGTTGCCATCAGCCATTTTGTTGGCTTTGGCCGTTTGTGGACAATTAGTAGTTGGATATAATCCTCGGCTTGCTACAACCCAATGTTGCCGATGTAATGATTTACAGCCAGATAATGCACCGTTAACCTCTGAACCCCAACGTCTGCCTTCACCTTTCCATATTACAGTCAACAGGCGCCATTATAATCCTGGTGAAGAAGTTCAGTGTAAGAAAATAATAGAATACTTTGTGCAATTTGGAAAATTAAAAATTAATTTTAGATACATTTTGATGGAAGCATTTCTGCTTGTAATGTTTAATTCTGTTTTTGTCTGTAGTTAAAGAAAATACTCTACATTTAATGTATAGTCTAATATCCTGACATCAATGTTTGATATAAAGTTGTATCAAATATTGTGATAATTATGTGATCAACGCTGTAGTAAGTTACATATGGACAAAGGTAAAAAAAGTATTCTATATAGAGAATTGTAACAAATAATGTGATAGATACTGTAATTTATAGCGGCAAAAAGATTATTCTGACTTGGTAGAAAATTCTATCAAATATTATGTGACATCGACATTAATTACAGTGGTAAAACAATTTTATTCTGACTTTGTGAAAATTAATTACTGAGTTTTTCATAGTTTTTGTTACTCTTAAAATATAAATTCAAGATTTTCTTTATGAACATAAGACCAATGACACTGACCGTCTTAAATGATTGTATTTTTATAGTAAATTTAACAGCTGACTCTGGTAATGTTTTCCGTTCATTTGTTGTGGTGGCCTACCGAGCACTGGAAGCATCAAATACCAAGGAACCAGTTGCAGTTGGTAGTTTTACCCTATTAGGGAATATTTTGGTAGAAGAAGATTGTCTTAGTCCTAAGGGTGTATGTATATTTTACTTAATATTAGCTCCTTGTGTTGTTTGGATTTACTGATCATGAGCTAGATGTTGCTTGAACAACTTTTCCAGAAAGATAGGCTTACTTCCCCTTCACTGCCTGTATATTTATATACAACTGCGACTTGGATCATTTTGACACAGGGTGTGTATTTACCCTTCCCATGGCTAAAGTATCCACCACCATCCATTCAAATTTAGGATAAGAAAATGAACATTAGTCCCCAAAATAATTTAATGTTAGATTTATTTAAGGCTGCTATAGAATTTATTAGATGATTTTAAACTTGTTATTATTCTATGATTACAGAAAGCTCTACGGTCAAATGATGGTTCTGCTAAATCATTAGTAAAGCTAGTATGGATTGGTGAGGAATATTATGGTCATATTCAATTCCGTGCTACGTTTATTGTTGATGATGAAGTTTATTGGGTTAGAGAAAAATCTCTTATCATCAAAGATCCTACAGCTCCACCAATGCCTGTTGAAAGATCACCTCCTAAGGTAAGCATAATTCATGGTATAACTTATCAGTATACATCTTGCAGTCTTGCACTTTAATTTCATTGTATACATTTCCCTGCCTTGAAGGTTCGTATACATGTGATACTTCTAAATCAACTTTTGAAAAGTGTATTAGTTGGATATGTAGAGAAACCTGTAATACAAATATAGTGATCAATATTGACAATATAAGCTATGGTAGGATAAAAATACTTTAGGTTGGAGCATTCCACTCCATTTGGGCATTGTTTTGAATTTTAAGGATGATAAAAAGCCATTTGCATAATATATAAAAGAGGCCTAGCAGAGGTCGAATATTTCAGACTAATTGTAAGTTCAACAGTTTCTTTAGATTTGAATTTCTGTGAAATAGTTACTCCATCACTGTAATCTATTTGATTTCTATTTAGTATCTTTAACACACAGTTTTAAAAACTAATGTTAACGTGAAATTACATGTATAAATGTACAAACCAAGGAATAGTTTTATATGTCTTAGACTAAAATGTGTTTAATGTGTCTGAGATACTTATTTAAGTGTTTTATTTTAGATTATTGATCCTATTAACACTGCTGAATGTGGTGATAAGAAAGGGTGTTATCGTGTACCTGAAGGATGTTGGGAACCATACTGTGAATATATTGCTACCTGGAAGGATATGGGACAAATTGTATTATTTGAATGGAGTGCTATAACAGAGGGATTAGAAGATCGTTATGTTGCTATTGGTTTCTCTAATGATACCTACATGGTAAGTTGATGTACATTGGAGGCAGTATTTACTACATTAGGATTTTACTACGCGGTTGTGGTAACCGACAAACCTGCATTATAATCAGACTCTAATTGTTATTGCTGGCCCGCCTATACTATGTTTGGGCTTTACAAATGTATTAAATTATTATAATTTTCAAATTACTAACTAGTAGCGATTATTGTCATATTTTGATAACAATAGAACAAACATACATAGATAAATTAATAAAACTAAGTAATAAATGTATATTTAACCATCTCAAAATATAGATCCATCATAGTGATTGAAATCATTCCCAGTAAAAGCCCATCACAGGGATAGAAATCGTTCCCAGTAAGCCCATCACAGGGATGGAAATTGTTCCCAGAAAGCCCATCACGGGATGGAAATTGTTCCCAGTAAGCCCATCATGGGGATGGAAATCATTCCCAGTAAGCCCATCACTGGGATGGAAATCGTTCCCAGTAATATAGTCCGAGCAAGTGATATATTCTATCCTGATTGCTCTCAGTTTTCTCTTCAAATTATTTGAAAGCGGCTCACAATAGTTATTACACTGGGTCTAATTATCCATGACCCCTATGTGCAAGCGAATCATTAAAATGAAATTGAACCATGTTAGTCCCAAAATGATCTAATTTGTATCTCTGTTCCATATTGATAAGAATACTTTGATGTCCCATGCCATAAATATGGACCTCCAATAATAGATAAGTCAATATATCAAGCTGAAACAGATTGTGAATGTCGAGATCATTAGCTAGTAGATTTATCTTACCTACGACAGACAAAACCCTCTGTTTCTTTTTATTTTGGCATTGCCAATGTAATCATTTGATTATCTTCTTTAAATCGATCTTGAAATTTTGATCATTTGCTTGCACATACCATACACTAAGATTGTATTGGAAGGAATATTGACGTCTTCCAGAAGCAAGCCATTTAGCCAATACAGCTAAATTCACCATGTTGATGATCCAGTGTATTAATTGATAGATATTTTTCTGTCAAATTCCCCCATTAACTATTGTTTTAATAACAAATAATTTATATTTTAAAGGGAGATGATTCTGTCATGGAATGTGTACATAATTCATTCACTGAAAGAACAGAAGTTTTTATGTCTTACAATTATGGTTCACCCAACAAAAATGTTAGATTACCAAATGTAAGTATATTTTGATATAATAATAATATGATGGTTTTTAAGCTGAAATACATATATATCTTTTGTTACGTTTGACTTTGTTGAATACAATTTAAACTCCGTACCAATTATCCCAATGATACTTTGCAGACAAGAGTTCATCACTGCACCGTACATAAGAATGTCCAAACTTGATAAATTTGAACAAATGAAATTACTCGCTCTTGTGGTGATTTATTAAATTTATTTGTTTTGTGTTTTTAGCCAAAAGTTGGTATTGTAAAGGAAGAGGGATCTTTATATAATCAACGTGTAAGATGTCGAGCATGGAGAGAGAAATTTCCTACTGGTGATTCTAGAGTGAATGATTTAACGGGTCAATCATGGCATATGATGATAGCTAGAGGTGCTGCCAAACGAGGTAATTAGTGTTGATATTACTTCTGTTAGTCTCCCTGACTTTATTATCCAGATATCTATTAATTGTTAGCATCTTAACCCACTGTAGAATGTATTGAAATTGATTGGTTTAAAATGAAAATTTGATTAAGAAAACAAAATTAAAATATCGTCTGCAATGGATGCTCGAATTGTGTCCTATTTTCAATTCATCATATCTCTGTAAATAATTGATATTGAACAATTTTTGAACTAATATTCCATGCAGGAATTCAACTTTAACATTAATGTATTTTGCTAAGGATTGAAAATTTCTCAAATTACAATCTGAGACTTTAATAGGGTCTTGTATAAGCAATGTGTCCAGAGTTATTACCCTTTAGTCTTCAATTGTAAAATTCTCCTTTTTGAAATAACTGCATCATGAAATCCTTACATTAAAGAAAATGAAGCTTTTCCTACATTATGTTTGTTAACTTAAGTTATGTAAATTTAATGTATTTATTCCATATTATATTCTTTAATAAACACATATTTTTCTAGGTGTATTACAAAGACATGGAGCTGGTGCCGGTGCTATTCCAGCTGTTTCACCAGAAAAAATTAGTATGCAGAGAAAATCTAATATTGGTGGTCGTGCTAGTTATCCTTTAGTTAAAGCTCATGGTATGTTTGATTTATTTTCAAGTTTTATCACATCAAAGCTGAAAGATTTTTATCACTTATTGTTTCAAGATTCAGTGTAAGTATAATGTGGTCAAAATTAAGTGTTATAATTATTAGACATATATATTATATTTATATTTGTTTTTCAGCTTGTTTAATGTTTTTGGCCTGGGTATTTTTTGGATCTATTGCTGTTCTCATGACTAAATACTTTAAAAACATGTGGCCTAATAGACGTTTCTATGAACAAAGATATTGGTTTGTTGTAAGTTTTGTTTTTTACATAATTTATTTTTTTTAAATGTCTTCATACTGTCAAAATTTTGCAAAAACATAGCTTACGTGGACTTAAAGCACAGTTACATTAAGTAACTTTTCCCTTTAGATGAACATATTGATATGTTATCGTGTTCACTTTACAGTATATCAGTAGCATATGGGGCATGCATAGCTGTACCAATAACTTTTATACGCCCACATGGAAATGTGGTCGTATATTGCCGTCGCCCCCGTCCGTCCGTTGAAAAATCTTGTGAACTCTCTAGAGGCTAAAGTTAATATCCGATTGACTTTAAATTTATACACAGTGTTTAAGGTCATGATACGAAGAAGCCTGTTGATTTTCAGCAATATCCGATAATTCCTGCCCGAGTTATGACCCTTGATCACTTTGAAAAATCTTGTGAACGCTCTACAGGCTATAGTTAATATCCGATTGACTTAAAATTTATACTCTTTTGTTTAAGGGCATGAGACGAAGAATCCTATTGATTTTCAGCGAGTTCCGATAATTACTGTCAGAGTTATCTCCCTTTACTTTAAAAAATCTTTTGTATTGCTCCAGTGGCCACCCAATTGACTTCAGACTGATACACAGAGTTTAAGGTCTTGAGATGAACAAGTATATTGATTTTCAATGAATTTTGATAACCGGACAGAATGATTTTAAATGTTTCATATACTAAGCGTTAGCATGGGGCAGAACTTTATAAAAACCAACCAAATTCTAATGATTTTCTGATAATTACTTTATGAGTTGTTAATCATAATCAGATTTCAGAGTTTCATAAATGTTTCATTACTGAAAAAAGTAAGAATATTCGACAACTTTTGTTGACTGCCCGGGCGAATTAGCTGCTGTGGGCGTATGTTTCGTTGCCTGGCAACCTATCTTTACCAAATGTAAGCAAAAGTAAAATTAAATCAAGTCCTTTAACTTTTGATATCTGATAATATGATAATCTACATTGCTTGATCAAGAGTTATCTGTAGTCCATGAAATGTGTAAAAAAAACTGGCCTAGCTTAAACGGTTTCAATGACAGTGTTAATAGATCTGTACGGCTTTGGCTATGCTAGTAAGTATTATTGAGTGCCCCTCAATATAATGATTAAATTTGATGTTTCTATTTATATTTTTCAGGCTCATTTTAATTTTATGGCCATGTGTTTCTTATTGACTGTCATTGGTTTCATTCTTATATTTATTGAGGCTGACGGATATAGTGAGGTACTATTACAATATTTATATTCAGTCTGTAAATGAAAAAATTATTGTTGTGTATGGCAATTAAAAAAAAACTTTGTAAACCATATTTTTTTTGTTTTTACATAGAAAATCTATAAACTTTCCTTATAATGTTTCAAGTTTTCTTTGTTGAAAGATTATCATTTGTATGTTATTTTATTTCAGTTCCCTGATTTACCTCAAAGAGCTCATCCTATTTTGGGTATAATCATCTTTATCTGTGTTCTAATAAATGTAAGTAATAAAATTACACTAATATTACACTATACTTTAGTTATTGGGGTACGCCAACAACATTATGAAATATATATACAACAGTTTGAGTATAACATTACCCCTGTATTTATTGAAACCTGCCAAATACAGTAGAATCCATATGAGCAGCCACTTCTATTGTTTCATCTCTTTATTCAAAGTTCACTCCTCTAACGCGGCCAGTGGCCACTATATTGCTAATAAATTTAACAAAACATCGCCCATTCAACGGCCATTGTTGAATGATACCATCTTGTTGTTCTTCGTAACACCCTCGCTAATCCCGTGAGTAGTAATCAATTAACTGGACTCCCACTGATCAGGTACAAAGAAATTTGAAAATAACAATTAAACCCGGGACTATTAGTTAATTAATCTTTTGTTATATTAAATGAATAACCTGATCATTGTTTTCACACGTAACGGCACATTATTTGATACTAATTGAATAAACTAAAAGTACCGACTAAAATCCGCTATGTTGTTAAATAGACGTTTTAGTGCCACCTATAATATTACATACAGAGTTACACCGCCTGTGAATCGGTAGCAAAACCAGCGATGTTTTTTGGGTGCATGTGCTTATTTGATAAAATTAATTCATCGATTTTCTTCACAAAAATTGATAAATATTATCAAATGCATCACAATGATAGACAGTAGTATTGAAGGTTGGTACAAAATGACAAGTTTACAGAAGTAATGTCTGAGATTCAGCGACGGCCAAATTTACCGGTGCAAGTGAAGTATTGGTGTTTGCTTCCAATGCAGCGACGGCCAAATTTACCGATGCGAGTGCACCCAAGCAATATTAATTGATGTCAGCACAAAAAAAACACAATGTTTTATTAAGAGGCCACTCCCGTTAAGCGGTCAATCGGTAAAATTCCCATGGGTGGCTGCTTAATGCAGATTCTACTGTACTCATCCATGCTATAGTTAGGTCCCGGTGCAGTGTAGTTAAAAATAGGATGGCCAATGTTTAGCAAAAAGAAGGATTATGTATTTCTCAAATTAAGAATTTACTATTTAACAGAATATCATTAATTTAAAGAGCACATATAATGAGAAAACTAAATTCATTGAGCTTATAAACATTATTTACTATATGCATTTTACGGCAGTTTAACGTCAATCTGACGAAAATTAAAAAAGTCGCAAATATAGACCTCCCGTAAAAACGCCTTGGCCAATTATTGAAAACACTCTTAATCCCCTCAGACGCCAGTGACGTCACAGTGACCGAATGCATATTCGGGATGTTTATTCCTTAATTACCTATATACACCCGGCGTGTGTATTCGTTAACGCCTGACTGATTCCTTAATCCCCCTAATTAAATAACAATTGACTACGGAATAATTTGTTTTGTAATTTAGAATTTGTTTTATAAAGACAGCTGTTGTAGCCATATTCCCCGTGTGTTTTTTTTTAAGCCGACCGTAAACCAACAATAATTGGCTTCTGATTGAAACAAGATTGGTGTGAAATTGTTATAGCCGGCGCTACAGACATCTTTTAAGCCGATAGAAATAATCAATTGTCGGCTTTTAAGAAACGAAATGGTTTCAAATAATAATCATTAGGGGTTTGACTGTCGATAGTGTGTATCGATAATAAAAAGAAACTATCGATAAAAATTGCGATAGTCAAGCAAACTATCGATAGCTTCGATAGTTTGTAATAGCGAAAGTAACATGGCTCAAATTCACTCGTATTTGTCGAATAATTACTCTGTATTTATAACAAAAAGCTCCGTTATCACTAAAATAGCGTTACACGATCTCAATGTCACATGGAAATCTTCGTCTACCATATTAGGCATGGCTTACTAAGAAATGTGTAAAATGGTTGATTTTGGCGCGAAAAAGCTGAAAATGGTCACGTACGCCAATAACAGACATGCTGAAAGCATGTCGCATATGACAGGAAAGTTGGCTATGCCTTTTTACAAATTACTAAACTACCAATGTAATATTAATAATATACAATTTTATATAATATAAAGAAAAAAAAATTACTTTATTATTTAATTCACAATCAGAATGCGACGTTACCGTGTACCCGAGCTACCAGCTGAGGAGGCTCTTCTATTCGCCCCCCTCCCCTTTTGCCGCACCTTTAGAAGACACATGTTGTTTTTATCTGCACCGTCTTGTGTCGCTTCATTCTGTCGGTTTATTTGTCGATATGACTACCGATAACCGTGTTAAAATATTACGTACTGATTTACGGGCTGGAGATGTTGATCAACTAGTGAATTGTAATCTATTCTAGTCACAAATATATAATCTATTACAACTTAAGACGAGAAAGGTCGGCTTTTGAAAATGCTTTGACTTATAGTAGCTTACGTGTAAAATTACGAGTTAATGATTACGCCAGTCAAATGTTAATTGGACCGACAAATACACACGTGTTAACTGGCGGTGTGTATACAGTGAGATATCGTACAGATAGTGATATATTGTGTAGATAATGTGTATAGATTATGTGTAGTGCCTGTGACGTCACCAGCCAATCAACCGGATAAAGGTTGTAATTGAAAATTTGAAAACCGTTTTTGGCTATCTGATGTTTAAACGTTAATATCTCAATTAATTTTAATCAGATTGGAGTGAACTTGACGTAAAATGAATTTAGTAACCCTTAGCTATCAATACATGCAATTAAAAATTACTATTTTATGTGGTCTTTAAAGTTTGATATATTTTATTTTACTTGCAGCCTATCTTGGCATTGATCAGACCCGATGAAGAAAATAGATGTCGTCCAGTCTTCAATTGGTTCCACTGGGCTTTTGGAACTATTGCATTTGTTCTGATGAGTAAGTTGAAATTTACCCTGAGTATAAACAGATAATGGCAGTTTTTGTTGAAAATCTAAAAAAAAGCAAAAATTATATCTGGAAATAATGTAACATGAAAAGAATGGAAATTTTGTCTATCAAAGACTTAGGACTTCGGTCACTAATAGAGATATGGAAGCAAACCAGTAAACAAGCAATAAATCAAACAAACAGTTCATTAATACAGGCAATACAAATTTAAGGCAGCAAATTATAAGTCTCTGACTAGTTTTTGTATTGAAACTCTAATAAATAATGTTTATTATAAGCCAATACAAAGTTTTCAAAATAGTTTTGAGTAGTAAGTAGAAAAATTTCTATGCCAAAAATCAAAATAATTAAAAACATTTAAAATTGGGAGGACAGTTTACCCAATACCACCCAATTCTAATTATCTACTACCAATTTTATTTTTATATAATTGAAGTTTATATTAGTTTCTCCATAATAATGTGGTGGTATTGACTGGCATTGGAGTGCAGAAAGTTGGTTGCAGACAAACGTTTTATTTATTGTTTTAGTACCTCAGATATTTATTGGTATGGATTTCGGTAAAGCTATGGTACCATGGTGGGCTACATGGATTGTAATGTTGTGGGCATTATGTCATATTATTATAGAACTTAGTCTTGAGGTACATCAGTGTTGTACACACAAGAAGAATAAAGGTGAGTAGTCAACATCTTCATGCAATCTTAATGTTTTTCTAAAGCTTGTGTTCAATCGACATGCGGTGACCTAATCTCTTATCAATGAATAACTGTTTCAGAAATACTTCTAACAGACCAGGCAACTATGGAAGTAGTTGTATTTCCATGTTGTATAGTCTAACAAAATTTTAAAATCCAAACCAAATGAAGATCTAATTCTTATTAATTTTATTTGTGATGGTTTTTAAATGAAAATGATCTATTATTCTTATTTACTGTTAATTTGTAAAATAGCAATTTATTTTTATTTTTTTTTGTTTGATGTTTTATAGAGAGAAGAAAGAAGTATGAACATCAGAAAAGAGAAAATCCTAAACTTTACATACCAGAACCAGAACCTGCTGTAAGTACAATGTCAATTTTATTTTAATAAAGATAATATGATGACTAAATATACATTAATAACTTACTGGTATATATTGGAAATATATATACTGGTACTAGAAACTTAATTCATAGTAATAAATATAGCATTGTTAGGCAACAAAAATGCAAACAAAAGTTGATTTCTTAAGATACAAAAAATTATGACTTGTAGAATGTTTACATGAATTGGAGACAGATAAATTGACAGGGATGACAATATATAATATGTATATATATTCCAACTTACAATAAGGATGTATAAAAAGAAAAAAACTTTCAAAAGTTGACTGTTTTAATGGACTGACCATCATTTGAGGTATTACGAGTCACTTTCCATTCTGGATAAAGAGTCAAGTCACATGACGATCTTGATTATTTAGATACAATTTTGAACCTGTTCTACATAGCTTAATCAGTTAATTATTCTGTATATTATTTTACAGGGTCGAAGATTCAAGAGATTCATGTTATTTCTACATGTAGTTATAACCAGTATTGTTACTTTAATAATGATCATCGTATTCGCTGTAGCATAAACAAAAACTAGACCATCTTATCGAAAATAAGCTTCAACAAGGATAACAAATTTGATGAATATATTGAACAAGAAATATGTTTGGTGAAGTATTTCTGAATCTGCATAATGTTAAAATGAAAGACGATTTCAAATGGAAACTGTTTTGGAATGGTTACACGTAAAAGCAAAATGTTCTTTGAAAGAAATCATGGATGATTGTTGAAGCCTATAAAGCACAACTTTGTTTATAATACTACTAGGATATAATTGACCAGATATCTGAATATATTTTAAATATTTATGCTCCAATTAAAAAATAAGGTGTTGCTGACATTTAATTGCTACTTATGTCTATAAATATCCTACAGTTACTCTAAATCATGAAATAAAATTACGTCAGTTATTCTGTGACCATGTGGAGTGGACATAATTTTGTTTCTAAACCCAAGTACATCAGAAAATTAACTGCACAGTTACTCCAAATTTACACATTGATGTGATAATGGTATATGTTTATGGTAACCTGCTTCTGTGCTATAAATAAATAAGGAGCAAGATCTTAAAAGTCTCATAAAAATGTACTCTATAAACTTTACATTTTTGGAAGGAGCTTTGTGTAGATCATTACTTTAAATATAGACAAGTATATGTTAATATGAGAATTAATAGAGTGCTCTATAGTTAATGCTTTATTGTATTATATTTTGTATTATATATATTTGCTGAATAATTAGTGTAACTGATTATATGACCTGATTTTTGATACTCAGAATAGAAGTATGTAGATAAACATAGAGAAATAATTAAAACTAGTAATTATGTTTTATTCTGACTTTTCTTAGAAACTAGAGTTCTCTTTCCTTGGTGCGAAGACAATGGGGTGGGGATACTCGATTGAACATTCCAGAATTGAATTCTCTGAACCTCAGGAATAGTGACAATCAAGTTAAATAGTGAATTTCTGGATGAACTGAATAAGAGAATAGCTCAAACAATCATGATATTATTGGCCCTGTTTAATCACATCACGATTCTGCTCATCTACCTCAGTTATCGAAACTGACAGAAACTGTGACAGTCTCAAATTCTATGGCACTTGATTGCAATTCTGTTGATTCGGAACGTTCTGGATTAACAATCAAGTATCCCCAATCAAATAGTGGATCAAGCGTTATTTACAACCTGTAAAGTGGTAGTTACAACCAATAATGATACCAACTAAATAATGCGTCTGGCTCTCTCACCCATGTAAATAAATTGTTTAAAGATCTGAAGGAATCATGTAAAAGTCATGGAATTTGTATAGTTAGGTCAAAACATTTATGCTATGAATAATGTAAATTATCTTCATAAAAAAAGGAAGTGAACTAGTTTCTATAAAAGTCATAGATTTACTCTGTTTGTTAGGGGGATTTCCCAAATTTATTTTCTAATAATAGCCTCGGTCTAATGGGATAATGTTGTATTATATTGATTGATATTAATTATATTTTTAATTAAAGCATGTTAAGATTGTATGTTTGTAGTTACACATGTAGTTAATCCTGTCGACCCTTGTTAGTGAAGCTAGTAGATTTTTTTTTTAATTTTATATCTAGAATTTTTTCTTTTTATTTATTAATGATTGTATATTATATGATATTGGTTTTTTAACCTTAGCCTAGGATAGGAAGCAAATCTGTCTTGTCAGCTGTCAGATATCAGTAGACATAATAATGTGCTTATTTAAATTAAGACACTTTTACATTTACCTTTTCAATGCATTTACACATCCATGTTACTGTATTGTGCTTTTAGTGGTTAAAATATGTGTTATGCGCGGTTATATTGTTATTTTTTAAAAGCATAATATATTCGTAGCTGTTTCAACCTTGTTTCATGTCTCGACAAAGAATTTTTTTAAAATACTAATGAAAGAATTGTGAAATATGATGTGGCTAACTATATAAGTCAACAGAACAATGATGTCGTTTAGATGTAGGAAATTATCAGATTCTACTAATCCTATTTTAAATGTTGTTTTATTATTGACAACTATACAATACGAATATAAGCCATTTATTATATCTTAGAATCTCAAATATTTTAATGTGATGTACATTCTTTAAAGATATTATATATGTTATTTTTCTGTGTGCTTTTTAAAATAATATATTATTTGATTATCATTAAATATACATTGTACGATTTGCTTTTCCCTCAAATTTAAAAACTTACTGAAACTTGTGTTCCAAAATTTATTGTCTCAGATTCCTTTTTTCAAATTTGGATGTTTTCTTTACTGTTTCTTTGAAAAAAGAATTATTTATATTAGTGATATTATTGATTTCCACATTGATATCTTTATTCATATTTATATTGGTGCTATGATCTAGAGGGTCGGATTTGAAATATACGGCAAATTTCATTTTATGAATTGTTAATAAATAAACAGCTATTAAAGGCACAAGATCTTTATTTTATCAGCTAACGTCCAATGTACCCCCACTTGCCTTAATGTAGAACACTGTCTTTATTTATCATTTCATTTATACTTTTTACAATAAATACTACTCTTTGATGAAATGGGACATTTCCTGTTTTCATTTTTGAATGTGAAATGGTTATCAAGATTGATAATATGTTGTCCAATTGTATCTCTAGACAAAATTATTTTCTATTAATCCACTGATAATTATAATATATCTCATTGATTTGAAGTTATCCAGTGATGTTAATTTACTGGTATTTGATCAATTTAGTAGAAGTGGTTATAAACAAGATTTACCAGTTGGCATCAGTCTATGGTGACATGGTTTGGAATTTCCTTACATTTGCACTGCCAATACTTACTTTTTACTTATTTTGGAATTGTAAATGAAAAACATGAATTTCCTACAAAATTTGTTTCATGTATATTTTAATAATATTAATTAGCAAGTATTTTATCATTCTTTTAAATAAACGCATTTTAAAACTATTAACAAAAATATCTGTTGTTTTTTTTTATTCAGTTAACTGTAAATAAATAACAGTATTGACTGAAAGTGTATGGACCTGCGTGTGACAATCGGCCTGATTCAGAGATTATTTAATTTATAATTTTTCTGGAATGGGTGCGACAGTGCATGTATCAATATTAATTAATATTGATAAAATTTTATTTTCTTTATTCTGATTGAAAAATAAAATACAAACTGTACCGTTTTTTTTTTCTTACATATTCATCAGGTAAATGCACGGACACTGTGTCATTGAAATATAACCATAACGTCCATCATCCCGAATTTATTTGGGTTTATTATATAAAATCAATTCCCTATCTTAAGTAGATCAAAAGCAGATGTTCTCCCATTGTTCGTTCATCCCATTCCGAGATTTGTTGATTTATTATCACCTTGGCAAGTAGTTAGCACCAGCGGCAAAACTTCAAAGACATCTCTAGTAACAGGTAAATATTATCTAGATTATCTCCCTTGAAATTTTTATTGTAATAAAAGGTGTATTACCTTCCAATCATTGTCAATTATGTTTTCTATTTTGTATATTGAAATTATCTGAACCTGCTATGACCTATTATAAGCATATTATCAACTAGTAAATACCAAAGTATATATTAAACCCTTTTTTATTATTCGAAACCTTAGCCGAGACACGCTGATATCCCTTCAAATATAATGGAACGTTCCAACATAGAGGGATTGCCCCGTTTCTGCTTCGAGTGACGAAAACGGTCTTCTTGGCTCGAGCGCTTTGTCAGAACAGTGAATGACTGGAGTTCGTGGAAGCACGAGAATTTTGTCATTTACCATGTCAAATTAACTACCTGTTGATGTTGTTTAACGGTAAAATATAAAAGACACAAATAGTGTGTGAATGCTGCATAAATATAACAGTTAAATTGCATAGTATCGGTAAAAATGGCGACTAAAGGTAGAGAAATTCAACATGTATTTCTAGTACTATGGAGTATCGTCACAATTTTGACAGTATCGGTGTCATCTTCACAGCACCCGGAAAGAATTGTTGCTTTCTTTAACGGTAAGTCTTATATTTGTTTTAATGTTATTTTTATAACATAGGGCCTACTTTATAATCTTAGAAACAGTGCAATATAATTATGTCTAAAGTCGGGATTTTTATCTCCAAGATAACGTTCGTTAACGTTGTTGACATGTCATTCATTTATAGATAGGCCTATATGTCCGTGTCGGACATCCGACTTATTTTTATTAGCAAATAAAAAATAGTAATATTCAAAGAAGACTTTAATGGTTGGATATTTGCATCAATTTCCCATTATTCCTGACATGGAATCCATGGAGTTAATTGAATGGAAGCGCACGTGAATTGCGTGACACAGTTACGCTCAATTGCTATTGATGTGTTGTAATGTTCAGAGACAATCGATTTTTTTAAGGCACGTGCTTTGCGGGTCATGTGAGTGCTGCAACAGTTTTCTGTGTGAAATAACTGTATTTTAACTCCTGCAGACACAATTTCAGATTTCTGAATTTAGCAATCGCATTTGTGTGACAAATATAACTATAAAATTGTTTCCAACTATTTGCAGATGAGTTTCTTTTTCTTTTGTTTTTGTTTTAACTAGGGTGAATTATTTGTATATATATATAGATGGTGAAAATGAAGGATTAATTTTATATTCATTGTGAATTACATGCTTAATTTATGTTAATTTAATTATTCAATTATTGTTGTAATTATGTAATTATTAGAGCACAGAATGCAGAGCAATTATAGCAGAGCAATTATAGATTTATGTTTAAACCTATGGACCTCTCCCCTCATTCATAGTTAATAGGATTGCTGTCATACATTCATATGAATTACATTTATATTATACAATAACAATTAATGTATACTCCTAGCCCACATTATTTTATAATATCCAAAAGATATTTTGAATATATAAGACAGTATCAACATCAGAAAATCCAGTAGATCTAATGTCTATCTCCCTGGGTCTAGTATAATATTCCAGAATAAGCTTGTAGATTATGTCATTCTGCACTGTTTTTGTATGTGGATATTGAATGGTACATGTACAATACACAATATGTCAGAGATATAAAGTGTGGTTTATTGTATAATTGATCTATATGTGGAGGAGTATTCCCTGATGCATATTGAGTATTGAGCTGGTATTATGCTGATCACAGATTATATGAAGTACATAAAACCCATATAATTAATTGTTCTTATGTTTATCTTAAGTTTACCATGCATTATTGAGTAAGACTTTCTAGAAAGATGAAATGAAATGGAGTTTAACGTCCTACTGTTCTGCTACGAACTGTGCCAATGAAGATGGACATATGCCATACAGTGTGCCATAAGGGATCGTTTGCCCAGACAGTGGCATTAGCGCCTACTCTTATATCGAAGGGATCTTTTATGTGCATGCCAATGTGTACATGGGAGATTGGTTTTTCTTCCCCTCCAAATGACTAGACAGCTGTCCTTGACAGGCATTGCATCACTGACAAGGGGGACCACACCGGAAAATCTGTATGAACTTTCTCGACCAATGCAGGGATCGAACACCCGACCACCAGGCTAATGAGTCAGCTTATAACCCACTTAGCCACCATGATCCTCCAGAAAGATCAAGCATACTCCACTTCATGCAAAACACCTGTCATAGCCTACATGTACATGTTGGGGCTGTTGGATGGCCAAAGGGTTAATGCAGTGATTCTCAAACAGGTGCCGCGGCACACCTGTGTGACATGAGATCTTTCTAAGTGTGCTGCGAAATTTTGCACGGAACACTAAGGAAATGCGAAAAAGAAAATGTGATTCCAATTAAATATTCATTAGTATCTTCGTGCCTATGACTATAGTCTGTGTCTAGGATTGTATGCTGTCTTTGACTTACCATGCTTTTGTTTAGCCAGATGTACCGCTATTTTTTCATGTGTTCCAAGGTGTGCCGTTGACCAAAAAAGGTTGAGAACCACTGAGTTAGTGCATGTACCCTGCATCATAAAATCTGTCATGAAGTCAACTGGTGTAGTTTCCATTTCCCAGTTGTTCATGACAAAGAGTGGGGTCGCCTGTACAACCCTGTGGGTTTTCTCTAGGTCCTCTGCGAAAGACACCAACACGCAGGCAAATCATTGAAATAAAATTAAACCATGTGTTTGTCCTAAAATGACCTAGTTTATGTCAGGTGGATGTTAAACACCATTTTCTCTCACATACTTGTAAAAAGGAAGAGGCCCATGTATTGTTACAATTGTAATTTAAGTGTGTTTGTTTTACCAATAGTCGTAAATCAGTTTGATATATCAAGTTTGATGTAAAGGCACGTACAGTAGTAATACAGTCAACTTGACAAATTTACATTATTATTAAACTCTACTTATATTTATAAAGCAATTTTGTGTTGTAATAAATGTAAGTCGATTTGAACATGTAAAAAATACATCTTACATTAACTAGGTGACCTTTTACCCTTGTCTGATTGTGTAAAATATGGTTACAGACATAATCATACAGTCACAATCACACAGGTATTTAATTCCCATTTATCAATTACCGGACGATTGCAGAACAAAATCCATCCTTACTAGTTCGATTCATTAAGCATATTTTTATTTGAAAACAAAATTAACAAGATTCTCTAGATATATATGAGACAATAAAATCACTAAAAATAATAAGCAGGCTTATTGCCTTACTTTATTATATTATTATCACAGCTAATCATTTAACACACCATGTTTGGCCATCCCTGATTTAGATAATTCCCTTTTTATACGCCCACATTTTCATGTGGACGTATATTGTCGTCGCCCCTGTCCGTCCGAAAGGAATCTCGGTTCCTTTCGATATTGGCATGTATCGGACAGTAACTTCATGGGTTTTGGCCCCTGATTGTACGAAAAATCACGTTTTTTAGCTTGTGAACAGTGTAGAGGTCACAATTTTGAACCGATTTGGATGAAACATGAAATGCATGTTTATAACCCAAAGATCTTGGTTCCTTTCGATATTTGCGCCAATCGGATCGTAACTACCTGAATTATGACCCCTGATTGTCCGAAAAATCGCCCTTTTTAGCTTGTGGTCCGATTTAAAAAAACGTTTGACTATATCACTGTTACATGGTAATGAAGAGAGAGTTTGAATTACGTGAAAACCGGACTAGAATTGACGGACAAAATGGCCGCCGTTTGTACACGAATAGTGTGAAAATATGTTATATCAAGGTTGTGGACCCTATAGAGGTCACAATTTTGAATCGATTTTGATGAAACTTGACAGGTATGTTTATAACCCAAAGATCTTGGTTCCTTTCGATATTTGCGCCCATCGGGTCATTACTTTCTGAATTATGTCCCCTGATTGTACGAAAAATCACCCTTTTTAGCTTTTGGTGCCTCTGGAGGTCACAATTATTATCTGATTTAAAAAAAAACATTTGATTATAAAAACCAAACAAATTCTAATGATTTGCTGATAATTCCTTAATATGCGACAACTCTTGTTGACTGCCCGGACGATTTGGCTGCTGTGTGGGCGTATGTTTCGTTGCCTGGCAACCTATTTTAAGATTTCGGATCAATTTTTTCGATTCCCATTCCTTTAGAGATCTATACAATAAATGGCCCATATTTTGCACTTGATAACAGAATTTAAATTTCACCTACATATTATTTTTATAAAGTAAAAGTCTAGTTTTATCCAGACACCGCACAATAGAGCCTAGGAGATCAGTCTCAATTTCCAGATGAAGACTGACATCTTAAGTTGTTCGAAAACATAACATATGATGAGTTAGTTTCTCGACCCCAAGGTAGAGGATTTTAAGGGATTTTAACACAAAATTAAGTAGTTTTATCCTGCAAAATATTATCAGGATTGACCCTTTAAGTTCTTCTAGAAAGCCAACAAAAGACTTCATTGTTTCATTGTCAAAGATAACTAGTGACGCCATTAATTGGCTACCAGGTCAGGATGAATGCCACTATTAGATGGATTTCATTGGTCAAAAATACTAATAAGCCTTAAAACTTGTCCCTAGATATTCATGGAGTGACAACTGCAAGTGAAAACCAGGTACATTCTTAAGTTTTAATCAGCTTGAAACAAGGTAGTAATGTTCTCTTTGTTAATGAGATTTTAACCCTTTGAACACTGACTTTACATGGGGTGTTGCACTTCCCTCCCTGGATTTACAGGGCGTCATGTTAATTATGACGTCAACGTAATTGGAGCTTGAACACGCCCGAAGCCGCAAAACCGACATTTCGGGTATATGTGATACAACGTCAAGCCGGTTTTGCGGCATTTCGGGTTCTAAGGGTTAATGATTAACAGAACATCATATTAATGGTATTTGCCGTAGTAAATGGTACCTGGTAGCACAGTAATGTCTTAACAAAACTTCAGATGAAATCATCAAATAATATAATGTTAATATAGAATCATCAAATATTAAGGGTTATAAAATTAGCTTGATATAACCAGTATGATGTCTGTAGTGTAAATATTATAGTGATTGTATTGAACAGTATGATATTGTGCATATTGATGAGTGTCTAGCTGCTTCAGTAATTATGAGATGAGTTATGATTATAATATGTCTGACCACTAGAAATGACCCCTTCTATGTCCATCTGTCATAATTGTCTGCTTTCTATAAATCAATTTATTGGAAAACATCTAAAGGTTGATTAAAAGATGAAACTGTGTCAATGTACCAGTACATATAGAAAGGCATAAGTTTTGTGTTTTTTTCTGTTAACTTCCATTTTTATACGCCCACATAGAAATGTGGACGTATATTGCCGTCGCCCCCGTCCGTCCGTCTGTCGGTCCGTCCGTCGGTCCGTCCGTCCGTCCGTCCATCGTCCACAATTTCTTGTGAACGCTCTAGAGGCCAGGGTTAATATCCGTTTGACTTTAAATTTATACACAGTGTTTAAGGTCATGAGACGAAGAAGCCTATTGATTTTCAGCAATATCCGATAATTACTGCCAGAGTTATGACCCTTGATCACTTTGAAATATCTTGTGAACGCTCTAGAGGCTAAAGATAATATCCGATCGACCTTAAATTTATACACAGTGTTTAAGGTCATGAGACGAAGAAGCCTATTGATTTTCAGCGATATCCGATAATTACTGCCAGAGTTATGACCCTTGATCACTTTGAAAAATCTTGTGAACGCTCTAGAGGCTAAAGTTAATATTGGATTGACTTTAAATTTAAACACAGTGTTCAAGGTCATAATACGAAGAAGCCTATTGATTTTCAGCAATATCCGATAATTACTGCCAGAGTTATGACTCTTGATCACTTTGAAAAATCTTGTGAATGCTCGAGAGGCTAAAGTTAATATCCGATTGACTTTAAATTTATACACAGTGTTTAAGGTCATAAGACGAAGAAGCCTATTGATTTTCACGGATTTCCGATAATTAATGCCAGAGTTATGGCCCTTGATCACTTCAAAAAATCTTGTGGATGCTCTAGAGGACAAAGATGATGTCCGATTGACATCAAATTTATACACAGTGTTTAAGGTCATGAGACGAAGAAGCCTATTGATTTTCAGCGATTTCTGATAATTAGTGCCAGAGTTGTGTCCCTTGATCACTTCAAAAATTCTTGTGGATGCTCTAGAGGCCAAAGTTAATATCTGATTGACTTTAAATTTACACACACTGTTTAAGGTCATGAGACAAAGAAGCCTACTGATTTTCAGCGATTTCAAATAATTACTTCCAGAGTTATCTCCCTTGATCACTTCAAAAAACCTTGTGACGCTATAGATGCCAAACTTATCATCCGATTGACTTCAGATTGATACACAGAGTTTAAGGTGTTGAAACGAATAAGTATTTTGATTTTCAATGAATTTTGATAACTGAACAGCTAAATCCATGATGTTAAATGTTTCCTATGCTAATTGTTAGCGTGGGGCAAAACTTTATAAAAAGCAAACAAATTCTAATGATTTTCAGATAATTACAAAATGAGTTGTTACTCTTAATCAGATTTTAGTGTATAACAAATGTTTCATTCCCAAAAAAAGTAAAAATATGCGACAACCCTTGTTGACTGCCCGGACGATTTAGCTGCTGTGGGCGTATGTTTCGTTGCCTGGCAACCTATCTTTTAAATCCTGAGTGAAACTGTCATTACATGTAGCTGCTCTGCAGTCCATCCTTCATCTTTTGAAACTGAAGGTATTTTTTGTAATCCCAATATAGCCCACATTAATTATAGTATTCCTCCATTACAGTCATCTGTTTATCATCATATATAATACATGTACCTATGTAAGTAAGTAAGTAAATTTATTGCATAAAAACGCCCACAAGGACCAGCATACAATAACAAAAAATTACATTCCTACAAAACAAATATACATGTAACATAAACGAACATATATATATATATATGCTAGAAATCAATTACATATTTGAATAACAAAGGGTGAGGGGGTAATAAATATGTATAATTATACCGGTACTATACTATATACCAAAGGAATATGTAGTTGTAGTCGGCACACTGGCCCTACCAGTTTTTATACGCCCACATAGAAATGTGGACGTATATTGCCGTCGCCCCCGTCCGTCCGTCTGTCGGTCCGTCCGTCCGTCCGTCCGTCCATCGTCCACAATTTTTTGTGAGCGCACTAGAGGCCAGGGTTAATATCCGATTGACTTTAAATTTATACACAGTGTTTAAGGTCATGAGACGAAGAAGCCTATTGATTTTCAGCAATATCCGATAATTACTGCCAGAGTTATGACCCTTGATCACTTAGAAAAATCTTGTGAACGCTCTAGAGGCTAAAGTTAATATCCGATTGACCTTAAATTTACACACAGTGTTTAAGGTCATTAGACGAAGAAGCCTATTGATTTTCAGCGATGTCCGATAATTACTGACAGAGTTATGACCCTTGATCACTTTGAAAAATCTTGTGAACGCTCTAGAGGCTAAAGTTAATATTGGATTGACTTTAAATTTATACACAGTGTTCAAGGTCATGATACGAAGAAGCCTATTGATTTTCAGCAATATCCAATAATTACTGCCAGAGTTATGACCCTTGATCACTTTGAAAAATCTTGTGAATGATCAAGAGGCTAAAGTTAATATCCGATTGACTTTAAATTTATACACAGTGTTGAAGGTCATAAGACGAAGAAGCCTATTGATTTTCACGGATTTCCGATAATTAGTGCCAGAGTTATGGCCCTTGATCACTTCAAAAAATCTTGTGGATGCTCTAGAGGACAAAGATGATGTCCGATTGACTTCAAATTTATACATGGTGTTTAAGGTCATGAGACGAAGAAGCCTATTGATTTTCAACGATCTCTGATAATTATTGCCAGAGTTATGGCCCTTGATCATATCAAAAAATCCTGTGGACGCTCTAGAGGCCAAAGTTAATATCCGATTGACTTTAAATTTACACACACTGTTTAAGGTCATGAGACGAAGAAACCTACTGATTTTCAGCGATTTCAAATAATTACTTCCAGAGTTATCTCCCTTGATCTCTTCAAAAAACCTTGTGACACTATAGATGCCAAACTTATCATCCGATTGACTTCAGATTGATACACAGAGTTTAAGGTGTTGAAACGAACAAGTATTTTGATTTTCAATGAATTTTGATAACTGAACAGCTAAATCCATGATATTAAATATTTCCTATACTAATTGTTAGCGTGGGGCAAAACTTTATAAAAAGCTAACAAATTCTAATGATTTTCAGATAATTACATAATGAGTTGTTACTCTTAATCAGATTTTAGTGTATTACAAATGTTTCATCCCCCCAAAAAGTAAAAATATGCGACAACCCTTGTTGACTGCCCGGACGATTTAGCTGCTGTGGGCGTATGTTTCGTTGCCTGGCAACCTATCTTTATAGGAAGTACATGTACTTTTTCCTGTACTTGTGACTTCTCCATTTAAAAGTTGATATGTTTTCTTCTCTCAATAAAGATTCATTATTGTTTGAGACAGTCTCCTGGGTTTTCTTTTAGTTCAGCCTCTTAAGATTTATAGACAAGTTAATTGCATGAAATACCCAGGGAATAGATTTCTTCAATTGGACTCACTACTGTAAGATCAACAAAAAATGAATGAGAGTTATATTGCACACATCTATTACAATTTTAATGTTTCAATAGTCTGTACATGTACCTACATGTATCAATTTAAAAAGAAATGTTGATTGACTTTTCCAAAGTTGTATGACACAAAAGAAAATTACTCAATAAATTATGTTCATTCTTTCTTTTGATTTATTATTTAACAGTATTGTTAGCTGTCTCGTCTATATCCTAATCCTATCTTATAAAGACGTCAGTATTAAAACCAGAGGGGACAATATAGATGCTTAGTTAGAGAATATAATCACTGTTTCTCATTATTTAGAAAATACATTTTGAGTTTTTTGTTTGACCTGATCTTGTTGTAGACAAGTAGGATTTAACTATTGACATTGCTTTTTTAAAGGAGAATTGCTGATTCTTTATATTTTAAATGTTGAAATAGATTCCATGAACAGAGTAACTGCTACCTACAAAGTTAAGTATTGCCGAAAATGTTAGTTTACATGTGTGGGATATGTTTATTTAAAGCTATATGATTGGAGAACTTTCATTTACTCTTACAGACTCTGTTTTCTTACTCAAGCGTATGTCTTTTTCTAAAGGAAATTTATTATCCCACCGAATTAAACTAAACCTGCTCAAAAGATCTACAAGACTTCAGTGCTGTTTTAAATAATTTTCATTAACATATCTGTAGTCAAAAAGTAATTCTTTGGATCATGAACCGCCAGGAGACTTTGACATTTTTTAAAGTATTCATCAGCACCTTTTACAAATTTAGTCTTGGCATTGAGGAAATTTGGCAAGGAACAAATAGATATTGATGTTTTGTGAAGCTTGCAATTCTCCTCACATCACTATATACCTGTCTGTCAAACAGCAAGTTGCCTTTTCCAGAAAAACAATCAGACACTATTATTATACAAAAACATTGCTACATATAACAGCTACAATCTGTATACAGGTGGCTTTGGATGAATAGAATACACTGAGAAAGTTGTTTGAAGACTAGTACATTTAATCTCATAACGACACAGTGAAATGGAAATCAATTTGTGGTATGGGTTGAGGATGGTAGAAACTGTTATGGATATGATAAAAATATAAAAAATCTGCCTCAACTTAAAATATATGTAAATCCTTTAGTTTAGTCTGTCCTTATATAAAGAATTGCTCTGTTGTTAAAGATAGGTTCCCAGAATGGTATCTAGCAGGTGGTTATTGCCTATAAGATTATGGTAAATTTGGTGGAAAGTAGTGATATCCAGTCTTACTAGAAAAATACTGGATGCCCTGAAAAAACACTCTTTGAGCTAATAATACACAGGACAAAAATGTAAGGGTTCCCCTAATCGAAAGCCTGACGATTATTAGGAATATCTGCATGTGTGACGTTGAAAGCTGCATGCGAACATTGAGTGCTTTGTGTACATGTTGATAAACTTTATGATGTACATGTACAACACTTTCTGAGATAAAAATCACGGAAAAAGACGAGGGCAGTGGATACCTGAGAATTTATTTCAAATAAATATTATCGTCAGCGTCTTGTGTATGCAATAAATTCTCCTCTGTCTTCAGCGCCGTTGCTATAGGTACGGAGAGAGATGAATCAGGTGACTCAAACATTACCTCTTTTGATCGATTTTTATAGCAGGGCATTCTTTGGCAATTACAATGTTTTGAGAAGGATTTGAATAAAAATTATGATAAATTAATTAGTTTGAATATGTTTTTAGTCCCTATATATTATCAAATCACAAAGTTTTTACCCGGGAATGTATCTTTAAGTTTCCGTGAAATCTTGATTTGCAGCATGTAGATTTCATTTTATTGAATGATATTAATAAATCAACTCTTAACACTGGCAGATGAATTTTAGATCTGTCATCATGTTACTCTTTCAAGTTACCAATAGTTATTATGTATATAGCCTACTACAATATCTGTACAATACATGATTTCATCCCATTCTCTTTGTCTTGTACAATGCACACACTCTATAGTACTGTACTGTAGTAAATCATTGATTATCTGCTCTTTCATCTGTTATATAGGATAAGACGTTCAGGTACACACAAAGGTCATTTCTTAAATTGACTAGACAATATTAATGGTGAATGGTGAAATTAAATCATTGATTTTCTGTTTCAGCTCATCGTGCTATTGGTCCAAAGGACTTGTGTCATCATTTTTGTCCCTTCGTCTGGCATAAACAATTAGACATTTTCACTTTTTTCTTCAACTGCTTCATGATTTTCACTTTTTTTTTCAACTGCTTCATGATTTTCACTTTTTTCTTCAACTGCTTAATTATTTTCAAAAAAATTTGGTAGGTATGCTACCATGATAGTATGTTGCCAAGATTTTTATACACACACATTTTCACTGGTTTCCTCCCACTTCTAAAGAACCCTATGCACAAGCAAATTTTTGAAATGAAATTGAACCATGTTAGTCCCAAAATGACTTAGTTTGTGTTGGGTAGTCTTTAACACCTCTCTCTCTCTCTCTCTCTCTCTCTCTCTCTCTCTCTGTGCCTTTGAATTGAAGTAATTGTGATTGAACAACATGCATAACCTTGTATATATATATACATGTTGTATGTGGTGGATCTGACATTAGATAATGGGTTTATTTTCTACATTATAGCTAGTTTTCTCACAAATAAGGGACATTAAGAGAACATGTGAGATGAAAGCATTAAGTAGGTTATAAAGATCAATAAAGTAATGAGATGGTTGTGTTTTCCATTCTTCTGTCAGCACATGCTTTCAAATCATACCATTATTCAGATAGCATCCATTATCTTTCACAAGTTTTTGAAGCCTGTTCATCACATATCAATCATTCTACTAAAGCATTAGTGACTTAAGTAGCTGTTTTCAATGCATGTATGTGCATGTATATTTTGAATTAGCTGGTTCATTATATTATGCTTTTAAGAGTTATTGCCCTTGGTCAGTTTGAAACACCTTTTGAATGCTCCAGACGATAAAACTACCATGCTATAGTATTTACTTCAAAGGCCACAGTTTTTAGGTCCTTGAGGCAAAGAATCCAATTTAATTTCATTGATTTCCAATAACTTTACCAATTTGTCATTTGATGTTGCATATTTTGTTATTGTAGCCCATAAAATGTCAAAGAAAAAATTAAAACTAATCCAGGCAGAGTTATTTTTTAACATGAAATCTTTGAAACCCATAGAATTTAATTAGCAATTTAAAAATATGCATTTATAATATTATGAATTATATGTATGTTTATAATATTATGTTTTATGAATTATCATTTAAATATTATTGATAAAATAAAGGTTTCCAAGTCAATCTATGCATTTATTCTTTGCTATATATTATTTTGAATATAGTAGATTATAAAATAGTAATTACAAATTATTGTGGTGTGATGGCAAATGTGGTAAAATATCATGTCTTTCTATAAGTAAACAACATGGGTTTACTCAATGAACGTGACTACCCTACATGTATAGACACAAACTGATCCCGCAGTGAATATTCGCTTGGCCGCTACAATCACTGATAAGCATGACATCGGCGAGGCTTAATTAGTACGGTATATTAACTTTTTTACTCCGACAAATTAAATTCTCAAACATTTTTTTGAGGTAACAGAAAAATAAATAAAGACGTTTGAAGTAATTGAAGTTAAAAAATATTTCCTATTAAGTGTAAGTGGGTATTAAAATGAGTAAAATGCGTCATTTTGCCCGAAGCAGTTAGGTGTTAAGTAAACATTGCACGAGCCGTTGAGCCAATGACTGCAGTCAACGCACGTGCTATGGACACTCATCTGTTACAGAGTTAATTCCTAAGTAATTCTCTGTGAAACAGATTGGTATAGACATATTCAGAATTGACTGGATGATGGAGAAATAAGGAGAATACAGCTGTCATTTCATGTATCCAATCAATGGTGGATAAGATCTTTCATTTATTGGTTCGGCTTAAACCTTTGGCTCTTTGTTCGTGACAAAATTAATCTGCTATATTGTTAGAAACCAATTGTGCTAATTGCCTCTGTCCAGGGTACAGTTTGCTGTAGGTAGATTTGAAGTGTCAGAATTAATATAGATGTATAATATGAATATGTATTGAATTATTACAGAAGAATAGGCATTAATGATAACAAATTATTGTAAAGTTGCTCTATCATAAAAAAAATATCACACCACAATATTTATATACACCAATCCTTAAATATGTTTCACACATTTATAGTCACTAAAAAACCGACCATGTTGTACTTAATGAGCTATGACCATTTAACCATCGATAAATATTTGACTGAAAAATAGTTCCGAGTGACGTCCATATCATCCAGACACGTTTGAGCAAAAAATAGGTTACATGCCCTTGTTTTGAAATTAGTCTCCCTTGACCAGTCCACCGATCATACTCGACTGACTAACAGGTCGGGATAATCAAGACTACTTTTTTACGAAACATGACAGAAAGCTGGAACAAGATATTGAATTTAGAAACAACGCATGGTGGACAACTCAACAAATGTTTTAAGAACCTTTATAAAAGTCAAATGAAGTACTGCTAGTCCAACCCAAGTTTTTCAGAGATATTATTCGTACTAAACCAAAAGATAGTTAATCATAAAGCAATTTTGTAAATAAAGCAAATGTAATTTGTAAGGCTGCTTTAATAACCAAAAAGCTAAATATTTCTGCTATTCAGAATTGTCAACAATAGATGTTTTACGTCTGTAATAGTTGATAGACTTGTTGAGAATTTCACGTGCTATGGCTATTTATAGACTCAACGATAGTGCGAAGCTGTCAGAAATTAGTTAACCAACTGAAGTGTGCAAAATATTTCTGCTATTCAGAATTGTCAACAATAGATTTTTTACGTCTGTAATAGTTGATAGACGTGTTGAGAATTTCACGTGCTATGGCTATTTATAGACTCAACGAGAGTGCGAGACTGTCAGAAATTAGTTTAGGTTAATCAACTGAAGTGTGCACTTTCACAGTCTTGAGTACCACTTTTAGTAGATAAATTTCTGGCACATGGGGCACCCTATGTATCCAATGTATGGTCTGCAAGTTTATCTCCAAGATACCCACTGTACCAGAACCAATCATTTGAGGTTTTAAGGTAGAAAATGTAATTTAATATACACATGTGGCCATCAATGCTGACATTGTTCATCCCAATCATGCTCTGCCTGGCTCTGCTGGACTAGGTGCTATATGAGCTCACCATACTATAAACCAATTTTGACTCAACAGTGTTACTATCAACAGTGTGCCTACCCATTGTAAATTCAAGTTGTTTTGACCTCTGTGAATGGTTCTTGATGTTCTCTTGTGGTTAAACGTGAAGCAGGAAGTTATGCCAAAGATCACATTTTGGCACCATTATGTATTGCCAATACTTCCAGTCAAATCAGGGATGCATTTACACATTGCATCTTACTAAATATTACTATTGTACGCAATTCATCGTTTCTGTATTTTGCATGTCCATCAGACTTTTTTCGTAGTCATTTCATAGTTTCTTTATTTTGTCTGTACTAAGTTCCATGATAGGCCTTATCCTGATGAACTTTGTTGACTAAGGCAGGGATTGAACACAGGTGCACCAGGTTAGCAAGCAGATGTCCTACTCACTCTGCCACTGTGACTCCCTTTTATAATACAGAAAGAGTATCATTTTATTTCATCAATCCTATAACTTCTGCGTGCATTCAAGATGAGTGAAAATTTAAGCATTTGGTTGGTGCTGTTATCAAAGATAACGTGATGAATAAGTGTCATCTATTTATTTAGGTATAAATTTAACATATGGGACATCAACCTCACTGTTGTCTGGTTTCAACTACATTCTGATCATATTAATACTAAAGTCATGCAGGGTAGATTATTTCAGATTCTGGTTCATTTAAACACTTTCCAATATTTACAGTTCAAATATTCAAATTAAAAGCAAAAGATAATGGGTAGTGCAGTTGAAGGGATCTTTAATCCATGGCATTTTGGATGAAATTTAATCAGTGGAGAGATGAATGATGCACTCAAAAACATATTCTGTTAGTAAGCGTAATTTGATCAGGGATTTTTTGAACAAGAAACTAAATGATTTTTTAGCTTGGATGATTAGACAAAGTTTGCTTCATTGATTGTGTTCTTCACATGCTACTGGTGGTGTTATTATGTGGACTGAAGCCACGGGCAAAGATGTTTAATATTATTTGTACAGAAGAGATATTGGCTAAACTCCAAATGTTGAATCGCAAGTTCCGATAAAGCTAGTTGTGTCATGAAAGGTTTAAATTTATTTATCGTTTCACAAGTTTGGTCAATAAAAGGAATTTATCAGTGAAAGTTGAGTTCTGGTGGCAATAAGGGAGAAAAATGGAACTAGTGACGAATATTAATGACTTGTAATAAAAGTTGTTTTCTTATTGACTTGACTTTCATGTCTTTCAACATAGGAAAACAAAATGGGAAAAGTCAACATGCAATTTCTAGGTTAATCTATTTAAATCTCTTGGTTTGAATGTGGTTAATTGGATTTTTGAGACGTTGGAATGAGTTTGTGTCTCTCATACGGACGAATTTACATTAATTATTAAACACTAAATATTGTAAGTGACAATGTTTGACATTTGTTTGTCTATATAAACCATTTATAGCTAGATATAAAATGAATAACATGTGGATAGATGTGGTATATCACTTACTGGGGAAATTAACGATTAGTGCCATGTCAAAATGCTTTGGGGGGCTGAATGACCGAATGGTTATAGTAGGTGAGCTGTATCATAAAGCCAGTCATGGAGTCAATTGGTGAGGTTTTGAATTCCCGGTTGTACGTGACAAGGAGTGTGGGCGTCTGGTAAACCTTGTGGATTTTGTCCGGTTCCTCCGGTTTCCTCCCACTGCTAAAGACCCCCTCACACACACACACACACACACACACAAGCAAATTATTGAAATAGAATTAAACCATATGTAAGTTTGTGTCGAATGGATGTTAAACCCCATTTCACTCTCTCTCTCTCACAATGCCTTGGATGTATCATCAACCATCACTGTCTGTAAAGTCCTCAACATATTACAGCAAGCCCTTCAGGAGAAGCACTTGTAGACTTAACAATCAAAGATTTTCTAAATTTCTATAAATATATAAAAATTATGTGTTGACCACAAATTGTTACAAAATCAAATTATTGAAATTGTTAAGAATGTACATGATTTGAAAGGTTTTAATTGATAAACAAAAAAGAATATTTAAAACAATCAAAATCTAAAATAGCTATCAGCATATTATTAACACATGTATTTCAAAGTTTTAAAAAGTTTTGTTTTATTTTACCATGCTCCATCTGGTGCAATGCAAACCCTGTTCTACAGAAAAGTCAGCATAATTTTTGTAGTGATTTGATTAGCCCTAAGATCAACAAAAAGAAGCGTTCCTTAACATATTAGTAACCGTTTTCCATTTTTGTCTTTTCTCTCTACATGTACTTTCCATTTGTGCCAAATATATACTTTTATTAAAAATAACTACCTAATGAATACTTTAGTGTGAATGTATCTCTAATGAGATAGTTCAATAGTCTGTTTCTGGTATATTATAATCAAAGGCTGTATATTTTCTGTGGATATATTATTTACAAACCTTATTAGTAGAATTTAACAGAGTTGCAACACAAGTGATGTTTAATAGATTAACAGATTTTTATAAAGAGTACATGTATGTAATTTCCTGATAATCAAATATATCAAAAGTATGAATCGATTGTTCCATACATTTGAATGCAAACTGAATTATCTCCCACACAATTTGCACAAGAATGCATGTCTATTTAAGTCAAATGTAACATGCATGTAAGTGTTGCGTTAATGGTTAAAAACTCTACTCAGGTACATTTGTTTTATTATTGGTCATGCCTAGAATTATGTGGTTTACATCAGGAAATAGTACAGTCCTACATGTACATGTAGAAAGTAGATCTGATGAACCAATATGTTTTATTGAACTGATGACAGAATTAGACAAGAGAACATCAAAATTTCATTTGTGCCGTTTTGTCTGTATCCGTTGGCTACAGTAACACTTTCTACAACTCACGCTATCATCAACAGTTCTATTGCCAATAATTGGGTTGAGTTTCAACGGTTTGCTTAGATTTGGACATACGGGATAGCGCATGAAAATGAATTACGTTAACTTGTGTTTGATTGAGAATCTGTCGGTAGGATGGATTCCAGCATTATCTTATTTTATTAGTTTTCGCATATGTGACCACAATAATTCCTGGGGAGAAATGTCTCGCAATAAGACAGAGTTTGACGTATGCGTAGATTTTATGGATAGGATGTGAAGAAATGGTTAGATTATGTAGATTTCTAGCTTAGAGAAAGACCACTTAACAATGGTAATGAGACACCTTCCACTATTCCGTTTAATTATTATACAAATGACTCAGTGTTGCGTAATGGTTGTTCACAACTTTAAGATCAAAATGAATTATGCTTGAATACTAGCTCAAAAATCGTTGTAGTTTTCACAAATATAATTGCCATAATTTCTTATTTTTACACACCTACAGTCAAGTGGTTGTATATTGATGTCCCTGCTCTCTGCTGTTCTGTTATAATTTGTTTTGTACATCCGAGGATCCAATTATCAACCAATAAATCTGCTGATAAGTGCATTTTTTGTTGCCTGGCAATCCTTATATCAATATTTTAAAAATAAAGGCCATATCTACGTTCAGATTTTTGATTCAAACTTAAATCTTATTCCATGAATTAATAAAATAATTTTTTTTAGATCAATTTGTTTCATGCAATACTAACAAATTGACCTGTTTACAATCTTGATGCTGGGAGAGGATAAAATGAGCTCTCGAATGGAGAAATTAAATTCTATCTTCAGTACACAGTTATCTTAATGGCTTGATCCTGCTGAATCTGTCAATAAACTGCCATAATCTAAGATTGAGTTGCAAATTTTTCGCACGGATATTAACATTAGATGTGACCTTTGTACTAATGAGAGAATTATTCCAATTATATAGGGTAATATGAGATGACTTTGTCAGGTATTAAGATGTATTGATAGTAATAGTAGATATTTGATCAAATTATCTAGCTGCATGAAACATAGGAGAAAATGAAATTTAATCAAATAGATTTGATGCCCCGTCAACATCTAATGGTATCATTTCCAATAGAGATGAAACCAGGGATACTATTTCAAAATTTTGCAAGTCGGACATTTTTATTTATTTGAGTCCAGTCAACATCTATTAGAGGGGAAACCAGGGATACTCTATCAAAATTTTGCATGTTGGACATTTTTAGTTAATGTTAACAGATTCCAGAATTAGGTCAACACAAGTTGTTGTCCGCTTCAGGTTGTCAATAAGCATCCATCCCTTTATTGGACTTTAACTAGAAGTACTTCTTATGTTGTTAGGCATATTGTGTTCTGATTTATGTTTATGATTAGTACAAAAAATTAGGGGAGCCTTTTTTTTTTTAATCTTTTCATTACCCATACCTGCTTCAACTTTATGTCAGTAATATTCCTCAATAATTACCTGTCTTCTTTTGTACAATAGAAAATGAAATTGAAACATTTGTGATAAGAATGTAGTTCATGATATCTAAATATTGTTTTTTTCTTGATAAAATTAGTATTTTAAAATTACATTGGTAATTAATCACTGGTAGAAAGGCATAGCCCACTTCTACCTGGTGTATGCCTGGTGTATTCCTATCACATACATGTATTTAACTGTCACCTTCATGCATGAATAAATATACCTATGTAAGCTTATATGTCATATTAAAAGAAAGTGAGATTTGACATGACATTAATGAACTAAAGTATAGATTTTAACGCCTGTAACAGGTATATCTGGGTGATTTATCAAAAGATAAATACATATATATGCTCTAATAAACATCTGATATCGACTAATGTATATAGTACAGGTGGGATGGTCAGATGATGTGAGATACACATATAGAATTATACATTTGTAAAGAAACAACAACCCTCCATTGTAACCCTGTCAAAAAGATTGACAAAATGTTACGTTATCCTTTAGTCAAGACAATCTTTGTAAATAATACCATGAGACATAATTATGAACACAAAAAAGGCCATTTGGAGCGATCTCAGAGAGTTGTGATGCATATATTGGACCATAACTTCATGGATTATAACCTCTGATTGTACGAAAAATCATTTATATCCAATTTTGACGAAACTTAAATTATATGTTTATAACCTAAAGGTCTCAGTTCCTTTTGATATTGGCACATAGCAAATCGTATAACTTCCTGGATTATGGCTCTGATTGTACACAAAATCATGTTTTTAACTTGTGGACTCTCTGGGTGTCACAACTTTTATCTAATTTTAGAAACTTTTCAAATATATCCCTGTTACACCATAACTTGAGTTCAAATTTCCAGAAAATCTGATTGAAACCGCCAGACTAAATCAATTACCAGTCCCCTTATGCAAATAGTGTAAAAATATGTAATACCAAAGTAGAGGGTCAAAATTTTTATCTGATTGTAATTATATAATGAACCTTTAAATAGATATTTATATCCAAATGGGGGTCACGGTGGTTAAGTGGATAAGGCGCTGGTTTGCTAGCCTGGAGGTTGGGTTTTCGATCCCTGCATTGGCCGAGAAAGTTCATCTCGATTTTCCGGCGTGATTTCCCCTTGACAGTGATGTAGACGGAGGGCCTGACAAGGACAGCTGCCTAATTGTTTGGATTGGACAAAAAAACGAGGTCCCGTGTACTCATTGGAGTTCACGTAAAAGATCCCTTGGCAGTTGGAATTCGATATAAGAGTAAGCAGTAGCGCCGCTGCCCGAGCAAAATTTCCCTCATAGCACACTGTATGGCGTATGCCTGTCTTCTATTAGCCCAGGTTAAGTGCGAAAGAGTAGGACAGTAAACCCCATTTCATCATTTCATTTCTATCCAAAAGGTCTGTGTTCCCAATGATATTTGTGCAAATCAGACCCTGACTTCTTGGATAATGACCCCTGATGGAAAAATCTTATTTCTTTTAGCTTGTTCGCTGTGCGTGTCATTTTGCTGCCTCTTGTTTAAAGATAGAAGTATTATATTCATGTAAAACTGGTAGAATATCAATGTTAACTTGATTGATTCAAATAAATTTTAAACTTTTTTGTTTTTATATAATGAAGTATACTCTTGATTGTGAATATTAATTAACCTTTATTCTGACATGCTTAAATATACACTATGCAAGAGCTAAATCTGCCAATTGTAGGTTTTTCTGTAGGCCTAAAATGTAATCTAAATTATGAATTGCATGTAGACATCCAGACCATAATCAACTCTCGATATGTCATCACTAGCCTGCGATATTCATTAGATTAGAACCTTCAGCTCTTTATCTAATCTCCCATAATATATCTTTAAGATAGATTTATGTAGGTGTATGGGTCAACTACTAGTAATGTAGGATTGTACTTTGATATTTAACAATTAATGTTTGAAGAGAGGAAGACTTGAATAACCATTGATAATTATAACTTTAATATCGGCAGATAATCAACTAAGGCTAAAAGTTATAATTATCAGTTAATTAGTACATGTATGTATTTTCTAGTCAATTTCACCTTATAAATGATTAGGTACATATTGTTTAAACCCCATTTAGTAATTGAACACATTAAGATAAACACAATGGAAAGCAATTACTGTATTTTAATTGGAGCCACATGTACGTATTTACAATGATTTTCTTGTTATATAAAGTATGTGACTATTTAACATAGCTACGTCATGTAAGTTTCTAACTCAATATCATCTCTAAGGTATTCGACTTGATAACACGAATTACTTGTCAATTTAAATCAACATTGTTGTTGTGACCTTACCCGAAAAAATAGGCTTCTGATAGCCAACATTTAAGACAAAATAAACATTTTACCATTGGTACACTAATCATGTACCTTAATGAGTTTCAGTTACATCTGTAATAAGGACTCAAACAACGAGGCTAGACATATTCCACAAGTCATGTCAAATAGTGACTTCATACCCTTATCAGTGTGTGCGCAGGCACACTCAACTTTTATAGAGCCCTGATCAGGAGAAGCATGCACAATAAATACTATAGTATTTGGAATAACCAAATGCTAGAGATGGCCAGATTGTGACTTCTGGCGTATTTCACTGAACACTGACATGTAATTAGTGTAAAAACGGAAACAATTGAATGAAAGTCAGTTTACATAAAATTCATATTATAATGATATATATTATATGAGTTGGGATCTAGGTCCCAAATATTAACAATTTAACTTCATTGAATATTGAGAATTTTTTATAATAGATTAACAAGAAAATTCTGCCCATTTTGAAAGGTGTTTCTGTGCTTATAAAATGTTGTGATGGTGATTGTGTGTGCTTAACTTCTTATTTCGGCCAACTATACATTCCAATTCTAGGCTACCTAGATACACCAGACAAAGGTAATATCTTGTTGTCATTTACATGATTAAAATAGCTTTCAAGATAGAAGAAAATATTTCCTTTGACTTTATTAAAGGAGTCCTCTATTTTAAAGTGTTTAAAAAGTGGGTAAAATCTTAAAATTTCCTTCTCACTATATCCCATTTCATAATGTACATAATTTTACATATTGGCCAAATGCGCTATCATCTTACTCTGCACAGACTGGGCTAAAGAAGATGGTCATCATGCAGTATGCTACGAGGCACATTTTACACAGAAGCGCTACATCTATTAGGGGGTTTCAACTTCGGTGGAACTTTCCGGTCTATTCAATAGTTCCACCATGTTTGTGTTATTATGAAGAATATTGTACTGATTTAATTGAATCAGATTGACAATATTACTGTCAAATCCACCGAAGCACCCTTTTTATCCCCAATACCATTTGCTACTATTGATAGTTATATAGTTATCTACTTGACCATAATATGAATCTCATTTAGAATTCATACCTTATACCATTTCTATCAGATTCAGCTAACCTAATGTTGATAATATTGATTCTTTTATTATTCCTTTCTATCTCAAGTCACCAGAAGTACAATTGAAGCCTGCACAGACGTCAACAGTCAGATTGTAATTTTGATAATAAAATAACAGTACCTATTAAATTTATAATCAGATCTATATTGATTGACGGGCTTTTGCATATTTATAGTTTTATACTGTAACTTTATGCAGGGGGTTGAATGGTAGAATGGTTTAATGCATTTGCTTTGGATCATAAGGCCTGTCATTGAGTCAAATGATGCATGCTTTTGTAATATGTGTCCTGGAGTAGAGTACCTAGAGTTAATTGTTCTTTTGGTCTTTTGTGTTTGCTTTGGATCACAAGGTCTGTCATTGAGTCAAGTGATACATGCTTATGTGTCCAGGAGTACCTACCAAACCTGGTGTGTTGTCTTCTGGTCCTCCCACTTCTCAAGTCATGTATGCATAGGCAAATTATTGAAATAGAATTTACCATATATGTTAGTTTTGAAATAACCTAGTTTGTGTTGAGTGGATGTTAAACCTCATATTTCTTCTCTATTTAACTTAATGACATTAAGTAGTTTATGAAATTATATGAAAGTTATAAAGTAAATATTTGGTCCTAAAATTTTATTTTATATACATTTGTCCTAAATTGTTAGGAATAACTTCCTCATCACCTGTCTCAGGTGTCAGTAACATTTGGATTATTATAAGTTGAATTAAGATATCAATTCACTTGTGTGTAGAAGTGTAGGTACATATAGATAGGGAAATATTTCTTTGTGTAATAAGTAAAATCCGAATGTTCAGACATAGACCATATTCTTACAAGGTTTCACTGACATGAAAAGAATAACAGTATATATATTATGACAAATGTTTCATCGACAACTTATGATTATAACATTAAAATTGTGTGTGTGAACATAAATGGTTTATAATATAATTATGAAAGCAGTAGAGATAGCTAATTGGAATATTTCATGCTTATAGACTAACAGATTTTGTGATTACGTGAATTCAATGCCAGTAATTCACCAAAATTTCATTGATGAATGCACAAGAGAATAGATCTAAAAATACACAAAAATGAAATTATTTTGTATAATTTACAATTTATATTGCTTGCTGACTTTGAGAAAAAACAGCTATATAAAAGCTTGGCCCAACTGGTTTTCTTTTAAACAGAAATTAGAGTTGGTAATATTTAAGTTACATCCTACGTCTCAAGCATAAATCCTTTCTTCACACATTACCAGACAGTTTTAGTATTCTGTACCATGTTCAACTTCATCCGGGATTAGATTCTTCTATTTTGTGCCGTGTAGAAATTTCAACTTTAATTCCCACCACCAGGAACTGTGTCTCTCCTCGCTGATATTGGTATTACACAGTTGATTCGTTTACTTAATATAGGAGAGATTATATGGCTGGCGGTAAAATGTTCCGAGGATGTTTTTTTATTGTATTTTTTATGGGATTTATCGATTCCTACAGAGAAATCAATACAAAGTCTTTCTATAATATTCCTGGTTGACTGGAAAATGTTGGAAATGCAACAATGCCTTAATCTTTTGAAAATAAACTGTGGCTTTTATTAAGGATTCATGACATCATAAAATTTGATAGACAATGATAATGTGTTAGTCTATAGTGCATGCTTATTGTACTTGAAAAGTAATCCGTAAGTTTCCAATGTCAGTGAAATATTCAAGTCGCTATATATAAGATAGTGAAAGAGACAGTCTCAAAATGTTTAATTCCATTCAGTACCGTTTTTTGTCAAAATTCTGCAGATGATGCTCCAAAATTCCCAATTTACTTGAATCTCTGATTATCTTTCGCCATGATATTTTAAAAGCTATTTTTTCCAATTTCCAAAGTCACACAATATTATACAGTAGTTACACTGTATTGGTTGGGAAATATGACTTATATGTTCGTGACATAGGTTAGATTAAACTGTCACAACTAATTGTCAGATATAGGATGGTGATGAACAGTGATGACAAGAACATTACAGATAACACAATTATATTTTATATTCGTTATATTATAGCTATTATAACCTCTTAACCCTTAAATTATTCCCAAACCTGAAGAACAAAAAGATGACCTTTCATTGACCACTATTCTCACAGGTATAACCTAATCATCTTACCCAATCACAAGCAAGAATAGTTTGATTGGTAGTCTTTGACACAAGATAATGACAGGAAATGGGGGTCTATAATTTAAGCGTTGATGTAGAAATTTACTGAAGTGTTGGGTTAAATGTTTATAGTGCGTAGAGTATATACTTGAAATCTGTGATCAATAAGTAATAAGACTTATCTACTAGTGATGAAGAAATAAATGATAGCAACTAGGTGAAATTTTATCTCCTTTCATCAGTTTTTATGTATATTTAATTGTCTGTAGTCTTTCAGTCACACCTTTTTGTTTGAGATGAGTTAAATATTGACCAGGGGTTGTTCATTCAAAAGATCTAATGAGGATGTTTTTGAAATACAATATATTTCTTTGATCATTGGTGTAGGAGACCAGCAGTTGATCCTCCAATTTTCAGCACAACAATATACTTGTACCCAAACCAACTCCGTGCAACCAACTACCATCAAACACTCACTCCTGCAATATTATGAATGGTACTGAACCATTTTTGAACAACTTTCACAATATTGTAGTTTGCACTTAAAGTACACTCAGTCATTAAATTGAGGATTCCCATTATTATTATTATATACTGGTTATAAGACTTGTATATTTAATGCTACATTATATGTTGGTTGTCTGTTATAGCTGGAAGCTGGAATATAAACTGAATATAATTACCTGCTGAAAGTCTGGACGATTGACATTTATCTTCATTTGATTTTTTTTCACTTGCTTCTTGGATTGCCTGTGGCATACATGGGTGTGGAAAGTCGGTAATTGACAAATCACCAGAAAATTATACATCTGCATGAATTGAGCAAAATTACTTCTTGCCATTTTAAAACTGTCTTTTGTAGTTGAAGTGTCAATAAGCTGCATTGTAAATTTATCAATCAAGACAACGTTTAAGGAGCTACAGTGGCTCAGTGAGTAAGATGCAGGTTCGCTGTTCAGTAGGTCTCAGGTTCACTATATTCCTTGGGACTTTCCGGCGTTAGTTGGAATCAAAATAAAAAGTATAGAAAATACATTAGCATTTCGACATTATCCCTGTAGATGCAGAAACGTAAAAAACCCAGTTGATTTCAAGAGTATGTTTCATGGTGTCTGATGGAATACAACGTAAAATCAAGTAGAAACTACATATGAATGAGTAATGATTAAGTTGCGTTAGAACATGGTGATGTTTGAAGTAAACGGAGATTAGGGAATAGAGACCGTAATATTGTGATTATAGAAAGGAAATGAAGAAACCTGTCAATTAGGAATAACAGACAGTAAATCATACATCCAGACAAATAAGTGTCTGATGAGTATACCTTGACATAAGTAATATACTTACAAACAGATATTCTGTGGATGATCATATGAATATTGTAGTCATGCAATGGTTAGATTACACAATTATATGCAGACATTGATGTACGAGTGATTTTCATTCCAGTGTTGCTGGTCAATGTTTCAAGTATTCTGTATATTTCGTTTTTGCAAGATGTTATTTTCCAAGAATAAGCCAATCTTTTTTAGCAAATTTCACTTTCAATCATGCAGTGTTATCTAAAACATGTACCCTGTTTGTGACACTGCGATACATGCTGTGCAAAGTTAGCCAACCGCTAGGTAGAATGCACTACCTATCATGCAGCTTATCTGGAGCGTATAGTTATATTTCATTAAGTCATAGAGATAACTGATCTTTATAACTGATTTAATGATTAATATTCCCCTTCCCCTTCCTTTCCTTACTGTCCATGACTTAGCGAGTAATGTTGATTATGGAGCCGGTTGGTGGTGAGATTGGTTTGGTATCTTAAGAAGCTGGAGTAGAATGCTTCTGAACAACAAAAAAGACCAGCTACTGGTACATGTAGATTTTCAAAGGCCATTCCTTGCATATTTATGCTTATGTGATGATTGTATTTCCTATTTATTTTACAAACAGAAATCTCTTTTGCCACAACTGCCATGAAGATCATGTCTAGCCACCTACACACTCCAGCAGTAGTTTAGACCATGTTTGAAACATAAACCTGATCCCAAATATTGGAAGCACACAAGTGAGCCTCGTGGGATGCCTGAGAATAGAGTTTCATCTTAGCAGGGACAATTGATTCATGCCATTATCTGTAGATGGGATATTTGGTAACAGAAGTGAAGTACAAACACAATTAATTAGTTGGGCAAATAATTTGAGTCATGTGATGGCGGGACATGTTGTCCATGAAAACCAAAATAGGAAACACAAATGTTAGGATATCAGAACTATTTGTCTGCAACTCTAAACATTATTAGTCATAGTTTGTTCATTTGGTACATTGTCTATGATATCACCCCCAGTGGAAGTTGACGTTAAACTCTAGAAACGAACGAATATTTGGTACTGATTTAGGTGTGTTCGATGTTGGGAGACTAATTAAAATTTACTATTTAGAACTGCTTACACGAACATTCAAATGAAAGCGGTTAATTCTTCTGGTAATGATCCTATGTCTACGCTTTGTCAATACAGTCATGACTAAATTATCAAGAATTATTTTCATGTTATAATAATTTAATTTGTGGTTTTGGATTTACTTTTGTTTGTCACAGGTTGTTTTATTTGGCACCAATTATCATTTTTCATTACATTCAAATTACAATAAATTATTTCCTAATTACTGTCTAGATTGATTGGTTTATTCATAAATCCTCTACTTTTTATTGGGCTTGTAAAGGTGATAGAAAATTATGAAGGAAAGTTATGCCTGAGTCAGTTTGGTATAACACGCAGCAAGAGATGTATTGAAATATTTATTGGTGAGGGATTAGAGTGAATCTGACCTGTGACTATAAGACTGTGATTAGGAGATCCTAGACAGTAATTTCTCTAGGGATTCAGGGTAGAGAGTAAATCTAGCTTGGATAAACTTGACAACTGTCGAAACCTTATTAATAATTGATATCAACACAATTACAATATACACTATATATATTTATTTACTGTCTACCAGTGAATATGTTTTGTTAGTATGTTTTGCCAGATAGTCATGTAAGCATTGCATAAATATGGGGTTTCTATCAAATTCTTTCTCCAAAATAGTGAAAAATACATAGTATATATAGCAAAATCTTAATTGCAGTATCTAAAAAAATATATAAGGAATTGATACAGATAAATTTTTTGCTCTGACAATGTGTTAATATTGATATTGTAGCTCAAATGGACTTTTTATCATTTCTATGATTTTATATTGGATGATAAAATTAAATTGCAGCAAATTCATATCATTGGTGTTTGTAAATCAACAAAACACTTTAAATCTGTTTTAACAAAAATCATGTACATAATTTTATTTCAGAATAACACACCACTCAAAATTTCAAAAAGACTCTGAGTGTTCATGACTATCGCAATCGTTTCTAAAAAGACAAAATTAATGACGAAAACCTGGTATATACGGTCCATGGTTAGATCAACCACTATTCACTTATATCTTTTCGATTGATGAACGTATAAAATGTAATTCATGGGTAGAAGATTTAATTATAAAGTGTACCATACAGAAAGAACTTTTAGCCTTGCAGGGGACTAGTAGAGTTTTCTGATCAAGACCATTTGACCGAGTTAAATAATTGATTTTTAGACCAGTGGGTTGTGGGGTAATGTATCTTCATGTCAATCGCTGTTATTGCTTTGTTCACTGTTCTGTGATTTTTAGCTTGGGATGTCATGGAATACTTTATTGGCAACATTCTTATTTTGATGGATGGTAGCTTCAGCTACCTTTCTATTTGAACAGTTAATTTCAGGAGAATAAAAAGCTTATTGATGTTAACTTTTGGTCAGAAACCAAACAATTGCCAGGCTGTACTGACAAGTAAAAATGATGTTTAGAGGGGAAACAATAAATATAAATCGATTTATCAGTTAAGGTTTAAATGCAGACCGAGATCTACAAATTAAATAATACAGATAACTTATTGTATGGTCTCATAACAAGCGCTTGTTTCGTAACAAGCTCATGTTTACGATGTGGTACAATATAGAAAAAAATAAAACATAATTGACATTTGACTGTAATCAGATGGCTTTGAAGTGGGTATGTACTCCATAAAATATCTTCAGAAATTCATGCCCGGGCATATATTTAGAGGATTAAAGAGAAAATCTTTATTGACGCTGGGAACTCAAATTTGGTAAAAATTCCATTATACATTGTTCATATGCCATTATCATTATGTAGAATAAGGGGGCTGTGAAATGTACACACATCACATTTAGCCAAAGCTAATTGCATATTCATAGCATGAAATGTCAGCAACTCAATCTCGATATCAGTCAGTCCACACTGGCAAATAGACCGGGTTTAGATGTAGATTTGCATGTTAACTGTAAGAGACATAAAAAAGCGCACTGTCTAAAATGAGCTTAAATTCATTTTGCTGCAGTGGATTTATATTATGGTGGGTCCAAATGATTGAATTCAAACGTTTAATTAGATCATTATCATTAATGTCTGCGGGAATACATATACCAGTTTGTCTGAAATACAGAACAAAAGTTTTTTCGGGAATGTTATAATATAGTCCTTATGAATGTATACTTGAGACAGATTTCATCAGACGTAGATGATGGGGCATGTTACGCTATGTTGATGTGCCGCACATTCTGCTATTAAATCTGAGTGACAGTGATTGGGTGATGAAGCTGAAGAGGGTGTCGTGTGATGAAGTATGGCGGCTATTGGTAAAAATCAATAGAATTTATCGCAATGATGAGTCGCTTGATGGTTCAACTGATAATTTTGATAGCATCCTTACAGCACTTTGTGGCTACTGTAAACTTTTTTTAATACGGAACTGAACCATAAACTCATAAACTTGAATTTTTCCTGTCTAATAGTAAGTGCAGGGGGGGACTGCACCACGCATAATTTACACAAAAACAAATATATAGACAACACATTATACTCAGAATTCACAAACAGAGGAACAATTCAAATAAAGAGAATGCCACTTGTGAAGTCAATTAGGAAGAAACAGTGTTAAAATTTTTAGTAACAAGATCATTCTAAAAGATCTAGATACATTTTCTTACTTTTGTTTAAATGCAGCTAAAGTGTCTGGCATATTACAAAAATTACATCATGACCTCATATATTGTATGAGAAAGAATATAAAACTTACTTATGGTATATTTGAAGCTAAACTAAGATTATAATATACATGTTAATAAATACCATATTTATACAGTAATGCTTCTATTGAGCTACAGTTTGTGATAATATCTTTTTGAAGAAAAACAGAAGCTGAAATAGATATAATAAAACATACAGATGCCAATAAATACAGGATTAGAAGAGAATATGTCACATTGGGCCAGTAATAATAGTTATCACAGTCGTTAATAACGTACAATAATAAGCTGATTCTTTTGACTATGCCATTTCTTATATTTGTAGTATAGAGACATAATGTAGTCAGCTGTATCCGTCATTTGTCAACCTTTTCCACATTTTTCAATAATACTGCATACAGGTCAGAGAAATTAAAAGAATTTTTTAAAACTTGATTAATTAATTATTCAATCGTGTATAAGATTAATAACCCTATGAAATTGCCAATTCCCAAATATTTGAATAAATTTCATACACATTTTTATATTGTCGTCACCCCTATTCGTCCGTCCTCCACAATTGTTTGTGAACAGTCTACAAGTCACAATTTTTATCTGATTTCGATGAAACTTAAAATATAGGTTTATCACCTTAAGATCTCGGTTTCTTTCGATATTGGCATGTATCGGACTGTAACTTCATGGGTTATGGCCCCTGATTGTACAGAAAATCACGTTCTTAGCTTGTGAACAGTGTAGAGGTCACAATTTTGAACCGATTTAGATGAAACTTAAAATGCATGTTAATCTAAGATCTTGGTTCCATAATTGTTTGTGAACAGTCTACAGGTCACAATTTTTATCTGATTTCGATGAAACTTAAAATATAGATTTATCACCTTAAGATCTCGCTTCCTGTCGATATTGGCATGAATCGGACTGTAACTTCATTGGCATGAATCGGACTGTAACTGATTGTACAGAAAATCACGTTTTTAGCTTGTGCCCCTGATTGTCCGAAAAATCGTCCTTTTTAGCTTGTGGTCCCTCTGGAGATCAATATTGTTATCCGATTTACAAAACTGTTGGATTTTATCACCGTTACATGGTTATGGAGGTTGCGTTCGAATTTCATGAAAATCGGACCAAAATTGACAAACAAAATGGCCGCCGGTTGTACGCGAATAGTATGAAAATATGTTATATCAAGTTTGTGGACCCTATAGAGGTAGTCGGGTCACAATTTTAAACCGATTTTGATGAAACTTGACATGTATGTTTATTACCCAAATATCTTGGTTCCTTTTAATATTTGTGCCTATCGAGTCCTAACTCCCTGAATTATGTCCCCTGATTGTCCGAAAAATTGCCTTTTTATACGCCCACATGGAAATGTGGTCGTATATTGCCGTCGGTCCGTCTGTCGGTACAGTCACAATTTCTTGTGAACGCTCTAGAGGCTACAGTTAATATCCAATTGACTTTAAATTTATACACGGTGTTTAAGGTCATGAGACGAAGAAGCCTATTGATTTTCGGTGATATCTGATAATTACTGCCAGAGTTATGACCCTTGATCACTTTGAAAAATCTTGTGAACGCTTTAGAGGCTATAGTTAATATCCGATTGACTTTAAATTTATACACAGTGTTTAAGGGCATGAGACGAAGAAGCCTATTGATTTTCGGTGATATCAGATAATTACTACCAGAGTTATGACCCTTGATCACTTTGAAAAATCTTGTGAACGCTCTAGAGGCTAAAGTTAATATCCAATTGACTTTAAATTTATACATGGTGTTTAAGGTCGTGAGACAAAGAAGCCTATTGATTTTCAGCGATATCCGAGAATTCCTGCCCGAGTTATGACCCTTGATCACTTTGAAAAATCTGGTGAACACTCTAGAGGCTAAAGTTAATATCCGATTGAATTTAAATTTATACACGGTGTTTAAAGTCATGATACAAAGTAGCCTATTGATTTTCAGCGATATCCGATAATTACTACCAGAGTTATGACCCTTGATCACTTTGAAAAATCTTGTGAACGCTCTAGAGGCTAAAGTTAATATCCGATTGACCTTAGATTTATACACAGTTTAAGGTCATGAGACGAAGAAGCCTATTGATTTTCAGTGATATCCGATATTTACTACCAGAGTTATGACCCTTGATCACTTTGAAAAATCTTGTGAACGCTCTAGAGGCTAAAGTTAATATCCGATTGACTTTAAATTTATACACGGTTTTTACGGTCGTGAGACGAAAAAGCCTGTTGATTTTCAGCAATATACGATAGTTACTACCAGAGTTATGACCCTTGATCACTTTGAAAAATCTTGTGAACGCTCTAGAGGCTAAAGTTAATATCCAATTGACTTTAAATTTATACATGGTGTTTAAGGTCGTGAGACAAAGAAGCCTATTGATTTTCAGCAATATACGATAGTTACTACCAGAGTTATGACCCTTGATCACTTTGAAAAATCTTGTGAATGCTCTAGAGGCTAAAGTTAATATCCAATTGACTTTAAATTTATACACGGTGTTTAAGGTCGTGAGACAAAGAAGCCTATTGATTTTCAGCGATATCCGATAATTACTACCAGATTTATGACCCTTGATCACTTTGAAAAATCTTGTGAATGCTCTAGAGGCTAAAGTTAATATCCGATTGACTTTAAATTTATACACTGTGTTTAAGGTCATGATACGAAGAAGCCTGTTGATTTTCAGCAATATCCGATAATTCCTGCCCGAGTTATGACCGTTGATCAATTTATTGACAATAGCGAATAGCTTAAATATATGGTATAGCAAGGTTGTGGACCTGGTAGAGGTCACAATTTTAATCCGATTTGGATGAAATTTGAAATCAAAGTTTATAACCCCAAAATTGCGGATCCTTTGGATATTCAGGCACATTGGACCATAACTTCCTGAATTATGGCCCCTGATTGAATGAAAAATCATGTTTTTTACCTTGTGGACCCCATGGAGATCACAATTTTATTCTGAATTAAAAAAAACAACGTTTGACTACATCCCTGTTACACATTAATGATGGTTGAGTGTGAATTTCTTAAAAACCGATAATTGAACAGCTAAATCCATATTAAATGTTTCGTATACATTATACTTAACGTTAGCATGGGCCAGAACTTTATAAAAACCAAACAAATTCTAATGATTTTCTGATTATTACATAATATGCGACAATTCTTGTTGACTGCCCGGACGATTAAGCTGCTGTGTAGGCGTATGTTTCGTTGCCTGGCAACCTATTTTATTTGAGTTATACTTTGACATTTAAAAGTTTGTGGTGAACTCAATATATGGACAAGATTCTTGTTGGAATTTGTAACCATTTACTGGAAAGTTCAATACACCATGATGAATATTATAACCTTTCAAAATATTTCGGTCATAATTTTTAAATTTGTTTTGCAGAATAATCTTTCTGTTCTATTTTTATATTTTTGAATTTTAAAGGTTATGAAAGCGATACAGTTCTTGATTGAATGTTTTATAATTTAATTGTATTTTTTTTAGAAGTTGATTAACAGGATTTACTGACATTAATTTGTTGGTTGTGAATTAAAGGACATGTTTTTTTTTTAAACAAAAAAGAATTATGCATATAGAAGTAAATTACTTATATTGTGGCATTTCACATATTGATTTTTGATATATGAATAATGACCAATTTCCTTCTCAGACATGACATTTTTTTCGCATTCTTTATTCCCTTGTCCGAATACAGGTACCCGTCAGTCAGTGGGAAGCATTTGCTCTCCATTAATATCGTCTGACCGATACCTTTTCCCTTTCATTAGAACTACAGGGTATGTAATCTACCTTGCTTTGATTGTTCATTAGTTTAACAGGTAAACCCATGTTATATTATTAATCAGTCAAGTCATTACGGTACATACTGGAAGCAAAATCACACAAATCAATATAAGTTACACATATGCCAGAAGCTTACAGACGTTTGATAAATATCTTTCAATAATTTACATGTCATTATTAATTAATGTATGTATGGACATACATGTACACAATAGTGTAGTGATGACTGCAGCACAGATCAAACTTGGTGTATGTGTTTATTAGGAAAATGTCTTGATGTATTTCAGTGATGAGAATTTCTGCTTAGACTAAAATAACCAATATGGTTGATCAATGCTTGGGACACGATAACTTTGATTCTTATTGAGCAAGAGTGATGACACTTGATTAGCATTTTTAGCCTTGTGTTGCAGCAGTCTTAATACAAATTGGATAATGGAAGAAAAAATATATTTATGCATGGATTGAACATAAAATATGTCTTTGTGAAAGCATAGAAAGTACATATACATGGGCTGATCCAGAGGGGTGGGTGCAAATCAGACCCTGCTCAGCTAAATAAAATTTTTGTGATGCCTTGCATTAATCAAATTAAATCACAATGTGATCCTACATCATCGTAAAAATTGATATCAAATAGTTTGTTGGATTTCTCACTTTAAAAAAGCTGAATTTGTATGTATACCTATGCAATTTAGAGACGATTGTCAACTGTCAGATTTACTTAACATGAGCCTGGGAAACCCCCTTGCAAAAATTCCTGGATCTGACTGTGTATAAGACAAAAAAAAGATGTCTGACCACAGAAAGCCAAAACACCATGATTATATAGAGTTGATGGAATTTTATTTTGAAGTTAAAATTGTGATCAGCTAGAAGAAGCCTCATTCATATACTATTATTAACTAACTCAAAACATAAAGAGAAACTATGTTATAGATGTAGGCTTAGACAACATAAATAAATGATTGATACATTATTATATCAATAAAAGTCTAAAGTGGGTTGGATTAATGATGCTATACACGTACATGTAGGATCTAAATTTGTCTAATTGAACTCAGAATAGCAGAAAACCTGCATAACTATTAGAGCCATGTTCATCAAACTGTCTCTGATGCTGTTCTACAATTATTTATGCCAATTAGATTGGCTTCCAAATTTTCCGCAAATGTATTGATGTTGAAAAGGGCATTACAGTGGAAAATTTATAAATATTTTCACTGAATCTGGTTTCCGCTAAGGTTATAGCTTTATTTGATTGCAGTATAGTCAGTCAACCTGCAATTTTGTAAGGCAGGATATGGAAATTACATTAAAAGCTTTCTAGTTCTTTTGCTTTTCCGTGTTTGGCGATAAGAATATCCAGTAAAAACACTCATGTTTTTAAATATGCATGAAAAAAAAACCCCAATTTAAATGCGTTTATTTTTGAAATAAGACTTGATATAGATATTTTAGAAACTGAATGTACATAAATACTTATGGTCTTAGATTCAGAAAGCACATTTACAAAGACCTGACTTCTAGAATGTTTTATTACTATAGTATTATTGCTGAATGCAACCTCCAATTGTGTTATCAATTTGTAAACAGTCAACTACAGGATTTTGTCGTATTCAGTGTAACAGTTAGATATGCTTATATTAATCAGATGATTTCAAACACTGGTGGTACTTGTTTGGCCTATGGGGCTACGTGCAAGGGCTGCTCGAGAGAACATATTTTGGCTTATACTATAGTAACTTTAAACCTTTCAATAAAATTTTGTTGTGATCATGATTTTTTTAAAAATGTGTGATTGTCTTCTTCATTTAAAAGAGGAAATAACTATGATATAAAAGTATTCTCCTATTTTAGCATTCATGTTCTCTATGAGAGAAATCTTTAATCAACCAATGGACAGTTATGGCCCTTGGGTCTCTTATATTTCACTCCATAATTATTTGGTGATTATTGTAAAAGAGCATGGGGTTGATTGATACATGTAGCATCCAGAATTACTCCCAGTTTTGCCATTATGAGATTCTATTTTGGTAGTTTCACTCTGCTTGTAGAAATAAACTACCAAGTACATAATCCCAACAACATGAAATTCTCTTTGTGAATTGGTTCATTTGACATTAGGTCATCAACAATACTCACAGAATTAACTTGAATAGAGTCGGTCTTAAAGGTGGTGTCCCAGATATATATATTTTGATAGACTCAAAATGTTTAACTCTATGTGAAAAAATTATACAATTCATATAATGCTACTAGCGTCAGAAGCATGGGTTCCATGTTGGCCGCATATGCCGGTCAGGACCGAGGGATTTGGAAAATGACTGAACCTTGATCAGAACCTTAGGTCATTTTGCACACCGGAAAAAAAAGCATGTCAGAACTCTGGTGATTAAAGAACTTGAACAGCCAGTTTTCAAGTGATTAGTGTCAGGAAAACTGTTGTAACCCCTTTGGTATGGTAACATCAGAATTCTGCATATATGATTTATTTTTTCAACTCTCAATTTTTTTGCTGGGTATGTGTTATTTCTCTTTCAGAGAGGCTGTCGAGTTTAATAATGTTAGATTTTTTAGCATTCAAAATCCATCTGTATTCACACTAAAGTCAGTGGAGTTCCTTAAGGCTTTCATACAATAATTGGCAGACAACCTCACATATCAAGTGAGAAACTGTATAAAAAAAACTGGATGTAGTGAACAGAATTGTAAATAAATGCCATTATTAATTCCTATTTTGTGGACAGATTATGGTTGCTTTATTTCTCTTTAAATAGTCAAGGACTGTTTCAACCAGTGAACTTGTTGGATCATAAATAACCTGACGATTGTTATCGACAGATCAGTATTTACATGCAGGTTTATTCAATGATTGCAGATAAAATTAGAAAACGTTTAGAAGACTCAATGATAACATTGCATGTGGGAGAAGAATTTGTAGTATCAGTGGAGAAGAATAATAGTTGATGAAGAAATCAATGTAAAAGAGAAAATAAATGGATTGTATTGTGTTATTATTAATAAGAGGAGATATGAGATTAGCCCATGTTCACTATTGATTAATCAGAATCATCAGTGATTATCCAATAATGTTTCTTGATAAGATTGTTATGTGTCTGTGTTCAAGTAGAGTTCTTTAAATGGATTGCTCCATCTCAAACATTTTTTCAACATCCTTAGCTGTTGGGTATATGTTTGATTCTATTTTATGTTCATTGAAAAGTTTTTAATCGAACATATCATGACATAAAGCGCTGTAATGTCAAAGTTCTAATTGTCTCCTTTTGAATTATAGTTGGTAATGTTTGAACCCAAGGCCATGGAAAGTTGGTTGGCAAGGAGAGAGAGAGAGAGAGAGAAATGGGGTTTAACGTCCACTCAACACAAACTAGGTCATTTCGGGACTAACATATAGTTTAATTTTATTTCAATAATTCCCTTTTGCGTAGGGGTCTTTAGCAGTGGGAGGAAACCGGAGTGCCCGGAGGAAACCCACGACGTTGAGAAGGCGCCCTCATCTCCATGCCACATACACTCACAGCAGGGCTTGAAACCGGCCAGCTATAGGTCGAAGCGCGGCACTCTAGACCACTAGGCCATCCCAACCCCCCTGGTTGGCAAGGAGGGTTAGAACGATATACTATTGAATTTTTAGTATTAATAGATTGAATGTTTTAATATATTCCTTTAGAACGACTAAATCCTTGTAATTAGAGTACATTACAGCTAAGACTAATTTATAAATTTTAACTTGTGCATTAGGTAATTAAATGTGCCAATTATGATCATTGATACTGATAGTATTCAGAAAACAAGTATCAAAACAATATAAATCATTTACTCATGCTCTATCAATGAAGATTCAATAGAAACTAAATTCATCAAGCAGAGCATCATTTTGCTAGTTCATCCACCATTTCATGAAATTTATTAACATTAAAGAGCTGACTTAAAGTGCAATTTGAAGTTAGATTTATGATTGTCATAAATATCGTTATTCATTTAAAATGATACTTAATGTGTTTGAATCAAAAATATTGGCATTAGAAATTCATCTTTTGTAGCACTTTGACTTTTAAAATCCCATCAATTATAAGAAGAAGAAAAACATTTAAAAAGTGCTAAATGAAATGAAAGGTACATATTTCTCAATGTTGTTACAAATTGATTCATCAAATTACAAAAATAATTTCCTAAGTTTAAACCATTTTAGGCCCCCCCAGAAATAATATTTGGGCATGAAATTGTTTTCTTTTTTTTGGTATTGGGTGTGTGGATGTGGTGGTAGTTATAAGAAAAGAAAGAATTAACTAAACTATCTTATGTCTGCAGAAATTCATGCCATGTCCGATTTATAGAACCCGTGAGAAATGACCTGGTCCTGTCATGTCAACCATTTACAGCAGTCTGAACCTTTGCAGTCATCAGGCAGACTAGATAAAGGATAAGGGATTAGGCAGTCATTCTGGGAATCACACCTTTATATTACGTTTTGATTGCAGAAACTGACCTGTCTTGCATACAGTATTCTGCCAGCAACTTATTACCTTAATTTTGATTGCCGAGGCTGACTTGTTCTTCGTATAGTATTCTGCCAGCTACTCTCTTTAAATTCAGCATCTTCGAAATTCCTTGTTTAAAGCTTGCACAGCGAATTGGATTTTGTGTCTTTAATAGTATCCATGAAACTTCCATGAGGTGGTTTGTATACTGTACATATAATTCACTTTAATTGAGTTTTATCATGTTATTTCAGGTGATTGTGCTGTGTCTAATCCATGTCAACACGACTGTGAAAACATAAACCATCAAGGTTTCTTCTGTGTCTGCCGTGAAGGCTACTACCTCAATAAAGATGGAAAAACATGCTCAGGTACTACTTTATTATTATTTAACTGTCTTTTTTTTTGGAATATGAATAACTTAAATTACATTAGACCCTGTTTTGAAATGTTCATAGCTGCTTGTGATGAATACTGCAAGTGTAGTAATGGAGCTCTGGCAGCGCTCACGCTGTCGATCAACATTTCTGCCAATTGCGATAAAAATATAATTTGGGCGTTAAAATATTCAATCTGGCAAAATTTTTGAATTTCCACGCCGTGCACACACGTAACAATCTATCATGCTTGGCTGAGTCATTTATCAATCAATCAAGTACTAATTCTTTGTCTCTTGATCACTCTCGGATTGTCCTTGAGTAGTATATACCGTATGAGTAGTAATAAACTAATCAAGAGACAAACGATTTAATTGTTTGTTTCCAAATACGAATCGGTGGCTTTTTTGACGGTTTTTATATATTCAAAATGGCAGACACCGTGAATAATACTCGTTCGATTTGTGTGAGATTATTGGACTATGACATCTGTTTTATCCTTTTCCTACTCCTGTTGCACATATCGTTAATAAATGAAGCCAGGTTTGTTGTTTAAGTTTATATGGAAGTCGATATTAAACGCCTGAAACGAACGAACGAAAGTGAGTTATTTTCTTATCACATGCCATTAATAATAATGGGCCGTAACGAAAACTTCGTCAACGTCCGATAGAAGAATTTCAAACTTTTTTGTATTTCACCACCAAAATACTCCTGAACTGACTATATAATAGTTAAAAAATAGATAACGTAAATGCTGAAAATTTGATTCAATTTGCTTCCTTTGAACCGAGATTATTAGCTTTTGATATTAGGCCCAGCCTCGATCATCATCACTAAAGAAAGATTTAGCTCTTAGTCCTTCCATAATGTATGTTTGCACATTTGAAAAATGTGATCTCTTAAGGATGAATGAAAATTTTCAAATCATTGAAAGTGCTTGGTCACAATTTCTGTTATAATTCATTACAAACAACTGCCGGTACACTGTGTGGTTACCCCAGATGTTGAAAAAGCTTTTAAAAAAATTGGCTTCTGAAAAGCAGTGAAGAATTTTGTAAATTCAATATATGTATATTATATGTAAATAAAAATAACTGAAAAAATATAATAGAATAGATATTCGTTCTTTTTTTTGGTGGAAAAAATATATGGCTAATAAATTAAAATGAAAAATTGACGGAAAAAAAAATTGAACCCAGAGTGAGCACTGCCAATAAGTATTGGTCCAGATGAAAAAATAGCAGAGTTCTTTGCAGAAGTTAATGGATGAGTATTATATGGTCCCGATTCTATGGAATACAACTACTGCTTATTTTTTAGCGAAGTTTCAACTAGGCTTGTCTAGTCTTTATCAAGCATTAATTGTATTTCATAGAATTGTTAGGTGTGTACATATTCCCCAGGATTTTTTGCACGGGGGGGGTGTGTCTAGGTTTGATAATTGCTTAACTAATGGCGTATTTCCGGAAGGTTAATTCCAAAATTACTGGTCTAAATCACCAATAAAATCGCATAATAATTTTTCAAGTCTTAGCAAGGGGGGGGGGGCCGTACCCCCTGGACCCCTTCTCTGGATCCGCGCCTGAAATGCATTTGAAACAATTTAAAAGGCAGAAAAGGAGAGCTTTTTTTTATCAAAACTCGTGCAGTAAGCCCACCAGATTGGCAGGTGGCATTGGGGCATCTTTCAAAAAGACAAATTATATGATTTATATATATATGTATGTATTAATATCACAATAATTCATTTTCGATGTGTTTTTAAAAATAGATATTTTAGATAAATACAAATTAAATTTTATGTGCAAGGAATATTTTAATGCTTTTGAAACAGGGTTTGTCTTTAGGATGCTTATCTTACTTTTGGAAAAGAGCTCTTGAGACTTAATTAAATAAAGTAGATGTTTTTTATACACCCATATTTTCATGTGAACGTATTGTCATCACCACCTTCCATTTGTTTGTGGACACTATACAGGTCACAATTTTTATCAGATTTTAGAGGAACTGAAAGTGTAGGGTTATCTCCCAAAGATCTCAGTTCCTTTCGATATTTGCATGTATCAAATCATAACTTCATGGATGACGACCCCTGATTGAATAAAAAATCACATTTTTACGTGGACACTCAAGGTCACAATTTTTATTAGATTTTAATGAAACTTGAAATATGCATTGGTTTCATTATTCACACGTATCCAACCATCAACCATTGTACTTCCTGTAGTCCATCTTTTGCAAAATGTGCATGTATTATGACTGGCAACTACTGGTTATGTATGGTATTTTAATAGGGTTTTTTTTTGAATATTGTCAGTTCTTTTGTTATGGAAAAGCTACATGAGTGGGAGACATAATACATAGATTTCAGTTGACAAACTGTGTAAAAAGAAACAACTGGCTTTGCTGACAACATTTTGTGTTAGTTTAACAAAGAAATTTGTTCTACCAGAAGGCTTTTCATTAATGGCCGGCATTGGTTTGACGTTTGTAATCTATCAAACTTCTGCTGAATTCTCTTTTTTTTGAGATTAAAAAAACACTTCATTAGCTTTGGTGTTCAAGTTAACTTTAGCTTGAGGAAATAGGGTAATGAAGTTTACGAGTAGTGAGTTGAGGAAACCTCTGTAAAGTTCTGTTATGGAATTAGTTATTGGATGCATGTATTATTAGACTATCAGGCTTATACTATGACGTATTATCTAATACCGTTGAATTTTATTACTTTGATTTAAAGGAGCTAAATCTCTCATATTTTGGCCTCAGAAATGGACACAAATATAATATGAATGATATATATAAACGGATTTAAATTTCGTTTTTATACGCCCACATGGAAATGTGGTTGTATATTGTCGTCGCCCCGTCCGTCCGTCCGGCATCCACAATTGCTTGTGGACGCTCTAGAGGCTAAAGTTAATATCCGATTGACTTTAAATTTATACACAGTGGTCATGAGACGAAGAATCCTATTTTTTTTCAGCGATTTCCGATAATAACTACCAGAGTTATGGCTCTTGATCACTTCAAAAAATCTTGTGGACACTCTAAAGGCCAAAGTTAATATTCGATTGATTTTAAATTTATACACAGTGTTTAAGGTCATAAGATGAAGAAGCCTATTGATTTTCAGCGATTTCCGATAATTAGTACCAGAGTTACAGCCCTTGATCACTTCAATAAATTTGTGGATGCTCTTTTATAGGCCAAAGTTAATATCCGATTGATTTTGAATTTATACACAGTGTTTAAGGTCATGAGACGAAGAATCCTATTGATTTTCAGCGATTTCTGATTATTACTGCCAGAGTTATGGCCCTTGATCACATCAAAAAATCCTGTTATCCTAGCTAGGTTATTCCAGTCTACACTGATAGTATTTATTGTGCATGCTCTCCACATAAGAATAGGACGTCACCGTTTGACATGAATCCTGGAATTCGTCAACCCTCGTTCTTAGAATCCCTCATTACAAATGGTGCTGAAACACATTATTGTACTCAATAGTAAAATATTAATTTTGTCTCAAATTTTGGTTATCAGAAGGCATAGGTGATCCAATTAACAAATAATTTGTGTATTCAGTATCGAGGACTTTGGACGATATTGGAGACTTATGCTACTATACATTTTTCAGTCAATATCTAATTTTTCAGTTTATCCACACTAACTGTACTCAAATTGGTTATTGAACATTTTATAAGATATGACATAAAACCAAATGTCAGAATAATGTTGTGAAATTTTGTAAATACTGAATGGAAATGAATAATTTTTAGAGATTCAACTTTTTCAATTTTGAAGAATTCTCAGCCTGTTTACCCCTCTGATTGTTCACAGACAGAGGGCCGAGTATGGAACATCATCTAGTTATTCTATTGGGACAGAAATCCAAGATTTTGTTCAGAAACTGGCAAAATTTCCCTTATGGCACACTGTAGGACACTCAATTTCATTCCATTCACAATATCGTGTAGTTTACAAGGAATTTAAATCTTTCAAATGACAATCAGGGGCTTAAAAGAAGCTAAACCTCCAACTCAGGGTTATCATCCATAACGTTTGAATTAAAAGTACAAAATATAATTCATTTTTGGTTCACATCAATCGATATTGATATCATTATTTGACTGCGAAAATATGGGATCCTGATATCAGATATTTAAGACACAATACACAATATCAGTACATGGTTTTGAACGAAATCAAAGAAGCACATGTCTCGATCACAAGACAATGCAGAAGTAAAAAAAAAAGTTGATGCACATATAACAAATTTAAAAAAAAAAAAAAAATCCTGTATAAATTTCAAAAAAAAAAATCCTGTACAAATTTTAAAAAAAAGAAAATCCTGTACAAATTTAAAAAAAAAAAAAATCCTGTAAAATGGGCTATATAAGCAGGTGCAAATGACAAATTGGAATATTCAAGTATTTGATTAGAAACTACAACAAAAAAAATAATATTGAATGAAATCACATTATATTGTACACTCGATCATATCACGGTAGGTACATTAAAATGTGCTTTTAGACCAAATTTTCTACTTAATAATGTTTTAAAGAATACAGACAATTTCAGCTTAATTCAGATTTTTTCGTAGATAGCTGTCTGTATCTCATGGTCAAATTAGGGACATCTAAGTTGATAAATTGACTGTGTAATTATTGCCCGAGTCTCAGATGTTGATTTGGGATATAAACAGAGGGTAAGTCTGATGGAGTAGCAATAATTGTACCATATATTTTCTTTCAGTCTCGGTGCATGAAATGTTTCCCGAAGTATCAGAAGAAAAACCACAAAGAGATGAAATATATATGGGTGAAAACAATCAACTTAATAGCCAATCAAAACACAGTATTTATGAATCCAACCAATCAAAAGACAAAAATTCTCGGTTGGTTAACAACGAACATAGAAAAGTTAAGAACTTACAAACTGACACATCATCAGAATATACTATACACACAGTAGATCTTAAGAAAGATGTTGATGTTCCACCACAGCTAAGTGAGTTACGAATTCATGAGGGTGGGGACAGTCAAGAGGGCTCTGTTCGATATGTTGATTTATCAATGCAGAATTTTCCAAGGAAACCAGTCAAATTGAGTGTGAAGCAACTGTGTTTGGATGTAGTGTGTCAGAATAACGGAACTTGTGTTGTTGAAGGAAATATTCCACGATGTGATTGTCCACTTGGGACAGCTGGAAGTAGATGTCAGAAATGTAAGTTTGTTAATTTTTTTTTTTTTTGTTCCATAAGATAAGAAATGATCTTTACCTGTAACAGAATCTTTTTCAATACATGACCTACCAATTGTTCAGCATAACCTGCATTTTTATATTGTCTTCACGTCACCCCTGTAAGTCTGTCCATCATCCATGGCTGCTTTCCTGTTGACACTCTTCTACTAAAAGCTTAACATTATTATTTCCTAAAGTTACACTGCTTATATTCATGACATGAAATAGGAAGGCTTAATATTAGACTTATTGCCCTTGATCACTTTTGTCAACTCATGAGATTTATGATGGCGGAAGTTATTATCAAATTGATATAGAATTAATGCAGTGTTAATGTTCATAAGACAAAGAAGTTTAATTTATTTTTGATAATTACTGTCAGAGTTATTGCCCTTGATCAAATTGAAAAGCCTGATAGGTGCCCTCAAGTCGTCATCCGATTGACTTATTGATCAGTTTTTAATGTATTAAAAATTTTCTCATTATGTACAAAATGATAAATTTTTGACGACTTTGCTGCTCTGATGCATATGTTTCATTACCTAGCAACCTGTCCTTGATCAGGCCCGGATCCAGGATTTTGTCGAAGGGGGGCCCATACTGGAGCAAAGGGTAATACGTTGCAACCTTGGATTGCTTGTGCGGAGACAATGCGAAAATCATGTTTATATCATCTGTATTAAAGAGCAGATATGTGAACTACAACAGTAACAAAGCAAACGAAAATGAAAATCAACTATGTCACTGGGGCTGATGGGGGGCCTGGATCCGCGCATGTTGATGTTCTTTTAATTGTCTCTTAAAGAATAAATATGTGCCAAGCCAACTTAGAATGAGGATGTGTATATCTGTATGAATTATTAGGGTTTCACACTGCGTAGCTTGTGTGAAACACTATTGTTTTTGTTAAAATTATTATTCTTATTATTATTATTATTATTATTATTATTATTATTATTCAGATTCCAATTTGAATAGATCTCAGCAACTACGTGTCGCATCGTTACGATTTCTTCGGTTTTACTGGGAAAGTGGGTGTGACTTAGAGGATAAAGCTATTTTGAACGTTCTGCGACAATGCGAAATGTCCGAAATCACCGAAGTTATCGTTTTTGAAAATATTGCAGTAATTCTAACAATAATCATTGGATTTTAACTTTCGATACATTTTGGCATAGCCTGAGACAGGGCACATAGCTACGCTACTTTCGATTTTTGATTTTCGGCAAATCTTCGAAGATATTAGGCGCCAAATTTCGAAAATTTAAAATTTTACAAAAAACTTTTTTAATTATGAATATTTTTTAGTCGTATTGTGTACAGAATTAGAGGGTCATCTGACTAGCGCAAAAATGTTAAAATTTTTTGTCTCAGTAATTTTCCTTGGCCGCCATTGGCTAATTTAGTTTTTCAGTCCTAGATTATTTTGTTATTGTTCGATTTGTATAAAACAAAGTTCATATGCTTCGTTGTCTCAATTGTCATTTTTTTTGTTACCGATAGTGTTATCTGTCGGCACCGGAAGTGGCATAATTTTACCAAAAACTACAATTTTGACAGTTATTTACGATCTTCATAAACAAATATTATTTTTTTGAAAAATTATATGACTCAAAGAGTGTGTCCTTTCAAGGCGCAAAAAATGGCGGAAGCAGTTTTTTTAATTTCTATTTCATTTTCTAGCAAATTGGATTAAGAGGTGAAAAAAGGCGTAAAATTGACCTATTTACAACCCATTCAGGCTTTTCAGATTTTAAAATATTTTTACATAACTCTTATAGACTTGTAGCTATAATCAATACGAAGAGAATGTATGTGAAAATTAGTTTGTAATATAAGCAGTTGCCAAGAAATGGGCAGTTTTGCATAAGTCACTGTTTTCGTAATTTTGCCTGTAAAATAGTCAATTATTAATGGATATTCACAAAAGTGACATCATTTGATTAAAAAAGCAAGTCTGCGTCATATCATGTTGATTACTATTTAAAATTGACACCGGAAGTGACGTCATTTAGTCAAAAACTCAATTTTTAACTTTTAAAATCGATATTTTTTTCAACCAAGAATTATGTCACATATAATAATAAAATTAACTTTTGATTTAAATTCACATATTAACAAAACTCATACGGTCAAAAAGATATCATAAACTTGTTTCTAACTTGTTCGGTTGCCGAGATATAGGCGATTTTCTAAAAGTCACTTTTGAAGGTTTTTGGCCCATAAAAGTGTCAATTATTATTCGATTTTCATAAAATTTTCACCCTTTGAAGCCTAATGTCATAGACAATGTTATAGAAGTAATTTAACGTTTTCATTATCACCGGAAGTAACGTCATTTTGGCAAAAACTGTATTTTAAGCCTTCAAAACCGATATTTTATTCAAATGAGTCTAATTTGTAATGTTTATACAATTATGATATTTGATTCCAATCAACAAATAGATTAAACCCATACGGTCATAAAAATACCAAAAAATGGTTTCTAACTTGTACGGTTGCCGAGAAATATACGATTTTCTACACGTCACTTTTCAAGGTTTTTGGTCTATAAAAGTGGCAATTATTATTTGATTTACATAAAATTTTCACTATGTGATGCCTTATGCCATTTCTGATTTCATAAAACTAATGGAACATTTACATTATCACCGGAAGTACTGTATTTTTGTCAAGATCAATGATATTGCTGGATTTGTTTGATTCTGTTTCCATTTTATTTGATTGTGCAATGCTTATGTGGAAACCTGTATATTGGTTTCAATGGTACCGGAAGTGACATATGTTCAAGGGTAACGTGGCACCGAAAGTGACACAAGTTCAAGTTCAAAGGTAACATGGCACCAGTGAAACCCGTCATTCCTGCATGCAGGTCTAGTTTTTACTTGTAATTTTATTTTTAAATACTGTATAATATATCTCATTTTAGATATTTCTGTACGATATCCACAATTTTTTGGGATGGGATATTTAGCACTGCCAGTTTTAAAGGATGGATATAAAGAATTCACTATTGTTGTTGAATTCCGACCACAGGCACAGAATGGTCTATTATTGTTCAGTTCAGAAACAGAATCAGCAAAATCTGACTTCTTTTCTATAGCATTGATTGATGGATATGTTGAATTCAGGTAAAGAAAACAAATTGATTTTTATTTTTTAATTCTAAGAAATGAGGCGAATTTCCTTATTTGAATTTCTAGAAAACAAGAAATTGATATTACAATATGAAAAAAGACAATAATAGAAAGATATTTCATTATGACTATTGGTTGGGAATCATATTGTATGATTTATAGCTTACCATTTCCTTCAAGAAAAAATGGTAAAGAGATTTGTCATTTCTACTCGTCTGAAATCGCAATTTTCATATCATTTATTGCTGATGGAATCTCTACAGCTAAAAGATTCTGTTTCTTAAATAGATCCATCCTATGAATAATGATTTAAAAATAAACAATTCAAATAGCAGTAAAGCAATTTTCTTAAATACTTTTTATATAGATTAAATGTCCTTATTTATTAGAATCTCTCCAACTTTCCAATATGATGTCAGTAAACATTGAAATCTATTACATTTTAAGTATTTTTTTGAATAAATGGAACTGATGCGATGTTCTAATTACTTTACAATCGGTTGTAGATAACAGTCAAACTACACATAAAAATTATGTTTATTGTGGAAAACTACACATTTTATGATTTATGGTTGGAGAAATCCATTTCAATGTTCTTCACCTCCCACATTAAATCTGTTCTTCAAATATTTCCAGCTTCACAGAATTAACAAAATCAACAAGTATTAATTGCCAAAAGAACAAAGCTTATCATCATGCATTCATTCGTTACAAATAAACTAGATGATCATAATGCCTTATTTTTTGGCCTTCCAAATTATCGTATTAAACACTTTGAAAACGAATCCAAGCACAATTAAATCAGAACACATCACCCTGATCATCAAACAATTTCTGCATCAACCATCACATCACTTTCAAATTTTGACTTTAGCTGTGGTTCGAACCAGCTTGAACAGTGCTTTAATTATGCACCCATACATGTATTAATATGTAGTAATATATTGCCGTCGATCCGTCTAGAGATTGGAGTTCTGATATCCAATTTACCTTAAGGTCATGAGATGAAGAAGCCAATTGATTTTCAACAATTGCGGGAAAAGTTATTGCCCTTGATTACTTTGATAAATTTTGTTCGCACTCTAGATTGACTTTTTAAAGGCAAGAAGTATTTTGATTTTGAACAATTCCAGGTAATTAGTGCCAGAGACATGGTCCTTGATCACGTCAAAAAATCTTGTGGACACTCTTGATGCTACACGTGTTAAGAGACGAACAAGCCTATTACTTTTCAATGATTTCTGATAATTTCTGCCAGAGTTATGGCCCTTGATATGGTCCTATGTTTCTTTTACTAGACTTGTTACTGACAGGAGAGGATGCCATTTTGGGTTGTTTTTTTTGTTGAAAACTTAATAATGCAGCAGATTATATAATAAACCCCCAAGGAACTTATCTTTGTTAAGGTCATCTCGGCAAATCCTGCCATTATAAAATCCGCATTTAATGAGAGTTTTTTTTATTATCACTATACATCCATAGGTTTGACTGTGGAACTGGTTTAGGTGTTATAAGAAGCACTGAAATGGTTAATATTGGTCAGTGGAATAGAGTGGCATTATTTAGAATTGATAATTCTGCAACATTAAGATTAAACAATGATGAACCTGTTGAAGGAACAGCCAAGGTTTGTATATTTATTTATTATTCCCGCAAGAAACGAAGTTGGGGAGGGATATTGATATGAGGTCCACCCGTCCCTGTTTTGTTTCTTTAGCATATAATCTCATAAACTGTTTAAAATATCTTTATGAACCTTTATACACACATCAAAATATTACAAGTAATGATATTTGACTTTGTTTTGGGTGTACAATTTTGTTTCTGGAGCATATCTCATAATCTGTTAAATCTTAATAACACTTTGTACAAACATCAAAACATTTAGCAGGCATTATTCTGAAAAAAAACTCAGAATATTAGATGAGTAAAATTCTTACCAACATTATCACACGTTATTGTGTCGGCGTTAATTCTTAAAATAATCCTGACAATCTGATCGATATTTAACAATCCAATTATATATATTTTCTATTTTTACTTATTTTATACTATGTATTTGAAGGAGTGAGATTGAGTTTCTGATTGTTGGAGACTAACATAGCCTAATCAAGCAAGTTTTATTAAATGATATAATATAGATATCTGTTTGTAAGACATAAATGAACTTAGTTCTTTTCACTGATATTTACTCAGAATTTAATGATTCCGGGTATTTTAAAAAATTAATGTAGATTAAGGAAGTCATTAAATGAAGCTTACAAATAAGAATGTTTACATTTGTCTAAAACATCTATTCAAAACAGTATAGACATGGGCCTAATTAAAAATATCAAATTTTTTGCTGCAAATTCAGAAAAAGATATGGCTTGATTAAAAAATATTAATGATAATCCTCAACAGAATGCAGTATCTTTTTACCCAGACATAACACAATCTTTATGTCATTTCAACACAACAATTCTGTAAAATTGTTGTATTATTTGCTATGACTGTAAGCAGTGCCATAAAATAGCATCCCTTTCAATTTGTTTCCATCATTATTGTGAAGGGTCTTTTATTAGTATGCCAAATTGTGCATGGTTGTTTTGTCCTTTGGAAAGTTTTGAAATGCATGTATCTAACACAGAACATTTTAATCAAGGTCCTGTGTCCTAATCATTGTTTTTTTTTCCAATACTAAAGTTTTAAACATACATTATGCAAGAGCTAAATCTGCCTAGCTTGCACGTCTGTCTTTCTTTAGCCCTGAAATGATATCTAAATTATTAATTAGACATTAATTAACTCAATGTTAACGCTAGCTGCTTAACTTTCATTCATGATTTGATCATGAAATGGATAGTCAACATTATGTTTTTTATTGTACCGGCTTTAGTAATGTTGATCGAGGCTGGGCCAAAATTTCAAACAGTGATTTCTTGTTTCATAGTAGATCAATTTGTCTGAACCTTTCAGCAAATTGCCTTGACATTACCTTTTTTTTTTTTACTATTATAGTGAGAACTGCCAGCTCTTTATCTAATCTCCCATAATGTATCTTGAATAATATTTGATATAAAATTATGAAAATGCCCCAACAGATGTGTGTGGGCTTTATGTAGATGTTGAAAGTTACGTGTATTTATATGGGTTGACACAATATTAATAGAAAAAACAAATGAAATATTAATATCTCATCCATTAGGTTATTTTTTAAACCATTAATCTTTTAAATTATTGCAGAATGTTAGTTTTATAAGAAAAATATGACAATGAAAGATGTAACTTTCTATTTCTGTTCATTTTCATCATTAATATCTTTTGGCTTATAGAAATGTATTATTTGAATAACCTTAAAGCTTTCTTAGTATTTAGTTTTATGTACACAGTATGATGGGCTAGCTGATAGCTTAGTCATCATCTGTTTTCTAATATATTCTGTCTTACAATTTTGAACTGGATTTCTTTGAAACCAAAACCTTATGGGTGAAATTAGATTATAATTGGGAAACACTAGTAATCATAACCCCACAACTGGATTAATTCAGCATATAATAGATCACATCTAAATAACGTTCTGTCCAGCACCAGCAGTTTACATATTTACATCTTGTTCAGAACTATGATTTCAACAAAATGCTATCGTCAACTTGTTATTTATTCCGATTTAGGCTCTTTACCTGTGCTGAATATCGATCTTTGGTTTTATAAATTGATAACAATACATATTCACAAAACCAATACTACATATTAGTTTAGACTCTTAAAAGATTAAAACAAAAATTTATTGAATTAGATTAACAGATGTGGTGAAACTCTCTGCATTATGATTTGTGAGATAAAATGAATGTGGCATAATCCAGTTATCTCCAATTATCCAAAATACATTGTGTTCTTGTCCATCAGCCCAATGCTTGTTCACAATATCTTTTGGCAGGAGTTATTGTAGATTTATTTTTAAAAATCACAACTATTGCTCATTAGGTCATAAATTCGGAATTTTCAATTATATCCCCCAGATTATTTTAAATTTATGAAATTAGTGAAATTGATATAGGTTTTTGATGTGGGATTGTTTAGTTACAGTTACTTTTTTCAGTCATAGTTTGACTCTTAACCCTTTAAAGCCTAAACCATGAAGGGGGTCTTCAAAAATTCACAAATTGTTTTTATCATGATGCCTGGGGTGTGAATAAACCTAATCCACAAAAAAAAAATTCATCAGAAATCATTTCCCAAATTTTGGACAGGTATCGATTTTGATACCATAGGCTTTAGAGAAAGATGACTAGTGGATAAGGCGCTGGTTCGCTAACCTGGAGGTCGGGTGTTTGATCCCTGCATTGGCCGAGAAAGTTCATCTCGATTGTCCGACGTGATTTCCCCCTTGTCAGGGATGCAGAAGGAGAGCCTGACAAGGACAGCTGCCTAGTCCTTCGGGTGAGACGAAAAACCGAGGTCCTGTGTACACATTGGCGTGCACGTAAAAGATCCCTTGGCAGTTGGAATTCGATATGAGTAGGCCGTAGCGGCGCTGCCCGGGCAAAATTTTCTCATGGCACACTGTATGGCGTATGCCCGTCTTCCATTAGCCCAGGTTAGGTGCAAAAGAGTAGGACGTTAAACCCCATTTCATTTCATTTCATTTCTCAACTGAGAAATATATCGGAAAACTCAGGTTTGATATCATATTTATTTGTGATAAGCTAAAAAAACAAATTTCTATCTTTGTTCAGACATAAATTTACATTACATTGACAGTTGGGATGGAAATGTTGGAATTTATTTTTGAAGAAGATCAGGTATATTTGACAGATAATATGCCTGCGGTAGCAAATTTAATACCACATTTTTTCACCACACACTGAGCGATTAAGTTTGCAATTGAATATACTGTGAACTGTTATTAAGTTTCTCTGTATTCTTATATACATGAATAATATATTAATTTTGGGTAAACTTAACTATTTTGTTGAATAATACTCCAATTTCCCTGGTCATAAAATTTAAATTTCTCAATCGTGGGAGCTACCATCTTTGAAAGTACAAGTGAACCCCATGTACTCAATATAGCAGTACTGTATGGTACTATATTAGATACCATAGGCGTTCTCGTCATGAAAAACTGGGTGATAGATTATTTGTTCAAAATTTAGTTTATTAATTAGTTAAGTTAATTAGTGGTATCAAATCTGATACCGTCGGCGCTAAAGGGTTAAAGCTTGGGACTTGGGATAACTTACAGATATTGAAAGAGACAGTAATGAATGTAAGATTTGAAAACATACACATTTGTATTCACAACATATTATAGTAACCAGTGAGTTTATTAACACCTCTTGATAGCTGTTCTTTTTGTCAGATTCTCTTCAAAGTCCATTGGTACATGTATGTAGATATAAACAATTAAACTGAGCTTTTAACAGACTATTTAACTTAAATATGGCATAGAGTATTGAAGATTAGTGAACATTTTATAAACTGACTTAAAGGTTAACAACATGTTCATAGATAATGAAATTACATGTTGTCATTCTCTAATCGGATTTACACTTCAGCTTTGACTTTGTAGGACATAGTGTGTGGGTGTGACACATATATTCACATTTAGATTGCCATAAATTACAAAATAAATTGTTGAGTTTCATTTGTGAAAAAAAGAAAGAAAGAAAGAGGTTTTACATCCACTCAACACAAACTAGGTCATTTCAGGGGACAAACATATGGTTCAATTTTATTTCAATAATTCGCTTGCGCATAGGGGTCCTTAACAGTGGGAGATAACGGGGGACACAGAGAAAACTTACAAGGCTGGAAGGCACATGCTAACCAATCGGTCATCCACCCTCCCTATACTGACAGACTAATATGTAGTGAAATTGATTACTGAGTATTTAGAATTCAATTAAGAAAACCAAACCAAATTATGAACCTGGCATTAATTCAGTCCGATTAAAAAAAGCACCATTAGGTTGTCATGGCTTGTTTATGTCATCTTCAGAGGATGCAGAATGTAAGGAATATATCAATGCATCCTATCTTTTAATTTCTGAACATAACTGAACCATAATTATGTCGATTAAACTTTCATAATATTGTTGTTTACATGGGATTCAAAATACCTGAAATTGTTTTGTTTTTTTTTTCATTTTGAGTTAAGCCTGTACCATAACAGGCCCAGGACTTATTTGATATGTGTTTATTGTTTGCAGTGTCATTTTTCTGTCAGGTTTATCCTGTGGATTTTTGTTTTGTGTGCAATGTGGCTCTTCCTGCACTTCTATTAAGGGTATACTACAACGTAGACTAAATCCCAGAAATGATTTTTGTTTTTTTATTTGAATTTGTGATTTTTGTTGCTTTTTTTCAGGGAGAATTCTCTCGAATTACACTGAGGTTAAATGTCTATGTAGGAGGATATAGTAATATGTCCGCTATATCATCACGTGTTGGAACTAGGAAGAGATTTGTTGGCTGTGTACAAGAAGTGGGTATAAATGGATATAGATATGATTTGAGAAAAGCTGATATTGTTGGTGATGCTGAGTTTGGTGTCAATGTTGGTAAGGATATCAGTCTTTTTACAATGAAGGAAAGGTTTTAAGATCTCTGTTATAAAGTATTATAGCACAAATTAGAAATTTCCTCGATTCTGATTGGTCGAAAAGTGTGGTCGAATGGACAATAAACCCCCTCTGAATTATCAAGGCGAATTACTGCGTATAAATATTCCAGTGTACTTTCTTTCATTTTTGTGCTCCATGATCTTCCTCAACTCAAATCTTTATTGGCAAATATCTTCAAGAAATTCTGCACATATGACTATCACACCATTTTCAAACATCATCTTTTATGAAAACACATTTCTGAAATACATAAAACAGTAGAGAATCAGTCCATATATTAATTAAAACCGTTTTCAGGTATCTAAATATATTCGTAACTAGGCTGTCACAGTATGGACAAATTTATTTTCTTTTTTGGTAGGATATAGCTTCACTCGATCACCAATCAATTTTTACTTAATCAGGTGGATTTTTTTATTAAATCACGGTTTGATCAAAGTCTGGCTAACATGATCTACCTAATAATAAGTCATTAGTCACAAGAAACCCTTTAAAAATACAATGAGGGGGTCGAAAATAGCAGCTGAATATCTTAACATGCCAAAATTGACATTTGTTGAGGGTTTGTTGACAACACGTCAGAATAGTATGCATAGCAACCACTTGAAATCTTAGGCTAGCCACCACTGTCATACGGTATTTTGAGGATGTAAGTACGAAATGCAATTGTTTGAGCACGAACAAGCTGCTGGGTTGTGATAAAAGTCTGTAAATAAAATAATAAAGACTGGAAACTTACATGAAACTCACGAAGCGAAGAAACCTTTGTTGCCAAGAGTTACCCCTCTTTTAGTCTCGGATAGCAGGCCGGAATTATTTCTATCACGCTAACACCCGTCTCTTAAATGCCACAGTAAGACTAATTTCCCGTTCTTTTTAAAAATCTTCAAACGTTAAAAAAAATTTATATCGATATCCGAATAACATTTTCTTTCATAATTCATTTACTAGACACTTGAGAATCCAGAATTTTAAATTTGAAGGAAAGCCAGGACGGCCTAAATCTGTGTTGAGAATATTTTGAAAAATGAACGCAAGCACGTGGGCAAATAACGGCTTTTTGAAATAGGTGTAAAAATGTTTCCTAAATAGTTCCTAAGAAAATCCCTAAATATTTGAGCTACAATATCGATAAACACGTTCCTGTTACGTATTTATCGGGGGTTTATTGTCCATTTAACCATGCTTGAATTATCCATTAGAACAACTCGACGATATCGCGTCTCGTGTTCTAATGATTCAAGCATGGTTAAATGGACAATAAACCCCCTCTAAATACGTAACAGGAAGTGTTGATCTCCTAATTAAAGTTGCACATGTTTGTATTTAATCTAATTTTCTACCTGGTTACTTACTGTGCATATCTATGGATCTGTGTGTCGGTCTGTCTGTAAACATTAGGCCTACAATATAGCACGCAGAACTCTTACTGAAACAAGTTTTTCATTTTACATTACAATACATTAAATCTAGATCAATTTATTCATCTTGTACCAATGTATAAATCTTTGGTAGTTTTTAATAGCATTAAAGGGAGATAACTACTGAAAGGGTTCCAGTTTTATGTATTAAGATCAGTTCACTGAACAAATGAACACATTACATAACTGAAAGCTAATCTTTCACCCACTCGGCTAATCTCGACAGATTCCGTAAACTACATCTAGTCTCGGATGTATGACAGTAAGTGATATGTACCTACGCCCATACATTTGCGATGCGGCTACCGGTTTACTTTAACAGGAAAACTTGACGCTATTTCACAAATTGGGAACCTATTCGGCTAGCGACCTATTCGACCGATCGAGCTGCAACCTGTTCGTTGGAAACCTATTTAGAGTAAAGAAAACTGTCTCTATTGATCAACCAATAAAATCCAACGTTATGTCTATCAAATGAAAGTAGAATATATTATTTTTTATCCATTCCTTCAGTTCAGAATAGAAGTGTAATTTCGTCATTATCTTACAGCTGGATCGGTCGAATAGGTCGCTAGCCAAATAGGTCGCCAACTTGTGTTTGGAAAGGGCGCAGCCATGTTTCATCCGGGACCTTTAAAGTAGTTCCAATATGGCGGAATTCATCATACAGCCGAGTTTAGATTGTCCGAAATCTTACGAGGTTTGCCGAGTGATCTTTCACCAATTGCTTCTGGCAATCTAAAATGAAAATATTAAAGATTCATAATCTATGAATAATTAAAAAAAATCACATAATAGCCAGAAAATAAATATTACCAGTAATAATAAGTTTGAGTACAACAGGACCCTGAGTGAGCTTGTCTTTACAAGAAACTTATACTTTGTGCACAACATTATAACTATTTAAGTTAAATATCCTATTGATGATATATTTTATTATAGGTGAATGTAGTCAAGGTATATGTGAAACTGTAAGCTGTGAAAATGGTGGTATATGTAGTATAAAATCAGCTGATAGCCATGTTTGTTTATGTCCACTGGGAACATCAGGAGATACCTGTGAACACAGTATGTAAACAATACTATTTATTAAAGATATTCATTAAATATTATAAATAGAATTTTGTTAGAATAAATCAAATATGTAGGTCCAAGTTTAAACAACCTAAATCTCTTTAATTTAAGTTTTTGTTCATTTACGTTATCGTTGTAGGGGAGTCAAAATATTGTATCTGGCATATTATTTTCACATCAAATAACATAAATTTTAATTTTTACAAATTCGCTGATAGCAAATACCGCTAATAACTATCTTGAAAAAAACATGTTTAATAAACGAGGCATATTACCAAGTCTCGTTCTGAACAAAATACCTCGTCCCAAAAGCAGGGCAATTTTTAAAAAAAATCATTTTGGAACTCCATACGAAAGTCTTTTTTTTTACCTTGTTTGGACAGAAATGCCGAACAAGGCATTCTGAGGTTTATAGTGTTATTAGCTCTCCTTGACGGTTTCCCAAAATCCAGATACAACCTTTCGACTCCCCACCCACATTGATTTTAAATATTAACCAGAAGTTGGGTGATTTACTTATTTTTGTTACATGCTGATTTAAACTGCATCTCAATAGCTGTATATCCCAATTGCTCTGCCTATTTATTTCTTTCGTTACCTGATCAGTAATTTGTTTTAATGGTTTTATTTTATTACTATTATAGAACATGAAATCCACATACCAAGGTTTAGTGGTCATGCATATCTTCAGTATGAGGGTCTAGGACGATCTGTATTAACATATACAGAGATAGAAGTGGTATTTAAACCCACAACAGAAGAAGGTTTAATATTTTATAATGGTTATACCAAAGATAGAAAGGGAGATTTCATATCTCTAGCTTTAAGAGACAGTTATATTGAGTTCAGATTTGATCTCGGAACTGGTCCAGCAAAATTAAGGTAAAGTGGGGGTTGTCTTCCGGGTTTTTTTTATTTTGCCTGGAGAGGGATATAGAAATGGGATTTAACATCTGCTCGACACAAACTAGGTCATTGTAAGACTAACATATGGTTCATTCTTATTTCAAAAATTCGCTTGCTTGTAGGAGTCTTAGCACTGGGAGAAAACCCGCGAGGTTGGATAGGCAGCCCTACTCCTTGTCATGTGCAACCAGGGAATCAGAACCATGCCAGCTGACTAAATGACAGACCTTATGATCTAAAGTGCATGCATTACACCATTTAGTTTTTATCTCATACACACATATGTCTGTTGTATATTTTCAGGAGTTTGAGACCTGTAGCCATTAACCAGTGGCATGTAGTACGTATATCAAGAACTGGTCTACAAGGTACATTAAAGGTTGATGATGAGTTAGAGATAGAGGGGGAATCACAGGGAGCTTATACACAACTCACATTATTAGAGAACCTATTTATAGGTGGACATGCTAATTATGATGAAATGTCCAAACACGTCAACATTTCAAAATCTTTCACTGGTTGCATACAGAAGGTAATTCAATTTTAATAATTTTGTGTCTAGAACAGATTTTCTATATTTATTTATTTATACTACATTTGTTTAGGCTTAGAGGAACATATTGATAAACTAAAAAAAACAATTGAAGAAGAGAATTCTATGATTATTGTCACCCCATTTCATCAGTTAAAACATTGATAATGTAATGGTTGGAATTTTTACACTTAAGATGAAGATGCCTTTTGCTTTCCAACAATTTCTGATATTTACAGTCAAGAGTTACAGTCCTTAATCAGGTTAAAAAATGTTGTTGACGTTGTAGAGGATTGTCTTGAAATTTATATATGGTGTTTAAGTTCACAAGATGAAGAAGTCTATCCATCTTCAATCATATCCATAATTACTCTTAAGAGTTACATCTTGGCCAATTTGGAAAATGTTGTGTGCAGTTATCATCCGATTGAATTGAAATTGATCCATATTTATGTTCATGGGATGAAGAATCCTTTTGTTTTAATTGATTGCTAATAATTAGTTGGACATTATGTATGGTATAAGGTACTGTGTATGAAAATATTGTTTCAAGACCCTCGTTTATTGGAGTTGTGTCCCTTGACTTGAGTTATTGAAATTATGAAATTATATACCAGCGTATATTACATGTGTGTGACTGCATAACATTTTGTACTCATCCATGGTTCCTGTTTCTATACAAAATAACTTTCTAAACAGGATAATCTTTCCCTTTCTAAAAGAGTTCATACTAGAAGGATACTCAAGATCAGTAGCCTACATGTTTTGGACAGTTACAAATTTAGAGTTGCTGATCCTAATTGTGCCATTTATCTAATGCCTCATGGTTTAATTGATGCTAAAATGTAATCAGATTTATTATTGTCTAGTTACTTGACACTTTTGAAAAAAATGAATGTGCTATAAATTAATATGTGTCACTTGTTAATTTTGGGATTTCAGTGTGGGACATCAGCCTCAATGTTGGCTTGTTATATCTTAACCCTTAACCGGTCAACGTCATTTTGACGTTATGACGTCAAGTGGTCAGGTTAAAAAAAAAAACTAACGTGAAATATTTTGTATGCCTATTACAATCGACTACTGCCGAATAATTATAAGTGATAGACTCTTGACACCAATAAAAGAGTTGAAGAGGATAAGTTTATGTATAATTTGCATATCATTTTAAATCATTTTCATCAGAAATATCGTCTTCAGAATCGGCGTAATCGATGTAATCCGATTCAGAATCATATATAGGCATTTCAATGACTTTGAGGGTCTTTAACATTCAGTTTTTTGTCAAAAAATGTTGAACGAAGACATGTTTTTCTCAATGTTATTGGCAAGAAAAGTTGCTGTCTGAGACGCATGCGTGGCGATATCAATTAAATACGAAACTAAATACTCAAATGCGGCTTATAAAAAAGGTTCTTGCTATGGTCGCAAATATGCGACCGTGGCCACTTTTGGATATAACGTCGTGGTGCAAATATCCGACCCTGACTGGTAAGGATTAATATGGTGGTATTTTGTGATTGTAGGTTGTTATTAATAAGAAACCATTGAGTATTATGGAAGCCGCTGTAGATGGTGTGAACGTAGAACCATGTAAACATCCGTGTGATGGTACCCCATGTATGAACGGGGGAGAATGTGTACCACAACAAGATGTCTATCAATGTTACTGTCCATTAGGTTATTCTAATACAAATTGTGAAGATCGTAAGTTTTAACAATCTAATTTATATGATTTCATGGAGTTCGAAAATATTAAATATGTTAAATATAACTGTTAACACATGCAATAAAATTCAAAAAGGATTTCTACCACATACCTTTACAATTATATATAGATTTAGTTGCCTTCAGGGGTTTCGGATAACCGAATGGTTAGTATGTGTGCGCTGCATCAAAAGGTCTATTATTGAGTCTATGCTTTCCCACCCACTGGTTAAAACCACAATGCGCAGGCGAATTATTAAAATAGAATTGAACCTTAGATTAGTCCCGAATTGACCTAGTTTGTGTTGAGTGGACTTAAACCTCATTTCTCTCTCTCTCTAGATCGCTTTCTCTCTCTCTCTCTTGATCATTAATCTGTTGTGTTGTTTGTATAGATACTTGAGGTTCATGATGTTTTTAATAAATTATATATATGTATCTTTATTAATGGCTCAATACCACTCTTGTTGTAACTGAATAATATGTTCCAATCTTTATTCTGGTCAATAAATTGTATATTATTTTACAATATTCCAATTAATTGATGATACAGAATTCATCTTAACACACCTAATTTTAAAAATTGGAAAAATTCAACTAAATGATTTGAAAAGCCTAATGTAAACCTTTTCAAATGTGACTTGGATTTTAAAATATTTTCGAACCCTCTGGACAAAAATAGGATGTAATGGATAATTTACACAACAGGTAGGACACTTAAACATCTAGTACTTAGAAAGAGTGTTATTGTCCCTTTAACCTTTTATCATCTGATACATGTAATTATTGACTATACCAGTTCCTTGAATTTTTGCTTTTTAAGAAAAAAGGTATCTTTTTTACATTGTGTTTTGTAGCTGCATTTTGAAACTACTTGAAACTACTGCTCCTATGATTTCCTCAAACTGCTGGAGTCAGTGAACTAGTATACAATCCTTATACTATACTATTCAAAAAAAGTAGGGGATATTTGATTTTTAAGTGTTATTAAAGTCACCTAATGAAACTGACGAAGAAACAAATGACAAAATGAAATGAAGTTCACATTCATCGATTTATTCCAAATGATCGTTAGACTAAGTAAGGCACAGGCTGACCATTATGAGGGTAAAATGATACCCAGGGTCAAACAGCAAAGTTACCACAGCATCACAACAAAGTCAATAACGGGTAAATCCTCCTCTGTTTGCCAAACAAGCATTGATCCGACGTGGCATACTCCTAATGAGACGTCTAAGGTCATTTTGGTCCAGATTGTCCCATTCCTGTTGCAACGCAGCAGCAAGTTCTTGGACATTGGCAGGACGTTGTTGACGTTGACGTAACCTCTGTCCAAGCATGTCCCAGACATGCTCGATGGGGGAGAGGTCGGGACTCAGTGCTGGCCAAGGTAATGTGGTGATGTTCTGTTGTTGGAGGTAACCTGTAACGATCCTGGCTCTGTGACATCTTGCGTTGTCATCCTGGAAGATGAAACGGCGGCCATGACGTCGTGCGAGCGGCACAACATGGACTGCCAAGATGTTGTCCCGGTAGAACTGGCCTGTAACAGGCCCTGCAACAACATGTAAAGCCGTTCTTCCAGCAACAGTGATGCCTCCCCACACCATAACAGAACCACCCCCAAATCGATCATGTCTGATGACGTTAACGTCTTGGAAGCGCTCGTTTCGACGACGCCATACCCTCCTACGTCTGTCAAAAAAATCAACAGTGAACCTTGACTCATCTGAAAACATCACATTGCTCCAGCGTCGATTATCCCAGTGTTGATGATCCCTACACCAACGACGTCTTGCCTGAATGTGATGATCTCTCAAACAAGGGATCACGCGAGGACGTCGGGCGCGAAGGTGACCCCTATGCAGTCGATTCCGAATCGTCTGGCCACTCACTCTCACACCAGTGTCTGTTTGAAGATGAGCGCTGATCTGATTTGCTGTGATGACACGATTTCTCAAGGCCAAGGTACGGATAAATCGATCCTGGGCTTGAGTTGTCGCCCTTGGTCGACCTGAGCGTGGTCTTTCCTGTACAGATTGTGTATCACGGTATCTGGACCATAGCCTGCTTATGACAGACTGAGAAACATTCATCGTCCGCGCCACAACCGCCTGTGTTGTGCCGATCTGTAGCATGCCAAGGGCACGTAACCTTTCATTTTGGGTAAGCCGACGCATATCAAAATTTGTTTTCTGGTCACTAAAACAATTAAACTGATGTTTCCACCCTGAAATTCAATGCCACAATGACTGTAACATTCAAAGTCAGAGTCGTGCAAATCTTGGGTTGGACCCCCATGATGATCTCAAGCATCACCTGCATTCCACGCGGTAGCTATTGGTGCGTTTGGGCGTCACATGTAACTGGAAATGTTTCTTCTGTTAGGTTCTATAGTGACTTTTTTCGTAGTCATTTGCATATTTTAGTATTATGCCCCCCAAATCAAATATCCCCTACTTTTTTGAATAGTATAGTTCAAATCTATTCATGTAACTCTTGGTGATTTGAAGCACTAGACGGGGATGTAGTTTCCAACAGTTTGCAAGTATATATGATAGTGAAGTTCCAGGAAATATATTCATTTAAATAATATTATATTGTATTTGAAACTTATATTATTTAAGGAATGAGAAAGTTACCTTCCAAACCAATGTTTAAAGGAAATGGCTTTCTGATATATACAGATAAAAAAGTTGTAAAAAGGTAATAATAAATACATGTACTTCAAATGTTATATAGATCATTATTTAAACATTTATTAAAAAGACAAGTTAATGAATAAACACTCCAGGTCAACAAATGGCTCAAATTTTAAGTAGATTAATACACCATGTCCATTTAAGAGTTTTAACGATACCCTAGATAATCTAGATAATGAATAATCTGTGCTACATTTTGTCAAAATTTCAAACGCTCAGAACATCCCTCATAATCAAGACTGAAATTTTCAATCAAAGAACTACCAGGTCGCAAATATACAACTACTTCATATTCCAAGAACAAGTCTAGCAGCACCAGTTCCCTGGCTACATCAATATGTAAAAGAAGGAGGAACTATTGCAGAATACAATAAGAGACTCAACTTCAGTTTGATATCATTTTTTGGGACAGACAACTCTGCGCTATTGAGGAGTTTACTGGATAATAGGCACTATAGAAATAAATTATTATTTATAGATTCGTTTTTCATTATCTACTATTGAACTATTATAGCAAGAATGGCCAGCTCTTTTTATACGCCAACATTTTCATGTGGACGTATATTGTCGTCGCCCCTGTTCGTCCGTCCGTCCACAATTTTTTGTGAACTGTCTACAGGTCATAATTTTTATCCGATTTCAATGAAACTTAAAATATAGGTTTATCACCCAAAGATCTTGGTTCCTTTCGATATTGGCATGTATCGGATTGTAACTTCATGGGTTATGGCCCCTGATTTTACGAAAAATCACGTTTTTTAGCTTGTGAACAGTTTAGAGGTCACAATTTTGAACCGATTTGGATGAAACTTAAAATGCATGATTGTAACCCAAAGATTGGTTCCTTTCGATATTTGCGCCAATCGGATCCTAACTTCCTGAAAAATCGCCTTTTTTAGCTTGTGGTCAAAATTGTTATCCGATTTAAAAAAACGTTTGATTATATCACCGTTACATGGTTATGAAGGTTGAGTTCGAATTTTGTGAAAATCGGACCAAAATTGACGGACAAAATGGCCGCTGTTTGTACGCGAATAGTGTGAAAATATGTTATATCAAGGTTGTGGACCCTATAGAGGTCACAATTTTGATGAAACTTGAAATACATGTTTATGACCTTATGATCTAGGTTCCATTGCATATTTGCCCATATCGGATCATAACTTCCTGAATTATGGCTCCTGATTGTACGGAAAATCACCCTCTGGACTGGAGGTTACAATTATTATCTAATTTAAAAAATGTTTCATTATATCACAGTTACACCGTAGTTATGGGTGAATTATGATTTTCTGATGATTACTTAAAATGCAGCAACTCTTGTTGACGGCCCGGACGATTTGGCTGCTGTGTGGGCGTATGTTTTTCATTGCATGGCAACCTATTTTTCTAATACTTAAATAACGCATGTTTGAAAAAAGTATTTATTGAATTATGAACACTTGTTTACGATTCAACAACTGAACAATATTTTATTGTTTATCACCTAACATCAAAAAAAAACGACCTTTCGAATATTTTTGTTCAAGAATTAAAATTCAGGCTTCCTAAGAACTTTGGAATTTATGACAATACATTGGATGATATATCTTTGAGATTTATTACAATAAAAAATGATATTTGAAAAACCAAAGCATCTTTTTTATAGGTAAATTAGATATAAAATGGACAGATGTAGTAAAGTTTCTCAACAATTTATTTACAGGGTAACAGGCAGTAAAATAGATCTACAGATGTATATAAAGCCTCAAGATAAAAATGGACTAATATTTTGGACGGGTCAGAATCACATGAAAACAGCTAGTGATTTCATTGCTCTAGGTTTTCGTGATGGCAGTCTACAATTTCGTTTTAATCTGGGAAGTGGAGAAGCTGTGATTGGCTACAATGATTCCCGATTATTTGATGGATCGTGGCATTTTGTTCGAGCCCAAAGGTAAGAGTCAATCAAAACTGTCGTATATAATTGATCCCATCAAAATATTAATATAAGTCTTGCTATATGAACCTGATAGTTTATTTATAGCCGTCATTTTTACCTTTTGTTCAGGTTAATCACCTGTTTTTATACACACACTCTGTTCACAGGAATCAGCTGGCATAATTTCACCAAATGGGGGGGTGGATGGCGGAATGGATTAACATGTTGGATAATAAGTTCTGTTGTTCAGTCATGTGGCTAGGTTTCGGTTGGGTTGTGTAGAAAAAGGTATTTTAAATTGAGGTGCCCAACAATTTCGTTTTAATCTGGGAAGTGGAGAAGCTGTGATTGGCTACAATGATTCCCGATTATTTGATGGATCGTGGCATTTTGTTCGAGCCCAAAGGTAAGAGTCAATCAAAACTGTCGTATATAATTGATCCCATCAAAATATTAATATAAGTCTTGCTATATGAACCTGTTGTTCAGGTTAATCACCTGTTTTTATACACACACTCTGTTCACAGGAATCAGCTGGCATAATTTCACCAAATGGGGGGGTGGATGGCGGAATGGATTAACATGTTGGATAATAAGTTCTGTTGTTCAGTCATGTGGCTAGGTTTCGGTTGGGTTGTGTAGAAAAAGGTATTTTAAATTGAGGTGCCCAACCAATATCTGAGACCCTGTAGCCTAACTCAGGGTTCTCCCCCACCCCCCCAGAAAGTTTGAAAAATCAGAATGTCAGAGGTGATTGTGTAACGCGTATCTGGAAATAAATAAACATTCAGTTTTTTCAGCTACATTACCCCAAATACACAAATTTACATGTTTCCTAGCAACAGGATTATTAGGGAATTCTTAAAGCTGTTATTTATCGGGACCCAGAGCCCCAAATTGAGGTATGTAATTTAATTCTAATTTACCATAGATTTAAAGTAATTGAATGTTTATGGTAACATTTAGTTTTGAAAATGGGATTTTTCTTAAAAGATACAGTTTAATGTCTATCAGCATGAAATTATATACCTTGATATAGTGAAGACAGACTTTATTAGATATAATAATCAAGCGTATGTTGAGGTATTTATTGATATTAAATGTGACAGATATTAATTTATTCGAGATTTTACATTAGTAATAGTTTCAATGTGCTTGAATTAAGACATTTAAGTACTTTGTTTTGAACAACTACATCAGTTTTATGTCATGATTCTAAGATACTAATGTCAGTGGCTTATTGTAAATGACAAGGTTCTCGTGGTGTACTTGTTGTTTGCAGACATTTTCCTGTCTAATAATTTGTAACAATTAGATAGATTTTATGTCTATAAAACTGTTTCAAAATACCTCTTCATGTTCCTGTAAAATGGGACAGTGTGACAGATCGACTTGATCTTAATGGGAAAAAATCACGCAAAAAAAAAAAATCTGTATTTTTTTTATTGAGATTTAAAAGTAATTTGTAATCTTAAATAAGCAGACGCTGTTTGATTTATATAAGAATAAAATTTTTATTGAATTAACTTAACTTCACATCAAAAAACTTATGTGCTTAATAATCTGAAATTGTGAACAATAGAAGTTTTCATTTAGTAAAGAGGAATAATGCAAGAACTATGACTTCAAATATTATATGAGTGTTTTTTTTAGACATTTATTCACATGGCAAATCCATAGAATTATATACAGCTAGCATAAGAGTAGGATGTTAAACCCCATTTCATTTCATTTCATTTATATACAGCTATCTATCTATTTATTAAAAGTATTTTTTGGAATAAAAGTATTACAAATTTTTATATTAAAATTGTATCTGATACCTGAAAAGAGTATCCTTTCATAAATTTTCAAAGAATAAAGTAATTTGACTGAAATTATCAACATATTTTTTTTATTATCTACTTTGATCAACCAGCTCTACATCTAAAAATTGAATAAAATAATGCCTCATTATTTTTTGTAATATAGATTGTGGTTATTAATTTGTTTTATGATTATTAATTACAATATATTATTAAATTCAATAATTTAAAATATATTATAATGTAAAAATAGTACACTCTAAAGAAGGCGGCAGACGTATATTTTTGGCCAAATGACACAGACTTTTAAGATCACTGAAAAAAATTGCCTATCTGTGCCTCTTCACGTCAATTTCGATTCTGCCCGGCAAACCATTTATTCGTATCTAGCATGTTAGATATTTTTGGCTGAATATTTTTCACCGGCGATGAAATTCACCCAAGTCCCTCTGTCCAGCGTATGTTTATAAGCCAATCAGAGACATGATTGTTATAACATGATCTTAAAATGTCTGCCTCCACTGCCGAAGCGTGGAATCTAAATCAAACTCATGTATCTCCAGTTTGGCTTCCACCATACTCCGCGCAGCGTTTCGTTTGATTATAGGTAATCTCACTACTCACTGCTATTATGAGTGGATATTGTTGTGTTAAATTTTGATTGGTCAGTAGTCCGACTACCAACCAATCACTACCTACCATACAAATGCTTTACATTTAAAACGAGTGCCAGTATTGGATCAAATATGTTTACATAACGTTACATCGTGGCTCACGCTTTATTATGCCTAATTAACCCGTGCATAGGAGAATACGCAGTAAAACTAATCGTGTGACAAACGAGGCTATCAAGTCGAATGAAATGTAAACAATACTGTTTGGAAACGAATATACTTTTTACCGTTTTTAATACCTTAAATCACTGTCCAAAGTTTTAGGGAAGACTCAGATTAAACGAAGGACTGTCATGTTGCTGTACTTAAGTGATAGCTTTCATTGAACGGGGAGAATAGACACACTCCCGCAAAAGTTCAAGAATCAGAAGTCAATCCAGCAATGGCCAGAAAGAGATTTCTCGGGCCATTGCTTCAGGAATATGGGCTTCCACAGGCTGCATTTCTTAAGGTATTATCTTGACACTTTGCAATTTGTATACATATCACTTATACCCTAAGGAACATCCCTATTGTTTGTGGTATATTCCCAATTCCCAGAGACAGAGCCACGTCCATTTTCTGTTTGTGTGTCTGTGTGAAAATTTGGCAAAATAAACACCTAGTCTGCTTTGCCTCTCGTCAAATTTCATTTATTGCAGCCATTCCATACTTCATTCTCTTTATTTTAAAAAGTAGTATATCAATCAAAGCAGGAACAGTGGACATATATTACAGCATTAGCGGTGGTCTTGTTTTGAATATATAATTTGTCTTTAGACATTTTCACCCAAGTCAATTATAATTTTCATTCAACCGATTTTTATATAATTTGTTTTTCTTAATTTACACCCCTGTAAATTGTAATATAATTTTTGTTTTCTAATTTTCATACAAATAATTTTTGATTTAATTTATTTTCTTGAATTTTCATGCAGGAACATTTTAATTCCAACACAAATCATGTTTTATTTATTTTATATTTTCTATTATTCACCCAAGTGATTTATTATCACCCAAGTGAATTTTAATATAGTTTCTATTCTGTTGAATTTCCACATAGCTTTTGACGTCACTTTGTCTAGCCTCGTTTTCAAAACCGTAGTTTTCGCCTGCAATCATTGTGGATTCCGATCTTCTACGTTGTTTACGGTCATGAGACGAAGCAGCCTATTTAGATAATTACTAGAAGAGTTATATGGTTCTTTGAAACTTTAAAACATCTTTTGGATGCTCTAGAGGCTGAAGTTAATATCCAAATGGCTTTGGCTGAAGTTAATATCCAATTGGCTTTAAATTTATACACAGTACTGTTTAAGATCATGGGACAAAGCAGCCTATTCATTTGCAGCTATTTCTGATAGTTACTTCAGAGTTATGGGCCTTAATCTCTTTGAAATATCTTGTTGACTCCCTAGAGGCTTTAGAAATTATCCCATTTATACACACTATTTAAGAAGAGAAAAATAGCCAATCAAAATGCTGTTTAGCCATTTACCCCAGGTCTTTTGTAAATAGTGACTTCCTTCTACTTGTTTGCTTTTCAATTTTGCCAAATTTTTTGATGAATTGTATGTTTTGCTCCGACTGGGCTAATGAAAATTGGCATACTCCGTACAGTGAGATGTAAGTAAATGTTGCCCGGACAGCGTCATTACGGCATACTGTTATATCAAATTCAAACTGCCAAGGGATCTTGGAAGTTGACGCCAATGTATACTATACAGTGTATACACTAAATCTCTGTTCTTAGTTCCATTTGAACGACTATACGTTGTCTTTTACCAGGTCTGCTGACCTGCACCACTGACAAGAGGAAACCATGCAAAAAAAATCCAGATGAACTTTCGCTGTCAATGCGTGGATCGAACACCTAACCTCCAGATTAGCAAGCAAACCTGTTACCCATTGAGCCATCATATATCCCCGAAAATTGAAGCACGTAAGATGAGGTAAATTCGCTGGGTGGAAATTCAACAGAATAGAAATTATTCCACCCAGCGAACCATTTTTTTTACTACTGTTGACTTCAGCAATTTATAATTATATAATTGCTGAAGTCAACAGTAGTAAAAAAATGGTTTGGATGGGAATTAAAATGTTCTCCGTTGAAAATTCAAGAAAATGAATTGATTTAAAAATTACTTGGGTGATGTTTTCTCGAAATCCCCTCATAATTTTCCTGAGATATTGACATCGTATGTAAATTTTCCTTAGAATGTGAGTTAATATGAGTTGATATGAAACGTTATGATAGTGTCTCCATGCTGTGAAGCAACCATTAGCCCAATACTTCGCACCAAATTTGATAATTAATACATTCTCTAACATTTGGTACAAAGGAAAACTGCTAACTAATGAAATAATAAATGGATAATCGATAGGATATCCATGTTTTACACTAAATATGATATATGATTAAAATCGATAGGGTTCATTGTCTTATGGCCCCAATACTTAACATCAAATTAATATGAAATTCAAAACCCTACCACGTTAGCTTTAATGTGTGAAGGTTTGAATTACAGACATGCTTGTTAGATTATTACAAATTAATGTGTGGGCGACGTTTAATTAAAAATGTCATATTTTGCATGGTTTTCAGATCATAATTGTCCGCAGGCTTTCAAAAAAAAAGCAGGGGACTGTTAAACTGGGTTTGTCTGTCCATCCGTCCATCTCACTTTTTCAGACACAATAACTCTCTTTCTAACTGAACTAGGTGTTTATTAGGTTGATGCCTTGATGGAGTTCAAAGATGAGCATTTTCTGTTTAGGGTAAAAACTAGTAAGCAGAGATAAGCAATTTGATTGGTTGATTCTTTGGTACACAATAACTTTAGTTCTAATTAAGTGAGAGTGGTGAAGCTTGGTGTATAGTTTTATTACATCAATACCTTGACTTAGTAAAAGATGAGCATTTTCTGCTTAAGATAAACAGAGATAACACGATAACTTTATTTCTAAGTAAGTGAGGGTGATGAAACTTGTGTATAGTTTTATTACATCAATACTTTGACTATGTTCGATAATGAACATTTTCTGCTCATGGTAAGCAGAGCGATAAGCAAGTTGACTGGCCGAGATTTGGAACACAATAACTCTCCTTCTAACTGAGCTAGAATGTTCAAACTTGGTGTAGGCGTTCGTAAGGGGAATGCCTTGATGGAGTTTAATGATGAACATTTTCTGCTTACAGTAAGCAGAGATATGTAATCTGATTGATTAATGCTTTGGGGCACGCGAACTTCGTTTATAATGAAGTGAGAGCGATGAAACTCAGGATATAGATTCATTATATAATTACCTTGACTAAGTTCGATAGTGAGAATTGTCTGCTTAGGCTAAGGAGGGATAAGCAGTTTGATTGGTCAAGACTTTGGAACATAACAACTCTGCTTTTAATTGAGGTAGAATGCTTTAAATTTGATGTAGATGTTTATTAGGTGAATGTCTGGATTAATATTTCGAGTTGAGACTAAGCAGATCTTATCAATTTCATTGGTTGATGCTTTGGGACAAAATTATCTTGATTCTATCTTATAGAGAGTGACGGAACTATGTGTATTGTTTGATTGCTCCATACTTTTGAACAAAATAAATGTGCAATTAATTAATATGTGTCATCTATTTATTTTGGGATTTCGGCAGGGGACATCAGCCTCACTTTAATAACTCTGGGTTCTAACGCGTTCACAACGTTTACCAAAAAAAAAATAGGAATAACAGCAGAACAAAACGTCAGGGAGTGCAAATCAATAAGGTTCAATGTTCAGACGAAAATAAATAGGGTTCGTCTGCTTATGACATTAATGATTCAAAAGAAATTTAAATGATAGAAACCCAAAGTGTGGAGATACACCCATGCTGCATCTATACCTCAACAGCAGATTATTCGAAAGGAAAACTTGGTTTGATAAAATTGAATAAGGATCTAGCATTCATCACGAAATCTAATCTCTATCATGTTCAATTGCTTGTTATATCTCTGGGACAGAAAACCTTATATTGCTGAAAATTAATAGGGGTCATCCTTGTCGCGGAACACTGATTATCTAAAATCCATTAAAAACAAGGTTTTCAAATAACGGAGAATATAACTCTGGAATGGAAGATTGCTAACCATTGAATATCAATTAAGTTCATGACCCCAAAGTTTCACACAAAATTGTAAAAGTGAAGCCTCTGTGACGTGAATAAGGCTTTCAAGGAGCGGGCTGGTGTGAAGGGGGTGCATATTAAGGAACAGAAGGTTACACAATGCTGAATATTGATAGTGTTCGTCCTCTCATCGTCACATATTTGAATATATATGAACAGAAGTTTGCCGAATATTGCAAATCGAAAGGTCCTAGTGCTTCACACCACATTTAAAAAACAAAATCAGTTAAAATCTATAGCCTGTATTGCGTTATCAAGTTTTGCACAAAAGGGGGATAAGTCAAGGTGCCCTAGAAGCGACCAGGACCTTCCTCTCATGGCACCAATGCTTTACACCACATTTTAAACAATCTCGTTAAAATGGCTTTATCGTGCTATTAAGATTTTTGTGAAATGACAGGGTGTGGGGCCCTGAGAATACGTTAAAATTATGCACAGGCATAAAAATACCTGAGATCTTGAGAAAGTTTACACAGGATGGCACGATCCCGAGAACATTATTAGGGCATTTCGAGAACATTAAATTGAGATCTTGAGAAAGTATCACAGGATTGCAAGGTCTCAAGGTCTTCTACAAAATTTTGCATGAACCCTATACGCTGGGTGAAAATTATCGATAACAAATTATATCAAAATTTATTGGGGTGAAATTAAGAAAAACAAATTTAAATAAAAATCACTTGGGTGTAAATTAAAATTGACTTGAATGAAAATGAGAAGAAACAAAGTATATTAAAATTGACTTGGGTGAAGCTTAAAAAAAAAAATAAACGAAAATTAATTTTCATGAGCCTTGTCGATCAGCCACCGTACATATGTGACTTCATGGTAATCATTGGCAATGTTTGAATTTATTTCATGAACATACACATGACATATTTTAGAGAAAAAAACAACAAACTTTTATTCAAATCTAGGAGGTTTGTTATATATATCATTATTGGTACGATAATTATTGTTATAAATGCTTTTAACACAGATTGTTGAATGTCTTTAAAAAATATATCTAGTTATTACTTTCCGTGGTTTTACCAAGAGAATTGTTTGATTTTGGTTAAGTATATTTCATCGGCAAGTATTAATAATGATTGACACATTTTCTGCAGTTTTAAAGTTTATAGCAAGGAAACCAAATTGTTCCTAATAGTTATTTTATACATATGTCAAGTTGTCACCACTTTTTTTAAACCTACGCCAAAATCAAGAAGCGAAGTAGGTGTTACATATATTTATCAAATGTTTGTTTGATTTACATTCATTCATTATTTATTGAAATCTATGGAGAGATTTTGTATTAAGACATATAGAATGTTATTTAAAGACTTAGCACATCAGTTATATCTTGGATAATATTGTAGTAATTTTTTCCAGTATCAAAAGTAGAAAAAATAAAATAAATACCATACTAATCTGCTTTGAATAAGCTCTTATTTGACAGAAAAACCTGTCAGTGACAAAAATCCTGTCAGTTAAAAACGCAAGATAATTATTTCAAACTACAAGGGGTGATGGCGATGGCATACCACATTTACTGTGTGAGTCCATGGACATATTACCATGAAATGATCCACTTTAATTTAATTTTTGTATACTGACGTCTAATACTGCTATTGCACATATTGGTTATTCTGTATCATTTGTTCTAAAAAATTCTTGTTAGCTATGATTATTATTCTGTTCTATTCCAATGACAATTTATCTTGTTAAGTTATTCCCTTTCTTACAAGTCATGCTATGATAGCTCTGCAATATCACACCTAGTGGAAGCAGACATAAAACTTTACCACTAGCTTACCAACAATCAGCAGATTGGATGCTCGATTGATTGAAAGCATTGGCTTTAGATTATGCAGTGTGCTACATGTCAAGGAGTAGGGTTTTTTTCTAGGTCCTTTAGATTTTTCCCATGTGTTCCCTCGCTTGTAGTGCTACATGTCAAGGAGTATAGGGTTTTCTCTAGGTCCTTTAGATTTGTCCCATAACTAAATACATGTAGCTATACATTTTAGCATTAATTAATATTATCACCTGCAATTACTGTTTATTAAGAATGTCATCTCACCAGCAATTACTGATCATTAAGATAATCAACTTGTTTCAAGGATGAGGAATTACCTGCTTCAGTTACTTGCAAAGTTATTGTCATCAACCTTGAACAGCTGATGAATTGAATTAAATTTCAGTTATTTTTTGTAGTTATCGCTCTTATAACCTTATAGCATTCTTGACGCTTCTTTCAAAACATAAAATACTGACAATGATACAGCAGCCCAAGACATCATTGCATGGCAACCTATGTTTAAAGTTTTGAATGTTGATGATAACATTCCATTATTAACAGCAATGTGTTGTCAAATGGATTGTAGAATCAAAATTTTTTTTAAAAGTAGAATCTTCGATTATATGTATTATTAATACTTGTCGGAAACCAATATAAATTGTTTCATTTATAGTAGATATGTCAGTATATATTGACAATATGATTCTGATTCTTAATACCTGTATTACAGCTTGAAGCTCATATTTAGTCAAATTACATACAGTATATGGAATGAAGTAATGTTAGATTCATCATCAACATTACATTTGTGAAAGGAAAACTACACCTGCATGATCTGTTGATATTAAACTCAAACCTTTCATTTAATGTTCACATCCAAAGTACTGGCTCTTCGGCCTACCATCGTATACATCAAATTGAAAAAAGAGATAGAGAGAGAAATGGGGTCCACACAACACAAACTAGGTCATTTTGGGACTAACATATGGTTCAGTTTTATTTCAATAATTCGCTTGTGCGTAGGGGTCTTTAGCATTGGGAGGAAATCTATGTCCCCTTTGTAAACCCACGAGGTTGAGAAGGCGCCCCTATCTCCATGCCACATACGCTCACACCAGGGCTCGCAACCACAGCTGCAAGCCAGAGGTGACCGGCCCGTTAGAGGATGGAGCACGGCACTCTAGACCACTAGGCCATCCCACCCGCACCCCCCCCCCCCCAAATTGAAAAGACCAAATGCTATCTCATTTACAAAAATAAAGAAAATGTCAGTCATGCATTCATCTCAGCTAGACTAGTCTACCACAATGGTTTACTATATGGCTTATTGGCTGTTAGATTAACAAACTACATGTTCAAACTTTCAGCAACTTCACTAAAACCAGAAAACATTCTTTGTTTTCCAATCCCTATATTTGACACCCCATTCATCAAAGAATTTAGTTAGTTAACCCTCACTGTCTTCGAATCGTTTTAACCGAATAAGTTCTGTCTTCTTTTAAAAGTCTTGTAGAACTCTATAATACTACCAACAGAAATCTCTCTTCCCAGAAAAACCATCTTCTAACGGCTCCAAGCCAACTATTAACCTACAAATTGGGCCACATGTGTTTTCTTATAATAATGATAATAATCGTTTTCTATAGCGCTGAACATTCAGTCAGTCTGCCTGATACCTTTTCTCTGTCAAGTATTTAAAATATGAAATGGAGTTGCATTGTAATATTAAGTGCAGGAGGACCTCACTACATGCAAAATGAAACTGACAAGACAATCCAGTGGACACCAGAAAATACATAGGCATTGTAAGAAAAAAATAACAAATATCAAATCAAGTGAATGGATATAGGGCCAGTTGGAAGCATCCACTATGCTGTAATGATACAGGCTACACTCAATATGGAAATGATTTACAAAAAATACATTTTGTGCACTTTTTCCTCTTGTCAAAATTTTGCAAAAGAATTAGAACTGCAAAGTATGGTGACCCTTTACCTATGTCACACTAATATTACTGAAATGACTTCGGTGCACAAGGATCCCACTTTTGATGTGTTTGTTTAAGATGAACTCTTTATGATATAGTATTAGTTTATAAATTTGATAATCCAGATGGAATTTTGCAAAACGCTAAAATTGTTAAAAGTAATGGTTTATGTATTTATACAATGATTCTGTATATTGTGTAGATTTTTTTCTGTGAAGGGTTTTTGCAGTATTGTCATGTGTTTATACAACAAGTCTGTATGTATGTAGGGTAGGTTTTTGTGTGAGTTTTTTTTTCACAATATCGCATGTAACATAAAAGATACGAATCTCCTATTTCTTCCTTAAGGTATAATCAGCACACGAACGGCATCCATGAACAAAATTAAATGTTACTGTCATACTGTCTGATTTATATATTGTAGAGAAAAGGAACTTGTTGATGATAAATTTCATTCTGCAATTTAAAAAAAAGTTCCATCGGCACTAATGTCATTTTATTGTACTATGAACACATATAAATGAATTTACCTTCCTCTTTCCGACTTTTGAATAAAAAAAACTCTATGTAGCTATTTGTTTGTGTTTAAAGAGTTGACATATGAATGTCGGGAGTCTATATTTCATTGTGACAATATGGCATTGTTATTTTTGTTTTATGTTTAAAGAAGACACAAAAAGTCTGCAATAGATAATGTTAGAGGGTGTTTTATTGTTAACAGTGATATATTGTTCAGCATAAAGATGGCTTTTTTTTTAAACACTGATCTTTTTATGTGAAATAAATTAATTTATGAAATATTTCAAATGATTAGCTTTTTCAGTTTTGGTCAACCTATTAATATATTTTGTTTCAGAAAAACGGTGACATTTTCATCACTTTTAGCCCATGTGGTCATCTGTTCAAATGACTAATGTCTTGTTTTTAAGCAATTAGTCATTTATGACTGTATAGATTTCAACTAAATTTGCCAGGTCTGAAGGCATGGTAATGTTTATTCAGACTTGTTTACATGAAATTGCCTGCCATCATAGGAACTGGAAGGGTGCACCTTGAAAGGGCAAATTCAGATTATAATTAAAAAATCGTTTTCTTTAGTATGGTTGAATGGATTTATTTAAAATTTGGCAGGAATCATAGTGACAACTGTCTTTCTGTATTGGGGAATATACCAGTTTTGATTTAGAATTTTTATCAATATTTGTATAATTGTAAACATAAACAAGATATTTTATACATATAGACATGCTGGTAAACAAGATATCAATGTTTGTATATCTGTAGAATCAATGTTTGTATATTTTGTATATTTGTAGAATCAATATTTGTATATTTGTAGAATCAATATTTGTAGAGATAAATATCTGTAGAGATAAATATCTGTATATTTTGTATATTTGTAGAGATAAACAAGATGCATATCTAGAGATAGATGGTATAGAGATAGTTGAAGGCAGTTCACCTGGTAGTTACACCATGCTAAATACAAATAAAATGGTATATTTAGGTTAGTATCCATCATTGATAATTTTTCAAATCTGATACATTAAGGTAAGCAGTCCTTCATAATGGTCCATTGTCATTGTACCCAGTATATAGAAATCAGCAGATAAACATACTTTTAGAATTGTAAGATCCAGAGTTCATGAACTTATCTCAATTTTAAAATCTTGTGATCCCTAGATCAGTATCCAAAGATTCTGTCTTGAATTTCTTAAGATCCTGGGGTCATATACCCGTACTAATCCAATGATGTCAGTAAGTTAGGTTTGTAAATTATCACCAAATAATATGCTTCCACCTGGTGCACATGTTATAGTGGGGTAGATAGATAGAGATATATTGTACAACAAAAAATCTTTTCCATCTGGTATATGAGAAAATCTGGTGAAACTTTTACAAGAGAAAGTTTGTAAAGTACAAAACATATTTGTTTGCTGTATGGGCTTTAGTAAATGGTTAATGCAAGTAATTGTATGTATGTTTAAAACACATGGTGGTTTTGTGAGTATGATGCTGGCTTACTAACCAGGGTTGGCCGAGTAAGTTCCTCCAGTTTTTCACCCTGGTTTGCATGGTTTAGGAAAGGAAAGGGAATCGAGATAAAAAAAAAACAGGCCCGAGCTGATAAAAGGACATTTAATGAAGAATGGGCAGAAAAGTTTCTGTGCAACTACAATTTACTTGATAGCACACTGAATGATGTATGGTCATCTTATTAAACTGGTTGGTATAGAACAATAAGATGTTAAAAACCACATTTCATTGGAGGTCTTTCAGATGCGACGAAAAACGTTGGTCCCATATATACATTTGCGCAGATGTAAAAGATCCCTTGGCAGTTGGAATTTGATGTGAGAGTAGGTCATCTGCTGCCCGGTCAAAATTCCCCTCATAGCATACTGTATGGCATATGCCTGTCTTCATTTCCCCAGTTTAGAAGCAAAACAGGACGTTAAACCCCATTTCATTTTATTTCACCACATTTCATTGGCAGCAATGATGAAACTCACACTTTACAACACAACAATAACTTTATTTCTTTCAAGAGATAAAACATTAATATCTTTAAGATCTCTAGAGGGCCAAAATATTATGGGAACTTGTTTTGTTATATTGAGGTTCGAATGTTTATTTCCATTTTTGCCAATTACAGGTGGAATGACCGATGTTGCTGAAAAAACCCTAGGAAAATTTACAACTGGATATACTGGCTGCATTAAAGATATAACACTAGCTACAGATTTCAAAGTGAAATTGATTGGTCATGCACAAAGTGGTCGAAATGTTAACCAATGTACAAGAAGAGTTTGATGTGATAAAAATTGTGATTTGACTCAAAATGAACAGCAAGTTATTTTATTGTGTAGTAGATATGTTTCAGTTAATAACGAAGATGATCAGTTAGCATTAAATAACGATTGATTTATGATGGGGATTGTATCAGTTATTATACTGTAAAGAGGTTAATATTCATCTGTAATTAAAGACTGATGTTTCTAATAACTATTTTATTCTATAGACATTGGAAACGTCTAGTATTATTCAGCTCATATAACCTCATTAACTTTAATAATAAGACTCAAGCTGTCATGTTTCATATAGAATATTATATTATTTCATCTGATATCAGACTATCATATATATTGGTAATATCACCCATAATTTCATATCTCATCATTTTAATTTACACTAACATAAATATTTAACACTACAGTTTACTTTCATTTTAAGTAAATTATTTGGTAAAATTTTATGTTTTACTGTTCATTAATTAGTTAGTAATTTTGTATAATTAAAATTGAAAGAATTTGAAACTGACAATGGGATATACCCAAGTCAGGTCCAGGTTTGAAATTCCCCTAATCTGATTGACATGTCCCATGTTATTGATTGCAGCGAAATAATAACTGAACTGTTATATATTTTTTTTTTGGACATTTATTTAGCATAAACATAAATTTCTTGCATTTGTCTGTATTTGTTATAAACTTGGCTATTTTATTTTATTACAGTTACACTATGTAAGATTTAGATAAAATAAGAAACTGGCCATTTTTGCTTTAATAGTTCAAAAATAGATACAAAATGAATGTAATGCAAAATGAATGTATTAGAAATTTCATTCAAATTACTTTATTCCGAGCAAAGTAATCAATGTTTGCAGTTTTGACAAGATGCACACATTAATTATCGTAACCACGGAGCCAGTTCTTTAAGACATAGTCTTACTGTTTTTCATTTTTTAATTGAATCATTACATGGCCAAATCACTCTTATCTACTTAAAATTGGAGCAATCCGATGAGAGTGTTGATTATGGTCTTCTTCTGTTAATGAATGTCTAATTAAAAATTTATGTAACATTTAAGGCCTAAAGAACAACCTGCAAATTTTGGCAGATTTAGCTTTTAAATATTGCCTTTTAAAGAAAAGATTTAGAACTTCTGAAATGGTTTAAAAATTCGTAAAAAGTTCTGAGGTAGCCATGACAATTCATATAAAATACAAACTGAGTAACATGCAAAATCTCTTTTTTTGTAATGAAACAAAAGGCATAGACTGTGGGTTGGGTCCATAAATAATTGAACACCACCGATGGGAATTGGAATTGCTTTGGCCCATCGGTCAGGCGTTAAATCCGTCACTGATTATTAACTGACTACCCATACACAACATTAACAAAAAAGAATTATATTCCATATGTTGTAGCTCTTTTTATTACATGATGGTAGTTGATTTATAATATAAAAATCTGTTTTTTGAGTAGAAGTATTGGAAAAACAACACTACCACACTTTTGTTTGATATTCCATGAGGCAAAAAGCCAATAATATTTGTTCATTCATAGATAAAAAATATATATCATCCAGTTCATATATTTGAATCAAAAAACATTGTGCTGTTATCCTAAATAAAAATGTGGCTTGCTTTGACTATTTTGAATATATTTTAAATCAAAATATTTGTTTTCTTTATAATGTGCTATTGTTTTATAAAAATTTACGTACATGAGCAATTATAATCTTTTATCATATTAACATCATTTATAACAAATTCTTACAATGATTTTACTTTAATACTACGCAGAAATGTTATAAAAAGAAATTTTTCCTAAACTTTTTTGCTACAAGTACCGGTACATATTTTTTTTCTTACAAGTACCGGTAAGCATTTTTACAGAGTTTATGGTTGTAATTATTTAAATTATTTATATACGTACCAAATTTTAAGATATATTGGATTGAAGTACCACATATGATAAACACAATGTTTGCGTAATATTATGTATAATAATAAGGTGTTTAAGAAGACATTATATACCCAATATATTCTCTATTTCAATCAAATTAATGATATTGCAGAGATTATATATAATATAAGCAGTAATTAATACATGTGTAAATTCTAATAGTATATACTATTCATTTTGTTGGTGTTTTGTATTTATAAGCTCTGAAAAATTATAATAATTTAATTGAAAACAGCAATTAAATATTTTTGCTTTTCTTTGTGATGTTTGAACTGTATGAATACTTTAAGGATTCAAGAACCAAATTACAACATAATCACAACTTTCAAAATCTGTGATTTTTTTTTTATATGATTGAACTTTGAATTCACATTTTTTGTTTGTTGAGTTATGTCATTGCCTGTTTCATAAATTTTTTATTTCTCACAGTGGAGAAATTACTTCCCAAATTCCATTTGACTAGTAGCAGGAAGAAAATAAATTATACCCAGAGCACTGATCAGATATTATTTTGATGGAAAATCTGTGAACACAAGAGAACACTAATCATGCTAATGAGAAATAAATTGAGGTACAAAAAACAACATCTGTATGAAAACATTATAATGACTTTTGTTCTTGTTAAAGGGCAGAGTATCACTCATAAATTCTCTGCTAATTAGAAATAAAGCATTATAATTATATATCACTTATCGTCATTTCCGACTTTTTACTTTCAAAAAGAGAATTGTATGATTTGAATTCTGCCTGTTTTTGTACTCAAACATAATAATTTGTAATATATATTGCTTGTACATATGATATTATTTAATGTTAAAGCTTCTTAGTGTGATATTGTTGATTTTTTATTTTGTGTTATTTCATATTTATGTCATCAAGTTTTTGTTAGTATTTGTAATAATTGTGTTGTTGTTAAGGAAGTACAGTATTCATTTTTCAGTCTTCACTCAGCTTTGATGTTATTTTTAAAATCTTTATCAAATTGTCCTAATCTAAAGTATCCAACCTATAATAAAAGCATAAAATTCATTTTCATATTAATTTGAAATGTTTGTTTCAACTTATACTATTCATCTTTTTCACATCGGTGATTCATAGTCTATTCAGATGTACACACAGATCACTTCATTCTTATAGGTCTTCCACTTAGAGGCATTGTCAAGTTTTTATTTTATGAGACAGTATGTGCCCCATTAGCATGATTTTAAAAAAGACTATATATTTTGTGTAGTATGGCATTTTTCAGAAGTGTATCTGTTGATAAAATGCAGAAAGGTTAAAATCAAAATATTGAAGCTTTTTGGAAAAAATCACTAGTTTTGCTGAAATCATTTAAGAACATTAATTTGTCAACTGTAGGAGTTTGTTAATTGCATTGTTATCCAGGTATTTATATAGTAAGTAATTGTGTGACTTATTGCCAACACCCAGTGCCGGATTAAGGCTCTGCTGGACTTAAGGCACATTTTGATAGGTGGCCTATGTTGGGCCCATTGACAAAAGGAAGTTAAATTTAGCAACAGCCCTAAGGCACGTGCCTTATTTGCCTTATGGTTAATACAGCACTGCCAACAGTTTGTATGTCTTCTTAAAAAGTATCACAGCTCAAGAAAGGACTCCATAATTTATAAATGATCTCTTAAGAAATTATCACACAGAATTAATCATTTTTATTCCCTAGAATGTAATATGTTACATTGCTCCTTTAATCAAAGAACTCATAATACTAGTAATATATTAGAAGTTAAAGATAAAAAAATAAATTATGGTACAATTCAAAGCAGATTTAAGGATGTTTATTAATATAGTACTAAACTAATTAGATAAATTTAGGTCAATAAACTGCAAGAATTAAATGTAGCAAGACTAACTCATTCAAAAGTTATACTGTTTAAAAATATACAGTCTTCAAAATAATTAGGTCTCATAACATACTCATAATACTAGTAATATATTAGAAGTTAAAGATAAAAAAATAAATTATGGTACAATTCAAAGCAGATTTAAGGATGTTTATTAATATAGTACTAAACTAATTAGATAAATTTAGGTCAATAAACTGCAAGAATTAAATGTAGCAAGACTAACTCATTCAAAAGTTATACTGTTTAAAAATATACAGTCTTCAAAATAATTAGGTCTCATAACATGAAAATTTGGCACTGCCTCTTCAGAACCATCACAATAGCCTTAAATATTTATAATTGTGTTGCAAACTTAATTATTGTATGACATCTACAAATAATGCTTACTTTAATCAATTAATTAACTAATGGACATTCTTAACTCAAAATTATAGCAACTCAAAGGTTCCAGGAATTGTGAGAAAAATTGATCAGTAAGTTAAGTTTAAAGTTGAAATATTTTTATAAAGAAAAATAATAACTGGTTACTGTATGTTTGTTGATAAAAACTGTAATTGTATGTTGGAAACAACATAACTATGTTGGGTTAAATAATTTGATGTTGGTAACAACATAACTGTGTTTGAAGTAATTTATGTATTTCAATAGAAAATGTACAATTGTAGTTGCTATAAAGTTATTACAATTTGTGTATGTTATTTGTATACACCCATTGTATAACATGTCATATATTGTCTTGCCCAATTCAGTCAGTTTGTTGAGATTTTTGTTTTTAAATTTTAATGATATTCAAAACCATGTATTAAGGACTCTCAGAGATATTTCCCCACGAACAAAAACCTTGTAAAGGATCCACTGGTCAGACCTTTTGCACATACATTTTTTTTTCAAATTCACAGAGATTGTTTGATTAGTAGAAAGGTTCCAGTCATGTTCAGTTATTTGTCAGTTTGTAATTACACTCACTGTGTTTCTTCTGGTGTCCCCACATCGATAAGACTTTTCAAGCAAGGCTGAATCCTTTTGAAATCAAAGAGTCTTTCTCTAATTCAAACTCTGTAAACTACAGGTATAAGGGTATTATTGCTTAAAATTCTGAAGAAATATTTCAAAAGGCTTCAAAAACGACCAACATCTTTGGTTGCTGGTGGGTGCATTTTCGTTGTCTGGCACCCTTTATTTATTTGGTATGTTATTGTACGTCAGTCACACTTGTTGCACACTTCTCATACACTTTTGTGTTCTTGTATGAAATACTGTTTCCTTTAAAATTCCACCACTTGACATTCCACTGATATTCGGATAAATTAAACAGATAGTATTTAGAAAAATGGTTTTATCTGTATTAATATTCCCTTTAATTAATATTTCTTCAATTAAATTAAATGTTACATGACCCAGGCATCATTAGGAATAATTTTGTCACAAGTAAAACGCCTGTATGTATTGTAAAAGTTTAATAGTGTATCATGTTTCATTGTTATTAATTAAGTATCCTGTTTTCACAAATGATTATTATATTTGATCGTCTAGCCTCATGCCATTGATCTGTGGAAGAATACATGTATACTCCCAGTTGATATCTAATACAGAAAATATTAAAATCAATGTTTAGTTAATTGGTTAAACAATACCTTTATTCATTTATCAATCCCCGAATAATGGTCACCTATGAACCAGGGGCGGAATGGGCGATCGGCCGGTCGGACATAAAATGATTTTTTTTTTTGTCCAATTCGTCTGAAAAAAAAAAAAACAAACTTTTTCTGCTGAACATTATATGGGGGGTGGGGGATGTGTGTGGCCGATGGCTTTAACGGGCCGCCACGCCATTATCACTGGAGTCTGGTATGATAGACTTTCTGGTCCGGGTGTGCATGGTGTGGGCCAGAATTCAGAATCCTGCAATGGGGATTCCGAATTTCGTCCGAAAATTTCATCGGATTCACCCGTCACTGTTGCCCACAAATTTACTAATTATTAAGTCACCTGCACCCTGTTTGTGGGAATACGCCAGAATCGAAAATTCAAAAAGCAGCTTTTATGAATTTCACTTTCGTCACTCTGTACCAGTGTGTCTCGTGGCCTTCCATCACAGGAGGAATCAACTAGCGCTTCCGTGAAAATATCCCTACTTATTCATTATTCCTAACTGGTTAATGAAATGGTCAAAAATTTTGGTTTCATTTTTCAAAAATTTCCAAGGGGAGAGCTCCCGGACACACACCCCACCCCCGTCAGGGCTTCGCGGCCAGCTAAAGGTGTCGCTCCGACACGGGAGCCCGGGCCGGTTCTCGGTGCCAATCCGCCCCTGCTATGAACCATTAAAGGACACGGGCAAGAGGTATATAAACCGGCTGATAATCACGGCTTTGATTGTATTGCAAAATACCCTTGAGAGACTGCAGACGATACATTTAGATTAGCTGAAGCAAGTTATACAGGGAACACAAATAGCTATTTTATGTCTGAAGAACCAGCACCCGGGTTATTGAAAGACGTTTGTTAGAAGTAGAACATATCTAAATCTGTCATGCTGGTTGTCCAGATCCACGTGTGCGGTAGCGGATTGTATCATTACTTGATCTCTACATCCTCCTGTCGAAACTTAGATGGTACCAACTTCATTAACCCATGTGCGTATACACGGGGTATTTTGACCCCAACGACCATATCCTTAACGTTTGTGAGAATTGATTCATAATTGTCTAGCGAGAATTTTATACATTGTCAGCTACTTGATGTCGAGTATAGTGCTGCAAATAGAATGGATGTGAGGCAGTGGCAACATTTGATAAGAAACTACGAATATTACATTATCTTTCATTTCAACATTTTGGTTGTTACAGGTGTTTAATCTGTCCTGCAATCGGCGCTAGCTTCGTATACTATTCAAAAAAAGTAGGGGATATTTGATTTTGGGGGCATAATGCTAAAATATGCAAATGACTACGAAAAAAGTCACTATAGAACCTAACAGAAGAAACATTTCCAGTTACATGTGACGCCCAAACGCACCAATAGCTACCGCATGGAATACAGGTGATGCTTGGGATCATCATGGGGGTCCAACCCAAGATTTGCACGACTCTGACTTTGAATGTTACAGTCATTGTGGCATTGAATTCCAGGGTGGAAACATCAGTTTAATTGTTTTAGTGACCAGAAAACAAATTTTGATATGCGTCGGCTTACCCAAAATGAAAGATTACGTGCCCTTGGCATGCTACAGATCGGCACAACACAGGCGGTTGTGGCGTGGACGATGAATGTTTCTCAGTCTGTCATAAGCAGGCTATGGTCCAGATACCGTGATACACAATCTGTACAGGACAGACCACGCTCAGGTCGACCAAGGGCGACAACTCAAGCCCAGGATCGATTTATCCGTACCTTGGCCTTGAGAAAATCGTGTCCTCACAGCAAATCAGATCAGCGCTCGTCTTCAAACAGACACTGGTGTGAGAGTGAGTGGTCAGACGATTCGGAATCGACTGCATAGGGGTCACCTTCGCGCCCGACGTCCTCGCGTGATCCCTTGTTTGAGAGATCATCACATTCAGGCAAGACGTCGTTGGTGTAGGGATCGTCAACACTGGGATAATCGACGCTGGAACAATGTGATGTTTTCAGATGAGTCAAGGTTCACTGTTGATTTTTTGGACAGACGTAGGAGGGTGTGGCGTCGTGGAAACGAGCGCTTCCAAGACGTTAACGTCATCAGACATGATCGATTTGAGGGCGGTTCTGTTATGGTGTGTTGAGGCAACACTGTTGCTGGAAGAACGGCTTTACATGTTGTTGCACGGCGTGTTACGGGCCAGTACTACCGGGACAACATCTTGGCAGTCCATGTTGTGCCGTTCCCACTACGTCATGGCCGCCGTTTCATCTTCCAGGATGACAACGCAAGATGTGACAGGGCCAGGATCGTTACAGGTTACCTTCAACAACAGAACATCACCACATTACCTTGGCCAGCACTGAGTCCCGACCTCTCCCCCATCGAGCATGTCTGGGACATGCTTGGACAGAGGTTACGTCAACGTCAACAACGTCCTGCCAATGTCCAAGAACTTGCTGCTGTGTTGCAACAGGAATGGGACAATCTGGACCAAAATAACCTTAGACGTCTCATTAGGAGTATGCCACGTCGGATCAATGCTTGTTTGGCAAACAGAGGAGGATTTACCCGTTACTGACTTTGTTGTGATGCTGTGGTAACTTTGCTGTTTGACCCCGGGTATCATTTTACCCTTATAATGGTCAGTCTGTGCCTTACTTAGTCTAACGATCATTTGGAATAAATTGATGAATGTGAACTTCATTTCATTTTGTCATTTGTTTCTTCGTCAGTTTCATTAGGTGACTTTAATAACACTTAAAAATCAAATATCCCCTACTTTTTTTGAATAGTATATTAGGAATCCTTCTTACTGATGATATTGTTTTGATTATTCTAGTAATCTAGATCTGAAAGCAAATCAAGGTACACTACCAACCCCATCAAAAGACGATTCTACATGGAACATGACTGTTACGATATTTTTAGATTTGTATGGTTTCAGAAAAATCTTATTATTTTATTATTCTTATCATCACTGATAATACCTGAAATATTTTGTTTTAGCCTGGTTGATTATTGTTCAGTCTTGATATGAAACTGTAGTTTGATCGTAATTGAATAAAATTATTCACCCAAAGACCTATTTATGTCTGGGGTCTTAGATTACCCCTAGTACGCTACTGTAAAAGAATACTACTGTAACAGACGTAATCAAATACATAACAAGATCAAGAGAAGCTCGGTTGGTTCGATCAATCCCGTCTTCATCAGACCTGTTTGTGTAGAAAAGTAAGACGTTGAACCCATTTCGCTTCTCAGAACTCCAATGATGATTCTTCTGACAGCTTGTTATAATTACATACCGAATTCAAACGCACAGAACCCAGTTGGTGTATTCGCGACCTTCAGACGCTAGTAACCATTTGATTTCGCCTATTTACTGCATTTTTATCACATAGACAACAAGAAAAAAATTATTGTGACTGTCGCCGAATTTCGAATAAAACCCTACATAAAACACCGACACTGAATACTAGGCATATGTAACGACCGGGAAATTATAGCAGGAGTTTCTATCACAGGCACTTGAAGAGATTAGAATAAATTAAAATAAAACTTCTTACCACTGCTTAATCATATAGTTATAGTCAAGCAGTAGTAAGAAGTTTTATTTTAATCCCTTCAAGTCCCTGTGGTTTCTATCTACGTTAATATTACAGAACATCTCAAATAGGATGTTGGCTCTGGGATGTTGAGCCTCGCTTTCGGCAATTATATCTTTAATCTGTGTGACGAATGGAGATAAATAAAATCAATCTATATTTATAATCATTGAGCTAAGGATTTAACTCTGTATGGACCACCTGGTCATATATTTGCCTTCGGTTTGTGGTCTCGCTACGGGTCACAATTCTTATCCCATAAGATCTCAACTGCTTTCGATATTGGCATGTATCGATCGGATCGAAACTTCATGGATTATGACCCCATTTTTAGTTTGTGAACCCTATAGCAGTCACAATTTTGGACCGATTTTAATGGAACTTGAAATGAATGTTGATAACCCATTGATCTTGGTTCCTTTCGATATTTGCGCCGATCGGATCGTAACTTTCTGAAGTATGGCCCCGTTTGTTCCCCAAAATGTGCTTTCTTTGCCCTGTGGTTCCTCTGGAGGTCACAATTATTATCCGATTAAATATAAACGGTTGATTATATCACCGTTCAACTGTAATGAAGGTTGAGTTCGAATTTCGTGAAAATCGAACTAAAACTGCCAAACAAATGCCCGCTCTTGCAGGCGAATATGCCTACTATACAAAATATGCTATATCAAGGTTGTAGACCCGGGGCGGATCCTGGAATTTTTGCAGGAGGGGGTTTGCCAGGTTTCTGTTATGGACATCTGCCATCATCGTCTCTAAATAGGCATACATACGAATTGAGCTTTTTAAACAGAGAAATCGTTTTTATACTGATGTAGGATCACTTTGGGATGTAATTTCATTGATGCAAGGCATTATTTTTTTTATGTAGCTGAGCAGGGGGGGGGGGGCATTTAGTAACTGGGTAGAGTAGCAACAAAACACATACTTATGGAAAACAGCTACTGTGTATTTTAGGCGATGTTTCGTAGAGTATTCTCTCAACGTTATCAACTTTAACCTGATTTTGATGAAACTTTATATGCATGTTCCTGACCCAAAGATCCTGGTTCCTTTCTATATTTGCGCATATCGGATCGTACAACTTCCTGAATTACCCCCCCTGATTGTACGAAAAATCGCCTTTTTAGCCATGGTCACGCTGAAAGTGACAATTATTTTCCGATTTTGATGAAATTTGAAATCATTTTTAAACCCAAAGATCTTGGTTCCTTTCGATATTTGTGCCCATCAGATTGTAATTATGGCCCTTGATTTTAGGAAAAATCGCTTTATTGTTAGCTTTGTTCTCTGTCCATCTCTCGAAAATGTGGGCGTATCGTGCCTGGCAGCCGCTGGTTAAATTTATAACCAAATCTAAAATCCCGTACCCTTCTGGACCAGCGGGTAATGAACGAGATCGTGATGATATACACCCGTAGACCTGTGAAAAGTATTACTATCTGTTGCGTGTTTGACCTTGCACTGGGGTATCCCGATCGTCTTGATTGGAGTTAATGTATTTATTGCAGAAGGGCAATTTTTAGATACTGAAAGGTGTGCCAAATATGCCCCCTTGGTCCATCAATTTTCCCCAACTGTCCACTCATATTGCTAATCATAAAGTTGACCTTATGAGCGTTTGGGATGTCCACTGGTGGTTTGCGGATGTCGGTGATCCTGAAACCCATATACAGCCCTCCATCTTTAAAACAATGTGATTCCCCCTGTCTGTTTAATAAGTACTAGCCCATAAGAATATTATTATATCAGAGTAACTTAGTACTAATTAAACAGACAAAAGGAAATTGAATTGTGTCAGTTCAGTAAAGAACATTATTATATAGATTGAGTTAGTCGTTCCATTAAATATTGCTTTACAAATATATGTGTAGACCCATTCCAGTCGGGTTCACCATAGGAGTCTGATAATTCCCAAATTATCTCAGTAAATAGAAAAACCTCTTTTTCTAATAATTCCAAAGTGTTCTGGTGGGAATTGCTGTGATTGGATGAAATGGCATGTGACTTGTATCCAGGGATTTATCTGGCGTCACCCACAACACATGATAATAGACGTTTATGAAAATAATGTTGATCGACGTCTAGAATCACGTGATAACATAGCTCTAACGGGACCATGACGTAATATTCACAAACATTTTATCGGGGTAGCATTAAATATTTAATTTAAAGGGATAAATGCATGTTGGGCTATATTATGGATTATATAGTTATCAGTGACTGCTTCAATATAGTATTACATACACAAAGTTATTATTTTCCTTAATGTATAACTAAAACTTTCTGAACGATGCTTCACTATTTGGTTGTCGACACTTCTATTTCTTCAGCGCCTACATTATGTCAGGTTAAGTCCTCGTTGCAGATAATTCCGATTTTTCATCACCTACGTTTAATCCAAGATGGTATTACCTTCATTAGCGATGCCAAAGGAATTTTATACAATATACATGTACACAAAATACATCTAAACAAACAATCTCGCACTAATTGTAAACTATTTGCTTTCAATAATCTGAACAAAATTTGAAAAAATTAAAAAGAGACAGCGTTTTGAAGATCGTGAATTTGACGTGCTAAAATAAGTATTCTAAAAAAAGGAACAGACCGCATCTAATATCTCCAAACTATAAAAGGCATTAAGTTCAAGAAGTACTTAATTAAATCCAATTATCACGATACTATATCGGGGTTGTTATATATTTTTTTGTGCTCCGTACTCTTAACAAAGTACGATCATTGCCATTTTCGCGCAAGGTCACTGCTAAGCGTATGTCAAACGGTTTATAACAAGTTTATAACTTGTAACGCGTTATGATGTACACACTTAATATTATATGTTTTCAAATTGTTCGTTGCGTATTGTTTATGTGAAGTCTAATCAAACGGAATTTGTTTTATAATATCATGTAAATAAATGTCCTATATACATAACTTTCATATACTCGTCTCGAGCCTATGGAATGTTCACCGAACTATTCCTGATAACGTTTTAAAACTAAACACATTCAAAACACTTCACTCTCAAGTCAGATGGATAATAAGATAAATAGTAATATTAGAGACTTTTGGCAAGTGGCATTTTCCCTATCCGTATCACGTATTCGTATGGTATACGTGACACGTTGCGTCAGAGTAGTTTTAGAGTTTTGGCAGATTCTTGCTCCGCGTACGTATGCATCACTGAACAGAGCATAGTTCTGTACAGCATGGTGGCAGTTATCTACCAAGATCACCATCAGTAGTAGTCAAGTGTCTTGCCTACAATATCTCGCAGTGCGTTAAGTCAATATGAAAGCTGTTCGATACGGGCTGTCGTATCTTTGTGCCGTATCACGTATGAGAAATACACACACATTGATGACGTCACACACAAAATCCACACGGATACGCGATACGCACTAGAAATTTACGCTTGCCAAAAGTCTCTAATATTAGATGTAAAATACCTTGTGACCTATGTAGTGCGAGTTATAAATAGACAATTTTCCCTTAATTTTTTTCTCCCCTCTTCCTGCATTTTTGGGTTGACTTTTTGGTCTAGAAGTGGAGAAGGGGATCAAATTTGAAATTTCATAGCAGTTTGGGGTAATAATGATGTTATTACAGCGGATGGATAGTGGGTGTAAAGTGTCATTGTGTCCTAAGTGAGATTTTCACCCCAGTCAACATCAAATAACTCTAGCAATAACTCTAAACGGTCAACCCTCTACAAAATTATGATGAGGATATTTCCAAATGTGGTCCCCATTGTGCCTATAAAGATTGGAACCAACAGAATGTTGAACAAAAAGCTACAACCTGTGATGTCAACGGGCAAAAAATTACTAGTCTGAATCCTGATGACAAAAGCGCAGTTATGTGCCCTTGATCCCACATCCTTCGTGCGATTTTGTACTCCCAAAATAGCTCAAATCACATAAAAGATGGAACGAGTTATCCAAAAATGCTAATATCTAGGACGAACTGCTCATATTTCGTAAGTGCACATGCAATTAAATTAAAAAAAAAATGAAAAATATAGGAAAACTCTTTCAAAATATTAAACGCCAGGTCGATGTCTTTCTGAACGTGCGACGTAACCATAGAGGCGGTATTTTACCGGTCATTTTAATCAGCGGTATCAGTAGGCTAGAGCCAGCAAGTGCTTCAAACGGTGTTTTCGGCTAACCACCATCATGGATTCCGTCCCTGTTTATTACGTCAGTGTACAATTATTAACTTTATACGGCACCATAGACAGTGTGACTTCTTTTACTTAAACAATTTCCATATACCCGTGCATTTGGAAATAGAATAAAATCGTCTTCAATGATTAATGGTCGGTGATGGATTATCGGCCATATATAGTGAAAAAATGAATACAAAATATGGGCAACTTAACTGTAGACCACGACAAATTTGAAAACAAAAACCGCAATGATAAGTATTCCCCGACGAAAATATAATCACCGATATAGGTGAGATGTTATTTTCAGGCGCGGATCCAGAGGGGGGGTCCAGGGGGTCCGGACCCCCCCCCCCTGCTCAGACTTGAAAATTTTTTATGCGATTTTATTGGCGACCTTTAGACCTGTAATTTTGGAATCTACCTTCCGGAAATACGTCAGAATGCACCAAATTGAATCTAATTTACCAAACAAACCCCCTGTTAATTGGTTGAGTGCCTTTTATCAAACCTAGCCCCCCCCCCCCCTGCAAAAAATCCTGGATCCGCGCCTGATTTTAAAAGCCAATACATTACCCGGCAAATAATTACTTATGTGCACTTGCCTTAACCCAAGATAATAAAAATGAAATGGAAATGAAACCAGATTTGCAAAATCTAAAACTCTTTTAACTGGACCCTTGAAATTGTAAGCTTGACTTTAATAGTACTGTGGATAGAGCATGACGCCAGTAATGCCCCACTGTATAAATAGATATAAAGTATAGTTGTATCCATGTTTGTCTACACCTTTGTTTCCAGTAGTTCTAAAGCACATATTATATATAACCCACCCGAATGTCTTATTTTACATTGTTCGGGTGATATCCAATGTTTCTTGTTAGCACAATGGAGTCTTAACAATCCACATAGGCGCACTGGTTCGATGAATACTAGGGAGCTGACCTAAAATGCCCGAAAAAATCGCATTTACAGACGATGGCGCCATTCGTCAGGAAGTTTACCGCGTAGGGACCTCCCCAAGACAATTTGATGGCCACAAACGCTCGTGAATACATCAACTTCAAGGTGATCGAATATAGCCTACCTTACGTGGCTAACCCGAATTCCAAACAACAAATAAATCATTTACTGACCACAGAGACGCGACCGTCGGGATAAAATTTAGAAAATTTAACCTCCACAACAAACCTGTTTTCTCGTTATTCAAGCTAGTGAATACAACAACTTGAATGTGGTCCAATATGACTTAACTGTATGTGGCTGACCTGGATCCAAAACAACCAATTGGTCCCTGGGCCTCGCCCTCCCCGAGAAAATTCTTAAAAATTTAATCTGGCCTGAATCTAAAGATCAATAAATTGGTTTCCGAGCCTCGTTCTCCCCTAGAAATTTTAAGCGCCGGATTTTTATTTACTTCTGTTATTTTAATCAGCGAGTTAAACAACTTGTAAATATCGTTTTGCATCCAAAATACCACTCTATGCCATAATGAATTCCAATCAGCCAATCTTACTGTTGCAATTGCATTTACATAATCGATGCCCGAAAAGTGTCCAGATAAAATGTTACAATTCATAGTCTATTCAGTACAATTTCGCAGTATTTAATTAAAAGAAAGGTAAACTTAGTGATTTATTATACTTTTTTCACTTTACACGCCTGTGATAATCCATATCAATATGCAGGTACATCTATCTGATTGCCGCGAAGGAATTGAGTTATTCCCCTTGTTAGCACTGTGGAGGCTAAAACTCAACCTGTTTCACAGAGAATTACTAAGATATCCCTGTAACGGATGGCTGTCTAAAACACGTGCGTTGTCTTGCACGCCTCGTAGTCATTGGCTCAACGGCTCGTGCAATGTTTACTTAACACCTAACTGCTTCGGGCAAAATGATGCATTTTACTCATTTTAATACCCATTTACACTAAATAGGAAATATTTTTTAACTACAAATACTTCAAACGTCTTTATTTTTTTTTCTTTTACCTCAAAAAAATGTTTGAGAATTTAATTTGTCGGAGTAAAAAAGTTAATATGCCGTACTTATTAAGCCTCGTCAATGTCATGCTTATCAGTGATTGTAGCGGCCAAGCGAATATTCACTGCGGGATCAGTTTGGCTAAAACTATGACCCAATCTTTCTAAAGTTCAAACCGGTTGTCCATCCTTTTAAAATACATGACTTTCTTCGATTTACAACAATTTAACAAACAAATAGGAAAAAAGCTAGAAGCTAAAACTTGTCATTCAACTGTTGGATGACGTAACTGCTGGTGGGCGTTTATGCTCGGTTTTGTTTCTAATTTTATAATTTGTTGACAGCGCCCTTCGTAAGTTTAGTTTGATTATTATACGATCCCAAACCGTACTATGTGTTTTTCTTATCCCATTGTGAGGAGTACTTGGCATTAATACCACCCAACCAGGACACACGTACTCCTCTTCTAATGCCGTCGATACGAGAATAATTGTCCTCCATGTTGCTTCTTTTGAATAATGGCATTAAGATGTATTGCTTAGAAATTTTTCGTCACTTTCCCACGGATCATTATGAATGATTTGTATTATGTTATTGTTCTGGCACTTACCGCTAGGGGAGCTTCGTGATGCATGAGATTAAAAGCGTATTTTAACACACGGAGAAAATTAACAATACCCGAATACTATTGGCGACATTCTTCCCGGGTTTATTTCCTCTCTTTTGTTGAAAAACGTCTTCGTGCTAATACAACTGTGTTTTTTGTGTGTTTTACGAAACAAGAAAAGAAAGAGGATATTTCTCGAAGGCACAAATGGTGACCGGTGTTATTCTCATGTGTTGCTGTTCCCCAGGCGAACTACTTACAAGACGGGTGAAATGAAGGGCACCTGCTGGTGACGTTTCCCATTGTCTAAGATGGCTGCCATTATTGAGCGGACAGTTAGTAATTGAAAATGGAAATGGGACTGTAAGATAATTGTGCCAGTAGTTATTCGTGGATAATTTCTTGGCGAATGGCACTGACATTCCAACGCATATCCGCACCATTATTATCTTAAAGAGAATCAGTCATTCTGTTGTTATTAGTAACCTCAATCTGCATACGCAAATAGACAGATTCACCTGACTGGCCTATAGATAGAGTGAAGAGCGGAGAGAGAAATAAATGAGGTTTATTGTCCTCTCGACACACACTAGGTCATTCTGGACCAACACATGATTTAATTTTATTTCAATAATTCGCTTGGCCGTAAGTGTGTTTTTCAGTAGGATTAAATCGGAGGACCCGACGAAAACTCACGTATAACCGGAGAATCGAAAACACGCCATTTGACTCAAGGACAGATTTTACGCGCGCTAACCATTCGGACCCCCTCACCCTGCCCAGCAAACCACCACCGCACATGCACAATAGACATATGCGGGGTACAATGGTTGAGTTCTGGGTCAGGAAATCGGAAGCCCAAAACAAAGTTTCGGACGCATTTTTGCGCTGTCTCAGAATGTTGTGCATTTAAGAGGAATTAAAGTAGTAGCCCAGGCTTCTGAAAACCACTGGCTCTATGTAGTGATCGGTGTCTCCAGGAATTCACACACCTCACCATTTGTATATAAATACAGTTTCTTATAGATACACACTGTCTTGTTTGTACTTTTCGAATACAACTTAAGTTCCCATTTTGAATTTGACTATTTTATGCCAAACTGTCCAGAAGTACATAAAACACGGGTCATCACATCATTGTAGCTATTTGTAATCCATGTGACGGACACAGTAGTGACACAGTTATTTGTAAAAGGATCTAAAAAAGTAAACTTATGAATATCCGGTTTTAAACTAACATCGTCTCACAATCTCATAATTCACAGCCATTCGTGTTCCATGTAGTTATTACCGCTTTGTACTTCAGTCGCTAATAATAGGTTATTTTCCTTTTTTGTGTCACTTCCGGAAACTTTAAATTTGTTCTTTCGGAACAACCATTGTAAATATATTTATGTTAAAATCTATTTTTGGAATCTGTTTAATTAGTTCCATCACATGCAGTATTTTTCAAACTGTTCTTCTGGACCAGTTAATAAAAATATTTATAAAATTGTATTTGGAATCTCTTTTATCAGTACTGCCGACCGATGGTCCTACAAAATCAAAATCACGGCGCATGTTTAAATAAATAAATATGCTATAATATATTAAATATTTCCTAGCCAACGCGATTGAAAATACTGAAATAAGTTGATGTAGGGGACTATTGTTTTTATCGCCTGTACAGTTTTCACACAGTGTTTCCCATCGAAATCATTTCATGTTTACATTATTCGCAATATATCTATATAAGTTGGAGAATACATAGGTTAATCTATTTCCTATAAGGACATATTGTTCAAACTGCGGTGTCGTAGAGTGGAGATGAGATGATGTTCACCATAATAATATGGAGTATGTTTGTGCAAAGTGTGTTGTGGATGTGAATGTAACCGACTCTTTAGGAATGAAAGGAATTAAGACGAGATCATCCGGTATTTGAACAACCGGAAAATGTATAAAAAGATCTGAATTATTTTTTCTCCTTTCTTAATTTTCTTAGAGCAGATGGCAAATTATTTTTGTTGCTAATTGGCACACATGAATAGTAAAAGAAAATAATTATAAGGAATGTTTTCACTAGACCTCATATGAAATTAGTAGAAATTGTGGCTGTAGTAGTTGATCAACGGAGACTCTTTGTTTAACTAAGTCCATATAGTCAATTTACATTCTGTACAGAAATACTTACACAACATTTGATGTTGGAGTACGGTACCCCGATAGTGTTATTTTGACCTATCTACAAGTTTGGGACCCAGTGAGTATAAGGTTGGCTCACAAATCAGGATGTACCGAGTTCGATCCATCCGGGTGCACCCCCTCCCCAACGGACAAAAACATGTTTCTTCTCGTTCGGATGGACGTGTGCGAAAAAGAACCATTGCCATTTGGAATTCTAAGAGGAATATGCCGACACGCTGCTGTCTGAACAAATTATCGTGCAAATTGAAGCACCAGGAAGTAGTTGGATAGCTTGGGTTCTCATACTTTTGGAGCACCTATATGGGTATTTAATTTGTTAATTGGCATAATTCATGAAGAATAGGCAATGCAATGATATATACAGTTTTTGATAATTCCACCAAATCAATGTTATAACAAATATAATGTTCAAAGTTGTCACATTTGACATAAATATAATCTAGAAAAAAGATAAGTATGTATGGTCCCGAGTTCAGATGAATTATCATTGTTAATTTGTGCCACTTTACACCTGCGCCCAGGAGCGACTGCCCCTTCCCCTACCTCAAACAGCTACACAACTGCCTGAAAGCCGATACTTGGTTACGGGATAGAATATTTGGTGCAAATTGTTATTTCAGGAGATCACAATACATTTAAGTGTTTTGTATTTCTTATTTACAGATTTATTTCGACTTTCTGAATTTTATATTTCACAATACATAGGCTACGAAAAAAGTAATCCTGAAAGGTTTACATTCGATACTTATGTTAGGAATACGTTGCATATTTATATATAAAGTTGACTGGTTTTAATAATGTGATAGCAAGATGATTAAGACCTTTGTTGCTTTACTACGACCTTCCTATCCGATTATTGGTCGTAAAAACTGCTATAAACACTCCTCTCTAACACCACGTACAAGTCACATCAAAATTTCATGAGGTTCCAATTTACGTGATGGATAAAGACAAAGAAAGGGAAAACAGGCGAGTAATTTGTATTTCTATTCCAATAGCAGGTGCATACGGCTCTACTGCCTCAGGTCACATAATTACCGTTCCTTGGTTATGTCCAGATATATAAGCTTTCAACGTCCTATACAATAGCGTCATTACAAACGTTTCTATTGCTTTTAGCACACAGTTTCTTTGGTACGTAAAAAAAGAAAAGATATTGTAACACTGAATACGGCTTTATAATTCATTTCTTGCTCGAGCAAATTAAATATAGTAAAAAATATCCCGAAGTTTTTGTTCGGAAGTGAAATTAAATTCGTTTTAATAATTAATTAGTCCTGCAGTCAGATCAATTAGATATTTTTTCAATAGATTTCAAATTTCATCAGAATAAAATGTGAACAATGAATTTAATAATGATATATTATAATATGATGAATTAAAAATGTCTTGAGGCATTCCAATGTACATGTATAAAATGTCACTTCCATGCTGCACTCCGTTGATAAGTTACCCATATCCTTCATATACGTCACTGGTGATTACATACATCAGATTGCTCCTCTACCGGTTCTGGCAATATGACACAGATCTGTTCCTTGTTCCGGTTGTAATAAAACAAAAGCAAAGACGTGGATCCGCTTCCGAGAGAGATAAAGTCTGAATTCTTTGACATATTAAAGTTTATAATCATTTTTACTCAAATTTATGACAAATGCGATTAGGATAAGTATGAACTTTAATTGACGTCCATTTTAATTTTTGTTTTAAACTTATCAATAAATAATTAATTAGTTTAAAACGTAGGCGTCTAGTCGGAAACATGAATACGCCAAACGACTTTAACAAAAGTCAATAAACTTTGGATAAACTTTACCGGAGAGGGAGAATGCAAGTGAGATGCAATTTAATTTAACTCCACGGGTTGATTTTTGAAGGAAATGACAGATTGTTTCTGATTGTAAATTCCCACAAACAAAAATAAATGGCATACTATTTTACACTTTCTAGATGGACTCTTTTTCGTGTCCTTTAAATCGATGGAAAAGCCCCGCCCGACCAATATTTTCACTGTGCACGGACTTTATGGGTTGGAATTTCAAAGTTGGAAATCACGATCTCGCTGTTGTAGAAACCAGCTTCTTTAAAATGAATTCATCAAAAATGTTTTTATCCAGCTTATCTCTCTGAGTTTTAAAATCGCCCAACAAGACGGTATTATACGGTATACATCAAGACCAATCACTGCTTGAGAAGATGTTGTTAGTTTTGTAACAGAGACCTGAAACGGATCGTTAAATGGATAGTTAGAAGAAGAGAAAAGCGGTTAGAGAATCTCTCTGGGGAGCTGGCAGCATTTAGAAGAAGTTTTGGGCACAATAATCGTCGTCTAGAGGGACGACTAACACCGTGCGACTGTCACCACTGTCAATCAGTCTCACATCCTTCGGGAAACCAAATTCTATTTGTATTCATAAAATGACTGGTTAATCGCAGCCACTGTTGCCAAGATCGCAATATTTCCAGACAACATTAGGAATAAATGAACAAAGTATGGGAATATTTAAAGTTACTTTCGTCATTAGTATTCTCCAGTATAATATAAATATTTTTATTTCTGTTTTAAAGGGAAGCAGTGGCCGTTGCAGCAGGTTGATCAATGCAGAACTTTAAATGTTAGTGAATGCGGGCAATCACAACATAACAGGCTATATGGACCCGGCATCGGGTATGACGTCATCGACATCGTCTTTCAAGTTTCATGTACTTGAGCCTTAGGCTTTATCATTTCGAAGCTTGTCGCCCCTAAGAAGAACACACAAGAACAAAAAGAACAATAATATGATTAGCGCTTAGCTGTGGAGCCTTGTGTTGTTTTCAAAGAGCGTCGTCCAACAGAAGAACAACAAGAATCAGAACAACAAAAAGATGACTAGAACTTGGCATCCGTTCCTAAAAGTGCCTGAATCTTTTCCTTGCCCTGTTGAAGATCGAGAGAGAGTCGGAAACATAAGGTCATATTTGGTTTGCAAACTAGTCTTGTGAATTTATAGATGGATCTCCTCCTTAGACTTACAGACCTTTCAAAAGAGCCATTGTCGACGGCTATTGTCGACGTTTCTACTCTTTATTTGTTGTGCCTAACTAATCAATAAGTGGATTGTTTACGTCGATATTTGATGTCAACAGACAATATTGTTTTTGACAACTTCCAGCATACTAATCTTAGATTGGACTGTAATGTACTGCTTTGGAAAGGTAAACCATTTAGGTGTAGATCAATGTTAGTAAGATGTAAGATGCGTTTGTTTTCCACGTATCTAAACTAGTCGTTTTTGAGGAACCCTTGGGACCGATAGTGAATCTGCGGGTCATATCTTTTATATCTTTCATTTGGCAGCCAATCCTTAAATCAGTCGAGTAAAGCTTATCTTATTAGAACGATGATGAGACCAGGATTGTGTGCAGTCTTTTGGTTTGAACAATCTTTATTATAAATATGTTCTTGTGGTGCTTTCAAATACAAGTGGGGATAGTATGGAACATGATTATGAACACTCTCAAATTAGAGATTTGGTTTTATGGTAAAATATAACTTATTTGTTGTAAAACAGGGGAAGACAAATAAATACGTCAGTATGAAAATGAACCAGTTGGGTGCTGAAAAATATTCCCAAAGCAATGGTCGCTATTTTTATCAGGACATTAGTCCGGTATGAGGTAAACATTTGTAGTCTGTGGACCACTTTAGTAGACCGCTGAAAACAGCCAGCCGTATAATAGTTGTAGTCAAAATGTGACAATGGTTAACGAGATGATAGTGATCTCTACCGTTGCTTCAAGAATTTAAGCTTGTAATGCTTGCCATCATTGCTTTGGGAATAAGGTGTTAATGAATATCATATTGGAATATGTAGTATTATTTGCATGTTGTGATTATGTTTTCTAATCAATATAGGGATGTGGTTGATAGATAGAAGAAGGGGAGACAAGTCTATCTGTAAACCACAATCTGAAACCTTGCTGTCTTTACATATACTACAGGGTTTCATGTTTTGACATAATATACACATGCAGAATTTGGGGATGCTTAATGGTGTAATAGAGGGAAATAGAGTATATTTACTTAGTGATCCGTCAACAGGAAAGTGATAATTAAGACGACAATACACCAAACTAGGGACCGTCTCAAAATTTCAGCTCCTGGATCCTTCTGAAATGACCTAGTGAGCGTTAACCGTTATTTTTTTTCTCTCTCTCCGAAAGATTGAACCAATAAAAAGCTAAAATCAATCTATTCTTACTGAATAACATAGCTATTTGAACTGTTGTCTTTATTTAAAATGACAGTAGGTTACAGATGCATCATGTAAGAGGTAAAGCTGCATATTGGGAGTCTTTATCTTAGTCCCAAATGTTTAGACATTTAGTCACACGACAAGTCCATAATCAACTCTCTAGGCCATCGAATGGCACAGATGTAAACGGATAAAAAATACGGTCGCAATTTAATTTAGAAGCGGGGCTGAATCGCGACTAACAAGTAGCAGTGTTACGATAATAAATTTGACACGGTGATAACGTCGCCCAAAATAAATTAATATGAATTAAATTTTCAATAATATTCATTTTGAATTATTTTTTGGGGGGACTATTATAGCAAGAGCGGCCAGCTCTTTATCTTAATATTACATAATGCCTGTTTAATTAAACTGGTATACAAACCAAACTTGACTTATTGTGTTTTTGGTGTAATTCACCGTTAAATGGTGTTAATTAACTCAGTAAATATTGGACTAAAATTATCCCAATAAATCTATACAATAAACTGTGATTAAACACAAATTTCAAAATTCAACTTTTAGTACGTAATACTTATAATAACGATATTTGTATTGTTCAACTATTCAATCCACTATGGAATTCTGTCGGTGCCACAACTTATCTCAGGTGTTTTGCTACTGGTGTTTAGACTTCACAGGAATTGTATTGAAAGGTGTTCACTAAGGTAAGATGTTTATTAGACTGGCCCAATCTCTTCTATTTATTTTACATTTCGATTTATATAAAAGTATTAATTTTTAGTAAACCAACACTTTCGTTTCCATTTGTATAAAAAAATTGAGTAAACCTGTAACCAGCACCAGAGACTGGACAATTATAATAATAAAATGGGCGTTCCTGTCCTGTTTTACGTTGTTCCTTATTTGGAATGATTGACAGTTGTCAAGCAAGCCCCGAGTCACGATACGCATGAACTGGCTTCGTTAAGTTGTTATAATGATGTCGTGTGTAATTATTTATGTTCATTCACCTCATCCCATCCGTTGTATCCGTTCATTCGATAGACATTGTCCGTCAACAAAATTCTTAGATCGTTAAAGTATCACTAAATAACAATAACTATTATCCACAACAAACATCTCGCACCTACACCAGTTTGCCAGTTAGTCGACAGCCATGTTTATTATCACGTGGTGTTAGATATGTCGTGATCATGTGCACGACGTCACACGACCTACATAATGCAGATTGACCTACTAGATGAGAATGAAGCTCTATTTGCCCAGTCTCTAGAGATTACGTTTTTTTTTTTTTCGTTTTTTTTTGTTGAGAGGACTGGCCAATTTTTGGTGTGTGGAGAAGACTGGCCACCAGTCTAGATGTTTATCAGTGTTTGTTACCAAGAATAGCAAGTATGTTGTGGCACCGGCAGACATTTGAAAAACTTGATCCATAAATATATTATACTTAACGATTTCATTTGAACGTATTTCAGATTGGTGCCATTTTTAATCCGAGAAAAGTCTAACAATGTACAGATCAACACTACAAATTTGCTTCGAATGAATTAGGGTGTATAATTTGTTTTCGTCTACTAATATTATTTTACGGACCCGTATAATTCCAATTTTAACTATACACGCATTACAAAAATTCCATATTTATTGTACATAATTTTTCATTTATTCAACCAACTATATCGCATTTATATTTGGATAATTTAGATAAACTATTAGATTGTATTCTGCAGTCGCCTACCATCTTAATTACGACGCGAATAATGAAAATATCATAAAATGTCTTGCCTTGATTCGCCCTGGAATCATTTTTAAGATAATTATAGGGAACATGTCCAAAGTTTCCAGACATTTCGGACTCTATAGATCACTACTATTAATTTCTATGTATTTCTCTTTCAAATATTTTATTAAAGATCATGTATAAAGAAGCGATCAACCTCTGACGACATAACGAGACCGTCCGTATATAGGAACATACCAGAACTATTGGCGTATGTATCACTATGTAATCCTATTACAAAGGGTCAAGGTTTTAATATTTGATCAAAATCTCAAAAAAATACAAATACAACTCAAACATAATCTATAAACCGACCGTCGTCGAGTAATTAGGAAAAGTCAATGGATTAATTTCTCTATTTTCTGGAACAATACGAGATGTCGTGTATTTGACAGGTGACGGAAATTATGTTCGCTTGGTGGATGGGAAGATGGCGGGAATGAGCAGAAGTGAAAATGGCGAGCGAACAAATCTTCCATCAAATAATAGTGATTGGAATCATAACGTCTGTTGTTTCATTCTATCATTTCTTCTTTGTTCTCGCGCCATCGTTCATCTCCGATCGATATACCTGCGCGTGCACGCAACGTTCTAAGTATTGGATTAGTCGCATGTCACTACAGCACTAGCCACGTCGGTAAGCGAAGATGAGGCTAGCAGACGACACCGTGTAGAAGAATTAACACTAATTGTGACCAATCCTGGAAAATTTGCCAATCGACACTTCAGTAGAAATTGGTACCTAGGTCTGCTATGAGATTCAGGTTCACAAGTCGTGTTCAAGTCTGATTGGGGGATTTGACAGAGGTTGGGGATTAGCGATACGGTACCGAGGCGTGTCAAGGGCGTGTATAGTTTCATATTTCACACATTAGATAGATATACCTGCTCTAGCGCACCTGTTCTTACAGCAGTCGACATTTGGAATCTTGTCTTGTCACAGAATGACAACAGACTGGAAGAACTATTTCGTGGAATATTCGACAAGTTAAAATTGCTTTACGCAATGCTACAAGTGATAATTTCGCTGTGGCATATTTTTTCCGATTCAATTAATCCGATTATTCAAATCACATGCAGCCTGGAATTAGGTAAGTCATTTCTTAGTGTAATTTTGTGTGTGCGTGTGAACAAAACTAATGAGAATTTGGATAATAATATATATGTATCTCCAATACTATGGTATGGGAAGCACCATTAAATAAAATCATACATTTGGAAAAGATAATATTTTGATAATCTTTATTTTATTATATTTATATGTATTGACAAACAATTCACATGAACATTTTTTACCACTCTCAAAATTTAAAACGCTTACTAAATAAAACCAGACCTCCATTTCGCATCATGGGTTATTTAAATTAAATGCAAATATGATAGAGATAAGCTTCAATTTTTTTCACAAAATATATTTCAAAATCTTAATATAAAATTACAGATTTTTGCACTTGAATTTTTTAAACTTTCTGAAAATAGTTCATGATGAGGCGAAGAGAATTATCTTAAAAAGTAAAACTTAAATCGTGGCACGAAAGGCGATAACGATGTATTATTTGGCGTGGGGTGGAGTGGGGAGACTAAATATACATTTAGGGGGTTAAAATTTTAATATAATATGTATAATTATAAATGTACTAGGCGATGAAATTGCTTGGGAGATTAAGATTGAATATAAGATCAAACAACGATTGATTTCCGACTAATCCGATTCAAATCTTAGGGCATCGTTAAACCTACTTTTCATATTACAAAATTAATTTAACGGAATGAACCATTCATATCCTGGATTTCAATATAACATAGTGTGTTCAGAGTGATAAAGATACGATATACCATCTTTCGCTACTAATATGCATAAAACCGAAAATGATTAGTGGAACTATGCCCAGGAGTGTTATAAATTGACTTCGTGTTGGAGACTATTAATAATCGGTGTATTTTATGTAAATAACAGACAAGTTGCTGGTTTTCTTTATGTTTTATATTGGCATCCTTAAACTTCTTTTCAACTCGAACTTCTGTATGACAATGAACATCCAATAATGAAAACTATAACACGAGATCTTAGCCCTCCTATGCTTGCAATGCTAATAATTAGAAAAAGAAAAACCTTAACAATGTTCGAAATTTTGTATAGTTTTGTATTAGACATTTTGCAGCACTGTGTGTGTAGAATATTAGTATGAATTACCACCAGAAATGGAATAATAATAAAGAAATTATAAATCGACAAATAAGAAGGTAAACGGCCATTAGTTTTAACCGTTCGCGAAATTTTATGACCTCCCTCTTGGGGACATTAAGGCCAACACGGCGATTTAGTGAAAAGACCTGAAAACTAACTCTAGCAGAAACAAAACATAGGCCAACCCAGCACACGGGAGCTTTAACTCCATCGACAGTCGAGACAAGTCCACAAAACAGAAAAAAAATATTTCAAGATGCTATGAATAATCGAACCTAAAACATACACATCATGCCATACGATTTCCCTTATTCATGAAAGTGGGTCTTTTTGTCCAGAAGAAGGAGGTCATAAATTTACCGAAGGGTATAAACGAATGACCATTTATTTCCTTATTGGCAGATTATTCTCCCCTTCCAGGTGGGTGGAATAATCATATTTCAGATCATTGAACTTTCGAATAAAAAGTGTGAATCTAAGGTTTATTTTGAAATACAAAAATAGATGTGTATATAGATCATGCTAAATCTATTCATTTTACATGCGCGCAATCTTCATATCCATTTATTTATATATGGAAATTGAATATGTCCTGTGATCAATCAACCCAGTTCATTTCTGATTTTTATTTTGGGATAATGTAATTCCACGCAAAACAGAAAACAGTAAGATACTTATTTTAGAACAGCTACCAAGAATTTAGTTGGTATATTCATATTTCAGTGTCAGTTACAATATAATAAATGTAATACAAAGATTATGGATAATATAAAGAAATAGATCCAGAGAGTTGATATCCGTCGTATACGGTTGATTTAACAACCCATACACCATTTTCACATCGTTGGCATTTTGTCTATTGACAACATTTTGGCTGCGTCGATTTAAGGAGTAGATAATTTTACAGGGAGTCAATAAAAATAACTTTGTTTGCATGCTAATTTTGAGTAGCCTACTTTCATGAATATTCATGGTCCAACTTCTTGGTTCCAAAAATCTTACTCAAAACAGTCTGCGTAGGCTACTTTTTCACGTCAATCACAAGTATTTTAGTATTTTATACTTTATAAATGACCTGAGTCGACTCCTATATACACGACATCGTTAAATAGAGTATATTCCATTAAAATATTCTCTGTCAGCATGAAAACCTATAAGAGTTATTTCTAGATTTTAACCCAGTTTAATATATCACAGAATATCAAGAAGAAAATGTAAGTTATACGATTATGCAATAAAGCATTGAGTTTATGTTGTTTTTTTTTCTTATACTGATTGATAACATTTGAATGAATCTCATTCCATGTCATAGCAATGGGTGGATTAGAAATGAGTTTCAAGTATGGTCAACACAATACTTCAGTGAATTTGAGACTAACATACGGTCATTTTTATTTAAATGTATGTGTGTAATTACAAGTAGGAAAATATGGCCTAGGCAGTGGCATTTAGAAAATAAATATTACCATTAAATTCTGCGTATTATTTGAATATTTACAAGTTCAATCATTTGATCTCATGTATCGAACTAACAACCAAATTGTCATCTTCATATATAATAATTAAAATGAATCTTTAATGGTATTCCAATGAATTAAGAGTTCTGTCGTCAAACCCACATGTTAAAACATAAGCTCCCATTTATAACATGCTGATGGGTCATAAAAATATAACCTCATAATGTAATTGACTAATTAAACAATTCCAAACGATATTCCTGGAGTAAAATAATTAGGCGGTGATACTTCTCGTAGACTCGTAACAAATTTTTATTTAATTATGTATAAATTTGAATTTTTTTTTTATTAAGAGTTGCAAAGATATTATAGTTAAATTTTATTTAATACGATTTATAAATTGGTATTATGTTAAATATTATCTAATATGATTTCCAAATTATAGTTTAATTTTATTCCATAAGATTTATTTAATTTTATTTAATAAATCAATATTATGTTAAATATTATTTTATATGATTTACAACTTGATAGTATGTCTATTTCCATGCAATCGCATCATATTTAACATTATATAATTAAAAACAACATAAAAAAGCATTGGTCTTTGATGTTGAAATTAGATTATATGCAAAATGCTTTGATCAGATGCATAGCTCCTAACTCATTAATTTGTTACTCTAAGTAGGTCAATACTTGGAGTTCATTTAATTAGTTTGGTGTTATTTCGAAGGTGACATTATTCAAATTATATTAGGGGGGGGGGGCGGGGATATTACAGCTTTCAACTTATTTGCATGCAATGATCTAGAATCACAGCACTGACCTGGGTAACGCATAATTATTTAACATGTTCAAAACATCTGTATCTCAGAATTTTACCGAGTGATTGATCCCAAATGTTAATTATACGTATACAATCAAACCGAACGCCCACAATGTATATAATGTATATATAACTTAATCGCATCGTGTATAGTTGTATTGCGTCAAATTGAAAAAATATTTTTTTTGCGAATATTTCTTAAGTGCTAAAGTTTGATGCGAATCGTGGTTAATATTTCAATTGACAAGGATAAAGATGTGGGTATTTATTTGAAAGCAATTTTAGGCCAAAAGGAGAAAGTTTATAATTATTTATGAACTGCTAAAAACAACAGGCTTGATATTGCTGTGTACAAAATAAATTGAATATCATCAGTTGGATTTATTTGGGATTTTATGTAATTAGAGTTATGGATTTATTTGTTGGAATTTATTTAATTAGAAAAAACAATTTAAAATCGATACGAACAAGCACTGGAGCTCCTAATTATTCGTCATCCTTGGAATGTAATCGGGATCCCGTGGGTTTTCTACTATACTTAGTTATAGGTTTCTCACAAATACGTCTTCTACCCGTTTGAGAACTGAGCAGAAGCTGGTTGACAGCCATTTCCTTCCTAGCTCGACGATTTTAGTAGAAAAACACTATGAGATATACTTTGAGAATTTTGAGAAGTTTTTTTTTCTTCTTCTATTTAATGAAATTGAAATGTATTTTTTAGTCTTTGTTTGTATGAAAGATGTAGAACCACATATTTGAGATTTAGGTAATGTGCTGACAGTTCTCGCTGTGATAGTTAGAAAATATATACTGAAAAGGATTATCTTTCAATTTACTTTATTCTGAGCGAAGCTAGGCTTATGTGGAGAATAACGGTGTCTCGATTGTCATAGCTGCCGTTTTTACGACAGTAAACAGTCTCAATTATCCATTTTTAAATTAAAACATTAATCGCCAATCGTGTTTAAATGCGTTGGAAATCTTGAGCACCCGATCGCATCGAGAGTTGATGATGTTCTAGTCAAGTTAATAAAGATCCAAAGAAATATCCACAATAGGCAGATTTAGCTCTTACGCGATGCATCTTTAAGATATCTTTAAGCTAACTTTCTGTGTACAGAATGACACGTGTAGCCATCTTTGATTACTACGCTGCATTTATTTCATTAAGAAGTACTTCAGTAAATGTGGAACCAGCCAAGTTCGATTTGCTACCTGTGCTATCAAATAACAACGTTTATTACAATGATTTTACCATCCCCGCTGACCAATATAGAAATTCTCATTTCCGACTACGTATTGGTCAGAGTTCGAGTAACAATGGATATTAAGATTACTAATATTTTGCCATATTTAATATAATACCAATAACATATCATTGACCAAGTAATTAGCATGCAATTACGATGCTTCGCTCTAATTAGTTTTCTCGGAGATTATACGCTGCGTGATCACTAAACATCCTCCCATGCGGTTGTTTATCGACATAAAAAAATAATTATCGCCTTGAACTGAACATTGATATTATAATTCTACCCTGGTCTAATAAATACACCAGTATCAAGTAATGAGCAATGGTCACCTGTGAACAGCTGGTATATTATAACGATGTTATGTTACCTGATTGGGATTTATAATTCCTGGTTTAAACATTGCTAATGTGATCTCAAACAAGCAATCGCATCTCATGAAAGAATGACATGTGCTTTAATGTCCAAATTTACAGACCCAACCGGACTTATGAAGGAATTCGCCACGCATAGTGTGCTATTTGGGCAAATTTGCCCGTAGAGCAACTGAATTCCATTTGGTTATAAAATATCGAAGAAGTATAAACCTCACTTTGCTTGTCGACAAGTTTTCAAACTAACAGCTACAGTAGTGTATGGATTTTCCGTTGTATGGTTGTCGCGTTTATCGCTAATCGTATTTCACCTAGATAACACACGATAATTCGGTATCTTAGTCATCATGGGATGTAACTTACATTCACCATATAATTATATAATTGTATATATTTATAGTTGACGATGTGAAATATGAATAAACAGGTGGGTTTAGTTACGGTCTCGGATAGCTAATAAAGTACTCTTGCGACGGGATTACAACCTTATTTGTATTAATTTTGGAACGAAACCGAATACGGTGCTCATAATTTATACCCCGCTTTCACATGGGCTACGGATATCACGAATCGCTCAAAATACTGGAGAATCGAAATTTATTGAAATTCATTACGATTCGGGAAAAAATCGAAAAAAAGATGGTGGAGAATCGGGAGTAGCAACGAAGCAGTCACAGATAGTTTATTAAAGGGTAATCGGATGATAAATATGCCGAATGTCAAGGGTTACAATAAGGTACGAAATGAAAGAATCTTCCAAGAATTGTATCGATTCAGTTACGAATGAATTACAAATATGCCCTTTATTAGTCCAGTTTAGGAGCAGAACAGTAGGACGTTAAACCCCATTTCATTTTATTTCAAAAATATGCCTAATTTCTTGCGGATACAATACACTCTCCAAGAATGGTGCCGATCAAACTTCGAAAAGTGTACGATATTTGGTTACGAGGGTTTACGATACATCTACGAATTCCGAAATTCGTAGACTGACCACAGAAATTTTTGATAAACAAAAACATTCGTGTCCGAACTACGAACACTTGCGAACTTCAAGAACAATCTATACGATTTATACGATTCGAAAAAAATTGGATACAGGATGATTCATGGCATTCGTAGCCCATTCGAAAGTAAGTGGGCCGCGGAAGTTTTCGTTCCAAAATCTCTTACAAACTTCAAAAAACGTCTACAATTTATCTGTGCATCGGAAAAAATTTCGATTAAGGGAGATTCGTGGCATTCGTAGTCCCCGTGAATGCGGAACAATAGTCGAAGGATGATTTAATTGGCACCTGCACAAAATAAAGCGTTAGTTTGGGATACCCAGATAAGGAATCTTATAGTATACGAGATAAATCAGAATTCAATGTACCTGTCTGATTTAGTTGATTTCTCGTTTATATTCTATAAAAGAGACGAGTGTACCAGTGTACTATTGACAGACATCTATCCAAATGTCTCGAAATGAATGAGCTTTTAAAACCTTGTAATTTTGCTGTTTCTTTTCGTATCAAGTTTTCTATTTAATTCCGCATCAGAGGGCATCTTAGATTATTGTAGTCCATTTATACATTTAGAAGCCATAAGAAAAAAAGAAGATATTTCCTTTATAAAATCAATAAAATAGGTTTGATACTTGCTGTCATGTAATGTTTGATATAAAAACTTTGTCATATAATATTAATAAAAGACATAAAGCTCTGATATCATTTACAGTTCACCATGATACTGATCACATGGCTTAGATAAGCTCGTTTTCATCATTTATAGAATGTGTTGAAATTAAATGGATTTTCTACTGATCTTATTTTATCCCGTGGTCAAACCCCATGGTTATTACCTTGCGCTTCGTGATCTCAACATTACATGTACAGGTCGTGTAACTTATTAAACATGCATTATATAAGAGCTAAATATGCCTATTGCAGATATTTCGTTTTGCCTTAAATGTTATATAAATCATTAATAAGACATTATTTGATTCAAATGGCAAGCTCGTGATAATCAACTCTCTGGAACATTGGATTTAAACACGATCGACAGTTAATAAGTTATTTAAAAAATGTATAATCGAACCTTTGTTTTTATCGTTACAACAATCGACACTATGCTAATCTTCAAACGGCCATGAAGTAATTTTATATTTCCATTTCATTATCTTTTTTAACTATTATAACGAGAAGTGTCTGCTCTTTATCTAAATTGTACAATTATACATCTTTAAATCGAATGTTGAATTTAATTAATGACCTTGAAATGAACAGTTTAAAATTTGAAAAATTTTTTGGTTGAATAACAACTTTATTTTTCTCTTGAACACACGTGTTAATATATACGCACCCGTTTCCGTCTCTTGACAACAAATTGACCGATTTGTGTTTGTTACAGGTGTCGTGCATGAGGCATAAAAACTCTTTCGGTAACACTTGATACCACTTATTACTTCAAAGTATAAGTCAAAATATTTTAAACATTTAATATTAAAATCATAAGGTTGTTGTTAATTCTTGAGTAGGATTTGTATTGTTCGGTATTAAAGTATAAATTGTTTTTTAAATACTAACGTATGAGGTATTTTTTAAATATTAAAGTCTAAGGCAGTTTTGTATTTCTTAAACATACATTATTCATGGGCTAAATCTGCCTATAGCAGAACTTTCTTTGGGACTGCAAGGTTATCTAAACTATTAATTACACATTCATTAACTTATCCAGACCATAATCAACTCTCCGTGTCATCACTAGCCTGTGATATTTACTGGATTAGGATCCGATTTGCTGCTCAAGTTTCATTCATGATTTAATCATGAAATGGATAATCGAGTCTTTGTTTTTTATCGTACCGACTTTAGTTTGGTGATCACGAATATACCGAAAATTCAATCGCTAAATCCTCGTTTCAGAGTTGATCACTTTGACTGAAATTTTCAGCAAATTCCCTTTACATTAATTACTTTGTAACTATTATAGTGAGAACAGCCAACTATTTATCAATTCTCCCATAATCTATCTTTAAGTACCAGGTCGTTGTTTAATATAACCACCGATATCACCTATCTATTAAAGCATTTGTTTTAAAGAATTTGTTTTTATCCTCGAACCTTGTTTTACAATTCTAATCTGCAATCGACTGAATATACTGGACCATTGTACTCTTTAATCAGTTCACACAAAGAATGATTAATTCATGGCGTGTGTTTCTATGATATTAGTAAGGCAATAACTGTATTATTCCCTAAAGTTTGAGGATAACATTGTTAAAGTCAGCCAATTTCAAACCGGAAGATATACCAAAAATGTTTGCAATATCGTCAAATGAGATTTCAAGTCACGTGTGCTTTGCGTGTGCATAAATGTGATTATTTAAAAACAAATTCTGTAATTCGTTTAGGTCTCTTATTAATAACTAATTTATTCAAATCATCAACACAAAAAATATATTTTGTCTACATGCGGACAAGAATACCTTGGTAATAATCTTCCTAGTTTCTCGATACAAATACAAAATGTACATTCATTCTCCGTGTTGTAATCACTTAATTACCTTATCGTGATAAATGATATACATCTCATATTTAAATAATCGGGCACTGATCAGGTTTTCCTTCTGGTTAGTTACGAATATTTCATTTACAAAAGATTAAAATATTTCTGTAATAAAATCTCCACCTATGAACTGATATTGTTTTTTTATTGGTTTCAAATACAAATACAGAGCAACCATGTTTGAACCACTGTCATGGGTTACGTAACCTAAAGTCAATAATGATGGATGTCAGCAATTCATTGGATTGTTATGGTATGAAACGTTAGAAGTGATGTAAGATAATATCAGGGTACGATGGATTGCTACTTTTCTCAATGAACCAACTTACAACAATCTCAACAATGTATTTGATTTGTGAATCACTTGGGAATATTTCAGTATCATACTTCATAAATATTTATAAGCTATAGATAACAACGCAATAAACCAATGAGATACGACGAGACAGAATGACACATATATTATTAATCTAGGTTTTCATGCATCTAAAACCTTGGTAAGTAATAATGATGGCTTTTAGCACGATACATTGCGATTTCCGTCGTGTTCTATTAAGACCAAACATACAATATCTTTATGACCAGATAGACCTGTACTAAGACATTGCTGTGCTGTTATCATAAATCTGTCAGACCGCTATATGAATGCAAAAGTGCAACGAAATATTTTTGTCTATATGAACTAGCCAAAATATTTTTGTCGCTATTTTTTTTATCGTGGTGTTGTGCAGTCAAATATGGAAGCGTATAAGGGTCAATAGCGCGATAGATACCGCGATATTAAGTTGATAATAAGTCAACATATTGTAATTTTTCGGACGATTTTATCTCTGAAAAGGCAATTTTTGCCGAGTTAATTGAATAACTCGCTAATTTGCATGTCGTCATTTTGTTTTAGATGCACACGTCGACATAGCGCATGGCAATATTTTGCGAATATGTCGACATACACTACGGCGAAATGGAATATGTCGCCAAAGCTTCCGAATAGCAATATCTTACCGCAAACGTATGGAAGCGTATAGGGGTCAATAGCGCGATAGATACCGCAATATTGATAATAATAAGTCAATATATTGTGATTTTTTTGACGATTTTATCTCTGAAAAGGCAATTTTTGCCAAGTTAATTGAATAACTCGCTAATTTGCATGTCGTCATTTTGTTTTAGATGCACACGTCGACATAGCGCACGGCAGTATTTTGCAAATATGTCGACATATACTACGGCGAAAAGGAATATGTCGCCAAGGGTTGGGTTCCTAGCAATATCTTACCGCAAACGTGTACATTAAAGACGAAATGGAGACATAAAACATAGCGTGTTGACTCAATTACCTCGGCAAAAATTAACTTTTCAGAGATAAAATCATCAGAATAATCACAATATGTTGACATAATACCAACTTAATATTGCGGTATCTATCGCGCTATTGACCCCTATACGCTTCCATACAAACGTGTACATTTAAGACGAGATAGCGTGTTGACTCAATTACCTCGGCAAAAATTGACTTTTCAGAGATAAAATCTTCAGAATAATCACAATATGTTGACATAATACCAACTTAATATTGCGGTATCTATCGCGCTATTGACCCCTATACGCTTCCATATTTCAGGGCTAAAAGCATCTCAACGATAACAATATGTTGACCTACTAATATCTCGGTACCCGTCACGCTATTGACCCGCATACGCTTCCATACGTTTCAAACGTGGTAGAAAATACCAGCTCCAGCATCAGTAACAGCATCCGCCGCTCAATATAAACAATACAACAAAAGTAACAGTAGTGTCCGTATTATTGTTAATAGTGGTATGATTCGGCATTATTAGAATTTTGAGGTCTTAACCATGGTTTATAATGAGCCCCATCATGGCCAAACCCTGATAAAATGTGCGTTACATCTCTTCTTTTGTCACGTTAAGAAACTTAAATATTTTTGGCAACATCTCTCTCATTTTGCCAATATAGACAATGAGGATAATTATATACAATGATGTGTATACTATGGAAATGTCTAACATATTGAATACATTGGACAAAATCGGAAGCGACAAGAAATTGATCTTGAGAAATCTGTTAAAGTATACTATATAATTCTAACGGGATGAGTTGTTAAGCCACAGACATCAAAATATGTATATAGCGATTTTAATAATTAAGCAAAATAAAACTCTCGTTTGTTAGAAGAACAAAATTTTCAGACACATTGTCAGTGAACAATATATAGAGCGCTAATGTCCACGAAAGATCATACTAAAAATGCAAGATCGCGGTTAGACCTGATATGACTTGGATTGGATTAAATCACACGGTCCATTGTGCACATCTAAAGTGCACGAAAATAATATACAATATTTCTAAGTTTAAAGGAGCTAAAACGCTATAACAATAGCGACCTAGAAATTGACACAAGTGGGTCGCAGCGCATATTATAATACTGTAATATGAATGTATATTAACTGATTTACATTCAATGGTTTCCGTTTTCACTCTTAATTTCAAATCAGTTATGTTCGGCGAAGTAAGCCAGAAGTCTTAATCGAATGCAAATTTCTAGCGTCTGGTTATTCTAGTCTACATACGCCGTTTGATTTTGTGCAACGTGTCCAGTCTCGTCCCTCGAGTCTCTTGTTACAGCTGGGGCTGGAACGCATTATGGTACACGATTCGTGTACGGATGGTAAAATGTTTATTTTGTCTTAATATTGGATATCAGAAGCCCACCTTTTCTCCGGTAAGATAACAGCATCAATGTTGATTTGAATTGACAAATAATTAGTGTTTTCAATGTTGAAGATTTTGGATGATATTGAGTTAGAGACTTAGCTGCTTTAAACATTTCATTGCCTTGTTTGTATTCACAGATAGAATGAATATCATCTCCAGTTAAATGTGACTAATGTTTTATGACCCATACAATCAGAAATCGGGATACAAATACAGCATGGAATTGTAAAACAATATTAATAATGGATCTACAAAGCTTCTAATATCCACCCAATTACATTAACATGTGTTCAGAAATGATCATTGGTGTTTTTACTAAGTCTATCACTGGTTTACTGTTGTCACTGTAATATCGCCATGTCTCTGGGGACTCGTACAACTACTAGTAACCTGTACATGTTCTGAATAAAATCCGTATTGTCTGTGCTCAAGTTACAGTAATAGCAAGAAATGGGTTCTATTAGAATCAATCCCTCAAGGATACCGCAAGCCGTGAAATTTGTCGTCGGTAACGCAACAAATTGTCGCAAATGCTGCGCCTTTTTGTCGCATTCTAATCGGTGTTGATTGGCATCAAAAATCGCAATGAGATTTACTAGATGTAGAATCTAATTAAGAGGATATATCAGTGAAAAATTTTAGTGGATTTAGATATGTAGCATTGGCAAGACGGGTCGCGCAAACTGCATCGCCATTAAAGCAGAATAATACCTCCATATTATTTCACAGTCTCATTAAACATCTCATTGTACTGTATTAAGACAACATGTTTTTAATTTCTGATGATTATGTGTAAAATAAAACCTCGACATTATTGTCTCGAGATAGGCGTTTTCTTGATACTCAGACTGGAAGGGCAATCATTTGTCTTGTGGTGCTCGATCTTCATTAGAATTTCAAATATCTAGCCTGGAATACTTTGGAGTGAAGTTTTTTCCACGTCATTTAACTACCAGGTAACCGTCAAGTCGCTATTTTCATTGTCCGCATTTATTTAGGTCACCCCAAGGCTGTCGTCACGTCTCCAAGCAGTTGTCATTAAGTAAGTTGTTTTTGTAATTCGGTCATTTTCTTGATAAACATTGGAGACTTTAATTTGAAACGTCACTCAGTAATAAGCAGTAATTGTTATCCATATAGCTGTGTCCTGTGTATTTCCAGCTCTTAATTCCCACTGAGACAATTTTTCCGTCTGGAAAGGTCTTCTCTGATTCCGCCATATCTTGTCAACATGACAACGAGTCCCTACATGTATCCATATTACCTTTAATTATTTAAATTGATGGAATTAAATTCATTTGTTGTGTTATCTCGTGCCAGAATAACATCAAATTAAGAAGTCTGCGGGGTTGATTTTTGTAAAATATTATTTAAAAGTTCGCTCATTCTTATCAAAATCGGTTGTTTTATGAAACTTGTAGCTGAAAGAATTTCATATTTCGTTTTGTTTTATAGTTCAAAATGTTAACAGACGGAAACTTTGCGTCTTTTTTTACCCTCACCCCCCAAAATAAAACTATTTCTTACTGTTTTATACAGACGAAACACTCCATCTCTTTTGCCACGAATGTCTTCTCTAAGGCATGGCTACAGAATCGTGCTTTATCCGAAACGGAAAGAGTATTTATTGATTGGCGCAATAGTCAGGGATATTGCCGTTTCTGCTAATGAAACAAATATTTCGAGTCATTCTCATTAAAAGTTTTTAAAATACAAATTTGGGCATCACATGTCGGGTGCCAAAATAGATGACATTCTAAAGACTTCTTATTCATATCAATACTATCAGCGATATAGTTAAGGCTAAAATGCTAGAAACAAATCTTCTAAAATTAGATTTTGATTCTGTTTTGTTTTTATTTAGATTTAGTATTCATAGTTATACATTGTTATGTTTGCATGTTTGTGTTTTCGCTTCACAGTTTCCCATATTATGGTTTACCTCGTACGATTGTTGTATCTCTTATTTCAGATATGAAACAACCTTGTGATATTTTATTTTTGAAAGCCGGATATAAATATCACTTTAATTGATTCACATTTTACTATGTTGATAAAAGTGTCCTAGCTATTAAATGCCCATCAGAATATGACGTATAAAATACTGTATATTCGATGGTGTATACGACATCTAGGTTTCACAAACTCTTCTCCTAATTTATGTATTCAGAACACTCTACGAGGCGACTAGATCGATATTTACATAACAATACTTTAATACGATTTGCTAATAGAATACGACCTTTTCCTATTTTTGTGGTCCGTATAATTTCTAAATAATCTATTTTAAGACTGGACATTGCCATAAAACCAATCATGTTTTAATTGAATTCAAATTCACAGGTCTTTAAAAACAAGTAAATGCGGTTAGAGCCATCTAATTTGAAAGTCTTATAGCTATTCTATGCAATGTCTATTAGTCTTCCTGCATTGGAATAAAAAAAATAACATATCTAAAATGGCACTTCATGGAATTTTTGCTAGAAAAACAAAGCATCCGACAGAGCCCATTGTTTGCGTTAAATCAGCTTATTTGTTCTATGTTCAATGTCCGCAAGTTAATAAATGCAATTATTAATCCAGGGTCGATGTCCTTTCAAATGCCTTCTTATAAACTGCATATTTTAATGGTGGATAAATAAATAGTTTATATTAGCCGTAAAAAGAACTTTTATATAGTACTACGTGCAAACGTTCCATTTGTCTATAAGCGAAGAAACCAATTAATAAATTAGTTGTGGCTGGTAAGGTGATGGTGGTGTAAAATTTCAACTTGGCGACATAAAAAGTGAAACGAAACGAGCCTGGCCGACTACGGGTATTCTTGGGTGAATAATACTACATAAGCGTGTTATTGCTTGAGAATACACGTAATTGCCTTGGTTTCCCCGGCAACCACAATCAACATCGTAGTTATAGAACCTGGAACTCAAAATCTTCATCTTTGAAGATAATAAAGTCTGACTTTTAATTAATATGATTCCTTTCATCTGTGAATGTATTTTTATACTCTTTTTTTACTATGGAGTATTTATATTTTTACCTGCTAATGTTTTGTGTCTTTTCTCGAGTAGAAGTTTAATTAATTATTCATTCTCATTTTAACTAGCTCAAGTTTTATAGGATTTTTTTTTAGTTCGTGTTCTGTCTGTCACTTGTTTAAAATTTAAACTTTCACATTTTGTGAAACTTGCGAAGATGTGTTTTTAATTGAAGTTAAAAAAAGATCTCCATTTGTAGAAAAATCCTCAGCTACAGAGTAGTAAGGGAAATCTTGCTGTGAAGCTTGGACAAGGTACTCGTCCCCAAGTTCGACTCGTCTTGTTTGAGAAATCCGTTATTCTTGTGCCTTGGATATTTGACGTCACACTCTCATGACGGTAATCATCGGCTATCATGCATGTCTTGTCCATTTGTCCTATATTTTTAGTTCTGAAAAGATGTAGAAAGCTCCGATTTGAAGAAAACCGTGACTCATTTATATCAGAGATACATAATATCATTTCATTTTTAACCTAGACCCCTTTGTGTGTCATGTGCATACTATTGCTTAACTGGACTTAAATTAAACAAATCAGGAATCTACGAATCGAGATTAAAATCTGATTAAAACAACGATCCCATTTAGTTGCGTATCTTTTTGTATTTTAAATTTTGTTTTTCATTTCGCTGAAGCGTAACCCCCTCTTAAGTACATTTCGGTATTAGAAATGTTTTCTGTATCAGGAGTCTAGCGACAGAACCCCCTTGTCTGATACGTATAAACAATAACGTGACATTCGGTTTCTATAACGGGGTGGCCTGTTACATACGATACGTAATACGTGGTAGGGGCACTAGGGGATTTAAACATAAATCAACTATTGCAAAGCATTGAGAGAATAACATTGTTGTTGTTTATGTGACCTGGCAATCGTGAACATCATTTATCATGATTATCCAGAAACTTATATGGTCTGGCTTTTGAGAAAAGGATCCTCAGATACTCGTATCAAGACTTGTATAACGGTTTCTGTGAGTCTCTACAAATTCCGACTTCATTCGCCCGTGTGATACAAATCCCATAACACGTTCATCTGTTTCACACAAAAGTATTCTTAATGTATGTTTGAGGCAGCTTGGTTTGTGACTTTTGGCCCCGCTCATATAACTACATAAAATAATTATAATCATAGTCAGTATCAGACTCAAATAATCATTTTTCCAAACATCATTATTTTTTACTTTTAACAAAATGAGACAAAACAAAAAGATAAAAGAAGAAAAGTCTTTAGTATTCTAGATGCAGTGCGGATGTCATCGGGAATTCTGACATCAAAGGCACTCCAACTAATTACTGTACGAACACCTGGTGATCTTGTCTTAATTTTCTCGGTGAGCATCAATACGGATTAACCAGACTGAAATTACTAGTCGCACGGGGACCCCTAGCCACACATTATACAAATATAATTATACTGGGACATCTGTGTCGCAGTTAGACTATCAATATATATCGCAGAGTTATCTGGCACGTGCTAATCGTATATAGTCCGGTTTACTTGGGGCTAAGACGATTTCACTATTAATGGTAATTCCAGTCAACTCTACATAAATGAATACACGATTGTATTTATATGGAGGAAACAAGTCATATTGTGTCTGCTGGTATATTGGTCGTGTTTTTCTCCGTCTATCATTGTTTTCAGACTGACATAAGGTCATTCGGCAAGAAATAAAGCTGTTGGAAATTATGCGATATTTATCCGAGACATCTTTAAAAAAAATATTGTAATGAATTTAAAACACCTCTCACGGTTTTTGGGACAGATTGATTCAAACAGATATACGCATCACTGGTATGCATAGTAAGTATAAGAAACAGCTCAACTTTCAGTCATGATGAAATCATGAAATGGATAATCGAGACTATGTTTTTATCGTACACTTTAGTAATAATCATCCAGACTAGGCCACAAATTCAATCGCTAACATTTCGGTTCAGAGCAGACCAATTTGACTGAAATTTTCAGCAAATTCCCTTTACAGTATCTAGTTGTAACTATTATAGTGAAATAGCTCTTTATCTGATCTCCCATAAAATATATCTATAAGGAGTCACCATTTGAAATTATCATGCCATGTGCTACGCATTTAATTGATATTACATTCACGTGCCATACACACCACATTTTGCCATTTATTGTCCAGGAAGTTGCCATTGGACTGTTGGTCCTACGCCGGACGATGTCACCAAGAACAATATTGATCACGTCTACATTTGCCTCACCCACAAACACTTTGCTATGGTCTCAGAAAAAAAAAATATCCATTTATAATTAAAAAAAGGGGGGACGAACCAAATGTTATTTTGCATAGAAAAGAAACTTATCCTGTGGCATACAGCTAAACTAATATTTCTGTCATTTTATTAAAACATTTTATTAATGACAATTCAAACATTAACATATAGCTGTATGCGAATTGACAACAGAAATAACATAGATGTATTATTAATTACGTGTCGTAATCAGATATACAAGAGCACTTTATTTATAATATATGATTCTTTCAACAAGGGTCACACACTGATAATTAGAACATGATAAGTTCCATCAAAACGCTCAATTACAAAAAAAAAACCCAACAAAATCTATTGTTCAATTATTTGGACAGGAACAAAAATCAAGCGGGGGTCTTCAGTGTAATCGTTCTTATTAAGACTTAGTAAAATAGATATTCCGTTACGTGGCTGATGACGAACACAAATAATCCACATTTTAACACATGCCTAATTTCACGGCGAAGTCAACAATACTGGTCTGTCGTTTTATTTTATCATAGATTACATCATCTCGTTTCTCTATATCACTTATCGCACTGATGTTACGTTGTCCACAATATGTTCGTAACAGTTTAACAGCTTCTCTTGCTTCAGCATCGGTAACTGGTACTGTTTGCTTCTGGAATTCATTAGATGGTGTTGATGGACTGCCACTATTATGTGTCCGAGTCGAAATGTGTTTAGCTGATGTCGAAACGTGCTTGGCTGAAGTCGAAACAAGCTTTTCTGGATAATTAACACCACTGACTTCGGTCGAAACATATGTCATTGAAGTAGAATCACGTCGTGTTTCTTCTGTGCCTGCAAATGCGCTATCCGTTGGTTCTTGTTTAATCCGCATTCTGTTACTATTCGCCAAAACTTGTGGTGGCCTTGTTGTCAATTCTGTTTCAACTGGTTCTATTTTAATGGGTCTGAAATTCGTGGTAGGTAGAGTTACTTTAGCAAGATCAGTGCTGCTGACAGATGAGTCAATTGGTTCTTGTTTAATATTACATGCATGTAAGTTAACAGCAGAAGACTTCGTAGACGACATTCTTTCATCACATGTTAGAATGTTGTGTGACTCGAGCTTAATGGGTCTACAATTTGTCATAGGTGGAGTTACTTTAGCAACATTAGTGTTGCAGACAGTTGAGTCAATCGGTTCTTGTTTAATACTACATGCATGTAAGTTAACTGGAGGATTCGCCGTAAACGAATTTATTCCAGTAGGAGATAAAATGCTACATGTTTCGTCAGTACCATTGTTTTCTGTAGGATACAAATTGATTTGTTTGTCTTTTATCACTCGAGGTTTGGTAAATGTCAAGTTTAACTGAGTGTCAACGATGTGTGTTTCATTGGTACGTCTGTGCTTTGTATGTGTTAGGAATGTGCGGATATCTCTAATACCGTGTTTCGGAGTGGGTTTCAGTATTGAGGACCTTCGTTTAATAATATTGCCCTTGGAGTATGTCAGCATAGATGATCTGGCTTTGGTGCTGCTATTCTTGGAGTGTGTTAGTGCAGTGGACTTGTCTTTAATGTCATTTCCCTTTGGTATTGCTGACTTCTCTTCGATAACATTACTCTTGGAGGGTGTCAGTATAGCCGACTTGCCTTTAATACTATTTTCCTTGCTGGGCGTCAGTATGACTGACCTGTCTTCGGTACCAATACTCTCTGTGGATTGCCTGTCCTTGATACCATTACTCTCGACGGACAATTGCATGGATGACCCGTTTTGGATTTCTGTAATCTTGGTGGTTGTCGGTATGACTGACCTGTCTTTAATACTATGAGTCTGGGTTGGTGTCGACATGGATAACTTGTCTTTGATATCATTAACCTCTGTAGCCGTCGGTATGGATGACTTGTCTTTGATACCATTAATCTCAGTGGACATCGGTATGGATGATTTGTCTTTGGTACCATTTCTCTCCGTGGACGTCGGTATGGACGACTTGTCTTCGATACCATTACTCTCTAAGGACTTCGATATGGGCGATTTGCCTTTGATACCATTACTCTCTATGGACGATCTGTCTTTGATAGTGGCATCATCCCTGGGAGTCTGCTTTAAAGATGATGATTTCGTGCTTTCCTTCCAAATATCATTTCTGATTCCCCATTTATCTAACCACGCATATGATGCCGTGAAGCCATCCAGATTTAAACGTGCTGCTAACTGATTTGCTTTATATATTAATATTGGACCGGTGATTGATATATTATTCAGTTTTGCCTCGTGGTACCATTCTAGAAGAGCCACTTGTACATCTGGTTCTCTGCCTGAAAAATATATGTAAACTATTCTTTCAAACAAACTTAGTCCCGTGGCTTATATTATGCATTATTTCTCCATTTGTCGCATTTCGACACTTGTATACTAAAATTGACATTTGTATACTAAAATTGACATTTGTATACTAAAATTGACATTTGTATCTTAAAATCAATAATTTTGTTTACAAATCAGACATTTGTAATGTCAGATTTGTAAATTGTATTTTTGTGTTTAATTGAATTATATTTTAATAGAAAATAATAATAAAAAACATGTATATTTCATTAATCAGAAACATACAACGAAATACAAATCTCTAACAATAAATATCCAAATATGAACCTGAACATTATGGCGACAGAGGACGCTACTGGTGGGCTAGCAAACAGTAGCTGAACAATACGGTTCTTTGATGACATACATTCTTTCTTCTAATTTTATACATTTCTATAATAATTTTTAAATTGTTTATATAATTCCAATTTTGTGCAATGTACTTTTCATTTTGTAAATGATTTCTTAGGAGAGCTGAATTATATCGTTTCAGATTAATAAAAAGACGTGCACAGACGTTATTTTAATAGGCTTCGCATTGGTTATTTTAATAAGCGTGCATGTCGGGCAAATATTTACTTTTGTGTTTTCAGAAGGTTACTTTCAAAAGGGTTTGCAAGATTGGTATTTGGATATTTGTTGTTCGATTTTTATTTTTCATTGTCCATTTCTGATTAAATGTAAATGCATTTTTATGAAAATACGATTAAATTAAACAAAAATAGGCCAACAATTTACAAATCGAATATGGCAAATGCCATATTTGTGACACAAATGTTTATTATGCAGCTTTCAATATACGACAACAAATGAAGAAATAAGAATTTAGGATTATGAGTTAAGAACATTGAATAAAAAGCTGTTTGGTTTTCCAGATGATAGTGGTATGTTGCCGTTATACTGGGTCCCACACCGTGTCAAATTATGTCATTTAATACTATTTGTATACTATGTTGTATAGGTACAACAGAATTATCTTTAATGAATAATTAATACTTTATATTTGGGGTTGGATAGCCGAATGGTTAACGCGGGCGCGCTACATCATAAGGTCTGTCATTGGGTCAAATGGTGTGGTTTAGATTCACTGGTTGTACGTGACAATGATTAGGGTCGCATGTCTAACCCCATGGGTTTTCTCCGGGTCCACTGTTTTGCTCTCACTTCAAAAGACCCTTACGAGCATGCCAATTATTGAAATAAAATTGAACAATATCTTAGTCCTATATGGCCAAATATGTCTTACTTCTACTTGGCCACACGAGTTTTAAATTTTGATAATTGAACTTGTTCGCTTTTACATAAATTTCTGGCTTTATCAAGTTCAGATATACGTGTATTAATTATTACATTCTCGCTCGAATGTTTGGACAATTATGCACGCTTTTATTTATTCTACAAAAGTAATTAAATCGATATTATCGGTGCCGTATTGTTATCCATAAACATTTTTTTTTCAATAAGAAAGTAAGAATGTCTACGCAAAGATTGGTCTTCAGTATTCCAGTGGAATAACGCAAACATAATAACAACGTTTTATTTATAGTTACCATTAGATTTCTGAAAGATATACATGCTTATTACCAAAAGTGTTTGTTTTAGTTTCCTAAAAAACATAAAAGGGATAATATGCATACATCGATGATTGACAAATGAAAATTGTTTTAATCCACAAATTATATCTTAACCCCTAGTTTATAATTACTTCCTGTTTATCTAGTTTTAGCCTACATATTTCTATTGCTCTTTTGTTACTTCGGGGGTTTGGGTGGCCGAATGGTTGGCGTAATGACAAATATATATTCTGGAAATGGGCCCACCCTCATCCAAATTAGATAACAAGCAAGGCTTCTAAACATAGCTTGTGGTTTTGAGAAAGATTTCAAGCAAATGTTTGATTGATTAAATAGTTTGAATGTGTTTGAATATGTTTTTAGTCCAGTTTGTACGCGGGAAGGTATCTTTAAAACACACCTTTATAGTCGTGATCAAGCATAAATCAAACAACCTGCCATTGAAATGTGTTTTCATTATGACATGTAATAAATGTATTAATGATAATTCAACTTTCGCAAAATTTACAATTACACATAATACTATTTAAAATTTTCAACTTACCACTGCCAGTTATTCTACGTCTCTTGCTCTCTTGATTTTCAATTTGTTCAACTTCAATCTGAATTCGGATTTGTTCTTTGGCGTGGAATACCTGTGAATGTGATACATTAAGTGTGTTCGCAATATCCTTGAATATCAACATCTGATCCAGTTTTGCTGAATCTATTCTCTTACGTTTAGTACCTGATGTAGTCATCTTGGTCATAAATGATGAATTAAATTGATACCTGAACAACGGGGATTTATAATTAATCGTTTCGAAATGATTTCTTCGTAATTACCTTGATGACAAAATGTCCCAGATAACGATCCCAAGCGAACAGCATTGTGATTAAAATAACGTTTATTTAGGAATATAACGAAGCCAGAACTCTATAAAGAAAAACGTGGTTTTAATGATGTCGGATTAATGTTGTTAATTAACCGTGATGAATTATTTGGAATCCGTCGTTTCAAAGCAATAAGTTCAAGTTTTAATTTTTTAGTGCAATGTATGTGTAGATATCATAATCATATATCTGTCAAATAAATGGCTTACATTTCCATAAAACTTATATTTCTTATTGAGTAGATGTGATTACCGGTCTGCAAGAATTAATTTTGGTTTTAATGTAAAATTCAAGTAGATCCGGATTAATCAAATCATAATATTGTATATTATGAAATCTGAGATAAACTGTTGGGATATAGACACATTGAAAGCCGATTTTCTTAATGAAGTCTGAAGTTATTTTGATAATGTGTTAAAATAATTACGTTTATTCTCTTTTTGAAAGCACTAATACCTCTTTAAAATATAGCATGTCGTATAATATAACCAACAAATTAGAACATGCTTTCTTTGGGAGAAATATCAGCTTGATAAATGAATTTATAAAAAAAAACGACGGAGGTGGGGTTGGGGTGGTGGTGTAGAAATGGTGTAAATGAACTTGGGGTACATATTAAGCTATCTAAGTTCCTATATAATTTGCCTTTCAGAAAGGTCAGAAGGGGTTTAACCTTCACGAATAGGAGCTTCCTAGAAATTCTTTTAGAAATTCTTATTCGACAATCCTTGAGTTGCATTTAGTGATTTAGCACAATAAAAATAACATCTGTATGGATTATAGTCATATAGGTTTGTTATATCATAGCACGACGTTTCAAGAAGACTTGGTCTTCCCCTATTGCTTTCAATCACATTTTTTATTATCCCCTGCGCGGGCACGTCGCACGAAAAACATCGTCGGCAACAAAGTGTAATCTAAGGCCCCAAATATAAATTGTTTTTGGACACATAATGTATTCAAATACATCCAAACTACAGCTATAACCAAAGTACAAGAATATATATAGAGAGACATGGGTTTAACGTCCACTCCACACAATCTAGGTGATTTCGGGACTAACAAATGGTTTTAATTTTATTTCAAATAATTCGCTTGCGCGTAGGGTTTTTAGCAGTGGAAGGAAACCGGTTGAAACCCACGAGGTTGAGAAGGCGCCCCTATCTATCTCCATGCCACATACCAAGAAAATATAACCGTGAACATATAAATAGTGAACATATAAATTATAAAGTATATTTGAAACGATAAAAAAATCTGCAAATGATATAACTAGATTTGTTTTCAGATCTTGATAACTAGAATGACCAACACAATATCATCAGTAAGAAAGGTTCCAAATACAAAGCTTGCACAGCACAGATCAGATTAGACGTTTGTAACCAACAAAATGTGTAAATGTATAGTTAGTTTTTCGTCAAATGGCGAATGTTGTCGCTGCCCTACTTCCGCTATTTGCAGCATTATATTCGACATTAAGTAGCTGACAATGTATACAATTATGAACCAGTTTCCCACAAATGTTAGAAATATGGTCGCGCAGTCGCGCGGTCCCGAAATATCCTTTGTATACGCACAAGGTTTAATATCTGGTGAAAACGTTAGGGTTATTATTCATTGACAGGTTTTAGGGATTCCCCTCTTCTAAATAACTTTGATAAATAGACATTTGAATATTTCAACATTTTAAGGGACACAAAATTAAAATGGAATGTTTGCATAGAATATCTTTTGAAATCTATATATGAGTTTATATTGACTATAGACTTCAAGAAATAGAATGCTAGATTAGCATATCTCTTGCAAACTATATAATATTAGTATATTTTGACTTCCAAGAAATCCAATGCTATAGAATATCTCTTGAAATCGTTATCTTGGGAAACTTCCATTTTACAATGTAACATCCACGAAATCGAATGCTAGATTAAAATACCTTTTTGAACCATGTCTGGGGACATTTCCACTTTAAACAAGAAGAAATCGAATGTTAGATTAGCTATATTCATTCTGGATTTGGCCCTAGATTAAAAATATCGACTGATAATCCCTGAACAAATTGTATTTTGTTTTTGATAAATATTTGACTACTTGGTTTATAATACTCCATCGTTTCCAAGATAACCCATCGATATAGAATGAATTAGAACATTTTAACCTGACATTTAGTGAAATCCATGCTGATTAATAATGTATAGCCGTAGCCCAATTATACGAGATAAAACTACCAAAATGACACTCATAACTCAATATTGCCTGCATGTAAAGCACAAGAGGGATTGTGTTAGTCATACGGACATTGATACAGTTTATTTCGCTGATATATATGCTGAGATATAATAGTCAAATTACTAAGTGTTTCATTAATGTGGGACTGGGGCGGGGGTCTGTATACAACATAACTGATGTTATTCTATAGACCATAAATATGCGATTAAAAAATTGAAACACGATCGTGGAAATTGAATACTGAAGATATTTTTGACGCAGCTTCTCTTTAATATCATTGTCCCTAAGTGAGAAGAAATAATGTCCCTGCGTTTCTAGTAACTTTCCCAGACCTCACGCCAAATTTGACGTTGACCGCCCCCCCCCCTCACCCGCTTCTCAAATTCTTGGACACGCCCCTGTTATGGGGATACACCCTTCATTTTGTTTAACATATAACGGATTTATCTAAGTTGTCGGGTGACCATTAAAAACTCCGACTAAATCACTTTGATCATCATTTTGACAACAGATTATAATTCTGACTGTCCTGTGGGCTACTCGTGGGATAAATCCATCCATTACATTTCTATATATGTCGTATAAAGTAACATCCTATTTAAGAGTGATGGATTCATCATTTCTGTAATTCTACAAAGTAATTTTTCGTTCAATCCAAACTATTCTGTCGAAATCTTCGTCTACAAAGGCTATCGTATTATGTACGATTTAGAGAAAGGGCTGGCCGTTCTTGTTATATATTTCAAAAATAAATAACGAAAAATGCATACACATATATTGAAAATGACTTGACTCTGAATGATGATATAAATATTTCACGTTTTGACAAGAAACAGCATAAAGATAGCCGAATGACGGGCCGACGATAGCCGAATGACGATTCATATTCTCGATTGTCAAGTACCATTGTCAAGATAATACACGAAGTTTGGGATTTCGGTTCTTCAAACGGCAGTCTCCGTAAATGATGGTCATATTATCATCAAACGAAGGTATAACTGACATTGTCTGAATTACCCTACTTAAGACAGGCATGGAAAGTTGATTATTGGAGTGTCAGCTGATTATGGGAGTGAATAAATGTCTAGATGATAATTCATAACAAATACGAAGTCAGAAAAAGACCCGCAACATGAAGTTTAACGCCCCAATAACACTCTTGTTGTAACTGAATAATGTGTCCCAATCTTCATTCTGGTCAACAAATCGTATTATTTTAGAATATTCCAATTAAATTATGATATAAATTTCATCTTAACACACCTATTTTAAAAAATTCGAAAAATTCAACCAATTGATTTCAAAAGTCTAACGTAAACCTTTTCAAATGTGACTTGGATTTTAAAATATTTTCGAACCCTCTGGACAAGTAAAATAGGTTGTAATGGATAATTTACACAACAGGTAAGACACTAAAACATCTAGTACTTAGAATAAGGCTATTATTTATTTTCTGGAGCTACCAAGCCAGCAAGAGTGTTATTGTCCCTTTAACTATTACATTATGCCCCATTAAAAATGTATCTTAATTTCGCTCCGTTTTTATTTTTATTTTGTCTTTTACTCGGTTTCATTTTTAAAGGATTCTGGTAGGATTTACGCCCGTTTCTCTGGATCGTTAAACGATAAAGGATTGAACGGAAGAAAACTTACACCTGATTTTAATTAGATTGAATAATGCATATGTCATCAAAGTAAAGTCTCCAACTGATTGGACTTGATAATTATCATCGCCGGTGTTTAAAAATCGAGAGATAGATTGTGAATCGATAGTCCAACACAATTTGTCTTTATTAGTATATCAACGTCATACTGCTTTCAAGAACATGCGTAAAAGTTTGGTTCTCGCCTCCAATAAAGATAAAAGTGCCATTTGACACCTTTCCATAAAATACCAGTTTTATTTCTAATACGCAAAGATCCTTTGTTCAAGGCACACGTTTCTTACCAAATAGATGTACAAGAATTACACACAATGTTATGGAGATCAGCTTGTATAGTTAGCTGTATACCTGTGTACTTTTGTATGTAAACAACAGTTGACTATAATCTCACAACCGAAGTTGCTCTTCAGGCATTTATTATTCATATGTATATTATGTATACTGTATCATTCCGTGTATTTGCGAAATGGAAATAGCAGGAGAATCAAATGCATAGCTTTTAATTCTTAAGAGAAACGAACTATTTGTAGGAGTATTTAACACTATTCTTCGCAATCTGGGCATCGGGTATACGTCACATTCATCGGGGCAGAAAATGACCGTTTACGGAGTTACCCGAAACACAATATAGTAGTATTATCTTTCATGGTGTTGTTATATTAATAATCTAATAATAATTTAACCATTTGTTTTATTGCGGTGGTATCTTTCATGTCGTTACAAATAAAATCTTTAAAGATAGATACATGACCAGATTACTTAACGTCTGTCATTCATGTTATTAATCAAATAAATACTTTACAATTAGAGCGTGTTTACAGCAACTATAGTACAGAATTTGCAAAATAGATCCCGAATACTTTATAAGTTATAAATTTGGTTGTTGTACGCCCTAGCCATGCGATAGATAGAGTCTACTTTTACGGAACCCTTGGGACGAAAAAGACATGTTAACCTGTTGCTCTTATAGTGGTTCTGATACTGCGAAATATACATTGTTTCAAATGTAAAATGCACACAGAACTACAAATGTTACGCAAAAACCACTATTATAAAGTAAGGATAAAATCCCAGCCGATATAGTAATTTCCAAAGAAGTTCACATACATCCAGTGGCCCAAGATAAGACCCCCTCATCCGTTCTCTGGGCGCCCTTGCCGATTGGTATAAAATATATTAACAATTTTAAGCCATCTCTGAAATATACAAGTTTTGACTTTCAAATTACGAGTCACACAGACACTTAATAGGTCAGTGCTTGGAATTTTTCATAATTTTGTTATAAATCTGTGTTTGTGATGTCGCCTCACCCGTCTCCGTTATTCAGTGGGAAAGAAACCCAGATTAATGGGTTACTAAAATAGCATTATGCAAGAGCAAAATCTGCTTATTACAGGTCTTTCTTTAGGCCTGAAATGTTGCTAAATAATCAATTAGACATTAATTAACTTATGCAGACCATAATAAACTTTTGATGTCAAAGCTAGCCTTCGATGTTGGCAGATTCAAATCCTATATGCCGCTTAATGGCCATTGATAATCAAATCAATCAAGTGGATAATCGACACTATGCCGTTTATATTAATGGTTAATTTTAGTAATGATGACCGAGACTATGTGAATATGCCACTGGAACTGGAACTGGAATGGTATGTTTAACGTCCGCTTCCACTAATGTGATATCGCAGACTATGCCACTCGCTTCGTTCTCGGCTAATAGTGGAGCATTTTGACTGAAATATTCAGCAAATTACTTTTAGACTAGCTAATGTATCTTAAGGACGACATTTTGCCCTGTATGGGCAGAATTAGCGGATGTCGGTCTGCTGACAAATTTTACTTTCAGTTTATGGAACACCAAATGGGTTATATCTTAACACTAACACTCTAGAAACAAATCAACCAATCAACTTATTCGTTCGTTCGTTTCTGGAGTTCACTTCCATCGTGATATCGTAGACAGTGAAATCGACAATTTTAGTTATACCCATGACCAGTGCCGGACTGGGCCCACCTCAATCTGTTTCACAGAGAATTACTCTGTAACTGATGCCTGTCCAAAACACGTGCGTTAACTGCACGCCTCGTAGTCATTGGCTCAACGGCTCGTGCAATGTTTACTGAAAACCTAACTGCTTCGGGCAAAATGATGCATTTTACTCATTTTAATACCCATTTACACTAAATAGGAAATATTTTTTAACTACAAATACTTCAAACGTCTTTATTTATTTTTCTTTTACCTCAAAAAAATGTTTGAGAATTTAATTTGTCGGAGTAAATAAGTTAATATGCCGAACTCATTAAGTCTCGTCGATGTCATGCTTATCAGTGATTGTAGCGGCCAAGCGAATATTCACTGCGGGATCAGTTTGGGCCCACCTGTCCACCTCGTGTCCACCTAAGCTCATTAAAAAGTGGGCCTAAACCTATAAAGAAAAAAGAAAAAAAGAAAAAAATTGCCTTCTTTGGCTTTGGTCTGAAATGTTTGGAAAATGAGTTTGCGGTTGTCAATTTTTAGAAATGTTCCATTTGTGTGTGTGTGTGTGGGGGGGGGGGGGGAGTCCGGCACTGCCCATGACGCTTTTTATCCATGCATTCTTCGATCCAAAGCTTCCACGTCACAAGTTGTATGATCGCCTGACAAAGCTCGTGGATTTGCAGCGGTGTCATCTTATAATTTATATAGATCCAGTGCGCAAGCGAAATATGAATATACCTAAGTGAAAGAACTTCTTATGATGCAGCAGCCATCATTGCAATTATTCAGGCATATCTATGGTTCTGGAGACTATGTAGGAGCATTTTAACCTCGTTTGAAATGCCTATCAGATTGTGATTGCTACACAATGTAATGGTCAGTCTATGAATAGAATGGATAAATAAGATTAGAATTTTAAGATTTGTTTCCTTCACTTCTCAGACAGAATCGCGACGTTAACGACCGACAGGGTGGGCCCTGTCGATCTGACTTGATCCTTGAAAAAAATCCGGGAATGGCAAATGATTTTAGAGTGTATTTAACGCTCGGATGGGATGAAAAAATACGGTGACGTTGAAGTGAACTTTAAGTCAATTCCTATACAAAACATTTAAGCGAATGTTTCAATACAATTTAATCTGAAAATAGTCATATCTTACAATTAGCCACAAAGAATTACTAAAAATATATTTTTGTCAAAAATGTCTCTACAGGCGAAATAATTTCTTACATGATCTTTATTTTTTTTTAGTCAAATTATAGGTGGACCTAATCTCTTTTATGATTATGTTCATCACTGATGACGCCATTTGCTGTTTAACGCCCAGTTCATTGCCCGCGGTTATAAATGGGTTATGAATAAATGACGCCACAAATAAAACTTGTTCCCTTCTTTTCGAAAATTATAACTATTATTGTTTTCACAAAATATTTTAATACAAAAGAATATAGCGCCAGACTTAAAACAATTAGCTGAATACATGACTTCATTGATATCCATAAAACGCGCATGCAAATCTAAAGGCATCCAGTCATAACATGTTATAGCGATTAAAAATCAGGCATTTCTTTTCCTGGCACCGAGTACCTCCGACTTTACTATATCGATGTTTCGTACTGCTTTTTAAATTGGGGGACAAATGAATGTCCATCGTGTATTTGTGACTGAAGACTAGTCGGTCTATAATTATATTTCACACGGTTGAAATTAGTTTTGGGTCTTGCTCTCTGCTCCCGCTTACCAATTATTCCACCCGTGTAATGACTGTTCTTTAATTACCATATGATTCCAATAGAAATCCACACTAATATAATGAGGACAAGTTTGGGCGAGCAACTCAAATCGATAACTAACTTCTGCGACAAGAGAACTGCAAACCAATCGTTAGAATTAGGAGTTGGTTGTTTGAAGCCGAAGCTACATCCAGATCGCTTTTGTCTTTATGTGGACCAATCTTTAGACCTTATTATTACATGTCTGTAAATTATGTCATGTTAATGGATAATTAATATTTATATCATATGTAGTATATTACAAACAAACATGCTGCTAGGGGTTCCTTTCGTGGTTTCTACTTTCGAATTCAATTAAACAATTCAATTATGAAGAAAACTTTGATGTCTTTCGTGAGATAAAAAAACATCTATTGTAAACCACAGGATGACAAGAGAGAGAGAGGGAGGGAGAGAGAGAGAGAGAGAGAGAGAGAGAGAGAGAGAGGGAGAGAGAGAGAAACTCATTTCGGGACTAACACATTTCAGTAAATCTCTAGCGCGTAGGGGTCTTTAGCAGTGGTAAGAAACCAGAAGACAAGGGAAAAACTACGAGGTTGGACAGGCGACCATACTCCTAAACACGTAAACCGAGAAATCGAAAATATGCCAGTTAATTCCATGACAGACGTTATGATACAGCGCACACGTGCTAACCATTCGGCCATCCACCAGGCTACAAAACGCCTGTGATAAAAGACGCATTCCGTACTCCTATGGGATACATAATCCATAATCCATAACTCGGGTCGAGTTATGCTTGCATGGGTCCACTGGCTGAAAATGTCAACAAACACCTTGCATCAATAGCAAAAAGAAGGGGCACATTCCGGCCATTGCACATGCATTAGGTACTTCAATAGGTCACATAGATATATTTATTTGTTTGGCACCGAGATAATATAACATTATAAATAAAACCATATAAAATTTAAATTTATACGTTTACATAAACATTTTTATAACTAAATGCCTCTCCTCCCCTTTAATATTTATTATCCTGGCTGCATCCCAGTCAGCACTCCCTTTAAAGCCTGGACGCTCAGTGCGGGGGAGTTTCCATCAAATGAGCACAAAACCAGAAAACGACGGCGAGTGGTAATCAGTCCGCTATTTGAGCGTTTTCGAGATATTCGTGTTCATGGGTAAAATGATCTTATTTAAAACTGAAATTTAGTGAAATTAAATTTTACGTCGTGATTCCTGTACAATTTATGGTTTAGTCCCTAATTATACATATAGTGGAAGGTTATGCCAATAATTGGGTTGCGCATAGGGGTCTTTAGCAGTGCAGTGGGAAGAGCCCGTTCGATCCGGAGAGACGGGCGATCATGGATCGAAACCACGTACTTGACTCAATAACATACACGTTAGACTATTCGCCTACCCAAACCCACCACTTGTTTTTATAACGAGTGAAAATCTAGGGGATGGCGTTTATTTTAGATGGGGTATTTAGAGTTATCTTTGTTCCAGAAATTGTCTAATCGTGTAAAACCAATCAGAGTCCTTCAGTCTCTAGGGATGCGACGGCAATCAACTAATATCAGTATGTCACACGGCACAAAATTGTATTATTTCTTATTTCCGGTGCAGAATTTATCACTCTATGTGACCTTTCACGGTAAATTCGTTACAAACGACCCAGATGATTAAGCGATTCAATTCATTCTGGAGAATCAATTCTATAGCCTATCCTTGATCTACAAAGAGTGTAAGTATAGCTATAGGTTAACATTGGAGGAAAGGGGGAAATGTTTGTTGACGTTTGTGATCGTGGCATAGAATCCACGGCAATGACGAATACTTTAAAAGTTATATTAAAGGAGCAGCCTCAACCATTTTGAAAATAAATTATCGATTAAGAGGTCTCACACTCATGAGATCAGACGAAGACGGATATATCTCCTTACACTGAGCAAATGACGTCTTTGTTTTAAGTGAATGTCTTTAACATTTCCTGTTTGTCTGAGAGAGAGAGAGAGAGAGAGAGAGAGAGAGAGGGAGGTTTAACGTCCACACCACACAAACTTGGTACTAACACATGGTTCAATTTTATTTCAATAATTCGCTTGCGCGTAGGCGTCTTTAGCAGTGTTTATCTTAGAAGATATAATTTTAAAGATGCATTATAGATACAAATTATTGACAAATAATTTTCTTAGAAGATATAATTTTAAAGATGCATTATAGATATAATGAAAACTACATTCAAATTACTTTACCCAAGTCAGCCGGGCCACATACGGCTCTCGGGGCCACCTATTCGATCCTCTACCCCTCTCCCATGTGAATACGTTGCGGTTTTTTTTCTGAAGCCTCCTGAGTCCTGAATTAAGTTTTGTGGCCACCGTGCTGACAGGTTTGGGAAAACCCCGTTTTGCATAGCGTGGAAATAATTCGAAATTGAAGGTCGTCCCATGTACTCAGCATTACCATTCGGAATACGGTCATTCGTTTGTATTTGGACATATTAAATATCACGACATGTCAGCAACATTTGTATCAAATTATAGCATATCGTTTCCTGGCAAAGAACAATCACCAACTACATTTTTAAATGAGGTTTTCAAGTTCTCAGGGCTAGGATCAAGAACTCTGCGGTGGGCGACGAAGGGATGAGTGACTCTGAAATGCGATGGTGGTTCTCCTAAGGAGTATTGAAACAGATTTTATTCTCAAAAATACCTAGCCTATAAAGTGTTTATAAGATTTCGGTAAAAGGGACAGAAACTCTGTTCAAAATGGCTGAGCGATTTTTTATTATGTATAAAGCACAGACATTCCAAGCATCGCTAAATAACCTGTAAAACAGACAGACGGACAGGTGTGACGACAAACCTACATAAATTTTTAGATTTGACGTAACTGGCAACCTACCGCCTTTTACGTCACGCCATTCGGTCAGTAGACTGTAGACGGCTATCTTTCGAGGCGGTTTTCATTTTCTCATTTTCTTCTTTCTATTCAGTATTTTTGTTGGTTTTTTTTGTATTTGTTTTGTGGTAAATGGAACATTTGCCCTACCCAAAGGTAATAAATTGCGGCATTAAACACCAAGTAAACAGCACGACTAAAGTTTGTCTTGAAGATAAATAATGGGAGATTAGAAGAGTCGACTTGTGGTTTAAACAATTTTTTATTCAATAAACTGAACTGGATTGAACAACGGAAACAGGCCTAAGCCTATATAAGTTCTCTCCAAACATATAAAATGGTTATATCTTATGTTTACAATAGACAATGATGGACATCTATATAAACAGCAAGTTTCTCGCTTTAACAATTAAAAAATAGATAACGTAAATAGAATAAGTTGAAAATTGCAGCCAAATTGCTCCACTCATAATTCTATTAGACACGTAATCTCGCATGGGCTAGATTTGGTAAGTTGACATGCGCATTAACTGTTTTGCCCAATTTATCCGGTTCCGGTCTCGATTTATTTTTAATTCAAAGTCTGTGAATGTCATTTTAAGTCACGTACCTGTGTTACCGGAAAAGAGCTTTGCTCAAGCACCGAGCTTCGCGACATGCTTTAGAGCTGCGCTTTATATAATCACCATTCTGGATAGTTTCCACCAATTACAAAAGCACAAATGAAGTTTTCGATATTTATCGAACCAAAAATATCCCCACCTCAATGTTATACAAAATCATGAATATTCACCAAAACCCTGCAGAAAATGCATTTTCAAACCCTTTTACTTTTATTCGATTCTAAACTAAAAAGTCAAGCAAGACCGACATGCAAATGGTGAAAATTGTAAGGTAGAGAAAATCTTAATATAACTTTGCTCCTTGTATGTCTACTTAAAACGCAGTATGCAAGAGCTAAATCTGAATATTGCAGGCCTTTCTTTACGTCTGAAGTGTTATCTAAATTATTACCTAGACATTAATTAATTTACCAATGCAGACAATCGTCATAATTTAGTTAATTCGAATGCGTTTTGTGCTGAATGCAGTTACTCTTAAAATGGGTAATCCAGACTTTATTGTCCTTCGTAACAGCGGTATTTTTGTCCCCCGCCTTTCAAAGAAAGTTGGGGGACTATTAAAATGGGTTCGTCCGTCTGTCTGTCTGTCTGTCTGTCCGTCTGTCCGCCACACTTTTTGGGACACAATAACTCTCTTCCCAATTGAGCTAGAATGTTCAAACTTAGTGTATAATTATTAAGTCAATGCCTTGATGGAGTTCGAAGATGAGCATTTTCCGCTTAGGGTAAGCAGAGATAAGCAATTTGATTGGTTGATACTTTGGGACACGATAACTTTAGTTCTAATTAAGTGAGAGTGATGATACTTGGTGTATAGTTTCATTACAGTAATACCTTGAATAAGTTCGATAATGAGCATTTTCTGCTCAGGGTAAGCAGAGTGATACGCAATTTGATTGGTCGAGACTTTGGAACACAATAACTCTCCTTCTAATTGAGTTAAAATGTTCAAACTTGGTGTATATGCTTATTAGGCCAATGCCTTGATGGAGTTCGAGGATGAGCATTTTCCACTTAGGGTAAGCAGAGATAAGCAATTTGACTGGTTGATGCTTTGGGACACGATAACTTTAGTTCTAATTAAGTGAGAGTGATGAAACTTGGTGTATAGTTTCATTACAGTAATACCCTGAATAAGTTCGATAATGAGCATACGCAATTTGATTGGTCGAGACTTTGGAACACAATAACTCTCCTTCTAATTGAGTTAAAATGTTCAAACTTGGTGTATATGCTTATTAGGTCAATGCCTTGATGGAGTTCGAAGATGAGCATTTTCCGCTTAGGGTAAGCAGAGATAAGCAATTTGATTGGTTGATGCCTTGGGACACGATAACTTTAGTTCTAATAAAGTGAGAGTGATGAAACTTGGTGTATAGTTTCATTACAGTAATGCCTTGACTAAGATCGATAATGAGCATTTTCTGCTCAGGGTAAGCAGAGCGATAAGCAATTTGATTTACCGAGACTTTGGAACACAATAACTCTCCTCCTAATTGAGTTAAAATGTTCAAAATTGGTGTGTATGCTTATTAGGTGATGGAGTGCGAAGATGAGCGTTTTCTGCTTAGGGTAGGCAGAGATAAGCAATTTGATTGGTTGATACTTTGGGACAAGATAACTTAGGTTCATCTTGATTGATGATTTTTATGCCAATACAATAACTGCATTCTCATTCAGTAATGGATTCGACAGTAACAGTGTATAGAAACGATGGACTCAGACACGAGGGCCCTTTCCCTTGGCCAGAAGGGGCCCTTTTGTCAAGCGTGGGAGCCCTTTTGTCTGCCTTTAGGGTCCCCCTAACTGGGATACATTTTTATTTTTCTCATCGGTTTTAGCATTTTTCTTTATAAAACACTTTTGGATGACACTTCGTGTACAGTTTGATTGCTTGATACGTTTGAAAAAAATAAATGTGCGATTAATTAATATGTGTCATCTATTATTTTGGGATTTCGGCGGGGGACATCAGCCTCACTGTTGGCTTTTTAAAATGACAATCGATACAAACATGCAATGTCATCGCCGTAATTTGGCTGAAACTTTCAAAATATTTTCTTTTCATTACCATTTTTATACGCCCACATTTTTATGTGGACGTATTATGTCGTCGAACCTGTCCGTACGTCCGGACGTCCGTCCGACCGTCCACAATTTATTTGTTGACTCTCTACAGGTCACAATTCTTATCTGATTTTGACGAAACTTGAAATATAGGTTTATCCCCAAAAGATCTCGGCTGCTTTCGATATTGCCATGTATCGGATCAAAACTTCATGGATTATGGCCCCTGGTTGTACGAAAAATCACGTTTTTAGATTGTGGACCCTATAGAGGTCACAATTTTGAACCGATTTTGATGAATATGACCAGATGACCAGATTATACCCAAAGGACCAACTTTTACAATACTCTACGTATGACTTGTTAAATAAGAACCAGATTCAATTCCTTAAATATGTCACGAAGCCAATCATAAAGCGAACCAGGCGAGGTGGTACTGCTGGGCGAAAATGCAGAAAAGCAATTCGTGTTCGTGTTTCCCAAATGCGCAACAATGTACATACTTTGAGAGTTGTAAATCATTCAAATCTAACAGAACCAAAAATCGTAAATGGCCGTACGACTCAAAAGTTCAAGATTCTACTTTTAAATGCCAGATCCGTGAACAACACAGCTTCAGAGTTAAATGACACTCTTATTGATTCCGAATGTGACCTGTTTGCCATAACGGAGACCTGGCTAGGTACTGTGCATGACAATGTTACATTGGCATCTCTGGTTCCAAATGGCTACAACTTTAAGAATGCTACCCGGCTTAAGAGGGGAGGGGGTGTCTCACTAATATACAAATCAACCATCTCCGTAAATGTTCAGAAACGTTTAAATCTATCTTCCTTTGAATATCTTGATTCTATTGTATCGACAAAACATTGTAAACTTAGGGTAGTATTGGTATACCGACCCCCATCTAAAAACCAAGAATCACTCTTTTTAGACGAATTTAAAGCATTGCTGAACTCACTTTCTGTATCTAAACTCGACCTACTTATTTTGGGCGATTTTAATTGTCATGTTGACAACTTATCTAATCCATTTGCGTTCAGTTTCAAGGAGGTTTTAGACCAGTATTCCCTTCAACAACATGTGTCTTTACCAACATACCAACACGGCCACACGCTTGATCTGGTTATAACGCGGGATGGTGAACTTCCTGTGAGAAATCTTGGGATTAATAACAATCTTATTTCTGATCATTTTCTAATCAGTTTTAACTTGAACATCGATAAGCCTAATTTGGAGAAGAAAACCTTTGAATATCGTAAGTTTAAAACATTAGATATTGAACTGTTTAAGCGAAAGCTGGAAGAATCGTCTTTCAGTAACTCTCTTGATAATGCTGATGTCAACACGAAGGTAGATATTTATAATAGTTCAATTAAGTGTGTTATTGAGAGTGTCCTCCCGCTCCAGAAGAAATCTGTAGTGTTGCGACCGGGATCGGAATGGTATAACCCCGACATTGATGCGGCCAAAAAGGTCAGAAATTCCAACGAAAAAACATGGCACAAGGACATTTATAATTCTGCTCGACTAAATGTAAAATCACTTATTGAATCCTCGAAACGCGCCTTTTATTCCGACAAGATATCTAACAGCACTAATCAACAGAAGGACCTTTATAAAGTTATTAATACTTTGTTAGATCCGAACTATGGCAAAACTACACTTCCTACGGAAAATTGTGCAGATCTTCCAAACAGATTTGCCAATTTCTTTTCTGAAAAAATATCTAAAATACGTAATGATCTAGCTACTTCAACTCCAGTAGTTATTGAAAAAGTGTCTAAACCAAATATTTGCTCTCTTGATAAATTTCGTGATCTAAGTGAAAAAGACCTATGTAAGATAATTACTCCATGAAATCAGCATCTTGTTCTTTGGATCCAGCACCTACCTGGCTCATCAAACAGAATCTACCCCTTTTCCTCCCTACCATACTAGATATTGTGAACACCTCCTTTCAACTCGGTATATTTCCACAACCTATGAAAATAGCTTACGTTGCGCCCCTTATAAAGAAGACGTCACTCGACCCAAATATCAACAAAAATTACAGACCTGTATCAAATTTAAGTTTTCTTTCGAAAATCCTTGAAAAGTGTATTGCCGATCAGTTTAAATCCCATTTGTGTCAAAATAATTTGTTAGATAAGTACCAAAGTGCGTATAGAAGATTTCACTCAACCGAGACAGCTCTACTAAAAGTTCAAAATGATATTTTGATGTCCATGGACAACATCAAATGCGTGATGCTGGTACTATGGTACTATTAGATTTGCCCGCCGCGTTTGATACAGTGGACCACGAAATGTTAGTCTCCAGGCTATATTCTGAATTTGGAGTGTCCGGCCTTTCTCTAGCACTTTTTCGGTCTTATCTTCAATTAAGAAGCCAGGCAGTGTTGATAAACAACAAACTCTCCGAGCCAAAGGACCTCCATTATGGAGTGCCCCAAGGCTCTATTTTAGGGCCTATTCTTTTTACAGTTTACACAACTCCCCTCGGGGACATTGCTCAGAAATATGGAGTAGACTTTCACTTCTACGCGGACGATAATCAACTCTATATCGCTTTTAATCCTGCATCGTCTAATTATTCAAAGCAACAAATTGAAATGTGTATATCAGAAATTAAATCCTGGATGTCTGTTAACTTTTTAAAATTAAACGACGATAAATCAGAGTACATCCTTTTTGGATCCAAGTCGTCTGTGTTAAAATTGAAAAGTGTGAACAATGATGTTAACATATTATTAGGGTCTCACATTATCAAACCTGTTGAGTCCGCCAGAAACATTGGTGTATTTTTCGACAGTCATATGGCCATGAGCACGCAAATCAATAATATTTGTAAAGTATGTTATTTTCATCTCAGAAACATAAGTAAAATTCGTTCAAATTTAGCCCCAGATGTTATAAAAACCATTGTAAATTCACTTGTAACTTCTAGACTGGATAGCTGTAACTCTCTCTTAGCTGGTATCCCTGATAACCTAATTCACAAACTTCAAATGGTTCAGAACTCAGCTGCTAGGCTTATCACTAAATCTAAACATACAGATCATATTACCCCTATATTAATTAAATTACACTGGCTACCCATTCGTTTTAGAATCGCATATAAATTGCTTCTTTTAGTTTTTAAATGCCTCAATGGATCTGCGCCTAAATACTTAAGCGATTTAATTCAACTATACACACCTTCTAGAACTCTGAGGTCCTCATCTGATTGTTTACTGTTATGTCAACAGCGATCACGATTAAAAACAATAGGTGATAGAGCATTCAGTAGCCATGCACCAAAAGTTTGGAATTCATTACCTTTTAACATTAGAAATTCTACAACAATTACAATTTTTAAGAAACATATTAAAACTCATTTATTTAAAGAAGCTTTTAATTTATAACTAAAGTATCTTTTTTGAAGAATGTATATTTTAATCTAGGTCGTGATATTTAAATAGTCTTTTTTTCTTATTCAATAGTTTCCTTATATTATTTACAGTTTTATGTATAAGTTTATCAAATTTTATGTTAGTTCCTGACTATTTTCCTGAATTATTTTATAGTATTTTGTTTGTTTTATATTGTTTTTTTACTACTTACTTTGTAAAGCGCATTTGAGCACTATGTGAATTGTGCGCTATATAAATGTTCTTAATAATAATAAAAAATAATAATGAAACTTGACATGCATGTTTTTAACCCAAAGATCTTGGTTCCTTTCGATATTTGCGCCTATCGGAACTTAATTTCCTGAATTATGGCCCCTGAGTGTTCGCAAAAATCACCCTTTGTAGCTTGTTGTCCCTCTGGAGGTCTCAATTATTATCCGATTTAAAAAAAAAACGTTTGATTATATCACCGTTACACCCTATGGGAGGTTGAGTTCGAATTTCGGGAAAATCGGACGAAAATTGCCATACAAAATGGCCGCCGTTTGTACGCGAATACTGTTAAAAAATGGTATGTCAAGGTTGTGGACCCTTTAGAGGTCACAATTTTAATTCGATTTTGATAAAACTTGAAATTCATGGTTATAACCAAAAGATCTTGGTTCCTTTCGATATTTGCGAATATGGGATCGTAACTTCCTGAATTATGGCCCCTGATTATACGGAAAATCGCCTTTTTTTTAGCTTGTGGTCCCTCTGGAGGTCACAATTATTATCCGATTTAAAAAAAAAAACCGTTTGATTATATTACCGTTACACCGTAAGGTAGGTTGTGTTCGAATTACGGGAAAATCGGACCAAAATTGCCATACAAAATGGCCGCTGTTTGTACGCGAATACTGTTAAAAATGGTATATCATGGTTGTGGACCATGTAGAGGTCACAATTTTAATTCGATTTTGATGAAACTTGAAACGCATGATTATTACCCAAAGGTCTTGGATCCTTTCGATATTTGCGCATATCGGATCGTAACCTGAATTATGGCCCCTGATTGTACGCAAAATTGCCTTTTTTTAGCTTCTGGTTCCTCTGGAGGTCACAATTATTTTCCGATTTAAAAAAAAAAAACGTTTGATTATATCACCGTTACACCTTAAGGTTTGAGTTCGAATTTCGGGAAAATCAGACCAAAATTGAAATACAAAATAGCCGCCGTTTGTACGCGAATACTGTTAAAAAATGGTATATCATGGTTGTGGACCCTGTATAGGTCATAATTTTAATTCCATTTTGATGAAACTTGAAATGCATGGTTATAACCCAAAGATCTTGGTTCCTTCGTTATTTGGGCATATCGGATCGTAACTTCCTGAATTATGGCCCCTGATTGTCTGAAAAATCGAATATGGTCCCTCTGGAGGTCATAATTTTTATCTGATTTCAAAAAAACGTTTGACTCTATCACCGTTACACGCTACGGAAGGTTGAGTTCGAATTTCTTACCCACTTAGCAACATGATCCCCAGTCGAATTTGAAGCCTACTGAAATGCACCTTTATAATCCAAAGATCTTAATTAATTTCGATATTTGCACGTATCAAATTCTAACTTAATGATGTAGGAAAAATCAATATCGGTATTGCTTGTTCTATATCCATCTCTCGAAAATGTGGGCGTATCCTGCCTGGCAGTGCCAGCCTATCTTTAAAAAAAACTATCATAGCAAGAACTGTCAGCTTTTTATCGCTTCTAACATAATGCCGCTTTAATGTGATCGTTGTGATAATTTACCCCTGAAAAGACAATTTGTTAATTGAATCAAGGTTTGTTAACACATTCCATTTCGCCGTTAACTTTTACAACAGCGATATGGAATATGTTAGCAAATCTTCAGAATAAAAATTTAAACCGAAATAAAGACATAGCGCATTGTCTCAATCAACATGGCTGATCGTCTTTTCAGGTGTAAAATAATCCCAACGATCACATGTTGACATGTCACGCTGCTGACCCCTTTACGCTTCCATACTTTATACTTATATCCTTTCTACAGTATCAACACGTCCTTTAATTTTCTCCATTACCTCAAAGAAACCCGCGTCCAAAATTGATATTTGATCCTACCAACTTATTTCGCAAATCTAAATTCTAATTATCAATTCTGGAATTCTCTATACAAACACGCAAAGAAATCATAATGGAGGTCCAAAAACATTATACATACAAGACAATATTGCTTCTTTTCAGAACTCGCTAGGAAAATGGTTACAATTCTGGAATTCTCTATACAAACACGCAAAGAAATCATAATGGAGGTCCAAAAACATTATACATACAAGACAATATTGCTTCTTTTCAGAACTCGCTAGGAAAATGGTTACACCCTATGGATGTACAAAACATCACTGCAATTTCTTGCAAAAGTGATTGCAGCTTGGCGCTTTTATTCAGATAACAAATAGGTATAATCCTGTTTTCAAAACGCATTTCTCTTTCTTTAAAGATTCAATATGTAAGAGGTCTATTGCAAGTCTTTTAGGCTGGCTTAAAATGTTATATAACTTATTACTTCAACATGTAGTCACATATTCACATGTCCAACTCTCTAGACCATCGGGTGGCTAAGAAATTGAATGAATGCATTGCCCCGTCCACGCCATATAACCTTCCAATGTTAAAATGAACGGGACTCAATAATAAGACTCACATCTTCATTCAGAATAAAGTAATTTTATTGAAATGTTCAATACAATAAAACTTCTTTGAACTAATCTATTAAGAACGATCGCCTCTTTATCTGAATGTATATATATTTATGGTTATTTAAAAAAAAAAACAATCCTCGCTGAGCAGCATTACAAAAAGACTTTGGGTAGAAACGATGGGTGGTTTATTGATCATAACGTTTCAGGTTCCTGCGGACTCTTTACCAAATTTTAAACGGAGATTATTAAATATCAGTTTTATCGCCTCTCTCCGCCTCTGTCATCGTTTGTTGCATCAGCTTGTCCAACGTCTGCTTCTGTTGTAAGGGTGTGTACCATACTATGGTGGACTATGGCTGCCATAGCAAATGCATATTATATTTATGAAATTTTAATATTTTTCTCTTTTTTTTTTATTTAATTCTTATTTTCTTTCATTTAAAAAAAACCAATTCAAATGTATATTTATTTTAATTTTCTTTTTCTATTTTTTTTTTAAATTTATTTTATAATTTTTTTTTAAAATTTATTTTATAAATTTTTTTTTATATTTTTATTAATTTTTTGTTTTTGATAAATAATATTTTTATTTTTTTTTGTTTAATCCTTATTTTCTTTCATTTAAAAAAAAAAAAAAAAATCAAATGTATATTTAATTTTAATTTTCTTTTTATATTTTTTTTAAAATTTATTTTATAATTTTTTTTTATATTTTTATTAATTTTTTGTTTTTGATAAATAATATTTTTAATTTTTATCTGATAAATAATATTTTTAATTTTTATCTGATAAATAATATTTTTAATTTTCTTATAATGATTTTTTAATTTTTTTTTTTATAATTATTTTTAATTTTTTTTTTATAAATTATATCTTTTAATTCTTTTTTTTTATTTATTATACTTACATTTTTTTCATTTATATTATTTTAATATCTTTTATTTTTTTTTTTATTTTTTTTTATCTTCTTTATTTTTTTTTCTAAGGGTTATGGTAAGGACTAATCCTGTTTGCTAGCCCTTACCCTAACCCTAACTCCCACAATCTCTGCATGACGTCATATGTACTAAAATGCGCTTTTGGGTGTGTTATCAAATGTTAATATTTAATAGGGTAGGGCTAGCTCTAAGCCTTACCCTAACCCACAATCACCGACTATAGCAAAACACGGAATATGGCAAAGCACGGAATATGGCAAAGCACGGAACATGATTTTTTTTTTTTTTTTTATTTATAGAAAAAAATCTTTTTGGGAGATAATTTTTTTTTTCGGAGAATCAAAAAAAAAAAAAAAAAAAAAAATAAAGTTTTACATGATTTTAAGAAAATAAATAAAAATCGATTTAAAAAAAAAGAAATTTAAAGAAGATAAAAAAAATAAAAGAATAAAAGATATTTAAATAAAAAAATAATATAAATGTAAAAATGTAAGTATAATAATAAAAAAAAAAGAATTAAAAAATATAATTTATAAAAAAAAAAAAAATTAAAAAAAATTTAAAAAAAACAATTAAAAATATAATTTATCAAAAAAGAATCTAAAAAAAATTATATAAAAAAAAATTTAAAAAAGAATTTATAAAAAAAAAATTATAAGAAGAAAATTAAAATAAATATACATTTAAATTGTTTTTTAAATGAAAGAAAATAAGAATTAAATAAAAATAAAAAGAGGAAAATATTAAAATTTCATGAAAATAATATGTATTTGCTATGGCAGCCACAGTCCACCATAGTGTATTCACCTTCACTTTGTATATGGTTGTGTATCAATATATCGAGGTCCACCCGTCTATTATAAGATCGAGATACACCAGAGGATTGAAAGCGAGTATTAAATAAGCTACTAATAACTAACATCACGGTTTACTAATCGAGTGTGTTTGTTGCCAATATACAATTAGAATCATTGACATTACCATTGGAATGAAACCCTCGTGGACTAAACAAAAATAAAATTTTATGGATTAGGGGTTTCGATTGAACGGACTTTGATTGTTCGACTCGTCATAAGGAGGACGCCTTTTGGTGCAGGGTTGCGTGTCAATTTTACAACGAAGCGCTCTTCACGTCTGAGGTTTTGAAATTACCCCATAAACTTGCAGGAATTGTTCTGTTTTACTAGTCAAACCAGCGCGACAAATCACTGAGCCGGGCTAGTCATACGATAGAATGATCCATTTTGTGAAGAGTTATCACCCCCCATCACCGAAAAATCATGTTATTTGTAATTGGCTCGAAGCTTTGAGATTAAGAAATTTGCTAGTATTTATTATTAGAGTCACAAAGGACAGACAACCCCACCGGGAACCATTGTTTCTCGAAATACTTGCCCCTGTGACTTTTACCACGTAAACACTCAAAATTGTACTTTTCGTCCCCCCAACAAAACATATTCATAACCATTGATGGGCGCATAGCCATTGCTTGAAAATACCATATTATTGAATATTAAACTAAAGATATTTTCAATTCTATGGTGAAATTACTAATACAGATCTTTAAGATAGTCTTTTTTGCTATCGTGCACACCGCAGGGTGAATAATTTATTTGCTGTTTGTCTTTGAATATAATATATAAAGACACATCTTAACCCAGACCTGCCTGTAAAGCATTTCCTTGATTTAGTCTTTCCGTCTCCAGTTTCTCAGCACGATATTTAACCCCCGTGATTGGTTCGCGCAAAATTACAATTACCATGACAATGAAAGCGGCGTGTTTCGTGACGGATATTCCCGTTTATATGCAACTCATGATTATTTTCGTAGTTTCACATTGTACGACTTCTTTACTCTAATTTGCGCGTTCTGATCGCGTGCATGTTGGAAGCCAAAGTTGCGTTCTTTATGTTTGATGTTGTTTGTTCTGATCGCGTGATCACAAGGTTTATATGATCCCCGTTTCCGGCAAAAATATGACCTTTGGCTTGTTATTTGCGGTTAACAAAATAGATTACATTAGATGTAATGTGTTGCTTCTGTAGTTAGTTACTAATGATTTGTTATATACACTATCATATAACTAATATGTTCAATAATATGGATGTCTTAAACAAGGGTTATCATTAAAGTCACGTGGCCTGCTGACCGGGGTCATAATGCCATATACTAATGTTATAACATTTATTGAAGTGTATACCAGTATTCAAATACCGAAGTGCATCCTTCCCCTTTCATGAGATTAATGTGGTAAAATGTCGTCGCCTGTCCACCCATGTGCCAGAACGTCCGTTTGTCCTTTCATATTGAAGGGGTTATATGAAGAAAGGGTCTAAATGGCAATATTATTTATTGTGAGTAAATAACAAAATACACAATCTCAAAATTTTAAACATTGCTTCAGTATTATATCATTGAAAAATTAGAAACTTGTGGTATATGTAAGTGAACACGTCAACAGTGAGGGTGATGTCCCTTGCCGTAATCCCAAAATAAATAAATTTCACATATTAATTAAAAACAACACTTTTCATCAACAAGTTATCTTGTCCCAAAGCATCTACCAATTAAATACTTCATTTGACCAATCAAATTAGAAGAAGAATTATTATTATTTATTATGTTCCAAAGTATTGACGAATAACCCCAAACACTCCTGAGTACCGAAAATCTAAGCACTGACCTACTATATTGCGCATGAGCACTAAAGATATAAATATACAATTTAATAATATAATCGAATCCAGCCATATCGACAATTATCTTTGTATCAACTGGTTAATACCTCAAATACATGAACAAAACAAAGCCACAAAGAATAACACCTTATCACCCGCCAATAGATGATAAATATCGTGAAGAAACACACAGACTGAATGATTTTCCAATCTGAGGTTATAGAGTCAGAATTAATAATTTAGTAAAAAATGAACTATAATTAAAATAATTTGGTTGGGTTGCAGTTTTCTAGACCAGAGCTCACTTGTCTCTGCAGAATAATTCATTTAATAAAGGGCAAAAGGCGCGACAATAGTCTTCCATTATTATTTTAAAAAATGAAATGTCTTTTTAGTTCCGATTATTATCCAGTGCCAACAAAGTTAGGTGGGAATATTAAAATGTGTGCTGCCCTACTATCCGCGCTCCTCGTCGTCTTCTCGCCCCATTTTTGTTTCTAGGCCACAAATCTCACAAGATATCCTTACGAAATCTTATCACAGCGAGCTATTGAGGTAGTTGTACATTGTGCTAATCAGAACCTTTTCCGTCGGATAACTTTTGTCTGATTAGAAGTTTGTTATTTGGAAACACAAAAGTTATTTAATTAACAAAATTCTAATAACAAATGTTTAAAGTTCTAATGATAATTTGAAAAGTTTCTGTGACATGCCCCCCCCCCCAAAAAAAAAAAAATTGTATATGTATAAAAACTTAGACAAATTTGTTTCCTTGAAGACAGAAAAGTTATTCAACGGAGAAAGTGCTAATTATGTTTTTGAGATATGCTCCAGGATAGTAATTGCATACTAAAAACTTTTCAAGATATTATTATGAAGCCATCTATACACATCAACCCAATTTAACAATTGTCAGTTGAATCATGCTTATTTTTAAGTAGAAACACCATACTCCTCGCATTGTTTTGTTTGATTTTAGCTAATCCCACTTGACACTATTGTAATTGAAGTACATTTCTGTTCCAAATTATGACTGGTCAATAGTCCGATTGACAAGCAGTAACTAACTGTGTAAGAATGTCATTACGCTTTAAACACAGCTCCAAACTGGACCAACTATGTTTACATAACGTTTACGTTATGACCCAAGTTTTTATTACGCCCTATTAACCAGTGAATAGCAGAATATTGCAAAAAAAAATATAAAATAATAATTGCGTGACAAACGAGGCTATCAAAACGGGTCCAATGTAAACAATATCGTTTGCAGACGAACAATACTTTCATCGTTTTTAATACCATAAATCACAGTCCAAAGTTTTAGGGAAGACCCCAGATTAAACGAAGGGTCATATTGCTGTACTTGGGATAAATTTAATTGAACGAGAGTTAAATACATATACCTTCAAACGCTCAAGTATCAGACGTCAACCCAGCAATGGTTAAAGAGGGATTTCTCGAGCCACTGATTCGGGAATATGTAGCTACACATAATTTAACATCTCTGAATAAATTATACAAGATAACTTTATGACATTATTTTTTTAACTAACATAACTGAAACATTTAGAACTGAGCATAGACATAATAAGTGGTATTGTTTACATTGTTAACGTCTACCTGCAAAAGCTTAAAGCGCCTCTTAAAATAATGACATGTGAATAATTATAACTATAGACACCAATTTACTTTTATTTTATCGCTTGACGTGCCCAAATGTTTACAGGACAAAATAGTCAAATGACCCAGCTGACTATTGCACTAATTAGATTATTTCCACCCAATACACCTCACTAAATGTTCTAAAGTCTCACATTCAACAGGAAAATAATGTGTGAAGTAAAAGTAGAGAGTGACACTGTAAAACCTCTAATGGTAATTACGAGTTTTATCGTTGACACCATTAACAAACATTTATAAGCGATCACATCCGATAAATTCTCTTCTTTTATCTAAGCTGTACATTATTTACACACTTTTCATGCTTTATGGCTTTAGTGATATCTAAGATATCTTTGTTGTTCTTTCATTTCAAAAGTATTATGTTAGTACCTTTACAAATGAAATGAAATGGGGTTTAACGCCCTACTATTCTGCTCCTATACTGGGCTAATGAAGACGGGCATACGCCATACATTGTTCTATGAGGGAAATTTTGCCCGGGCAGCGGCGCTACGGCCTACTCTTATATTGAATTCCAACTGTCAATGGATCTTTTATATACACGCTAATGTCTACACGGGACTTCGGTTTTTTCGTCCCATCCGAACGACAAGACAACTGTCCTTGTCAGGCCCTCCGTCCTGCATCGCTGATCGACAAGTGGGAACCACGTCAGAAAATATGGATGAACAATGCAAGGATCGAACAATAGCGAGACAGTGTCTTACCCACTTAGCCACCATGATCCCCTAATACCATTATTCTGGAAAGCAATTCATGCCAACGCACATGTTAAACTATTTTCTAAACATCCATTCGAAAACGTTCCCCCAACAATGCCACTATTGCCACAGTCTGACTTTTCCAGATATTTTGTGTAGACAAAACATATGTTTGGTATGAAATAGGGCAATGATCCCATTTTAATCCAGATGACCACATGATACAAGGGGATAAATGTCGTCTGAAATTACTGATGACCGTGGTATTTGTAACCAAAAACGGCACGTTAAAAACACGCATTAATTTCTTTCCAAGTGTTAAAATTATGTCTTTCGTAGTCGCCATGATAATTTGCAGATCAGACGTAACTCTATATGTAAATGACTTGATATACCAGACTTTGTTAAGGTAAATATGATTGTCGTTCGTTATTTTTGGAAATGGTTGCATCAAATCCAACTGCTATTCGAATTGAACCAGCAAGCTGTGAAGTCATTATATTTCTGGTCGTATTCTTATAATTGGAGTCTTTAATTCAAATCGTGACGATTTCTTTTTCTTGCGAATTGAGGCAGTAGGCCATTTGTATTCTCAACACCAGAAAGAGCACAAGTCGCTGAAATTTCAGGAGAGCGACCATTAATTTTATGTCCCTTTAAGTAGGATAATTTTGTGCTTAATGCTCGACGTTATCAGTTCAATTGCATAAACTTTACTATCCCTTTAATTGTATTATCACCTATCAAGTTCTAACGATTTTGACACATATTCCTTTTTGCTAACATGTAATAAACAGTTTTCAAATATGATAATATCCTTACAATTACATGTTTCATTTTAAGCATTGTATCATTTTCTTAAAGAAGGGAAAAAGAAACGCAATTCTACGGTTTTCTTCGTACAAAAACTATATTGTGGAACTAATCCGCCATTCATTATCAGTCACGACATTCAAGATTAAAGGGACACTTCGCTTGTGGTTAGCATGGCATTAGATTTAAAGGCACTGATGTCAGTTACCATAAAAAAAAACTATTGTAAGGAAACGCAGTCAATGATACTGTACGGAAGGGGCAGGTAACTGCAATGAGTATTACGTGTAAAATGATGTATTGCTTATTAACATGCCATTTATCTTCACACAAATGTTAATAAAATTCTCAAGAGATATTTATGTAAATTGTTAATTCTTAGCGATAAATCGAAATAGATTTGCCCAGAACGTTGACTTAACGTTTTTAACTTTAGGGATTAGATCTTCGTATTCAATGTATGTATTATTAATAAGCCAGTTTGAAAGCTCACCGGTGTTACTTATTTAAAAAAAAAAACGATTTTTCGCCATCATAGAATTGACTTCAGGGATTGATCTGAAGCATTTTTGGGTCGAATATCAAAATCCCACTTTCCATACCTTTTTAAAAACATGTTTTCTTTACTCCATTCAAAACAGATTATGCCTGAATAGTTTGGCCCCGTTTTTAAAGTTTCTTGAATTATAAGTCGTAAAATTTCGAAACATATAGACTTCAATTCTTTTTTTTTTAAATTTTTTTTTGTCTTCAAATGCTCTCTGAATAGAGATTGGGGGACAAACAAGGTCTACGCAATAAAATTTTCAGTCATTTACAACCTGAAATTTAAGTTTAATTAATATTAGCAAGCCGATTGTCACGGTTTAACGAGCATTGAATGTCCCGGGATAATTTTATCTTTTTAGCTTTTTGAGCGGCGGCGCTTCAATCCCGTGGGAGTCATCGGACACTCTAGCTTCCAATTCTATCTGAAATAAGGCTGACATTATATCCGAAAGACTTTCGTTTTCAATGAAGCCTATAGATGGTAAAGACTCAGCCACAGAGACAGACATGCACCAACCTAACATCTTGATGTTCTATTTCTATTTGTCTGCAGTGCAATTTAGAAAGCATTAGAATCGTCCAACCTCAATTAATCTGCCCAATGTCATTTCCGATCGGTGATACACAGATCTGATTTCACGGTTAATATCCTCGATTACAAAAAAATAATCACACGATGATTCCTCGGAGTGTTCCGAATGAGACTAGCGTTATGTTCTTAACCTTAAGAGACAAATTAGCCTCAAATGGATTAAAATCAAACAAAACCCTAGATTTTTTGTAATTTTCAATATGTATTTCGTATTAGTAACCGATTCAACGAACGAAATCGCACATTGACGGCTCATCCTATAAATATGTGTGGCGTAGTAAAGGCGTGGGGCAAAGGTAAGAGTTTATCCCTAGCGGGTTAGAGTCTTCCACGTACAATAGATTGATTTCATTCATTTAAACATACCTGGGCGACTCCTTTAAAAGGGGCAGTTAAAAGCCTGACTTACAGATTATATCGACCAGGACACATTTCCCAATAGATGATCCCTTTTCGCACAATCACTAACGTAATCGTCAGGGACAGAAGCAGGGTGCGTTATTCATTTTCTGCAACAATAAAAGGTTTGGGGAATAATTGAAAAATGAGGATTTCCACAAATTCACAGGTGTTCCCCGCTTTGAAACTCAGATGCACCTCTCTCGATAATAGACTTCCATTTTCTCTTATTGTGATTTGGATAATGAACCTTTTTCATAGCCGAGGTTAATGAGGCGAACAATAATGATACAACGGAAATGTTTCATTACTCCGCCAATGTTCATATTTCTAACACTATTCATACTTATGGAAAATCCAAAAAGGATAGCCTTTAGATAGTAGTGGGTTTTCGGTTTGTCTTATTCGTCCTGCAAATCCTTATGAACTAGTCGACCGATCCAGCCCCCCCCCCCAATGATTACTATGCGGGTCAACTAAATTCTTATGGTGTATTGACTCAGCAAAGTGTTGGTGTAGGACGCAGATTATGTTTATTAGTAATGAAATTTTAAGTAGTATGGATAGACAGCTACTAGGATGACGGCATACAGAAAGCCTCTTCCTAATATCCATTTACGTCTGAAATAATTGTTTCGGATTGTACAGATCAGTTTAATAGTCTATAAGGAATGAAACATAACCAAAAGATGGCAACCTATGCAATTTGAATAAGTGAGTTCGTCACCTCATATTAGCTCAAGATTTGTGTTGACAGCACGCTTTAACATCGTGATATTTATATTTATAAGAAGCAACATGGTCAATAGCTAAGAAAGAAAGTGGGGCGTCTTAATGCACGTACAAGTCATTTGATTCAGGTGACATGTGTAATTTCAGGTCTTCAAAAGTTATTAAAGTTACCATGACAACGAATAACCTTTAATAGATAATGACAGGTAATATGATATTTGACAGAAATTACAATTCTTCTAGTCAGTTCTGCCACCTGGTATTCTCCTGGAATAAAATTACCTGCGGCACCGTGGCTGACACATATCCGCCATTGAACACAGAAAAGGTTTCTTTACAAAAACCGCGTGATCTAATTTCATAAAATGTTATTAGATTGTATTTTTACTGCTGAAAAACCTTGTGATTTCATTATCCAAACCGTTATTTTCTTATATTAAAATAATTATCTGTATCTATATTGAAAATAATAAAGGAAAGTACAAGTAATATTATCCCTATAGGCACTCATTTATGACTTGAATTTGCCAATATAGAAATGATATTTTTACGTTTATGATTCACAGTATATCGTATTATGTTTATTAATATATAATGGTCATATAAAAAAAAAACAGATTTAAGAGCTGCAATAAATTTGAATGGAGAAAGCGAAAAAGAATCGAATCGAATTTAAATTTTGTGTCTTATCATTATACGTGTAAATCTATTTTAAAAAAGGTGAAAAAATGTCGTTTATGCGCCGAACTAAAAGAAATTACTGTAAATTGAACTCGTTAGAGTCAAAGTCATTGAAGATAAAGTACACGGTGGAACCGCTCTCACACAATTTTTTCTCTTCTTTTTTGAAAGCGGATCCTTGGTTAATAAATTACCACCCTTTTAATATAATAAATCAAAAGAAATCCTAACAAGAGTCGATCGATAATTTCTTTAAGACGTTTTTCTTTCTTCCAGGCTCTTTCTCTCATGTTCTCTTTAATTTTCAAAGATTATAGCCTGAAGGTAGAAACTCGAACTTCACATTGAAAACAATGTTAAAGACCTTTTACATACAGTAGACAAGATAAAACCAATCTGATTAAACCACACAATTTTATAATTCCTTCCGGTTTATTCTGTAATATATTTTTTAAAATAAAAGAAGATGGCGTCGATTATAAATGAGATTAAACGTCTCGTCGATGCGCAGATTTTGTGATTTAATGGTTACGTTTGAAATGCGAAGTACCGGGGTGGGGGCAGAGGCTTTGGAATTACAGGGACGGTGGTTTGTCTCGTTACTCTCTATCAAAATTCAGGTCTTCGTTTTTGACGGGTGTTTATTCTGCCCTTGTGCGTGTAAATAGCCCACATCTGAATGTTCTTGTTGTAGCATAGCCCAGTTACCCGCCACTCGCCCAATCCCAGTCAAAATTGGAAAAGCTCAACCCCGGGAGGTGTTTATGCACTTCTATGATACCCGTTTTGTTAGTACTGCCCCTTTTATTTGTTTACCATAATAACAACACATCATCTTAGTGGGATGCCCCAATTACTAAAATATATTTGCAAAATTTAATTCGTGTCTAGGTTTCTAGAAGAGTGATAGATAAACTGTAGCCGAGTCTAGCCATATATATACATTATAAATTCGTACCAAAACGATTTGGTCTTATTATTTAAGCCTATCTTTCCGGCCGTGCCAAATGTATTCTTGTATGAGTTGGTTTTAGTGGGTAAATCGGTAATGACTGGAAGCATCATTGTTAAAAGCCAGCTATTCCCAGGAATCTGCTACTAATACGCGTGACAGAATAAATTAATAAACGAGTTTCACTGTTTGCTGGTTGTCTGAAAACATCTCTTCTTTACCAGCGACAAGACAATGGAAGCTGTTTGACGCCTCGGGCCAGATTTTCATTCGCGCTTAAATCGCATTTGTAGATTATTAATAACCAAGGAGAGACAATAGTTTCGACCTCTTCAGTAAATGTTTTAGAATTTTTCTCCTTACCTCAAGAGTTTTTAATTTACACAATTCCGTGGTAAAAAAAAAGAAAAAAAAAGAAACAAACAAAAAAATCCCACAAAAAACAAACAAACAAAACTTCTTCTATTATTAACTATGCGATAGAATTATTATATCGATATTTTTTTTTATTTTAAAAATTGGACACGTGAAGAAAGAAATATTATTTTATGAATATTAATAATTTGTACCCTATTCACAATTTATAGTATTCTGATCCGATTGTGGCTTCGGTTCTGATTCGAAGTCGTTTATCGACTTGAGTATATATCTTATCTCGATCTTAAAGTCAAAACCGTTATCAAAAAAAGACCGTCTGTTGAATACGTAGAGATGTTTATTTGGATTTTTCATATTCACGAAACGTTTAAAAGTTCATGGCAAAAATTGAGTGGAAGTGTAAAATAAACAACTGGTGTCTGAAAGTATGTAATATTATAAGATCTACATGAAACATTGGGAAAGGTCAGATCCGCGTATAAACAGACCACATACTTTTAGCTATATAGATCGAAATAATCGGGATTGTGAAGGGATTGTCAACAGGGGCTCCGGGGGCTTGTGACCCTAACAATTTAAAAATTAATAAACACATATTTCAGACGGTCCTGAAATGATAAATAAATCGATTAATTGTTCTGTGTCCTGTTACCACGATATATCGAGACAGAAGCCATAGCTGTAGGAAAACTTCCCCTTTACTTAAATCAAACTATTTATTGTTGGGCTGAATCCATGAATATTAATGATTTACATAAATATCTCTTGAGTATTTTATTAACATTTGTATGAAGATAAATGGTATGTTAATATACAATACATCATTTTACACGTATTACTCATTCACTTACACATGGAAATACCTTCTCACATCTACACGCCAAATAATGGTGCCCGAAAGCAAAATGTGTTAAGAGTTGCAATGTAAGGACAATCTGAATCTATGATTAAGACATATGACCGGTTGGGCAAGCTGAACAAGTTTTAAAATGAAATGCCTGGAAATACAACATGCATAGGGGGTCAAAACATTGACACTACTTACACACGCCACAGTATTTCATTAATAAATTGATGAGTACACGAATGGATACAGCAATTTTGGAAAGAAAAAAAAATATGCTCATTTTTGTTATTTTTGTTATTTTCTCGGTTCCTGTCGATATTGGTATGCATTGGACCATGACTGCATGGATTATGGACCCTGATTGTACGAAAATTCACGTCTTTAGCTTGTGGACCCTCCGATTTTAATTAAACTTGAATCCATGTTTATAACCCAACGATCTTGGTTCCTGTCGGTATTATGGCCATTGATTGTACGAAAAATCGCATTTTTAGTTTGTGGTCCCTCTAGAGGTTACAATTTGAATTTGATTCCAAAAAACCGTTTAATATATCACCGTTACACCCTGAGTCCGAATTTCGGAAAAAATGGCCACCCCATGTACGTAAATAGTGTAAAAGTATAGGATATCAAGCTTTTGGAACTTCTGGAGCCCACAATTTTTCTCCCAATTAAAAAAAAAAAAAAAATAATGAATGAGTTCGTATTTCGTGAAAATCGGACCAGAACTGTCTGACAAAATGGCCGCCCTTGTGCGCAAATAGTGTAAACATCTGGTATATCAAAGTTGTGGACCGCCCAGAGGTCACAGTTTTGATCCGAGAATGACGAAACTTGAAATGCATGTTTATAACCCAAAGATCTTGGTTCCTATCGATATTCGCGCATATCGGATCGTAACTTGCTGAATTATGACCTTTCGACCATGATTCGGGAAAATCGAAATATAACCGTTCGACAGAGTACCACTCTTTGACTGCAAATTGTGTAGAAGTATATAATACAAAGGTAATGGACCCCGATTTTGATGAAACTTAAAACATAACATTATATTCCAAAAATCTCAGTCCCCTTTGATATTTGCTTATTGCAAACCATAACTTTCTAGATTATTGCCCCTGATTGTACAATAAATCGTTTTTGTTATTAGCTTGTTTTCTATCCATACCTTGCAAAATGTGGGCGTATCCTGCCTGGCAGCCACTGGTCGATATATACCCGACAAGCACAATGTTGGTAGGTGTATATTTCGCTGTCTGACAACCCATGTTTTCTAACGGGTTTCAGTTTGGCTTTAATGACGAGTGTTTGTAGTGGAAAGAAAACATTAAATTAGAAAATTATTCTCAATTAAATGTTACCTTTTTAGATGTATATCTGGGAATATGGCGAAACAAATAAGAAGGCGCACAATTTTGTGACTGGAATCTTTGAGCAAGCGCTTTTAGATTCCAATACAGCACAGAATTCAATAAATGGATAGAATGTCTCTTTAAATCGTAGATGTCGTGACTAATGATGAATGGCAGACAAGGTCCAGAGTTAACTCTGTAAGAAGATTGTTGCTTCTTGTGTCTTCCAAGTTTTTGTTTTAAGAAAATAAAATGTGAAACATGTGTAATTTATAAGGACATTAATACATTGAACAAGGCTTTTTAAAGAGCTAATGAAAAGGAATTGGTGACAACATTTATAAAGACGATAAAAACTGTTTGGTGAAATAGGTGAACAAAGCAATTAAAAGAACTGAAAAAAACATGCGTTGTCATAAAGGCCTCATTGCTTAATAGTAGTAAAGCAAAGATTTGAGTGATCGGATGGTCAATGTTGAGTCAAGTGGCGTAGTTGCCAACCGGAACTTAAAGGTGACAGGAGTAGGGTGGTCTGTCTAACTCGTGGTTGTCTCTGCGACAACCAACTTTTAAAGGCCCTTATATAAGCTCAATAAAACTGTGCCACATCCACCCCAACCCTCCTCATAGAAAACCCTAAATTGTCAAAGTATTTCTTCTAAATGGAATCGTTTGGATGGCAGCTATGGCATGTATGTACATGTTGTGTGCAAAAGATTAAGGAATATGACCCCAAATAATTGCAGATAGGGCCATTACAACTAATTTAGAAATAGTGCATTTTTTTTTTATACAAACGTATTCATTTTAACACAGATTGGTTTCAAGATTTTTGTATAAGTAACTTACTTCTTCAAGCACATTATCATCACAATTATGTAAGGTATGTTTCAAAGATTTGACAAGAATTAGAAATAAATTGCACGAATGTAGTTAAAGAAGAGATCAAAGTGAATAAGACTGATTAATTAATTAGGTGTGCGTGGAAGGCTCGTGTGATCCGTTATTCTTGTCCCAAGCATCTATCCAAGCCGCATGCAAAATTGTCTTTTGCAGGTCATTGCTGATTATAATTTTTTTTTGCGACCATTGTAAAACGAATCATTGTAATTTGGCGATTGTGTCACATTTTGGTGTTTGGTTTGCATATACACAAACTGAAACTCAAATATTATAATAATCTTCGATACATGCACTGGCCGAGAATGTTCAGTGTTGCAGGACGGAGGGCCTGACAAGGTCAGCTAGTCTTTCGGAAGAGAAGAAAAACCGAGGTTTCGTGTTCACATTGACGTGCACGTAAAAGAGCCTTTGACAACTGGAATTCGAAAAAAGAGTAGGCCGGAATGCCGTTGTCCTCATAGGCGTAGGAGCTCAAAGTAATTCAGGGGGGCATAAGAGAAAATTGCCCGAAATCAATATAATATAATTAATATATACTATTCAAAAAAAGTAGGGGATATTTGAATTTGGGGGCATAATACTAAAATATGCAAATGACTACGAAAAAAGTCACTATAGAATCTAACAGAAGAAACATTTCCAGTTACATGTGACGCCCAAACGCACCAATAGCGACCGCATGGAATGCAGGTGATGCTTGGGATCATCATTGGGTCCAACCCAAGATTTGCACGACTCTGACTTTGAATGTTACAGTCATTGTGGCATTGAATTCCGGGGTGGAAACATCAGTTTAATTGTTTTAGTGACCAGAAAACAAAGTTTGATATGCGTCGGCTTACCCAAAATGAAAGGTTACGTGCCCTTGGCATGCTACAGATCGGCACAACACAGGCGGTTGTGGCGCGGACGATGAATGTTTCTCAGTCTGTCATAAGCAGGCTATGGTCCAGATACCGTGATACACAATCTGTACAGGACAGATCACGCTCAGGTCGACCAAGGGCGACAACTCAAGCCCAGGATCGATGTATCCGTACCTTGGCCTTGAGAAATCGTGTCATCACAGCAAATCAGATCAGCGGAATCGACTGCATAGGGTCACCTTCGCGCCGGACGTCCTCGCGTGATCCCTTGTTTGAGAGATCATCACATTCAGGCAAGACGTCGTTGGTGTAGGGATCGTCAACACTGGGGTAATCGACGCTGGAGCAATGTGATGTTTTCAGATGAGTCAAGGTTCACTGTTGATTTTTTGGACAGGCGTAGGAGGGTGTGGCGTCGTCGAAACGAGCGCTTCCAAGACGTTAACGTCATCAGACATGATCGATTTGGGGGCGGTTCTGTTATGGCGTGGGGAAGCATCACTGTTGCTGGAAGAACGGCTTTACATGTTGTTGCAGGGCGTGTTACAGGCCAGTACTACCGGGACAACATCTTGGCAGTCCATGTTGTGCCGTTCGCACGACGTCATGGCCGCCGTTTCATCTTCCAGGATGACAACGCAAGATGTCACAGGGCCAAAATGACCCTAGACGTCTCATTAGGAGTATGCCACGTCGGATCAATGCTTGTTTGGCAAACAGGGGAGGATTTACCCGTTACTGACTTTGTTGTGATGCTGTGGTAACTTTGCTGTTTGACCCCGGGTATCATTTTACCCTTATAATGGTCAGTCTGTGCCTTACTTAGTCTAACGATCATTTGGAATAAATCGATGAATGCGAACTTCATTTCATTTTGTCATTTGTTTCTTCGTCAGTTTCATTAGGTGACTTTAATAACACTCAAAAATCAAATATCCCTTACTTTTTTTGAATAGTAGTATATATATCGAAATCAATATGATCAATATATAGTATATTATATTGATTATATATAATATAAATCAATATAATTCTAAAAAAATAAACAATATTTTGATATTCAGAGATCATCGTCTCACCAAATTGATCGTACAAATCAGGACTCAGGAACAAAAGTAAAACATTTTAGAAATATGAGAGGCACGTCCATACGGCAGAATGTTCACAATTTCGTACAGTTTCTCAAGTAGTCCAATACTCTTTTTAGAAAAAGTGAGAGGCACGGCCATGACGTCCAGCAAAAATGACGTCCGAAAACGGGTGAATCCACCCTGGCAATTGGCTGTTTCCAAGCAGTTTTCCATTTGGCTCGTTTCCTCTGCCGTTTTCCGGCCCGATGCCCGTTTTTCGGGCAATACCGTTTTTTCGGGCATACCTATCATAAGAGAGCTTCGAGCATATTTTCGGGCATGCAGTGGACAAGAAAAAGACGAGAAAATACTTTTCGGGCAGTGTGGATCTCATAGAAATAAGTTAGTTATATTTTTTCTCTAAACATTAATAGAAAAAAAAGGTCGTCGAATTTTTCATTGCCCGAAAATAAATTTTTGGGGGGGGGGCATTTGCCCCCCCTGCCCCCTACGCCTATGGTTGTCATGGCAAAATTGTCCTCATAGCACATTGTATGCCCGTCTCTATTAGCCCAGTTCGGAGCATAACATTAGGGCGTTAACCTCCAACCTGCTGAATACATGGGAGACTGTGGAATTCAAAATAAAATGTAACACGCCCACTAATGGATATGTACAATAATTTAATTTCAATATAACCTGTTGAACCACTCCTACGATATCAATTGAAGAAGTTTTGTAGCAACACTTTTCATTTGGTTATGCTTTGGTGAATGACCACTTGTCATCACGAATTTGTACTTTAATCCAAAATAAGCCAGTACCAAGGGTGGATCTAGGAATTTCGAAAGGGGGGGGGGCACAAATCGGGGCACGTCGCTGGGAGGGGTGTGTGTGTGTGTGTGTGGGGGGGGGGGGGTCCCCCGAAGAAAATTATCCGTCTTTTCCTTGCATCAGTAGCCATTCCAAGAGCTATTTGACTGATGTTTTCGTCTAATAGTAAGTGTAGGAGGACCGCACTACGTAATTGAGTTATGATCCGTTTTGACACAGGGATAAGTTACCCTTGATGTAATGCGCGGTTGTTATTTTCCTGTTATCCATGCACATTGTTTCTAATCAATTAGATAATTTTGATTAAATAAATCAATGTAATCTTCGCTCTAAAGAGAAATCGTACAATGTAATGCTCCAAGTAGGCTACATGTACGCCTTACCGTTCTCTTCAACTTTCTTTTGTAATCTTTGGGCGACTCGGTGATTAAGGCGTTGGCTTTTAACCTGGGGGTTCCGTGTTCTATCCTGGTGTTGACATTGAAAGTTCATTGGGAATTTCTGGTTTTGTACCCACTGTCGGTGGTTCAGGAAAGAGGGTCTGACGGCGTATAGTCTTGTGCTTAGGACCAAATACCAAGGTCTCGTCTACACATTCGAAAGGGGGGGGGGGCACAAATCGGGGCACGTCGCTGGGAGGGGTGTGTGTGTGTGTGTGGGGGGGGTCCCCCGAAGAAAATTATCCGTCTTTTCCTTGCATCAGTAGCCATTCCAAGAGCTATTTGACTGATGTTTTCGTCTAATAGTAAGTGTAGGAGGACCGCACTACACGAAAAACAAAAACCTATAAGATGATCCTTCGGAAAATATCAAATCAAGTGAATGGATCCGGGGGCCAGCCGTAAGCGTCCACTGCGCTGGACAGTCCCGGGCCTGTTATGGTACAGGCTTCACTAAAAATGATTTGAAAAAAAAAGAGGTAACAGAAATAATGCGACTGATCATGACAATGGTCGTCTCTTCAATGTCGATAGTCTGCCTAACGGACATACTCTCAAAAAAAAAAAGAAACGCAACGTTACATTTCGTCGTCAGTATATCTTCGCTCTACTATCGCCTTGTTGCAGCAAGAACGGCGACACCTCGCTGAACCAAACTGCTCTCCAGTTTTGCTGTGACCATACCCTCAGTGCCTGAACCTATTAAAGTTGGATTTCATGGTGTCGGCGTATTTCAAAACAGAAGCTCTAACGGGGACGTCTGCCTCGTTATTCGGTTTCACGTAGGCGTTTGCCTACTGTCTGGTACGAGATTTTACGCCGTCCTGGAATTGCTGCTGCAGTAGAGGTCGCTGTTGAAAACCATTTACGCCAATGACGTAACCGGAAGTGACGATCCAGGACAAGTGGGACCACACTTGTTTGAGCCGAGCTTGGGCGTTCACGTGTTGAACTTCGCTGTCGGTACCTATACCAAAGGCGAGAAATGGAACTAAGGGAAACATTCAGCAGCCTGGCTACATCTGTCTTGGAGTCACCTGCTTGTAATCCACCAATAGCTTTGTTGCGTTGGTCTTCGTTCGGTTGTGGCATCACTTGGGTCTTTGAGTGTTTACATGTGCAGCTGATTTGGAAACCAAGAACCCCGGGATTTTAAAGACCTTAGATTCAGGTTCCACGCGAAAAGCTCGCGAAGTTGTTAACTTCATTTTTCTTGGTGCAATCAAGCGATAAAAAATTTCGACAAAAAGGATGACCAGTCACAATTAGTGACCTTACCTTTAAAATCAATAATGAATTTCTTTTACCCTTACATAATGGCATCAAAAACAAGTAAGATTTACCGAAACAAAAACCTGGTTCAAATAAAAAAATGATGAAAAATGGGTTGTGCGTTTCTTTTTTTGAAGAGTATATTTGGGTCTGAGAAAAGTCACTTTCAGCAGTAAAGAAGGGCACTGTCGAAAATTTTTTTTTTTGGGGGGGGGGAGACATGAAGAAGCACAGTGGATCGATGCCAAGTGTAACGTCCTAAAACGAGAATTGGATATATTAATATAATACAAATTACTATTATAGGATCATCTGGCTACAATGCTTGACCAGAAGGAACAACAACCAAACTGGTCAGTGAATGACTTGGCGGACTCCATTCCGCCAACCCCCGTTGCTTGCAAGTCTCCACCGACTCATTTTAGCCCATCAGCCATCTCAAATAATGGTCCATATCAAGGGTGACACATTGGTGACAGTCAAACGGTATATTTAGATACAATTTGTTATACATTGATAGTCATGAATGGATTGTCATACGTGTAACAACACCACGTTGTTAAATATTATTCAATTACATATATATTTATTCAACATTAATTAAGTTATAGACCGTACGATGAGATTATTCAATTATATATTTATTCAACATTAATTAAGTTATAGTCCCAAATTTCATTTAAATTATAATGTTTTAATCGCCCTTTTACTCGTTATTAATTTCTTTTATAGATTAGTATATTATTATTATAATGTTCATCGTCATTGTAGCCTACACAATTTTGATTATCCGAATGGATTGGGGAGCGCAAAAATATACATAACATATCATATACACCAGTATGGGTGGCTTTACACGCATGAATAATGTAATAAATCTTCATTTATTATTTTGAATCCAGACGAATTATTTTCTTACTTTACGGCTCATCATAGTATCTGGCGGTCTTCCAGGAAAGACAAGGACAAATGATTTCCCAGTTAAATTACTGTTACCCTATGATCCTTATAAATATTATGAATTATCGTCATAGTCCAATAACAGGTACGATATAGCTACATTGGTCTAAAACTATTGTGTTTAAAACGACAGTGTCCTGACAGATTATTTGTCGATTCCCCAACAGTAGAAACACCATTAAAACGTCACCTAGAAGCTTATGCAGCTGTATCCATAATCACCCATTAGCGGATGTTAATCCGCCATCAGGGGATTTTCCCGCCAATCATTATCAAGTCACGTGAGTCCATTAACTTTGCTAATGTTGAATATAAAGTGTTAAGAGAACAAAAGAAAATTGTAATGTATTTTCGACAGACATACAGACAGTATTGTGACAAATATGTAAATCTAAATGACTGTTAATAAAGCTTTCTGAACGACGAGTGTCGTGGCTTGTCCAGGATCATATCCGACATAAGACCTTTTACATATATTGTTTTAGAAGACACGAGTCACGATATATCTTGTGAGCATTTTTACCAGTAAGTCCATAATCAATATACTCATCACCTCACTGGCCAAATCTCACAGATAATATAATCGTTTTGGGAAATGGTAACATTGGGGTAGGCGGAGTGGGTGGTGGCGTTGCCAATAAACCTTTTTGGTACTATCAAACAACATATTATTAAAAATGTTCCATACTCCAACTACGAGTAAAGACCTACGCATGACGACTAATCATTCATCTAGCCCCCCCGCCCTCCCCCGGTTATATTACATGTGCGGGTAGACAATATATCACCGTCAGATCAGTGGGGTTATTATAAAATATACCCGATTAAAAGTTTAGTTTTTAGACTTTGATGGATGATTTTGTATTTATCAATCATTGTATGAATGAACGTTTAAATAAGCATCACTATGTAACTAAGACCTGTCTGTTGATGTTGAAACGTAAAATCAGCGCTTTTTGTCCAAAACTACGAAATATTTTGTGGTGGAATCATCTTGTCTTGTTGGAAAGTTCAATGACCCTAGAGAACAGGCAAAGTCGCAGCTTAATTTTATTTTTCAAAAACATTTTCCAGGCGTAAAAAGGCGTGGTTTGCTCGACAGATCATCGCCGATCAGATATCTTCAAGATGGCGCCCAAGATGGCCGCCAATACATCGATATGTTCTCCCAATGAACTATCTATTTCTCTTGGGTCAAAACACAGTCTAAAATTTTGACCCAACAGCAGATCTCGGCAAGGTCTCGAGGTATAAACAGGGTTAGGGCACGTGACTGTTGGTGAGATTAACCAAGTGTGCAGTTGTCCTTACTTTTTAGACTTAAACTTCAAAACACCGATTAAGGCTTTGGTATCACAGCTTGGTTAGTCGAGTTAGTTTAAACATATATTTTATTGACACACACACATATCAAGAGGATCAGGTACAAGTTCAAAAATATTTGGATTAACCCTTTTCACACACATTGTTATAGACATTGCACTTTCAAAAACAATAGCGAATCAGTTATAAAAGTATTATTTAAATACGTAAAAATAAAAACAATCTGATTAAAATACAGATTGTATATCGTTCCAGTTTTATACTTTTGACGGCAGCGTCAGTGGTCACACGAGCGGCTTTGCCCCTATGACGCCAGTTCCGTGGCTAATCTCTCTCGTTATCCAGAATAGCCAAAGGCCCTAGTGAAGCAAAGACACGTAAAACGAAATTTCAAGTATAAAAAAACGATCTGAACTTTAATCAAATCAAAATCAAAATAATTTTATATTGAAACTGAAATATATTAAATGGGCAATAAAATTAAAATTATTCGTAGCCTGTCGCTGTCATATAGTATCCTATAATGCCTTGAGGCTGGTCAGAATTGACGTAATTGAGTTATGATCCGTTTTGACACAGGGATAAGTTACCCTTGATGTAATGCGCGGTTGTTATTTTCCTGTTATCCATGCACATTGTTTCTAATCAATTAGATAATTTTGATTAAATAAATCAATGTAATCTTCGCTCTAAAGAGAAATCGTACAATGTAATGCTCCAAGTAGGCTACATGTACGCCTTACCGTTCTCTTCAACTTTCTTTTGTAATCTTTGGGCGACTCGGTGATTAAGGCGTTGGCTTTTAACCTGGGGGTTCCGTGTTCTATCCTGGTGTTGACATTGAAAGTTCATTGGGAATTTCTGGTTTTGTACCCACTGTCGGTGGTTCAGGAAAGAGGGTCTGACGGCGTATAGTCTTGTGCTTAGGACCAAATACCAAGGTCTCGTCTACACATTCGCGTCCTCAAAAATCATTGGCATTCCATGTAAGAATGGACATTGGCCGCGCCTACCGCCGGTTGTTGGAGGGGCAAAGTGTATAGGGGCCGTGCAAAATTTTGTAGAAGCCCACGAGACCCTGCGATCCTGTGAAACTTTCTCGAGATCTCAATTTAATGTTCTTAAAATCCTCTAATAATTTTCTCGAGAATATCCCATCCTGTGTTAACGATCTCGAGAATTCGAGTTAATGTTCTCGATCTTTTCATCCTGTATAAATTGTCTCGAGATCTCGGGTATATTGATGCGTGCGAGTAGTTGTACAGTTTCTGAGTTTACCCCCCACCACACACACACACACACTACATTAGCGGATTTGTTTCAAATTTAGTGTAATTAAGCATTGGTGCCATGAAAGGGCGGTCCCGGTCGCCTCTAGCGCACGTTGTCGTTCTGGACAGAAAAAGTTGTTAACGCAAATTGATTTTGTTTTTCAGACGTAGTGTGAAGCACTTAAACCTTTCGATTTCAGTACTCCGCAAACTTCTGTTCGAGAGTTGCACTTTTTGTCGCACCCTATCGATATTCAGCATTCTGTGACCTTCTTTTGCCTAATATTCCCGACCCCACACCCAACCGCATGAAAGCTTCACTTTTACAATTTTGTATGAAGCTTTTGGGTCATGAACTTTATTGATATTCAATGTTTAGCGATCAACCGTTCCGGAGTTACTTTCCATTCGTTGAAAACTTTATTTTTAACGGATTTTCGATATTCTGTGTTCCGTGACAAGGATGTCCCCTGTTAATTTTAAGCAATATAAGATTTTTTGTTCCGGAAATATAACAAGCACGTGGCCACGATAAAGATTGGATTTATTGATGAATGCTAGATCCTTATTCAATTTATTAAACATTCAAGTTTTCCTTTCGAATATTCTGCTGTTCAAATGACTATCGTTCAAATTTCTTTTGAATCATTAGTGTCAGAAACAGAGGATTATACGTCGAATACCCATTAAATTGGAATAATTTAACAAGCATATCTGTAATTCAAAACTTCATACATTAAAGCTATCATGGTAGGGTTTTGAATTTTATATTTGGTTTTAAGTATTGGGGCCATAAGGCGATGAACCTTATGGATTTTAATCATGTTTCAATTTAGTGTAAATGAATGATAGCGATAGACCACCATATGCAACTGCCAGTGTAGGAATTAAAGTTCTGCATTTTCTATAAATTTGTCAGAAGAGCATTCAGGAACATTTACCTCATTAATATAGCGTAGTTAAGTATAAATTACATTTTCGTGTCTATTATTTTTCCAGTATTAATTTGGAGTTTTTGTTAATGAAGGTCGTAGTTTATGTTTATATAGCTGTTGGTTGATCGTTTGATATGGTTTCCTAATGATTCCATATTCCGAAGAGTTGCTGAGATGTATGACTTGTGATGTTGCGTAGTTCTAATATGGCTAAAGATTCGTAAATTAAACTATTACGAAGCATAACAAAAGTAGAACAAAAAAAAGTAATAAGTTAATAGGTCCAAAATGACGTTCACTTATCAAAGGATCAAATTACTCAACCGAGAGTAAAAATATGGCTGTCAATACCTTCAACGACAATGGGTCATTCATAAGTGACTCCGTAGTTGTACAGATACCTATCCTGGGGTATTGGGATGGGGAGGCTTATATTAGGTATTTAAAACATAGAATTGCATTTTGTACTTTTCACCATTGAAAACGTGTTATTGCGGCTACTGAAGGACTACATATTCCTCGGCCATTTGCTGATTTCTTTGCTGTGACAAAAGTTCAAATAGTCTTATATTATTTAAAACAAACTGTACAATAGCGAACGCTATACTCTTGTCTGGCTGGAATGTAAACGCAAAGGATTATTGTACAGTGTAAAAAGAAAAAAAAAGATTCCCTCATTAAATATTGAAACTATCTACTCAAGTTGTCAATGTGATGTAAAACAACGCGCACAGCAGTAATAGTAGACATGAAACACAATGGCGTCATGTGATAATGGACTGGTGTGCGATTTCCAGAAAAAATGCTAGGAGAAACAAAAAAGAATTACAGCGTATTTGAAACATCGAGGAAAACAGAATAGGCAAAATTTAGTTGAATTAGTCACAGACAATCGTATTTACGGATATCCAATTCCTTCGAGAGTAACTGTTTTGTCTTTGGATATCTATATGTTTTGTGTTTTTTTTATACGAAAATACACTGCTTTTAGAATAAAACAAATCATAAACTCCACATCAGCACTAAATAGTATTTAATTGTTTGGTGTTTCGAGGAGACATTCTATATCTAGGGGTTATCTAAAAAATTGTTCTAATTGATCCTACCCGCGGGCAAATGTTGGATTTCAGAAACAGCGATTTAATGTATATACAGTGGAGTTTCCTTTAGAAGTAGTAGTCGTTTATTAGTTCAATGTATTACATATTATATAATCCAGGAATATTTTAGCGAGCAGAGTGACAAGGGATTTTACAAAAGAAAAGATGATATTCAACTATTATATACATTAAGTAGCAAATATGGCAAATAAAAAACTAATTGAAAAAAGTATAAAGGAAATTGTAAACATACGTGGCAAAATAAATAGGAAATATGGCACAAGGGATATTTTTTTTAAATTATCAAAAAATCCTGTGTCTATTAAAGAAATTTATGTGTGGGTACTGATCACGGATATGAATTGTCTTGGGACATTTACAAATGTTCAAACACAAACATTCTTCATGTTTTATCCTTGCCCAACGTCCTGTTTTAAGTTGTTTTAATTGAGAAGACAGCCGTGGGCGAGATGCTTCTGTTCTATAGTGTTCTGGTAGAGGAAAAACTATCGAACACAGATCCAATTTTTCGAAGTCACACCACACAGTAATGTTTAAATTATAGCTAACTCTCCAATATTTGAGGCTTAGAGGTTGACTAAAATGGGTTGCAACGCATATAATAATGTAATCTGAATATATATAAACTGATTTACATGAAGTTGTTTGTAGTTTTATTGTAATTTCAAATTAGTTATGTACGGCGAAATACGCCGGAAGTCATAATCGAATGGCAATCTCCAGCGCCTGGTAATTCAGCCTATTGCGCATGCTCTCCAGATAAAAATATAGCGTCACCGTTTGACTCTAACGTGACTTGTAGAATATGTCTAGTCTCGTTCTCTGAGTTCCTTGTTCCAAATGTCGCTGAAACGCGTTATGATAAACGATTCGTGTACCAATGGTCAATTGTTTATTTTGTCTTTAATATTGGATATCAGAAGCCTATCTTTTCTCGGTAAGATCACAACATCAATCTTTATTTAAATTGACAAATAGATCGTGTTTTCAACGCGGAAGACTTTGTAAGATATTGAGTTAGAAACTTATATATAGCTACTTTAAATCTTTTGATATGGGCTAAGATTTACATTTTTCTTCGGCATCGCCTTCGGTTTAAAATACTTTTTTCAACACTCCGATGATTTTAATCTTCTGTACCACCCGTAATCCGGAAAAAACCTAGCAAGTCAAATTTTGGTTGAAATTGAACTAGATCCATATTCAACCGTGTTATTAGGTTTTTTCCAGATTACGGGAGCAATAAGTCAAATATGTCCCACTCATCTGATTAAATATTGAAGACGATTGACGGTTCTCATTTTTTTCCCACCACCGGTTAAAGAAATTCATAGGTCGTGTCGTATTTCAAGTAGGCGATTTTCCCATTTTCAGTTTACATGCCTTTCTTTCATACAAGACTAAAGCGCCAATACAGAGGAAAAGTAAGAATTACTATAAATAGACGAACAACATGAAGGGAACAATTGGTAGTATTTCTCCTGTATCTTGACTAGTACATTCTTTCCCTCCTAATCAGATAAATTATTCGTAAGATTATAATATGATTGTCTATAACCTTCAGTGGCGTACCAAGGCTTCTTAGTGCCGGGGGCAGCAGCACTTTTATTTCCATGTATATTTCTCAGAATATTTCAGCCCCCCCCCCCCCACCATGTTACTCCGTAGAACATTATGCATATTTTGTTTGATACGAGTAGAAATGACACAGCTATAATAATGGTAGTCCAACCCCTGACTACTTTTACCTGCTCCTTAATTATTGATGCCTGTGCCATCTTTTCCTGTAGTTTTTCTATCTGTGCGATTAGCACAGTACATCGTCCATGATACGATGATAGTAATAGTATTGGAGTACCAATTATTAAAATTTGTGAAATACCAACTCCTTAACCCACAATTAACTTAGAATACCAAACAATCAAATCTGTGGATAATTGGTTAAATTGCGTGATCTCCACTTAAACTAGTGTCAAACAATAATATTAACTGCTGAATGGTCTAACCAGGAAGCTGTAGATTATAAGACCTAATTGTTATGAATAATGATCTATTCGAATCAACATGTGATACTCCGTTCGCTTCGGATGCTACATTTTCTTACTTGTAAAGAACCTAAACTGATCCGAGAGTAAAACATCATATTGGTAATCTCCTACTTCTGAACGCTGTAATTTCTTAATAATCACAACTTCATTATTGTTGTGACCATTCGGTGTCCATGAACCTGATTTGAGCGATATAGGAATCCCTTGTAAAAGTTGAATCTCTAAAAGAAAAGCTGTCTATTAATGGTCCAATTTTATTCTAATTTATGGACCAATTATCCTGATATTTTCCGAAAAATACAAATCACCACATCTAATTCGAGTAAGAAATATAATATAATTAAAGAACAAAGACAAAAACGATTTTTATAATTAAAACTCAACAGAAATTATGTAATTATATGTTAATGGCAGTATACCTATTACTATGGTGATTTTATCTGTTTTGTTCAGACAATCGTCCTAAACGCCATTTCATAATGTTTACAGAGAAATCGAGACTCGAAGCCTGTGAAGTAATATTTAAGTTTTATTTATGAAAATATGTCAATAACAAGCGGTTACCATACGCACATATTTTCAAAGCGTTGACAGAGAACGAGCTATAAAATGCGTTTTTTATATACAATGGGGGCCTTAACCCAGGACGTTACGATCCGATATGCACGAATATTGACAAGGGTCGATACGATCAAAATCGGACATATATTGTGAGGTCTAAATGGCCCACAACCTTGGTATAAGGCTACACACTCACTAGGCAATCCTCGACAGATTCCGTAACCTACATCTAATATCGGCTGTACGACGAATGCCGCCATATTGGAACTACTTTAAAGGCCCCGGATGAAACATGGCTGCGCCCGTGGTGTCTTGTTTGTTTGTAATAGCGTCAAGTTTTCCTGTTAAAGTAAACCGGTAGCCGCATCGCAAATGTGTGGGTATAGGTACATATCACTTACTGTCATACAGCCAAGACTAGATGTAGGTTACGGAACGTTCCTGAATCTGTCGAGATTTGCCGAGTGGCTTCACACTTTTACACTATTTGTACAAAAGGAGCAGCTATTTTTTCTACCAGTTTTGACCGTTTTTTTTTTTTTAAAGAAATTCGAACACAACCATCGTTAGGGCGTAACGGCGGAATGTGTTAAAGTTCCAATTTCACTTTTTCTAAGAAAGTCAAAATATAATTATTTCTATGTTTTTTGCTCAAAAGGTTGTCAACTCACTATTATACGATCATGGACAAAATTTTTTGGGGGTTAAAAAGGGTGACACTGCTTGATTGAGGAAATAGTTACTCAATTACCTCCCTTGTTTTCCCATTCTTCTACATGGACGGCCATCTTCAAACGTTTGAATTTGAAGTTGAAAATGATATTTTTGCCAATTTCTCCACTGGCAATAGTGAATTATAGGATTAATAGGATTATTCTTTAACAAGGTAGGACTGTTTATAGGTTCAATCTATTTTGGGGCTTTATTTTCATAAATTTTAAAAATATAACTTAAAAAAATGCTATTGGAACTTTAAAGGTTTTTAAAATTGATTACAAAAGCTATAATGACGAACAGTCAGTGGTCATATTCCAAGAGTTACGTTCGAATATGCGCGATTAATGAAAGGAACCGGGATCTGTGGGTTATAAAAATACATTTCAAGTTTCATCAAAATCTTGTATCTTCTAGTAGAGTGTCCACAAACTACAACGTGATTTTTCGTACAATCAGGGGCTACAATCTGTGAAGTGACGATCCGATACATGCCAATGTCTACAAAAATCGAAATCCTTGAGAGAGAGAGAGTGTGTGAGAGAAATGCACACATGGGGCATTTCGTCTCGTGACCTTGAGAAACGCAACCGGTTAGATAGGTCACCCTACTCCGTAGCACGTACAGTCGGGGAATCGAAACTCGGTTTTTGTCATGCATTTTTCTTGCGACAACAGGATTGTATCTTGTCACAAGGCTTTCGAATCAATATGTGTCACATCTTTGTCTATTAATAGCACTATAGTTTTCAATAGGCAATTCGGGTTTTGCCCTCTTAGAAGCACAGTTGATTGTATTTTTAAATAAATATATGTTACAAAATCAATGTTAAATGTAAATGTTCTAAATACAAAGGTAAATATTCAGGTTATTTCTGGACTTTGACAAGTTGATAATCTCTCACCTCCAACGCTATTTGCTGTTCTGATTTGATTGTAAACCTATTATGTGCACGGAAGACATTGTGGATCAAGTTATTTTAAGACATTAACCTCTATTATGTACGCTGAAAAATCACACTAATATCTACACCAACAAGGGGGTAGCAACATTTACTACACTAACTGTTCATAGCAAAATTTACTAGACTTACTGTAAATACTGTAAAAAGACTAAAGATTGTATTTCTATATGTAATAAATGGTATATTTCTATATAATAACAATAGGGTTTAATATCTATCTTCCATCCGTAAATTATTTAACAATACACAAAGTGCATTTTCAGTAAAAGAACAAAAAGCTCTTTTTATGTATAATCGCAAAATATTGAACGATTCTTTTTAAACTTCTAAGATATTATTTCATTTAAAGTAGCTAAGTCTCTAACTTAATATTATCCAAAATCTTCAACATTGAAAACACTAATTATTTGTCAATTTAACCCTGATGTTGTCATTTTACCGGAAAAAGATGGGCTTCTGGTATCCAATATTTAAGACAAAATAACCATTTTACCATTGGTACATGAATCGTGTACCATAATGCGTTACATCCCCAGTTCTAGCAAGACTCGAGGAACGAGGCTAAAAACATTGCACCAAATCAAACGACGTATGTAGATTGGAATAACCAGACGCTAGAAATATGCAGTCTAATGAAAATGCTGGCTTATTTCGCCGAACTTAACTGATTTGAAATTGGAGTAAAAACGAAACCATTGAATGTAAATCAGTTTATATACATTCATATTACAGAATTATATGCGTTGCGACCCACTTGTGTCAATTTCTAGGTCTCAAATGTTAGCGATTTAGCTCCTTTAAAATAGGTCTACTATACGGAGTGTATAATACCATTCTGCATTATGTGTTCGTGACCAATAAAAATAAAGCCTTTAACAGGGCGTGTAATATTAAATGCTTATTGAAATCTCATACAGCCTCAATGATAAATACGTTGTCACGTGTATATAATGATTAAACGGTCGGGAATTACAAAATTCGTAAAAAGATCGGCCGAAATATTAAAGGATAAATTATTACATCACTTTCAATATTTCTCTCATACGAAACTTCATCTGTTTGTCTGCAATATTAACTGTGGTTGGGAACAAACATATGAACCTGATTATTAGACATTTTAATTCCTATCTTAAATCATAAAGACTTAAATGGGAACGATAAATCTATACAATTTAAATAACGTCGAGAAGATGAATATCTCTTATACAGTGTTGTCCTTTGGTTCACCAAAAGTGTCCCTGGGGATTTTCAAGCGTGGTTCCACCCTGTAAGATTTGTATGCGGGAGAGTCTGGCAAGATAAAGCATAATATATAATTGTTCGGATAAGGCCCCGTATACACATGCAAGAAGTCTTGCGATTTGGAATTGATTCCGGGCTAAATGTTCCCATAACACACTGCATGGTGAATAATGTCTTCATTATCTCAGTTGATGCAGAAAAGTGGGACGTTAAACCACATTCTATCAAGAGAACAGTTTATATCTGTTTATTATAGAAATTACCCATGACATTTTTATATATTATTATGTCCTCCACATTGTCAATTATTTTAAACTCATTATCATTTATTAGGAGACAGTCTATCCTAAGAGATAGTCTTCCTTAGAATTGCAAACACCTTTTTTTTTTTGTTTTATACTATTGGTATTATTAATACCTTTAAATTTCATTGATCAATTGTATTGTATAGTTTTCAATAATAAACATACTTAGAGACAATGTGGGAGATAAGATAAAGAGTTGACTGTTCTCACTGTAATAGTTAAAAACTAGATAACGTAAATAGAATATGTTAAGTAAGTAACCAAGTACATGTAATTCTTTATTGCTGAAAGTTACATAAATTATAGCAAATACAATGAATTAATAAATGAATATGCGATGTAAAGGTGTTAATGATACAATAGTACAGAAATAAGTGAAAAGAGTATGTACAGTTCTAGGGGAGAATAGCGTCACTGCATTGGGCAGCACATCGGATTCAAATCCTGTGAAAATTCGGCATCGAGAGTTGATAAAAACACGAAATCCCACCTATTTGAAGTAGCTTATCATCAGGGAAACTGGTCTGGGATTTCGTATTTTATACCGATCTAGTACCTACCAAAGACAAACTCGAACAATGGGAATAAGTTAGGAATCTGAAGAAGTAGAACAGCAACAGGTAACGTTCTAAAGCTTTGATTAAATATGAAAGTTGATGGACTTTAAACATAAACAATGAGATAGAACGTCGTCTACTAATTACTTTCACTACCTCTGGAGAATATGAATCAATTTGACAGCCCACAGTACCATGGGCGATTTGTCGACACCAAGACGACAAAATGTCGGTGATCCCACAGGGAGCCATTTTACAACAATTGTCCGTAGTATTGCCATTTCTACCACTAACATCGTAGTCATAGTAACAGTTGTCACACAGTGTTAGAAAATGAATGGCAGACGGCAAAATGGCAATGGAATTTTTGTCTTTCGATAAAATGTCACGTTCCAGCAAAAACCGGACAGTTTTCCATTTTTAACCACGACGCAATTCCATTCACAGCTGAACTGATTAGTAAAAGACACGCATGATAATTAAGGCCTACTTGCATGTCATGAATAACATTAGAAATGTACGAATATAACCCTTTAATGCCATTTACAAGTAGGGCACGACCTGGTAATTAATTCCATCTCAAGCATTGTTCAGTGTCTTACAACAAACTCTTTAATAGATTTTCTTCCCTGGAAACAGAGCCATCAATGAATGAATGGATGAGCCGGACTATGAAGATGGGCATACACCCAAGCCGATCAGCAATAAATAGTCGCTTGACCGCTACTGTCACTGAAAGAAGATAGCGCTCAAAATTTATATGTGGATAAAAAAAAGTGTACTCGTGTCCATGGCTTTTCGTCCCATCCGAACAATTAGAGAAAGTCCCTTGCCAGTTTCTCCGTCCTATGCCACTGACAAGGAGACACATGGATAGAACCCGGGACCACCAGGTTAGGGAGCTAGTGCCTTACCCACTTAGCCACCGTGACTCCGAGAAGCAGCGCGTATGCATTACTTGTTTCCAGGTAACCGTTGTAAATAATTAACACGACAAAAGGCCAAATGATATTCCTAGATGACTACATAAAAAAATACACGTTAGACGATACGGTTCTCAAAGATCAGATCACTTTTCGAAACCCGATTTTCTGTTTAGCTCTAGGCTACGTCAACACGCTGTCTTTTGTAAAATGATAACTGACCATTCTAAGTGGACTTTTGTTTCCACTAAAGGTATTCTGTGCAAAGTTGGCGTTACAAAAGAGTGTTCAATAGTCTAGTCTTACTTTAATAGTTAACTACATTTTTATATTTTGGTTGGAACTTACTTCAGTAGCCGTTTACCGAGTCATGAGAATTCTTAGTGTAATGATTGTGCGATTTCTTAGTATGTAGTTATGGGGTGATGTCTTGTTATTGATTTTAGAATATTAATAACACATTTCACCAGATCCCTCAATATTATTATATACTTGACATAAAATATATACCTGTCATAATCTGCTATTAAACAGACATGTCCATTTTTTTATACAGCGCCCAGGTCATTACTCCTTCGTTGCATCGATCTGTGTCTTTACCGTAAATAACAACACTAACACGCCCATGCACGTGCATTACATATTGCATTCAGAATGTCAGGGGCATTATGGTTAGTTCGGTGCAAGGCGTAGGGGTATATATTATGGTTCTAAAAGGCACGTTACCATATTATAGAGTATGTCGACATGTTTGTGGATGTCGTACAAATGCCCACTTCCTTATCTGTCCACCCTGAATAACATACGTACGTGCCCAAATGGGAGAGGTTTAACGTCTCATCTATATAGTGTTTCGTTCATTATATGGTACATTATTTTGTTTATTGTTATGGCAACATGTGCTTTTCGATGGGTAATTATATCAGGACAGTCGCGTTTCCGCCCAATCACAGCTCTGATGAATCACACAGTCGTGATTCCTACAGTTGCCACTCCTAACAAAAGGGATCCTTGCATTTTTCTCAAGCCTCATTGTCTCAACCGACCTCGTCAAAACGAAACGAATTAACACATTATTTAAATAACTTGTGTATATAAAAGTATCCGCGTACATAATAAAATTTACCATCTCAGAAATTTACCTTACGAGAGGCGTCTTGATTTGTCCGCGCTTGGAACAGAAAGATAGGACTTTAAACCCCATTTCATTTCGCCTGTCAAAAGTCATAAATTCAACATTTAAACCTCAGTATTGTATTCCTCACGTGTAGATTTATAGCTGCGCCACGTCGTCTCTTTAAGGGCTTTAGGCAGTGTTTTATTTGATATATTACGGTGTGAAATACCAGTATAATAAAGAGATTAAGTTGGTAGTTCAGTTGATATATTACGGTAGCAGACAGAGAGAATGTCTGTAAAAGGCGGAATAACGGCTCTAATAATATGCATACAGTTTACTGCCAATGTTTAAATTCAAGTGGCTAACGTATTTAATAAGCCTCGCAAGCGCTAATAGGTGTTTTGCATGCAATGGATGATTATTTATTAAGCTGATGTGGGTACAACAAAATGATAAGTGGCCGATTTTGACAAGAGACAGATACTCGTCAAGACGTCCAAGCCATCAGTGTGATACGGAGGTCGGCAGAATTTAGTTAGGAAATCTACAGGGTGTACTTTCACGGCATTACTCATACATTTGCCCGCCTTGCATGTCAGTTCGGTCTGCAGGGACTCCAATTTGTACTGATTTCTACGAGATCGCGAGTAGATTGTAAAATCGACATCGAGAAATAAACACTTGTAAAATTAGTTTTGACATATGTGATAAATTAGGAACATTTTTCCAACAAGCGTGTGAAATAAATTTGATTAAAAAAGTAAACAATGCTTAACTATTTTCCACCACATGTATAGGTATTACTAAAAACGAAGAATCATGTTTTCTAGAATATCATCGATTGATTACATTTACATTCCTTACAATTGCGATGAGGAGTAGGAGCATACAGCGCTACATAGAATAATTTCCCTCACAGCAAACCGGGTGGCATGGCCTTCATTATTAGCCCAGTTAGGCTTATGCAGAAGAAATGGACGTTAAAGTCACAGACGTCCATATAATATAGATCAACTAGGAGAATTAAAAATTATTATCTACTCTCGAGTCCCTCAGTTTCTCAATCAGGTCGTCAGTCCGTCGTCCACGATTACCTGTGAGAGACTAAAAGTTACAGCCGTTCGTTCGTTCCTGGAGTTTTACAAGTGTTTTCTAAGAAACTTGCCAGAGGAAGACACACAATAAGCTTGGTTCCGCTTATTTGGATAACACACGATGTCTTTGCAGGGAAGCAAACACGGCATATTTCATCCAAATTAGAGGCCCTGGTTGTCAGAAAAGAAAGGAAAAAAAGAATGGCGAGCGGGCGCAGTCTGGTGTGGTAAGTAATTTAGGTTTGGCTGTCAGCCGGGACCCAGGGTCCGCCACCTGTCCGACCTAGGTTCAAGGATGCACGCAATATTCTCCAGAATAGGCAATGTCGTGTCGTTGGCCAGGGGCCTATTTCACAAAATTTTAACTAAGATAAGATCTGAATTTTAGTTATTTGATTGGACAATATTAGATTGATTTTAGTGCTTAGCCAATCAAAGCTGAAGTATCTACTAAAATTTGGATTTTATCTTTGGTTACAATTTCGTAAAACAGGGCCCTGATCAATAGAAACACAAATCGACACACAAGGGCACCCAGCATCATATTCACGTAAGGACGTCCGACCACCCGTAACCCTCAGAAGGATTTTTTTTTTTGTAAACAATATTTTATTCAGGGTGTCTGAATGGGATTGGGGAACATGCTTAGCCTATGTAAAACCCCTCAGGGTGTCTGAATGGGATTGGGGAACATGCTTAGCCTATGTAAAACCCCTCTCCCTAAAACCCTCAGAAGGATCACTTGAGTCATGGTGTAAGATCTCAAGTCTTCACTGATACCATTTATCCCACACATGAATTCATAGATCAACTCATATTTACTTACTTCAGACCTTTCAGCTTCGAGGCGAGCACAGTCTTCTAGAATAAGAGCTGAAGATATGTCCATGCCGCAGCTGTGCCTTAAGGGCTTAAATGTACGGCTCGCGAAGATTTCTTTCACCTTCAGCTTTGTTATTTATTCTAGAGCTGGGAGGTTTTTACCTAGCGTAGTAGCACAACTATACTTATAAATTCATTCACACATGATCAGTTCTTTCCTTTACAGTGATGATAGAGGGCGTTCGCCCACTTCCTGTAGCAATGGCTCACGCTTGACACCTATGGCGTATTATACAAATCGCTTTGTATTGTATAATGTCTAGTTTTTTTTTAGTGTAATGGGTCTTGTATTTAAGAGTGCCATGTAGCGGTAATCTAGTACAGGACGTGCCACAGAACGGTAAATCATCATTAGGGCAATTCATGGTCTTCCTCTTTCGTCTTTGAATTTTATGTTCTGACCACTGAGTTGCTTGGACACCCGGGTAACGTCGGGGTCCTTGCATACTATCATACATACTGTCATTTGCCCAAGCGGTGAATCCTTCCACTGCTCCTTGCATACATTTCTGAACCTGCGAATATAGGCTACCAAAGTGTATACTATCACCCGCAAACGTAGCAAGGGAAAGTTACAGGTTTGTTTACTTGAAATTTATACACATTTCATGAAATGAAGACGACTGGTGATTACTGTCGAAGTTATGGCCCTTGACCAATTTGAAAATTCTTGTAGATGCCCTAGAGGCTGAAGTTATCACTAGACTGGCGTAAAGTTTTTTACACTGGAAGAGTTAGAAACCAAACGGATAATAAATATTTATGATGATTACTTAATGATTTGTACTCTTGATCAGTTTGAGTGTGTAGTGAGTGCCCCCATTATGCCTAATACAAACCCTACACGGCTCAGCTACATAATACTTTTATGAGAAAAGTGTAACTGTCATGTGTCTTATCAGGGGCGGATCCAGGAATATTTGCAGGAGGGGGTTTGCCAGGTTACTGTCACGGAAATCTGCCATCACCGTCTCTAAATTACATAGGCATATATACATACAAATTGAGCTGTTTAAACAGAGAAATCATTTTATACTAATGTAGGATCACTTTGTGATGTAATTTCATTGATGCAAGGTATTATTTTTTTTATGTAGCTGAGCAGGGGGGCCAGGGTGTTGGACCCCCCCCCCTGGATCCGCCCCTGGACATCGTGCACTGTCAACTGTCAAATTTCCTTAAAAGGAGCCTGCAAAAATTGCTTAATGCGCCGCTGTAACCTCATTAATTTATAAGAAATAAAAACAGTGACTAATTGGATTTTAATTCAATTTTAATGTGTCAATATAAAACAAGAACAAATCAATATTTATAATAAATATTATATGTAAACAACAAAAATAGTTATATTTCGTGACTAACATGTCAAATATAATATATATATATATGTTAATCTATTTTAACTCTACGGAGATTTGGACATTTTTTAAATACAAAAACACAATAATAACACAATAATAAGAGACATTTGGTATCTATTGGGATTGAGACAGATTTCCTTTAAAACAATATCCAAACAAACTGAAAAATTGTTGAATACTTGCATATTGGAGATATAGTTGCAGTATTAGAAGTATGCCTTTTACTCATTATGCGCTTTCATTTTATGGCCCATTTACACCAAACAGGAAATATTTGTTATCAGGATATACCACCAACTTCTTTATTTCTTTTTCTTAATAATTTAAAAAAAATAGGAAATTTATCAGGACATACCACCAACATCTTTATTTCCTTTTCTTAATAATTTCAAAAAAAGTTTCAAAATTTAATTTGCAGACGAAATAGAAAATCGCTAATATTGAGGACTTATTTTAACTCGCTCGATGTCACACTTCTCAGTGACTCTTGATTAGTTAGCAGCATAATTCAAAGCGGACATTTAAACAGTATATTAGCCGGCAACATGACAAAAGGCCAGTAAAAAATGAATCAATATAACACAGATATAAAATGGGGCTGAAAAGTGCCATGTCGACAGTTACAACTATATAGCACACTTAAAAAAATGAGATAATATCTTGGTCTCGATGTTAGTTATAATCTATTCAAGAATAGTACTTGTGACTATATGGTATTCAACACTATATTTGCCTGCATGGTGAGACAGAGCCTTGGATCATCAATGTTAGCTTGGATGTGACGAGTGGTTTAAAGACTCTTTAAAGGAAGCGAGTTATTGGAATAAAAAGATGCCATTATAGTCTCGACACGTATTACACATTTGTATTTGTGAACGTTAAACTCCAGTTCTAAGTCCCTTCTTTCGCTGAAACCCTTTCCTTATTTTTTAACATATAACATATATTTATTGTTTGTGTTTTGCAATGTCTATGTATTGTGTCTTGTCCTCGGGTTCATCTTGTAGGTTTTGTTTTGTGTGCGGTGCGGTCCTCATACACTTACTATTAGACGTAATCCTGTTCATACATTGCACACGGGTGCCAATTATGATTAGAACTATAAAATATCTTGGCCAACTACCCCTTTAATGTAAGTGGACAAGAAACATGTAAAAATTGTGAGGAGTTTGAGATGTTTCTTGTGCTTTAAAATGACAGGTGGCAATTTTTCACCTAATGGTTTTCTAATGGTTGTGACACGCGCTCTTCAAGACGACACTACCCAGTCCTGTCTCATGTACAGTCCAACTATTTTTTTTAATCAGCTCGGCATTTTTTAATCAGCGATAATGGACGAGGAAGAGAAACCCCGGATGGGCCATGCTTAGATCTGACTGATGGAATCGCACGTGTGTATAAAATTGATTTGACACTCAGTTTGTCATTCAGTGTCCCCAGGCTTTGAAAAGATTAACTGTTATTTTTGCAAAACATTTCCATTATTTATTTCATTTTGTCTTATCCTTATCGATAACAATCGGATTTTTTTTGTAGTTTGCCACAAACACAATATATACAGGTGAAAGTTTCCGAAAGCTTGTCTGATTCCCAAAATTAAACACTTTCTTATTGTGGGAGGGGGAGGGGGAGGGAGGGGGGGGGGCGAATTCAACGGTTCAATTCTGTTTAGTATGAAAACTTTGTCAACACCCAGCTCCCTCTGTCTGCAGACGATTTAAATGATACATGGTCAAATCACACCATCGTCAGATATACTCTTCACTGAAATCTTATAGTATACGTCTATTTAATCCATCTTGTTCATAGTCAGAAACATGATTCCACTTAGATTAGATTAAATCTTTTACCCACAAAATCAATTCATTTGAAGAAAAATCTAACTATCGATTCCACATGCCCCTTATGTCATCAATGTGAAGAAGATTTCTTCCATTTTATGTTTGAATGTTGTAAAACGAAACATATAAGATCGGTTTCTTTCGATACTGTTAATCTAGACCTGTTATATTATGTAAATCGACAAAATTATTTAAGCTTGTCAAATACCACTGATCCTCATATTTTGTCCTCATTTTCTATGTATATCTATAATATTACAAACTATCGTCAAAGTTTGCTCTAACAAATCTGTTCTTACATTATATATTATGTATTGTAAATTATTTATGTAATCTAATGGCGATGTCACCAATTCATGATTTATGAAGTAAATATTGTTGTACATATGTTATATTTGTAACTTTTGGTCTTGGACCTATATTACTGAATTATATTCTATTCTACTCCACTTTGTCAGTGATGCAGGAGTAGGCCCGTCTTCGTTAGCTCACTTCGGAACAGAACAGTAGGACGTTGAACCCCATTTCATTTCATAGTCAGTAAAGTGATATTTTGATTATGTTCTGGAATCCATCCCACTCCTTGTCAAATCAAATATCATGGATTTAAATATACCTACCATTACCATACCACCCTTCTTATGTAACAATATCATAATCCCGTACCCCGCGGAAACTCCCTGTAACGCTATTCTTCGTTTCGGTAGGACTTTCAATCGGTGAACTTTTTAAAATAGATAAACTCTGAAACACTGAAACACTGTTATGTTAAAACTATGCTTCTATAACATCTATATTGTACAAAGATTTATACTGGAAACTAATTGGATTAATCTGTGCACGAGATGAGTGAACTCCAGTAACCAACTTCTAGAAATTGATGATGGAAGAACTGTCAGTGAATTAGTCTAAGAAAGTTTAATCTTGCAAAATACCAACTTACCCCCGTTCTCGTTGTCACGCGTTTGTTTAACCACTTGAATATATGAAACAGAACTAAATAACCCATATAATATTATTACACTTACTCTGTGAAACACAAGTTTACACTGTTTCACACTTTTTATGGTATTGGTGGTCACTATTTGTTAATTCCTGGTGATCTTTATCACACAATGCCGTCGGGGTATTCCGTAATTCATTTCAACTCTTGTATTCGTCAACCGGCACTTACTGGGTCAAAAAGCAGCACCGCGCCATCTGAAAAATCGACAAAGATGAATTGAAAGCCAAATTGTCCTGAGACCTTGGTCCATTGAACTCAACTCAATCGGAGTTCTGGTCAAAAAATAGGTATCAGAATAATCTAGCTTGTTTGTCCTTTTTTGGATATGCAATTGGTGTCATGTTTTTGTGAATATTAATGTAGGAAACAAGAGTTAAAAACTTGAATGGGTTGAAATGTCAGGCGAAGAATTGCATGTGTCTGTACTTCTTGTTTGTGTATCTTAAGTTTTTCCATGATGAACCCCATACGTCCTTTTGGGCAAGAGGTTGTCACATACTGCTTCATCGTTCTACCCAACGAAATTTTGGGGAAAAGTAAGACCCGGTACAAGAGACGAGAATTAACATTAAATTCAATAGTTGTATGGTCAATAGTTGACCGTATAACCAATACGACACCTCAAACCTATTGGTCATTTAAATCGCCACGAATTCATTGGCCCAGGTTAGGAGCAGAACAGTAGGACGTTCAACCCCATTTCATTTCATTTAGATCGCATAAACCATCACGATCTACCGACAAATAATCGCCAGTTTACTTTAAACAAACCAGTTCTTATATTAGGGATGCTGAAAGTTGGTAAAAAATATTTGTTTCCATTGCTTGTCAGCAACTTATATATACTCTTCAAAAAAAGAAACGCACAACCCATTTTTCACCATTTTGTTATTTGAACCAGGTCTTTGTTTCGGTAAATCTTACTTGTTTTTAATGCCATTATGTAAGGATAAAGGAAATTAATTATTGATTTTAAAGGTAGGGTCACTAATTGTGACTACTCATCCTTTTTGTCGAAATTTTGTATCGCTTGATTGCACCAAGAAACATGAATTTAACAACTTCGCGAGCTTTTCGCATGGAACCTAAATCTAAGGTCTTTAAAATCCCGGGGTTCTCGGTTTCCAAATCAGTTGCACATGTAAACACTCAAAGACCCAAGTGATGCCTCATCCGAACGAAGACCAACGCAACAACGATATTGGTGGATTACAAGCAGGCGACTCCAAGACAGATGTAGCCAGACTGCTGAATGTTTCCCTTAGTTCCATTTCTCGCCTTTGGGATAGGTACCGACAGCGAAGTTCAACACGTGAACGCCCTAGCTCAGGCCAAACAAGAGTGGTCCCACTTGTCCTGGATCGCCACTTCCGGTTACATCATTGGTGTAAATGGTTTTCAACAGCGACCTCTACTGCAGCAGCAATTCCCGGACGGCGTAGAATCTCGTACCAGGCAGTAGGCAAACGTCTACGTGAAACCGAATAACGAGGCAGACGTCCCCGTTAGAGCTTCTGTTTTGAAATACGCCGACACCATGAAATCCAACTTTAATGGGTTCAGGCACTGAGGGTATGGCCTCAGCAACACTGGAGAGCAGTTTGGTTCAGCGACGTGTCGCCGTTCTTGTTGCAACAAGGCGATAGTAGAGAGGATATACTGACGACGAAATGTAACGTTGCGTTTCTTTTTTGGGAGAGTATATTATCATTTGGGCTGCCGGTTTTGAGTCTTTCAATTATAAAGTAATAGACGGCGTCACCATTTGATGTTGGCGTATATATTATTTAATGTCTCGGTCTCGACCCTTCAGCCAAACTTTCAACGTCTGGACTTTCTGGAGAAATCAGGGCTGGTATGGAACTATATGTGACCACAACAAGAGTGGAGATCGACATGGTTGTCTGTGTCATCAAAGAATGCCCAAATAATTTTAGTCTAAATGCATTCAGAAATAAAATTTTGAAGAGAAAATAATTCTAAATCTCGACAGAGTATCGGAAGTTTCGTATACAATGGCGATTATCTTAAGTTTCAATATCGCGGCTACTGTTAGAAATATTTGAGTGTATGAAGTCGGACGTACTCCCCGCTGGATGCATCATAATTAATTTTTGTTTCTGGCATGCATAGTTTTACAGATTCGGTGGCCATCTTGAAATCCAATATGGCGGTTTTAATAAGCGAATTTTAACAGTCGCATACTTGCCAGTTGCAGGAAAATCTAGTAATCTTATTCCGATACCAATGATTGTCTAAAACGGGGTAACCGATTCCTAATTTTCTGCAATGTATGGCCACTGCCCACTAATAATTTCCGCGTTGACTTTAATGTTAATTCTCGTCTCTTAGACCAGCTCTAAAGTTTTCCAAATTTTAATTGGTGGGATGCTTTCTACCACAGATGGGGCAATATATGGCAACCTCTTGCTCAAAAGCACATATTATGGGGTTCACCTTGGAAACCTTGATATCCAATTTTCCGCCCTATATTCAACCCATAGGCGTAGGAGCCGGGGGGGGGGGCCCCCCAAAAAATTTATTTTCGGGCAATGAAAAATTCGACGACCTTTTTTTTCTATTAATGTTTAGAGAAAAAATATAACTAACTTATTTCTATGAGATCCACACTGCCCGAAAAGTATTTTCTCGTCTTTTTCTTGTCCACTGCATGCCCGTAGCTCTCTTATGATAGGTATGCCCGAAAAAGCGGTATTGCCCGAAAAACGGGCATCGGGCCGGAAAATTTATTTTCGGGCAATGAAAAATTCGACGACCTTCTTTTTCTATTAATGTTTAGAGAAAAAATATAACTAACTTATTTCTATGAGATCCACACTGCCCGAAAAGTATTTTCTCGTCTTTTTCTTGTCCACTGCATGCCCGAAAATATGCCCGAAGCTCTCTTATGATAGGTATGCCCGAAAAAACGGTATTGCCCGAAAAACGGGCATCGGGCCGGAAAACGGCAGAGGAAACGAGCAAAATGGAAAACTGCTAGGAAACAGCCAATTGACAGGGTGGATTCACCCGTTTTCGGACGTCATTTTTGCTGGACGTCATGGCCGTGCCTCTCACTTTTTCTAAAAAGACTATTGGACTACTTGAGAAAGTGTACGAAATTGTGAACATTCTGCCGTATGGACGTGCCTCTCATATTTCTAAAATGTTTTACTTTTGTTCCCGAGTCCTGATTTGTACGATCAATTTGGTGAGACGATGATCTCTGAATGTCAAAATATTGTTTAATTTTTTAGAATTATATTGATTTATATTATATTATATTGATTATATATAATCAATATAATATACTATATATTGATCATATTGATTTCGATATATATACTACTATTCAAAAAAAGTAGGGGATATTTGATTTTTGAGTGTTATTAAAGTCACCTAATGAAACTGACGAAGAAACAAATGACAAAATGAAATGAAGTTCACATTCATCGATTTATTCCAAATGATCGTTAGACTAAGTAAGGCACAGACTGAACATTATAAGGGTAAAATGATACCCGGGGTCAAACAGCAAAGTTACCACAGCATCACAACAATGTCAGTAACGGGTAAATCCTCCCCTGTTTGCCAAACAAGCATTGATCCGACGTGGCATACTCCTAATGAGACGTCTAAGGTCATTTTGGTCCAGATTGCCCCATTCCTGTTGCAACGCAGCAGCAAGTTCTTGGACATTGGCAGGACGTTGTTGACGTTGACGTAACCTCTGTCCAAGCATGTCCCAGACATGCTCGATGGGGAAGAGGTCGGGACTCAGTGCTGGCCAAGGTAATGTGGTGATGTTCTGTTGTTGGAGGTAACCTGTAACGATCCTGGCCCTGTGACATGTTGCGTTGTCATCCTGGAAGATGAAACGGCGGCCATGACGTCGTGCGAATGGCACAACATGGACTGCCAAGATGTTGTCCCGGTAGTACTGGCCTGTAACACGCCCTGCAACAACATGTAAAGCCGTTCTTCCAGCAACAGGGATGCCTCCCCACACCATAACAGAACCACCCCCAAATCGATCATGTCTGATGACGTTAACGTCTTGGAAGCGCTCGTTTTTTCTCAAGGCCAAGGTACGGATACATCGATCCTGGGCTTGAGTTGTCGCCTTTGGTCAACCTGAGCGTGGTCTGTCCTGTACAGATTGTGTATCACGGTATCTGGACCATAGCCTGCTTATGACAGACTGAGAAACATTCATCGTCCGCGCCACAACCGCCTGTGTTGTGCCGATCTGTAGCATGCCAAGGGCACGTAACCTTTCATTTTGGGTAAGCCGACGCATATCAAAATTTGTTTTCTGGTCACTAAAACAATTAAACTGATGTTTCCACCCTGGAATTCAATGCCACAATGACTGTAACATTCAAAGTCAGAGTCGTGCAAATCTTGGGTTGGACCCCCATGATGATCCCAAGCATCACCTGCATTCCACGCGGTCGCTATTGGTGCGTTTGGGCGTCACATGTAACTGGAAATGTTTCTTCTGTTAGGTTCTATAGTAGAGTGGTTCAGAGACACAGTATTTGTCCTTATAAAAACTGACCCGCTTATCTGTGTGATTGCTCCGTCGAGAAATCTTCTGAAGTGAGCAGAAGTTAGCGCCGCGCACGTGGTTTAGGAAGTCGCAGCAAATATACGTCACATGAGGTATTTTTACAAACCTGTATTGGTATATAACGCGGAGTAAAAAATACACTCATTACGGGCTTCGACTTACGTGTTTATTTAATAGCGAACGTGAGCAAAAATTTCGATTTCACTCCTTGATTTGATTTTTGATTTTGGTGATTTAAATACAGAGCTAGCTATAATAGCTTCGTTTCATTTCTAACTTTCAAGTAGGTGAAAGCGCCCAGATAAATTCACTACAACCTTTCGAGATTTACTTTTATTAAGTGGCTACATTCTTGGTTTACGCTGGCGACTATTGTGGTTAGGAAATAAATATTTGTTAGCTCTAAATACGCAGAACTATTTGAGACCGGAAAATAACCGAAACAAACTTTTTATTTGTAGTCTTTATTTTCCAGACCCTTTTCGGTAACATGGTGTAAATTATTTTTATAATCATAGTATATTATCTAACCATCCTGTAGCAATAGACTTTGATCGACGGACTTAATTTTTTTCTAGATTTGAGACTGAGCCCTGCAAGATATCGTCCACGGATGATTTGCTATCCAGCATTGGATTGGACAAGTACCCCTATGATTTGGGAACTGTAACAAACTACATATGACAAAAATCACAAATAGGCTTTATGCTAGACAAATGTTAATAAATTCCCGACAACTTCGGAGCATCGGTCTATCATGACTGCTTTACATGACGACTGTGTGACTTTTGGTGACAAATACATTCAAAATAGACTGGTCAGACTGACGACAAAGACTAGGAAGGTGAGTAAAAGTAAGGTTAAGTCCACTAAAAGGTATGAAATCATACGATGATTTTCTTGACACCCCATTTTTTCCGTGATAGTTTACGTTACTCCATCGGCAGACACAAGTGAAATTAATTTAATAAACAGAGAGACTCGGACATCTGCCGATGCGACCTTAACTGATTTAGATAGAAAGAAAAATATTTGCGGCGATTGTCATAAAAGCACAATCACCAAGTTTAAAAAAAAAAAAATCAACTTCCGAAGACTAAAAAAGAAATGATTCACATGAAGGCTATTATGAAAATAAAAAAACAATTGGCAGGTAAAAAGAATGGTTGCAAGTCCAAACCTTTTTAGATGAACGAAGGAATTTAGTATGATGTCAAAAATCAAAGATACACAGCAGAATGTCATAATTTGGTCATGAAACTTAAAAATTTAAACGTTTCCAATGGTAACGTAGCAGTGGTTATAACCGCATGTTTGGCTCTCGCGGAAAAAAAAATATAATTACACTCCATCAAAATCTACAGTTCAAAGAATATCATGTGAGCGCGTCGGTGTCCACATGTTTAGGAAACCTTGAAGTCGGCGAAAAATACCACCCTTTATAGGCCAACAGACGAAACGACAAAACTTGGCTCTAAATTCGGTACATACGCAATAATCGCTGGTGTAAATTATTAACGAACTAACACTCGGTTATGAAAGGAATTTTATATTCTGTACTCTGAACATGTGCTTTTTCTACACTCAAACAAACAGGAAGTACTGACTTTTCTAACTAAAACTAATCTCAGGCTAAGAAGAGTAAGATAAGAGAGTTTTAAATGGAGTTATCTCCCTTCAATTACTAAACTCTTAAGAGAACCATTTCAATATTCTACAACACACTCCCCCCTATTGACTAGGGAGAGTCAATAAAATAACCGAATTGAAATGGACAATTTTCACGCCATAAAATTAAGAAATGTTTCTGATCTCAATGATTCTATAAACTATACTCAGTAAAAGAAAATCAAAAATACACATGTAACAAAATCAGTCTATGGACAATACACATTAATTACTGTCACTCACAAGTTCGACTGGAAAGAGTTTTTGGATAGGACGATTCATTTCAATCATTTTACCAAGTTTATTAGGTACTCGGACTACCGCGGAACGAATATTGTTATCTCGTCCTATTAATGGTTTCACTACTCGCGCCATATTCCAATTCATACGTGGCACTTTATCCTCAAAAACAAGTACGACGTCCCCCTCTCGAATAATAGGACCACGTTTAGCACGAACGCGATGATGCTCACGAAGTTCTGTAACATATTCAAATTTCCAGCGTTTCCAGAAATGTTCCAATACCTTGCACAAATAACGTTTGCGCTTCACACCTTCTTGTTCACTATAACTACATGTAGGCTGTTCATCAATAACAGAGGTTGGTTCCGTTAAAAGTCGTCTTCCAATTACAAGATGGGAAGGAGTAAGAGGATTAACACAATATTCATCTACATAAGTGAGAGGCCTTGAGTTTATAACCCCTTCAATTTGAACTAATAAAGTTAACAGTTCTTCATAGGTTAACCGCGCACTACCAAGTGTTTTCTTTAAGCATCGTTTAACGGAGCAAACCATTCGTTCAAAAAATCCGCCCCACCATGGGGACCGCTCAACATTATAAGACCATTTAATGTTTTTAGAATTAACAAAGACTCGCAACTCTTCACTCTTGAAAGTTTTGCCATTATCAGAAATGACAAACGAAGGAATTCCACGTCTGCCGATAAATCTTTGAAAACTTCTGATAAACGTAGATGAGCTAGCATCGGGAACTAGATCTAAATGGACAGCACGAGAACTCGCACACGTATAAATCACGATAAACACTTTATACATATCATCGCTCTTGGAATAAATATCTTTGACATAAAGTGGACCCGCGTAATCGACGCCAATACTTGAGAATGCAAAATCACTCGACAATCTAAATTCAGGAAGAGGAGGAGGTAAAGGAACACCATAGGATTTTCCTTCCAGTTTTCTACACACTACACATCGTTTAATAATCTGGCGAACTTTCTGACGACCACGACACACCCAATATTTTGTGCGAAGCTGAACCAACGTTTCTTGAGTACCATTATGAAAAACATCTTCATGGCATTGTGCAATAATCAGCTTTGTTAACGCATGATTTTCAGGAAGAAAAACAGGAAATTTGGTGTCGTATGGAACACTTGCATTTTGTATCCGACCGTAACAGCGTAAAAGTTTGTTTTCATCTTCTTTGATATTAAGAGATAATTTGCATTGCTTGAATTTCTCATCATTAGGTATTTGATTCTGAATATCTCTTAACCATATTGTTTCTGAGCACCTCAACTCATCATTAGACAATTCACCGCTCTTAACTTCATTTTGGTTTAAACGTGCTTTGATATTAAATATAAATCGCAATACATAGGCTGTTACACGCAATACTTTTTGGAATTTACTATACTTAGAAACATCCACCAATTGTTCAATGTTACAATATGCACTAGTACTACTTAAACAAACTGAAGTCTTTACTTCGGGCTCTATTTCTACAAACTCGGGTTCCGGAATTTGCAATTGTATATTTAAATCTTGAAACATGAATTTAGGACCATTCCACCATAACTCGTTATTAATCAAATCGTTTGCTTTGCAGCCACGCGAACATATATCTGCTGGATTATCTTTAGTTTTACAGTAGTGCCACTGGTTCGTTGAAGATGATCTTCGAATTTCTAAAACTCGATTTTGAACAAACTGCTTATATTCTTTATTTACGTTTTTAATCCAATTAAGTGCGACTGTTGAATCAGTCCAATAATAAACAGTTACATCTAGACTGTCCTTTAATGATTCTATTACACTGGAGGCTAAGCGAACCGAAACTAAACAGGCCAACAACTCTAGTCTCGGAATCGTAAGTTTGCTTAAAGGAACAACTCTTGTTTTAGATGCTATTAAATTACAGTGAATTTCTCCGGAAGGATGTATGCAACGAAGGTAAACACAGGACCCATAAGCTCTTTCGGAGGCATCCCCAAATATGTGAAGTTGAATAACTGTATCGGCGTAGAGTTTGTTACATACACATCTTGCAAATGATATAGATTTAACCTCATTCAAACTATTCAAGAGTTCTTTCCACCAGTCACAAAAATTCTCCTCTAACGGATCGTCCCATTCGAGCTTTCTTTTACACAAACTTTGAAATGCTATTTTAAATGACAACACCACTGGAGAAATAAGACCAACAGGATCATAGAACTTTGCGGTTGTACTCAAAATTACTCGTTTAGTTAAAGGGTATTTTAAATCAACACTTGAAATTATTTTCGTGAATTCAAATTCAAAATTATCAGACAATGAGTTCCATTTCTGGCCTAATACACTTGACGCTTCAAAATTACTCTGGTGGAGAAATGAACTGTAACTGTTATCTTCTTCTGTTACGACTTGTAAAGATTTACTCTGTGTACTGGATTCAACTTCTGGAAAAACGTCACTATCTCTTAACATTTGCATAAGACTTTGTGAATTACTATTCCATTTACGCATATTAAAACCACCCGTTTGTAAACCAAGCTTTACTCTTTTACACAAATCGAATGTAGTTTCATCATTATTTGAACCCGATGCAAAATCGTCAACATACAACGATTTTATTAGTTTATCAACAAATTCTAAGTCATCTGAAAAATGTTCATTTAAATGATGTCTGATAGTCGCGTTGAGAATAAAGGGACTAGAGGTAACACCAAAAACAACACGTTTGAATCTCATTGTTCTAATTATTGGATTTTTCTTAAAGGGATCATCTACCCACAAAAATCTTAAATAATCTCTGTGTTCGGGCACAATGGAAATATTTAGAAACGCTTTTTGTATATCAGCCATAACAGCAACAGAGTTTATTCTAAATCTAATTAAAATGTCAAATATGAGGGGGTTTAACGATGGTCCGGTGTATAAGCAATTATTTAAACTGGGACCATGAATCTTAGCAGAAGCGTCATATACCACACGTAATTTTGTAGTATCCTTTTCCATTCGTAAGACTTCATGATGAGGAAGATAATGAATTTCACCTGGGTTAGTAGACAAATCGATGTTGACAATTTCTACAATATCTTCGTTTATCTGTTCTTGTATTATTCGATCATATTCATGCAAGACATCTGGTTTATTCTGAAGGCGTCGTAGTAATGAACCCAAACGGTTGACGGAATGCGAATAACCATCGGACAACACGGGATGATTTTCTTTGAACGGAAGTTTTGCTTCATATCTTTGAGAGAATTTATCAAAGCTAATCTCTTGTAAAAAATCTGTGTATACTGAAGACTCGTCTTTCCTTATTCCTAACGTCTCAAGATCCCAAAATTTATTTAGTTCATCTTTTAGGTAATTTTCTCGTCTTGACTCTGGTACAGCATCAATGTGCAGAACATGCGTGGAACTAAGATTTACTGTACATTCTTCACTCTTTGAATAATTCAATATGGGACCGGAAAGCACCCAGCCAAGTCTACTTAGTAAGGCAACAGGACCATTGGTCTCCCCCCGTCTGATAACACCATTAAAAAAACTCCAGTAAAAATCGGCCCCAATCAGAATATCTACTTCAAATTCTAAACTCTGTGACGTATTTGCCAGTTGTAAACCTTGTAAGTGAGGATATTGGTTAACAGCTATCTGTATAGGTTGGTCACTGATTGGACTACAAATCGAAGGGATACAATAGGCCTTAATATACACCTGCATACCATCTAAACATGCAACGGAAATCTGAACGATGTCACAAAATCTCAATCTAGGTGTTTCATCACCAAAAGTTTTGACTAATAAATTTTCATTTCCAATTGATTTTAAATTTAAACGTTTTCTAAGTTTTTCTGTGATGTACGTTCTCTGACTGCAGGAATCAAATATCAGATTGGCATTTACACCCTCCGGTAAATCTGGATTACTGACACGTGTAATGGCTGTCTGTAGTAATATAGACGCAGAACTATTCTCGCACATTGTAGAACTGGATTTCGAAGATGGCGTACATGTTGCAATTTCCATATGTGTCTGGGGTTGATTGGGATTTGAAAATGTACTCCGATTCGGGTTAGCATCACATATTGCTCTATTATGTCTTGCACCACAGTCATAACATTTATAATTTAACGTACAATCTCTCATTAGGTGACCTGATCGGAGACAGATGAAACATTTGCCTTTACGTCTAAGAATTCCCCTTCGAGCAGCTTTATTTGTTACTATACTACAATCAGCTGAAGAATGTTGTTGGGTACAAAAAACACAATATATCTTTGAAGAACTGGTCTGACTGGATTCCTTATTTGTAAACAATGTTGACGCTGTGTGCGGTTGTGGTTTGTATTTACTGAACTCATACCTTCTTGACTGACTCGTTGAATGACTGTTACTGGTCCCTGTGGGATTTATTAAACTAATTCTTTCTCGAGCTTCTATCTCATCTTTTAACACCGATAAAAGATCATCTATATTCCAACTGTCTTTGTCAGATCTACGGCTAACAAGAAGACGAAATTCGTCTGGAATTTTATTCAATATGATGGGAATAAGCACTGTACCGTAACTGTCTGAATCGATGCCTAATGTCTTCAGGCTTCTAATATTAACTTCAATCGAATCATATAAACTTCTAATACGTTTAATATCACTGGAATTGGTTGCAGCAGGTAAATTCAAAAGGGCGTCCATATGACTTGAAATCATTATTTGTTTGTTAGCAAAACGATTGGTCAACATTTTAACCGCAGAGTCATAATTATCTTCAGTCAAAGACATCCCAGCAATACAGGAAGAAGCCGGACCATCCAAAAGACTTTTAAGATAATTAAATTTATCTACCTTTGATATACTATTATTGCTATGTACAGCTGCTTGAAAACAGTCCCAAAAAGACTGCCACTGTTTTGGATCTCCGTTATATTTACAAAGAGTTAATTCAGGAAGCTTCGTTCTATTAACAGTACTCGTAGGAACTATTCCATTCTTACTATGTGTAACTGCATCAGACCCCTTTGGAGTAATTAAACTATTAATTTTAGACAAAGTTGTATTTATGAGTTCATTTAGCTCACCGGATTCAAAAATGTCATGAATTATGTCTTCTTCATCGTCAAATGTATCTAACACCATATGATCATAACGTTCAAGAACTCTCTTCTTATCAATCAATGTTTCTTTATAAGTATTCAATTGTTCTAAATCTTTTGAAGATCGTTCCTGGTTGTCCAAAATATTAACTGCATTCTGTACAGTTCTTTTCGCAAATGCCCTGTGGCCACCACGAACTCTTTTATTTCTACTTGCAGTGTCACTATTCGAAGCACTGGCTGACCCAGCTGTAGTATTAGTATCTTGAGCTTTACTCTGAGACATTTTCTACATAATATAAGTAATCTTCTTTACACACATAAACAAGTCTTCAGTATCCGTCTCGTCGGACCATGTAAATTATTAACGAACTAACACTCGGTTATGAAAGGAATTTTATATTCTGTACTCTGAACATGTGCTTTTTCTACACTCAAACAAACAGGAAGTACTGACTTTTCTAACTAAAACTAATCTCAGGCTAAGAAGAGTAAGATAAGAGAGTTTTAAATGGAGTTATCTCCCTTCAATTACTAAACTCTTAAGAGAACCATTTCAATATTCTACAACAGCTGGCTCGGCGCATACGCCGCTTACCCAGCAATGTGTTTTTTTTCATAACAAACATCATGCAGTACAAAATATTTATTTATCTGAGGGACAAAAAATAAAGTCTTAATTAATAGTTTTATTGGGGTGTTTATCCCTCTCTCTCACTCCCCGTTTTACATGTCATTAAATTTTCCTCGTATTTTACCCGGCAATTTATTTTTCATAACAAACATCGTACTGCACAATATAATATTTAGTTATCTTTGAGATAAACATTAAAATGTAACATTATTAGATTTATAGACCCCTCTCTCTCCCTCTGTATAACAGGCCGTTATAAATAGGCCAGTGTCTGGGTATAAATAAGTAAACGCACTGTTCATATGTATATATGTATGAGGCTAATCTTGAAATAATTCATGTCAAATGCCGATCTTTTTATCTCCAGCTTAACATGTATTTTAATTTCTACTATAGCATTATAAACACGGTTAATATAAAGACATTTGAAGGCGCGGGTTTCCTGTTAAAACAACGAAGCGTTCGCGCATGCGTACATATGTCAAATCCAATCGTCTCATAGAGTGTATTCGGTTACTTTGCAGTATGGAAATAAACGATATTTTCCGACTGCGATCAAGTTATTTCGTTTCCGGGACGTGCGTAGCTTGGAGCATATTTTTTTTAGTACAACCAAGGGACATAGCTCTTATTCTCACTAAGAGATAACTCCTTTGATTATGGAAGCCGGGAAGATTTTGAGCCATTTATAATATATGTCCAAATGATTATATATCCTCAAAATTCAGAAGTGGCCAGACTTCCATTGTTGATCAATGAAGTTTTTATAGTAAGTCTTATCATATAATGTCTTTACTGTCCCGAAATAGTGTCTGTTTGTTATAAAACATTTTTAGCCTGAACCACTCTATCTATAGTGACTTTTTTCGTAGTCATTTGCATATTTTAGTATTATGCCCCCAACTTCAAATATTCACTACTTTTTTTGAATAGTATATATTAATTATATTATATTGATTTCGGGCAATTTTCTCTTATGCCCCCCTGAATTACTTTGAGCTCCTACGCCTATGATTCAACCTGATCAACTTCGGAACTCTCTCATTCTTCTCCATCAAAATCATGAATATTCACCCGAACCTGGAAGAAAATGTATTATATTTTCAAACCCTTTTCTTCGATTCCACAATGAAATGTCAATCGTCACGCAAAGGGGGGGGGGGGAAGGAGAAAGACTAGACTAAATATAACTTTCGCTTTAGGAAAGTAAGAATATTTAGTGAGCTGTGTCCATATTTAAGTTAGCGAGAGTCATGCAAGAGCGGATCAGTACGGCTAAAGGGAAATAACCCAATTTCTCTGTAGTATGTTTGGAGTCAGACTTGTAATTATTTGCTATTGACGAGAATTTTAAATGGCTGTAACATCACAGACTCTAGCTTTTTGCTCAACATTCCGTTGGTTCCAATCTTTACAGACACAATGGCGACCAGATTTGTTTGGCAATCTCCTCATCATAAATTTGTAGGGGGTTGACTGTTTCGATTTTTTGCTACGGGGATTTGAAGTTAACTGGGTGAAAATCTCACTTCCGACACACTGATTGCTTTACACCCTCTATCCCTCCACTGTAATATCATCAATATTACCCCAAACTGCTATAAAATTGCAAATTTGATCCCTTTTCTCCAATTCTAGACCAAAAAGTCACCCCAAAAATGCAGGAAGAGGGGAGAAAAAAATAAGGGAAAATTATTTCTTTATAACTCGCACTACATCATGAAATAAGGGGAAATAATTACCAGTCTTAGTCCGTTTGACAACAGTTCCTATAATATTTAAAACTCTTGATTTGCTGTCCAAAATGCAGTAACCAAAGACAGGTTCTTTTGATGACCATTTTGGAAGCGTAAAGAGTTTGGGGTCCATATTATGATGATCATTATATGCAAATTTCCATCTATTACACAAGAAGTATACTGTTACTAGTGGAATTCCAATCTGATTAAAATATATATCTATAATTAGTTTCTTTTTTATACTTTCGATGGCATCTACTACATGCAGTTCTGACCGTTTGTAGTGAAAGGTCCGATCTTGGGGTCATACGAGCGGCTTTTGAACAACCAAAACGCGGATTATAAAACAACTCTTCCAGATCCTAGTATATTGAAGACAGGAAAACAAAAGTTTGAACAATAAAAAGCGAAACGAAATAGGATCTGTGTTTTAATCGGATTGGTGGGAATCACTTCTCAGTCGCTTTACTGTACAAATATAAAAAGCGGCCTTCATGCATGTAATGAGAGAACCCCTTTTTGTAAATGGAATCGAAAGTCGCTTGACAGGCTGCGAGTGAGTCCCCCATGCCCGAGACGATCACTATGGCCCGGGATGTTACAGGACGTATAGTGCACACAGGTACTTGAAGAATTAAAATAAAACTTCTTACTACTGCTTGACTATATGTATAGGATTAAGATAAAACTTCTTACTACTGCTTGACTATGTATAATACTATAATAATATAGTCAAGCAGTAGTAAGAAGTTTTATTTTAATCCCTTCAAGTGCCTGTGATAGTGCACTGTCGATTTGATAAAGCACTATAGTATTCCGTAATGCTTGGTCTTAATTCTTTTCCAAGCATAACCGTAGACTTGTGCCTTCCCCGTTATAAAGTAAAAGTTTATTAGTCTCTCGCAGTAGATCCAGTAGCCTTTTTTAAAATTTGAGAGAGAGAGAAATGGGGTTTAACGTCCACTCAACACAAACTAGGTCATTTCGGGACTAACATATGGTTTTAATTTATTTCAATAATTCGCTTGTGCGTAGGGGTCTTTAGCAGTGGGAGGAAACCGGAGTGCCCGGAGGAAACCCACGAGGTTGAGAAGGCGCCCCTATCTCCATGCCACATACGCTCACGCCAGGGCTCGAAACCACAGCCGCAAGCCAGAGGTGACCGGCCAGCTAGAGGTCGAAGCGCGGCACTCTAGTCCACTAGGCCATCCCAACCCCCTTTAAAATTTGATACGCCAAAGTACCTACTATAAACTCGAGAATCTAACTATATAACTTAATCGATATACTGAACCTGCCCAAACACGATAACCAGGGTGTCGTAAATGGAATTATAAATTTATAGGTGTAGTGGCTATATATAGTAAATATTGACGTCAGAATCACTATGGGCATAGAAATGTATATGATCTATTTATATAACTATGATTAAGAAGTCTAGGTCACCAAGACGGTCTATGGTAGCGTTCCTTGTGTATGTACAGCACAAACTGATCGTCATACAACACAACACAAAACAAAAGATAAACAATAATGCTAGCATATCGATTATCCCGCCGAACATCGATTCAATAAAAAAAAATAAATAACCGTAGCCATGTAAACTGTGTTATTCACGGAATGTAATTATTGGGAAGGCCCAGTTAGCTATACGTATACTACTTCCTTGTTAACTTGTTGTGATTATCAGTCAGGTGAAAAGTGACTTTGATCGAGAAATTGTAGTCTCTGTGTAATATATTATTATAGTTAGCGGCTGGATAAAGAGCTCGATTTCTTCAGGTATAGGTTTTGATGATTCTGGTAAGATATCAATACTGATATTTCAACATGTATGACCAGCCAAACACCCTCCGTTCATCGTGTATTCGTTTTATCTGTGATAATATACAGCATGTGTGCCGTTTGCAGTCATCTGGGCCACGAGCTAAGGATGACACAGAGGAACCTCTCGACCGGGAATTAGTCAACAGACTAAACAGCATAGAACTTAAAAAAGAACGTCAACCAGACCAGGTGTTAAATGACGCCGGCCCTGATGCCGCAACTGGGGATCCATTTCGTAATGAAATTGGACATAGTTTAACAACAAACACCCAATACACTTTCAACGACCAAGATGTTCACCTTCCACACAATATTTCGGAACAATTACTAAAAAGACTCAGTGATATACGAAAATTGAATGATAGTACCATTAAGATTTTTCAGCCACAAAACACAACATTAGGAAGACTAGTAATCAGAAATGCCACCGGTTTAACACAGGATGCATTAGGTATTCTGAAGAATCATAAAATACTGGACATTGAAATCGTACACCAGCCGACAATAAATATAAACGAATTGGTAGAGTGCCTCGGAGAATGGACTTTAAAACATGTGCGGACACTAAATGTAGAGGGGATGTCATTTACTCCAAACAAAGACTTTGAGCTATTAACAAAACTCCGAACGCTTCGGTCTTTAAATGTTAGTGACACAGAGTTCAATAATGAAGGATTAGAGGTGATTGCTCGAGAACTAAATTGTTTGGAACATATTGACATTTCTTTGACCAAAGTTACTGATATATCACCATTACGAAAATGTAAAGAAAAAATAAAGGTACTAGCAATGTTTGGTGTTGAGGTCAGTGACTCTGAACAAACGGGATCTATTTTATTAGAATTAACTCGGCTAGTGTATTTGGACGTATCGTCTTTACTTTTCAGTAAACCGATGCATCTGGCCATAGTCAACATACTGACTACCAAAGATGCCCACCCACGTTTGACTTCATTGGATATATCAAATATTTGTGTTCCAGAAGATGTTATCAGGTACTGGTTAAAGTATTTTCTTTATACGGCTTTCGCATAAATATAAATAACAACTAGACCTGCGTGCAGGAATGACGGGTTTCACTGGTGCCACGTTAACTTTAAACTTATGTCACTTTCGCTCCCATGTTGCCCTTGAACCAATGGCAACGATAAACAGATTTCCGCATAAACATTGCACACATCAAATAAAAGGGAAACAGAATCAACAAAAATCCAGCAATATCAATTCATTTTATACAGTTGTAACATGTAATTGATCCTGATAAAATTACAGTACTTCCGGTGATAATGAAAATGTTCAATTAGTTTCATGAAATCAGAAATGGCATAAGATATCATATAGTGAAAATTTTATGTAAATCGAAAAATAATTGCCACTTTTATTGACCAAAAAACTTGAAAAGTGACTTGTAGAAAATCGGCTATTTCTCTGCAACCGTACAAGTTAGAAACCATTTTGTGGTATCTGTATGATCGTATGGGTTCATTCTATTTGTTGATTGGCATCAAATATCATAATTTGAAAAAGATTTCAAAACAGACTCATTTGAATAAAATATCTGTTTTGAAGGCTAAAAATACAGTTTTTGCCAAAATGACATTACTTTCAGTGTTACTAAAATGTTGAATTAAGTTTATAATATCGTCTATGGCATTAGGCATCAAATGATGAATCTTTTATGAAAATCGAATAATAATTGACACATTTACGGGCCAAAAACCTTTAAAAGTGACTTGTAGAAAACCGTCTATTTCTCGGCAACCGAACAAGTTAGAAACAATTTTATGATATCTGTATGACCATATGAGTTTTGTTAGTATGTGAATTTAAACCAAAAGTTAATTTTATTATTACATATACAATTCTTGGTTGAAAAAAATATCGATTTTAAAAGTTAAAAATGGAGTTTTTGACTAAATGATGTCAATTTTAAATAGGAATCAACATGACATGACGCACACTTGCTTTTTGAATCAAATGATGTCACTTTTGTGAATATCCATTAATAATTGACTATTTTACAGGCAAAATTACGAAAACAGTGACTTATGCAAAACTGCCCATTTCTTGTCAACTGCTTATATTACAAACTAATTTCAACATACATTTTCTGCGTATGGATCAAAGCTACAAGTTTATAAAAGTTACGGCAAATATTTTAAAATCTGAAAAGCCTGAATGGGTTGCAAAAGATCAATTTTACACCTTTTTTCAACTCTTAATCGAATTTGCTCGAAAATGTAGTCGAAATTAAAAAAAATTGAGCTCAACCTCTTTTGCGCATTTAAAGGGCACACTCTTTTTGTTATATCAAGTTTTTAAAAAAAATGATATTTTCTCTTGAAAAATGGTACCTAACTGTCAAAATTGTAGATTTTGGTAGTTTTTGGTAAACTTATGCCATTTCCGGTGCCGACAGATAAAACTATTGGTAACAAAAAAAAATGACAATTGAGACAAGGTGTGAACTGCAAGCGAAGACAACTCTGCTTGGGAGATCGATGCACAAGACCAAAGCGCACCGTGTCCATAATATTGTGGACTCGGCATCAACAAACTACGCTCACCATTTGAATAAAGACAAACACGTTAATCTGACCCTTCAAAAGTCTGCATTGACTAATACACAAAACAAATATAATATCCCTTCTTTCATTGTTTCCCCCATTTTGGTCAAATGTAAAAAACGTACTAAGGGATACACGACATGTACATAATCACTGACGCCGACGGGTAATAAATAACATTAAGATACTAGATCATAGCCCACAAATGGTTCTGAGTTTTTTTTTTATAAATCTTTCCAACAAATTAACAAACACAATTTGCAAGCGATGGATAGTGAACAAGCTAAACAAAAAGCGATTTTTCATACAATCATATTTAATTCAGGAAGTTACAATCCGATATGCGCTAATTACCACAGGAGCCAATCCATTTTATACATGTGTTACATGTAAGTGATCGTGACCATATCACAGTACTTCCAGCGATAATGAAAATATTAAATTAGTTTCTTAAAATCAGAAATAATAATCACATGGTGAAAATTTTATGTAAATCGAATAAGAATTGCCACTTTTATAGACCCCAAACCTTGAAATGTGACTTGTAGGAAATCGTCTATTTCTCTGCAACCATACAAGTGAGAAACTATTTTGTGGTATCTGAATGATCGCATGGGGTCATTCTATTAGTTGATGGCAACTAAATATCATAATTTTAAATATATTACAAATCAGACTCATTTGAAAAAAAATATCTGTTTTGAAGGCTAAAAATACAGTTTTTGCCAAAATATAATTACTTCCGGTGATACTGAAAATGTTAAATTAGTTCTATGAAATCATAAATGTCGTAAGATATCATATGGTGAAAATTTTATGAAAATCGAATAATAACTGACACTTTTATAAACCAAAATCCTCGAAAAGTGACTTGTGGAAAATCGCCCATTTCTCTGCAATCGTACAAGTTAGAAACCTTTTTGTGATATCTGTATGATCGCATGGGTTCGTTCTATTTGATGAATAGAATCAAATATCATAATTTGAAAAAAATAACAAGTACGACCCATTTGAATAAAATATTGTTTTTTAATGCTAAAAATTAAGTTTTGAGCAAATGACGTCATTTCCGGTGGCAGCGTATGAGGTAGAATGGTTTGACCTTGTCCACTGTGGCATTAGGCATCCAACGGTGAAAGAAAATTGAAAATAACATAATAATTGATTCGTATACAGCCAAAATAACGTGAAAAGTGGCTCATGCAAAATTGACTTTTTCTCGGCAACTGCGCATATTACAAATTAATTTTCACATACATTCTCTTCGTATGGGTTATTGCTACGTGATTATGAATGTTACGAAGATATATTTTTTAATATGAAGACGCTGGATGGGTTGTAAATAGCTCATTTTGACACCTTTTTTCACCCTTTAATCCAAATTGCCCGAAAACGAAATCGAAATTAAAAAAACTGAGCGCGATGTTTTGTGCGCCTTTATATGGCACATCTTTTCAGTCATATGAGATTTGAAAAAAATAATTTTTGCTTTCAAAAAGTGGTACCGAACTGTTAAAATTGTAGTTTTTGCTAAATTTACGTCACTTACGGTGCCGACAGGAAACTTTGCCGGTAACAAAAAAAATGACATTTTGGACCATGGAGCATATAAACTTTGTTTTATACAAATCGGACAATAAATAATTTATATAGAACCGATAAACTGAATTAGCCAATAGCGACCAAGAAAAATTATCCAGAAAAAAAATGTTCACATTTTTGCCCAAATCAGACGACCCTTTAACCCTTGGTAAAAAGCCATTAAAAAATATTCATTAATAAAAAAGTTTTTTGTCAAAATTTAAATTTTCAAAATTTGGCGCCTTATTTTTCCGAAGATTCGACGAAATTTAAAACTCTAAAGAACCGTAGCTATGTGCCATGTCTCTGGCTATGTCAAAAACTATCAAACGATAAAATCCAACAATTGTTGTTAATATTACGGCAATATTTCAAAAAACGACAACTTCGGTGATTTCGGACATTTCGCATTGTCGCAGAATGCTGGAAATAGCTTTAATCTCTAAGTCACACCCACTTTCGCAGTAAAAATCAGGACATTGCATCGATCCGACAAGTAGATCCTGAGATATAAGCAAATTGGAAAAAAAAAATAATAATAATAAGAATAATAATAAGAAGAATTTTAACAAAAACAATAGTGTTTCACACAAGCTACGCAGTGTGAAACCCTAATTATATCAACATAACCGAGTATATGATCATGACTTATATTCCAAAAAATATCCCAATCCGACTTAGACCGGAATTTGATTAACAGTGATACTTTCATCAACCCACCTATACCTCAACCCCAACCCCGTCAAAGACCTGACAGTGATAATTATTGATCAAAACTAAAATTATACGACTTTGTGTTTAGTTGTTTTTCCAGTTAAATAGTTCATTAATGATTTGGGCAAAAGGGACAGAATTTTTAAGACTAGAAGACACTACGGCTACTATATATAGGCATAACAAATATTAAGGAAGTATTTATTATTCGACGCAATTAACCCATGGCTCGAAATCCCACTGTTCATTTGAGATTTTATTTCCCAAATTGGCTTAGAATTAAATAGATTGGGATATTGATTAGAAATATTTTAGAGAATTTATTAGTACTTTTGTCTACATCGTTTTGAAATCCAATTTGTGTCCATGGAAATAATACAACGACGTAGGATAATTATAATATCTACATGTCACCAGATAATGAATTAAATTCTACTACGGATAGCTATATAAACATGTATTTATCTATTTGCAGATTCTATTTAGAAAGTCATAGTAAAATAGAATTCCTGGGATTAGTGGGGAATGACGACACTAAATACAGCAACGACTTCTTGAACGATTTACAAGATTCATATCCAGATCTAGTGGTAAGCACTTTTAACATAATTCTTTTTGTGTTCAATTTCAAATCCGAAGATGCCTTGGATACAGAATGCATTGGAGAGTCTGGTCCAATTATTGAAAATAACTGGGGGAAGGAGTTGAAAACATGGGATCCGCGGTGGCTCAATGAGAAAAACTTCGGCTCGTTGGCCGAGAAAGTTCATGAGGATTTTCCTAGTGGTGAAGGGCAGGGGACCTATCAAGGGACAACGAGTAGTCGTTGGGATGGGACCAAAAACCTAGATCCCGCGTTCGTAAGCATAAAGGTTTGGCGTAAGTTTACCGATGTATTTTGTTCACGCGTCGTCGTTTGGGGTTGTTCATTAGGATCTAATTCAGTACTTTATTTTGACTCAAATCAAAGGTCTTTGGATTCTTTAAACAAAAGGAGATGTCTAACATTTTTTTATTTTGTTCTAGAACTACATCAATTGTGTTTGGGGTGCTTTTTGAAATCTATTTTAGGTTGCGGCACTTGGCAATGGTAAACAAATTATAAACATTCTCAAGAGGTACCGGAATCGGTATGAGTATCTGTTGTCAGCCATGAATGCAATATATATGCATACCCAGTATGGCTCCGGTTGGGACGATATTGAAGAAGTTGTAAGGGTAGGTAACCTTTGCTGACTACTATTTTTAACATGACTTACGACATGTCTAGCAAACTTGGATTTAAAGATTTACTGGCACAAAAATCCAATGGTTTGTAGACTGAAACTTTTCTTCCAGAAACTTAGATTCGGTAACTTATGAGGTTAGGAACAATGTTCCCATTCTTCGTCACATTTACATTTAAAATGTAAACAGTAGACATGGACATCAACATCTCTTATTATGAGACGTTTATATGTTTAAAGGGTTTGGAGCGGATAGCTTGCTGTAAAGTTGCATAATGCAGATATATTCTCACCTCTCAATTAATAGCATACCTATACACCAACATGTTAATGTAATAACTCTTTCCACTGGGCGGTTCTGTGTCCATCATTGTGCACACACTCTCTAGAGGCTAGCATTTTTGTCTTTTTGAAAAATAAACTTCCAGAAAACTTATATTATGACACGAAGATGATCCATATTTCTTTTCGGCAAACTGGTATTAATATTTTTACAATAAGCCCGTTTTGTACCGAAATCTTCACTAGCCAGATTGTTCTAAAACTCTCAGGAACCGTATATTATACCACGAAAGGGATACAGTCCTCGTCGTCAAAATCGCGTTACTAATTTTAGAGTTATGTCCCTTTTTGCAGATACCTGACCATACTGCTACCGTTTATATATGAGATGTTTTTAAAATTTCGTCAAACTTGGATAAATGCTTTTTACTAAAACCTGTCCTCGCTGCCAATTTTATTACCCCTTAGTGTAATAGGTGTCAAATTCTTCAAGTATATCCTAGATCGTTTTAAAATTTGCTTAAAGTCAAAGTTTTCCATGAAGTGTATGGTCGTTTTTGCTTCTCTTTAATAGATGATCATCAAGTCAATACACGCGAATGCACTTCACAAGGAAATGGATTATCCCCAACATGAGAAGGAATATGCTTTGGGAATTGCAGCCATTGGTTGTATATATAACTTACTAGAGGGTGATAATTGTTTACGGGTTCATCCGACTTGTCGACGAGAAGTCGTGGAATGTGTTTTACAATTACTGACAAAGGCTATCACCGTTGGAATGGTTTGTATGGTTTAGATATAATTTAATACTCAATCAAATTTAGTTCTCGTGCTGATATATAGGTCGAGTGGTCTATCGAATGATACGAAATCACTGACTATCTATTATATGTCCCAAACCAAATCGTAATCAATTGTACAAATTTCGCAACACAAGACATGTCATATGAATAAAATCAAGGTAATGGTAGGTATTATCAATGATAATGTGTATGGTTTCAAATAGGATAATAGGTCCATGCAATAGATCACTAATATTTTATTTATTTTCTAGTTTGATAACAGGTATTATAATCTAGTGTTTGTGAGACTGTTAAAACAAGTGGTATGTATTATTTCATTGTTGGTAGATAGTTCTCGGTAATTGCATCATTATTACAGCATCACGCCACTGTCAAACAGACCCACATCGTGCTCCATGGCCTGTGATATTGATCAGTGAGAGCCTGATACTCCATCTGGTTCCCAATCGGCCTCTTTCAGCCGCAAAGTTGATAGGCGTATCGTATCAATTCATTATTGCTTGGAATGTGAAGGGTTCTCGTCCAGGATATAGGGCCAGTCTCTAGTCTCATATTATTTGACTTAACACGATAAAACCCTATGACCACGGGTGTTGCTTACAATATGCTTTCCAGAACTATGTCATCGCACATGAACACTTTTGTATGCACCATTCACAGTGTATTGGCTTTTGGCCGCATACGTAATGGCGAGTGTTGTATACATGGTATGGTATGCTAGGATATGTGACGCCTTATCGTTTGAGATTCACAAAAGTAACAAAATAAATGCTTATTGTCCTTTTTGTGTTTATAATGTTTGAAGCACTGTGGTCTTTCAAATGAATTCTGTATAGCGAATATTGTCTTAGAAAAGACGGAGTAGGCACCATACACTCAAATAACAATATAGCTCATGGCTTAAAATGGGCGTCTGTGCCACAATATTTATTTTACATTTTGATAAATTCTTCGGATCATTTGAAAGAACCATAATCACTTTTTCGAAACGATTAAGCCAAAACTACACCACCAACAGAATAGTATCCTACCACATCGTGCTGAAAGTATAATATAATAACTGTTCTAAGATATAAGCATTTCGACGATTCCTTTTATTTTCAGCTGTTAAACAATGAAATGCCGTTTTATGAAAAGAATTGTGGATATATCAGAACATTAATAAACCATATTAAACTAAAAATAAACAATAGGATATTCAACGAAGAACTAAAATGTCTTACCAGAATATTTTGGAATGTAACAGGTATCTTCAATTTCTTTGTTTATCATTAGCATTTAATCTTTTCTATTCTTCTGTAATTTGGTTGAGACAAACAGGTTGAACATTATAGTGTTTTTTAAGAAATGTAACGAGCAACGGTTGTCCGCACTTTTAGGGATTATATCCCGATACCACTTGATTCGAAGAATTTACCTAAGTAACAAATTTAATTAATGTGGTTCCTGGATTACCACCAAAACTTTGGTTATTTTGTGGCATAAAACGAAATATAAGTAGGTAAATAAATACACTACGTGGAACAAATTACTGTCGCAATATTATCTTTATCCCGAATTAAATTGAATTCCCAATATCCGAGATCCGCTGTCCGCAACATTGCCCTTATAGTGTCGATGTTATCGTCATTAAAATGTAGTATGTTCACCATTATCTAAGACTTCAGTGTCGACTCAAGTTTCGGAAAACCAACACAATTGAAATATCGCCAATAACACAATTTCGAATACTACTACTCTAATTTTGTTTACGTGTTTAGATGAAGCTGCTGTCAACTGTAAAATTATTGTTCGTGAAAATGGTATGGAAGTATTGATGAATTTGTTACAGGTGAAATCAGATTTTATAACCCTATACTATTTCTGGATTAATAGTTCATGCCTTAGCGACTTGAATCAGTAATACATGGTTATCACTATAAGCACCAAATGTAAATTTTGACCAGTTTATTAAAAGCCACGTTCAAATGGTTCCCGATTAAACAGGTTCAAATAACAATAGAAAACAGGCAAAAACACACTGGACAGGACACCATAGAAATAAATACGAACATGTGTTATTCTTTAAACACCCAAACTATTGTGTCGTCAAGACCGCAAAACATGAATTATAAAATATCCACGTTTTCATTTGTGTATTTACAATGAGGTAAACATCTAGTAACCGAGATGCTGAAAACAGACAGATTTGTAAGTGTGGTCTCTAATCCTTTAGAACCTAAATTGAATAGATATTTAATAAACTTTGTTGTGCCTAATGTATTGTATTATTCTCAATGTCTAATATCCAATAGGTACTGTTGGGATTTACTCCAAGTGTACTGCACCAAATACACAGTTCTATAATAAATGCGGCATTAGGAACACTTGTAAGTATGTATTTGAGTTTATATACGGCATTGGATTTGATTACAAACAAAACGTCATTATTACAAACTATAGGCATGACCATTAAGAATACAACTATATAGCCCGAACCACAGTCTATCCCATAATCGGATAAAACACAAATCATATTTCGTTTCATTTTTATAGTTCAAAATTTCGCTTTACTTGTCTTTACTACACTCTGATCTGGAAGAGTTGTTATCATTGACGTGTTCAGAATGATGTGAGAGATTAGCCAATGAAGCGGTCTGTCACGGCGATTTCTTGGCTTTTGATGCACGGAACTATGAGTAAACCACTAGAAACATCAACGCTGATTGATTAATGAATGTCCAATATCAGGGCCAAAAGCCCCTCGTTTGACCCCTACATTGAACTCCCACTATAACTTGTCAGATCTCCGTGTAGTGTAGGGCATCGAAAGATTTTTAATCAGATTGTCCTAAGATGTCACCCATTATCAATGAAAATCACAAGGATATAACTGTTTCTTATCTTGATAAAGTCAAATACTTTATAGTAAGCGTGTGTTGTGCCCCAATGGGGCTTTGTTGTATTAGTAATATTACTGCTGGACACTACACCAAATGGACCCGGGTCTGGCGGTTATGATTACTGTCCAGGCATCATGATTACATGTTTAACCCGTTTAACTATGTCGAAACTGTTCATGTTTGGTCAAAAGAAAGACACCAAGCTTTTGCAATTCATTTTCTATTGCCAATTCAAATGTATTCTATGGTGTTATTTTCCGGTCACATTTTAACGTTAACGTCAAGTTCCTAATGGAATGTGTTTTTCATTTGTAAATTTAGCTCAATATACAATTTACGGATGATAAATTTCGAACGCGGTTTTTATATTCGATACGAAAACATTCTCATGGGCGTTTTTAGATTATTATTTGATTAGAGCGCAAGAAGGTACCATATCAAAATTCACAAAATCTGTTGTATATTCTGGAATTATTCTGCTATTTATTTTCAAATTCTTCGATGCATTCCGTTATTTCTTTCGGTAGATATATATGTGTACTTATAAAGTTTGTGTTAAAGTTTGTTATTCAATATTCAAGCTTAATTACTTTAAGGAATTTATATATATTGATTTAAGAGTTGGTGCTGTTGAGTATAATTAGAGATCTTTGATATGTGTCATTATTTTATCTATTAATGTGTAAGTATATACACATTTCTCCTACCGAAGTATTTTAGGTATATACCAACAACTATCCCGCATTCTGCAGTATTTTCATATTTTGTTTGAATAAATAAATAAATAGTCGTGTCTTGTCTTTCAGAATAATATCGCGGAGGTTAAAGAGTTAAGGAAGAAATTTATGAACGACAATTTTATTAAACTGGTTACGTAAGTATATCAAAAATAATATGTGGAGATGCCAGATCCGACAAACTTTCAAACTATAATGCAAAAAGCAGTCTGTAGATATGCCTGGCTCCGTACCACTAAAACTAACTGGGCAGTAGGTAATAAGACCCATGGCGTCGTCATTTATGGGGTACCAAATGAATTGAAATCCACAGAAACAAGCATTCACATTTGTTTAAATAAAATGTTTCACACGTCATGCAGTTGGTATTTTCTTTACGATATATGATGTGCCCTAAAATATATTTATTTATTTGGATGCTTTGTGTAGAAATCTACTGGATTCAGACCAAGCACTGACCAGTTATTCCTCGGCTGGCATTTTGGCAAATCTAATAAGCGATGGTGATGAACTTTGGAGAACAAAAGAAACAATGCAAGAATGTTGTTCAGCTAAACTTGTAAGTTATTTATTTCGTATAATCTTCTTCGTCTATTTTTCAATATTTTGGCCAGTGTTTGAGAACACCCCCCCACCCCGTAGCACTCCTGTGTATTTTATCCCCCGCAAGAAAATGGGTCTGTCTATGGAGTTTTTGAAATATATGTTTGACAGATAAATATAATTTTTATATTCAAAGACGAAAGGGGTGATCTGTGATTTGTTAAAACGTATTGCTTGGTGCCCTGATTTTCCATTGTTTCAATTTTCAGATGACGACAGTTTTGAACTGGAAAGAGCGCCGAGGTGGATTAGTGAAATATGAGTAAGTCTCTAATCGTAAGATTTCTTCTTTTTTTCTACATCTTTTTTTAGAATTCGGAAATCTGAACAAATTGGCGTAGTTGTTAAGACTGATTCACATGCGAACTTCATCCCTATTTTTCAACTCATGTAATGTCCTGAAACACAATCGCAGGTATTGTCGCCCTGAAGAGCTATAATTAGTGGCAATCAAAATCTTCGGAACTGAAGACCTGAAATATTTGCAGTCCGCAATGTACATCAATAATCCAGTTTATATTTAAAAAAATCTTCTATACATTCCGGTAATTTCCAGCATATTTGAAATTATTGCTTGGACAATGCTTGAGCAAGGTTAATCCAACCAAGAGAGGTTATTTCCCTTGCGCAAACTGCTAAATACCCTTCATTCACTATCAACCCAGTAAGTGTAGAAAAGTTGGTATTCCAGCCACAGCCATTTTATTTTATTTATTCTAATTACCCTATACGAGTGTGGAATAAACCAACTAGATGTCGTTTATGTTATTTGAAGATACGCTTGACGTATGTTACAATCGACCACCGGTTGGAGGAAAACGAAATCTAAATGATATAATGGATAAAACTTAATGTTAATAAATCATTTGTATAGACCGGTAGCCACGTTGATTAAGGTATAAACAGAGATATGATATTTATTTAATTGCTGCAGTTACCGAACATGCATATCATAATTGAAAGACCTAAGTCTTTGTTATTTACCTTTCCGTTTGCTGCATACCATAGACAAGGGTTTACTTTAGTTGAAACGTCGACTACGATCTATGGAAGACCAAACGGTCCTTTATTCAGGATTCGTCATTCTTAGTTCTTAATTCATAGCCCTTAATTCTTATTTCTTCATTTGTTGTCGTATTTCGACATTTGTACTCTTAAATTAACATTTTATATCTTAAAATCACTATTTGTTTAAAAATTCAGACATTTGTCATATCAGATTTGTAAAATGTGTTTGATTCGATTGTATTTTAATATAAAGATGGGGTTTAACGTCCACTAGACACAAACTAGGTCATTTCGGGGCTAACATATGGTTTGATTTTATTTCATCAATAATGCTCTTGCGCGTAGGGGTCTTTAGCAGTGGGAGGAAACCGGAGGATCCAGAGAAAACTCAATAGGTTGGATAGGCGACCCTACTCCTTGTAACGTACAGCCAAAGGTTCGAAACCACGCCTGTTGACTCAATGACAGGCTTTATGATACATCACCGACGTGCTAACCATTCGGCCACCCACCCCCTCGGAAAATTATGACATGAGTCGAAATCAAACTGGCATACAATACAATCGAGCAAGATACTATAAGAACAATCGTTCCATGACCGCGACTTTAGTGAAATCACGTGCGTGTTATGATTTTATGTATATAAATTTACATCTTGTTGCACGCAAAAGACGTACATGTACTTTACATTTTGAAGCAAGCAAAAAACTACTTTCCAGTAGTATATGAACAGATATCCAGAATTTGTCATTAAGATGTTTTTTTTTTTACTTTAAATACCCACCCCCAGTTATTAATGTAACAGAAAATAACTTGAAAAGGTGTACGGTATTGTGACGGGGTGAGAGTGTTGGGGTGAGGGTGGGTGGGTGTGGGTCTTCATTGTCAACAAAATACGGGCCATACTACGGCATTCCATACTACGACGGAATACCACTGAAAAGAAATTTCATATATCTTTCCCGAAATGTAAATTATATGCTGGCACATTGAAATTTATATAGTTTGAAAAGAGAATTACAGTTGGATGACGTTGAGTATTAGGTTAGTGGGGCGGGGTCATTTCACAGTTAAACTATCGTGTAATGCATGACCGGAATGTATGACCGGTTATCGAGTAATGGATCACCGGAAAGTATTTATTATCCCTCTTTCAAAATATTACTTATTCCCTGGCTCATTCATGAGCAAAAAAAGGGGTTGGATGGCCGAATGGTTAGCACATGCGCAATGTGTCATAAGGTCTGACATTGAGGCATATGTCGTGGTTTCGATTCCCCGGTTGGATGTGCCGAGGAATATGGTCGCCTTTCAAACCTCGTGGGTTTTCTATGGGTCCTCCGGTTTCCTCCCACACTGCTAAAGATCCCTACGTGCAAGCGAATTATTGAAATGAAATTGAACCATATGTTTGTCCCAAAATGACCTAGTTTGTGTTGAGTGGACGTTAAACCCCATTTTCTCTCTCCTTGAGCAAAGAAGTATGTCACTATTAGACAAATAAATTTATTTTCTTTATTAATGGCCATAAAACGCACGTGATATTACTAGTGTCGCAGTCATCGAGCGATTTTTCTTATTCTATATTACATATAATACTTGTTTCCCCAATATTGTATGGTGACTTATTATATGCCAGGTTGATTTTCGCTCATATCGTCATAATTTTCCGGTTCCATTTGAAGATTTGTATTTGGAAACTTGTTCTAGGTTTGTTTTTCGTTGAACTAACGTAAATATTTATCTTTTAGTCCAATTGTTATCTTTACACACACTAAGCTACACTTTAATGGGTTTCTTTTTTTATCACATTTTATATTTCAGGTCATTTTGGCCCCTCTTTCAATTATTGAAATGTTACGATACTCCTGCTGCACAACTGTGGGCTGCGTGGGCCATCGCACATGTTTGCGGATACTATGGTTAGTTAAGAAATATCACTTATCAACCTATATTAATCAGCGATATTAATATATTCAGATTAAAGATACATTATGTATCTAGCCAGTCTTGCCATAATAGTTCGAAAGTAGATATATGTAATGTAAAATGAATAATTTGAAAATTTCATTCAAATTACTCTATTGCAAGCGAAGATAATAGCCTTTACCAGCTTTTAATCTTTTCTCTCTTTTTTTTCACAGCAAGTAGGTACTGTCCTTTGTTGGTAAAAGAGGGTGGAAAGGAAATTCTGAAACAAACGTTGCAGAACAGCACTTTGGAAGTAAAAAAACTGGTATTGAATATTCAACATCACCTGAACAATAGTGTTTTGTAATAAACAAACATGAGCCAATAAATACACAATAAAATAAGTAAAAAGTAAAACACTAGTATCGGATCAACAACAGCTGAACCATTTTGTTTTGTAATCAACAAACATGATACAATCAGTGTACCATATTGTTGGTATGCAAATAATTAAAGTCTGAGTCGCAGTTTTACAAGAGCCACAAATCAAACGTTAACTAAACGTATTGAAAAGTTTGCTGTCCTGAATGCAGCGGAATTGAAAAAAAGCATAGGTTATTTTGATGACCATTTTGGAAATCTAGATGTCATCCACCACAGGGAGGTTGGATGGTTGAATGGTTAGCGTGTGCGCTCTGTATCATACGGCCACTGAGTCAACTGGTGTTGTTTCGAATCCATGGTTGTATGTGTCAAGGAGTAGGATTGCCTGTCCAACCTCGTGTGTTTTCTCTGGGTACCCCGGTTTCCTCCCACTGCTAAAGACCCTATGCGCAGGCGAATTATCGAAATAAAATTAAACCATATGTTAGTCCCAAAATGACCTAGTTTGTGTCGAGTGGACGTTAACCCCCATTTATCTCTCTCTCTCAGACTTTTGATTAACCAATAAGCGTTCATGATTCTAGTTGAAGTTCCATGCACCGTACACCAAGAGCTTGCCACAACAGACCGTTTCATTGGCTTATTCCTCGTATCAACCAAATTGCGGATTATAAAACAACTCCTCCAGATCCTAGTATATTGAAGACAGGAAAACAAAAGTTTACTGTACAAATATAAAAAGCGGCCTTCATGTAATGAGAGAACCCCTTTTTGTAAATGGAAGCGAATGTCGCTCGACAGCCAGCGAGTGAGTGACCAGTCCCCCAGGCCAAAGACGATCACTACGGCCCGGGATGTGAAAATTTAGTGCACAATCGGTTACTTTACAACCGTGAAGTGTGAGGTAACAAAATGAATACATGTAAGCATCACAGGTCGTCAGTTCTTAATTGGAAGGGCATGTTATTAATTAGTTTTATGGACTGCCATATCTGCCAAAAGTGTAATATTTTTATACAAATGTATAAATTTATTTGTGTCTCAGACAAAATGGCGATTGATTGCCACGAAAAATTAAACATACTGATAACCTTTCGGATCCAGATTCATCAACTTTCTACGTATTCAAAATAATCTTTTTGTTTAAAAAAAATGACGGTACATTTGAAAGGCCTCGAGCAACATTACAAAATGTACCGATTCTCGAATAATTTCAGCAAAGAATATTTTCAAAAATGTCTTTGTGAAATATCCAGGTCATCAGAAGTACATTCGAAAAGTGTGTTTTTTATAATTTTAAACCACTCTAATTTCGTAATATTTGATGTCTTGCGATATCATTATCATTTCCAGATAGAGGACAAGATAGGGTGCCCCGAGCTAAAAAAAAAAATCTCGAAAACTATTTACTGTTATGGCACTATATCTATACAAACAACAACCCCAGATAACCCTTTATTATAAACTGTCAAGAAACTGTACCTGCGTGCTTTATTTCACAAGATATATTCATTCGACTGTACGGTAAAATACACTACTTTTGTGTACTAGCGGCGGACATTTGTATTTTGGGATTTCAATGTTGACAGAGTTATGTTTTCTTGGAAATGGAAAATTATGGATTTCTTTTCCGATAAGGATTTACCACCACAACCATTCGGGACTCTTCATTTATATTGTAATTTGCTATCTAACAAAATCTGCTCCATGTATCGATTGGATTTCAGATCTCCAAGCAAGCGCAATACGGCTCAGTGTTTGGATCGGCCATTCCGGTGTATTTTATATGTGTGCAGTCCAATTTACATTTGTTTAAGTTTTTGTTGATAAAATGGACCGATCTATTTATAGTTTCTATACCCAAAGATGTGAACGTGCCTTTGTAAATTTATATTTGATGTCCCATTTAACCCTTGTGCGTACGTCGCGCGAAAAATGTTGTCGGCAACAAGGGGTAACCTAAGACCCCAAACATAAATTGGTTTTGGATGAATAATTGTATTCAAATACGATCAAACTACAGCTTCATATCAAGACGGAACAATAATCAATCAGGCTAAAACAAATTATTTCAGGTATTGTCACTGACGATAGGAATTATAAGATTTTATTTTTTTTTAAACCATACAAATCTAAATTAATATCGTAATTGTCATGTTCCATGTAGAATCGTCTATCTTCGTGGCCAGTATGTTAGATCTTCTTTCGTAATGGTATGTCAATCTATTTTCTGTTTTAAAATCACCAAGAAAATTTGTTATATGCTTGGCCATATAATTTACAATTGAGGGATTGTATTTCTAATTTCGAAATTACGTATTTACTAATGGGTCCGGCTATATCATCAAGATCTGCCAAAATTTCATTTAAAGTTGCAAGAGTAATTTGCGCAGATTCATCTGACATATTTCGAAGACCAATAATCATTGGCGTATGAGTTGAGTCAGCGGTTATTGCATATGTGCCGAATTTGGAGTCATATTTAGTTGTTTCATCCGTATATAAAGTGGTGTTTTTCGCTGACTTTCGGGTTTCCGAAACATGTTTTAAAGATATTCTTTGGACTGTAGTTTCTGTTGGAGTGTAATTAGATTTGAGTTCGCGAAAGCAAAAAAATGCGGTTATAACCGCGTCGATGTTCCCATCGGGAACGTTGAGGATTTTTAGTTGCATTGCAAAATTATGGTATTCTGAAGCGTATCTTTGATTTTCGACATCATACAAAATTACTTCTTCCATACGAGGCTGGGACGTACAACCAGTTATTTTATTTGTCAAAACTTTATTATTATTAGCCTTCGTGTGAATCAATTCGTTTGAGGTCTTCCTTAGTCGATTTGTTATACTGAAAATTGTTTTTTTTTATACCTATTGATCCTACTTACTAAATACCTATTTTTCCTATTTAATTTGGCCAAAGTCGAATCGACAGATGTCTGTGTCTCTCTATTAATTAAATGTGTCTTGCTGGTATCTTTCGATGGTGTATTGTCCACTATCCCCGGGAAAAGGGGGCTGTCGAGATAATCGTTATATAATTTTAAAGATTTATTAGAAGTTTGTATATGTTTACCCAGCTTTCTAGCCTATGTCTTCAGTCTGATCAGTCTCTTTCGAATACCGTTGTCTTCAAACGTCACACTGACGTCATGTAAAGGAGTAATTATAGACTGGCGCTCTGTATTGGTCGGAAATTTATTAATGGTACCTAGTACTAGCCTGTAGTTCTTGCAAAGGCAAATTTTGATCAGATCATAGTTATCGCCCGAACCACTGCTGGATAGTAATTCATCGTTGGACGTCATGCCTGCTAATTGAATCGATTGACAACAATTTTAAAAAGACCGTCTGTCAATTCCTTAACAAAATAAAATGATTTGTTTCCCCTTAACCCTAAAAGCAAGTAGCCTCGAACAGAAATCTGGTCAATCGAGACTACATTTCGCTTCGATAAATTCCCGGTAGCAAATTTAAAAATACGAAACAATTGTTATATTTCCTAATTTGGTATAACACATCTAGGCCAGTACAACGACGATTTCACGAACCTTTCAAAATTAAAAGAAAAACTAGATCTGCTACTGTCCCATGCAGATATGAAAGCTTTCATATTCATCGTCACGTGTCATTGATTGTATCAAGTAACCTAAATAAAAGGATACGAAGAAAAAATTATTAAAATTGGTCAAAAACTCGCGAAGTTACAAGTCTAAATATAGTATGAAACATTGCACCCAGGCATAACAATAATCTGAAAACTAAAGGGAAATAACTGAAACTTGTATTACTGTAATGAGACGGATGAGAAAATGAAATGAAAATGGCGGGAAAAAAAATTAAAAATGGCAGGTTGGACAGGCGACCTTACTCCTTGTCACGTACAACCGGGCATTCGAAAACACGCTAGTTTACTCAATGACAGGCGCGCGTGCTTACCATTCAGCCACTCAACCCCCCTTTGAAATCAGACACGTGCAATATGTCATATAGGAAGAATAAGAAGTCGCTCACAACAAAATGGTAAATTAATGAGTTTAGGTCAAAAGGTTGAGCTACTGTTTTAGAGTACTTAATAGTTTTAAAGAGACACGTTAAGGGTTGTTCATAGTTAAATGAAAGTTTAATTTTAAATAAGACCAATAAAATTAGGATTTAATAATGCCAGACTAATATTTCCAATATGTTTGGTTATAAGTAGGAAATCGTGACGACTTCTTAAGCATGTTTTAAACAAAGGATCATGTTTGTTTAAACAAGAATGGCACTCTGCAATAAAAAAAACTGGCCAAAGCAAGATTTCTATGCAGAAATTAAATAATTGCTAGAACCAGAAAAATATTTATCCACTATAATAAATAAGCAACATAGAGAAAATGAAATGAAATTGAATGGGGTTTAACGTCCGACTGTTCTGCTCCTAAAATGGGCTAATGAAGACGGGCATATGCCATAATGTGTGCAATGAGGGAAATTTTACCCGGGCAGCGGCGGTTACGGCCTACGAGGTTGGACAGGCAACCATACTCCTTGTCACGTACAACCAAAAAATCGAAACAACGGCAGTTGACTCAATGACAGACGTTATGATACAGAGCGCACGTGCTAACCATTCAGCCACGCAACCTCCCTAAAATCGGCAAATTGCTGACCTACAGCGAGAAACATTTCAACCGGGCCAAATTTTCTATTGTAACAGTTTAATTTGCACGGTACCTTTAGTTATCAACCGAATATTACAAAACTTTTAAAAATAAGCTCCCCCCTGACCAGCTTAAGCGTTCGCAATAAACGTTTGCCACTTAAAATCGGGAAATTGCTGACTTTAAAGTGAGAAACATTACAACCGGGCGAAATTTTCTGTTTTATGACTTTTACAGTACCTTTGATTACCAACCGATTATTTTCTGTTTTATCACTTTTACAGTACCTTTGATTACCAACCGATTATTACAAAACTTTAAAAATAAAAGAGAAAGAGAGAAATGCGGCCTAATGTCCATTCGACACAAACTAGGTCATTTCGGGACTAACATATGTTTTTTAATTTTATTTAAAAACTCCCCCTGCGCTTACAGGTCTTTAGCCGTTGGGAGGAAACCGAAGAACACGGAGAAAACCCACAAGGTTGGACATCATACTTCATGTCACGTGCAACCTGGAGATCGAAACGACGCCCGTTGACTCAATGACAGACGTTACGATACAGTGCGCACATGCTAACCATTCAGCCATTCAGCCTCCCTGAATTCAGAAAATTGCTGACTTATAGCAAGAAACATTTCAACCGGGCGAAATTTTCTGTTTTAACAGTTTAATGTGCACGGTACTTTAATTACCAACCGATTATTACAAAACTTTTGAAAATAAGCTCCAACTGACCAGCTTAATCGTATGCAATAAACGTTTTCGCCTGAATTGAAAGTTCTGCACGGAGAAAGTTCATCTCGATTTCCCGGCGTGGTTCCCCTTGTCAGTGAGGCAGAACGGAGGGCCTGACAAGCACAGCTGTCTAGTCATTCGGATGGGACGAAAAACCAAGGTCCCGTGTACACATTGGAGTGCACGTAAAATATCCCTAAGCAGTTGGAATTCGATACTGTTGAATAAGCTCTATACGATGACTAAATGTGTAGATTGTAGTCACCCACACTGCATGTTTCGCTTAACAATGAAAGGGTGCCGTTTTCAATGTTCGATCCTTTTGTTCTTCTACTCCTGATATGTTGGACTGTTGATCGATGGTTTCATATAAAAGACTACCAATAAGACTCTTTGTACAAGAAGTTCCCAAAAAATATTATGTTGACTTTACGAGAAAGACCTCTAAACATGCTCCAAATTGTAAAAATACGACTTTTTGGGTTTTCAATCTCTTTTTTTCGGCTATCCCTGATATTTAGAAAAAATAATACAATGATTTCACACAACAGGCTAGCTATTAGACTCTCTATTGACAAAAGTTTCACCGCCCTCCCTTCATTATAACCGAAGTTATCGTGCCCTAAAGAATCAACAAATTAGCTTGTTTATCTCTGCTTACCCTAAGCAGAAAATGCTCATCTTTGAACTCAATCATAACATTGACCTAGTGAACGTCTACACCAAGTTTGAACATTCTAGCTTAATTAGAAGGAGAGTAATTGTGTTCCAAAGTCCCGACCCTTCAAATTGCTTCTATTTTTCATTTTCAATTCAAAATGGTGACCATCACGTGACCGAAATCAAAATTCTATTCGCGACATTTTTTAGGCCTTCCTACAAGGATTCAGAAAATATAACTCCCGAGTCTGTAAGTAAAATAGCAAAAAAGCCTTATTGATTTTTCACTTTTAAATATGGCGGCACTTCCGGTTCGATCGACAAACTCCATATTTTGTGTACAAATCAGTAATTACTTATCTAGTATCCAAAAAAAAAATCAGGTCATTCTGACCTATATTTCGATGATTTTTTTGAAAATTTTGATCCTTAATTTCGTCAAGGGGAGATAATTTAGAAAATTTCTAATTATATTTTTGAAGTCACATCGGTAGGATCTACTTAGATACTAAATTTCATGAAAATCGTACAACTATTAAAGAAGTTGTCAAATTGGTCTAATCTTCCGGTTCGAAATCACAGCGACGAATTTTCGAAATTCGAAAATGTGAAACTGCAGATGAAAATGGTTTTTTTAAAGGTATTCAAAGAAAAAAGAATTAGTAAAATCGGTCAAAAAATAACAAAGTTACGACTATGCATTGTCATTTTTTTCGTTCGTAAAATTCGGTGATTTCGGATTCGTAAAACGTTTCGAAAATATATTTAATCAAGGTTCGCACCCCATTTTTGGGGGGGTAGGTCAAAATTTCAGAAAGATCCTATGGATAGATTCTGAGAAATCCGATTTGCAGAAAACACACAAAAAAAAAAATAATAATAATAATAACTTTAACAGAAACAATAAGCTTTCATATGTAATATGAAAGCTTAATAACGGTTGTACTCTTATCTTTTCCAAAACGTGTTATTAGGAGATGTTAAATCGCCGAAACTAAACGACAACACTCTGTAAATAAATAGCGAATTGACAAATAAAAACGACAATCATTTTTAGAATTTTTAACGTAGTTAGCGATCCAATAATATTGAAAGACAAACGCGTGATGAAAATATTTTTAACGTGTCTTTATTTACAATTTTATGTTGTAACAATACCACGTGTATAGCTGTATACGGTGAATATTTGGTCCGTGCACGTGCTCCCATTGTGCCCGAGCCTGTTTCGTCATCATTGAGAAATTCGTCTTGGCAGAGTAAACACCTCTCGAGGTAAGACAAACTTTCTTAGAGAGCTCGGGGCACCCTAGTAAAGGGTTCATTTTAGCGTTTGATCTACGTATTGTCAGTCACGTAGACACAACAAACTGTTTGTAATTATATATAATAGGCAACTGTGCCTCCGCAAAATAAACCCAACTGCACATTGTATACTGCATACCCGTCTTTATTAGGTATTTACATTTCATTTCCAATATTTGACATGTAATTAACTATTTTTGACCTTCGTAGGCCTAGACATTGTGGGTGCACGTGGTGAGAATCACATAGCAGGTAACAAGGGGTCCGTATGGACCCCAGTTATAATTCAAAGTTTTCACGTACAGATGTATTTGAATTTAAAAGCAGCGGTTAAGTTTTTATTTGCATTTATATTTGACAACTGAAAAACAACTAAATTATTATACAAAAACATTTTTAGTGACATTTTGAACAGATTTAATAAACTCACAAAATTCCTACTTTGTGTACTATGTTATAACGAGGTTAAATGGCGATTCACGCTTGATACAAAAACCATTGAATATTTGGAATCCATCATTTAATTTTTGGTATTTGTAACATGCAGATGTTTAAAGAGAGAATAGTCTGGCATACGCAATATGGTATCAGGCAGCAAACACATTAGACAAATTACTACTGCGAGTTGTAAGTTTGGGGTCCGATTGGACCCCTTGTTCCCTTCAAGCGTTGGGCCTTTTTGGCATGTAACATAACTCTTCATGTGGGAAGCAGATGAATACCGATCTAATCGCTATGTTTAAAAATATATTGGAGACAAAGTCACTAAATTTCAGAAAGCAGTGTCCAGTAGTTATTACAAAACACTATAAAACAAGTGCATGGGGTTCATGGAGACCCCACGTGCACCGACAAGGGTTAATTAGGGTTTCACACTGCGTAGCTTGTGTGAAACACTATTGTTTTTGTTAAAATTCTTCTTATTATTATTCTTATTATTATTATTTTTTTTTTTCCAATTTGCTTATATCTCAGGAACTACTTGTCGTATCGATGCAATGTCTTGGGTTTTACTGCAAAAGTGGGTGTGACTTAGAGATTAAAGCTATTTCCGGCATTCTGCGACAATGCGAAATGTCCGAAATCACCGAAGTTGTCGTTTTTTGAAATATTGCCGTAATATTAACAACAATTGTTGGATTTTATCGTTTGACAGTTTTTGACATAGCCATAGACATGGCACATAGCTACGGGTCTTTAGAGTTTTAAATTTCGCCGAATCTTCGGAAAAATAAGGCGCCAAATTTTGAAAATTTAAATTTTGACAAAAAACTTTTTTATTAATGAATATTTTTTAATGACCTTTTACCAAGGGTTAAAGGGTCGTCTGATTTGGGCAAAAATGTGAACATTTTTTTTCTGGATAATTTTCCTTGGTCGCTATTGGCTAATTCAGTTTATCGGTTCTATATAAATTATTTATTGACCGATTTGTATAAAACAAAGTTTATATGCTCCATGGTCCAAAATGTCATTTCTTTTGTTACCGGCAAAGTTTCCTGTCGGCACCGTAAGTGACGTAAATTTAGCAAAAACTACAATTTTAACAGTTCGGTACCACTTTTTGAAAGCAAAACTTATTTTTTTCAAATCTAATATGACTGAAAAGATGTGCCATATAAAGGCGCACAAAACATCGCGGTCAGTTTTTTTAATTTCGATTTCGTTTTCCTGCAATTTGGATTAAAGGGTGAAAAAAGGTGTCAAAATAAGCTATTTACAACCCATCCAGCGTCTTCATATTAAAAAATATATCTTCGTAACATTCATAATCTCGTAGCAATAACCCATACGAAGAGAATGTATGTGAAAATTAATTTGTAATATGCGCAGTTGCCGAGAAAAAGTCAATTTTGCATGAGCCACTTTTCACGTTATTTTGGCTGTATAAGAATCAATTATTATGTGATTTTCAATTTTCTTTCACCATTGGATGCCTAATGCCATAGTGGGCAAGGTCAAACCATTGTATCTCATACGCTGCCACCGGAAATGACGTCATTTGCTCAAAACTTAATTTTTAGCATTAAAAAACAATATTTCATTCAAATGGGTCGTAATTGTTATTTTTTTCAAGTTATGATATTTGATTCTATTCATAAAATAGAATGAACCCATGCGATCATACAGATATCACAAAACGGTTTCTAACTTGTACGGTTGCAGAGAAATGGGCGGTTTTCCACAAGTCACTTTTCCAGGATTTTGGTCTATAAAAGTGTCAGTTATTATTCCATTTTCATAAAATTTTCACCATATGATATCTTACGTCATTTATGATTTCATAGAACTAATTTAACATTTTCAGTATCACCGGAAGTAATTATATTTTGGCAAAAACTGTATTTTTAGCCTTCAAAACAGATATTTTTTTCAAATGAGTCTGATTTGTAATATATTTGAAATTATGATATTTAGTTCGCATCAACTAATAGAATGAACCCATGCGATCATTCAGATACCACAAAATGGTTTCTCACTTGTATGGTTGCAGAGAAATAGACGATTTCCTACAAGTGACTTTTCAGGGTTTGGGGTCTATATGTGATTATTATTTCTGATTTTAAGAAACTAATTTAATATTTTCATTATCGCTGGGAGTACTGTGATATGGTCAGGATCACTTACATGTAACACATGTATAAAATGGATTGGTTCCTGTGGTAATTAGCACATATCGTAACTTCCTGAATTAAATTTGATTGTATGAAAAATCGCTTTTTGTTTAGCTTGTTCACTATGCATCGCTTGCAAATTGTGTTTGTTAATTTGTTGGAAAGATTTATAAAAAAAACTCAGACCCATTTGTGGGCTATGATCTAGTATCTTAATGTTATTTATTACCCGTCGACGTCAGTGATTATGTACATGTCGTGTATCCATTAGTACGTTTTTCACATTTGGCCAAAATGGGGAAAAGAATGAAAGAAGGGATATTATATTTGTTTATGTATTAATCAATGCAGACTTTTGAAGGGTCAGATTAACGTGTTTGTCTTTATTCAAATGGTGAGCGTAGTTTGTTGATGCTGAGTCCACAATATTATGGACACGGTGCGCTTTGGTCTTGTGCATCGATCTCCCAAGCAGAGTAGTCTTCGCTTGCAGTTCACACCTTGTCTCAATTGTCATTTTTTTTTGTTACCAATAGTTTTATCTGTCGGCACCGGAAATGACATAAGTTTACCAAAACATACCAAAATCTACAATTTTGACAGTTAGGTACCATTTTTCAAGAGAAAATATTATTTTTTTTAAATACTTGATATAACAAAAAGAGTGTGCCCTTTAAAGGCGCAAAAAAGTGTGAGCTCAGTTTTTTTAATTTCGATTTCATTTTCGAGCAAATTCAATTAAGAGTTGAAAATAGGTGTAAAATTGACCTTTTACAACCCATTCAGGCTTTTCAGACTTTAAAATATTTCTACGTAACTTTTATAAACTTGTAGCTTTGATCCATACGCAAAATTAGTTTCTAATATAAGCAGTTGCCGAGAAATGGGCAGTTTTGCATAAGTCACTGTTTTCGTAATTTTGTCTGTAAAATAGTCAATTATTAATGGATATTCACAAAAGTGACATCATTTGATTCAAAAAGCAAGTGTGCGTCATATCATGTTGATTACTATTTAAAATTGACATCGGAATTGACGTCATTTAGTCAAAAACTCCATTTTTAACTTTTAAAATCGATATTTTTTTCAACCAAGAATTATGTCATATGTAATAATAAAATTAACTTTTGGTTTAAATTCACATATTGACAAAACTCATATGCTCATACAGATATCATAAAATTGTTTATAACTTGTTCGGTTGCCGAGATATAGGCGGTTTTCTACAAGTCACTTTTAAAGGTTTTTGGCCCGTAAATGTGTCAATTATTATTCGATTTTCATAAAAGTTTCATCATTTGATGCCTAATGTCATAGACGATATTATAAACTAAATTTAACATTTTAGTAACACCGGAAGTAATGTCATTTTGGCAAAAGCTGTATTTTTAGCCTTCAAAACAGATATTTTATTCAAATGAGTCTGTTTTGAAATCTTTTTAAAATTATGATATTTGATGCCAATCAACAAATAGAATGAACCCATACGATCATACAGATACCACAAAACGGTTTCTAACTTGTACGGTTGCAGAGAAATAGCCGATTTTCTACAAGTCACTTTTCAAGTATTTTGGTCAATAAAAGTGGCAATTATTTTTCGATTTACATAAAATTTGCACTATATGATAGCTTATGCCATTTTTGATTTCATGAAACTAATTGAACATTTTCATTATCACCGGAAGTACTGTAATTTTATCAGGCTCAATTACATGTTACAAATGTATAAAATGAATTGATATTGCTGGATTTTTGTTGATTCTGTTTTCCTTTTATTTGATGTGTGCAATGTTTATGTGGAAATCTGTTTATCGGTGTCATTGGTTCAAGGGCAACATGGGAGCGAAAGTGACATAAGTTTAAAGTTAACGTGGCACCAGTGAAACCCGTCATTCCTGCATGCAGGTCTAGTTCAATTTTGATTTTACCAATCTGAACACGGGACTTCAAGAAATCGTGATTTAAAATATATGGTACGATAAGTATTTATATAATACAGATGTGACGTCACCCTTTATTTTAAATAATCGTACGGGCAACTTGCCAATAGTACTTTATCCATACCAGTGAAATATTAGACTAGTGTGACGAATTTCACAGTAGAGCTCATGCAGAGTGTCAGTATTTTAAGATGTTTTATGATCTCGAGCTTACGACATTGCGTAATATATTGTAAAAACATGAGGGCCGCACATATTACTTAATGTCTCACTCTCGACCATTAAACAATACATATAATATATCGTCCATTATTGTTCTGCTGCTTTTCGAGTATTAATAAATAAGTATGTTGTATGGACAGCCATATACTTTGACAATTATCTCATTTTATCTGCTATATAATATATGTCATCGTACTTAAAATATGACTGAGATTATTTACACATGATCGTTAGTAGGTCAGAAAATCTAGTACTTCACTGATAGCATTCAGTAGCCCCATTATTAATTTATCAAACGTTTGTAAAGCAAGCTGGTTTCGTCGTAGCTGAATAGAGGTATACAGTTTTCATAGTAAAATCTTATTCTATAGATAAAATATTACAATGTAGTGAAATTAACGGGGATGAGCGCTCATAGAATAGCACAAAATTCACAGCACAGAAAGATTACAATGTGGTTATTATTATGAATCACATTTTTTTTTTGGACGGTTATTGACACAATAGGTGTGACATGTTTAGAATGTTTCAAGCGAATGGGCATGGAGACTATAATGTAAAACACTTTATCTTCTGGTATTTGTCATCCTGTCGGGAGATAACAATGGCTGGGAGAGAAGAGAGAGGGAGAGAGAGAAATGGGCTTTAACGTCCTCTCGACACAAATTTGGTCAGTTCGGGACAAACATGTGGTTTAATTTTATTTCAATAATTCGCTTGCGCGTAGGGGTCTTTAGCAGTGGGAGGAAACCGCAGTGCCCGGAGGAAACACACGGATCGAAACCACAGCCGCAAGCCAGTGGTAACCGGCCAGCTAGAGGTCGAAGCGCAGCACTAGACCACTAGGCCATCCCAACCTCCCACAATGGCTGGGTGGGTAAAACCCGACCTCCATACCCTGGAGGTCGGGTGATCGATCCCTGCATTGGCCGAGCAAGTTCATCTAGATTTTCCGGCGTGGTTCCCCTCGTCACTGATATAGGATGGTTTACTCTCGTCATGCATTATTTTGTATTATATGATCGTTTACCCTGTGTTTGATAACGACAAGAGGACACTTGTTGAAATGTTGCTCAATTAAAGTTGCTAGTGATAGTTATCCATAAAGTTGTGTTCGTGGTTTTTTAATGTTAGTCCTATCACTAAATGCCTTATAAACAATAAATTCCAATTCTTTTCATTTCATTTTGTCATCCTGTAGCCGGGGGCTATACATTATAATTATTTAAGTGGTGCGGAGTCGGGATGTCGATTTCAAATGAAATGAAATGAAATAGGGTTTAACATCCTACTCTTTTGCACCTAACCTGGGCTAATGAAGGCCGACATATATGCCATACAGTGTGCTACTGTGGGGAATTTTGCCCGGGCAGCAGCGCTACAGCCTACTCTTATTTCGAATTCCAACTGCTAAGGGATCTTTAACGTGTATGCCAATATGTACACGGGACCTCGGCTTTTCGTCCCATCCGAACGACTAGACAGCTGTCCTTGTTAGGCCCTCCGTCCTGCATCACTGACAAGGTGAAACCTCCGATTTCAAACTTAACCGTAAATACACTAAACTGAATAAATTTCATATAACAAGACGCCAATTATTGTACAACATTTTCTTTTGCTTTCAGAATAAATGTAAATAATGGCGTTGAGACAATACTGGAAAATTTTACTATTGATATATGAGCTATCACGTCACAGCTTTATGTTGTTCTTATCATTGATATTTCCGTCAATTAAACGGAATATGATAAGTCATGTCGGAAGTGTAATGGACGATACGGGTTTTAAAGAAGAAGATTGGACGGGAAGTTTATATACATGGGCTTGCATTAAACAGCATACGATTACATCATGTGTACCTACTTCAAGAATACACATGATGGCAAATGGCCGCCATTTAAAATACTACGCCCGCCTCTTAGAGACGATAACTTAACTCGCTATAAATTGTAAAAAAATTTACTTCGGCTAGAATTAAAAAACACCTAAGATTAACATTTGCTAAAAATTTCTAAAAAACAACCTAAATTTATGGAAATGGGGCCAAATCAAATCAGGCAAATTACATCAAATAGTCCATGTTAAACGTATAGCAAAAATTTTAAACTAACGCGAGCACGCGCGTTTCTAGACAACGCCATAGCGGGTCATAGCAACCAGTGAGTATAAATTGGAAATCCCCAATGACGTAGATATTATAAATTGGAAAGCCGAGTCTGTCTTAAAATAAGAAGTACCGTCAGTAAACAAGATGGAAGCCATCTGCTATCGTGTTTGATCATGGAGTAGGCAAGCACAGGTGTGTCGTATGATTAAACAGATGTTTCGATCTCGCTATTTGGACATATGGAAAATAGCCGATCCAGGAGGGAAGGCGCCAAATCCTAAGGTATTCTCGGCAGATGGGTCTCAAACACACTTATTGCTAGATTTTATGAAAAAGGGCAGACCACTCGTCTTAAATTTTGGAAGCTGTACCTGACCACCGTTTATGGCAAAGTTACGGAAATTCAACGAAATAGTACGAGACTTTGCTACTGAATGTGACTTTTTAACCGTTTATATTGAAGAAGCTCATCCCGCCGATGGATGGTGTTTCAGTAATAATTATGATGTATCACAACATGTAAAGCTGGCTGACCGAATTAAAGCGGCTAGTTATCTCCTGAAAGCTGGGATCGACTGTCCTGTGGTATTGGATAATATGCAAAATGATGCATGCGCATGGTATGGTGGTTTATATGAACGCCTGTATATCGTTCTAGATGGCGCCATTGTGTATCAAGGAGAGCGCGGGCCGATGGGATACCACGTTGAAGAAGTTGAAAGCTGGTTAATTAAATATTTTGCTAAATAATTTGTATGCCCAATAACGGTACTCAAATTTAGTTGCATATTAAAGATGCATTATGTAAGAGCATGTTATATTAATTACTAATTAAACATTTTAATCACACGACAAGCCCATAATCAATCTCTAGAATATCAGACGGTTGTGATTTTGAACGGATTGAAACACGATCGGCATTTGATAATTTAAAAGTGGAAAATCGAGACTTTGATTACTATCCTTACAACGGGAGCAATACAAATGAAATGAAATGGGGTTTAACGTCCTGCACTTCTGCACCTAACCTGGGCTAATGGAAGACGGGCCTACGCCATACAGTGTGCTATGAGGGAAATTTTGCCCGGGCAGCGGCGCTATAGCCTACTATTATAACGAATTGCCACCTGCCAGCGGATCTTTTATGTGCACGCCAATGTTTACAAGGGACCTCGGTTTTTGTCCCATCCGAACGACTAGGCAGCCGTCTTTGTCAGGCTCTCCGCTCTGTATCACTGACGAGGGGAACCACGTCGAAAAATAGAGATGAACTTTCTCGGCCAATGCAGGCACTGAACACCCGACCTCCAGCCTAGCGAGCCAGCGCTTTACCCACTTAGCCACGTGATCCCCTTGGTAGCAATACAAATCGAGACAACAATTTTTTTTAAAACTTCCTTCGGAATAAAGTAATTTGACTGAAATTTTCAATATATTCCTATTTCTACACTATTATTAGTTAGAACTCTTCATGTAAAGTAGACGAACTATATATACCGAATTAGTTCGTTGAACGCGTTATATTTTGTGTAATTTGCTTGTGATAGATTGTACTGGCCACAATGCAGGTTTTTTGTATATACGCTATTTGTAACATTTTGAGAACGATACCGCATTGATTATCGCTTACTCTAAAGCAGCATTAAAATATACGAGTTTCATTTTATCTTATTAAAATGGCGTTTTATGATAACGTATTAACAAACAAGTAAAATTAATATGTCTGATGACATCACGCCATATTACTGAGATATTACGAAACAACTCCTTTAAATTTGTATTATAAATAAATGTTATGCATTTTATGTACATATACAATATAACTGGGAGTTTTTGATATAAATTGTCGTAAACCAATAGCTGCTTTACTTTATCAATCTGAATACGATCGAATCAAAAGTCTCAACAGATAGTTTTGACTAATTAATTAAAGTAAGAAACCTTTATAATCTAACCCTTTAAATACACAATATCATGGCACTCTAAACCTATATGTAAATAAAATCATTGCACGCAAACAGTCTAAACCTATATGTAAATATTATCATGGCACAATCTAAACCTATATGTAAATATTATCCCGGCACACATAGTCTAAACCTGTATGTAAATATTATCATGGCACACACAATGTCTAAACCTATATGTAAAAATATTATAATAATAATAATAATAATAATGTATATTTGTAAAGCGCCAATTCATCCACAAATGCATGCTCTAGGCGCGTACTATGTACTCTATGGTCACTATTTACACAAAAATCCTGATCCACCCCAACTAAAATGCGGTGGTAAATAGGTGAGTTTTTAATTTCGTTTTAAAATTTTCAAGTGATGGAGCTGTTTTAAGATAATGGGGTAAGGAATTCCACAAAAAAGGTGCACTGTACTGGAATGTTCTTGAGCCGAAAGTTTGTAGATTATACTTTGGAATGCGTAATAAGCACATATCTTGTCTGCTTAGGCTAAGAAGCGATAAGCAGTTTCATTGGTCACGACTTTGGAACACAACAACTCTGCTTTTAATTGAGGTAGAATGTTTAAACTTGATGTTGATGTTGGTTAGGTGAATGTCTTGATTGAGTTCAATGATTAACATTTTAACATTTCGAGCTGAAGTTAAGCAGAGCTAAACTTTCATTGGTCGATGCTTTGGGACAAGATAATCTTCCCTCTATCTGATAGAGGGTGATGACAACTAGGGTTAGTTTGATTGCTCGATAATTCAAAATAAAAAATAAAAAAAAAAAAAAATATGTAATATGTGGGATTAATTAATATGTGCCATCTATCTATTTTGGGATTTCGGCGGGGGACATCAGCTTCACTGTTGGCTTGTTTTTCAAGAGTTTCAAACACGACCCCGCCAAAAGTACCCGGCGGCCCCAGTTGAGAACGCGACTCAGAGACTGGGAACCCAGGGTGTAAACCTATGATATTATATACATATTTTGTCATGACATATAATAAAAGCCTAAACCTTGTAAATATTATTACTGCTGATGTAATAACGTTATTTACTATGACGATATATTAGAGTCAAAATTCTAACATGCTATCGTCTAATTTCTTCTGTTCATGCAATTTTTTAAACTCCATTCAAGTAATTTCTAACTTCCATTTATGTAGTTTCTAATTAAGACAATGTATAACCCAACTTCTTTGTTTGTTCAGTGTAAATTTCAATTCTGTTCCAACTTGTTTCTATTATTTAAACGAAAAATGTCGTCTTAATAGATGCTTTACATGTTTAGCACCAACATTAACGAATTTAGAATTTATACATTTCTGCCTAGCAACATTTATACATTTCTGAAGTCGCTTAGTATTAAACTCAGTAACTGTGTAGGCCTATCCATAACATTTATATCCTGTGTTAATATAGACCAACTGCATATAAATATTAATTATTGGCTCAACCGTAAAAAAAAATAAAATAAAATTCTCCAAATCCCGTTTAGCTTATATTTGAAAGTGAAAATGAAATGAAATGAAAGGGGGTTTAACGCCCTACTGTTCTGCTCCGAACCGGGCTAATGGAGACGGACATACGCCATACAGTGTGCTTTAGCGAAATACTGCCCGGAGAGCGGATCTACGACCTGGACTTATACCGAATTCTAACTGTCACGGGATCTTTTACGTACATGCCAACATGTACACGGGACCTTGGGTTTTCATCCCATCGGAACAACAAGACACTAATAAGGGGGAACAGCGCCAGAAAGTCTTGATGAACTTTCTCGACCAATGCAAGGATCGAACTCCCGACACACAGCCTAGCGAGCCAGCGTCATACCCACTTAGCCACGGTATTCGAAATAGTATTTGCAAACCATACATTTATATCACGTTCAATATTGTTTAGAGGGTAGGATAGCCGAATGGTTAGCACGTGCACGCTGTAACATGAGGTCTGTCATTGAATAAACTGGCGTGGTTTCGATTTCCCGGTTTTACGTGACATGGAATAGGGCCGCCTCTCCAACCTCGTGGGGTTTTACCCTGGTCCTCCGGTTTCCTCCCACTGCTAAACACCCCTAAGCGCAAGCGAATTATTGAAGTAAAATTGAACGGTGTTAATACCGAAATGACCTGGTTGGGGTCGAGTGGATGTTAAACCCCATGTCTCCATCTCTCTCTCACTTAATGTGAGCTGTATATTAACAGAAAAATGCCACTTCAAATAGTATTTTTACAGCAAATTGTAAATTAACACTTCAAGTAAATATACACTTCAAAATTGTATTTTTACCGTAAAATCACTGTATTATAATACCACGTAAATTTACAGTAGGTGTAAAACAACTTTGAGGTAAATTTACAACCACAGCGTAACTATGAGGTAAATTTACACCCACTGTGTAAATTTACAGTAAAAGTAAATGTACCCCACTTTCTACTTACAAGCACAATGTAAATTTACATGGAAGTTATTTTACACTGACTGTAAATTTACATGGACGTTTTTTTTACACTCACTGCAAATTTACATGTTGTTTGTAAATCTTACTTACCGATTAGGTGTAAATATACAAACCAGTGTTAAAATACAGTCATTTTACTGGCAACTTTCTGCCAGGCAATTTACGGTAAAAGTACATAAAAATTATTTACAGTGTAGAAATTACATGTTAGAATTTTGATCCTAATATACTATTCAAAAAAAGTAGGGGATATTTGATTTTGGGGGCATAATTCTAAAATATGCAAATGACTACGAAAAAAGTCATTATAGAACCTAACAGAAGAAACATTTCCAGTTACATGTGACGCCCAAACGCACCAATAGCTACCGCATGGAATGCAGGTGATGCTTGGGATCATCATGGGGGTCCAACCCAAGATTTGCACGACTCTGACTTTGAATATTACAGTCATTGTGGCATTGAATTCCAGGGTGGAAACATCAGTTTAATTGTTTTAGTGAGCAGAAAACAAATTTTGATATGCGTCGGCTTACCCAAAATGAAAGGTTACGTGCCCTTGGCATGCTACAGATCGGCACAACACAGGCGGTTGTGGCGCGGACGATGAATGTTTCTCAGTCTGTCATAAGCAGGCCATGGTCCAGATACCGTGATACACAATCTGTACAGGACAGACCACGCTCAGGTCGACGAAGGGCGACAACTCAAGCCCAGGATCGATTTATCCGTACCTTTGCCTTGAGAAATCGTGTCATCACAGCAAATCAGATCAGCGCTCGTCTTCAAACAGACACTGGTGTGAGAGTGAGTGGCCAGAGGATTCGGAATCGACTGCATAGGGGTCACCTTCGCGCCCGACGTCCTCGAGTGATCCCTTGTTTGAGAGATCATCACATTCAGGCAAGACCTCGTTGGTGTAGGGATCGTCAACACTGGGATAATCGACGCTGGAGCGACGTGATATTTTCAGATGAGTCAAGGTTCACTGTTGATTTTTTGGACAGACGTAGGAGGGTGTGGCGTCGTCGAAACGAGCGCTTCCAAGACGTTAACGTCATCAGACATGATCGATTTGGGGGTGGTTCTGTTACGGTGTGGGGAGGCATCACTGTTGCTGGAAGAACGGCTTTACATGTTGTTGTAGGGCGTGTTACAGGCCAGTACTACCGGGATAACATCTTGGCAGTCCATGTTGTGCCGTTCGCACGACGTCATGGCCGCCGTTTCATCTTCCAGGATGACAACGCAAGATGTCACAGGGCCAGGATCGTTACAGGTTACCTCCAACAACAGAACATCACCACATTACCTTGGCCAGCACTGAGTCCCGACCTCTTCCCCATTGAGCATGTCTGGGACATGCTTGGACAGAGGTTACGTCAACGTCAACAACGTCCTGCCAATGTCCAAGAACTTGCTGCTGCGTTGCAACAGGAATGGGACAATCTGGACCAAAATGACCTTAGACGTCTCATTATGAGTATGCCACGTCGGATCAAACAAAGGAGGATTTGCCCGTTACTGACTTTGTTGTGATGCTGTGGTAACTTTGCTGTTTGACCCCGGGTATCATTTTACCCTTATAATGGTCAGTCTTCGCCTTACTTAGTCTAACGATCATTTGGAATAAATCGATGAATGTGAACTTCATTTCATTTTGTCATTTGTTTCTTCGTCAGTTTCATTAGGTGACTTTAATAACACTTAAAAATCAAATATCCCCTACTTTTTTTGAATAGTATACCACCACAATTTACAGGTTTGTCATCTACGCCGTAAAGACTGTTGAATCTACTCATGCTAAATGGTTATACGGCGGTACCCTTGTCGAGTGTAGTTGACATGCTGTCCTCCTTATGTCGGTGGGGGGGGGGGGGTGTCAGGGTGGCTGTGGGTTCGATCCCCGGTTTGAGCGTCTGTGGCATGGAGATAGGGGCGCCTTCTCAACCTCCGATATCCTCCCACTGCTAAAGGTCCATGCGCACAAACGAACTATTGAAATAAAATTAAAAACCATATGTTAGTCCCGAAATGACCTAGTTTATGTCGAGTGAACGTGAAACCCCATTTCTCTCTCTCTTTTTCTCCTCCTCCTTATGTCGCGACTAGTGGTCTAGGGTGAGGCGCTTCGACCACTAGCCCGAAATGACCTAGTTTGCGTCGAGTGGACGTTAAACCCCATATCTCTCTCTCTCTCTCTCCTTGTGTCGCGAGGATGTCAACCGTGTGGCGATTGCCCACTTTCTGTGGATAAATTCCTCGGCGGTATCACTGGTTAGAAGCGGACGTTAACGCAATTAATCAATAAATATCGTGTATCCCATATACACCCGTCTGAAAATATATCTAATGGTAAAGCATATTTGAATAAAAATCTCTAAAAATTGCGTGTTATGTGGTGATTTCTGGTGGACTGTAAAACAATCCCGACTGCGATGTTTTGTACAAGCTGTAATGTAGAAAAAACTATTGCAGTTTTAACCAATAAACAAAGAACGCGGCTTAATTAATGGATGAGTGGATGCAGACAAGGCAGTGGGCATTATGGCTCAAAAGTAGGGCTGATTGATATGTCCTTCCCTTGTATCCCTCCGCCTCAAAATCATGTATATTTACTATAACCTGGCAGAAAATGTATTTTTGAACCCTTTTCTTTGATTCTACACCCAAAATGCAACAGAATAGCCATGGAAAAAAGAGGGAAAAGGGAAACGGAGAGAAAAAAAACTAAAAATATCTTTCCCCCCACATTCGTAGATGCCGTTGTAGTAGAAATATTTGGTGAACTGTGTGGACCATCTAAAAGTAACAATCTTAATCGATTTTGATGAAACTTGAAGTAGATCTTTATAACCCAAAGATCTTTGTCCTGTCGATATTCGTGCATATCGTATCGGAGCTTATTGAATATCGTTATTATGAGTGTTTTCTGTGTAATTTGTATATCCTGTCCCATTTTTTCACGGAACTCAAATACTGCCTTTAACAAGAAAGATTTTAGCCCAAAAGACCCATGGACCTGAGATGCACAGATGTACGTAAAGCAACGTGTGTACTTAAAGGGTCATCATTTTTGCAATTATTCTTTGATTTTTTCTTTTTCTTTCACCGGTATGTTTTCAGATCACCGGTATGTTTTCATAACATATGGAGAGCATATAACAAAGGCCTTTTGGTGATACCTCAAGTTTTACCCCTATATACTACACATCTAACCAAATATGTCCAAGCCGTAGGACGATAGTTATTTTTAGCCTTTCTCTCCCTTTCCCTTTACCCCTTTTTGCCTTTTTAGTGTAAAATCAAAGAAAAGCGTTTGAAAATACATTTTATGCCAGGTTTTGGTGAATATTCACGATTTTGAGGCGGAAGGATACAAGAGATGTTGGTTACGTTGAAACGTAGGACCGAAAATTTCATGTTTACTTTTCTCTACTTCCAGCTTGTGTATCTCAAATTGTTCATGGTGAACCTCATACATACTTTTGGACAAGACTTTGCCACATATTTTGCTTTATCTGTGGCAGAAACCGTTCTATCCAAAAAAATTTTTGGGAAAAGTTAGAGCCGGTCTAAGAGACGAGTGGGGAAAACATTAGTGGTCTGTGGCCATATTATTAAGTCAATATATAGATATATAATGCAACACTCGGCTAATCTCGACAGATTCCGTAAACTACGTAGACTACGTCTAGTCTCGGATGTATGACAGTAAGTGATATGTACCTACGCCCATACATTTGCGATGCGGCTACCGGTTTACTTTAACAGGAAAACTTGACGCTATTACACAAATTGGGAACCTATTCGGCTAGCGACCTATTCGACCGATCGAGCTGCAACCTGTTCGTTGGAAACCTATTTAGAGTAAAGACAACAGTCTCTATTTATCAACCAATAAAATCCAACGTTATGTCTATAAAATGAAAGTAGAATATATTATTTTTTATCCATTCCTTCAGCTCAGAATAGAAGTGTAATTTCGTCATTATCTTACAGCTGGATCGGTCGAATAGGTCGCTAGCCAAATAGGTCGCCAACTTGTGTTTGGAATGGGCGCAGCCATGTTTCATCCGGGACCTTTAAAGTAGTTCCAATATGTCGGAATTCATCGTACAGCCGAGTTTAGATTTCGAAATCTTCCGAGGTTTGCCGAGTGATAATGCAATACAACCTGGCATATCGCTTCAGAGTCAAATCAACTATTGACATATCGACATAGTTCATGTCGGCATATGGTGAATTTAATGCGTCAAGTCAACTTTATTAAGTCGATTTCTTGTAATATAACACATAAATTGACATATTTTTAGTCGATATGTTGGGATATTATCTCAATAAGTAGTAACCCAAATACGCTTCCATACGCCAATACTGTCGTGATGTCGTATTGTCGCGTTATGAAAAGGTCGAGATTTAACATCAGTCACTATACTTGCTCCAGGGGCGTGGTCTTTCAGTCAGTACATTTCAATAAGTAGGTAAATTTCAATGCGAAAAGAGTAGGATCGTTCATAAAATACCGATGCACTAAAGTCATTTACTTATTATAGCTGAGACCAGCAACAAGATGTACAGGTAGTGTAATTTAGTGTAATTAAGCGCATAGGACACCCATTAATTAATTGTAATATAGTTGTTTTTTTGGTTTTTTTTTTGTTTTTATACTTTCCAAGTTTCCATCTTGGTGAAAACTGAACCACTGTCTTAAGCCATGTAAAAAAGAACTTGGCCGTAAGAACAAACTACCTTTTACTTGTGGTTATTAAGAACTTACCCCCCCCCCCGATTAAGTACAATTGTAAAATTAAATATTTCATGGAAAACAAGTGATCCACTTAATTCATCTTGTTTTTTATTGTTCATACAGTAGTTTTTGGTTATTATTTAGTGGCGTTAGGTTTCCACTAGGGCGAAAACTATTTTCATAGTACGATGACAGCGTTTCTCAACTGGCTATAGTTAATTACTGGACTAGGATTATTCTTTAACAAGGTAGGACTGTTTATAGATGCCATCTATTTTAAATTTTTATTTTAATACATTTTGAAAATATAATTTAACCAGCGGCTGCCATGCAGGATACGCCCACATTTGGAGAGATGGATAGAGAACAATTAGCTAAACAGAAAGTGATTTTTCCTACAATTATAATTTATGACGTTATTGTTTGATATGCACAAACATCGAAAGGAACCAATATCGTTGCGTTATAAACATGGATAGAGAACAAGCTATACAGAAAGTGATTTTTCCTACAATTATAATTTATGACGTTGTTGTTTGATATGCACAAACATCGAAAGGAACCAATATCGTTGCGTTATAAACATGCATTTCAAGTTTTATCAAAATCGGATTAAAATTGTGACCTCTACACGGTCCACAACCTTGACATACCATACGAAATTCGAACTCAACCTTCATTACAGTGTAACGGTGATATAATCAGACGTTTTTTTTTTTGTAAAATCGGATAATAATTGTGAACCCCTGAGGGGCCATAAGCCATAAAAGGCGATTTTTCGGACAATCAGGGGGTCATAATTCATGGAGCTACGATCCGATGTGCACTAATATCGAAAGGAACCAAGTTTTAACAAGATCGGTTCAAAATTGTGATCTCTACAGTGTTCACATGCTAAAACGTGATTTTTCGTACAATCAGGGGCCATAATTCATGAAGTTACAGTCTGATACATGCCAATATAGAAGGGAACTGAGATCGTAGGGTGATAAACCTTTATTTCAAGTTTCATTGAACAATAATCGTGGACGTGGACGGACGGACAGGGACGACGACAATATACGTCATCATTAAAATGTAGCTTTAATAAAACATTGTATGTTATTATTATTATTATTTTTGGTATAACGTTTTACGGACTACAAGTTATCCTAAACAAATTTCAAAAGAAACCAATGCAGTTTAGTTCAATGATAAATATGCCAAACAAAATCATACCCACAATCGGTTATGGCAAAATGACGTAATTAACACAATTCAATTTGACGTTCTTTAGGAATTATCGGAAAATGATAATTATCTCGTAATCGGTGTCTTTCAGTGTAGTGGTGGGAGGATAAATATTTTCTTTTTAAATTCCACGAACACGGGGTGGTTATTCAATGTATTTTTCATTTGTTGAGGCACATTTCTTTCAAAATATCGGCAAAACTTCGTAATATAATGCTTCTTTCTTTTTAAAAGAAGAAACAAAAATTACACTTCGAGAATCCTTAGTGGTAGAAATTCAAATAGGCCGGCAAAATGAAAAAATGGTGTAATTCTAATTAATCGTAATTTTTTTCCGTTGAGTTTGACTTGTATGTCCTATGTGTTAGGGGGTTGCTGGGTTCTAATCTAGAAAGAAAGTAATTATGAACGGTGCAGATGGTGTAAATATAAAACGACAATAAAAATAGAAATTTTTAATGTTACTGAGATCTGGATTGGTTATGGTTCGGATTGAGTCCCACTTAACATAATGTACACTGTAGTTCAGGTAGACTCTATAAAGGATGTTTGCACGGTCGGAGGGATAAATCATAGTTTTGTAAATAGGAGGTCGGTCGTGAAAGGAAAATGAATGACACAGTTTTGTGTGAAAAAATCCTTGTAAATATCTACATTAGCCTTGTACGACTATTTAACACGTTTGCATTTTTGTCTCGGGATATTGTGCTTCTAAAAATCTCGACTAAATGCTCCTATAATAGTCACGTTTATCAAAGTGCCGTTTGGGGTACTACAGCTTCGGATCGTGTTAAAACGTCTCAAGATTTGGAGTTGATATTTTCAGACAAGGTAAACACAGTTTGTTCACAGTTTGACGTTTAAAATACATTTGGAAACAGACATATTTTTTAGACTCTGTATTATCTGGGATTGCCCTTGTGCTACTCTGCAGAGTAGAACATGCGTTATACAGTGAGTAGTATGAGCGCTTGTCTGGCAACGCACGTGCGCGCATGCGCGTGCGTGCATGTGCGTGCATGCGCGTGCACGTGACCTTGCACTGGATGACCCCTGGCACGTGCGTGACCTAAATGACCCCCTGCACGTGCGTGACCGTGACCTTGCACGTGCGTGACCTTGGGATTGCACGTACGGAGAGAAAGAGGGCGCGCGCGCGGGAAGAGAGAGAGAGAGAGAAGAAGAAGAGGAGAGGGGAAACAACTCTTTTCCATTGATTAAGTTGGCCCTGAAAAGGGCCGTTGTCCTCTCAATGAGAGGGTTAACAGGAGCACTTCGGCTGTTCCCACCGATTGGGCTTCTTGGTGCATTTTACAGCATGCTTCGACCGCCTATGACAGGTGTTCCCAATTTCGGTCCCGCACCAAAAACACACCAAGTAATCGGCATCGGGTCGATTCCCCCTAAACATGGGGTAATACCCCCGACAAGTGGCACAAAATCGTTTGTCGTTTCGATCCATGGTGTTTGTGACTTCTTTGGGCTTTGACACTCCTATTTATAGTTCGAGACGGGACGAGTCTAAGGTGTTGGGACGATACCATTTTCCACCAATCAGAATAGCATGACGTCACATGACGTCACAAACAACAGACACGTGATATGTTGTCGACATTTTATTGAACATATTTACAAAGCATTTTATTCAACACAAAATTGAACACAAAGGCATAGAACACAAATTTAATTGAACTTTAACACAAAAAACATATTTACAGAGCAAAAAAGCATCGACATCGTTGTCCCTTCTTCTGGTCTTTTTGCAAGTCGGGAAAATGATCCCTAGCCCATTGTTCGACGAGTATATCGTTCACACGATACACGTGCCCGAACACCGAAAGGGCGTGCGGGGAGGGAACGTGAAACCGATGACACAAATAATACAAACAATAATGGCCGCAGACGACACTCTCGAGTCCCTGAATCCATCGGGGTTGGTAGTGGAGTTGTAGATCTTGGACGAAACGTCGAAAGGCTTCTCCGTAAACATCAGGGGGACACCCGTAGGAATCAAAGAAGGTAATGTGATCTGGTCCTTCGCACACAAACACGGTCCAGTGTCTACCGGGTTGGTCTTCGTCGTCCGTGTTGATGACGTAGGCTTTGGGGTACGAGGTCGGGCGCAGTATATCCAGATGATTACGAGCCCACACGCCCCCGAACACGTTAGCGGGGAGGTGTTTTTCTAAAGCCCGTGTCAGTTGTCGATTGGAGAGAGCCTCACCAATCTGTGATGACTTGTCGGTTGGCGTCGATTTCCAAGACATTGTCGTATTCGGCAAACAGAACAAGACTGAGGTGATTGGTCGGGGCTGCACCGAACTTGAGTTCCAAAGACAGGTTACCCGCCGCTTTGGGATGAAAGTAGTTACCGTCGGCTCCGTGGTCGTTGGTCAAATCGAAACAATACAAAGTGTACCCATTGATATAGTCGTTGAAAGGGAGGTCCAGGTCTTCTCGGGTGTTTAAGACGGCCACTCTTTTCATCAAATCCAGGTATGGTGCGATGGCTTGTCGCTGGGGAAAATCGACGTCGTATTCGTCCACAATTTCCCCGTTCTTGGTCAATTTGATGTTTTCCAATTGATTGTGTTCGAATTGGAAGGGATTTCTGTTTTTTCTTCCGTCGTAGGCCGTGTTACGTACCATACCCACGATTAATCTCTTGGGCAGACTTTCGTTGACAAACAAATTGTCTAGGACGTGACTGGTACGATTGTCGGGAATGACCATGTCGCGGACCACCACGCGTTTCAGGGGATACTTGGCGTTGGACGATTGAAGTTGCGCGGCCACCCGTGTGTAGGTACTGGGAGCTAGAGTGACGAACGGGATATCCAGGTAGGCTTTGGTGAACTCGACTTTGTAGTCTTCGGCATCGTTGCCTTCGCCGTACATCAGAAAAAATTTCGGGGATTGCTTTTCCAATTTCAACCGCAGGTCCACACCGTCCAGCAGATACCGATCTTGTAAACACATGTCCAAGTGTAGACGCGACTGCAATTCAAAGGTGCGACTGGCAGCAATGGTTTTCTGGCGTTGTTCCAATCCTTTGTTATTCGGAGCCTGTCGTCCACCGTCCGCCGCGGTGGCGACAGATTTCGTGGAATTGAACTGCCCGGCGGTATCTTTTTCCCACAGGACTTGTTTCGACAGGTGGTCGTTCTTGGCTCCCTTACCGAAACTCAGCAAATTCTCCAAGTAAGCCCGGTAGGGGTAGGTGGGCAGAGAGGTGGTGACCAAAGTTTCGGCATCCTTTCCCAGGCGTAATTTGACGTCTTTAAACAACGAATGAAACAAGTTGTTAATGGGTGCGACTTGACTATCCGCGTCCAGGTCATCCCCGTTGTTCTTGGTCACCTTCAGGGCCACGTGCAGTGTCATGTTGGCCAGATCGATGAAATCGGTGGTGGCATTGGAAATAGAAAATTCGATGGGTCCGTCGTGGTTCAAGTCGGGCGTCAGTGGATACTTTCTGATTTTCGTCACCTTGTTTATGGCCGTCTGCGTGTCGGGTACACTGAACAAATCCTGCAATTCGTCTCGCGCGCAGGGACAGGAATCATTGCGCATTACCTGCGTAGCCATGGTCGAAGATATCTAGTTTACGTCGCTTGTGAGAGGTGACCTGTGTCTTCTTCTTCCTCTTCGGACGATGTGAAGTGGACGGGGTTCGTGAGGGGTCTTTTATAGGTTCCAGGTGGGCGACCACGTTCTTGAGTGTGTCGGACATCGTGTTTGACACCGCGGGGCGAAGCGTGTCCTGGGCGACTTTCTTCCAGTTCCATTTTTCACGACCACTGACGGCGTCGAGCACGCTTTGCCCCACTTTGGGTAACACTTGGGCCACATTCTTTTTCACGACAGCTTTACCGGCCGACCACAAGGTCTTCCCAACCGATTTGACGGCATTCAATAACCCGGACCATCGACCGGCACCCTGTTGTCTCAGAATTCCTCCCCTGTACACCACCAGACCATTGCCAGCCCCTCGTTGTCTGAGCACTCCACCTTTGTACACTCGAATCATCATCGGCGGCGAAAATGAAGTTGGGTCACCACCTTACCGTCGAGAAATGGCACGGCTTTCCCCATTCCGTTCCTTATATAGAGACCAATGGAGCTTAGTCGACTGTACTTCAGAGGTAAGTAGTGAATCCTGGCGGGGCGGTGATACAATCGTCGACTGGGAATCACGTCCAACAAGGTAGCCTTCACGTCGCCCACGGTCTGGGGTTCGATAATGTCCGTGTAGATGTAAAACAGATCGTACTGGATTTGAAGATTTGGGGTGTGGTGGGCGTAGAAATACCGTAGAGTTTGGCCATCATCGCCGGTCATATCGATTGATTGCAGGGCAACCAACAGTTCGTTTCCAGGCCATCCCAACATGGCCACGATGGGTCCACACAGACGAAGTTCGATTTTTGGCAACACGTCAAAATACAAAAGCGCTTGCACGTGATTGATCTTCAGATACACTTTGTCGTTGGTGTTGTCTCTCTTGAAAGACACGAATGAACCTTTTTGTGCGGCCGCTTGGCGCATCGCTTCTCGAGTTTCGTACTCGTCCTGCTCTTTCTTCTCATGGTCGGTCATTTCCTTGTTATTGGGATCCAAACGAACGGGTTTATGGGCCAAATGGTTGTAGATGGGAGGCAGGTACCACAACACCTTCAAGTGTTTGTTTAGGACATCCAGGATATGCCTCAGCGACTCGTAGTCGCCACTCTTGATGTGCGTTTCCATTTCGATAGATCCCTTGATCTCATCACCCTTTACACCTTTGAAACAATGCGACGGGTCGATCTTGTGGGCACTGTAGAAGTCCTGGCATATCTTTACTTCGGGTTCGTCGCTCGGAGGCGACCATGGATGAATGCGTAAGCCGATCGTGTTGTCTCGGTGATCCATGTTTTGCCATTGGTCAGGTAACGTGATCATGGACAGACCCACTTCCCATTCACGGTGATCGACGAGAAGTGGCGGGTCCAGATGTGTATGATACGTGGAGACTTTGTTGTCGGGATACCACGACATGGAACTGTCACTAGGGAGCGTGAGGTAAAAGGGCCGGTCGTTGTTCATTATGTTTGGTTTTCAAGGTTGGAGAAGGTAACAGGTAACCCAAGGTACTGGAGAGCAAGGCCGTCCACAACGTGGTCTGCAAGCCGTCGGGTTTGAAAGCCAGTTGGGACAAAGAAACTCCCGCCACGACGTACACTAAAATCAATTGACAGAAAAAGACGATTTCCGCTTGTGGCACACGTTTTCCCAAGAGCGACCAATTGTGGGCACTCACGGACGTGGACGTGGTTTCGTCTTGCATGTTGACTGATGTCGGCGTCTCTCGCTCCTATTTATACGTTTTGGAGACTGGTCCTGTCGATCCACGAATTAAAACTCGCCGGATAGCCCAACCATTTCACCAATACTTTGTCTTTTTTTCTTTCGAGTACTCTTTCGATGGGAAAGATCTCGTCGTCGTTGACTTGGACCGCTTGCAATTCTTCGGGATAGAAGGTGCCCTGTATGGGTTCGCCCCTTTCGTCCAACAGTTTGTAACCGGGACCGACGTTGGGTGCGACGTTGAACGTTTCCAGAGTCCAGTTGGGCCAGTAACCTTTGTCGAAGGCACCATGTTTCGGCAAAGCCAAACGTACGGTCGTACCAATGTCCATTGATTTTTTCTTTTTCGGGGGACGTGGGGGAGGTGTTGTCAACATCCACTCGTGTTCGGGGCGAACGTCTTTGGGCGCCATACCTATGGTCCGATGTCGTCTAGCATTGTAAGCCCGAACCAGGTCGTCTAGCACGTCGATGTACCGTTGTGTTTGTCGATGAGTAAAGTATCGCCACATGCGTTCTTTCAGAGTCCGTTGAAATCGTTCGACCACACTGGCTTTGGTTTCGACGTTGTGTGTCACGAAAAAATGAATCTTTTTCTTCTTCAGGTACGCTTGCATTTTGCGATTGAGGAATTCGGTACCTTTATCCGTTTGAAGTCGTAGGGGTTGTCGACTTTGAAAGATTTGACGAAAGGCCTCCACCAAACTGTCCCCCGTCTTGTTTTTGAGGGGCAACACCCAAGCGTACTTGGAAAACACATCGATGACGCACAGCAAATACCTGTATCCCGCATTCTGTTTGGCCAAGGCCGACATATCGCTCAAGTCGGCTTGCCACTGATGATCTATGCCGGCCACCACCGTGGGAGACCGCGAGAATTTCTTTTTCAATGGTTTGTGCAAGGTATACGCCCTTTGTTGTTTCAACCATGCCTTGACTTTGTCCAAGGACACGCCGGTGGCTTTGTGAAGTCCCAGAGCACCACCGAAAGCGGCCGGGTGGTTCGGGTCGTAATACACTTTCTTCAACTTTCGTTCCATGTTTCAGCAGGTGTCCCTATGAACAGGCTATTTATAGTTTTTGCAAGGAGAGCCATCTTCTGGTAGGTATACTAGGCGTATCCGTACTGGAGATTTTCTTCTTTCTCGGGCGTCGCGGCGGAGTTCGTGTCGGTGGTGTGGACAACACGTTCCATCGTTCTTGATTCCCGATGGCTTCGCGCGGTACGTTCGTGGCCTTCAAACTTTGCATCACGCCAAACCATCCCACGGGAGCCTGGGTATTCTTTTGCCGACGAACCAAATCGTTCACAATGTCAATGGCATTGGTGTTGGGTACGGGTACCCCATTCCGAACCAATTCCAAGTTCTCGTTCCACGACCAAGGTGTCTTCTCTTTCATGTGTTTCAACAAAAGGCGAGCTCGATGTTGATAAGGTCGAGGGACCGACTCCAGGATGGGTGCCTCCGAAGTTTCTTCTTCTCTTGGCTCGGGTATGTTTTCATCCAACAAGGGAACAACCTGTTTGCGTTTCCTTTGCATCGTTTGATAACGATGTAACAACTGTCCGTACCGTTGCATTTTATTTTCGTCGGTTAGGGTGGGATCGTTTAGCACGTGTTGCATGTCTTGGTGGACATTCTCGACGGCCTGCTGCAGTGGATCTCGATCGTACACGGGTTCGACTGGCCTGACTTCGACGGGTTTGACGTCGGGGAGTCCCTCGAAGGGTACCAGTTTCATTTTCTTGGCGAATTTCATCTTTGGGAAAGGACCGAAACAATCGAGTGTAGAATCCCCCTTTCTGTTGCTTCAAAAGTCGCCGACGGGTCTTCCAAGGTGTTTTAGACGTGCCCAAACGTCGTAACAAGGGGGCGTCCTTTTTCAAGCGCTTGACTTCTTTGTCGGTCACAGGAACGTTGCCGCGAATCAGGTTTCCAATACACTCACACACACCGTCGACAATGGGTTGGGTCTCGAGTAAAAGGGGACGGTCTTTCGGTGCAGTGTTCAAGAGATACCGCAGTGTCTCCATGACTGAGCTCGGGGTCGTTCTCCGGTTCCCTTTTTATACCTTTCTGTTCCCTGGGTTATCCACCAAATAGTTTAGATAGCTCGGCAGCCATAGCGTTCGCTCTATCGTGCCTTCTAAGGAAGGGATGTTTACCACCCTTTTGTCCACCCAATAGATTAGATACCAAGGGGGCCAAAGCCGGGAGGGCCATGGCCAGCAATGCCCCGATGGCACCACCCTGTTGATCGACAAGTCGCCGTTTGACGTCGGGTGGAACATTACTCAGTTTGCGAAGCAACGCTCGATGTTTGTTCAATTCTTCGGTACTCTGTCCCCTTCCGCGCTGTGCGGTCCGTCGAACGAATTGATTTCGTTTCTTGTTTCTTTCCTCTTGCAGCCTTTCCTTCCATCGCAGCAAGATACGAATCAACACACCCCCAAAAAATCCACGTCCCCCAGGTTTCATGATCAGGGAGAGTTTTTCGGTCGTCGGCATGTTTCTCTCCGTCAGTTGGGTCAACACTTGTCGATTTCGTTCCGCCCATTTCTTGTGTTGAGCGTGCAGTGGCTGAATGTTACCCTTCAGCAAATGGTTGGCCGCTAACTTGAACCACTGCAGCAATCCAATACGTGCCCGGCCCGTATTCTTGACCAACTGCCCATAAGCCATATCGGGAGTCAGATGTTGTAACTTGCGAATGAAGGACTTGAGTCCTTTCATTGAACTCTTCTTTTCTCTTCGTGGTCTGCGAAAGATCGGGGAGAGAGACCGAGCAGGGGAAGGTGGTGACGTGGGACGTGGAGGTGTGACCGGTAAGGTGAAACGTGGTGGTGTGGCCGGTAAGGGAGACATGGGACTCGTGGGTGGTGTCAACGAGGGAGGTGACCACTGTGTTCTGGGGGCCCTCATTCTCGGGCGAGTCTGACTTCGTACCGTAGGATCACGGAGGTCCGGTGCCAACGTCGGGAACGTCGCCCTGGGAAGGGTGGGAGGTGGGTGTTTCCTCTGCGTATTCTTCGTACGAGCCATCGTGACAAACAAGAGTCAATTCGAGGTACAGGCCCCCCTTTTATACTTTTTGGACGTAGACGATGGGTGGTTCCTCTTGGGGTAAAATGTTGGATCTCAGTCGCAAAGCTTCGGGTGTGTCGGGCTTCAAATCAACGAGTAAGTAACTGCGAGGGGTACTCGTCGCATCTTCATAAGCTTCTTGCATATACTTGGAACGGGAAGGGTACATCTGACGGGCCAACACACCAATTTGCGAGGCGTCTCGGGGATTTTTGAACAAGACCAAGTAATGGGCATTCAGACTGATGGTACGCTGTTGCTTGTCAAACAAGTTTTGCACAATGTAAATGACACTCGTGTCGTGGTGATGACTCTTTTTCGTGAACCACTTTTGCAATATCTCCGTGTCTTCTCCCATCAAATCGTCCACGACTAAGACTTGTGGACCCTTGACTTGACCCATCACGTCGTCAATATCCGTCAAACCTTTGACATAAGTGTAGGGAAAGCGATCGTAACTCTCTTGCCATTCGCCATAAGCCCACACGATACGTTGGGGAGGGACGTCGAACAGGGGCGCTTGAAGAAACTTCTGCACAAAGACCGTTTTCCCAACACCCGTTGGACCACTGACTAACATGGTAAAGGGATGTTTGAACGTCACATCCATCTTGCACTGTTTCCCCCCATTCCCTTTTCCCCTGCCTTTTATACCTTCGCGCCAGAACAACAGACATGGAGTGAAATTAGAACACAATTTATTTTACAAAAAATACAAAAAGAACATTCAATGCAACAAACATATCATACAAAGGAAAAGAACATTCAATAGAACATATCATACAAAGGAAAAGAAAAAACTGTTAGTTATCGCGTTCTCTCTTCAGGATCTCTTGTCTCACCCAGGGTACATTTCTCAGGACGCGGGGAATCCAATACACGTGCCCCAAAAGCTTCTGCATCGTGTCGTGTGGGTGCCAGTCTTCCACTTCAGCAAACGTGACGACGACGGGTATCCATTCACTCATATCGAAACAAGGGGGATACGACAAGACTTCGGTCATATCTCTCGGACCCGCATATTGGATGAGTGCTCGGGAAAAACTTTCTGCTTCCTTCTCTGCCAACAAGAGGACAGCCGGCTTCGGGATTTCACCGTTCGAAGTTTCACCGTTTTCACTGGTAGTCGGGAGAATTGTAGGTGGAATAGAAATCTTCGTCAGCTGTTTTCTTTTTTTCTTTGTATCGTCTGTAGAGCTCGAACGCTTCTCCGCACCAGTACCAGTATCGCTGACTGCGGGTGTTGTCTCTGGGCATGTCGATGTTGTTGTCGAACATGCGACTGGCAACGGCTTCAAAGTTGTTTTCTGTTTGGATTTCTTCTTGGCACTCGAGCAGGCCGTGTTCGAGCTGTCCACAGTTGAGGCACTTGTGATTTTCGTCGGTGGGTCTCTTGATTCCGTAACACTTTCTTTTGACAGTTTCTTTTCTTTCTTCATCACTCTTCGCTTTTTGGGCTTCTGTTCGTTTTCCACACTGGGGTGCCCAGTGTCCTGGTTCTCCGCAGAGGTAACAACTTCCATAGGAACCGTAGGCTGGTCTGTCTTGTCTTGGTTTTCGTTGCTGTTGTTGGGAACGAGCAGGGCAGTCTCTATACCAGTGTCCGACATTGTTACAGGAGAAACAAGCTTGACTAGCCATCGAGAGCAGAATGAAATTTCAGTGTGACACTTCGCTTCTTATAGTCTTGGTCGTGACGTCACTCGCTTTTGATTGGTTCTTTCTTTTCCTTCGTTTTGATTGGTTCGTTGTTTAGTCTATGATTTCCAGGCTGTCCACGTACTTTTTCACTTTGTCCCAATCGATCAAGGCTTCACTCACGTGACAGGCTTCCAACAACGTCATCAGGTCGGCTCGATTACCGTGCTTTTGTCGCCATTGATTGAACACGGTGAAGATTTGCATGCGCGCGTTGTTGGGATGACTCATCTTGGCTTGACTGATTCGCGCTTCTCTGATCCCCAGATGTCTGCCAATACATTCCCAGTCTTCTCCTATGTTGCCGGACATGACATTGATATCCATTTGATCCAGAGACCATCGTTTCTTTTTCTTCGGCAAACCGTCCATCCACTGGCGTATGGGGTCTTCTTTCTGTTCGACAAACTCGTCTTTGCGTTTGATCAACGCGGTCTTAAAGCCCGGTACCACCGTCCAGAACTTTTTCAAGGCTTTCTCGACGTCTTCTCGCCATCGTTGTTCGTCCTCCCACGTCTTGACTTGATCCCGTGGATCGTCCATCATACTACCTAGCACGTTATCGATGTCTTGCAGTTTCGGCTCGTCCACCCAAAGGTAGTGATTGTAATCGTCCACGGGGTGTGAGGGTTGACCCGTTATGGAAGAAACGCCTAGTCCCAGACACGAGTGGTATCTCTGACTGGGATGTTCGTACTTGCAGCCGATACACTCTTCGTGTTGCCTTTCTTCTATAATGGGCAGGAAACATTTCAACACTCGAAAGTTGAGCCATCGTTGTCTAAGTTTCTCGATCATATTTTCTGCCGGTTCGTCATCTTCTCCGTTCGTTCGCCATGTTCCCGAGACCCGCAAGTCAGTATCCATAGGGGTAAGTGTTGCTCGGTTGGCCATCGTCATTGAATTGAACAAACCGCTTGTCATACACGATTTTATATCTTTTGCTCTCGGGGCGTGTCCAAAGACGGCGGTCACGTGATCTGGTAATCTTGAACGGATTGGCTATGACCAGAGGCTCGTTTTGATTGACGTGCCGTACATTCTCCTTCATGATGGCGTAATTCAGCTGCTGGGAGGCACGGTAATTCAAGGTGAATGCCCGGACTTTACATACAGTTTTTCCATCGCTCTGGCGGTACGCGTAATTCTTTGGCCCTCCGCTAACAAATTCTCGAATGGTGACATCTTCGGGCAACTCGTTCTTCCACTGACCCAAACTAGAACCTTCCGGGGGATTCCATGACGTGGCATGGTATTGGTAGATGACGCTATCGGTGTCAAAATAGCATACCCTTTCTCCCAACTTTTCCAAGACAGAATAGAGTTTCAAACGAGCCTGGGCAGTGACAAAGGCGGCGATAACCACGTTGGTGATGGGGCAGGGTGCCACGTGTTCTTTTTTCAACGTTTCCATCAAGACCATGTTATCGTTGACTAACTGCACATCTCGTACGGTCTGGGTCACGTCCAACATTTTTTCAAAGTAGACGCTGGGCTCCGTGATGTATTCTGTTTTGGGAAAGTTGTCTCTCTGTCCGAATTTACCCCATGCCGTGTTCAATTGTAACTTGCTAAACGCCCGCATCCCTTTGTTAGGTTTTATCGACGTGGGATCCAGACGAATACCTTCGGTGTCGTACACGTCGTTGACGAAGCGGGTCTTGTCTTCTTCGGTGTGACAGGTGTCGGGATAACCGCTGCTTTCCATCTTCTTCTTCAGGTAGTGATTGATGTACCCCGTAAACAGACCGCCCGTTTTGGCCTCGGGATCGTAAGTGCTGAATTCTTTCCAGTGCCAAACTTCGTAGACTTTCAGTACTTGGTATCCTAGGGTCACCGCTTTCTTGAGTTCCAGGGTGACAAACGTACCCACCCAGGCTCGCTGTTCGTCGGTGTGCTCACACGGTTTGTATTCGGCAATCTTCCCTTGTTGCATGTGTTCGTCGACACAGCTTCGACATAGGGCAAACACCAATTTCTGTTTGCGTCGAAACGGGAGCACTGGATGGTACAGGCCACGGGGCGGCAAGACGGAACACTGGATCAACCCTTCGTACTGTTGCCACTGGTCTTGATCGGGCTGTGTGACGATCGTGGGTTCCTTGATGGGAAAGGTACCGTACTTGCAGATGTAAGGGTACAAGGACACCACGTCGATGTAGCGCATGTCTTCCACCGATTCGTTCACCAACAGTTGGATGGCATTGGTTCTTCCGCCGAAGAAAGCGTTGCGGGGCATCAGAGGTTCGGGAGCGGGCCATTGCTGATCTTCCAAGCCTTGTAAAAATTCGTCCATCTCGGGATCGTGGCGTCGTTCTTCCTCTAGCTCACACTCCCACATGACGCGGATGGTCTGCATACCGTACTGTTCCTGGAGTCGACGCTGACGTTCTTGTGTCTTCTGGTACAAGTCCCTCATGCTGCGAGATGGATCGTAGGGATGTTTATGCTGAAGGTCTTGGACGGGGCCCGGGTAACATTTGGGACATCCGTGAAAGGCACACCCGTGAAACTCGTACACCGTACCCGTGGTCGTGTCCATACCATCTAAGCTATAAGGGCCAACTCGGCATTCACTACCGTTACGGGCGTGTCGAATGTTGGGTAGTGGGGTCTGGTTTCGGAAAGCTGCCATGGTCTGTCGATGTTGTTCCCATTCCAACCATCGAAGGGCTTTGTTGGACTGTTGTCGAGGCTGGAAGCGGTGCCAGTCCTTACCAAGTTTTGGCTGTTGCATTAAAGCTCGAGGAATGACGACGAGGGTGTCTTTCTTGAGGTAGTGCGTGCGTAACACGCGACTGCAGGCAGAGGCCAGGGTCAAGCTTTTTTCGAAGGGATCGATTCCCGTGTCCATGAGAAATATCTCACGAAACACACCACAGCATCGGCGGAGGACATCGACGTCACTTTTGCAGTAGGCGAGAATTTCTTGGCGAAAATCAAAGACGTCGTGACTGTGTTGTTGGTACCACTCGTGAAACTTTTCTCGTTCAGTCACACTCATGCCATCCGGATCGTAATCGGTGTCGGGAGGATAGGCGCCCACGTAATCTTCGTTCTCCGGTTTGTTGAAGTGGTGAGGGAAATAACCTTTCTTGAGTTCTTGCAGGCCAAAGGTCTTGGGCATGTCCCGTAAAGCCATCGGTAAAAAGTTGAGGGAATCGATGAATTTTACCGTACCGACAGTGATCGTCATCGCTTTACCACCATTCATAATCACTTCGGGTTGCGCCACGGAATGTTTGTGCAGCGTCTGTAAAATCAGCAGTCCGTCGTAACCTTTAATGTTGTGAGCCACGGCAATCACGGGACTCGATTCGTGACTGTCATGTTTCCGACCATCTATCACCGTACCGTGTGCAGCGAGTTGTAAAAACCATTTTCCCACATCGTCCAGCGTGTCTGGGCCTTTAAACACAATTTCCCGTTGGTGATTCCAGTACGTGTCGCAGTGCTCGCAGGGATCTTGATTGTCGATACAAAAGTGACAGCAGGTTTGCAGGACACATAGGTTGGGAATGTGTTCACCGGTATCTTGCTGGCATTCAAAGTCAAAGAATACGAAACGGGTCAACGTTGATTTCTGTAGTTTGTCGATTTGGGTCTTTCGGTCTTTATTCATGTCGATGGGTGATTTCAGTGGTTGGATGTAACAAAACTGTTTCTCGGCCGTGTGCCACTCTCGGCAGATGGAACACTCGTATTCTCCGCATCGGTGTTCTTCCAAATTACGCTTGGCCTTGATGACGTCCCACTCTTTTTGACATTTCTCGCATTTCTTCCATCGATGACAGACACTGCACTTGGCTCTGGAACGGGTGGCGAGATGGTTGTCGAAACATTGGCGGCTCACAAACACACGATGACATCGGTAACACGTCTTTGTGTTGGGATCAGGTGGACAGGGTGGACCCATTGTCTTACATCCTTGACACATCACGTGACACGAATGTATCTCGGCATGATCGTATCCTACTTGACAGGTCTCACAAAAATACGACCTTTCCACAAAGGCGGGCATGGAGGTAATGACGTCATAATGTCTGTCGTGTAAATACAGGTTCAGATGTTTTGGTGTGCCTGTGACGTGTTTTGTTCCCCGATAGATCGCCTTCCCAAAGATGGCCCGAGAGAAAACGTTGAGCTGATAACCTTGCTCTCCTAAATACTTGGCGTACAGTTCCCAGGTTTCCATCCCCGTACAGGCTTGCCTGGCTCCACCGACGGCATCGATGAGTGCTTCGGTTTTCTTCGTCTGCCACGAGTGGGGTCCTGTATTGTTGGTTAATCTCTTCTTCTCCCTTATCCATTCAGGTGTGTCTTGTTTGTTGGCATAATGACGAGCGACGACAATAGCTCGCTGAAAACAGAGTTCGTCGGCATTCTTTATGGTGACCAAACATTGCTTTTTCTTCAAATAATCGTCGAAATTTGCACAGTGTCTCTTCTTCATGTTTGTTCCACCGCTACCTCGACCATCGGGAGGGGACACGTGACAGATACTCATGGACATTCTTTGATCTAGTCTAAATTCTTCGTTACTCTGTAATACGGCAGCCACTTTCTGTAACACGTCTTCGGCTTTCAACAAACGATGCTCACGGAAGGGTAACCAAATAGGTGTTTTGAGTCCTGGGTGACTGATGGCAATTCTAACATAGTCACTTTCTCTGGCGTCCAAGGTTCGACGAATTTCCTCGATGATGGCCTCAAAAGTGTCTTGTAGTTGTTGTGGTACATCGTTGGCTGGAACGTGGGACCAATCTTCCAAAAAGTCTATCTCCACACACAGTGATTCGGTTCGAAATAATCGACTGTATCGTCTATCCACGGGTCGTAATGTAAAACTCATCTTTCTTTGCTCGCTGATCGCTTATCAATGACTGGAGCTGTCGCCTCCCTTCCTTTTATTCCTGTCACCATGAATGGACTCGTCCATGACGTCATACCCTTCAAATGGATTCGTCCGTGACGTCACCCATGAATGGACTCGTCCGTGACGTCATATCAAATGGATTCGTCCTTACGATCATATAACGGTACAACACCCGTCTTTCTATCAGTATCAGAATGGATGCTCCGGTGTTACGCATCGAAGACAACCACAGCACGGATACTCTCGTGTATCTCAGGGGTAACACGCTTGCTGTGATTACCCCTGACGATATCTTTGTCTTACCTGACGAGGTATTAAAAACACCTCCCAGGAAAAGACCTCCTCCTGAATTAGTGGAGGCCATTAGACACAACCGACATAAAGTGCGTCGTACCCTCACATTCTAGTGCTCGCATTCGAGTGAGGACAACGGCCCTTTTCAGGGCCAACTTAATCAATGGAAAAGAGTTGTTTCCCCTCTCCTCTTCTTCTTCTCTCTCTCTCTCTCTCTCTCTCTCTCTCTCTCTCTTCCCGCGCGCGCGCCCTCTTTCTCTCCGTACGTGCAATCCCAAGGTCACGCACGTGCAAGGTCACGGTCACGCACGTGCAGGGGGTCATTTAGGTCACGCACGTGCCAGGGGTCATCCAGTGCAAGGTCACGTGCACGCGCATGCACGCGCATGCGCGTTGCCAGACAAGCGCTCATACTACTCAGTGAATTCTGACTGTCAAAAGACCTTTTAAGGACACGCTAATGTGAACATAATTTCGATGCCCCTGTCGGGCCCACGGTCCTCCATCTTTCACCACGGCGGAGACACGCCGAACTTTCTTGATCAACGCAGGGACTGAACCTAAGATCTCCAGATTAATGAGTCAACGGACAGACAGACAGACAGACAGACGAACCCATTTTAATAGTCCCTCAACTTCCTTCGAAAGGCGGGGGACAATGAGCAATTAAATAAAGATAGGTTGCCTGTCAACGAAACATACGCCCACGGCAGCTAAGACGTCCGGCAGTCAACAAGAGTTGTCGCATATAAAGTAATTATCAGAAAACCATTAGAATTTGTTTGGTTTTTTATCAAGTTATGTCCCATGCTAACGTTTAGTATACGAAACGTTTTATATTATGGATTTAGCTGTACAATTATCACAATTCATTGAAAATCAATATACTTGTTTGTCTCAAGACCTTAAACTCTGTCCACAAGAGTTGGCCTCTAGAACGTCCACTGATTTTTTGAAGTGATCAAGGGCCATAACTCTGGCAGTAATTATTGAAAATCGCTGAAAATCAACAGGCTTCTTTCTCTCATGACTGGCAACGAAACATACGCCCACGGCAGCTAAGACGTCCGGCAGTCAACAAGAGTTGTCGCATATAAAGTAATTATCAGAAAATCATTAGAATTTGTTTGTTTTTTTTATAAAGTTATGTCCCATGCTAACGTTTAGTATACGAAACGTTTTATATTATGGATTTAGCTGTACAATTATCACAATTCATTGAAAATCATTATACTTGTTTGTCTCAAGACCTTAAACTCTGTCCACAAGAGTTGGCCTCTAGAACGTCCACTGATTTTTTGAAGTGATCAAGGGCCATAACTCTGGCAGTAATTATTGAAAATCGCTGAAAATCAACAGGCTTCTTTCTCTCGTGACCTTAAACACCTTAAATTTAAAGTGAACCGGATATTAACTTTGATCTCTAAAGCGTCCACAAGATTTTTGAATTGATCAAGGGCCATAACTCTGGAAGTAATTATCAGAATCGCTGAAAATCAAAAGACTTCTTTGCCTCATGACCATAAACACTGTGTATAAATTTAATGTCAATCGGATGTTAACTTTGGCCTCTACAGCAACCACAAGAATTTTTGAAGCGAACAACGTTTTTTTTTAAAATCAGGTAATAATTTTGACTTCCAGAGCTAATAAATGCGATTTTGCATACCATCAGGGGCCATAATTCAGGAAGTTACAATCCGGTATGCACAAATATCGACAGGAACCAAGATCGTTAGGTTATTAACGTGTATTTCAAGTTTCGTCGAAATCGAATTAAAAGTGACCTCTACAAGATCCACAGCTTGTTACGCTATTCGCGTACAAGCGACGGCCATTTTGTCCGGCAATTTTGGTCCAATTTTCACGAAATTCAAATTCAACCTTCATTACGGTGATATAATCAAACATTTTTTTTTTATTTAAATCGGATAATAAGTAACCTCCAGAAGGACCACAAGCCATAAAAGGCGATTTTTCGGACAACCAGGGGTCATAATTCAGGAAGTTACAATCGGATATGCGCAAATATGGAAAGGAACCAAGATCTTTAGGTTATAAACATGTATTTCAAGTTTCATCAAAATCGAATTACCTTGATATAACATATTTTTAAAAATATTCGCGTACCAACTGCCGCCATTTTTCCGTCAAATTTGCTACGATTTTCACGAAATTCAACTCAACCATGTAACGGTGATATAATCAAACTTTTTTTTTTTTAATCGGATAATAATTTTGACCTCCAGAGAGGAACCACAGGCTAAAACGGGCGATTTTTCGGACAATCAGGGGCCATAAAGTTATTGTTCTATGTACATTGGCAATATGTCTTGCTTATAAAGATTAACAGAATGCGATAGAACTTTCAAAGGGTTTTTTTTTATTCTTGTTGACAAACCTTTTAAAATCTTTAACCATCGGTCAATCAAACATTAAATAAAGGCATTACACTAGTAATTGGCTACTGGAGATAAAACAGTCTGGTTCTCGGTTCAGTGTTAGAAAGGGGGATAAAGGACAATTAAAAATTGCTAAAAGGTCCTTTATAATGACTTGGCCACTATTGGGGTATAAAATTATGTGAGGACATAGAAATTATAGTACATAATCCAATAAATACCATATCTCAATTTTTACCAATGTGGAGATAGAACAGTCTGGGTCTCAGGTGAGAATTTGTCGACATTAAGGGTACTTGTTCCTTTTATATCATTAGAATTTTCTAGTTTCACTTGACTACACAAAACATTTAGTAGAGTGATTCAGAGACACAATATTTGTCCTTTTAAAAACTGACCCACTTATCTGTCTGATTCCTCCTTTGAGAAATATTCCGAAGTGAGCAGAGGTTAGCCCCGCGCACGTGATTGCGAATGTCGCAACAAATATACGTCACGCGAGGTATTTTACAAACATGTATTGGTATATAAAGCCGGGTAAAAATACACTCATTACGGGTTTCAATTTTCGTGTTTATTTAATAGCGAACGTGAGCAAAAATTTCGATTGCACTCTTTGAGTTAATTTTTGAATTTGGCGATTTCGGTACAGAGCAAGCTGTAATAGCTTCGTTTCGTTTCATGTCTAACTTTCTAGATAAGTTCATTACAACATTGTGGGATTTATTTGTAGTCTTTATTTTCCAGACACCTTTCGGTAACTTGCTGTAAATTATTTTCATCAACATAGTATTTGATTTAATTATTCTGTAGCCATGGTCGACGGACTTGAGACTGAGCCCCGCAAGATGGTGTCCACCGATGATTTGCTATCCAGCATTGGATTGGTGAAGTACCCCTATGATTTGAGCACTGTAACCAAACTACCTATGCCAAAAATGACAAGGCTTATACTTGGCATTGTTAATAAATTACCGACAACTACGGGTCATCGGTCTGTCATAGCTGCTTTACATGATGACTGTGTGACGTTTGGTGACAATTACATTCAAAACAGACCGGTTAACAAATCGACTAACAGTTCTAGTAAGAGACTCGAGGAACGAGGCTAGAAACATTGCACCAAATCAAACGGCATACGTAGTCTGGAATAACCAGACGCTAAAAATTTGCATTCGATTGACACTGCTGGCTTATTTCGCCGAACATTTTAAATTAGAGTTAAAACGGAAACCGTTGAATGTAAATCAGTTAAGATACACTCATATTAGAGTATTTTATGCGTTGCGACCTACTTGTTAATTTCTAGGTCCTAAATGTGAGCGAGTTAGCTCCTTTAACGAAATCGCCATTGTTTGTTGTTTATTGTTGTTTATTTTTCTTGTTGCCCCGTAGTTCCTCACAAGATGTTAGTAAGCTTTTAATGATTATATTTTATTACATAGATGTTTTCTGGTCAAGATTTATGTATAGTTGTTTAAATGTTTTAACTGCACAAATTAATGGTTGTGTATCGATGAACAGCACTCATATCGCCCATGTTTTAACTCAGGCTAGTACACGGGACAATGCGCTTAAAGGTACAACTCTCCCCCAGTACTCGATTAAGTTTATTTGTAACGATGTTATAATATTAGAATGAACTCGTGTTATTATTTGGTTGTAACGGTGATTGTCCTTAGTTTTCTTCAGATCGACAGTTTGTCACGAACCTTAGCTGCTTGCTTCTTATTGCTTGACATATACATCAGGTGATTTTCCTTTTTCACACGAGCCCAAAGACTAACTTCACCATTGATTCTCTCTGAAACCTAGTCTTTGTAGAGCTTCTGACCTATTTCGTCAATTTTAAGGATCTGTGGGACATACTCTTCTGGTATATATGCATGGGTAATAAAGATTTAGACCCTTTTCCAGAAAACAACCGCGAAGCAGCTGATTCTTTGATGATATATTTGGGAGTGTCCGCAGCAGAAAGAACCACTATGGATACACACATGACTTTCTTCTCTGCAGACACGGATTTTATGGTTTTGATAATAGCTAATTATGACCGGCTGCCAAAAAGCACAGATATTTCCCTTGCATCACATGTACAAAAGATAGAGGCATTGTAGGTAGCTCTTGGGCCAGACCGAGCAAAAGCTTTGCCAGGGTTTCATGCTTTTTTCTGGTGCGGACAACACTGGGTGGTTTTCTAGAATAGGCAAGAATACTTGGTTCAAACATTTCATGAGTGCGGAAGAACACATAATTGAGGCTTTCCATAATATCTGCCAAGACCAGAAATTAAGCGAAAATACCCAATCGCGATTGGAAGAGTTTGTATGTACTGCATACAGTCCCAATGGAATTCACATCATTTCTCGTATTCCAGATCTGCGCTGGTATCTGTTCTGCAAATATATGGCTGAAAGTGACAGACTTCCACCTACTGTTGGAGCACTATCACAGCATATCGTCAGAGCTCAAATTCAAGGTAGAGTATGGGGCCAAGCTTGTATTCCCCTGCAAGAAAGGTTGGACCCAATGCTCCATGGTTATATAAACTTGATGACATGAAGCTACAACCAAAGACCACCGATTTACCACCAGCACACCTGAGGCCATTGTCGAGATGGTAAGATGTCAGTGCAAGAGCAACTGTACTTCTAATAGATGCTTTTGAAAACGCAAGAACTTTCCTTGCACTGACCTGTGTCTATACAGCACAAACTGTGATAATGATGAAGACACACTTACCAAGTGATTCAGATGATGATAGTGATGGTTAATCTCCCCCTATTTTTTGGTTTTAGTATTCAATAAAATATTTAGTTTAATCGATATTTACTGTAATATTGTCCCAGCCTCTTAAAATGTGTCATTTTGATATCTTTGACCAAAAAATGTATGTTTAGATACCCAAATCATGTGTCTATGATGATTAGAAGCCTGGATATTAACAATTTAAAGAAAATATGACCGCCATTTTGAAATCCAAGATGGCAGCCCAAATCACAGATGTCACATTAGATTTGTTGATCTTTTATGTTTCCATACCTTAAATATGTTTCTAAAGTTATTAGAAGCCAAGATATTACAATATTAATGAATTACATGGCGGCCATTTTGAAATCCAAGAAGGCGGCCAAATGATTATGGGAAAAAATGTAAACATTGTTTTTTGGGTTCAGTGGGTCATGAGGTTTCCAAAAATGTTGGTTTTACAAATCCCCCAAAATTATTAACGAAACCATATTAAGGTACATAGCAAACTGGACTAATTAGTGCATTGTATTAACAGATTCTTGACGTCACGTGACAATCTGCACCGTTTTGAAGCCGATCCTGATAATGTTTGGCCAGATTTGTAACCATGGATGAGACCTGGAAAAGGAACCAGTCGGCCGTCATTTTCTTACTTAAGATGACGCCATTTCAGCTATCTGAAAGACTTTTTAGGGGGGCTAAAACAAAATTCTTCCTGGCCGGCATCCAGGCCCTGCGGCATCGTTGCCATGGCAAAAGTGTAGAAAACTTTATGGAACCATCGTCTTTGTACATGTCTTTCAAAGAATGACACAGAACTTTTCAGCCAGCCCTCGTACTTTGCACTTACATTCACATTAAAGGCAAATTAAAGTGTGTGGGGGAGGGGGCAAAACTTGTCAGTATATTTTCTTTCGAACAAAGGGGGCAAAATTTAGGATGTCAGTTAGAACCATCTCAGAGCCAGAATCATCTTAATATACAAGGTACCAAGCGACGATGCAGGTATGTTCGTTCGTTCCTTGGGTTTTACATCTATTTCCACGTAGGAAGGGGGGGGGATTCAAAATTTGTTAGAATAACTTTTTTCAAGCCTAGGGTTGTAAAATTCAGGGTGTCGGTGTAGACCAAAATCATCTATATATATGTACACGGTACTACGCGATGTTTCCACAAGGATACTCTCGACGTTATCAAGCAAATGATACAGGTGTGTCCGCTCGTTCCTAGAATTTTACGTCCATTCCTACCTAGGGTGATAACACAGACAATGCAAATATATAAATAGTACACAAATATACAACAAACATGCAAATGAAATACAATTAAAACGTAAGACCTTCGATTAGGGGCCATTTATAACTGAACCATCACAGCAGAAACTCTTCCAGGCATTAAAAGACAGTGGGCCGGCAACCGAAGATCAATGTACAATGTATTTAACACTTTTAAAGGAGAACCAAGTAACCTGGACCATATATAACAGATGATTTAAAAACAATGTGAGGGTGTAAATCTGTTATGAGCCATTTTGTACGCAGTGGGGTCTATACTTTCATTTAAAATTAGTTTCAACTGGTACCTCGTTTGTATGAATATAACCATTTTTAAGCCCCAAGGCCGAGGGTCATAACTAGGACGTCAGTTTTGGGCCGTCACAAGCGTCTGTTGTGGACAATTCCGTAATCGTCTGATATGGGCAATTCTGTACCCAGCGGGATATATTCTTTCATTTAAAATTAGTTTGAACTGGTACCGTGAATGTATGAGTATAACTCTTTTTAAGCCTAAGGGGTCATATTTTGCGTGTCAGTTTGGATAGTCCCACGTCTAAAATCTTCTGTTATGAGCAATTTCGTACTCAGTGAGTTGTACTCTTTCGTTTAAAATTGGTTTTGAGTGGTACCACAGATTCATGAGTATACCCTATTTTGCCCCTTCCCTCCCCAACCACCCCTTTTCGGCTTTGGTGTGTCAGTCTGGGCGATCCCAGGGGTCCAATCGTCTGTTATGGGTTATTTCGTGCTCAGTGGGATATACTCTTTCATTTGAAATTAGTTTCAACTGGTAACTCGAATGTATGAATATGACCCTTTGCCCCTGACGTGGGGTGCCACGTTGGGAAGTCCCAGGGCTGAAATCAATTGTGTACTCAGTGAGATGTACTCTTTCATTTTATACTGAAAGTGCAAGGACAACCAGCAATGTTGAAGGTTGGCTATCAAAGTTAAAGAAAGTATCGTCAAACCATCCGAATATTTTTAGATTCATAGAACTACTAAAGTCAGTACAGGGTTACACAGAGATACAAATTTTACAATATGGAAATGGAGGCGTTTCACGTCCAACGAAAAGAAAATACATATAATTAAACAGAAGAATACATGATGAAAAACAGATTATTAACTGGTTTGACGACTTTATATGAATACGGAAATTTGATATCACATTTGGTCGGCCTTTAAATACACATGTACAATACTAAATTAATTTGTTAATAAAATAACTTGTATGTAAAGTAGTTAATATTGATATGAAAAATATATATGTACATGCTAAATTATGTGTTAATAAAAAACTTTAATGTAAAATCACACGTGGTTGATATTGATATGAAAAAGACTATTTGTTTAACGCCATTGTTACCTTTATTAGTACTTGTCCAATGATTTTACAGGGAAAACAATAGCTGCTGACAAAGTGAGAACACCCCTCTAAGACTGGCTGTAACGTTTTCCCCAATTTTTGCTGGGCAGAACGCTTTCTGCCACAGATGAAGCAAAATATGTGGCAAACTCCTGCCCGAAAGCATGTATGAGAATCACCATTAAACATTTGAGATACACAAGCTGGAAGTAGAGACAAGTAAACATTTAATTATCGGTCCTACGTTTCAACGTACCAACCTCTCAAATCTTGTATCCTTCCGTCTCACGAATATTCACCAAAATCTGCCATAAAATGTATTTTCAAACGCTTTTCTTTCATTCTACACCAAAAAAAGCAAAAGAGGGTAAAGGGAAAGGGAGAGAAAGGCTAAAACTAGCTATCGTCCTTCGGAAATATTAGGTTAGCTGAGTCGTATATAGGGATAAAACTTCTGGTATCACCAAAAGGCCTTTGTTATATGCTTCCCATATATTTTGGAAACATACCGGTGAAAGAAAATCAAAATCAAAGAATAACTGCAAAAATGATGGAACTTCAAGTACACGGGCTGTTTTATGTACATTGCTGCATCTCAGGTCCATTGGCCTTTTGGGCTAAAATCGAAAATCAGGTCCATAGCTAGCTCACAAGTGTTGGGGGGGGAGGGGCAAAGGCTTCTGGGGCGCCGATGGGGCTTCTGTGGGCGCTGATGTACTTACAGCGAATGATACCGCGGAAGGGTATATAAGGTGCTCTCCATAGGCGTACGGGTTCGATAAATGTTAGGAGAGCAGACCCTGAAATGCCCGAACGTCTAGGGATTTGGAAAATTTGACGACCTTTTCTTACTATTCCGGTCCCTGAATACAGGATGTGGTCTGGTGTAGCCCATCATAGGTGGCTGAGTCGAATTCCAATCAGGCGTTTATATTACACGTGTTTCCTGCTTTTCCAGCCCGTGAAGACAGCAAATTAAATGTGGTTCGATAGTCTACCTTAGGTCGCGTGCCATAGTCCTCGCAGTGTTTCGTTTAATTAGAGCTAATCCCACTTAACACTGTTGTAATGGAAGCAAATGTCTGTTCCAAATTATGACTGGTCAATAGTCCGATTAACAACCAATAGTGTGTAATACGAAGGCCGTGGACCCTCTAGAGGACACAATTTTTATCCGATTTTAATGAAACTTAAAACATATTATCTTTATCTCCCAAAAGTTTTCGTCTCTTTGATATTTGCACATTACAGACCCTAACTTTCTGCATTATTGCCCCTGATTGTATCAAAAAATCGCGTTTGTTTTTAGCTTGCTTCCGATCCATCTATTGCAAAATATGGGCGTATCGTGCCTGGCAGCCGTGTGTTGTGTTTTCACTTTACCAGACTGCCCGAAAATCCAGATTGCCTTGTGATTTCGACCTGACAATTTTGGAAAATAGGGTTTGCACCGGAAAATGACGGGAAATTTCAATTTTGAAGCTGAATTGCGACATTGGCGCATAAATAATATATTTATATATGAACAGTTTAAACATTTGAAGAAAGAAATACGACTTTAACGTACCTTTTATAGTTTATGAGATAAATGAACAGTTCGGAATCGGGTAAGAGTGCGACTTGTTTGAATTTTAAATCATATCACGCCGTTTTGGGCGCCCAATTCATTCGTGGGGGGCTAACTAATGTCACTAGCATTATAGTATGGGCGCCTGACTAATGTCACTAGCATTATAGTATGGGCGCCGATGGTCTCGTCATTGTGGGCGCGCCGTTTTGGGCACCCAATTCATTCGTGGGCGAATAACTAATCTCACTGGTGCCCATGATCCCGGCATTTTGGGCGCCCATCCGGGATGAGACACTCCTCAAATCATACAGTTTGAATTTAGAAAATTATCACGCAAATCGTAGGCTCCTCCCCCACCCCCACTAGCTACGGACCTGAAAAATCTTTCTTGTTAAAGGCAGTATTTGTGTTCTGTGAAAAAATGGAACAAGATATAAACAAATTACACAGAACACAATCACAGTTAGGATTTTTTTCTTCAAAAATATAATTTACGAAATTTACATGTTGCGTCGTTAAATAACCAGCTACTGCCAGTCAGGATATGCCCACATTTTGCAAGAGATGGATAGAAAACAGGATAAACCAAAAGCGATTTTTCGAACAAGGGCCATTATTCAAGAAGCTACGACCCGATATGCACGAATATGCTTTGAGCATGCTTATGGATGGATTTGGCGCTCTAGAAAACGACATTATTATTATTATTATTATTATCGATCGACAGGACAAAGATCTTAGGGTTATACAGATATACTTCAAGTTTCATCAAAATCGGTTAAAATTATGACTTCTAGGTAGTCCAAAAGCTTGCTATACCCGAAGTTTTACCCCTTTATACGACACACCTCGCCAAATATTTCTACTACACCGTCACCTACGAATATTTTAGTCTTCCGCTCCCTTTCCTTTTTTCCTCTTTTGCATGGCTATTTTTGTTGCCTTTTGGCGTAGAATCAAAGAAAGGGGTTTGGAAATACACTTTTTGCCCAGTTATAGAGGTTAAGTGGGTATGGCGCTAGCTCGCTAGCCGTAAGGCCGGGTGTTCGATCTCTCCATTGGTCGAGAAAGTTCATCTCGATTTTCCTGCGTGGTTGTTGGAGGGCCCGACAAGGACAGCTGTCTAGTCGTCGGATGGTACGAAAAACCGAGGTCCCGTGTACATATTATTGGCGTGGGGGGATGGCCTAGTGGTCTACAGTGCCGCGGTTCGACCTCTAACCGGCCGATCACCTCTGATTTGCGGCTGTGGTTTCGATACCTGGTGTGGGTTTTCTCCGGGCACTCCGGTTTCCTCCCACTGCTAAAGACCCCTACGTGCAAGCGAATTATTCCAAAAAAAAAAAAAATTAAACCATATGTTAGTCCCGAAATGACCTAGTTTGTGTCGAATGGACGTTAAACCCCATTTCTCTCTCTCTCTCACACATATTGGTGTGCACGTAAAAGATCCCTTGGCAATTGGAATTCGATATAAGAGTAGGGCGTAGCGCCGCTGCCCGGGAAAAATTTCCCTCATAGCACACTGTATGGCGTATGCCTGTCTTCCATTAGCCCAGGTTAGGTGCAGAAGAGTAGGATGTTAAATCTCATTTCATTTCAATTTCATACATGCTTTTGGGCAAAAGTTTGCCACGTGTTGCTTCATTTGTGGCAGAAAGCGTTCTACCCAACAAAAAATTTGGGAAAAAGTTAGAGCCGGTCTTAGAGACAAGAATTAACATTAAAGTTAATGGGGAAATTATTAGTGGTCTGTGGCCATATTATTAAGTCTTTATCATGCAATAAAACATGACATATCCATTTAATGTCAAATCGACTATTGACATGATGTAAACATATCGACATAGGTTTCTATCCCTCTTTACATCTACTTGTTATTTTCTGGCACACTTATGATAGATACTTTAGGAGAAATAAAAGCATTTTTATTTTGAGCAAATAAATGGGTTACTAAAGATTAGACTACTTTCAATTGATTTTATTTATCGAAGGCTCGGATTATGGTTTAACGTCCTACTGTTCTGTCCGTAAAGGCTCGGATTAACCCATACCGAGCACATGATTTCACTCAAGTCATTGGCACCCAGCAAATTTGGTAATCAGGGCCAGTTTTATTCGTAAGTATTCTTTGTGAAGGATGAGATACTGAGGGCTAACGTGATCTCGTAGCTATGGAAGCGTATAGGGGTCAATAGCGCGATAGATACCGCAATATTAAGTTGATAATAAGTCAACATATGGTGATTTTTCTGACATTTTAATCCATGAAAAGGCAATTTTTGCCGAGTTAATTGAATAACTCGATAATTTGCATATCGTGATTTTGTTTTAGATGCACACGTCGACATAGCGCATGGCAATATCTTGCGAATATGTCGACATATACTACGGCGAAATGAAATATGTCGCCAAAGCTTCCGAATAGCAATACCTTACCGCAAACGTGTACACTTAAGACGATATAGGGACATAAAACATGGCTTGTTGGCTCAATTACCACGTCAAAAATTGACTTTTCAGAGATAAAATCTTCAGAATAATCACAATATGTTAACATAATACCAACTTAATATTGCAATATATATCGCGCTATTGATCCCTATACGCTTCCATACGTGGCCGCTTCATCATTGATAAAAAGTCGACAACGCGACACCACGACATCACTACAACATGTCATCACAAGTAACATATTTTTGTATGTAATAAAGATTTTGGCACTAAAATATCAGCGCAAATTTGCATCATTTCAAAGCCTCCTTCTTCGCCAAATAATGTTTAAATGTCATTCCATGAGTAAACCATGCAAAATCATGCAGAATCGGGAAGATGGGGGGGGGCAGATCCAGTTCATCTCGGGGGGATTTTAAGGACTCCTCAAGACTACTTCACAGCCAGAAGTACCGATCTCAAAATTTAACCGTTATTGAGATTCAGCCTCGGGCTGATTGTTGGCCAATTTTGCCCCTTTTCATGTCATTTTTGGTCTATTTTTAGCCACTTATTCTGGTGAGTCTAGGGTTTGGAGGAAAAAAGTGGTGGTTGGTGATGTTAGTGGGGGTCTTCCTGTGCCCCAATGTACAGACCTTAAGGTCATATCTATTCTCTGGGAGTAATGGTCAGCAAAATTGTAACATATGGCGAATAAAGTAGAAAATATACACGTTCGAAGATTTGCCTTTTTTTTCTATGATGCGGGGGTAGGTCAAAATATCGAAATGGTTTTATGCACAGCTCGACCCCCTCTATCGATATAAGAAATAAAATCTTTGTCATCTCTTTTCATTTAATGCGAAATCACAGGTCAAAGTTGTTGAATTTTCCATCTTGTAAATCTCTGATTCTCTATGAAATGGCCAACTACTTTCATACAGGGTAAGTTAGCTTTCTCCAATTCTTCGTTAAATCATTCGCCCATGCTCGCTGGTAGCAGCAGTAAACCGGCTCGAGTAAAACTGGTCTCTTTGATGAAGCGTGGTATCCAATTCAAGATGGCCGGGGCCGCAGAAAATTGGGTTTTTTCTTCATTTCTGGCCATTGAATGTAGCATATATCCCACATATGGGAACTAAAACGACTCCATTCAATTGAAAGAGTGTACAAAAAAATTAAGGTCTACTCCTTAGCACATTACATAGCAATAAGAGATGTGAGAACCGAATGGGAACTGATTTCTTGACGAAGTGGGAATTTGATCTTATTGTGCTGCCAGTCGCTACCGCCTGGATCTCAAATGCAAAAGAACATAAACATTCCCTGTATGGTACCACACCTAAGGGGAATCCATACAAAGACTGTGCTGTGTTCTAAAAGTGTACTAATATAAGAACATCACATTAAGGTCCACCCTTTAGCATATTACACAGCATTAAGTGGTGTAAACCGAATGGGAGCTGATTTTTTGACGAAGTTTATTTTTCTTATCTTCATTCGTCGATTCTAGATGGAAAGGCGATATGTGCTGCCCACCGCTACTGCCTCGATCTCAAACGGAATATTCCATAAGGATGTAAACATCCAGTGGATGATACCACACCTAAGGGGAATCTAAAAATCGCCTATTTTTTTAGCTTGTGGTCCCTCTGGAGGTCACATTATCCAATTTAAAAGCCGTTAAACGGTAACGAAGGTTGAGTTCGAATTTCGTGAAAATGAGAACAAAACCTGACCGTCGCTTGTACGCGAATAGTGTAAAAATATGATACATCAAGCTTGTGAACCCTGTAGAGGTCACAGTCTCCATCCCAAGTTCTTGGCTTCTTTCGATATTTGCGCATATCGGTTTCTAACTTCCTGAATTATGGCCCCTGATTTTACGAAAAATCACATTTTTTAGCTTGTGGTCCCTAAGTCATATTATTATCCGATTTAAAAAAAACCGTCTGATTATATCACTCGTTTCACCACAAAAGGTTCAAATTGTGTGAAAATCGAACCAATACTGCGTAAATATCTATGTAATATGAAGGATGTGGACCATCTAGAGTTCACAATTATATGTTTATGTCCAAAAGATCTCAGTCCCTTCCCATAACTATCTGGATTATGGACCCTCATTGTACTGCGAGCGTGCTCTTTTGTATTAGCTTAACGTATTTTAAGATTTCTTATGCTGAGGGTACGTAGCTCTAATAGGTCGAAGCACAGCGCTTTCACAATAATTATTCCAGGAGCTTTAATCTATAAGAAACATAACTACTAATTATTTGAGGTCGAACTGGGTTTATTAACGAATGAACATCATAACACAAATAAAGATATATTGAAATCATAATTAAAACATCAATTACAATTTATCTAGTAATGAATAATTGGATATATAAATTTAGCATATATATATATATTATGTGATCAAGTGCAATTGTAAGTTATTTCACATTATCATAGTATGCATAAAAGACACATACATGTATCAATAAGCGAATATAAAGTATTATCATATAATGTGAATAAGTGTAGTAAACTATTACACATCATAATAGTAGGCATAAAATATTTGAACAATATGTGTTTAGATCAAATACATTACCATTTCACATAGCTTGTACGCGGGAAAGTATCTTATACCTAATGGATAGGAACTTTAAGCTGTCCCCGTAGGCGTTGTTATACTAGCATGTATATAATACATGTTTGCTACTAGTACCCTAACAAATACAACGACCGGAAGACATACTGGGTGGCAGAGCTGTCAGTTATCCGTCATTTTGTCGGATAATAACGCTTATACAGTCCTCTTCAGAACATCCACTACATTTTTAAAATCAAGGTATAAATAGTACACCTACTAAATCTTGAAGAATTAAACTGTAAGTACAAACGGGTTTTGTTATCACTTTTTATTGGGACTAGTTACCTATAACTTTTGTTATACCAATTTATATTTATTTAGCCACGTTCCTCCAGTCGTTTCATACCAAAGCCATTCATACCAATGCCATTCTAGCACGCGATTGATGTGCATATTTTATAATTTTCATTTTGTCTTAAATATTGGATATCAACTTTTTACGGTGAGATAACAACATCAATGTTGATTTAACTTGACCAACAAGTCGTGTTTATAACGTGGAAGACTGTGATATCGAGTTTTAAAAAAAATTTGGGATAATACTACTAGACTAAAATATCACGTTACCTATCACAAATAACACGAATTATTCCCTACAATATGGCTTTAAGGGTGTGTACTATTGTGTCTAATAATAACGTTAAATACCCCAGACTTCATGAATTAAGAAATTTCTTAAAAAAACAAAATTATCCCTTAAATTTTATTACTAACGGAATCAATAGTAAATTGAGGGATAGCCGAAAACAGTCTCCAAATTTACGTAGGATTCTGACTAAATCCCAATTCGATTAGGATATTCCAAAACCTTTAGTATCCAAGTGCAGTGTGGAGACTCACGATGCCTTTCATGCACATCTTATTTAATTGATGGCGATTAAATCCAGATCACTATAGATACAAAATTTTATGTGAAGTCCAGTATGAATTGTAAATCAAAGTATGTGATATATCTAATAATATGCAATGGGTTTCCTGAAAAATATTTTGGGAAAACTGTTGACCGACTTAATATTTGAATGAATCTCCATCGTTCGCTTTTGCAAATTAGGCATCCTTGATATATTTATATCTTGCTATCTCCTGCTTCGTAACTACGCTTTGACGTAACGTCAATGTATATTACATTATATTATATTATTATGAACATGGCCTGAAGAGAACTGAAAACAAATTATTGAAAGCGAATTATTGAAATAAAATTGAAAACGTTAGTCCCGACATGGCTTAGTCCGTCTCGAGCGGACGCCTCATTACTCTCCCTCAGGGCTAACAGCACATCAAGGTAATTAAGGTGTGACAACAAAGAGTGCCCCTTAATGCCACCGTCATTAGGGCGTAACGGTGATATATTCAAACGTTTTATTTCAAATCAGATCAAAACAAACAAAAAATATGACATCTAGAGAGACCACAGCGAAGGGCGGCACAATCCAGGAAGTTAGTTTCCGTTTAGGTTATAAACTTACATTATAAGTCGCATCTAAATCGGATCAAAACTGTGACCTCTAGAGGATTCACAACCTTGATATATTTTTACACTGTTGGGGGCGGCCATTTTGGGGCAGCAGTTTTGGTATGAATTTCGCGAAATTCGAACTTATTAAACATTACGGTGTATCAGTGATATATATTCGGACTTTTTTTTTTAATATCGGATAATAGTTATGACCTCTATAATGACCACAATCGTACAACCAGGGGTCATAATGCAGGATTTCTGACCTGTAGAGTGTACACAAACAAAATTGTGGGCGGACAGACTTTTAAGTCTTTATTATGATACTAGTTGAATTCGTGGGTATTCGGGATTCATTAAATATTTCATAGTAGGGATAGAGATAATGACGAACGTTTGTAACACAAGCTGGTTTTCGAAGCGAAATAACGGAAATGTATTTTCATTTAGCACACCACGTGAACGCATTGGACAATAAATCGGACACCAACTTCCCGCATAGTTTAGGTACTGACATGTTGGTTTTAGACTTTTATGAGGTTACGATTATTGTGTTCATTTCCAGATATTATTGTCATCATATGGGATTAAAACAAAGGCAAATTTAATTTTTAATTGCTCGGGTAATAAAAGTTTTTATATTTAAATTGCAAAATTTTGAAACGCAAGGCTTTGGACAAAAGCTACTAAGAACTTTTAATAGGTGTTCTTGGAGAACAGAAATTTAATTTCTTATCTGCGTGAAGTTATTCTGGACGGAGGACCTGGCAAGTAAAAGTGTCTAGTCTTTCAAATAATGTATGAATAACCGACGTCCCATTTACACACTTGCCACCGTCCAGGAAAAAAACCCTAACCCTAGCCACGGGACGTCGAATCAATTTCATTCATTCATTTAATCTCTGCAGCAAAAAATACCCATTGGTGTAAATTATAGGGGTAATTACTAATGACATTTCGTCGTTGGCTAGAGGCGTCATTATGTCGAATATCTTTCCAGTGTTCATTTTATATAAAATAGCCAATCCTGTAAAATGACTTCAAAACAATATCAGATACATGTATACAATTATTTATTTTATAATCAGTAGTGGAATACCGCGTTTTATCAGTGAAATAAAAGTGTTATTCCACTGGCTAGCACAGTAGGCCGTGTTGTTTTACCTAAAATGATTGTAAAATCATAAAATAAATAGAAAATTTGTCGTTTTGTCGTGAATAACATTTTATTTCATCTTTAAGCAAAAAAAAAAAAACGTTTATATAAGTTTTCTTGCTTCTCGATGAAATAAAATATTTTATTCACTCTAAAACGACAAATATCCTCTATTTAACTGTGATACCAATTTCAGTTATTGGGTTTAAGGTCATAACCATTATTTTGTGTGTGTGTGTGTTCGCGGAATCATTGATTTTGAAGTATATTCGGCACCTTGAACAGGGTTATTCAATTACTATGGCCAGTTGGTTTTATTGAGTAAGATGGCGAACACAACACCCTTTATGTATACCATCCCAAACTCATACAATGTGGTATTGTTCTATAATCGATCTTTGCTACGTGAATTGACAAATTAATGCTAAGAACAAGTTTTTTAAGTTTACTTTAGTGATTATGGGACAACAATCATTGGTTAAAGGGACAATAACACTCTTGCTGGCTTAGCAGCCCCAGAAAATAAATAATAGCCTTATTATAAGTACTAGATGTTTAAGCGTCCTACCTGTTGTGTAAATTATCCATTACAACCTATTTTACTTGCCCAGAGGGTTCGAAAATATTTTAAATCAAAGTCACATTTGAAAAGGTTTACGTTAGACCTTTCAAATCAATTAGTTGAATTTTTCCAATTTTTTTAAATTAGGTGTGTTAAGATGAAATTTATATCACCAATTAATTGGAATATTGTAAAATAATACAATTTGTTGACCAGAATGAAGATTGGGACTTATTATTTAGTTACAACAAGAGTGTTATTGGGGCTTTAATTACACCCATACGTGTCGATTTGTGCTTAATAAAGATAACCAGTCGGTGTTGGGTGTCTCATATTACTGGGTTAGTATTCAATCATATAATTATTAATTGGTTCACGTTATAAGTATTAGCAGACGAATTGTGAAGATAAAATATCTTGCTCATTTCCGCCTTTTGAATAAATAAGTTAACATGACAACTGCCAGCGGGACAATTGTCGGTAGAGAGTTGTCGGCGGAGAACTGTCAGGTTTAAGACCTAACAACAAATTGCCTGTCAAGTTGATTGTTCTTTTTGTGGCCATAATATTATTAATGTAAAAACTGACAATAAATACTTGCATTATTATCATATTGATGTAATACAACACTATATTACTTGATATAGGTATATTTCAATGTGTCTTACTTAAATCGCGGAGCAATTATGAACAATGCCACGTAAATAGCCGAACACTGACGTATAATGTTTAGTGCATGCCTTGCACAGTTCCATGCGTTCGGATTGTTCTCTACAATCTGTACTCAAATTCCGAAGGGAAGTGGTGCCTGGTCGTGACGTTTCTCGTTAAAACTCGAACAAGAAATATAGATGACATAATTCGACGGAAATAGATGGTAATTGATACATTAAATGGCCTAAATGGTATAGTCATTGCAAAGTTTGGGACGTTTGGAATTTATTATTTATTTTGCTGGAACATACATAGTGTATCCAGATTTTCCGGCGTGGTTCCTCCTTGTTAGTGTCAAGTCGTTCGTTTGGGACAAAAACCCGAGGTCCCGTGTACAAATTGGCGTGCATGTGAAAGATCCCGCGACGGTTCCAATTCGATATAAGTCTAGGCAGATCCGTCTCCGGACGGTATTTCCCTAAAACACACTGTATGGCGTATGCCCGTCTCCATTACAGTAGAGCGTTAAACCCCCTTTCATTTCATTTCATTTTCTATTTCAAATAAGCTTACGGGATTTGGAGAATTTTATTTGATTTTCTTTACAGTTGAGCCAACCTGCCCGTCTCCATTACAGTAGAGCGTTAAACCCCCTTTCATTTCATTTTCTATATCAAATAAGCTAAACGGGATTTGGAGAATTTTATTTGATTTTCTTTACAGTTGAGCCAATAATTAATATTGGCTTATATTAACACAGGGTACACTTTTATAGATAGGCCTACACAGTTACTGAAACTCTCTCTCTCTCTCTTAATTTCAGCACTCCTTCCAACCTTCAACCAGACGAAGAATGAGTCGTTTATACCAGCATAATGGTCCCGATCAGGTGCGCCAATTTAGCACGCAGTGGCGACACCAATCGACTTCATAATGATGGTTGCTAGGCAGAAATGTTGAAATTCTAAATTCGTTCATGTTAATGCTAAACGTGTAAAGCATCTATTAATAAGACATTTCCCGTTTAAATAATAGAAACATGATGGAACAGAATTGAAATTTACACTTTTACAAATTACAGTTGTCTTAATTTAGAAATTACATGAACAGAAGTTAGAGTTACATCAATGCACTTTAGAAATTACATGAAAAGAAGTAAGAAATTAGACGATAGCATGTTAGAATTTTGAATCTAATATATACCGCCATAGATTATTATCATAATAATTACCAGGTAACAGTCAAATAATATGGGGGGGGGGGGTACATTGTAGATAAACCAGGTAATGTCGCAAATTTAGTTATTATTTAATAGAGTGGTTCATTTCTTTTCTGCAGAAATGAGAAAGAGCATCTTAAAATTAAATGAAATTCGGCTTCTATAAGGTGTGCATTTTCTTTCACTACGTTCTATTTTAATGTATTGGCCTATTTCTACATTTAAATAGTGCGCGGGTATTCGGAATTTGCTAATATCTCCAAGGAAAATTGATTTAACGCTTATTTTATTTCGCGCCGAACGAAGTTAGGGAGGGATATTGAGATGGGGTCCGGGTTTCGTTTCCGGAGCATATCTCATAAACCGTTCGAGATATCTTATTTCTGAAACTTTATACACACATCAACCTATTACAGTAGTTGTGCCTTTTGCTATTTAGGAATTTCTGGAATTATATTTTTTGATTTTCCATGAAAACAAATTTAACTTAGTTTTTGACGATAAACATTATCACGCGCATATCTTAAAGTGACTGTAATTTTGTATTGGCGAGACATCCACTCTTCGAAGTCTGGGTAGCAGACTACAAGTTTAAATTATCATTATTATTATTATTACAGCATGATTAATGTGCGCCTTTTCATATAACATGTTCGGGGACACTTTACAAAGTAACAATGTAAACAAAAAAATTTATGGGCATGGTTACGATTGGGTTTAACCTCACTTTCTCCGCATTTGAATGTTTTGATAAAGGATAAGGAGGTTAGTAGACCGTGTAGGACTATAGTCTGTTTTAATTAATTAGTATCACTGGTGTAAACTTCTTTCTCTATTTGTTTTTTTTATGATTGTTACTGGTGAACACTTCCCACTATTGGTAGATTGGTGAAATCGGTGGAATCATAAATTTTACTAATCTGTACAGTTACAAATTTACGTATTTTCCCTATATTTCTGATATTAAAAAAACACAATTTACATATATTTATTTACTTGATCTCACTTAAACATAAAACTATCAAAGATTGCACCAATATTGCGAGCCGAATAAGATGTAAATATATGACAATTACCAGTTGCAACAGGGGGGGGGGGGCGGATATCATGTGCAATTTACTTAAAGTAAAGTAAAGTAAAGTAAAGTAATGAGTAGACAGTTCGCACTATAAAAGTCAATAACTAGATAATCTTAAGGCAATTTCTTGAAAATTTCAGTCGAAGTGATAATAATAAAAATAATAATGTACATTTATATAGCGCTTAATCCATCCATGAGCATGCTCTAAGCGCTGTAAGTTAATAGCTCCTGTGGATAATACATCGTGAACATATGTGTCTTAAGTCTAGACCGAATTTGAGCAAAAGTTTCTGAACACTTTATTTTGTCAGGCAAGTCATTCCATAGTCGTGGACCATATACGCTGAAGGCTTTATCACCCAAAGATTTTAATTTAGTTGAAGGTACAACAAGTGATAGATTATAGCGATCCACTATGAACCGAGAATTAAGCGATTGAAAGTTCCACCTAGGCTCGATCATCATTACTAAAGTTGGTGCGATTATCTATTTAATGATTACATCGTGAAGAAAGGGTATGTAGCAAATCAGATCATAATCCAGCAAATAGGCTAGCGTTCATATCATGAGTTGATTATGGTGTGGATAAGTTAATTATTGTCTAATTAATAGTTTATATAACATTGCAGGTCTAAATAAAGACCTACAATAAGCCGATTTAGCTCTTGCATAAAGTATGTGTAATAGATTGCGTCTAATAACAATTATTCGGTTTTATCATCATTTAATTTTAGGAAGTTATTTGGCATCAATTTCATAATTTCACTAATACACTTCCCCAGTTGCAATTTTGATAAAAATTAAAGATGGACAATAATTATGTTTAAATGAAATATATAATTGAGTACCATCGGCATACAAATAAAAGTTGAGACCATATTGTCTGACAATATCACCTAATGGTGACGAATAAAGGGTAAATAGAAATGGGCCAAGATAGTGTAGGCTCATTTGTCTTGAAATAAATATTCGTGTCATTTTTTTGGTAAAAGCGAAAACTCTGTTGATTCTGAAAGAAGACATCATCAGTTTTTAAAAAAATTAGGGTGCCATTTTTTTTTCACGTCCTAGGGGTCCGAAATCCAAGATGGCGTCCAAAATGGCCGCCGTTCAGCAATAATTCCATATCTTCACAAGTACACATGCTATGATGCAAAACAAAGTATCTAAATATAGGTTTTCTGACATAATAAAACCAATGGAAACACCAAATTTAGGTTAAAATGTGATTTACATGCCTAATTTCAAGATGGCGTCCAAAATGGCCACCGTTTAGCAATATAAATAAGACTTTCAATGAGGAACCAGATAATAATAATAATAATGTACATTTGTAATTGCGCTAACTCCATCCATATTGCATGCTCTAAGCGCGAGGATAATAGCTAATCCTGATAATATACTATTCAAACAAAGTAGGGGATATTTGATTTTGGGGGCATAATACTAAAATATGCAAATGACTACGAAAAAAGTCACTATAGAACCTAACAGAAGAAACATTTCCAGTTACATGTGACGCCCAAACGCACCAATAGCTACCGCATGGAATGCAGGTGATGCTTGGGATCATCATGGGGGTCCAACCCAAGATTTGCACGACTCTGACTTTGAATGTTACAGTCATTGTGGCATTGAATTCCAGGGTGGAAACATCAGTTTAATTGTTTTAGTGACCAGAAAACAAATTTTGATATGCGTCGGCTTACCCAAAATGAAAGGTTAGGTGCCCTTGGCATGCTACAGATCGGCACAACACAGGCGGTTGTGGCGCGGACGATGCATGTTTCTCAGTCTGTCATAAGCAGGCTATGGTCCAGATACCGTGATACACAATCTGTACAGGACAGACCACGCTCAGGTCGACCAAGGGCGAGAACTCAAGCCCATGATCGATTTATCCGTACCTTGGCCTTGAGAAATCGTGTCATCACAGCAAATCAGATCAGCGCTCGTCTCCAAACAGACACTGGTGTGAGAGTGAGTGGCCAGACGCTTCGGAATCGACTGCATAGGGGTCACCTTCGCGCCCGACGTCCTCGCGTGATCCCTTGTTCGAGAGATCATCACATTCAGGCAAGACGTCGTTGGTGTAGGGATCGTCAACACTGGGATAATCGACGCTGGAGCAATGTGATGTTTTCAGATGAGTCACGGTTCACTGTTGATTTTTTGGACAGACGTAGGAGGGTGTGGCGTCGTCGAAACGAGCGCTCCCAAGACGTTAAGGTCATCAGACATCATCGATTTGGGGGTGGTTCTGTTATGGTGTGAGGAGGCATCACTGTTGCTGGAAGAACGGCTTTACATGTTGTTGCAGGGCGTGTTACAAGCCAGTACTACCGGGACAACATCTTGGCAGTCCATGTTGTGCCGTTCGCACGACGTCAAGAACAGAAACCTTGAGGAACACCAGATGACAAATGAGGTTCAGACGGCGATTTACAATTAAGTAAAATACACTGTTTTCTACCCACAAGAAAGCTTTCTAAAAGATTTAAAGGCAGAGCCTCACAAAGTCAATAATTGTCTAGTCGATTAAACATTAATAAACAAACTGTGGTAGGGTTGAAAATTATTGATGTTTTCATAGACCTGGGTGTGTCGTTTCTGTTTGTTATTAAATTTAGGGAATATGTTGTCGGCCATATTTTTCTCACGTTATTAAAACATTTAGTGCATAATTATATGCAATTACAGTCTTGCCCGATACTGCACGCGGTGATCTTTCTACTTCATACCTCGAGAATGCATCAGTGCCTCCGAATGCCGCCCATTCAAACGCACTGGGGCGTGACTTCGTCGTATTTTTTTATGTTAGTTAGGTGGTGAACATGATGTTAGCATGTGATTTTCGAAATAGCATAACCCGACACGTCTTTCATCCGAAGTAAATAGTTTCATTGTGTATAAGTTATCTTCTGAATAATTAACTCAAGGATACTAATGAATTGAGTTTCTATAAACATAGTTTGATGAAATAATTACTTCCCTCTGTGTGTTTAAGTTGATTTTGTCCATTGTGAATGATACTTCAAGGTAGTTTCGGGTAAATTTAGAAATCTATTTTGTGTTGCACCTGATCAAAGTTGCACCTGATCAAATATGCGAACATTTAGAATTCTCTTTCATTATTAAAAAAAAATATTTGTATCCACGTATAATATTTTCAGAAAACCGTTACCCTTTGAATTTGAAGTAGATGCTGGTCTCCCTCCAATAACCAATAGAAAATCAGTTTGTGGGAATGTGTGAAATAGCTTTATTTAACGTCCATTCCCACCAAAATGATAAACGTTTGTTAGAAAACTAAGTTTGCTTTAAATATGGTATAGAACAAATCATCGATGGCACTAATCCACGATATTACCAAGTGAAATAAGGCAAATTGTCCTGTTTAAAAGTTTTATTCACACGAAGGCGCAGTTATTGGCCATAATGGATTAAAGTGGGAATCTAGCTTTTTTTTTATTTCAGTGGATCAGAAATGTAACAATGGTGTTATAGATTGTTATGATAAGAAATCACACTTTCATAATCCCTAATGTGACTAATTTACTAACATTTTAGCAACATGTTTGGCATATGACTTTAAGCCTTTATTTTACGGAATAAAAACATAAATATACTATAAAACAAATTAATTTGATTTCACTAAATCAGATACCCTGTTTAAATACTGACTAAGGTTAATTCAGACAAAGAGTCATCCATGACATAACCTAGGTTATTCACTTTCTTAATTGGATGAATAAGACTAGAATCCATTCGTAGTTTTGGTATCAAGTTTAGGCTCTGTGATTTTGACGGAGGGGTTATGATAAGGAATTCAGTTTTGTCATTATTTAGTTTTAATTTGTTAAGGTACATCTACACACGAGCATCATCAATACATTTCTCTATTTTGGAGACAACCTTTTCCGCGAATATTTTAGACAAATGAAAATTGTGATAAATTTGAGTGTCATCAGCAAAACCGTGATTATTGACTCCATAGTTCCATATAATTGGACCAAGTTGAAGAAGATACAGCAAAAACAACAAATGGTCCCAAACAGACCCCTGTGGGGCACCAACGTCCACTCAACACAAACTAGGTCATTTCGGGACTAACATAATATGGTTTAATTTTATTTCAATAATTCGCTTGCGAGGAAACCGGAGTGCCCGGAGGAAGACATCAACAGACAGTGGAATTTTCAGTCCAAAGGTTGAGTTAACCATGATTTGTTGGCTTCTGTTGCAGAGGTAAGATTTAATCCATGCTAAAGCTGATCCTGTGATTCCTACTTCCAATTCCAGCCCATCGAGAAGGATAGCATGATCAGTGGTATCGAAGGGAGCACTTAAGTCTAAGAGTACCAGCCCAGGTTAGATTTCTTTAATAGCGGTTTTACAACAGAACATTTTAATGAATATGGAACAGTTGCTGACTGTAAGGAAGTGTTATTAATAAAAGTAGTGAATAGGGACCATTTGAAAGCAGTTAAACAAAGAAGTTGCAAGATGAGCTTTAACACTAGGGGTGTCATAGTCCAGTTCACGCCTTATCTTTGATACTTTGTTGAAGTTTTCAGAGAGTTCTTCTAGAGCAGACCCCCAACCACTTCTTCTTTGCTCTCTGGAGTTTCTTTCTGACATTCCTGTATAACGTTGTTATACCACGGCTTCGGGTGCTTTCCTTTGGATTTTCGGCATTTAAGAGGAGCCAATCGATCAAAGGTTGTTGCAATAGCAGTATTGTAGTGGTCAACTAGTTCACCCGGGTCTGTTGGAGACGTTCTGGAGACTAAATGTGTTTTGAATGGCAATATCAGGAGTTAATGTCAAGTGACATACAATTGGCGAGTGGTCAGAGATTGTATCTTGTACAATACTAACAGAGTTTATAATAGGATCACTTTGTTTCGTTATTATATAATCTAAGATATTACTCTCACAATGCGTAGGGACTTGTTCATAATATGTGGTTAAAAGATGAATTTAGAAACTACAGCATTACTGCTGTTTTCAAAATATAAGTTAAAATCTCCACAAATAAGTATGCGTTCCCGACACACCAAGATCTGAGAAAGGAAAGTTTCAAATTATGTTACAAGCTGTTCATTTGTAGTTTTATTTTTTTATATATCTGAGAATGGAGAGTTTCAAATTATGTTACAAGCTGTTCATTTGTAGTTTTATTTCTTTTTATATATGGTGGGGATGTCACGATACGTTTAATTATAATATCTTCACACGCTGGAGTTTCTCACTTGTAGAGCATAGCGGAAAGTGTAACAAGGCATTCCAGTGGTCCACCAGTGTATATAATGCCGTGAATGTAAAAGAATCATTGGCAGTTAAAATTCTTGTAATAAAACGTTAAAATTTCACTGGTGTAATTTATTTTGTATCCTGGAAGGATTTTGAAAGTGTCGAGATTTTACGAACAATAAAAGACTGATAATATGGTACCACACGAGCATATAATGGGTCTGAGGAGAAAATTAAATTTTAAAAAAAAAGTTTTTGTCTCAGTCCAATATTTTGTGGACATTTTAGTCCATGACGTAAGATAGGGTCTGCTGGTATTTTTAAAAGAGAGAACTCGACATAATTCCATGGAACTCAAAGGACGGATGACGGCTATAACAAGAAACATATTATTTTTGACAACGGGGGTGATTTTTGACTGCCCCACATATAGTTTAGAAAGAACCTGAAATGAAATGAAATGGGGTTTAACGTCCTACTCTTTTGCACCTAACCTGGGCTAATGGAGAACCTTTTACCTGCGCGCCATTGTGTACACGGGACCTAGGTTTTCTGTACCATTCGAACAAGACAGCTGTCCTTGTCAGAACCTCCGTCCTGCCTTACTAACAAGGGGAAACCACGCCAGGAAAAAATCTGGATGAAGCACCCGACATCCAGGGTAGCGATCATTTTGCCGCGTGATCCTCAAGAAAAAAGCGTGGAAGTCAGTGAACTAGTTGTACCACAGAGATTATTTGCATGGATTCGAGGCGTTAATACGTAGATTATTACATTTATCATTTCTTTTACAGATGTATTAAGATGAGGCGCTTTACAATATTCGGTTGTTTAGTCTGTGGAGCTTTTTCTCTTTTACTGACGATTAAATGGCGGTAGGTTTATTCTTCAGTAATTGAAACACAATAACGAGATCGATCTCAAAGACTTCTGAAATAATTTTGGTTTCTGAGGTAGTCTAGTAAGGGTGAGCATACCCTACATTGTGCAAAATGCCCACTACTAGTTTAATTTTCGCCTAAATAACTGTACTGTAATGACAAAAGATATCTATTTGATACCCCCCATACCCCGCCAAAGAAAAAAATAACCTTGAACGTTCACTCGACACAAACTAACCTACTACTCCTTGTTTCTTACAAGCTGAAACTACGCCATTCGACTCAATGTAAGACCTTATGATCTAAAGCCCACATGTTAAACCACTGGACCCCAACCTCCCCATCAATCAGACATATATAGGCGAAGAATTTTGAAATGTAGTTATCTCTCTGATTCTTATTTTCAGCTAAAGAAAAACTAATATCTGATCTAACCTAGCTGTTCAGATATTATAGACACTTCTCCTTCATTAAGAATCGATCGTTTCAGATACATTATGTAAGATTTAGATAAAGAGCTGACTATTTTTGCTACAATAGCTCAAAATATATCATGTAAAAAATGGAAATATTAAGTAATTTCAATCAAATTAACTCACTCTGAGCCAAAAAATTGTCACTGTTTGTAGTCTTGACAAGATGAGTTGATTGTGGTAACCAGGGAGCTGGTGTAGTCAAGACTTTCCCATTTTTAGATTTAATTTTTAAATCGTCAACCGTTTTAATTAAGTTAAAATCTCGAGTATCCGATGCCATCTAAAGTTGATTATAGTCTTGTTTTATTAATAAATGTATAATTAATAGTTTATATAACATTATTTCAGGTGTAAAGAAATACCTGCAATCAATAGGCAGATTTAGCTCTTGCTTAATGTATGTTTAACCACTGTGAACTTTACTTTACAGAAACGCAATGTCACCAGGTTTGGATTTATTATACGATAGGTTCATAATAAATATGAATCTCTTTAAAGAGAATTACCCACAATATGTAGACAGACACAGACACCGTGTAAATACGTCTTTTTATCCGTCCGATTTTATGTATCAGCTACCTAAAGATATAAAGGTAACCAGTCTAAATCATGGGTGCAAGAAATGTCTACACGCGTGTGAAAATGTTACTTTAACGCCTTCACCTATGTGTCGAGGGTGGCAGTGTATGTGTAACGCTCGGAATCAAATTTATAATCATTCAATTATTACGGATAATCAATATATGTTTAAAAAACCGATGATAATGGCAGAAAAAATGACGATCCGTGACAAGAGAGTTACAAATGAAACGCAAGTGCCCGATCTTTCAAAATCTGTAATCACAGTCTTAACCGGCCGCAGAGTTCTTAAAACTAAACACGAATTGCAGATACAGTTAAACCTACAAGACAAATATGGAAACATGTTAAACCGTGGTGGAGACGATGTCCGTGCCTGGATAACGAGGTCTAAGAACAAAATGGCGATGTCGGGTCGGGTGTTTGATTTCAATAATGGGACGTATTTAGTGAGATTTCCTACACTTTGGAATGGTACTAACACTGTTTCGATTGTTATACCCTATTACAGAGAAGAAAGTACCACACTGTTCAGATGGTACAGAACATTGAATTCTATGTATTATCACGTCGGTTTGTTTATGAAAGGCCCATTGAATCAAAACACTCTATGTTTACCTGTACCTAAAATAATTGGTTATCAGGAAATCTGCAATTTCACTACACTCAATGATGGAAGTCCTTGGTATTGTGGCCGTCCGCCATCAGCTAATCTCACTTGCAACGATTTTTCTGGGCTAAGAGACTACAGGTTTTCCGATGTTGGAGCTACGCATGCCGAAAGTGAACTGCTATCAAGGTATTTCTCCTATATTTTGGTTGACTTTCAGCTCTGTCGGGTTATACCCTAACGCATATAAAAATAACATGTTATAAAAATGTAACAGGAAAGCGCGGTAACTCAGTCAATAAGACACTGGCTCTCTATCGGGGGGCTCGGGCTCGACCCATGTACATATTTGTGTGCACCTACAAGAACCCATGACAATAGTTTTAACTGGACATAAGAGTATGTCGCAGTGCCACCGTATGTCCGTCTTCATTAGCCGATAGTAATGTAAGAACGTTAACTATTTCACCTCCATATAATAGGAACGTTAACATGGTTAGTGTTTATAGAAAAAAAAAACAGGAAATATTTTATTTTAGAAACTCGGTTTTCAATCCCAGTTTTGTTTTATTTATTATATACACGTATAAAATTGCCATTAACATTCTTTACAGGGCACCATGCAGTCACACAAATCGAAATCTTTCAGTAATACTAAACATTGAAGGTAAGTAAGTGGGATGAATTTTACATATTAAAGTTCTGTGGGTTTTTCCCATGTCCCCCAGCTACCCCCTCTGCTAAAGATCATGACGCGCAAGCGAATTATTGAAATAAAATTGTTTAATATATTACAGTAATTACCATTTTTGTGTTGAGTTCACTTTTACCCAATTGGCAGAAAAAAAAGCCCCACGGGTCGGGGTTCGAAACCGGTGTTTCCCGAAAAAGTTCCCAGGAATTTGTAAGCATGGTATCTCCTTGCAATGGTGCAGGACATGCCGAAATATCGAGGACCTGTATGCACGTCAAAGAACCCCTGACGGTTGAAAATCAATTGCCATCCGAAAAAAAGTTCCCCCATAACACACTATATGGCACACACCGCTAACATCAATTGTATTTTATCTTTTATCAGGTAAAGATATTTCAAGGACTGATCTTCCACTGTGTTCAAATCTCCCTAAATCTGAAACGTGGGATCTTTCTACACCGTCTGGATATTTTAACGGGTCATTTTATCAATCAACAAAATGTAAAACATCAGATAATATTTCAACTAAAATAGCCAAAGCGCTGAATAAAACAAAGTTAATTATGGTGGGAGATTCCACCATGAAACAATGGTTCGTTGCATTAACAAAATCAATTAAATGCAAATTCGTGGCTAAATATGTGTGTCAGCGCAAAGACTGGCAAGGTTCCGTGGAGTTTATACTACACGCTTATCCTAATCTGTACAGCGATATGAAAGGACGGGGCAGACAAGAATACACAATAAAGTCTTATACATCTATATTTAATAGTATACCTAAAAGTGGACGATATGTTGTGGCAATGCACATGTATGGTCATTTTGCGAGAATGCGATATAACATTTTCAGAGATACAATCCAATCGTTTCTGCCTGCTCTAAGAAATGCGTTGAATAGAAACAGTGAACTTCAAGTATTAATAAAAGGGCCACATGTATTTTACTGTACTGGTTGGGTACCTTGCATAAATGATTTTATGGGTCGCCATCTTATATCTATTTTACACGAAGAAATGGAAGAGTTTCGTTCCCGTGTTGTGTATTTGGACTATTGGGACATGTCAATAGCCGCTGTAAATGATAATATCCATCCACCTCCAAAATTTGTTTGGAATATGATAGAATATTTATTTGCATTCATTCACGAATGATGGATATTTGTTATCCAGTCTAGACCGTTGTTTGTAAATGAAAGGTAGTGCGGATTAATCTCTATGTATTATTGTGTTTATGTTTTGTTTCAATTCCAATTCATCATATCGTGGCTTGAACACGAGGTTGACAGTTTTGTATTGAGTTAATCTTAAAATTTTGATCTTTAATCTCATTCTTGAATTCCGAATTTATAAACATTAAAATAAACTCTTTTTATGTTTTTACTCTAAATTTAATACTTATATATTATATTTGTCTGTAAAGATGCTTTATTTTAGAGCTAAATCTGCCTATTGTAGTTCTTTGTTATATAAACAATATATGTTTAAAATATACTAAAACAAAGCCTTAAAATTCATGGTATTTATGTACAACCCTACACTGTTTAATAATATTCATTTTGATTCTATAGTGTCGGTTGTGAAATATCATTTTTGTCCCCCGCCTTTCGAAGAAAGTTGGGGGACTATTAAAATGGGTTCGTCCGTCTGCCTGTCTGTCTGCCCGGCACACTGTTTGGGACACGATAACTCTCTTCCTAATTGAGCTAGAATGTTCAAACTTGGTGTATATGCTTATTAGGTCAATGCCTTGATGGAGTTCGAAGATGAGCATTTTCCGCTTAGGGTAAGCAGAGATAAGCAATTTGATTGGTTGATGCTTTGGGACACGATAACTTTAGTTCTAATTAGGTGAGATTGATGAACGTAGTGTATAGTTTCATTGCAGTAATACCTTGATTAAGTTCGATAATGAGCATTTTCTGCTCAGGGTAAGCAGAGCAATAAGCAATTTGATTGGCCGAGACCTTGGAACACAATAATTATCCTTCTTATTGAGTTAAAATGTTCAAACTTGGTTTATGTGCTTATTAGGTCAATGCATTGATGGAGTTCGAAGATGAGCATTTTCTGCTTGGGGTAGACAGAGATAAGCAATTTGATTGGTTGATACTTTGGGACAACATAACTGAAGTTCTAATTAAGTGAAGGTGATGAAACTTGATGTATAGTTTCATTACATCAATACCTCGACTAAGTTCGATAATGAACATTGTTTGCCTAGGGTGAGCAGAGCGATAAGCAATTTGATTTACCGAGACTTTAGAACACAATGACTCTCTTTCTTACTGAGCTAGAACGATCAAACTTGGTGTAGGCGTTTATTAGGTGAATGCCTTGATGGAGTTCGATGATGAACATTTTCTGCTTACAGTGAGCAGAGATAAGCAATCTGATTGGCTGATGCTTTGGGTCACAATAACTTTGGTTATAATGAAGTGAGAGCGATGAAACTCAGAATATGGGTTCATTATATCATTACACTAAGAATTTTTTGCTTAGGCTAAGAATTGATAAACAGTTTGATTGGTCAAGAACTCTGCTTCTATTTGAGGTAAAATGTTTAAACTTGATGTAGATGTTCATTAGGTGAGTGTCTTGAGTTGACTGAGTTCAATGATTAACATTTCGAGCTGAAGCTAAGTTTAAACTTGATGTAATGTTCATTAGGTGAGTGTCTTGAGTTGACTGAGTTCAATGATTAACATTTCGAGCTGAAGCTAAGTAGGGCTAATCACTTCCATTGGTCCATGCTTTGGGACAAGATAATCTTCATTTTATCTGATAGTAAGTGATGGCACTTCGTGTACAGTTTGTTTGCTCGATACTTTTGAAAAAAATAAATGTGCGATTAATTAATATGTCTCATCTATTTATTTTGAAATTTAGGCGGGGGACATCAGCCTCACTGTTGGCTTGTTTATTGTTGAAGAAAAACGTTAAGTGTTACTTAAGCCATCGAAATTAATAATATCATTGATCAAAACAAGGTAAATAAGGCATCATTATCCTTATCTGTTTAACCTGTACAGTTTTTATGTGAATGTTTTTGTAAGTGAAATAATGTTTTCTATGATTGTATAATAGTGATTTGACAACCTATTTAACAACATATATAAATTATTGTAGTTTGACTTTTTAAAAAATATAATTTTCAGAAATCTGACCAAAGATTCAAAAGCAAACATTCCGAAAACCCATGTATTGGGTACAACTACCACTCTCGCTTCACAGGGACAAAGCGCAGGCAATGATGTCGTGTACCATTGTTTTTATGTCCTATTATTTATTTACATGGAGTAATGCTTTTAGTTTATTTTTAAGTCATGTTAAACTTTTTTGATCATGTAATACTTTTAATATTATTTTTTGTCATGTTTAAAGTTGTTATGCCTCTTAGTAAATATTTTTATGGTATTGTAATTTTTAACTTCTATTAAATGGGTTTTTTTATGATGTAATGCCTGTTTGTTTCATTTTACTTCCTGTCACATCACATCACGTTTGTACTTCCTGTCACATCACATCACATGTTTGTACTTCCTGTCGCATCGCGTGTTTTGTACTTCCTGTCACATTGTTTTAATGATTGAAATGTCTATATTATTATCAACTAATTTGGTCATATTCAACTAAATAATGTAAACATTTTGAATAACGTAGCTCTCTATACCAAATGGCAAAAAAAAACAACAAAACAAAACAAAACAAAAAACGTCAGTACGATTGCAAACTCAGAGAGACACAAATTATTCTAGAAAACGACTTACTAATGGATGGTCAAAGCAATTTTTTGTGAACAGTATGTTGACACATTAGGCTTTTAAGCATTCCTTAACAATTCCAAGACATTACGAGAAGGTTTAGGGTCTGTACACAATCTAAACACGACCGCAAGTGGCAATAACAGAAGCGCCGCGCCTGTACATCTGGACCTGACGATTGATGAACGTCATTGGCACATGTACCACCCTCTCAGGAAAGCCGGGTGCAATCCATCGGCTGTGTTTGGTCTCGGTACGACCTTATTAAATCCCCTCTGAATATCATTCCAAGGATTTTCAATCGGGATTAAGTCCGGACCTAACTTTGACACCGTCCTGCTTTATACAGTCCCGAGTAACTCTGGTGGTGTGGGTACGGGCTTTGTCATGCTGGAAAACGTTGTTTTTACGACGTGCGAAATGTGGTATGACCTGGGGTCACAGAGTTTGATCGATTCTGTGATGTCGCCTCCTCTCCCTGGACCAATATTTTGGAACACTAAAGGACCCAACCTCTGTTTCTAGCGGATTCCATCCCAAACCATTATGCTTGGATCTCCCCCACTCGGCAAACCTCGGAAGATTTCGGGAATCTAAACTCGGCTGTATGATGATTTCCGCCATATTGGAACTACTTTAAAGGTCCCGGATGAAACATGGCTGCGCCCATTCCAAACACAAGTTGGCGACCTATTTGGCTAGCGACCTATTCGACCGATCCAGCTGTAACATAATGACGAAATTACACTTCTATCCTGAGCTGAAGGAATGGATAAAAAATAATATATTCTACTTTCATTTGATAGACATAACGTTGGATTTTATTGGTTGATAAATAGAGACGGTTGTCTTTATTCTAAATAGGTTTCCAACGAACAGGTTGCAGCTCGATCGGTCGAATAGGTCGCTAGCCGAATAGGTTCCCAATTTGTGTAATAGCGTCAAGTTTTCCTGTTAAAGTAAACCGGTAGCCGCATCGCAAATGTATGGGCGTAGGTACATATCACTTACTGTCATACATCCGAGACTAGATGTAGTTTACGTAGTTTACGGAATCTGTCGAGATTAGCCGAGTGGGATCTCCCCATGAGTCTCATTCCATGACACATTGATCAGGATAACGCTTGCCACGTCGACGCCATATTATGGTTCTGTCATTTGCAGTTGATACGCAATACCGACTGTGAACAATTCCTGACTTCAATTCTGTGTTTGGGAAGGAGCCTTATTGCTCGGGTAAAGTAAAGTTGGCAAGTTTTATGCAATACGTCCATTCAGAGTAACATACCAACGAACGATAAATGGTTATGCTAACCCACGAGCCTGTAGCTATATCAATGGCTACAATTTTCCTGTCAATTATTAATGTTTTACGGAATGTAATCATACACCGACAAGCTAAGAAATCTAAAAACTAACTTAATTTTATTTCATATAAAAAAAGATAATCTAAATGATATAATATATGCCAACGATGCAAGAACTAATGTGGTAACATGTATAAAAATATTTAATGTACAATTAATTGTTATAAAAAGAACAAAATATGGATCACATATTTAATCGACACTACAATTTGCTAAAGTATGATGTCCCCCCCTCCCCCCAATTCATTCATTCATTCATTCACTACTAAATTCCTTTTAATAATCAAATAAACATAACTAACCAAACTAGCAAAGTTAAGGATTAAGCCCCAAAAGCGTTTGATAGCCGAGGCGCTAGAGGCGTCAGCCTTCTCGCGAAAAAAATCAAGTCGAAAAAGTAAAACGGGAGAAAGATGCTAAATCCGATGAGCAAAATAAAAATGTACCCTAGTTAGGGAGGACCCTAAAGGCATACAAAAGGGCCCAACGTCTGACAAAAGGGCCCCTCTGGCCAAGGGAAAGGGCCCCCGAGTCCGAATCTATACACTAATATTGTCGTCGAATCCACTAATGAATGAGAATGCAATATTGCATTGGCATGAAAATCATCAATTAAGACACCCCTCCCCAAACTCCTGCGAAATAGGGCTCTCAAAATAGTATAGCCTCAGCCATGATAAACCATAACTCCCCCCCCCCCCCCTGTTAAGCCCGTCCCACATGTGTATGTTAATACACTGTTTAACCCCTTGTGGAGACAGAAGGTTGACGATATGTATGCCTACATGATTGTTACGTTTGTGTTACGTTGCGTTACTGTGGCGTTACCCCAAGTACTACCTACGCCAGTATAACACACGCCCGTATGACACATTTTTTAATTGATGTTTAGTATGATACACGTATATCCTTAGTAAATGAACACATGCCATTTCCCCAGAACATTTACTAATTAGAACATAATATTATATACATTTACTCATTGGTTTATGGATACAAAGGTGGATTGTCTGGCAATACGCCCATAGGTTCTTTTGTTTTTAAAATATTTTTTTTTTCTCATTAACAGAAACACTGGGTATACACGAATGATAAACTTAAAGGCCATCTAATGATAACTGTAGCATCTCGAACGTACAAAAGTTATAAAAGTGATCAAGGGTAATAACTCTGAAATCATGAACAATCGGATGCTTGTTCTAATCTAGAACGTCTGCAAATAATTGAATGATAACTTTAGATTCTAGAACAATTTTGGACTAGGAACGAGTGGACGTGACGACATTAAGATAAAAAAAAGGCACATTATATTTTCTCTGGGCTATAATTACATTGATGTAGATAAAGTATGTTTACATTATAAATCAATTTAATTTTGGTTTCGACTAAATCCTAATATTTACAGACTTCAAGGAGGATGGTTGGAGTTATTTTGATCACTATTCCACAGATAATAAACGTAGGCGGGGGTATAGTAGTTGTCTCCCTTGTCCCGATCTTCGTCGTCCTCTTCTGTTACACGGGAGGTATAAAAGGGATATTTAGCAAAGCCAGGAGGAGCTAGAATATATAAATACAAGTAGAAAGTTATTAACAAATACAATTACAAAGTTATTGCTACAAATAATTGCATAAATATAACAACACGACCCCCCAAAATATACAATTAACTTACTAATAACTATTTGCCGCTATATTATAATTATAATGTTATAAAATCTCACAAGGTACAATCAACATGCCCTTGCAAACAAAGTACATAATTTGTAAATCAAACATCAAAGTGTCATAAAAAATTATTTGGCTACGCCAACTTGGGGTTTGCTTGCTTGGTTTGTTTAGGTTTTTTGGGGTTATTTTTTGTTTTTTTTTTTGTCGGGAATGATAGATGTCTCTAAATATAAAAAGAAATCAACACAACGGTACCGATAAAATTGCGCAAACCTTTGAAATGAAAATGCGGATGTCACAAACTGTTTGAATGTAAAATGTAACAAATTGCACCCCACGCCCTTTATCCAGGACCGGATTTTGGCACATTTCACCAATTTCTTCACATATGGCCCCGCACTAACTTAAAAAAAAGTTCAGCCAATCTGGGGTAGCTTTTTTCATACATTAATAAACTAAATTGTGAAGTAAAGCATAGTTCGCCTTGAATATGAATGAATATATGCCTAGTTAAAATAATCTATAATCTGCAGTGTTTGCGCACATCCTGTAACTACGGGCCTCTCAAATTGGGTTGCAGTTCCTCTAATAACGCCCCTGCTGACAAACCAACCCTGTCTAAATTTAAGACACCGATGATCGCTAAAACCAGTAGATTGCCAACAATAGTTCTATTTTAAAATTATCTTCATCTCATCAACACAAATCATAAATTCCTACTCATTCGCATTTTAGCAGCTAGAACGAATAGGGAGACTTTCGGGGTTAGCAAGAACAATAACGCGGTGTAGTAAAATCAATTATCAGTTTCTTCCTCTTAAAAACGTAAAATCTATGTCAATTATATGTCAATAGCATGGTCATGGTCATAAGAGCAAGCGCCAAAGACATGGGGTGGATTTACGATCTAACCGACAATGCGGGCGACTGTATGCAGCCATGTTAAAATTGGGAGCGTTGCTTAATAACCTTTAAGAAATCTTACGATTAAATTATTTTCATATCTTGCTAGTCATAAAAAGTACTACATGCAATTCCAAACATTTAAACTTACGTAAGTATGTATTAGGATGGTATAATTGTTCAGCTCCAGCGCCATGCGAGTGATGGTATGATTGCCTTCCTTGAGTAATTGCCAAGTGTCGCTGTATTGTTGAATGTAAAGGCACGGTTCCAATGAATATTTCTATAGGAATCGATAAATCGAAAGCTGGACCCACTGGTTCTACCCGTAACTATAATATATAACATTGAGAATACTAAGTCTGCATGATCGCCAAATCGATGGATTGGGTCAGTCGTTTAGGCCTAGTGTATCAATATAGTTATGAGAACGTGTCTTCATATTTTAGTTTTTGAGGCCAATCAGCATTATTTTAAAACATTCTAATATTCTAACAATCGTTGTTCATGCAGATTCCAACAGCGACTTAATTGATGGAACGTGTTCATCGCCGAAGCAGTCAATATGACAAATATTGATGACGTCCACGGAATGTTTTAGAACAAGACCTGGAAAATTTGTTTAAAATCAGCTAAATGTCTACATACTACCGCTAGTCTTAGAATGATTAGTGTTGTAGAACAGTCCTTTTATCAGCTGGCGTGATTTCGATTCTCCGGTTGTACGTGACATGGAGTAGGGTCGCCTGTTCAACCTCGTGGGCTTTCTCTGGGTCCTCCGGTTTCCCCCACTGCTAAAAAAGGGCCCCTACGCGGAAGCGAATTATTGAAATATATGTTAGTCTCGAAATGACCTGGACGTTAACCCCTTAATAATGTATGATCATACCTCAAGAATGTATCTGACGTCAATTATATTACAACCAATCAGAAGGGATGGGGCTAAAGGGGGGATAACTATTGGTTCACTGTTCCAATTTTCTGATTCTCCAGTAGCCACCCTACCCCGTTTTCTTTTCATAATTTGTTGAGTGACAGATCGTGTTTTGGTTTTTGTAAAGAACGTCGTGGTCTGAAAATAAAAATAATAGAAATCATACGACTAACCTGCTTGGTGGGCTGATTCTAAAGCAAGTAGCCGCGAAAAGGTTTAACATAAAATAACTCGGGGAGGGGGTGGGCATTTCCTGTTAAAGTGCTATAGTAACCAAGCGCGAATTGTGCGAAAAGAAAGCTGTAGTGACAAAGAACCAAGTGTGCGAAATAGGAAGTATAAGCGATGCTGCGAATATGCCATTTTCAAGTATTCCTTCCGACATACGTTGGTCAATTCAGAACTATAGAAAGACCGAAGTCCCCTGTAAACATTGGCGTGCACGTAAAAGATCCTTGGCAGTTGGGATTCGATGTAACAGTATGTCGTAGCCCCGCTGCCCGGGCAAAATTTCCTTCATAGCACACTGTGAATAGCGTATGCCCGTCTTTATCAGCCCAGGCTAGGAGTAGAATAATAGGACCTTAAACCCCATTTTATTTCCTAATTATAGTGACTGAAAACATTTATTGCACCATGTAGTACACGTATTACTTGTTAAGTCAACAAAACATTATGTCAACTGAGACATTTCCATAAACATTACTGACATACAAACCATTTTAAGCTCTATAGAAGTTGCGCCCATTTTCCTTCTCGTTAAGTTTGTGATTTCCGCATCAACATGAATAGTCTCCCCCGACACAAAGCCTCTTTGGTTTAAGCTTAAAGTGGCGCTGACCGGACCAGTTCGACAACAGAGACAGCACAGTTTCTTTTGCTTTTGGGATTGGATTGGTGTCTGGAAGAGGTAAACAAATTGGAAAAACTTGCACACGGGTTGAATGGTGAAGAAAAAATAATTAGGTTTAGTGAACTGTATAATATATTCAGTCAATTGTCATTATGATTATATGTCGTCGTTCAAAGAATTAACTCTAGTGTTTGCAAATACAAATACAATATAAAACTGTCGACCGTGTGAACTTGAAACAATGATTAAATGCTAAAATGTTACTAATTGCATTCATGCCTAGTTTGAAAGACGGCATAGGGTCAAAGATAAGCCATCCCTATGTCACGCATCCGGGTAATGTATTCTTGAATGGTTGCGTTGCTGGTATTCCAGGACACGGGTGAACGTCAGGGCTTTCCCCGTTTCATTTACATCCGCAGCCCACGTCTCTACTGCGGAATAGAAACGGACATCACCCCCTGGTGATTTCAATGGATGGGTTCACAAGATGCTCTGGTACAAAGAGAATAACAGTACGAATGTCTATAATTCATTTAGTCTCTTATCATCCAAACAAATATTCTACGAATATTAGTCTGGATGGGTCCTCAAAATTTGACAGAAAGTCGGTCACTGTCTGGATTATCCAGCCTTTTAAGTTACCACGTACTGAATCTATCAACACATCTCGCTTGTCAACAATGACACTCTCTAAAATTTTGTTTTAAAGGTTTTAATTGAAATGGTAATTTTCTCTCGTCATGAATCAAACGTTTGGCTTCTCACAATCTCCTTAATCGCGATTCATGCTGTTGTATCGTCTCTATTTTGTTTCTAATAATAGATGTGCCAAGTGAATTGTGGGATATATTTTATCCTGGCTTTATAGAATCTATCAAAATCGGCCCGGCTTCATAATATCTATCACTTACCGATACTTTAGCCAAAAGGTTCCATTGCCCATGCGTAACCGGGGGTTTGTTTTTTTATGTGGTAGATTATCCAGTAATTTTCGTCAATAATTGAGAACCGAGCCAGACCCTCCGTGCGTTGAAGACTAGGGGGTTCTTGGTGACCGAGACTATAATTCATTCAATTGTTTCAACCCACTTGATCTACACTTTCAGGCTAAGAACAACGGGATCGAATCCGGAACCTCCAGATTTGCAAGCTGGGGTCTTAAGCGCCAAGACAACAGCTCCGAATCCAAATGATCAAAATTCGTTGGTTACTAGAAAAAAAACAATAGTCTGTGGAGTATATTTTGATTCCTAAATAGTAAATACTCACAGCAGCTGCTGGATCTCTGTTTAAATCTAACGGACAGATCACAGTATATACCTTCTGGCACGTGTAATCACATCTCCATGGTTTCTCTATCATGACCTTGATGTAATACCGGATGTGACCATATTGACCTTCAAATGATGATGGGATATTGGATGGTAACTGAAACTGGAACGGGTAGGTGTACTGACCTGCTGGTAGAACTCGCGTCTCTGCCTTTGACGTGGGATCTGAAAAGAGACAATTAGACATAAATAATATGCTGATCAGAGGGCGAAAGATGAGCTAGCTTATAAATATTGGCGATTTAAGCCATGACAGTCTTGTGTTCACAACCTATTCTGGACTATGATTTAAGAAGACGGCGTTAAGTGCACGTCATAAGGTGGTTTAACAAGTTTAGTTTTTTTTACGTTCAAGATAGGGGGAGGTGAATTTAAACCAATATTAATTTCAATACAAATAGCAAATTTAAGTTGGCTTTACGTAATTGTTGTTTTTATGGTAAATTAACTGTGTCCGTCTGAATGGAACATTTATATATATAAAAAAAAACAACTACAAAATATTTATATATAGTAGCAAACAACTGTTAAGTAAAAATTGATATAAGTGTAATGTTCTTTTTTTCAGGATTTCATGATCGTTATCACGCGATGATAAAATACACACATATTTTAACTAAGCTTAATTACAGGGGAGTTTCTTTTGTAAGAACGGTATATAGATGACCCTATAACTAAAGAATTCCTCTGTGCTTCTTTCTGCTGTAATCGGGTGCTTGTTGGATTTATGCTTTAGCTTTATGGTAAGATATATTACATTCTACTGGTAATAAATAAAACATTCTACAGATCTTGAAACCTTTTATTTGGTGATAATTAGAGCATTCCTAACATCGTCTGACTCGGAAAATCTGTCATTATCAAAAACTATGAATGTTGATGGATTTTGTTGTTGATTGTTCCGTCCAATTTAAAATAGATGTTTTCATGTTAGTTTTACGTTTATTTTGATAACAAAAACAAAGATGTTCTATTTTTCTGATTCCTTTCTTTGTATATAATGTCATGTAATGTCTACGATATTCTTCTCGTATTAAAGACCTATTTAATGGTCTACTCGAGCATAACAATGCTATGAGTTTTGGCCGAACAGCGGCACTGTGCACCACTGATAGAGGGTACTCACTCCAGAAATTCCAGATGAACTTTCTCAGTCAATAATGTGAATGACAACGGGTCAACGCGGCTCCCACGGGAAGGGGTGGGGTGGGGCGCAGTAAGATGTCAATTTATATAGAGTTCCGCTAAGACACTATGCGTTTAAAACATACGTACATGTACATTACAACTTTTAAACATTTGAATACAAATTTGAGGTTGATGACAATTTGATGTGGGGACACGAATAGGAACATAACAAAATAGTTTATATTGTAACAAGGGTATTAAAGAGCTATTAATAGTTCTTTGGCGGATTTACCACAAGATTATTGACACTACAACAAATTGAGAACAACGTCCTTAATCATAGCTTATAACAACATTAAGTGCCTTTTCAAAACATTGGTGATAAATGGAACACTTTGTGATTGGCGGATTTCAGTCTACTTAACCGATTGAACAAATCGTTAGTTAAATTAGCCAAACAAATAAGGCACACGGTCACCTCGTTAAAATAGAAATCAGAAGACTATATATAGCTGTTGTAGTATTGATTATTGGGGATGTTATTCTCATTATATTCATAATAGTTATTACTTATATATAGTATATAGGCTAATCGAATTGCCACAACCATACAATATACACGAGGTGCCAATCAAGTACATGTAAGTGCCAGAGTACCATCCTTTATATTACCAAATACAATCGAAAGGAATTTACGTTTTAGTCATTATCTAAATTGTGATCAAAATACAGCTTTCAGATCAAAGACCAAACTAAATTCGAAAGAAATAAATCAAAAGATATCACAAAAAGAGAGAAAAACAGATGATATAGGGTCAAAAGCTGTCGACAATATTATGGGGAATAGTTATACATTTTTCAGACTATTAAATATATTAACAGAGAATTCCCTAGTTATATAAGAATACGTAAACTTTTACATGAAATTAAATAAATTAAATTATGCCGTCTGACTTTTTTAAGTATCAAGAGACCACAACGGTGGAAATACATTGCTGTCTAAAAATCGGGATCATCATGTTTAGGTGACCAAAAATACCATAATCCCCAACTGAGAGCTTTAAACGCGTTAATAAAACTGTGAAGTCATCGAAAATATCGAGTTAGATGTTTAACTCCCTTAAAGATAGGTTGCCAGGCAACGAAACATACGCCCACAGCAGCTAAATCGTCCGGGCAGTCAACAAGGGTTGTCGCATATTTTTACTTTTTTTGGGAATGAAACATTTGTAATACACTAAAATTTGATTAAGAGTAACAACTCATTATGTAATTATCTGAAAATGATTAGAATTTGTTTGCTTTTTATAAAGTTTTGCCCCACGCTAACAATTAGTATAGGAAACATTTAACATCATGGATTTAGCTGTTCAGTTATCAAAATTCATTGAAAATCAAAATACTTGTTCATTTCAACACCTTAAACTCTGTGTATCAATCTGAAGTCAATCGGATGATAAGTTTGGCATCTATAGCGTCACAAGGTTTTTTGAAGTGATCAAGGGAGATAACTCTGGAAGTAATTTTTTGAAATCGCTGAAAATCAGTAGGCTTCTTCGTCTCATGACCTTCAATCGGATATTAACTTTGGCCTCTAGAGCGTCCACAGGATTTTTTGATGTGATCAAGGGCCATAACTCTGGCAATAATTTTCAGAGATCGCTGAAAATCAATAGGTTTCTTCGTCTCATGACCTTAAACACTGTGTATAAATTTAAAGTCAATCAGATATTAACTTTGGCCTCTAGATCATCCACAAGATTTTTTGAAGTGATCAAGGGACACAACACTGGCACTAATTATCAGAAATCGCTGAAAATCAATAGGCTTCTTCGTCTCATAACCTTAAACATTGTGTATAAATTTGAAGTCAATCGGACATCATCTTTGTCCTCTAGAGCATCCACAAGATTTTTTGAAGTGATCAAGGGCCATAACTCTGGCACTAATTATCGGAAATCCGTGAAAATCAATAGGCTTCTTCGTCTTATGACCTTAAACACTGTGTATAAATTTAAAGTCAATCGGATATTAACTTTAGCCTCTCGAGCATTCACAAGATTTTTCAAAGTGATCAAGGGTCATAACGCTGGCAGTAATTATCGGATATTGCTGAAAATCAATAGGGTTCTTCGTATCATGACCCTGAACACTGTGTATAAATTTAAAGTCAATCCAATATTAACTTTAGCCTCCACAAGATTTTTCAAAGTGATCAAGGGTCATAACTCTGGCAGTAATTATCGGATATCGCTGAAAATCAATAGGCTTCTTCGTCTCATGACCTTGAACACTGTGTATAAATTTAAGGTCAATCGGATATTAACTTTAGCCTCTAGAGCGTTCACAAGATTTTTCAAAGTGATCAAGGGTCATAACTCTGGCAGTAATTATCGGATATTGCTGAAAATCAATAGACTTCTTCGTCTCATGACCTTAAACACTGTGTATAAATTTAAGGTCAATCGGATATTAACTTTAGCCTCTAGAGCGTTCACAAGATTTTTCAAAGTGATCAAGGATCATAACTCTGGCAGTAATTATCGGATATTGCTGAAAATCAATAGGCTTCTTCGTCTCATGACCTTAAACACTGTGTATAAATTTAAAGTCAATCGGATATTAACCCTGGCCTCTAGTGCGTTCACAAGAAATTGTGGACGATGGACGGACGGACGGACGGACGGACCGACGGACAGACGGACGGACGGGGGCGACGGCAATATACGTCCACATTTCTATGTGGGCGTATAAAAATGTTTCATTAACGTTCTCAATTGCATAGTAGAAGGTTCTGTTAATAACCAGTCTGTCAGGAAAACTGGTTTTAAACAGTTTTCTTGATTGAAATAGGATATATGTGTCGACGATTAGGTTCCAGGACCAAGGAATTTAGCTTCTGTGTAAATGACATGATGCTGTTCAGTCCTATCTAAAAAAAATCTTGGATTTGATTGTCCTACAGACGCTTTGCAATCGAAGCACGTAACAACGTTGATCATTTGTTCTAACATAGTTTGATCTAATCAAAAAGACTTATGCTAATCTTGCGGTTTTTTCGATGAAAGAACGGAAAGGTAATATACCTTTTCAAACAGCTAATCACATAATTTAATCAAGTTATAACAATCTTCCCATGGCACTTACTGTTGACCTTTTAGTACATAACTCAAAATAATTGCTAGAATTTACACCATTCATAATTTTGAGGAGCAATGGCTAAGCGAACGTGGATAATAGGGAAATCCCCTCTGCGACTGTTCCTTTTCATGTCACATTGAAACTATTCGAGGTGGTCAACTTTTTCCAAGGTATTTTTCAGAAATTTTGCGACATGTTATAAAGAATCAAGGTGATGGCAATGGATTAACGTGGACAGAGATGCCAGTCTAAATCCACATGGTGCTTTAACAATGGTAGTAAACACTGACTGGTACATGTTGGAATTACAATTACAGAGTTGTAATAAACAGCTGGTCTCTGTGACGTCATACGCCTGTGTGAAAATTTAAGTGTGTTAGGTTATGTTATCTTTCTGCTGTATCTCAATTAAGAGTGGATTTAGACGAAATTTGATGTTGGTATATCAACACATACGACATTACGCGGTTTACTCTATGTGTCCTTTAAATGTAACCTGCTATGGAAACAGCACCGACCAAGCCAAATAATAGTCAATTTACGGCTTATATAATCGTTCGGGCTTGAAAACTGGCACATCCCTATCACAGATAATGAAACATGGTGGTCGAATCAACTTAATTAAATTCACTGTTAGCATACGTCACCAATTTGATTCCAAGCCATAAATCAATTTTCGGAAACCTTTCTCTGTTTTCTTCTAGATAAGAAATTCAATCAAAATGTGTAAACGGTGCCAGTTACATCGAGTTATTTTCGTCGACAACGCATCGATACCAATTTTTACCGCAATTTTGGACTATGGCGCCTGTATAGACCGCCTTGTTTTGGTGAGAAACGAAACTTTCGAGGGAAAAAGGTCTAACCATATGAAAGTAAACATACAACACGGAGATAGTTTAATTACTGCATTGATCTGGAAGCATTACACAAGACCAACCAAACACCAAGCGAACAGTCATTATTAGCCCGATTTAATACAACCTGAAGTCTGACATTCTCTGATCGAGACAAAGTTTTATTAGTGGAAATCATTGATTGGAAATGAATAGACGCTATAATTGATATAAAATTGCTATCATAATTTTCGACAGCCCATATATTAATCTGAATTTTGCAGAATCAACGCCCTTATATACGGTTCTGCTCAAACCGGAATATTGGATTTCAATTGCAAATAGTTATTTTACGGGTACGTGTACGGGATGATGGTTTGTTGCCCTACCCCAACGACTAGACGCTGTTTCTCCGTAATCGAGGCCGGTTTTCCTGGTCAATCACTACGTAATAGCATGTCACCCATCGACTTCATTGGCCCTATGCAACAATGGGCATATATATATATATATACATCAATACATTTTACAGGGTACACAGTATATTGTCTGTCAAAAATTGTGAAAATCTAAAAATAACCACAATAAAATGATAGCCGCTGTCTATTTCATGCGTTAAATATTAATTCCAGTCAGGAGTATTTTTGCCGCTATAGCTAATGTAATAAGTCTGGATAAAATTATCAATGATTTACTCTTGATTATTGAATTAGTATAGACTATATATCGCTTAATCTTATTATTACGATTAGACATAATAGTAATTTATCGGCCTTCTAAGTGATTTAATTTAATAGCTTATGGCAGTTTCCATAATGTAATTATGATGTACGATATATAAATTACGGATAAAATTTCTGACGAGAAAGAACTTCATATAAATTGCCTATAGCAGGTCTGTTCAAATAATACATCATATATAATTACACATGCATAGAGCGCGGTATTTCTTTATTAAATGAACTCCCCCTGGAATATTTTGTGAATAAACTCAGTTAATATAAGACCCACATAAAAGATTGTGTGGAAAGTTTATCCTACTTCGAAAATGAAATTGGACTCGTCATAATTTTCCGCAGCAACTGGGCCAATGACGACGGATATGTACGATCAGTTTGTTTTGGATGAGAACAGACTGAGTAGAAACTTGATACTCCATGTGTATAAAAATTATATTTGAATTGGTTAATTTTTATAGACAGGCCAGTAAACACAATGTTAGATGTAATGCCATTATTCATCAATATATATTATTACAACACACGTACAATAAGCAATTTTTTTAAAACAAAAGAGTATTGTAAACTTTGGTTGGGACTAAATTACAAAGAACTTCATAAATACACCAATCTGATTAAAAGACAAATCCTATTTCGTTTCGTTTTTTTATAGTTCAAAATTACGTTTCACTTGTCTTTACTGCACTAGGATCTGGAATGGTTGTTACATTATCGGCGTTTTGGTTGGAAGTAATCTGTTACAGCCAGTTCTTGGCGTGCGTGCATGGAACTGTGGGTAAACCACTAGAAACGTCAACACTGATTGATTAATCAACGTCTGGCGTCATAGGGTCAAAAACCACTCGTACGACCCCTAACACGACCTTCTAATACAACTTGTCATGTAGTGTAGGCCATCGAAAGTACAAGAAGAAACGAAATTAGATCTGTATTTTAACCAGAATGTAAACACATTGATAGTTTACCTCCCAAACAAGGGTTGTTGTGAATCTTAAACAGACAAACCTTTAGACAGAAGTGTGTTGGAAACATCAAAATATTCTTCAGTGGCGGAATGATGTCGTATTTCTCGGTACCGGCTTTCCCCTGGACCACGCATATTCTGATCTGTCCAATGAACAAATGCCTTTCCTCGGAAAATAACACGTATTCCTGAAAATAAAAAGATATATTTATGGAATTTAAAAGATTAGCATTCGCTCTATGAAATCCAAAGTGTTTGTTTCCCATTTACGTTTAGTGGGTTGATATATCCCAAACTTAAAAGAACTTATAACACGTATTCCTGAAAATAAAAAGATATATTTATGGAATTTAAAAGATTAGCATTCGCTCTATGAAATCCAAAGTGTTTGTTTCCCATTTACGTTTAGTGGGTTGATATATCCCAAACTTAAAAGAACTTCATCGCCATTCTTTGACACCTAGATAAATGAGTCGCAATGCACATACTAAATTATGCGAGATTACATAAATAGTTCTCGTTATAATAGTTAAGAAATGGATAGCGGAAATAGAAAATGTTGAAAACTTCGATCAAATTGCTCAACACGTTAGCGAGATATAATAGCTTTTGATTTTTTAGCTAGCCCCGATCATCAACTAACATCGCTATGAAAAAACACAAAGTCTCGATTATCCAATTATCAATTTATTTAATTTTTCAAAAAAATTATTCTAATCCGTTAAATATCTCAGGTTATCGATGGCATCGAGAATTGATTATGGTTTTGATAAGTTAATAACATTTCAGGCCTAAAAAAAAAGATCTGCATCAGGCTGATTTGGCTCTTGCGTATATTTAATATGAATGTACATAAACTGATTTACATAAAATCGTTTCTGTTTTTACTGAATCGGTTATGTTCCGCGAAATACGCAAAGATTTCAAACTGAATAGCAGTCTTGGGCGTCTGGTTATTCCAATCTAAACCGGACAAGCACTTCGTGTGCCAATTTTAAATGTTTATTTTGTCTTAATTATTGGTTAAAATATTGATTTAAATACGTGTCTCCTTTAATTGAAAAATGCCCCCCATCATAAGTTATCGCTTAACAAATGCTTTCAAGATGGGTATATTTTTCATTTATATAAAACATCATCCAACGGAAACTTCATGCCTACGTGTTAATTTGAAATATGAGGTATTCAATTTAATCTGACGGAAGAGGTAGAAGGATATTTAAACTGGTTTTAGGTTATATACATCAGTAATGATGTGTCTCCGCCCATGCATATTTATAGAACGTATTCTTTACAAATTTCGTGTAGAATTAAGACAAATGATGTTAAATGAAATTAGGGACAGGTCGTAGCTAATTTACAATCTTAATTGTGTTCATGACTCAGTGTGTTTTTCAAAATCTCTGAAGGAGAATTCAAAGAATTGTATGATATATACGAATTCCAGACGTTTGGAAAATGGTAGCATTTAAATATGTGTACATAGAATGAACGCTCCAGAAGAACTTCAGATGTCTGTATATAGAATATACGTTTCCAGAGCTAAAGATGCCCCTGCATGACTAGAATGAACGTTTCCAGAGCTAGAATGAACGTTTTCAGCGCTTCAAGTGCCTGTACATAGAATGAATGTTTTCAGAGCTTCGGTCTGGTGGTAATAAGAATGAACGTTTCGAAAACTTCAGGTGTCTGTAGGTAGAATGGACGTTTTCAGAGCTTCGGGTGTCTGTACGAAGAATGGACGTTTGCCGAGCTTTAGATGACTAGAATGAACTTTTCCAGAGCTTCAGATGGCTGTACATGAAGGAAAGTCCCCAAAGCTTCCTGTGTCTGTACATAGATTGAACGTTTCCAGAGCATCGGGATGTCCGCACATAAAATGAAGGTTTACAGAGCGTCAGAATGTCAACACAAGCATTATAGATTTAAAGTCTTCAGTTTTATTGCACAAAATTGAACTAATTTTATTCACTCAACTATATATATTGTCGAGATGAGACTGTTTTTTTAATCTACCTTATCCGCTTCTTTAAAAAATTGAGATGCGACATTACCAATATCTGTATGAAATATATAAAATAGTCAAAATATAAAACATACATTAATTATATATTTCTGTGTTCTGGAAAATGATCATTATTGTTATACCCAAATTTAGAAATCACATGAGAAAACATTACATTGTTGATTATTATTCCAGACATGGGAGACTTTCAGACATTCAAATTAATAATAATTTCATTTAACAGACACGCGCAATCAATCACATACTCAATATTGGCAATAAATCTTTATTTAGATGATATATTGTATGTGTTTTTATTAAAGATAATAATATACAGCACATATGAGACTATCATGTTCAGACCAACTAACTTGATGGGAGTAAAGTCGAAATTATCCATTCGTTATGACATTAGTCAGTAGCTGTTCCACAGAATATTCATATGACATATCGTCATTTCTAAAGGTAGATGTAATCGCCATCTTGTATAAATATTTTGTCATTAATATGTTTTATTCTTTATACGCGAATGGTTGAAACGTCTTCAACATTAAGAAAAGGTGTGTCTGGTTAAATTTGGTAAATACGTACGCCTTTGATAAACCGACTTTATTCTGAACATAGAAACACACTATACTCTGCCCGATCTATGGTGATTATTTGGAGACAACGTCTGTCCCGGTTAGAGCCACAAAAGTTTGGTGTTGTTAGTTTGGGTTTATTTATTTCCAGTCCTCCAAGGAATCGATTCATTTTAAGTCTCTATCCATTACTCCGACACAATAACCAGAAAATATAAATTTTGTGGGAATGTTTATGTCATTATAGCAGTCGAATTACTATATAGATACAAAAGATATTTATTATATAAAACATATACAGATTTTGACGATGAATGGAGTTTTCTTTCCCACAAAATTCGAAGATATGTTAGAATGGTGTGCTTAAATTGAGAGATGAGTGTGCTTTCCGAAACTGTGCGGGATAGTTGTTTCGGAAGGATTAAAATCTCCTGATACTTTGAAAGATTGGAAATTCTGAGTCCCAGAATTCTGACAGCCAACATTTGTCAACATATATCTTTCACGGAGAGATTCGGTGACATGGAAGAGTCAGAATAATCGGAATAAAGAAGGGCGCCCATGTGTCTAATAAACTTGATTGACAGCAAGACGAAACCCGTGTTTCAGTAATTCGCAAAAATATAAGTTGTAAGACGGAAATGTACCAGAAAGTAAGTGATATAAATTGTTTCGTAATTACATGTTTAAACATTTAATTGAAATTCCAGAAAAGAGGAAATAAATCTTCCCAACAGTTTTAAAAATCAACTCGAAATGAAGGTGAAATTGATAGATGAGTTAGAAATAGTAAATGTTCTAAAAATGGCATCTTGCCTGACTAGTTTGTATAATGTTTCTATCATAAAAAAAAACCCCAGATGGTTCAGAAAACGCGTATTGCTTAATATAAAGGAAGGTGCGAAGCGGTGGTGGTGATGGTGGGGGTGGGGGAATATAACGCGTGTGGTTAAAAATATAAATAATAAAGTCTCACTCGGCAAACCTCTGCAGACTCCGGAGCCCTACATCTAACTTCGACTGTATGACAAATTCCGCCATTAAAGATGGTGGCACACATGACGACGCCTGTTAAGAGTGTTTACCTCCAGAAACTGTGTATTGTTTGTTATGTATTTTCAAGTTTTCAAGTCTCACTCGGCAAACCTCTGCAGACTCCGGAGCCCTACATCTAACTTCGACTGTATGACAAATTCCGCCATTAAAGATGGTGGCACACATGACGACGCCTGTTAAGAGTGTTTACCTCCAGAAACTGTGTATTGTTTGTTATGTATTTTCAAGTTTACTCGATTTTCTTTAAACAAAAGACAACCATGCAAGTAAACCGATAGCTGCGTCACAATTGTATGGGTGTAGCTACGCAACACTTAATGTCTAACCAGAGTCTGCCGAGGTTTGCCGAGTGCATAAGGTCTGTCCTTGAATCACATGGTGTCGTCACGTAGGGTTGTCTGCCCAACCTTATAAGGTTTCTCTGGGCCCACCCACCTCCAAAGATCCTTACGCGTAAGAAAATTATTGGAATAAATGTCCTTATGTTGTTCCCGACTAAATTTTTAAGCTTATCTTGACCTTTTCATTCCATAACCAACGTCCCACTGTGTTAGAAACTTTCGACTTGAGTCACCGTAACCCTTTTCTCGAATTCATCATATTTTTTTTAGTGATGTATGTAAAACAGAATGATTTCTGACATATCTGCTCCCAAGAAACCAGAAATTTGATTAGAAATAGAAAACTCGAACAAACAATTACACTAGAAGAACAAGGGTTACATAATTCCAACAATGATGTTTAGTTTCATTCTATACGTAGAAATGGATACAGACTAGTACAGACTATTAGACCGCATTAAAAGTATAGTAAACAAGGTGAAATGAAATGAAATGGGGTTTAACGGTTCTGCTCCGAAACTGTGCTAATGAATACGGGCATACGCCATACAATGTGGTATGAGGGACATTTTGCCCGGGCAGCGGCGCTACGGCCTACTCTTATGTCGAATTCCAACTGACAAGCGATATTTTACGTGCTCGCCAATGTGTACATTCGGGATCTCAGTTTTTTGTAACATCCGCACGACTAGAGAGCTGTAATTGCCAGACACTCCGTCCTGGATCACTGACAAGGGGAAACCACGCCGGAATATCTGGATGAAATTTTCTGCCACTGCAGGGATCGAACAACCGAACCCAGGCTAGCATACCAGCGTCTTATTCATTTAGCCACCGTAAAGCGGACTGAAGCAGTAAAATAGGAAAAGATCATAAAAACAATTTGGCAAAGGAACTTCAAACTATAAGGACAAGTATTAGCTTGTGCGAAACGATTAAAGGTATCCTCCAATATGATCATTGATAGACATTAATGTTCAGTTATGCTTGTCGCATAGAATTGTTAAGTAGAAGAAGATATTCAGTTTGAATGGGTCATATATGTAAATCCAATTAATTATGGAACAGTTACAAAACATGTCTGTTTAAAAGTCAATCAAACAATTTACTCCGCTCACTCGGGTTCATATTACTATACAATTGATATAATATTTGCCAATGATTAACCTTTTTATCACACAGATACTATACAGTACTTATTCCCTTATTATACTGGAACACAAGTAATAAAATAATCAAAATCCAGCTTTTTAAATATACAGGTGCGGATCCAGGATTTTTTGCAGGGGGGGGGGGGTCTAGGTTTGATAATTGCTTAACTAATTGCGCTCAACCGATAATTTGGTAAATTCCAAAATAACAGGTCTAAATCGCCAATAAAATCGCATAAAAAAAATTTCAAGCCTGAGCAGGGGGGGGCGGACCCCCAGGACCCCCCCCCCCTCTGGATCCGCGCCTGATATAGGTTGCCAGACAAGGAAATGAAATGAAAAGGGGTTTAACGTCCTACCCTTCTGCATCTAACCTGGGCTAATGGAAGACGGGCATACACCATACAGTGTGCTAAGAGGAAATTTTGCCCGGGAAGCGGCGCCACGGCCTACTCTTATATCGAATTCCAACTGCTAAGAGATCTCTTTACGTGCACGTCAATGTGTACACGAGGCCTCGGTTTTTCGTCCCATCCGAACGTTTAGACAGCTGTCCTTGTCAAACCCTCCGTTCTGCATCACTGACAAGGGGGAACCACGCCGGAGCCAGGCAAGGAAATGTCTACATCATATAAGTCATAAATAATAATCGGTAATAATTTAAAACAAATGTCTACATCATATAAGTCATAAATAATAATCGGTAATAATTGAAAACAAAATCTTAATTGTCTCATGAATATAATTACTGTTTAAATTTGAATCTAATTGGATTATATCCGCTGCCTCTGCAACGTCCACAAGTGGTCAAGGGCAATTACTCCAAAAGTAATAATCTAAAGGCAATAATCATATTCTTTATACGAACAAAAACCAATGCGTATAAATGTCCAAGTCAAGCGGATGATATCTTCGGGGATCCCACAATTTTCTAAAAAGAGAAAACCGAGAAACAGAATATGTGGACAGAGACGTCAGTAATGTAAAAAGACCATAATGATATTTTTATATTATGGGTCTATGATAATTGAATGATAAGTAGCATGTAGATAATTTTAACACAATAATTTATAAGTGTACGTTGCTATGATACACTTCAAATGCCCTGAATGACCTAGTGACACTCCTATAATTATATCAGATAATTACCAATAACATTAAAGCCTCATTGCGTCATTTTATGAATCCCCTGCAAATTACAATATTCTGAAATGGAATATCAAATAAAAGATTGTTCAATTTAGTATTCACATAGATATGTTGAATTGAAATTTCACCGAGTAATATACTATTCAAAAAAAGTAGGGGATATTTGATTTTGGGGGCATAATACTAACATATGCAAATGACTACGAAAAGTCACTATAGAACCTAACAGAAGAAACATTTCCAGTTACATGTGACGCCCAAACGCACCAATAGCTACCGCATGGAATGCAGGTGATGCTTGGGATCATCATGGGGGTCCAACCCAAGATTTGCACGACTCTGAATGTTACAGTCATTGTGCCATTGAATTCCAGGGTGGAAACATCAGTTTAATTGTTTTAGTGACCAGAAAACAAATTTTGATATGCGTCGGCTTACCCAAAATGAAAGGTTACGTGCCCTTGGCATGCTACAGATCGGCACAACACAGGCGGTCGATGAATGTTTCTCAGTCTGTCATAAGCAGGCTATGGTCCATATTCCTGAAGCAATGGCCCAAGAAATCCCTCTCTGACCATTGCTGGAATAGCGTCTGTTTCTTGAACTTATGCGGGAGTGTGTCTATTCTTTCCGTTCAATGAAAGCTATCACTTAAGTACAGCAACATGACAGTCCTTCGTTTCATCTGGGTCTTCCCTAAAACTTTGGACAGTGATTTAAGGTATTAAAACGGTGAAAGTATGTTCGTTTCCAAACGTATTGTTTACATTTCATTCGACTTGATAGCCTCGTTTGTCACGCAATTAGTTTTACTGCAGTATTCCGCTATGCACGGGTTAATTAGGCATAATAAAATCGTGAGTCATGACGTATACGTTATGTAAACATATTTGGTCCAGTATTGGCAGCTCGTGATTGGTTGGTAGACGGACTACTGATCTATCAAAATTTAACACAACAATATCCACTCATAATAGCAGTGTGTAGTTGGATTACCTCTAATCAGACGCAACACTGCGTGGTCCAGATACCGTGATACACAATCTGTACAGGACAGACCACGCTCAGGTCGACCAAGGGCGACAACTCAAGACCAGGATCGATTTATCCGTACCTTGGCCTTGAGAAATCGTGTCATCACTGCAAATCAGATCAGCGCTCGTCTTCAGACAGACACTGGTGTGAGAGTGAGTAGCCAGACGATTCGGAATCGACTGCATAGGGGTCACCTTCGCGCCCGACGTCCTCGCGTGATCCCTTGTTTGAGAGATCATCACATTCAGGCAAGACGTCGCTGGTGTAGGGATAGTCAACGGATAATCGACGCTGGAGCAATGTGATGTTTTCAGATGAGTCAAGGTTCACTGTTGATTTTTTGGACAGACGTAGGAGGGTGTGGCGTCGTCGAAACGAGCGCTTCCAAAACGTTAACGTCATCAGACATGATCGATTTGGGTGTGGTTCTGTTATGATGTGGGGAGGCATCACTGTTGCTGGAAGAACGGCTTTACATGTTGTTGCATGGCGTGTTACAGGCCAGTACTACCGGGACAACATCTTGGCAGTCCATGTTGTGCCGTTCGCACGACGTCGTGGCCGCCGTTTCATCTTCCAGGATGACAACGCGAGATGTCACAGGGCCAGGATCGTTACAGGTTACCTCCAACAACAGAACATCACCACATTACCTTGGCCAGCACTGAGTCCCGACCTCTCCCCCATCGAGATTGTCTGGGACATGCTTGGACAGAGGTTACGTCAACGTGAACAACGTCCTGCCAATGTCCAAGAACTTGCTGCTGTGTTGCAACAGGAATGGGACAATCTGGACCAAAATGACCTTAGACGTCTCATTAGGAGTATGCCACGTCGGATCAATGCTTGTTTGGCAAACAGAGGAGGATTTACCCGTTACTGACTTTGTTGTGATGCTGTGGTAACTTTGTTGTTTGACCCCGGGTATCATTTTATCCTTATAATGGTCAGTCTGTGCATTACTTAGTCTAACGATCATTTGGAATAAATCGATGAATGTGAAATTCATTTCATTTTGTCATTTGTTTCTTCGTCAGTTTCATTAGGTAACTTTAATAACACTTAAAAATCAAATATCCCCTACTTTTTTTGAATAGTATACATGTGTTAAATAGTCAATCTAAGTACATAATATTAGCTTTGGGTATTTTAGGGTAGAATGCATGTGGCCCTTCGTTACTTTAATATGACTGCTAACAAATAATGTATTATTATTCCTTGGCTGAGACATTGCAGTAATTTATATGGAGGTGTGTTATTATCAAGTCTCTCCGTGGGTTGATGTTACAGAAACTATTAGATTAAAACAGCGTAAATTGCAATCTAAATTGTATTAGGATCCACAACATTCTAACTGGCTCTAATCGTTATTAGAAATTGATCCAGGGTAGTCCGTTTACCCGCACTAAATACTATTCTCAAAGACATTATAGCTACCGAGAGACATGTGGAATCGAATTGTATGCCCGTGGCGATAATATTAAACATCAGTTTAGTGTGACAGTATTCTGGTATTATCAGTTGGCATCTGAACTTAAAGGGTCAATCCCGAGAATATTTTGAAGAAAAAAGCTGCTTAATTTGGTGTTAAAATCCCGTAGGGCCGACCAACTAACTCAACATGTGTGATACGTTTTCATCTGGAAATGGAGACCGGTGTCCCAGGCTGTATTAGATGGTGTCTAGACAGAACCAGGCTTTGATTTCATAAAAATAATGTATAGGTGAAATTTACCTTTCGTACATCACATCGGTCATTCATTGTATAGACCTCTAAAGGTACAGGAATCGATTATCAGGTCACTGAAAGAATACAATGACCCGAAATCTTAAATAGGCTTAAATTTCAAACATAGGCTACTCGGGATAGTCCCTTTAATATTTATCCAAGCCTACAATATGAACTTGTATACGTATAGCATAATTTTGTACACAGTAAAGAAAGATAGGGTGTGCTAGCAAATTATGTACGTTTTAGAGCATGAGTTGTAGTTGCCATTATTCGTCACTCTTTCTGAATAAGTATCATGGATATACGTGCATAAATAGAGCAGCGAAATAGAATACATTTAATTTTACCAACACGGTTATCATGTCGTTTGTTCCTGTACTGTCACCTTTTCAACAGCAGCAACTGGTTGATACTATATAATCTACTCTTTTTCGATTAAATTTAATATCCTCGATACGTAATATTTCAGTATATCTATAGTTATCAGTCAGTGAGATGATTGGAACACAAATCCATGCTGTTAAAGTTTCTGTACCAAACAAGTATATATCACGGAGCTGAAGTAATTTTTGACAAGAAGGTGTAGCAGTTTAACCAATGTTGATAACCTCGCCAGGCTAAGTTAATGGTGCCACTTATGATATGTTATATTATCTTTCTATAATTCACAAAAACAAATGTTTTTGGTTAACTTGTTGACTATCAGTGTCTAAGGGTGAAATGTTTTTGAAATCGCCAACAGAGAGAGAGAGAGAGAGAGAGATAGATAGATAGATAGATGGGGTTTAAGGTCCACTCGACACAAACTAGGTCCACAAACTACAAACTAGGTCATTTTGGGACTAACATATGGTTTCATTTTTTTCAATAATTCGCTTGCGCGTAGGCGTCTTTAGCAGTGGGAGGAAACCGGAGTGCCCAGTGGAAACCCACGAGGTTGAGAAGGCGCGCCTTTCTGCCATTTCGAGCTCACACCAGAGCTCGAAACCAAAGCCGCAAGCCAGAGGTGACCGGCTAGCTAGAGGTCGAAGCGCGGCACTCTAGACCGCTAGGCCATCTCACTAGGCCATCTCACACCCCCGAAACCGCCAACAGTCAGTATAGTATAATACCCTACACAGCGTAGTTAGGACGTGTTTTTGTATTGTTTTGTTTTGATTTGTTTGTTTTTTGTTGGTTTTTTTTGTGCTTAGATTGAATAAAGTCGATTGATTCCTTGATCTACACTACTAATCTGGTATGGTAGGAATGTAGTTTGATTAAGGATCATAATGTAATAAGTTCCTAAATTAGATGGGGTTGATAATGTGAGCAGTAAACTAGAGACTAACATATTATGTTGTGTAATGAGAGTGAGTAAAACGGTGGCTCGCTTACCAGTTCTTCTGTTAACCGAGAAAATCTTGAGATTTTACGGTGCGGTTATCCCCTTGTGTATAGTACAGGACGATGGGGCTGGCAAGGAATGTGTTATTCAAAATACGAGGTACAGAGTACACGTTGGCGTGAACGTAATAGAACCCATGACAGACGGAATTCGAGTCAGAGCAAGGTATTCAACCTCGTAGCACACTGTATTGTGTAAGCCCGTCTTCTTTATCCTGATAGGTGCAGAAATGTAGCACATTACATCCAATAGCAATTCATTTAGTCGGTGCAGGAAGGCGGCTGGCAAGGGCAGGTAGTGTCTAGTTGTTCGGTTGAGACGAAAAGCACACTTCATGGCGTATTTCCGGCCTCATTAGATGGCCAGTCGATGCAAAACAGTAGGACGTTATACCTTTTTATCATTTCCCACGAGATATTCTGTTGTTTAAATGTATATAAAACATACGATGTTTACATAGAATGTCTGGTAGACTGACATGAAGGGTTTTTGCATTAACGGAAATCTGTTAAAGTACGTATAAATTATATGATTATGTTACATAAAATAAATACATGTTGAAATAATCGTTACAGCTTACATACAAACATATAAATGTTAGAAATGTGCATGGATTTTAAAACCAGCGGCTGCCAGGCAGGATACGCCCACATTTTCGAGAGATGGATAGAGAACAAGCTAAAAAGAAGGTGATTTTTCCTACAATAAAGGGCCATAATTCATGAAGTTACAATTCGATATGCGCAAATATTGACAGGAACCAAGATCTTTGGGTTTCAAACCTGAATTTCAAGTTTCATCAAAATCGGATTAAAATTGTGTTCTCTACTTGCCAACAACCTTGATATACCATATTTTTAAACTATTCGCTTACAAACGGCAGCCATTTTGTCCCGCAATTTTTGGCCCAATTTTCATGAAATTCAAACTCGACCTTCATTAAGGTGTAACGGTGATATAATCATAGTTTGTTTGTTTTTTTTTTTAAATTGGAGAATAATTGTGACCTCCAATTAGTTAAAAAGGCGATTTTTCGGACAATCAGGGGCCATAACTCAGAAAGTTACGAATCGATATGCGCAAATATCGAAAGGAACCAAGATCTTTGGGATATAAACATACATGTCAAGTTTCATCAAAATCGGTTCAAAATTGTGACCTCTATAGGGTCCACAACCTTGATATAACATATTTTCACACTATTCATGTGCAAACGACGGCCATTTTGTCCATCAATTCTAGTCCGATTTTCACGTAATTCAAACTCTCTCTTCATTACCATATAACGGTGATATAGTCAAACGTTTTTTTAAATCGGATAATAATTTTGACCTCCAGAGGGACCAAAAGCTAACAAAAGCGATTTTTCAGACAATCCTGGGACATAATTCAAGAAGTTATGATCCAATGGGTGCAAATATCGAAAGGAACCAAGATCTTTGGGTTATAAACATACATGTCAAGTTTCATCAAAATCGGTTCAAAATTGTGACCTCTATAAGGTCCACAACCTTTATATAACATATTTTCACACTATTTGCGTACAAACGGCGGCCATTTTGTCCGTCAATTTTCGTCCGATTTTCATGAAATTTGAATTCAACCTTCATAACCATGGAACGGTGATATAATCAAACGGTTTTTTAAATCCAATAACAATTTTGACCTCCAGAGGGACCACAAGCTAAAAAGGGCAATTTTTCGGACAATCAGGGGCCATAATTCGGGAAGTTACCATCCGATGGGCGCAAATATCGACAGGAACCAAGATCTTTGGGTTATAAACATACATGTCAAGTTTCATCCAAATTGGTTCAAAATTGTGACCTCTATAAGGTCCACAACCTTGATATAACATATTTTCACACTATTCGCGTACAAACGGCGGCCATTTTGTCCGTCAATTTTTGTCTGATTTTCACGAAATTCGTAGTCAACCTTCATAACCATGGAACGGTGATATAATCAAACGGTTTTTTAAATCCGATAACAATTTTGACCTCCAGAGGGACCACAAGCTAAAAAGGGCAATTTTTCGGACAATCAGGGGCCATAATTCAGGAAGTTACAATCCGATGGGCGCAAATATCGAAAGGAACCAATATCTTTGGGTTATAAACATAAATGTCAAGTTTCATCAAAATCGGTTCAAAATTGTGACCTCTATAAGGTCCACAACCTTGATATAACATATTTTCACACTATTCGCGTACAAAAGGCGGCCATTTTGTCCGTCAATTTTGCTCCGATTTTCACGAAATTCGAACTCAACCTTCATAACCATGCAACGGTGATATAATCAAACGATTTTTTAAATCAGATAACAATTGTGACCTCCAGAGGGACCACAAGCTAAAAAGGGCGATTTTTCGGACAATCAGGGGCCATAATTCAGGAAGTTACGATCCGATGGGCGCAAATATCGAAAGGAACCAAGATCTTTGGGTTATAAACATACATGTCAAGTTTCGTCCAAATCGGTTCAAAATTGTGACCTCTACACTGTTCACAAGCTAAAAAACGTGATTTTTCGTACAATCAGGGGCCATAACCCATGAAGTTACAGTCCGATACATGCCAATATCGAAAGGAACCGAGATCTTATGGTGATAAACCTATATTTTAAGTTTCATTGAAATCGGATAAAAATTGTGACCTGTAGACTGTTCACAAAAAAATGTGGACGGACGGACGGACGGACGGACGGACGGACGGACAGGGGCGACGACAATATACGTCCACATAAAAATGTGGGCGTATAAAAAAGGAAATACACAACAAAACTCTCGATCCGGTGGTACGAAAAACCAAACCCGTATAAACATTGGTGGGCATGTAAAAAGATACTTGACAGTAAAAATTGGAAGAAAAGTAAACAAAATCCTCCAGATACGAGGTCATGGTAAATAACAATAAACATATGTTAGATTAACAAGTAATTTGTTGATGAGATGTCAAACCCCATCTCCTCCCATAACAAACAAATGAGGAACGTGGTAAGAAATTTGTAGCTAGAAAAAAAGTGAGCATATTGAGAATCGTACACGACACCCGTCACAATTGATCGTTAATAAATGGATATATAAGTTGCACTGAGAACTGCTAAGGAGTTAAAAGGTGCACAGCCAGTATAGAAATCTTAATCCTGGTTGTTATTTCTACGTATGTCGGAAGATAATTAATTTTCGGACTATTACTCGGTATTACCGGTTTAAAACTGTAAAAAGGTGTGTTAATTAACGAGGGTGAAAAACGGTCCGAGAGGTAGGTTAATTAACGCTTGGTGCGTTTTCTGTAGAGGTGTGTTTATTAACCGACCGGTAAAAAATGAATGTCAATGTTGTGTATTGTTTAATTGGCGTGTTTTCTCGCTAGTTGCGATAACTGCACCAAAAGGAGTATAATCAAGGACCAACATGCTTTATCTGACACGTACGTGTTAAATCAAAATTTGAGAAGTAAAACTGTTTAACCGTGCGATTAATCATTCGGCCGTGTGTTTTACGCAGGTCTTTGTAAAATAATGAGGTCTTTAGATAGGCGTGTGTGCTCGCTATGATCTACGTTTCTCTTATGTCTATTGTAGGCCTATTACGTACCATATATATAAAGTTGCATTTTATGAAATAAAAATATGGATTAATCTATCGTATACGGAAAGGCGAATGTAATGTCATTTATAAATACCAAGCAGTCAACGTGAAATAGAGAGTAAATCCAGCAAAAACGGACCACAATGCGTAACGTGCATCTTACCTTCAATAGCAATATCCATCAAACTGAAATCTCCTTGTTGATAAATATTACGACACAACAACCAACCGAACAGTGGTAATTCCCACGCAAATGGTATTTAAACTGAAATTATTTTAGCTTTTCACTAAATTTACATTGCATCAATCCAACGATCCTCATTCCAGAACTCGTAACTTTTTATGCAATTACAGAAGAAACACATACGCCCGAGTTGACACGTAATCATTTTTCGAGACTCCGTAGTAATATTGGATTTCCTGGTTATGTTTTCTTCGTGATCGTAACATATAAAACTACAGACCAGTTCGTTTCTACAACTATGTTATTAAGCTGGATTGGATTCGAAGAACCCTCGTTCTCCATAAATGATAGCTGCTCGGAATACCTGTTGAGCTCTTATCAGTCTTGCTCAACACCCTCTTTTATAACCCCCTTTTTTTCTGCACGTCCTATAGGCTGACCTTGACTTTCATTTCCAGGCCAAATGGAATAAACCACCCCATTTCCCCAAGACCAGGGGGAGAATATTGCCTTTTTTGGTCTACCAAAGCATATATCATAAACAGATTGAATTGTATGGATATTTTACCAAAATATCACCATTGTTTTACATATAAACATGTCCGCTTTTTTAGTACGTCGGATTTGAACCAACAATTTTTCAAAGACCCAATATAGTAAGTCACGCTACTTATAGATAAAGTTGCATTTAATAAAATAAAAATATTGACCCTAATCTATCGCACGAAATGCAAGAGAATTTAATATTTTAATTGTTGAATTCCCGTCTACTGTGGTTCATTTGGAATGTAAAATATACAACCAATAACGATATTAATTGAAATTATATATTATCGGCATGACCATGGAATGAGTCGGAAACGTGTGTACAACGAACGAGTCGGAATAGCGAAGATTCTCGAGTGAGAAAACGGTGGTCATTTGTTTCATTACTTCCGCCAAAATGTGCTCAGGTGAACGCTGAGTTTATTAAAAAAAATTTAATTATTAAAGTTAAAAACGAAAATCAAAGGTGACAACTTGAAATGACCAAGTGACAAGTAAAAAAATAATTCTAAAAGTTTACAAACATTTCAACGCCTGACTTATTTGAATAAACTGTAACCAACTATATCAGCTAGTCCGTAAGTGCACGATTTAACTGTGCCTCGTGTCAACATCAAAAAGCAGAGCTAACTGTGTGTTGTCTGACAACATCAAAGGGCAATTCCGTGTGAAAAGCGTGCATGAATCGACAGTATTGTAAAACAAAGGCTGGATTCACAATCACAGAAACCTATGGTTTCTTAGCAGGCTCTGAGATTTGACAATGGAGATTAGAGTATATCAGATAATTAAATTGGAACGAAGTATAAAACACGTTGTATTCATCAAGAAATGAAATGCGTATAAGAACGGATATATGTAACTACATGCAGGCCTACACCATGTATAAATCCATATTAAGACCTACACTTAAAGTTACATTATGGGAGATAAGATAAAGAGCTCTTCATAACTTGTTTAGGGACGCTTTACAAAGTGACAATTTAATCATATAAAAAATATATTAAAAGCCAATATAATTAATTTGTTTTAAATATCCTTTTATTTAGAGAATAAAGATATTCGCAACATCTTAAACTAAGTAGATCATTCCATAAAACAGATACACCTGTATCAAGAGAGAGTTAGTTACTGGTTGCAGTAATTTTTACAATACACGCTTCTATGTATTCTATTTACATGCCATAAAAGTTTTAACCATAAATTTCCTTATTTTTCATTTTGCACGATTTTTTAAGTTATCGAAAACATTTAATTAATAAATCTATAAACAAAATTAACAACTGTAATTCAGACAGCAAATTCTAATACACATTTTAGTTGAAGTAAATAATCCATGTAGCTTGTTGATTAGTTTATTACTTTATGACACCAATCAAGTGTTACGCAACACCTATATAAGTCAACGTTTTCAAACATTCTGATCAATCAACCAAAACGAAAAGATGACAATACTTTCCCCCAGTTTAACTGTACATGTATATACAAGATACAAGTGCTTTAATATTGTATTTTAGAAAACGGTAAGAAATATAGGCGGTGTTATTGATGAACTATTTAAATGTTCGCAACACATCCCAAGTATTAATATCGTCTAGTTCTATCGGGAGCAGATTTATAATTTTTGCTGGATTAACGCGACAGATACAATACCATGCTGATTTCTATTTTTCATTTTGGCCCCAACGACTCGGCCTTCAAAGCATACTATCAATCGTAAGTCAATATGTGAACTTACGGGAACAAGTTGTTTCGACATCGAGCGGATTCGACACCCACTACTGGAGTTGTTTCAACACCATCTATTTGGGTAAGTTTGACTAGGATTTGATTCGATTGATTATATAGTGCAGTGTATCAATATCCGTTCTTAAACTTTAATACACTGTTATGTATAAACAGTAACAAAATTTCGATTTATAGTATTATTATTAATTTGTTCCCGTTATTTGCAAAACATCTCCCCGATGTTGATAATAAATTTGATTTGAATTATTTTTCCGTGCCAGTTGGAAACATAATTGTCTAAGGTCTAATTGGACTGTGAAGTTTAAATCAAATATTAAATCGAATTAGGAAACAGGTAAATGTATTTTTGCATAAAATTACAATGCTGTTTGTTTCAAATCTGCATTGGACTAATCATGGTCTATCTATTTTGATTTATATTTGATATTTGAGAATGATATCCGACTATCAGAAAAAAAAAAGTCTTTTAAAAACTGATAACGAGATATATGTTCATTCAGAAAGTATTCAGATATCCTAAATTATTTGCTAGCTATTATAAAAACTTACAACACACACAAACAGGGTAAGCTATATGATCACCGCTTCCAGAAGAGCTACCAATTTATCAGAATTTTCAAAGAAAAATTGCCAAATGTTATAGTTTATTATTAATATCTTCTCAAATAAAGCAACCCACCGGTTTTCTAATACGTGCGAATAAGCTCGTACACGCCTCTATAAACAGAAGTGTTGCTTTGATCAAGGAGACGTAATTGAGATTGTCGAATCTGCACGGACAATGCATGAACCGGGGAGACGTGAAGTCTGAAATGCCAATGGATGGGTTAACATTGAATTGAATTATATTATTTTTTTTGATCATGAACACAAATAATAACTCGTCGGAAGTATATTTACGAGAATAAGTATATTTACATACGGTAAAGTTACAAGTTTAGTTCTGGAATGAGGATCGTTGGATTGATGCAATGTAAATTTAGTGAAAAGCTAAAATAATTTCAGTTTAAATACCATTTGCGTGGGAATTACCACTGTTCGATTGATTGTTGTGTCGTAATATTTATCAACAAGGAGATTTCTGTTTGATGGATATTACTATTGAAGGTAAGTAAGATGCACAATTTACGCATTGTGGCCCGTTTTTGCTGGATTTACTCTCTATTTCACGTTGACTGCTTGGTATTTATAAATGACATTACATTCGCCTTTCCGTATACGATAGATTAATCCATATTTTTATTTCATAAAATGCAACTTTATATATATGGTACGTAATAGGCCTACAATAGACATAAGAGAAACGTAGATCATAGCGAGCACACACGCCTATCTAAAGACCTCATTATTTTACAAAGACCTGCGTAAAACACACGAAGGAATGATTAATCGCACGGTTAAACAGTTTTACTTCTCAAATTTTGATTTAACACGTACGTGTCAGATAAAGCATGTTGGTCCTTGATTATACTCCTTTTGGTGTAGTTATCGCAACTAGCGAGAAAACACGCCAATTAAACAATACACAACATTGACATTCATTTTTTACCGGTCGGTTAATAAACACACCTCTACAGGAAACGCACCTAGCGTTAATTAACCCACCTCTCGGACCGTTTTTCACCCTCGTTAATTAACACACCTTTTTACAGTTTTAAACCGGTAATACCGAGTAATAGTCCGAAAATTAATTATCTTCCGACATACGTAGAAATAACAACCAGGATTAAGATTTCAATACGGGCTGTGCACCTTTTAACTCCTTAGCAGTTCTCAGTGGCGTTCAGAAGCGACACATGCATGAAATTACCACAGGCATAGAAACCGACACAGTAATTAAAAGATATTATATACGAGATAATTTCATCGTAATTACGAGATAATGTCGTCGTTATTACGAGATATTTTCGTTGTAATTACGAATTGGAGATCATTACCGATCGATAAATCGGGGTGTTCTCACTTTGCCGACAGACTTTGATGTCAAATTTTGCCGCTAATCCAGAGTTAATCCCATAACAATGGTGTTATAAACTATAGTCCATATCTTTTAAACTATATTGATTTTAACAAATTTTACTTTTATTAAATAACATTAAATAATTTACACATATAAAAACCATTAGAGTTTACACACATGTAACTTTTATTAAATAGCATTATATAATTTATAAATAAATGCCTTACAACATAACAATCATTTTACAGTCCCGCTAAATAGGAAATATTTATACCATACTGATTTACATTTAAAGTGCCATTTAAAAACTGTGTTTTAAATGGTCAATTCTGGTATCAAGTTGTCGATATTTCTTAACTTGGGGCCTTTTGGTACCACTAAATAATATCTCTGAAATAGTGATTTCGACATAAGATTGTTTTATTAAGTTAATGAAATTGTAAAGAGCTCATTAATGCTGAACATAGTGAACAGTTTTTGAGTTAATACTTTAAAACAGAATACAGTTTTAAGATAAATTAAAGGATTAACAGTCTGCCGGCAAAGTGGGAACACACCGATAAATCTTCCATTTTAATTTTCATCGTTGACAACATTGCCGAATTAACCTTGTGGCGGGCCCGGGACATACCAAATGTTGTTTGTTCAATTTGTTCGTACTGACCGCAGATCGTACTAGTATGTACTCTGACCCCTTGAGTGTTCCTCCAGTTAAAAAAAACAAAAATTATGATTAATTTCAGTGCACAGGCAGCGATTTCATTGACGTTTAGAATTCGTTGACAATTTGAGATTTTTTAACAGACTCTTTCTTTTATGATGTTTTCATTTACTTCATTTTAGTGAAATTATTTTAGGTGACCCAGAATTGGGGGGGGGGGGGCACGTGTCCCACTTTGCCCCTCTTAGATCCGGTACTGGTTGACAGTGTCGGGAGTTAACTATATGACATGACACGGCGAGGGGCGGTTTTCAAGAGTGGTTTTATTACAGATTCGATGGCGAAATCCAATTTTTACAGGAAAAAATCATTACTAAAAGTAATTCCAATGACGCGAACCTATCTCTCAATTGAGACCATGTTACTATTTAAGAAATGCAGTTGGTTATGCAGCCGAATTAAATTGAACGATATAGTTGGCTGATATTCCATTGATTTCCAACCATGTACTTGATACCATGGTAATTTTAATTAAGATCGGTATTGGTTGATCTTATAACCCTTCTCACTTGATTATTGAAGATCGTTGCTATTCAGAGAAAAAGCCTACCGAAAAAAACCCACATCGGTGAGACTTTGCTATCCTTCACAAATTTATTAGATTTTCAAACTAATTTGACAAGACAGGTCAAGCAATTTTATAAAATATGGTGATTCAAATTGGTATGCATAAAGATCTTTAACAAACATTGCCATTTTTACATAGAAATTAATTATCATAAAAATAAAGATAGGTTACCAGGCAACGAAACATACGCACATAACGGCTAAGTCATCCGCATTCGACCAGTCAACAAAGGCTGACGCCTTTTTATTTGTCTTTTGTCAATAACGAAAACTTTAACAGTACACTAAAATCTGTGTATATACAACTAAATACCCATTCAGTAATTATCAGAAATCATTAAAATTTGTTTGGCTTCTTGTTCTGCCCGGAACAAACGTACAAACATGTAATATAACGGGCCATAACCCTGTGAGTAATTATCGTTGAAAAGAAATTTGGACCTTCTGTTACAAAATTGGGGGGATATATAATTGCATACCCTCACGAAATCAATTAGCAATCTTATCACAGGGCTAGTAGACAGATCACGGGTGGTCAAAAGATGACAGTAAACATGATAAGTCTAACAGACAGACAAAGGTCGTTAGGAAGTCATTAATCATCACAGCTGTCCCGAGTTACGCAAGATCTTGAATAGTAAAGCAATCTGCACGGGAAGCTTAATCTGTTATTATATAATGACCAGCTGCCAATCCCGGTCATAATATAATCTGAAATATAATATCTGGAATTAGTTGATTGGCCAATAACTATATGTCCGTCCAGGTTATTGACCCACCCCGACCGGATACTGACCAATCAGGTTACGATGCATGGGTGTGGTATCAAGAAAACAAGGCTGGACATGGATTCGGCCCAGGAATTAAAAGATTAGACAAACCGTTTTGGGATCAGGCAGGTCCAGGAGGCCATGCTAGGCGGGCGCCTAGTTAAGGTACCTCAGGAGTACTATAGTCAGGTCTAGGAGTCGGAGACGAGACGAGAGCTTCTGGAGTTAGCACACTCGTGCTAAGCCAGGCTAATTAAGTCATGACTTCTCCATATAGATAGTTCTACGGTCGTTTACATTACGATGTTTGTACCTAATATGTAAGAAGAAGAATAAAACTATTATTAGAAGTCATACAAGTGTTGCATCCAAGAACCCGATAAAAGAACCAATACACACATATTAATTGGTGCCGTGACCAGGATCAACGCTTGAAGTCCTATTCCACTAGAAGATCACAGGTCACAGCTCTGAAGGGGTAAGTCTTTTCAAATTCTACCATGGCCACGGTGAATAAATGACATTAGTGCTATGTATTATAATTTATCTGGGAAATCTGCAGTTTATCATCACGCGTCATTAAATATCATGGTGTAGTTACTAAATTTAATATTCGCAAGTAGTGGAACAGGAAAATGACGAAAACAAAATTGTATATATATTATTTGTTTTAAAATGCGTCATGTTGTTTTTAAAAGATTATGAATTATAATTGTTTGTTTTTGAACACATATTTTGGCATTTAAAATTAGTATTGTGATTGTTTAACTAGAATTGAGTTAACAATATCGTAATTAGGAATTTTACATTTACAAAGTATTAACGGGTTTATCTCTAAGTTTTTTTTTTTTCGTTTATTTTGTCTATACGTGTATATTATCCAAATAGTAAATGGCAAAGGCCCCGATATTTACGGGTGAGATTTTTATTTGCAATACCCCAAATATTTAATGCGAAAGACCCGATATTTACGGTAGAGAGTTTTATTTGTAATACCCCAAAGTTTTAATGGGAAATGCCCCGATATGTAACGGGAGAAGTTTATGTTAAGTGGTTTAACCCCAGGAGGGTTGTGCTCGGATTTAAGAGCGAACGTATTGTCTTGTTTTGTGTTGTGTTTAAAAATTATAGAGATAAACCGTTAGTTCTTTCAAAAATATCTTATTTAAGATTGGTTAAATGTGTTCAGATCATTCATTATTCTTGAGATAAAACAATATGACTCCCTAATTTCAATTGTAAATATCGTTAGATCGTTATCTAAAGTCAAATCTGTTCCACTTGCTAATTTGATTAACTATTAATTAAGTTCACTCCATGATATGATACGCAGATGATAAAACTTCGGCACGGGGAGCAGTTATAATACTTTTCATAGCACGTCATAACACTGTTGGGCCAAACGGTATGGAAAAGGAAAAGATTACCGAACAAAACATGGTGGAAAAAAATGCCAATAGTGTAACTACACGAAGCAGGAAAATTCTGACCTCTCGCCATTAAGGGAATCCAATCAGCCAGTGAAGTCGTGAATAAAGAAGAGGACAACAATTCATACCTCTCCATACAGTTGGCTTACAGGATAGTGTTTCGCGTCTGTATCCGCGTGTGTGATCATCAAACCAGAGTGCACCATATATGTGAATAATTAAAGTAGTTTGTGTTCGTGATTCCAGACTCCACCATATATGTGAATAATTAGAGTAGTTTGTGTTGTGTGATTCCGGGATCTCGTTTGATTTTTTGTTTTTTTGCATCGACCCACGTGTGTGACGGGTGTTGTATATATAACTTTTACGTTCGTGTGTTTATCGTTTTCCTTTTGTTTATAGACATTTTTGGATATTATGACATTTTACAAATGCATATATAACTGTTAAATTCGTGTGTTCATTTACATTTTCCTTTTGTTTATAGACAATTTTGGATATTATGACATTTTACAAATGCATATATAACTTTTAAATTTGTGTGTTTCATTTACATTTCCTTTGTTTTTTTTAAACATTTTTGTATACATTTTACAAATGTTTATCTTCTTTTCTTTTTCTATTTTTTAGTTCCATTTTATTCATATTGTATATAATATTGTAAACAGTTTTAAAAAGTTATGCAAAATAACTTTTCTTTGGCAATGTGAGGAATGTTACAAAATTGGGGGGATATATAATTGCATACCCTCACGAAATCAATTAGCAATCTTATCACAGGGCTAGTAGACAGATCACGGGTGGTCAAAAGATGACAGTAAACATGATAAGTCTAACAGACAGACAAAGGTCGTTAGGAAGTCATTAATCATCACAGCTGTCCCGAGTTACGCAAGATCTTGAATAGTAAAGCAATCTGCACGGGAAGCTTAATCTGTTATTATATAATGACCAGCTGCCAATCCCGGTCATAATATAATCTGAAATATAATATCTGGAATTAGTTGATTGGCCAATAACTATATGTCCGTCCAGGTTATTGACCCACCCCGACCGGATACTGACCAATCAGGTTACGATGCATGGGTGTGGTATCAAGAAAACAAGGCTGGACATGGATTCGGCCCAGGAATTAAAAGATTAGACAAACCGTTTTGGGATCAGGCAGGTCCAGGAGGCCATGCTAGGCGGGCGCCTAGTTAAGGTACCTCAGGAGTACTATAGTCAGGTCTAGGAGTCGGAGACGAGACGAGAGCTTCTGGAGTTAGCACACTCGTGCTAAGCCAGGCTAATTAAGTCATGACTTCTCCATATAGATAGTTCTACGGTCGTTTACATTACGATGTTTGTACCTAATATGTAAGAAGAAGAATAAAACTATTATTAGATGTATATACCAGTGTTGTCATCCAAGAAAACGATTAAAGAAATAATGTAATACTGTCACACTTCGTCTTATCACCTTAAACACTGTGCATAATCGAATATTATCTTTAGCCTCTAGAGCATTCATAAGATTTTTCAAGGTTATCTGGCAGTTATTATTGGAAATCCCTGAAAATCAATAGGATTCCTAGTCTCATGACCTTAAACACTGGGTATACATTAGAAGTCAACTGGATATTTACTTCGGCCTATATATTGTCGACAAGATTTTTAAAGTGATTAAGGACCAAAATTAAGCAGTAATTATCGAAAATGTTCGAAATCAATAGGGTTCTTCGTTTCGTGACTATGTGCGAATTCGAAGTCCGCCGGATATTGACATTAGCCTCTAGACTATCCACAAGAATTTTCAAAGTGATCAAGCAACATAGCTCTCGCAGTATCCATCGGAAATGTTTGAAAATCCAATAGGGTTCATGGTCTTACGACCTTAAACACTGTGTATAAATTCAAAGCCATTCAGATATCAAGTTTAGCCCCTAGAGTGTCCACAAGAAATAGTGGACACTTGACCGACTGTCGGTGGGGACGACAACAATATACGACCACATTTCGATGTGGGCGCATAGAAATAAATAAATTATAGAGATACAAAACAAGATGGTGCATATTCACTATCACGGTATAGCGACCATTCGCTAGATTGGCATTGCCTTCTGATCAAAGGGCATACATGGTGTATACAATATCAAAGACGTTCGCCCTCGAGATAAGGCTTCTCGTATTCAGTTTCGTTTTGGTGTTCTGTACACAATAAACAGTTAAACGATCCGACCAAAGAAGGAAGGCTTGATACTCTTTAAGAGATACAAAGTATAGATATAGAAGTAAATACGGGCGTAGTACGTTTAATACAAATCCCTATTATTCTGGGAACAAGCACAGAGGTCACTTTGTCTTAACCTGTTTCTGCGATCACGATATTTAGCATGGTAATGTAAATAAAGTAGCATGTATCCTGCATCGTTTTACATTTTTTATATAAATATTTATCGGCAATGTGCCATTTCTATTAAGTTAACATAAATGCTTGACTTCAGCAAAAATAAATTGAGTAAAGTAAAATTATAGCTGTTACCCTTAACAGTATCTTTTCGCCTGTTACCCTGTGCTAAACAACATATTGTCGGTTTTATTGTAATTTTCATCTTTGTCACAGCCTCAACTAGGAATAAATTGTAACTCTCCTCATGTCGAATAATCAAACTTATGAATACCTAGGCTATCTATACATCGGTTAATATTTAATTTGTATTCACGACAGAGAGAAAGGATTCCCGGGTCGGTACTCTCCGTTAGGTTAATGAGTCGCCATAAGTTTGATTAATAAGAGTTAAGTAGACACAGTTGGGAACTAACGTCGACAATTCACACGGCTGATAGTAGAAAGTTGATTACCAAACCACAATTCTAAGTTTGGGACAACAGTACCTAAATAACAGCTAACGGTGAGCAGTTTTCATTTATAGTGTTTTGATTGGAGCAAAATCAGGTTTTGGTCATATAATACATAAAAACTGGATATATTTTACGGCAAATGGATTATAAATCATCCTTCAGAGCGTCCATCCACAAATGTAACACATTGTTGATAAACCCCTTTCTGTACTAAATAACGAAATCTTAAGGTACTCCCTTTCTCTCTCTCCCCCTCTCTCTCTCTATCTCTCTCTCTCTCTCGAACCTGTTAACCTCGCGCTCTACTTTGCTGAATGCTTTTCGTCCCGAAATTATTTACACCCTGTGCATAAGTATTCTATAATTAACAGAAAATCATTTAGGGGCCCTAAATTCACACCTATTTCATTATCTAAGTGACCTACATATGATAAAATGCAACAGATTAACAACAAGGATATATCATTAACAAATTGGGTTAGTAATATTCATTGGCCTAGAAAATTTAATTATTGATTTACATCTACACGGTTAATTAATTTACTCCAGAGCAGAGTGTAGTCATATGAAACAATTTATATCGGCACAGTACCGCATGGCATTCTTTCTGGCATCGAAATCAGGTTATGACAGCTCTTAGCATAGAAAAGTGTCTGACTTTGAAATGAAACTAGCGATCCTGTATGACAATCTTAAAGCTATCTTTGTCGTTTTGTGTCGGACTTATCAGTAAGTTTTCCAAGCTCAAGGGAATTAATACCGGGAAACAACAGCTCATATAACAGTTTCTAAAAATTGTTCTTACCGTTTCAAGCGACTATTGTACTTTGAGGACAGTACCAAAGCATTTGCTTTGCAGCAGAAAACATGATTGTCTTTTTACGCCTGCTTTTGTATTTCAATGCAGAAGGACACACGCCCACTATACCACTCACTAAAATAGTACCCTGAATCCTGATAAGGATGAAGCTTGTATTGTTTTCCAAAATAATTATGGACACATAAATTATACCAAGGAGGATAACTAACGCAATAGTGGGCTGAATGGAGGGCTGTGCTGAGTTATTATGAGAATGGTTGTTCTTAAACAGTCATCGCCGCTCTAAGGGACATTAACACTATTGATTAAAGAATGTTATATTCAAAATAATCGTACATTCGTCCAGGTATTGGATTTCGTAGCTCCGACCTACTCTGATTCTATAGAGTAAGACGGTTTTGACGAGAGTGTGTCTATTGTAACTCGCTTGAAGACATCTGAAAATGTGTAGATATATATAGTACTTGTTCGATATAAATGTATAAACAAATTTTTGCCAACCCCATAGCATTAAACAAATTCTATATTAACAAAAAATATTCTGTCAACGTTTTTTTTTTTTATCAAGAATAAGTCTGTTAATGCAGGGTTTGATTCAGACTTCAAATGCTATATAAATTATTATTCCGAAGTTTATTCACATGGCAAGTTTATAGTCGACTTTCTAGACAATGTGGTGATATAAACAGATCAAAGTATGATCACCATTTAATGATAAATGTAAAGATAGGTTGTCATGCAACGAAACATACGCCCACGGAAGCTAAATCGTCCCGGAGTCAACAAGAGTTGTGGCATATTTTTACTTTTTTTCGGTATTGAAACATTTATAATACACTAAAATCTGATTTAGAGAAACAACTCATTAAGTAATTATCAGAAAATCATTAGAATTTGTTTGTTTTTTTAAAGTTCTACCCCATGGCAACGTTTAGATCTTAAGCTCTGCCCACAAGATTTTTTGAAGTGATCTAGGGTCAATCGGATATTAACTTCTGCCTCTAGAGCGTCCATAAGATTTTTTGAGGTGATCAAGGGCCATAACTCTGGAAGTAATTATTGGAAATCGTTGAAAATCAATAGCTTTCGTCGTCTTATAACCTTAAACACTGTGTATAAATTTAAAGTCAATCTGATATCGAAGTAATTATCGGAAATCGCTGAAAATCAATAGGATTCTTCATCTCATGACATAAATACTGTGTATAAATTTAAAGTCAATCGGATATCAACTTTAGTCCCTAAAGCGTCCACAAGCAATTGTTGACGCCTGATCGACGGACGGACGGACGGACCTGCAGTGGCGACGACAATATACAACCACATTTCAATGTGGACGTATGAAAAGGACAACGCGAGACTGAGTCTAGAGAGAAAGTGAAATGGGGTCTCACGTCCACTCGACACAAACTAGGTAATTTCGGGACTAACATAATATGTTTTTCTTCTAAATTTAATGTCAGTAGGAGGAAACCTTGGAGACCCACGAGTTTGGACAGACAACCCTACTCCTTGTCACGTACAACCGAGGATTCGAAACCATGCCAGTTGACTCAATGACAGGCTTTATGATACAGCGCGCACATGCTAACCATTCAGCCTTCGAAACCATTCACCTTTGTTTACAAAACAAAAATGATAACGTGGGTCAGAATGAAGTAATATAATGCATATTTAATACTTTTCATCTAGTTACTTTAATTCTTTTATCAATAAAATATAAATATTCTAAGTCCTATATATCCTAGACACATGACATTAATTATCAGTCGCTATTATCTGTTTCCTACTACATACTATTCAACGCTTAGACTGTATTACGAAGAATTTTTACGAACGGCGCCAGCGGTGAACGGCGCCCAGAAAATTATTTCAGTGCAAAAAACAGACAAAACTTTTGCATGCGCTAAGGTTTTCTCTTCACTTGTTCTTTAGTAAAGTAATGAAATGGTCCAATGATGTATGGCTATTGGTTACATCATATGATTTGGTTACAATTGACAATAGACACAAAGTTGGCCGTAAATACTAAACACACCCCCACGACTGCAAGACCATGCTCGCCCTACTCACTGCAGCTAATTGGAAGGGGCTGGGCCCATGAAAATCCAATTAGGAATACATATCAAATGAATGATTTTAATACTTAATATTACACAGTAATTAAATTTCGTTTCGTTTCTTCTTTATGGTTTTGCTTTTGAAACAGTACATTCGATCATACAACTGCCATTGCACTTTAATTGGTTGTTTACAGTGCAGAACACTTAACGATAACAAATCGGTAAAATATAATATACAGAATAAAACAAAAGACCGAAAACGAAATAAATCACTTTCATTTCTGTTTGTAGAAAGAAAAAAAAATGGAAGTTTTAAAAAAAGAATAGTTTTCTTTGAATGGCGAAATTGATATTAACCAAAAATATTCTGGTCGACAATTCTGATATCCTACAAATGGTGAATAGCAAGAAGAGTTTGCCTTGGTGAACCTTGACTCCCCCGTGTAAATGTTTCTGACCTTGTATACAAAGAATGATAACGCTGATTAAAGAAATTCTTCGTGGGTTACATTCCCAACAGGTGGCATTATTATAGAACATATGCATTAGAAACTTCTGCTTAGCCTTATCGCACTATATAAATAGGGGATTCGTATTAAATAGTTATTATTTAACACCTAAAATGTATTTTCAAAGAATTTCGAATATGCTATTACATATTTTTAACATACGTTATTATACGCTTCGTGTGCAATTAATATATCAACGTGCTTTTCTTAGCGCTAGATTGTTTTGTTTGCTTGGTTTATCTTTTCAAAGCCCATTCATCAATCGGTTTGGGTTTCTTTTAATAGTTTTGACGATTTATTGTTTTGTGGAAATATTGTTTGTGTTACCTACAGGTTGTAATAAAATTGAATGGAATGAAAAGTGGGTCTATGTCTAGAAAGTTGTATTATATTTTATCGGCAACGGATCACGCCAGCATCTGCAACATCATTTTAAGTTAAATTCTGGCTTTTCAAATGGATTTACATGCAAAATTGGAAACCGACCTGTTAAGTCATTGCTAAGTTAATATCCGGTTTAAGGTTCCGTACGAACAATATAGCCCCACGATAGGGGTTTTCAAAATGTCAGCGGGCACATATATTGTGAACAATGTTTAGTCATGAAGGCCAGATTGTGGTTTTCGGCTATTAATTGAATATAAAATATGTGAATATATTTTAAAATAATCTCAAGTTCTTCGTCATGAGGTATAAATACAGGTAAAACCAGTATTGTATTAACAATCAGGTATTGAGCAATTATACCGTTATTCAGATTGGACGAGTATAATAAATGTTCTAAAAACCAGCAGTGTTTTTAGATGAAGGCAGATATATTTATTTAGGTAAAATAATGATATCAGGAAAGCTGGGTATATTTATACTCATAGCAACACATTTATTACATCTGCCTCACGGAGGAACATTCTTACTAAAACCGGTCTATACAATGAATGAATTTCTATTGGTTTAAAGTCACATTAACTTTCTGGGTGATTCATAAACGCTGGGGATATACAGACAGGGATTTCTGGATACAGGCAAGATTTCTGTATTGCCACTATCTGAAAAACATCATAATTTTTGCGAGTTGTCACTTTTCATCCGTGAATTAAAGAATAATATTGATGTCAGCCCTTGCTACATTCCAAATATAATTTAACACAGGGATCATTGCTATGGTAAATGGGTAATGAAGATTTGGAGAAACGGGCAGTGGCGCAAACGATGGAAAACAAATTACCCTTCTGTACAGCTGAGTGAATTGACGAGTGATTGTCAGATACGCGGTTGATTTTCAGCTCACTGATAATTCCTTTGAAGATGAATATGTGTTATATGACACAGTGAGGGGATACTTACAATAATTCATAAAAACAATTTAGTTAGTTTTATATTTATATAAAGAAAACTCGTGTTTTCCATTCTTTGCGTCACTTCGTAGCAACAACTTCTGTGTTAAAATTATATTCGGTATGTGTTTAACCAGTTCTGTCACATGTAATAATGGCTGACATCAAAATTTTCTTTTGTCATTCGGCTCGCTGACTGGAAGGTATACTGTTCTTATTATGATATAGTATAACTTACAATCCTATATTAAAATACAGGCATATATTTCGTTTTTTATACTTCAATTCTCTACACTATATGAAGATCTGGTCAGTTGTATTGGGCGGTCATGTTAGGGTCGTACGAGCGGCTTTTGAAAATATGGCGAAAGGACATTGATTAATCAACCAGCGTTGACGTTTCTAGTGGTTTACCCACGGTTCCGAGCATCGAACGACAAGAAATTGCCGTAACAGACCGCTTCATTGGCCAGTCCCTCAATTCAATCAAAACGCCTGTTATATAACAACTCTTCTTGATCCTAGTGTAATAAAGACAAAGTAAAACGAAATTTTGAACCATAAAACCGTATACCGTAACTTACCAACTTGAACTATGCTATTCTTCTAATGATAGTAAAATATAATAACTTAAACGTATAGTATGTATACTTATTATTCTTACAATGATAGTAAAACTTACCTTTTAACTTCATAGATTCATTTAGTTCTATATTAACGTGGCCTTGTAAAATATCGCCCGCAAAATAAACACTATGTGGGCTGTTCAATACAATCTCAAAAGTTTTAAATTTGCCCATACTTGCTGGAAAACAGGAAACTATTTCTGCTATTTTTTAAACGTTTAAGTTGAATCCAGAGAACTGGGATATTTAATTCTATATTCCTTGACGAGTTGTCGACATTTTAAGTTTCCAAATGGATAAGGGTGTGTGTCTTAGTTTCACAATGGAAATAAATATTCGCTTTCCTTAATACAGAGGGCGTTGACACTAGACGTTTGGAAATAATAGTTTCAAATCTTTACGGGGTTCTGTACTTTGAAGCGATTACATCGATCTGAAGATAAAAATAGTTCTTGTTGTTGAATTTGAATTATTCGTTACATAGACAATTAGCCATTTGTTAATGATTTATAATGACAGTTATCATTAATATTCTGGACAATTACCATAGATCTGTAAAATATAAAAGCATTTCATTAATAATTCGTCACACGGTGATACAAATATCTGTCAAATATAAAAGATATAGGTCATACGTGTGTCATTCCACAGGTTAGCTGTTCCCTAATGGCACCAATATGTATCTAATTATAAGATGCCTTTTTGTTATTAGAAAATGGACCCCTACTGCTAAAGTCACACCCCTTCCCTTTTAGTGTATCATATTTGTGTGTATTTTGTATATCGTGTCATACTTGTATATCTCTCTTATTCAAATCTCTAAAACATGAATGATCATTATATTATCTCTAGTAATATGTTTACAGAATACTACGGGGAGCTCTACAACCATATTTTTTCTTTTATTCTCTTTTTTAATTACGTTAACTTTATAGTGATGTTATGAAGTCAACCGATACCATACACGTCTATGTTATTAATTACACAAAGAGACTGAACATGTATCTCGAATGGAACTAATACAGTAATTTTGTGTAGTTACGCTAGTGAAAACCATAAGTCGTATCGTGTTGCTAAACAAAGAGAAAGGTAGTCTTTATTGATTAAGCCACTAATATAATATACCAAATAAATACGTGTTTGTTTTAAGGGCAATTAACATACGTTTCTATATGACATTCTGTTAAGCATTTCCAGATGATAAAGATCTCGACTTATCGGATATCATGATCGCCTCTGTAAAAAAATGCAATGCCAGCAAAACTGAATCTGAATAACATTTTCTTATGGAATGCCAAAAATATGAATATTTAAAGAATATAATATATCCATTCTTTGACAATACTGGTCTAACCTTTTCATTTGAAATTCTACTCGACCCGCTGAGTATTATAGCCCAAGTGTCGCAGCCTTTGTCTACTTCTCTTTTTTTGTAGAAAGACAACTGAAATGTTAAAGAGGTGTGGTATTTTATTATCTTTTATGTGCACGCGTTGTGATTTGTATTTTCATGTATTATGTAACCCTGTAAGTAGGTTTTATACCATCTGGTAATGTGTGATTTTATACTTTGTAGGTTTTGTTTTGTATAATTTTCAAGTATGCAGGTTTATACTGTCTATTTATATGAGAGCTCTAAATTTATGCCGAGGGATCACGTGGTTTAGAGACGCTGGTTCGCTATCCTGGAGGTCGGGTGTTCGATCCCTGCATCGAACGATAATGTTCATCCTGATTTTCCAGCGTGGTTTTCACTTGTCAGTGATGCAGGACGGAAGGGCCTGACAAGGACAGATATAAGATCCCTTGGTAGTTGGAATTCAATATAAGAGTAGGCCGCGGGTAGGGCCGCTGTCCGGGCAAATCCCCCCTCTTCATAGCACACTGTCCAGTTTAGGAGCAGAACGCGGTATGGCGTTATATAATTCTTTGTATTATTGTTTGCTGTACTCAAAGGATGTGTCGACGCAATATATTGCTAGTCTACCATATACACCCCCTGGGGCTATCCCTTTCAAAGGAATTGACTGCTGAGAAGTTATACTGCCAGCAGTTTAAATTAATTAATGAGTATATACCGTCAATTGCGTTAATGTTGAAATTCTAATTTAGGATATAATTATCACAAAGCGTAAGGAAGCATACAGTCCTGGACTATTGCTTTAATTCAAAAAAAAAAACATTGACTTACTTTGAGCTAATTCCCGATCACTTCAAGTAAGCTCCTACAGAATACAAAGCACTTAGCAAAACTTACAAGCCGTATAGCAATCCCAGACAACGTGATATTAATGCACACATGCAGAAAGTTAACATAAATGTTTGTTTACATTAAAAATTTACACATCCGTTAACCTTTCCACAAGTCATGAAATTTTAACGACCACTATACTACACTTGTTACGCGTCAACTACAATTGGTTTGTAGGTCCCAGATAACTGAGTTGTTTTGTTTATATCTAGGCCAAAACTGAATATTAACGTGGTGCTGATCGTGGAAGCAGAACTGGAAAGATAAACACAACAGCACGCGTTTGAGAATTAGTATCAATAAAACCATTTATATATTACACTTCTGCTATTGGTATTTAAATCAGAGTACCATCGTCTGCTAACCTCTTCAAAATAGCGCGAAAATATATGTGAGCTATAACGATGTTAATAGTTTAGTCAGGTACAGAGGCTACCAAGTTGGTCTCTAAATTAGAGACAGACTGAGTTCAATATTAGAAGAGATGAATCGCGGGTAGAATATTATCAGAGATTGGATCTACTAGAGACTGGCCATGCCCCGCTACCAACACGCTGATAATCTGATAAACAAAGAAAAGCGCCATCAAATCTAGGGTCAAAAGTCTGCAGGTCAAACCAGAGAATTTAATATCGCTTTCACATGTTTTTGCTTCGAGCCAATCAAATTTTACGCCAATAGAAAACTTTTGTTCTCATTGGTTGCCAAGAGCTGTTGAAATTTGACGCTTGCTAACGGGAATTAGGACCGCAAATTTTGTTAACAGTGAGAAATATTTTCTTAATGCTTCCCACAGGCTTGATCTGTACAATCCAAAAATGTTCTTTTACCAAGTTTCGTTAAAGAATTCGTTTAAAGAAACGAAGAAGGGCAAATAAAACGGTCACAAATATCCTACAGATGCTCTTTTATATGTAATTTGTAATAAATTGTCAGACAAGGATGATTAATGAACGAATAAAAAAAGTTTAACTGACAGAAAAATATATTTAGTGTGCTTCATGATTAATGCAAAAACACTTACACATTAATAGAAAGAATGAGAGACATTTCGTTGAACAATAAAACACAGATTTTTACCGTTAAACTACATAAAAGAAAACCATTTGGACATCGAAAATGTAATAACGTGTTCAACAAATCTCTTTACACGTGAAACATAAAATATGTTTTCATCCAAAACATTTGTAATCTGCCCGCACACTCTATTACAGTGTCAATAATTGGCATCGTCTTTAAATGTGTCGCGATATGACAGGTAGCTGTACATTTAGTTTTATTTCCCATTTACACCAATTCTTGGATTTAACATGTCACGAATTTGGTTCATAGAAGTATTGCGAACGCCTTCTTATAACACTGTGTATGTTGTTGTTCTTATAAAGTACTTAATGTCTTATTTTCATTGTATTACCATAGAGCACGCGCAGGGGTCATTAAATTCCTTCCTGCATTTCGTAACTAAGAGTTAAAACTATTAACATAGTTCTCAATGCACGAAGATACATATGGTAATTTTGAAGTTTATATTCCAGAATAATTGTCCCAGGTTATAATATGAAAAATCAAATTTTGAGCCTGCCCAGGTGATTGTGAAAGCTGCCCGAGAAAATGATCGCCCCCTTTTACGCAAATAGTGTCAAAGCATGTAATACCGAGACAAACTGATCCCGCAGTGAATATTCGCTTGGCCGCTACAATCACTGATAAGCATGACATCGACGAGGCATAATGAGTACGGCATATTAACTTTTTTACTCCGACAAATTAAATTCTCAAACATTCTTTTGAGGTAAAAGAAAAATAAATAAAGACGTTTGAAGTATTTGTAGTTAATAAATATTTCCTATTTAGTGTAAATGGGTATTAAAATTAGTAAAATGCATCATTTTGCCCGAAGCAGTTACAGCAGGTGTTAAGTAAACATTGCACGAGCCGTTGAGCCAATGACTACGAGGCGTGCAGTCAACGCACGTGTTTTGGACAGCCATCCGTTACAGGGATAATTCCTAAGTAATTCTCTGTGAAACAGGTTGATACCGAGACTGTATGTGGATCATCGAGAGGTCAGAATTTTCAGAAATTAAGTAAAAGCTATTTGACGAAATATTTTATATCCACAGGCAACTTGCCCATTACAAAATTGCTTCAGTGCTTATATAGATTCTATTTCCCGTTGGCAACTATTGAAAAGCTTCAAAAGGCACAAATATGTATCCACCTGTGATAAATAAATTCCCAAAAATGTCGGAGCCTTGTCATCACCCCCAACCCAAATGGTTTCCCAGTGCTTCCAATTCCATTTAAAAATGTTTGGGATAAATTATGACTTTGAGTCTCCAGTATTGATAAAATCAAAACTATCCCTAAACATGCTGTAGCTATAGCCTCTACATTAGGAAAGCGTTGCCGCTCAAGTGAGTTGTCTCCCATTAATCAACCAACTTATTTTTGCATATTTGTCCGCGAAATATATTTCCCGTCTGGGATCAGTGGCACGCCGTGCTGACTGTTGATACCGTTAAGTGTGTGTGTGTGTGTGTGTGTGTGGGGGGGGGGGGGGTATATGATGATTCCGTTAAGTGGGGGGGGGGGTATATATATGATCAGGGTAGGGGATGGGGCGTAATTGAATGCGGAGCTATTTCGCACTCGGCTAACATGAGCGATCAATTTTTATTTTTAGAAGTGTAAGGATAGCGTAGCACCCGGAGAGGAAAAACCCACGACTTCAGGCATTAGGAAAGGTGGCATTGAGGGGAACATATGTTTACCACATATTGCAGAAGTACAGACTGTAAATGAATGAACCCACAAAAACATTATAGGAAACGGGAAACATATTTGCATTTTCTTTTAACGTTCCAATTGGGACATTTGGACTCTTAAACTAGAGTGATTGCCTTTTACAAACTGGTCGTAAAATATCAACTTTTATAAATGAAACACATTGCATTATACATTGCGCTTCAATTTGATGCAATGACTGCTCCCTTCAAATTTGTCGAGGGACAGACAACTCTCAATTCATTTCGATTTCACCGGTGTGTGTGTGTCTAGCAGAACACATTTTGTGTTATTTTTGATTATATCGTGAAAAGATGATTAGAAGTATTGTTAAGCCAAGCAATGGCCGCATTCTTCAGGTCTGTATATTTTCAATAAATGTGTACTCAAGAGAACGGCATATTATCAAACCCATACCATATCTCCGGTGTTTTTCATGGATCATCATTGCATGCCTTGATTGATGCAATTTTTTTGTGTGTTACATAAGATACACTGACGTTGAAAAGACGCGTAAAACACGATGTTCCTTTACATTTATCCTAAAATTGCCATTGCATTCGCATTATTATTATTATGCCTACATATATACATTGTCAATAAAATAACCGACACATGTGTGGGTTACCTAGAAATGGTTCCACTACCTAATGTCTTCCGTCTTACTCCAGGCACAGTAGTGGCTTTTACCTTCAAAAAAAAAGGCACATCATTTTTTGTCATGATCAGCTATTACGTTGAATTTAACATAAAAACTATTGAAAGATGTTGACCTACATATTCCTACAAGGACGACATGGTGTAGAAAATATTGTATATTTTCATTTTGCTCTAAATAAATTGTATTTGATTTTTGCAGAGATTACTTAGCCAAGGTCAACAGCAAGTAAGATATCGATCACGACTACCATTCAACACAGTTATATTATTTGTACCTCAACAAGAAGCCTGGGTCATAGAAAGGTTTGGTAAATGGCATAGAGTTTTAGATCCAGTAAGTTTTTTGGGAAAAATAATTTAAAACATGCCAGGTTACTAAAAGTATTTAATGGTAATTTTAAAAAAACAACACAAGGTTGATTCAGGATACTGGTACCCTATATACACAGAAAGTGAAATAAGCTGAACATGTGCTCATACTCATACTGGCAAATACACAAACTTGGTAGAATAGGATTCACTCCTTTTATTTGGTGTACTAGCAGAATACCTGGCTTCACACGGAACCCAACGCCATAGGCCCAATTCAGTTGGTTGGAGCCCAAATTCCATGGCTTAAAACATTCAGTGGTCATGCTAGTTAATTTTGACACCACATAATGAGGGTGCATCTCATCAATGAAGCGTGATGGGTGAACATACACACATCTTGGATATATATTATGAGTACTGACTTCCATACATATCCTAAATTCTATGATCATCATTTTAGGGAATTTTTTTTCCCTGGCACACAGCAGTGTTGTTAAAGTTGAATTGCAGGAAAGAATATGTGCCCAAAAATGGTTTAGATCTCTTCAATATTTACAAGATAATTGATGAATCAAAAATTCATCAACATTTCGCATCCTCTGAAGACAAATACAATCGGAAGTTGGTGAAAGACATGGTTTGAAAAATGAAATTGACAATCCGCTCCTTTTAAGATGTTGTTGCCCCTATCCCTCTTATTAATGAAATGAAATGGGTTTAACGTCCTACTCTTTTGCACCAAACCTGGGGCTAATTGGAGACGGGCATATGCCAGCATATGCCACACAGTGTGCTATGAGTATGAGGGAAATTTTGCCCGTGCAGAGACGCTACGGCCTACTCTTAACTGCCAAAGAATCTTTTACGTGCACTCCAATGTGTACACGGGACCTCGGTTTTTCATACCATCCGAACGACTAGGCAGCTGTCCTTGTCAGACCCTCTTTCTGCATCACTGACAAGGGGAAATCTCACCGGAAAATCAAGATGAACTTTCTCGGCCAATGCGGGGATCGAATACCCGACCTCCAGACTAGCCACTGTGACCACTTAGCCACTGTGACCCCCTCTCTTATTTATCAATTTAGAACTTATTCAAACACCTTGACTATGGAAGTACCGTACTCACCCAATAGTCCTACCAGTGAAAATCTGTTTCAAAATTATAATTTGTTTTTTGATTTTTATTTTCAGGGTTTAAATTTTCTTCTTCCTGTTGTTGATTCTATTAAATATGTTCAGACATTGAAAGAAATAGCAATAGATGTTCCACATCAGGCAGCTATTACAATTGGTAAGACCCTGTTTTTTTTTAAAATGGCCAGGCTTTAAATGATCAGATGACATTACAGTAAATAATTCCTGTGAATCACAGCTTGGTTGATAATGTATAGTGCATTCTCATTAATTTAGGCATTTTCATTAAAATAAAGATTCTATTTCGTTTCGTCTTTTTTTTTATAGTTTAAAATTTTGTTTTACTTGTCTTAGGCCGTGTTAAATTAATTCTGCGTTTCGGGTCAACCGCGCGCGTAGCTTTCACATCGTCAAATTGATGGTTGTGTTGATTTTCTACGCGGTATTTTGTGTTGTGTTTTGATTTCGGTAGCTCCGCGCGCGTACCTATCGACACAGTACACTCTTCACAATCGAACACACGCCTGTCTAATAGGCGACATACGCTCATTTTTAATTTACATGCATAAACATTGGCTTAAAAAAATAAAATAATATCGTAATTTGTATACAGAAAGATTTGTAAACAAATCACGGTCATAAATTTACAACGTTATTTAAAACATTACTCAATGTGTCAGCTTACGCTGCCACGTTGTCCTTGGTTACATGTGTACATAGACTTGTTTGTCCTGACCCCTGCTGACTTCTATTAACAGTTTAACGGGCTGGACAGTTTTTTTTTATTTTATTGACCCCCCGCCTTTCGAGGAAAGTTGGGGGACTATTAAAATGTGTTTGTCCGTCTGTCGTCAAGAAATTGAACAAAAACAGGGATAATTCTAACAGGTGGAAAGGTGAGCGAGAAGTCACATGATTGACGTAAACAAAGCTCCTTGTCAGCATTTGTAATTTTTATGGAATGCATACTCGGGAGTTTAAAGCAGTATTTTCATCATCAAGCAATAAAATATCGTAAATAACCTACAAAAGAAAACATTTTGTTCAATATTTATGTTAAATATCATCTAGAAAATGAAAACCGCGATATACCGCGGTATGTTGGGTTTTTCGTTATTTTTCTGATGACGGTATTTTTCACAGCTTTTATTTCTGTGACGTTTTTATATCGAAATACGACCCAGCTCTACATCCACACCTAATGGATTATCTAGTAATAATTGAATCTTCCTGAAAAACAATCCTGAAGATGGCTCTATTGGGTATATTCAGCTATATTCTGAGTTTGTGTTGTGTTGAAAAAATGTGTGTTGTGTTAAAAATTGGGAAGTGTGTTGTGTTGACCTCCCTCCCTCATTGAATTCTGGAGACCCTAAAACCTGAAACACAGAATTAATTTAACATGGCCTTACTGCACTAGGATCTATAAGAGATGGTATCATTGACATGATTCTGGATGTGATGGATTAGCCAATGAAACGGTCTGTTATGGCAATCTTTTGGCGTGAGGTGCACGGAACTGTGGGTAATCCACTAGAAACACCAATACTGATTGGTTTATGAAATGTCTGACATTCATAGATCAAAATCCACTTGTATGACCTCTGATGCAACTTCCCAAAACAACTAGTCAGATCTTCATGTAGTGTGGGCCATCAAGAGTATAAAAAATGAAAGAAGAGATCAGTTTTTGAATTAGATTACCATTTAGGCCACCTTTCTTATTGCTACTGAACATAGTTTTATGAATTTGTTAGGTTTTACATGTATATTAATTGATAATATGATATTGACCATGTATGCTTTCTTATTACACCCTCTCTTAAGTATGGTCACTGTATTAGCCTGTGGGATTGTGTGGACAAATGGTTAAATGTGTTCACATTAGATCATAAGGTCTGTCATTGAATCAAGGAATGGGTTTGCCCTTGCCTTTCCAATCTCATGGGTTTTCCTATTATTTCCTCCCACTGCTAAAGACCCCTATGTGCAAGCGAATTATTGAAAGAAAATTAAATAATGTGTTAGTCCCACTGCGACCTTGTTTGTGTCGTGGACATCTCTTGCACATTAACCCTCTATTCTCTCTCTTTCTATATTGGCCTACATCTTGTCATTTTATATTAAGAAGTTTAAATAAGTAACTGGTTTTATATTTTATAGATAATGTAACATTAACCATGGATGCTGTACTTTATTTACGTGTAATTGATCCATATAAGGTATAGAATATTTATCACATTTTTTTTGCATTTAATGCTTACCATGTATAAATCTTTATTGAAATCAGAAATAATATTCTTCAATTTCGATAAAAAAAAAAGATTGCAAACACAGAAGAGGTGTTTAAATCAGTTAGTAAACTGGTACATAAATACATGTATTTCTTAAATTTCAGGCTTCATATGGAGTAGAAGATCCAGAATATGCCATAACTCAACTAGCTCAAACCACAATGAGATCTGAGATTGGTAAAATTACACTGGATGGAGTATTTAGAGAAAGAGAATCACTCAATACAGCCATTGTTCGTAAGTTAGATTTTATTTAAAAACTAGGTGGGATATCCTACTTCGACCCAGTTCGCAAATTAAACAGAATCCTGGCCTAAAACATTCACAGGAACATGCTGGTTAATTTGAATTGTGCCAACAAACCGTGATTAACAAACGTACACACAGACATCTTACATTTTATTTATATAGGTTGTTGAAATTTTAAGAAATTTGAAAGAGAAAATTAATCATTTGTTTTTGAGGAAAGTCATGTGTAAAATGTACATGTTACAGCTTTTGTTGTCAATTAATGCTGTATATGTATCCCAAGTGAAACATAGTCAATATTGAAGCCTCATCGTTATTGGGATAGTGTGTATGCCTTTCACACAAGAGACCCCTGATATGATTTTCAATAGCAGCTATTTGTCATATGTACAGAGCATGTTACAATATCATAATATCAGCCAAAATGTTATATTTGATGCCTGGAATTGTTGTGAGAGCCTGACAAGACAGCTGTTTAGTTGTTTGGATGGGATGGAAAACTGAGGTCCTGTGTACATCAAGGAACGGTTATGGTGTCGCTGTCCATTTGAAATATCCCGCATGTCATAGCACAATGTATGGTATATGCCTGTCTTCAATAGCCCAGTTGGAACAGAACTCATTATTGTGTCCAACAGAAATGCTGCAGACTATCTTCTTATTCAGATGAAATATATTTTTTTTTTTCAGATGCTATAAATAAGGCCGCTGAAGCTTGGGGTATTAGTTGTATGAGATATGAAATACGTAAGTTTAACTCATCTGTGTAGTATTGACTCTAGTTTACTTATAAAATATAATTAAGCGCGGAAGAACATGCTAGGATCTGGAGAGCGTCAGCCAATTATGCACAAAACGTGAGTCATGTAGAAAGAAAGTATTACTGTATTATATTAAAATTACATAGCAACTTTATTTTCTTATCTATAGGTGATGTAAAATTACCAGCTAAAGTTCAAGAAGCCATGCAGATGCAAGTGGAAGCAGAAAGAAAGAAGAGAGCAGCTGTTTTAGAATCTGAAGGTAAAAAGGTCTTTTATTTCAATGGGTTTTAGTTTCCAAGAAGTTCCAAATATTTTGAAATCGTTGTCATAGCACACTAAAATTTATGTGTGAAATAAAAATTCTGAGTGTCTGAGCATGCAACGTTTCGGCAATGGTAACTCTTGTTTATCAAGCAGATGATAAAGCTGAGAGTTTAATCGAAACATTACATGTTTATAAACCAGTAATTGTTATTCTATATCTAAGTTTGAGTGCATTACAGAATGCCACCCAAAGAAAGTCTGACATTCTATCCTCATTTAACTTATTTTAAGACATTGACCATTTCTTTTGTAATCTGGTGTTACGGGGTCATAGCACACTGTTAGGGGCAGAACAGCAAGATGTTAAACCCTATTTCATTTCATTTCTTTTGTAATTAGTTTTTGTAATGCTCTGATTTATTGTTTACACCTGTTTGATTCTAGTTTTTGTTTTCATGGAAAATAACTTCATTGTATATTAAAATAATGTATCTTTACTTTGTTCTAGGTATTAGAGAAGCTGAAATCAATGTAGCTGAGGGTAAAAAGAAATCAAGAATTTTAAATTCTGAAGCTTTTAAAGCAGAACAAGTAAATCAGGCTACTGGTGAGAAAATGAATCATTAGCAAATACTGTATCAGTCTTTGCCAAATTAATTTAGATGCCATGGAATTTTTTAACTAGCTTGAAAACATTTGTATATTATTTAATATTTGATTTACCCTTCATTTAATTAGAAATGTTAGAATGCATTTATTTTCTGATGTTTTGACATTTTATATAACATAGTTTACTAACCTGTAACTAGTTTTTATACGCCCACATTGAAATGTGGTCGTATATTGTTGTCGCCCCCGTCCGTCCGTCCGTCCGTCCGGCGTCCACAATTGCTTGTGGACGCTCTACAGGCTAAAGTTAATATCCGATTGACTTTAAATTTATACACAGTGTTTAAGGTCATGAGACGAAGAAGCCTATTGTTTTTCAGCTATTTCCGATAATTAGTGCCAGAGTTATGGCCCTTGATCACTTCAAAAAATCTTGTGGACGCTCTAGAGGCCAAAGTTAATACCCGATTGACTTCAAATTTATACACAGTGTTTAAGGTCATAAGACGAAGAAGCCTATTGATTTTCAGCGATTTCCGATAATTAGTGCCAAAGTTATGGCCCTTGATCACCTCAAAAAATCTTGTGGACGCTCTAAAGGTCAAAGTTAATATCCGATTGACTTTGAATTTATACACAGTTTTTAAGGTCATAAGACGAAGAAGCCTATTGATTTTCAGTGATTTCCGATAATTAGTGCCAGAGTTATGGCCCTTGATCACTTCAAAAAATCTTGTGGACGCTCTAGAGGCCAAAGTTAATATCCGATTGACTTCAAATTTATACACAGTGTTTAAGGTCATAAGACGAAGAAGCCTATTGATTTTCAGCGATTTCTGATAATTAGTGCCAGAGTTATGGCCCTTGATCACGTCAAAAAATCTTGTGGACGCTCTAGAGGCCAAAGTTAATATCCGATTGACTTTAAATTTATACACAGTGTTTAAGGTCATAAGACGAAGACGCCTATTAATTTTCAGCGATTTCTGATAGTAAGTGCCAGAGTTATGGCCCTTGATCACCTCAAAAAATCTTGTGGACGCTCTGGAGGCCAAAGTTAATATCCGATTGACTTTAGATTTATACACAGTGTTTAAGGTCATGAGACGAAGAAGCCTATCGATTTTCAGCGATTTCAAATAATTACTGCCAGAGTTATCTCCCTTGATAACTTCAAAAATTCTTGTGAAGCTATAGAGGCCAAAGTTACTATCTGATTGACTTCAGATTGATACATAGAGTTTAAGGTGTTGAAACGAACAAGTATTTTGATTTTCAATGAATTTAAATAACTGAACAGCTAAATCCATGATATTAGATGTTTCATGTATATATACTTAATCGGATTTTAGTGTATTACAAATGTTTCATTACCGAAATTAGTAAAAATATGCAACAACCCTTGTTGACTGCCCGGACGATTTAGCTGCTGTGGGCGTATGTTTCGTTGCCTGGCAACCTATCTTATATTGTATTGTGTTCCTAATTACACAGCTAATGAAAATGCTATTGTTCCTGTCACTACAAGACATCATCTAATGATCTATTTTTAAGCTTACTAAAGTTTTGTGCATAAAATTCTCAGTCGCTCTGAAGATATGTATGTTAGATCTCAGTGTAGTAACATGAGAACCATGCACACAAACGAAATAAAGATATATTTTAATTAGATTGATTCCATCATTTTACAGGTGAAGCTGAAGCATTGATAGCAAAAGCTAATGCAAAGGCCAAATCCATTAATATAGTTTCTTCTGCACTCTCACAAAAGGTAAATATTAATAAATGTATTTTTAAAGCATTATACGTTTACTATTTTAGCCGATAATTTTATGTGATGTTTGTACCATGAACATGTAAACTCCATGTCACTAGGGACCGGGTATCATTCAGATTTGATGAAAAAAGGTAAGAAACTGAGCTTACCATCTAGAATCTAATACACATATTCAGTTAATAGATTGCCATCCAGAAAGTGTTAAATACCATCAAGATTCATCAAAAACCGCCCAGTTTGTGCTACCATTTAGTTTGACATCATTTGTCTAGTTTATGAAACTAAAGGGTTATAAACTGGATGACCAATATCAAAACTAAGCTAAATGGTCATAAACTAGATGATGGATGTCAAAACTAAATGGTATTTCTTAAACTAAATGGTAGCACAAACTGGGCGGTTTTTGATGAATCTTGATGGTATTTAACACTTTCTGGATGGCAATCTATTAACTGAATATGTGTATTAGATTCTAGATGGTAAGCTCAGTTTCTTACCTTTTTTCATCAAATCTGAATGATACCTAGTCCCTAGTGTGTTGCAGTTGTTTTAACGGCACACAACCAGAAATACACACCTTCACGGTGTTTTGTCTTTGTTTTTCCATAAGCGATAATAGAGATATCGTGCCGAGGATTGGGTGATCAAAGGGTGATATGTGATATCATCCCTGGGACGATATCCCATATCACCCCCATGATGACATCATATTAAGCAAACACTGCAAATACATTTTAAGACGTAAATAAGACATCAATCCCATTACTAAACTAAATATTGAATTCGGTGGGTATTTCTCGCCGTCCTTTTTTCTAATTTCAACCAAAAGTTTAAATCACTATTATCCATGTGTTCAAGACCCTTAGTTATTGTCCTTTCATCAATATGGTGATTGTTCCGTCATATTGACCATGCTTGAAATGTATTAAACGCCCACTTATTACGCCTTAAGGGCGTTGAGCAGTCTAAGATTCGCACTAACTTTTCAACGCCAATCTTATTAAGTCTTTGCAAACTTGTTCCACTTATAAAATAACTCAGAAAACTCTCGAAAGTCGCGTCGTTTTATGTGTAACAATGGAGATACGAGGCGGAGGAATAAAACTATTTATAGCAAACGAGACTGATTCCCCGACCTAGATCAGGTGTTGAATAAATTATGACGTCGTGCACGCCAGTCACGTGACCAACACAGACGTGGCTTCAACGGGAGTGGAAGATGTCACGTGACCAGAAGGAATTCCCTGTATGACGCGATTATCCAGGTCTATTTATCTATCACGAAAGGAACATGACGGATTTTTTTTTTTATGGTCAAAGATTACTATTTTTTGAATGCATAACATGATTTAGAGTGCGGTGGAGTAGTGCAGTGAAGTAATTATTTACTTTTACATCCGAATTGTTGTATTTTAATACTTGTTGTCGACGTATTCAAAGAATTAACCCAAAATCGCAAAATCTCGTTTGAAGGTAAATAATGAACAACAATTTTAAAATACTTTGAGTTGGTATTTTTTAACGTTTTTGGTGTCGAAATGTAGCTTATAACCTCCACTTTCGATCTACTGGTGGGATTATCAATAAATCTTTTGAGCTTGTACTAATAGAATTTCCAAGAAAACGCATCGTTTTTTTGCGTTTCCATGGATACAAGACAAACCACAACCTATAGCCAAAAAATGACCAGTGTATTTTTGGGACTTGCTATTAGCATTGTTCATGCGAAATTTGATGAAAATATCTGCAGGCATAACTGAGAAAATTCTACTTTTGTTGTCATCAATACCCCTTTTTATCATGCTTTTGGGCCAAGTTTGGAACATAGTTGGTAAATAAAATTGGTATTTATTTGGTGATTAATATGTAGTTTATCACCCCAAATAACAAAAAATGTCATATCTTATCAACAAAAATTACAGTGCTAGCTTTAAAATTTGCATTTTAGACTACTCAACGCCCTTAAAGTATCTTTTGGTACAGCATTATTTGAAACGTTTAAAATCCTTTCTTCGTTGGCAATATGAAAATGTTTGTCATTTTCAGGTCGATTTTCCTCAACCTCTGAAATATCGGAATACAGCGCTGGATTTCCAACATCCATATCGAAAATATACTTTAATTATTCTATACGCTGACTTTTTGTAATTATATCCTCGTCCAAATTTTCATATAAATTCAAATTGCTTTCGGCAATCTGGCTGGCAAAATGGAGTTCTTCACAGTCATTTACTAGTAGTGAACTGGTCTATGTATGACTGAAATAACGCAGGTGTATTTTGAGCAGTGGTCGACAACAGTTCACTATTAGTATACTCATTCCAGCAGTGACGTAGCCCTCATGCTAAAACAACACAGGACGATATTATGTTTATGTTGCTATATGGGGGTATGCTGACCACTCTGTCATTGAAGTGATGTCAATGTGTATGTCAAATAATACCCCACTCACCCTCGGTTCGATATTAGAAATAGCCCACGACCTTCGGTCTCAGAATATTTCTAATATCAACCTCGTAGTAGGGTATGATTTACTACATATAATGTGTTTTACCTACAAACTGGCATGCCAGATGTTATATTAGACAATTAACTGTCATATTCTGACTTGATTTACATGTCAGTCTTGCTTGATTGCCAAACTGACTGATCATAGCTGTCTGGAAATTAATTTTGAATGTACAGCGTTTCTACCTTTGACATTTTGGTCGGTTACCGACTTAACTAATTACACTATTTCTTGTGTTTATTTTCAGAATGGTATAAATGCTGTGTCCTTTAATGTTGCTGAACAATATGTAGGAGCATTTAGTAATTTAGCTAAGAAGGGAAATACTCTTATTTTACCAACAAATACAGGAGACGTTTCTAGCATGGTCGGGCAGGTTAGTATGAATTTGTTTGTGCTATGTTTTATTTTGTTTTTTGATATAATTGAGAATAAATGATCTGTGTTTCAATAGGTAGACATATTGACATCATGTCCAAGTATTATTCGCAAAAAGCAGAGATCCATGAAGGCAATGGCGAATCTGTAAAATAACCATTTTAGATGTGAAATAAGAGTAGGTCATAGAGCCACTGTTTGGGCAAAATTTTCCTCATAGCACTCTGCATGGCATTTTCATGTCTTCATTTGCCCGACGGTGCAGAAAAGTAGAACTTTCAATTTCATTTCATTATTCACAAAGAAAATATATACTTTAGTCAAGTTATATTTATACTGATTAGGAAACATATTCTTAAATTTCAGACACTGTACTATTTAACACATGTGTCAATAACAGACTAAATATGCTTTTAAATTTGTGTGAGGACTTTGTCTGCTACAAAGCAAAAAACAAATGAGTGACCAAAATTTATCATTTTTTTTCAGGCCATGGCAATATATAAAAATATAGCAACACAATCAATAGATCATGATGAATATGATGACAGTCCACTAAGTCCTTCTGATTCTTCAGCTTATCTACATGACAAATCTAGTTTTGAATCAGCTGAAACAGGAAAAGATAACCCTGAAAATAGATCACCAGATGATAAATTATCTTGATCCTGCCATTTAAATTAAAACTGTTTGTAGAAATGTATATTATACATAATGTGGAGACATTACAGTAAATAAAGTCTGTTGAAAGGGGACTATTATGTATCATGTGAATTATTCTAGCAGATCATTATTGACATCTGCAAGTGGAAATTTACATGCATATGATTATGTAGATGTGTGACAGAAATATAAACAAAAGTAAAAAAATATCATGTTTTGTCAAAATTTGATTTATGTATCAAAGATTTGAATTTATAATCAGGGGTTTATATTGTTGATTTAAATATAATACCAGTCATTCTATGATAATTGTTTATTTACATATGTCTAGTTAAAACAAATTAATTGAAAATAAAACCATTATCAAGTATATGTGAAACATTATATGGTACTAAAATGCTATTCATGGTTTTAACTGACTGTTTAAATTTTCACCCACTTAATTAAAAAGACATGTACCCTTGATAAAATAAAGAAAATTTTTTGATGGATGTGACAAAACCGTAAAATCTGAAATATTCAGTATATATGGTTATATGCAAAATTTGAGAGAGTGATATATAGATCATCAAGTTTTTATTACAAGATGTATACATTATAACCTCTGGTAGTTTTCAAGGAGTTGTAGCAGACACTCTGAAACATGTTTCTGACACTAAGTGTTTGGATTTTTGATAAGCTAGCCTAGCATTATTTTGAAAATAATGTCTAAAACTAACTACATTTATTTCCATTTTGAGAGTGATATTGCCTTTATAATAATCAGCATTGACTCTAAACATAATTATTTGTGTATGTGATGAAAGAATGTATAGTACTACAACTTATGAAAAATAAAGATTATTAACACTGTGTTTTTTGTTTTTACCATTCGCATTTTTAGTAGTTACTTTATAACAGTGTCTGCTGATTAGACTATGTCCTTCAGACACAGGAGGGGGAGGGTAGCACATTCACACTGTATCATAAGGTCTGTCATTGAGTCAACTGGCATGGTTTCGATTCCCCGCGGGTAGCACGATTTACCCAAATTCCCCCAAATCTACCCAAATCAACCCCAATCCACCACTATTTCAACTCATACCACAATAATTTATATTGATATTTGATAATATACCGTTCTTTATCTGGAATTGGTATTTTTAATTTAAAATTGCAGCTTTTAATGTCAAAATGCCCCTCAAAATAGGCGATTTCCAAGCAAGTTTGGAAATCGTAACCAAGGGAATAGCTCGTGTAATACACAAATCTACCCAAAACTTCATGTGGACGTATATTGTCGTCGCCACTGTTCGTCCGTCCGTCCGTCCGGACGTCCGTCCGTCCACAATTGTTTGTGAACAGTCTACAGGTCACAATTTTTATCCGATTTCAATGAAACTTAAAACATAGGTTTATCACTCTAAGATCTCGGTTCCTTTCGATATTGGCATGTATCGGAATGTAACTTCATGGGTTATGGCCCCTGATTGTACGAAAAATCACGTTTTTTAGCTTGTGAACAGTTTAGAGGTCACAATTTTGAACCGATTTGGATGAAACTTGAAATGCATGTTTATAACCCAAAGATCTTGGTTCCTTTCGATATTTGCGCCAATCGGATCGTAACTTCCTGAATTATGGCCCCTGATTGTCCGAAAAATCGTCCTTTTTAGCTTGTGGTCCCTCTGGAAGTCAAAATTGTTATCCGATTTAAAAAAACGTTTGATTATATCACCGTTCCATGGTTATGAACGTTGAGTTCGAATTTCGTGAAAATCGGACCAAAATTGACGGACAAAATGGCCGCCATTTGTACGCGAATAGTGTGAAAATATGTTAAATCAAGGTTGTGAACAGTGTAGAGGATACAATTTTGAACCGATTTGGATGAAACTTGAAATGCATGATTATTACCCAAAGATCTTGGTTCCTTTCGATTTTTGCGCCAATCGGATCGTAACTTCCTGAATTATGGCCCCTGATTGTCCGAAAAATTGCCCTTTTTAGCTTGTGGTCCCTCTGGAGGTCAAAATTGTTATCCGATTTAAAAAAACGTTTGATTATATCATTGTTCAATGGTTATGAAGGTCGAGTTCGAATTTCGTGAAAATCAGACCAAAATTGACGGACAAAATGGCCGCCATTTGTACGCGAATAGTGTGAAAATATGTTATATCAAGGTTGTGAACAGTGTAGAGGACACAATTTTGAACCAATTTGGATGAAACTTGAAATGCATGTTTATAACCCAAAGATCTTGATTCCTTCCGATATTTGCGCCAATCGGATCGTAACTTCCTGAGTTATGGCCCCTGATTGTCCAAAAAATTGCCCTTTTTAGCTTGTGGTCCCTCTGGAGGTCAAAATTGTTATCCGATTTAAAAAAACGTTTGATTATATCACCGTTCCATGGTTATGAAGATTGAGTATGAATTTTGTGAAAATCGGACCAAAATTGACGGACAAAATGGCCGCCGTTTGTACGCGAATATTGTGAAAATATGTTATATAAAGGTTGTGGACCTCATAGAGGTCATAATTTTGAACCGATTTTGATGAAACTTGACATGTATGTTTATAACCCAAAGATCTTGGTTCCTTTCGATATTTGCGCCCATTGGATCATATCTTCCTGAATTAAAAAAACGTTTGACTATATCACCGTTACATGGTAATGAAGAGAGAGTTTGAATTACGTGGAAACCGGACTAGAATTGACACACAAAATGGCCGCCGTTTGTACACGAATAGTGTGAAAATATGTTATATCAAGGTTGTGGACCCTATAGATAGAGGTCACAATTTTGAATCGATTTTGATGAAACTTGACAGGTATGTTTTAAACCCAAAGATCTTGGTTCCTTTCGATATTTGCGCCCATCGGGTCATTACTTCCTGAATTATGTCCCCTGATTGTACGAAAAATCACCCTTTTTAGCTTGTGGTGCCTCTGGAGGTCACAATTATTATATGATTTAAAAAAAAAACCGTTTGATTATAAAAACCAAACAAATTCTAATGATTTTCTGATAATTCCTTAATATGCGACAATTCTTGTTGACTGCCCGGACGATTTGGCTGCTGTGTGGGCGTATGTTTCGTTGCCTGGCAACCTATTTTTTAATATACTATCATTCGTTTAGCTAAATATGCCATCTTGTCTTAAAATCATGCGTGTTTCGTTGTCGTATGTAAGGGACATAACTCGTGTATATACGCACATGGATGCAGACCACCATTAAATTTGTAGTTCTTCCAAAGTTACGTGGAAATCACATTCTAACACAAAAACGCTACGATTTTAAATTTAAAATGACAATTTGACAGAAAGAACTGTATATGATCAATTATCGATATAAATTATTGTGATATCAGTTGAAATAATGGTGGATTTGGGTAGATTCGGGTGGTTTTGGGTAAATCGTGCTATCGATTCCCCGCTTCTGTTTGTAATGACCAGGAATGGGGTTGTCTGTCCGACATTGTGGGTTTTCTCCGCGACGGCCAATTTCGTCCCACAGCTAAAGTTCCAAATACACAAGTGAATTATTGAAATGAAATTGAAACATATGTTAGTCCCAAAAAGACCTAGTTTATGTCGAGTGGACAGTCCCTCTACATAGCTCAATACACCGTTTCTAAAGCAATAGCCAATACAAGTAAAGCAGGTAATTAATGTACATTTTTAGCAGCTTCAGTTTCACTGCAGCATATTGTAAACTAGCTTCATATTACATAATAACGATTGTGTGGTGTAAGCCAGATACTCTCCGCGTCATTAATCTCATTATTCACTAATTAATCTCATTCTGTAATTAGCACCGCCAATCCGTCAAACGAGCACCTGTCATTGTTTATGACAATGATTACTCCCGTTACGTGCTCTCTAAGGTTGAAGGAAGAATAGTGCTTAGCAGCAAGGAAACGAAATATAGCACCATGTCCGAAGAAAGAGTCAATAGATATGAAAAAATTGACTTTCTTGGCGAAGGACAGGTAAATTTTTATTCTTAAGAGATTATTAAACTCAACATCTTCAATTTGGATCCTTGAAAACGATTCAGTTTGGTGAATTTACACGGAAACTTGAACTTCAAATGGCGACAGACCTGCTATTTATTAGTTGATTAGGCCTACTTGCTTTTAAATTTTAATGTTTGTTCTTAGTTTCAATTTGGGATTGACATTAGGTAAAACTATTTTAAAACTTACCGTAATTACAATAGACTGTATAAATCATTTCAATATTTATCTATATCACTTGCTAAATTCATAATCAGTACATACATGTAAGCACAGGAATCTGACCTACTTCTATCCAAATCCATGTCGTATCAGACAATATTTTGACAATTTTATTGAATATATAATAAAAAAAAAGGAACAGGAATGCAATGCCTTTTGAAGACACTATTTTACCTGCTCTCACTTCGGCTCTTTTTTTTCAACAATTCGTAATGCCAGGCAATCAAGTTGATTCACTCAGATATGTTTTTTTCTTCAATAGGCCTAGTGCTTTGCTTTAGCCTTACTACCTGCTTATTCAGTTAAAATACTAACTAACTAAATGTCATCTTTATACCAGTAAGTAAAGTACATGTACCGATGCAGCCCCCCACCCCTCAAATGATGAGTACCATAATGTGACAAAATATTTCTCATTAAAACGAAATATGTCTAAGAAGCTAAGCTGACAATTGAAAAACACATCACTCACACTGTTCATTTTCGAAAAAGTAATTTTTTGTAGACCAATTTGAATTTGCATAATTTGACTTTTTTGTTAAACAGAGTTATTTTGAAGACTGAAAATAAATTGTACATGTTTTTTCAAATACATCAGACAGGCAGTATAATGACAGCTTCTGTAGATTTCTATGTTTTTTTCTTGTCATTCAAAATACCGTACAAAAATTGTATAATTGAATTAATTGATATTTTGAAGTTTGAAGTTTTTCTTGAACTGTACATGTAATTGCAATGCCTAAAATTAATCACACATATAAAAGACATATTGTACAATGTCAAAAACCATAACATTTCCCTTGTTTATAACTATTTGTACAATCAAATATGAAGCATTTACAGTTGATCTCTTGTGGGGTAGCCATTTTTGCTTGCTTCAAAGTTGGGCTAAATCTTTTGTATTTTTCATTCTGGGGAATAAACAATACAAAAGTTAGACTTAATGTAACTCAAAATGAGGATAGATTCCCAAGGTCGGTATGTGATAAATAACCGGAATATTATTATATTATTATTTCACAGTTTGCTACAGTTTACAAGGCAAGGGATACTAAAACAGACAGGATTGTTGCTGTAAAAAAGGTAACTAAGAGAGATCCTAAGAAATTATTTCTCCAAAACATGTATCTGACGAGACTTGCATTCACATATTTAGTAGAATCATTGTCCAACATAATCGTGTGCACAATATATTAAACTGACAATCAGTGTACAAAGAATAAAATACACCAGATCATGCTTTGGCACAATCACTACATGTACTGTATCCCAAAATTTGACAAACCACTGGGTAGACTATTGTTACCGATACCGATAGTTTATTTTTCTGTAGATTTTCTGAATAATTTATGTGTAAAGAACAGAAGTAAAAAATGTACTAAATGTATATTAAGTCAGTATTTCAACTTTTTAGCAGTTTGTAAAGTTTGAACCTGAACCATATAAAAAGTTAATGCTTTCTTGTTAAACAGATCAAAATAGGAACAAGAGCAGAAGCAGCAGATGGAATCAACAGAACAGCTTTACGAGAAATAAAATTACTTCAAGAACTAGAACATGCTAATATCATTGGGGTAGGTACACATACATACAATGTATATCAAATCTTGGTTTCAAAGTTAGAAACTTAATATCATGGCATATATCAAATTTTAGTTTCAAAGTTAATTTCAAGGCATACAAGCGTTTAGTTTCAAAGCTAAGGTTGTGGCCCGGCAAATATCAAATCTTGGTTTTAAAGATAATGTGCATATAATGGGATATATCAATTCTTGGTTTCAAAGTTAATGTATATTAAGTCGTGGTTTCAAAGTTTTGTCATGGCTTATTGAATCTTGGTTTCAAAGTTAACTGGATGCATATGCAGAGATTTTGTGTAACCAATAGGTTAACAAAATAGTATTTCACAGTTCAAGCAAATTTAAATGATTCAAAATTATGTTTGTTATGTTTTTTTATTTATTACAGTTATTAGATGTTTTTGGTCAAAAATCTAATATTAGCTTAGTGTTTGATTTTATGGAAACAGACCTTGAGGTAATGTTAATTTACTTGGTAACTATACCTTGTGGTAGGTATATGTATCACCCATAAGATTAAGACATTTGTTAAAATAACCAGTGCAGCATGACAAGAGGAACAACGGATTCAATCATGAAAGATCGATTGTTTATTTCAAATAATCATTTTGAATACTGGTACAAAGGATTTTAGATTTTGAATAATTGTTTCTATCAATTACATGTATATATTCGTTATCATTTATGGGGAAAATTACAATTTAACCTTAAATAATAATTAAGCTTTCATATTACATATGAAAGCTTATTGTTTCTGTTAAAGTTATTATTATTATTATTTTTTTTTTTGTGTGTTTTCTGCAAATCGGATTTCTCAGAATCTATCCATAGGATCTTTCTGAAATTTTGACCTACCCCCCCAAAAATGGGGTGCGAACCTTGATTAAATATATTTTCGAAACGTTTTACGAATCCGAAATCACCGAATTTTACGAACGAAAAAAATGACAATGCATAGTCGTAACTTTGTTATTTTTTGACCGATTTTACTAATTCTTTTTTCTTTGAATACCTTTAAAAAAACCATTTTCATCTGCAGTTTCACATTTTCGAATTTCGAAAATTCGTCGCTGTGATTTCGAACCGGAAGATTAGACCAATTTGACAACTTCTTTAATAGTTGTACGATTTTCATGAAATTTAGTATCTAAGTAGATCCTACCGATGTGACTTCAAAAATATAATTAGAAATTTTCTAAATTATCTCCCCTTGACGAAATTAAGGATCAAAATTTTCAAAAAAATCATCGAAATATAGGTCAGAATGACCTGATTTTTTTTTTGGATACTAGATAAGTAATTACTGATTTGTACACAAAATATGGAGTTTGTCGATCGAACCGGAAGTGCCGCCATATTTAAAAGTGAAAAATCAATAAGGCTTTTTTGCTATTTTACTTACAGACTCGGGAGTTATATTTTCTGAATCCTTGTAGGAAGGCCTAAAAAATGTCGCGAATAGAATTTTGATTTCGGTCACGTGATGGTCACCATTTTGAATTGAAAATGAAAAATAGAAGCAATTTGAAGGGTCGGGACTTTGGAACACAATTACTCTCCTTCTAATTAAGCTAGAATGTTCAAACTTGGTGTAGACGTTCACTAGGTCAATGTTATGATTGAGTTCAAAGATGAGCATTTTCTGCTTAGGGTAAGCAGAGATAAACAAGCTAATTTGTTGATTCTTTAGGGCACGATAACTTCGGTTATAATGAAGGGAGGGCGGTGAAACTTTTGTCAATAGAGAGTCTAATAGCTAGCCTGTTGTGTGAAATCATTGTATTATTTTTTCTAAATATCAGGGATAGCCGAAAAAAAGAGATTGAAAACCCAAAAAGTCGTATTTTTACAATTTGGAGCATGTTTAGAGGTCTTTCTCGTAAAGTCAACATAATATTTTTTGGGAACTTCTTGTACAAAGAGTCTTATTGGTAGTCTTTTATATGAAACCATCGATCAACAGTCCAACATATCAGGAGTAGAAGAACAAAAGGATCGAACATTGAAAACGGCACCCTTTCATTGTTAAGCGAAACATGCAGTGTGGGTGACTACAATCTACACATTTAGTCATCGTATAGAGCTTATTCAACAGTATCGAATTCCAACTGCTTAGGGATATTTTACGTGCACTCCAATGTGTACACGGGACCTTGGTTTTTCGTCCCATCCGAATGACTAGACAGCTGTGCTTGTCAGGCCCTCCGTTCTGCCTCACTGACAAGGGGAACCACGCCGGGAAATCGAGATGAACTTTCTCCGTGCAGAACTTTCAATTCAGGCGAAAACGTTTATTGCATACGATTAAGCTGGTCAGTTGGAGCTTATTTTCAAAAGTTTTGTAATAATCGGTTGGTAATTAAAGTACCGTGCACATTAAACTGTTAAAACAGAAAATTTCGCCCGGTTGAAATGTTTCTTGCTATATGTCAGCAATTTTCTGAATTCAGGGAGGCTGAATGGCTGAATGGTTAGCATGTGCGCACTGTATCGTAACGTCTGTCATTGAGTCAACGGGCGTCGTTTCGATCTCCAGGTTGCACGTGACATGAAGTATGATGTCCAACCTTGTGGGTTTTCTCCGTGTTCTTCGGTTTCCTCCCAACGGCTAAAGACCTGTAAGCGCAGGGGGAGTTTTTAAATAAAATTAAAAAACATATGTTAGTCCCGAAATGACCTAGTTTGTGTCGAATGGACATTAGGCCGCATTTCTCTCTTTCTCTTTTATTTTTAAAGTTTTGTAATAATCGGTTGGTAATCAAAGGTACTGTAAAAGTGATAAAACAGAAAATAATCGGTTGGTAATCAAAGGTACTGTAAAAGTCATAAAACAGAAAATTTCGCCCGGTTGTAATGTTTCTCACTTTAAAGTCAGCAATTTCCCGATTTTAAGTGGCAAACGTTTATTGCGAACGCTTAAGCTGGTCAGGGGGGAGCTTATTTTTAAAAGTTTTGTAATATTCGGTTGATAACTAAAGGTACCGTGCAAATTAAACTGTTACAATAGAAAATTTGGCCCGGTTGAAATGTTTCTCGCTGTAGGTCAGCAATTTGCCGATTTTAGGGAGGTTGCGTGGCTGAATGGTTAGCACGTGCGCTCTGTATCATAACGTCTGTCATTGAGTCAACTGCCGTTGTTTCGATTTTTTGGTTGTACGTGACAAGGAGTATGGTTGCCTGTCCAACCTCGTAGGCCGTAACTGCCGCTGCCCGGGTAAAATTTCCCTCATTGCACACATTATGGCATATGCCCGTCTTCATTAGCCCATTTTAGGAGCAGAACAGTCGGACGTTAAACCCCATTCAATTTCATTTCATTTTCTCTATGTTGCTTATTTATTATAGTGGATAAATATTTTTCTGGTTCTAGCAATTATTTAATTTCTGCATAGAAATCTTGCTTTGGCCAGTTTTTTTTATTGCAGAGTGCCATTCTTGTTTAAACAAACATGATCCTTTGTTTAAAACATGCTTAAGAAGTCGTCACGATTTCCTACTTATAACCAAACATATTGGAAATATTAGTCTGGCATTATTAAATCCTAATTTTATTGGTCTTATTTAAAATTAAACTTTCATTTAACTATGAACAACCCTTAACGTGTCTCTTTAAAACTATTAAGTACTCTAAAACAGTAGCTCAACCTTTTGACCTAAACTCATTAATTTACAATTTTGTTGTGAGCGACTTCTTATTCTTCCTATATGACATATTGCACGTGTCTGATTTCAAAGGGGGGTTGAGTGGCTGAATGGTAAGCACGCGCGCCTGTCATTGAGTAAACTAGCGTGTTTTCGAATGCCCGGTTGTACGTGACAAGGAGTAAGGTCGCCTGTCCAACCTGCCATTTTTAATTTTTTTTTCCCGCCATTTTCATTTCATTTTCTCATCCGTCTCATTACAGTAATACAAGTTTCAGTTATTCCCCTTTAGTTTTCAGATTATTGTTATGCCTGGGTGCAATGTTTCATACTATATTTAGACTTGTAACTTCGCGAGTTTTTGACCAATTTTAATAATTTTTTCTTCGTATCCTTTTATTTAGGTTACTTGATACAATCAATGACACGTGACGATGAATATGAAAGCTTTCATATCTGCATGGGACAGTAGCAGATCTAGTTTTATTTTTTTCTGTTATTTATTTACAGATTATTATAAAAGATACAAATATAGTTTTAACACCTCCACATATAAAATCCTATGTATTACAAACATTACTAGGTTTAGAATATCTTCATGCTCATTGGATTTTACATAGGGTATGTTTATTATGATGACTTTTTTTCTACTGTTAACCTTGAAAGACTAAGAAATTAGATAGAGATGTTATGATATTGTAACTGGTGTTTTAAAGGGTTTACAAAAAGTAGTTGCTGATGGTTAAAAGGCTTAGTTTGGCAATAAATTAATTTTCTGAACTGCCATGGCACCTGTATGTAGTTACTCTACAAGATGAAGAAACTAAATGTGAAGTATGAATGAATGGAGGTTTGAATAGATTATTAATAGTGATTTATCTTTAAAAAAAATTAGACATGTATTATCATGGTATTTTAATCACCAAGTGGCTGACTCAATATTTTTATACTGTCAAATCCTTATATTAGTCTGTATGATAAACTAGGCACTGGAGCTAACAGTATGGATGACTGAATGTATACTGTAGTTTAATCTGGTTGTATTGTAAACCTTGTAATTACAGGATATGAAACCCAATAATTTATTAGTTAATGAGCAAGGGGTATTAAAGATTGGAGATTTTGGTTTAGCAAAATTCTTTGGTTCTCCCAGTCGGCCATATTCTCATCAAGTTGTCACAAGGTAAGATAATTCATATTTTCGCCCCAATTCATTCATAATTGTGCTCATTTAAGATTTGAGAGTAATAGTGGCGCAGTGAGTTTGGCACTGGATCACTGACCAATGGCGGGTTTGTGGGTGGCAAAAAAAGCAATAAGAAGTTCTCATAAGACAGAAAACAAAGTCCCATGCACATATGTACGAAATCTTGGTTGTTGGTACATGTATATGAAAAAGAGTAGGTCAGAAACGCTGTTCTCTGGACAGTTTTTTTCTCTTGGCACACAGGTCATCATATTTGCTGTCTTCATTAGTGTGTTGTTTGGTGTAGAAAATGTCCCAAAGAAGTATAACGTGTACAATTTGATTCATTTAACAAGATTGTATATGTATGGTTGTTATTAATGTTATCATTATTATAGATGGTATCGATGTCCAGAGTTATTATATGGTGCTAGATACTATGGTACAGGTGTAGATATATGGGCAGTTGGTTGTATATTAGCAGAATTATTAATCAGGGTAGGTAATAATTATAGAACTTTATTATAGTCTCTTGAACATCATTTGAGTGATTGTTAATTTATTATAAACTATAATTTGACAAGAATATCAGTCCAAAAATGGTTCATTTCCATTGAATATTTACTAAGATATGATGAGTTGTCAGCATCGGAGATTCACTGGGATATAGCAAACAGATTTGATGGATCTGTTTTTAACTCGATTTCATCCAAGCTTGGAAGATTGTCCAATGTTGTTATTTTAGTTTTGTTTTCATATTTAGATATTGAATAATCAATTGGGAATATTTTAACATGAATCAAATTAATCAGGAATATGATATACTGTCCATAAACTAATTATATATTGTATGTAGCTATATATTTGTTTATGAATTAATATATTTCAGGTACCTTTATTTCCTGGTGATTCCGATTTAGATCAGTTGAGTAGAATATTTCAAGTGACCGGTACTCCAACCACAGAGGATTGGCCGGTATGTTTACATTTTATTTCTAACTAGTTATATATATAATTTTGAAAGATACCAATTAAGATTCCAAGTAAATTTCCCCTTGTTTGTGGCACTGGGCAGAAGGCTTGACAAGGAATCGTGTATAGTTGTTTCAATAGGAAAAAAAACGAGGTCCTGTATACACATTTGCTTGCACATAAAAGAATCCTGGAAGGTTTGATTCCCCTCATAGAACACTGTATATTTAATTTTATTTAACACAACTTTATTTATATGTATCTCAGGACAATGTATACCAGTGTTTTTATGTGTTTTGTAATATTTTACCAGGAAATGAAAGCTTTACCAGATTATATACAGTTTAAAGAATATCCACGTCAACCATTAAAAGATATCTTTATAGCAGCTAGTGAAGATTTATTAGAGGTTTTAGAAAGTATGTTGTGTTTAGATCCTTTAAGAAGATGTACAGCTAAAGAGGTAAACAAACAGCATCAGTATTACTTTTGCATTCTTATGATTTTAAATTTCATCGAATCTCTTATTTACAAGAATCGATCTGCTCATAACTGGTCCAATTCCTGTACAGTTCCAATATTCTGGTAATTGATAAAAAGTACCTTTAATTTTTGGCGTGATTTTACTACATGTAATACAGTTTAACTAGAAGTATTAGAATTCAGTTATATATGCCAAATTTGGGAACATAATTATTTACCAGTTGTACTCATTTTAAATGTTTTTCAAGCATTTTTAGATGTCTGACTTTGTAGGTGTTGTCCTGGTTCTGATATTTATTATTTGTTATTATGCTATTTTAATGATACATGTATTAATTTATTAATCAACAGGGTTTACAGATGAATTATTTTAGTAATAAACCTCCACCATCTTGTGGTTCTCAATTGCCTCAACCAGGTTCTAATAAAATAATACCTAAAGAACAAGAAAGACAAAAAGCTGGTATAAAAAGAAAACAACCAGGAGATCAAGGTGGGATATTTTTATATCACCATTCTTTAATTACCTATAGTAGATATTGTATTTGTAATCTATATGTAGGTAGTTGGTTATGAATATATGGTATCCAATATATACATGTAACTTAAATAGTTTAAAATACTTACCAAGATCCTTGTTCATAAAAAATATTTTTTTTTTAAGGGAAACTCTTTTTATTGCTATAATACTTACATACATATTTTGATATGAAACAGTTTAATTTATTTTATGTGTATACGGTCATTAAGGGCACTTTTGCCACAAACATAATAATGTTGATGATATACTCCATTTGTATGAATTAGGAAGAAAATATGTTAAATCCTAACATTTTCTTTTTGGGTTTTATGCAAACATTTTCTGACCAAATTTGTTTCATTTCACCAAATCTAAGTTGCAAAAAAAAAACCACTCATGTTCCTGCGTCAATCCCTGATAAAACAGTAAATATTCTTAATATTGTAATCTAGGCTTTTACTTCAAAATTTACTGTACTCATGTGATGGAACAAGAGCCCTAATTGTCACCCACTACAAAATTTATAGTAACTATTATGTTTATAAATGTATTATTTGTTTATTTCAGGGGTGCTAGCTAAAAGATTATTATTTTAAAGACAAGGAGTAGTTGACATTGTTACCTCATTACTGAATATCAATTGTTATTTATAGAAGTGAAAGAATAGTGAAATAGTTTATAGGGTAGTTTCACAATGTGTGGTTGAATTTTAATGGACTTTTCTCCAAAGTGCTTTCTAAAGGGGAAAGGTGTTAAGTGCTGGATAAAGAATAATTAAAATTAAACAGACAGCTATTTTGAAGTGGTTAGGAATGTATCAACATTTAAGTGTTGATATTCCTCCCATCCATCCATGGACATTACTCCTGAGTGCATGTGGGAGATAACTCTTACTATAAGACTTGTTTTCTTCTAAGTTTAAAAGAAACATTTTGTGAATCTCCACACTAAATAATCAATGTTGTTCAAAAATAATAATCTAGTATTTGTATTTAAGCAAATTTAGATATTATGCTTTTGAGCTATATTTACTTTGATATAGAAATCCATCATTTTAGATACACACCATTATCTTAAAATGAAATGAGAGAAGAATTAAATACTGTGTTAATTATTACTTTTACTTTAAACGTCATAAAATTCTGTCAATGATATTAATTGTTTCATAAATACACTTGTCAATAGATGTTCAGTGAAATATATTCATTGAATTTTGTTATTTATTAATATGTTGTTCATGTATATTTGTATTATGAATTATATAATACCATCATACATGTAGGTCAGTATTTGGGTGTATAGTATAATAGAATGGTCTCAAGGTTTTATCCATTCAAAGAGAAACAAATAATAGATGATAACAATTTTTGACCAGTAAATTCTTGTATTTACATTCATGATTTTATGATGTTAAACTCACACAAGCAGAAACCCATCTTTGGTATGTACAATGTTTTAAATTGCGGATTACATCTTTTTTTTTTAGCAATATTACAATATTAGTTACACTGTAAGCTTTGCTTAAAAGATTGTGATGAGAAAGCTTGTACATAAATTAATCAAATTCTGTGTTAAGAATTTCTGAAATTTTTTAGTCCAGTAGGTTCGACCACCCAATCATGTGTGCTCTTTAAGATCAGAATCTGTTAATAAAAACAATTTGTTTCATTAGCAGTCAAAAATCACATCTTATGCTCAAGAGCAAATCATTTACCCCCCTTGTAATTGAATACTGGGAGGGCTATGCAGTTACTAATCCTGCATGGTTACGCTAATTTTCCCTGCCTTTCGAAACAACGGACCATTAAAATGGGTTTGTCTGTCTATAACACTTATTGGGACACAATAAATGATCTACAATGTTCAAACTTAGTGTAGGCATTCATTCTGTGAATGTCTTGATGGAGTTCAAAGATGAACATTCTTGGCTTATGATAAGCAGAGATGAGCAATTTGATTGGTTGATGCTTTTGGGTATGATAACTTGGATAATAATTAAGTGACAGCTATGAAACTCCAAGGATAGATTCATTATATCATTACCTTGACTAAGTTTGATGTGAATTTTCTGCTTAGGCTATGGAGCGATAAGCAATTTAATTGGCCAAGAACTTGGAACATAACTCATAATTGTGGTAGAATGTTTAAACTTCATGTTGATGTTCATTTGGTGATGTTCATAGAGAGTGATGAAATTTGGTGTACAGTTGATAATCTGATTGATTTCTCGATTCTTTTTGAAAAAGATAAACATGCAATTGATTAATACATGTATGTGTCTATTGATTTTGGCGGGGGACATCAGCCTCACTGTTGACTTGTTAATTGAAATCTGTGTTTGGGTACAAAATTTAAAGAAAAAATCCTTTTAGAAAATTAAACTAAAGTGAGTGCCTTAATATTTTTCATTGTAGCCGTAGCAATTAGTTCTAGTTATGTCTGTTTTGTAAATCTTTATTTGGAATTTTTACAAGGACATATAAGGATGCATTATGAAAGAGTTAAATCTACCTATTGATGGCTGAGATTTAAATATTAAGCAATAAATGGATAACCGTTGAGCAATATTAAGCAATAAATGGATAATCTGCGCTATACTTTTGAACCTGTGTAGCTAGAATGATCAACTCTTTATCTAAATCTTACATAATGCATCTTTAATTCTGAGATAAAAGAATATCCTATTGGATTTATATATTATGAGAAAGGTTTGCCAAATAACCAGTATAAAATCAAATAGAGAGCTGCCTTAAATCAACTATAGATATATTAATATGTGTACTTATTTATTATGTTGTTTATTAATGTAAGATGTCTTGTATATTAATATAATAATAAACAAGCCTTGTTTTTGTTAATAAAATAATATATGTATTTTCAAATCATTGTTTTGTTGTGGATGTGGTCACCAAAATACACTTATAACGATCAGAGTCAAACTTGACTACGTTCTACGGACGTTTCTAAATCATTGTTTTGTCAAGAATTACAAACTGTGCTACAAAGACACTAGTATAGGATCTAATGACACCCTCAGCCACTGTCTGCTTTAAAAAGTCCTAAAGGGGAAGGAGCATGTGATGGGGGTTATCTTTACCGTCACAGCATAATATTCAGCAATAAAAGTACAATTAATTCTACATACAGTCTACATACATATTCCTGAAGCAATGACCCCTGCGCAGAGTATATCTACATAAGACTCAAATATGTTCAAATCCACCCATTTTGGCTATACTTGGTTTTTGCCTGATTTTTTTAAAGGAATTTTAATAACACTATTTACTGTACATCAATACATATTTTTTTACTATGAGATACTTATCTACCATCTTCATTGAATTTCTGATGATACACATGACTAAATTATATATTTTACCAGTGTTTAATGCTGATATATGATTTTTTTTTAATTCAAATCAAATGGTGGTCATGTTTACTCCATAAATAATGCAAAAAATAATTTGGCAGAACTCGTCAAATGTACCAAAAAAAAAAGCACTGTTGAGTAGTACCTGATAGGGAAAATTATTCCTAATAGATATCTCCTTACCAATATTTCCCACCAAAAGGGAAATATGTAATGGTTCACTTAATTCCCAACACAATAATTTTTTTTTATGGAAAATAAAAATCGGTTTATATGATATAGTAGCCTAGAGTGAAGTGGAAAAATGAAATGAAGTTGAACGTTCTATTTTTTCTGCACCAATAGGGTGAATGAAGACGTGTGAAATAGAAAAAAAATTCAACTAGTGTAGTTATACTTCAAACATATTATCATCCAAATTGTATACAGCTGCAGCGATTTTTGGCTTCTTTGTCATATCAGTTCTTTTTATCATTTATACACCCAATTTAAAATTGGACCATTAAGTAGCGTTTCGGCGGTAAAATGATGTACCCGCGTTTCTTATAACAAGATATGCAGATGAAATCGACTAGGTTAAAAGAAAATGTACACCGTTGAATTTTTTTACAATATGAAAGAATTTTGAGATTTTGTGTCAATGAATTAAATACATGTAGAAGTTATGTGAATGTAAAACCAGCTATTGAGGATTTGATTTTTGTGACTAAAGGTGTATCATATTTAATGTTATTTATGAAAACAAGGTTTGTATGTATGGGTAATGAAGATAGATTAAGGTATTGTGTGTTTATACACGCCATGTTAGTGTATATATATCTAGCCAGTGTATGTTTGTAGGTGGGAGTTACCATCATCGCAATTCAGGAACCTTTCTATGCACGTTGCTCAACACTAATTTGTCTTTTCTGTACAGAATTGTTTTTGTATAAAAATGTTATAAAAGCTATTTGAAGAGATATTTTTATGAGGTGAGCTAATCCCACTTTCAATTACCAACAAAATGGCCGCGTAGAAATCGTGTGTTAAATTAAAACTATTCGAAAGACCCCCATCTCCACCCAGTTCCCACCCACGCAAAATATACTCCAAAAGTCAGAGGTAAGCATTGATGTGTTCGACCATTTCCATGTCCACAATGTCACGCGTTAAAAGACGTATTCACCCTTGACAGCTGTCTAGTTTTACGGATGGGACGAAAAACTGAGGTCCCGTGTACACATAGACATGTACGTAAAAGATCCCCTTGACAGTTGGAATTTGAAATAAGAGTATAAAATAGGCCGTAGAGCCGTTATCCGGGCAAAATTTCCCTCATTGCACACTGTATGACGTATGCCCGTCTTCATTAAGCCAGTTCGGAGCAGAACAGCAGGACGTTAAACTCCGGTTTATCTCAGCTTTATTTAACGTTCCATTTCACTGAAGTGATATCGCAGGGCACATGTTTATAAATAGACGGAAGTCAGTTTGTCGATAATCCAATTCATGTTAATGTACTTAAAGTAGCTAAGTATCTAACTCAATATCGTCCAATGTCTTCGGCATTCAAAACACGAATTATATGTCAATTTAAATCAACACTGATGTTGTTATTTTACCTGGAAAAGATGGGCGTTTGATATCCAATATTTAAAACAAAATAAACATTTTACCATTGGTACACGAATTGTGTACCATAATGCGTTTTAGCCCCAGTTCTAGCAAGAGACTTGAGGAACGAGGCTAGAAACATTGCACAAAATTAAACGGCGATACTCGAAATAGCCACTCGATTGAAACTTCTGGCGTATTTCTCCGTAAATAACTAATTTGAAATTAGAGTACAAACGAAAACGATTGAATGTAAATCAATTTGTATACATTCATATTGCATCATTATATGCGTTGCGACCCATTTGTGGCAATTTCTAGGTCTCAAATATTAGCGATTTAGCTCCTTTAACCCTTTAGCGCCGACGGTATCAGATTTGATACCACTAATTAACTTAACTAATTAATAAACTAAATTTTGAACAAATAATCTATCACCCGGTTTTTCATGACGAGAACGCCTATGGTATCTAATATAGTACCATACAGTACTGCTATATTGAGTACATGGGGTTCACTTGTACTTTCAAAGATAGTAGCTCCCACGATTGAGAAATTTAAATTTTTTGACCAAGGAAATCGGAGTATTATTCAACAAAATAGTTAAGTTTACCCAAAATTAATATATTATTCATGTATATAAGAATACAGAGAAACTTAATAACAGTTCACAGTATATTCAATTGCAAACTTAATCGCTCAGTGTGTGGTGAAAAAATGTGGTATTAAATTTGCTACCGCAGGCATATTATCGGTCAAATATACCTGATCTTCTTCAAAAATAAATTCCAACATTTCCATCCCAACCGTCAATGTAATGTAAATTTATGTCTGAACAAAGATAGAAATTTGTTTTTTTAGCTTATCACAAATAAATATGATATCAAACCTGAGTTTTCCGATATATTTCTCAGTTGAGAAATGAAATGAAATGAAATGGGGTTTAACGTCCTACTCTTTTGCACCTAACCTGGGCTAATGGAAGACGGGCATACGCCATACAGTGTGCTATGAGAAAATTTTGCCCGGGCAGCGCCGCTACGGCCTACTCATATCGAATTCCAACTGCCAAGGGATCTTTTACGTGCACGCCAATGTGTACACAGGGCCTCGGTTTTTCGTCCCACCCGAAGGACTAGGCAGCTGTCCTTGTCAGGCTGTCCTTCTGCATCACTGACAAGGGGGAAATCACGTCGGACAATCGAGATGAACTTTCTCGGCCAATGCAGGGATCGAACACCCGACCTCCACGTTAGCGAACCAGCGCCTTATCCACTAGTCATCTTTCTCTTAAGCCTATGGTATCAAAATCGATACCTGTCCAAAATTTGGGAAATGATTTCTGATGAATTTTTTTTTTGTGGATTAGGTTTATTCACACCCCAGGCATCATGAAAAAAACAATTTGTGAATTTTTTAAGACCTCCTTCATGGTTTAGGCTCTAAAGGGTTAAAGTAAAATGGTTATATTAAAAAGGTTTAGCCCCCCACCCCCCAATTTATTTTAGATTACAAATAATGTATACTAAGAATAAGATTGACATCGTTTTATTGTCGCTGGTATAATTTTTTTTTCAAATATAAAATCCGATAAATGCACGAACAAAAGACCTATTTCAATGGCAGTTAACTTTGGGTTTTAAATGAATGAACGAATGTAACGAGGGGAATTTTGTCAAATCAGAAATTTAATTTCGGATATCAGGGGTTCTTTTACGCGCACACCAATGTCTGCACGGAATAATTTTTTTTTGTGCCATCCGAACGACTAGACTTAGTTGCCTTTGGGATTTAATACCATGTGGTAACAGACAGGTCAATGGCAGTCAAGAGGCAATACGTATAACGAATCTGTTTCCTGGTGATTGTGAATTCCTTGCTCTGGTACTGTCCATTTTGCTATATTTAGTTCAAATACTAATACTATTATATACTATATATAAAGATCTAAGAAACTGGTTAGTGAAGATGATTATTATTGTATGAAGTGACTAGCCTATAGTAGAATTAAATGATTCTTTCCAGTCATGATGATCATATGCTGACACTTGTGTGGTACTGTTACCTGTTGAGTTAGCTCACCATATGGTCAGCAACATAAATCTTTAATTATTATAAACCAATGGATTAAATGGAAGTATCTAAAAGGTTCGTATGATTTACCAAATGAAATGAGTGAAATTTATGACATGGAACTTAAAAAAAAACGTGAATTCTGTCAGCAACAAAATTTGCAATCGGTGTAATAGTGATCACACATAAGCGTTCCATTTCGATATAAGTATATTGCTGGTGCCATGCGTGAGGTAGAGTGTGCTTACTAACTCCTCCTAGAAAACAACCCGCTACAATGTTAGGGTTTCGTGAAGCACTTTCACTTACCTAACAACCCTTTTGGAATGTATATGGGTTTAATTGTATGTTCATGCTTGTTTTTGGTTTTTTTGTTCTTAGTTTTATTTTGTTTTACTTTTTGAGGGGGGGGGGGTCGTTTTTTGTCTGCTGCTTTTTAAATTATAATCAAGAGAAGGTGAAAGAACTTTAATTGTTCATGAAAGAAATTTGACCGAAAAAGTTTGTTATGACGTTACTATCCGTTTACAAAATTAAACTAAAGAAAACTATGCGATATTTTCATTACTGTTATATGGAATCACGGTGGCTAAGTGGGCAAGGCGCTGGCTCACTAGCCTGGAGGTCGGGTGTTCGATCCCTGCATTGGCCGAGAAAGTTCATCTCGATTTTCCGGCGTGGTTTCTCCTTGTCAGTGATGTAAACGGAGGGCTTGACAAGGACAGCTGCCTAGTCGTTCGGATGGTGCAAAAAACCTAGGTCCCGTGTACATATTAGCTAGATCCCTTGGCAGTTGGAATTCGATACAAGAGTAGGCCGTAGCGCCGCTGCCCGGGCAAAATTTCCCTCATAGCACATTGTATGGCGTATGCCCGTCTTCCATTAGCCCAGGTTAGGTGCAGAAGAGTAGGACGTTAAACCCCATTTCATTTCATTTCATTTCATTACTGTTATAGACACCGAAATTATGAATGCACGTCCAAATATTATGTTCAATGATTGGTATCTTATGGTGAGATTGTGATGTCGCCCATCATAAGTCTTTAACCCGACACCACTTCACGACATTTTAACCCGACAGTTGGGTTGTCGGGATGTCGGCCATGCTCCTCTCAATATATAGTATGATTATTTGCACTGATCCTGGTATTAGTAAAGAAACTTCAATGGGATTTTGCAGCGTGGTTTCTGTCTACCGCTAGTGCCGGACGATGAGCCTAGCAAAAAAACGTGTCTAATTATGTAGATGCATAGGGCAAAAACACAAGCTCCTGTGTACACATCGGCGTGCATTTAAAAGAACCCTTCGCAGTTAAAATTCGAATTCTATGAGAAAATGCCACTGTCCATAGACACGGGACCTCGGTTTTCCGTCCCATCCGAACGACAATGCGTTATCTCTTGCCTGCACCTGGACAATAATACACATATCGGTGTTAAGATATATTTGATTTTGTGTTTCGACATTTTATCATGTCCACCCGCACAATCCAATCCAATACATTATTTTAACGTTAATCGAAATAGCCCCGTCTACTCTCTAACTTAATCTCATCCGCCTGCATTGTGGTTTATGTATGATATATACTGGGAATTACAGTGTTCTACCGAGGAATACAGATTGACGACACATTCGGTAGTTAGCCGCCTTTTGGAAACTTCGGTCTCTTTAAGACAAGTTAGTCTTAGCCAAATTCAAATGATTAATTGTTTTATTTTATTTATGTTTCGTTAATCACAGATACAATCTTATATATAAAACACAGGATTAAAGCCAGTCAGATTTATCTATCTAGTATAGGCAAGGTCAATACGATAAATAGTCGCCTTCTTGACGTTTATAGTCACTACAATAAAACTGTTAGAAGGATCTATTATTCTCGAATTACCAGTTCGTTTCAATCACTATCGTACATGTATTAGACAAAGCACATCAAGCATCATCTTAATTTCCTCCCCACTAAAATACGAGAGTATACGTCACAATCCATACATCATGGGTAAATTGATCTACCTAGGAATATGAAGATACTCTTTATAAGTAAATGTGACTTTACCTTTGTCTCTCGACCTGTCTATGATTTAGTTTAGTTTATCAATTCAAGTCCTAATATTTTTCAAGCCATATAATGTTACAGCATGCCTATTCCCAATCCCATGGCCAAGCCTTTACATTTAAAGCAATCTTAAAGATCTTGACGACCGTGGAAGAGGCAATATACACAGGCACTTGAAGGGATTAAAATAAATTAAAATAAAACTTCTTACCACTGCTTAATACAAGAAGGTAAGTCAGACGCCATCTTTGTTTTGACTGATTTACCATGTATCGTCTGATATCATCTCACAATACTCACTAGTTCTAACACTTCATGTCATTTTTATTGCTAACGAGACTTTATTTGATTATTATTCACCTTCCGATGTAATTAAATTGGTCATTTAACAAATCAAACTTGAACCGCTATCATTTATCGACGATCAACAGTGGCCTCGCTTCGTAAGTTCTATTACGTGATAAAGCCTACGAAGCGAGGCCGCTGTTGAGCGAGACTTGATCACCCAGTTCCTATGCACATATCGAGTAATGATATGTTTATAAAGGGACTGGGTGATACAGACTTCTTTTGACCTTTTTTCGGGTTACTTCCGGTCTCGGGAAGTTGATCGTCGATAAATGATAGCGGTTCAAGTTTTATTTGTTATCAATAACAGTGTTAAATGACCAATTTAATTACATCGGAAGGTGAATAATATCAAATAAAGTCTCGTTAGCAATAAAAATGACATGAAGTGTTAGAACTAGTGAGTATTATGAGACGATACATGGTAAATCAGTTAAAACAAAGATGGCGTCTGACTTACCTTGTATTCTTGTATTAAGCAGTGGTAAGAAGTATTATTTTAATTCATTTTAATCCCTTCAAGTGCCTGTGGAAATATACTCCACTAGAATATTTACCTGAAAGAAATAACCGGTTGCCATTTCTGTCGTTTTACGTAGATCTGGAATAATATATAAATTGATCGCGCGAGATACTTACTTCATAAATTGTACAGGGAAATTTATTTCCTCGTTCAGTAATTAAGATATTAATTGTTCCTTTAGTTAATTTTATTTACCAGACGCTTGAACTGCTGTCCCTTTATAGGACACAGTTTATTGCGACTATGTATGTTCGACCAATATACGCTACTCTAATCAGGACAGTGCGTAGGCTTTCGACAAAGTTAGATACGTTTACGGTTATTTTCAATCAATCTGATCAAAACACAGATCCTATTTCGTTTTGTTTTTTAGAGTTCAAAATTTCGTTTACCTGTCTTCACAACAGGATACACAAAAAGGTTGATGTGTGGAATTGACCAATGAAACTGTCTGTTACGGCGTGTTCTTGGGGTGTTCTGTGCGGAACTGTGGGTAAACCCATAGAAACGTCAACGCTGATTGATTAATCAATGTTTGACGTTATAGGGCCAAAAGTCACTCGGTGGGATCGAGCTGTAAATCCGGCGTCCATTACTGTTGAATCAAACAGATTGGGGATATATGAAATGGATGTTGTTGTACTTTTAACACGTCGTGACAAGGTGAAGATGATATTTCTCATTTACCCAAATTAGCTGAATATATCAACATCACACCTTTTATAAAGTAGGTGCTAATTGTTATCACCTTCCTATGTATGTATTTATGTTATGTGTGTGTGTGTACAGACTTTATACTTGACCATAGATATTTGTCCGATAGCAGTTCGTTGAACTAGTATTAAATTAATAGACCCGGCGTTTCTATAAACTTTTCATTAATTTGAGCTTGTGTGTCTTTTAAAATAGTCTAGTGTATTTGGCATGCCGTGTTTATTTCAATACCACGTTTTAAGTTTTGGTCACACGGTAAGAGGAAGAGCAATGTTAAGACAATCTGGGAACGTGCTTCATTATTAAAATTATTATTTGGCAAACAGCTAGAACCAAGATATGAAATTATGACCCAATCCGCTTTCCATAAGAAGGCATGATATTTGTTTAAATGTAAAATCCGAAGAGGGGTAGACCGCCTGGGTGTAATAGAATATCCACCAATAAAATTTCTCTACACATTAGCAAACAATCGGTTTATGAATGGCGAGAGTGTCGTCATCACACTCTTTGACCTCATTGGTTGATTCTTGACACAGCGTAGTAGAAACGTGGTTTAGTACGATTTTGGTGATTTGTTGGAATTCCATGGCGTTAAAACAAACGTATCTAAAACAACTCGTCAAACCTCTGTGACCATATTAAAATACTAATAGCAATTACGTACGAATTTCTGGAATTTCCAAAAAAAAAAAAAAGATGTTGGATTTTGTGTCGAATGATGGTGGTCGTTAATTCACAATGGACAGGGTTTAATAACTGAAAATACAAGTAAGTTAAATATATATATAACTGTTGTTTTTAAAATTTGTTTTAGATTCAGGCCCGTAGGTAGCAGGAGGGGGGGGGGGGTCACGTTGGTCGTTGGTTTCGTATTGCGACCAATTGGGATAACCGATTCTTTTCCCCTTTGGGTAAAGGCACCCATTGGGTGTCCGATTCGGTCCAGGACAGGCAACTGCCTCTCTCCCCCTCCCGCGCTAGCTTCAGGCGAGATTTTTCTGATTAATGGGAACGACAATTATGTTTTCTGTATTACAACAAATTAGGGTGTTCATGAAAATAGAAAATCTATTCCTTTTATTTTATTTTATATACGGAAACCTTTAATCACAAAAAAGAGATAGATGAATTAATTTCAGACGAACGTGGTAATCATATTTATGAACTTTTGCCGGTTCTAGCTAATAGCTATCTCACAGAAATAATAATAATAACACCGCTAACTTTCTTTCTCTCTCTTTTTGAAAAATATGCTCCGGTGTCTATTTGTATTAGCAAAAAGAAATTTCAATTTCAATTGATTTTTATCATATTTTATTAACCTTATAAACTGGTACAATTTCTCAATTCTTGGTATATACATAAATTAAAAAGGTCTGAAGATTATCTCGTATAAGATATCATATGGAATGATAAAAATGCCCGCAAGAAAAATCTAAACGTTCTTATTTTTACCAACAAACAATGGAGAATAAGTTACTAAGTGCAGAGCTCATTACAAGTTAAAGCACGGTAGATGCACCGGTTAAATGTAATAAAAATTCATAAGATATTTGATAAACCTGATAATGAATATTTTAAATAATAAAATATTATATCATAAACCCACAAAGGGTGGGCTCTTTCAAAACCATTTACGACTAGAAAGATAGGCTGGCACTGCCAGGCAGGATACGCCCACATTTTCGAGAGATGGATAGAGAACAAACAATACGGAAAGTGATTTTTCCTACATCATTAAGTCCTGTATTTCATACTGTATTGGAAGCAGCCATTTCGTTGGTCAGTTCCAGTCTGATATTCATGAAATTCGAAGTCGACAATGATTATGGTGTGACGGTACACAACCTAGAAATGTGACTTTTCGTCAAAATCGGATAAGAATTGTGACCTGTACAGAGTCAACAACCATGATATACCATATCTTTACACTTTTCGCGTACAAACGGCGACCATTTCGTCCGGCAATTTTGGTACCATTTTCACGAAATTCGAATAATTCAGGAAGTTACGATCCGATATGCGCAAATACCGAAAGGAACCAAGATCTTTGGGTTATAACCATGCATTTCAAGTTTCATCAAAATCGAATTAAAATTGTGACCTTTACAGGGTCCACAACCTTGATATACCATTTTTTAACAGTATTCACATACAAACGGTGGCCATTTTGTATGGCAATTTTGGTCTGATTTTTCCGAAATTCGAACTCAACCTTCCTTACGGTGTAACGGTAATATAATCAAACGTTTTTTTTAAATCGGATAATAATTGTGACCTCCAAGCTAAAAAAAAAGGCGATTTTGCGTATAATCAGGGGCCATAATTCAGGAAGTTACGATCCGATATGCGCAAATATCGAAAAGAAGCAAGATCTTTGGGTTATAACCTTGAATTTCAAGTTTCATCACAATCGAATCAAAATTGTGACCTCCACAGGGTCCACAACCTTGATATACCATTTTTTAACAGTATTCGCGTACAAACGGCGGCCATTTTGTATGGCAATTTTCGTCCGATTTTCCCGAAATTCGAACTCAACCTTCCTTAGGGTGTAACGGTGATATAATCAAACGTTTTTTTAAATCGAATAATAATTGTGACCTCCAAGCTAAAAAAAAGGCGATTTTGCGTATAATCAGGGGCCATAATTCAGGAAGTTACGATCCGATATGCGCAAATATCGAAAGGAAGCAAGATCTTTGGGTTATAACCATGAATTTCAAGTTTCATCAAAATCGAATCAAAATTGTGACCTCCACAGGGTCCACAACCTTGATATACCATTTTTTAACGGCGGCCATTTTGTATGGCAATTTTCGTCCGATTTTCCCGAAATTCGAACTCAACCTTCCTTAGGGTGTAACGGTGATATAATCAAACGGTTTTTTAAATCGAATAATAATTGTGACTTCCAGAGGGACCACAAGCTAAAAAGGGTGATTTTTCGGACAATCAGGGGCCATAATTCAGGAAATTACATTCCGATAGCCGCAAATATCGAAAGGAACCAAGATCTTTGGGTTACAAACATGCATGTCAAGTTTCATCAAAATCGGTTCAAAATTGTGACCTCTAAAGGGTCCACAAGCTAAAAACGTGATTTTTCGTACAATTAGGGGCCATAATCCATGAAGTTTTGATCCGATACATGCCAATATCGAAAGGAACCGAGATCTTTTGGGGATAAACCTTTAAGTTTCGTCAAAATCGGATAAGAATTGTGACCTGTAGAGAGTCCACAAACAAATTGTGGACGGACGGACGTCCGGACGGACAGGGGCGACGACATAATACGTCCACATGAAAATGTGGGCGTATAAAAACGCTTACTTTTTTCTTTAAAATTTTAAGGAAACAAAATCAGCGAGATGTGTGGTTGTATATTATTTTTTTGTGCCAAAAATATATGCATTTTTAATATATTTAGTGCTCGGTTAATAAGGCGTCGGCTCGCTAACCTGGAGGTCCAATTGTCGATTATGGTGTTGGCCTAGAAAGTTCATCGGGTGGGGGGGGGGGTTGGGATGGCCTAGTGGACTAGAGTGCCGCGCTTCGACCTCTAGCTGGCCGGTCACCTCTGGCTTGCGGCTGTGGTTTCGAGCCCTGGTGTGAGCGTATGTGGCATGGAGATAGGGGCGCCTACTTAACCTCGTGGGTTTCCTCCGGGTACTCCGGTTTCCTCCCACTGCTAAAGACCCCTACGCGCAAGCGAATTATTGAAATAAAATTAAACCATATGTTAGTCCCGAAATGACCTAGTTTGTGTTGAGTGGACGTTAAACTCCATTTCTCTCTCTCTCTCTCTCTCATTGGGGGGGGGGGGTCTAGAGTGCCGCGCTTCGACCTCTAGCTGGCCGGTCACCTCTGGCTTGCGGCTGTGGTTTTGAGCCCTGGTGTGAGCGTATGTGACATGGAGATCGGGGCGCCATCTCAACCTCGTGGGTTTCCTCCGGGCACTCCGGTTTCCTCCCACTGCTAAAGACCCCTACGCGCAAGCGAATTATTGAAATAAAATTAAACCATATGTTAGTCCCGAAATGACCTAGTTTGTGTCGAGTGGACGTTAAACCCAATTTCTCTCTCGGGGGGGGGGGGGGGGCAAGGGACAACATATAGTGGTTCGGGTGGTATGAAAATCGTGCACGTAAAAGAATCACTGACAGTTGGAATTCGAAATAATCGTAAGCCGTTGCGTTGCTGTCCGGGCAAAATTACCCTCACCACACAGTAAATGACGTATGGCCGCCCTCATTAGCCAAGTAGGTGAAGAATAGTTGGCCGTTAAACCCCATTTCATTTTATTTTTTTAAATTTAAGGGGTACAATGGCCTTAAATGTTTTCTTTTCAATTTTTAAGTTCTTAAAATCAGAAGTCAATAGGCGTTTTCTACATCGAATGTTCATAAATTCAGGTACTGACTTCTGCAAACATTGCTGGTATAAAAATCCAATAAAGAAGGGAAGATCAAGCCCAGTCGTAAAATGAAAATGGACGATGAATATTTCTTTGATTTATAAGATAATTTTTGGTTTAAGATGTCCTTGTTAGATTATAGGCATGCAATGGTATCCGAAGTCTTTTTCTGACATATCGTGGCTTTAAGGTAGGCTCCAGGTAGCCAGATAAGTCTTATCTCCAAAAACATAGAACATGTCATCATAGCCTTTGAAGTGATGTTCAAGACAACTGTTAAAATCGAAAGTGTTTGATCTTATATCTAATTTAAAAAGTCCCACTCTTAATAATCAATATTAGAGATAAGACACCACTTGTATATTTAGGGGAACATGTTTGACGCTGACGTTTTCACTTCTCTAACAATGATCTTGCACTTGGCACTTTGCAATCTTGTAGCCACGATGATAGCCCACATTTCATTTGCTGTGTTCGTGTGCTTTGTGTTTTTTTTATGTAGTCCCTAGTCAACATTAGCTGAAGATTTCTGGACTTCTAATAATCGAATGTGCGATGTTTCTTAGTATTCTGTAGCTATTTGAACCTAAACAAGCAGTGAATATCAAATACATCGTTCCATTACAATCGCATTTATTTTTAAAAAGTTGTAACCGCCCCATTCCCATCATTGTCTCCATACCATCACGTGTCATAGACCACAGCTATGATAATTCTTTCGGGTGTATACTATAATATAATATAAGTAAAAGATAAAATCTATTACTTATAGTCTTATTGTTTATGTTATACATGCTCTTATCCTTAGCAGGTCACCGTTGAAGTAAAAGACAGACAAAAGCCAATTATAGCGAAGAAGGCAAAAAAAAAAAAAGAAGGAAAATAAAAATAAGAATGGTTTTCACAGATAAGGTGTTGAAAGGGTGAAGATTTGTTTGGCTAATTAGAAGAGGCTTCAAAAGAAAAAAAATACTCTTTATAAGACAGAATATGGCTAAAGGGCGCGAAATGTCGAGTTCATTTTGAAAAAAAAATCTTTTAGATGCAGTCGTCTCTCCTTTCATACTCGGTGCTTTCGTGTGAAAGTTGAGAATTTGAATATTTAGGATAGAAGTGGAATTCATTTGGAATTGTTTTTATTGTGAATAGAAATGACAAAATGTAATTTTCTGTTAGAATTTGAGATTTGAAATAATCAGAAAAAATGTGATTATCAACTGAATTAATTTATTGAAACGTTGTGAAATCGAAAATAATACAGATAGTAACAATTGTCTTGGAATTTGCTAAATCATATCCAAAATATGATTTGAAGGGTTTGTATGACCAATTTTAGACTGAAGATATAGCGTTATCGTGTAAGAACAATCATCCCAGTCCTTTTGCCAGCCATGAATAGAAACAATGTAGGCACGTGTATAATAATTCATTCATCAGTAATATTGTTAATTACCTTGCGGTTAATTGATGGACTACGGTGTCCGCCATGTGAAAAATTACACTGTATGCCGAACGCATTGACAATACAGACTTGTAAAGGCGGCGTGACTACAAGTATATGTGGGTGTTGTCCCGTATGTGCTAAAGTGAAGGGGGAGAGGTGCGGGGGAGAATATGAGTATTTAGGTAAATGTGATCAAGGATTATATTGTCAGCCTTTAAAACAAGAATCTAACAGTGTGGTATTTCCTGGACAATCAGATTTAGTTGGAAGCTGTACCAAATGTAAGTATGCAATCGGTGTGTATTTTTTTCAATCTAAAAAGAAAAACATGTTTTGTTTATTGTATTATAAAACCATCTAAATTAATTGCGCGTTATTGGAATATCTATAAAGTCTTAACTTTTTATTTATTTATTTATTTAAACACAAAGTAAATATAGGCAAAGAAACCATATTCAAGACAACTCTTGATTGTTACTAGATGGTATCTCGTTAAGAATTCGATGAATTCTAGCTGTTTTTTGTCTACTCTAAGATGACTCGGGAATTATTCCGAATCAATGCAGAACATGTCTGATTTTTTCCCTCCTAGTAAGTTTATATTAGACCCGCCTTTACTGAAAATATGTTGTTACTACTTTATAAACAAAACTCAGTCATACCAACAACCATTTGTTGTGGTATAATAAACATCCAATGTTTCTTTATCAGCAATCTTTAACTTGTATTTTGTATTCTAGTATCTCATTTTTTCTCCTCCTGTTTTAATATAGTAAATGAATATACATTTATTTTCCAAAAACAGTTACCAAAAAACATGCATACTGAAAAACCATTCTTTCTGAAAATGTTTATTGGATTCATTTCTTTCAATTCGATTCAAACCCTGTAGCTGGGCAGAAAGCAATTGAATTGTACATTTTCATGCATGTATATTTGTAAGATTAGGCCTATCAAAATTACATCGTGAATTATCATTTACATCGTGAATTATCATGTTAAATAGGTGAACGGCAACAAACGCTTACCGAATTTATATAAGGTTTAGATACACAAGTAATGTAAATAATAATTATTCTACAAAACTTCGTACTGATGATCAATAATTTCCATATTTTAAAATCTTTATTAGCGCATAAGTTCATCTAACCCATTTTTATCTGGAAGTATGGCATTGCAATGGGGAGACAGAATGGATAGTAAATCAAATAGCATAAATAAAATAAAAACAAGTACGAACAATCCAAACCATTAGATAAAAAGCTGTATAGGCAAGAAAGTTTAATTCGGCAAAATAGTGTAACCAGCTAATTGAGTGTTCACCGTGTGCAAAATACACGACAAAAAGCAGTAACGGGTGTCCAGAACAGAAAGCTTGCTCTGCCCACAAAAAAAAAACAACATTTATTACCCAGCGTTAATATTTTGCTAGCATTCGTCACACGTTGTTTTGTAACACCAACGTTTATCTGATTATCATCTACAAAACACATTGATGACCACCTTAATATTTAGAATATTGTAAGCTGAGTTTGTCTCATATTCCTGAAGCAATGGCCCGAGAAATAAACGACACACTGCTTTTGTTGGGCTATATATTTTTAAATCAAAGTGTTTAGGATCGCGACACACGGTGAGAAAGATTTAAAAAACGTTGTATAAATATTTCAGTACCAGGACAACAAGCGGATGAAGGAAGAACATCTTTCTGTCGACCTGTTTGTTCACCTACATTTTGTAAAAGAAATCCCAGAGCAATCTGTTCAGCTATGTGAGTTATTTGTCTACTCAAGGTTCACTATCATATTATTATCAGTTTAAAAATTTCGTATACTAGAAATACAGTTTTTATTATTAGGTGTTCCAGGACATATTTCCTCCGTTTTCAAATCTTTGGCCATAAACAACTTTATATTTATCATCCCTGGTCGGATCGGGGATATGGTGGCATAGCGAGTCGGACTGCACCTTTATACTAGTTCTTTTCAGAACTATCTTTGAGCGAACTTTCGCTGACAGTTCTTATCCGGCCTACTATAACTGCAGTATGAAAATACGGTAAAATACTGCTATTCCCCACCCCTGTTCTCAGACTGTTTTAGAACCACTACCGTCTATTTGTCACCACAATTCTTTATTTTCCACCAAAAGGAACCCCTTTTCGCTATATTTGACACAAATTTATAATAATTCAACTCCATTTTCAAGTTGAATTTGGCGATGAAATAAACATGTGGATTGCGCATGTCCGGATCTCGTAATGTCTCTTCAGTTTAAACGTATTTGGTGTATGTTTATAATCGCAGAATTCTACTTGAAAATAGTGTTGAATCTTTATAAATGTGTGTCAGCTGTGGCAAGAAATGATTCCTTTGGCGAAAAAAGTAGAATCAAGGTGAAAATATGAGGGGGGATTTGACTCAAAAGTCAGTGCTATGTCGTTAGTGCTATTACATGCCCAATGTTGCAAATGGTATAGATTTGACAAAGTCACGAGTAAAACATCCTGTAATACTGACAAATACATCGTGTAAATTGACATTTACTTTTTGTCATAAAACATTTCACATTAGACATTTCACAACCAGCCTAACTCCATCTACCCAGAACTTTAAACTTTCAACTCTTACATCTTCTCCTATGACACGCGCACTTTGTATTGTAACCTTCAAAATTTCACTTTTACATCGCAACACAGAACAAGTAATGAAATCGGCCAGTATGCAAATTAGTTCACACGACACCCATTTTAATCACGTGATATCTTGCGTTATAAGCTGTATAACTGTATCTTTTTGGTGTTGTCATCTTTTGCATGATAATGTTATCCTATTTATAAATTATATAATACCCGGTAATACCCATGCATCGGCCATTGTTCATTCTTCTCCTTTTATTTGTTGAGCTATATTTTGTATCATTTATTATACTTTTCATGACGATGAATGAATGAATGTCCAAATTGATCATGATCATGCACTGTCGAACACGTCCACACAAAACTCTGGTGACTTCAGAGTAAAATTGTTTGTAAGAAATTCTGTGAATTCTACGAAAAATATTTTGGATTATATGTGGAAGTCGAGACATTTTACTTTCCTTTCCTACTTTCATTTTATGTTTAAAACAAATCATAAAATCAACATCCAGTTGAAGGTCTCATGCTGGGGGGAATTCCTTGCTTGAAAATTAACATATCACGTGATTAAAAAGGGTGTTGTGTGAACTAATTTGCATACTGGCCGATTTCATTACTTGTTCTGTGTTGCGATGTAAAAGGGAAATGTTGAAGGTTACAATACATAGTGCGTGTGTCATATGAGAAAATGTAAGAGTTGAAAGTTTAAAGTTCTGGGTAGATGGAGTTAGGCTGGTTGTGAAATGTCTAATGTGAAATGTTTAATGACAAAAAGTAGATGTCAATTTACGCTATGTATTTGTCAGTATTACATGATTTTTTACTCGTGACTTTGTCAAATTTACACCTTATATTAAACATTTGCAACATTGGACATGTAATAGCACTAACGACATAGCATTGACTTTTGAGTCAAATCTCCCCCTCATAGAAAAATAGTAGGTAAGGATTCCAAAATAGCCTTAGAACAGAGGTGGGGAAGAACGGTATTTTCATACTGCAGTTATAGAAGGCCGGGTGGGAACTGTGTAGCGAATATATCGTTTGCTCAAGAACAATTCCAGAAAGAGCTACCTTCAGACCAGACCACCTCCCCAGCGATTTTGATTAGGCTATGTCCCACTTAAATTGTACCAAACCGCAAAACGCTTGAAGGAAACACAGGTGGTCATTGACACTATCATTGTACCCTGTACTATGAGCTTAATACCAAGAAAATGGAGGCGATCAGATTTTCTACACACTGTTTCATTTTCATCCCAGGGTAGACTATAATAGCCTCTCGTTTTCTGACATTAGAACAAGTTTAATATATTGTATTATAGGTTTTAATGTATTTTTCCCATCTCCAATGTTTCAGAATCGTAGCAGATATGCACCAAGAATGCCAAGCAAAATGTCAACATACGTCATGCAGTGCGTGTAGTTACGTCAAAGAGATAAATTGTCCTAAATGTAAAAAGAACGACTTCCGTTGTTTGAAAAAGTATGGAAAATGTATAAAGCGTAATTTTTGTACGAGAAGAAAATTTCCATGTAAAAGAAAGAGATTAAAGGTAAGAAATGATAACAGTTTGTCACTTAAAGGAGTTTAAAAAAACGGTATGGGATTATGTTGATTTAGTTTAAATTTTGTTGAAAATCAATAAGTTAAAGTTGTTTGTTTTTTTACGAATTTTAGTTGAATCCGTAGCTTACATTCAGAATAGCATATACTAATCAATCACCTAGAAAAATATTCTACGACTATTAGTCTCGGTGCGTTGTCAACATTTGATAATAATAGGTCACTGGCTAGATTATCCAGTCTTTTACATTATCATAAACACAGTCTAAGGGAAGTAACTAGTCCTAAAACAAGATGAAATTGATTTAAGAATATCATTTCAGTAAATCCATTTGATTTCATTGCTAGTTCAATAGTACAATATGGGTTTCCCTTAATCCTAATTTGTCTTCACAATTCATATATTTGTTTATACTAATACAAGAATTATGGGCTTTATTGCTGTAAGGGTCGTAACTCTTACTTGACTTGACCAAAGATACTAAATAATCAACAACATACAAAAACAAACAAACTCCACTCGGCAAACCTCGACAGATTCCGGAACCTACATCTAGTCTCGGATGTATGAAGTAAGTGATATGTACTTACACCCATACATTTGCAATGCGGCTACTGGTTTACTTTAACGGGAAAACTTGACGCTATTACAAACAAGTAAATCGAGGTGGAGTTTCAATAAATCTGAGGGAAGATTAGTGTGTTAAAAGTACCCTGAAAACCCATCAATAGTCTCCCCTATACCTGATCCAGATTTAGCTGTAGTTTCAAAACACAAGGCAGCATTAATCCTACAAAACACAAGACACCATGGGCGCAGCCATGGTTCATCCGGGACCTTTAAAGTAGTTCCAATATGGCGGAATTCGTCATACAGCCGAGATAAGATATAGGTTCCGGAATCTGTCGCGGTTTGCCGAATGAAACAAACTCCCGGTTACACATGAGCAATGGAACTCTTCGGCAAATATTCACAACGGTCCCAGAAGACTCGGAGGGTCACCAAGACTACAATATGTGTAGATCCACTCAAAGGGCATTGCAGATTAGATTTCAGCCTGAATGATTAACGTATTATCGCCAACTAATTAGTATCATGTAGACTAAGTATTTTGTATCTAAACAAATACTATTGCCAGATTAGATTTGCTTCTATGAACTACCGCCAATTTCCAAGGCCAGTATACAAATCATTAGGCCTACATTGAATTACATTTTATAAAAATCACAACCTAAAGATTGGTGTGTTTTTCTTTTAGATCGTTGAAGACGGAAAATTTGTATGTAAAGTTCCAGAATGTTTAGATGTATAAAAGAGGATGGTAAAAAATGGGTAGTACAACAATAAGAGACTTTTATAGGTTTACAATTTGGCGTTTAAACAGGTTCATTAGCTATGGTTGCAGAAGCGAGGCACCGTAACATTTACGTCGCGAAAAGATGTTTAAAAATACACGTCGTGCACCTGAAAATCTCCGCTTTAAAATCATAGTTCTAATAGCTTAGCCTATCGCTTGGTTATTGATAATACTGATTGGGTACGATCAGTTTCCCGCGATAAAAGTGTCACAAAAATAGGCAGACATTTTGCCAAAGAAAGGGAGTTAAATACAACAATACTGAAATCTGGAAAAATAAAGGTGAAATTAGACGTTATAAATGAAAAAAAAAATCATTTTGCAAAATATATTGTTATATGAAGTTAATATAATGGATAAAGGAGGGAATAATATATGAAAAATGTATTTAAAATACCGTATGTTGAATTTTGTTCATATTATGATTTTCAGATGCCAAAAATATATGCTAAAAAGAGTATGTAAATGATTTATATTTTCTCTATGTATTACTACGATATTGTGATATAAATGTACATATCAGATTAATATATCTTTTGAAATACATATCATATATATATATTGTGTATATAATTCTTATTTATTGTTATTTATTTATTATCCGATCCCGCTCTTGGTCAAGGATGTTCCCGATGTACCAGTGTTGTTTCACCTTGTCAAGGGTGCAAGGATTAATGGTCTGGCAAGGAACAGTGTCTAGTCGTTCGGGTAATACAACAAATTGACTCCCCGTGCATACGTGGATTCGTGCTGAAAAGGACATTGATCTCTCGTCCGATTTTCATTCAGAAGAGACTGTTTGCGCGAATATCGGAGGTATATTACAAAGCCGGGTCTTCTTGTGGTTGGGCAAATGGTGCTTGGTCGGATACATAACGATGGAGAAATAAGCCACAGAAGACACGAAAAGTAGAACGGAAATTCGCTGCTGACACATATGAATTTATTACGTAAATAACTGAGCGCAAAAGATATATTCTCACGCCACTCCACAGTGCAGCTAAAGCAGTCTCTTTTCTGAATTCTCAAGCAATTGAACTCAACCAAAATGGGCCATTATTTTTGGTTTAATTGCTGATTAGCTGGTGGGAATGGTGTGCCGGCCAATGAAAATCTACAACAGAGGCGGATCCAGTGGGAGGTGCGAGCCCCCCCCCCCTAATTTTCGACAGTGCCCTTTTTACTGCTGATCAAAGGGAACAAAGATCAAAGGGAATGTAAGTAAGAAACAGAACCGACACTTACTTATAGAAGTTCGTTATTCGACAGTGTATTAATGTCTTCAGTAAAATCTCCCTATTAGTACATCGCCTTCATTCGCTCATTCGGATCAGAACTGTAGGCCTTTAAACACGTCTCGTCCCATTCTTCTTGGTATACTGCTATCATAAAGTTTGTCATTGAGTGGTGTCAATTCCCCGGTTGTACGTGACAGGGAGAAGGGTCGCCTGTCCAACCTTGTGGGTTTTCTCAGGTTTCTCTAGTTTTTCCCTACTGCTACTCGCATTTTTGGAAATACAAATTATTCATATTATTATGTTAGTCGCGAAATGACCTAGTTTGTGTCTAGTGGACGTTAAACCCCATTGTTTTTTCTCTCTTCTTCTTAGTGCACATAATTCTGAATCGTACGTGTCTAAACACACACATTAATAACAAACTGTGTTATTTTAACATGTTATTATCGTCTATTTTTATTACTGTCTACCTGTTATTGGCTGACAAATTGATATAAATAAGCCCACAGTTGCTCAAATAGACTTTTTATTTTAAGAGAAAATGTAAAAACTGATCAAGCATACATTAAAGGTCAACTTTCAGTTCTATTTGACTCAAAATAATCCCAAAGACTCAGAGTATGAAGAATGCTAGATCGGAGCACAAGATTAATGGCGTCATGTGGATTGCAGGTTAGGGTAAGATTTAGGGCTGGGTTCTAGGTTTAGGGTTACCGTTAGCCCTGTTTACATCTCGAGGCATTAGTGAAATCTACAGCCCTAACCCACAATCAACATAGGTGCTAGGTGGTCTTAGATATAGCATTCTCCTCGGGGTGTGTATAAAGGCTTCAGTGACAAGGGTCGCAACACTGCTAATCCGCGACTCTAAATTGCGATAGGTTTTCTCTTTAAGGCGTTCCAAAAAAAAAAAAAAAAAAAAAAAACCCAAAAAACCCCCAAAAAACCCCAAAAAACCCCTCAAGTAAGTTTTTGAAAAAACCCAGAAATGTCAAAATATCTGACAACGAATTACGTGGTTGGGTATCGACAACTTACTCCCAAAAATATGTGTGCATAATAAATATATATTTGAGATGTACAGACTTTCGAGATGTAAATAACCATGTTATTAATAGTGCACCAAATTCATGTATTGCAATCGGGTTCAGGTGGTCCTAAAGAGTGATCAAATATACAAATTCACGGAATAACACCTTAATGTACATCTTAATATCCAAATCGGGGGATCACGTGGCTAAGTGGGTAAGACGCTGGCTCGCTAGCCGGCAGTTCGGGTGTATGATTCCTGCATTGGCCGAGAAAGTTCATCTAGATTTTCCCGTGTTGTTTCCCCTTGTCAGAGATGCAAGGCCTGACAAGGACACCTGTCTCGTCGGTCGGATGGGACGAAAAACGGAGGTCTCGTATACACATAGACGTGTAGGTAAAAGATCCCGTGGCAGTTGGAATTCGATGTCAAAGTAGGCCGTAGCGCCGCTGCCCTGGCAAAGTTTTCCTCATAACACACTGCATGGCGTATGCCCGTCTTCCATTAGTCCAGGTTAGGAGCAGAACAATAGGGAAAGAAAGAGAAATAGGTTTTATTGTCCACTCGACACAAACTAGGTCATTTTGGAACTAGCATATGGTTTAATTTTATTTCAATAATTCGCTTGCGCGTAAGGGTCTTTAGCAGTGGGAGGAAACCGGAGTGCCCGGAGAAAACCCACGAGGTTGAGGAGGCGCCCCTATCTCCATAGATCACTAGGCCATCCCCCCCCCCCAAAAAAAAAACCCAACAAAACAATAGGACGTTAAACCCCATTTCATTTCATTTCATTTGATATCCAAGTTAATAATGGTCTCAAATCTTGAATTACATGTCCTTTTGAAAGGCAATTAGATTACAGTCTTGATTAATTCGGCTGTATGTTAGATTTTCTAAGGTCCGGCATGAATTTCTTACCGTATCCGTAATTTGTTTTGTTTGAAATGTAACCCCCATGGTTTTTGAAGTAACGATGCGCCATTCACATTTGTCGCTAAAATATCGAATTCAACATTGATTATTTAATATTTAATTAGGAAAACAAAATCAAAATACTAATGTTAGATAATGTCCCAGCTTGTAGCATTGATAGAATATTAATTTCTTATAATTTCCCTGTAAATATTGAGCTGAAATGGGTCATTTGTCAACTGATATTCCTATTAGAGATTCACCTTTCACAATATTTTAGCTTGCAAATGATTTCCTTGGCTATAACATGAAGCATCGAGAGTGTTCCCTTACCTTAAACTGACAATATCCTCAATTTAAATCCCACTTACTCCGTACTTGATAAACTGCTATTTTGATGTATCCTACCCATTTAGTTCCAATGTTGATTTAGATTACGGAACTTTCACTATTTGTTTTTATAAATGACGAGAATTGGAATTGTTTTGTCTAAGAATGACAGGAATTTGTTTGTAAAAACAATTGTTACATTTAGCTACGAGAGAATACATCGTATTTGCATTAGTTACATATATCCAGCAAAACAAACTTTTTGTGTTATAAAATGCCTAGAACGTACGTTAACGCCTTTTATTTGTATATATATCTATATTGGTTAAGTGTATAAAAAATTAAAGTGCGGTGCTAAGGGAGTCAATCTGCTGAATAGAATACTTCTGAAGCTATTAACGGTACAGATTATTAGCTTTGCAAGATGATTTTTGCATTCACCAATAAACACCAGTCAAGTCACCCACTTAAAATTAGTAACCTTTCTTCCTGCATTGGAATTATAAATTCGTTTCTAAAAAATTATTCTGAACATCGACTACAATGTTGGATTTATTGATAGAGCGACAAATACATGGACGATAAATTGAAATGACAAGATAACAAACATTGTTCAAAACCACTGATTGTCATTTGGAATTGTCATGGCTTAAAGCTAAATATACCCAAACAGATTAATTTAAAGATGCATTATGTCAGATTTAGATAGAGAGCTGGACGTTTTTGCTATAATAGTTAAACAAAAGATAACGCAAAACGAATATTGAAAATTTCATTCAAATTACTTTATTTTGGACGAAGTTATGACTGTTTGAAGATTTAACGTAGATAATTACCGTATCAACGGTACTTGACAACCGAGACTAAATCTCGATTATCCTTTTTAATGTCAATTTTCAAATGTCGCGTTTGTTCAAATCCATTTAAATCTCGGTCATCTGATGAGTTTATGTAAGATTTAAAGCGAGAAAAAACACCCGCAATTGCAGAATTTGCTAGTGCATAAATGGATCTTTAACCTTGAATGAAGCAATAAAAACAATAATACTGTAGTTTGCAGTGGATTCAAAATTATTTACATTACTATAAACGGGTTTAGCTACTATAGGTTTTTGTGTGAAAAAATAGTGTTATTGTGTATCGAATTAATTTTGTACAAAGTGTCTAAATTGTCGTAAAGATGAATGGTGAGTACCAATCGGGCTACGTAACCTTGTACATAAACGATAATAATACTAGTGACGTAGGTAGGCCTAAACTTGGATATAACATCAGTATTCTTCCCGAATTTTAGTAATTTGATTGGACAATATTAGATTGATTTTAGTTCTTGGCCAATCAAAATTGAAGTATCTACTAAAATTTGGATTTTATCTTTAGTTAAAATTTCGTGAAACAGGGCCCAGGATTGGTAAACAGAACTCGTCAATACATGTGGTTTCAGAACGAGTCAACAAGACTACCAGATATCTTAATTACCAAAAAACATCACATAATATTAAAAAGCAATTCATGACTTAACTGTCTTACCATTAAACGATGCACTACCCTACTTGCAGAAATGCACTCATAAAGACCCACAGATGCAATATGTTAAGAGAATAAAACAATGCTGTTTACATCTTATTTCAAATATTCTTCAAGAAAATCTGTTATTAAAGAAACAGTGTGTTTTCTAGCTCCTTGAATTATCTCCAATATAACATCTTAAAGATATATCTACTTGAACTTGTCAAGTAGTAAAGTCTTTATAGACACGATATTGTGATTATAAACACACTTATTGTAACAGATACCTTCACTTTAAATACCTTCTTGCAGTCACATTTACTCAAAACACTTCGCCCTTTTGAACTTGAATATGTAGTTTAACACCACGACAGCTTCCATGACTCGCATTCACTTTTAATGATTGGTGACGATTTCATACTGTTAGCATACATTACGGTTATTAGCCAATGGCAGGACACAACACGGACTTAATTTACAAATGAAATAGGGATTAACGTCCCACTTTTCTGCACCAACTGGGTTAATGAAGACGGTTATACGTCATGTAAGGTGCTAGACCTATGAGGGAAATTTTGCCCGGAGAGTGGCGCAGGGACCATCCATTATTTAGAATTCCAACTGTCATGAGTTTTTTTTTTAGTTTACGTGTATACAGGACCACGTTTCTTTTTGTCACATCCCAGCGACAAGACACTGTTCTTTACTGGACCACCGCCTTGTACCACTGACAAGGAGAAATCACAATGGAAAATCCCGTTGAAGCGAAATCGAGTTCTGGAAAGCGTACCAGGGTCTTATTTACCGAGCTACCACGGCTCCCTAAGTAAACGTGCGCCCGCTTTGTTTATGTATCAAAATGGAGGATAAACCCCACCAAACAGTTATGATTGATGAACTGATAAATAATGAGCAGACGGGCCAGAAATAAAACCCGCAATGGGCAGATTTTGCTGTGGAATCGTTGCACTAAGTTGTATATTCGCTAAAATAAAGACAGCACTTCTGCGGAATGGAAATACTGTATTTTTAATCTGAAAATATGACTTCGATCATAAAGTTAACTTGCTGCCATGTTGAATAATTGAACACTTGAGACAGGTTACTTCTGTCTGGCGCGAGTAAGTCGTTATCGGTAACCCGAGCGCACTTGTGAAGATAACGATTTGGCAGTTCTCACTACAATAATTAACAACTAGCCAATGTAAAGGCAATTTGCTGAAAATTCCAGTCAAATTGACCCATTATTAACTTAGAACTAAGCGAATGAAAGTTCCGCTTAGCCTCGGCCATCATTACTTAAAATCAGTAGTCTCGGTTATCCCTTTTTATTGGTAAATCACGAAGGAAAATATTTCAGCGAATCGATCTACAATCCAACAAAAATCTCATGCTATCATCGACATCGAGGGTTGATTATGGTCTGAATAAGTTCATTAATGTCTAATTAATAGTTTTTATAACATTTCAGGCCTAAAGAAAGACTTACAATAGGCAGATATTGCTCTTGCATAATGCATGTTTAAGTAAGCACGGCGTTAATAATCGAACGTTTCCTTACTGATCCATGTGCCGTACTCGTCGGACAAATATTCAAGTAATCCCATGCAAATAGGTTAACTAGCAATAATGCTTCGTTTTAAATATATACCAAACAAGACAGAATATCCACCACAAACTAGGTCTACATGGTTAGTGGAACTTATATAATATTTTCTAAATAAATGGCATAATTACAATTAAGCTAATCCATAGCCATGGATAATAAATGGAAATATTCCACTATAATATTCCAATAACAGAAGCAAGATTAACCTTCCGCTACTTCTTGTCTGCGATATCACTGCAGTAGAAGCAGAAGTTAAACATCAACGTGTCAGTCAGTCACCGGGAGGGATTGGACAGGAATGTTCTGATTTAAAGAAACTAAGGTAAAATCTTTGTTATCAAGGAAATAAACAGATCTATATATTATATACAGTATAGATAGACAGACTATAGCCACTAGAAACATATTATACACACTTACATCATTATTTATAATAAATCTTCTAAAAGCTTTGTTTTATGACTGATAAACTCTAGCATCTACAAATAAATGGCTCATTTACAGATAAAATACCTTTAAGCTACAGTTCTGGAGCAAAGAATACTCATAAAACACAATATAGAAGTTCACAAAGTTGAAGTTTGGAAAAGACTCAATGTACACTGTCTATTATACGATAGCCATCACAGTCGGCCATGTATAAAAATATGAGGTTTCTAAAGCTACAGTTCTGGATTAAAAAAGAATATCCATAAAACACGTAATATGTAGTTTCTCAAATATGGATCAGCAGTTATAGAAATATATACTGTCCAGTATATAAGCCACCATTGTTTACCGAATATCAAAATATGAGGTTCATAAAGCTACAAGTCTGGATAAAGGAATACTCATTTCTACATATAAGTTATCATAGTCTCTATCATCCACACAAATATTCTACGAATATTAGTCTGGATGGGTCCTCAAAATTTGACGGAAAATAGCACTCGGCAAACCTCGTAAGAATTCGGGAATCTAAACTCGGCTGTATGACGAATTCCGCCATATTGGAACTACTTTAAAGGTCCCGGATGAAACATGGCTGCGCCCATTCCAAACACAAGTTGGCAACCTATTTGGCTAGCGACCTATTCGACCGATCCAGCTGTAAGATAATGACGAAATTACACGTCTATTCTGAGCTGAAGGAATGGATAAAAAATAATATATTCTACTTAAATTTTATAGACATAACGTTGGATTTTATTGGTTGATAAATAGAGACTGTTGTCTTTACTCTAAATAGGTTTCCAACGAACAGGTTGCAGCTCGATCGGTCGCTAGCCGAATAGGTTCCCAATTTGTGTAATAGCGTCAAGTTTTCCTGTTAAAGTAAACCGGTAGCCGCATCGCAAATGTATGGGCGTAGGTACATATCACTTACTGTCATACATCCGAGACTAGATGTAGTTGACGTAGTTTACGGAATCTGTCGAGATTAGCCGAGTGGGAAAATAGGTCATTGTCTGGATTATCCAGTCTTTTAAGTTACCATCCTATTGAATCTATCAAAACAGTTCGTTTGTCAACAATGACACTCTTTAAAATTTTGTTTGTAAAGGTTTCAATTGAAATGATAATTTTCTCTCGTCATGAATCAGACGTATGGCTTCTCACAATCTTCTTAATTCTTCATCGACTCTGTTTTGTTTCAAGTGAATTGTGGGATATATTTCAACCACGCTTAATACAATCCAGCAAAACCGGCCCGGCTTCATAAGATCTAGCACTTGCCGAGACTTTAGCCAAAAGGTTCCATTGCCCATGCGTAACCAAATGTTTGGTTTTTTATGGGGTAGATTATCCAGTAATTTTCGTCAAAAATTGAGAAACGACCCAGACCCACCGTGCGTTGAAGACTAGGGGGTTCTGGGTGACCGAGACTAAAGTTATCAAGGAAGTTTTAGAATGGTCACACAAACACTGGCGTATGCGATATCCCATCAATAGCGGCAGTTCCAGGTTATATAGAATACATTAGACTGATGGTCAAAAACAATACAGGTGGCCATGCTACGTTAGTTTATCGACTCGAGGGGTTGAATTGTTAAATTGTTAGTGCGTGCGCGTTGTATGATAAGGTCTGTCAGGGAGCAGGGTCGCCTCTCCAACCTCGTGGTTTTTTCCGGGTCCTCCAGTTTCCTCCCACTGCTATAGGCCCCTACGCGCAAGCTAATTATTGATAAACAATGGACCATATATGTTAGTCCCGAAATGACCTAGTTTGTGTCGAGAGGACGTATAACTCCACTGGGGGGGGGGGGGGGGGTCAGGAATTTCCGTAGTCAAAAACGCCTGTTTATATAAATGAGTAGTGTCGAGAATACTAACCCGAACCCTTTTTAGAAGACTGAACGTTTGGATTCAATTTACACTTTTCCCGTCTTATATAAAGCGGCCATTTTGGCGCCCGGAAATGCACGAATCTCTTTCCAATCGGCCTATAATCTCACATGGAGTTATAAATGGCATTTCCCAAGTAAATGTCAGTCCGGTAAAATATAAAACTTTAATTGAATATTATTATTCGAAAGAAAACGGAAGACGAAATAAAAAATATATAACGGGATATTTTAAAATATAGGTAGCGGTTCATTTGAAAGATATTTCCTGCAACATAATAATTAGATTATGCACCTATTAGATTCCCAAAATTATTTGCACCTAAACTGCATAATACGTCTAGAATAAAATAAACCAAAAATCCTCTCAATCAATCTCGCTCCCAGAGCTAAACTGACAATTTTTGTTTATTTCGCCGGAAATTTTGAATATATCAGTCCGTCGGTAGCTTCACACATATCCAAGATGGCGGCTCAAACTCGCGTTTCTTCAGAAATTTCACGTATTTGCCGAATCATTCACAATTTGAGCTAAAAATAGTTCTCAGCAAATAATCATCGGTTGCTTTCGAATAAACTTTTGATGGCAAAATGTGGAAAATGTTTCAAAGACTCGATGCCTGATTGTCGGGAAATCGGCAGCATTTCATTATACCAAATCCTGCCAAACAGTAGCCACTGGTGTCGGATTAATTACTGTCTGCGATAATATCACCTCGGTGGAAGCGGACGTTAAATAAAGCTATTTCACACACACACACTGATTATAATGGCAGGCGAATTTTACCGCATCTCTTGGTCAAAACTGCATTTCCAGACCTTCCGTGTGACACCACTGACAAGCGGGAAACATGCCGGAAAATCCCGATAAACTTTCTAGGAGCGAATAGTCGGAACATGGGATCTCACTCACTGAGTCACCGCGGCTGTCATGTAATTTGATTAGATGTGGGTGGGAAGATGATTTTAGTAGATGAATGATATTAGAACAAGATTTATTTTAACAACGTTCAGTAATAACAAATTTTGACTTGTTTATTTTTCCTCTTCACATGTATGATTTAAACCTATAAGCTATCTCGCTATATATTATTATTTTTGTGGGTTACCTTGAAATGAAAGTTAAGGCTTAATTTTTCAAGCCAGTTCAGTATCTAAATGACTACCTTATACATCAATGACGCAGACGATAATTAATGAATTTGACTCTTTTGAACATTTTACCTTGAACATCTTTGGTTTGTATGACATTTCCAGTCTTTAAAGATAATCTGTTTACTGTAGAAGACATTTTATAAAGTTGAGTAGGCTGAATTGAATAGAATACATTAGAAAAAAAAGATACATACTTAAAGCTATAAAACATAACAATAGGAATAATGTCACCCACAACAATATACCATACTTTATAATTGGCATCAATGTGTCGACAGAATTGTAATATACATGTCAGTAATCCGGTAGCATGTACTGGATTCGCGGGAATTAAATTGGCAATACAAGGTTGGCTAAGTCGGTAAGACGCTGGATCGGGTGTTCGATCCCTGCATTGGCCGAGAAAGTTCATGCAGATTTCCCGACGTGGTTTCCCCAGGTCAGTGATGTAGGACGGAGAGCCTGACAAGGACAGCTGTCTAGTCGTTCGGATTTGATGAAAAACCAAGGTCCCGTTTACACACTGGCGTGCACGTAAAAGATCCCTTGCCAGTTGGAATTCGATATAAGAGTAGGCCATAGAGCCACTGCCCGGGCAAAGTTCCCTCCATAGCACACTGTGTTGCGTATGCCCGTCTTCATTAGCCCAGTTGAAGAGCTAAACTCCATTTCATTTCATTTCATTTCATTTCATTTCATTTCGTGTCATTGGAAATAGAAAGTGTGTATTGAACTCAGTTGGGAGCCGTGACTATAGTTTATATACGCCACGTGTCTATTAGATTAATATACATGTATATATAGATATGTCGTTTGGTTTGAATTAACATGGTGAGGAAAGTCCCCGGGTTAAAGTAAATCCTCTCGTTGCCGGACTTCACATGCACAGGTACATGAGGACAGGAAAGCGTTCCTGACCACATGTAGGCTACCTGTGTTCACATTGGCATATATTTCAGGACTCAATTCTAAAGGTTATAATAATATCAATTTGGCGCGATATTTTATTATCATATTATCTACTTCTATATCTCTACTTGTTTTGACAGTCAATATGAAAATATCACACAGTAAAGTTGTAACACCAGGGTAGGATTTATAGATTAATGTCTGTCAGTTCTTCTGTTTCAACCAACACACAGGGAAAATATCGACAGAGGATGTATGATAAGAGTACGGAAGGCCATTGAGGAAAGAAAGAATACAGAAAAATAAAGGTCGGCCTATACCTTTTAGCAATTTCAGAGATATCGCTAAGATTTATAAAATGTTTAAAGATCACCTGACTTACTTGCCTATGTTCTCAATTACTATCTAAATTATAATCATAATTGGCTCAAAATATGGGAAAGTGTCCCGCTTTCCGAATAACATCTGCTCCCCAGCCGATAAAAAGCTCCGAAGGTATACCGAGTAATGATTCTTAAAAAAACATTTCTAGTAAATTCATTTAAAAAACAAAACAATAGGTCTGTTGTTACAGTTGTAGTAAAATATTTGAATTTGTGATGTTGGAGGAGTAATATAACATGCTTTTCAAGAATGCCTACACTGTTAGCCTACTTAATCGTAAAGTAGACGAAAACCGGTGATATTTCTGAATGTGGATGAGCCACTTGGGTAGGATTATAATCGGATTGTGTCTCTCCACTTTCTTTGGAAAAATTGCCGAATATAAGCCACCTGCCCGGGCCTTCGCGCCGTGGTACTACGGCCCGTCCTCGTTGCGTATGAGGCTCCCGTCACCGTCAGAGTAACTGGGCCTCTTTCCGTTCGAATTCAGTTCAACATAATTTTTGGTATTGAAAAAAAGAGGGAGATACTAAGTGACCTCCAGTTACCCTAGTTAAAGACCTCCACCAAATTGAATGGGCGCAAGGGACCATTTCTCCATCCCCTTGGAATGTTTTGTCCAAATACCCAGGGGGCCTTGTCGCTAGCCCTGTGCGACATCAAAGTACAGTAGGGCTGCTCGAAGCTCGAAGTACCAGTCAATTCTCGGCGTTTGGCAACCGTAGGAAACATAGGCATTTCAACTTTATATTGTTTACTTTCGAGTTGATACAATAGTTATTAGGGCTAGGCTACGCATAATGCTTCTATTCTGGGTTTTAAAGTGACAAGGTAGTCCTCCAACACCCGATAAGACACTTCTCTGTATAGTATAACTATAAGTTGAATCAGATTATGTCTGACTACTTGAAAAATTGCAAAATTAAATAATCCCTTTCAAGATGACGTCATACCAATATGACGTCATATCAAACGTCGTATTTGTTTGTATCCAAGTATGACGTAGCGAACGGAAGTACCTGCTTTATTTACTTTTTGGAGTTGTAAAGATGAGAGAAACAAGATGAAAGCCTTTTTTGTGCTGATTTCATCAATTTTAATTGTAAATAGGTAAACAAAGTTTCATAGTCATAGGCCTAATCAGTCTGATGTAAACAGCAAGGAGTCTAGGTTGCGGACTAGCGGACTAGGTCAATAAACTATAATAAAGTTTCATTGGTCTTGATAAGAATCCCGAGGCCGAGTAGATCCGTAGGCCGTAGGCCGTAGGCTTGGGCCTTGGGCCAGGCGGTCTGCAGTACAAAACATACAAATTGAAATTTCAAATTCGATTCAATCAATATAATTAGAAATAGAAACGAAATGAAATTTGAAATGCCGAAATGGGGTTTAACACCCTACTGGCCTACTGACTGTTCTGTTCCGAAAAGCTGAAGACGGGCATCACCATACACAGTTAGTAAGACTAACTAAGAAAGAGGGAGTTTTTGCCCGAACAGCGCACTACGGCCTACTCTTATATTGACATTGTTAATCTTCTTATGTCTAATTGTAATTCCAACTGTCAAAGGTTATTTTACGTGCACGCCAATGTGTACACAGGGAACCTCGATTCTTGGACACATCCGAAAGACTAGATGGCTGTACGTCAATGTCAGACCAATCTGGATGAACTTTCTACCAACAGACTAGCGAGCCACTTACCCACCTATAGCCACCTTTCCCACTTTTATTCACCGTTACCCAACGACAGTCTGCTGTGCAAAGTTAGCCACGACGATTGTTTATATGGGCCATATACATGAATATAGCGAAACCCACTTACCTCACCCCCATATGAAATTGATTAGTTGATTGTGTTTTGTATTGTGTCGGAAATGAAATGAAATGGGTCCTACTGTTCTGCTCCCAACCTGAGCTAACGAAGATGGGGTGCAGGCCTACAGGATTGATACTCTATCTGTAGATGGATCTACAGATAAACTTTGTTGTATAAATCTTATTCACAATGTATGTTTTATTATTAACAGTTTATCCAAAGAAGTAGAAATACAAGAAAATAAGAAGGCGGGCAAGTATAGTATTCCGTTTTTTGTAAAGAAGTTTATTGCTTATTACAGTACCCAAGCAACAAATCGACCCAAAGAAGATTTGACGAATTTGGGTTATTCGGCAGCGCACTGCGAGGCACGACTGATCACTCACTGGCATCCATGACCATGCAGTCAAGCAACTTCGCTTTCCAAAAGGTTTTGGCGATTTTTTCCTCGAAATTAGTTTGTCTTTCATTACAAAAAGGCGACATCTTATATGTTTACTAGATGGCGCGATTACAGGGACTCCCAAAAATACATTGACTGTTGCATATTCTGACGTAGAAGCAGCCCCCAAGAGTTAGGGCCCCTAACTGAGGTTTTAAAGAACTTCACATTATCAATCCAAATGATAGGTGAAATAAAGGGAATCTTGGCTACATATTATTATTATTATTTATCTTCTTTTAAGAAATAACTCAGAAGTGCGGTTTATTGCGTTTTTATACTTAGCACCGAGTGTCAAGTAATTGTCGTATGCTGGTTGGTGGCCTTGATCTGCCTCTGATCGTACAGATTTGATTACGCATTGGTATTTTGAATACATACATTCGTTAAGAAATGCTTGATTATAACAATTTCTGATATTTACATTACATTCATACACAACATGGTTACGTAGGATCTATTTCGTACAGCCTTTTGGATTAGACTTACGAGATCAATACATTATGCAAGAACTAAATCTGTCTGTTGTAAGTCTTTATTTAGGCGTCAGATGTTATACAAATTAATAATTTGACCTTTACTTACACGACAAGCTCAAAATCGACTCTGTAGACTCTCAGATGGCTTGTATACAGCTACGATTTGGACAGTCACCCATTTAAAATAAATCAATAAATGTCTGACCAAGCTAACGTTCACCGTTAGTCACTGACGTCACTACCGGAGACTGGTGGTGAAAGGCCTGCCAAGCGAGGGTACCATTGCCAATGAGACTGTTACTGTTAATTGATCATCGGGAATATGTGGACGACAATTCTCGTAGACGGCACGGACACAGTTGATGCCTATTTCTAGTGCGAACTCCAACAGTGACATCTCTGTTCAGAACAAAGTAATTTGACTGCAATTTTCAATATTTTCTTTTTTCATCGCCTACTTTGAATTATTATAGCAAGAATAGCTAATTCTTTTATTAAACTGTTAACTATTAAATGTATCTTTAAATGTAACAATACGATCTCGTTCTCAGAGAACATCACCAATCTCATATTACAGTGCATTAAAATTCAGTTCTTTATTTTATTTAAGACTGCGAAGAAAGTGAAATATTTAAAGAACATTATTTCACCATTTTGGAATATAACCAAGATTTGTTAGAACAAAATAATAAAATACCACTGGGTATGAATTTTAACCAACCAAGTTTAATTCTCGGATGGGATGTCAAGGGAAGACCTGGACCATTACAAGGGCCAATCGAAGAGCAAGCTGGGCTAATCTTAAAGTATATAGCCAAATATAGAAATCGCGTCGGATCATGGATACCAATAGAAAATCCGAAAACACACAGAGATGTAAGAAATTGATATTATTATTGCTTAAGCTTATTAATTATTGATTTCTCACTTCCGTCATTTAAATCAGTAAGAAAGAGTAATCAAATATCCCTATTTACACAAGGTGTGTTACTTCTGGGAGTCGTAACGTTACAATTCGGGTTACGCAATTGTCGTGTGACTGTATATTATGATTAATTCTAGGTCATCAAAAACATTTCATCTCAGACGAACGCCTAAAAGATGCCTTCCTACGCATACGAACTATATTTGGACTAAAAATAAATTCAAACTAATTTACCTATCCAAAGTTTGCTTCAAATCCCCCTCAAGGCTCAAGTGATTCAATCGCAAAATGCTACCCTATTTAATAGTGAAAATCTATTTAAGCAGCCTAATTTGTCACTTGATTGAAGGGAGGGAAATTAAGCGTTATATGTCGTTACTCGCTGTTCATTTACCATCAATAAAAAAGTCTAATACTTTCGCTGGAGTTCATCTTTAACGCCCGTCTTATCTGTTTTAATAGGTATTTATTAATCAAGGAAACTTGGCCACTCCCGATTTAGTAACTACTGTCACTTTAACCAACCGAATCAAGACAAGACAGCTTCGCTTCTTTCCTGAAATGTGGGATGGATCTCCTTATGCCGCATTCCGGGTTCGGTACTGTATTGAAGCAAATACTGAAAATTCTTCTGATTGGCCAAGTAATATTGATGGTCCTACCAAGACATCTCACAACAAAAAGACCCGACACATACATCACCGAACCAAGACATCTCACAACAAAAAGACCAGGCACAAACATATTAATACCAAGAAATCTCACAAAAAAAGGAAAAAACACAAATATGGTCCTATCAAGACATCTAACAACAAAAAGGTCACGCATAAACATGGTCCTACCAAGATAACCCCCAACAAAAAGACCAATCACAAAAATTTTAAGAACATTAAACATATAGGAAAACTTAAACTAAAAAAGAAGCAGAAAGGTAGGGTCTGCGATTGATCAGTGATATAGCAATAATTAAGAATCTGTTAAATTGCTCAAAGTCCTATTTTATTGAATTTTAAATGTATATTTATCAATAAACCTCGTGCAGTAAACAAAATTCATAAATGTGTGTATGCGATAATTTGTTAGTAATTTAATGCTAAAAAATTGTACCGTATGTAAATTGTTTCAATTTCCTTTTATAGATTCTGAAGAATGTAAAAGCAATACAGTCTGGAGATATTCTGGAAGAAGGGAAATAAAAGATATATTCTCTGCGAAAGTCCATGACTCCGATGCCCAAAACGCTGCTTTTATGGATAAGGGCTATCCATATTTATTTTCTTCGCAAAGAAAGAACCAGTATCTCCAGGTACAGTGACAAACTTTCCTAACAACTAAACTTGTGTTAGTACATGTCTAGTTGTTTGGATGGGATGAATATTTTTTAAAAGTGTAAATTAACGTTAGACAAAGAAATACATAACTGTTGTTGTATCACCTCTGAATTATAAACCATTTTTCTCATTATTTCTTTGGCGTTACGTACATGCGAATCGCGTTATTTACCAACTTAAAATATGCATCAAAGTTGGGTGAACATTACAGATATAATTGTCAGTTTGGGTAAATCAATATATATTCACGATGGTAATGTATTCTACTTTGTTGACATCGTCTAAACTTAGCTGTATTGTCCTCCATGGTCATTAAAAAAGGGTTATTTTTCATACAAAATGCCATTTGGGAAGTGTGTTAAGGTTTAAATACATTTTAACACTGAATTGAAGAATTTTTTTCCGGTGAAAATTGAATAATGGTAGTAAACTACCGTAAATGGTATAATCATAGTAAAGTTCTTTTAATTTTTCGGGCTATACTATATACCACCGACAAACAACACAATGTTATACTCAATACCGGAAAACACCGGAAAAACCATAAATACCGAAACAGGTAACTCGGAGCCTGGTCCTCTGGAAAACACCAGAAGCAGTTTTCCGGTATATTGTATTGCCGAATTTTCCCATCAATTTCTTCTTATTTCAGGTCAAGTTTTTTGCGCCTTCAAGAATTTTCTCATTGAAAACTGTTGGTAACAATGATTTAAATGACTGGGGTGGAATAAGTCAGTTTTCTTTATTTTACCAAAATGGTGCTGGCAAGTGGAAATACTATACAGATATGAGAGGCAACAAAAGGGTAGGGATAGATAATAATCTACTTTCAATTATTTGATGATTGTAGTAGAGAGTGAGTTTAACGTAAACTTGACACAATCTAGAACATGTTGGGACTAACATAATATGGTTCAATTTTATTTCAATAAATCGCTTGCGGTCTTTAGCAAATGGGGGAAACCGGAGGACCAGGGGAAAATCCCGGATTTTGGACAGGCGACCCTACACGACTTGACTGAATGAGAGGCCTTACGACCAAACGCGGCCGCGTTAACCATTAATGGCAATTGTAGAAGAGAAACTGGTAATGAAGGATTCATGTATAATAACAATAGGTAGTTAGTTTCTACCAATGTTTATGAAAAAATATAACCGTTGGGAAATAAATCAAATTGTGGATGGTTTAAGTTTATTTCAATAATTCGCTCTCGCGTAGGAGTCTTTAGCAGTGGGAGGAAAACCGGAGAACACCCGCGGAAAACCCACGAGGTTGGAAAGGCGATCCTACTCCTTGCAACGTCCAACCGGATATTCGAAACCACGCCAGTTGACTCAATGACAGGCCGTATGATACAGCGCGCATACGCTCACCATTCGGCCACCCCCCCCCCCCCCCCCACAGTGAGTAAAGCACTGGCTCGCTAACCAGGTGACCCGAAGAGATATCTCTTGATTTCCCCTTGCAGTTTTCCCTTCTCAGTGGAGCAGGACGTTGGTGTACTGGTAACACAACCCTTGTCATATGGAATTCGAAATACGGGTAGATTGGCGTGAATGTAAAGGATATAAAGATGGGCCGTGTAGCGCTGCAGTTCGGTGAAATTTTGTCCGGCGAACTGTGCTACGACCTATTCTTATATCGAATCCCAATTGCTACGTGCAAATCAATGTCGGTGTTTCGTCTCATCCGAACGCTTATACGCTGTTCCTTGCCAGTCCCTCTGTCTTGCCCCATCCAGATCGGAAAACCCCGAGGAACTTTCTCGGCCAAAGAAGGGATGGCACACGGAACTTCCGGGCTAGCAAACCAACGACTTTCTCAAAGAGCTAGAGTGGCTCCAATTTCAAAAATGTATATTTATAATTTATACTATTACAATTATTTCTGAATAGATCTTCGATACCGGAAGTAGAAATAGAGAATCGGTGTTAGTTCCCGAAAGGTTTCTATTACCCAGGCCGCTTGATACTCGAATAATACGCATATATCCCCACAAATGGACTGGAAAACCATACCTATCACTAGATATAAAAGCCTGCTACACAGATGACCCTCTTCCAGGTAGGATGTAAACAAATATTTTCTGGAGTTTGATTGAGTAAATATTTAAGGCGGTAGCTGAGTCTAAAGCCCGGTGCACGCCGCCACGACTTGCCCAGACTCTACCCAACGCAACGTCTTATCTCAGATAATCAGTGCAGTGTGGGCAGTCCCGCGACCACGATTCAATCGATTTCCGTCGCGTCGTGACCCGTCGGCCCAACTGAGCATGTTCAGTCGTAGTCGGATGCAGTTGGATGCAGTCGTAACCCTTACGTTGTTTAGCCAATCAGAGAGTAGCATTTAGTCATGTGACTGTACATTTCTTGGGCTCATTGTTTTCCCGCTAGAGGGAAGTGGCGTAACTCACGACGCGTAATCTGTGAGAGTCGGACCTGTGTGGAATGGTACCGTCGTAGGCAAGTAAAGTAATGACGCGACCCGATTTTTCTTTACAACTACCCAAGACGTCGGGTTGTGTGTAGTCGTAGCGGTATGGATCGGGCTTTAGAGTTAAAGTTAGACGTTCAGTAGCCCCCCGCATAAACACCAGTTCAAGATGTTGCTTCTGGGATATTTCAAATTATAATCTATGCAAAATACGAGACAAAATGCAATATGTCCGTTCATGTTGGGATTCAATCTATGTGTAAACACGATTTTAGTGGATTTTCAACCAGCCCATCGTATCGAACACGCGTACAAAACGCCTTAGCGAAAATGGCTCTAATTTCACAAATTTATGTTTCTATACTGCGCGTGACATTGGGACAGATCATTTATAATTTTTGTTAAATGCTTACTCCTTTTTTTTTGCAATTGATTCCATTAAAAGAATGAAACCAAGCACTTTAATTTGTTTAGTAGATGGAGTAACACTCAACATCGATTAATATAATTGATATATATATAATGATGAATTAGTTTTTCGGGGGCCATTTATAAATGTTCTTGTGATAGAATTATTATCCACCATTAAATTATTCTGTATTTTAAAATATCACGCGTAACCAATGTCCATGCGGTATTATAAATCTCCGGCAGCTATCATTCGCATCACGTTTCAAGGGAAGTAAGTCTTGTTTGCGGTTGGGGAAGCGGGCGAGAGTCAAGTTATTATTCCAGACTGATAGTTCTCGTCCATTGACCTCCATATTATATCAACTAAATATTGAAGGTGGTTGACAATTTTTATTTTTCACTAGACCTGATCAAAGAAACGCAGTGACGTCCACCCTAACTCATGTCGGTTTATTTTCTTATTCTTGTTCCAAAATTATAAATAGTCAACAAAACCTGCCAGAAAAGGGAAATTCAAAAACTCTTCTTCGATTTTAGATCAAAAAGCGAAAATAATTTACCCTGCGAAAGAGTTTTGGAGGGGAGAGGTGTGGATAATTGCTATTAAAAGTGGCTCTACATTCGATGAACCATGAAATCAGGGAAAGTAATAACTGAAAAGGGAAACACCCTACTGTTCTGTTTCGACTGGCGCTATATCCCGCCAATGTGTAGTAAACAGGACCTCGTTTTTTCGTCCCGTCCGAACGACTAGACATCAAGACATAGGGCAACCACGCCAGAAATTATGGGATATAATTTCTAACCAAACCAGTGCAAAATAACTTGATACATAACCGGTTCTATATTATAATATTATTGTTTATATTATAGGTTTTGATGACTGCTCAAAGAGTATTCTGTCAAAAGATGGTTCCCTCCTCTCTGTCACGTTTGATGATTTACCTGAAAGTGGACTGCTAAACAATGTCGAAAAGTATCACACTATTGATTTGGATGATGAAGATGGACCAGCTCTTGTTACGGGGATTAAAGTTCGCCAGGCAAATGACAAGGTCAAAGTAGACAATATTATCAAGTCATTTGTTTTACAGTTTATGGATAACGAATTAATATGGAAGAATGTTGCGGATGATGATGGGTTTGTCAAGGTTAGAACACTTACAATTATAGAATATAGAAGTATGCACCTTAACCACGTGTCAAAAGTTGCGGTCTTTGAAGGACTAAGCATCGTTTTAACAAGAAATTGATCAACGGGGTTTCTAATTTACTGCAATGGGGCGGACGGAAGGAATCGATCAAAGGGTTTTCCAATTTCCTGCAATGGGAAGAACTTGTGGCCCAGTGACAGTTCTTGTTACGGTACGCTTTCTCTTACCAGTGGTTCTGGAACTGGCAAGGAATGACGTCTAGTCGTTTTGATGGACCAGTGTACATACGTATGTGCACCTAAAAGAACCATTGATAGTTGGAATTTGAAATAACAATAACAGTAAGTAGCGTCAACCCCATAGCACACTGCAGATGGCGGTCTTCATTTTTCCCGTTGATTCACTGTTAAACCCCATTTAATTTCATTTTTTGCAGTCGGTTACATATGTGGGGGATCAGACTAATTAGACATAGGGGTATGAAATATTGATGGTTGACCAGGGAATATTTTGGTTGATTAAGTCACTTATTGGGCCTGTCCTATGCCCGATAACAGTGGCCGCCTTTAAGATATTTAAATACCCTCTGGCTAGTCGATATTGTTACCCCCAATTATCCGCCGATTTCCTGAAACGCCTTTACACGATGAAAGAATCTCTACAGTCAATGACACAGCACAGTGGATTGAATACCAACCCCCTTAAAACCGGAATTGCAATTTTTTCCACTAATTACAGACTATGTATATGTATTTATTTCAGATTTTTAGCTTGCCTGCAAATACTCATCTTGATGTGCCTTTAACTTTTCGATTCCCCAATCCAGTAGAAACAGAATATATACGACTGTACCCTGAATCATGGATCGGAAACAACCCACGATTATTCATCGACATTTTAGGCTGTTTGAACACAGATTAAACATTTTTTAGTTGTATGGCTTTGACTAGAAGAGGAATGTGATTAAATAAATTTAAATATCCATATCTATTTTCACTATATTCACGAGGGGGGGGGGGCTAGGGTCTAGAGTGCCGCGCTTCGACCTCTAGCTGTTCGGTCACCTCTGGCTTGCGGCTGTGGTTTCGATCCCAGGTGTGAGCGTATGTGGCATGAAGATAGGGGGCGCCTTCTCAACCTCGTGGGTTTGCTCCGGGCACTCCGGTTTCCTCACACTGCTAAAGACCCCTACGCGCAAACGAATTATTAACGGGGTCGTGTGATTATTAACTGGGGCAACAGCCAAAATCACCTGCATGGATCTGAATGGACTCTCTAAGATCTGTGAATGGTATACGTCTTTCTGGGAACGTCGAATGGTGTCTTACCGAGGATCTACTTAGATCTCTCTATCTATCGTGGAACTACAAGGCTCGACATTAACTGTTTTTCATGTAGTTCAATGATTTTCCAAAGGTAAAAATGGCATAAATTTTGCCTCGTAACATTGAAATGCCTCAATGTTTGATGATAGCGTAATGTACACATATCCACATATCTATTATACTATCGATAAGGTGATATAGTATTATCACTCTCTTCCTTGTTGATTATAGAATGCTATATTTAGTCCACAAGATGTCTACACATTTTCGACTTTCATGCTTTTTCATATTTTATCAAGTTGTTTTCACAACAGGTAAATATTTTCGATAATTTGCTAACTGTTTTCTTACTATATATGTTTGTTCAAAGTAATTACTTACGTGTAGTACTTATAATTTATTTTGAGTAAGTCGTGGAATGTATATCTACCTTGAATACTGTTAAATAACACACAACTTTTAGCCTCTTTGTCAGTAATTATACATAATAAAATACCCTTAGGTGTGAATTAAGCAATTATTCGGCTATCTGGACCAAAAGGCAACACAAAATGCCATGTAAAAAGTGGCCAATGGCGTAAGAAGAATAGCTGAGGGTGAAACACATGTCCCTTGAAAGCACGCGAATTATTTACGAATACCTGATAACCATTTTGTACTTTAGCATTTAGAAACGTTGCAATAAACAAACCAACGGCACAGAGTTCAACATTGCTTATTACCACGGGGGGTTCACCATTTAGTAATGGCGGCTCATCTCATGCAGTGGATAATAATACTGATAGTGATTTCAATCATCGTTCCTGTACACATACTGGTTTCAGTGCTATTGAATGGTGGTGTGTGGATCTACAACATGTCTATAAATTCAACAATATTAAATTATATAACAGAGCCATTGGTGAGTAGCTATGTATAGTGTTATAGGCATACAACACTCTGATCTATATAACACTTTGTTCAAAAAATATACATAGACATTGAAAACATGCACACCAACACACAGTCATGTTGGTCATAAAAGGTGCAATGTGTGAGATTTAGATGAAGAATTGGGTGTTCTCACTATAATATTTCAAAATGTAGACCGTAGCACCGCTGTCCGACAAAATTCTCCTCATAGCAAACTGTATGTATGCCCGTCATCTTTAGCCAATCGGGAAAGAACAGTAAAACGTTAAATGGTTTTTAAATCTCTTAACCCATAAAGACAAAGTCCAGGGGACGGTTGCTCAAAGCTCTGTTAACTTTTAACGATCCATTAAAATGGAGTTAACGGGTCGTTAACTTTAACGGAGAGAAAGGTTGTTGCTGGAAGCACCGTTAACTTTAACGTGTCGTTAACTTGCCGTTATATTTAACGGAGGTGTTTGGCTCCCTTAAATGTTTAACGGTGGCATTAGTGGGCTAGGGCATAAGTCATACATGTAGATAACCAGTGTAATTTTCTATTGAACATTCTAGGGGTTTGGGCTATGGGGTGCTATTTCATTTTCTATAGGATGAAATTCTATAGTATTCTGCAGAATTTTGGGGATCTATCGAAAATATTCTGTAGTGCAAATACCATAATTTTTCATACAGATTTATGCTTTAATTTCTAAAGGTAAAAAATAAAGTTGTTCCACTGTCTTCAGTTTCTTGTTAATGCTAACTTTTGTTATATGCATGTACATTCTACACATGTTAATTTAAAATTCAGCCAATGAACAAACAGCCTTCTCTTGGATTAACTTAAATGAATCCGTTAACTAACGAATGATGAAATTGACTTTATATAGCAACAGAAATTTAACGGACCGTTAGCAAACGACACGTTAGCAAGATAACTATCCGTTAGAGTTTAACGGATCGTTAAAATAACTTAGTTTTGAGCAACAGGCCCCAGCAGTTTTTTTTTATTTGATTTCACGATTGGACGAATATAGGTCCCCTTCTTATCACAATTATCCATACCCCTCCCCTCCCCCACTATTTCGCATGCATAAATCTCAGGATTCGGAATTCGAATAAGGTCTGGTGGTAAGGGTGATAAATCGGGATTTACTGTACGTTTCAGAACAGGGTCGATTAAAAGGATTCGAGATACGTATGAGAACTGGTGGTACGTGTGATAAATCAGGATTTATATCGGCTACACATTGTTACAAAGATTCCAGAACACTACCACAAACTATGTACACCATAGAAAGCTGCAACCAACCATCATCAACTCCATTGTCTGGTCGGTTTGTCTTTATAAGTGTAAACGGTACTGTTCTTACGTTGTGTGAAGTGCAAATATTTAAAGGTATAACCATGTTCTTGAAATATGTGCAAATATTTTCATAGGGACTAAGTTTTGAATAGTTATTAGAGACTTTTGGCAAGCGGCATTTTCCCTATCCGTATCACGTATCCGTATCGTATACGTAACACGTTGTGTCAGAGTAGTTTTAGAGTTTTGGCAGATTCTTGCGTCGCGTACGTATGCGTCACAGAGCTGCGCTTAGTTTGGTACAGCATGGCGACAGTTATCGACCAAGATCACCATCAGTACTAGTCAAGTGCCTTGCATACAATTTCTCAGAGTGCGTGGAGTCACTCGACAGTCGGTGAGCTATTAAAGAAAATAATGTCGCATCTTATTAAAAAAAAAATCTCTGACTTTGACTCGACAGCAATTTTTGTTTCACTTACACCCCTTTACCATAGAATCACATCATTTACAGATTTGCAAGGTCACATATCTACCTAAATCTAGCGCGTAGATCAACTAGCGTGCAGACAATTTGAAAATTCCGAGAAAAACCCATCAAAATAATGATTTAATTCCAGTCTTTATTATGATAAAATTCACATCAAATATACACCTCCACGTTCTAAGATGCATATAGATTCATAAAAACGCTATGATACAACAACATTTCAGCGTCTAAAAAGGCGACAATGTTATACGGACCTTCTCCGTATAAAAGCTGTTCAATACGGACTGCCGTATAACGTGTGTCTATCACGTATGAGAAATACACACACATTGATGACGTCACACACAAAATCCAGACGGATACGCGATACGCACTAGGAATTTACGCTAGCCAAAAGTCTCTATTGTCAATTGGCATGCCTTATTCATTATAATATCATTACACGCGGATCAGTTTAGCTATAGTTTTACTGCTCAAAACGGGACTATAGTTTCTCCGAAATGTTAAACAATTTGGTCAAGAGTGTTCTGTAAACCGTGCCTAATAAAGACAATTCGGCTAGAATAAGATTTAGTAAGACCGTGATTGTAAAATGTGTGTGTGTGTGTGGTGACCAAAGGGTGGAAGTATGAAACTGGTACTGGATGTGTTCATGTGTATAAGCCGCATTAATTGAATCTAAAGAAGAAGCGGGACGGGTTGGGGGGGGGGGGGAAATTCCGGCAACATTGCCAATAACCTAGATAACGAAACAATATGCATGATGCGTGATACAATGGTATTTGCACTACAGAATATTATTTAGGGCCATTATTTTCTACAGAGATCCCCAAAATTCTGCAGAATACTATAGAATTTCATCCTATAGAAAATGAAATAGCACCCCATCGCCCAAACCCCTAGACTGTTCAATAGAAAATTACACTTTTATATAGTATTAAATATAATTATTATTTGTGTATTCCAAAGATGGTTGTCCAGATGGTATTTATGGTAAAGACTGTGACAAACAATGTAATATTAACTGTAAAGATAGATTGTGTAATTCAACAACTGGTACTTGTAATACATGTGAACCAGGTTTCTATGGTACAAATTGTCAACAGACATGTACATTAACTAACTGTATAGGTAACTGTAACATAAATACTGGAGAGTGTTCTGATTGTAAACCAGGTTTCCATGGTACAAACTGTGAAAGAACATGTACAGTTGATAATTGTATTGGTAACTGTAACATAAATACAGGAGAGTGTTCTGAATGTAAATTGGGTTTTTATGGCACAGCATGTCAACATACATGTAGTAATGGTTGTACAAACAATAACTGTAATAAAGATAATGGTTACTGTATATGTAAATCAGGTTTTACTGGAGATAGATGTGAGAATTGTCAACAAGGTAAATATGGTGGTGACTGTCAACAGAACTGTAGTATTGGATGTATATATCATACCTGTTCTAGATCAGACGGAACTTGTAATGTCTGTATGTCTGGTTGGTTTGATGAAAGATGTAATTCACCATGTAATATAACTAACTGTATTGGTAACTGTGACAAGACTACAGGACACTGTAATACGTGTGGCCATGGCTGGTTCGGTGAAAACTGTGGTCAGAAATGTAATGATGGTTGTTTAAACAATATTTGTACGAAATCCGATGGATCCTGCGATCAGTGTAATAATGGTTGGTTTGGTATAAGTTGTGGATCAAGATGTTCTAGTAATTGTACTACAGCGTGTAATAAATCTAATGGCATTTGTAATGATTTTAAATCTGATACAGTAGGTTCATATTGTAATTCAACATGTGGTAGTAGATGTCAATCAATCACAGGTAATATAACATTGTACTCAATGTAAAGATGGAAGATGGGGAACATCGTGTCATGAAATTTGTAGTTTCAACTGTAATACACAGGGCGATTCTTTCATCAGTTTATGTGACCGGATGACAGGAAGTTGTTCGAATGGATGTCAAACTGGAAAAACAGGAAGCGACTGTTCCCAAGGTAATAGTATGTGGAAGTGAGATATATACTCGACTCCGTGTCGGGTCGCTCAGTGAGTAAGACGGGGGTTGGCTGGCAATTCTCGGTGTTAGTGGTTCCGATGGGACGAAAAACCGTGGCAGATGGAATTCGGAATAAAGAATAGGTGTAGTGCCATCGTCTAGGTCAAATTTCCTTCATATCACACTGTATGGCGGATGCCCAGTCGATACAGAAGAGTGGGATGTTAAACTCCATCGTAGCTCTGATACGGTTAACGTAAATAATGTCAATTGCGTGCATCCCAAATTAAGCGCCGAAAATGACCTGTATCATTTATATTTTGTACTTTATCTATATACAATTCTATTTTAAGATAAATCTGATCAGAGTAAATCTAAAGGTATAAGCCCTGTGGTTGATGGTATGATAGGAGCTTTGTTTGGGATAACAGTCACAGGGCTGATCGGTATTATTGGCTTCTGTTATTACATCAAAAGTTAAGTAAGTTAAAAAGTAATCTTTTGAATTAAGGATGTAATGGTGGTGTTTGCAGATCTTTCCAATATTTTAATCATTTATCCCCTTTAAAGTGGTGGGTTCCTTTAATGTTTTGTTAAAGCAACTAGTCAATTGTGTTCAGTACCAAAGTACTGTTTTTTATCCATTAATTGTTGATTGAAAAATTATTCATAATATCTTGAAAATTTATTTTAGAAAGTCCCAACCTCCATCAGCGAGAGAACCGCCTGGTTATAGATATAATAATCGTCCAGATGCCTGCGTCAGTCCAGTTGAAACGGAAGAAAACACTTACGATACACTAGAAAAAGTTTCAAATGACCACGGCGATGTAGCTGATCCATATTATAAGACACTGGAACAAGTCCCTGTATATGTAAATCTTGGAAAAGAATAAAGGTGGTGTCACGGCTATCATTAGAATAGCCAAAGAAAATGACTTAACCCATGCCATGTTTTTGTTAGTTTCTAATATATTGGTATGGTTGCGTTCACTGAAACGTTGTTCTCGTTTCTGCAGATGAAGTGCATTAGTATCACTAATAGCAAAGACTCTAACTACACACTAAATTATAATCCGTTCTAAAATGTTCTTAAATTATAAACACTTATTAAAACAATAAATGTAGTTGCACTAAAACTCCAGAGCAAGTACGGACAGGAATTGTGATTTTAGAAATTTTATTGTGCTATAGAGAGAACATGCAACAATTTCTGATTTCCGAGAAATATGTTACATTTATTGTTATTTTAGATATCTTTCTGTAAATTATGAAGAATTTCCGATTTCAAGACATATTTATATTGTATATATTATTCAATCGTCTGTCGAATGAAATTTATCTAAAGGCAGTGGTTCTCAACCAGTGTGCCGCGGCACACAGGTGTGTCGCGGCACACAGGTGTGTCGCATAATCTTCCTAAGTGTACCGCGAAATTTTGAACGGCACACTAAAATAATGCGAAAAAAACGCATGATCCTAATTGAATATTCACTGTAAGTTCATAGCTGTGTTTTTCTTTATCTCGTTCGAGTCATTCGATGTGTCTATGACTAGTCTGTGTCTATGGTTGTATGTCGTCTATGGCATGCCATGTTTTTATTTTGCGAAATTCAATTATTTTTCCTATATATTTAGCCAGATGTTCCACTATTTTTTTCCATGTGTTCCAAGGTGTGCCGTTGGCAAACAAAGGTTGAGAACCACTGCTCTTAAGGTAAAGCTACGATAAGGTAATAATATCGCAAACATCCGATGGGTATATAAAGATATTTCCCTGGTAAGTAACGCTTTTTATCAGGAATTTCAGAGTAATATTGACTAAGATAATGTTGTATTTTTTTTACAAACGATCTTACAAATAGTGGTTTTAAAATACAATTAACGACAGGGTAAATAATCTTGGAATTATTTTAGGATTATAGATTTTTTTTTTCCATTATCTTAATTGTTATTCTAATCGAAAAGTGCAGCATAGTTTCCAATTGAAAATTTTATGGTAATCATATATTAAAAAAAAAATGCCCGTTCTTGTCGATTTGGTTTTGTGTGTTTACATGTTGCTTTTGTTTACATGTTTTTGTTTAACCGTGATAAACAATTTAGTGATCGATATTTTCTCGTTGTTTACAGGTCTATTGAAAAAGAGGATCCTTGGTGATAAATCACTATTTCGCAAACAAAGAGCTGTTTCAACATGGAATTGCATGAAGTTTAATTGTATCCGGCTTTATTCCCCTTTGTCAGAGTTATAGGACGGAGGACTTGACAAGGACAGCTGTCTAGTCGTTCGGATGGGACGAAATACCGAGGTCCCGTCTACACATTGGCGTGCACGTAAAAGATCCCTTGACAGTAAAGTTGGAATTCAAAGCGGTTTAATGTGGATCGCTTTATCAAAATTATATTATTATTATTAATCAAAATGGCCCATTTGTACAACATACATTATTTAATTTTTAAACGTACATTCTAAAGTACAATATACCTCCAAGAACAATGGCCTATAAATTGTCTGTGGTACTAAAACGTCCGTCACAGCTTTTATTATGCCTTAATGCAGAACGGCACAATTAAAGGGCGTACAGCTGTAACTCATTTTTTAAAGTTCCAATTTCATATTTTCTAAGAAAGTCAAAACATATTTATTTCTATGTCTTTTGCTCAAAAGGTTGTCAACTCACTATTATACGATCATGGGCAAAATTTCACAGGCATTAAAGTGGCTGACACAGACTGATTGAGGAAATAGTAACACAATTACCTCCCTTGTTTTCCCATTCCCCTCCATGGACGGCCATCTTCAAACGTTTGAATTTGACGTTGAAAATGATATTTTTGCCAATTTCTCAACTGGCAATAGTGAATTATAGGATTAATAGGATTATTCTTTAACAAGGTATGACTGTTTATAGGTACAATCTATTTTAGGGATTTATTTTAATACATTTTAAAAATATTACTTAAAAATATGCTATTGGAACTTTAAAACAGACTTTGGCATTACAAACACGAATCAATAGTGATGACATTTAGCTTATCAAGAAAATATGGGCACCTGATACAATATTCAAAACACAGTGGAAGTATTAAGAGAAGTACACGTCGGTAATCTATCCTCTCGAGCCCGATTTATGATGACGCACCTTGGTGAACCAAGGTAAACGTTAGTGCTTAAAGACGGCAAGTCTTTAACTCATTATTATCCACAGTCTTCGACATTGCAAACACAACTTATTGGACAATTTGTATTAACATTGATGTTATTATCTTACCGTGAAAAGATAAGCTTCTGATATCCAAAACAAAGTGAAGATTTTAAAATTGGCACACGAATCGCCAAAGACTGCCATTCAATTTGGCCTTCTCGCGTATTTCGCCGAACATAACTGTAGAAATTACAGTAAAGACAGACACTACGGAATGTAAATCCGTTTATATATACATTCATATTGCATTATTGTATGCGTATCCAAAGAGTAGCTCCTTTAAGTGAAATGTCAAACCGTACTGCTGATGTAAAATATACTAACCTAGCTCGAGCGACCGCCATTGAATTAGACTATTACAAATTACAAGTTTATTTACATTCATATTACATTAAATGAACATCTTCGCCCATTTTATGTTCGAAAGAATGTAGATTTAGCTCCTTTAACAAGTAGCTTTTTGTGGGAGTTGTGTGTAGAATACCGCCATGATGAACTTTATCAGCCCTCGTAAATCAACTCGGCTTTGCTCCTACACCAGCAATTAAGATAAAGTTACCTCATAATTACGAGATAGTTGTAATTACGACGAAATCTACTCGTAATCACGATATATAGAGAAAAATGGGGTTTAGCGTCCACTCAACACAAACTAGGTCATTTCGGGACTAACATAATATTTCAATAATTCGCTTGCGCGTAGGGGTCTTTAGCAGTGGGAGGAAACCTGAGTGCCCAGAGGAAACCCACGAGGTTGAGAAGAAACCCCTATCTCCATGCCACATTCGCTCACACCAGGGATCGAAACCACAGCCGCAAGCCAGAGGTGACCAGCCAGCTAGAGGTCGAAGCGCGGCACTCTAGACCTCTAGGCCATCCCAACCCCCCAATATAAACTCTTTACCAGATTAGACGACCACTTATGTTATTGTAGTATTCTGTCAGTTTTTCATAGTATTGAGGTAGTATTAGGTTAAGTCTTATGTAACATTGGGCGGTATTGGGTAAATCGTGGACGTCGGGAAATCGATCTTTTGGTTACTATTTACTTTAGGTGTAAGCAAGTCTGTTGTGTGGTTATATTGTTTATCTATATACAACTGGGTGTAGTTTTTTTCTTTGATGTCAATAGCAGTTATATCTCATAACAACCTCTCATGACGTCATCATAGGTTGATATTCATATCATATCAACGTCATGACAGGTTGATATATCATATCAACCGCTGATGACGTCATCCCAGGTCGATATATTCGGCTCATATCAACCGCTGATGACGTAGATGATCGAAATAATACAAAGAACACAGAAATTAATTTTATTCTTTTGACAATAAAAAAACCCATTGTTATAGTACAGTTCGTAGCCTTTAGTAACGAAACAGAAGGCGTACTTATTGGCATATTTAAATCGGTTATACATGACCATACTCCATCTAACATATCTTTCAGAATTTTCTTTCCGCCCACATTATTTCTCCACGCAATAAGGCTTTGGGTAGATCCTCATCATATTTGCATTCACATCAATTCTATCGTCATTATGGTGACTAAAATGGATTGATTATTCGTCTGGCTTCGTTTTACTATCCCTTTTGCTTTCTCCAAAATGGCGACGTTTAAATTAACATCTGCACGTGACAGCTTCGGTAATTTTCGCATTTTGGCGGAAACTGTCGAGCAATTATCCAATCACTGTTGCCTTTTTTAGAAGAGCCCATTAAATTTGAAGGTGAACCCGTTGTATATGTCAGATATAAACCTCCCCCCCCCTCGTATTGATATGATAGAGAACACTTGGGTAGGTTAATATCCTATACATATTGTCCGAATAAACTATTATCGTTACAAAATGTTATCAGTTATAAATTGCTATTGTTTATTTTCTTCCCGGTCTGAAAATATACTGCATGGTTAAAACAAATGTAGACATGATATTGATATAAGATTTATTTAGGTTATTTATCTTCCCTGTTTATGATTTTTAGTGGGTTCTTGTGAACTATATATTATTAGTTGAGTATATCGGGGAAATGGCGTCTCAAATATGCATATTATCTTTTTCTCTTGTATACCAAGTTTTCTGTATAACAGGTAAATTGAATACATACATTATAATTATAGAAACTAAGGGGATGTTCAATTGTCAGTCGAGAACGACCCGAATTGACAGAATTGCTATCGGGTAGCGTGGAATACTGTCCTATCACAGTTCTGTCAGGTTCGACGACTGAGGTGGTGTGAGTAGAATCGGGAGGCAATTGAACCTAACAGTATGTTTCAGCCGTCATGGCTGGTTGGGATATTTTTAAGCAGTGGGACATGCGTTGTAGCTCGAAATTCCACCTTTCACTCGATAAAGTTATCATTATTATTATTATTATTGACCGTATTTTTGAGTTTGATAGAATTTATTTGTGGAAGGTGCAATCGGGCATATAAATTTCTTGGGTTGTTAAAGATTTATTGTTTTGGCATATTAAAATATAAATACAGATAGATGAGATATTCCTGGATTGTTATTGTGATCTATACTGAATATGAAATGAACTATTGTTTAACGTCCTACTACTATATTATGCCGCGACTGCACTTAAGTTTACGCGCCATGTAGTATATTCATTCTGAACATAAGCGACACATTACCTGAGGGAAATTTTTCTCGAACACCGGCGCTATGGCCTACTCTTATTTCGAACTTCGACTGTCCAGACTTCGCTTACGTGCATATCAACTTATAATTCGCTGTCCCGTACCAGACCCTCTGTCCCTCGCCATTGACAAGAGGGACCCACGCCGGAAAACCTGATAAACTTCCTTGTCCAACCCATTATTTACTATGAACAATGCAAAGGTTCAACACAGATTAAATGTTTCCATAAAAAAACTCAGTAAGACGTTAAACCCCATTTCATTTCCATAAAGAACCCACTTGTATCATTTGGGTATATCCGTTATTGGGAAAATACAAATAAAACTAATTATAAGTATACATTATGCCCCATTAAAGCAATATTGATAATAACATATAATAATTGTTAACATTACATATTTTATTATATTAAAGCTTTCAGGAATGTGGCTTTCAACAAATCAACTGAACAGAGTTCTTCACCACAAGTAAGCGGTGATTCATTTCATGCTGTAGATAATAATACTGATAGTGATTTAAGCCATCGTTCCTGTACTCATACTGGTGAAGGAAACGTTGAATGGTGGTGTGTTGATCTACAACATGTCTATATCATTAACAACATTAAATTATATAACAGAGATATATGTAAGTATAATATAACTATAATTTAATATAAGGTGGTGTATTTAATTATTAACATTTTCAAAAAATTAAAGTGGCATTAAATCATATAACAGAAATGTGTGTAAATAGAATGGCCATAAACGGCTCTGCGAACAAAACAAAGAATTCCAGATGTAAAAAGAAATCTTGAATTATTTGTTTTGTTCCTTAAACCCTGTCGACTTTGGGGTCGATTCTGAAGTTATCCCATTGTACGCTGTCAACACGATAGAGTCTGCAGTTTTAACGGATCGTTTTCAAATCCATTGTGAAGCAGTGTGATCATGAGCGGATAATCCGTTTCGATATTCTGGGTTCAAGGATTTCCGTTTTATGGTCACTTCGCCGAAAACCTCGTGATTGCGACACAGGCTATAGGTTTAATGGATTTTGTTTTTAAATTTCTCCACAAATGACAAATGGTTTGGGCGGATTCATTTCACATTATTATGGCCTGTATATCCCCCAATAGCCTTTAACTGATTCGCCATGAGAGGACGAATCTTATCGATATTGTACATTTTTCGATATTCCGTTCCAGAGATGTACGGTAACATTCAATTTGGTCTTTGGGTTAAGCTGCTGTCGAGACATGGCTGCTGCGTTGGCGTATTTGCAATAAAAATTTATAAGCTTAGTAATGCCGGTATTTAAAATCATTATGGGGGGGGGGGTATTTGTTATTGTTTTGAAAAACATTTCATTAGAATAAAAGACGGCTACTTGATGTCATGCACAATAAAAAAAATGTAAATGTATTTGGATAAACTCTTTACCATATTGTATATTTCAGTACAAGAAAGACTTCGAGGATTTACCATGAAGTTGAGTTATACAGGTCCGTGTAATGAAGCAGGACTGAACTCAGCTTCACTATGTTATACAGATCATTCACAACAAAACCATACAGTGTATAACATAACAGAATGTAACCAACCATCATCAACATCTTTATCTGGTAGATTTGTTTTTATTCAAAATCGACCAAATGAAGCTCTTACACTGTGTGAAGTACAAGTATTTAAAGGTAAATTAAATAATCAGAGTTCAAAACGAGATCCAAGAGAGTAGCTGGGAAGTTCAGATTAAGTTACATAATAATATCAAAAATTGGAAGCGGACATGTGTGGTGTAGGTGATTATGATGGCCCACAGAATCTTTCCATGTAATCATAACTTTACACTTGCTATCCAGCTGAAAGGAATATTAACGTAAAGAGGGTCATTGTAGGTTTGTATTGAATATTTAGATGTAATCATGATTTATTTATGTTCTATCATAACAGGTGGTTGTCCAAATGGTACTTTTGGAGAAGACTGTGACAAACAATGTAATATTAACTGTAAAGATAGATTGTGTAATTCAACAACTGGTACTTGTAATACATGTATACAGGGTTATTACGGTACAACATGTCAATATAAATGTAGTAATGGTTGTACAAACAATACCTGTAATAAAGATAATGGTTACTGTATATGTAAATCAGGTTTTACTGGAGATAGATGTGAGAATTGTCAACAAGGTAAATATGGTGATGACTGTCAACAGAACTGTAGTATTGGATGTACAGATCATACCTGTTCTAGATCAGACGGAACTTGTCCTGTCTGTACATCTGGTTGGTTTGATGAAAGATGCAATTCATCATGTAATATAACTAACTGTGTAGGCAAATGTAACAAGACTACGGGACGATGTTCAACATGTTATCCAGGTTGGTTCGGTGAAAACTGTGGAAGTAAATGTAACGAGGGCTGCATATATGACACATGCATTAAATCAGATGGGTCTTGCTCTGTTTGTACAGCCGGTTGGTATGGTACGAATTGTGCATCTAAATGTTCTGGTAACTGTACTACAGGGTGTGATAAATCTAACGGCATTTGTAGTGATTGTAAATCTGATACAGTAGGTCAATATTGTAATTCAACATGTGGTAGTGAATGTCAATCAATCACAGGTAATATAACATGTAATAGAGATGGTAGATGTACTAGCTGTATTATGGTAAGATATGGTGATAGATGTAATAAGAATTGTAATTTTACGTGTAATGGTGGATGTGATAGATATAATGGCACATGTATTAATGGATGTATTAATGGTAAAAGTGGAGAACATTGTGATAAGAACTGTAATGATAATTGTATTCATTGTAAACAAGATAATATAAACTCTTGTACTCAATGTAAAGATGGAAGATGGGGAACATCGTGTCATGAAATTTGTAGTTTTAACTGTAAGCCACCGGATGATTCTTTCACCAGTTTATGTGACCGGATGACAGGAAGTTGTTCGAATGGATGTCAAACTGGAAAAACAGGAAGCGACTGTTTCAAAGGTACTAGTTTATTGCATTAAGATGTATACTCGAGTTCGTTCATGGTGTTGGCCGAGAAAGTTCGTCTTGATATTCCGTCGTGGTTCGTCCTTGTCAGCAATGTAGGACGGGGGGTCTAGCATGTCATACGGCACACTGATCCCCATAGCACGACACGAGATATCCACAATTCACATTGGCGTGCGCGTTCAAGAACCTGTGGCAGTTGGAATTCGAAATGAAAAGTAGGCCGTATTGCCACTGTCCAGTTCAAATTTCCCCAATCTCACACTGTATGGCGTATGACCAGTCGGTACCGAACAGTAGGTTGTTAAACCCCACTTTAATTATATAGCGATGATACTGTTAACGTAAATAAAGTCAATTGCGTCATCCCAAATTAAGCGCCACGAAATGACGTAGTCAAATGATAACACGTGTAAGTAGATGCACCTGTATCATTTATATTTTGTACTTTATCTATATACAATTCTATTTTAAGATAAATCTGAACAGAGTAAATCTGAAGGTATAAGCCCTGTGGTTGGTGGTATTATAGGAGCTTTGATTGGAATAACAGTCACAAGTCTGATTTGTATTACTGGCTTCTGTTATTACATCAAAAGGTATTGTATGGTCCCCTTTGACTATAATTACTCCTGTAACCTTTTTTATACGCCCACATTGAAATGTGGTTGTATATTGTCGTCACTCCGTCCGTCCGGCGTCCACAATTGCTTGTGGACGCTCTACAGGCTAAAGTTAATATCCGATTGAGTTTAAATTTATACACAGTGTTTAAGGTCATGAGACAAAGAATCCTATTGATTTTCAGCGATTTCCGATAATTACTGTCAGAGTTATGGCCCTTGATCACTTCAAAAAATCTTGTGGACGCTCTAGAGGCCAAAGTTAATATCGGATTGGCTTTAAATTTATACACAGTGTTTACGGTCATGAGACGAAGAATCCTATTATTTTCAGCGAATTCCGATAATTACTGCCAGATTTATCTTGATCACCCAATTGACTTCAGATTGATACACAGGAATTAAGGTCTTGAGATGAACAAGTATATTGATTTACAATGAATTTTGATAACTGAACAGTTAAATCCATGATTTTAAATGTTTCGTATACTAAGCGTTTGCATTGGGCAGAACTTTATAAAAACCGAACAAATTCTAATGATTTTCTGAGTTGTTACTCTTAATCAGATTTTAGTGTAGGCTATTATAAATGTTTCATTACAGCAAAACGTAACAATATGCGACAACTCTTGTTGAGTGTCCGGACGATTTAACTGTTGTGGGCGTATGATTCGTTGCCTGGCAACCTATCTTTTAAGTGAGCGAATAATAATCTTTTGTATTAACAGCTTAAAAGTAGTGTTTGCAGATCTTTTCAATATTTAAATCATTTACCCCCCCCCCACTTAAATTATGTTGATTTAAAGTTATGTTAGTGCAACTTGTCATTTGACCAATGTACCAAAGTACTACTTTTTATCCATTAATTGGTGATTGACAAATTGGTCAATAATTCTAGAAATATTTCTTTTCAGAAAACCTCCTCGTCAACCAGCTAGAGAACCGCCTGGTTATAGATATAATAATCGTCCAGATACCTGCGTCAGTCCAGTTTTAACAAGAGAAAACACTTACGATACATTGGAACAAGCTTCAAATGACCACGGTGATGTAGCTGATCCCTATTATAAGACATTGGAACAAGTCCCTGTATATGTAAATCTTGGAAGGGAATAAATGAGGTATTAACGATATCTTATGCGCCTTTGTTTATATCCGTATATCACAATTTCCATAAATGACGGAAACCAAACAAATTAATTCCTTGCTTTTGAGTCAACTACTACAAAACAGCTATTATTACAAGCTTAGCGTGGCATATTGTAATATGTGATAATGGTAAAATATTAATATTTGGCTTGGTGTGTTTTTGCACAAATGTAATGAAAACTGTAAAGATAGATATACTATTCAAAAAAAGTAGGGGATATTTGATTTTGGGGGCATAATACTAAAATATGCAAATGACTACGAAAAAAGTCACTATAGAACCTAACAGAAGAAACATTTTCAGTTACATGTGACACCCAAACGCACCAATAGCTACCGCATGGAATGCAGGTGATGCTTGGGATCATCATGGGGGTCCAACCCAAGATTTGCACGACTCTGACTTTGAATGTTACAGTCATTGTGGCATTGAATTCCAGGGTGGAAACATCAGTTTAATTGTTTTAGTGACCAGAAAACAAATTTTGATATGCGTCGGCTTTCCCAAAATGAAAGGTTACGTGCCCTTGGCATGCTACAGATCGGCACAATACAGGCGGTTGTGGCGCGGACGATGAATGTTTCTCAGTCTGTCATAAGCAGGCTATGGACCAGATACCGTGATACACAATCTGTACAGGACAGACCACGCTCAGGTCGACCAAGGGCGACAACTCAAGCCCAGGATCGATTTATCCGTACCTTGGCCTTGAGAAATCGTGTCATCACAACAAATCAGATCAGCGCTCTTCTTCAAATAGACACTGGTGTGAGAGTGAGTTGACAGACGATTCGGAATCGACTGCATAGGGGTCACCTTCGCGCCCGACGTCCTCGCGTGATCCCTTGTTTGAGAGATCATCACATTCAGGCAAGACGTCGTTGGTGTAGGGATCGTCAACACTGGGATAATCGACGCTGTAGCAATGTGATGTTTTCAGATGAGTCAAGGTTCACTGTTGATTTTTTGGACAGACGTAGGAGGGTGTGGCGTCGTCGAAACGAGCGCTTCCAAGACGTTAACGTCATCAGACATGATCGATTTGGGGGTGGTTCTGTTATGGTGTGGGGAGGCATCACTGTTGCTGGAAGAACGGCTTTACATGATGTTTCAGGGCGTGTTACAGGCCAGTACTACCGGGACAACATCTTGGCAGTCCATGTTGTGCCGTTTGCACGACGTCATGGTCGCCGTTTCATCTTCGAGGATGACAACGCAAGATGTCACAGGGCCAGGATCGTTATAGGTTACCTTCAACAACAGAAAATCACCACATTACCTTGGCCAGCACCGAGTCCCGACCTCTCCCCCATCGAGCATGTCTGGGACATGCTTGGACAGAGGTTACTTCAACGTCAACAACGTCCTGCCAATGTCCAAGAACTTGCTGCTGCGTTGCAACAGGAATGGGACAATATCGACCAAAATGACCTTAGACGTCTCATTAGGAGTATGCCACGTCGGATCAATGCTTGTTTGGCAAACAGAGGAGGATTTACCCGTTACTGGCTTTGTTGTGATGCTGTGGTAACTTTGCTGTTTGACCCCGGGTATCATTTTACCCTTATATTGGCCAGTCTGTGCCTTACTTAGTCTAACGATCATTTGGAATAAATCGATGAATGTGAACTTCATTTCATTTTGTCATTTGTTTCTTCGTCAGTTTCATTAGGTGACTTTAATAACACTTAAAAATCAAATATCCCCTACTTTTTTTGAATAGTATACATGTTTAATCATTACTCTATATAGATATTTAATCGTTACTCTATAGATATTCGATCAGAAATATTTGCAACGCGAGGTGACAATTTTGTGCATTATATTATAAATATTAATTGGTTATGCTTTACAATCATAAATGTTTAATTGCTTATAAATGTCAAACTGTTTATTCTTAAAAAATAATAAATGTATATATATTTTATTTTATAATATAATAACTGAATACTTGTTTATTCTATAAAATAACAAATGTATATTTTTTATTTTGTAATATAATAAATAGATAAATGTTATTATGCGTAATTATAAATGTATAATTGTTTATTCTGTAATGTAATACATGTATAATTGATTATTCTGTAAAATAGTAAAAGTATAATTGATTACTCTGTAATATAGCAAATGTACAGTTGATTTTTATGTATAATTGTTTATTCTGTAGATTAATAAATGTATAATTGTTTATTCTGTCCAGATAAAACAATCTCCACTTTACTTAATTCTGACATACATTAAATCATACAAGCTAGTTGTCTTACCTCTATAGGCGTCTTTAGATATTGAGAATGTATAATGTATGATGTATTACTGGTTATTCTGTATTCATGTAATAGTAACTAAATTTTTGTTTATTCTATATATCAAGCTAATAGGTATTCGAATTTGTTTATATGAAAATTCTTATTGAAAAGGGGGGTTGGGATGACCTAGTGGTCTGAAGTGCCGCGCTTCTACCTCTAGCTGGCCGGTCACCTCTGGCTTGCGGCTGTGGTTTCCTCCCACTGCTAAAGACCCCTACGCACAAGCGAATTATTGAAATAAAATTAAACCATATGTTAGTCCCGAAATGACCTAGTTTGCGTTGAGTGGACGTTAAACCCATCTCTCTCTCTCTCTCTCTCTCTCTCTCTCTCTCTCTCTCTCTCTCTCTCTCTCCCTCTCTCTCTTATTGAAAAACGCAATGACGATTCGTCATTGTGTAGTGATCTCGGATCATTAAATGATAATATTACCGCCAAAATTAGGAGGAAAACGTCAACGTCAACCCGGTTTTTTACCACTCGAGAAATTAATTACTTCCTTCATTACCAAACAAAAATAATAATTACGAACAGTTTACTGTACCAGTGTTATTTCGATGAAAGCTGTTACTACAGGTAATATGATGACAACATGAAAAAATTGACTACCTACTATCATGGACCGAGTTATATTGACAGGCAACGTCCGGGAAGCCTTTGGTATTCTGTGCCGCGGCAAAATATAGACCGGACAAGCGTGACTAAAATAAAACTACCCCCTCCTCGCGATATTACCAGTATATTAAGTTTAAAATTAAAGAAAGAGACATCAATTCATAATATTTTTTTTTATTAATCTTGCTACTGTTTTTTTGCAACTCATAAATAGATAGACTACTAACTGATGATTAGGGTGTAAATATATCAACACATCGTCTTTGTTTACTTCGGACGCGCCCATCTCCATGTGAATCCGAAAAAAAAAACATGTCGAGTTATCGCTAAAAACAAACCTACTAAAACACTTTTTTAATGTTTACTTCTGCACAATTAATCACCAATCCGATCGGTATTATACCTGATCTTCATTTTCATAACTTTTAAATCCTTCATACAAACCAAACCCAAATGCTTTCAAAAACTACGAAAATATTGAAATCGATCATTTCACAATTTTCAACTGGTGCATTTGGAAATTTCAAAGTTCTAAACTGGAGATGGGAATACTTATCGGGTTGAACAATTACTATGTAACTGTAAGATTACCGTAAATTCTAAGGAGGAGTTCGAGAAATTAATCTGTATAAAATCCCGGTATGACAAAAATCACATCTATTAATTTGTCGTTGACATTGAGACCACGTCATGTCTCCAACCAATATGCGGTCCATGCTACAATTAAGGAGTTAGATATTGCGAAGATCAGTTACTGTGCCGAGACCCAAGGCAGTGGTGAGATAGCATTCAGGGCGGGACATCCAGTGAATATACACCTAAAAATCTGTCCTAGTGAACAAAATCATGGGAGGCAGAGACCTATTCGTCCCGCTTCCGATTTTAAGGGGAGGGGGACACGCCCCCCCCCCCCCCCCCATGGCAACCTAGCTCCGCCACGCACACAGGGACTTCAAATCCTGGGCGAGTAGAGGTAACTCCACCGAAAGAAAAAAAAATAATATTTCAAGATATTATGAATAATCGAATCTAAAATATACGCATCATCCATGGCGGTATATTAGATTCAAAATTCTAACATGCTATCGTCTAATTTCTAACTTCCATTCATGTAATTTCTAACTTCCATTCATGTAGTTTCTAACTTCCATTCATGTAATTTCTAACCTCCAATCATGTATTTTCAAAATTAAGACAATGCATAATCCACTTTCTTTATTTGTTACGGGGTCAAGTAATTGACTAATGAAACTCGCTGGATTGTGGCATGTGACTAGCCACGTCATCATTGTTGATAAACATTTATTTGTCGTGATCGGTTTTACTAAAGTTTTTATGTTTTACGACTGGTAATTACTATTTTAAGCTTTGTGGAAACGATGTTTCAACAAGGATCGGTAAGAAATGGATGCTGGATAATCAGGCACACCGGAAACCGTCGAAATGTGGAATTTCAAACTCAGTGCAAATGGCGTCATTACGGTATTAGCCTATCTATGCATACACCCACCGATAAGATAATCAAATCATGCAGTTTTCGTTTAGGAAGACCCCGGGACATATGACCCAGAGCTATAAAATATTATCTATTTTTTTCACTCAACTGAAAATTCATTTATATTTCAACGGCTTTTACTAGCTTGAAGCTGAATTTTGGCGTAAAATTAACTGAGTAAGTTCTTGATGCTACACTAAATTTGACCAAACTATTACCGGAGTAAAACAAATTTTTGTGGCTGGCCATTGTGCTAAGAGAGGGGTCAAATGAACCTGTAAATCTTCAAACTATCATTTCCATGACTGCAGTCCTTACTTCCACAAAGATTGAAGCCTGATAGTTACATCTTTTAATATATAACAACAAGGCATCTTTAGTGTGTGTGTGTGTGTGGGGGGGGGGTGTTCAGAAGAAGTGTGTAAGCAGGATAATTTATAGCTTGCACTGTCCACACTATACCTTTCTCAACTTTCTGTCTATACAAACATATTTCTGATTCCAGTCATTACTTCATAATTTGGAAGAGAAATTAGAGCACTGCCGGGAGTATGTGCTCCCGGCAAACACGGCCACCATTGGTTTACTGGTGTCAACAATTTCCCGTCTACCCTAACTAGATTGTGATCCACATTGTTAGTACCAAACGTTACCTTCATATAGTCTTTCAGTTTTTCCAATGGTTCTGCCGAATTGCTGGTTGCGGCGTTCTTTATATACCTCAGAATTTCGCTATATGATGCACTACATGTCCTAGACTTAGGAACAGGGAGATATTATTGGATTTCCAAAATGCCGTATGTTTCATTGTCCATTATGTTTCTAAATTTTGGGTTAAATCAAAATGTAACCAATGCCCTTTTCTTTTCCGAAGGTGAAGATATTGGGTGTGTTTGCCAACATTTAATTTTATGTCAACTTCTCGATGCCCTAAATCGCTTTGAACCCTCGGGATTAATGTTCGTGATATTATCTGCTTTTCAAAATTGTATAGTTGCTTTAGCAGGGAACACCTTGTATAGAAGAATTGTGTTTCAAAGAAAGTTGGAAATTTTGGCTGTGGGCCTAATGTGGGTCACACGATTTGCACACCCGAGTTCAGCCGCTGTCGTGCCAGAAGGGACGGAAGGGTTATCTTAAACTATTCGTGTACTGCGTTGCTGTTATTGTTTATGTTCCTGGTTAGTTAGTTCCTGGTTAGTTAGTTCCTCTTGTATTTTTATTTCTGTTGTATATATGCTGTAAATAAATCCTACATGTACGTAACTGATCCCTCGTATCACCAACAGTGGTTCATATTCCGATACCAACCGTTGACATTTATCCGGGTTTTAAAAATGTCTTTTCAACTACGATTGGGCTAGTGGGTACTACTACTGCCATACGCTGTAAGAAAAATTTAGTCAAGACAGTAGCACAATGGCCTGCTTTTTATTTCGAATTCCAGCTGCCAAACAAAGGTTCTTTTACCATCCTCGGTATCCTTGGACTTTTGATTGATCTTGAAGAAATAAAAAAATTCAACACCCGACCACACATCTTTACGCAAGTCATAAAGAAAAATATGCCGCATGTGGCAAACATGCTCAATAAATGTAAATCATTTTAAAAAAACTTAAACTTTACGTCCCCTGACGAAATATAAGTTTTCGTTTATATTGGAGCTTGCGTACGTAACTAACATTCGAAAACTAGATGGTTTTTAGCTTTTTGACTAGGGGAAGGTTGAGTCTTTGGTTAAGATTGCGAAACTCGTTGACAACAAAATTTAAATCATTCAATCTTAATCCGCTTATTAATTGTCGCCTGTGATGAACCGACCACTGTGGTATCATAAATCATTCTTCTTTCTGTAAAATTACAAGGGGTTAATTTTTTTTACGTTTTAATTATTTAAGAAACCAACCAACTTGCTCGTCGGTCCGTAGTTCGAATCGGCCATTTGGTCCAGCAAGTTGCCTTTGCGATTGAAGACGACCTCGACATTGATTGTCGAATTCGGAGTATATTTTATTTATTAAAAATGGTCTGATGATGTTCAGAAAGCGCTAACCGTCAAATTAGTATTTTGGTGTCTTTCTTTAATTTAGTTTATATATATATATATTAACTGGGAGTTGTATTTACCTATATTTTATTATATATATATATATATCTCAGGAAATAAACGATGGGGAAATATTTGTAACATTGGATGTCTGTAGTCTCTATAGCAATATCTCACATAATTTGTGCCTAGAGGCAGTCAGTTATTGGATAGATAGATTACCTGTACTTCGAAATCCCCGTTTTTCAAAAACCTTTATTTTAAAAGCTATCGATATTATTCTTAGGAATAATACTTTCGAATTCGGAAAACGTAATTTTATACAAATTAAAGGCTGTGCTATGGGCTCAGTGTGTTCACCTGACCTTAGCAACCTCGTTATGGGATTCTTAGAAGAAAAATTATATACAATAACTGAAAACAAATTTGGTATTAACTATAGAAACTACATCGAAGAAAATTTTAAAAGATATTTAGACGACGTCTTCCTCATTTGGAAAACCAATCTCGGCCATATAGCAGATTTGCACCAAATTTTAAATGACTTAGATATTAATATTAAATTCACTATTGAGACTAGCTATAAGGAAATTGCTTTTTTAGATGTTCTCGTTAAGAGATTTACTCCAAAGAAACAGATACTAAAAACTATTTATCATATAAATCATGTCACCCCCGTCATGTCAAAAATAATATACCCTTTTCTCTTGCCAGAAAACTATGCACTATTATTATAAACGAAGATCTCAGAATTCAACGACTTAATGAATTGAGATCCAATTTATTGAAAAAAGATTATCCACTTGGGGTTATTAATATAGGTATTGATAAAGCTAGGGGCCTAACTACTGAAGAATTAAGAACGCCAAAAGAAAAGAATATCTCTTCTTGTATTACCTTTATTTCGACATATAATCCTAGACATAATAATTTTTTTCAATATATTTATGATACTAAGAATGTTCTCCTTTCTAATGATAATCTTCATAATCAATTTCACGGCATAGAATTAATTAATAGTAAACGTCAGCCCCCTAGCCTTAAAAAGTTACTCACTAGAGCTAAGTTTCAAACTTCTAATAATGGAACTTTTACTACTTCGAAGTGCCATAGCCCACTTTGTAAATGTTGCCAACATATGATAATTAATAGTAAATTCACCTTTTCTAATACTAATTATACATTTAGGATTAATCATAATATGAATTGTAGTACTAAAAATTTAATTTATGTTCTTATTTGTAATAATTGTATGAAGATTTACATAGGCGAGTGCTCAACTGAATTACGCGCATGTATCCGAGTTCATAGGCAACAGAGTTTACAAGCTAATCCGGTCTTGAAAGTGTCCAAGCATCTAAATATATGTGCTAAGAATTTAAATATTAAATTCAGTATTTTTCCTTTTTATAAAGTCAATATTGACAATACTATCAAAAGAAGGAATATGGAATCACACTTTATTGACCGGTTCAAACCGGATTTAAATGCTTAATTTGCCCCCTTCCCACCATGTTAATATTTTAATTTTAAATAAAATCTTAATATATATTTTTACACTTTTTACTTCAACACCATTTAAGGGGATTTTAAACCCTGTATATCTTTATTTCTCTATAGTCAGTTTATTAGAGAATAAGGTGGATGTAAACAAGTTAACAACCATATTACATAATTGATCTATTGACATTTTTTTAATCTCTTCACTTCTGTATGGTTCTATTGTCTAATTATACCAGGAAGATTATATAGTTTAATGTCATGTTATGTATTATATACCTTTAACCTTTTGTTATATGTTACTTAATATTATTTATAATCCATTGTCATGGAAATCTATTGTTCTAAGAAAATATATATATATATGTATCGTAGTTGCAATATTTTGTATACATTATTAATATCTGAAGACGCCTATAGAGGGCAGACAGCTAGCTTATATAATTTAATGTATGTCAGAATGAAGTAAAGTGGAGAATTTTTTACCTGGACGTATTTTTCTATTTTTATATATATATATATATATATATATATATATATATATATATATATATATATATATTCACTTACTGACAGGGGCTTAGTTTTGTCGTTATTATTAACGGCGTGGCAAATAGTGGTATGGAGTTTTATTTTAAAGCAATTGCAATATGGTTGTCGCGTGATTATTGTACCGTTTGTCAGCTATGAATGAATAAAGACGTTTGCAAGATACATGATAGACACCATATGAAGAAATGTCATGGTGCCGTATTTGCATATTGACTACGGCATTTTCTCATACTGACCGCAGTGGAAATATTTATTCAGAATATTACTGATGTGAACAGTACGGAAGCCCATAAGGGTCAATCAAATGAAAAAAAAAATTCTGACTAAGATAACCTATCTTGTAATTACAAGATACCGAGATGCCCATGAGTGACAATTTAAAGGTCACCATACACCGATTTCATGCTCCCATAAATACCATTGACTTCATACACCCACCAACTACATATTTATATACAACTGGTAGTAGTTTTTTTCTTTGATGTCCATAGCAGTTATATCTTATAACAACCTCTCGTGACGTCATCAGAGGTTGATATATTCGGTTCATATCAACCGCTGATGACGTCCTGAGAGGTTGATATTTCATATTTCATATCAACCGCTGATGACGTCATTACAGGTCGATATATTCGGCTCATATCAACCGCTCTTGACGTAGATGATCGAAATAATACAAAGAACACAGAAATAAAATTTTATTCTTTTGACGGCGTACTTATCGGCTTATTTAAATCGGTTATCCACACTCCAGTCCATGTCTAAGATATCTTTCAGAATTTTCTTTCTGCCCAAATCATTTCTCCACACATCCCAAGACGTGAAAGTATTTATCACCCAAGAGTTCCTTTGTAAAGTATTTTTGGCTACGGCTACAATCCACTCAAAACAGTCGGTCAAATCTTTCTCTGAACATACCGAAAAGTAACCTTCAGTCAAGGTTCATTGTCAGAATTATCGGAAAGATTGCCTTTTGATCCAAATTTTCTTCAGGCTTTGTATAGATCCTCATTATAGTTGCATTCACATCTGCTATTCTATCGTCAATATGATGACTAAAAAGGATTGATTATTCGTCTGACTTCGTTTTACTATCCATTTTGTTTTAGCTTTCTTCAGTTCAATTACTACAAAATGGCGTCGTATAAACAAACACGTCACGTGCTGTCGAGCAATTAACCAATCACTGTTGCCTTTTTTAGACGAGTCCATTAAATTTAAGGGTGAACGTTGTATATGTCAGATATAAACCTACTCTCCCTCGGATTGATATGACAGAGAACACTTGGGCTGCGCCCGCGTGTTCTCTATCATATCAACCTCGGGTAGGTTAATATCCTATACATATCATGACTCATCAATTTTAATGCGCTCTTTGAAGCCACAGAACGCTATTTCTATTTTTTGGAAAACTTCTTTAAATTTTTGATTTTTGGAAAGTAAGTAAGGAAAAGGATATTCCGAAAAATGGACCCTCTCTCAATGAAATGAGCTGACTGACATAGCGTACAAAAGCAGTTTATTTATAGCTTGCGGTATCTCCTGACGAAAAAATGTTTTGAGAGGGATTTGAAGCAAACGTTTGATAGATTAATGAGTTTGAATATATTTTTAGCCCAAATATATCATCAAATCTCACAGTTTGTACGCGGGAAAGGTATCTTTAAGGAGAACATGACATCAATGTATCATAAATGATATTAATGAGGGAATGAAGTTAATGAGAGTATGAATAGTATTTAATGAGGGCACAACCTGGTGATGCCGATCCCGTGACATACAAAAGTACTTCGTTGGGCTGGAGGGTTGGATGGTCGATTTGTTAGCACATGCGTGCTTTATCTTAAAAGCCTGTCATTGAGTCAACTGGCGTGGTTTTGAATCCCCGTTTGTACGATACAAGGAATAGGATCGCCTGTCCAACCTCGCCTGCCCTCCGGTTTCCTCCAACTGCTAAAGAGAGTGGGGGGGGGGGGTAACGTCCACTCGACACAAAGTAGGTCATTTCGGGACTAACATATGGTTTAGTTTTATTTCAATAATCGTATGGATCTTTAGCAGTGGGCGGAAAGCGAAGGACCCGGAGAAAACCCACGATGTTGGACAGGCGACACTACTCGTACAACGGGGGATTCAAAATCACGCCAGTTGACTCAATGACAGGCTTTACGATACAGTGCGCACGTGCTAACAAATCGACCTGCCAACCCTCCAGCTCAACGAAGTATTATTGTATGTTACGGGATCGGCGTCATCAGGTTGTCTGTCCTCCGGTTTCCTCCAACTGCTAAACAGAGAGGGGGATGTGGTTTAACGTCCACTCGACACAAACTAGGTCATTTCGGGACTAACATATGGTTTAATTTTATTTCAATAATGCACTTGCGCGTATCGTACAAACGGGGATTCAAAACCACGCCAGTTGACTCAATGACAGGCTTTTAAGATAAAGCACGCACGTGCTAACAAATCGACCTGCCAACCCTCCAGCTCAACGAAGTATTATTGTATGTTACGGGATCGGCGTCATCAGGTTGTCTGTCCTCCGGTTTCCTCCAACTGCTAAACAGAGAGGGGGATGTGGTTTAACGTCCACTCGACACAAACTAGGTCATTTCGGGACTAACATATGGTTTAATTTTATTTCAATAATGCACTTGCGCGTAGGGGTCTTTAGCAGTGGGGGAAAAGAGGGGGACCCGGAGAAAACCCGCGATGTTGGACAGGCGACCCTACTCCTTGTCACGTACAACGGGGGATTCGAAACCACGCCAGTTGACTCAATGACAGGCTTTATGATACATCGCGCAAGTGCTAACCATTCGCCATCCAACCCCCACCCCACAACTAAAGTCCCTACGCACAAACGTATTATTAAAATTAGTCCCGAAATGACCTAGTTTGTGTCGAGTAGACGTTAAACCCCATTTCCCCCCCCCCCTTCTCTCTCCCTCTCTCCCACACACACACTTCTTTTGGCCTATAACTATCCGATAAATCAGTGTGGGCCGACCTTGAAACGGGCTTCTCCGTATCTTGTAATACAAGAAAACTAATTTGGCTATCTTGTAATTATAAGATAGTCAAAATTTTTTTTTTTTACATTTGATTGACCCTTATGGGCTTTGGCTATCTTGTAATTACAAGATAAAAAAGATAGACCCTTTTTCATTTGATTGACCCTTATGGGCTTCCGTAAAAGACAATCCTAACACCCGTACAATTTTCAGCAATAACCAAATTTTATTTTGCACCACCCCCTAGCCAGCAATAACTTATAGAAAAGCCCCCCCTCCCCCTCCTCCATATCTGGCTTTCAGTTGCCCGACAAACAAGACATTTATTGTGTGTAGCACTAAAACACTCTGAGAAAACCTGGAAACTTCCAAAAACAAAACAAAACACATATCTTAATTTAAAGCATAAAAGCCGGATTTATTATATTGAATACATAGATAAAACTCTAAACAAATTATACATGACGCAAACATACATATAACATGATATCCGGAACACGCTTCCTCTGCTTACTAACTGCCTGGTCCCCACACGATTGAATGTCCAGTGTACAATATACATAGTGTATATCATCGTTAGTATATATTTAGTTCTAGTTTTTCTTCCTGGTTTACGATCTGTGGCAATTGTTTCATGAGATCCGATTCACTTGAGATCTAGGGTTTATTGTGATAGAATGGATTCTCAAACGTTGCTGATCATTTTCTATTTATTGAACCAAGCTTTCTGCAAAACTGGTAAGTTGAATATCGATTAATAAGTAATTATTTTATTATATAATAGTCAGTGTAGTATCCTTTGTTTAACAATTCCCCGAGTCGTGTTTTAAAAGAATTTGGTTGTACAGTAACAAGTAGAGTATAATATTGTATTTACTTACATATGCCATTGATATTAGACCCAGTTTGAAATGCCGTCTGAATCCTACCGGTGTAGCAATCTTTCACCCAATGTTCGAAATTGGTATTATATGAATAACTACCTGATCAATGGATGATGACTGTGCTCTTATTTTTGAATGGCATGATCTTAGTTAAAGGGCGATACATGGATTCTTTAAAGGAGCAGGGGGGGGGGGTGCGAGGCCAAATATTCTTATTCATTTTTCTAATGATTTATCCCGGAATAATCCCACGGCACGCGAACTAGAAAGTGAAATTTTACATTTAAACAGTGTGTGACATTCTTATTTCCGATATCTTGATATAGACAAATCCAAGTTTGTATATAAACGGCCAGAAACAAATTTCTGGAAGTTGAACCCAAAGTCTCTCTCCGTGTGTTTTAGATTGATTTGATATTTGTTTATTTTTTGCAATGTCTATTTTGCTATCTTTGTCCGACGGTTTATCTTGTAGAATTTTGTTTTGAGTGTAGTGCGGTCCTCTTGCACTTAGTATTTAGATAAAACTTGTGTTGTTTTATTGCAATAAATATGTACTGACGTATATAGAGTAAGTAGTCCATAGTAATGGCAAATTCTGAATAAGTAAATGTAAATTTTACCTACTCATTTAGAACTGATTCATTAAATATGCGGATTCACTTTGATGAATATATCCGGTATACATATAAACCTATATCACTCGATATCAGTATATACTTCCTTAGTTTTATTTTTCAATTTGTGTATTCATCACTCCAGTATTATCCAAAACAACCCTTTTAACTATTTCTTGTCGACGACTGAAACACGCATAATATTATACATGTAGATTTAGTAAAAAGAACAACAAAAGCTTGTTAGAAATTATATTTGCAATTAATTAGTAAGTTAACGTTTACACAGTTTTTCATTTTCAAGCTTTTATTATCTTGACTAAAGAGTTTGTATCCGACGCGGTTGTGTATGAGATCACAGTACACATGCATTGAATTACGTCTTCATATAAAGATACAGTATATTCAAAATTGTGTACTAGTTAGAGTTATCGTTCTTTGTGCTGATAAAGACGGCAGAACCATCGTCGAAACGTCGCTGAAATAAATCCTCCATAATTGTTTCACGTGTTAATCAAGATTGCGCACAGAATAATATTATTTGAATAAAATTTTCAATGTATCCATTTCTGTAAATCTGACATAATGGCATGTATCTTTAATTACAAACATAGTCCAGACATGACTGAGATCGGTTTGTATAACCCTTAGTATCTATAGGTGTATTCGATGTTATGTATTTGTTAAACACAAATGATATCAATATTGGTATATTTTTTGAATGGAAAATGGCGATACGCACAAATGATATCAATATTGTTATTTTTTTAAATGGAAAATGGCGACACAATTGCGTTTTTAAAAAGAACATTTGCCTCACGCTAAAATAAGTATGACAACAGATTATATTTGTTATATTAGAGTTTTTGGGAATACGTGTATAATAACATACTATATTAAATTGTTATATTTCAGCTTTAGGAATATAAAAACAAATTATGTTACATGTATATTACACCTTTATAGGAATATAATAACAGATTGATTTGTTATATTACAGGTTTAGGAATATAATAACAAATTATAATTGTTTTATTACAGCTTTCAGGAATGTGGCTTTAGACAAATCAACTGATCAGAGTTCTTCACCACAAAACCACGGTCAATCATTTCATGCTGTAGATAATAATACTGATAGTGTTTTTGACCATCATTCCTGTACTCATACTGGTAAAGAAAACATTGAATGGTGGTGTGTTGATCTACAACATGTCTATATCATTAACAACATTAAATTATATAACAGAGATATATGTAAGTAGAATTACTATAATTTAATGAATGGTGGTGAATTGATATACAATATATATTATTTTAAACAATATTAATATGATTATACATAGTTTTGTGAATAATATATAAATATAATTAAGTTCAAAATGTATAGCTGGTAATATAATAGCTTATGACAATGAGTGAGAATATGAACCATTATCAATTCATCCAGGGTATTAAGTTTATAATTTGTTTCATTGTTTTTCTGTGTTTGTAAAAAAATCACCACACCTGGAAGTTGGAAATGGACATATACAAACATAATAAAAGTAAAATCGGACAGAATCTTACTTTATTATTATTTGTTCAATCTTTGTATTATGTTTTCTAGTACAGGGAAGCCTTCGAGGATTTACCATGAAGTTGAGTTATACAGGTCCGTGTAATGAAGCAGGACTGAACTCAGCGTCACTATGTTATACAGATCATTCACAACAAAACCATGCAGTGTATAACATAACAGAATGTAACCAACCATCATCAACATCTTTATCTGGTAGATTTGTTTTTATTCAAAATCGACCATATCAAGCCCTTACACTGTGTGAAGTACAGATCATTAAAGGTAAATTAAACTAATTTTATTATTTATTCGTGATATCAAAATATGAATTAAAAAGACTTGAGCACGGAACATGTGAAAACGAGTTACGATAAGAATGATTCTAAAATAATATTTGAATGTATAACAGAATCTAAGCCAATGTTAAAATACACAAGCATTAAAACAAACACACAAGCCATAAAAAACAGTGTGCTTACCGATGAAGGTATCATTGTCATTTCATTCCCATTTAACTAACAACGTCATCACATAGTTAACCATTTTATCAACAGGTGGATGTCCAAATGGTACTTTTGGCGAAAACTGTGACAGACAATGTAATATTAACTGTAAAGATAGATTGTGTAATTCAACAACTGGTACTTGTAATACATGTATACAGGGTTATTATGGTACAACATGTCAATATAGATGTAGTGACGGTTGTACAAATAATAACTGTAATAGAGATAATGGTTACTGTACATGTAAATCAGGTTTTACTGGAGATAAATGTGAGAATTGTCAACAAGGTAAATATGGTGATGACTGTCAACAGGACTGTAGTATTGGATGTTTACATCATACCTGTTCTAGATCAGACGGAATTTGTAATGTCTGTAAGTCTGGTTGGTTTGATGTCAGATGTGATTCACCATGCGTGATAACTAACTGTATAGGTAACTGTAACAAGACTACAGGTCAGTGCAGTACATGTCACGGTGGATTTTATGGTACGAACTGTAGATCAAGATGTTCTAGTAATTGTATTAGAGGGTGCAATAAATCTAACGGCATTTGTAATGATTGTAAACCTGATACAGTAGGTCCATATTGTAATTCAACATGCGGTAGGGGATGTCAACCAATCACAGGTAATATAACATGCAATAGACATGGTAGATGTACTAGATGTATTATGGGAAGATATGGTGATAGATGTAATAAGAATTGTAATATTACATGTAATGGTGGATGTGATAGATATAACGGTACATGTATTAATGGATGTATTAATGGTAAAAGTGGAGAATATTGTGATAGGAAATGTAATGATAATTGTATTCATTGTAAACAAGATAATATAAACTCTTGTACTCAATGTAAAGATGGAAGATGGGGAAAATTGTGTCATGAAATTTGTAGTTTTAACTGTAAGCCAAGGAATCTTGAATGGTCAACCTCTACATCTAGTGAACAGTGCAGGAAGCCATCATGTGATCAGATGGCCGGAAATTGTTCTCTTGGATGCATTGCTGGAAAGAAGGGAATCTATTGTTCTGAAAGTAAGTATGATAAAATTATAGATTGTTTTGTGAATTATAATCCGATTATAAACCCTTTCCAATAATACATTATGTCTTATCTGTCTGTCTGTCTGTTCAGGGTTGGCGGATTCACTAGGGCTGTCCAGAGGCTGAAATTCGGGGTATATGGGAACCTCGGTCCAGGGAGTAACATAAGCTAGGTAGCTTTAACGATTGTAGTATACTACTGTGATAACTGTGTCAATTCCAAGTAATACATCACGTTATTTATATGAATAATTTATATTTTATATATTTAATTTTTAGATTGTAGTGCAGGATATTATGGTGATAATTGTGCTAACACCTGTGGACGATGTGCTAGAGGTACACCATGTAATACAACAAGTGGTAGTTGTGGACCTGTAGGATGTGAGGATGGATTTATAGGACAAACATGCCAACAAGGTATTTTGTTTTTATCTATTTTGTGAGAAAATCTATCTGAATTTGTCAAAAATATTGTATTTATTCGTCACGTCAACAATAGCCCAGTGGATGCAGAAAAGTAGGACGTTAAAACTTATTTCAGTGGGCTGAAGAACTGTTTATAGTATGTATCCGTAATATATTGAATAGAGTTGAAATCAAGTGAAATCGGTGCTGATAAGTAAACGTGAATACCAAAGAAGGTAGTCTGAACCAATATAATTAAAACTAATAAGCATGCCACACCACTATCAACGCATCAACGTTTGTTTCCATTGTTATATCCGCGTCCCCAGATTACGGTTCTTTCAGGGCTGAGGTCTATTATAACGTTGACATAATCAGCATTAATTTGACTCGGACATGCGCTTGTTTGTAACAATGGTGAACGACAATTTTATCGTAGATGTATTATTTGATGTCTGAAAGGTAAAATCCAAGAATAGTCTGGTCAATTTATGATTATATCCCCCCAAAATTGCAAGAAACGGTTTGTATGCATTTTTGGGGTAATTTATAAAATCCCCAAAGATTACCAAATTTTGCGCACCGGAAAGTGGTAAAATCCAAGATGGCCGACAATTTCCTAATCAATTGCTGAAGAAAACCATAAACTGTTGTTTTAAGATCCTAAAAATGTATTATGAACATATAAATTAATTCTTTTGGGGTTATTTTTACATTTAAATATATAGCCAGTAGTGCTAACTGGTCCCTTGAAATGGAAAATGTAGAAGAAAATTCTATAATTGTAATATGAATATGTAAATTTATGTGATTGGGTCATTCTTTCATTTAAAGAAATATCCTGTGGTGTTCACTGGTCCCTTAAAGCGGTAAAATCTGGTTTAATCCAAGATGGCTGACAGTTGCCTAAACTCTAAATTGTTGGTTTTTGAGACCCTATTAATGTATAATAAGCATATAAATAAATGCTATTGGGGTCATCCTTTCATTTGAATATATAGCAAGTAGCCTAGTGTTAACTGGCAACTTAAAGCGGTAAAAATAAGTAAAATCCAAAATGGCCGACATTTGTCAAATCTATGTACAAAAAAAAACATTCGGTTTACGACCCTATAACTCTAATATGAACATGTAAATTAATATTTTGGGGGTCATTTTTTCATCCAGTTTACTACCCTAATATGAACATGTAAATTGATATTTTTGGGGTTATTTTTCATTGCATTGTAAGATATCATATGGTCTTCCTGGTCCTTTAAGGCGAAAAAAACTGCTAAAATCCAAGATGGCTGACATGTAAACAAAACATCTAAGGGGGGGCGGGGCATAAGGCCAAGTAAGCGCCCTGTTAGATAAAGTCCCCGCAGGCCCAATCCAATATAATCAAAAACTCATATCTCATTTATTTGTCCATATATTAAATTATTTCGCGCCTACGGCGCTCGATTCCATATTGTAACCATTCCTCTACTCCTCTATGGACTTAACCTCTCGTGCATAAGAATTTACTCCAATCAAATGGCGACATTTTTCAGTCCCAGTCCCAAATAATTAATCTGATATTATTCCACTCCTCTGTGGTCTTATAATATCTCAGCACTATCATATTCACAGTTAAAGTGAACCACCCTGTTATTAGTACCGGTAGAGAGAGCATGAGGCGACAGACTACTACCGTTCTGTCAACAAAACGGGCGGAATTGACAGACAGATCCCAAGGTTCTATCCCATTGCCTGACATTTCAGATCCTCTCGTTCACAAGAATTTACTCACAACAATGATCCCAAAAGTCATGATATTGACTCAAAATTTCTCCCCTTCGGATTACTCAGTGTTATAGTCACTGTTCCTAAGGTTCATAAAAAATTTTCAACAATCATAATATGACATGAACTTTATGTCAACTTGTATAAAACTGCTTTCTGGCAAGATAACGAACCACGAAAAATTATGTAGGCAATACGAGCAAACCGAGATTGGCGCATTGTTAGCAACTGTGGCTCAGGTAATGAAAAACACCCTCAAGTTTCTTAGAAATCATAATAATAATAATAATAATAATGACTTTATTTTCTGAGGGAACATATTTAGTACATGAGTTCTAATTTTCAACATGTCCCTCCTACTCTAAAACTAAGAATCTACATGGTAATGATATTTACAAAGTAGCCTACATATATACCATATTATATAAGCTTATAATAAAAATAAAAAAAAAAAACAAAAAAAAAAAACCCCAAAAAACGAATCAAACAAACAATAAGGAGAGAAAAGAAAAGCAAATAAACATACATTCAGAGGGCAGAAGTAGTTAACAAGAGTTCAAAGATTTAACGTGTTTTACTAACTCCTTTTTATACGTCCACATTCATAATGTGAACGTATTATGCCGTCACCCCTGTGTGTGTGTGTGTGTGTGTGTATGTATGTATGTATGTGTGTGTGTGTGTGTGTGTGTGTGTGTGTGTGTGTGTGGTTCGCCTACAGGGCGCAATTCTTCATGGATTTTCTTCAAACTTGGTATACTTATTCCTTATACCCCAAGGAAGATCCCTATTGTTTTGGGGGCATGCCCGACCCCCAGGGGCCGAGCCACGCCCATTTCTAGTATGTGTTTGTTTGTCGTCTACAGGCCACATTTCTTAACTTATAATCTTGAAACTTTGCATACACATTCTTTGTACCCTAAGGAACATCCCTATCTTTTGGGGTGTATGCCCCACCCCAGGGGCAGAGCCACGCCCATTTTCTTTTCGTGTGTCTTTGTGTCGCCTACAGGGCGCAATTCTTACTGGATTTTCTTCAAACTTGGTATACGTAACAATCTCTATTGTTTTTGGTGCATGCCCGACCCCCAGGGACAGAGCCACGCCCATTTCTAGTATGTATTTGTTTGTCGTCTACAGGCCACATTTCTTAACTTATAATTTTGAAACTTAGCATACACATTCTTTGTACCCTAAGGAACATCCCTATCATTTGGGGTACATGCTCAACACCCTGGGGCAGAGCCACACCCATTTTCTTATCGTGTGTCTTTGTGTCGCCTACAGGCCGCAATTCTTATTGGATTTTCTTTAAAACTTTGTATACTTACTCTTTATACTCTAAGGATGATCCCTATCGTTTGGAGTGCATGCCCAACCCCCAGGGGCAGAGCCACGCCCATTTTCTTTTTGTGTGTCTCTGTGTCGCCTAGAAGCCGCAATTCTAACTGGATTTTCTTAAAACTTTGTATACTTACCCTAAGGATGATCCGTATTGTTTTTTGGTGCATGCCCGACCCCCAATGGCAAAGCCACGCCCATTCCTTGTATTTATTTGTTTGTCGTCTACAAGCCACATTTCTTAACGTATCATTTTGAAACTTTGAATGATTATTCTTTGTACCCTAAGGAACATTTCTATCATTTGGGGTGCATGCCCAACCCCCAGGGGCAGAGTCACGCCCATTTTCTTTTTGTGTGTCGCCTACAGGCCACAATTCTTAATCGGTCATCTTGAAACTTAAAATACTTATTCCTTATACCCTAAGGATGACCACTTTTGTTTTGGGTGCATGCCCGACCCCCATGGGACAGCAACACCCATTTCTTGTATTTGTTTGTCTGTCGTCTACAGGCTGCATTTCTTAATGTATCATCTTGAAACTTTGAATACTTATTCTTGGTACCTTAAGGAAGATCCCTATTGTTTTTGGTGCATGTCCAACCCCAAGGGACTGTGCCACGGCCATTTTGTTTTGTCTGTCTGTGTGTCACCTACAGCCCACAATTCTTAATCGATCGTCTTGAAAACTTGTTTTATACTTATTCCTTATACCCTAAGGCTGACCACTATTATTTTTGGTGCATGACGGACCCCCTGGGACAGAGCCACGCCCAATGCTTTTGTGTCTTGTGTTCGCCTACAGGATGCAATTCTTAACAGATCCTTTTAAAACTTTGCAAACCTATTCCTTATACCCTAAAGATGACCCCTATTGTTTTTGGTGATTTCCTAACCCCCAGGGGCAGAGCCTATGTGTGTTGTCTACAGGCCACGATTCTTAATGGATCGTCTTTAAACTTGGGATATGTATTCCATATAGCCCAAGGACGTCAACTGCATGTCCCGACTCACACAGGCAAGACACGACCAATTTTTGTGTTTGACGTTTACAGGCCGCAATTCTGAATGAATCAGCTTGGTACTTGGTTTATGTATTCCTTATAGCCTGAGGGCGTCCACTATTGATTTTGATGAATGTCCCGACCCCCAGGGGCAGAGCCACGCCCACTTTTTGTCTGTAGTGTTAGGAAGGCACAATTCTGAATGGATTATCTTGGTATAGTTATTCCTTATACTCTAAGGACGGCAACTATTAATGTTAGTGCACGACCCTCAACGCTAAACAAACCAAACGCCTAGCCTTCTTGACAAAGTACCATATCAATCAAAGCAGGAATGTGGACGTATATTGTAGCGTTAGCGTTATGTTTAAAGATAAAACTTGAAGACGCTTGTTTCACAGTTTGAGGTAGTGAATTCCAGAATACAGAGGCGGTGTATTGGAATGTTCTTGTCATTGCCTTTTTCTTACTTTTTGGAATTGCTAATTTATTTTGACTTTCTGATCTCAATGTCATGTTAGTTTCGGTCAATTTCGAGTTTTCACAGAATGTGTTATATAAATATGATGGTAATTTGTCTCTTAGAATTTTGAAGGTGAGCATTCCTTGATTGTATTGAATGCGTTGGTAGATTGTAAGCCAATTTAGAGATTCAAACAAAGGTGCCGAATGTGAATCAGGTTTTTCATCCAAAATGCCCCTTGCCGCACGCTTTTGGAGTTTATACAGGACTTCTAATTTACCTTTATTGGCACTGCCCCAAACTGTGGAACAATAATCTAAATATGGTAAAATATAGCCGTTGAAAAATAAAATTCTAAGATGGTGTGGTAAATAAGGTTTCAACTTTGTCAGGAGGTAGATTTTGCTGGATATGATTTTGGAAATTTTGTTAATTTGGAGATTCCAATCTAAATTTTGGTCAACAGTAAGTCCTAATAACACTGCTTCAGATACATTTTCTAATGATTCTCCATTAATTTTTAGTAATAAGCTGTTTGTGTTTGTTTGGTGTTTTGAAGCTATTAGCATGGCTTTTGTCTTTTTAGCATTAATTACCATACCATTATCATTACACCAATTTAATACATTTAGTAAATCCTCTTGAAGGGCAATCTCTATATTGGCTATATTGTTGCTAGAGTAATGAAGGGTACTGTCATCAGCAAATAGATCAGTATGGCATTTACGGACATGAAGTGGGAGATCGTTTATAAAAATCAAGAAAAGTAACGGACCAATATTTGATCCCTGTGGGACCCCACATTTCACATCAGTAATATTTGAATGGCATGCCCCCAAGACAACTTGTTGCTTTCGAAATTCCAGATAGGATGAGATTAGTTTAAGAGATTTCAAGTCAAATTTGTATAATTTTAATTTTTGGAGGATTAATCTGTGGTCTATAAGATCAAAAGCCTTACTAAGATCAAGATAAACCACTCCGGTCATATTACTTGAGTCTATTTCCCTCAGCCAGATATCTGTAATTCGCAATAAGGCTGTTGAACATGAATAATTTTTTCTAAAACCAGATTGGAATTCATAAAATAGTTTGTTCTTTTCAAAATATTCTGTAATTTGAGAACTAATATGTTTTTCAAATATTTTTGATATTGTGGGTAAGACAGAAATCGGCCTATAATTATTTGGTAGATCCTTGTCTTCCTTCTTATGGATTGGAATAAGTTTGGCAAATTTTAATTGTTCAGGGAAAATATCTTTTGAGATGCATAAATTTATTATATAAGTTAATGATTCAAAAATATAGTCTGTCGACATCCTTAGAATTTTTGGTCCTATTGAGTCAATACCAGTAGCCTTACTTGGATCGAGCATATTTAGATATTTGTGTATAGAGACGATATAACCCTTCATTCTATGAAGAACAAATTGCCAAATTATTTCTTGCGCATATTTTTTCGTGTTTTGTTTCGCTCATCTTTTAGGACACTAGGTTATTGGGAGAAGGAGCCCAAGAACATACAAAATATGCTAGCAAGTGATGAGTAATTGCAGATTTACGAATACGTAAACTTGGGTTTGCGTCAACATGTTTTGGGGTAGTGGATTCTCGAAAATGGTATAAGGAACTACTTAACACCACAGGGCATATCTTCAAATGAAATAATGGTCCCCAAAATATTAATTTTGAAACTACAATTACCATTTTATGATAAAACAATGCAGAGTTATGCCCCTTTATAATTTGGTTTTTGGGCAGCATGTTTCTTAGGTAATGAAATCCTCCAAAATGGTTCAAGAGAGCACCGGACATCTATGAAAACCATGCAATATGCTTCTCTATAAAATTGACGACTTTTTGTTTGCCTGAAGTTGTACCGTTTGAAGGAAAACGGCTTAAATCCCGAACTTTACCCTCAGAATTTGGGACTTTCCGGTACTCCATATTTGGTAAACTTTTAGGATGTCATTCAGTAGGCTCAGTGCTAACAAAAACCATCAAAAAAATTTTCTTGCAATTTTTGGGGGGATTGACCCCTTTTTTCATAACTAGTTGACTGAACTAAAATATTGTATATAAAAACAGCGGCCCCGTGTGAACGTGAAAGAATCACTGACAGTTGGAATTCGTAAGGAGACGGTCGTAGTGCCATTGTTCTGGCCACATTTTTCTCATAGCACACTGTAGGCGTATGCTCGTCCTCATTAACCTGGTCGGTTAAATTCTAGTCTCGGTCACCCAGAACCTAGTCTTCAACATTTGTTTGGATGATAGAGACTAGTTAAATCCTATTTCATTTATATAGCTCTGATAATGCTGACGTAACTATGTGTCGATGATTGCAATAAGCGCCAAATGAATTAATTCAAATTATTAACACCTGTAACTGGTTGCATTTGTATCATTTATATTTTGTACATTATTCTATATACAATTCTATTTTAAGATAAATCTGAACAAAGTAAACCTGAAGGTATAAGCCCTGTGGTTGGTGGTATTATAGGAACTTTGTTTGGGATAGCAGTCACAAGTCTGATTTGTATTACTGGCTTCTGTTATTACATCAAAAGGTATTTTATGAACCTCCTTGACTTTAATATAAAATAATAAACATTCTTGTGTATTGGATTGACTTAATATGTATATATAACGCGAGACCAAATCTATGTCCCGTGGCACATAGGCGTGCATGTAAAAAAAACCTTGATAATTAAAACTCGAAAAAAGAGTTGAACGTACTGCCCGTGTGCGGCAAAATTTCCCTCATGGCGTACGGCGTATTCACTTTCGGTGTAGAAACCCCATTAAATTACGTGGATACTCGATCAAACGTTTCAGAATTGAATTCTTTCAATCCCACAAAAAGTGTCAATTAAGTGACAGACATACTCCGACTGTCTTAGGATAATGTCTCAGCCAGCCATGACAGCTGAACCATTTGTGATTAAATACGCCACGATTCTACTCACACAACCTCTGTTGTTGGGACTGACAAAATGTGACGGAACGGAATTCCGCGTAACTTGGCTTCAATTCTGTCCATTCAGTACACGTAAATAATTTATCTTCCTTTAATTGTGTTCCGTTAAATGTTAAAGCGGTTGGTCATCCATATCTGGATTGGCAATTTGGTCATGAAATCTTGAATATGTACTCTTTGAAAGTCCACCAGCCAATCTAGCATCCCCAATGTTTTACACATCTTTTCAGAACACATAAATAATTTATCTCCCTTGAATTATGTTCCTTAAAATATTACAGTGATTGGTCATCCATAAAACTGGATTGGAAGTTACAATTTGGTCATTAAAGCTTGAATATTTATTTTAGAAAGTCTCTACCTCACGCAGCGAGAGAACCGCCTGGTTATAGATATAATAATGGTCAAGATACCTTCGTCAGTCCAGTTGTAACCGCAGAAAACACTTACGATGCACTAGAACAGGCTTCAACTGACAACAATGATGTAGCTGATTCTTACTATCAGACATTGGCACAAGTTCCTGAGTATGTAAATCTTGGAAGGCAATAATGGTAGTGTCCATTTAATAAAGATTTTCGAAAAAGGGGACATAAATCCATTCAAATTTGAAAAGGATGCGTTCCAACATTTTGTCTGTTTCGATCTATTTCTTAAGGCCACCTCCAGATTCCGTCGAGGTGCCAGATTGTTGATGAGATTATGGGTTTGGGTTATGGCTAGGCATTTTTCTTCATTTATCAAGGCTTATTTTAACCACAATTTACATTTATTGCTAGTATTAGTCCTAGATGATAAAACCTAGTTGTAAGACAGATTCCTTTGGTAATGTTCGTATCCCTTGCAAAGTTGCAAGCGTAGCTCCCTAAAACGTGGACAATTTTTGTTCAGTTTTTTCATAGAATTCAAATATTTCCCTGAAGAAAAAAGATTTTTAAATTTTAGAACAAACTCTGAAGAACACTATACCTCCTCGTCTGTAGAAAACTACATGATTGCACTACTAACTTGAGGATGCAAGTTAATTCTATAGTTTGTTATCACCAATTCCGTAGCATAACTATTGAATATATAGATTAAATTTGTTTTCTATAGGTTTTTTTTACACCATTCTATAGGATTCTACAGACAATAAAACATGCAAAAATCTAAACTACTGATCCTATGCAAATACCATGTAATAAGTTACAAATTCCTGATTTTTGTCAGTAGATGGTTTTCCATCAGAGCTTTTCGGGTTTCTCGTTTAACCTGCTTTTGGTGCATGCGCAGTGACTGGCTCTTTTTACTGGCGGAAGCTTATAGGCCATTATTTGTTTTGCAGCGGAAACTCCTCGTACCAATAGCATGTTTTGCTTAAAACGGAACTGACAACTATTTCTATTTAGGTGAAAGTTGATCGACCATTACCAGAAATTGATATTTAATTTTTTCTTTAAATTAGAAGGAACAATCGTTAGGTTTATTCTATTTACATTCAACGGCCGACTGGGTATATACGAGGTTGATCGCTGCATAATACCCTACTGTACGGGACTACTTGTCGGTCGTTAAGCTTGTCGATCTAAAAAGTATTCCATCCAATAATAGCACAAAGTATCCGATATGCAAATAAGATTATATGTATGTATGCATGCATACTGTTAGCCAATGGTTACTATGAATTATTTTCTCGCGTTTGACGATTATAACCAAAGGTAATATACTTGAGGGGTTTTTTTTGCACGAAGCGACCATAGCCACTCGGCAACTATTGGCTCACTACTGATGAATTAAACTTTTTTTTGGAAGTGGTATCTAAAAATATCTTGTCAGTTTGTTAAATAGTTTTAAACTTTTTTACATTAAAAGCAATTGAAAAAATAATATAATGCCAGAGGTTTGCCATATCTGGGCCAGACATGGCCCACATCCAACTGGCCCAATGCCCCAAAATATCAACTCAATAAATGTTGGCTCAGAATATGACATCTAGTTTCCAGCAGAATTTTACTGTGTGCTGTGATGTTCTATATTAATTTTATAATAACGAATAAAAATTAAAGACATAAAATAATATTTTTTTAATATACCGGTACTGTATATAATATGAATGGAATCCTCTCACCCCACCCTCCCCAAAAAGCCAGTAAAATTAAATCTTCAAAGCAAAAATGATGAATTATCTTGAAAGAATTCAGTGAAATAAAGACAAAGTTTGTTTGAGTGTTGGCTATCATGCAACTGTGTTAGTGGTTAGATTTAAATTACTATAGCAGATTCTCTACTCAGATTATACAATTTGTTGAAGCCAGCATGTCAACCATGTAAAGCTTTCAACAAAACATAATTAACAGCTCATATACTATCTTGAAATCTGTTTGGTCATTGGCTGATTTTAAATTCTAAAAGTAAGTGTGGAACAACTTAATAGAAATCAGTATTAACAAGGAACTGATGACATCACAGTCGTACACAACTGTGCGTTATTTTCACAGAACTCAATTAAAGACAAAAAGATAAGTATATTTTATTACTATCTCTACAATAATATTATATTAGATAAGTTCTTTGTGATTTTATAATTTAAATAACTTCATTTAACTATTCTTTTGCCTTGTCAAATAAGAATTATTTGACTTAATACTTTGGCACAATCTGTTTCACAGAGAATTACTTAGGAATTAACTCTGTAACAGATGAGTGTCCATAGCACGTGCGTTGACTGCAGTCATTGGCTCAACGGCTCGTGCAATGTTTACTTAACACCTAACTGCTTCGGGCAAAATGACGCATTTTACTCATTTTAATACCCATTTACACTTAATAGGAAATATTTTTTAACTTCAATTACTTCAAACGTCTTTATTTATTTTTCTGTTACCTCAAAAAAATGTTTGAGAATTTAATTTGTCGGAGTAAAAAAGTTAATATACCGTACTAATTAAGCCTCGCCGATGTCATGCTTATCAGTGATTGTAGCGGCCAAGCGAATATTCACTGCGGGATCAGTTTGACTTTGGCACTTGCATTAAAAGACCCCTTGGCCATGCTTGATATAAAGAAGGAAAAACATGTTTTTATATGTACATTTGTTTGGATTTATTGCAGGTGTGATCCACACTTCACAACAAGGATGCAATGGAAAATATTTTTAAAAATGTTGGAAAAAAATGGTTGAATGGGGGAAGAACAAAAACAAGGTGATGAGGACCAAGAGACAGAGAGAGAGAGAAATGGGATTTAATGTCCACTCGACACAAACTTGGTCATTTCAGGACTAACAAGGAGATAGCTGCAGAAAAAGGAACAAGGGGAGAATGATATTGACATGGATAATTTGTATGCCTGATAACAACCATTGAATGTTGTCTGTATTAATACAATGTATAGTGATTCAAAGTGACTGTTGTTATCCATATAACTGTGTTATATGGATGAATAAATTTTATAATTGAAGATTTAACTTGTGTTGTTAATGTATGTAGTTTGTGCTGCATGCAAGATATTCTTAATTTCTACTATCTAGAGAAAGGCCAATAAGGAGAAAAAGGGGTTGTAACTGAAGTGGGACCTACTCTTCTGCACCTAACCTGGGCTAATGGAAGACGGGCATACGCCATACAGTGTACTATTTAGAAAATTTTGCCCGGCCAACGTCGCTACGACCTACTCTTATAACGAATTCCAACTGCCAAGGGATTTTTTACGTGCTCGTCAATGTGTACAAGGGAACTCAGTTTTTCGTCCCATCTGAACGACTAGGCAGCTGTCCTTGTCAGTCCTTCTGTTCTGCATCACTGACAAGGAGACACCACGCCGGAAAATCGAGATGAACTTGCAAGGGATCGAACACCCGACCTCCAGGCTAGCGAGCCAGCGCATTACCCACTTAGCCAGAAAAATGAGTTGAAACATCCGTATGACACAAACTAGGTCATTTTGGGACAAACATATGGTTCAACCTTATTTCTTTAATTCGCTTGTGTGTAGGGTTCTTCTCGCAGGGAGAGGGGGGGGGAGGACCTAGAGAAAATTGGCGAGGTTGGACAGGTGACCATACTCCTTGTCACGTACAAGCCGGCATTCAAAACCACGCCACTTGACCCAATGACATACCTTAAAATGTCAAATGTACGTGTTAAATCACTATACCATCCAACAGGGGTACATGTATGACGGGGAATAACCATATGGTTGCGGCTTGCCATCTACGGCCCACACCTGGCCCTGATATGGCAGGTCATATCTTTGCCAGCTGTTAGCCAGATCTGGCCCATACTAGGCGGGCGTGTGCATTAGCAAATGTGGGGCAGATCGTGCTGTGACTGGGCCACATCTGGCCCAGATGTGCCAGACTTAGCCCAGCTGTGGCATGCCATATCCGGCCCAACCGTTTTGCCAGATGTTGCCAGATATATGCCATGCCTGGGCCAGATGTGTTGAGCTGTCTGGGATTGTGGTCGCCCCTGTACAACCGGACGTCCGTTCACTATTTGTTTGTGGACAAGTACCAATTTTTGTCCGATTGTGACGAAACTTGAAATATATGTATATATAGGCATGTATTGGACCTTAAAGATACATTCCCGGGTAAAAACTTTGTGATTTGGTGGTATATTTGGACTGAAAACATATCCAAGGTAACCAATCTTTCAGAATGTATTAATCATTACTTACTGTACATTTACCATACATATTGAGGCCTAAGTAAATTGTTAATTATTTCTGTCAACTTCTTTTCCGCCGTTTAATTGCAGAGTCTTTTGTACGTTGACACCAGGGTGGTTGGGATGGCCTAGTGGTCTAGAGTGCCGCGCTTCGACTTCTAGCTGGCTGGTCACCTCTGGCTTACGGCTGTGGTTTCGATCAATGGTGTGAGCGTATGTGGCATGGAGATAGGGGCGCCTTCTCAACCTTGTGGATTTTCTCAGGGCACTCCGGTTTCCTACCATTGCTAAAGACCCCTACACGCATCCGAATTAATGAATAAAATTTAAAAAAAAACATGTCAGTCCCGACATGACCCTAGTTTGTGTCGAGTGGAAGTTAAACCCCATTTCTCTCTCTCGCTCTCTTCCTCTCTCACGTTGACACCACTCAATGTTCCCAAAACCACCTAACCATTTCATCCCTCGCTTAAACTGGCACACAATAAGCTGGCACTTAACAGTCGGGTTGACAGCTAATGTTACCCTGACATTTTTGCCTAGCTTGCCCCACCGGCGTTTTTCGGGTAATCCAGTATTTTGCAAGTAAGATTTGTGTCTATACTTTCCATATATATACAAAAATTGGCATATTTTTAATGGAAATAACCACCCTGGGAAAGTATCTTTAACTTCCAAAATTATGATCCCTGATTGAACAAAAAATTGCGTTTTAGCTTGTGGATTATCCGATTTAAAACTGTTCGAATATATCACCGTTACACTATAATGTTCGTTGAGTTCGTATTTCGTGAAAATCGGACCAAAACTGCCGGAAAATAGTGTAAAAAATATGGTATATCAAAGTTGTATACCTTCTAGGGGTCACTATTTTGATCTGAATTTGATAAAACTTTAAATTTATGTTTATATCACAAGGATCCCTGTTCCTTTCGATAATCGTGCATGTCCGAGCGTAATTTTCTAGATATGTGGTCACGTACGTATGCGATGGGGGTGGTGTTTATTTGTGTGTTTTTTGGGTTTTTTTTTTTTTGTTGGTTCTGGTTTTTTTAGAAAATCGCCTAGGCTGATATATTGTAATTAAATGAATAAAATGTTATTTTAGAAATTATTACAAAACCCACATGCATCTTACATTAAGGGTAGCATTCAACAATATGATTTTTGTAATCAGAAAAGGACGTCAAACATTATTTTCCTAAGTATTTATATGGTACGACAACGGGAAGCAAAGGGCCTGTCTTCTCAGTCTAAACGTTGACGGCGGAAGAACATCATACGTAACTAAACGCTCCTATAAGTTAGAAATTCGAGCTTTTTTGGCGTTTCTCGACATGCCTCAAGGTAAGCATGTGGTTTAGTTCTTCAGATAGCCAATGATATATGAATTACAGCCTCTGAATAATATAGATTTATGGTAACATTAACTTTATGAAAACCTTTGAATACTGACGCCGATGTTTCACCCCCATATAGAACAGGTGACCATTAAATTCTACGCTGGTTACTCCGAATCTAGTGCCGATTTTGCATTACAATCTTTGTTGACTTTCTGGTGTAGAATTGACGAAAAGGGTTTGAAATATATTTTCTGCCAGCGTTTGGTTAATATTCGTGATTTTGAGACAGAAGGATAAGGGAGTGACAATTTATTTTATTTATTTATTTTTTTTTTGGGGGGGGGGTGGGGGAGGGGTACCACTGAATACCGCTATTATTAAAAGATTCATTTAATATATACACCGATTTTTTATAATTGTAATATAATATATAATTTTATTGATGTGACTATGTACAGATGTGATAGTCGTTAAGCTCATTATATTATAGAGAATTTTTGTCATTACTATACAATATTTTCTATCATTAATATTTTACACAACGTTCTCCTTGATGTTTTTTTGCACAAAATTATATAAAAGTTAATAAAATGTATAATTGTTTATTCTGTAATATAACTAAATGTTTCATTCTTTATTATGATAAATGTTTTTTGTTTATTCTTTGCAATAATTATAAATGTATAATTTTTTATTTTGTAATATTAATAAATGTTTAATTTTTTATTTGGTAATATTAATAAATGTTATGATAAATTGTTTATTCTTTATTATTATAAGCTGTTTATTCTTTATTACAATAAACGTTGAAAGCGAGATTATCATATTTTCTAAGAAATTCAAAACATAATTATTTTTATGTCTTTTGCTCAATAGACGTCAACTCACTATTATACGATATAGATATCATTCTCGCACTTAAATATCATTCACACCAGGATTAATTACACAATTACTTCCCATATTTTCTATTCCCCCATGGAATAGCTATCTTCAAACCTTTGAATTTGAATTTGAAGTTGAAAAGGATATTTTTGCCAATTTCTCTCAACTGGCAATAGTGAATTAAAAGATTAATAGGATTATTCTTTAAGTAGGACTGTTTATAGATACAATCTATTTTAAGACTTTATTTTAATACATTTTTAAGACTTTATTTTAATACATTTTAAAAATATAACTTAAAAATATGAAATTCTTTTAAGGCTTTATTTTAATACATTTTAAAAATATAACTTAAAAATATGAAATTCTCGCTTATTATTTATTTTTTATAATAAATGTTTTTAAACCTTGCCTTTTCTGTATAAAGCCAATATAAGCATTTGGATTCACTTCTCTTACTTAGCTGATATTTTAAAGAATTATGTATTATATTTTGATTTTTTTCTGTTTTTTCACTGTTTAGTCAATAAACCTTTTGTCGAGTTGCATCAATAAACATACTTCACATTACGAACGTTTACTGTTATTTAATGAACCTGCTACATAAATGTCATTTTCATGGTGTTCAGAGACACAATATTCTAGAATCAATGGTAGATATATGTTTTCCATCCCCCGCTTGAACGTGACTAGGAGAATCGTCGTTTGTCAAGGTTATCTTAACTTGAACAGAAACGGCTTATATGTAGCTCTCTGACTTGCGAAGGCAGAAATGGACATAAAGCTACGAGAACTTCAGTTGGTCATAAGTGACTGATTTGATAAATTTAGAATCAATATGCTCTTTTGTCTGAAATATTCAACCTCTAAATTTATTATTCGTTGTCAATGTTGGCGTTTTGTACTCATATTGATAATCATACCATAACGCCAAATGGTACATAAAAATAGCTTTTCGGCAACATAGAAATAGCAAGGGGTGCACCATAAAGGTATTTTTCGGCATCCATCTAAATCTGGAGGAACAATTTGAAAATGAAGGAGTAAGATTGAATCTGAGAGGGAAGAAGTTTATGTCGAGGGGCGTGGCGAAACATGCAAATTGCCAACAGCTCCTTCCAGTGCCATTATTGTGACAAAGCTGACAGGGACGATAGGAGAACGAGCAGAGGAGGGCATTGACCTGCGTATGGACACATCTGAGTTCAGCCGCTGTCGTACCAAAGGGGCGGAAGGGTTATTTTAAACTATTCGTGTGTACTGCGTTGCTGTTATTGTTTATGTTCCTGGTTAGTTAGTTCCTTGTTATTTAGTTCCTCTTGTATTTATATTCCTGCTGTATTTATGTTACAGTTTTATATTCTGTTCCCGGTATAAATAAATTATATATGAACGAAACCGATCTCTATTATCACCACTATACAATAGTGTTACATACTCCGATGTTACTTTGGCCCATACCAACAATTGACATTTATCCGTGTTAAAATAAATATATAATCTACACAAAAAAGAAATGAAATGAAATGGGTTTTAAAAACGTCTTACTGTTCAGCTTTTCAGCTCCGATTGGGCTAGTGGGGACTGGCATACGCTAAGAGAACAAGTTAGTCCGGACAGTGCGGCAACGGCCTACTTTCAATTTCGAATTCCAGCTGCCATCCTCGGTATTCTTGGACTTTTTATTGATCTTGAAGAAATAAAAAAATTCAACACCCGACCACACATCTTTACGCAACTCATAAAGAAAATATGCCGCATGTGGCAAACATGCTCCATAAATGTAAATCCTTTTAAAAAAAAACTTAAACTTGATAATTTACGTCCCCTGATGAAATATAAGTTTTCGTTCATACTGAAACTTGCGTACGTAACTAACATTCGAAAACTAGATGGTTTTTAGCTTTTTGACTAGGGGAAGGTTGAGTCTTTGGTTAAGATTGCGAAACTCGTTGACAACAAAATTTAAATCATTCAATCTTAATCCGCTTATTAATTGTCGCCTGTGATGAACCGACCACTGTGGTATCATAAATCATTCTTCTTTCTGTAAAATTACAAGGGGTTAATTATTTTTACGTTTTAATTATTTAAGAAATCAACCAACTTGCTCGTCGGTCCGTAGTTCGAATCGGCCATTTGGTCCAGCAAGTTGCCTTTGCGATTGAAGACGACCTCGACATAGATTGTGAAACGTGCTGTCTTCGACCCACCGTACGAATTCGGAGTATAATCCGAGATAATAATTTTTGTTTTCACTGACCAGTAAAATTTAAATACATATTGAATATAACTCCCTGATACAACACTGAATTTCCCGAGAAACAGTCCTTAACAATAAATATTTTTATTTTCGACACTCCAATGCCAAATCCAGATGACACGTGTCAAAAAACCACCAATGCTAGATTTAGTTTATGATTTTATATATATATTATATATAACCGGTCCGCGGTTAAAATATTTTCTCCTCGGTTGGCCATCCAACTCCACATTATGTATGTGCGGCCCGAAAATAGTATACTGTCATTAGAAGGTGCCCCATCAATCATGGGCGCCTCCGCGGGATAATGCACCCCTCAGATCAATCCGTTTCGGGCACCCCGTCTGCAGTGGTGTTGATCGTTTTATGTCATTACGGGCGCCTCTACGGGATAAGACACCCAACAGATCAAGCCGTTTGGGTGTGTCATTACTTGTTGTGTTAATCGCGAGTCGGGGGCGCCTCATAAATAATGACATAATTATCGTGACTCGGCCTTATGTGGCGCCCATACGAATATGGGAACGTTGGTCGTTGACGTTGTATTGCGGGGGGGGGGGAGGCAGCATGTAACAATTTTACTTCTCAGTAAAATTAAAAACCCCGTCTTTTACATACATTAGCTCCGTTTTGAAACGAATTACTAATATCAGATTTTATTTTTGGATTACTTTAGTCTATTTTACACCGTATTACACAATAGGGTTTCGGTATTTACATGTTAAATCTCATCCAAGGATTTCAAATTTTCTATAAATTTATGTTTTGCTTGCACAATAGGCCTATAGTTATATTGAGGTACCGTAAAGGTGTCAGAATCTGATTCCCTGATGGAATGATATAAATTTCGATTTTATTTGTAAGGTGCTCAAAATTATACTCTTCGATAACTTCCGGGCATTTTGTCGACGGCAATATGAAGCAAAGGGTATACCGTTTTCTCAACCATGGCATTGGTCATAATATAATTTAAAATAATAATATCATGTTTGTATATTTCAAAATTCATTTAGATAATTCTCTTCGAAAAGAATTGACAGCCATTTGAATATTTCCATTTATTTTTATACACCCACACTGAAATGTGGTCGTATAATTGTCGTCGCCATCCTCCGTCCCGCCATTAATCTGTCTGTTGGTGTGTCGGTCCGGTGTAAACAATTGCTTGTGGACGTTCTAGGGGTTAGATTTAATATCCGGTTGACTTTTAATTAATACACAGTGTTAACCCCACCCCATGCTGCCTGTTTCAATGGGGGTGGATTGGCCCTAAAATAGAGTAATATCTACTGTATTTGTTTATCACTGGAAAAAGTAACCCCATACCAAAGCGTCAGAGTTTGGCACAATCTGTTTCTGGAGAAAACAACGTTGGTTGATACTTCGAGGACATCCAATCAATTTCCATCGATATCTTCAAAGTGACCTCCATTTTATCTGCATTTCCGATGACAGTATTTCAGCTATCAGCCTGTAAAGCGCTGACGTCGTAGTCACTGAAGCGTCATAACGGCGACAACCGATACGTCAACCCAACTGGCCATGATCGAGATTAAACTTAGGGCACTTAACGGGGGCGGGGCCAGCTGCGGTAAATTGAGGTTGAATGGCACGTGCTATATTGATGGAGGGGTTATGAATAATTTAGGAAGATCTGAACATGGGCATAGTTAGCAATATATGTGTTGAGAAAAACAGGCACGAAAAGGGGATGGTGTTCTGTACAAAGGGTACCTGCCAAGTTATATTCAAATCTGATAGAAGAGAAGCACTTATTGATTCTGAATATTGTGGGAACATTAATCCGTCTGTTAAATCGAACTTAGAAGCTATCGATGGAAATTGATAGGATGTCCTCGAAGTATCAACCAATGTTGTTTTCTCCAGAAACAGATTGTGCCAAACTCTGACGCTTTGGTATGGGGTTATTTTTTCCAATGATAAACAAATACAGTAAATATTACTCTATTTTAGGGCCCGGATGGCCAGTTGCCAATCTACCCCTTTGAAATAGGCAGCGTGGGTTGGGGTTAACACTGTGTATTAATTAAAAGTCAACTGGATATTAAATTTGACCCCTAGAACGTCCACAAGCAATTGTTTACACCCGACACACCAACGGACAGACTAATGGCGGGACGGAGGATGGCGACGACAATTATACGACCACATTTCAATGTGGGTGTATAAAAATAAATGGAAATATTCAAATGGCTGTCAATTCTTTTCGAAGAGAATTATCTTCAGGTATTTTGGTACCTGACCTGTGGCTTCATACGACATTTAAAATATACAAACATGCCTTGTCAGATATTATTATTTTAAATTATATTATGACCAATGCCATGGTTGAGAAAACGGTACACCCGGAAGTTATCGAAGAGTATAATTTTGAGCACGTTACAAATAAAATCGAAATTTATATCATTCTGTCAGGGAATCAGATTCTGACACCTTTACGGTACCTCAATATAACTATAGGCCTATTGTGCAAGCAAAACATAAATTTATAGAAAATTTGAAATCCTTGGATGAGATTTAACATGTAAATACCGAAACCCTATTGTGTAATACGGTGTAAAATAGACTAAAGTAATCCAAAAATAAAATCTGATATTAGTAATTCGTTTCAAAACGGCGCATATGTATGTAAAAGACGGGGTTTTTAAGATGTTGTATATGCCGGTAATTGTTATATTATAGGCCTAAGGCTACCTGAGAAGTAAAATTGTTACACCGCGGTGAAAATATTTACACCGCGGTGGAAACGTTTTTCATGGTTTTTTTTATTTATCACAGTTTTCACTGTGATTTCTCATATAATGTAAATTTCAAGAAAAATGTATAAATCGGTGTATGGCACTAACAGGCCACCGTAATTTTCTCATACTGACCGTAATGGAAATATTTATTCAGAATATTACTGAAGTGAACAGGAAGCCGGGACGTGAATTAAATATGGAGGATTATTTTTCTTTAAAAATGAGTGTTCAATACTTGAATAGTTTTCTTTTTTCAGGTTTATGTTCTAATTATGTACAATAAATAAAAACAAAACCGTAGACTAGCGATGACTAACTTTAATGTTCTCATTTTAAAATACACCCGTACAATTTTCAGCAATAACCAAATTTTATTTTGCACCACCCCCTAGCCAGCAATAACTTATAAAAACACCCCCCTCCTCCATATCTGGCTGTCAGTTGCCCGACAAACAAGACATTTATTGTGTGTAGCACAAACCTGGGAACTTCAACAAACAAAACCGGAATGGAGCCCAATTTTTAAACACGGGTGGAATACACATATCTTAATTTAAAGCATAAAAGCCGGATTTATTATATTGAATACATATACATGTAGATAAAACTCCAAACAGATTATACATGACGCAAACATACATATAACATGATATCCGGAACACGCTTCCTCTGCTTACTAACTGCCTGGTCCCCACACGATTGAATGTCCAGTGTACAATATACATAGTGTATATCATCGTTAGTATATATTTAGTTCTAGTTTTTCTTCCTGGTTTACGATTTCTGGCAATTGCTTAATGAGATCTGATTCAATTGAGATCTAGGGTTGATTGTGATAGAATGGATTCTCAAACGTTGCTGATCATTTTCTATTTATTGAACCATGCTTTCTGCAAAACTGGTAAGTTGAATATAGATTAATAAGTAATTATTTTATTATATAATAGTCAGTGTAGTATCCTTTGTTTAACAATTCCCCGAGTCGTGTTTTAAAGGAATTCGATTGTACAGTAACAAGTAGAGTATAATATTTTATTTACTTACATATGCCATTGATATTAGACCCAGTTTGAAATGCCGTCTGAATCCTACCGGTGTAGCAATCTTTCACCCAATGTTCGAAATTGGTATTATATGAATAACTACCTGATCAATGGATGATGACTGTGCTCTTATTTTTGAATGGCATGATCTTAGTTAAAGGGCGATACATGGATTCTTTAAAGGAGCGGGGGGGGGGGGGTGAGAGGCGAAATATTCTTATTCATTTTTCTAATGATTTATCCCGGAATAATCCCACGGCACGCGAACTAGAAAGTGAAATTTTACATTTAAACAGTGTGTGACATTCTTATTTCCGATATCTTGATATAGACAAATCCAAGTTTGTATATAAACGGCCAGAAACAAATTTCTGGAAGTTGAACCCAAAGTCTCTCTTTAGATTGATTTGATATTTGTTTATTTTTTGCAATGTCTATTTTGCTATCTTTGTCCGACGGTTTATCTTGTAGAATTTTGTTTTGAGTGTAGTGCGGTCCTCTTGCACTTAGTATTTAGATAAAACTTGTGTTGTTTTATTGCAATAAATATGTACTGACGTATATAGAGTAAGTAGTCCATAGTAATGGCAAATTCTGAATAAGTAAATGTAAATTTTACCTACTCATTTAGAACTGATTCATTAAATATGCGGATTCACTTTGATGAATATATCCGGTATACATATAAACCTATATCACTCGATATCAGTATATACTTCCTTAGTTTTATTTTTCAATTTGTGTATTTATCACTCCAGTATTATCCAAAACAACCCTTTTAACTATTTCTTGCGACGACTGAAACACGCATAATATTATACATGTAGATTTAGTAAAAAGAACAACAAAAGCTTGTTAGAAATTATATTTGCAATTAATTAGTAAGTTAACGTTTACACAGTTTTTCATTTTCAAGCTTTTATTATCTTGACTAAAGAGTTTGTATCCGACGCGGTTGTGTATGAGATCACAGTACACATGCATTGAATTACGTCTTCATATAAAGATACAGTATATTCAAAATTGTGTACTAGTTAGAGTTATCGTTCTTTGTGCTGATAAAGACGGGAGAACCATCGTCGAAACGTCGCTGAAATAAATCCTCCATAATTGTTTCACGTGTTAATCAAGATTGCGCACAGAATAATATTATTTGAATAAAATTTTCAATGTATCCATTTCTGTAAATCTGACATAATGGCATGTATCTTTAATTACAAAAATAGTCCAGACATGACTGAGATCGGTTTGTATAACCCTTAGTATCTATAGGTGTATTCGATGTTATGTATTTGTTAAACACAAATGATATCAATATTGGTATATTTTTTGAATGGAAAATGGCGATACGCACAAATGATATCAATATTGTTATTTTTTTAAATGGAAAATGGTGACACAATTGCGTTTTTAAAAAGAAGATTTATTTTGCCTCACGCTAAAATAAGTATGACAACAGATTATATTTGTTATATTAGAGTTTTGGGGAATACATGTATAATAACATACTATATTAAATTGTTATATTTCAGCTTTAGGAATATAAAAACAAATCATGTTACATGTATATTACACCTTTATAGGAATATAATTAAATAACAGATTGATTTGTTATATTACAGTGTAGGTATATAAAAACAGATTATAATTTGTTTTATTACAGCTCTCAGAAATGTGGCTTACAATAAACCAACTGAACAGAGTTCTTCACCACAACCACATGGTTTTGCTGTAGATAATAATACTGATAGTGTTTTTGACCATCGTTCCTGTACTCATACTCATGTCAATGACATTGAATGGTGGTGTGTTGATCTACAACATGTCTATATTATTAACAATATTAAACTATATAACAGAGCTATACGTAAGTAGAATTACTATAATTTAATGAATGGTGGTGTGTTGATATACAATATATATTATTTTAAACAATATTAATATGATTATACATAGTTTTGTGAATAATATATAAATATAATTAAGTTGAAAATGTATAGCTGGTAATATAATAGCTTATGACAATGAGTGAGAATATGAACCATTATCAATTCATCCAGGGTATTAAGTTTATAATTTGTTTCATTGTTTTTCTGTGTTTGTTAAACAATCACCACACCTGGAAGTTGGAAATGGACATATACAAACATAATAAAAGTAAAATCGGACAGAATCTTACTTTATTATTATTTGTTCAATCTTTGTATTATGTTTTCTAGATCAAGGAAGACTTCGAGGATTTACCATGAAGTTGAGTAATACAGGTCCGTGTAATGGAGCAGGATTCAACTCTGCTTCACTATGTTATACAGATCATTCACAACAAAACCATACAGTGTATAACATAACACAATGTAACCAGTCATCATCAACATCTTTATCTGGTAGATTTGTTTTTATTCAAAATCGACTAAAACAAGCTCTTACACTGTGTGAAGTACAAATATATAAAGGTGAATTAAACTAATTTTATTATTTATTCGTGATATCAAAATGTCGGAACTGATAAGCACTTTGACACAAAATAAGGCACTTTGAAAGTTTTTATTACATCTACAGCCCCCAAAAGATTTTAATCCTGATTCGCCAATATTTTAAATTGTTCATGGCCAAATATGCACTAGGATTGATTATTTAACATTTAATTAAATACCAAAGTTAGATAATCCCCCACCGGATTGGATCCAATCGGATATAAACTATAGGGCACTTTCTGTTACCTATGCTAGTGCAGTATAGATTGATGAAATTTAAATACCACATATTTTTGTAAATGCTGAATGGAATTGAACCATTACATATTCAATTTTCACAATAGTGCAAGTGATTCATAATGCTTTAAAAAAATAGCGCAGTCCCCAGTCACCCCTTCTAGTTGGCTCTTCACCTAATAATTATTAGGGTATAATTATTCTTTAAGAACACCTCATGTCATTTCTCGAACGAGGACTGTTCCTAAACATGTTATCCTCTTGTGTTTAAACAAGAATGGTTCGCGAAGTTTGGAAGTTGACTTGCAGTGTAAACTTGTTTAAACTGGAATTGATTTCAAAATAGCTAACAATTTTCATTAACAGGTGGATGTCCAAATGGTACTTTTGGTGAAGACTGTGAGGATCAATGTAATAATAACTGTAAAGATAGATTGTGTAATTCAACAACTGGTACTTGTAATACATGTATACAGGATTATTATGGTACAACATGTCAATATAAATGTAGTGATGGTTGTACAAACAATAACTGTAATAAAGATAACGGTGCCTGTATATGTAAATCAGGTTTTACTGGAGATAAATGTGAGAATTGTCAACAAGGTAAATATGGTGATGACTGTCAACAGAACTGTAGTATTGGATGTACAGATCATACCTGTTCTAAATCAGACGGAACTTGCCCTGTCTGTACGTCGGGTTGGTTTGATAAAAGATGTAATTCATCATGTAATATAACTAACTGTGTAGGCAAATGTAACAAGATTACGGGAAGATGTTCAACATGTTATCCAGGTTGGTTCGGTCAAAACTGTGGAAGTAAATGTAATGAGGGCTGCATACACGACACATGCATTAAATCCGATGGGTCTTGCTCTGTCTGTACAGCCGGTTGGTATGGTACGAATTGTGCATCTAAATGTTCTGGTAACTGTACTAGAGGGTGTGATAAATCTAACGGTATTTGCAGTCGATGCAAATCTAATACAGTAGGTCAATATTGTAATTCAACATGTGGTAGTGGATGTCAACCAATCACAGGTAATATAACATGTAATAGAGATGGTAGATGTACTAGTTGTGTTATGGGAAGATATGGTGATAGTTGTAATAATAATTGTAATATTACATGTAATGGTGGATGTGATAGATATAATGGCACATGTATTAATGGATGTATTAAAGGTAAAAGTGGAGAATATTGTGATAAGAACTGTAATTAGGGTTTCACACTGCGTAGCTTGTGTGAAACACTATTGTTTTTGTTAAAATTATTATTCTTATTATTATTAAGCTTTCATATTACATATGAAAGCTTATTGTTTCTGTTAAAGTTATTATTATTATTATTTTTTTTTTGTGTGTCATTTCTGCAAATCGGATTTCTCAGAATCTAACCATGGGATCTTTCTGAAACTTTGACCTACCCCCCCATAAATGGGGTGCGAACCTTGATTAAATATATTTTCAAAACGTTTTACGAATCCGAAATCACCGAATTTTACGAACGAATGCATTTGACCTACAATGCTGTAACTTTGTGACTAGTTGACCTATTTAATTAATTCTTTTTTCTATGAGTACCTTGAGACATTTACTTCAAATCTGCAATTTCGGATTTTCCAGTTTCGAAAATTCGTCGCTGTGATATCGAACCGGAAGTTTAGACCAACTCGACAACTTCTTTAGTAGTTGTACGATTTTCATGAAATTCAATATGTAAGTAAACCTTAATGATGCGACTTGAAAGATGACTTCAGAAATTTTCTAAATTATCTCCCCTTGGAGAAATTGAGGATCGAAATTTTCAAAAAAATCGACGAAATATAGGTCAAATCATCTTGAATTTTTTTTTGGTTACTAGTTCCGAGACCACTGATTCGTACACAAAATGGAGTTTGTAGCTCAACCCGGAAGTGCCACCATCTTGAAATGTAAAAACCTCAAACGCCATTTTGCTATTTTACTTACAGACACGGGAATTATATTTTCTGAATCCTTGGAGGAAGGCCTAAAAAACGTCGGGAGTAGAATTTTCATTTAGGTCAACTGGGAGTCACCATTTTGAATTGAAAATGAAAAATAGAAGCAATTTGAAGGGCCGAGTTTTTGGAACACAATAACTCTCCTTCTAATTAAACTAGAATGTTTAAACTTGGGTTAGACGTTCACTGGGTCAATGTCATGATTGAGTGTAAAGATGAGCATTTTCTGCCTGGGGTAAGCAGAGATAAGCATGCTGATTTGTTGATTCTTTAGGGCACAATAACTTCGGTTATAATGAAGGGAGGGTGGTGAAACTCTTGTCAATCGAGAGTCTAATAGCTAGCCTGTTGTGTGAAATCATTGTATCATTTTTTTTAAATATCAGGGATAGCAGAAAAAAGAGATCGAAAATCCAAAAAGTGGTATTTTTACGATTTAGAGCATATTTAAAGGTCCTTTTCTCTTAAAGTGAACATAATACTTTTGGGAACTTCTTGTACAAAGAGTCTTATCGGTAGTCTTTTATATGAAACCATCGATCAACAGTCCAAAATATCAGGAGTAGAAGAATAAAAGGATCGAAAATTGAAAACGGCACCCTTTCATTGTTAAGCAAAACATGCAGTGTGGGTGGCTACAATCTGCTCATTTAGTCATGGTATAGAGCTTATTCAACATTATCGAATTCCAACTGCTAAGGAATCTTTTACGTGCAGTCCAATGTGTACACGCCGGTGGGAGGACACGCCAGAAAATCGAGATGAACTTTCTCGGCCAATGCAGGGATCGAACACCCGACCTCCTGGCTAGCAGGTCAACGCCTTCGCCACATAGTGTGGACACCCATCGTACATTTCATCCGTCAAATCAAAGCATTTCATTGCATTAGACCAATAATTAATTATTCTTAATTTGAAACTTTATTTTAATATTATTAAATCCTCATTTTATGGGTAGACGTTCGTCTTATTTAAAATTAAACTTTCATTTAACTATGAACAACCCTTAACGTGTCTCTTAACAAAACAATTAAATACTCTAAAATAGTAGCTCAACCTTTTGACCTAAGCTCATTAATTTACCATTTTGTATGTGAGCGACTTGTTATTCTTCTTATATGACATATTGCACGTGTCTGATTTCAAAGGGGAGTTTGGTGGCTGAATGGTTAGCACGCGCGCGCTGTATCATAAAGCCTGTCATCGAGTCAGCTAGCGTGTTTTCGAATCTCCGGTCGTACCTGACAAGGAGTAAAGTCGCCTGTCCATCTTGGTGGGTTTTCGTCATTTCCTCCGGTTTCCTTCCACTGCCAAAGACCTCTACGCGCAAGCGAAATATTGAAATAAAATCGAACTATATGTTAGTCCCGAAATGATCTAGTTTGGGACACAATAACTCTCTTTCTAATTCAGCTAGACTTGGTGTGGGTGTTTATTAGGCCAATACCTTGATGACTCTGGAACACAATAACTCTTCTTCTAATTGGGGTACAATGTTCAAACTTGGTATAGGCATTCACTAGGTCAATGTCTTGATGAAGTTCGAAGTAGAATTTTGATTTAGGTCAACTGGTAGTCACCATTTTGAAGTGAATATGAAACATAGTGAAAAATCGACATTTACGGACTTGTAAACAAACACAATAGAGCATAGTATGTTCAATGCGTCTCCTATGTCTGACATTAATACATTTCAAGATAGTCGGGATACGGTATTTGAATATTTCAAAAATTCGATTTTTGCCTTTGATGTTTTTCGTGCTGACAAAATTCTTTACGAGTGAAAAATCACATTAACTTTACTAGATTGTGACCGATTTTAATGATTTTTTTTCCTTGTTCGGATTATTCATATGACCCATGACATGTGACAGGAAGTGACTGTGAATATGAAAGCTTTCATATCTGCATGGGACAGTAGCAGATCTAGTTAGGCTTTCAGACTTTCGTCTGAAAGCCTATTGAGATTACTAAAATTATTATTAGGCTTTCAGACTTTCGTCTGAAAGCCTATTGAGATTACTAAAATTATTAAGCTTTCATATTACATATGAAAGCTTATTGTTTCTGTTAAAGTTATTATTATTAAGCTTTCATATTACATATGAAAGCTTATTGTTTCTGTTAAAGTTATTATTAAGCTTTCATATTACATATGAAAGCTTATTGTTTCTGTTAAAGTTATTATTAAGCTTTCATATTACATATGAAAGCTTATTGTTTCTGTTAAAGTTATTATTATTATTATTTTTTTTTTTGTGTGTTTTCTGCAAATCGGATTTCTCAGAATCTATCCATAGGATCTTTCTGAAATTTTGACCTACCCCCCCAAAAATGGGGTGCGAACCTTGATTAAATATATTTTCGAAACGTTTTACGAATCCGAAATCACCGAATTTTACGAACGAAAAAAATGACAATGCATAGTCGTAACTTTGTTATTTTTTGACCGATTTTACTAATTCTTTTTTCTTTGAATACCTTTAAAAAAACCATTTTCATCTGCAGTTTCACATTTTCGAATTTCGAAAATTCGTCGCTGTGATTTCGAACCGGAAGATTAGACCAATTTGACAACTTCTTTAATAGTTGTACGATTTTCATGAAATTTAGTATCTAAGTAGATCCTACCGATGTGACTTCAAAAATATAATTAGAAATTTTCTAAATTATCTCCCCTTGACGAAATTAAGGATCAAAATTTTCAAAAAAATCATCGAAATATAGGTCAGAATGACCTGATTTTTTTTTTGGATACTAGATAAGTAATTACTGATTTGTACACAAAATATGGAGTTTGTCGATCGAACCGGAAGTGCCGCCATATTTAAAAGTGAAAAATCAATAAGGCTTTTTTGCTATTTTACTTACAGACTCGGGAGTTATATTTTCTGAATCCTTGTAGGAAGGCCTAAAAAATGTCGCGAATAGAATTTTGATTTCGGTCACGTGATGGTCACCATTTTGAATTGAAAATGAAAAATAGAAGCAATTTGAAGGGTCGGGACTTTGGAACACAATTACTCTCCTTCTAATTAAGCTAGAATGTTCAAACTTGGTGTAGACGTTCACTAGGTCAATGTTATGATTGAGTTCAAAGATGAGCATTTTCTGCTTAGGGTAAGCAGAGATAAACAAGCTAATTTGTTGATTCTTTAGGGCACGATAACTTCGGTTATAATGAAGGGAGGGCGGTGAAACTTTTGTCAATAGAGAGTCTAATAGCTAGCCTGTTGTGTGAAATCATTGTATTATTTTTTTCTAAATATCAGGGATAGCCGAAAAAAAGAGATTGAAAACCCAAAAAGTCGTATTTTTACAATTTGGAGCATGTTTAGAGGTCTTTCTCGTAAAGTCAACATAATATTTTTTGGGAACTTCTTGTACAAAGAGTCTTATTGGTAGTCTTTTATATGAAACCATCGATCAACAGTCCAACATATCAGGAGTAGAAGAACAAAAGGATCGAACATTGAAAACGGCACCCTTTCATTGTTAAGCGAAACATGCAGTGTGGGTGACTACAATCTACACATTTAGTCATCGTATAGAGCTTATTCAACAGTATCGAATTCCAACTGCTTAGGGATATTTTACGTGCACTCCAATGTGTACACGGGACCTTGGTTTTTCGTCCCATCCGAATGACTAGACAGCTGTGCTTGTCAGGCCCTCCGTTCTGCCTCACTGACAAGGGGAACCACGCCGGGAAATCGAGATGAACTTTCTCCGTGCAGAACTTTCAATTCAGGCGAAAACGTTTATTGCATACGATTAAGCTGGTCAGTTGGAGCTTATTTTCAAAAGTTTTGTAATAATCGGTTGGTAATTAAAGTACCGTGCACATTAAACTGTTAAAACAGAAAATTTCGCCCGGTTGAAATGTTTCTTGCTATAAGTCAGCAATTTTCTGAATTCAGGGAGGCTGAATGGCTGAATGGTTAGCATGTGCGCACTGTATCGTAACGTCTGTCATTGAGTCAACGGGCGTCGTTTCGATCTCCAGGTTGCACGTGACATGAAGTATGATGTCCAACCTTGTGGGTTTTCTCCGTGTTCTTCGGTTTCCTCCCAACGGCTAAAGACCTGTAAGCGCAGGGGGAGTTTTTAAATAAAATTAAAAAACATATGTTAGTCCCGAAATGACCTAGTTTGTGTCGAATGGACATTAGGCCGCATTTCTCTCTTTCTCTTTTATTTTTAAAGTTTTGTAATAATCGGTTGGTAATCAAAGGTACTGTAAAAGTGATAAAACAGAAAATAATCGGTTGGTAATCAAAGGTACTGTAAAAGTCATAAAACAGAAAATTTCGCCCGGTTGTAATGTTTCTCACTTTAAAGTCAGCAATTTCCCGATTTTAAGTGGCAAACGTTTATTGCGAACGCTTAAGCTGGTCAGGGGGGAGCTTATTTTTAAAAGTTTTGTAATATTCGGTTGATAACTAAAGGTACCGTGCAAATTAAACTGTTACAATAGAAAATTTGGCCCGGTTGAAATGTTTCTCGCTGTAGGTCAGCAATTTGCCGATTTTAGGGAGGTTGCGTGGCTGAATGGTTAGCACGTGCGCTCTGTATCATAACGTCTGTCATTGAGTCAACTGCCGTTGTTTCGATTTTTTGGTTGTACGTGACAAGGAGTATGGTTGCCTGTCCAACCTCGTAGGCCGTAACCGCCGCTGCCCGGGTAAAATTTCCCTCATTGCACACATTATGGCATATGCCCGTCTTCATTAGCCCATTTTAGGAGCAGAACAGTCGGACGTTAAACCCCATTCAATTTCATTTCATTTTCTCTATGTTGCTTATTTATTATAGTGGATAAATATTTTTCTGGTTCTAGCAATTATTTAATTTCTGCATAGAAATCTTGCTTTGGCCAGTTTTTTTTATTGCAGAGTGCCATTCTTGTTTAAACAAACATGATCCTTTGTTTAAAACATGCTTAAGAAGTCGTCACGATTTCCTACTTATAACCAAACATATTGGAAATATTAGTCTGGCATTATTAAATCCTAATTTTATTGGTCTTATTTAAAATTAAACTTTCATTTAACTATGAACAACCCTTAACGTGTCTCTTTAAAACTATTAAGTACTCTAAAACAGTAGCTCAACCTTTTGACCTAAACTCATTAATTTACCATTTTGTTGTGAGCGACTTCTTATTCTTCCTATATGACATATTGCACGTGTCTGATTTCAAAGGGGGGTTGAGTGGCTGAATGGTAAGCACGCGCGCCTGTCATTGAGTAAACTAGCGTGTTTTCGAATGCCCGGTTGTACGTGACAAGGAGTAAGGTCGCCTGTCCAACCTGCCATTTTTAATTTTTTTTCCCGCCATTTTCATTTCATTTTCTCATCCGTCTCATTACAGTAATACAAGTTTCAGTTATTTCCCTTTAGTTTTCAGATTATTGTTATGCCTGGGTGCAATGTTTCATACTATATTTAGACTTGTAACTTCGCGAGTTTTTGACCAATTTTAATAATTTTTTCTTCGTATCCTTTTATTTAGGTTACTTGATACAATCAATGACACGTGACGATGAATATGAAAGCTTTCATATCTGCATGGGACAGTAGCAGATCTAGTTATTATTATTTTTTTTTTTGTGTGTTTTCTGCAAATCGGATTTCTCAGAATCTATCCATAGGATCTTTCTGAAATTTTGACCTACCCCCCCAAAAATGGGGTGCGAACCTTGATTAAATATATTTTCGAAACGTTTTACGAATCCGAAATCACCGAATTTTACGAACGAAAAAAATGACAATGCATAGTCGTAACTTTGTTATTTTTTGACCGATTTTACTAATTCTTTTTTCTTTGAATACCTTTAAAAAAACCATTTTCATCTGCAATTTCACATTTTCGAATTTCGAAAATTCGTCGCTGTGATTTCGAACCGGAAGATTAGACCAATTTGACAACTTCTTTAATAGTTGTACGATTTTCATGAAATTTAGTATCTAAGTAGATCCTACCGATGTGACTTCAAAAATATAATTAGAAATTTTCTAAATTATCTCCCCTTGACGAAATTAAGGATCAAAATTTTCAAAAAAATCATCGAAATATAGGTCAGAATGACCTGATTTTTTTTTTGGATACTAGATAAGTAATTACTGATTTGTACACAAAATATGGAGTTTGTCGATCGAACCGGAAGTGCCGCCATATTTAAAAGTGAAAAATCAATAAGGCTTTTTTGCTATTTTACTTACAGACTCGGGAGTTATATTTTCTGAATCCTTGTAGGAAGGCCTAAAAAATGTCGCGAATAGAATTTTGATTTCGGTCACGTGATGGTCACCATTTTGAATTGAAAATGAAAAATAGAAGCAATTTGAAGGGTCGGGACTTTGGAACACAATTACTCTCCTTCTAATTAAGCTAGAATGTTCAAACTTGGTGTAGACGTTCACTAGGTCAATGTTATGATTGAGTTCAAAGATGAGCATTTTCTGCTTAGGGTAAGCAGAGATAAACAAGCTAATTTGTTGATTCTTTAGGGCACGATAACTTCGGTTATAATGAAGGGAGGGCGGTGAAACTTTTGTCAATAGAGAGTCTAATAGCTAGCCTGTTGTGTGAAATCATTGTATTATTTTTTCTAAATATCAGGGATAGCCGAAAAAAAGAGATTGAAAACCCAAAAAGTCGTATTTTTACAATTTGGAGCATGTTTAGAGGTCTTTCTCGTAAAGTCAACATAATATTTTTTGGGAACTTCTTGTACAAAGAGTCTTATTGGTAGTCTTTTATATGAAACCATCGATCAACAGTCCAACATATCAGGAGTAGAAGAACAAAAGGATCGAACATTGAAAACGGCACCCTTTCATTGTTAAGCGAAACATGCAGTGTGGGTGACTACAATCTACACATTTAGTCATCGTATAGAGCTTATTCAACAGTATCGAATTCCAACTGCTTAGGGATATTTTACGTGCACTCCAATGTGTACACGGGACCTTGGTTTTTCGTCCCATCCGAATGACTAGACAGCTGTGCTTGTCAGGCCCTCCGTTCTGCCTCACTGACAAGGGGAACCACGCCGGGAAATCGAGATGAACTTTCTCCGTGCAGAACTTTCAATTCAGGCGAAAACGTTTATTGCATACGATTAAGCTGGTCAGTTGGAGCTTATTTTCAAAAGTTTTGTAATAATCGGTTGGTAATTAAAGTACCGTGCACATTAAACTGTTAAAACAGAAAATTTCGCCCGGTTGAAATGTTTCTTGCTATAAGTCAGCAATTTTCTGAATTCAGGGAGGCTGAATGGCTGAATGGTTAGCATGTGCGCACTGTATCGTAACGTCTGTCATTGAGTCAACGGGCGTCGTTTCGATCTCCAGGTTGCACGTGACATGAAGTATGATGTCCAACCTTGTGGGTTTTCTCCGTGTTCTTCGGTTTCCTCCCAACGGCTAAAGACCTGTAAGCGCAGGGGGAGTTTTTAAATAAAATTAAAAAACATATGTTAGTCCCGAAATGACCTAGTTTGTGTCGAATGGACATTAGGCCGCATTTCTCTCTTTCTCTTTTATTTTTAAAGTTTTGTAATAATCGGTTGGTAATCAAAGGTACTGTAAAAGTGATAAAACAGAAAATAATCGGTTGGTAATCAAAGGTACTGTAAAAGTCATAAAACAGAAAATTTCGCCCGGTTGTAATGTTTCTCACTTTAAAGTCAGCAATTTCCCGATTTTAAGTGGCAAACGTTTATTGCGAACGCTTAAGCTGGTCAGGGGGGAGCTTATTTTTAAAAGTTTTGTAATATTCGGTTGATAACTAAAGGTACCGTGCAAATTAAACTGTTACAATAGAAAATTTGGCCCGGTTGAAATGTTTCTCGCTGTAGGTCAGCAATTTGCCGATTTTAGGGAGGTTGCGTGGCTGAATGGTTAGCACGTGCGCTCTGTATCATAACGTCTGTCATTGAGTCAACTGCCGTTGTTTCGATTTTTTGGTTGTACGTGACAAGGAGTATGGTTGCCTGTCCAACCTCGTAGGCCGTAACCGCCGCTGCCCGGGTAAAATTTCCCTCATTGCACACATTATGGCATATGCCCGTCTTCATTAGCCCATTTTAGGAGCAGAACAGTCGGACGTTAAACCCCATTCAATTTCATTTCATTTTCTCTATGTTGCTTATTTATTATAGTGGATAAATATTTTTCTGGTTCTAGCAATTATTTAATTTCTGCATAGAAATCTTGCTTTGGCCAGTTTTTTTTATTGCAGAGTGCCATTCTTGTTTAAACAAACATGATCCTTTGTTTAAAACATGCTTAAGAAGTCGTCACGATTTCCTACTTATAACCAAACATATTGGAAATATTAGTCTGGCATTATTAAATCCTAATTTTATTGGTCTTATTTAAAATTAAACTTTCATTTAACTATGAACAACCCTTAACGTGTCTCTTTAAAACTATTAAGTACTCTAAAACAGTAGCTCAACCTTTTGACCTAAACTCATTAATTTACCATTTTGTTGTGAGCGACTTCTTATTCTTCCTATATGACATATTGCACGTGTCTGATTTCAAAGGGGGGTTGAGTGGCTGAATGGTAAGCACGCGCGCCTGTCATTGAGTAAACTAGCGTGTTTTCGAATGCCCGGTTGTACGTGACAAGGAGTAAGGTCGCCTGTCCAACCTGCCATTTTTATTTTTTTTTCCCGCCATTTTCATTTCATTTTCTCATCCGTCTCATTACAGTAATACAAGTTTCAGTTATTTCCCTTTAGTTTTCAGATTATTGTTATGCCTGGGTGCAATGTTTCATACTATATTTAGACTTGTAACTTCGCGAGTTTTTGACCAATTTTAATAATTTTTTCTTCGTATCCTTTTATTTAGGTTACTTGATACAATCAATGACACGTGACGATGAATATGAAAGCTTTCATATCTGCATGGGACAGTAGCAGATCTAGTTAAGCTTTCATATTACATATGAAAGCTTATTGTTTCTGTTAAAGTTATTATTATTAAGCTTTCATATTACATATGAAAGCTTATTGTTTCTGTTAAAGTTATTATTATTATTATTTTTTTTTTTGTGTGTTTTCTGCAAATCGGATTTCTCAGAATCTATCCATAGGATCTTTCTGAAATTTTGACCTACCCCCCCAAAAATGGGGTGCGAACCTTGATTAAATATATTTTCGAAACGTTTTACGAATCCGAAATCACCGAATTTTACGAACGAAAAAAATGACAATGCATAGTCGTAACTTTGTTATTTTTTGACCGATTTTACTAATTCTTTTTTCTTTGAATACCTTTAAAAAAACCATTTTCATCTGCAGTTTCACATTTTCGAATTTCGAAAATTCGTCGCTGTGATTTCGAACCGGAAGATTAGACCAATTTGACAACTTCTTTAATAGTTGTACGATTTTCATGAAATTTAGTATCTAAGTAGATCCTACCGATGTGACTTCAAAAATATAATTAGAAATTTTCTAAATTATCTCCCCTTGACGAAATTAAGGATCAAAATTTTCAAAAAAATCATCGAAATATAGGTCAGAATGACCTAATTTTTTTTTTGGATACTAGATAAGTAATTACTGATTTGTACACAAAATATGGAGTTTGTCGATCGAACCGGAAGTGCCGCCATATTTAAAAGTGAAAAATCAATAAGGCTTTTTTGCTATTTTATTTACAGACTCGGGAGTTATATTTTCTGAATCCTTGTAGGAAGGCCTAAAAAATGTCGCGAATAGAATTTTGATTTCGGTCACGTGATGGTCACCATTTTGAATTGAAAATGAAAAATAGAAGCAATTTGAAGGGTCGGGACTTTGGAACACAATTACTCTCCTTCTAATTAAGCTAGAATGTTCAAACTTGGTGTAGACGTTCACTAGGTCAATGTTATGATTGAGTTCAAAGATGAGCATTTTCTGCTTAGGGTAAGCAGAGATAAACAAGCTAATTTGTTGATTCTTTAGGGCACGATAACTTCGGTTATAATGAAGGGAGGGCGGTGAAACTTTTGTCAATAGAGAGTCTAATAGCTAGCCTGTTGTGTGAAATCATTGTATTATTTTTTCTAAATATCAGGGATAGCCGAAAAAAAGAGATTGAAAACCCAAAAAGTCGTATTTTTACAATTTGGAGCATGTTTAGAGGTCTTTCTCGTAAAGTCAACATAATATTTTTTGGGAACTTCTTGTACAAAGAGTCTTATTGGTAGTCTTTTATATGAAACCATCGATCAACAGTCCAACATATCAGGAGTAGAAGAACAAAAGGATCGAACATTGAAAACGGCACCCTTTCATTGTTAAGCGAAACATGCAGTGTGGGTGACTACAATCTACACATTTAGTCATCGTATAGAGCTTATTCAACAGTATCGAATTCCAACTGCTTAGGGATATTTTACGTGCACTCCAATGTGTACACGGAACCTTGGTTTTTCGTCCCATCCGAATGACTAGACAGCTGTGCTTGTCAGGCCCTCCGTTCTGCCTCACTGACAAGGGGAACCACGCCGGGAAATCGAGATGAACTTTCTCCGTGCAGAACTTTCAATTCAGGCGAAAACGTTTATTGCATACGATTAAGCTGGTCAGTTGGAGCTTATTTTCAAAAGTTTTGTAATAATCGGTTGGTAATTAAAGTACCGTGCACATTAAACTGTTAAAACAGAAAATTTCGCCCGGTTGAAATGTTTCTTGCTATAAGTCAGCAATTTTCTGAATTCAGGGAGGCTGAATGGCTGAATGGTTAGCATGTGCGCACTGTATCGTAACGTCTGTCATTGAGTCAACGGGCGTCGTTTCGATCTCCAGGTTGCACGTGACATGAAGTATGATGTCCAACCTTGTGGGTTTTCTCCGTGTTCTTCGGTTTCCTCCCAACGGCTAAAGACCTGTAAGCGCAGGGGGAGTTTTTAAATAAAATTAAAAAACATATGTTAGTCCCGAAATGACCTAGTTTGTGTCGAATGGACATTAGGCCGCATTTCTCTCTTTCTCTTTTATTTTTAAAGTTTTGTAATAATCGGTTGGTAATCAAAGGTACTGTAAAAGTGATAAAACAGAAAATAATCGGTTGGTAATCAAAGGTACTGTAAAAGTCATAAAACAGAAAATTTCGCCCGGTTGTAATGTTTCTCACTTTAAAGTCAGCAATTTCCCGATTTTAAGTGGCAAACGTTTATTGCGAACGCTTAAGCTGGTCAGGGGGGAGCTTATTTTTAAAAGTTTTGTAATATTCGGTTGATAACTAAAGGTACCGTGCAAATTAAACTGTTACAATAGAAAATTTGGCCCGGTTGAAATGTTTCTCGCTGTAGGTCAGCAATTTGCCGATTTTAGGGAGGTTGCGTGGCTGAATGGTTAGCACGTGCGCTCTGTATCATAACGTCTGTCATTGAGTCAACTGCCGTTGTTTCGATTTTTTGGTTGTACGTGACAAGGAGTATGGTTGCCTGTCCAACCTCGTAGGCCGTAACCGCCGCTGCCCGGGTAAAATTTCCCTCATTGCACACATTATGGCATATGCCCGTCTTCATTAGCCCATTTTAGGAGCAGAACAGTCGGACGTTAAACCCCATTCAATTTCATTTCATTTTCTCTATGTTGCTTATTTATTATAGTGGATAAATATTTTTCTGGTTCTAGCAATTATTTAATTTCTGAATAGAAATCTTACTTTGGCCAGTTTTTTTTATTGCAGAGTGCCATTCTTGTTTAAACAAACATGATCCTTTGTTTAAAACATGCTTAAGAAGTCGTCACGATTTCCTACTTATAACCAAAAATATTGGAAATATTAGTCTGGCATTATTAAATCCTAATTTTATTGGTCTTATTTAAAATTAAACTTTCATTTAACTATGAACAACCCTTAACGTGTCTCTTTAAAACTATTAAGTACTCTAAAGCAGTAGCTCAACCTTTTGACCTAAACTCATTAATTTACCATTTTGTTGTGAGCGACTTCTTATTCTTCCTATATGACATATTGCACGTGTCTGATTTCAAAGGGGGGTTGAGTGGCTGAATGGTAAGCACGCGCGCCTGTCATTGAGTAAACTAGCGTGTTTTCGAATGCCCGGTTGTACGTGACAAGGAGTAAGGTCGCCTGTCCAACCTGCCATTTTTAATTTTTTTTTCCCGCCATTTTCATTTCATTTTCTCATCCGTCTCATTACAGTAATACAAGTTTCAGTTATTTCCCTTTAGTTTTCAGATTATTGTTATGCCTGGGTGCAATGTTTCATACTATATTTAGACTTGTAACTTCGCGAGTTTTTGACCAATTTTAATAATTTTTTCTTCGTATCCTTTTATTTAGGTTACTTGATACAATCAATGACACGTGACGATGAATATGAAAGCTTTCATATCTGCATGGGACAGTAGCAGATCTAGTTATTATTTTTTTTTTTGTGTGTTTTCTGCAAATCGGATTTGTCAGAATCTATCCATAGGATCTTTCTGAAATTTTGACCTACCCCCCCAAAAATGGGGTGCGAACCTTGATTAAATATATTTTCGAAACGTTTTACGAATCCGAAATCACCGAATTTTACGAACGAAAAAAATGACAATGCATAGTCGTAACTTTGTTATTTTTTGACCGATTTTACTAATTCTTTTTTCTTTGAATACCTTTAAAAAAACCATTTTCATCTGCAGTTTCACATTTTCGAATTTCGAAAATTCGTCGCTGTGATTTCGAACCGGAAGATTAGACCAATTTGACAACTTCTTTAATAGTTGTACGATTTTCATGAAATTTAGTATCTAAGTAGATCCTACCGATGTGACTTCAAAAATATAATTAGAAATTTTCTAAATTATCTCCCCTTGACGAAATTAAGGATCAAAATTTTCAAAAAAATCATCGAAATATAGGTCAGAATGACCTGATTTTTTTTTTGGATACTAGATAAGTAATTACTGATTTGTACACAAAATATGGAGTTTGTCGATCGAACCGGAAGTGCCGCCATATTTAAAAGTGAAAAATCAATAAGGCTTTTTTACTATTTTACTTACAGACTCGGGAGTTATATTTTCTGAATCCTTGTAGGAAGGCCTAAAAAATGTCGCGAATAGAATTTTGATTTCGGTCACGTGATGGTCACCATTTTGAATTGAAAATGAAAAATAGAAGCAATTTGAAGGGTCGGGACTTTGGAACACAATTACTCTCCTTCTAATTAAGCTAGAATGTTCAAACTTGGTGTAGACGTTCACTAGGTCAATGTTATGATTGAGTTCAAAGATGAGCATTTTCTGCTTAGGGTAAGCAGAGATAAACAAGCTAATTTGTTGATTCTTTAGGGCACGATAACTTCGGTTATAATGAAGGGAGGGCGGTGAAACTTTTGTCAATAGAGAGTCTAATAGCTAGCCTGTTGTGTGAAATCATTGTATTATTTTTTCTAAATATCAGGGATAGCCGAAAAAAAAAGAGATTGAAAACCCAAAAAGTCGTATTTTTACAATTTGGAGCATGTTTAGAGGTCTTTCTCGTAAAGTCAACATAATATTTTTTGGGAACTTCTTGTACAAAGAGTCTTATTGGTAGTCTTTTATATGAAACCATCGATCAACAGTCCAACATATCAGGAGTAGAAGAACAAAAGGATCGAACATTGAAAACGGCACCCTTTCATTGTTAAGCGAAACATGCAGTGTGGGTGACTACAATCTACACATTTAGTCATCGTATAGAGCTTATTCAACAGTATCGAATTCCAACTGCTTAGGGATATTTTACGTGCACTCCAATGTGTACACGGGACCTTGGTTTTTCGTCCCATCCGAATGACTAGACAGCTGTGCTTGTCAGGCCCTCCGTTCTGCCTCACTGACAAGGGGAACCACGCCGGGAAATCGAGATGAACTTTCTCCGTGCAGAACTTTCAATTCAGGCGAAAACGTTTATTGCATACGATTAAGCTGGTCAGTTGGAGCTTATTTTCAAAAGTTTTGTAATAATCGGTTGGTAATTAAAGTACCGTGCACATTAAACCGTTAAAACAGAAAATTTCGCCCGGTTGAAATGTTTCTTGCTATAAGTCAGCAATTTTCTGAATTCAGGGAGGCTGAATGGCTGAATGGTTAGCATGTGCGCACTGTATCGTAACGTCTGTCATTGAGTCAACGGGCGTCGTTTCGATCTCCAGGTTGCACGTGACATGAAGTATGATGTCCAACCTTGTGGGTTTTCTCCGTGTTCTTCGGTTTCCTCCCAACGGCTAAAGACCTGTAAGCGCAGGGGGAGTTTTTAAATAAAATTAAAAAACATATGTTAGTCCCGAAATGACCTAGTTTGTGTCGAATGGACATTAGGCCGCATTTCTCTCTTTCTCTTTTATTTTTAAAGTTTTGTAATAATCGGTTGGTAATCAAAGGTACTGTAAAAGTGATAAAACAGAAAATAATCGGTTGGTAATCAAAGGTACTGTAAAAGTCATAAAACAGAAAATTTCGCCCGGTTGTAATGTTTCTCACTTTAAAGTCAGCAATTTCCCGATTTTAAGTGGCAAACGTTTATTGCGAACGCTTAAGCTGGTCAGGGGGGAGCTTATTTTTAAAAGTTTTGTAATATTCGGTTGATAACTAAAGGTACCGTGCAAATTAAACTGTTACAATAGAAAATTTGGCCCGGTTGAAATGTTTCTCGCTGTAGGTCAGCAATTTGCCGATTTTAGGGAGGTTGCGTGGCTGAATGGTTAGCACGTGCGCTCTGTATCATAACGTCTGTCATTGAGTCAACTGCCGTTGTTTCGATTTTTTGGTTGTACGTGACAAGGAGTATGGTTGCCTGTCCAACCTCGTAGGCCGTAACCGCCGCTGCCCGGGTAAAATTTCCCTCATTGCACACATTATGGCATATGCCCGTCTTCATTAGCCCATTTTAGGAGCAGAACAGTCGGACGTTAAACCCCATTCAATTTCATTTCATTTTCTCTATGTTGCTTATTTATTATAGTGGATAAATATTTTTCTGGTTCTAGCAATTATTTAATTTCTGCATAGAAATCTTGCTTTGGCCAGTTTTTTTTATTGCAGAGTGCCATTCTTGTTTAAACAAACATGATCCTTTGTTTAAAACATGCTTAAGAAGTCGTCACGATTTCCTACTTATAACCAAACATATTGGAAATATTAGTCTGGCATTATTAAATCCTAATTTTATTGGTCTTATTTAAAATTAAACTTTCATTTAACTATGAACAACCCTTAACGTGTCTCTTTAAAACTATTAAGTACTCTAAAACAGTAGCTCAACATTTTGACCTAAACTCATTAATTTACCATTTTGTTGTGAGCGACTTCTTATTCTTCCTATATGACATATTGCACGTGTCTGATTTCAAAGGGGGGTTGAGTGGCTGAATGGTAAGCACGCGCGCCTGTCATTGAGTAAACTAGCGTGTTTTCGAATGCCCGGTTGTACGTGACAAGGAGTAAGGTCGCCTGTCCAACCTGCCATTTTTAATTTTTTTTTCCCGCCATTTTCATTTCATTTTCTCATCCGTCTCATTACAGTAATACAAGTTTCAGTTATTTCCCTTTAGTTTTCAGATTATTGTTATGCCTGGGTGCAATGTTTCATACTATATTTAGACTTGTAACTTCGCGAGTTTTTGACCAATTTTAATAATTTTTTCTTCGTATCCTTTTATTTAGGTTACTTGATACAATCAATGACACGTGACGATGAATATGAAAGCTTTCATATCTGCATGGGACAGTAGCAGATCTAGTTATTATTATTTTTTTTTTTGTGTGTTTTCTGCAAATCGGATTTCTCAGAATCTATCCATAGGATCTTTCTGAAATTTTGACCTACCCCCCCAAAAATGGGGTGCGAACCTTGATTAAATATATTTTCGAAACGTTTTACGAATCCGAAATCACCGAATTTTACGAACGAAAAAAATGACAATGCATAGTCGTAACTTTGTTATTTTTTGACCGATTTTACTAATTCTTTTTTCTTTGAATACCTTTAAAAAAACCATTTTCATCTGCAGTTTCACATTTTCGAATTTCGAAAATTCGTCGCTGTGATTTCGAACCGGAAGATTAGACCAATTTGACAACTTCTTTAATAGTTGTACGATTTTCATGAAATTTAGTATCTAAGTAGATCCTACCGATGTGACTTCAAAAATATAATTAGAAATTTTCTAAATTATCTCCCCTTGACGAAATTAAGGATCAAAATTTTCAAAAAAATCATCGAAATATAGGTCAGAATGACCTGATTTTTTTTTTGGATACTAGATAAGTAATTACTGATTTGTACACAAAATATGGAGTTTGTCGATCGAACCGGAAGTGCCGCCATATTTAAAAGTGAAAAATCAATAAGGCTTTTTTGCTATTTTACTTACAGACTCGGGAGTTATATTTTCTGAATCCTTGTAGGAAGGCCTAAAAAATGTCGCGAATAGAATTTTGATTTCGGTCACGTGATGGTCACCATTTTGAATTGAAAATGAAAAATAGAAGCAATTTGAAGGGTCGGGACTTTGGAACACAATTACTCTCCTTCTAATTAAGCTAGAATGTTCAAACTTGGTGTAGACGTTCACTAGGTCAATGTTATGATTGAGTTCAAAGATGAGCATTTTCTGCTTAGGGTAAGCAGAGATAAACAAGCTAATTTGTTGATTCTTTAGGGCACGATAACTTCGGTTATAATGAAGGGAGGGCGGTGAAACTTTTGTCAATAGAGAGTCTAATAGCTAGCCTGTTGTGTGAAATCATTGTATTATTTTTTCTAAATATCAGGGATAGCCGAAAAAAAGAGATTGAAAACCCAAAAAGTCGTATTTTTACAATTTGGAGCATGTTTAGAGGTCTTTCTCGTAAAGTCAACATAATATTTTTTGGGAACTTCTTGTACAAAGAGTCTTATTGGTAGTCTTTTATATGAAACCATCGATCAACAGTCCAACATATCAGGAGTAGAAGAACAAAAGGATCGAACATTGAAAACGGCACCCTTTCATTGTTAAGCGAAACATGCAGTGTGGGTGACTACAATCTACACATTTAGTCATCGTATAGAGCTTATTCAACAGTATCGAATTCCAACTGCTTAGGGATATTTTACGTGCACTCCAATGTGTACACGGGACCTTGGTTTTTCGTCCCATCCGAATGACTAGACAGCTGTGCTTGTCAGGCCCTCCGTTCTGCCTCACTGACAAGGGGAACCACGCCGGGAAATCGAGATGAACTTTCTCCGTGCAGAACTTTCAATTCAGGCGAAAACGTTTATTGCATACGATTAAGCTGGTCAGTTGGAGCTTATTTTCAAAAGTTTTGTAATAATCGGTTGGTAATTAAAGTACCGTGCACATTAAACTGTTAAAACAGAAAATTTCGCCCGGTTGAAATGTTTCTTGCTATAAGTCAGCAATTTTCTGAATTCAGGGAGGCTGAATGGCTGAATGGTTAGCATGTGCGCACTGTATCGTAACGTCTGTCATTGAGTCAACGGGAGTCGTTTCGATCTCCAGGTTGCACGTGACATGAAGTATGATGTCCAACCTTGTGGGTTTTCTCCGTGTTCTTCGGTTTCCTCCCAACGGCTAAAGACCTGTAAGCGCAGGGGGAGTTTTTAAATAAAATTAAAAAACATATGTTAGTCCCGAAATGACCTAGTTTGTGTCGAATGGACATTAGGCCGCATTTCTCTCTTTCTCTTTTATTTTTAAAGTTTTGTAATAATCGGTTGGTAATCAAAGGTACTGTAAAAGTGATAAAACAGAAAATAATCGGTTGGTAATCAAAGGTACTGTAAAAGTGATAAAACAGAAAATTTCGCCCGGTTGTAATGTTTCTCACTTTAAAGTCAGCAATTTCCCGATTTTAAGTGGCAAACGTTTATTGCGAACGCTTAAGCTGGTCAGGGGGGAGCTTATTTTTAAAAGTTTTGTAATATTCGGTTGATAACTAAAGGTACCGTGCAAATTAAACTGTTACAATAGAAAATTTGGCCCGGTTGAAATGTTTCTCGCTGTAGGTCAGCAATTTGCCGATTTTAGGGAGGTTGCGTGGCTGAATGGTTAGCACGTGCGCTCTGTATCATAACGTCTGTCATTGAGTCAACTGCCGTTGTTTCGATTTTTTGGTTGTACGTGACAAGGAGTATGGTTGCCTGTCCAACCTCGTAGGCCGTAACCGCCGCTGCCCGGGTAAAATTTCCCTCATTGCACACATTATGGCATATGCCCGTCTTCATTAGCCCATTTTAGGAGCAGAACAGTCGGACGTTAAACCCCATTCAATTTCATTTCATTTTCTCTATGTTGCTTATTTATTATAGTGGATAAATATTTTTCTGGTTCTAGCAATTATTTAATTTCTGCATAGAAATCTTGCTTTGGCCAGTTTTTTTTATTGCAGTGTGCCATTCTTGTTTAAACAAACATGATCCTTTGTTTAAAACATGCTTAAGAAGTCGTCACGATTTCCTACTTATAACCAAACATATTGGAAATATTAGTCTGGCATTATTAAATCCTAATTTTATTGGTCTTATTTAAAATTAAACTTTCATTTAACTATGAACAACCCTTAACGTGTCTCTTTAAAACTATTAAGTACTCTAAAACAGTAGCTCAACCTTTTGACCTAAACTCATTAATTTACCATTTTGTTGTGAGCGACTTCTTATTCTTCCTATATGACATATTGCACGTGTCTGATTTCAAAGGGGGGTTGAGTGGCTGAATGGTAAGCACGCGCGCCTGTCATTGAGTAAACTAGCGTGTTTTCGAATGCCCGGTTGTACGTGACAAGGAGTAAGGTCGCCTGTCCAACCTGCCATTTTTAATTTTTTTTTCCCGCCATTTTCATTTCATTTTCTCATCCGTCTCATTACAGTAATACAAGTTTCAGTTATTTCCCTTTAGTTTTCAGATTATTGTTATGCCTGGGTGCAATGTTTCATACTATATTTAGACTTGTAACTTCGCGAGTTTTTGACCAATTTTAATAATTTTTTCTTCGTATCCTTTTATTTAGGTTACTTGATACAATCAATGACACGTGACGATAAATATGAAAGCTTTCATATCTGCATGGGACAGTAGCAGATCTAGTTATTATTTTTTTTTTTGTGTGTTTTCTGCAAATCGGATTTCTCAGAATCTATCCATAGGATCTTTCTGAAATTTTGACCTACCCCCCCAAAAATGGGATGCGAACCTTGATTAAATATATTTTCGAAACGTTTTACGAATCCGAAATCACCGAATTTTACGAACGAAAAAAATGACAATGCATAGTCGTAACTTTGTTATTTTTTGACCGATTTTACTAATTCTTTTTTCTTTGAATACCTTTAAAAAAACCATTTTCATCTGCAGTTTCACATTTTCGAATTTCGAAAATTCGTCGCTGTGATTTCGAACCGGAAGATTAGACCAATTTGACAACTTCTTTAATAGTTGTACGATTTTCATGAAATTTAGTATCTAAGTAGATCCTACCGATGTGACTTCAAAAATATAATTAGAAATTTTCTAAATTATCTCCCCTTGACGAAATTAAGGATCAAAATTTTCAAAAAAATCATCGAAATATAGGTCAGAATGACCTGATTTTTTTTTTGGATACTAGATAAGTAATTACTGATTTGTACACAAAATATGGAGTTTGTCGATCGAACCGGAAGTGCCGCCATATTTAAAAGTGAAAAATCAATAAGGCTTTTTTGCTATTTTACTTACAGACTCGGGAGTTATATTTTCTGAATCCTTGTAGGAAGGCCTAAAAAATGTCGCGAATAGAATTTTGATTTCGGTCACGTGATGGTCACCATTTTGAATTGAAAATGAAAAATAGAAGCAATTTGAAGGGTCGGGACTTTGGAACACAATTACTCTCCTTCTAATTAAGCTAGAATGTTCAAACTTGGTGTAGACGTTCACTAGGTCAATGTTATGATTGAGTTCAAAGATGAGCATTTTCTGCTTAGGGTAAGCAGAGATAAACAAGCTAATTTGTTGATTCTTTAGGGCACGATAACTTCGGTTATAATGAAGGGAGGGCGGTGAAACTTTTGTCAATAGAGAGTCTAATAGCTAGCCTGTTGTGTGAAATCATTGTATTATTTTTTCTTAATATCAGGGATAGCCGAAAAAAAGAGATTGAAAACCCAAAAAGTCGTATTTTTACAATTTGGAGCATGTTTAGAGGTCTTTCTCGTAAAGTCAACATAATATTTTTTGGGAACTTCTTGTACAAAGAGTCTTATTGGTAGTCTTTTATATGAAACCATCGATCAACAGTCCAACATATCAGGAGTAGAAGAACAAAAGGATCGAACATTGAAAACGGCACCCTTTCATTGTTAAGCGAAACATGCAGTGTGGGTGACTACAATCTACACATTTAGTCATCGTATAGAGCTTATTCAACAGTATCGAATTCCAACTGCTTAGGGATATTTTACGTGCACTCCAATGTGTACACGGGACCTTGGTTTTTCGTCCCATCCGAATGACTAGACAGCTGTGCTTGTCAGGCCCTCCGTTCTGCCTCACTGACAAGGGGAACCACGCCGGGAAATCGAGATGAACTTTCTCCGTGCAGAACTTTCAATTCAGGCGAAAACGTTTATTGCATACGATTAAGCTGGTCAGTTGGAGCTTATTTTCAAAAGTTTTGTAATAATCGGTTGGTAATTAAAGTACCGTGCACATTAAACTGTTAAAACAGAAAATTTCGCCCGGTTGAAATGTTTCTTGCTATAAGTCAGCAATTTTCTGAATTCAGGGAGGCTGAATGGCTGAATGGTTAGCATGTGCGCACTGTATCGTAACGTCTGTCATTGAGTCAACGGGCGTCGTTTCGATCTCCAGGTTGCACGTGACATGAAGTATGATGTCCAACCTTGTGGGTTTTCTCCGTGTTCTTCGGTTTCCTCCCAACGGCTAAAGACCTGTAAGCGCAGGGGGAGTTTTTAAATAAAATTAAAAAACATATGTTAGTCCTGAAATGACCTAGTTTGTGTCGAATGGACATTAGGCCGCATTTCTCTCTTTCTCTTTTATTTTTAAAGTTTTGTAATAATCGGTTGGTAATCAAAGGTACTGTAAAAGTGATAAAACAGAAAATAATCGGTTGGTAATCAAAGGTACTGTAAAAGTCATAAAACAGAAAATTTCGCCCGGTTGTAATGTTTCTCACTTTAAAGTCAGCAATTTCCCGATTTTAAGTGGCAAACGTTTATTGCGAACGCTTAAGCTGGTCAGGGGGGAGCTTATTTTTAAAAGTTTTGTAATATTCGGTTGATAACTAAAGGTACCGTGCAAATTAAACTGTTACAATAGAAAATTTGGCCCGGTTGAAATGTTTCTCGCTGTAGGTCAGCAATTTGCCGATTTTAGGGAGGTTGCGTGGCTGAATGGTTAGCACGTGCGCTCTGTATCATAACGTCTGTCATTGAGTCAACTGCCGTTGTTTCGATTTTTTGGTTGTACGTGACAAGGAGTATGGTTGCCTGTCCAACCTCGTAGGCCGTAACCGCCGCTGCCCGGGTAAAATTTCCCTCATTGCACACATTATGGCATATGCCCGTCTTCATTAGCCCATTTTAGGAGCAGAACAGTCGGACGTTAAACCCCATTCAATTTCATTTCATTTTCTCTATGTTGCTTATTTATTATAGTGGATAAATATTTTTCTGGTTCTAGCAATTATTTAATTTCTGCATAGAAATCTTGCTTTGGCCAGTTTTTTTTTATTGCAGAGTGCCATTCTTGTTTAAACAAACATGATCCTTTGTTTAAAACATGCTTAAGAAGTCGTCACGATTTCCTACTTATAACCAAACATATTGGAAATATTAGTCTGGCATTATTAAATCCTAATTTTATTGGTCTTATTTAAAATTAAACTTTCATTTAACTATGAACAACCCTTAACGTGTCTCTTTAAAACTATTAAGTACTCTAAAACAGTAGCTCAACCTTTTGACCTAAACTCATTAATTTACCATTTTGTTGTGAGCGACTTCTTATTCTTCCTATATGACATATTGCACGTGTCTGATTTCAAAGGGGGGTTGAGTGGCTGAATGGTAAGCACGCGCGCCTGTCATTGAGTAAACTAGCGTGTTTTCGAATGCCCGGTTGTACGTGACAAGGAGTAAGGTCGCCTGTCCAACCTGCCATTTTTAATTTTTTTTTCCCGCCATTTTCATTTCATTTTCTCATCCGTCTCATTACAGTAATACAAGTTTCAGTTATTTCCCTTTAGTTTTCAGATTATTGTTATGCCTGGGTGCAATGTTTCATACTATATTTAGACTTGTAACTTCGCGAGTTTTTGACCAATTTTAATAATTTTTTCTTCGTATCCTTTTATTTAGGTTACTTGATACAATCAATGACACGTGACGATGAATATGAAAGCTTTCATATCTGCATGGGACAGTAGCAGATCTAGTTAAGCTTTCATATTACATATGAAAGCTTATTGTTTCTGTTAAAGTTATTATTATTATTATTTTTTTTTTTGTGTGTTTTCTGCAAATCGGATTTCTCAGAATCTATCCATAGGATCTTTCTGAAATTTTGACCTACCCCCCCAAAAATGGGGTGCGAACCTTGATTAAATATATTTTCGAAACGTTTTACGAATCCGAAATCACCGAATTTTACGAACGAAAAAAATGACAATGCATAGTCGTAACTTTGTTATTTTTTGACCGATTTTACTAATTCTTTTTTCTTTGAATACCTTTAAAAAAACCATTTTCATCTGCAGTTTCACATTTTCGAATTTCGAAAATTCGTCGCTGTGATTTCGAACCGGAAGATTAGACCAATTTGACAACTTCTTTAATAGTTGTACGATTTTCATGAAATTTAGTATCTAAGTAGATCCTACCGATGTGACTTCAAAAATATAATTAGAAATTTTCTAAATTATCTCCCCTTGACGAAATTAAGGATCAAAATTTTCAAAAAAATCATCGAAATATAGGTCAGAATGACCTGATTTTTTTTTTGGATACTAGATAAGTAATTACTGATTTGTACACAAAATATGGAGTTTGTCGATCGAACCGGAAGTGCCGCCATATTTAAAAGTGAAAAATCAATAAGGCTTTTTTGCTATTTTACTTACAGACTCGGGAGTTATATTTTCTGAATCCTTGTAGGAAGGCCTAAAAAATGTCGCGAATAGAATTTTGATTTCGGTCACGTGATGGTCACCATTTTGAATTGAAAATGAAAAATAGAAGCAATTTGAAGGGTCGGGACTTTGGAACACAATTACTCTCCTTCTAATTAAGCTAGAATGTTCAAACTTGGTGTAGACGTTCACTAGGTCAATGTTATGATTGAGTTCAAAGATGAGCATTTTCTGCTTAGGGTAAGCAGAGATAAACAAGCTAATTTGTTGATTCTTTAGGGCACGATAACTTCGGTTATAATGAAGGGAGGGCGGTGAAACTTTTGTCAATAGAGAGTCTAATAGCTAGCCTGTTGTGTGAAATCATTGTATTATTTTTTCTAAATATCAGGGATAGCCGAAAAAAAGAGATTGAAAACCCAAAAAGTCGTATTTTTACAATTTGGAGCATGTTTAGAGGTCTTTCTCGTAAAGTCAACATAATATTTTTTGGGAACTTCTTGTACAAAGAGTCTTATTGGTAGTCTTTTATATGAAACCATCGATCAACAGTCCAACATATCAGGAGTAGAAGAACAAAAGGATCGAACATTGAAAACGGCACCCTTTCATTGTTAAGCGAAACATGCAGTGTGGGTGACTACAATCTACACATTTAGTCATCGTATAGAGCTTATTCAACAGTATCGAATTCCAACTGCTTAGGGATATTTTACGTGCACTCCAATGTGTACACGGGACCTTGGTTTTTCGTCCCATCCGAATGACTAGACAGCTGTGCTTGTCAGGCCCTCCGTTCTGCCTCACTGACAAGGGGAACCACGCCGGGAAATCGAGATGAACTTTCTCCGTGCAGAACTTTCAATTCAGGCGAAAACGTTTATTGCATACGATTAAGCTGGTCAGTTGGAGCTTATTTTCAAAAGTTTTGTAATAATCGGTTGGTAATTAAAGTACCGTGCACATTAAACTGTTAAAACAGAAAATTTCGCCCGGTTGAAATGTTTCTTGCTATAAGTCAGCAATTTTCTGAATTCAGGGAGGCTGAATGGCTGAATGGTTAGCATGTGCGCACTGTATCGTAACGTCTGTCATTGAGTCAACGGGCGTCGTTTCGATCTCCAGGTTGCACGTGACATGAAGTATGATGTCCAACCTTGTGGGTTTTCTCCGTGTTCTTCGGTTTCCTCCCAACGGCTAAAGACCTGTAAGCGCAGGGGGAGTTTTTAAATAAAATTAAAAAACATATGTTAGTCCCGAAATGACCTAGTTTGTGTCGAATGGACATTAGGCCGCATTTCTCTCTTTCTCTTTTATTTTTAAAGTTTTGTAATAATCGGTTGGTAATCAAAGGTACTGTAAAAGTGATAAAACAGAAAATAATCGGTTGGTAATCAAAGGTACTGTAAAAGTCATAAAACAGAAAATTTCGCCCGGTTGTAATGTTTCTCACTTTAAAGTCAGCAATTTCCCGATTTTAAGTGGCAAACGTTTATTGCGAACGCTTAAGCTGGTCAGGGGGGAGCTTATTTTTAAAAGTTTTGTAATATTCGGTTGATAACTAAAGGTACCGTGCAAATTAAACTGTTACAATAGAAAATTTGGCCCGGTTGAAATGTTTCTCGCTGTAGGTCAGCAATTTGCCGATTTTAGGGAGGTTGCGTGGCTGAATGGTTAGCACGTGCGCTCTGTATCATAACGTCTGTCATTGAGTCAACTGCCGTTGTTTCGATTTTTTGGTTGTACGTGACAAGGAGTATGGTTGCCTGTCCAACCTCGTAGGCCGTAACCGCCGCTGCCCGGGTAAAATTTCCCTCATTGCACACATTATGGCATATGCCCGTCTTCATTAGCCCATTTTAGGAGCAGAACAGTCGGACGTTAAACCCCATTCAATTTCATTTCATTTTCTCTATGTTGCTTATTTATTATAGTGGATAAATATTTTTCTGGTTCTAGCAATTATTTAATTTCTGCATAGAAATCTTGCTTTGGCCAGTTTTTTTTATTGCAGAGTGCCATTCTTGTTTAAACAAACATGATCCTTTGTTTAAAACATGCTTAAGAAGTCGTCACGATTTCCTACTTATAACCAAACATATTGGAAATATTAGTCTGGCATTATTAAATCCTAATTTTATTGGTCTTATTTAAAATTAAACTTTCATTTAACTATGAACAACCCTTAACGTGTCTCTTTAAAACTATTAAGTACTCTAAAACAGTAGCTCAACCTTTTGACCTAAACTCATTAATTTACCATTTTGTTGTGAGCGACTTCTTATTCTTCCTATATGACATATTGCACGTGTCTGATTTCAAAGGGGGGGTTGAGTGGCTGAATGGTAAGCACGCGCGCCTGTCATTGAGTAAACTAGCGTGTTTTCGAATGCCCGGTTGTACGTGACAAGGAGTAAGGTCGCCTGTCCAACCTGCCATTTTTAATTTTTTTTTCCCGCCATTTTCATTTCATTTTCTCATCCGTCTCATTACAGTAATACAAGTTTCAGTTATTTCCCTTTAGTTTTCAGATTATTGTTATGCCTGGGTGCAATGTTTCATACTATATTTAGACTTGTAACTTCGCGAGTTTTTGACCAATTTTAATAATTTTTTCTTCGTATCCTTTTATTTAGGTTACTTGATACAATCAATGACACGTGACGATGAATATGAAAGCTTTCATATCTGCATGGGACAGTAGCAGATCTAGTTATTATTATTATTATTTACCGCGGGGGCCAAGTTCTCCATGATCGAAAGCAGATATCGATCTGAAATCAACTTTTCTTTCGGGAAACCATGTGGTGGCTACTTGATAAAGTATTTTCGAAAATTCTGCGCATACCGGAAGTGGCAGATCTTTGTACGTTGTCAAAAAATGGAAAATTGGCCATAGTTTCGTCAATTATTTACCCATTTTCAAACAAATGACATTTTCGGAAACCCTGAATCTTTTTCGAGCCAATAGCAATTTAAGATTTTGTAATTTCGAAACTTCGTCGCTGACTTCTAGCGTTCGAAAATTGAAAAATTTTGTTTAAGAGACAATTTTTTTCATTTTTCAAAATTTTCAAATTTGACTTATATTTTTGGATACCTTAAGTCCATCCGATTCCAGTAATATAAGTTTCATTCAGAGTTATCGCCCTTTATTTTTCGATTTTTTTCGAATTTTCTACCTATTTTGTGAGCTCGGGTTTCGTTATATGGCCGAATTGGCGAATCTGAAACTTCTAAGGCATGAAGCCAAATGACCATTGCAAGGAATAAAGCAATTTCAACAATGATCCGTAGACCGGAAGTAGTCGAAATAATGTGCAATATTTTGAAAAAATGCAAAAAAATGGATAGTTTTGGGGAAAACGCGATTTCTCCGTCCGATATCAATGGATTAAACAAATTAGGGTACCATTGGACTGCACTAGGATTGTACTATCGTATGATACCCAATTCATACAGATACTATGATCAGGCAGCAAAATATGGCACGCTGAAAATCAAGTATTTTCTGATTTTTAGCATATTTGGACGCCTGTATCTCGAAAACTTAACCTACAATTTTTTTTTAATTTTTTCTATGGAGAGTCCTTTTGAAGGTATTTTGCATGAAGCCATCCAATAAGACTTTGAAATGTCTGGAATAGGATAAAAAAGGGACTGAAAATCGAAAAAAGTCGAAAAATCGTGAAATTTTGGAAAATGCTCCACCATTTTTTTATTTTAAGAGATTTTCAAAAAAAGGTTGTATATTCAGATAGCTGACCTAATTACGATTCTAACGATGTATAATATGTATGTGGTTATTGAAATTTAATTTTCGATATTTTAATCTTTTTGCATTTTTGGCACTTTTGAACACCAGATTTCCCAGGGGCACTTTATCTGATCATATAATGTAATACATCATTACAGAGCCCTGTGGCTATTTTAGTGCCCAAACCGGCTATTAAAACTATTCCGACAATAATAACCACACCGGAAGTATTCAAAAAATGAAAAAAAAGGTTAAAAAAATTGTCGCACTTGCGAAAAACTTGATTTCTCCCTTAGGTAATAGCGGACCAAAAGAACTAAAGTGTCGTTGGATAGCCCTATTAATGGACCATCATATGGTATCTAAATAATACGATTTTGATGGTAATGAAATAAATTATTGTATGCCAAAAATCTAGTATTTTCCGATTTTTTAACATTCCGAGACGCCCTTTTCTCGAAAACAACGCCTACGATTTTTCTTAAACTTTCCTTACTCAAAGTCCTATCGGTTGTCTATATAGTGAATCCAAAATGAAAAGCATTGAAATAATGTAGGTGGTCCAAAAATGGCCTCAAACTTTGAAAAAAATTGAAAAATCGTTAAATTTTTGGAAACGCTCTTTAATTTATCTTTTTTTCCAAGACTACTCAATGGATGTTTCTGACACTTCCGGTACGTAAAGTTAAGTATCCAAAGAACTTCGTAAAGCTATCACGACAATGATCGTAAAACCGGAAGTAGTCGAAAAAATGTCCGATATTTTGAAAAAAAATTTTTTTTTTACGAATACCTTTTTCATTTATGAATATTGTTTGATGGTATTTTACACAGGGTTAAAATATCATCCTACTTGAACAGAAATGAGAAAAAAAATTGTCTCGGTAATTTGCGTTAGCCGCCATCGGCTAATTTAGTTTTTCGTACCCAGAACAATTATTTATTGTTCGATTTGTATGGAACAAAGTTCAGATGCTCCGTGGTCCCAATTGTAATATTTTTTGTTACGGTGAAATTTTTCTGTCGGCAACGGAAGTGACGTAATATTAACAAAAACTACAATTTGGACAGTTCTGTACCACTTTTTGAAAGCAAATGTTATTTTTTTCAAAACTGATATAACTAAAAGGATGCACCCTGCAAAGGTGCACAAAATCTTTAGCTCAGATTTTTTAATTCCAATTTCATTTTCGGGCAATTTCGAATAAAATGTAAAATAAAGTGTAAAATTCAGTTATTTACAAATCATTCAGCGTCTTCATATTTTGAAATATTTATTTGTTATTTTCATAAACTCGTAGCATTAATCCAGACGAAGAGAATGTATGGGAAAATTAGTTTGTAATATGAGCAGTTGCCGAGAAATATGCAATTTTGCATGCATCACTTTTCACGTTATTTTGCCTATAAAGGAGGGAATTATTATTCGATTTGCAATTTTTTTTTCCATTTGATGCTTAATGCCAATTTGGACTAGGTCAAGCCAATTTTACAATTTCACTGTGACCGGAAATGACGTCATTTGGGCAAAAACTGTATTTTTAACCTAAAAAACAAATATTTTATTAAAATGAGTCTGCCTTATAATATTTTTAGAATTATGATATTTGATTCCCATCAACGAATAGAATGAAGCCATACGGCCATACAGATACCACAAAATGGTTTCTAACTTGTACGGTTACAGAGAAATAGGCGATCTTCTATAAGTTACTTTTCAAGGGTTTTCGTCCATAAAAGTGTCAATAATTATACGATTTTAATAATTTTTTTACCATTTGATGCCTTATGCCATTTATGACTTCTGTGAACTAAATTAACATTTTCAATATAACCGGAAGTAATGTAATTTTTGCAAAAAAACGTATTTTTAGCCTTCAAAACAAACATTTTTTTGAAGGTATTTATATTTATCATTCGTTTAACTTTATAACGTCTAACTCTAATGGGCAGTAAGATTGAATCAATACCATCATATTGATATCAAGAAAAGGCTTCTAGCATGTTCCCTTGTTGAATAATAGCCAATTTTCCCAGGGTCACTTTTAAGTTTTTTACCTTAATTATTTATTGCCCGATATGATAAAACAAAGTTTGTATTTTGTATGTCGCGAATTTTCGACTTATTTTTCACCTATAAAAATTTCTTTCGGCACCGGAAGTGACGTAATTTTGCCATAATTTACAATTTTGACCGGTCTTTTCGCCAGCAAATATTACTTTAACATATGGTATAGAGTGTCACTGAAGCAAAACAACTAAAGTATAGTTTGGTAGCTCAATGGATCGGCTATGGTATAATAAACTTTCTGTATGATTCCTGAAAGCCGGTTCAGTGCTGCTTGCAGGTCTAGTTATTATTATTATTTACCGCGGGGGCCAAGTTCTCCATGATCGAAAGCAGATATCGATCTGAAATCAACTTTTCTTTCGGGAAACCATGTGGTGGCTACTTGATAAAGTATTTTCGAAAATTCTGCGCATACCGGAAGTGGCAGATCTTTGTACGTTGTCAAAAAATTGAAAATTGGCCATAGTTTCGTCAATTATTTACCCATTTTCAAACAAATGACATTTTCGGAAACCCTGAATCTTTTTCGAGCCAATAGCAATCTAAGATTTTGTAATTTCGAAACTTCGTCGCTGACTTCTAGCGTTCGAAAATTGAAAAATTTTGTTTAAAAGACAATTTTTTTCATTTTTCAAAATTTTCAAATTTGACTGATATTTTTGGATACCCTAAGTCCATCCGATTCCAGTAATATAAGTTTCATTCAGAGTTATCGCCCTTTATTTTTCGATTTTTTTCGAATTTTCTACCTATTTTGTGAGCTCGGGTTTCGTTATATGGCCGAATTGGCGAATCTGAAACTTCTAAGGCATGAAGCCAAATGACCATTGCAAGGAATAAAGCAATTTCATCAATGATCCGTAGACCGGAAGTAGTCGAAATAATGTGCAATATTTTGAAAAAATGCAAAAAAATGGATAGTTTTGGGGAAAACGCGATTTTTCCGTCCGATATCAATGGATTAAACAAATTAGGGTACCATTGGACTGCACTAGGATTGTACTATCGTATGATACCCTATTCATACGGATACTATGATCAGGAAGCAAAATATGGCACGCTGAAAATCAAGAATTTTCTGATTTTTAGCATTTTTGGACGACTGTATCTCGAAAACTTAACCTACAATTTTTTTTTAATTTTTTCTGTCGAGAGTCCTTTTGGAGGTACTTTGCATGAAGCCAACCAATAAGACTTTGAAATGTCTGGAATAGAATAAAAAAGGGACTGAAAATCGAAAAAAGTCGAAAAATCGTGAAATTTTGAAAAATGCTCTACTATTTTTTTATTTAAAGAGATTTTTAAAAAAAGGTTGTATATTCAGATAGCTGACCTAATTACGATTCTAACGATGTATAATATGTATGTAATTATTGAAATTTAATTTTCGATATTTTCAATTTTTTGCATTTTTGGCACTTTTGAACATAGGATTTCTCAGGGGCATTTTATCTGATCAGATAATGTAATATATCATTACAGAGCCCTGTGGCTATTTTAGCGCCCAAACCGGCTATTAAAACTATTCCGACAATAATAACTATACCGGAAGTATTCAAAAAATGAAAAAAAAGTTTAAAAATATTGTCGCACTTGCGAAAAACTTGATTGCTCACTTAGGTAATAGCGGACCAAAAGAACTAAAGTGTCGTTAGATAGCCCTATTAATGGACCATCATATGGTATCTAAATAATACGATTTCGATGGTAAGGAAATAAATTATTGTATGCCAAAAATCTAGTATTTTCCGATTTTTTAACATTCTGAGAAGCCCTTTTCTCGAAAACGACGCCTACGATTTTTCTGAAACTTTTCTTACTCATAGTCCTATCGGTTGTCTATATAGTGAATCCAAAATGAAAAGCATTGAAATAATATAGGTGGTCCAAAAATGACATCAAACTTTGAAAAAAATTGAAAAATCGTTAAATTTTTGTAAACGCTCTTTAATTTATCTTTTTTTCCAAAACTACTCAATGGATGTTTCTGACACTTCTGGTACAGAAAGTTAAGTATCCAAAGAACTTCGTAAAGCTATCACAACAACGATCGTAAAACCGGAAGTAGTCGAAAAAATGTCCGATATTTTGAAAAAAAATATTTTTTTTACGAAAACCTTTTTTATTGATGAATATTTTTTGATGGTATTTTACACAGGGTTAAAATATCATCCTACTTGAGCAGAAATGGGAAAGAAAATTGTCTCGGTTATTTGCGTTAGCCGCCAACGGCTAATTTAGTTTTTCGTACTCAGAAAAATTATTTATTGTTCGATTTGTATAAAACAAAGTTCATATGCTCCGTGGTCCCAATTGTAATTTTTTTTGTTATGGTGAAATTTTTCTGTCGGCAACGGAAGTGGCGTAATATTAACAAAAACTATAATTTTGACAGTTCGGTACTACTTTTTGAAAGCAAATATTATTTTTTTTCAAAACTGATATAACTAAAATTATGCACCCTGCAAAGGTGCACAATATCCTTAGATCAGATTTTTTAATTTCAATTTCGTTTTCGGGCAATTTCGAATAAAATGTAAAATAAAGTGTAAAATTCAGTTGTTTACAATTCATTCAGCGTCTTCATATTTTGAAATATTTATTTGTAATTTTAATAAACTCGTAGCAATAATCCAGGAGAAGAGATTGTATGCAAAAAATAGTTTGTAATATGAGCAGTTGCCGAGGAATATGCAATTTTGCATGCATCACTTTTCACGTTATTTTGCCTATAAAAGAGTGAATTATTATTCGATTTGCAATATTTTTTTCCATTTGATGCTTAATGTCAATTTGGACTAGGTCAAGCCAATTTTACAATTTCACTGTGACCAGAAATGACGTCATTTGGGCAAAAACTGTATTTTAAACCTAAAAAACAAATATTTTATTCAAATGAGTCTGCCTTATAATAATTTTAAAATTATGATATTTGATTCCCATCAACGAATAGAATGAAGCCATACGACCATACAGATACCACAAAATGGTTTCTAACTTGTACGGTTACAGAGAAATAGGCGATCTTCGATAAGTCACTTTTCAAGGTTTTTGGTCTATAAAAGTGTCAATTATTATTCGATTTTTATATTTTTTTTTACCATTTGATGCCTTATGCCATTTATGACTGCTATGAACTAAATTAACACTTTCAATGTCACCGGAAGTAATGTAATTTTTTCAAAAAACGTATTTTTGGCCTTCAAAACAAACATTTTTTTGAAGTGATTTATGTTTATTATTCCTTTAACTTTATAATGTCTGACTCTAATGGGCAGTAAGATTGAGTCAATACCATCATATTGATATCAAGAAAAGGTTTCTAGCATGTTCCCTTGTCGAAAAATAGCCAATTGTCCCATGGTCACTTTTAAGTTTTTTACCTTCTTAATTTCAGTTTATTGGTTACAGGTTAATTATTTATTGCCCGATATGTATAAAACAAAGTTTGTATTTTGTATGTTGCGAATTTTCGACTTACTTTTCACCTATAAAAATTTCTTTCAACACCGGAAGTGACGTAATTTTGCCATAATTTACAATTTTAGACCGGTCTTTTCGCCAGCAAATATTACTTTTACATATGATAGACGGTGTCACTGAAGTAAAACAATTAAAGTTTGGTAGCTCAATGGATCGACTATGGTATAATAAACTTCCTGTATGATTCCTGAAAGCCGGTTCAGTGCTGCTTGCAGGTCTAGTTCTTATTATTATTCCAATTCCACTTTGACTATATCTCAGCAACTACTTGTCGCATCGTTACGATTTCTTCGGTTTTACTGGGAAAGTGGGTGTGACTTAGAGGATAAAGCTATTTTGAACGTTCTGCGACAATGCGGAATGTCCGAAATCACCGAAGTTATCGTTTTTGAAAATATTGCAGTAATTTTAACAATAATCATTGGATTTTAACTTTCGATACATTTTGGCATAGTCGGAGATAGGGCACATAGCTACGCTACTTTCGATTTTTGATTTTCGGCATATCTTCGAAGATATTAGGCGCCAAATTTCGAAAATTTAAAATTTTACAAAAAACTTTTTTATTTATGAATATTTTTTAGTCGTGTTGTGCACAGAATTAAAGAGTCATCTGACTAGCGCAAAAATAGTAAAAAAAAATGTCTCAGTAATTTTCCTTGGCCGCCATTGGCTAATTCAGTTTTTCAGTCCCAGATTAATTTTTTATTGTTCGATTTGTATAAAACAAAGTTCATATGCTTCGTTGTCTCAATTGTCATTTTTTTTATTACCGAAAGTGTTATCTGTCGGCACCGGAAGTGGCATAATTTTACCAAAAACTACAATTTTGACAGTTATTTTCTTATATCGAAAACAAATATAATTTTTTGGAAAAATTATTTGACTCAAAGAGTGTGCCCTTTCAAGGCGCAAAAAATGTAGGAAGCAGTTTTTTTAATTTCGATTTCATTTTCGAGCAAATTCGATTAAGAGGCTAAAATGGTGTAAAATTGACCTATTTATAACCTATTCAGGCTTTTCAAATTTTAAAATATTTCTTTGTAACTTTTATAAACTTGTAGCTATCATCCATACGAAGAGAATATGCGTGAAAATTAGTTTGTAATATAAGCAGTTGCCGAGAAATAGGCAATTTTGCATGAGTCACTTTTCACGTAATTTTGGCTGTAAAAGAATCAATTATTATTCGATTTTCAATTTTCTTTCGCCATTGGATGCCTAATGCCATAGTGGTCTATTTCAAACCATTTTACCTCTTACGCCGCCACCGGAAATGACGTCATTTGCTCAAAACTTAAATTTTAGCCTTTAAAAACAATATTTTATTCAAATGAGTCGTACTTGTTATTTTTTTCAAATTATGATATTTGATTCTATTGATCAAATAGATTGAACCCATACGATCATACAGATACCACAAAATGGTTTCTAACTTGTACGGTTGCAGAGAAATGGACAATTTTCCCTAAGTCACTTTTCAAGGTTTTTGGTCTATAAAAGTGTCAGTTATTATTCGATTTTCATAAAATTTTCACTATATGATATCTTATGTCATTATTGATTTCATAGAACTAATTTAACATTTTCAGTATCACCAGAAGTAATGTCATTTTGGCAAAAACTGTATTTTTAGCCTTCAAAACAGATATTTTTTTTAAATGAGTCTGATTTGTAATATATTTCAAATTGTGATATTTGATCCCAATCAACAAATCGATTGAACCCATACGATCATATAGATACCAAAAAATAGTTTTTATCATGTACGGTTGCCGAGAAATAGACGATTTTCTACAAGTCACTTTTCAAGGTTTTTGGTCTATAAAAGTGGCAATTCTTATTCGATCTACATACTATTTTCGCCATATGATGCCTTATGCCATTTCTGATTTCATAAAACTAATTGAACATTTTCATTATCACCGGAAGTAATGAAATTTTTCCAGGATCACTTACAAGTAACATATATATATATATATATATATATATATAAAATGAATTGATATTGCTGGATTTGGTTGATTCTTCGTCAATTTTATTTGATGTTTACAATGCTTATGTGGAAACCTGGTCGATGGTTTCATTGGTATCGGAAGTGACATATGTTCAGGGGTAACGTGGCACCGAAAGTGACGTGGCACCAGTGAAACCCGTCATTCCTGCATGCAGGTCTAGTGATAATTGTATTCATTGTACACCAGATAATATAAACTCTTGTACTCAATGTAAAGATGGAAGATGGGGAACATCGTGTCATGAAATTTGTAGTTTTAACTGTAAGCCACCGGATGATTCTGTTATAAGTTTATGTGACCGGATGACAGGAAGTTGTTCGAATGGATGTCAAACTGGAAAAACAGGAAGCGACTGTTTCAAAGGTACTAGTATATTGCATTAAGATGTATACTCGAGTTCGATCATGGTGTTGGCCGAGAAAGTTCGTCTGGATATTCCGTCGTGGTTCGTCCTTGTCAGCAATGTAGGACGGGGGGTCTAGCATGTCATACGGCACACTGATCCCCATATCACGACACGAGATATCCACAATTCACATTGGCGTGCGCGTTCAAGAACCCGTGGCAGTTGGAATTCGAAATGAAGAGTAGGCCGTATTGCCACTGTCCAGTTCAAATTTCCCCAATCTAACACTGTATGGCGTATGCCCAGTCGGTACCAAACAGTGGGTTGTTAAACCCCACTTTAATTATATAGCGATAAATAGAGTCAATTGCGTCATCCCAAATTAAGCGCCGCGAAATGACGTAGTCAAATGCTAACACGTGTAAGTAGATGCACCTGTATCTTTTATATTTTGTACTTTATTCTATATACAATTCTATTTTAAGATAAACCTGAACAGAGTAAATCTGAAGGTATAAGCCCTGTGGTTGGTGGTATTATAGGAGCTTTGTTTGGAATAACAGTCACAAGTATGATTTGTATTACTGGCTTCTGTTATTACATCAAAAGGTATTGTATGGTCCCCTTTGACTATAATTACTCCTATAACCTTTTTTATACGCCCACATTGAAATGTGGTTGTATATTGTCGTCGCCCCGTCCGCCATCCGTCCGTCCGTCCGTCCGGCGTCCACAATTGCTTGTGGACGCTCTACAGGCTAAAGTTAATATCCGATTGAGTTTAAATCAGTGTTTAAGGTCATGAGACAAAGAAGCCTATTGATTTTCAGCGATTTCCGATAATTACTGTCAGAGTTATGGCCCTTGATCACTTCATAAAATCTTGTAGACGCTCTAGAGGCCAAAGTTAATATCGGATTGGCTTTAAATTTATACACAGTGTTTACGGTCATGAGACGAAGAATCCTATTATTTTCAGCGAATTCCGATAATTACTGCCAGATTTATCTTGATCACCCAATTGACTTCAGATTGATACACAGGGATTAAGGTCTTGAGATGAACAAGTATATTGATTTACAATGAATTTTGATAACTGAACAGTTAAATCCATGATTTTAAATGTTTCGTATACAAAGCGTTTGCATTGGGCAGAACTTTATAAAAACCGAACAAATTTTAATGATTTTCTGAGTTGTTACTCTTAATCAGATTTTAGTGTAGGCTATTATAAATGTTTTATTAAAGCAAAACGTAACAATATGCGACAACTCTTGTTGACTGTCCGGACGATTTAACTGTTGTGGGCGTATGTTTCGTTGCCTGGCAACCTATCTTTTAAGTGAGCGAATAATAATCTTTTGTATTAACAACTTAAAAGTAGTGTTTGCAGATCTTGTCAATATTTAAATCATTTACCCCCCACCCCCACACTTAAATTATGTTGATTTTATGTTAGTGCAACTTGTCATTTGACCAATGTACCAAAGTACTACTTTTTATCCATTAATTGGTGATTGACAAATTGGTCAATAATTCTAGAAATATTTCTTTTCAGAAAACCTCCTCGTCAACCAGCTAGAGAACCGCCTGGTTATAGATATAATAATCGTCCAGATACCTGCGTCAGTCCAGTTTTAACAAGACAAAACACTTACGATACATCGGAACAAGCTTCAAATGACCACGGTGATGTAGCTGATCCCTATTATAAGACATTGCAACAAGTCCCTGTATATGTAAATCTTGGAAGGGAATAAATGAGGTATTAACGATATCTTATACGCCTTTGTTTATATCCGTATATTACAATTTCCATCAATGACGGAAACCAAACAAATTAATTCCTTGCTTTTGAGTCAACTACTACAAAACAGCTATTATTACAAGCTTAGCGTGGCATATTTTAATATGTGATAATGGTAAAATATTAATATTTGGCTTGGTGTGTTTTTGCACAAATGTAATGAAAACTGTAATGATAGATAGATGGTTAATCATTACTCTATATAAATATTTAATCATTACTATATAGATTTTCTATCATCAATATTTGCAACGAGATTTGACACTTTTGTCCAATATTAATTGGTTATGCTTTACAATCATAAATGTTTAATTGTTTAATTTGTAAATGTCAAACACCTTATTCTTAAAAAATTATAAATGTATATATATTTTATTTTGTAACATAATAACTGAATAATTGTTTATTCTATAACATAACAAATGTATCTTTTTTTATTTTGTAATATAAGAAATAGATAATTTTTATTATGCACAATTATAAATGTATAATTGTTTTCTGTAATGTATAATATATGATGTATTACTGGTTATTCTGTATTCATGTAATAGTAACTAAATTTTTGTTTATTCTATATATCAAGCTAATAGGTATTCGAATTTGTTTATATGAAAATTCTTATTGAAAAGGGGGTTGGGGTGGCCTAGTAGTCTAGAGTGCCGCTTTATTAAATGACTTGGTTTTTTGTGAAAAGGTATATACTCAAAGGTACACAACTCTTGTCAAAACAAAAGCAGACGGTGGTCTAAATCTACCTAATATTAAATTAAAATGCCAATCTTTATGTTTAAAATGGATTATTAAATTGTGTGATGTTAATTATAAACATGTATGTAAAAGCATTATGAAATATTATCTATCTAAAGCTACATGTTCAAATAATTGTATTGATATTTTTAAACTGAATATAGATAAGCTTACTTTATCAAATCTACCTGCTTTTTACAAAAATATTTTAATTGCCTGGAATGACTTAAATAATGGAACGAGACCAGATCCTAAAAATTTTGATGATATTTCCATTCAACCATTATTTAATAATAACTTAATAAAACATAATGGACGAACGCTGAATTTTAAATTATTTCAGTCATTTGGTATTAATTATATTTATGATATTATGTATTATGTTAAACCCGGTTTTATTCCCAACCATACTGTTCTGGATATTTTTCAAGATGCTTATGATAATTTGGATAATGATAAACTTTTAAAGAATTATGATGTAATAAAATCATCAAATCCTGAGAAATGGAGACATTATTGAAAATTATTCGTATGATAGCACTTGTGATATCCACGATGAAATTTCTTTTAAAATTAATGATGTATTAGTTAAATCCAAAGATATTACTTCTAAATATTGTTATAAATTATTGATTAAGAATAATAGTTCCGATCCCACTTCTTATCATTTTGGGGAGAAGAATGGTATAACGGTGAATTGGCCTAATTGTATGGAAAAATCTTTTTAAATATTATAAGAATCCGTTTAGCATTGACCTAGATTTTAAAATAGCGCACAATATAATTTGGACTATGGATAAATTGTATAAAGTAAATATTATTGATTCAAATGTATGCCCTGTATGTAAAATAGATATAGAAAATATTGTTCATATGTAATTGTCTTGTAAATATTATAGATCTACTTAAAGAGATCATACTCGATATAACGAATTCCCCCATGAGTAATGAAGTCTTTAAAACAAGTTTACTGTTAGGTATTCAGTCCACCACCAATATTAACAGTCATATGGAACTTTGTAATGTCATTTTATACACCGCAAGACAAGCTATTTATAAGCGTCGCATGGTTATTTTAGATAAAGAAAACTGTAGATTAAATATCATTAACTTATTTAAAAACATATTAAAAGAAAATGTATATAATATTAGTATTTTTTTTAAGAATAATAAGTCAAATTTTATTGATAAGTTCATTAAGCCGTCATGTCTATTGCTATATGAAGATAATGGGGATATTCAATTAGATTTTTGAAAGAGTTTGTATATATACCCTCGACTTTTACTCTGTAAATTACACTTTTAATTACTTTTAATGTACACTTTGTAAATACTTGTACTGTGTATACCTACAAAACCTTAAAAAAATATGTTTTTAAATCTTAATTATTAACTCTTTCATATGTATCAGTGTAAATATGTTTAGTATATTTTTGTTTATTCATATATCATGACGTATCTGTATATAATTTTTATATCTGAATAAACATATTTACAAGAAAAAAAAAGAGTGCCGCGCTTCGACCTCTAGCTGGTCGGTCACCTCTGGCTTGCGGCTGTGGTTTCGAGCCCTGGTGTGAGCGTATGTGGCATGGAGATAGGGGCGCCTTCTCAACCTCGTGGGTTTCCTCCGAGCACTCCGGTTTCCCCCCACTGCTAAAGACCCCTACGCGCAAGCGAATTATTGAAATAAAATTAAACCATATGTTAGTCCCGAAATAACCTAGTTTGTGTTGAGTGGACGTTAAACCCCATTTCTCTCTCTCTCTCTTATTGAATAACGCAATGACGATTCGTCATTGTGTAGTGATCTCGGATCATTAAATGATAATATTACCGCCAAATTAGGAGGAAAACGTCAACGTCAACCCGGTTTTTTACCACTCGGGAAATTAATTACTTCCTTCATTACCAAACAAAAATAATAATTACGAACAGTTTACTGTACCAGTGTTATTTCGATGAAAGCTGTTACTACAGGTAATATGATGACAACATGAAAAAGTTGACTACCTACAATCGTGGACCGAGTTAGATTGACAGGCAATGTCCAGGAAGCCTTTGGTATTCTGTGCCGCGCCAAAATATAGACCGGACAATCGTGACTAAAATAAAACTACCCCCATCCTCGCGATATTACCAGTATATTAAGTTTAAAATCAAAGAAAGAGACATCAATTCATAATATTTTTTTATTAATCTTGCTACTCTTTTTGTTTTTTTTGCAACCCATAAATAGATAGACTAGTAACTGATGATTAGGGTGTAAATGTATCAACACATCGTCTTTGTTTACTTCGGACACGCCCATCTCCATGTGAATCCGAAAAAAAACAAACATGTCGAGTTATCGCTAAAAACAAACCTACTAAAACACTTTTTTAATGTTTACTTCTGCACAATTAATCACCAACCCGGTCGGTATTATACCTGAACTTCATTTTCATAATTTTTAAATCCTTCATACAAACCAAACCAAAATGCTTACAAAAACTACGAAAATATTGAAATCGATCATTTCACAATTTTCAACTGGTGCATTTGGAAATTTCAAAGTTCTAAACTGGAGATGGGAATACTTATCGGGTTGAACAATTACCATGTAACTGTAAGATTATCGGAAATTCTAAGGAGGCGTTCGAGAAATTAATCTGTAAAAATCCCGGTATGACAAAAATCACATCACTTAATTTGTCGTTGACATTGAGACCTCGTCATGTCTCCAACCACTATGCGGTCCATGCTACAATTAAGGAGTTAGATATTGCGAAGATCAGTTACTGTGCCGAGACCCAAGGCAGTGGTTAGATAGCCTTCAGGACGGGACATTCAGTGAATATACACCTAAAAATCTGTCCTAGTGAACAAAATCATGGGAGGCAGGGACCTATTCGTCCCGCTTCCGCCATTGGCAACCTAGCTCCGCCACGCACACAGGGACTTCAAATCCTGGGCGGGTAGAGGTAACTCCACAGAAAGAACAAAAATAATATTTCAAGATATTATGAATAATCGAATCTAAAACATACGCATCATCCATGGCGGTATATTAGATTCAAAATTCTAACATGCTATCATCTAATTTCTAACTTCCATTCATGTAATTTCTAACTTCCATTCATGTAGTTTCTAACTTCCATTCATGTAATTTCTAACCTCCAATCATGTATTTTCAAACTTAAGACAATGCATAATCCACTTTCTTTATTTGTTACGGGGTCAAGTAATTGACTAATGAAACTCGCTGGATTGTGGCATGTGACTAGCCACGTCATCATTGTTGATAAACATTGTCGTGATCGGTTTTACTAAAGTTTTTATGTTTTACGACTGGTAATTACTATTTTAAGCTTTGTGGAAACGATGTTTCAACAAGGATCGGTAAGAAATGGATGCTGGATAATCAGGCACACCGGAAACCGTCGAAATGTGGAATTTCAAACTCGTGCAAAAGGCGTCATTACGGTATTAGCCTATCTATGCATACACCCACCGATAAGATAATCAAATCATGCAGTTTTCGTTTAGGAAGACCCCGGGACATATGACCCAGAGCTATAAAATATTATCTATTTTTTTCACTCAACTGAAAATTCATTTATATTTCAACGGCTTTTACTAGCTTGAAGCTGAATTTTGGCGAAAAATTAACTGAGTAAGTTCTTGATGCTACACTAAATTTGACCAAACTATTACCGGAGTAAAACAAATTTTTGTGGCTGGCCATTGTGCTAAGAGAGGGGTCAAATGAACCTGTAAATCTTCAAACTATCATTTCCATGACTGCAGTCCTTACGTCCACAAAGATTGAAGCCTGATAGTTACATCTTTTAATATATAACACCAAGGCATCTTTAGTGTGTGTGTGTGGGGGGGGGGGGCTTTTTCAGAAGAAGTGTGTAAGCAGGATAATTTATACCTTGCACTGTCCACACTATACCTTTCTCAACTTTCTGTCTATACAAACATATTTCTGATTCCAGTCATTACTTCATAATTTAGCAGAGAAATTTTCTTCCATTAGAGCACTGCCGGGAGTATGTGCTCCCGGCAAACACGGCCACCATTGGTTTACTGGTGTCAACAATGCCATAATACAAGGCACATTTCCCAATCTAATTAAAATAGATCTATATTTCGTTTCGTTTTTTATACTTTCGATGGCCTACACTCATGTAGATCTAACAAGTTATAGTGGGAGCTCACGTTCTATGACGTCAGGTATCAAGCACGGGACATTTGACCCGATAACGTCAGTCACTCGATTAACCAATTAGCGACCGCCATGCTTTTTAAAATCTACTTTTGTTTTGTTTATAGACGTATCTACCCACAGTTCCACGCATGAAAAGGTCAAACGGTCGATTCGACAGGCCATTTGATTGGCTGAACCCTCATTTCAGCCAGAACACAAGTTAAATAACAAGTCCTCCAGATCCAAGAGTAGTGAAGACAAGTAAAAACGAAATTTTGAACTATAAAAAACGAAACGAAATTGGATCAGTGTTTTAATCAGATTGCACATTTCCAGTCTACCCTAACTAGATTGTGATCCACATTGTTAGTACCAAACGTTACCTTTATATAGTCTTTCATTTTTTCCAATGGTTCTGCCGAATTGCTGGTTGCGGCGTTCTTTATATACCTCAGAATTTCGCTATATGATGCACTACATGTCCTAGACTTAGGAACAGGGAGATATTATTGGATTTCCAAAATGCCGTATGTTTCATTGTCCATTATGTTTCTAAATTTTGGGTTAAATCAAAATGTAACCAATGCCCTTTTCTTTTCCGAAGGTGAAGATATTGGGTGTGTTTGCCAACATTTAATTTTATGTCAACTTCTCTATGCCCTAAATCGCTTTGAACCCTCGGGATTAATGTTCGTGATATTATCTGCTTTTCAAAATTGTATAGTTGCTTTAGCAGGGAACACCTTGTATACAAGAATTGTGTTTCAAAGAAAGTTGGAAATTTTGGCTGTGGGCCTAATGTGGGTCACACGATTTACACACCCGAGTTCAGCCGCTGTCGTGCCAGAAGGGACGGAAGGGTTATCTTAAACTATTCGTGTACTGCGTTGCTGTTATTGTTTATGTTCCTAGTTAGTTAGTTTCTGGTTAGTTAGTTCCTCTTGTATTTTTATTTCTGTTGTATATATGCTACAGTTTCATATTATGATACCGATGTAAATAAATCCTACATGCACGTAACTGATCCCTCGTATCACCAACAGTGGTTCATATTCCGATACCTACCGTTGACATTTATCCGGGTTTTAAAAATGTCTTTTCAGCTACGATTGGGCTAGTGGGTACTACTACTGCCATACGCTGTAAGAAAAATTTAGTCAAGACAGTAGCACAATGGCCTGCTTTTTATTTCGAATTCCAGCTGCCAAACAAAGGTTCTTTTACCATCCTCGGTATCCTTGGACTTTTGATTGATCTTGAAGAAATAAAAAAATTCAACACCCGACCACACATCTTTACGCAAGTCATAAAGAAAAATATGCCGCATGTGGCAAACATGCTCAATAAATGTAAATCATTTTAAAAAAAACTTAAACTTGATAATTTACGTCCCCTGATGAAATATAAGTTTTCGTTCATACTGAAACTTGCGTACGTAACTAACATTCGAAAACTAGATGGTATTTAGTTTTTTGACTAGAGGAAGATTGAGTCTTTGGTTAAGATTGCGAAACTCGTTGACAACAAAATTTAAATCATTCAATCTTAATCCGCTTATTAATTGTCGCCTGTAATGAACCGACCACCGTGGTATCATAAATCAATCTTCTTTCTGTAAAATTACAAGGGGTTAATTATTTTTACGTTTTAATTATTTAAGAAATCAACCAACTTGCTCGTCGGTCCGTAGTTCGAATCGGCCATTTGGTCCAGCAAGTTGCCTTTGCGATTGAAGACGACCTCGACATAGATTGTTAAACGTGCTGTCTTCGACCCACCGTACGAATTCGGAGCATAATTCGAGATAATAATTTTTGTTTTCACTGACCAGTAAAATTTAAATACATATTGAATATAACTCCCTGATACAACACTGAATTTCCCGAGAAACAGTCCTTAACAATAAATATTTTTATTTTCGACACTCCAATGCCAAATCCAGATGACACGTGTCAAAAAACCACCAATGCTAGATTTAGTTTTACATAGCGTTTACCGTTATGATTTTATATATATATTATATATAACCGGTCCGCGGTTAAAATATTTTCTCCGCGGTTAGCCATCCAACTCCACATTATGTATGTGCGGCCCGAAAATAGTATACTGTCATTAGAAGGTGCCCCATCAATCATGGGCGCCTCCGCGGGATAATGCACCCCTCAGATCAATCCGTTTCGGGCACCCCGTCTGCAGTGGTGTTGATCGTTTTATGTCATTACGGGCGCCTCTACGGGATAAGACACCCAACAGATCAAGCCGTTTTGGGTGTGTCATTACTTGTTGTGTTAATCGTGAGTCGGGGGCGCCTCATAAATAATGACATAATTATCGTGACTCGGCCTTATGTGGCGCCCATACGAATATGGGAACGTTGGTCGTTGACGTTGTATTGCGGGGGGGGGGCAGCATGTAACAATTTTACTTCTCAGTAAAATTAAAAACCCCGTCATTTACATACATTAGCTCCGTTTTGAAACGAATTACTAATATCAGATTTAATTTTTGGAGAATTTTAGTCTATTTTACACCGTATTACACAATAGGGCTTCGGTATTTACAAGGATTTCAAATTTTCTATAAATTTATGTTTTGCTTGCACAATAGGCCTATAGTTATATTGAGGTACCGTAAAGGTGTCAGAATCTGATTCCCTGACGGAATGATATAAATTTCGATTTTATTTGTAAGGTGCTCAAAATTATACTCTTCGATAACTTCCGGGCATTTTGTCGACGGCAATATGAAGCAAAAGGTATACCGTTTTCTCAACCATGGCATTGGTCATAATATAATTTAAAATAATAATATCATGTTAGTATATTTCAAAATTCATGTAGATAATTCTCTTCGAAAAGAATTGACAGCCATTTGAATATTTCCATTTATTTTTATACACCCACACTGAAATGTCGTCGTATAATTGTCGTCGCCATCCTCCGTCCCGCCATTAGTCTGTCTGTTGGTGTGTCGGCCGGGTGTAAACAATTGCATGTGGACGTTCTAGGGGTTAGATTTAATATCCGGTTGACTTTTAATTAATACACAGTGTTAACCCCACCCCACGCTGCCTGTTTCAATGGGGGTGGATTGGCCCTAAAATAGAGTAATATCTACTGTATTTGTTTATCACTGGAAAAAGTAACCCCATACCAAAGCGTCAGAGTTTGGCACAATCTGTTTCTGGAGAAAACAACGTTGGTTGATACTTCGAGGACATCCAATCAATTTCCATCGATAGCTTCTAACTTCGATTTAACAGACGGATTAATGTTCCCACAATATTCAGAATCAATAAGTGCTTCTCTTCTGTCAGATTTGAATATAACTTGGCAGGTACCCTTTGTAAAGAACACCACCCCCTTTTCGTGCCTGTTTTTCTAAACACATATATTGCTAACTATGCTCATGTTCAGATCTTCCTAAATTATTCATAACCCCTCCATCAATATAGCACGTGCCATTCAACCTCAATTTACCGCAGCTGGCCCCGCCCCCGTTAAGTGCCCTAAGTTTAATCTCGATCATGGCCAGCTGGGTTGACGTATCGGTTGTCGCCGTTATGATGCTTCAGTGACTACGACGTCAGCGCTTTACAGGCTGATAGCTGAAATACTGTCATCGGAAATGCATGGATAGAGCACAACAAAGACTCTATCTCTCTATTTCTCTCCCCCACCCCCTCTCTCTCTCTCTCGTGGTTATTAGCTAAATTTGTACAACAGGAGTTATTAAAATAAAATCGAACCACGTGTTAGTCCCGAAACGACCTAGTTTGTGTCGAGTTGATGTTAAATCCCATCTCTATCTCTCTATTCCTCCCTCTCTCTCTCTCTCGTGGTTATTAGCTAAATTTGTACAACAGGAGTTACAAGCTGTAGCGAATTATTGAAACAATACATGTACAGTATATTTTGTAGCAGCAGACAATCTGGCGGCTTGAACATGGAACGTGAAAAAAACTGGAGTGATTGATCGTTTTACGCGACTAGATTTCTTCAAAATCCACCGGGGTGTCTTTGTCGTGCCCTGTCCACTGAACTCCATTTTATCTGCATTTCCGATGACAGTATTTCAGCTATCAGCCTGTAAAGCGCTGACGTCGTAGTCACTGAAGCGTCATAACGGCGACAACCGATACGTCAACCCAGCTGGCCATGATCGAGATTAAACTTAGGGCACTTAACGGGGGCGGGGCCAGCTGCGGTAAATTGAGGTTGAATGGCACGTGCTATATTGATGGAGGGGTTATGAATAATTTAGGAAGATCTGAACATGAGCATAGTTAGCAATATATGTGTTTAGAAAAACAGGCACGAAAAGGGGGTGGTGTTCTTTACAAAGGGTACCTGCCAAGTTATATTCAAATCTGACAGAAGAGAAGCACTTATTGATTCTGAATATTGTGGGAACATTAATCCGTCTGTTAAATCGAACTTAGAAGCTATCGATGGAAATTGATTGGATGTCCTCGAAGTATCAACCAACGTTGTTTTCTCCAGAAACAGATTGTGCCAAACTCTGACGCTTTGGTATGGGGTTATTTTTTCCAATGATAAACAAATACAGTAAATATTACTCTATTTTAGGGCCCGGGTGGCCAGTTGCCAATCTACTCCATTGAAATAGGCAGCGTGGGTTGGGGTTAACACTGTGTATTAATTAAAAGTCAACCGGATATTAAATTTGACCCCTAGAACGTCCACAAGCAATTGTTTACACCGGACCGACACATTAACGGACAGGCTAATGGCGGGACGGAGGATGGCGACGACAATTATACGACCACATTTCAATGTGGGTGTATAAAAATAAATGGAAATATTCAAATGGCTGTCAATTTTTTTCGAAGAGAATTATCTTCATGTATTTTGTTAGCTGACCTGTGGCTTCATACGACATTTAAAATATACAAACATGCCTTGTCAGATATTATTATTTTAAATTATATTATGACCAATGCCATGGTTGAGAAAACGGTACACCCGGAAGTTATCGAAGAGTATAATTTTGAGCACGTTACAAAAAAAAATCGAAATTTATATCATTCTATCAGGGAATCAGATTCTGACACCCTTACGATACCTCAATATAACTATAGGCCTATTGTGCAAGTAAAAACATAAATTTATAGAAAATTTGAAATCCTTGGATGAGATTTAACATGTAAATACCGAAACCCTATTGTGTAATACGGTGTAAAATAGACTAAAATAATCCAAAAATTAAATCTGATATTAGTAATTCGTTTCAAAACGGAGCTAATGTATGTAAAAGACGGGGTTTTTAAGATGTTGTATATGCCGGTAATTGTTATATTATAGGCCTAAGGCTACCTGAGAAGTAAAATTGTTACACCGCGGTGAAAATATTTACACCGCGGTGGAAACGTTTTTCATGTTTTTTTTTTTTTATTTATCACAGTTTTCACTGTGATTTCTCATATAATGTAAATGTCAAGAAAAATGTATAAATCGGTGTATGGCACTAACAGGCCACCGTAATTTTCTCATACTGACCGTAATGGAAATATTTATTCAGAATATTACTGAAGTGAACAAGAAGCCGGGACGTGAATTAAATATGGAGGATTATTTTTCTTTAAAAATGAGTGTTCAATACTTGAATAGATTTGTTTTTTCAGGTTTATGTTCTAATTATGTACAATAAATAAAAACAAAACCGTAGACTAGCGATGACTAACTTTAATGTTCTCATTTTAAAATACACCCGTGCAATTTTCAGCAATAACCAAATTTTATTTTGCACCACCCCCTAGCCAGCAATAACTTATAACCCCCCCCCCCCTCCTCCATATCTGGCTGTCAGTTGCCCGACAAACAAGACATTTATTGTGTGTAGCACAAACCTGGGAACTTCAGCAAACAAAACCGGAATGGAGCCCAATTTTTAAACACGGGTGGAATACACATATCTTAATTTAAAGCATAAAAGCCGGATTTATTATATTGAATACATATACATGTAGATAAAACTCCAAACAGATTATACATGACACAAACATACATATAACATGATATCCGGAACACGCTTCCTCTGCTTACTAACTGCCTGGTCCCCACACGATTGTATGTCCAGTGTACAATATACATAGTGTATATCATCGTTAGTATATATTTAGTTCTAGTTTTTCTTCCTGGTTTACGATCTGTGGCAATTGTTTAATGAGATCTGATTCAATTGAGATCTAGGGTTGATTGTGATAGAATGGATTCTCAAACGTTGCTGATCATTTTCTATTTATTGAACCAAGCTTTCTGCAAAACTGGTAAGTTGAATATAGATTAATAAGTAATTATTTTATTATATAATAGTCAGTGTAGTATCCTTTGTTTAACAATTCCCCGAGTCGTGTTTTAAAAGAATTTGGTTGTACAGTAACAAGTAGAGTATAATATTGTATTTACTTACATATGCCATTGATATTAGACCCAGTTTGAAATGCCGTCTGAATCCTACCGGTGTAGCAATCTTTCACCCAATGTTCGAAATTGGTATTATATGAATAACTACCTGATCAATGGATGATGACTGTGCTCTTATTTTTGAATGGCATGATCTTAGTTAAAGGGCGATACATGGATTCTTTAAAGGAGCAGGGGGGGGGGGGGTGCGAGGCGAAATATTCTTATTCATTTTTCTAATGATTTATCCCGGAATAATCCCACGGCACGCGAACTAGAAAGTGAAATTTTACATTTAAACAGTGTGTGACATTCTTATTTCCGATATCTTGATATAGACAAATCCAAGTTTGTATATAAACGGCCAGAAACAAATTTCTGGAAGTTGAACCCAAAGTCTCTCTCTGTGTGTTTTAGATTGATTTGATATTTGTTTATTTTTTGCAATGTCTATTTTGCTATCTTTGTCCGACGGTTTATCTTGTAGAATTTTGTTTTGAGTGTAGTGCGGTCCTCTTGCACTTAGTATTTAGATAAAACTTGTGTTGTTTTATTGCAATAAATATGTACTGACGTATATAGAGTAAGTAGTCCATAGTAATGGCAAATTCTGAATAAGTAAATGTAAATTTTACCTACTCATTTAGAACTGATTCATTAAATATGCGGATTCACTTTGATGAATATATCCGGTATACATATAAACCTATATCACTCGATATCAGTATATACTTCCTTAGTTTTATTTTTCAATTTGTGTATTCATCACTCCAGTATTATCCAAAACAACCCTTTTAACTATTTCTTGTCGACGACTGAAACACGCATAATATTATACATGTAGATTTAGTAAAAAGAACAACAAAAGCTTGTTAGAAATTATATTTGCAATTAATTAGTAAGTTAACGTTTACACAGTTTTTCATTTTCAAGCTTTTATTATCTTGACTAAAGAGTTTGTATCCGACGCGGTTGTGTATGAGATCACAGTACACATGCATTGAATTACGTCTTCATATAAAGATACAGTATATTCAAAATTGTGTACTAGTTAAAGTTATCGTTCTTTGTGCTGATAAAGACGGGAGAACCATCGTCGAAACGTCGCTGAAATAAATCCTCCATAATTGTTTCACGTGTAAATCAAGATTGCGCACAGAATAATATTATTTGAATAAAATTTTCAATGTATCCATTTCTGTAAATCTGACATGATGGCATGTATCTTTAATTACAAACATAGTCCAGACATGACTGAGATCGGTTTGTATAACCCTTAGTATCTATAGGTGTATTCGATGTTATGTATTTGTTAAACACAAATGATATCAATATTGGTATATTTTTTGAATGGAAAATGGCGACACACACAAATGATATCAATATTGTTATTTTTTTAAATGGAAAATGGCGACACAATTGCGTTTTTAAAAAGAAGATTTATTTTGCCTCACGCTAAAATAAGTATGACAACAGATTATATTTGTTATATTAGAGTTTTGGGGAATACATGTATAATAACATACTATATTAAATTGTTATATTTCAGCTTTAGGAATATAAAAACAAATTATGTTACATGTATATTACACCTTTATAGGAATATAATTAAATAACAGATTGATTTGTTATATTACAGTGTAGGTATATAAAAACAGATTATAATTTGTTTTATTACAGCTCTCAGAAATGTGGCTTACAATAAACCAACTGAACAGAGTTCTTCACCACAACGACACGGTGATTCATCTCATGCTGTAGATAATAATACTGATAGTGTTTTTAATCATCGTTCCTGTACTCATACTGATTTCAATGCCATTCAATGGTGGTGTGTGGATCTACAACATGTCTATATCATTAACAACATTAAATTATATAACAGCTATATATGTAAGTAGAATTACTACAATTTAATGAATGGTGGTGAATTGATATACAATATATATTATTTTAAACAATATTAATATGATTATACATAGTTTTGTGAATAATATGTAAATATAATTAAGTTCAAAATGGTAATATAATAGCTTATGACAATGAGTGAGAATATGAACCATTATCAATTCATCCAGGGTATTAAGTTTATAATTTGTTTCATTGTTTTTCTGTGTTTGTAAAACAATCACCACACCTGGAAGTTGGAAATGGACATATACAAATATAATAAAAGTAAAATCGGACAGAATCTTACTTTATTATTATTTGTTCAATCTTTGTATTATGTTTTCTAGTTCAAAGAAGACTTCGAGGATTTACCATGAAGTTGAGTAATACAGGTCCGTGTAATGGAGCAGGATTCAACTCAGCTTCACCATGTTACACAGATCATTCACAACAAAACCATACAGTGTATAACATAAGAGAATGTAACCAACCATCAACAACATCTTTATCTGGTAGATTTGTTTTTATTCAAAATCGACCAAATCAAGCTCTTATTCTGTGTGAAGTACAAATATATAAAGGTAAATTAAACTAATTTTATTATTTATTCGTGATATCAAAATGTCGGAACTGATAAGCACTTTGACACAAAATAAGGCACTTTGAAAGTTTTTATTACATCTACAGCCCCCAAAAGATTTTAATCCTGATTCGCCAATATTTTAAATTGTTCATGGCCAAATATGCACTAGGATTGATTATTTAACATTTAATTAAATACCAAAGTTAGATAATCCCCCACCGGATTGGATCCAATCGGATATAAACTATAGGGCACTTTCTGTTACCTATGCTAGTGCAGTATAGATTGATGAAATTTAAATACCACATATTTTTGTAAATGCTGAATGGAATTGAACCATTACATATTCAATTTTCACAATAGTGCAAGTGATTCATAATGCTTTAAAAAAATAGCGCAGTCCCCAGTCACCCCTTCTAGTTGGCTCTTCACCTAATAATTATTAGGGTATAATTATTCTTTAAGAACACCTCATGTCATTTCTCGAACGAGGACTGTACCTAAACATGTTATCCTCTTGTGTTTAAACAAGAATGGTTCGCGAAGTTTGGAAGTTGACTTGCAGTGTAAACTTGTTTAAATTGGAATTGATTTCAAAATAGCTAACAATTTACATTAACAGGTGGATGTCCGAATGGTACTTTTGGTGAAGACTGTGAGGATCAATGTAATATTAACTGTAAAGATAGATTGTGTAATTCAACAACTGGTACTTGTAATACATGTATACAGGGTTATTATGGTACAACATGTCAATATAAATGTAGTGATGGTTGTACAAACAATAACTGTAATGAAGATAGTGGTTACTGTACATGTAAACCAGGTTTTACTGGAGATAGATGTGAGAATTGTCAACAAGGTAAATATGGTGATGACTGTCAACAGGACTGTAGTATTGGATGTTTACATCATACCTGTTCTAGATCAAACGGAACTTGTAATGTCTGTACGTCGGGTTGGTTTGATAAAAGATGTAATTCATCATGTAATATAACTAACTGTGTAGGCAAATGTAACAAGATTACGGGAAGATGTTCAACATGTTATCCAGGTTGGTTCGGTCAAAACTGTGGAAGTAAATGTAATGAGGGCTGCATACACGACACATGCATTAAATCCGATGGGTCTTGCTCTGTTTGTACAGCCGGTTGGTATGGTACGAATTGTGCATCTAAATGTTCTGGTAACTGTACTAGAGGGTGTGATAAATCTAACGGTATTTGCAGTCGATGCAAATCTAATACAGTAGGTCAATATTGTAATTCAGCATGTGGTAGTGGATGTCAATCAATCACAGGTAATATAACATGTAATAGACATGGTAGATGTACTAGTTGTATTATGGGAAGATATGGTGATAGATGTAATAATAATTGTAATATTACATGTAATGGTGGATGTGATAGATATAATGGTACATGTATTAATGGATGTATTAAAGGTAAAATTGGAGAACATTGTGATAAGAACTGTAATAATAATTGTATTCATTGTAAACAAGATAATATAAACTCTTGTACTCAATGTAAAGATGGAAGATGGGGAACATCGTGTCATGAAATTTGTAGTTTTAACTGTAAGCCACCGGATGATTCTTTCACCAGTTTATGTGACCGGATGACAGGAAGTTGTTCGAATGGATGTCAAACTGGAAAAACAGGAAGCGACTGTTTCAAAGGTACTAGTTTATTGCATTAAGATGTATACTCGAGTTCGTTCATGGTGTTGGCCGAGAAAATTCGTCTTGATATTCCGTCGTGGTTCGTCCTTGTCAGCAATGTAAGACTGGGGGTCTAGCATGTCATACGGCATACTGGTTCCCATAGCACGACACGAGATATCCACAATTCACATTGGCGTGCGCGTTCAAGAACCCGTGGCAGTTGGAATTCGAAATGAAAAGTAGGCCGTATTGCCACTGTCCAGTTCAAATTTCCCCAATCTCACACTGTATGGCGTATGACCAGTCGGTACCGAACAGTGGGTTGTTAAACCCCACTTTAATTATATAGCGATGATACTGTTAACGTAAATAAAGTCAATTGCGTCATCCCAAATTAAGCGCCGCGAAATGACGTAGTCAAATGATAACACGTGTAAGTAGATGCACCTGTATCATTTATATTTTGTACTTTATCTATATACAATTATATTTTAAGATAAATCTGAACAGAGTAAATCTGAAGGTATAAGCCCTGTGGTTGGTGGTATTATAGGAGCTTTGATTGGAATAACAGTCACAAGTCTGATTTGTATTACTGGCTTCTGTTATTACATCAAAAGGTATTGTATGGTCCCCTTTGACTATAATTACTCCTGTAACCTTTTTTATACGCCCACATTGAAATGTGGTTGTATATTGTCGTCGCCCCGTCCGCCATCCGTCCGTCCGTCCGTCCGGCGTCCACAATTGCTTGTGGACGCTCTACAGGCTAAAGTTAATATCCGATTGAGTTTAAATCAGTGTTTAAGGTCATGAGACAAAGAAGCCTATTGATTTTCAGCGATTTCCGATAATTACTGTCAGAGTTATGGCCCTTGATCACTTCATAAAATCTTGTAGACGCTCTAGAGGCCAAAGTTAATATCGGATTGGCTTTAAATTTATACACAGTGTTTACGGTCATGAGACGAAGAATCCTATTATTTTCAGCGAATTCCGATAATTACTGCCAGATTTATCTTGATCACCCAATTGACTTCAGATTGATACACAGGGATTAAGGTCTTGAGATGAACAAGTATATTGATTTACAATGAATTTTGATAACTGAACAGTTAAATCCATGATTTTAAATGTTTCGTATACAAAGCGTTTGCATTGGGCAGAACTTTATAAAAACCGAACAAATTTTAATGATTTTCTGAGTTGTAACTCTTAATCAGATTTTAGTGTAGGCTATTATAAATGTTTTATTAAAGCAAAACGTAACAATATGCGACAACTCTTGTTGACTGTCCGGACGATTTAACTGTTGTGGGCGTATGTTTCGTTGCCTGGCAACCTATCTTTTAAGTGAGCGAATAATAATCTTTTGTATTAACAACTTAAAAGTAGTGTTTGCAGATCTTGTCAATATTTAAATCATTTACCCCCCACCCCCACACTTAAATTATGTTGATTTAAAGTTATGTTAGTGCAACTTGTCATTTGAGCAATGTACCAAAGTACTACTTTTTATCCATTAATTGGTGATTGACAAATTGGTCAATAATTCTAGAAATATTTCTTTTCAGAAAACCTCCTCGTCAACCAGCTAGAGAACCGCCTGGTTATAGATATAATAATCGTCCAGATACCTGCGTCAGTCCAGTTTTAACAAGACAAAACACTTACGATACATTGGAACAAGCTTCAAATGACCACGGTGATGTAGCTGATCCCTATTATAAGACATTGGAACAAGTCCCTGTATATGTAAATCTTGGAAGGGAATAAATGAGGTATTAACGATATCTTATACGCCTTTGTTTATATCCGTATATTACAATTTCCATAAATGACGGAAACCAAACAAATTAATTCCTTGCTTTTGAGTCAACTACTACAAAACAGCTATTATTACAAGCTTAGCGTGGCATATTTTAATATGTGATAATGGTAAAATATTAATATTTGGCTTGGTGTGTTTTTGCACAAATGTAATGAAAACTGTAATGATAGATAGATGGTTAATCATTACTCTATATAAATATTTAATCATTACTATATAGATTTTCTATCATCAATATTTGCAACGAGATTTGACACTTTTGTCCAATATTAATTGGTTATGCTTTACAATCATAAATGTTTAATTGTTTAATTTGTAAATGTCAAACACTTTATTCTTAAAAAATTATAAATGTATATATATTTTATTTTGTAACATAATAACTGAATAATTGTTTATTCTATAACATAACAAATGTATCTTTTTTTATTTTGTAATATAAGAAATAGATAATTTTTATTATGCACAATTATAAATGTATAATTGTTTTCTGTAATGTATAATATATGATGTATTACTGGTTATTCTGTATTCATGTAATAGTAACTAAATTATTGTTTATTCTATATATCAAGCTAATAGGTATTCGAATTTGTTTATATGAAAATTCTTATTGAAAAGGGGGGTTGGGGTGGCCTAGTAGTCTAGAGTGCCGCTTTATTAAATGACTTGGTTTTTTGTGAAAAGGTATATACTCAAAGGTACACAACTCTTGTCAAAACAAAAGCAGACGGTGGTTTAAATCTACCTAATATTAAATTAAAATGCCAATCGAACTTGTTTATATGAAAATTCTTATTGAAAAGGGGGGTTGGGGTGGCCTAGTAGTCTAGAGTGCCGCTTTATTAAATGACTTGTTTTTTTGTGAAAAGGTGTATACTCAAAGGTACACAACTCTTGTCAAAACAAAAGCAGACGGTGGTCTAAATCTACCTAATATTAAATTAAAATGCCAATCTTTATGTTTAAAATGGATTATTAAATTGTGTGATGTTAATTATAAACATGTATGGAAAAGCATTATGAAATATTATCTATCTAAAGCTACATGTTCAAATAATTGTATTGATATTTTTAAACTGAATATAGATAAGCTTACTTTATCAAATCTACCTGCTTTTTACAAAAATATTTTAATTGCCTGGAATGACTTAAATAATGGAACGAGACCAGATCCTAAAAATTTTGATGATATTTCCATTCAACCATTATTTAATAATAACTTAATAAAACATAATGGACGAACGCTGAATTTTAAATTATTTCAGTCATTTGGTATTAATTATATTTATGATATTATGTATTATGTTAAACCCGGTTTTATTCCCAACCATACTGTTCTGGATATTTTTCAAGATGCTTATGATAATTTGGATAATGATAAACTTTTAAAGAATTATGATGTAATAAAATCATCAAATCCTAAGAAATGGAGACATTATTGAAAATTATTCGTATGATAGCACTTGTGATATCCACGATGAAATTTCTTTTAAAATTAATGATGTATTAGTTAAATCCAAAGATATTACTTCTAAATATTGTTATAAATTATTGATTAAGAATAATAGTTCCGATCCCACTTCTTATCATTTTTGGGAGAAGAATGGTATAACGGTGAATTGGCCTAATTGTATGGAAAAATCTTTTTAAATATTATAAGAATCCGTTTAGCATTGACCTAGATTTTAAAATAGCGCACAATATAATTTGGACTATGGATAAATTGTATAAAGTAAATATTATTGATTCAAATGTATGCCCTGTATGTAAAATAGATATAGAAAATATTGTTCATATGTAATTGTCTTGTAAATATTATAGATCTACTTAAAGAGATCATACTCGATATAACGAATTCCCCCATGAGTAATGATGTCTTTAAAACAAGTTTACTGTTAGGTATTCAGTCCACCACCAATATTAACAGTCATATGGAACTTTGTAATGTCATTTTATACATTATTTATAAGCGTCGCATGGTTATTTTAGATAAAGAAAACTGTAGATTAAATATCATTAACTTATTTAAAAACATATTAAAAGAAAATGTATATAATATTAGTATTTTTTTTTTTAAGAATAATAAGTCAAATTTTATTGATAAGTTCATTAAGCCGTCATGTCTATTGCTATATGAAGATAATGGGGATATTCAATTAGATTTTTGAAAGAGTTTGTATATATACCCTCGACTTTTACTCTGTAAATTACACTTTTAATTACTTTTAATGTACACTTTGTAAATACTTGTACTGTGTATACCTACAAAACCTTAAAAAAATATGTTTTTAAATCTTAATTATTAACTCTTTCATATGTATCAGTGTAAATATGTTTAGTATATTTTTGTTTATTCATATATCATGACGTATCGGTATATAATTTTTATATCTGAATAAACATATTTACAAGAAAAAAAAAGAGTGCCGCGCTTCGACCTCTAGCTGGTCGGTCACCTTTGGCTTGCGGCTGTGGTTTCGAGCCCTGGTGTGAGCGTATGTGGCATGGAGATAGGGGCGCCTTCTCAACCTCGTGGGTTTCCTCCGAGCACTCCGGTTTCCCCCCACTGCTAAAGACCCCTACGCGCAAGCGAATTATTGAAATAAAATTAAACCATATGTTAGTCCCGAAATAACCTAGTTTGTGTTGAGTGGACGTTAAACCCCATTTCTCTCTCTCTCTCTCTTATTGAAAAACGCAATGACGATTCGTCATTGTGTAGTGATCTCGGATCATTAAATGATAATATTACCGCCAAATTAGGAGGAAAACGTCAACCCGGTTTTTTACCACTCGAGAAATTAATTACTTCCTTCATTACCAAACAAAAATAATAATTACGAACAGTTTACTGTACCAGTGTTATTTCGATGAAAGCTGTTACTACAGGTAATATGATGACAACATGAAAAAGTTGACTACCTACAATCGTGGACCGAGTTAGATTGACAGGCAATGTCCAGGAAACCTTTGGTATTCTGTGCCGCGCCAAAATATAGACCGGACAATCGTGTCTAAAATAAAACTACCCCCATCCTCGCGATATAACCAGTATATTAAGTTTAAAATCAAAGAAAGAGACATCAATTCATAATATTTTTTTATTAATCTTGCTACTCTTTTTGTTTTTTTGCAACCCATAAATAGATAGACTAGTAACTGATGATTAGGGTGTAAATGTATCAACACATCGTCTTTGTTTACTTCGGACACGCCCATCTCCATGTGAATCCGAAAAAAAAAACCTGTCGAGTTATCGCTAAAAACAAACCTACTAAAACACTTTTTTAATGTTTACTTCTGCACAATTAATCACCAACCCGGTCGGTATTATACCTGAACTTCATTTTCATAATTTTTAAATCCTTCATACAAACCAAACCAAAATGCTTACAAAAACTACGAAAATATTGAAATCGATCATTTCACAATTTTCAACTGGTGCATTTGGAAATTTCAAAGTTCTAAACTGGAGATGGGAATACTTATCGGGTTGAACAATTACTATGTAACTGTAAGATTATCGGAAATTCTAAGGAGGCGTTCGAGAAATTAATCTGTAAAAATCCCGGTATGACAAAAATCACATCACTTAATTTGTCGTTGACATTGAGACCTCGTCATGTCTCCAACCAATATGCGGTCCATGCTACAATTAAGGAGTTAGATATTGCGAAGATCAGTTACTGTGCCGAGACCCAAGGCAGTGGTTAGATAGCCTTCAGGACGGGACATTCAGTGAATATACACCTAAAAATCTGTCCTAGTGAACAAAATCATGGGAGGCAGGGACCTATTCGTCCCGCTACCGCCATTGGCAACCTAGCCCCGCCACGCACACAGGACTTCAAATCCTGGGCGGGTAGAGGTAACTCCACAGAAAGAAAAAAAATAATATTTCAAGATATTATGAATAATCGAATCTAAAACATACGCATCATCCATGGCGGTATATTAGATTCAAAATTCTAACATGCTATCGTCTAATTTCTAACTTCCATTCATGTAATTTCTAACTTCCATTCATGTAGTTTCTAACTTCCATTCATGTAATTTCTAACCTCCAATCATGTATTTTCAAACTTAAGACAATGCATAATCCACTTTCTTTATTTGTTACGGGGTCAAGTAATTGACTAATGAAACTCGCTGGATTGTGGCATGTGACTAGCCACGTCATCATTGTTGATAAACATTGTCGTGATCGGTTTTACTAAAGTTTTTATGTTTTACGACTGGTAATTACTATTTTAAGCTTTGTGGAAACGATGTTTCAACAAGGATCGGTAAGAAATGGATGCTGGATAATCAGGCACACCGGAAACCGTCGAAATGTGGAATTTCAAACTCAGTGCAAAAGGCGTCATTACGGTATTAGCCTATCTATGCATACACCCACCGATAAGATAATCAAATCATGCAGTTTTCGTTTAGGAAGACCCCGGGACATATGACCCAGAGCTATAAAATATTATCTATTTTTTTCACTCAACTGAAAATTCATTTATATTTCAACGGCTTTTACTAGCTTGAAGCTCAATTTTGGCGAAAAATTAACTGAGTAAGTTCTTGATGCTACACTAAATTTGACCAAACTCTACCTGAGTAAAACAAATTTTTGTGGCTGGCCATTGGGCTAAGACAGGGGTGAAATGAACCTGTAAATCTTCAAACTATCATTTCCATGACTGCAGTCCTTACTTCCACAAAGATTGAAGCCTGATAGTTACATCTTTTAATATATAACACCAAGGCATCTTTAGTGTGAGTGTGTGTGGGGGGGGGGGCTTTTTCAGAAGAAGTGTGTAAGCAGGATAATTTATACCTTGCACTGCCCACACTATACCTTTCTCAACTTTCTGTCTATACAAACATATTTCTGATTCCAGTCATTACTTCATAATTTGGAAGAGAAATTAGAGCACTGCCGGGAGTATGTGCTCCCGGCAAACACGGCCACCATTGGTTTACTGGTGTCAACAATGCCATAATACAGGGTATATACATTTCCCGTCTACCCTAACTAGATTGTGATCCACATTGTTAGTACCAAACGTTACCTTCATATAGTCTTTGATTTTTTCCAATGGTTCTGCCGAATTGCTGGTTGCGGCGTTCTTTATATACCTCAGAATTTCGCTATATGATGCACTACATGTCCTAGACTTAGGAACAGGGAGATATTATTGGATTTCCAAAATGCCGTATGTTTCATTGTCCATTATGTTTCTAAATTTTGGGTTAAATCAAAATGTAACCAATGCCCTTTTCTTTTCCGAAGGTGAAGATATTGGGTGTGTTTGCCAACATTTAATTTTATGTCAACTTCTCGATGCCCTAAATCGCTTTGAACCCTCGGGATTAATGTTCGTGATATTATCTGCTTTTCAAAATTGTATAGTTGCTTTAGCAGGGAACACCTTGTATAGAAGAATTGTGTTTCAAAGAAAGTTGGAAATTTTGGCTGTGGGCCTAATGTGGGTCACACGATTTACACACCCGAGTTCAGCCGCTGTCGTGCCAGAAGGGACGGAAGGGTTATCTTAAACTATTCGTGTACTGCGTTGCTGTTATTGTTTATGTTCCTGGTTAGTTAGTTCCTGGTTAGTTAGTTCCTCTTGTATTTTTATTTCTGTTGTATATATGCTGTAAATAAATCCTACATGTACGTAACTGATCCCTCGTATCACCAACAGTGGTTCATATTCCGATACCAACCGTTGACATTTATCCGGGTTTTAAAAATGTCTTTTCAACTACGATTGGGCTAGTGGGTACTACTACTGCCATACGCTGTAAGAAAAATTTAGTCAAGACAGTAGCACAATGGCCTGCTTTTTATTTCGAATTCCAGCTGCCAAACAAAGGTTCTTTTTCCATCCTCGGTATCCTTGGACTTTTTATTGATCTTGAAGAAATAAAAAAATTTAACACCCGACCACACATCTTTACGCAAGTCATAAAGAAAAATATGCCGCATGTGGCAAACATGCTCAATAAATGTAAATCATTTTAAAAAAACTTAAACTTTACGTCCCCTGACGAAATATAAGTTTTCGTTTATACTGGAGCTTGCGTACGTAACTAACATTCGAAAACTAGATGGTTTTTAGCTTTTTGACTAGGGGAAGGTTGAGTCTTTGGTTAAGATTGCGAAACTCGTTGACAACAAAATTTAAATCATTCAATCTTAATCCGCTTATTAATTGTCGCCTGTGATGAACCGACCACTGTGGTATCATAAATCATTCTTCTTTCTGTAAAATTACAAGGGGTTAATTATTTTTACGTTTTAATTATTTAAGAAACCAACCAACTTGCTCGTCGGTCCGTAGTTCGAATCGGCCATTTGGTCCAGCAAGTTGCCTTTGCGATTGAAGACGACCTCGACATTGATTGTGAAACGTGCTGTCTTCGACCCTCCGTACGAATTCGGAGTATATTTTATTTATTAAAAATGGTCTGATGATGTTCAGTACGAACAGAAAGCGCTAACCGTCAAATTAGTATTTTGGTGTCTTTCTTTAATTTAGTTTATATATATATATATTAACTGGGAGTTGTATTTACCTATATTTTATTATATATATATATATATATCTCAGGAAATAAACGATGGGGCAATATTTGTAACATTGGATGTCTGTAGTCTCTATAGCAATATCTCACATAATTTGTGCCTAGAGGCAGTCAGTTATTGGATAGATAGATTACCTGTACTTCGAAATCCCCGTTTTTCAAAAACCTTTATTTTAAAAGCTATCGATATTATTCTTAGGAATAATACTTTCGAATTCGGAAAACGTAATTTTATACAAATTAAAGGCTGTGCTATGGGCTCAGTGTGTTCACCTGACCTTAGCAACCTCGTTATGGGATTCTTAGAAGAAAAATTATATACAATAACTGAAAACAAATTTGGTATTAACTATAGAAACTACATCGAAGAAAATTTTAAAAGATATTTAGACGACGTCTTCCTCATTTGGAAAACCAATCTCGGCCATATAGCAGATTTGCACCAAATTTTAAATGACTTAGATATTAATATTAAATTCACTATTGAAACTAGCTATAAGGAAATTGCTTTTTTAGATGTTCTCGTTAAGAGATTTAACAATCAAATCATTACAGATATTTACTCCAAAGAAACAGATACTAAAAACTATTTATCATATAAATCATGTCACCCCCGTCATGTCAAAAATAATATACCCTTTTCTCTTGCCAGAAAACTATGCACTATTATTATAAACGAAGATCTCAGAATTCAACGACTTAATGAATTGAGATCCAATTTATTGAAAAAAGATTATCCACTTGGGGTTATTAATATAGGTATTGATAAAGCTAGGGGCCTAACTACTGAAGAATTAAGAACGCCAAAAGAAAAGAATATCTCTTCTTGTATTACCTTTATTTCGACATATAATCCTAGACATAATAATTTTTTTCAATATATTTATGATACTAAGAATGTTCTCCTTTCTAATGATAATCTTCATAATCAATTTCACGGCATAGAATTAATTAATAGTAAACGTCAGCCCCCTAGCCTTAAAAAGTTACTCACTAGAGCTAAGTTTCAAACTTCTAATAATGGAACTTTTACTACTTCGAAGTGCCATAGCCCACTTTGTAAATGTTGCCAACATATGATAATTAATAGTAAATTTACCTTTTCTAATACTAATTATACATTTAGGATTAATCATAATATGAATTGTAGTACTAAAAATTTAATTTATGTTCTTATTTGTAATAATTGTATGAAGATTTACATAGGCGAGTGCTCAACTGAATTACGCGCACGTATCCGAGTTCATAGGCAACAGAGTTTACAAGCTAATCCGGTCTTGAAAGTGTCCAAACATCTAAATACATGTGCTAAGAATTTAAATATTAAATTCAGTATTTTTCCTTTTTATAAAGTCAATATTGACAATACTATCAAAAGAAGGAATATGGAATCACACTTTATTGACCAGTTCAAACCGGATTTAAATGCTTAATTTGCCCCCTTCCCACCATGTTAATATTTTAATTTTAAATAAAATCTTAATATATATTTTTACACTTTTTACTTCAACACCATTTAAGGGGATTTTAAACCCTGTAAATCTTTATTTCTCTATAGTCAGTTTATTAGAGAATAAGGTGGATGTAAACAAGTTAACAACCATATTACATAATTGATCTATTGACATTTTTTTAATCTCTTCACTTCTGTATGGTTCTATTGTCTAATTATACCAGGAAGATTATATAGTTTAATGTCATGTTATGTATTATATACCTTTAACCTTTTGTTATATGTTACTTAATATTATTTATAATCCATTGTCATGGAAATCTATTGTTCTAAGAAAATATATATATATATGTATCGTATTTGCAATATTTTGTATAAATTATTAATATCTGAAGACGCCTATAGGGGGCAGACAGCTAGCTTATATAATTTAATGTATGTCAGAATAAAGTAAAGTGGAGAATTTTTTACCTGGACGTATTTTTCTATTTTTTTTATATATATATATATATATATATATATATATATATATATATATATATATATACACACTTACTGACAGGGGCTTAGTTTTGTCGTTATTATTAACGGCGTGGCAAATAGTGGTATGGAGTTTTATTTTAAAGCAATTGCAATATGGTTGTCGCGTGATTATTGTACCGTTTGTCAGCTATGAATGAATAAAGACGTTTGAAAGATACATGATAGACACCATATGAAGAAATGTCATGGTGCCGTATTTGCATATTGACTACGGCATTTTCTCATACTGACCGCAGTGGAAATATTTATTCAGAATATTACTGATGTGAACAGTACGGAAGCCCATAAGGGTCAATCAAATGAAAAAAAAAATTCTGACTAAGATAACCTATCTTGTAATTACAAGATACCGAGATGCCCATGAGTGACAATTTAAAGGTCACCATACACCGATTTCATGCTCCCATAAATACCATTGACTTCATACACCCACCAACTACATATTTATATACAACTGGTAGTAGTTTTTTTCTTTGATGTCCATAGCAGTTATATCTTATAACAACCTCTCGTGACGTCATCAGAGGTTGATATATTCGGTTCATATCAACCGCTGATGACGTCCTGAGAGGTTGATATTTCATATTTCATATCAACCGCTGATGACGTCATTACAGGTCGATATATTCGGCTCATATCAACCGCTCTTGACGTAGATGATCGAAATAATACAAAGAACACAGAAATAAAATTTTATTCTTTTGACGGCGTACTTATCGGCTTATTTAAATCGGTTATCCACACTCCAGTCCATGTCTAAGATATCTTTCAGAATTTTCTTTCTGCCCAAATCATTTCTCCACACATCCCAAGACGTGAAAGTATTTATCACCCAAGAGTTCCTTTGTAAAGTATTTTTGGCTACGGCTACAATCCACTCAAAACAGTCGGTCAAATCTTTCTCTGAACATACCGAAAAGTAACCTTCAGTCAAGGTTCATTGTCAGAATTATCGGAAAGATTGCCTTTTGATCCAAATTTTCTTCAGGCTTTGTATAGATCCTCATTATAGTTGCATATTCTATTCTATCGTCAATATGATGACTAAAAAGGATTGATTATTCGTCTGACTTCGGTTTCCATGACTACATAACGTGCAAAACCATGCTCCTCTGAAATTTTGGTCACCAACTATCAATAATATATCGTAACATGGAAATCGCAAATTTTGTCACTTACGACATTCTTGCTCCAAGCCAACGATCTATTCTATCGTCAATATGATGACTAAAAAGGATTGATTATTCGTCTGACTTCGTTTTACTATCCATTTTGTTTTAGCTTTCTTCAGTTCAATTATTACAAAAATGGCGTCGTATAAACAAACACGTCACGTGCTGTCGAGCAATTAACCAATCACTGTTGCCTTTTTTAGACGAGTCCATTAAATTTAAGGGTGAACGTTGTATATGTCAGATATAAACCTACTCTCCCTCGGATTGATATGATAGAGAACACTTGGGCTGCGCCCGCGTGTTCTCTATCATATCAACCTCGGGTAGGTTAATATCCTATACATATCATGACTCATCAATTTTAATGCGCTCTTTGAAGCCACAGAACGCTATTTCTATTTTTTGGAAAACTTCTTTAAATTTTTGATTTTTGGAAAGTAAGTAAGGAAAAGGATATTCCGAAAAATGGACCCTCTCTCAATGAAATGAGCTGACTGACATAGCGTACAAAAGCAGTTTATTTATAGCTTGCGGTATCTCCTGACGAAAAAATGTTTTGAGAGGGATTTGAAGCAAACGTTTGATAGATTAATGAGTTTGAATATATTTTTAGCCCAAATATATCATCAAATCACACAGTTTGTACGCGGGAAAGGTATCTTTAAGGAGAACATGACATCAATGTATCATAAATGATATTAATGAGGGAATGAAGTTAATGAGAGTATGAATAGTATTTAATGAGGGCACAACCTGGTGATGCCGATCCCGTGACATACAAAAGTACTTCGTTGGGCTGGAGGGTTGGATGGTCGATTTGTTAGCACATGCGTGCTTTATCTTAAAAGCCTGTCATTGAGTCAACTGGCGTGGTTTTGAATCCCCGTTTGTACGATACAAGGAATAGGATCGCCTGTCCAACCTCGCCTGCCCTCCGGTTTCCTCCAACTGCTAAAGAGAGTGGGGGGGTAACGTCCACTCGACACAAAGTAGGTCATTTCGGGACTAACATATGGTTTAGTTTTATTTCAATAATCGCTTGCGCGTATGGATCTTTAGCAGTGGGCGGAAAGCGAAGGACCCGGAGAAAACCCACGATGTTGGACAGGCGACACTACTCGTACAACGGGGGATTCAAAATCACGCCAGTTGACTCAATGACAGGCTTTACGATACAGTGCGCACGTTCTAACAAATCGACCTGCCAATCCTCCAGCTCAACGAAGTATTATTGTATGTTACGGGATCGGCGTCATCAGGTTGTCTGTCCTCCGGTTTCCTCCAACTGCTAAACAGAGAGGGGGATGTGGTTTAACGTCCACTCGACACAAACTAGGTCATTTCGGGACTAACATATGGTTTTATTTTTTAATAATGCACTTGCGCGTAGGGGTCTTTAGCAGTGGGGGAAAAGAGGGGGACCCGGAGAAAACCCGCGATGTTGGACAGGCGACCCTACTCCTTGTCACGTACAACGGGGGATTCGAAACCACGCCAGTTGACTCAATGACAGGCTTTATGATACATCGCGCAAGTGCTAACCATTCACCATCCAACCCCCACCCCACTACTAAAGTCCCTACGCACAAACGTATTATTAAAATTAAATTAAACCATATGTTAGTCCCCAAATGACCTAGTTTGTGTCGAGTAGACGTTAAACCCCATTTCCCCTCTCCCCCCCCCCCCCTTCTCTCTCCCTCTCTCCCACACACACACTTCTTTTGGCCTATAACTATCCGATAAATCAGTGTGGGCCGACCTTGAAACGGGCTTCTCCGTATCTTGTAATACAAGAAAACTAATTTGGCTATCTTGTAATTATAAGATAGTCAAAATTTTTTTTTTTTACATTTGATTGACCCTTATGGGCTTTGGCTATCTTGTAATTACAAGATAAAAAAGATAGACCCTTTTTCATTTGATTGACCCTTATGGGCTTCCGTAAAAGACAATCCTAACACCCGTACAATTTTCAGCAATAACCAAATTTTATTTTGCACCACCCCCTAGCCAGCAATAACTTATAGAAAAGCCCCCCCCCCTCCCCCTCCTCCATATCTGGCTTTCAGTTGCCCGACAAACAAGACATTTATTGTGTGTAGCACTAAAACACTCTGAGAAAACCTGGAAACTTCCAGAAACAAAACAAAACACATATCTTAATTTAAAGCATAAAAGCCGGATTTATTATATTGAATACATAGATAAAACTCTAAACAAATTATACATGAAGCAAACATACATATAACATGATATCCGGAACACGCTTCCTCTGCTTACTAACTGCCTGGTCCCCACACGATTGTATGTCCAGTGTACAATATACATAGTGTATATCATCGTTAGTATATATTTAGTTCTAGTTTTTCTTCCTGGTTTACGATCTGTGGCAATTGTTTAATGAGATCTGATTCACTTGAGATCTACGGTTGATTGTGATAGAATGGATTCTCAAACGTTGCTGATCATTTTCTATTTATTGAACCAAGCTTTCTGCAAAACTGGTAAGTTGAATATAGATTAATAAGTAATTATTTTATTATATAATATTCAGTGAACTATCCTTTGTTTAACAATTCCCCGAGTCGTGTTTTAAAAGAATTTGGTTGTACAGTAACAAGTAGAGTATAATATTGTATTTACTTACATATGCCATTGATATTAGACCCAGTTTGAAATGCCGTCTGAATCATACGGGTGTAGCAATCTTTCACCCAATATTCGAAATTGGTATTATATGAATAACTACCTGATCAATGGATGATGACTGTGCTCTTATTTTTGAATGGCATGATCTTAGTTAAAGGGCGATACATGGATTCTTTAAAGGAGCAGGGGGGGGGGGGTGCGAGGTGAAATATTCTTATTCATTTTTCTAATGATTTATCCCGGAATAATCCCACGGCACGCGAACTAGAAAGTGAAATTTTACATTTAAACAGTGTGTGACATTCTTATTTCCGATATCTTGATATAGACAAATCCAAGTTTGTATATAAACGGCCAGAAACAAATTTCTGGAAGTTGAACCCAAAGTCTCTCTCCGTGTGTTTTAGATTGATTTGATATTTGTTTATTTTTTGCAAAGTCTATTTTGCTATCTTTGTCCGTCGGTTTATCTTGTAGAATTTTGTTTTGAGTGTAGTGCGGTCCTCTTGCACTCACTATTTAGATAAAACTTGTGTTGTTTTATTGTAATAAATATGTACTGACGTATATGAGTAAGTAGTCCATAGTAATGGCAAATTCTGAATAAGTAAATGTAAATTTTACCTACTCATTTAGAACTGATTCATTAAATATGCGGATTCACTTTGATGAATATATCCGGTATACATATAAACCTATATCACTCGATATCAGTATATACTTCCTTAGTTTTATTTTTCAATTTGTGTATTTATCACTCCAGTATTATCCAAAACAGCCCTTTTAACTATTTCTTGTCGACGACTGAAACACGCATAATATTATACATGTAGATTTAGTAAAACGAAAAACAAAAGCTTGTTAGAAATTATATTTGCAATTAAGTAGTAAGTTAACGTTTACACAGTTCTTCATTTTCAAGCTTTTATTATCTTTTGTATCCGACGCGGATTTGTATGAGATCACAGTACACATGCATTGAATTACGTCTTCATACAAAGATACAGAATATTAGATTCAAAATTGTGTACTAGTTAGAGCTATCGTTCTTTGTGCTGATAAAGACGAGAGAACCATCGTCGAAACGTCGCTGAAATAAATCCTCCATAATTGTTTCACGTGTTAATCAAGATTGCGCACAGAATAATATTATTTGAATAAAATTTTCAATGTATCCATTTCTGTAAATCTGACATAATGGAAGGCCTAGTCCAGACACGACTGATATTGATATGTATAACCCTCAGTATCTATAGGTGTATTCGATGTTATGCATTTGTTAAACACAAATGATATCAATATTGGTATATTTTTTAAATGGAAAATGGCGACACACACAAATGATATCAATATTGGTATATTTTTTAAATGGAAAATGGCGACACAATTGCGTTTTTAAAAAGAACATTTGCCTCACGCTAAAATAAGTATGACAACAGATTATATTTGTTATATTACAGTTTTTAGGGAATACATGTATAATAACATAATATATTAAATTGTTATTTTTCAGCTTTATGAATATAAAAACAGATTATGCTACATGTATATTACGCCTTTATAGGAATATAATAACAGATTAATTTGTTATATTACATGTTTAGGAATATAATAACAGATTATATTTGTTTTATTTTAGCTCTCAGAAATGTGGCTTACAATAAACCAACTGAACAGAGTTCTTCACCACAACGACACGGTAATTCATCTCATGCTGTAGATAATAATACTGATAGTGATTTTAATCATCGTTCCTGTACTCATACTAAGAACAAGACAACTGAATGGTGGTGTGTTGATCTACAACGTGTCTATATCATTAACAACATTAAATTATATAACAGAGATATATGTAAGTAGAATTACTATAATTTAATGAATGGTGGTGAATTGATATACAATATATATTATTTTAAACAATATTAATATGATTATACATAGTTTTGTGAATAACATATAAATATAATTAAGTTCAAAATGGTAATATAATAGCTTATGACAATGAGTGAGAATATGAACCATTATCAATACATCCAGGGTCTTAAGTTTATAATTTGTTTCATTGTTTTTCTGCTTTTGTTAAACAATCACCACACCTGGAAGTTGGAAATGGACATATACAAATATAATAAAAGTAAAATCGGACAGAATCTTACTTTATTATTATTTGTTCAATCTTTGTATTATGTTTTCTAGTACAAGGAAGACTTCAAGGATTTACCATGAAGTTGAGTTATACAGGTCCGTGTAATGAAGCAGGACTGAACTCAGCTTCACCATGTTATACAGATCATTCACAACAAAACCATACAGTGTATAACATAACACAATGTAACCAATCATCATCAACATCTTTATCTGGTAGATTTGTTTTTATTCAAAATCGACTAAATCAAGCTCTTACTCTGTGTGAAGTACAAATATATAAAGGTAAATTAAACTAATTTTATTATTTAATCGTGATATCAAAATGTCAGAATTGATAAGCACTTTGACACAAAATAAGGCACTTTGAGAGTTTTTATTACATCTACAGCCCCCAATAGATTTTAATCCTGATTCGCCAAAATTTTAAATTGCTCATGGCTAAATATGTACTTGAATTGATTATTTGACATTTAATTAAGAAAATAAAATCAAAATACCAAAGTTATATAATCCCCCGCCAGCTTGGACCCAATCGGATATAAACTATAGGGCACTTTCTGTTACCTATGCTAGTGCAGTATAGATTGATGAAATGTAAATTCCACATATTTTTGTAAATGCTGAATGGACTTGAACCATTACATATTCAATTTTCTCAATAGTGCGAGTGATTCATAATGCTTAAAAAACAATAGCGCAGTCCCCACCCTTCTATTTGGCCCTTCACTTAATAATTATAAGGGTATCATTATTCTTTAAGATCACCTCATGTCATTTCTCGAACGAGGACTGTACCTAAACATATTATCCTCTTGTGTTTAAACAAGAGTGGTTTGCAAAGTTTGGAAGTTGACTTGCAGTGTAAACTTGTTTAAACTGGAATTGATTTCAAAATAGCTAACAATTTTCATTAACAGGTGGATGTCCAAATGGTACTTTTGGAGAAGACTGTGAGGATCAATGTAATATTAACTGTAAAGATAGATTGTGTAATTCAACAACTGGTACTTGTAATACATGTATACAGGGTTATTATGGTACAACATGTCAATATAAATGTAGTGATGGTTGTACAAACAATAACTGTAATGAAGATAATGGTACCTGTATATGTAAATCAGGTTTTACTGGAGATAGATGTGAGAATTGTCAACAAGGTAAATATGGTGGTGACTGTCAACAGAACTGTAGTATTGGATGTACAGATCATACCTGTTCTAGATCAGACGGAACTTGTAATGTCTGTATGTCTGGTTGGTTTGATGCCAGATGTAATTCATCATGTGTGGTAACTAACTGTATAGATGATAACTGTAACAAGACTACAGGTCAGTGCAGTGCATGTCGACAAGGATTTTATGGTACGAACTGCGGATCAAGATGTTCTAGTAATTGTACTGGAGCATGTGATAAATCTAACGGCATTTGTAATGATTGTAAACCTAATACAGTAGGTCCATATTGTAATTCAACATGTGGTAGTAGATGTCAACCAATCACAGGTAATATAACATGTAATAGAGACGGTAGATGTACTAGTTGTATTATGGGAAGATATGGTGAAAGATGTAATAAGAATTGTAATATTACATGTAATGGTGGATGTGATAGATATAATGGTACATGTATTAATGGATGTATTAAAGGTAAAAGTGGAGAATATTGTGATAAGAACTGTAATGATAATTGTATTCATTGTAAACAAGATAATATAAACTCTTGTACTCAATGTAAAGATGGAAGATGGGGAACATCGTGTCATGAAATTTGTAGTTTTAACTGTAAGCCAAGGAATCTTGAATGGTCAACCTCTTGCAATTCTACATCTAGTGAACAGTGCAGGAAACCATCATGTGATCAGATGACCGGAAATTGTTCTCTTGGATGCATTGCTGGAAAGAAGGGAAACTATTGTTCTGAAAGTAAGTATAATAAGATTATAGATTGTTTTGTAAATTATAATCATTAGTATTATGTTCAAATTCCAGCAAAGCATCCGATTATAAACCCTTTCCAATAATACATTCTGTCTGTTTGGCTGTTCGGGGTTGGTGGATTCACTAGGGCTGTCCAAAGGCTGAAATTCGGGGTATATGGGTACCTTGGCCCAGGGAGTAACATAAGCTAGGTAGCGTGCAGCACCTGGTCATCCGCAATTATTATATATATTTTACGATTGTATTGTATTATTGTGATAACCGTGTTAATCCCAAGTAATACATTACGTTATTTATATGAATGATTTATATTTTATATATTATAAGATTGTAGTGCTGGATACTATGGAGAAAATTGTGCAAACACCTGTGGACGATGTGCGAGAGGTACACCATGTAATACAACAAGTGGTAGTTGTGGACCTGTAGGATGTGAGGATGGATTTATAGGACTAATGTGCAGTCAAGGTATTTTCTCTTTATTTATTTCATGAGAATAGCTACCTGACTTTTTCAAAATTTGTATTTACTCGTTCCGTCATCAATAGTTCAGTAGATGCAGACACGTAGGACGTTAAAACTTATTTCAGTGGGATTAAGAACTGCTTTTAGTATGTATCCGTAGACTATAATTGAATAGAGCTTAAATCAAGTGAATACCAGAGATGCTGGTCTGAACCAGAATCATTAAAATCAAAACTAATAGACATGACACATCCACGCTTGTTTCTATTGTTATATCCGTGTTCCCAGATTAAGGTTCTTTCAGGGCTACAGATTAACTGGTGGAACCCGGAGGGGTTTATTTTAACTGTGACCTCATCAGCATTAAATTGACTCGGACAAGCACCATATTGCAACACTACTGATCGAATTGTATGTGTCTGGATACTGAGCAAAGAATAGACTGGACTGCTTCTGCTTTATTGAAAAAACATCTTTGCATTACCATGTTAACTTTCCTTGAATTATTTGAACTCGTTTTCTTTTTCTAGTCAAAATATAAAAAAGTTAGATTAATATCTAGACCAAATAATTATTTTCTTTTAAAGCTGCCTCCAAAACCGATGGGACACACCCTGCTGTTGTTGCTGTTCTTGTAATTCTAGCTATTCTTCTGTGTGCTATTCTTGCTGTAGTTGGTGTGAAAATGAGGTAAGAAGTCTGGTTAAAACACAGATCCTATTTTGTTTCGTTTTTTTTTAAAGTTCAGCATTTTGTTTTACTGGTCGTTACGGCCATCGAAACTACGACAAAAAACATCAAATCAGATTGGTAAGAAGATGTGAAATGTAACCCACATCCTTGTTTAAAACGGGTATAAATATATACCAAATCGATGAAACAACAAACATGAATATTTTATTTTAATTAAAGTAATAGTGTTAAGTATTTTATCCAAACAAGTGTCTTTGTTCAATACAATACAAATAAAACAATACAATATATATAGCATACACACTAATATAGCATAACGATCTCCAAACAAGTGTCTTTGTCTTCACCTGTTCAATACAATACAAATAAAACAATACAATATATATAGCATACACACTAATATAGCATAACGATCTCCAAACAAGTGTCTTTGTCTTCACCTGTTCAATACAATACAAATAAAACAATACAATATATATAGCATACACACTAATATAGCATAACGATCTCTTGGATATTATATTTCATATTACCATACTTGCTTTTTGTGAAATTAATATTATTATTGTTTTATGGTATACAAATATTAATGATACAACACTTATCTTATTCATCAAAGAAACGTGAGTTCAAATCTTATCACAAGGTCGGCTGATTTGTCGTTTAAATGAACCTTAAAACCATATTGAAAATCTTGTGTCGTTGGGTAACTTTTAAGTAAAGGGGAAATTTTGATTACCAATTGTGAAAATGTATCCCCAGTGTTTAAGAAATCACGACTCTTTTAACTTTTGTACAACTTTAATCTTGGATATTTTTCAGCAAAAGATACATTAAGGACAATCAACAGCCCATTGTAACCCCTGTCCCTATTGCAGGATCACCACTGGAAACAGACAGTGAAAATGAAACTGGTAAAGCTATTGAATAAAAGTTCATTTTTAATTCATTTGCAGACGTTTTCATTTAACATATTTAGTGGGTGCTTGCAAGTCGAATTATAATTTAAAAACAAATATAACATAGGTTATAATCTTTTAGAGGCATTTAGTAACTGGATAGAGCAATACACAAAAACACATACTTATGGAGTAACAGCTACTTAATTTATTTAGGCGACGTTTCGAAACGTCGCCCAAATAAATTAAGTAGCTGTTACTCCATAAGTATGTGTTTTTGTGTAAATATAACATAGGTTGCTTAAAAGAATAATGGCACCCTCTGCCATTAGCTTGTATTCTTTACTTTGTACTTTTGAGGCACCCGGTCCGGTTAATACTGATCAAGGGTCTCACCCACCAGTTTTTGCACTGTTTTGAATTGCACATAACTTTAAACATCGATACCAACTGCTCCAGAAGCGCAAGTTTACGAGCAAAGACAATAATGAATCAGATGTATTCCAATTCCTTAACTAGCACATGTAATTGGTGTAAGTCTTCACTGAGTTAAATTATAAGATGAAGCTATGAGACGATATATTATTATATTTCATTATCACCATTCAAGTAATATTGACGCAATATTGACGTAATATTGACGCAATATCGATATTGAATTGATATTGAAACTGTAAATTGTTAATTTATTACCTAATTCGGATGTGTATGTAATTATATAAAACAAATAATAATTTATCTTTAAAGATGATGCTGATGAAGGCAGTAATGACGTGGTAATGTATTCTAACCTACCTAATTCTGGTGTGTATGAAAACCTACCATCAACACGCATTGAATTAAAAAAATTATCCGATATAATTCAAAGAAAGAAAACGGCAAAAACTTTCAAACCCGAATTTGAGGTACAGAATACATGTATATATGTTTATGTTTTAACAGAAGATTTGGACTACTATAAAGCTATGTCTCGCAAACCATTTGAATACTAAATAATGATGCGTGGCTGAATTTCTTGTGGTTTTTTGTATTGTTATCTTATCATAACATAAATATGAAAAAATATGAAAAAAAGCAACGCATACAAACGTTGAACATCATTGTTGTGAGTTTTATTTGGTGTTTTTTTTTCAGAATCTGCCAAAAGGTTTGTGTTCGCCTCATGATGTTTGTCTGAATGAAATAAATCGACCTAAGAATAGATACAAGGGTATCTGTGCATGTAAGTTATTAATTTTTTGTTGTTTTTTGGCTTAACACATGATTTAAGTGTATTCTCTTTATTATGCGTGACACCATATTGGAAGCTTGTGGAGCTTGGGTTCTAAACGTATCGTTCATATCTTAAACTTAAACATACATTATGCAAGACTATATCTACCTATTGTAGGTTTTTCGTTAGGCCTGATATATTATGTAAACTATTAATTTTATTAACAAAGTAGGACCAATTACCAACTCTTGATGGCATCTGATGTCACCAAGATTAGAACGGTTCGCCATTTAAACATTTAATTTATAAATGCGAAAGCGAGCTAAGTCGCTAATACACCAGTACCCTGGTTACCACTATGTGCACACCCTGTCAAAACTAAAACAGTGGTAATTTGGCTCGGAATGGAGTAATTGGACTGATATTTTCAATATTCTCTATTTTTAGTATTTATTATTAAATTATTATAGCAAGAATGGCCTACTCTTTATTAAGCTTTTAACTTATGTATCTTTAATAAATTATAATCTTAACTAAACCCATGTAATATCTTGTTGCTATAAGTTTGTTTTATGTAGATCAATTATTGTTATCCATAGAACTGTTTATTTTAACCCTTGTGCGTATACAAGGGGTATTTTTGGACCCCACGACAATATACTTAACGTTTGTGAGAAATTGGTTCATAATTGTCTAGCGAGAATTTTATACATTGTCATCTACTTAATTTCGAGTATAATGCTGTAAATAGAATGAGGTGAGGCAGTGGCAACATTCATCATTTGACAAGAAACTTCGAGTATTACTCTCCTTTCCTTTCAACATTTTGCAAGTTACAGGTGTCTAATCTGTTCTGCAATCAGTGCTAGCTTTGTATTAGAAATCATTCTTACTGATGATATTGTTTTGGTTATTCTGGTAATCTAGATCTGAGAGCAAATCAAGATACACTACCAACCAGATCAAAAGACTATTCTGCATGGAACATGACAATTACGATATTTTTTAGATTTGTATGGTTTCAAAAAAATCTTATAATTCCTATCGTCTCTGATAATACCTGAAATATTTTGATCTAGCCTGATTGATTATTGTTAAGTCTTGATATGAAGCTGTAGTTTGATCGTATTTGAATGAAATTATTCATCCAAAATTTTTTTATGTCTGGGGTTTGAGATTACCCCTTGTTACCGACAACGTTTTTCTGAAATGAATAACCCATCATTTAGGTAAGCTGAAATAAACACAAACTGTTTCCATTCTTGGGACTTAAATTTTAATATTCTAAAAATCTGATCAATTTGTTCTTATGTGTGATTTTGTTTATTTTTCGTCCTCAGTTGACCATACCAGAGTTAAATTGGAAATTGAAAACAATGATCCTACTTCCGATTATGTCAATGCCTGCTATATCACTGTAAGTAAATCATTTATGTTTGTTTTATGCTAGATTTTAAATCCTGCCGCTCTTCCAAGTCAGTTTTCAAAAAATCGATAGTCTAAACGCTAAGTCTTATGTTTGCAACAATTTTGTACAATGTGAATCGGTATAATTTCTCAAAATCTACCCTATTCAAATTGACTCATAGTTTCAACTTTTTGATATAACACCATAATTGGGTAAGGAACAACAACATTGAGTTAAGTAATGCGATATGATAGAATGTATTCTGCTGGAGGGTCAATTACACATTCGTGATTTAATTGATTAAAGAACTTAAACACACATTATACAAGAGCCTGCTGCAGGTCTTTCATTAATTATTATCAAAATTATTAATTAGACATTGATTAACTTATCCAGACAATAATCAACTCTCGGTGTCATCGCTTCAGTGCGATGTTTATTGGATTACGTTCCGATCTCCTGTTCGCCTTCCATTCATATTTTTTTAACTGGATAATCAAGACTAAGTTTTGATTCTGTCGACTTTATTTATGATGATCGAGGCTAGCCTCACAACTCAATGGCTAAAATCTCGTTTCATAGTCGATCAATTTGACTGAGATTTTCAGCAAATTGCCGTTACATTATCTGGTTTTTAACTATTATAGTGAGAACTGCCAACTCTTTATTTAATCTCCCATAATGTATCTTTCGTTAAGTGTATTACTTTACATGTTGTTTATTTCTCGCAGGGATATGGTAATACTAAAAATAAATATATAGCTTCACAAGGTAAAAATATTTATATTGTTATTTAAGTGTTGGTAAATATTTTAGCGTCAGAATATTTGAGATTATTTTTTTTAATAATACAAGATTAATCATGGGTCTATGTTTCATTACAAGATATCCGTCGCGTGTGTTCAGTATTTTTGACAAATTATCGTAAAACATTTTATTTCCAACAATACGTTTCCTGATTATTTTACTCAGATCGTGGGAATGGGGAACCTATTCTGTCGCTTTAAATTATTTGTTTTGTTGGTAAAGAAAGAATTTTCGTTACTGAAGTTTAACAATTTGCTGTACGGTTTAATAAAATTGATCACCAGGTCCAAATGATGTTAATATTAACGAATTTATGCGGTTGATATGGGATGTGAAAACAGGAAAAATTGTAATGGTTACCAATCCACAAGAACTCGGTGTTGTACGTACTGTTTTACGTTGGTAGCCTTTTAGATTGTAACCTTGGAATGTTTCAACTGTAAATATTCGTAAATTTCGATTCACAGTGCATTTGTGCAACGGAAATTTCTACTCAAATCTCTACCTAAAGCTCAGTACCCATTTCTATTTGCATCTAAATACCTTATATCTATTCTAAATACCTGATATCTATTTGCATCCATATATTATATTTCTATTCGCATCTAAATACCTGATATCTATTCGCATCTAAATACCTGATATCTATTCGTGTCTAAATACCTGATATCTATTCGCATCTAAATACCTGATATCTATTCACATCTAAATATCTGATATCTATTCACATCTAAATACCTGATATCTATTCGCATCTAAATGCATGATATTTATTCTAGATATCATATTCTAGATATCATATTTCTATAGCCGCATCTAAATGCCTGATTTTGATTTAATCATATCTCATTATCTCATCCCACGAACATCTCAATATTTCATTTTTACTCACGTCCAAATGTCTCATTATTACTCAAGTTTCCATATCGCATGTCAAGTATGATACAAAAATAAGTTAACTGGTCCCCAAAATTATTAATAATATCCCTGTTTTCATATTTTGGCAGATAAAGTGTTTAGAATACTGGCCGATCGATGGAAAAACCAAATCGTTCAAGAAAATCTCCGTGAAACTTTTAGCGGAAGATATCTTTGCACACTTCACGATAAGAACATTAAAAATCAATAAAGTAAGTAATACTAGTAAGATTTGTAATTAAATACACGGAAAGAAAGGTTGGAATTAGTTCAAACTGTCATTAAGGAGCCAGTTTTACATCAGCCTTCATAGCAAAATAAACAAAGATATCAAAATGTCTTACAATGTGTTTGAAGCTGAAAACAAGTTTTATTTAAAGATTCAATAACTCTAGACACTGAATATATCCATTTACATCGACCTGTACATTATTTTAAAAGTTTGTATGTAGATGTACGCACATTTGCGTCACCGAGCAAATTACAGCCCAGCGTTTCCCGAAATATTTGTTCAGTAGTAGATACTATCAATAATAAGTCAGACAATATGAATACTTAACTAAGCGTTTTCTTTAATTTATTATTGTCATAAAAAACATAAAATGCAGTGACAAATCAAAATAATGAAATCAGATTAAAATTACGTGTGCAAATACCAACTCAAATTGTTACTGTTAAGTTTAAACCATAGATAATGTATAGTGATTTGTCATCAAAACATTTACAATTTTTAACAGGAAGGGTGTGATCCCCGGACCATCAAACATTTCCATTATACATCCTGGCCTGATAAAGGTGTTCCTGCTGATGCAGCATCATTGGTAGAATTCAGAAACAAGGTGAACAAATCATCAACGCCACATCCTGGACCAATGATAGTACATTGTAGGTTAGTATATAATTGTTCCATACCATGAGAATGTCAAAATAATGCTAATTTTACTTGGTACAGTTTTGAAAGCAATAGGATTATGCTAAAATATTAAAACAGGTGTTCATTCAATAGTTTCATAATAATCTGAATTAAATCATTCTGTCTATAAGAATAACGAACTGGGTGGGCGTTACGATTGTGATAAACAACAATCACACGAATAATGGCCGCGTTATGGCATATTATGAGGCTCTATATCCAAGCTTGATAATATTGAAACCAATCTTCTATTAGACACAACAGATATCAATCCTGTATGGTCGCTATTCGGAAAATTATATATATCCGAATAAAGATATTGCATACACAATGAACAGAGAAATACCATAATATCTTACTGTATTATATAACTGTGAACATTTCTAGTTTCACGATGTTATCTTATACCCTTACATTACCGGTATGGGAAGAACATGCATTATTCTAGCATGGGGAAAATAATATAATGAATTTTATATGAAGGCCCGTTTTACAATATCATATATTGCCAGGTCTGGAAATAACGGTTTTAGATGGACCTGACAAAATTAATGAAATAGTACCTGCCATTTTCAACTTACTGCCGGACATGTATTAATGATATCATGTGAACAATGTAAGACAAATCAATGCCGGACAAAATGACAGGCGCCAGAGATTTTGTGCCAGACAAAGCCTGAATCTGTGACTGACATTGTCTGTGACAGGTGCCTTGTTTACAGACTTGTATATTGCAGTGCTGCTATATTATTGACTGTTTTAGAATATCGTATATTACAGTGCTGGCACATGCAGGACGGTTTCCCATTGTCTTACCATATAGTTCCGTGTTATATATATTGCAGTGCTGGTATAGGAAGAACAGGGACATATCTAACTTTAGATTATCTTATTGAAGAGGGTAAAGCTGAAGGTTCAGTAGATGTTGTTAAATGTATTTCACGGATGAGAACAGAAAGGGTCAATATGGTTCAAACATTGGTGGGTGATTTACTTACTTCCTTTCTTAAAATGCTGTTTTCGTTCTCTTGTTACAAAAAGGTATCAGTCCAACAGTCAAACCCCATTATAAGCCGTGAAGTGGACATGGAGTCCATTTCCTGATGGGTTAAAACAAAATATTCAAAGTTGGATAATTTAATATTAAATAAATGTGTCACTAATGTTATTATTGTAGGATCAGTATGTATTTTTACACGAGGCAATCTTAGAATGGTATATAGCTGGAAATATAACAACATCTATAGCTGATTACAAGACAGAGTACCAAAATCTTCTTAAAAGGCCAACATCTGGAAAATGTCTCCTAGAACAGAAATTTAAAGTAAGTAAAAACGTACATATTGTGAATGTATTTTGTCATGTATTGTGTTCATCCACCCACCCATCATTTCGCATCTCTTGTAAACACTATACAGACTAGAGGTTTTGAGAATTTTTCAAAATATGCTAAAAATGTGGAACCTGTGTCGAAACTTACAGACACACTCACGCATTCAGAGTTATTTTCCGCATAACCCAAACCTTGGGTGAACGCTTTTTCATTTAAAAGAAAATCCACAACATTTTTGCTGCGACCTGTCATTATGAGAATTACAGAAACGTTATATAAAGTATTTTGGAATATATACTCTTCAAAAAAAGAAACGCACAACCCATTTTTCATCATTTTTTTATTTGAACCAGGTCTTTGTTTCGGTAAATCTTACTTGTTTTTAATGCCAATATGTAAGGATAAAAGAAATTCATTATTGATTTTAAAGGTAGGGTCACTAATTGTGACTGGTGATCCTTTTTGTCGAAATTTTTTATCGCTTGATTGCACCAAGAAACATGAATTTAACAACTTCGCGAGCTTTTCGCATGGAACCTAAATCCAAGGTCTTTAAAATCCCGGGGTTCTCAGTTTCCAAATCAGTTGCACATGTAAACACTCAAAGACCCAAGTGATGCCACATCCGAACGAAGACCAACGCAACAACGCTATTGGTGGATTACAAGCAGGTGACCCCAAGACAGATGTAGCCAGGCTGCTGAATGTTTCCCTTAGTTCCATTTCTCGCCTTTGGGATAGGTACCGACAGCGAAGTTCAACACGTGAACGCCCAAGCTCAAGCCAAACAAGTGTGGTCCCACTTGTCTTGGGTCGTCACTTCCGGTTACGTCATTGGCGTAAATGGTTTTCAACAGCGACCGCTACTGCAGCAGCAATTCAAGGACGGCGTAGAATCTCGTACCAGACAGTAGGCAAACGCCTACGTGAAACCGAATAACGAGGCAGACGTCCACGTTAGAGCTTCTGTTTTGAAATACGCCGACACCATGAAATCCAACTTTAATGGGTTCGGGCACTGAGTGTATGATCACAGCAACACTGAGGAGCAGTTTGGTTCAGCGACGTGTCGCCGTTCTTGTTGCAACAAGGCGATAGTAGAGCGAGGACATACTGACGACGAAATGTAACGTTGCGTTTCTTTTTTGGGAGAGTATATTTGCACAACAGAATACTACCGTGTCTCTGTGTATAACCCTGTCAGTGAGCATATATTTGTTGCCTGCCCACCACTATTCATTCATTATCTAAACCCTTTAGCAATAATACCCATGACTGGTACATTGATGTTCTTATATTAACGATACTGTTACACAAAATCACACTTTTCTGTAAATGCTGAATTTGAAAACATCACATATATTGTCTTGTTGCAGATGCTGAAGAAAGTCAGTCCAGTACACTCGGAGGATGATTATTATTCAGCTTTGTTAGATGAAAATAGAAATAAAAACAGAAGCGTGTCAATATTAGCCAGTAAGTATGGCAAATACATTAAGAAATTTAAGAGCACCAATCTTCAATTTGCAATGTGCATATAAATATTTTCAATATATTATTAGCATTGCTGTTGGACTGATACAGGGCTGGGGGCCTAGTAAGTAACATCATCTAGTCCTTCATTGGGGTGGGGCGCCGCATTTTCATGAACAGAAAAGAACCGTTCATAGTTGAAATTCAGCATACTCTGATGTCCTGTTTTCACAACCCATTTGGTGCAGATCAGTGCGAAATTTAAACCCAGTTGGTCTCTCTCTCTCTCACTCTCTCCCTCTCTCCTCCCTCTCTCTCTCTCTCTCAGAGATAGAGTGAGAGTTAAACGTCCACTCGAGAAAAAGTAGGACATTTCGGGACTGTGAGAGAACCGTTGGTCCTGGGGAATACCACGAGGATGGACAAGCGATCCTACACCTTGTCACGAGTCACGACCAACTGGGCCCGACTCGAAACCACTTGGTCAACAGATTTGTCTGGTTAATTTGAATACTATTCTTAGAAGCTCTTACCCCGTGGAAACGGCTGTTGTATTTGTTTGACTAATTCATCAACGTAATTGCAGAGGCTTGTTTCTTTTTTAATTGTAGGTGAAAGCGTACGACCATTTTTATCATCTTCTGGAGATAATGCAACAGATTATATCAACGCTGTTTATATATCTGTAAGTAAATAATACCTCAATACATTGATAGTTATACCTCTAGACATTAACAGTTTATATACCTCTAGACATCAATAGTTTATATACTAGTAAGTAAATGATACCTGTAGACATTGATATACCTGTAATAAAGTAATAGCTGTCTACATTAACAGTTTATATATTTGTAAATATAAGATACATTTATACATTAACAATTTCTATACATGTAAGTAAATGATATTTTTAAATATTAACAATTTATGTAAATGTAAGTAAATGATATCTTTAACTACAAATCAGTACGTTCATTGATTATATTTGACAGAGTTACAGAAAGAAACAAGCTTATATATTAACACAGACACCATTACCAAATACTGTTATAGATTTCTGGAAAATGGTTATACAAACAGAATCTTACATAATCGTAGATCTAGATCATGGTCAGGAAATATCGAAGGTGAACATTACATTACTACCAAAATTATAAGCACAAAAGAAGAATGTTTTAAACCGTTAATCAACTTTAATGGAATAAATGATGGATGTATGTCTGATTTAGGCCTGAAGACACGTTCATCAAATGAGTAAAGTACAATAGCGCAAAAATCTCCACCAAGGATGTTTTTATTATAAGTAGTTCAATATATTTATTTCTATATTTAGGATATAGGCCAGTATCTTCCGGAAACGAAACTGATGTATTATGATTATTATGTTACTAAATCTGATGATATACAATATGAAGATGATTATTCAATAGCTACCTATAAAATCGGAAGTGATATAGATGTAAGTTTAATATGATTTACGCAATTTAAAAGTCCGGAGCGTATTTATAAAAAAGTTAAGTAAACCTATTCAAATTCCCTATTTGATCTGGGAAGAAGTTAAGTGAAGTGTGTCGTCTGCTTAGATCATTTGAATGACTTCTGTCAACGTAATAAACATCCCTATTGCGTTATGAGAACAGTCAACATCCTTTTCATAACCGTTAGTTTTAGATCTTTGTCATCATTTAATCAACTTTCAGCTTAATGATATGTTATCATTTCAATAGCATACGATTTAAGGACCACATTCAAAATTCTTAGAGTTTGTGATGTCTTGCAATTACTGTAATGGGGCTAAGGTAATTCTATGTTGAACTTATGCACCTTGATGAGTTTACCATAAATGTGATAATGTTTGACGAGATAAATTTTCGTGGTTTGCAGTAGTCTGTACACTTACCATGCATTCTCATTGCCTCTAAAAAAATGGCAATAAGCAGGGAATGTTTTATATACCATGAATATCTGGTATTGGTTGTAGTCGTGTTTGTTATTTTCTTGCCCCTACTCATACAAGTTTATATTTATATATTGTATTCATGTTCTGTTTGTATTTTATGCATGGGGGTTGGATGGCCGAATGAGTGGCACGTGTACGCTGTATCATAAAGCCTGCCATTGAGTCAACTGGCGTGGTTTCGAATCCCCGGTTCCTCCCTCTGCTAAAGAACCCTAAGCGCAAGCGAATTTTTTGAAAAATTTAAACCCTATGTTAGTCCCAAAATGACCTAGACTTTAAACCTCATTTCCCAATCACTCTCTTCTCTACTTTATGGATCAGTATATGAGTATATTATGTTATACTATTTCCCAAACTCTGGTTATTATTTTTGTGGTCGCTTTTTTTCTTTACATGATTCTCCGTTCGTTGTATATTGTGTTGTCGGTGACTTGTAATCAACAATTGACATATGTTTTACAGGAAAATGTAAATCAAACAGTTAAAGTATACAAGTGTAAGTTCTGGAACGATCAACAACAGACACCAGAATCTTTACATTCATTAATTAATGTACTTGAACATGTAAAGTCAAATAACGACAACAGTAACCCATTGACTGTTGTTTGTCGGTAAGTAAGGAAACAGACATGAAAATATTATTACCGAAATTCGCTGAAAACTTTCAGATGTTATGAGAAAGAATGTTTGAAAATATATTAATTGGAATCTTTCATAAACAAATTAATAAAATTTGATAAATGGTAGGTTTTATACACAAAATGTTTCACAACAAGAGATTTGGCTGTTTATTCTTAAACTGATTTTAAGTGTGTATTTGTTATATATTAGGGATGGTGTTACTAAAGGTGGTATATTTTGTGTATTGGGTGCTATATTAGAGAGATTAACAATAGAACAAGAGGTCAGTGTATTACAGACTATACTACAACTTAGAGCTTCCAGACCACAGATTATTACATCTTATGTAAGTTTTATTTCATACATCTTGGCAGAATTGAAGTCAAAACATATTTTAAAAAATTTTAAAAATTTATTATCAATTTCAGATTAGACGGAACTTAATTTCTTTTAGTCAGTTGATTAAACAAACATCACTGACTAGCAATGCTATTTGATCCTGATATTATTTTCTACTTAAGGCAGTTACTTCAAACCAAAATGTGGTTATCTTATAAAAAAAAGCACATGAAAAATTTCAATTTTTATTTCAGGAACAACTCAAATTTTGTTTTGAAGCGATCAAAGTTTACCTAGAAAATTATACTACTTATGTAAATATATTGTAATTTTATACTACTGACAACAAATTTATTCACATCATATAAAAGCTTCAAATTCTGGCGAAGTTTTGAAGCGCTTTGTCGAGTTGTTGAAAACGCCCGTGTTTCACAAGGGGTATTGCTTATTATCAAATGTCTTTGTATATCTTTGTCTGAGTTATAATCCTCTCTATTAGAAACGAATTATGCAACTTGGGCTGCACTTCGATTGCATTTATCTTGGTGTTTCTGAAAATACAATCATTAACAGTCACAGTCGCAGTTTAGCTAATATACACGTTTTCGCGCCATTACCAGGTCTAGTTCGGATGTAATGGGACCGGTGAAGTCTTGCTTGGGAGACACATTGAAACGCGTAATGTAAAGCCGAGCTTAGATCTGGAACCGTATCAAGAGTATTATTTGCATATTTATTATTAGCATAATTATTATTTTCGTGTTTATTATTTGCATATTTATTATTTGTATATTTATTACATGTATTTGCATATTTATTATTTGTATATTTATTATTTGCATATTTACCGTTTTCATTGCATGTTTTCTTTATATTGTATAATTATTTTTACCGCTTGATATATAAAGAAAGTATTTGTTAACAACCTATTTTTATTATTCTAATAATATGTTTAATCATGTTATTCAGCTATATAGAACGCTGATTTAATCCTGTAGGTTATTTTATATTGATAGTTTTATTCAGCTAATTATCATGCTCATTCAATGTTTTAGACATTTCAAATATATTTCAAATAATTTATAAACTAGATATTCGTAAAGAGCAGTATTAAGTATAATCGATACGATAGCCGTCAGCTAATAATCATCAATAATTTTACCGTTGTACGAAGTATTAAAGATCGCTCAAATTTGATAAAATAACATTTCGTATTAATATCGAATGTGTGGAACAAGGAACCTTCAGATCTCTGGAAATCTGGAAAGCCATTTTATCAATCAAATTGAAATACAGATCTACATTTCGTTTCGTTTTTTTTTTTATACTTTCGATGGCCTACTACAATGTGGGCCTACTAAGTAAAGACAAGTAAATTGAAATTTTGAATTATAAAAGTGAAACGAAATCGGATATGTGTTTTAATCCGATTGGCATTTTAAATACTGGGAACGTATCTCAGATTAATAATCGTTCATCAGCGAAATATATTCATATTAATATGTTCTAAATGATTTTATTATATTCACATTTTGTAATATATATATTTTTTGTATTTGCATATTTGTTATTTGCATATTTACTGTTTTCATAATTATATATTATATTGTATTATAATTGTTACTTTTTGAGACATTAAAGACAATAATATGTATTAACATTTAAATTTGTAACCTTCCAATCATTATAAATGTAAACATTATATTATGTTCATATGGTTATTAAGGCATACCCCCACCAAAGGTTTGGTGTCTCGTTGGAATATGTCTTGGAACATTTATGTTCTAATTTTAACGAATCCTGAGAAGTATTAAAATGGAAATATGACAGCTAGAAAAGGGGTCAGGCATTCCGAAATAAATTACGAACTTGCCTTAAAATCAATATTAATTTTGTTGATAACTTCGACAAAATCATGTAGGTGTATGCATTTTTAGTAATTTTCTTTTGGTGCGGGAGAGGGGGGATGGTGGTGGTAAAGTGTGCAAAACATATTTAAATAGGCCTACTGATAATGATAATGCTGATAACAATTAAAGATACCAACGACTCTAACCTAATCTTAGTCATGTTGTTATCTCTAAAATTTGAATGTGTAGAATAAATATATCTCATTCGATAATGGGTTTTCCGGCCTGTATCTAAATATAGCCTCTTATCGACATTGAGGAAACTGCCAGGACAGTGGCGATGAGATCCTGGTCTACGCAATCTAGAAGGTTTGACTGAAATCAAGTTAACTTAAAGTGCATAACATAAATAACTCATCGACGCCATGACATTAACAAAAAAATGTATTATTGCATGTCGCCACGGTCTTTGAAAAATTGTTGTTTTACTCTTTCCACATGTAGAGTCAAATCTCACGTACTAGTAAACACGGACAACATGTTTATATTTTAAAAAAAAACAGTGATATTTTGGTAAAATCCTAACCACAAAATTCTATTTATTCATGACCAATGGTTGGTGGACATAATGGGGTAATGTTCTCATCCGTGGTATTGGGAAATGGGGAGGTTTATTCCACATTTCGGATGGAAATTAAAGTCAATGTCAATATAGGGCGTGCAGAAATTAGATGGTTATAAAAGAGGGCGTTGGGCGAGACTGGTCAGAGTTCACCCAGGTATTCCGGGCAGTTATCATTTATTATTGAGAACGAGGGACCTCTCGAAGTCAATCCAGCATAAAGTTGAAGTAACCATTTAACCTGTAGTGTCATATATTGCGATTGTGAAGAAGACAAAACAGGGAAGTCCAATATTACTACACACATGCATAGTATCATTAATTTCCGATTATTTATTTAAAGGGTGTATGGCTCTATTCAGTCGAAATTGAACGACAGTCTTTCACGCCTACTAAAGCCCATTCAACTAGTTTGTGAATCAATCATTGCTAATCATGGCAGCATTGTCATACAGATTACGAATTTTTTCTTTATTCCGTACAAATGGCACCCGAAACCATGTAGCCTACATGACTCGCATACTGATTTAGATTTTGACGACGTTTTCTGATAATGATGACGGGCATATGCTACGAAGTGTGCCGTGAGGAAAAGTTTAGCGATACGTCCTACTTTTATTTCGAATTCAGTGAAGATATTTGTTGCGTGTGTAGGTCTGTAGTTGGGCATTTTAATGTCTATATGCTATGTCCTTTCAAATTAGTGCTATCAACTTGGAAATAGCATATTCGAGTTTCTTGCCCCCCCCCCCCCGCCAAAAGCCCTGAAACGACACATCCCTCTTGTATGCAACTATTGGTATTGAAGGAATACTTGTCGCGTCAATTTCTGTTGCCATTCTGGATTTTGGTAGCCATATTCCATCACCCGTTTGTGAGATGAGTCGGAAAGTGTGGAAAATGGATCCAGTAACCAAAATTTTTTATAAAATCGTATGTTACACTGGTCATTTCGCCAACACTGTTCGCAGCTTTCGGGGGTCGCAAACTACAAATGTCTTCACCATGGCCCCTTCTATCAGAAACCATCGTCAAACTGTTCCCCGGATCTAGGGGTTGTGACCCGGCATATAGTCCTTCGGATGGGATGAAAAAGAGGTCATGTGTACACGATGGCGTGCACAAAAGAAAACATCCCTTGGCAGTTAGAATACGATATAAGAGTAGACCATGCACTGTGTGGCGTATGCTCATCTTAATTAGCTCAATCGATACAGGGCGTTAAACCTCATTTTACTTTCTTTCCCTTTAAGTCTGAGGAGTAAGATATAATATTACTAAATTAAACACGTCCTTAAAATAAATGGAGTATTATGTATGCACCCGTATTATATCTTACACCAGACACCTGTTACCACTGTTTGTTGTGTATCTTGTACATGCAGAACAGTCCATTTGCTGACTACACTATTTTGCCCATAACGTTTTTTAGGACTTCGAATTTTGTCTATTGGTTTGGATTGTTCTCTCTTGGTTTTTATTTCATTTTTACTTTATCCCGGGAAAGAAATCCATATTGTTATTGACCAGTAAAGAATATTTTTTAATACAATGTCTTGCAAATTTGACAGTTTTATCAGTTGTTTGTTTAGTGATTAAATGTATTTTAAGTTTTCTTCCTGGTTGATCTGTGAAGGTCGATTGTGATTTTGTCAGAGAAGTCGAGTTAAGGGTACAGGGCCAATTGACATAATGGGGCCTGTGTCCCTTCTATTTATCTGTTGTTTATTGTACCAAGTTTACGACATCAATGGTAAGTTTGCAATTAGTTACTCTAAACATATCTACCTTATAGTACAGTTGTTAAGATTGAGTGTTTCGTGTTTGAATCCCGGAATTTCCATGTCCGATCATCACATATTACATACTGGCATTTATGAAGCTGGTATGTATAATAATAGCATAATGTAATAATGTTTTCAAAGAACTTCTGAATTCCAACATCGACGTACTGTGTACTGCATGTGACAATAGTACTTCTTTATCAAATAGTAATTTCAAAATGGCCGAAGTATTGTGACAATTCGTTAAATTTCAATCCTTTTATTTGCATACCGATTCTATTCCTTGACAGATGGGATTTGAAACAAACGTAGGTCGTATCACCACTGTTCCGGGTAAAATTTTCCTCATAGCACACTTCATGTAACAGGTGAAGCAAGAAGTAGGACGTTAAACTCCATTTCATTTTATTTGTTTCTCAACAATACCCCTATGTATATATTTGGCTCTCTAACATAAATACGTGATATTATTCTAACAACTATCTGTTAGAAATATTATAGGTAAATGATAACAGTATCGTGGCATCAATTTTGATAAAGAGATAATAATAATATACGTATGGATGATGGGCCAATGTTGTAGATAATAGGCTGCACATGAAAGATCGTATGTTAAATTATATATCCACAAATTTAAATCAAAAATGTCTACACATTTTCGATAAAATTGGGCATTTTAAAGATTCGAAGCTTTTTGGCCGAGCAGTTTAACGCTTTATATTTTAATGAAGAAGATTATTTAATCAAACAGAACACAGGAAATTTACTTATGTCGATGTAAGTAAGCAGATAAAGTACTATTCTCGGCCAACGCATATAGACGCGTTAGACAAAATAATCAGACTACTTTATATTGACTTAAAGTAACGATGTGTCATTTACATTTATCGCTTAAATATCCAAGTTTATACGGCTAAATCCAGAGTTATCATTTAATATTCAATTAAGAAAACAAAATCAACATTTTACGCTAAATAATGTACCGTCTAACCATTTTGGGGCTGATATTCCTTTTAGAGACTCATCTTTCAATACATTGTAGCTTGCAATAGTGCAAAAATAATGCACCGAGACTTTAAATCAACGAGTCGTTTACTCCATTTATGTACTGTCTAAACGGAATTGATCATCTTGGGGTTGATATTTTTATTAACGTGTATTCGAATTTAGCGATAAAGAAGGTGTCTGTTTCAATATTTTTAATATTCGAATATTATACCTACTGGCGAGTATAAAGCATATGTCTCAATGCATTCGTATTTAAATTTCAAACATTTCATAAATGACACAATGGAGTTTTGCATGGATTTTTCTGATGCGTGTTTTTGATTTGCATTTAAACTTTTCATTACCCCGACCACACCAACCGAAATCAAGTTTATGCGAATAATATCATCTGTTTATTTCAAAAGACTGAAGGTGTAAAATGACTCCCAGACAATGTAGACGATTATTTTTGACTGGTGTAACATTCGTGCAATTATCACAAATATTCTACCAATTCATTTATTCACATCATTGTGATTCAGACAGTTTTTTGCGTTATACTTGTTGTACTTATGTCATGTACGCTATACAGGGAAAATTTGCCACGACAGCGGCGCTACGGCCTACTCTTATATCGAATTCCAACTGCTGAGTGTTTTTTTAAATGTGCATTCGACTTTTCGCCCCATCCGAACGACTATACTTTATTCCCTGTCAGGCTCTCGGTCCTGTAACACTGGGAAACTGACAAGGAGTGAAAAGTCCCGATGAACTTTAATGGCCAATGCATAGTTCGAACACGGGATCTCAGAGATAGTAAGTCAACGTCTTACCCACTGAGTCACCGTGGCTCCCAAACGCACTATTACTTAACTTATATTTTTGGTTTAACAACAGTTTTCACCCCACATTTTGTCAAATTGGTCTTCTTGCGCAGAAAGTATTTAAGATGTTACTTCACTCAGCTTTTGCTGTTATGTGTGTACATTGTTATTTATCAAAAGTGTAGAATGACATTCGAAATGGACCGAAACAAATACGCTCAATGATTGTTCGTATTAAACGAAAACAATTTACCCGTGAATTTTTTTTATAAAATTAGAAGACCATTATTTTTTTTCTGTTCATATCGTTGCATATAAATATAGGGGTGAGAACAAAGTGTCGGGAATGTTTCGTACGTTTGTCTCTTCGACGGTTTTTCGGGGGGGGGGGGTATGTCCTGTGTAAGTAACGGGGGTCATAGTTGTAAAATACCCACTGTTTATATAATGGAGTATTGATTTGAGAACCTGCTATCCAGGCTCACACTCACATAGAGAAGGGTGTCAGCTAGGGCCCTTCTAAATCATCACATTAAATGCTACGTTGTTAGAAGGTTTTTTTATGAAAAGAAACTCCACAATAAAAAAGATGTATACATTGATATTATTGGTTATGTTCTGATATCTATCTGCCCTATATTTTATACTGACTTGCCCAACGTTCCAGTGTCCTTGACCCCTGTCTTGTCACTATGTTCGTTGTTCAGATTTTCTGGGCTTGAAAACACGTTTGCGGCCGTCTAATTTTCATTTATTTCTGTAGGAAGACATCCGGACGCCCTCTATCAGGGGGCGAGACGGGTGTAAGGACGATGGGCACGTGCCTGATAACAGATTAATTTGTTATATTACAGGTTTAGGAATATAATAACAGACTATAATTTGTTTTATTACAGCTCTCAGAAATGTGGCTTACAATACATCAACTGATCAGAGTTCTTCACCACAAGAAGGTGGTGATTCATTTCATGCTGTAGATAATAATACTGATAGTGATTTTAATCATCGTTCCTGTACTCATACTAAGACCGGGGCAACTGAATGGTGGTGTGTTGATCTAAAACATGTCTATATCATTAACAACATTAAATTATATAACAGAGATACACGTAAATATAGAATTACTATAATCAAATGTAAGGTGGTGTATTTGAATATTAACGCTGTTGAAATATTAAAGGGGCATTATTTAAATGTTATTAATTAGACCATAATCAACCCTCGATATCATCGGGTACTTCAGATTTTCAGCAGTGTTAAATATGATTTGCCGTGAATGATTTAATTTAAAACTGGATAACCGTGACTTCGTTTAATTTCGACATTAACGCCAGCAATAACAATTGTGACCACATGATTCTGCCGACAATAACTCCGCTCAGATCGGAGTAATTTTACTGAAATTTTCAACATATTCCCTTTTCATTATCTAATTTGCAAGTATTTCTTTATCTGAATCTTACATAATGCATGGTTAATGTAAAATTACTATAGCCAACAATATGTTTATAATTACTTGGATGCACCTGGAAGTTATTGGGATTAGCGAGAATTCATAAAGAAAATGGGCATTAAACTTGACTATGGTTAATCACTTATTGGCCTTAACAAATTACTGGTAATGAGTTCTGTAAAAAAAAAAATATAATGTTACACATGACGAATAACCAAGTGCTAAATATCTTTAATAAATCGAGGATAACTATTTACCGTATTGTATATTTCAGTACAAGGAAGACTTCGAGGATTTACCATGAAGTTGAGTAATACAGGTCCGTGTAATGGAGCAGGACTGAACTCAGCTTCACTATGTTATACAGATCATTCACAACAAAACCATACAGTGTATAAAATAACAGAATGTAACCAACCATCATCAACATCTTTATCTGGTAGATTTGTTTTTATTCAAAATCGACCATATCAAGCTCTTACTTTGTGTGAAGTACAAATATTTAAAGGTAAATTAAACTGATTTTAATTTTTTATTCGTGATATCAAAATGTCGGAATTGATAAGCACTTTGACACAAAATAAGGCACTTTGAGAGTGTTTATTACATCTACAGCCCCCAATAGATTTGAATCCTGATTCGCCAAAATATTAAATTGTTCATGGCTAAATATGTACATGGATTGATTGTTTAACATTTAATTAAGAAAACAAAATCAAAATACCAAAGTTAGATAATCCCCCGCCGGCTTGGATCCAATCGGATATAAACTATAGGGCAATTTCTGTTACCTATGCTAGTGCAGTATAGATTGATGAAATGTAAATTCCACATATTTTTGTAAATGCTGAATGGAATTGAACTATTACATATTCAATTTTCACAATAGTGGGAGTGATTCATAATGCTTTAAAAACAATAGCGCAGTCCCCACCCCTTCTAGTTGGCCCTTCACCTAATAATTATTAGGGCATAATTGTTCTTTAAGAACACCTCATGTCATTTCTCGAACGAGGACTGTACCTAAACATGTTATCCTTGTTTAAACTGGAGTTGATTTCAAATAGCTAGCAATTTTCATTAACAGGTGGATGTCCAAATGGTACTTTTGGTGAAGACTGTGACAAACAATGTAATATTAACTGTAAAGATAGATTGTGTAATTCAACAACTGGTACTTGTAATACATGTGAACCAGGTTTCTATGGTACAGCATGTCAACAGACATGTACAGTAACTAACTGTATAGGTAGTTGTAACAGAAATACAGGAGAGTGTTCTAAATGTAAACCAGGTTTCTATGGTACAAATTGTCAACAAAAATGTAATAATGGTTGTACAAACAATAACTGTAATAAAGATAATGGTTACTGTGCATGTAAATCAGGTTTTACTGGAGATAGATGTGAGAATTGTCAACAAGGTAAATATGGTGATGACTGTCAACAGAACTGTAGTATTGGATGTTTAAATCATACCTGTTCTAAATCAGACGGAACTTGCCCTATCTGTACGAGGGGTTGGTTTGATGCAGGATGTGGTTCATCATGTGTGGTAACTAACTGTACGAGTAACTGTAACAAGACTACTGGACACTGTAACAGTTGTAATACTGGATGGTACGGTACAAACTGTGAAAGAAGCTGTAGCGAAGGATGTTTAGATAATAACTGTTCTAAATCAGAAGGAACCTGCCCTTCCTGTATGACGGGTTGGTTTGATGAAAGATGCAATTCATCATGTGTGGTGACAAACTGTATAGGTAACTGTAAAAAGACTACAGGAATGTGCAGTACATGTCACGATGGATTTTATGGTACAAATTGTCAACAGGACTGTAGTATTGGATGTTTAAATCATACCTGTTCTAAATCAGACGGAACTTGTCCTGTCTGTACATCTGGTTGGTTTGATGCAAGATGTAATTCATCATGTAATATAACTAACTGTATAGGTAACTGTAAAAAGACTACAGGAAAGTGCAGTACATGTCACGATGGATTTTATGGTACAAATTGTCAACAGGACTGTAGTATTGGATGTTTAAATCATACCTGTTCTAAATCAGACGGAACTTGTCCTGTCTGTACGTCTGGTTGGTTTGATGAAAGATGTAATGCATCATGTGTGATAACTAACTGTACGAGTAACTGTAACAAGACTACAGGACAATGTAACAGTTGTAATAATGGATGGTACGGTACAAACTGTGAAGAGAGCTGTAGTGAAGGTTGTTTAAATCATTCCTGTTCTAAATCAGAAGGAACTTGTCCTGTCTGTACGTCTGGTTGGTTTGATGAAAGATGTAATGCATCATGTGTGGTAACTAACTGTATTGGTAACTGCAACAAGACTACAGGACAGTGTAATACGTGTGATCAAGGCTGGTTCGGTGAAAACTGTGGTCAGAAATGTAATGATGGTTGTTTAAACAATATTTGTACGAAATCCGATGGATCCTGCGACCAGTGTAACAATGGTCGGTTTGGTATAAGTTGTGGATCAAGATGTTCTAGTAATTGTACTGCAGGGTGTGATAAATCTAATGGCACTTGTATTGACTGTAAACCTGATACAGTAGGTCCATATTGTAATTCAACATGTGGTAGTGGATGTCAACCAATCACAGGTAATATAACATGTAATAGAGACGGTAGATGTACTAGTTGTATTATGGGAAGATATGGTGAAAGATGTAATAAGAATTGTAATTATGCATGTAATGGTGGATGTGATAGATATAATAGTACATGTATTAATGGATGTATTAATGGTAAAAGTGGAGAATATTGTGATAAGAACTGTAATGATAATTGTATTCATTGTAAACAAGATAATATAAACTCTTGTACTAAATGTAAAGATGGAAGATGGGGAACATCATGTCAAGAATTATGTAGTGTTAACTGCAAATCACAAAATGCTTCCCATTGTAATGGGACTGTCGAGTCGTGTTCAGAATCACTATGTGATCGGAGTAGTGGAGCCTGTCCCAATGGTTGTGTTGTGGGAAAGAAAGAAGATAATTGTACTGACGGTTCGTATACAATCATTATATATAAACAACTACAATAATTATAAAATTATTACCAACTCACATAATGAAGTGTTTAGTTAACATCTATAAACAGTAATCACTGTTGATAACATAACGAAGACTGAACCACGTCATGGAATCGCATAGCAGGATGAAACCCTATCCATAATTATGTATCAATAATTGTTTTGTTCTTCTTGCCATCGATTATCATATCTATGATAACGTGTACTTTATTGTTTATGTTCTTAGACTGCAGTGCTGGATACTATGGAGATAACTGTGCTAACACCTGTGGACGATGTGCTAGAGGTACACCATGTAATACAACAAGTGGTAATTGTGGATCTGTAGGATGTGAGGATGGATTTATAGGACTAATGTGCAGTCAAGGTACTGTTATTATTATATTTTCTAGAAATGAGAGTGAGGGAAATGGGGTTTAACGGCCACTCAACGCGAACTAGGTCATTTCGGGACTAACATATGGTTTAATTTTATTTCAATAATTCGCTTGCGCGTAGGGTCTTTAGCAGTGGGAGGAAACCGGAGTGCCCGGAGGAAACCCACGAGGTTGAGAAGGCGCCCCTCTCTCCATGCCACAGACGCTCACACCAGGGCTCGAAACCACAGCCGCAAGCCAGAGGTGACCGGCCAGCTAGAGGTCGAAGCGCGGTACTCTAGACCACTAGGCCATCCCAACCCCCCTTCTAGAAATGAAGTTGACCATGAGATGTATACTTTATAAGAAATTCTATAAAATCACATACGAATTCCGTCAATTTATTATTTCAATAGCCCCTTGATCGCATCGAATGCTATGGATTGTTGTTAGAGCTTCGTTGAATAATAAATAATAATGATCAGAGAGATAAAACAAGAAGCTGTATGACAAGGAGATCCTAAACTAAGTCTGTTTACCCCATGTCACAGAATTGGGTTAGTTTATTATCTGAACGAAACAAATATTTTGATAATTCTTGATCATATAATAAAGTATAAAAAAATCAAATACTCCTTGAAAATATTCAAAATAAATCCTAGTGATATATTTAAATACACAGTACCATTATAATGAGACCTATTTTCTTTTATAGCTGCTCCAATACACAATGGGGAAGATCCTGCTATTGTACCAGCTGTTGTGTCTGCTGTCATTGTTGCTGTTCTTATTGCTGTCGTAGTTGTCGTTTTTATGTACAGAAGGTATGAATAAAGATGGGGAGAGAGAAATGTGGTTTAGAGTCCACTCGATACACTATGTGTCATTTAGTGACTATGGTTCAATTTTATTTCATTAATTCGCTAGTTCGAATGGGTTTTTAGCAGTAGGGGGAAGCCGGACAGGCAACCCAACTCCTTGTGATGTACGCAGACGGGGAATCAAAATCACACCACCTGACTAAATGACAGACCTTATGATCCAACACACATTTGTTAACCATTCGACCACCCAATCCCAAGGAATAAAGATACCGATATAGCTATTTAAAATATTAACGAAAGATTTTATATCAGTAAAAAGATATATTAGATAAGATTGTCCTGGAGAAATACTGAAAAAAGCCAAAAGCAAGAACAATATGCTTTCCTGGCGAAGTTTTTAATTTTACTGAATATTCGCAACGACCGCGAATTCTCACGAATAATTACAAGTGTATGGCGATCACCTTGTGACCATTCGAACGATGGCGAATTGTATTCGAAAGATCATTCGTCGCCATACTTGCCACTGTATGAAACCAGCAAGTGGAAACGTAAAGACTTATTTTTGTGATATGCTTTCCTTGCAAATTGAGGAAGCATGTCCATGATATTTGCAACATCCACAACACCTAACACTTAAAATGTTTAGTGATCACCTGAGCTCATTGGCCACCATATTCGCCATTGTGTTAGACCAACAATATAAAACGGTTTACAAACTAATTTGTTCCTCGGTTTCGTGAATAAAATATGATATTATCCTGTGTCATTGATTTTTGAATAAATATCAACGTATCCATACCCCCTATCCACTTTATATAACCGTAACCTTATTATTTTTCAGGAAACATAAACAAAAAGAAGACAAAAACATCCCTTTTACCGTTATCTCTAAAACAGATTCTTCGTCTGACATTAATCCTGTCGATGCTACAGTTAAAACAGGTAATGTTGTTCTGCATGCAAAATAATATTTGCATTGGCTTTTACTTTTTTATTTCTAGAAGGTAAAATGCAGTGTTACTAGAAACCAACCATGTGGCTGTCAAGCTGTTTTAAATTGGGTATTAATTCGGACCAGAGCGACTGGGTGTCGAAACCAGAAAACTGTAACAAAATGCGATTAGTGGTCATAGGGTTTAGTGAGATAGGATTGAGATTTAAACTCACTGATTTTTATAGAAGTTTTATATCTTGATTTGTTTTGTAAGATGATAATTTTGTGTTTGTGATAAAGCTAGTTTTGAAATATAAGTAGTAGAATAATACAAATCTGAAAAAATGATAATTAATCTTTACAGAAGATGCTGATGAAGGCAGTAATGAAGTGGTAATGTATTCTAACCTACCTAATTCTGGTGTGTATGAAAACCTACCATCAACACGCATTGAATTAAAAGACTTATGGGAAATAATTCAAAGAAAGAAAATGACGAAAGCATTCAAACCAGAATATGAGGTAGGTCAACGGGGACAGAAACCCGGAGTTGGACTTGCGATGTTTTACTTAAATGCCAAAGTGATCCAAAAAACATGTCGACTACGTGAACTCCCCACCGAGCCGCGGTGGCTAAGTAAGTAGGACGCTGGCTCGCCCCCTGGGTTGCCCGAGAAAGTTCATGTCTGTGGTGCGGGGCGGAGGGCCTAACAAGAGCAGCTGTGTAGTCATTCGGATGGTACGAAAAACCGAGGTCCTGTGTACAAATTGACATGCACGCAAACGATCCCTTGTCCGGTCGAATTTTCCTCATTGCATGCTGCATGGCGTATTTCCGTCTCCATTAGCCCTGTTGGAACAGAACAGTAGGACGTTAAACCCTATTTCATTTCATTTCCTTTTACCCCCAACTCCCTTGGAAAGATTTCATTTTGTTCTTTATCACAGAATCTACCAAAAGGTCTATGTTCGCCTCATGATGTTTGTCTGAATGAAGTAAATCGACCGAAGAATAGATACAAGAATATATGTGCATGTAAGTTAATTAGAAGCAATCATCTACTGTTACTGCTGTCTTACTCAGGTCCTTGGTGTATTTATGCTTTACCAGTATAGGACATTCATTAGAAACCAAATCTTCCTTTATTTCTTAAAGTGAGTGTGAGTATGACTAGCGCCACTTTGGTTCTTCTTTTCTCTTACTGCATTTATTAAGGTCCCTTCATGATCGATCGACATCGACCAATTCTCAACATTAATTCTTATCAATCATCTGCAAATGCCCAAATAGAATGTACTGCATTTAATAAATTAAGGTCCCTTCATGATCGATCGACATCGACCAATTCTCAACATTTATTCTTATCAATCATCTGCAAATGCCCAAATAGAATGTAATCTGGCTATTCTTGTGTTAAATCGTGTACGGTGGAAACAAATCCAAATTTTTAGTTTTATTTTATATTCTGTACTAAATAACTTTTAGCTCTAAAATGAAAAAAAAAATATCGACACTCCCTGAGTAGTACGAATGGTTTGAGATCTAACAAGAAACATCTTTCATGTACATGAATTAACAAACGCGACCTAAAATCACATCCTTATATTGTGCTCCTAAAATATAAGTTCCTACTCGTACCTCCTTTAAGAATTTTTGTTTTTAATTATCTATATTTTAATACGGCAAATTTACCTTTTTTCAAAACCCATATTTCATGTGTGTGCATAATGATGTCACAGTCCGTCAAAAATGAGGGTGGGGTGGCCAAATGGTTAGCGCGTGTGCGCTGTATCATAAGACCTGTCACTGACTCAATTGCTGGGGTTTCGATTCCCGGTTGTACGTGACAAGAAGTAGGATCGCCTATCCGACCTCGTGGGGTTTCTCCGGGTCCTCCGGATTCCACCCGCTGCTAAAGACCCCTACGCAAAGCAATTATTGAAATAAAATGGAGCCATGTGTAAGTCCCGAAATGACCTACTTTGTGTCGAGTGGACGTCAAACCCCATTTCTCCCCCCCCCCCCCGTCCAAAATGTATTGTGAACAATCGTGTGGACAAAATTTATATTAGTATCAAAATCGTATTCAGAACTGATTGATCATAAACGTGGTACTATCCCAATTAAGCTTTAGAACACGCTCAGTAGGATTTCTTTAGACTGATTGTAAAGTTAGCTTGCCTTGAGGGCTAACAAGAAGACCCAGCCTGTGTTCATTTTTTTCTTCCTCAGTTGACCATACCAGAGTTAAATTGGAGATTGAAAACGATGATCCTACTTCCGATTATGTCAATGCCTGTTACATCACTGTAAGTATATTAACCATTTATAACATACATATTATAATGATTATTCATATATACCCAGTTTGCCAACGTTGTATTTTATGGAAATTTACCATTTTAAATATACTTGTATGTCTTACAGGGGTATGGTAACACAAAAAATAAATATATAGCTTCACAAGGTAAATTTTAGATTTCTTTTATTATATACTCATATTATCGAGTCTTCGTTTTGTTATGATTTTGTGTTGGTTTAATGATGCAAGAACGCTACAAAATTTCTCATTTGCCAGAAGAAATCGCAGAAGGGCTGATCAAGCTGTTATTTAAAGGGACAATAACTCTCTTGCTGGCTTGGTAGCCCCAGAAAATAAATAATAGCCTTATTACAAGTACTAGATGTTTTAGTGTCTTACCTGTTGTGTAAATTATCCATTACATCCTATTTTACTTTTACAGAGGGTTCGAAAATATTTTAAAATCCAAGTCACATTTGAAAGGTTTACGTTAGACTTTTCAAATCAATAAGTTGAATTTTTCCAATTTTTAAAATTAGGTGTGTTACAATGAAATTTATATCATCAATTAATTGGAATATTGTAAAATAATACAATTTGTTGACCAGAACTAAGATTGGGACATATTATTCAGTTACAACAAGGGTGTTATTGGGGCTTTAAAGACGTTGCTAATCATAGTGGAACTGCGCGTTTTGTGCGCTATTGTTATTAGTATATCCAAAATCGTAGGAGCCCCCCTCCCCGCCTCCAGATTCGGGAACCGTCCATATATTGGGCTATCTATTTCCGTTTTTCGGACGCAAGCATCGTCCAGTGAGACCATATGTCATAGAGAATATATTTAGATAATTTTAAAGATAAACAACCACCACAGCTCTGAAAATTCGGTGAGAAAAATTTCGGGCAAATAGACTCAGCGCCCTCAAGTGAATATGGTCTCTATACCTATTGGTATACCGAGCAAATGGTATTTGCGATAAATCAGGAGATTAGTTGCAAAGTCACATGGAAAATTGTCCCATATTGGAACAAGACCAAGAGGGGCAAACGTAGGAAGAGAAAATCCTGGAATGAATACATTTCTGAATGGGATATTGTTTAAAGTTGTAGTTTCTAGTGCCTGAAATGTTTTTTTTAAATTATTGATTAGACATTAATTAACTGATCCAGTCCATAATGAACTCACTATCGCATCGGATTTCTCCGATATTAAATAGATTAGAACGGTTAAACCATATTTTGATATGGAGGAGCGATACTTAGCTTCGAACAACCAGTGTAGTTTAAATTATTGCAAAGGTCTTGTCTAATATTTGAATGATATTTTCAAATTATTCATTATACAGTGTTTATGTTCTAACTATTATAAGAAGAATGGCTAGCGCTTTATCTAAGTGTAAGAGCTAATGAAGCCATATTTAACATGCACAGCCATGTATATTTCAGCCATAGGGGTTAGGTATCTAGTTTGTATATCCTCGCAGATATACTAGAAAATCGACATAAGATACATCAAAAGTCTGCCAATTACACACTATCGTTTCCGCGCTACCGATAGCTACTGATGTGTCAAATTATATATGAACTTAATCCACAGGTCCAAACGATGTTAATATTAACGAGTTTATGAGGTTAATATGGGATGTGAAGACAGGAACAATTGCCATGGTTACCAATCCACAAGAACTTGGTCATGTATGTATATGGTATTTCAGACAGTAACATTGCGTTGCTCAAATTGTTGTAAATGACAAATGAAATTAATTGAAACATACGTATCTAACTGACAAGATAACGTCTTTATAATATCTACGATTAATAATATAAAGTAATTCATATTTTTTGGATAGGTAAAGTGTTTGATTTATTGGCCGACGAATGGAAAACTGAAAACATTCAAGAAAATTTCTGTGAAACTTTTAGCAGAAGATGTCTTTGCCCATTTCATTATAAGAACATTGCAGATAACTAAAGTAAGTAATACGTCGAAAACCAACTCGAGAGTAGTAAATATAGGGTTCTTTTGAATGTTATGTGCTTTGGTGTTTCAAGAACAATGGCCTTAAACTATTTTGATACATCAAGAAGCGTTGACTTTTCGTGGAATAGTCCCTGTGATATCCAATAGTATACTTTTTTTAAAATCAAGTACACAGATTGGCAGAATGATGAACAATAACGGTTCTGATAAAACAATAAATCCTGATAAAATATTTTAAAGACAAACAAATTCAAATTGTTTCAGCCAAATTGTTACAGGAAATAAATGATTTGTGATTTTATCCAATCCTCCAACTAATGTTTTAATAGGAACGATGTGATCCCCGGATCATTAAACATTACCATTATACATCTTGGCCTGATAAAGGTGTTCCTGCTGATGCATCATCCTTGGTAGAATTCAGAAACAAGGTGAACAAATCACCAACGTCACATCCTGGACCGATGATAGTACACTGCAGGTTGTATTTTCAATATGAGTTTATAAGTTCCCTAGATATACGATATACATGAAACAATATGTCCATATAAAGCTTCACACAATAGTGTTTTAACACAATAGTGGTTATAGTGTTGCAGGTTGTGAGTGGGTGTTGGGTTGTGGTTACCGTTTGTTGTTGATTAAAATAAGTAAAACAAAAGAAATTTTATATTTATATTGTTTACTATGTGTAGTATCACTCAAATTCATTGGTTGATTGTTTCCCATTATTATATGCAGTTATCATTACTAGTATAAAGATTTCTAGATGTATATACGTTAACTCATCGAATAATTGTTTCTACTGGGAGTGGTTAACTGTGCCGATTCAGAAGCGAAGCATACCTAGATTTAGATTAATTATCTTCTAGAAGAATGGTTGTTAAATAACTTATCGTATCTCGTTATACATAAATGATGATTTTACACAAGCAACAGTGACATTCTAGGAATGGGCAAAATTTCTGCAAGATGGGTACCAAAGCTCTTGACTGCGGATCAGAAATCTATCAGATTCATTTCATTCCATGGCAATCTGCACCCTTTTTTAAGCAAGTCATGAACTGTTTTTAAACGTGAAAAAGGGACTAGTCGATCGTCATTCCCCTCGGTAATTATGAGGTCATGTCCGCTATGAACGACTTTTAGGGTGGTTGACGAAATTTTCATCCATGTCGGCATTTGTTCTGCAACACCACTGCCAAGAGTGTGTACACCTCGAATTGAACTACATGTATGTATATATCACAGTGCTGGTATAGGCTACCAGATAAATGAAATGTTGTGTTAACATGTTATATTACAGTGCTGGTATAGGAAGAACGGGGACATATCTAGCTTTAGATTATCTTATTGAAGAAGGTAAAGCTGAAGGTTCAGTAGATGTTGTTAAATGTATTTCACGGATGAGAACAGAACGTATCAATATGGTTCAAACATTGGTAGGTGATCTGTTAAATTTGTTCCTTTTATACATTAGTTTTCTCGCTGTTTAACACAATCCCATGACGATATATTTACAGAACTAAAATCTGTATCTATATCAATATGTGATTGAAAGTAAGCCCCTGTAATTAAAGTTTACCGATGTTATTTGTAGGATCAGTATGTATTTTTACACGAGGCAATCTTAGAATGGTATATAGCTGGAAATATAACAACATCTATAGCTCATTACAAGACAATGTACCAAAGTCTGCTTACAATGCAAACATCTGGAAAATGTCTCCTAGAACAAAAATTTGAAGTAAGTAGAAATATTCTGATTTGCGCTATATGGGATTGGAACAAGATAAATAAAAGCAAAAGTAGAATTGTGCTTAGGGATTGGCCCAAATAATTCGGTATATAATCTGGAAGTTGGTACTTATTAAGAGAAACCTTCTTCATATCAGAAATGATACACGTGTGGTAGAAATTCGCGTATATTGCGAGGATCCATGCAGTATCATTTGGCTCCTTTTGTATCCGAATCAATATTATTATATATGTATTGATATTGTCGGGGATTGCAGATGATGAAGGCGGTCAGTCCAGTACTCACGAAGGATGATTGTTATACAGCTTGTTTGGATGAAAATAAAAATAAAAACAGAAGCACGTCAATATTAGCCGGTAAGTATGGTACACGTATTAAGAAGTTTGACAGAACATTTTCAATTCAAATTAGTTCCCGTATTCTGACTTTTTTCATCTTCAATAGAAGGCTTGATTTCGCCTTAACATACGCACTAGAAGGCTTGTTCTCGCCTTAACTACGTACATCTTATCAAGCCCTTCACGTAATACCCTGCATATTTCGCCACTAAGTTCGATTGGGTGACATGCACAGCTATGAGATTCATCGGTCGTCGTGATTTTCAAAGCCTCGCGCTTCTAGCTAAAATGTTTACATGTGACAATCGAGTTGCAAAGTTCAAAGAAAGATTGATCAATGTCAACGCAAAAGTTCGGGAATTGCTGTGTATTGAAGCAACACGCGGACGTTGCTGAAACTCGCGGACGTTGCTGAAAGATCATGGACCTTTTTATACTAGAGACGTGAAATCTTTTTATTAAAAATATAAGAAAAAAATGTAGGTCTTATGAAGGAAATTAAGTACTTGCCATGTGAAATCAAAACCTGCAAGTCGTGCAACGATACTATCAGTAAAATATTATTATCTTTTTCAAACGAACTTTTATTTTAGTAAATAGCAGTAGCTAAGTAGTAAAAAACAGTGGTAAATAATTGTTTTATTCATATAATTTCTAAATAATATAATGTATAATAAAGATGTTCAGGCGCGGATCCAGAATTTATTGCAGGGGGGGGGGGGGGTCTAGGTTTGATAATTGCTTAACCAATTGCGCTCAGCCCATTAACGGGGGGTTTGGTAAATTAGATTCAGTTTGGTTCATTCTGACCTATTTCCGGAAGGTAAATTCAAAATTACAGGTCTAAATTGCCAATAAAATCGCATAAAATTTTTTTCAAGCCTGGATCCGCGCCTGATATTACTAATTTATGGTGGTCTATTTTAGGCGAAAGCGCTCGGCCGTTTCTTGTTATAGCATCTTCTGATGATAACGCAACAGATTATATCAACGCTGTTTATATATCTGTAAGTAAATAATACCTCAAGACATTGATAGTTTATATACCTCTAGAAATTAACAGTTTTTATACCTGTATACATCAACAGTTTATATACTAGTAAGTAAATGATACCTGTAGACATTAATAATATACCTGTAATAAAATAATAGCTGTCTACATTAACAGTTTATATATTTGTAAATATAAGATACATTTATACAATAACAATTTCTATACATGTAAGTAAATGATATTTTTAAATATTAACAATTTATGTAAATGTAATTAAATGATATCTTTAACTACAAATCAGTACGTTCATTGATTATATTTGACAGAGTTACAGAAAGAAACAAGCTTATATATTAACACAGACACCATTACCAAATACTGTTATAGATTTCTGGAGAATGGTTATACAAACAGAATCTTACATAATCGTAGATCTTGATCATGGTCAGGAAATATCGAGGGTGAATATTAGTGTCATGTGAAACTATTAATTATCGTAATTTTAAAACTTGTATGAAATCAAAACTGATTCTTGATTTGCTGGATCCTTGGTGTGGACTATTACACGGTGGCTACATAGGCCCTTAAAGGCGGGTCCAGGGAAGGCTAAGTGGGTAAGACTCTGACTCGCTAAACTGGGGATAAAGTGTTCGATCCCTTCATTGGCCCAAAAAGGTCATTCAGATTTTCCGGTGTGGTTCCCCTGTTGTCAATGATGTTGGACGGAGGGCGTGGGGCGAATAACTGAGGACCCGTGTGCACATTAGCGTGCATGTAAAAGATCCCCTGACAGTTGGAATTCGAGTAGAACAGTAGGACTTTAAATCCCATTTCTGAAATAAAGGGGGCTTTAAATGGGTTTGGTCTTATTATAGTCGCATAAATTTGAACTATTTAATTATCGAAAATAGGAAATATATTATTAGGATAAACATATTACAACAGAACACATAACAGGCGGGCTACTTGTTACATCATGGTATATCAGTTATTATTAAAAGTTTAATATATCTATGTATATATTTAGGATATAGGTAGGTATCTTCCGGAAACTAAACTGATGTGTGGTGATTGTTCTATTAATAAATCTGGTGACACACAGAATGAAGAGGATTATTCAATAGTGACCTATAAAATCAACAAGGAAGAAGATGTAAGTTGAAAACCAATACTATGACGTCATCAGCACAAATATGATTACAAGTAACAATATTGTTGAAAAGGATCTCTCTATTTTAAGTTCCGTTGTGCTAATTTTGTTAATTGGGCCGCGGCATGTAGTCACGAATGATCGAATTGATATATCAGGAAACGAAATAGGATCAGTGTTTATAGACTGCCGAATTTAAAACAAAGCATCGTTTGTCTAGATTATTGCATCCTAATATAGTCTATTTAGGACGCTTTATTCTAATAGCAGGTTCAGTATAATTTTCAAAAGCCTTGAAATTCTCAAAATCTTCAGCTTCCTGGTTCTGATTTTTCCAGATATATTCAATTACCACGAAAATTGACCATCTTTGAAATACATTCCTAGAAAATGTCAGCTTCCTTGTCATGCTATTTTCATTTAATACGGAAACTTGTAATCTTGGATATCCATGCACTCCTACATAGAATATCTTGTTATACTTGACTATTAAATTTATAAACCGACCCCACCCTCAGCACGTATATATATAATTATTTAAAGTCGTACAAAATACGACTGAACTATAGTTTGATTTCTCTAAAATAATACCTATACAGCATAAAACTAAACTCGCATTTATAGCTTAACTCGGGGTTTTATTTTATTGGTTACAATATCAGTTATCTTTCAAATATGTCATTGCTTAAATTAATATGGTGTTATTTTCATTTTACAATACAATTAGGCAAATGTAAATCAAACAGTTAAAGTATACACGTGTAAATTCTGGAACGATCAACAACAGACACCAGAATCCTTCATTTCATTAATTAATGTACTTGAACATGTAAAGTCAAGTAACGACAACAGTAACCCATTGACTGTTGTTTGTCGGTAAGACATTAAAAATTATTACCGAAATTCGCTGAACACTTTTAGATGTTATGAGAAAGAATGTTTGAAAATATATTAATTGGAATCTTTCATAAACAAATTAATAAAATTTGATAAATGGTAGGTTTTATACACAAAATGTTTCACAACAAGAGATTTGGCTGTTTATTCTTAAACTGATTTTAAGTGTGTATTTGTTATATATTAGGGATGGTGTTACTAAAGGAGGTATATTTTGTGTATTGAGTGCTATATTAGAGAGATTAACAATAGAACAAGAGGTCAGTGTATTACAGACTATACTACAACTTAGAGCTTCCAGACCACAGATTATTACATCTTATGTAAGTTTTACATTTGACACAAATACAAATATCACATTTAACCCAGCTGGGACAGAAGTGTGGGATATTAAACAACATTTCATTCCATTTCGCTGTCAGTCCATTCATCCCGAAAGTGGGGGGATTGGTTAGCGCGTGCGCGCTGTAGCACAAGGTCTGTCATTGATCAGCTGGCGTGGTTTCGATTCCCCGGTTGTACGTGACAAGGCGTATGGTCGCACGTCTGAACTCGTGGATTTTCACCGGGTTTTCCGAATAGACGTGGCTAAGTGGGTAAGTCACTGGCTTTATACCCTACAGATCGTGGGTTGGCTACCAATGCAGGACGGACGGCCTGACAAGGACAGCTGTCTTGTCTTTCGGGTGGAACGAAAAGCCAGAGGTCCTGTTTACACATTGGAGTGCGCATAAAATATCCCCTGGCAGTTGGAATTCGATACAAGTGTAGGCCGTAGTGCTGCTGTATGTCGTTTGCCGGTCTTCGTTAGGAAGTTAAGCCCCATTTCATTTCCATCCATCCTTCACCTGGATAATCAAGAGTAATGTTCCTGACCAACACCACGATCTAACCAGAGTTATCCTGGTTAGCGAGCTAGCTCCACACAACACAACCACACAGCAACCATGTGGGTTATTTATTACATTGTGGTGTACTTATCAATGATTTATAATTGTTTCACTTTTCATCTACATTCTAGACTTGATCTTTGTTTTTATATTTTCAGGAACAACTCAGATTTTGCTTTGACGCGATTGACCATTATCTCGAACATTATACTACTTACGTAAATGTATTGTAATTGAGAAAATAACTTTGATGCTACTATTGATACTTATGTTAATGTATTGCATATTTTAATTTGACTGTGCTGTATATAATAAAGTTGATGCTAAATTCTTAATACAGTGTGCTAAGTATAATCATTTGGATACTACTTAAAATTACATTATGAGCAATTAGATAACGAGATGGCAGTTCTCACAACAATAGTTAAAAACTAGATAGTGTAAAAGTAATTTGCTGAAAAACTATGAGCCGAGAATGAAGCGGTGAAATTTTCCTTTTAACATCGATCATCATTACTAAAATCATGAATATAAACAGCATAGTCTCGATTATCCACTTTTTGATTTAATTGCCAATGGTCGTTAAGCGACACATAGGATTCTAATCCAGCCAACATCGAAGGCTAGTCTTGACATCGAGAGTTTATTATGGTCTGGATAAGTTAATTAATGTCTAATTGATAATTTAGATAGCATTTCATGCGTAAAGAAAGACTTGTAATAAGCAGATTTTGCTCTTGCATAATGCATGTTTAATATGTAAGTATATAATAATGTTGGCGAAAAGATGGTATTACTAAGGTGCAATTTCAAATAAATAAAATTCGATTTTAATTTAAATCGACGCCACTACGCCTGACATGAACCCATTCGATACTTTTTTATGATATACTTCTTGCGAAAATATGTAGTGCTGAATGAGTATGATATATTCCTGGTATATTATCTGATAATGGTGTGTTTAAGTGTGATATGTCTGATTATTATTATCTACAAATTTTAGAAAATAAGACTTCAATTTAGCGTTTATTAAACTATTTGTATAATTTATTTACCCTTTTTAATGAATTTTTGAGTTTCGCGTTTTAATGATGATAATTTTTTTATGTGTGATTTTATTTTGAAAATTTATTGTGTGCTTGTAAATTTAATTTCATTCGAATAGAATTCATACATTTTATAAATGGATGTTGTTGGTTATTTTTTATTTTTGTAAAATATATTACACTCGTAGTTCTTGTTTTTATACGCCCACATTTTCATATGGACGTATTATGTCGTCGCCACTGTCCGTCCGGACGTCCGTCCGTCCACAATTTGTGGACTCTCTACAGGTCACAATTCTTGACGAAACATGAAATATAGGTTTATCCCCATAAGATCTCGGCTGCTTTCGATATTGGCATGTATCGGATCAAAACTCCATGGATGATGGCCCTTGATTGTACGAAAAATCACGTTTTTAGCGTGTGGACCCTAAAGAGGTCACAAATTTGAACCGATTTTTATGAAACTTGAAATGCATATTTATAACCCAAAGATCTTGGTTCCTTTCGATATTTGCGCCAATCGGATCCTAACTTCCTGAATTATGGTCCCTGATTGTCCGAAAAATCGCCCTTTTTACCGTGTGGTCCCTCTGGAGGTCAAAATTGTTATAGGATTTTAAAAAACGTTTGATTATATCACCGTTCCATGTTTATGAAGGTTGAGTTCGAATTTCGTGTTTATAACCCAAAGATCTTGGTTCCCGTCGATATTTGCGCCTATCGGAACGTAATTACTTGAATTATGGCCCCTGATTGTCACCTTTTTATACGCCCACATAGAAATGTGGACGTATATTGCCGTCGCCCCCGTCCGTCCGTCTGTCCGTCCGTCCATTGTCCACAATTTTTTGTGAACGCACTAGAGGCCAGGGTTAATATCCGATTGACTTTAAATTTATACACAGTGTTTAAGGTCATGAGACGAAGAAGCCTATTGATTTTCAGCAATATCCGATAATTACTGCCAGAGTTATGACCCTTGATCACTTTGAAAAAACTTGTGAACGCTCTAGAGGCTAAAGTTAATATCCGATTGACCTTAAATTTACACACAGTGTTTAAAGTCATGAGACAAAGAAGCCTATTGATTTTCAGCTATATCCGATAAATACTGCCAGAGTTATGACCCTTGATCACTTTGAAAAATCTTGTGAATGATCGAGAGGCTAAAGTTAATATCCGATTGACTTTAAATTTATACACAGTGTTTAAGGTCATAAGACGAAGAAGCCTATTGATTTTCACGGATTTCCGATAATTAGTGCCAGAGTTATGGCCCTTGATCACTTCAAAAATTCTTGTGGATGCTCTAGAGGACAAAGATGATGTCCGATTGACTTCAAATTTATACACAGTGTTTAAGGTCATGAGACGATTTTCAGCGATTTCTGATAATTAGTGCCAGAGTTGTGTCCCTTGATCACTTCAAAAAAATCTTGTGGATGCTCTAGAGGCCAAAGTTAATATCTGATTGACTTTAAATTTATACACAGTGTTTAAAGCTGAACTCCGGTTACAAAAATACCTAAATAATGTAATAAAAAAAAAAAGTTAACGCCCGCAAGCCGCCATACTTGTTTCCAAATTGTGAAATAAGTATGGCGGACATGGAGGCTTATGACCTTGAAAGGTTAGCCGATCTCACTTCCAGTTTGTTTCTCGTCAGCTAGCTATACACACCCGGCTTTATTCTCTTCACACGGTTCACTGATTGCTGTATTAATTCGATTTTGATGAAACCTGAAATGCATGTTTATAACCTAAAGATCTTTATTCTTTTCGATATTTGCGCATATCAAATTGTAACTTAATGAGTTATGGCCTTTGATTGTAGGAAAAATCACTTTCAGTATTGCTTGTTCTCTATCTGTCTCTCGAACAATTATTATCCGATTTAAAAAAAAAAACTCTGATTTTATTACTGTTGGAAGGTTGAGTTCGAATTTCGTGAAAATCGTACCAAAATTGCCGGACGAAATGGTCGCCGTTTCTACGCGAATAGTGTAAAAATATGGTATATCACGATTGTGGACGCTCTACAGGTCACAATTCTTATCCGATTTTGACGAAAAGTCACATTTCTAGGTTGTGTACCGTCACACCATAATCATTGTCGGCTTCGAATTTCATGAATATTAAACTGGAACTGACCAACAAAATGGCTGCTCCCAATACAGTATGAAATACAGGACTTAATGATGTAGGAAAAATCACTTTCGGTATTGCTTCTTCTCTATCCATCTCTGGAAAATGTGGGCGTATCCTGCCTGGCAGTGCCAGTCTATCTTTATAATCTTACAAAATAAATCTGGGATCCAATTTAAACAGCTGTACATGCAAATTACAATGTACGGTCACCAACTAGGAATAATTAATTTCCGTTAGTTTGGCGTTGGCTCGCTAAGCTGCAGGTTCTGTGTCCCGTGTTGGTTCATCGGTAATAATATCGACGGGATGTAATCTAGGGACCCTCGTTACGAAAGGATTATTGTATATCCCTTCGAATTGTTTTGTTACAAAAATTAAACGATGCAGAAACTATTATTATGAGCACAAGTCAAACAATGTTATGTCCCTCCATCCGAGATTCTTTCTTATCTTAGCTTGAGATGGGGGGGGGGGGCTGCTTAGTACGTGCTCACAGTATCATAAAGCCTGTCATTGATTCAATTGGTGTGGTTTCGAATCCCCGGTGGTAGGTGACAAAGAGTAGGGTCGCATGTTCAATCTCGTGGGTTTTCCCCGTGTCGTTCGGTTTCCTCCAACTGCTAAAGACCCCTATACGCGCAAGCGAGTTATTGAAATATGTTAGTCTTGAAATGACATAGTGTGTCGAGTGGATGTTAACACCCCCCTCTCTCTCTCTCTCTCTCTCTCTCTCTCTCTCTCTCTCTCTTCTCTCTGTTATACTTGAGATAAACAATCTCTGAAACATAACGAAAAGATAAGACACGAATTTTGTCAACAAAATGCATTGTTTGGTCTTTGAATTGGATATATAAGAAAGAACGCTCTGTCCGCAGTCATGTCTAAATTAAACTTAATAATATTCTTGTTGCTACTTATACAACGAAGCCAATCAAAACAAGATTCACAATATGGAAAGAGTTTTGTTTTTGTTGGAGGAGGTCTCTCTGAAAATAACACTGTCATTTATAAAAAGATTATTGATATGGCGGTAACGTATATTCTTAACAGGCATATAAATTATTCCAGAAGAAACTATAGTCAAACTCTGGGGTTTATATATATTCTATATTCTACCACATTATGATGATACCATTGTTTCATTGTTTAAACATGCATTATGTAAGAGCTAAATTTGCCTATTTACCTAGTCTTACCTAATATCCCTTTAATTTTGGTAGAGGATTGTGGGGGGGGGGGGTCTCTAAAAACTTTAGAACAATTCCATGGTTATATCTGCATTATAACGGCTTGATTGTTATATTATCAACCATCAACAGTTATAATATATATTAATGAAAATTAATCGACAATTGGTATCGGGCATTATACAGGGTATCCGCACTCTTTCAAGATAAATTAAACTATGTGTTTGTTATTTTTATGCCCAAAAAGGGAGGACAGAATACAGCACGCATTGGAATGATTGCAGCTGCTTCAGCTGATCCATTGGATTCATTCGGATACTATAAGACAGTTTTCCTAAATTATGGAGCAAAAGAAGTCAATTTTATTCCTATCCACGTTGCTAATAAATCAGCAAATAGTGACCCAGTCGTGGTTCAGCTTATTAAACAGCAAACCGGGTTCTTCTTTAGTGGTGGTGATCAAGCCCGAATCATAGATTCGTAAGTATGGAGCTCAAGTCACCATAGATTCATCTGCCCTACATATAAGACAACCCTGAAGCTAATGACAAAATCATATGGTCATCAGTTACAAAAAGTTTGCCCCCCCCCCCAAAAAAAAAAGAAGAAGAAAATCTGTAGGGTCCGGTCGGACATACTTTAAAGCGACCTGACGTCGGGAAAGCCCCCAAATTTTTGAAAATTGCATTTACTAAGTATGGGTCTTTGTTTCTGGTAAGTTTCAGCCATGTAATTAATGATCATATTATTGGGCGTGGTCTGACTTGATAGCTCCGAAAAGTTTGAGAAATATATACTCCGACTATGGATACCATTGTCCCTATAGAAAATTTCAGCCATGTAACATGTATGACCCAATTTTAGGTCCCCCTGTGAGCTACTTTAAGGTGCCGTTGCGGCTAGACGCACCGGCAGTGCCAGATTTGACCAATTGATTTTACTCGTACGAACACCTGCTACAAGGAGGGGGATGGGGAAACCTTTTGTAACTGATGCCCATGTTATTTTGTAATTAGCTCCTTGACTATGTGGACCACAACAAGCAAACAAAACACATAAGACAAACCTCTGGTCCAGACACACAAACTACATAGACATTGTAAGCAATGAACAACAAACTATATCAAATCAGGGGAAAGGATCCGTGGGCCAGTGTAAGTTGCTATATTAAACACACATTATGAAACTAAATCTGCCTATAGCAGGTCTTTCTTAGGACCTGAAATTTTATCTTAATTATTAATTCTACATTAATAAACTTATCCCAACCACAGTCATCCCTCGATGTCATCGCTAGCCTGCAATATTTACTGGATTAGGATCTGATTGGCTGCTCAACTTTTATTCATGATTTAATCATGAATTGGATAATGGAGACTATGGGTTTTTTTTTATCATACCGACTTAGTATTGATGATCGAGTCGGGGTCGGAATATCAATCGCTAAGTTTTCGGTTCATAGATGATCAATTTGACTGAAATTTTCAGCAAATTGTCTTTACAGTATCTAGTTCATAACTATTATAGTGAGCGCTGCCAGCTCTTTATCTAATCTCCCATAATGTATCATTAAGTCTATTGCCTGAATCACAATCAATTTCATATCAATTTGATAACTTGTTGTAGTAGAAGTATTTTTCAAAAGATTTTTTTATAAATAGATTTTTTGGTAATGGTCATACGATTTCTCCTGCCATGAGAGCAATAATAGAACAAAACAATATGGGTGTGGTTGTAGCTGGGTCAAGTGCTGGTACAGCTTGTCAACCGTCTGCTGTGATGGTCGAAGGTATGACTTATATATTACTGGATCATTTCTAATACAACATGCTACGCGTTTAATATTGCACTTTGTGTACAAGACATTATCGACGTGGTTACAGTTCCAATCGTTACAGATTTAGAAAATGAATATTCAATATAATATATTACAAAACAGTTTAAACCTTGCATAGTATCATATGCAAATTGTTTATTACTTTATTAACATAGTGGATAAAAACATCCATCATTTTAGTTATTTAATAACGGGAGAACCGAAATAATGTATAAACTAAAATAAAATCTGCATCCACAGTTCCAGTTTAATTTCTTTAAAAAATTAATAAATATCTCAAGGGCCCTCTTTAAATCTTTTATATTAGGTGGCGTTAGTTATGATGCCTTGCGTTATGGTGCTCACACATCTTCAAGTCATTCTGACGACCTAGTATACCTTCAGCACGGGGGAACTGGTTTATTTGATGGATATATTCTGGATAGTCATTTCGGGTAAGTGGAACATGACAAGAAAAGTGACGTTCATTCTTCATAACTCCGAAGAAAATATGCCATGGACAATTTAGCAGGTTTACAATTAAGTAAAATATATTGGACCATCTTGTTATTTGAAGGCTCAATGCCATTCTTGTTGTAACTGAATAATATGTCCCAATCTTTATTCTGGTCAACAAATTGTATTATTTTACAATATTCCAATTAATTGATGGTACAAATTTCATCTTAACACGCCTAATTTAAAAAATTGGAAAAATTCAACCAAATGATTTGGAAAGTCTTACGTAAACCTTTTCAAATGTGACTTGGAATTCTAAAATATTTTCGAATCTTCTAGACAAGTAAAATAGGATGTAATGGATAATTTACACAACAGGTATAGGACACTTAAACATCTAGCACTTAGAATAAGGCTATTATTTATTTTCTTGGGCTGCCAAGCCAGCAAGAGTGTTATTTTCCCTTTAAAGGTATAGGACACTTAAACATCTAGTACTTAGAATAAGGCTATTATTTATTTTCTTGGGCTGCCAAGCCAGCAAGAGTGTTATTTTCCCTTTAAAGGGACCATCCCGATTATAACAGTTTTAGAAAGATATGGTGAGTTTTTTCGCTGGTTGACCTGCTAATCTATTTTTCGTTGGGTGACCTGATAATCTATTACGGTTCCTTAAGATATCGATACAGTGCATGGTCCACGTGCTGTATTTGATAACGAAGGGCAAATTTCCGTGAGGTTTTTCATTGAGTGACATGATAATCTATTACCGTTCCTTCAGAGGTCCATATACAGTACATGACCCACGTGCAGCTATACTTGATAACGAAAGGTAAATTTCACCTACAAAGTATATTTTATAAAATAAAAATACAAATAAAGACTGATGGGTTTAAGTTGTTTGAAAACGTATCACGTATCTTGAGTTAGCTGCCCGGTCCTATTGTAAAAGGGCTTAAAACACAAAATTTAGCCGTTTTTTTTCTCCAAAACATATTTGGACTGCAAAGTCTCCATTTGGTCCGTTCGTCGTGATAAAACGACATAATTGAGTCCATTAATAAATAAATAACTTTCTGTTTATAATCCCTTAGTGGCATTTAGCGATTGGAGACATAACAAAACTAAATTGTGTTTGATAACGATAGGAGGATACTTATCCAAACATCGCGCTTGGCAGTGATTGTTTTCCCTTATAACTGTGTTTAGTTTTGTTAACTTTCTGTTTCATTTTAATTTTGACAGTAACAGAGGTAGAGAAGGTCGGCTAATCCGTCTATTATCGGACACTCGACACCTCTCTAATGGTGTTGATTATGGAATAGGCGTAGATGAAAACACAGCACTAGTCATAACACATGCTGGCACATCTACGGCTACAGGCCACGTAAGTTGAGCTTGTAAAAAGACATATCCATAAAAAAAAATACCTCTCAAAACATTGTAATCTCAAGAAAACTACCCATTCCACTAGAATCTATATTTAATATCATTGTTTGTCACTTTCAGCCTGCCAATAATTTACCAGAAATATCAAAGCTCTGCATTTAAGTATCCCAATGTTCTCACAGTCGTTGGCCGTCTGATCAACATTTTATAAGAAGCGATCCTTTTTAGTCACTCGCGCTAACAGGCTGCCAGTTAGGGACACCCATGGGTGTTTTAGGGAATCCAGTATTTTTTTTCAATATATACATATATATATATATATGAAATATGCCATATGTTCACTGGAAATGGCTACCTTATAATCACTTTCATTGGGGCGTATCTTTAAAATACAAATTATATACTGAGCGCCATAGAAAACGCATCACTTAGTTTTTCGTATAACAAAATGACCCTGTAAACATATCTTATTTATTTTGCTTCTTATTGTCAACAATATTCAAATGGGAACACATCAATAACAACACATTTGTACACTTATGGATGTTTAATCTGTAATCAACGGTACTAAGTCAGAGGGCTCAAAATGAAAAGTGCGACAAAGATGGTTAATTGTCAGTAACGCGTGTGTCCGCCACTGGCTCTTACGCACCGATGTGCAGCACAATTACTCATCTTTGTCGTACTTTTAGCCCCTCTGACTTTGTACCGTTGATTACAGATTAAATATCCATAAGTGTGCAAATGTGTTGTTATTGATGTACGTGTTCCCATGTGAATATTGTTGACCATAAGAAGCAAAATAAATAAGATATGTTTACAGGATCATTTTGTAATACGAAAAACTAAGTGATGCGTTTTCTATGGCGCTGAGTATATGACGTATTTGTCTGGTCCTGTTACAGTACTTATTATTCATCATTCCTTTTAGATACTTGGTGAATCTGGTGTAACGATTATTGATGTTTCTAAATCTCAAACAGAACCACAAGATGGCGATTTTAACATAAGAGATGTATACATGACATATCTCACCAGGGGAGATGAGATCAACTTAAACACTCACACGGTCAAATTTGCTCCATCAAAAACAAAACTGGGAGGACACGAACAATACGACTGGGCGTTAACTTCCAGTGATATTTTCTACGGATTAAGAAAAAACGAACATAAATCTGAATTTCTTCGAGTAGCAGCGAGTGTATTTGATGCCAGATTGGATAGGAGCAGTTATGGTGTGACTTATGAGACATCTCCACGTTTCACTGTACGGATGTCTAAAACTGGCAGTAACAGTGAAGGGTGGGTAGAAAGGCATTCAAGTTTTCAAACCGATTTACACTCTTACAAGAATATGTACGTGGAAATTACTACGCAAGGATAGTCTGATATCTGTAATAAGTGTTTTTGGATTAAAATAGTGCCACCTTTACAAATATATACATGTATATCAGTTATGTTTTGGTGTACAAGGTTTATCAGAAATTGTCAAACGATAACCATAAGCTATGTTATATTGTGGGTTGAATCTGAACAACAGATGCCAGTGTCTTTTTAAGATTATTAGTACCAGTTACGAATATCACATGTACCAAAAATAATAGAGATCAGCCTTAGGGTATAAGGAAAAATGTTTTCAAGATGATCGATTAAGAATTGTGGCTTGACACTGTCCCTGGGGGTTGGGCATGCATCCCAAACGATAGGGATGTTCCTTAGAGTACAAAGAATAAGAATGCAAAGTTTCAAAATGATACGTTAAGAAATGCAGCCTGTAGACGACAGAATGGACCAGGCTCTGTCCCATGAGGTCTGGCATGCACCCAAGCAAATAGGGACCGTCCTAAATCCCGTAAGAATTGTGTCCAGTAGGCGACCTACAGACACACATACATACACACACATAAACAGAGGCGACGGCATAATACGTCCACATTATGAATGTGGACGTATAAAAAATCATTGCCTTCTTCTGACTCTGCCATCCAATATTGCAATATACCAAAACGGAACGAAACTATTACCTTTAATGTTGACGTTGTTTTCAAGAATAATCAGGACAGTAGTAGGAAGACAGTAAGTGGGTAATTTTTGATTAAAGGGACAATCCCGATAAGAACAGAGTCTCAAAAATTAAAGTCCGAGTATTTATGAAATTTATGGACCAAAATATAGTGGCATGGTGTATTTACCTTGTCTCAAAATTTCAGCTCAAAATATTGAGTCGTTTGGACGTGAACGTCAACACTGCTTATCCGGACACGTAACCCTTTTAAGATTTCGGGTCAATTTTTTCATTGGGTGACCTGATAATCGATTAATGTTTCTTGAGAGGTCTATACAGTGAATGACCCATGCTCTGTACTTGATAACAAAAGGTAAATTTCACCTACATATTATTTTTATAGAAAAAAGTCTGGTTTTATCCAGATACTGTATAATAAAACGTTCTCCATTTCCAGATGAAGACTGTCAGGTTTAAGTTATTTACAAGCGTATCACAAATATCGGGTTAGTAGATGGGCCTTAGGGTATGGATTTTAAAGGATTTTAACACAAAATTAAGCAGTTTTATTCCCCAAAAAGTTATCGGGATTGGCACTTTAAATATAGAATACATTAGCAATCCCTCGCAACGCCTAAACCAGGAAAATGCAAACGCAGAAAGCAGTTCATGGATACATTATTGGGAGCATAACCGGAAGTGATGAAGTACCTCGTTTTGTTGACCAGATAATAACAGCAATTCCCAGTATAATAAAAGCTCTATAATATACAGGCATAATTTACAACTATTATATAGGTAAGTGGAATCTCCGGCTTATTGCTCTTTAATAACAAAGTGTGTAGGCAGTTTAAAACAATCCAAATAAAGTAAGCAGAATAGTAGATGCAATATGGCCTTAATAAAGGATTTCTAAGGTTTCGATTTTAAATAATATAATCTTTTAAACAACATTAAACAGTCAAAAACATTTTATTTGTGCTTAATTCGTGAAGTAATGATGATTCATATACAATAACATGACTAACTATATACTTTTTAAAATATTTTTTTGTGTAGTTGATCATTATATTATTATCTCCCTTGGTAATAACAAATTATACAATTCTTTAATGTAGTAAGTTAAGTATAAACCACTTTAAAATCTATAATGATAACATAATATACAATACATAAAACAAGTTTAAATGTGACTACCTATATTATTTTAATGTGCATAATATATACTGATGATGAAATTTCTACAAAGTGTTATAATGATTAATAAATGAACAATCTGATTCAACTACAGATCTATATTTCATTTCGTTTTTTTTATACTTTCGATGGCCTACACCACATGAAGATCAGACAGGTTGTTATGATAGGTCACATCAGGTCATACGAGAGGCTTTTGACCCCATGATGTCAGAAATGTGATTAACCAATCGGCATTGATGTTACTAGTGGATTGATTACCCACAGTTCCGTTTAAAACATGCCTAAAGCTTGCCATAACAGACCGGTTCAATGGCTAACACCGCACACCATTCAGAACAAGTCAATGATAATAACTCTTCCAGATCCTAGTGTAGTAAAGACAAGTCAAATGAAATCTTGAACAATAAAAACGAAATGAGAAATAGGATCTGTGTGTTTATCAGATTAATAAATGAACATCCATAAACAGACTAAACTCAAAATATTACCACATTTTCATCCATTTCTTTACATACACCACAGTTTATCTAGTCACATTAAATTTATATAAAAAGTATCTATGTAGTGCTTTAGTATGTTTTTCAACATTTTTCTGGTGCAGTTTTGGCCGACATACTATTGCTAAATGTATTGTAGTACCTATGAATTTTAAATTGAACTGTCCTATAGATTCAGTGGTATAAAATTTCTTACTTCCCATAAAAATGAATTTGTGAAATTGTCATGGCAACACAGATGTGCATGCTTTCATATACATATTTAAGTACATGTATGCATTACAAACATGACACATCCTAAAATTTTGAACATTTTCACATTGGGAGCCTTGGCTTAAATGAACTTGTACATGTAATTTAATACTGATTTTAAACCTAGAAATATGTTCATATACATGTATAATTCCCTTAAATATTTCAGATGTTGGCACAACAAAGATAAGATGAATGACTGGAAAATTGTCCAGCTTGTTAATAATTGGAAGTCATTGTTTTTCTAAAAAAAAAATTTACTAACTAATGGATATTTTAATTTATAAATTATAGATGTTCATTTTATGCTCTATAAGGTACATGTTCTTAAAAAATAATACTTTTGAAGTTGACAATGATAAATAAAAATTGAAAATGTACCCTAGATTTATTGAATTTCATGTTTATATTAATAAAGTTTTAAATCAGATATTACAATACCACGAATAATAGACGGCTATATACATATAATCTATTAAATATTAGTTAACAACATCTATTTCTTATATTTACATCCATATAGTAACTGATTTCGTGTGTTCCCCTTTTTATGAAAAACATTTTTATATTTACAATATTTAGAAAGCATAACATTTATATATAAACAAACAAGAAATAAATTGACGGTATAATAAATAAAATTAATTTCATACTTGTTCAACTTAAATAAAGAATGAAAACAAAATTTCCTCTAAAGCATTCTGAAATTTGCTGTCCTCAATCGTATCATTAAGGTATATAGGAATTAATTAAAAAGGGATTAATTAATCAATCAGACTGCATGTCCATTTCAATGCTCTCATGTGTTTGCTGGGCTAGAATATAGGAATAAAAAAAAACTAAACTTATTTAATGCTTAAGCTGAGGACCAAAATGACAATGTGGCTCAGCTGCATTCTATTACTGACTGTGATTGATCATTTTTTCTGTCTAATGCCTTGTCTCTATTCAATTTTGCCTCTTAATTTATGATTAATGATTAATTGGCACAAATTACATATATACAAACCACACAGCACAAGAAACTAATTTTGGGACTACATGTTAAACAAAGCTACACACAAACAAAAAGATATGAAATAAGCACAGCTAAATGAATACACACATTGCACATTAACTTATATATCATGAAAGTATATGTATAATTTATATGATTTGATCTTGAATTCAGTTTATTTGTGCACCAATAACTCGAACATATCACATTAATATCGTCTAGTTTCTATCACCCAGTACCTTCCATAATAATAACACAGTACTTTAATTCTAATTAAGAAGCTAGAGGTAAAGCTTTCATTTAGTCGTATCTCTTCATGCAATACCAAACACAGGTTTCATTACCTTTAGTATAAAGATTTCATTCACATAGTAAGATATTTAGATTTTACTCAATAAAACGTTAGCTAATGCAAATTTCAAGGCAAGATACTTGAGTGACAGAAATTTGACAAGACAAGAAAGAAACATCAGTATTATAATTTACGATATGTAACTTGTTATAAATCTATTATACATATTTACCTAATTATTATTATTAAAATAACTACCAGTACACATGAGAAACATAATAAAATTGTTAAATATTTCTATTTTTTATAATTGTTAAACTTTGAAATATAATTCTTCTTGTTCCTTTTTCTGGAGTAATTCATTCCGGTATACTACGATATTTTAATTTATTCAACTGATTCCAACCTTGACCTTTAGTCTTTGAACTTGCAGTTTCTGTCAAAGAATTTTTTTTATGATCAACTGGAGGTAAAGCGAACACATTACAAAATGATGGAATGCAAATTCAATACCAGCTTGTATAAATGACTAGTGTCTCTGTCCTAATAATTCATTGCCATAGATTGTTTGATAATGTCTGTCCTGAACCGGCACCCGTCGCCCACCCTCCTGGTACAGATTGTGCAGCCATTCCTGACACATTGCCTCCCACTTTCATGGCGTTCATCTGTTGCTGCATCTAAAATATTAGAATAAAAACGTTGTAGTTCAATAATAAATGCAAAAGTAAAAAATAAATAATTAAAATTTTTGGGAATTCAAAATGACAATTCGATTCCTGCATTGGCCAAGAAAGTTCATCCAGATTTTCCGGCGTGGTTCCCTCTTGTTAGTGATGCAGGACAGAGGGCCTGACAAGGACAGCTGTCTAGTAGTTCAGAGGGGACAAATAAAAAACGATGTCCTGTGTACCCATTTGCAAGGTAAAACATCCCTTGACAGTTGGAATTCGATATAAGGGTAGGCATTGTGCTGCTGTCAAGACAAAATTTCCCTCATAGCACACTTTATGGAGTATGCCCGTCTTTATTAACCCAGTTCAGAGCAGAACAGTAGGACATTTAACTCAATTTCATTTCATTTCAAAATGACAATGCTGTGGTATCACCGCAAACACGTTTTCTGTGGTATCACTATGAAAACATTATATCAGATGCAAGCACATTTTGTGTGGTATCACTAGGAAAACATTATATCAGATGCAAGCACATTTTTCTGTTTCTGCCTGGTAATGGCCACAATCAACTAGATGATTATTCTGCCATTTTGTGTGGTATCACTAGGAAAACAGAACAGATGTAAGCACATTTTCATTAACTTTCGAGAAATTAACAAAGAAGTTCAGTAAATGCATTTTAAGAGTTGTGTACATTACACATACCAAAGAGCTTTAAATTTTCATCAGCAATTAATAAACAATTAGAATAATACTCACCTGCTGCATTTGGAGCTGTTGCTGCATCTGCTGCTGTTGAGCATACATATTAGCCTGCATCATATTACCCTGGTTGCCAGCCATCATGTTAACTTGGTTACCACCCATAATATTACCTTGGTTACCACTCATCATACCTGGTTGTTGTTGCATACCAGACATCTGACCCATTCCATACATATTTGGCTAAAATTAAGAATAAGTTTATGAATAAAAATCAAGAATACATGAAGATCAAGCCAATACAAAACAACCATGATAAGGGCCAGATAAGGACAGCTGTCTACTCGTTCGTATGGGATGAAAAACCGAGGTCTTGTGTACACATTGGCATGCACGTAAAAGATCCCTTGGCAGTTAGAATTCTTTGATATAAAAGTATGCCCAAGTGCCGCTGTCCGGGCAAAATTTTCCTCATAGCATTCTGTATGGCAAATGATTTTTCGGACAATCAGGTGCCACAATGGTTCCCTTGACGTTCTACTTAGTCAGTGATGCAGGATGAGTGCCTAGCTAGGGACAATGAATAGTCATTCCGATGGACATATTGACAAACATGTAAAGGAACCCTTGGCAGTTGGAATAGGCTGCTGTCCTGGCAAAATTTTCCTCATAGCCCACTGTATGACATTTGCCCGTTTGCATATAAGCCCCCCGTTCGGAGCAGAACAGTAGAATGTTAAACCCCATTTCATGTCATTTATTTCTTAAATAATACATAATTTACATAAAAAAAGTAATTTTAAAAACCTGTTGCATTCCCATATTTCCATACTGCATGGCTTGCTGTTGCTGTTGTCCCATAGCTGGCATACCTTGTTGTGGTTGTCCCATCATATTACCACCAGCCCCACCACTAAACATTCCCATGTTCTGTTGTGGCATTTGTTGGGGCATATACATACCACCTGAAAATATTGTGAAATTAATCTCCCTTTGCTTATGCTTTAATGGGTCAATGTTATATAACATACCTTATACATTTTTAACAGGTGATCTATTTGTGCAGCAAACTATTACTAATTATTAAAAACACAAGCAAAAGAAAGTTTGATAATTTAAATAGCACATTTGTGTTAATATTAATTATACTGTTTGAACTGCTGTGCTTAATACATTAATGAGTTGATATCTAAAATGTTTTCTAATGCTTATCATTTTAAAAACAATCATCTAATCAGAAGGAAATTGAAAAGAAAATTAAAAGTTGGGGGTGAAGCTTCATTATTTAAAGTTTGGAAAGATAATAAAAAGAAGAAAGTTTTATTTTTTTGAATAAATAAATGTTCAAATTGTAGAACTGATTTCAAGGTAATCAATACACAACATGTTATTATGTTGTGGTATCAATTTCTCAAAATTTATTTCCACGAGCACAAGACCATGCAGTATGATGTGTGAACTTAAATTTACAAGTGTACTATTACAATTATCTACATGTAAGAAGTGAAGCACTGATGTTTAAATACTGTTTTATATTACAACATTATGCAAACAACTCCTGTTAGAAGTTAAATATGTAATTTTTTAATTGCACACCTAGAACAACTCACACCTCCAATTTATCTATAGGAGATACATGTAATACATCACAATGATTAGACTAGACTTTCTAACATTGCCAAAAATATCTGATTGAAGATAGCAGTGGTTTGCATAATACAAAATCAGAAAAAAATATTATTACTAGTTTTCCAAAAAACAAACTGCAAGAAATTTAATAACAAAAATAACATAATTGGCTAGAAAGAAAGGAAATACGAGAAGCCCATGCCAAAAAGAATTAAGATAACTTAAGTTTAAGAACAAAATCTCAATAAAAGCCTGTATGTTCATTATGAGAATATTACTAGGGTCCCTGAGGCTTTCTTTTTGAAATTGTTTTCTCATGGGAAAATAATCTAACCAAACACATATTTTATTCAATAATATTGTAAAAGCAATTTGTAAATAATACCATATCACTAAGTCATTTCCCTAATCTTAACATTTGGATTTAATTTAGTAACAAAATAATGAGAACACAAACTAAATTTAGCTGAATCTAAATATAACAAGCACCATTTTCCATAACTGTTAAACTTAAATTTGAAGGAGAAATAAAAACATAATAAAATATCTACCAAAAATATCTCCCCATGCAGTAATTTGGATTTTGAATACTACCTAAATTAGTATCATAAGAAAAGTATGAATTTGGCATCGGATAATACTGAAAACATGGCATGCCTGCCGGTGGTGTGTTCAGTTCAAATCCTTTTGGCAAAGATGGACTTTTAGGTGAAGTAGCTTGGAAAAAGAATTAATAAAAATCTTTTTAAATTTGGATTAAATCATTGTACATTATATTAATAAAATCAATCAGCATTAACATATTATAATATAAGTATTATCACCATCATAAGGTTTAAATTATCACTTAATTTACAAACAATTTTTTAAGTTCATCCAAAAATATATATTTCATTTTCCATAATGTTTACCAATATTTACAAAAAAAGTTGATCTTAATACTTGTAAATTTAGTGATAATTTAAACAAAAAACTTTCTAGGATTTTATACTTCCTGGATTGATCAAACTAGATGTATTAGCTAGAAAACCAAACATACATTTACACAAATTTAGGGCTTCTAAAGCACAGTATTGGTATTGTTACGTCAAACCTTGCAACCTCTTTTTTTTTCTAACACGGGAGATAAAATTAAATTTAAATATCAACATAAAAAAAGATTTTAAAAAAAAAACATAAAAAAGAATATACAGCAAAAATGATCATTTTATTTTTTTTTTTTTTATAGATCAAGGTTTTTTTTCTTATGCCTTATAAAGTTTCATCTGATAGTCTAAATTGTAATAATATGATGCTTGATGCAGGTTGAGAATAAATGATATACAATGTAAATGAATCTGAATTTGGTGTAAGAAATTTCCATTAATGAAAAACTGCAGAACAACAATTCACTGATGAAGCATATAATCATTTATCATCTAGAATTCTTATCAATTCAGAATCTGTTCTGTTTATTTCTAAGAGATTTTCAAATCCTACAGAGGTGGAGATTGTATGGATGTAAAATAATAGTCGACTAGTCATTAACAAGCTAACAGATATTGTTTGTAAAGCAAAAAGTGTTAAGCCTAATACTCTAGCAAATAGAATTGAATATAATATAAATAGAAGAGTATGAATGATTTAATGTAATTTTGAGACTTGTGATAGCAATAATAATGAATACATATATTGCCTAGTTAAGCAGATAACCCTGATAACAGACAATATTATCCCCAAAGCTGAAAAGTTTAATGTATATACATGTATCACAATATCTTACCCATTACCATTACGTTTTCATACCCTGTTAATGTATATAAATTTCAAATCCATAAAAAAATATTCTCTTTCTCCTCAGTCCTTTATTTTTATTAACCTATTTCAGTGTATTGCATATTAATCTATAAATCATCTATAGTTCTATGAGAATATTTTCAATTCCAAAAGTTAGCGACCATTTGACCATTCATTAATGACACACACAAAAACTAAACACCAAATTAAACAAAGTTTACAAGACAAGAACTGTTTCTTTGATAATCATGTTAATGCCATGCATAATTTCTCAATATCATTTCACAGAGTTCGAGAAATGGTTTAACGATAATAAAATCACAGGATTATCAAAGAAACTTGTAAATATATTGCCACTTTTGTCACACAATTTCACAAAATCAAAGCCAAATTAAACGAAGGGAGTAAGCTCTTACCAGGTACACCAAACATTTGTTGTTGTTGATTATTACTACTACCATATAGTGCTAATATAGATTCTTTTGTAGATTTCTCAGTTACTTTACTTGGTCCATCATCAAATAAACTTTCTTCTGGTGTGCTACCATTCTTTAAAACAAAAACATCCATATACAGTGTATATCTCTTGATGAACTTAAAATCACATATTACTTTAGTGATTAGTCGGCATCAATAACTGATTTACTTTTTTTGTGTCACTTTCAGAATCTTCAAATCATATTTAAGGATCAACCGGAGCAACAATGTCTGTGTTAAATTCATATTTGGGATATGTTTAACCAATTCAGATATCTGACATTCAAAATATGAGCAGAATAATAATACTACAAATAGAATTTGAAATTGGGTCTCTTTACTCAAGTGAACAATTCTACAAAAAAAAGTGGGTATTTTTCTTTGAAAGCAATCTGATCAAATTCTAAATAATTTTAGCGAAAAAACCCATCCTGTGTTAAGTTCACAAAATTGAACAAAAACAAGTGGCTGTCATAAAAAACTGAATTTTTGGACCAACAAAGTTACTTTTTATTGCTTATAGATGTACATGTACTATCTGGTTTAAAATAGTGAAGAAAGTAAGATGAAAAACATACCTGTTGTGGAGTATTTTCTACGAATGTGTTACCTACATTTGTGCCATTTACGGGTGCTGGTTGAGAGACTGGTGGTTGACCGGCAGGTTGAGATCCAAATATATCAAACAAATCTCCATTTGATGATGGTGTGCTTGTATTAGATGCTTCTAACAGATCAAAATAAATTAACAATAAAAATACACTTTATTCAACATGTATCTATATAATCATTATGAAACTGTTCCAATACAAAATTGTAACAAAAAAGGTATCAAATTATTAAAATACTTTGATAACAAAATGGATAGACTAACCAGAGTTGTTTGATTATCAATATAATTCATTCCTGATTAATGTTCTGAAATTTTAGTTAAAACTTATGTTAGGGATTGCGAGATCGAATATGACTGTAGACGCTGCTCCTTTCCTTGCTTATGGGGGCACCCTAACTAGATGACGAAAGGTAAAAAACACATGTCAACTGTCCCTCAAGATGACTAGCTTGCAACGTCAACTTTTGATCTGCGACTACACATAAAAAGAACAGCTGGTTTAAAATTTGGGAAGTCATTGCTAAATCCTCAGATTTGGAAATAAGCAGTACTTTCAATTTAATTATTCAAGAATTTTTCTCAATGAAAATCAGTTTCTCCGTATTCAAAACAATGTGGAAACCTGTCTTATATAATATATTACTTCCATATGTGAATTATACACTGAGATACACTGAGATTCAATTAGAACACACCACTGATTTGTAATATGACTGGAAGTGCTGGTGAGACTGGACAATAATAAAATCAACAACCTACAAATGCCATAACAACTTTACAGTAAGAAGGAGGGTAAAATTCAAAAGTCAATAAGGCAAGTGTCCATGTTTAGCAGCAAGACATCTCATGCTAGGATATAAGCTGTTTGTAGGATCCTTCTCCATTCTCACTACAAAGCTGCTTCAAGTGGCTTTGTTAATTTTCACTTCTTGAATTAATATAATGTGCAGCAATTCCTCAATGTATGTTCCAACCATGGCATATACATGTATTGCTGTCGCTTCAACAGAGTTATAGGAGTTGAACTAATGCAAGTTTTTTTAAATGATTAGATTTTAAACCCTGCACTATAAATTTGTGACTTTTCGAAATCTTATTCTTTTGAGCTCAATTTTTTGGCCTGTATATGCAATTGTGAAAATATCATATTGCAGTGTTGCATTTAGAATTGTAGGATTACAATGTATCGCTCAAATGATATATCTACAATCATACATTTATAAAAGTGGTGTGTTTTAATTGTGTCTCCATATATAATTAACCTAATCTGTGGGATATACATGTAATCGCTTAGATTAAAATTAGAACACACTGTGCTAGGGAAAGTTGCATCAAAGCATGTATAGTTCTTTTTTTAATCAGTTTGGACCATTAGAAAAAAAACCCAATGAATCAACCAGCTTAAACTATATAAAAAAGGAAAATTATGATGCATCAAATCAAATCTGCTATACATGTATCACAACTCGATTTGCTTAAATCCAGTCACAAGTCATATTTTCATCTTGAATGTAAACTTAAGCATCAAAATAAGTTTCGAATTTGCAAATAAAATTACATGATTTGAAAGCTGCATAATAAAAGCAATACAAAAACAAACAAAAAGTTGCTACTCTATGCATAGTTTTTTCTTTCAAAATACCGATATAAAGAACAAAACTTCATTTACCATAGAAATCAAAACAAAAAGTAAAGAAAAATATAACAAAATAATCAGCAGTATTGCTTTGATAATAATAAAAGCTAATAGCTTGTACATAGGGTTCAAACAGAAAAGTTATATGTCAAAGACATTTGTAAAAAAAAAAAGAGGGGAAGGGGTAGAAAAAGATTTATTGAAAACCCCATCACCACCAAAAACTTATACATGTAACATCTCACCGGCGTTATTGCTAGATAATAGTGGTGTACTTAAGTATGAAAAATCTGTAGAAGACACACATGTATTTTATTGTCTTATAGTGTACATGCGTAAAAGTAAGTAGACCATTTAAAAATTGTTAAATTATAGTTTGCCAGCTACATTATTAAAATTTAAATTAACATTTTCATGGAAATGACAAGAGTACATGTTCATTTTGTACAAATATCTTCTAATCAAAAATCATAATGATATAAGAAAACACATATCATTAGTTTGCTGAAAATGGATGGATTCAGCAGACCCATAATACACTATCAATGGCACTTCTAAATTTTCTGAATCAAGTAACCTTTCCAAGATAATCATTTCTGTTTTTTGTGTGATTTTATAAAACCAAATAAATTTGACATTCTCCATAATCTTTTATTAGGTCTATTTTATTACTTAAATTTTATTTAGGCGAAAATGTTGTCTATTCAAAAACAGTTACTGCACTTATAGTATTGTGGGCATTCAATGGTTAGCAAACAGACTTGGCTACCAGTCAGTCAGTCAGCAAATAAACTAAAGTGATTCATGAATGCAAGGGTTTGTTTGAGACACTTCCAATTAAAATAGATCACATCACTATTTGTTTTCCTGTTAACATTTTTCACAGTTTTAATCTATAACTTACCTAAACCCATAAGATCTGCTGCTGCTCCAGTAACAGCTGGTCGAGAAGGTGGTGACTTCTTTTCTATCAGTTTCGACTGAGAATCTGCATTAGCGGCTTTTTTTTCCACTTTGGCTGATGTGGTGGATCGAGGAGCCTATTGAAATGAACATAAATTGATTCACTTACAGATTCAACAATTGTCTTCATATGCCGATATATATGAATGAAGGCCATTAATTGTTTTCGTTAAATTTCTCATTAATTTGTAGTTGTGACTATCATGACCTAGTATCACTCAAATGTTGAATTAATTTGTCTAAACGAGAGAGCCACCTTAAAGTTTTGAATAGAAGATGAAATTTAGTTCATATAATACTATTTACACACAATTACTCTGCATAAACATGTGAGAGAGAGACAGAGAGAGAGACACACACAGAGAGAGAGAGAGAGAGGGCATGTTGTTTTTTAAATGATAACTATACCCACTATATTTGGAAATAGCAGTATTACTATTTCCAATATATACTGAGCGCCATAGAACACGCATCACTTAGTTTTTTGTATAACAAAATGATCATGTAAACATATCTTATTTATTTTGCTTCTTATTGTGAAAAATATTCTGGATCATTTTGTTATATGAAAAACTAAGTGATGAGTTATCTATGGCGCTTAGTACATGTCATGTATACATATTTTTTAAGAGTTTTATGTATATTTAAACAAACAAAACCAGTCTACAGATAAAACACAATAAAAACAGCAAATTAACATTATAAGTCACAAAATTAGATTGATAAGGACTATTTAATTGTGTCCTGTATAATCTTAATATACTTACAGCATTGAGTTGTATTGAAGACGACGATGGTTTAGATTTTGGTTTCTTTTTTTCTTTATCATCTTCCACCCACTGAAAATATCAATTTTACGAAGATGAATGAAAGGGGAGAAAACCTTAATCAAATTATACAATAGGACAGAAAAACCATCAATGTTTAAAGGGGAATTAGGTAAAATTAGATAAAGAGCTGACAGTTCTTGCAATAATAGTTAAAAAATAGATAATGAAAACAGAATATGCTGAAAATTTCAGTCAAATTGCTTCACTCTGATTTAATTTTAGGGTAGACTCCATCATTATTACTACTGTTGGTACGATAATAAACAAAGTCTTGATTATCCATTTTTACCTTAAATCATCCATCACAAAACATATCCAAATACACTAAATGATGTTATCATAAGTTGATGGTCGTCTTAATAAGTTAATTAATGTCTAATAAATAATTTAGATACCATTTACGGCCTAAAGATAGACTTAGACCTTGCATAATGTATGTTTAATTAAATTATGTATACATATGTTGGTCGCGTCATATCAATCTTTATTTCATTAATTCATTTGTGCGCATTATCTTTTGCATTGGAGGAGGTATCCCCAGAGGCCAGAACCTGGAGGATTCAAGTAAAGTTAAACAGATGATCCCACTCCTTGTCACATACAATACAATTACAAACAACAATAATAACTGAATAGATGAAAGACCTGTTTGAACTTCCTATAAGAAATCCAGTTATTTAATGACCCTTGACAGAAATATAAAGGCACGAGAAATGATAATCTGAGAATGAAAGCTACCAGTACGTGCTTTGGAAAAAGTTCCGAGAAGCATGTACACGTTCAAAGGAGTGAAAAAAATAAAGTTATAAAAAGACCACACCCAGGAAACCAACAAACCGATAATGAACATATGGAAAAACACATATTCTCTAGCTGTATTTACCCAACAGAATTTGTCAATTTCCTTACCTCTCCATAAAACTAGATATAATTATAAAATACATACATAATTCAAATAGGCTAATTGTTTATCACACCAATATGGCGATAAACTTATCTTCATCACAACAAGAAAGTATATATTGACACACACACCCTCTTTGATTTGTTTATTTCGTTGGAATTTATATGCTGATTTGTCCTATGGGCTACAATAACAACGGACTGCTGTTCTAATAATGATGGGTCATCATTCAAAATCAATTAATAACCTATTTGTGTTAGGTCACAATGGTGCAAAAGTAAACTAAATTCAAACCTAAATTCGTACACAAGCTAAATTTCACTTAAACTTTTTCTAATAAAAATTTGATTATTAAGAGCTTACATCAGTAGAAAACAAAACAGTATTTCAGATTTATCCAATTCAACAATTCATTTGGACACAGATCAAATAGGCTTACCTCCTGTAAGTGCTAATTAGATATACGAATTTCAGCAATACCCAAAATGTATTTGGTTTCATGATGCTGCATTGTACATATACCTTCTACTACACAAAGGGCACTCCGTTCCCATTATTCCATTAACTAAACTTCCACTCACAAAACATAAAATATTATCGAAGATCTCAACAGTTTAGCAAATCAGAACATACAATGTATAAAAGAAGTAAAAACATTTTTACTTACATCTTTCGGTACAGTAGGTTTGGGTGGTACCCATTCTTTAGCTATATATTTCTTATGTTCATATTTAGCTCTAATAAATGACTCTAATGCACTGATAACATTAAGGAAATACATACTGTATCGGAATTATTTTTTCTTTTTAAAATAAGTACCGGTAGTATATGAAGAACAGATTTAACGACACACCAGTATACCAGTACGTACTTGCTTTATCAAATTTGGCACAAACAATCAATATAATCAATATTGGATCATAAAGCATGAAAAATAACATGCCTTAAAAATATAAATTTAGTAACGAATAAACACTAATTTTCACTGTCTCTTTATGTCTCCTAAATTCCAAAATTCATTCCAAATCTTGAACATTGAAAACACAAATTATTTGTCAATTTAAATCAACATTGATGCTGTGATCTTACCAGAAAAAGATGGGCTTCTGATATCCAATATTTAAGACAAAATAATTGTGTGCCATAATACTTTTCAGCCATAGTTGTAACAAGAGACTCGAGGAACAAGGCTAGACAAATTGCACTAATTCAAACATTGTCGCCATATTCTTATCTAGAGACCATGCGCAATAAATACTATGTAGACTGGAATAATCAGATGCTAGAAATTTGCATTTGATTGAGACTGCTGGCTTATTTCGCCGAACATAACTGATTTGAAATCAGAGTCAAAACGGAAACCATTGAATGTAAATCAGTTTATATACATTCATATTACAGTACTATATGCATTGCGACCCACTTTGTATACCCCAAATGTGAGCGATTTAGCTCCTTAAATGTTTTGTTCAAAAGATACGAGTCTGTCTGAGGTCTTCTGTAGTTGTCTGGTAATTCCGCTTCATAGGCAGCTCTAGCTCGACTATTGCCCACTTCTTGCATCATCTGTAATGATATTATTATATACAAAATGAGATTGCACTGGAGGACTGGAAGTAAATACAAATAGCATTCCCATGGCACTCATAACTTTTTTAGGCTATTCAATATCAAACATTCTGAAATTTGAGTGGTTTTTTTGTTCAGGTTTGGAAATCTTTTATCCATTCAAGCAGGTCTTATTAATACTGTACTAAAGAATTAGATTAAAACTCAAAAATGTTGAAACAAATGTTGCAGGTGTATTTAAGACATGTATGACATTGCACATGTTTCACAAGGCGCTGAAGAGAGGGGCACCTAAACCATGCTTTTTTTATTCTTTCTTGAAACAACACTGCCAAACTTGTCCTGTGCCTTATCTACACATGCACCTAATACAATGAAAAAGATGGTAAATTAAAAAAATAGATGTACAAAAAATTTAATTTGTTATGGTTAGGAGGATGTATCTCTAATTTGTGTTCTAAAGACCGTACTGCAAATTTAAAAATTGGTGAAGAAGTTCAACAAAATAAAAAGTAGGTGTAGTCTTATTTAGTTTGGAGTCAATTTCAAATTGAAATTTACAAAAAATAATTATTATTTCTTACCGCTACTTGATCTGGTTGCCAAGTGTCTAGATTGACAGATTTAACACGGCTAATATGGACACCTAGGTTTCTATGGATACCAGCACAACGTATACATAAAAATATTCCCAAATTCCAAGAAGCCCACCGTGGCCCTGGAAAAATAAAAATATCAGTTTCTTAAAATCTTAGATGAAAAATAAAAGGTCTAAATTTAAAGTTCAGGACCATACACAATATAATATGTACTTTTAATATCATTTTTGATCTTAAAAGTTCTACAGCTACACACACACATATTAACAACATAACTACTATCGTAACGGACCTGACTAAAATTGATCTTAAACCATTACCTGTGAATGGTTCAGATGAGATTGGTTAGGATTTTACCAATGATAATGAACAATTTCAGTTATTTTCAGAAATAAAGATATAATAATTATCTCTGTATCTTAAGGTGAGTATTGGTACAAGTCACAGAAATGATTTAATCAAATCTGGTTGATAATCAATTGTATTATACTGTAACAATAAGCCCTATTTTCAGAAATAAGATATAATAATTATCTTTGTGTCATTAGCTGAGTATTGGTACAAGTTACAGAATTGGTTTAATCTTGTTGATAAACAATTGCCATACACAGTAACAATAAACTATATATTACAAAACTCATTCTGCAAGCTTATCTCTAAATTCATTTGATACTGTTAATTCAACAATTGAGATAAGCTTTACTTTTAATGTCTTCATTACATGTAAATGTTTAAAAGGGTAAACATCAGATGTAATACATGTTGTTAGGTATATTATTTGTACCTATATGTCAGTGGTTCTCAACCTTTTCTTGCTCACGGCACACCTTGGGACACATGAAGAAATAGCATCACACCTGACTAAATATGTAGGAAAAATATTTTAATTTCGCAAAATAAAAACATAGCAAGTCATAGATGACATACAATCGTAGACACAGACTAGTCATAGACACATCGACTACGCAAACTAAATAATGAAAAACATGGCTATGAACTTACAAGTAGACACCAGTGAATACTCAATTAGGATCATGTGGTTTTTCACATTTTCTTAGTGTGCTGTTCAAAATTTCGCGACCCACTTGGGAAGTTTTTGCGGCACACCTGTGTGTCGCGGCACACTGGTTGATAACCACTGTTTTTGTGGTATAAGATTATTTTATATAATTGATGTACTGAAGCATACAATAGTATTGATTTCTGTGTCTATCTTTAGCAGGGTGGGTGTACCCGAGGTCTTGTGCATGCACATGTATAAATCATAAGGTCTGTCACACAGTCAAAAACATTATTCATAAAAGAGTGCTAGATGTTGGTCAGTCCCAAAATGATGTCATTTGTATGTTCTCTCTCCTATTTGATTTGTCTAAAAATTGTTAATATTTTATGAATTTTAAAATTCAATTGAAGTACATGTAGGTCGGTTCATTTTTACACAAAGAAGCCTTACCACTGTACATTATTTGACAGCAGATACATGTATTTTTAAGGCCAATAATTTTTCTGTTTCTGGCAAGGTGCAATAAAGTGCCAAATTTTGTTTAACGGTACTCTCAGGTTTTTAGGGGCATTTCTGTATAATACATGTAGGCCTACATGTATGTATTTTTCCGATATATGACTATTTACAGTATCGTGGCTTTGGAATGGTATCAATCCATATCATACATGTAATTGTCGAGACTAGGCATTTCATACATGTATATATTGAAGCATGCATGTTAACAGTCAATGACATTTTATTACATTCCACAGTTCATTGATTAGATAAAATCCCTCAATGTACACTGTAAGACATATATATATAATTCGTCTTTCAATGGACAGATAGTCTGATAACCCAATTACCCTACTCAATATAAGCCATCCAATCCATGTACGGTATTGATTAATAATAAAACCTGATTAATTAAATCTTATTAACAGTTATGTATGGTAGTAACAAATGTTGAAGAATAATGGTTAGTTTTGTAATCATATCAATATCAATAATATTATAAACTCTGGTATAGTACATAAAATGTAGGCTAGGCTATCATCATCATTTACATGCATATACAGTACATGTATGTACTCTCGAAATATTCAATATTTGTTGGTAATGCCTTGTTTATGTATTATTTAATGGTCGAGAGTGAGACATTAAAAGTAATATATTGTAACAACGTGAAGGCTGTACGGCCCGAATGTTTTTACAATATATTAGCAATGTCGTAAGCTCGAGATCATTAAACATCTTAAAATACTGACATTCTGCATGAGCTTTTACAGTGAAATACGTCACACTAGTCTAATATTTCACTGGTATGGATAAAGTACTACTGGCAAGTTGCCCGTACGATTATTTGAAATAATGGTAAATACACTGTGAACCTAAGTTTGAAGAGGGCATCGATAAATGTCTAATAATGCATTTCTGTGCAAAATTATCTGGCACACTATTGGTATACTTCAAAATAGCTGAGTTTTTTCAATGTACATTTAGTTTGGCCTGAACAATTGAATACATGTATGTTCTTTAAATGACACAAATATATGACTACTTCTCTAATATATAATAACGACATTTCGTAACACAAACATGCTATCAGGTTCAATGATCATTATCCATATAGTTAAACCATTTTTGCATATTTTGGCTTACACCAAATAAATTAATAACCAGAAAAAAACCTTATGTATGTTGTTAAGTAAGGACTAGCAATTTAGATCGACATATATGGCATAAGAAAAGATAATTAACCACTCTCTGATATGAGTAGCCTACCAGTGGCGTGTAAAAATTATAACAGGTCTACAATCTATGGCCTCTTGCCACTGTACCCATTGCCATTGATTAAATACATGCACACCAGACAGCAAGCTGTGTGCGTTTCCATTCCAGCCACCACTATCTGTATTTACTTTCTTGGTACTGTTACGGTAGAATTGGGCCAGATGACACGGGGATACATTTAGATACATCATGTATTCATGTGTTGATACTCGATAAATAAAGCTATAACTAGCTATTTCATCTTATTTGATTTCAACTTTGTGAGTAACTGTACGACAAAGTCAAAGTGTAAACGGTGCAAATGGCAGCTTTTCGCAGTATTTTCATTCTTAATTTCATTGCATTTCGAAGGAATAATTAAATGTACAGAATCAAGTGTAAACAGTACAAATGGCAGTTTTTGTGCTTATCTTTTGCATTTGGAAAGAATGATTAAATGTACATGACGTGATCTTCTTAATTAGTTTTACAGTATTTGCTACATGTACTTGTCACAGACAAACCCTTTGAGTGATGCGATTCCTCTCAGTCTAGTAAGAGAAAACATGGAATGATGTCATGCACGGTGTGAAAAACATGGACTGCATCGTAAGAAAATGGATCTATTTATGAAATTTTACCTAGCACAAACATCAAAGATTCCTGAAAATCCTGACTGGGTGCCTGATTGGAAGTGGCACCAGTTTGAGTCAGTTTGACATAGATTCTAATATAATAATAATGGATCTAGACTGTTAATCTTGTAATAGGACACAGCTATTGCCAACCATTGGGTTTTGGACTTGATAGCAATAGCCAGATACTGTTATCCAAGACTCTACTGAGTGACATATTTTATATCTCATTATCTGTCATTAGAGGCATATTGATATTAAATCATATTATCATCATATTATATATCAATTTTATCAATTTAATATGTATGTATTATGGTGCATTTTTATCTCAGTCCTGAATTCCTATATTTCACCAGACTTTTTGTATCCCATTGAACCAAAAATAATTCTGTATTATTTATTTATAAAATCAGAATATAAACGATATATACTTTTAACTCTTCTGTCACAGTACACACCCCCATTATTATATACGGAAACAGTAGTCAAATGACACATAGACAGGAATGACTGCAATCGAGTGATTTTCTTAGCGACTGACTGGAAGTAAAACACTTTCTTAAAACATACATACCTTTAGCGTCACAATCGACACAATATTTGTTATCTTCATCTTTTAAAAGACTAGATAACACAGCTTGAAATTTTTCTTGAAGAGCTTTGGTTCGTTCTTTTTCTGTTCGGCTCATGGTTATTTTCACAAAATTACTTCTTTAATGGTCACTTTTCTGAAGGGGCAGACAATCCTGAAACTATTTCCGGTTAGCGTATGGATACAATTGCTGGCAACATAACAATGAAATGCTCTTTTGACTCGTATGTTGTGTTTAGTTTATTTTTATATGCGATTTAATGCAATTCTTAAACGTCCAGCCATCTGTTATTGTCTATCAGACCCCTGAAAAAGTTTATTTTGAATACCATGAACGAACTACTTCATCCATTTTATTTTCAGTGACGTCACACTAAATAAGGGAAATAACCCCATTTAACTCGAGTATTGATCCCCTTTTCAGGTGCAATATAAAATCAGTGAACTGATTATTCCAAACTATGCTTACGTAAATATATATTTAAAGAGCACATATAATGAGAAAACTAAATTCATTGAGCTTATAAACATTATTTACTATATGCATTTTACGGCAGTTTAACGTCAATCGGATGAAAATTAATTCAGATATCGTCACTCAAAGTCGCAAATATAGACCTCCCGTAAAAACGATTTGGCCAATTATTGAAAACACTCTTAATCCCCTCAGACGCCAGTGACGTCACAGTGACCGAATGCATATTCGGGATGTTTATTCCTTAATTACCTATATACACCCGGCGTGTGTATTCGTTAACGCCTGACTGATTCCTTAATCCCCCTAATTAAATAACAATTGACTACGGAATAATTTGTTTTGTAATTTAGAATTTGTTTTATAAAGACAGTTGTTGTTCCCCATGTGTTTTTTTTTTATTAGAATAAGCCGACCGTAAGCCAACAATAATTAGTTTCTGATTGAAACAAGATCGGTGTGAAATTGTTATAGCCGGCGCTACGGACATCTTTTAAGCCGATAGAAATAATCAATTGTCGGCTTTTAAGAAACGAAATGGTTTCAAATAATAATCATTAGGGGTTTGACTGTCGATAGTGTGTATCGATAGTAAAAAGAAACTATCGATAAAAATTGCGGTAGTCAAGCAAACTATCGATAGCTTCGATAGTTTGTAATAGCGAAAGTAACATGGCTCAAATTCACTCGTATTTGTCGAATAATTATTCTGTATTTATAACAAAAAGCTCCGTTATCACTAAAATAGCGTTACGCGATCTCAATGTCACATCGAAATCTTCGTCTACCATATTAGGCATGGCTTACTAAGAAATGTGTAAAATGGTTGATTTTGGCGCGAAAAAGCTGAAAATGGTCACATATGCTGAAAGCATGTCGCATATGACAGGAAAGTTGGCTATGCCTTTTTTACAAATTACTAAACTACCAATGTAATATTAATAATATACAATTTTATATAATATAAAGAAAAAAAAACAATTTACTTTATTATTTAATTCACAATCAGAATGCGACGTTACCGTGTACCCGAGATACCAGCTTAGGAGGCTCTTCTATTCGCCCCCCCCCCCTCCCCTTTTGCCGCACCTTTAGAAGACACATGTTGTTTTTATCTGCACCGTCTTGTGTCGCTTCATTCTGTCGGTTTATTTGTCGATATGACTACCGATAACCGTGTTAAAATATTACGTACTGATTTACGAGCTGGAGATGTTGATCAACTAGTGAATTGTAATCTATTCTAGTCACAAATATATAATCTATTACAACTTAAGACGAGAAAGGTCGGCTTTTGAAAATGCTTTGACTTACAGTAGCTTACGTGTAAAATTACGAGTTAATGAATACGTTAATGTTAATTGGACCGACAAATACACACGTGTTAACTGGCGGTGTGTATACACTGAGATATCGTACAGATAGTGATATATTGTATAGATAATGTGTATAGAATGTAGTGCCTGTGACATCACCAGCCAATCAACCGGATAAAGGTTGTAATTGAAAATTTGAAAACCGTTTTTGGCTGTCTGATGTTTAAACGTTAATATCTCAATTAATTTTAATCAGATTGGAGTGAACTTGACGTAAAATGAATGTAGTAACCCTTAGCTATCAATATATGCAATAAAAAATTATTATTTTATGTGGTCTTTAAGAATTAACCGAAGGCTTCTGCTTATACACAAATTGTACCGGAGAGTTGAAGGCACACTTGGAATTTGTCAGATACCAGTAGGCTTATTTATTTAGCCTATTCTGTTTAATGATTCTTGACCGATTTTTTGGGAGTCTAAGAAAATATTAAACGATCCTTCTTATATCTGACGAAGATCAACTATGTCAGACCGTTTTGTTTGTTTTTTTTTTTTTGTTGTTTTTTTATTTTTGGGAGGGGGGGTGTTTTTTGGGTTTTTTTTGTCAAAATATTGCAAAAAATAGCCGGCTAGGAAATATGTGTAATATGTAAAAACATATATTATACAAGGCTATACAAAATTTAGGTGTTTCGTACAAAACTGGGGAAAAAAAAAAAAAAAAATATTGGTGATTGGAATTTGGACAATTATTAGTAGATCACCGACAAAAGAGCGGTTATTTTTGTCAATAGCACCCAAATATTATTTAGAATAATGGATAGGGAAATATATGTTATCAATGTGCACATTCTGTATAGCCTATATATATATTTATTATAAGTTTTTTGTTTATTGTTTGCAAGGTCTGTGTAAATTGTGTGGCATGTCCGTAGACCGTTTCTTAAATATTATTATGGGGTTTGTTTTTGCGTGCGACCCACTTGCACTTAATATTAAAAGAATGTATATATTTTTAAAAGTCAATAGTTTCTCCCTTGTTCAGCTTTAAATCTGGATTTTCTGTATTTGTTGAATCCAGTTATTTTACAGAAAATAAATTACAATAACCAAGTCCCCAAATCATAGGCGTACGAGCTCTAGAACAGTTGAGGGCCGGAGGGCAGAACATGACCCCGAAATAACCGAAAAATTATCGGGTTCACAGACAGCGGCGAGAGACGAAGGAGCGAGCCGACCGTGTATAATTCCCCCCCCCCCTCCCCAAGAAAACGTTGGAATATTTGATGGTCCCAAATGCGCGTTTCCTGCTATTCCAGCCCATGACCAGGCAACTTCAAAGTGGTCTAATAGCTTTAGGGTGGCTGACTTGAATCCCAGCAGTCAACCAATCAATCGTTTACACTACACGAAGATGGGACCGTTGGGGAAAACTGCCGCACTAATGCGTCAGTCTGCTTTTCCAGTCCGTGAATACGCAGTCAACGTCAATGTGGTCCAATAATATAGCCAACAACCAGTCAATCGTCGCGGGGTATGGGGGCCTCGCACTCCTGGAGAAAAGTTTGAAATCTCTAACGCCGCAAATGCGTTTATGCTGTTCTAGCCCGCGAGTTAAGTTGTCCAGTGGTTTTGTAACCGAAATCCCCCTCTATGCCGACCCGAATTCCAACCATCTAATCAGATTATTGCAGATGCATTCACAATTTATTAATAATCGATATCCGAAAAACGTCGCATAAAGCAGAGAAGCTCCAAGCAAACTAACTTAATCCAAAGTCAATACAGTACAAATTCGTGCGTGGTTCAATTAAAAGAAAAGCAAAGTTAGTGTTTTATTAGATTTCCGGTACTTTAGTTTGCCAAGTAGATGAAATAAAAATATTGCAGCTGCCCTCCCCCGCCTGCCCCCTTCACACTGGAAATGAAATGGGGTTTAACGTCCTACTGTTCTGCTCCGACTGGACTAATGAAGACAGTGACCAATATTTTTTTGTGTAGATAAAAGTAAACCCGTACACAATTAATCATGTCATACCGTGTTGCCTGTCTGCTGAGATTTTAAAGAGTTAGAGATACTGAGGTGCTGCCATTTTGAATGTCATGTACATTGTATTTGTGTCCCACTACAAAATTTGCGTTGTAATATGAGTATACTATATGTTCCTGTTGTCGTCTTTGTGGTAATGTATAATTATTTGTCAATATCCATCTTACCGCAGATATACTCTGAGGGATTCTATATAGCAATACACGCGATGGCTGGCTAGAAAGTTCTAAGCCTGAAAAGGATAAAATGGTTGAAACAGGTTTTGCGAGGCCTGACTGAAAAGTTCTAAGTCTGAAACGGATAGATCAGTTAGGTTAAAACAGGCGTTTGTCCCCATCAAGACTCACAGATGACCGGCACTGCCGACTTTTACCCGAACATTTTTAATGCATCTGAGTTTCTACCCCCGCCCCTAACATTCATTACCCCCCCCCCCCCGATGATTTCTCGCTGATAGGAGAAACACCTGGTATTTCCGAGATAATAGAGCAGAAAAACATTTTAGTGGAGAGTGACCACACAATCTTATTCTTGAAACATTTTAAATACGAATGTACTGTTTATGTTCTTAAAAAATAAACGATACTGGCGGTATAACATTTTATGTAATAAATGTACATGTATATTAGCAAACCGGTACTATGGAAATTATACTGTATACTGGCAGATATATAAAGGACAAATACCCTTGATTGAGGCTAGATAAACTGACCAGGAATGGGGACATATCCCAATGTTGCGACAGTGGAGAATAGTTTAGGTACGTGAAGTATTACGAACCCCCTAAAGTCATACAAGCTTTGGAACAGGATGTCCCCCCCCCACCTGCCCGTGTTCAAATGGAAGTCCGTAGGAGAATATTAATAGTGGTTTGCATTGAATTGTTACTACTCTAGTTGTCTCCCTTGGAATGATTTGACATTTGCCATTATCTCTTGCTAACAACATCACAATTTCATAAGTTCAGATTTATGGACTTTTGTGTTCGCTATCATTTTTGCAGACACTGGCCTAGTTCATCTTTGAATGTCCAGAGCTGCACTAAGCAGTTACAGATTCATCCAAAGAGAATATTAATAACCTATTAATATGATTTAAAGTCTCTAAACGATATTAAAGTAATCTTTTACAAACAATAATATTGTGGGTGAAAATTGAAACGTAAAGAATACCAAGACTAAAAAAAGGGTTGGAGGGGACAATACCGATAACTAATTAAAACATTCGTCAGATGCAGACGATATAACAGGGATATGGCAATCTTCGCTAAACTCTTTCCACGGGCGTCATTTTAATCCAACAGAACCCAATCCGGGATATTTTAATTTTATTTTCTTAATTCAATGGTGAATATTTTATTTGCCGACAATTGCAAATGCTGAGCAGACCAAACCCAGGGCACTTATGGGGGCGCAGCGCAATATTATGTTCTAAGCCATAGCATACCATCGATGATAGCTGTTAACCAGAGGCCTGGATCGATGGATGGTGCGTGTACGTACATTGAGCGCAATTGCTTTTTATTAGTGTCGCAGGCTCTGGTAAGAACAAAGCAATGTCAGCAGGAAAAGGGAGGTATATTATTGGTATATTGCGATCATTCTTTCGGTCCGTGTTGCAAGATTGGTAATTGGAAATTGGTTGTTCAATATTTGTTTTGCGTTGTATGTTTTATATGAAATGAAAATGTAAATTTTTGATTTTCTAAAAGAAATGTTATCATTACATCGAAATACAGCTATCATGTGATGCCCCCCATCCAACAATGATCCATTTTGGACCCCATAATATCCAAAATGTCTTTGGATAAACCCATTCGTGACAAAGGCGTTTTATAGCTGAGGCGCTGGAGGCGCCAGCCTCCTCGCAAAAAAATCAAAGAAGTTGAACAAATAAAACGGGAGAAAAGTGCTAAAACCGATGAGAAAAATGAAAATGTACACTAGTTAGGGAGGGCCCTAAAGGCAGACAAACGAGCCCCTCGTCTGACAAAAGGGCCCCTCTGGTCATGTGAAAGGGCCCCCGAGTCAGAGTCAATCGCTTTCTTTACGCTGTTAATATTTCGAATCCACTACTGAATGAGAATGTAGTCATTACACTGGTATGAAAATCATCAATCAAGACGCCCCCCCCCCCGGACCACCGGGAAAGAGGGCCCTCAAAATAGTATAGTCTCCGCCATGATAAACCTTAAAACGCCCCTGATTCGTGATTCCAGTCTGATGTATCATTATACTGCATGGTTCTCAGCTCATTGACTTCTTCAAGCCACTTGTGGTGGATCAAATGGTGCCATCAAGAATCGGGAAGGTTATCGAGACCGTGTTTAACAATATGTCTGGTAATTATTGACAATATGTCTGGTAGCAAGGGTTCCACTGACTCAGTAATCCAAGGCATAGATCACATTCTTAATAACTTATGCAGTAAGAAAATTGTGGATATTAGAGATTTAGCTTAATTTCTAATTCTAAACGTTTGGATTCAAACTACCGGTATACAAATTCCAGTTGTGACTTAGATGCATTATCTCCTTTGTGTCGAAATTATTGACAATATGTCTGATAGCAAGGGTTCCATTCTTAATAACTTATTCAGTAAGAAAATGTGTACATAAGAAGGCACAACCCTAGATTGGCTTGAATCATACCTGTGGGGCAGGGTTGCGATTGTTTCGAAGGTTTTGGAGTACCACAGGGCCCCGCTCTGGGGCCAGTTCTTTTCTCGTTGTACCAGAACTCCGTCATCTACGCACATGGCACTCAATCAACTGTATAATGAGTGTTAATCCCGGACTGATTAAACGATGGTGTGTTGTAGTCAGACTTATGTGGACGAAATCCGTCATTGATGCTTACAGCTAGGATCGCAATGAGATAATTTATGTTGCTACGCAAGTAAGAAATCGTTGTAGTGCTGATGGTGACCGCGCGTTCGGTGTTTTTGGGCACCAAACCTTTAGAATTCTTTGCCTGGTTCCTAGAGGTCTATTACGAATTTTAAACATATATTTTTCAAAAATGTTATTCAACACAGTGCACTTATGTCTAGCGACCAATTAATGCTTTTATATGTTTATAAACATTACATGTATATACAGCGGAGATTTTTTAAATGCAAATCGCTATATTATTATACTAGTATTATATTATTATTAAAATAAGACATTGCCATAACAGTAGGTGCTACAACAACCATAGAGAAATTCCTTTGTCCTGTCTAAAATTACCGTGGCTCTATTTTAACAAATCTTCTCCAGGTAATCGTCAAAATCTAGCATCACTGTGTCGCCCTAAACACCCATTACGACCAGAAACCAAATTGATATTGGTATTTTGATCCAATGCCTTTCGATATAGTACATCAAATGTATTGAATATTCTTCAAGAAAATATCCGACAAAGTGGCAGTTCTCTTGTTATTTCCTGAAACTTTCCGAAAAGTTGCTTTTATGATATAGACAAGAGTGTCTATTTTCTTATATGAACCTTGATGTTACCTAAAATAGGTTAATGCTATCTTCCAGTCCGAATGTTTTTTCGAAATTTCATGAAAGGTCAAGACGATCGAACGACTTTTTTCCAAACTTGTTAACACGCTAGTCATTAGATTTGTTGAAGTATCCTTATTCAAATTTCCGTTCGCTGCTGTGTGTGGTCGTATAGCTATCTTTGATTGAGATGCGCTTCGTGACGAGTTATTTGCCCCCTGAATTTTATTAGGCATTTTAAGAGGGATCTAAATGGATTATATAAGAACAAACGGTACAGCATTTATAAGAATTGTGAACAGGTGTATAGTCTGACCCATGGACGGACAGGGGTCAAGACGATTAACTCCTACATAAAAAAAGCTGTTTTAATAATGATATACTGTGGATTTAACGTTGCGTTACACAATATATGTATTACATGCTACAGAAAGATTAATTACAGATCTCACGGGCGCGAATAGGCAACAGTTAACTTGTCCGTTCAACTGACCCTACCTTTGTCGAAAGAGACAGAAAAAATAGATTAACGTTCAGTCAAAACAAACTATGTTATTTCTGAACTGACATATTAAATATGGTACAAGTGTACAAGTGCAGAAATTAAACCTTATGTACTGATGTGGGGTGTATATGCTTGGAGTTTTTATTTAGATCACGTCATTATGTTGCTTATTATTCCTTCAATGCCCGTCTTATTATGTTCCCGTACAGTCACGTCTATAACAAGAGATCATATAGGTGAAAGTAAATGTATGTAAGGGAACAAAGAGCTCATTCTCTATCCGCATTACGTCATCACAATCTACAAGACACAGTAACAGCGCTGTAATCCGCAGTAACAATAAATGATAACGAACCGGCTTCATTCATGCAGCAACGTTAGCCCAGCTCCACATCAGCCCCAGGTCGAAAAAGACCACTCTCTCTCCAACGATGTGTTTAATTGCGATATATTGTTAGAGATAGGGTGTCAAAACACAGGTGCTAATCATGTAATTGTTTCAAAAAATACATATGTGTAAGCACCTCAAGGGTGTTATAACTTGTTGGTAATACATATATTCTTTCATAGAGAGAACTCTTGTTGATACAATTTATGAAAATATGTATTTTGATATTATGTTCTATCAATTTTAATATTGTGTTTTGTGTATTTTAATGTTCTATTTAATGATCTATAGGCCTAATGCTCGCTAGCCGGGAGGTCGGTAGAAATGGTTCCACTATTGATGCCTTCCGTCATATAACCAGCTATAGTTATCGTTACATTATAGTAACTAGGAGGTCGGGTGTTCGATCCCTGCATTGATCGAGTAAGTTCATCTCGATTTTCCGGCGTGGTTTCCCCCTGGCAGTGATGCAGAACTGAGAGCCTGACAAGGACAGCTGTCTAGTCGCTCGGATGGGACGAACAATCGAGGCACCGTGTTCAAATTGGCGTGCACGTAAAATGTACCTTGGCAGTTGGAATTCGATATAAGAGTAGGCCGTAGCGCCGCTACCCTGGCAAAATCCCCCTCCCACCCCCATAGCACACTGTATAGGGTATTCCCGTCTTCCATTAGGCCTAACCCAGGTTAGGTGCAGAAGGAGTAGGAGGTTAAACCCCATTTCATTTGAGTTCTATGTAATTTAATATTATGTTCCAGGTACTTTTATTTTGTGTTCTGTGTATTTTGATATTATTGAATCTAATCCAGTCACTTATTTATCTTAATATCATTGTCTAATCATTTTGATAGTAAACTGAGTAAAATATGGACAGAAGGTGATTACTATGATATGAAATAATATAGATTGTCAACCACTAGACAAGTTTATTATAGTTCTTAGCTGTCTTGTATTAAACAGAAGTCTTCTCGATCGCCCATAACAAGAGCTAGGGGCGTCGTTGAACCACAAATTTACTAGGCAAAATATTGTATAATTTTATAATAACAAAAACTATTTAGCATTCACAACGCATTTCGTGCACGGTTAATTACCCATCAATGAATCAAACGATAAAAAAGGCGAAACGTCAGTCACACACAGATGAATTCCTCGGGGTGCGGAGTGATAACATCTTATCTGTGGTTATTTGGTTCGGAAGACTACTGTTCATTAATTTGAATAGACCAGTTTGGCGATAGCATACACCAACTATTCATTATGTAATCATGACAACGTGTCACTTGTATCCGGGTCTGGTCCAATTTTATAAGATTACTTACTTGTGGTTTATATTATATTAGAGAGAAGGCTTACACTTAGGAATAAACTGTTCCCTATCCAAATTCAGATTTACTGAATAAAAATATTGCTTTAAAAAAACTTTTATATCCATGTTTCCCTCCCAAGTACACGTATAACGGTTCCCCGTAAACTTCATGTATTTTTGGCCTCATACATATATACTATATAAATAATAACCGTAAAAGATGTGGCAGGTATCGTACTATCGTGTACTATAAACTATACATTAGCGGGTGCAGTGCCGTTCTGTACATTCATTCAGCTCCATGTTTTGGATTTAGTGTTATGGTCTCATAAATTATTAAGTATTTTCTTTTCAACCCGCCATAAGGTAAAAATGAAATTCTCAAAAACAGTAATAAAAAACCCCAACAAAATAAACACGCCCCAAGGTAGGCTACCTGCACATAATTTTCATCTTTGGAACGCAATTCGGATAACCCGATTACAATTATCCGGGTGAATGTAAGTATTATCTTGAATATTCGAACAAGGATAGGTCGATAGCGTTCCTAAAATCACGACAATATCCTGATTATAACATGCCTATAAAAGATAACAACTTTAATGTAAACATATACATGTCTTGCTCCGAGGGATTGCGTATATTTACATTACTATATAAAAACTAAAGTTTATATGCAAAAGATTTATATGCCTTATTCGCTTTATTGAAATTTACCAGTAGCCTATGTCACATGACACAGGTATACAAAATCTGAACTAAATTTTTAAGACCCCCCCCCCAAAAAAAAACCCAAATAACAACGGGCGAATTGGGCAATTTCTATGCTTAAAGTATTTGATTAGATTAAAGGAATGATTAACGAACGATCGTTTTATTACAAAATGAAATCAAGGAGTGGAGCCAGTGCAAACTTTAAATAGACAATCATAGCTTACGTTAAAATTGATAGATGTTCTTAAGAGATATGTCTAAGAGGCCCCAGTAAACATAAAGTAATGGATTGAAATGAAATGAAATAGGACTTAACGTCAAATTGGATAGACCTGGCATGTCAGTTGGTATCAGAAATATAAAAACTCTTTACGAAATTCCAATTTAACGACTGGTTTTGAATATTGTATGTAAATATGGTCTCCTTTATAAATACTGTGTACCAATTATAGCTATTCATGATTCTCGGTCAATAAACACCAATTGCTGTGTTCTGGTTCGATAAAACTTTATCAAAGTGTTGTTTATGCTTAGTGTTGCAAGATTTTGTTTTTAGGACGGCATACACATGGGAGTGTACTCCTCGAAATAAACGCCTACGATCGCATGCTTGTTCCTAGAAGTATTTCGATATCATAATTCGAAGATGGTCGTGATGCCATCATACTCAGCTACTGGTCTTTAATACAGTGTATTCATAGATTGTTTTATCCGTTATTATTTTTAGGCTTTCTAAGATGAATGGGGGTTGGGATGGCCTAGTGGTCTAGAGTGCCGCGCTTCGACCTCTAGCTGGCCGGTCACCTCTGGCTTGCGCCTGTGGTTTCGATCCCTGGTGTGAGCGTATGTGGCATGGAAATAGGGGCGCCTTCTCAACCTCGTGGGTTTCCTCCAGGCACTCCGGTTTCCTCCCACTGCTAAAGACCCCTACGCGCAAGCGAATTATTGAAATAAGATTAAACCATGTGTTAGTCCCGAAATGACCTAGTTAAACCCCATGTCAAGGTCATGACATCATACACGGTTACTTGTCTATAATATAGCTGTATCAGCGAACTGTATGCAGCAATATCAACTTACATTATGAAATATTAAGTGTATTTAGAAGAGGGGTTATTCACTTTACCCCGATATGCACTGTATATTTTAATAACATCGCGTTACATTTCTTAACAGCTTTTAAAGGAGCTAAATCTCTAACACATGGGACCTAGAAATTTACATTCATTCGTTTCCGTTTTTACTCTAATTTCAATTGGATTAGAGACACGTCTACTTCTTGAATTACGGAATAGCCGTTTGCGTAGATTAATATTTTATTATACACAAACATCTTGATAATGTATAATCCGGGGTTCAAGACTTAGACGGAGTTCGTCATGCGCTGCGGCCTACTTTTATTTTAATTTTCAACTTTCGTATAATCCGACGATTAGATTCTGTTCCTTGCTAGGAACATTTTCAGTCAACACTGGGATCTTACCTGAATCTCCTGTTTAATGGGCCAACGCTTGGGGAAATGAGAGGGAGGGAGAGTGATAGAGTGAGGGGGGTAATTATAGGTCATTTCGGGACTTATAACATGATTTGATTTTATTTCAATAATTCGCTTGTGGGTACGGGTCTTTAGCAGTGTGAGGAAACCGGAGGACCAGGAGAAAACCCACGAGATTGGACAGACCAGTAAAAAAAGGTGTGTTTACCCTCTATAAGAAAATTCCCAGCTACTCGCTTATTGTATATATTTGCATGTACATCTACGACCGTCCATTAAAATCCTTCAAATGGTCTCCCAGTTACGTAATCTTAAGTATAATGCTAAGACGTGACGGGAAAGGTGTTATTTACTTAGTAAAATAAAGGTAAACTATAGTTGTTTAATTTTTAAGTCTAATTAACAGTATAGCGTAAACATGTCCTGAACACCTTAAGCCCACCCCTATTGACCTATTTAATAAGTACTTAAAAAACAAAAATAATCTCCAAGGATAAGTTTCTGCGTCGTCTGGTGGTTGTTTTTAAAAGAAATTACCAATACACCTACATTACTGAATAAAATGAAATTCGACCAATCGAAATGCAGGTGTTCGTCGTGGGTTGTCTTATTTCTAGGCGTTATAAAGACTGTTCGGGGCACAAACGAACGTACAAGGCGAGTTATTGTCAACATAACTCCAGCGAGAGCCGGACTGAATTATTGGTCTCTATTGTGCTTGATCTGTGATAACTTGGATACAGGTTGGACCTTGACGACTTAACACTTGGGTGGTTTTTCTCAAAAGAACGCCTTTTTTCCCAGGCACTGGACATAATTTTGGGATAAGTTCACCAAGATGGATGTAGCAGTGACCGATGGAAAAATTGACCACTTGCAAAATCAGGTGGACGATTTATCTAAAAAAGTTGATCGATACCATGACGAATTGCTAAACGTCGTCGTTAAGAAAAAGAAAAAGGCGGATACGGTAAGATTTTGTATTATCAGTTCCAGAAAGTAAACATAAGCTTCAATATTTCCATTTAAAGATGTAGCACTCTCGATGTATCTTTATAAAACATTTAATGATGGGGTGAGGTAAAGGATAGGAGTCTTGGAATGGGAGGGTGTGATCTCTAGTCAGTGACAAGTTAAAGTAAGATTCGGGTAATTTTCTTTAGGATGGCCCCTTTGCGAATATTCTGTTCATAACGCCATTTAAACGATTCGTGCAGTCAGATAATGAGTTAACTATTCATTGATAGATGGCAGTTCATGAACGAATTTTAAGAACTAAAACATCGCTGCGGCCGCGAAAAACTTTTAGACAAATCTTATATTTTTATATTTAGCCATGATTGGGTGTTTCACATTGCAATCTTATTTCGTTTACTCATTAGAACGTCAATTAAACATATTCGCTCCTGCTTCGAGACTAAAAATGCGCACAACGGGAAATATCTGCGCGTACAGATGCGCCTCTTCCGTTTTCGGATTGAAACGAAAATGCCTGCTCACAGAAAACTTTCCCTCTTGACCTAATCGGTGATAATAAACGATCGTGTCGGATAGGATTATTTTATATAGGTGTTTAAGACATTGAATAAATGCCAATTATTGACGGTTGTTTTATTACATGTAAAGAAAATTGTTTTAGTTTTTGTTTGTTCGCGCTGGTGTTATCATTTGTAAAATAGTTGTTAAGGACGCAAGTAGAAATGGGTGTAAAAAAATTATAATTTCTTACCTGTATATAATGGTCATAAAACAGTTATTCGCCAGTTTTCGTTTTTTTATTGTTTATGAAAATATAAACTTGGGGGCAATAAAAATAGTTATGTATTTATAGCTATAGGACCAAAGTCCTAAAGCTATAATAAACATTTTAAAAATAGTCGGCGTAAATGAAATGAATGGGGGTTGGGGTACCGTCCAACTGTTCTGCTTTATTTGGGCTACTAAACGGTCATTTGCCATACAGTGTGCTATATATTATGGGCACTGGTCACACTCGAACGACTATATGCCGTTCCTTGCCACGCCTTACGTTCTACACCATTGACAAGGCAGGACAATACCGCAACATTCAGATGAACTTTCTTAGCCAACACAACGATCGATGACGGGTCTTCCAGGTAAGCGAGCCGATGTCTCATTCTCAGTCACTGAGAACCCCAGGTCATTATAATATGAACTCGTAAGATGACCATAAAATCAGTTATTCGTTACATTTGCCAACAATTGTTTGGCCCTGTTTATGGAGATATCGTGTGGGTCAAGTCAGGTGGTTTGGTTTCACAGCTCCTCGTGGGTTTTCTCATTATACCATAATATGCTTCCAAAGGACCTAGTTTGTGTCGTCTGGGCGTTGTTCCGACCCCCCCCCCCACAACACCTCTCTCTTTATAAATTCACACGCTATCCCCAATTGACAACGCATTCATTTTAAATTTTATATGAATAATATACTGTTTTGGGAACACTGAATCTTGAAAGCTACATTGGTGTTATTCAACAAAGTTGTCGGTGGTTATTGCTTAGTCTGGTCATTTCGGTAAGGCTGCCCTCTACTGGAAGCAAAAGTGACATGGCAATAACGTGATGTAATGTCTTTGACTATCAGCGCTTGTTTTATTGGTCTTATACATCAAAGACTTTCTCCGGTTTCCCCCCACTGCTAAAAACCCCTACGCGCAAGCGAATTATTTAAATAAAATTAAACCATACCATAATATTGGCACTATTGCATTTGTAATACTGCTATTATATTATATTACATTAGCATTTACGTTTTCAATAGGTAAATCCCCCAAACTTTATCGATATAGATAAGTAACAATATAATAAATCCATTTATGCTGTCAATATCACTAATAACATTAGGCACATATAAGAAATTTATGGTATGAACATGAACACGTTAGATCAGTTAGATGGACACATATTTATTAAAATACATTATGATTAATTAAAGCATTTATTTGAATAACACAGAAAAATTTGTTTCCGGATACTGTGGGAATTACAAGATGTGGGTGGTTTGAGGTCAATTCTAATCTGTTTGTCCATTTAGGAAACTGCACGTTACGTCATGAGGCATAAGTAAACAATCACATAATTAATTGCACAAATTTAGGGATCTAGTCTAGTCAGGTATCCCTGTGAAAGACCCCCCCCCCCCCGAGAGTGTCCATATTGGCACCTATAGAAGCACTCTGGGCTCGAATACTGTTAGGGACCAGATACCATGTAGATTCTTTAGGAGATACCGTGAGCTTCAAGAGACAGAATCAGGATTCAGTAAACCCCGTTGATTCTCAGGAGAGCAACGATATACTTGGGTCCGTCAGTAACTTGTTCTGCAAGTTAGTGGGGTTGACAAAATGACTCGTATGAATACTACTGTTTAAACCAGTAATCGATTGATCTGATATGCTTTTGTGTAACACCGTTGAAGTTTGGGAATAATGAATCTTGATAGACCAATTGGTGAATTTTAACGGTCGATGATGATTATTTACGGGATCACGGTGGCAAAGTGGGTAAGACACTGGCTCGCTAGCCTGGATATCGGGTGTCCGATCCCTGCATTGGCCGATAAATGGCATCCAGATTTTCCAGCTCGCTTACCCGTTGTCCGTTATACAGGACGGAGGGCCTGACAAAACAGCTCTCTAGTCTTTCAGGTGGTGAAAAACAGAGGTCCCGTGCACGTTAAAGATCCGTTGGCAGTTGGAATTCGATGTAAGGGTAGGCCGTAGTGCCACTGTCCGGGCAAAATTTCCCTCATAGCACACTGTTATGGCGTATGCCCGTCTTCATTAGCCCAGTCCGGAGCAGAACAGTAGGACGTTAAACCCATTTCATTTCAAAACGTTACCCTCTAGCAATTAATATAATATAGCTTTACACTCTCGAAGTCGGACCCGGATGCAGAAGTGATTTCCCACACCCGATAGTAAGATAGTAACTAACAATTAACACTTTCAACCACGTGGAAAGATGTGCATTTAGCTGGGGGATATAGAGATGCTTTTGATAATATATTTTATGATAAAAGAGAATCTTAAAGCATTATGTTTGCTGAACCTTGTTTATTTACCTGATCAGACCGCCCAATTAACACCTACACTTGTCACGTACTAGGCATTCATATGCTTATAAAATTGCAATAGAATCTGAATACTTGACTAATATTATTTTCTTCGCACACAAGTTAAAGGTGTAATAAATTTCCTTCAATTATCTTCAAGTTTTCGGCCTCCATTGATTAAGTTATATGGGAAATATCGCGTAATATTTACCGCGTTTCAATCTAATAGAATAAAAGATAACTTATGTAAACTGTGGCTAGTTTTAATTTTTGGGCTAACATTGAAATACTTTTCTTAGCTTTGAATATTTGATTGTTTATCTCAGATTATTAACAGTTAAAATCCAATTAATCTACTAAATAAATAGTATCTCTCTTTTGATTTTTGGGCTAACATTGAAATACTTTTCTTAGCTTTGAATATTTGATTGTTTATCTCAGATTATTAACAGTTAAAATCCAATTAATCTACTAAATAAATAGTATCTCTCTTTTGAAATTCATTAGATAATTCGAGAAAGTCCACGAATTTGACTGAAAGTGCTGGCAAGATGTAGTACAGCTAAAATGAGATCTTTGGCATGATTGTAATGCTTCGACATTAACAGACACAGGGCAATCAACAACAACCCACGATACCTATAACAAAATGTGGGATCATCTCCACTCTCGTTCCAACCCGTCTACATATGCCCGGGGGGTTGGGGGGTGGATGGCCGAATGGTTAGCGTGCGCGCTGTATCATACGGTCTGCCATTGAGTCAACTGGCGTGGTACCGTTTCCCCGGTTGTACGTGGCAAGGAGTGGGGTCATCTGTCTAACCTCTTGGGTTTTCTCTGGGTACTCCGATGTGATCCAACTCCTAAAGACCCCCACGAGCAAGCGAATTAATGAAATAAAGTAAACCTTATTTATGTTAGTCCCACAATGACCTCGTTTGTGTCGAGAGGACGTTAAACCCTATTCTCTCTCTACATCAGCCTAGTTTAGGAGCAGAACAGTTGGACCTTAAGCCCCATTCTATGTTATGTCATATCTCGTTATCTATGAAATCTAAATTTTGAGTTTGACGAAATGAAATGAAATGGAATTGGGTTTAATATCCGACTTGTTATCGTCGTGAACTGTATGTTGTTACATTCAAAATTACATGATTAAAATAAATCTCTTAAATGATATTACCAATGATCCATTTGTACAAGTGACGCGGTTTTATTGCTTCTGAGTATATATTCTAAAATATACAAAATTCGCTTTGAATTAGACATTATATGCGGTCAAACACTAACCGATTTTATTTTTTTCGAAAACATATCTGACGGAGCGTGCTTAACAAGGCTTTTCATTTTTATTATAAGTTCGGTATTATGAATAGAGAAACCCACACTACGTGTCACGTGTTTACCAAACTGTGTGTTTCCTAGAGAAGTTTTCGTGTAGATATTATAATGAAATAAAAACTCAAAATATCCGAGTGACCTTGACAATAGTCGTTTTGAATATCTTATTTACATGAACTTACGAATAAATAAAATAACATAAGGAAGGTTTAATGTCGTACTGTTCTGCACCGAGTCGGCTAATGTAAACAGTGATACGCCTTACGTACTTCAGCGCTGAACGTCGGTCTCATTACACACGCCTTACGGTGTGCTATAATGGAAACTTTGCTGGGACAGCAACACTACAACCTACTATTATAGCGAATCCCTACTGTCAACGGTTCTTTTATGTGAACGCCAATTTAATTTGTTTAAAAGACATTGTTTTTCGTTTCATCTAAACGACTTCACTTACTAATAAGTTTTCCATATTTCAGGAGTATTGAAAAATGTATTTTGAAAAATTTCTAACCGTTGAAATATTAAATATTATTAACGATATTATCTATAGATATGATTCGTAATAAATAGGGTAGAAGGGTTGTGTGAGTATATAAAAAAGGATGTAGTTTTCATAAATAAAAGACCTACATATCAAATGGCAAAATAACTATTTATTATTTATGAGTCAAGCTATCTGCTTTCCATATTATGAAAGCATGTACATAACCTCATTTTAATATATTTACTACTTTGGTGAATCGGTTGTCTTAAAAGTACCCGTGTCTCTAACAACTACCCGTAATCAACACAAAAAAACTGTTGAAAAGGTGATATCATAATGCACCACGGCCTTAGCTTCAATCGTTTAAAATGAAACAAATCAAACAAAAGTGAACACCTTTCAAGCACCTGGACATCCAATGTCGTTCATTGTTAAACTGCCAACTTCTTCATGAGCGTTAGCTTGTGTTTGAGATTTCCAACATCAACAGGGCTGAAATTGACATTTAAGGCCTTTTGTTGGCATCTTTGTGTGGATTTAATTTTAACAGATCAGCTAACGATAAAGAAAACTATCAAGGCCTTTTCTTATTAGACCTTTTGTTGGCATCTTTGTGTGGATTTAATTTCAACAGATCAGCTAACGATAAAGAAAACTATCAACACTAAACTATATGACTGTGCTTTAGATTATCTGGGGAACCGAGCATGGCGTTATTGTGGCGCCATTTTCTGCGTATTTGTCCACTGAACTCACGTGCCAAGTTTCGTGACAAGTGTACACCAATTGGCAGATCCCAAGACTTTTCTTTAATATCATCACGTAAAGAACAGGATATTTATACCAAGTGAACTGAACGATATGTTTATATATATATATATATATATATATATATATATATATATATATACATTTAATCGATTTATTCCACTAACATGATTTATGAGGCGGCTCCGTTAATCCATTTGTTTTACTAATATATTTATAGATTGTCTTGTAGGGTATGTTTTTCTTTTTTCATTACAAATGACATCCGTAATCATAGCAATACACTTATTTTAAAATGTCCATTATATCTTTAATATTGGATATATGATCTTGTATCTAGTAGATAACATCAATATTGATTGAATTGGACCAATATTAAATTGGGATTAGTTTATTTAGTTTCGAATTTCAAGGAAGATATTGAGTTAGGGGTTCCCCCCCTTTAAAGATACCAAAAGTGCTCATCAAACAGTTACCACCATCCCTCAACTCACCACCGCCACATGTAACAGATCGTACAAGAAACAATGTTTAGCATTCGAATATTTAGTTGCACCATATCACTATATAAATATGAAACAACATGATGGATTAGTTCCAGCTAGCAAATAGAGTAGATTTTTAAGTTCTATGATACGACAGAAATGTATTAATATTGTTCCAACCTTATATTTCTCAATTTTCTCTTCAGGGAGACGAAAATGAAGAACGAGGAAACTGGACAAACAAATTTGATTTCTTTTTATCCTGTTTGGGATATGCGGTTGGTCTCGGAAATGTATGGAGATTTCCATACCTTTGTTACAAAAATGGCGGAGGTAAGTGGGTTTTTTCATGATAACATTTCGCTTCCAAGTTTGAATGATTAAAATATAAAGTACATTTTTTTGACGTTGTCGTCAACCATTGACAATCGTACATTGTGGTTAAGCCACTATATGGTTTATTCACGCATTGATATGTATTAATACACAGATGGTGTATTATCATGATCTTGGTCAAACAATCAGTCTTTGTAAGCTGCATAAAACATATATATTTCCAACCTATATGTATTATATAAAAAAACAACTTAATTCTAGTAGTCGGATTGGGCTCGATGCCAGTTTATAATACAAATTCCTAGTCTAGCCAAAATGTAGATATTACTAGATAGGATTTGGTTTTAATGACATATTTATGCCTAAGAAACAGGTTGAAGTTTTGGTACATATTTGCAAAATTAATATTGTTGATAACTTGATTAATTGTTTAATTTTAATACTAGGGGAGTCTGAAATATTATATTACTAATTCGTAAAACCCAATTACATCAAGTCTTTGAATGGCGTTTAAAATACTACATACAGTAATACTTATTGTCATCTGTAAACTTATTGAATCTTTAAAACCAGGGTTGGGGTGGCCGAATGGATAGCGCGTGCGCGTTGTGTCATAAGATCTTTCCCGAATGTACGTGACAAGGAGTTGGTGTTTTCCCTTGGTCCTACGTTTCCTCCTATTGCCAAACACCATAGCACAAGCAAACTATTGAAATAAAATTGAACCATATGTTTCGGTTTTATTTTATACTTTTGATGGCCTCAACTACAGGAAGACCAGGCCGGTTGTGCGAGCGGCTTTTGACCAATCAGCGTTGACATTTCTAGTGGGTTACCTACAGTTCCGGACACTCACGCCCAAGCCGTTTCTTAGCTATTCCACCACATCATCCAGAACGCGTTATATAACAACTTTTCCAGATCCGAGTGTAGTAAAACAAAACGAAATAGGAACTGTGTTTTCATCAGATTGTCCCGAAATGATCTAGTTTGTGACGTCTAACCAATCTGACAAAACAAAACTGGGTGGGTTTTGTTTAAAATCCGGGGTTCTTTAAAATAAGTCGAGGTATCAAATTCAAAACCCTACAATTGGCATCGTCGTCTATCAATGAACACCCATTTAACACAGGTTTACCGAAAAGTCCAAACTGTTCCCTGTTGGCGAATGATCAATTATCGGCTTGACTTTGCGACCATGCATGGTCGTTGACCTAAAACTCAGCGGGCTTTGTTCATGCTTTTGAAAACCGTAATTATAGTATTTTGTATCATGTTGAATCAGTAAGCTCCTTTTCCATAGCTAATTACAAACCAGTCACTCAAGGGCCAAAATGCTAATACGATGTGTGTGATTTATATGTGAATAAATTAAATGATTTAATGCATTCCCTAAAGTAAAGTACATACAATGTTTACTTGAGGACCGTCTCTCCTGGTTTTGACCTATCTCACAAATACCACAACTCTAGTGTATTCTTTACAATACGGAATTGCTCATCCATGTCTTCAAAACACAAAAATATTGAATATTGTTTGTATAGATATTAGCAAAGCCATCGGCGAGATGTCATACTGTGTATAGTATGAATATATTTAATTCCCGAGGAATGTATTCAACAATCCCACCACTAAGTTGATTTCAGTAAAAGCAATTATTTATATATTAGAGTGAACTGCACGAGGATCTTTGTAAAGTCACCGGTTCATGGTGATTTTTCCGTAAAATGACACCATCTTTTAATCTTTTAAACAAACAAATGGAATTCGCGCTTGTGTTTGAATTCTAGTTAGCTGAAGACAACCAATAAACACACATCATCTTTTCATAAAATATTTTATACTGCAACATCACAATGTGCTTTTACAAAGGGGTTGTGAATGCAATGTGGTTACTAAAGTTTAGATGCTTTAAGCTTCAAGCTTAATTTTCAACCTAAAGAAAATATATTAATGTTAAGCAGTATTAAAGATCAATATTATTCCGTTATGGGACCTGGATTATTGGTCAAGGTTTAAGATTGATTTAAGAGCAATAGCGGTTATAAATTCAATCAGAGTACATCTAGGGGATTACATTAATTTGTATGCATAACATGCCTTCGTAAATATGTCAAAAAAAAGTACATTTTAACACCACTGAACACTGAACAAATTTTTAAGAAACCGAGTGATTTCGTGCGGCAAAACCGTAAGCATTAACAAAAATATTGAATAGTTACAAGATGATAGATAAACAACACCAGACTTCTATAGTCACTTTATGTGTAAGTTATGCATAATGTATATTTCGTTTAAAGATGCATTATGTAAGACATAGAGAGCTAGCCGCTCTTGATACAACAGTTGACAAATAGGTTATGAAAAATGAATGTGGTGAAAATTGTATTCAAATTACTCTATTCTGATTGAAGTAATATCGGTTAAGATGTACCGCAGATAGTTTAATGACGTAGAAAGGGTACGTGAAAACCGAGGCTAATTCTCGAATATCCATTTTATTATTACAGTATTAATAATCATTGAATTGGTGCCAGATTTGTGAGAACTAAAGTCTCTGAATAGTTATTCTTTCTTGAAGTAATATCTCGTAACAGTTCTTAGTATCAGTGTTGCATAAAAAAAATTATATAAAATATCACCGATTACCATATTACTGTGCTCATAAATCGTAAAATCGATTGTTACTTAACATTAATTCTAAATAAAATTTGTTACTAAAAGATTTTTAATGGATTTTAACATGATCGGCAATTTAATGATTTAATTTAAAAATTGCTAATGGAGATTTTCTTTATTATCGTAATAATGGTAGCAATGGACATCGAGATGAGGTAATTTGACTGAAATGGTCAGTATATATCTTTGTTTCATTGTCTATTTTAAAACTAATATAGCGAGAATTATTCGCCCAGAATAAGGTAATTTGACTGAATATAGCTATAGCGTTTCTGTCAATACTGTCATCATCTATTTTTAAACTCTTACACACAACCTTGTGTGATTCATTATTATTAAAGTTTCCAGATGCATGAATAACAATAAATGTATGAAGAAATATGACATAGATATTATAACATGACAAAAATGTGTAAAGCTGATGATTTAAAAAGATAAACCTGTTTGTAATGCAAAGCTGGTTTTGCGACTGCTGTAATATAATGATGCCCCTATGGCCTTAAATAATCTATAAAGATGTTTAAAATTAATCAAAATTAATTATTTTCAGGTGCATTTTTTATACCCTATACCATAATGTTGGGAATTGTTGGCATCCCTATATTCTTCATGGAACTGTCTCTTGGTCAATTCTCCAGTAATGGACCAGCAACTTGTTGGTCATTCGCCAGACTCTTCAGAGGTAAGTTGGGGCATTATCATTCCTTAAGTTAGATTCTGCGACCCACTTTAATTGATTTGAATGAAATTTGATGGAATTAAGAACGAATGTCTATGACAAATCATCATACAGCAAACCACGAATCGCGTGACAACCAGGAGTTCTCGGTTTCACTCCCGATGTTGATTGAGCTAGTTCTTTGATATTTTCCGACACAGGTTGCCCTTGTCATTGGTGTCGGACTGGTGCCCTGGCAAGAACAGTGTCTACACGTGCAGATAGAGAGTCATAAATCCGAGGTAATATGTACACTTTAACAAGTACATTAAAGAAACTTGGCAGTTGAAATTCGAATTAAGATTCAATCGTAACACCGCTTAACGGCAAAACTTCAATCATATGTCGTATTCCTTAGCCCAGTCGGTACAGAAAAGAAGCGCGTTAAACTATATTTCATTTCTTCGATATCGACCGGTCAGAGACAAATTAGACACGTGTAACAGAGAGTTGTGCCAGGTAGGCTAGTTTAACCTGTGGTGCCAGAATTATGTCATCACTAATTCATCCATATAAAATCATTCAACCATTAATTTGATTACTAATGGTATTTGTTTGACATCTTGAATTACAGGGAACCGGCATATCAACTGTGAAATTTAAAGGTTGTTAATAATACATTGTATAATTGTTTCAGGTATTGGGTTTGGTATGGTCATTGTATCAGCATTGGTAGCTATCTATTATAACATGATAATAGGCTGGGCTTTCTATTATCTGTTTGCCTCATTTACCTCGGTGCTGCCCTGGACAACGTGCGGGGAATGGAGTACACCATGTAAGTTATCAAAAGATAATCTCTCAGACACAAAGCAATCGTGGTCGGTGGTCGTAGGTTGTGGTAAAGCTTTGCAGACTGCGTCTAGGCGTAATGACTAAAGCAATAATGTGGTTGGTTTGTATGCTACACCCCGTATCACACGTTACCGTAGTTTCAAATGTATGTTAATGGTAATTGTATAGAAATATATGGATGTGTGAATGCTTATAAAATATATTCAATATAGACATTTGAATTATTCTGTGCACAAGTTGACAAAGTATAGTCAATATTAGTATAAAGACATGGATACACGTGGTGACCTACCTGTAAAGGAAAGATTTAATTTGGTATAAATTAAACCCATAGATTGGGTGTAACATAAGACCTATAACTCTTCTGCAAATATATATTTATGTTAATTTACATTGAAGAAGATGTATTTTATGCCTTAATTAAATTACATCATAATACGAGTTGTTGTTACAACTACACATTCAAACATTTTAGATTCCTCCCCACTCAGAACATGCTTTAAGTAAATTGGGTACATTTTGGGTATATGTTATGATTGCTTTAGCGATTTGGAGTAGAAGGACGAAAAACAAGTGTAGATTTATTAACTGTTAAAGTACGCATGCAGGGAATTTCCAGCAAGACAGTTTGTTGTAGTGTTAATAAACTTGATGTGGTATTTGTTCCCTTATTATCTTTTGTTTGTTGCGTGTTTTTTTTGGTGGGGGGGGGACGAGGAAGGGGGTTCCTATAATTGCAGAATGACAGAACATCCCCAACAATACAAAACAATTCAGTGTATTTTATAAGATGATGGTTTATTTTCAGACTGCAGTGACAGATTACCGTCCTACAGAAACGAATCACTTTGCGCATTTAATAACTTTACCTCAACGGGCAACGGTACTTGTGTAGATGGCAATGGAACTCTGACTGCTCTTTATAACGAATCTCTGGCCAAGGAGGTACTAAATATCAAGAGAAAGCTTCCCACAGCAGAATATCTCGAGTAAGTTCATGACAGTCCCGCTCCATGGATATGTGGAACATAATTTATATAGACATTAACAACTCGAGACAGAACAAAAGTTCCATGGAACTGATCTGTAAAGAGGATCATTGTGGATGGGCCGACGAAGACTGGTGGGTTTGACGACAATACACCCATGTTACATTTAGACGTTATTCTGCGTTAGCTTTGCGGACTCATCAAATGAATGAGAATTGTTACCAAGGGAGTGGAAGGAATAATCATAACCTTCCTAATACACGGAAATTAACGATAATCAATATAACAGATTTGGAATTGGAGTCTATTCCAAATTATTGTAGTATAGAACAGCTTATAATGGAACGATCTTATGGTTAAAAAATTACTTTGAGGAAAGTTTTTGTCTCAAGCTACTTCTTCAGTGTTTCTTCTTTATATTAGTGTATTCTTACATAACTTTCACAATTATACCATTAGTCCTACAGGTATGAACTAGATACGTCTCTTGGATTTAATCAAATCAAACTATTTCTTTTCAGACGAGTCGCTTTGGGATCAGCCTTTAGTGAAGATATAAGTGACCTTGGTCCAATCAGATGGCAGCTTGTGTTATGTTATTTACTCGCATGGATCTTTGTATGTGCAACTCTCAGTAAAGGAGTCAAGTCTTCTGGAAAGGTTTGTATTAATTACAGATCTTCTTTGTTAATTTTATCATTAATTTTACGATTACATAATTCAAACATACTTGTAATTTACAAGTTGTAAAGTATTTATGGCTAGAGATGGCTGTTAATTTTTGCCCGAGGTTCGTTCGTTCGTGGCGTTTAACGTCCACTTCCACCTAAAGTGATATCGTAGACTGATTTTCTTTAGTTTTAGAAGCATTTTATTTGTACGAAACCCCCTATCTAATTATTAGACGTGCTATTTTATTATTACAGGTCGTTTACTTTACGGCAACGTTTCCCTATATCGTCTTGATTATCTTGTTTGTAAGAGGTATATTACTAGAAGGAAGTTATGACGGTATATACTACTACATCACTCCTAAACTTGATAGGTTGTGGGATGCCGATGTGTGGAAGGATGCAGCTGTACAGATTTTCTTCTCTCTCTCAGCATCTTGGGGAGGTCTCATTGCTTTATCCAGTTATAATAAGTTCCATAATGATTGTTTTAGGTAAGTATTTATTTTTACCCTTCTCGATAGCCTGCTTTTATCTTTGGCTAATTTCGGTCTCTGTTGAAAGCTCGTGTAAAGATTCGGGAATTCTGAAAGCGCCACTATAAATAAGGCACTATCAATTTCCATGAAGATGCCAAAGTAACGGGCGTTCCAATTGACGAAGTAGTGGCAGATTTATAGCACACTCGCTCTTACTAAAGTTGTGCGTTAGTAAGTTCTGAAACAAGAGTACAATCTACATAATATATTAGTGAAATAATCTGTGACGATAGAAGATACAAACATATTATACTTACCAACAACTTCCGATTTAACCATACTTTGCGTTCGTTTCAATTTCTCCCTTAATAACCCTATCCATTGGACAAAACTTTCGATTCAGATCGACTTTGCCGACCGGATATGTCAAAATATCGCTAGTAGCCCTTTGTTGATTAGTTAAGACAAACGGGAAAAATAGTCTTCGTGATAGTAATTAATAAGGGACTGATAGTCTTCGTGATAGTAATTAATAAGGGCTTAATTTTGGCCTAGAAACATCAACAATTAAAACAATGTCTTTAATTCAAGATATTTCTTCTTTTTTTCAGAGATGCTATAATTGTGTCTTTTGGGAACTGTCTCACCAGTTTTTTCGCGGGTTTTGTTATTTTCTCCTATTTGGGATTTTTGGCTCAAGATATGGGTGTGGACATATCTGAAGTAGCTGATAAAGGTAATAAATGTAAACTTAATACGCAATTGGGCCCATGGAATACAGATTCAGAGACACCTCTTGTACTCGGTGTGATTAAAATTATATCAACATTTAATTCCGTCTTTTTCTTACTGTATACGCCACTTCATCGTGGAGTATATTTAAACGTCCTAAATATTATCTTGTGAAAAGTTTTGTTTATCAGACATTTGATAGATTGCCTAATCACGGCCAAAGGTACCATTGTGCCGTCACCACAGGACCAGTATGCATTTTTCTGAAACATGTACAGTGTATTTAGTTTACCATGGCCATGTCTAAATATTAAGGCTAACTGCAGATTTCGTCATTGATGATGCCAATGATTATGTTTACATTTATTATAAATATTATTTCTATGTTTTTCAGGACCAACCCTTGCCTTTGTTGTCTACCCATTCGCTGTAACTAAGTTACCTGTCTCTACTTTATGGGCTATTCTGTTCTTTGTTATGTTAGTCACATTAGGTGTTGACAGTCAGGTACAATTCTATTCTCATTGATATAATACAAAGACATAAGGAAAATTGTTAAAAAATATAAATCATAATATATATTTATCTCTTCTTCTTCGTGTTGAAATGAGTACAGTAACACAATAAATGTATATCCTCGGATAAGTTCTTGTTAATGAATATATTATAATACTTGTGCATTTATGACTGGCATTAAAATCTGATTTATAAAAAGTGTTTCTGTAGCTCTTAATTTCAAATTTACTGACGGTTTTTTTTTTCTTCTCTTTCAGTTTGTATTGGTGGAAACTGTGTCCACGTCTTTCATGGATTTATTCCCTAAAGCAAGGAATTACAAAACATTTGTGGTTGTGGGATTTGGAACTATTTTCTTTCTGTTGGGTTTAACTCTAACAACAAACGTAAGTTGCTTTTAAGATTACTCTGATCTTCTGGCAGTTATCGCTATAATAGTTAGACAAAACAGATAATATGCGGCGGATATGCTGAAAATTTCAGTCAAATTACTTCACTCTGGGTAGAGAAAACCTCACTTTAAAAACACCGTAGCCCGGTTTGTCATTGTCTCGATTATCCAATTTTGCGGTTGATCATCGATGGGCGTTGAACAGCAGATCTGATCCAAATCAAATGAAAATCGAGAGTTGATTATGTTTTATTCACGTCAATAAACAGTTAATTAATAGTCAATATAACATTTCAAGCCTTAAGAAGGACCTGAAAATAGGCATTTAATTCGATTTATTCCTTTTGAGTGAAACCAACTGCATGTAAATCCTAGCTGTTTATTTGGTTATGATCTCTAATATAATTAATGTGTATATATTATTTTAGGGTGGTTTACATATGTTAGATTTAATGGATTATTACTCTGGTGGCTGGAATGTTTTAGTTATAGCTTTATGTGAATGTATAGCTCTAGGATATGTCTACGGTAATGTCTATACTTTTTTAAAATATCATCTTTGATTGCCATGTGATTAGCACAAACAGTTTTGACCGATGACGACCGTTCGGTTCCTATTTCCAATGACCGATCCCCTTTGGTTTACCGAGCCGCCAAGGATAACCAGTATATAAAGTTATCATTTGTAGTCACCAGGTGATTATCACAAAACATCCTCGTTGTATCTGATCTTAACGGTCGCCGAACTTTATTTGTTTGATGAGCCTTCGAGGACTTTGAATGCATTTACTGCCCTGCCGTAACCCTACACAATCACAGGGTACATTTTGAACATGTAAATTAGTTGTGTATGTGGAATAGCGTTTTGTATTTTTTCTCACAAGGTCTTTTCAATAATAATCCTTTGGAGGTATTGCGTCACTATACAGGGTCATAAACTATAATACATGCTAGAATTTCTAATTTGGGAGGGGGGGGGGCGATGTTTGGAAGAGTGTTCTCTCCATGTTTTCAAGCAATACCGATGAATGTGAATAAGGTTGATTTCTTTTTTTAATTGACATATACATGTAGGTGTAAGACGATTTGTTCGAGATATTGAAGTAATGGTTGGAAAGAAAGTGTGTGGTATCTTCCCTTGGGTCATGTGGAAATACTGGTGGATGATCTGCTGGTGCTTCCTTACTCCAGTGGGTGTTACGGTAAGACAAACTTAAGTCTACTTAGTGATTATTACAAATTGCAAACATATATAATTTAAGGGGTTTTGACATTTGAGCACAAATTACAACAAGGTAATCAGTTAAATCACGTTAATCTGCAATTTATTATGGGCAACAGCTTCTTGAAGTGTGTTAAAGATACATTATTTTGGGACCAAAAAATGGAAATGCCTTAATATGTAAGGGGAAAACGAAATAATACCATTTCCCTACTGGGAATTAAAGAATCTGTAACAATTGCCTGTCACACTCGTGATCAAGTTGAAAAAATTACGGTTCTTACGGAATACGTTACTTGCGGCTTTTATGAAAGGTCGCCGTTTGGTATAGCTAGCAGACGTAACGTTTATTTATCATATTATAGCGCGTATGCCAGATAACAATCTAATGAAGAAATGTCCATTAATAATTTAATGCAAATTTATTTTTACAGTTCATCTTGATTTACTCATGGGTATTCTACACAAGATTAGATGGTCAACCTAATTGGGCTGATGCCCTTGGTTGGGGAATGACACTGGTGGTGGTTGTCGCCATATTTTTACCTGGTTTGATTCTATTGTGTACTACACCAGGAACCTTCCGGGAGGTAAGATATTGAATATCATTTTGTGTACAAACCATATACCCAAACTGATCCCGCAGTGAATATTCGCTTGGCCGCTACAATCACTTAATGAGTACGGCATATTAACTTTTTTACTCCGACAAATTAAATTCTCAAACATTTTTTTGAGGTAAAAGGAAAATAAATAAAGACGTTTGAAGTATTTGTAGTTAAAAAATATTTCCTATTTAGTGTAAATGGGTATTAAAATGAGTAAAATGCATCATTTTGCCCGAAGCAGTTAGGTGTTAAGTAAACATTGCACGAGCCGTTGAGCCAATGACTACGAGGCGTGCAAGTCAACGCACGTGTTTTAGACAGCCATCCGTTACAGGGATATTTCGTTAGTAATTCTCTATGAAACAGGTTGCCATATACCTAGATTTCAAAGGACTGGTTGAACAAGTCATCGTGGACTTCCAGTGAAAAGTTACTAAGTCCCGATTCTGATTATTGTTTGCAACAAAATAACGGTGACGTGTTGTAAGACTACGTAATTACTTATACATTCCTTTTACTTACTTAAGCTGGTGGTTTAACGTCCGCTTCCATATAATAAGTGATATCGCAATGGCCCGGGAAATCCATCAGGATTAGGTCTAATCGAACGAATCACTGCCGGTATGAATAACTTACTGCTTGAGCTAATTGTCAATTGAGAGTAATCAATCATAATACGCCAATTCTTATAGAATTATAGCTTAATATGACATGTTTCGTTTCTTACAGAGAATTAGAACATTAACCACACCTACAAAAGAATGGGGTCCAGCTTTACCTAAACATAGAGCTCTTGTAGCATCATATTCTGGTCCGAACTTTGTTATTGATCCTAATCAAACAGATAATCTAGAAAATGGTATTTCAGCTGATGATATCCATGTAAGTATGCCGAGATTGTTGTGGTATTAATGACGAAATTACGTTAAGGATTTCTGGGTTGAGGAATCTATAAAATGGTATTGGGTCTTTTTATTTTGGGTTCGACGTGGGAAACAAAAGACACTCTGTATGATATCATTATTTATTGCTTATCAAAAAGCGACTGTTGGGATATTTGAATTGGCGAACCATATATTTGTAAGTAGTTTAACATCATGTGGATTATTAATGTATAAGTATTGTTTCTTCAATTGCCGTATGTAAATGCTGTATATAAAGAATCTGTTAGAAGTTACTTGTATAAATATAAGCTATATTGTTAGTTTTGTGTGTTATTGACTTGACACATACTATAGCTAAATACAAATCAATCTTGTAATGCAATGTGCTGTAATGGTGTGTGCATTTTTTTTTCCAGTTAAAAAAGGGATTGGACAATAAGGGATATCCAGGCTATGTTTCCAGTGCAGATCCTGGTTATAACAACGCTTATGACAGCTTAGACCAGAGATTATGAATAAAACACCGTTGGGTATAACCTGTAACTAAAACTGACTTCTGTGGGTATTGGTTGCAATACCGGACTACATAATATTAAATCCTACGTGTTAATTCAAGATATTACCATTGCACCCCCCACACACTAAATTTCTTACATTCCAATTTTTACGTTTTTTATTTTATTATACAACGAATCTTTTTGAAGGTAAAGTCTCCATTAGTTTATATATTCTTTTTTACAAACTCATCAACCCTATAATCCAATATATGATAGATTTGTACAAGTTGTTAGAATGCTCAATAACTATTTCTTTATTAAAAGAAAACGTTTTTTTTTTAAATGTGCTCTTTGCAAATGATCCATTTGTGTTAATTGTACTATGTTTTGTCTTCATGTTTTTGTTTTATTTTTATCTTGTATATCACCCACGAATAGGAATACTGAAATCTTTTAAAATAGATTTTAATATAGTTTATGATTCCTAAATCACTAACCGGGAGTCGACGTTTTTCCCAACAATCCCACAGCCAGCAAAGTGGAAATGAATGAAATGGGTTTAACGTCCTTCTGTGCTGCTCCTTCTGCCCTGTACCATTGGCAAGAGGGAACCACGTCGAAAAACCTTCTTGGTCCACTCTGAGATCCAACACGAGACTTCTAGGTTAGCAAGTTAACGTCTTGGGGATATAAGACAACGTCGACTCTTGATTGCCTAATACACAAATCTGACATTCCTAATACAATCAATGTTAAAAGAATGTAACAGCAATTAGGTCCATGGTGAAAACGCCATATTCATACCTTTAGCATCATTTAAAAATATTAATTTAACATTCCTTGATTCGTTAAATTTCTCTGGAAGAGATCATTTCGATTTGATTTCTTTTTTTTAAAAAAAATAAACCCTAAGAATGTATATTTTTTCAGAGTATTTGCATTATGAAAAGTGTTATATATTTCGTCAATTGCTTATTTATTGAATGAGTGATATGTATATTCAGTAGATCACCAGAGTATATTTTTGTCTATAAATATTATATATTTTACATTGATCATCAAATAAAACCTTTACTATATCTACGACATAGATTTTATTAATAAAAAATGTGTATACACTTCTGTCCGTTTTGTCAGTTAATGTATAAAATTTTATTAATAAAAAAATATTTTTACAATATTGTCCCATTTGTCAATTGATGGTTTAAAGTGCAGGGTCGCTTTATTTTCTAACAAAGCCTTTCGCGTTGTTTACCCCGATTTGCTGGCGATCAGAAATAGGTTTTGAAACATACTGGTTATAACACAGTAACGCCCTTTGTTCGTGGAAGTCACTGGGTGTACCCCAATGTGTATTCGGGAACTCAGTTTTTTGGTCTCGTCGAACGACTATTGTCCCTTGCAAGACTCTCCGTTTTGCACCAATGACCAATGATAAGGTAGGGAGGAGGGCGTTAAAAATAAATCCAGGTCGATTTTCATAGAAAGTCGGAAGGCGTGGCTGGACTGGTATTAGTATCTACCGTATAGAATACCGTGTGGTACTAATTCTGGGGTTTTAAAAGGTTAGGACGTAAAGGGATTAACCGAGGAAGCACTGACAATGGGCTGATAAAGGAGATGCTATAAGAAGATTATTCCCCCGAAAAGATTGCATTCTGTATAATGCATATAAATTAAAATCCACAATGTCGGATTCAAATGTGGAGCCGTTCGGAATCTTAAATGGTGTTGCCTATAGTAACGTATTTGGGGAATTCCGGTAAGAAATATATGATTGAATTTATAGTTATGATGCCCACTTATCGCTATAACTTCACCAGCTTGCTATAACACCAGTTGTCACAAAGATTCTGATAGTAGACGACGATAAACCTTTGCAAGGGTTTTTCACGCAAAATTATTGCCTTTGATTCTCTTAAACAGGTCAAGAAAGTCTCTTTAATATCTAAGATACTTACGTATAATCGTTAATGGAGATCAAGTTTGATTTAAATCAATCGATTCTACCACGTAGAACCAGTTCGTTTTGGTGAACTCTGAAACAGCAACAAAGACAATATTTAAGGGGTAGGTTTTTCACTACGTAGGCCATTTTTTGAATATCGTATTTCAGTAAAATGAAGTGCTATTATCTCAGTCGATAACGGTAACTTGTGAAATAGTGTTCTTTTATAGAACCTGTCTGATCTCGAGGATATTTACACAGATTTGCATTGTAATTTAGAAAACGCATAAATATAGAGGTTGGCTTCCTAACCAGGGGCTCCAAGTGATGGCCGTCTACCATTGTCAGTGATGCAGGATGGGTGTTCTGACAAGGAACAGTGTGTCGTTGTTCGGATGGAACGATAAACCGAGGTCCCGTGTACGTAAAAGAGTTCTAAACCATTAGAATTAGAACTATTTTATTTTGCTCGATATGTTTGAGTTGTTTTGTTTTGTATGTGCGTACCAGAAGGGGTGGCGCGCCTCAAGGGCTAACATAAGCTATTTTATGGTGAACATAATCTGTATCACCACAAAGAACCTACTATGCTTAAATTATCTGATAAAATTTTGAAGAGGGTGGGGCTGTGTCGTTCTATTGTTGCCGTGCTTCGACCTCTAGCTGACCGGTCACCTCTGGCTTGCGGCTGTGGTTTCGATCCCTGGTGTGAGCGTATGAGGCATGGAATAAGGGGCGCCTTCTCCTCTCGCGGTTTCCTCCCAATGCTAAAAAAAATTAAATCATATGTTAGTCCCGAAATGACCTAGTTTGTGTCGACTGGACGTTAAACCCCATCTCTCTCTCTCTCTTACGCACACCTTTTAGCCACACTCTTCTTCAATTTTAGACCAACAATACAATTCAACACAAATTACCAATAACAAGGTGCGGAATGGGCGAAAAGACTTAATTGCTATAAATGAACGAATTACTATTCTTGTTACATGGGAGAGGAATCTTCGTTTGTTCTTTTCGTTGAATAAGTAGATTGTTTTCACTCTTAATACATTGATCTACTGGTAACCATTATACCCGAAATTGTTACCCGATCTCTTTCATCTGGTCAATTTCCCAAGAACTAACAAAATGCATTGTTAAACCCTTATTAAATAAATCCGACATAAATGATCATATCTATTCCAACAACCTTGAAATTACCAGAGCATATAGCCGCTGTTTTATTGAAAACCACCAATGATATCTGACGGGTTATAGATCAAAAGAAATGTGGTATCTTGGTACTTTTTAGATCTTTCAGTCGTATTTGATATGCTCGATGCGAGGATCTCCTCGATGCATTATAATGTGAAATTGGCTTACGTGATTCTGTTTTCTAAGCCATATCTAATATAATCTTATCAGTGACACTCAAGCTAATACTATACTTTGTGGGGTACCGACTGGTTCTTTACTCCGACCTGTAACTTTGTATTTGATACTTCATTTTGGGTTGACAAATCACTAATATCAACCTAATATTAATTATCCAATCAAATTACTAAAATTTGGATTTTATCTTATTTAAAATTTTGTGAAACAAGCCCTGGGTTTTTACCTATTGTGGTGAGAATTGCCAGCTTTTTTTTTTATCTAATCTCCATTAATGTATCTTTAAATCAATCTGTCCATAATATATATATATACATGTACACTAATGTATTGGATGTTAAATCTTTAAAAAACAACAACAACTCTATTACCCAGTGCAAAGGTAAAGGTAATGATGTCTGATCGTATCTATACAAACCCGTTCAACCAAGTTACCACGTACAATAACCGTGGTTATAATAATAGGGTTTTTATCGGTGAAAATTTGTCAGTGAAGGCTGAATTACTTGAGCAGCCAACAATACAATCTGTATAAGTACTAAAACACCACCCGAAGTCTGACGCATTTTCAACAGTCACGTCTTGGTATAATTGACATAATGCAACGCCTGTTAAAACCCCCAACTACAAAAATTATGCAAATTTTACCAAGAATAATTCATGCATTAACAATGATTGGTGGGGTGCACCATTACAATTCACGCTCCTGTTCATTTGCATTTGTCCTACTGATAAACATCCTTTTAAATACCATCCGTCAATTTGTTCATACATGAATTCAGATGCGCCATACAACTGTTGTTCCCCTATCAACTTCAATGAACATCCTTTTTAATTTGATTTACTGAGCATATTTTTTTCAAAATGAAAACAGATTTATGTGAAATAAAATAACACAAGAATGTGCATGAAATACATTGGGGGAATGAGTGGGCTTATTGCCTTACCTTATTAATATCATAAGGATGTAATACCCACTTCCAGTCTTCCAGCCTCCAGTACTAGTTGGAGATTAGCCATCTCCAATTTGGGCGATTTGTAACAAAGTATCAAGAAGGAATTTTTTGGAACAGGGTTTGCCAGGTTCCCGAGACAACATGTGTTGTTTGCCTAAGTTTACAGAATTATTAGTAGCATAAAAGTGAGTGTGACGCCGCCTCAGGGGGTCGGGACCTGCACCAACACAAACAGTTGCTGTCTTTATTAAGGTATAAGGAATAAGGAATAAATATGCCTAGTGCCAAGATAATCCATTCAGAATTGCAACCTGTAGACGATAAACACAAAAACTGGGTGTGATTATGCCCTGTGGGTTGGAGAATGCGCAATATTAATAGGTACAACCCTGTTGTTGAAATAACTGATATGCTATATTTGAACATCTGTAATCGCAACATGTAGAGTATTAAAGGACAATATTGGTGCCAATCATTATCACATATGTGATAGAACTGATTAAACACTTTCCAAATATAATATTAACACAGGGATCATCGCTACCATAGGGGAGTAATAAAGGATTCATGAATCGGAAGTGACGAACGCCAAAGGAAAACACGAGTTAACTCTCTATGTGAATGACTGAAGTGACGAGTGTTGACAGATAAACAACCGAATTTCTGCTCTCTAATAATTCCTTCGAAGACCTAAAATTGCTGTGTGACACTGTGAGAGAATATCTTACAATTCATAAAAAGAATTGACTGCCACTAGATAAGAGAACACGAAAGAAAAACAGATTAAAAGTCCGTCCATTACCATGTTTTTATAAGGTAGGGGAGACCGGGGCACATTGAACCACCATGGATATATCCTTTATAAATAATACATGTACTATACAACCCAACACTATACAGAAGTGAGATAACTTCTTAGACCCATTTCTCCATCAATAAGCCACATGGTGTCAATTATTTTCTTAGGCAGTGAATTTTTCAAAAAAGCGCTTAAAGGAGAAAAATTTCCGTACATGTTAACTTCTTAGCCTAGGAAATTCTTGTACTTAAAATAAGTTCATATATGTCTAATCTATACAATCCAGATAAACCGGGGTTTGATCCATACAAGAGGGCATATTGATTTTTTTTTAAATTTTGATCACGAAATAAAGAGTTCGTCTAATAAAAACCTTTGATATGAAATGAGTACAAACATGTATGTGAACAAAGTGGTTCAATGTGCCCCAGTCTCCCCTATAGAATGAATAAAAACAAGGGGCTGTACGGAGTATTTCTATTTTTCCCCTGTTCTCTTATCTTATGACACTTAATTACTTTATTGAATCATCCGATAACCTCTAGCAGTTCCATATAACAACTTTTTGTCTTCGAAGGAATTATTAGTGAGCAGAAATTCGGTTGTTTATCTGTCATCACTCGTCACATCAGTCATTCACATAGAGAGATAACTCGTGTTTTCCTTTGGCGTTCGTCACTTCCGATTCATGAATCCTTGATTACTCCTCTATGGTAGCGATGATCTCTGTGTTAATATTATATTTGGAAAGTGTTTAATCAGTTTTATCACATATGTGATAATGACTGGCACCAATATTGTCCTTTAACAGACAAAAATTTAACAAAAAACTGGATTTGACACCAACCCCAAACCCTCCATTTGAATCCAACCCTGCAGAATATAATGCACTGGTCAAATACACTTACTGCTTGACCATAGATGCAAACTACTTTAGCCCTTCACATTCTTTTCAATAAGTTTAAAAGGCATGTGAATGCCTGTTGTCACATATTTAAAGAGAATTTCAGAGTAAAAGCTGTCACTGGTTAATTTGAGTTTAAGCTTTAACATAAAACATGCATAAAGAACCCATTTCTCTTATAAATTACTAAAACCATCGTTAAAAGTCAGTACTAAGCAAATATAGATAAAAACAAAAATCTCTTTGTACAGACATTTTATTTTAATGATAAATACATTTTCAGTGATACCGTGAACATCAAACTGTTCTCACTTAATAACAGTTCACATTATTCCCCACTTCATAACAAACAAAACAGAAAGTAACATTAATTTTACACTTAAATAGATCACATGATTCACTTATGTGTTACAAAATCCAACTATTTTAGTCAAATAGAAAGACTGGGGTTAAACTTTTCAACCAAATGAATTCTTGAATTGAATAAAGTGATACTGATGAATGCAATGTTATAGATATTTGTATCTCCAATGTGTATTTGTATCTCCACAGTTTATCTCTATGTACATTAGATAAAATTTATGTGTTTATAGATTTTGATCATGTTGATACAGTTGCTGAATAATTCCTGGCTATTCTCTCAAATTCACTCTCCTGCAAAAAAAAAAAAAAAAATCATTTAAACAAATATGGGAACCACTTTCAATGCCATCAATCACATTTTACAATAAATTAATGTGCTGCATTTAAAAGTTATCAATATCAGGACAAATGTATGTTGTGGGGAACTGTATGATCCATGCAAGAAAAGAGATTTAACCACCTACTCTTCCGCACCGACAGGGCTAATAAAGACATGACAACACCATTCAGTGTGCTATCAACAACAAGTTGTTAACGTGTGAATAAAATCTCATATTTCCTGTGCGATCCAAAGGACTATACACCATTCCTTGCCAAGCGCTCAGAAAATTGTGGTGGTAATTTTAGACGATTTTTCTCTTTCAACACCTAGTTTATTTCATTGTGACAGGGTTAAAGAACCATTGCCTTCCTCCGAACATTCAAGAGTATATTGATGTGGAAAGAAAGACACCATTTATCAGACCACGACACGTACCATTGTTATTTAATCAACAATTAATTAATCTCTATTGGTTATTGTTTTAAGGAATGTTATGTTACACAATGTTTAGAATAAATAATACATTCTTTAATTTATGGAACAGAAATGTGTGTATCAAAATTAATGTCGTAATATTTTGTTGCACTAGAAGTATTAATTTCGTACTGTCAGTAAAGCATCAGTTATTAAAATGAACTTACTACAGGACAACACCTTTACGTAATAACTACTATCAGGTGCTCCAGAAAGATTAAGTTCTTATTTCAAACGTGTGTGGTTCGCTAACAGTAAGTTTCTACAAGTTATATATCTATATTCCAACCACAAATATACAAATCAACATCTACCACATACCTTTAATAAATAATCTTTAACAAATGGATGACTTCTATGGGAATCTTTCATCTGTGATATATATCGGTTGCTCACCTAAAATAACAGTTGATATTTACACTGAAGTTGAATGAAGGTACTTTTTTTTACAAATAGTTCCAACTTTATTCAAATATCCCTAAATTGTTTAATAAAGTAAAATCCTGATCTGGAGCTAAGCATTCCAATTGTACAGAAAAAAAAAAGTTGCATGTGATAATCAGTACTGCATTGGAAAGATTATTTAGCCATTTGAATTCAAATAAGATTATAAGAGTAGTTGGAAATGCCAATTTATCCAAGAAATTAAATTTACCATTGTACTGTATTGTACCCTTCTACATGTATTTCATTCTTACTAATTGTAACAAAAAGCGTCACAAATTATTACGGCTTTATTAAATATTGTTGCAGGGCAAACACTGATGCTTACCTCTGGAGCTTTACCAAGATGTTGTGTTAAAACTATTAAATTCACAAGTGTTTCTGGATTATTGCTGTCCTGAAAAATGTAGGAAAAAATGTAGAATTTAAACAAAGATGTCACCAATAACAGCTAAAGACAAAATGGACGACATTTAAAATTGTACAAACAGTTATCTAAGAAGCAGAGCAACCACAAACCGTGCCATCCAAATAAGGGAAATAACCGACAATGCAGATATTTGGTTCATGGCATGTTTCTGCACATAATGCTGCATACCACAGATAATTTTCCTCACACAATTTGTTCTTTCTTGTCAATATTTATGGTGCTAATGTCTCATGGTTTTTATTATTCTGTATTCTTGAAACTTTGGATCAAATAATTGTTCAATATATTATAAATCAGCCCATATAGTGTTTGAATAAGATTAGTTAGATGCAAACAGAACCATTCATTCCTAATTACCTTATCTAGTGCTTCCTGTAAAACGGTTTCGGCATCATCAAATTTGCCCTGTGCCATATAACAAGCAGCTTGTCCATTGAGTAATAAAGATGTAGAAGCATGTTTATCTGCTTGTTCTTGAAATATATAATAAGCATCTTGATATTTATCTCCACCCTGAAAATATACATATATAAAACAATTTATATAAAAACATAACATTTTCACGATACTACCTAGTCTTGTAGGTTCTTAGCACTGGAACTCTGTCATAGAAGTTTCTACATTTTGCCCATAAAATCAAGATAGGTGCCTTGAAACTTAAGTTTGAAAAATACTTGTAGGGGACATGTCCTTAAAATCAGTAATTATCATAAATTGTTTAAAAGACTTCTTCACCTGTATAAATTTAGATTCAATCAGATAAGAACACTGACAGTGATTATTGGAAATTGTTGAAACTTTAATCGGCTTCTGTGTTTTATGAATATAAATACTCTCTACAGATTTCAATGTTGATAAAAAAGTTTGTGTTTTCAATTATTTTTATAATGGTGTAACTTACTACAGCAAGATTAAACCATGCTTGAGACATCTGTGTTAGGATACTGTCTTCATCTAATTCTTGCATTCTTTTCAACTCTTTCCTACAAATAAATACATTTGCTATTTTAGATGACATAAAGGGCAGATACTGCAGAATAGCCCAGTTTAATTCATGGTTTATCTCCCTTTATTTGTATTATCCCTTCAGAAAGAAATCAGTCAGCTATTATAAAAAAGCACCATATATATTATAAATATCCATAAAGATGATACATTTTGAAAATAAAACGTAAAACTTACTTGGCTAAATCAACTCTGTCCAATTTTAGTAATATCTGCACCATAAGAGCAATGCTACAAAAGTAAATTTAGTATTGTACATGTAATTTGATAAATATTTTACCGCTGGTATTACTATAATTTAGGCTATTGCCACAGTATATAAATTTGTGAAATGTGTGGAGACATACAAGTAATAATATGATATTTTGTGATGGTCACGACTGATTTATTTAAGTTTGAGCAGAATGTGCAGCCTATCAAGTAGTACGATAGTATTATATGTAATTCACATTTACTCACCATTCTAAATTATCTGACTGGTGGAGTGTTCTAAGTGCTGCATCAGTATTCTATAGGAATATAAATAAAACAACATTCAATTTATGTACTATTCTAATGTACATTGTATTGCTAATATGTACTGTTATTATTACTATTCTAACGTACTGCTATTATTACTATTCTAATGTACTGCTATTATGTAAATAAGTACATCTGAAAAAAACTCTTGGTAATAAATGGCCTTGCTTCAATCAAAACAGCATATTGTTTTATTCATTGTGTAAATTCAAAAGAACTAATCTTAAATTTGATTAACCAAAATGATTATTTATAACACTTTTTGGTTGTGTACAAGTTGTTAAACTCAATATTTAATTTACATTCTTACATGCCTTAATAAGAAAGTCAACAATAATAGTCAAAATACCAGACTATGTTGTCATAAAATGACAATATTAAGACAAGCGTTATGCACTAATAAATACCTGTTCTTGATAGTAGATGGAGGCAGCCATTACAAGAAATGTACTGTTAGATACATCAACACTTCCAGACACTTTACTATCTAAATCTCTAACTATACCATCTCTAAAACACAGAAGTCAACAATATTGATGTAAACGTCTTTATAAACACCATATTACTTCCTGATGAAATTCAGTTTAGCGTTCTAGTCCTTTCTGTGCTGACAGGACTAATGAAGATGGACATAAGTCATACAGTAAGCTATGAGGAAAATTTTGCCTGGACAGATATCAAATTCCAACTATCAAGGTTCTTTTACGTGCAAGCAAATGTGTAAATAGGACCTTGATTTTTCTTACCATGCGAACTATTAGATACTGTCCTTGCCAGGCCCTTTTCCTGTACTAATTGTGAATAATGCACCAGAGGAACTTTCTCAGCCAATACTCAGAGAAAACCAGAGACCTCCCAGTTAGCAAGCCAATGTCTTACTCAATGAAGCACTGACAACTCCCTAAACAGTGAAATAACTAAATCATAATATCTGATGGACAAATTACAAATCCATCAAATGAGAAATTACCTGCGATTTTCACTAGAAAGGTAATCAGCAAACATTTTTACAGCCTGTAGCTCCGGTGAATGTGAAGAAGTAATAGCATCCAAAACTACTCCATATTTTCTCTGCGCTATATAAGCTCTGTACAAAATGACATCCTTTTGTGTTTTCAAATCAACATCTCTCAACTAGGAAATAGAAAATAAATTTCAAAATTTTAAATTGATATGTAATTTAAAGTTCAGTAGACATATGAGACAAATACGGTCATAATTATAGTTTTTAGTGAGTTCTCTTCTACTTTCTAATCAATGAGATCCAAGTAATGAAGTATGCCCACCACTTGCTGCTGCCATCACCATCATCACCCAACCCACAACAACTCTGCAGTGTCATGTGTTGCTGTACCTTACTTCTGGCTAACATGTCAGATCTTCACTTTTGCTTTAATCCTCAATCAACCGACTGGTTAGTATAGTTATTGGGTATTTCTACAGACTTTTCCAAAGAGTTCCAAAGAAGTCTGGGACTTCCAAACTAAACCACTCAACATACTCCTCAGCTGCAATATTGTAGCATTGACAGGGTCGCTTACTACACCTAACTTCAGTTCATTGATGCTTTTATCGCAAACAAATTTTAAGCAATGATTTATTTAAAGGATTTCTATGCCACAGGTGGGACTTGCTCAAACTCAATGTGATCACAATTCTTGCTATCCATCACTACATAGTCAACACAATCATAGGATTTCACAGTTTTCATTATACCTATTAGATTAGATGAGCAAAGCTAGGATAAATATTATCATTAAGATTAAAAGGCTAGTAGTACAACTATTATAGGCCTAACTCAACTGTCAATATTGAATAAAATAAAGATAAATTTATAAATTCGATTGTTGACATTCTTCAATTCTTTTGATACAGTATTAAGGTGTATGATGAGTAAGTTTAATACAATATGTTGATAGATAAGAAACACATTTTGTTATACCTTAAGTTTTTGGGCTTCGTTGATACAATGCTGGTAATTGCCAATATATAAAGCTGTTTTAATGTCAAAAAGTTCGTCTACTTCACCATGTCCTGCCATCTTGGTTATTTTCTTCCAAAACGCATGCGCCGCCAACGTGGTCAAAACCAATAACTTCCTGTTTCGTTTTTGCGCACATAGAGGACAATCGAGACTACCGGGAAACTGAATCCGGTTTCATTGAACTGGAAGTAGTAAATACAATGGCCGCCTCCATGAAGTAAACAACAAACACACAAGTTTTGTAAATAGATGTACGGTCTACATTAATATTCCATCGGGTATTTCATACGGACACAGTGTAAAATCACCGTGGTTGTAACCCTGCAGTCATTAAAACTATTCCTTACCCTACTCATTGTGACGTACAACCGGGGAATCAAAACCAGGCGAGTTGACTCAATATGAGTAATGACAGATCTTAATATTTAACATAATATTATACAGTGCGCACATCCTTATCCTTACAAGTTACAGCTTTTGTAGGCCTTAAGTCACTTTAAAAATAACACATGCTAACCATTTGATTTGGCCATCATCCCCACTGCCCCGCACTGATCGAGTGAAGGGACATCCAAACGAAAGTCACAAGTGGACGAATGTTAATATAATTGTTACAATTGTACTGCTTATGAATGATACTATACTATGTTACAATGTATATAATCAGTGGACACGTCTCATGGACAATCACAATGTCTATGACTATGCTATGAATTGACAAATTCTAAAATCTCGAGTGGAAACCACACATCCTGAAGTTCTTATCACTTTGGAAGTTTGGTTAAAGTCCTGAACATGATTTGCACATATAGAAAGCGCTTTCAAACTATATATTCTAAGCGTTGAAATTTAGTCCTATTCTCTTTGATCTCTTCTCACTTCTTTTCTTTGACAGAATCTGCCAACAAATCAAGTCTATGTATGTACACCTGGTACACTCTTTTTTCAAAATTGAACTTTCCAACATTTTGCTGTCTATTTTCTATGGTATCTAAACACCAGTAAACAAGTTTTTGTATTGTTTGATGAAGTCTTGATATTATAACATACCCACTGATATATGTACAATTATCCTATCCATAAAAGTTTTCCGTTTTATTCAAAGACTTAAATGGTATTCTATTATTTTATTTCAAAGATTCTACCTCAAATGATGAATATGAATACTAAAAGAAATTTACAAGGGTAACTTATTCGACTTCCAATCGTTTTTACAAATGTTTGTCAAAGTTACAACATTTCTTGATCAACAACAAAAGGTTTTGATTTCTTAATAAGTAATCAACATTAATTATTTTATTTTAGATATTATGATGGTGCTGAGGTGTTACATTTAATTATCAAAAATAATGTAAATATCTTTGACCAGTAAGAAGATATAAAGATGAATGAACCGCCATTTACATTGAGAATACATGTTGAAGGTGATCAGGACATGGACTGGATGGTTCAACCTGAAGAAGTCACATTTCAACAAACACTGGTAATGGCTCATCACCCTTTTCATGTTTTTATTTATTGCCTGGTATATACATTATATAATATTGTTGATATTTTCAACAATGGAAAGACATTTAATATTTAGTTATCATGTTTAAGATTACACATCAAGACAGTCAATAAATTTTGGAGAATGAGATTCATGTGAAGAATAATTTACATGCATTTCTTATTTTATACAGGAAGTTATTTCTCAGTTAATACCAAATACAACCATAACAGCATTTGAATGTAAGTAAAAGCAATTACCTATTTAAGTTACATAAAACATATTTAATTACTGCCTTTTAGTTTTAGTCAGAATTCTTAATCATTATTATTTGTTGCTATTGAACTGTAATTATATTTTGATGTCGATAATTTTTGTCCATTTGTTTGCTGGCCCTTTAACAGTGCCTATGTTGACATTGATACTGGGAGCAACTACTTCCAACAAGTTGCAAGTGTGGTTGTTAAAACCAGTTGCAGAAAGTTAAACATGAACATATGTACATGTGCAGTTTATTGTTATATTTGTTTAATTAGATGAAGATGAAGAAGGTGATAAAGTTACAGTTAGAGGTGAAGAAGAAATGAAATCAATGTTTTCTGATGTAAGTTATTATTAATGTTAAAATCAGATTAAGCTGCATAATATAATTAACCTTAAATTCTAAAAAACAAAATTTAAAACGAAAAATTATATGGGTTTCAGAAACAAAATGAATGATTAATGTGGGTTGCTGAAACAAAAACAAAAATTTTCGATGGGTTGCTGAAACAAAAAAAATGAGTTACTGTAGGGAAATTTCAGAATACTATATATAAGTTTACAGTGATGTATTTCCAATTATTCAGTATTTTTGTGAATTAAGTGAAGAAGATTTAGCAAGAGGATTATTTCCACCTTTAATTATTTACCCCAAATGTAAGTAAAATAAGAGTATATACTTTTAAACTAAACACAATCAATGGTATGTTTACATTGGTTTCTATTGATATTATACTAACATTTTTATCTGTCTTAGACAAACATTGTAATGACAATCATTATCCGACTATCTTTTGTATGCATGCAAGACTACGCATGAATGCATGATAACAAGTTTGTATGTTAAATAGCACATATTTTTGACTTTTAAATATCTGTACTGAACTCTCCCTATCTCACATAAATTATATGGACACCAAATTAGTTTTAATCACCTAATTTGGAGTTAAGAAATGCAAAACTTTTATTTTCAGTGGGAAAAACTTCACAAAACAGAAATATTCATGGTTTGAAGGTAATTGTACTATCTTTAATTTAACAGGAATTATTCAAAGGTTGAAATGTAGGAGTCAGAAAGATCTACATAGTTTGAAAATGATAAAATATATCCCTTCAAAAATATGGAAAATGAAATAAAGGGCCTAATAGCTTGATTTATTAAGATTTTTTTTTATTATTATTTTAAAATTTCTGATGCTATATAGTATATACCAGCTTGTAATTATTAATTGGTTTTAAAGGTTACAGTGATTTTTTTTTTCTTTATATGCCTACATTTAATTTTGACATGTTGTCTCCAGTCAAGGAACAGTTCTTAATGGAATATTTTAAAACACTTTTTTTTTCCACATTTGGAAAGTTAAGTTAATGGGACAATAACATTCTTGCTGGCTTGGTAGCTCCAGAAAAAAAATAATACCCTTATTCTAAGTACTAGATGTTTAATTAAATGTCCTACCTGTTGTGTAAATTATCCATTACAACCTATTTTACTTATCCAGAGGGTTCGAAAATATTTTAAAATCCAAGTCACATTTGAAAAGGTTTACGTTAGACTTTTCAAATCAATTGGTTGAATTTTTCCAATTTTTCAAAATAGGTGTGTTAAGATGAAATTTTTATTATCATTTAATTGGAATATTCTAAAATAATACGATTTGTTGACCAGAATGAAGATTGGGACATATTATTCAGTTAGAACAAGAGTGTTATTGGGGCTTTAATTTCCGATTATTTATTTAAAGGGTGTATGGCTCTATTCAGTTCAAATTAACGACAGTCTCGTGAAAATAATACAGAATTTTTTGTTAAATGCTATGAAATCGTTTGTTGGGGCATAGGTTTTTCTCCTTGTATATTTACTTGCATCAAGTTAATAGGATAGATTTTTCTGACAATCCCTCTCCTTTGTTTACAGATCAAAACAACAAAACAAGAATCAACAGGTGACCAGGAGATGGCAACAGCAGAAGCAGAACCAACCAAAATAGAAAGGTAGCAATTACATTTATGGATTTCACATCTATTAAGTTTCTGATTTAGTTTGTATTTATTGCAATAAACTACTCAGAGTGTTTTTTTTTTATAGTTATAGCCTGTGCCAATTTAGCGAATGTACCCATTAAAATCAAAGGTGTGGTTTTGATGCCATTTTTTTCTAAATGTTGATTGAAAGAAATAATTTTTATCATTCAGGCTATTTATTTGACTGTATGGAATCAATTAACAGTAATATGAACTTTGGATATTTAGTATTGATTGATTTTATGATTTGATTGGTTTTAGTAATATTTCAACCAATATACTTTGTGATAATGCTACTGTTTTTGTGTATGGTTTGAAAGTCTATATTTCTACTCTTTTGAGTAGTATACATTTGATTTGTCTAGAAATGACACCAATGTTAGTTGATAACATTGTTATTATTTTATTTCAGTACAAGTCAACCAAATAACAGTATAGAACAGATCTTATCTTGTGGCAATATTAAAGAAGATGATTTGCAGCATATGGAAGTATTAGGTTCTGGCAATGGTGGACAAGTCAATAGGTAAGAGACAGACAAATAGGTCATTGATAGATACCTAGATTTTATTGTGAAAACTGTTAAAATAATCAAATTTGTTATACTTTTTGATACAAATGGCCATAAATTCAAATAATGTCCATTCGAAATCAACATTTATTATGCTTCCAATATTTTTTGGACGATTGTGTCTATCTTTTCAATACTTCTACTCAAAAATCTTAAACGCTGGTCAATTTTGATAATGATAAACTTTATATATGACTTGTCCCATTAATTTGAACCTCTATTGTGTTTTCCAGAACTATTCACAAACCTACTAAATCAATGATGGCAGTCAAGGTAATAAGACATATAATACTCTAATAGCAACCAGAGCCATTGGTGGCTCAGCGAGTGAAACACAGGCTTGTTAACCGGGAGATCTCGGACTCTGTCCTGGTGTTGGACAAGAAAGTACATTGAGATTTACTTGTATGATTTCCTCTTGTCAGTGGTTCAGGATAGAGGGTCTGTCAAGGAACAGTATCTAGTCGTTTGGATGAGACAGAAAAAATATGGTCCGATGTACGCTTGCACATAAAAAGACATTTGACAGCTTCAATTCAAAATAAGAGTAGGCTATAGTGCTGCTGTTGGACCGAAATCCCCCCCCCCATAGCCCACTGTATGGCGTATGCCCGTCTCGATTGGCCTAATTAGTGCCGAAAAGTAGGATGTTAAATTTCATTTCATTTCATTTCTATTGAATGAAACTTCTATTATTTTTAATATGATGTAAAATTCACAATATAGTTTATAGAATCATTTTCCAAATTTAAAAAGTGCCTACTGAAATTCTCTGATTGAATTACTGAGGAAATTTTTTTAGTATTTGTATGAAAAATGTGGAAAAATATTGAAAATAGCGATATAGAGGATATTATTTTATACTTTTAGATTATAAAATTAGATTTGACACCAACAGTACAGAAACAGATTTTATTAGAGATGGAAATATTACATAAGGTAAATCTTTTAGAATTGTACTATCAAATGCCAATTCCAGTACAGATTCATACTCCTCGCAGTGTTCCGTTTGATTAGAGGTAATGCCACTACTCACTGCTGTAATGATTGGATATTGTTGTTTTAATTTTTGATTGGTCAGTAGTCCGACTAAGAACCAATGACTAGCTGCTTTACAAAAGTTTACATTTAAAACGAGTGCCAATATTGGACCATATTATGTTTACATAACGTTATGTCATGTCTCACGATTTTATTATGCCCAATTAACCCAGGATCAGAAGTCAATCTAGCAATGGGCAGAGAGGGATTTCTCAGGCCATTGCTTCAGGAATATGGTACAGATTAAGCATTAAGGAATCTTGCATTTATTTTAGTATTTGTCTGGGGTGGGGGTATGGGGTTGATTTCATTCGAGTCAGATTGTGAAAAATAAATATAGAAAATGTATCATATGATGATATTATTATTTTCCAGTGTAATTCAGCATCTATTATTGCTTTTTATGGTGCCTTCTTTACTGAAAATAGAATATCTATATGTACAGAATATATGGATGGTATGTAAAGATTAATTATTTTGATAACTAATTTTTTCACTAACACGATATGTCACATAATTAATATGACTACTAGAAACAAATTCTCTTCAACTAGCTCCTAATATTAAAGTCAACAAATCCCGCAGAACAAGTTTTAAAGAATCCATCCAAGTAAACATTGAAAAATTCCATATAGGGCTTTGTCCTGTATCACATTTGCGATTGAAATATTACTGATTTGGGTAATATTTCACCTTATGACCCAGGGAAAACCCTACCAATATTGCAAATGCCGCTGTGAAATTAATCCAGTTCGCACATTTAGAATTTTTATGATACTCCTTCATGACCCCATGAACAATCTCAGCAAGTATGAATGATATCTATGAAAAAATCTGCTTACATAAATGGAAAACAAAAGTTTTTACAGGTATCACCATCTGGATTTCACAGATTTTTTCGGCAATTAGTATGTTGATTTATGTTTATGTAATTTGTGTTTCAGGTGGATCTTTAGATAGATATATACCTATTCCTGAAAATGTATTAAGTGCCATGTCAGCACATATTATAAACGGTTTAATTTACATGTGGAACCTTAAAATTCTTCACAGAGGTAAGAATACTGTGTCAGTTATATAGGAACATTTCTCTGTTAAATTGTACTTAATATACACTCCTAATTGTCACTCGACTCCATTGAGTTTCCATGTACATAAGTTGAATATATCTCTGTAGGTAGAATGTTATTATACAGTGCATTCGAATCTAAGTCTAATATATTTTATGGTTTCTGTATTTATTACTTGTTATCTATTTTAACTAATTTCGAAAATTCTAATAGTGAACAAAACTGGTTCATTTAGAATGACCTGGCGACAATGTCAGTGTACATATTGACCTAATCATACTACATGTAGTTATTATTTCTGATCAGCTCAATATTATGATTTCCCCATTTAAATATTTATTCATGTTTATATAATTTCAGATATTAAACCATCGAATATTTTAGTCAATACTGCTGGTCAGGTTAAACTATGTGATTTTGGTGTTAGTACACAGGTATGTTCAGTGTAATCATCATAAATAAACTCAATCCTCAAAAATATTTACAAATCAAAGTGTTATTGCCAATATTTATGAGTAATTAAAACATGTCATGTGTGGACCAAGACAACCTGTATGACAATATGTCCTTTCATATTATTTGATAAAAATAACATATATAATATATAATAATAATCTTAGAAATAAAAAATGAAATGAAATGGGGCTTAATCATTAAATGTCCTACTGTTCTGCTCTGAACTGGGCAAATGAGGAAGTGCATATGCCACACAGTGTGCTATGAGGGACATTTTATCCGGACAGCGGCATTGCATCCTATTCTTATGTTGAATTTCAACTTTCAATGTGTACATGGGACCTCAGTTCTTTGTCTCATCAGAATAACTACAACTGTCCTTGTCAGGGCCTGCGCCCTGCATCATTGACAAGGGGGAACTGCGCCTGAAAACGTGGATGAACTTTCTCAGCAAATGCAGGGATCAAACGCCCGACCCCCAGGCTAGCAAGCCAGCGTCTTGCTCACTTTATAGTTAAACTATTTCAGATTTAAATTAAAATGTGAGATTTTTTATATAGGATCATATGCCTGATGTAAAACATCACAATTTGTTATTTCAGTTAGTAAAATCTATAGCTACAACATTTGTTGGTACCAATGTTTATATGGCTGTAAGTAAAATTGTTTAATTAATTCATTTTCGTCTTGATCTTATGTATAAGTAACATGTTGTTATTACTCAAAAACACCTATGATACTCTTTATTTTATATACAATAATAATAATGATATTTTTATCACACATTTATTCAATCCACTGGGGAATACATTAAGCACTAGAAAATGTTCTCACTTTTGAGTATGTTTATTATGATTTCAGCCAGAGAGAATACAGGGTAATCAATATGGAATACCAGCTGAAGTTTGGAGTCTAGGTGTTTCTTTATTTGAGGTAATTATTGTTTGCTATACTTTAACACCAGAAATCTTGCAACTACCCAAAACAATAAATGAAATGATAAAGAAACAAATGCTTGATGGTCTTACTATAATAGCAATATTTGAAATTGAAAAGATTTTCCAATTCATAGCTAAAGTTTTTAGTTACAAATTTATTTTTTTCAGAAGTTTAAATATATTTGGAAATCATTGTATTTAGACTCTCAATTGTTTTTCAGACTTTGAGCCAGGATATTTTTCATTTGTAGAATATGAATAAAAATAGTCTTGAGTTTTTAAAATGTAATAGTGATATATTTGTTTTAAACAGATAGTTACTGGCAAGCTACCATTCCCTTCTGTAAGTATTCTATACTATTTCATTGATATTCTCTAAAGAATTATGGTGGTTTCACACTAATTATTTGGGATAACTTATTAAGATTAGGTTATTAAGAAGAGATTTTCAAAGAGTTACGTAGTTTTGTATTATTGCATGATTACATTAAGCGCAAGCGAATTATCAAAATAAAATGAAACCATATGTTAGTCCCAAAATGACCTAGTTTGTGTCGAGTGGATAATAAACCCCATTTCTCTCTCTCTCTCTATGGTGGTGGTTGGTACCTGTTTAATCAGTAATATGTATGAGAGATTGTGAAGTTAACTTCAAAAGAAACTGATTGTGCTAATGAAGATGGACATAAGCTATACAGTGGGCTATGGGTATATTGATACATGAAATGAAATTACTTATAAACTATGACATGAATAGGCTAAATATCAAATAATTATAAACAATAAAGCTGATAATTCACATACAAAATACAACAGATAGGGAGAGAGAGAGTAAAATGGGGTTAAATGTCCACTCGATACAAACTATCTCATTTCGGGACTAACATATGGTTTCATTTTTATTCAATAAATCGCTTGCGCATAGGGGTCTTTAGCAGTGGGAGGCCGTATGATACCCTCGTTCATTCAACCCCCCACAACAGATAGGATAATAACTAACTAATCAATATAGAACTGTATATTTTGGACATATATCACTGAGTGTTTAAAACTAAATTATATTGAAACTTCTTTTATTTCATTTCAGTTTAGAATTGATATGACTGTAAGTATCATTCTATAAACCATTCAATCTTTATTTTCTAACAACAACATAGACTGGTATGTAATAGAGTATGTAAATGTCAATATAACCATAACTTAGTGTTAGCTAGCCTTGGAATCAAATCCATGTCAATTCGTATCTTTAAGTCTATGTCTGTATTGTTTTTAATTTTAGCCGTTTGAGTTAATGGGTTGTATAATTATGGAGGTAAGTGTATCTTTGTAAAAGCTGGATTATTTTATCTGTCTTACATAGTAACAAGGTTACACATTAATGCAGACTGGAACTCAGAATAAGTTGCCATTAGCTTCATAATTTAATTAAATAAAAAAGCAATGAAATTTCAGACCGATATGTAATTTTTATAATCAAGAATCTCCTGTCAAAACTTTTATTATTATTTTGAGTTTTTTTGAATCACAACACCTTTGACCTTGTAAATTATATTTAGAAGTAGGAATAATTATTTTCTTTTGTTTCTAGAGCCCAATGACCTTACCCCCGGAGAATTTCTCAGCAAATTTTGTGCATTTTGTAAATCTATGGTAAGTTGACAGGTTTCATTCAATTATATTGATATGTGGAATGAATACACACGGAAATATTTCTATATGTGAACTCAACTGACTGAATGTCTTTGAACTGAAAGGATTATGTTTTATACACAGTTGTTTAGTATGAAATTAGTTTGAGCAAGAAATGGATGTTTTAAATGACTTAAAAGTTATCTTCCCTCCATCACTTGCATTAATTTTAGTATGCTTTTCTATTCTTTAATAGAGGAAAATAAAGTAATGATAGTTGCATCAGTTACACTGCAATGTTATCATACACCACATGGCTCAGAAAACTAAATGTATGAACAATGATAAATTGACTAAAACACTAGTCATTGTTATTCATAATATTTATGTAATTATTTGATATTTAATTTTGGAAAGAAGGATACAGTGGGCCACATTGATTTCAACATATAGTGAGCTCCATAGAAAATATATCACTTACTTTTTCGTATAACATATAAGACGATCAAAATAAGACGCAAAATAAATAAGATATGTTTACAGGATCATTTTGTTATGCGAAAAACTAAGTGATGTGCTTTCTATGGCGCTCAGTATATATAAAAGTTTAAACAAACAAACTTAAAATCCGTTTTGAAATGAACTGATAAGAATTGAGTCATTGGAGGTTATTATAAATTTCAGGAAACAGGGTGATTAAGCACCTTTCCTTTTATGGCTATTTATTTTGATACATTAGAAACCACTATGTATGAATTTTTATTTATTTATTTTAGTTTACAGAAAGATTTAAGACAAAGATTAGCAGTTGCACAACTTCTAGTAAGTTTATTTTGTTTAATTTGTATTTATTTATAAACAAAATATTACAGATAGTCTATAAATTATAAATATGAGCTTCTTTACTTTAAAAAATTGTTAATATGTTACTTTACTTTGAAAATTGTTGATATTTAACTTCAAAAGATGTTAATATATAACTTCAAAAGTTGTTAATGTATAACTTCAGAAATTGTTAATATTTTACTTTAAAAATTGTTCATATTAGTTTAATGTAGGCTTACTATTCTACTTCAAAAAATGTGAATATATGTGACCCATGCCCACGAAACCAGATGCTTGTCGCACAACTTCATTTTGTATTATGGACACAAAAGCATAAACTGTATGCCTTCTTGTTACTATTAATGAGCCGTACTCAACTCCAGATGATGCATTTTTGGAAAGCTTAGCTATGGACTATTGAAATATTGTGCCAGCTCTATTTTTTGTGGGAGCGGCTCTCATATAGCTACTAAAATTACCCCATTTACTTTCATGCCAATCTGATTGAAACACAGATCATATTCCATTTCATTTTTTGTTTAACTTGTTTTTTCTAAACTTGGATCTGGAAGAGGTGTTATATAACCGGATTTCTGGTTGCTATGGGGGATAAGCCAATTAAACTGTCTGTTGTAAAGAGTTCTTGGCATACAGTGCACAGAACAGTGGGTATTACACTAGAAACTTCAACAACGATCATATTTCCCCATGCAGAAACAACCTCCAACTACAGCATACAGCCAATCAGATCTTCAGTTCAGAATATTTATCATTATGTATGGTCGTTAGAATATTTATGATTTTTTATGGTCTTTGATAACACTAATTTCTTTTATTTATATTTCAGTCACATCCATTTACTAAACTAAATGAAAATGGCAATGCACAACTAGTTTCAGAATGGCTAAAACAGTTTTTATCAGAGAGGAGTTCTAAATCTTAGCACAGTGATGTATAATAACTTATGTATCTGTTAAAAGTGTAATTATGGATATTCAATTGTGTATTGATACTGTATGAATGATATTCTTTCTGACAAATATGAATGCAATAATCTTGTATCCGGTTTAGATATTTTCACCATATTCTTTTTCAAAATGATTTTGGAATTTTCGAAGTTTTTTGTGATATCCTCAGGAAGAGTCATTAAAGGAGAAGGCACAAATTTCACTGGGTGTGTGGAAAAAAAGAAATTGTTCAAGTTTGCTAATCAAACTTATATGGTCAGTGTGTAAAGAAATGTCCTGATAACAACCTTATTTGAAAGTTGCAAATCAAAAAAGTTCGAGTTATTTAACTGGTTTAGATTACTAATTAATCTCTTGTATTTTGTTGGTGACCAAGCTAGAAAATAACTAAAAATTTAAGTATGTCAGGAACTTGTCACTGTGCACTGTCTATTTTAAAGACAAGTTTATCCAGGAACAAAATTTAAAGCCTTAAATTCATAGATAAGTTTATTCAAAATGAAATAATTCACCTAGATTTGTGTTAAAATGTTTTAAATGTTTTTATGTTAACCAGGGGATCAGTTTGGGACTTCCATCTGTTTATATGAAGCATGTGATAATGGGATTCAGAGAAATACTGTGTGTAGGGGAGAAGAATTTTTGTATGGTTTTGTGGAATATATTTAGTAATTTCTTTTTAATATTTCGCGGATGCCTTCTGATTCAGAAAATTTTGGGTCACCATATTTCCAAATAGCTTTTCAGATGGCCTGATCTTGAATACTAATTGAACATATCAAACTTTCACAGATAATAATTGTATTAATTAAAACAGATAGTATCTTCAATAGCAAACCTATAATAAGGACAGCTGCCTAGTCATTTGGATGGGACAATAACCGAGGTCCCATGTACATATTGGAGTGCACGTAAAAGATCCCTTGGCAGTTGGAATTCGATAAAAGAGTAGGCCATAGCGCCACTGCCCGGGCAAATTTTCCCTCATAGCACACTGTATGGGGTATGCCCGTCTTCCATTAGCCCAGGTTAGGTGCAAAAGAGTAGGAGGTTAAACCTCATTTCATTTCAGTACTTTTCTGAGATATTAAAAGTCTGTTTTTAGTTTAGTAAATATATATGATCGCAAACAACCACAAGGGTTTTAAATTGAGAAATTCAGGTCAATGGTAATCAGTGAGAATGTTATTATTGATGATTTAAAGATCGCAGCTAAATGTTTTTACCATTAATAAAAACCATTGTTGAAGTCTTGTTATTTATTTCTTTTAAAAATTTATACTTTTAAATTAGCTATACTGTAGTTTTCATAAAATTGTAATGCATTGTGCAATTCTTCAAGTTTTATTGAAAACGAATTATGTGATTGTTAAATAATTGTATATTTATGTGAACAATTGTATACATGTACTGAAGCACAATGAAAACCCAGCACTTGATTTTATGGGTATTAGAGATATCCTTTAATCTTCTATTCTGAATGTAACACCATCATTTCTCTAAAACACAAACATTGGATTTCGACAGAATTGAAATGTCGAAAATCACGATTTTATGGTGTAGACATGATTACATGAAATTTGTCTTTCAGAATGATTGCTCCGGTCAGTACAGCCCTTACTGGTTTATGAAAGATGCAACCATACGCCCATAACGACACCTGGACACGGAGAACACGATATTGCATTAAGACAAGAGTAGCCGTCCGGACGTCTTGTTGTGATCACACAATTGTGATCTTCAATAGGAGGCTTGATTTCGCTTTAACTACGTGTATTTTATGAAGGCTAAATTTCGGTTTGTTACAAGCACAGCTTGTGAGCCTATCACTCAGATTCCTCGATCAACTCGCGCCTTTAAGCTAAAATGCCGCGATAATCGAGTTGCAAGTTCCAAGGTCGTTCAATGTCAAGGTTTCCACACAGGTCACTGTGTCACAACCTCTGATTGGACGCTACTACTGGGAGTACTCTAGCAACGTCTAGATGTTATAAAACTCGCAGTCGTTGCTACAAGAACATGACAATTCTGAGACTGGCCGATCGTTTCCAGCAGACAAGTCTCGACTAGAGACCAAAATCTTGGCTTTCCAGTGCTATCACTGTTCATAGTCGGATACTATCGCCTGGATTTCGCCTTACGTTTGAAAAATTCTGACTAAACGCCATTTTTTAAAACACTCTTCAGCATAATAATACCCGGGCTCATATGGCACAAATTTCGATGGACTACTTGAACCAAAACAACCAAATGGCGGGTACTTTCTCCTGAATTGTCACTAATCGAGCCGCTGTGGTGCGATATTTGACGTCGTTGTCCCAGTGGCGAAATGTTTGTCAACTGGAAGCTGTACACGTATTTACAGCCTGAGTGGAGAAGAAACCCACAATCGGTCAACCACGGGATTAACGCATCCGTGGCTTTTGTGGATTCACACATTACTGACTTGATTTAGCCTATTGTGCTTACGTTTTACTGTAAATTTTTTATGACCTCCGCGGGTTGTTGATTTTTTGTGTCGGTAAATCAACCAAACATCACACTTCAGTTCCCCAGAGGCAAATCAGGGTGCGTTTTCATTGCGCTTCATTACACTATGGGAGCATGAGTCGTTAACGTCTGTTATAAATATTTATCTAATCCCTAATGGATTACTACGAAAAACTTTTTAAATTCTGTGTCAGTCGTTTCTGTCCTGTTGTGTAGCAGAAAAGCGACCCCTTACAACTTATATTCGATGTATATGATATTTCCCTAGATTCAGTGCTCCCAAGTTGATTTCTAATCGCGGGGACATTATTTAACTGATATTTCGGTGTATAAATATAAAATTAGTTTCAAATGAATCTTAAACTGGCTGTTATTTTTATATACGTTATGTAAATGTACAATTAAATTGTTATAATTTAGTAAGAATATAATTAAAGACAGTTATGTATAATGTTCAGTGTTATTTTAATTAACTAATTAACATTATTTAAGATTCGGTTTTACTGGATGGATATGATCAGGGTACGAACAGTATTTAGCAACCTTCATTTTGATATTGAACTACCAAAGACTATTTATAAATAGTCAGGTCAATATACAGTTTAACCCCCCAAAAATTGCAGCAATAGGTTTCTCAACTGATTCTGACAGGATTTAGTGTACCTTATAACATACTAAAAGTTCACCAAAGTAGGACTCCCCGAAATGTGTTTTTTGAAGAGGGCGTCAAAAATGACCACCGAAACGTCTTAAAACGATCATAACTATGTTAGTATCAACTCAAATTTGATGATCTTGGTGTCTTTTCCTAGTTTTTTCGGAGCAGAGAACACATTGAGATCATTAAAAATGTTGTTTGGATATTATTATTGTGTCAAAAAATGGCCGCCAACACCCCCAAATGACCGAAAGTCTCAAATTTGATTATTTTGATGTCTAGCCCCAGGTTTTGGGAGACGAGGAACACATTGAGAGAACAACGGATGTCAGTGAGCTGTTCAATCATTACGAAATAGAATTCTTGGTGGCAATTTTCTTGGTGAAAATGATACGGCACAGTGATGATAGAGTATCATTTCATTTGCCATTAAATAGATCAACCATATAGGTCTTTGCCATGATCTGATATGTCCTCTTGAGATTTGTTTTGAAGAGTGAATGCACTAGCACAGGACTTCATGACAGGATCAGATTTCACTAATTTCCGGTAGGCGGACTTTTTTCCGATGCCTACAATCCTTGAAATTGAATCACAACCTGAGTAAAAATGTACAAAGAACAACTCGTTGCACACATCGTCGCCAAAAAATTCTTTCAACGGGTCTATGTTATACACTTTGTGATCTTTTGACTGCTTGTTTGAACGGAAGTAGATGATCTCATTGTCTGTTCGTGACTAATGCAGGAGCAGATCTGTGACTCAAGAGGTCGATACTGAGGAGGAGGAGGATGACACTCAAAACTGAACGCCCCGAAACTTATTCTATGATAGTGGACAGCTGAAGGTCATGCATTCAATTTCATAACGATTAAACAGCTCAATGATATCCGAAGTTAACTTAATGTGTTCCTCGTCCCCCAAAACCCGGGGATAGACATCAAGATCATCAAATTTGATGGACTTTCGGTCACTTGAAGGTGTTGGCGGCCATTTTTGACATGATATGCCCACATCATTTTTAATGATCTTAATGTGTTCTCTGCTCCGAAAAACCTAGGAAAAGACACCAAGATCATCAAATTTGGGTTGATACTAACATATTATGATCGTTTTAAGACGTTTCGGTGGTCATTTTTGGACGCCATATTTAAAAAACACTTTTCCGGGGGTCCTATTTTGGTAAACTTTTATTATGTTATAAAGTACACTAAACCCTGCCAGAATCAGTTGAGAACCCTTTTGTTGGGGGGGGGGCGAGGGGGTATTTCCCATGTATTGCCCTGACTAAAACGACCTGAGCTTTTCGACATGTATGTCTGTTAGGATGTAAATTAAAAAACAAGTACGACCGTACAATGGACCAGGAACTGGCCATAGTGTTGGATAAAATTGTTCAAAGATTTAATTCATGGGACTTGAATTGGCGGAGCCTTTTTTCGAAGAGCGTCACTCCATGGGGAAGAAGAAGAACAAGATGGGTGGTGGTTAGCGCCAGTACCTGGCCCAGTAAAGATTGCGTTAGTTTGTACAGAAAATGTTCCCAGGTGATTCTGAAAGACGCATTATGGAAAAGCTAAATCTGCATATTGCAGGTTTTTATTTTGCTTCAAATGTTGTATAAATTATTATATTAACATTTATTCACATAATCAACTCTCCAGAACATCGGATGACGGAGATTTTAAACAGCTTATCAAAACTTAAACAGTGATAATGTCGCTCAGAATAAAGTAATTTGAATGAGGTTTTCAAATTTGGATAAATTATAGCAGAACGGTCAGCTCTTATCTTAACCTTACACAATGCTTCTTTTCGTATAGCTAGAGTTTGAGATATTTAAATAGTCCGAAACGTGATAAGATTGTTATAATATTCTTTATAATTTCGAACGTGTTTCTATTGGTTGGCAGTTAGACTATTAATGCTCTTAAACCCCATACAGAGCACATTTCTCAATGTGATTGTTTCGTTGGAATTGTTCAGATGGACACCAGAAGAAAGTTCGTCGAATATTTCGAAATTATCTGGGTGGGTAGGTTTATTGAGAGATAAGGCAGAACCATGACGGAATTCTGAATGGTTCAGATCGGGAATCCACGAAATAAACCTGTTTTACGGGTTTCACAAATTGTCTGGAACCACAAGTGAAGAAAAGAAACCCCACATTATATATATTTACTTTTTAATTACGAAATTTATGTTTAATATTTATTATTACACAATATTTGGGTAAAATGGCAACACCAACGATCCACGGTTATTTACAAACAATAATAGTATATAAGTACACCATGTAAGTAAACATATACTATACATGCATGTATACAGAATAAATCATACTAATGACCGTAACACCGGCTACAGGTTATTATTGAATTAAGTAATACAATATAAAAGTCTAAATTGTTAAACCAGGACTTGCATAAAGTGTACATAATATTCACAACTACATTAATTAATATGTAAAATTGTTATTATGATGTCCGTTTAATTCGTTGCGTCGATCCATGTGGATTTCTATTTTCTTTTTACTGTTATCTTTGTTTGGTTTTCTACCGCAACACATGTGACCAATTAACTCTGCTAAAAACTGGAAAACCTCCATCATACTCAGAGCTGACAACCCAATCCATAGACCGATTGTTCCACCAATATCAGAAGCAAACTGTGATTCCTAGAATAAAAAGATAACAAAATGTTATTAAGGTTATGTGCATCCTCGGTATCCCCATTGGTTCCATTCCGATCCTACTCCACTAACCCCTGGGTTAATCTATAGGGGAGACAAGTTTTCAAATTATCCACCCTTGATGATTGTGCTATTTTTATCGAGCAATCCCGTACACCGTTAATTGAAAAGGAAGTTGGCAAAAGGAAATACGGACAGGGTTCTGGGTTAGCTTAATTTAATGAGAAAAGTTCAAATTATTTTACTTGCGTATTTATTAACAACAAATTATTTTATTGAAGGTCGTACGTTTATATCTAAGTAGGGTCATGGGTTTTATTGAAAATCGTTCGTTCGTTCGTCCCTGGTGTTTTCTGTCCACGTGATAAAGTAGACAAGTTACAGAGAATCAAATTGCCGAGTATAAGTTCAATAATAATAAACTTAACAAAATGAAACATTTCAGACAAAGAACGAATAGTAAAAATAATTACAAAAGTCAAACATGTAGATGTTATACTGCATAATATTATGTGAGAATACCCTTATTTATACGGATGGTTCCATGGAACCATTTCTTTTCATAGTGTAGTGCCATACCATTCTGTAGGCTTTAGGTCATAGCCTGTCCTCTTAACGTGTCATATTAACTGATTTTGCAAACACAATTTTCGAGAAATAAATTGTCACCCTTAGGTAGCAGACTTATTGACGAAATTCCCAATAAGCACACCACCACAATGCCCTTTGCTGGTTCTCCAATGGACATTAGGCTTTGAATCTTACCATGATAGATTTAACATTGAGCTTCAGTCATCTTGAAGTGAGAGCCTCGATCAATATATATCCCTATTAATATAACCAGGGCTATATGACCCTTTTTAAATACAAATTTGTATTATGGATGTTAAATGCATAATAATATATTTAAGTAACCCGCCTTCTTTTCATGAAGAATGTACTGCATCATATCTGTCATTGTGTCAGGTTGTGTGGTATAGTGTCACATGTCCAACCTCGTGGGTTTTATCGTGTGTATGTGGTGTGCGGAGGGTGGGGTGGGGCATTTATTGCCCGAGTTTTTACGCTTATATAGAGTAATCTATCATACCTCATAGTCAGCTCCTTCTGTAATATTTTGATAATTCAAATCTTCAAAATAGATGTTCAACTTGACAAAGTTCTGACTGAAATATAAAGACAAAAATTTACAAAACGATTTCCCTACAACACAAAGTCCTGGCGGCGACCAGCGATCAAATAATCAGCGTTGTTTGCCTGAAAGAGTTTAAGTTTGGACAAATGCGTGCCAGAACGAATAAGACCGTGGTTATATATAAAGATGAATTGTCCACTGGCACTCACCATGGATGATTCCGATGAAGCTCACATTTTAGGGGATTCGGACAGCTTAATGGTATTGAGTGTCGCGCTTCAAGCTCTAGTTAGTCGGTTACTACCCAGGTGCCCCTATATGCATGCTCTGGATATGCTAAAATAAGGCCACTTGTCTGCGATATCACTCTTGGAGGAAGCGAACATTAAACACTAAGGACGGCAACAAATGGCACCAGATTTACTAAGGAGTAGAATGAGCAAGGGACATGTCAGGAACTGAATCCATCGTATCGAAATCAAATATATGCATCGGCGTCACACATGGGGGGGGGGGGGCGCCCCCCCCCCCCCCCAATTGTTTTCCTGGGGGGTCTGAATATACTTGGACCCCCCCAAAATTTGGCAAAGTAAAGTTCCCGAAATCTAATAAAACACTAATTTTAGGACTGGAATAGCAGTAAAACGCGTTTGCGGCCATCAAATATTCCAAAATTTTCTTGAGGGGTCGAAGAAAACTGGCCGCAGCCCGTAAACCTGCTTCGGGCATTTCTAGTGTTTTTCTTCCCTAACTGTCATCGAGTCCTAATAAAACACTTATTTCACTTTTCTTTTAATTGAATACCACGAATTTGAACTGAGTTGACTATTGATTAAAACATTTTGTCTTGAGCCACTCTACTTTGTGAATGCAGCTGCAACAGTGTGATTCGATGGTTGGAATTCAGAGTGGGATTTCGGTTACAGAACCATTGGATACTTTTGGACTTGCTCACACAGGCTTGAATAGCAGAAAACGCATTTGCGGTGGTTAAATTTTCAAAATTTTCTCCGAGAGGGTGAGTCTCCCATAAACCGCGACGATTGATTGGTTGTTTGGAATTCTGGGCAGCCAGGTAGGCTATATTGGACCAAATTGAAGTTTTCGTATTCACAGACTACAGGCTGGAATAGCAGGAAAACGCGTATGTGGCAGGTTAATTTTCAAAATTTTCTCCCAACGGTCCCGTCTTCGTGGGTGTAAACGAGTGATTGGAATTCGAGTCAGCAAGCCACCTTAATTAGGCTATATTAGGCCACTTTGAAATTGCTTTGTTCATCGGCTGAAATAGCAGGAAAAAGTGTTTGCAGCCGTCAAATATTCCAAAATTTTCTTAGGTGGGGGTAAGTAAGCCACGCTTCTTCGCCTCTCGGGGAAGACCGGTGCCGCTGTCTGTAAACATGATAAACGTTGTATTGGTGTGATGTTTTAGTTTAACCCCGTAAAATATGCCAAACAATGTTAACAGAAGACTGAGACTTTAAACAAAATTTATGGGGGTACCACCCCACTCCGTTGCGGACCCCCCCAATATATATTTCATGGCTACCCCCCCCCCCCCCTGAATATATGAATCTACTTACGCCAGTGTTCTAGCATTTGTTTGTTCTATTGCTTTACATTCATCGTCTCCTTGTTTATCACATAATATGTCTAATAACAATTCCTGAAATATACACACATGTCAATCTTTTACAATAAAGCGTATGCAGGATTTACAAATGGCGGGGTCGGGAGCGGCGGGAAATCGGGACAATTTATTTTGATATCAGACATTATTCGTACGATAATAGACCTACCTACCTGGGGATGGGGGACTGCCTTCTTTGTGTTTATTAGATTTTGCACAATTTGCACTCCCCATTGCGTTAGTCCGGAGCAAAATATACCTCAACCATCATTTTCAATTTATAGACAGTTGTATCTAAATCCTACAATACGGACTTTCCCAGATACCATTTATATAAAGTATTATGAAAGATGTGTATGTATTATTTCCGGAATTCTCAAATATACAAACCACAGAAATCTGATACTTACACCATAATCATTTGACGGCCATTGTCTCGATGACAATGATTTTGTATATTTAGTTTCTCTGAAGAAAAACAAATGTTTTATAAGGATTGGCAGAGAAATCAGACATCTGTGACAAAAATAAATAATAACTAAGTTCGAGTCGGTACAAAGTTTTAAAGTTATTTCAAATACTCTGTGAAATTGCTACCCGCGTCCTTATTAGCCTTGGCGCATGTCCCTGAAGCAACGACCGCGAGTTTTGCAATATGAAGGCGAGATCAAGCCTTCACTGAAGATGGCCCAGTCGGGACAGAACAACAGAACCGTAAACCCCGTGTTTTTTTTGTTTTTTTTTTGTTTTTTGTTTTACTACCATCAGTGTATCACTGACGTCCCCGCAGTCTCACTGACATCTTTGCAATCTTATATGAGTAATGGGAAGGAAACTTACTGGCATGGATCATGACATCTACATGTTAAGTAACCTCTTTCATATTTTCGTACCGTTTTAATCAAACATTTCCTCTCTGGAAAAAAAATTAAATGTTCGATCGATACTGTAACAAAATGGTTCAGTCACTTTGTTCACACAACTAAAAATAGTGATGTAGATTATTCTAACTCGAGTAGGTTGTAACCTACGTTGGCTGATTAAGGTCATACACAAAAAAAAAGAATATATGTCGAGCTCTCGAGATACTAAGTCGTGCGCTTTAGATACTAAATCGAGCTCGAGATAATACACTCGAACACGCCTCAAACAATGTTTAAAGCTGTATAAATTAAAACCCGAATCCATTTTATTTTGTTTTAGAAAATTGCTAAACTGAATACTGGGTGATCCGGTTTAGATTCAGCATTCAAAGTATTGGTTATAGCAATTCAACAAACATCATTGCAATTCTACAATCTGAACTGTATTTCGAGCGACATGCAAATAATGACATACATGTAGTAGTACCTTTATCTGTACGACAATTTTCAGGTAAATCTCTGGTATTACCAATCTTCAGGTTGACTTCTTCTGTTAAAACGTTGGTACAGTTACAGTTATCCATGATTAATTTAGCTTCACAGAACTTCTGACAAGACTGTAAATGATACATATAAAACGGTTAAGGACGAAGAATATCCCATCCATTTTAGATTGACAGTCTCCAATTGACATGGGGAGAGAGAGGACGAAACCAGGTAATTTTGTGACAAACATATTGTTCAATTTCATTTCAATAATTGCGTGTAAGGGTCGTTAGCCCTGGGAGAAAACCCATGAGGTTGGACTGGCGATCCAACACCTTGGACCGTACAATACAAGCGCAGAATGGAAACTAGGCCCTACACTTTACTCAATGACAATTAACATACTTTCCAATATTGCACCCCATTTGTCTTTATAAAGGTGATGTCATATATATTTTAAACATAAAGTATTACGAACAATGACAAAATGTTCACTCTTTATTTGATAATTACCGTTCTAGTAAATTTAACGCCGTATGCCTTACTAAAATCATCGATATTGTCACATTCACCATGCGGTTTTCCCATTCTGCTTATTCTCAGCTGCAATGAAACAACAATAATTAAAAAGAAACGAAAAGAAATATATTGGAATTTCGTTCAATTTAAAACCAATCTATACTTCTGCAGTGGAACTCAAGAAGTAACAAGAGGATTATATCCATTAAGGAAACCAGCACGTGGCGGGGGTGAGAACCCGACTGAAGTCGCATCAAAGATCCCAGTTGCGACACAACAAATCGCGACCGTGTGGCATTTCAAATTTGAACATGATTTATACAAAATAAATCATATCATTTATAAGCTAATGCCGCCAAAATAGCCAAATTTATTAACTGTTATCTAGATATATTTTACACAGAATTGTATAGCTGTCGGAATAAAGCCACAACCGTTGGATTTTAAAGTTGCCTTAAAATATATTAATGCATACATATGTAAATGGAATATTTCCAGTATAGTACAATCATAAGCCCCGTTTACATGACTAAATAATACACATATATTATGTGCATTTTAGCATATATGTATTAGTTACTCACGTATGCAAAAGTATATTTGCTAAGCGTTCACATGTTATATAAGCATTCACAGTAAATATGTAATAAAGTGTTTAGATGCCATTTATTAGTCACGGAGCGGATAGCAAGGATTCGTCGTCAAAGAACCTTTCCATGTAAACTTAGTGCTGCAATTATCATAGGAATGTGGATTTAAGCCAAGGTCAAATGACTGGTATGGTAGGATTATTTTAGAAACGTTTGACGACCAATCTTGGTAGGAAAATTTTAGAATGCGAAAAGAAACAATTGATATGCTATGTGGAAAATTGCAGGATACACTCTCGCCAGCCACTCACACTGTTCGAGATGTCATAGACGTCCCATTATTTACATTTGGGTCCTCTAACTGATGCTCAGTACTATTTTCATGCCAAATACTTATCAAAGCCCTAGTTGCTTCATCATCCCATGCGATTCCGCGACTTTTGCGACCGACTTTACCTCTAGATATGTTGCTGACTATTTAGAGACTACTATTGACGTATTTGTTTTACCCAAAACACCACTCAACATCATATATTTAGCGATGATGCTACTGATAATGAGATATACACACATATGCAAATATCGCTGAGCGTTTATATGACACAATCTGCACAAATACTTACCCTAAATACTTTTGCATATATGCAAATATACTTTTGCATCTGGTCAGGACTAGGTGCAAATTTGCACCTGCAGTATTTTTACATATGTATGCAAATGCGTTTACATGACGAAATTTGCATACATGTGTAATTTTGCATATATGCAAAAGATTTGCACGTGTGCAAATTTCGTCATGTAAACGGGGCTTAAAATATTCTTACCAAATTAAGACCTATCATGGTTTCTGTTCCTGATGAAACAGCAATACCTTGATCATAAGGGTGGGGCATCACATTACGATCATGAATCAATACTTGTGCACCATTACCATTGGTTATACCTCGAATATACTCGTTATTCTCCAAATAAAACATCAATTCCAAACCTGTATAATATACATGTATATTAAATGTTCGAATATAGCAAGAAGTTATACACCGGTTATAACTTTTCTTAGTAAGTTATGTTAAAATGTGCAAAATACGTCCACTCAAGATCATTTCGGGACGAACATATGGTTTAATTTTATTTCAATAATTCGCTTGGGCGTAGGGGTAGTTAGCAATTTAGGAAACCGGAGAATCGAAACCACGCCAGTTGACTCGATGACAGACCTTACGATACAGCGCGCACGTGCTAACCATTTGGCCATCCAACTACCCTCGTTCAGTGACAACACTAAACGGTCTTTTTTTCTGTTAATTATGAACGATGATCACAATAGTTTCAATTTCATGTCACCCCTATGGACAATTGGATCTTTAAAATAGACTGGTCTTCTGTAATACGAATTTCAATCGTCATGAACGTTGTATTGTACCAAACAAACAATACGATCCCTTTCAACGGTATTTGAAATATGTACACAGAACATCATTCTATGGAACATGATACAATACAAACCCTACCTTGATCTGGTCCACTACGACGACTTTTAAATACCGATGTTTCCAATGTATAACAATTTCCGTAATGGGAATTGGTCATTTGCGTGAAATTCCTGCAATTACGACAGCATGATATATTAATAAAGGTGTGTTATGTAAGGTTTAGATAAGAAGCTGGCCATTCTTATTGTAATAGTTCAAAAATAAATAATGAATATTATAGAAAATGGCATTCAAATTATTTTATTCTGAGCGAAGCTATCAGTGTTTGAAGATACAGTGTAGATGTCTTAATATCGAAGCAACGGTACTTGACAATCCAGACTCAAGTCTAGATTATCCAATTATGAATTAAATTATTCAATTGCGATCGTGTTTCAATCCACAGAACGTGTCATGTGTATTCAATGTTTATTGACACTTGAATCCAATATCTGATCTAACTTTCATTATGTATTATTATATAATTCAATTACTAGTTTGCATTTTATGTTATTGTAAGTGTACAGACAATGTGATGGAAAGCTGACTTACTCTGGATGACATGTTCTTCCAGCAAAAGAACATTTAACTAGCATGTCTTTTATGTCATGTCCCATCTTTAATCTCTTGTGTCTGGAAAATAATTTAATGAAATAAAACATAACTGTAAAATTCATTACTCTTAGTGTTGTATCTGACATTCTTTCCCGTTTAAGACAATCTTTAAGGTTATCCGAAATGTATAGTATCGGTAATAAATGGAAATGCAAAACATTAAACAAATAATTGATTTCCTACAAACAAACATATTGTTATTCATATACTTGTATCTCTTGTTTGGAAGTATTGATCAATTATTTTACAGAAATGGATCGATTTGGAGTAGTATTGTGTGATCAAGGGAGATAACAGGAATGGCGGGACACTGATTTTCACATTAATTTTGCCGCACATCTTAGGCAGGTTTTCTGCGAATTAAGCAAATATTCTTTTATGTAACTGAAGTATTCTGTCAGTTTTCGCAATAACGGGACAGTTTGTGACAATTACATTATTGGGTATTATTTAGTAGTAGATTATCTTGCCCCGTATTAGAGGTCACATAGAGGTCCGGTGTATACTGTAGTCAATACAGCTGATAAATATTATGTGAAAACTACATGTAGTTTATCTGGGAAATTGTTTTGTACTTATAGTTATCTTATACTAAATACTAATGATATCCTATTTTACCAGTAATTTGCAAGTAATTACAAAGAAAGTGGCCAAAAAGGGTCATTTAAAGGGCTTCGCACCTATTCATATATCAAATTATGATGAACTGCCACCCTCAATGGTCCTCGATTCATAACATTTACCGTTTTAGTGAAATGGGAGTGAATCTATATAATAAGATATTAATTAGAGACCAACTACGGGCTCAAAGATGCGTTATGTAATACCTATTGCAGATCTCTGTTCTAACTTCAATGGTTATATAAATTAATATTTATACATCTAAATTAATTTAACGATGAACTGAACAACCGAGACTTTATTTATTATCTTAATAATGTTGCTTGACAATATAGACTATTTTCAATCATTCATAACCTCGCCTAGAATAGAGTAAGGCGACTGAAATGTTCAATATAACCACTCTTGCTTGTTTATTTGTAGTCTATTATATTCCAAAAACGGTCAACTATTAATTTAAATCTTAAATAATGCATCTTTATTGAATATATTATGCCCTAAAGTTTCTAAAGTTGAACGAGGAAAAAAACCGAATTCATTCTCATTGATCCAAAATTTGGCAAGATTGAACAACCTGTGTCTATTATCATAGGAGATGCCACTGTCACAACAACAAGTAAGATCAAAAACCTTGGAGTCTGGCTGGACCAACATCTTATAATGAAAGATCAAGTTTCACATATCACAAAAACTGCAAACCTGCATCTGCGAAACATCAGTAAAAATCAGGAACTATCTAAGCCAAAATGCAGCAACTAAATTAATTCTGTCACTTGTAATCTCACGGATCGACTATTGTAACTCTCTTTTGGCAAACATCTCTCAGCAGCAAATAAGACGTCTCCAGATTCTGCAGAATACTGCAGCCAGAATAGCAACCAAGACAAAGAAAATAGACCATATTACACCTATACTAAAATCACTCCACTGGCTTCCCATATCCTCAAGAATAGATTTCAAACTCCTCCTGCTCGCCTACAAGTGTCTCCACAACCTTGCCCCAGTCTACCTATCAGAACTCCTTCCTCTCTACCAGCAGGGGCGTTTTAAGGTTTATCATGGCGGAGGCTATACTATTTTGAGGGCCCTCTGTCGCAGGGGTCGTGGTGGGTGGGTGTGTCTTGATTTTCATACCAGTGCAATGACTGCATTCTCATCCAGTAGTGGATTCGACAGTAACAGTGTAACGAAAACGATTGACTCGGACTCGAGGGCTCTTTCCCTTGGCCAGTGGGGCCTTTTTGTCAGACGAGGGACCCTTTTGTCTGCCTTTGGGGCCCTCCCTAACTAGGGTACATTTCTTTTTCTCGTCGGTTTTATCATTTTTCTCCCGTTTTATTTGTTCAACTTCTTTGAATTTTTTTCGCGAGGAGGCTGGCGCCTCCAGCGCCTCAGCTATAAAACGCCTTTGTTTACCAGCCATCAAGGTCACTTCACTCACAGAACCAACTTCTATTCACAGTGCCTCGCGTCCACTCAACATCCTTTGAAAAAGATCCTTCTCTTACTCTGCATCTATTAAATGGAACTCTCTGCCACACAACATCAAGTCCTGTCACAACCTCTCTACATTCAAGACTCAACTGAAGACTTTCCTCTTTAAACAAAACTTTAAATAGATAACTAAATTCTACAGCTACTTTCACATCTACACCGCGCACAGAGCACTCACTTGGGTGGATGTGGCGCATTATCAAATGCAATATTAAATTAAATTAAATTTTCAGATACAAAATTACCTGGGTTCTGAATTAAACAATGATATAAAAGCACCATAAACTTTATCAGTTTCATCCATTGTGCCGATGTTTTCCCATTCATCTTCATTGAAATATTCACCCTCGTCTACACTTGAATCGTTCAAGGGTACATCTAGTTTATCCAGAAATCTTTTCTTGCGTGATAACTGAGATTTAGCAGGAAGAGGATCTTTAGGCAAGGTACCTGATTGCGGGGCTATGGATTTCTATAAAATGAAATTGAACTCTTTAAAGTTTAACAGAACACAGTTTTTATGGGATACAATCACTAGTTTTATTCTAAAAGCACGACGTTTCGACAAGTATCCTCTTATCGTTATCAAGCACAAAATGTTTTAAAGTTTATGGTCACATAATAAACAATGACAATCGCTGAATGGCTTGCTTTTTACATCAGTTTGTGCTGATAAAATAGTTACATATCTGATAAGGTATTTACATATCTGGGGATTACGATGGCTAAGTGGGTAAGACGCTGGCTCGCTAGCCTAGAGGACTGGTGTTCTATCCCTGCATTGGCCGAGAAAGTTCTCCCAGATTTTCCGACGTGGTTTCCCCTTGCAGGACGGAGGGCCCAACAGGGACAGCTGTCTAGTCGATCGGATGGGACGAAAAACCGAGTTCCGGTGCACACATTGACTTGGACGTCAAAGATCCCTTGGCAGTTGTAATTCGATATAAGAGTAGGTCGTAGCGCCGCTGCCCGGGCAAAATTTCCCTCGTAGCACACCGTATGACGTATGCCCTTCTTCATCATCACAGTTTAGGAGCATAACAGTAGGACGTTAAACCCCATTTCATTTCATTTCATTTGTTTACATATCCGAAATTCGTTTTCATACCGATGCGAAAGGTCCCTATTACGTTTTACTACGAACATAGTATGATATGTGGCATTATTGTTCATGTACTGCTGAAATGTCATCAAAGTATCAATGTGATAGGATAGGAACTCATTCATTTTATCACCGACATAAGGTAACGTAATCGATTGTGTGTTCTTGTGGCGTCAATCCGTAATCCGTTACGCGTGTGGAGCTGGATTCACATAGGTATGCAAACGAAAATGTGTTTTGTCTCATATATTGAATTTTCCACAATTTTTCGAGGCCTTGGCATATTGTTGATTGTGTAGAGTTTGTAGAATGTGCTCAAGAGCAATATTCTGCTTGATTTGTTTTACATTTACCAAAATATCGATTGAAAACTTTGTCTGGACAGAGAACTTCATGGAGAGGAAATTAGCGCCATCTAGCTATTATCGTACGTCGGATTGCAAAAACAGCGTGTTACAGGAAAACGTAAGCGAACAATATGTTCGTTTTTGTGTTCGTTTTCGTACCGAAGTTAGAATAACAGATAGAATGACGTACAAATCCAGCCAATCTGATTCAGACTGTTGACTAAGGTAACATTTATGGAATTTTCTTACCTGATATAAATTAGCCACATTTGATGGTTTAACTGCTTCCAGTAATTCTTGTAGATCTGCACTAGCTAAATTTCTCTCGCTTCTTTTCATTGGATTCACGTTACAAAACGTAACCGCTGGAAATGACAAAGACTCGAAACCAAGAGTAACGCTCGTCTTCTTATTAAACTGGAAATATATATTCGACAGATAGTACAGGTGAAAGATCATTGCACCTGTCCCAATCACGAAGATAATAGTCCATGCTACTTTAGCATATCTAGTTTTGGAGTGAAGAATATATGGAATTCCTTGCATAGAGGTTCTTTCTGCAAATCGTCTACCAATCTTCCCGTATGTCCATGGATCTTTGCCGTTAGACATTGACCCAGAATCACTGTAACTCGAATGTTCGTGTAGTACTTCATTATAGTGCGACTTTGATGATTCAGCATAGTCCTGTTGGAAGAGTAAACTGGTGTATGAACAGCTATTACATATTCATATATAATTACAGTTCTATATAACATAATTATAAATCAGGCAATGAAGCAATTACAAATAGGATGTTGATTTGATACCCATGGGTATATAAAATAATAAATGATAAAATAGCTGGTTCGGGAATGGTGGTTTTAACTAGTCTACCATGTTTTGGAATTTGAAGCAAAAATGTAGGATTCCATAAATCACGGGAAAAAGTTGGCGAATTTTCGGTGCAATTCGTTATATTGCTTTATAATAATACATGTGTATGCATCCGACCATAGTCCAGTGGCTAACCAGAAGGATGAATAGCAACATAAAGTAGCTTGTCCAGAACTGTATGTGTGAATCAACCCCATTAAGTATTATACTTATTGCCTCGCGATATTACGGCTATCGCAGAATAATCAGACTTTTGTTTTTCTTTCGTTTAACAATGTTAGGTCGGTCCAAAATATACTATTCAAAAAAAGTAGGGGATATTTGATTTTGGGGTCATAATACTAAAATATGCAAATGACTACGAAAAAAAGTCACTATAGAACCTAACAGAAGAAACATTTCCAGTTACATGTGACGCCCAAACGCACCCATAGCTACCACATGGAATGCAGGTCATGCTTGGGATCATCATGGGGGTCCAACCCAAGATTTGCACGACTCTGACTTTGAATGTTACAGTCATTGTGGCATTGAATTCCAGGGTGGAAACATCAGTTTAATTGTTTTAGTGACCAGAAAACAAATTTTGATATGCGTCGGCTTACCCAAAATGAAAGGTTACGTGCCCTTGGCATTTTACAGATCGGCACAACACAGGCGGTTGTGGCGCGGACGATGAATGTTTCGCAGTCTGTCATAAGCAGGCTATGGTCCAGATACCGTGATACACAATCTGTACAGGACAGACCGCGCTCAGGTCAACCAAGGGCGACAACTCAAGCCCAGGATCGATTTATCCGTACCTTGGCCTTGAGAAATTGTGTCATCACAGCAAATCAGATCAGCGCTCGTCTTCAAACAGACACTGGTGTGAGAGTGAGTGGCCAGACGATTCGGAATCGACTGCATAGGGGTCACCTTCGCACCCGACGTCCTCGCGTGATCCCTTGTTTGAGAGATCATCACATTCAGGCAAGACGTCGTTGGTGTAGGGATCGTCAACACTGGGATAATCAACGCTGGAGCAATGTGGTGTTTTCAGATGAGTCAAGGTTCACTGTTGATTTTTTTGACAGACGTAGGAGGGTGTGGCGTCGTCGAAACGAGCGCTTCCAAGACGTTAACGTCATCAGACATGATCGATTTGGGGGTGGTTCTGTGTTGGTGTGGGGAGGCATTGCTGTTGCTGGAAGAAGGGCTTTACATGTTGTTGCAGGGCGTGTTACAGGCCAGTACTACCGGGACAACATCTTGGCAGTCCATGTTGTGCCGTTCGCACGACGTCATGCTCAGAGTCGAGCAGACGACGCTTAATTAATCTTGCCCACGGACAAACATTTTGTCTTGGCCAGGATTATTTTAACCATCAAATTGATTGATCGTCTAGTTTTTGCGATATTACTATCATGGAAACTGATGTTATACGTCATTGAAGAGTAACTACATGTCTGTGTTCAATTAACAAAACTTGGTTTTGCAAGGCTGATATTAAATCACGATGGCTACCAAATGAAATGGGATTTAACGGCCTACTGGTCTGCTCCTAAACTACGCCATACAGTGTTCTATGAGGTGAATTTTGCCCGGGTAGCGGCCCATATCGAATGCATTCCATCTGCCAATGTGTACACGGGACCTCGGTTTTCGTCCCATCCGAACGACGAGACAGCTATCCTTGTCAGGCCCTCTGTCCTGCATCACTTACACGGGGAAATCACGCCCGAAAATCTTGCTGAATTTCTCGGCCAATGCATCGATCGAACACCCGACCTCCTGGCTAGCGAGACGGTGGCCACCATAAAATTTGAAAGAGAACAGAAAATTGAAAAGGAAAAGGTTACATCTCCATAAAATGTAAGCCATGCAGTCAAAATTGAACCACCATGAAAGCTATCAAATTTAACGTATAGTTCATATTTACAGAGATCTGTTTGGTGTAAAATCAAACGATTCTAGATTTAGCGTAATAATGAAATGACTGACTTCATTTTGTTCATGTTTTTGTATAATGTTTATTGACCTTTTATAAAGATTATATCGTAAATATATTTATCATAGTCAGGTAAACATCCTTTTCTCACGTTAATATGGTCATGCTTTCTGACTTCATCTCGATTATCACGGGTCATCTATCGTATTCTATGAATTATAAGATTTATACAGTTCAATATGTGTTCTTTTTTAGGCTTTGAATTCAATACGTAATGTCAGACACTATAATTATGAGTTTAAAGCCCCAATAACACCCTTGTTGTAACTGAATAATATGTCCCAATCTTCATTCTGGTCAACAAATTGTATTATTTTACAATATTCCAATTAATTGATGATATAAATTTCATCTTAACACACCTATTTTAAAAAATTGGAAAAATTCAACTAATTGATTTGAAAAGTCTAACGTAAACCTTTTCAAATGTGACTTTGATTTAAAATATTTTCGAACCCTCTGGACAAGTAAAATATGTTGTAATGGATAATTTACACAACGGTTAGGGCACTTAAACATCTAGTACTTAGAATAAGGCTATTATTTATTTTCTGGAGCTGCCAAGCCAGCAAGAGTGTTATTGTCCCTTTAAGACTGTCCGGTTTTTCTGCAGCTTTCCGCAACAGCACCTTGGATATCCTAGGATCTCTCGCAAACCAACTCTTGATATAGGCCGACGATAAAAGAAACCCCCAGGAAATAGGATTAAAATGAGTGCTTGGAGTGATGTCTTTTGGTGCTGGGACGGATTCAGTACCCCACCACTTCCCACCCCCTCCGCTATAAAACAAAACTTTTTATGAGAAAAGCGCCTAGGGCGTGTGCTTTATCTTTTTGGTGCGAGATAATGCTATGAGCATGTGTAATATCATAATGAAATTGAATTACAAGGTCATCGTATTAATTCATAATAAAAATTGACGTCAAAAGGGATGTTGGATTTCCCACTTCAAAAAGCTCAATGTGTCTGTTTAAGCGCCAAAATGAAGTTAAACCCTACATTGCCCTGGGAACCTGGCAAATCCCCCCTGTAAAAATACCTGGGCCCACCCCTGTCCTGACGTCAGCGGGATTAAAAAACTCCCCATCGGTACACCATAGATCAGTCCATAATAGTTTCCCCTATGTAAAATATGTGAATTCCAGACATGGCTTGATCAAAGGAATAATGGTATCACCTTGTAGTGATGTATCCAAATAGTGTAGAAAGATATAGAACGTATGTTTCAAGAACTTCACATCAGAGCTTATTCGCGCTAGATAAAACCCGCTAAATACAAATCTGAGGTTGATCGATGTATGCATTGACCATAGTACTCGTCATTTTTGATAATTTCATCCATTCGTAGCAAATTCGCCGAAAATATTGGCCTAGAAAATGTTGAAAAAGTTGGGCCTTACAAATGTATATCAATGCTTACGAATATCTTACAAATCCGTGCAAATCCTAACATATATCTAACGATCACAACAAAAATGTCTATGTACAAAATAGGTTATATCATAGCTCAGGCGTAACATTTTCTAAGACTTAAGCACTTAAAAAATCAAAGAGGCTCAGATGTTTTTATCTCACTTTGATTTGTAAATAATTGATATGATATACTTACATAATACCCAGAATGGATGACAGGATCAGAATTATTATAGTCTGGTTCGGGTATATAGTCTGTTTCTCTGCCGTTATAAAACTCTAATCCCTTTCTAGACATCTTTTAATTAGATAATTCTGTTACTGTTCCAGAAATTTTAAGCTAGTTATAGAATGTTACTGTTACATAAAATTAAACATCAAAAAAATGTTAGGGTTTCGTTGGGTTTTTTTTTTTAAATCTAGAGACGCTCAAGATTAAAACAACCAGATTGAAACAAACAGTAATTATTAGATACTAAATAACACCCGAACTTATGACTAACATGAAACTAACTGCCTACTGTTTATCTATGAATTTATCGATAGGAATATCAGGTATAAACCCCAAATCCTAATGGTAAGTAACCACTACTAACAATGGAATAAAATGCATGGACGACTAATGTAATATTTTATTATCCTTTAGCATGTGAACCGTATCGAACATTTTTTCTGGTACGTCTTTATCTGAATAGTCTGACCATCAAGTAAATACATCCCCCTCAAACTCTTACTTGGTAAACAATATGGCTATAAATATACACGAAATGTGTGAACTGTCCCCAGGTCAACATCATTGGAAACAATAAAGGTATTATTTAAAGCCTCTCAATTATATAATATATATATGATAAATATATTATGTATCTCACAATTTGATGTTGGATTGTTGTAATTCCCTCCTCTACAAGATTCCTCAAGGACGGGTGGACTTGGTGCCCGTGCCCTTGACCCCGTTATGGTCCCAGGCTCTAAAGGGGGGGGGGGGGTCTTTCACCCAGCGGTGAGAAAATTAATGTTTGCAAAGGGGGTTAGCTCTCTGTTCAGTTTACCAATTCAAAACCAAAAATGGTCTTCAATTTACTTGAGAGAGAACATTAATATTTTAGGATATCCGAGCATTAAATTGGGATCTTGAGAAAATGATCATATGATCACGGTATTTCGAGAAAGTATTACGGGATCGCAGGATCTTGAGATCTATAAAATTTTGCATGACCCATATCGAGTGTATTGTATATTGGTTTCAGTAAGGCTTATGATAGTTGGAACACAATTAATCTGCATATTGTATGTAAAATTCATGAACGGTTGTGTAGTGAAACTATTAATGATAAGTGGTTCTTGCCTAATCCACAAAGAGAAACAGTTAATAATTATACTATTATCTTGGCAAACCCTATTCTCCAAGATTAAATTTGAATTAATTTTATCAGCTAAACGAATGCCCATTAGTGCCAAACAAAAATGATAAATATCAATCCGTATGATCGAATTGGTATCTCGTTTGAACGAAATACTAACTCGTTCGTTCAAACTGACTTCGGGGTTGTTTTTTTTTTTTGTTTATTTTTTTGTTTTTTTTTTGTTTAGCACTAATGGTACTTCATACAATTACAGCTGTGAATCTGTTAAATAATTTGAACTGAATGTCTGTGTATAGTGTATGTGTTAAAAGGGATACTGCAGGTGTATAGGGTCGTGTATAATGAATATCGTCTTTGCGGCAATCTTTTCCGTACGTAACAAATTTTTATATTGTTTTTGATCTTAATCCTTCTAAATCGAATCCTCGCAATTGATTTTCAACGTGAATGCACCTCAAGCGCCCAAATACTCAATACACCCGTTCACTTTTCTAAGTAGAAAAAGGAATAAATATCTCAATTATCCAGACAAATTTGGTGTAAAGTTACCACTAATAAACTATTTTGTAGATTTTTTAAAGTAGATAATATTGTAAAAACAAATATACGGCGTATGGAAATATATATTACTATGGTTAATTTCACTGTACAGTTAAACTCTGAATGCAATAGAGAATTACTTAAAAAGGACACCGAATATATAATTTCTTTTGAACTAAAATTGCTCTAATTTTCAATGTGGACGACACGATGATTGTCCTCTTTTTATATATAAAAATAACATATTTATCAAAGGCACATTTATTTAATTTGCTACATATTTCTATTTTTTATAAATGAGCAAATTAATCTACTCTTTTTCACATATCATTCATATAATTAGTGTTTATCCAAGCTTCATTGCGACTTGATGACCTCGAGATAACACTGTTGCCTTCTTACGATAATTACTTTCAACAATTCGATATATTTGGCAGGCGTAATTACACGAAGTCGGTGAATGTCCCAGATCAGTTGTCGAACATCGTAAATATATATTATGACTAAGGAAGTATCTGTAGCGAATCGTGTTAAGTTTATTTACAAGGTTAAAAATATAAGCCAACCCTTGGTTGTAAAAACATACAGCCCACATTATCGCCCCTTCTCATAACAGTTCACATGTTCGAACTTTTCGGTCAAGCGTGCAGTAGCGCACAGATCGATAGGGCAGTTATTTGGGCTCATTGCATCTTGATATGTAGACTATGGTGGCCTACAGTCTGAATAGCATTTTTTTCTAAATAGGCTAAAAAAAAAAAAAAAAAAAAATGAATAGAAAAAAAAAATAAAAAAAATTAAACTACATTTGCCTAGCGTCTTAATAGTGTCTTGATTAACCAGACCCTCAGTGTGAGTTATCTCCTTTCCGAAAGTAATATTCGTCGTAAAGTGTAAACTACTGACGGATAGATCAGTGGTGTAAACAAGCCTAAATTAGAAAAACTGCGGCGCTATTGCACTTTCACACCTGGGGCAAGTTTTAACAAAAGATAAAATCTAGATTTTAGTAGATTCTTCAATTTTGATTGGCTAAGCACTAAAATCAATCATATATTATCCAATCAAATTACTAAAATTTGGATTGCATCTTAGTTAAAATTTCGTGAAACAGGCCCCTGTACTAGTTCCCGTTGTGGTAAAGGCTTGAAATTTGCAGGGTATGTTCAGGTGGACTAGCGATTACATCACACCAAATTCCAGCCAAAAGCCAAATCGATGTATAATTTTTTATTTTACCGACCTTTAGCTTCTCCAAGGAGATATATTTATCCGTTCGACGCCATTTGCATTTGTTGACTATTTAGACTCGAATAGCAAGACACTCAGACGGACTTCGACTCTCCGCGCTACATGTTTAACGCTCGCAGTTCATAATAATAATAATTTTCGTATATTTTAACTTTTACGCTAAGCTACGGACGTCCACGGGGGTCAATAAAATGAAAAAAAAAATCTGACTATCTTGTAACAATTTTAAGGTCGCCACACCGATTTCATGCTCCCATAAATACCACTGACTTCATACTTTCACCAACTACATATTTATATTATAATTCATAATCTTAATGCGCTCCTTGACCTACGACTTTGCAGGCGCGGATCCAGGATTTTTTGCAGGGGGGATCTAGGTTTGATAAAAGGCACTCAACCAATTAACGGGGGGGTTTAGGGGCCATCCCCCAGGAAAATTTGGTAAATTAGATTCAATTTGGTGCATTCTGACGTATTTCCGGAAGGTAAATTCCAAAATTACAGGTCTAAAAGTCGCCAATAAAATCGCATAAAAAATTTTTAAAGTCTGAGCAGGGGGGGTCCGGACCCCTGGACTCCCCCCCCCCCCCAGGAATTTTTGAAGGAGGGGGTTGCCAGGTTTCTGTTACGGAAATCTGCCATCGTCGTCTCTAAATTACATATAGGCATACATACAAATTGAGCTTTTTAAACAGAGAAATCATTTTTATACTGATGTAGGATCACTTTGTGATGTAATTTCATTGATGCAAGGCATTATTTTTTTTATGTAGCTGAGCAGGGGGGGGGGGACGCTAATCAAATTGGTCATCACCAAATAGTCGTTTACAGAAAATGGTGGCTTAGCGCAAAAATTAAAATATACGAAAATTATTATCATTATTATGAGAGAGAGAGAGAAATTGGGTTTAACGTCCACTCAACACAAACTAGGTCATTTCGGGACTAACATATGGTTAATTTTATTTCAATAATTCGCTTGCGCGTAGGGGTCTTTAGCAGTGGGAGGAAACCGGAGTGCCCGGAGGAAACCCACGAGGTTGAGTAGGCGCTCCTATCTCCATGCCACATACACTCACACCAGGGCTCGAAACCACAGCCGCAAGCCAGAGGTGACCGGCCAGCTAGAGGTCGAAGCGCGGCACTCTAGACCACTAGGCAATCCCAACCCCCCGTATTTAAATCAGACCGACCACAAACAGACACTGCTTACCCATGTACGTTCCTTGATTTCACATCTAAATTATGATTGACACAGACAAGATGTTGAGTGGGCTATGATAACAACTGAACACAGTTTAAAATAATTTTATTAACAAAAATATAGACCTCCAATATCAACATTTATAAATTATGATTAATGTTCGTAAATGATTGAGAATATTAAACAAAATATGGGACTTATTATTAATGTCAACATGCCTTGACAACAAATTTATTTTATAGTAAAATGTATGAAATTGTTAAAATTGAGAACCTGTAATCAATAATAATTTATATTAAATTGAAATAGTCTCGGTGAAATTTAATAATTAAACTAGAAACAATTACTGTTCATTAATCGTTATAGAACATTGATAAATAAAACATTATGTAAGTTTTAAAAACAATGACAACAACTTGGTTAATGAGACAAGCCACCAAATGAAGTTTAGGAAAACTAAATTAAATATTTACATTAATTTATGGTGTACTTTAAAATTGTGAACAACAAGAAGTCGTATAATTTAAAGGTGATTAAATGATATATATGAAAACAGGTGTGTACATGTATATATAAAAATATCTAAGATTCAAAACATTGATAAAACGTGAAATGAAATACTCAATAAAACTATAGTTTCTTAAATGAGGTATACAATACTAGACGACTGTATTCAAAGGCTCCACAAATACAGAAGGAGAACATCAAATTATCGGTTCTACAGACAATAGAACAGTTGTAAAGGGAAAATAAAATTTAATAAAAAAAAAAACAATGAAATTTTTACAACAAATGATCTAAAATGCAATACCCCGAACATAGTTTATCAGTACTGTTATTTTGTTCAAATGCATGGAACACTAATCTGATCATAGTGTATTACTGTCAGGATCAAATTCATTGCTTGAGGCTTCGATTTCTAAAACCTTTCATGTCACTCTCCTGTTTCTTTCATTTTGTTTACTTTGATTACTTGGAGATTTTCGTCTACATAATAAGTACTGGATTATTTCTGCGATAAACTGGAAAACCTCCATTAAACTAAGGGCAGATAACCCAATCCATAAACCCACTGTTCCACCAACATCGGAAGCGAATTGAGAATCCTAGATATAAATTTATGGGAATTAAAGAATAAAATTTAAATACATGTATACACATGTCTGTTGTTAATGACAAATCTAAGACATAAATTGCTGTTATTTAAATTAAGATATAAATCTGACATTACTGGTTGCTCTGGTCTTTACAATGCGATGCATATCAGGTCCAGGGATTAAGAATGCAAGACGCTCACCATTACGCGTGGATTATAAAAGCAATCGAGACAATTTTTATAAAGGAAAGGGCCATAACTCTTGTATATGTTGGAGGCAGACCACCATTAATTTCCCCATTGACTTCAATGTTAATTCTGGACTCTTTGCCCACCTCCAACTTTTCCCCAAATTTTCGTTGAGCACAATGCTTTTCACTACAGACAGAGGAACAAATGGCCATGTCTTTGCACTAAAATTTTTATGAGGTTGACCACCAAAATCATGAATATTTACCAAAACCTGGCAGAAAATATTAATTCAAACCCTCTTAGTCCATTCTAGGCCAAAGAATCAACAAAAATGGGCATGCAAAAGGGGAGAAAAGAGACAGAGAGAGAACTGCTATAAATAGACGAACTACAATTTGTGGGTACCGAGATGGTGAAATTTAATGGTGGTCTGCCCCCTGTTACTATGCAAACCCAAACTTGACCGTTATCAGATACATCGACTCAAAATAGGTCTGGAAACTCCACATTTCACCAAAGGCATTATTTAAAGAATCTTAAGCATTAGGGGACCGGGGACCGGGGACCTTTGCGGAGAGAAGTATATGACCCGCAAGGAGAGCATCAAATTTTGTCAAAAAAATCTTTAGGAACATGGTCGAATCATCCCATAATTCTTTTCTGTACCAGAACTATCAATCATTTCATCATTTACATTACCTGATAGTCTGCTTCTTCTGTAATATTTTGATAATTCAAACTTTCAAAATAAATGTTCAACTTGACAAAATTCTGACTGAAAAAGGAATAATATAAACATTTATCTGGAATCTGGAAATTAAATTTATCACAATGCTCGGCTTTTCATCAAAATAAAATCCAACAATTCTGAAGAGGCAATAACAAAAACATAACACATCAATCCCGTACTTTCTATTAGCGAAATAATTTCACCAGAATTCGGTGTCAGGATCTATAAATTTCAGCAAAAGTCTTCTTTATAGCGTCCACAGATGACAGGGTAGATCTTGCTTGCTCGACGACGTGTCAAATTACAACTGCTCAAAAAAGCCCCATAAAGTCAATCAGTGTTACAAGGAAGTGTAGCCCCCAAACACCCTTGTCATTGCATGGAAATCTACCAATTGTTGGTTGTGGCCTATTCAATCCTACTTTGGATTTTTAAACGACCAATTTATATATATCTGAATTTCGCGTAGTAATAACATGGAGAAAATCTAGACCTTTGTTTTTATGTATTTTATCCAGTTGACTATATCGCAAAAGTTGATTATTGCAACAAACGTATTTGAGATTTTGAGAATAATTCTAAAGAATTCTTTAGCAAATTACCTGACAAGGGAAGATGTTGTGACCAAACCCCAAAGAAAGACAGTTTTAGAAAAAATCATCTTTTAGTGACACCAAACATTTCAAAATATATATATAAATAAGCTGTAATTATTTTCACAATAATTGTAGTCACGGAAGAACCGAAAATATTTTTTACAGATTTTAAGTACTGTATATATTATTTACTGTTTTCATAATAATTATTGTTGCTACTGAGTACAAGGGGCGAAACTTATAACTCTTTCTAACTAGTTAGTGAACATGATCTTAAACACCGTCCTGTGGCTGGAATCCCAACTCATATTCTCCGTCACATATTGGATGCTTTTTTTCTTCCAGCATTAACTAGAATGTCTGTTTCGAAGGGTATACTACGTGGTTATGGGAGCAGACAGAGGTCACAACAATTCATAACACTTTTGTAAAAGGATATTTTACACAAATAAGGGATTTACTTACGCCAGTGATCTACGGTCGACTTGGTCATAACCGTTACATATTGTCTGTCCCCTTTTATTACATAACACTTCTAACAGCAATTGCTAAAAATTAATAATATAATACTTAGTTAATGTCAATTTAAAGAAATGAGTAGGAAACCTCTGTTAATGCTTAAAATTGCAACACATACATTCAAACCATCGCCCCCCCCCCCCTAAAAAAAAATAAAGAAATAAAAATCAAACCTACTGCATAACTATTAGATGGCCATTGTCTAGCAGATACTGACTTCACATATTTAGACTCCCTAAAACAAATAGAATGGCAATATTGTAAGCATTACAGCGATATGTACGGTAATTAAAATGAATAGACGTGGTTTTATAAGAGAGAATACACGAGGGTATTCTTTTAGATGTTCGAGAATATACTGCCAGATCGATCACTTACAACCGGGGGCAGGTTAACGCCCATTAGAGACTTAGTCATTTCGGGATCAATACTCTACCGGCACTTAACTCAGTGACAAGATCCTATGATATAAAACACTGGGACTAGAACTGTCGACCCCACACCACTTAGCCTACTAGATAATAATCAATTAAATGCACATACTTACTCGCACGGGTCGTCACATGTACATTTTAAATCACCGATCTCATACCGTCGTTCAATAGAAACCATGCATTTCATATCTGAAAGTAACAGCATCACACATTGCGAGAAAAGTTTTAAATTTTATTATTAAACATGAAGAAAAACAGGGACAACTATATTTTTTTGGCAACAATTGGCGTTTCGACGTTAGGTACGTAGCCCCCCTCCCTCAACACTCCCCACATCGCCCCTTAAGAGTATTTACAATCACTAATTTTATTCTGTTTCTATGAAACGTGTAAATTTGAAATGTTCAGTTAGTAGGGACAGCTCACGAAATTGAATTTTATAGGATTACTTGTGTCGCAGGGTTAATAATTATATTAATATTGCGCTAGCGTATTTTATTTGTGTGTTGAGGTTGTCCATAGTTTGTTCGTTGTCGGTAAACTTGCGTGTGTCGGTCACGTGTGATTGTTTGAATGATTCAATTGGTTTTTGACTCCACCCGCGAAATGCACGGATATTCAATTGCACTCCACTACTGAACATCGTATAGAGAAGACATATGGAATAAACACATTTACATGTGAATGCCTTTATAGATTGCATATTCCATATGTATTAGCTGTATTAAAAACCACACGTTGAATGGTCATTTCATTTAAGATCATATTTTTATTAACCTGAAATAAAATAATCTTACATGTCTTTGGTGTGTTCTATAACGACCCCGTGGCACTTGGGTCTATAATATATATAAGCCACAAAGACTTGAATCCCAATATTTAAGCCCCCACCCCAATACACAGACACACACATCAAATATTCTTTCTAGCTTTGTTACTGAAATGGATTTCTAACCTTTTTGTGAACGACATTCATGGGGCAATTCCCTGGTGTTGGCAATTTTAAGGTTGATTTCTTCTGCCTTAGGATCTGTACAGTTACATGTATCCATTATAAGCACTGCTTCACAAAACTTTTGACAAGACTGTAAATAAAGGGATTGTATTTTTAAAAAAATATTCATTTTCCTTCTAGATTTCAGATGGCTATAAATGCCTAAAGCTGATTATAAATTTTAATAATAGAGCCCGCGGATCGACTAACTGCTTTTACCATTTATTGATACTCATTTATGAAAAACAAATTATAAAATTTCTTTCAGAGCATGCAGTATTCTTATTGCAGTCCACTTAAAATACTTGTTAGTGGGAATAGGGGGTAGTGATTATGTTGCGATAAAGGAAATAGATATTATACATGATAATTACCGCTCTAGTATATTTAGCTCCATATCTATTTTGGAAAGTTGTTCCGTCGTCACAGGATCCATATGGTTCACCCATTCTACTAACTCTCAGCTGTAATTAATAGCATTATTTGTAAACATAATTTATCATAATAACCTACGGTCTATTATGTTAAAACATTTTTAATATTCATGGGAAATGTATTAATGCCATTTAATAGAATATATCAACAAAAATTACATATACGGTTATATGGATATTAATTTTGATTATAATTTAACGGTACACGTACACGAACAATGAATATGACCCTAAAGTATGACGTTTCACCAAAGGCTTCCTAAGAATGCCACTGTTTCTTTTTACAGAACGTCTATACTAAATAAGTGTTTAAATATATGAAGGGTACAGGGGGTGGGACATCTAAGACACATTTCTGTCTTTTCACATAAAAGGCAAAACAAACTTTTTGGACGAGAATGCTTGACGCGAACAGAACAAGTGAGTTTAATACGAATCATATAATACCAGTACAACAACTGACTTCCACTTGTCAGTCAAATTAAGGTCACATAAAGAGTACGATGGACGTACTTGTCCAGGAGGTCATTTCAGAAGGGCCTTGGGTCGATGTGACTCCACACGTTTTTACCTGAAATTAATTGTTCCACGGAAAGCTTATACAATTTGCTACCAGATGGCGCCATTAACTGGGGTACCGTTAAAAAGGTGACTTAAATCGTTCTTCCCCTGTGCTCTTCATATGGTATAAGTAGGCTTTATGGGGTATAAGTTTGTATTTAATAGGACATTAGATATTACGCTGTATTACATAAATTTATATAGAAATACTTGTACAGTATTTACGAACTTAAAATACCTACCATATTAAGACCAACGAATGTTTCAGATTCTGGTGCGACTGCGATACCTTCGTCATATGGATGTGGCATCGAATCACGATCATGAACCATTATTTGCATTCCATTACCATTAGTAATACCTCTTATAAACTCATGTTTTTCCAAGAAAAGTATAACTTCGAGACCTTTAAACAGAAATATTCCTTATTAGTAAGGTAAACACGTCGGTGCTCTTGACAATCCTGAGCAGAACAGAAGAGCGTTTCTTGACATAATAAACTGAAATATTTAATAATACGACCTTTCAATTTCCAAGATCTAAAAACTTGTGCTACGATTTTCGTATTCTTAAAATATTTTGCTTTTAAGTTTTATGAACATGGCCATTGGCTACGTGAAATAGTTGAAGTACTGCACGTTCATAAGGAATATACTGACGGTTATCTTCGGACATTTCCTTCAATGAACATTATCGTCATCACTAATGAGTACGCATAATATTATTTATAATCTTCCCAGTAAATCAATAATCATTGTTTAATAGATATAGAACATGTTATTTATGCGTACCTCGATCTGGTCCACTTCTACGACTTTTAAACAATGGCGTCTGTAGAGTGTAACAATTACCAAAATGTGAATCGGTGAACTGAGTGAAATTCCTGAAAAATGTTATTTAAGACAAATTATAATATTTTTTTTAGTGATCATGATTAAAATAATCATGTACAGTCTGGGATTTGAATCTGCTATCTTTTTTCACTAATTATTGGTGTTCCTCAAGTCTTCTTGGTTTTGCTCATCACAAGTCAATTAATGAAACTGCAAAGTGGAATAAACTATTTTCAAATATCCGCCTTAGTACCAACACTCGATCACTTCAATTTTGAATAGAAAACTTATTCGGGTTTTATGTGCCATTGGCACGTTTTCCATTTGCTGATTACACTATTTTGCCTCGACCGTTTGTTAGGACTTCGAACTTTGACTAATGGTTTGGATTGTTCGTACTTGGTTTTATTTTATTTAACTTAAAGACGTATCCTTCTTCTTACGCAATGGTTATAAGCCGACCTTTACCCCAACAAGATCCTCTTACCCTCAGGAAACATAGGGCCTTGAAATACGTATTTGGTCTCAGACTAGCAATTTTTTGACAACAGAATTCGATGTTAAATGACTGTAACATCAGATGCTGTAGCTTTTTGATAAACATTCCGTTGGTTCCAATCTATATAGGCACAATGGGGACCACATTTGGCAATCTCCTCGTTATAATTTTGTAGAGAGTTGGCCGTTTAGATTTTTTTCGACGGGGATTCGATGTTGATTGGGGCGAAATGTCAATGTTTGCTCTGCATAAAAACACTTTACACCCCCTCTATCCCTCCGCTGTAATAACATCATGGCGCACTATTACACAAAAGTGCTATGAAATTGCAAATTTGATCCATACAGGAAGATGGGAGAAAGAAATCAAGGAAAAAATTGTCAATTTACAACTCGCAATACATTCGTCCTTCATGAAATAAGGAGAAATAATTACTAGTCTGACACCATTTCGGATTTCGAATGACATCCTTGTGATGTGCAAAAATTAATTTATGATGACTTACTCGGGATGACAACTTCTACCAGCAAAAGAACATTTAATTAGCATCGCTTCTATTTCATGTCCCATCTTTAATCTTGTATGTCTGAAAATATATGAATATATTTTACAACCTGCATAAAGGTTGCATACCATTTATATAAGGAAAGGCATTCCTTTTGTACAGATGAAAAAATGAAATGTGTCCATAATAGTCGGTGAGCCACGGTGGCTCAGTGAGTACGACATTGGCTCTCTAACCCGGAATCCTGTTTTCGATTCCTGCGATGAACGAGGTCTATCGGGATTTTCCAGCGTGCCCCCGCCCCCACGCCTAGTAACTGGCGATGGCCAGAGGGTCTGGCAAGGGACAAGGTATAGCCGTTCGGATAAGACGACAAAGCAAATAAGGTAAAGTGAACATAATTTAAATGCACGTATATATACAGTCTCACACCACCTATATCAACAGGTAATGTCGATGCATGTTATGCTTTTCTATCAATTTTATTTTTGTTACCAAATGAATACCATATTATATTTACCTTGGTTCTGAGTTCAACAAGGAATAAAAATACCGATAGAGTTCATCACCATCATCCCTGGCACCAACTGACTCCCAATCATCTTCATCAAAACGTTCATTAGCTTCGATGTTTAGATCAAAAGGCGGTCCTTTCACTTGTAGTCTATCCAGAAATCTTTTCTTTCGAATTAAAGATGGTCCGTTAGGTGGCCCGTTAGGTGGTCCGTCAGGTGGTCCGTTAGGTGGGTTCTGAAATTTCATGTAAGATGTGATTATTGTCAATGCAAGCTAATACTACTGCGATCTGTTTATACACGTACACTGTAGTACTACCGCAGTTTCCTAGAATGGACACCAATCACTGTTGACCGCACAAATTTTTATGTGTTTCCATATTGTCTAAATTTTATTGAACCATCATTCACAATCTAAACCCAACCATCTCAGATTTTAATGAAACTTGATGTGTAGGGTTTCCGAGATTTCTACATCTAATTATAGGAAGCCAACCAGAAATAACACTTCTTCCGTTATATAATGTTGTAGTTGGTGAGGTGAACTTTATATAAGATTAAGTTCAAGTCAAAACCTTCTCTTCCAATGTCAAGGTCCGAAACCCGTCTAAAGATTGTTGATTCTAAAAATGTTTTATGGTCAGATCAGTAGTTTTATTCAAGTTGATATAATTATTTTTTGTGAAATACAATGAGGTTACACGTCCTGCTCAGACTGGGCTCAAGAAGACGGGCATACGCCATACAATGTACTATAAGGTTAACTTTGACTGGGCAGCGGTACTATGGCCTACTCTTATATCGAATTCCAACTGCCTGCAAATGGATCTTTACGTTAACACTAATGTGAGACATCAATCGATGGTCGTCAACAAGACTCATGATATTGGTTAAAAGAATTATTACGAATATATACGTGCACGGGTCCGTTGACAAGGTGGGGGCTAGCCCCCCCCCCCCAAAAAAAAAAGAAAATCGAATTAGCACCCCCCCCCCCAAAAAAAAAAATATTTCGCCAAAAATAATTTCTTATGAGTATTCTTGGCCGGCCACATCCTCAGCCCCTCCAAAAAATTCAGTAGCCCTCTCCATCAAATTTTATGTGCTGGCTACGGGCCCGTACGTGCGTGTAAATTATGTTCAATTTTTCATTTTTTCCGAATGACTATACGTCGCCGCTTGCCAGGCCCCCTCTGTCCTCCACCAATGACATGGGAAACCACGTCAGAATATACCGATGAACTTTCTCGGCCAATGCAGGGATCAAACACGCGACACCCGGCCTAGTGAGCCAGCACCACTTAGCCACCGTGACTTCCGTATGTTTTGTGAACTTTAGCGGTTAAAATTTAAATGTACGTATTACCACTGTTGTCTGAATATTATTTGTCACTAACATTCACAATTTTCAGTTACAATTTATTAACTGATATAATTATAGTAATTTACCTCATATAACTTTTGTACATTTATTGGTTTAACGTCATTCAGTAAATCCCGAAGATCTTCGCCAGCTATTCCTGACATGCTCTGTTTCATTGGATTAACGTTACAAATCGTAACAGCTGGAAATGGCAAAGCGTCAAAACCGAGCGAGACTTTGGTTTGTTTTGAAAATTGTAAATATATACCAAACAGGTAGAACAAGTGAAATATCATTCCACTAGTTCCAATGAGAAATATCAAAGTCCATGCTCCTTTAGAGAACCACGTCTTAGATGCATGAATATATGGAATTCCTTGCATGGAAGTTCTTTCAGCAAATCTTCTACATATCTTCCTCAAAGACCAGGGTTCCTTTTCATTGTTAGGTTCCAATTCGTTGTTGATCGGTTGTTCAGATCTTGGTTGGTTCAATTTCCTTTCGGTGTAGTAAGGTATCTCAGAATTATCTGGAATCGGGGAAATCTGAAAGAAAAAGAATAATTGTATTTATAATAATATCTTCAAAAGGGTGTAAAATAATTTTCAATTTATTTTTCTAAATAAACTTAGTCAGTAATAGTCACTTATTTGAAAAAAAAAACACCTCTTTACTTATTCGATTTCCAAAAACTGCCAACATTGCACTTGCGTTAGGACAAGGCGTTTTACGCCAGCATTTGTTGGAGGTAGATTAGTTAAGAGTTTAATAAAGGGTTGGTCTTTCTTGCTATAATAATTAAAAAATTGACGATAAAAAAAGAAAAGGAATGAAAATTTAAGTGAAATTACTTTATTCTGAAAGGAATTGTCACTGTTTGAAGTTTGGGATAGAAATGGACATCTACGAGAATTGCCGATCGTTTGATAGATACATTTTCGATAGCAAGTAACATGTTACTCAATGACTACAGTTAGTACCATCGCATGGCAGGCCTTTCATCGGCAGTCTCTGAAAAGTTAGCTTGGTCAGTCATTTACTGATTTAATTTCAAATGGACGACAAATTAAATCCAAGCTGTACCCAAGTCATCCCAGGATCTGCAGAGTTGATTTGAGCTTGCCGTGCGTGTAAATGGTTTGTTTTCACTTTCCCAGCAGATTAAACCTACTAATTAAGCGGATTAAGGATTAGTAATAGATTAGTGAGTTATACTCTGTTTTAATTACTGAAAAAAGAGTTCAATATTTAACCTATGCCCAGAAACATGGTTTGCAGAAACTGTATGGTAAAAACAATTCTGTGACTAGTTTTGTGAAACGGGCAGCCGCGTTAGCCCTTATATATTATAAAACTTGGTGATATTGAAGACTTTTGCTTTTATTCCTTAGAAGACCCGGATGTTGATATTGGTTCGCGAATCTGCAGACTGTATTACAGAACAGTGGGTCGAGGGTGTAGATATAAGTTTATGGAACCGTTTCTGTACTGAAGGTGCAAGAACAACCAACTAATGTTGAGGGTAACGTCAAAACCATCCGACTATTTTTAGATTCATAGAACTACTAAAGTCAGAACAGGGTTACACAGAAATTTTACAATATGGAAATGGAGTCGTTTCAGGTCCAAAGAAACGAAAATACATAGAATTAAACAGAAGAATACATGATGAAAAACAAAGATTATTAACTGGGTTGACGACTTTATATGAATACTGAAATTCACATTTAGTAGGATTTTAAATATACATGTACAATACTAAATTTGTTAATAAAATAACTTGAATATAAAGTAGTTAATATTGATATGAAAAATATAATATTGGTTAAAGGAGCTAAATCGCTAACATTTGGGACCTAGAAATTGACTCAAGTTGGTCGCAACGCATATAATACTGTCATATGAATGTATATAAACTGATTTGCATTCAACTGTTTCCGTTTTACTCTAATTTTAAATCAGTTATGTTCGGCAAAATAAACCAGAAGTGTCAACCGAAGGCATTTTTTTTAGCGTCTAGTTATTCTAGTCTACATGCGCCGTTTGATTTGGTACAATGATTTTAGCCTCGTTCCTCGAGTCTCTTGTTAGAACTGGGGCTGAAGCGCATTATGGTACACGATTCGTGTACCAATGGTAAAATATTTATTTTGTCTTAAATATTGGATATCAGAAGCCCACCTTTTCCCGGTAGGATCACATCATCAATTTTGATTTAAATTGACAAATAATTCGTGTTTTCTATGTTGAAGATTTTGGATGATATTGAGTTAAAGACTTAGCTCCTTTAATATTGATATGAAAAAGACTAGTTTTAACATCATTGTTATCCTAATTAGTACTGGTCCAATGATTTTACCTGGAAAACAATAGCTGCTGGGGAAAGTGAGAACACCCCGTCTAAATGAAATTCTAATTAATAATTTTATGACATCTGAAGCCTAAATAAAGACTTTCAATAGGAAGATTTAGCTCTTGTATAATGTAAGTTTAAACTTATTAAAATATTCCGAGAAATGATTTTATTGCATAACATTTATCCATAATAGTAATGACAAGATATTACATGTTCGCCGTTACCTCTTAAAGGATTCAAGTCTCACAGTATCACCCACAGTCTTCGACATTGCAAACACAATTTATTGGTCAATTTGAATGAAACTTGATGTTATTATCTTGCCGTAAAACGTTGGTTTTCTATTCAATATTTAAGACGAAATGAAAATTTTAAAACTAGTACACCAATCGCGTGCCAGAATGCTTTCGAGGGCCATTTGTATGGAACGACTCGACGAACAAGGCTAAACATATCCCTTGAGAGAGAATAGTACCACTGTAGACTGGAATAATCAGAAGTCATTCAATTCGGACTCTAAGCGTGGAACATTCGTATTACATAATGACATACACTGCACACATTTATGTTTCTTTCTTGGTGTCAAAGAACAGTGAATTAGCTACTTTAAGATCTATTTGAAATACAATATTCCATTAGTACATTACTTACATAATTGTTATAATCAGGATGGTTGGCAGAATAAGAATTATTATAATCTGATTGTGGTATATAATCCGTTTCTCTGCCGTTATAAAACTGTAACCCGCCTCTAGACATCTTTACTGAACTTTATTTAACTTCTCCTGTAGTTTATTATACCTGAAGAATATATAAAATATCTTGATTAATAATTAATGGTGACCATACTAATGGTTAAAATAGAATGGTTACCTCATCGTCCAATGAGTCGCGGTGGCTCAGTGAGTAAGGCGTTGGGTCATTAACCTGAGTGTCCCGTGTACGATCCCGGTATTGGCCAAGAATGTCCATTGGAATTTTCCGGTGTAATATCCCCTTGTCTGTGGTACAATGGAAGTTCACGTAAAAGATCCCCTGGCAGTGGGAGTTTGATATAAGAGAAGGCCGTACCGTAGCATAATGTCCCACTTTTCTGTAACGAATGGGAGGAAGTGGGTGGTTTGGCCAAGACATTGTTTCCACTTGCTTCAGTGCAGTGAGTGACTCAAAGTGAATGAATATTTTCGCCACTATATTTTGTGAAGTGAACGGACTTGCGAACCTCAACGAAGTCTCCAATAATTTGAAAAGTAGACGGCCCGAAATGCAGTCTGGCAGTATTTCAGGCATTGATCGTCGAGATAAGTAGAGCTTAACAGATACCGCCTGTCGCCAAATCACTAGTTTATCCGAACAGAGAAGAAAGTGTCGACCGGGCTGAATAAGATTTTTTTTGTCACTTGTGTTGATATTTTTTAATATCAAAAACACTCGTAGGAGATTCTCTATATATCCACTCTAAAAACATTATAGTATTATTCAAATAATATAAATAACAACGTAATGCCTTCAACTCGCACACAACCCATATATTTACCTTTCAATTATCTCACCACTGACACTGTTTCAGGTTGCTGTAGATCACGGACGAGCCATTCAAGTGCACAGTGCGTCAGTGATGTGCGTCAGTGATAACAAACGCACGTGCGTCTAATAATAAATTTATAAAACAACAAGCTAATGCAATGGCGTAATGAATTGTCTTGGGAAACCAGAACCCACGCTCACAAATGATACAATATAAATTCGAAACAATTCAACAAAGTAAAATTTTAATACGTATATGTTCCCCTTAGCAATTATATGACAAAGATTTATCCGGTTTGTATGTTACAGGGGGTGGGGGAGGGACTTGGAGATTTTCTCCGGATCACCCAATTCCTGTCAAACCGCAGCCCATTTTTAGGGATGCAGTAAAATGTAACCTGTAATATCCGAAAGACGGAAGCATGCAGAATAGCATATAAATTGATTTACGGCATAGATAATGCCCAATTTAACAGGGTTTTGTTCGGAATAACGAAAATGTGCACATTTATGCAAAAGCCTTGAACTGAACCGAGAATATCTTTTGATTTTTTAACGTGAATAAGCAACATTTTAAATTATCAAAGAAATGAAATTTGACTTACCCTATCTATGGCTGTGGATATCAGAATCGTATGTTGTCTCTTAAAGGTCAAATAATTTCTCGGCGTGTGATCTCGGACACACCATTTATTATGTCGTTCGGTCTTTCGTTTATAGTGTGATATCGTCGACAATCATCTATAGTAATTTAAAAAGGCATTTTTTAATGTGGCATGAATCTGGTCCTGCGATTGGACAGTATGGAAATGTCCAATCCCAATTAACTAGTAATTGGATAAGCCAACCTATTCTTTTAACGCAGAAGTAGTTCTGTACCACAAACCCCAAACAAGTGGCCCATAATTTACTTCTTTGTTTTGGTCCATTTAGTTAAGACTGTCAATTAACACTTAACCACTGACAAAAGAGCGCAAACGATCATAAAGAAATATGTATTAAGAAAACAACTGAAAAGAGTCACCTCATTATGTCACTCGCTATTGTTCTCGTTGTAGGAGAAGCAGTCAAAGATGGGGATTATCAAATACAAAAGGATAAAAACTACAATAATCCACTAAATGGACCTTCGTTTTCTAACGCAAAAATTAATGTACGCAAAAGTTGAATTAACGCATCTGTGAGGATGTTAAAGGTAAGTAGGTTTATATATGGGGGGCTAAGTGGGTAAGACACTTGCTCGCTAGCCTGGAGGCCGGGTGTTTGATACCTGCATTGGCCGAGAAAGTTCATCTAGGTCTTGCGGCGTAGTTTCACCATGTCAGTGATGCGGGACGCTGGGCCTGACAAGGACAGCTGTTCAGTCGTTCGGACGGGACGAAAAATCGAGGTTGCAAGAAATACGAATGCAAGCATATTGTATTAATTTCGCTATACAAGTAACCACACCGTTAAATATATCAGAGAAGTAGTTCAAAAAATTCAAATGGTCTAAATAAAAAAAGAAGAGGATTGAAGTATGTTGATTGCATTTAGTACACAAATTCCAACCGTCACAGAAACAAACAAAGCTGAATACAAGGAAGTAAAGGAATGAAGACTGCCTAGGAAGACGGTAAGCATTTTTTTCCGTCCACCGGAGCCAGGTCTTATGACGTCATATGAGGATTGTGGGTTAGGATAAGGGTTAGGATAAGGGCTGTGGCCTGCAGATTTCGTCACAGTCTCGAGATGTAGACAGGGCTAGCCCTAACCCTAACCGTGGGCCAAACCTAACCCTTATCCTAACCCACAATCCACATATGACGTCATAAGACCAGGCTCTGGTGGACGGTAAAAAACGTTTACCTAGGAAGACAGCCGTCTGCTGACTGAATGGCGTGACGTAAATTTGCAATTATATTTTATATTTCTATGGTTATAGCGGTAATGACGTCGTAGTTTAGATGGTATAGAGTTTCCCTATAAAAAAGGGCGATAATCCAGATAAAATAACGTTAAAAACTAAAAAAAACCTATTAGTTTTTGTGACCAACCGGAATAATTAAGTTATGTAATAGTGCAAACTATAATATAATCATTATATAATTCACCATGCAAGAAATGCAAAACAGGAATGCTGAAGAAATCGTAGGCTATTAGTCACATTAGTGTTTACATAAAGGCATAATAAAAAGGGCGATAATCCAGACGGGATTAGACAACTATAGAGGAAATTAAATAAATATTAAGTTGAATCATTATCCAATATGTAGTCAGTAATATATATCTAAGAAATATCAAACTTAGTATGTTGAAGCAATGGAAGTTTTGAAATTTCTTTAAAAATGCGTAATTGTGTACCACCTTTGGCAGTGCACTTAAAATTAAGAGTTTTTATTCGGGAAAGAAACAGTTCCTTCTTGTTGCATATTTTCAAAAATCGCAATGCCTGTGAATAGAAAACATTATATAGTGTAGTATCTGGTATGTTACTGTAAGTTGACGGGTACTTTACTACTCCAAAACCAAATTTATCTGTTTTATCGAATATACCGACTTACTTAAATTAAATTTCCAACTTTTTTGATCAGTTATCAAGTCTGTTTAAATCTTCATTTAGGAGAAATTGATATCCCGTTTGATCACCGATTACCATGTATAAGGACTATCGTTCCCAAAGAGGTGGATATTTGTATTTATTCCAAGAACCGAGCATTGTGGTACTCCAGAATTTATCCCGAGAACACCCGGGCTTTGACTACGGATTATAACTGACTGTTGGCAGTTTTGTAAGTAATTTTCAACCAATCTGAGCATGTTTCCCTGGATTCCAAGAGCGTTTGGTTTATAGATGACACCGTTGTGTCAAACATGACCGGATGCCTTACTATCATAGAATATGGAGTTTACTTAAATATGCATTATACAAGATCTAAATCTACATATTGTAGGTATTTCTTTATGCTTGAAATCTTATCTAAATTATTAATCAGGCCACAGTCAACTCTCGATGGCATCGGATACTCGAGATTTTAACTAGATTAGAAAGGTCCGCTTTTAAAAAATTAAATTTAAAACTGGGAAAACGAGGTTAAGTCTCGAACATACCAGTGCTCTGGTATCCAAAATGCACACATCTTGCCAAAACAACAAACAGTGATAAAGGTCAGAATATAGTAATTTGAATGACATTTTTTAAATATTTTCACTTTACATTATCTTTTTTTTTTAAGCTATTATTGCAAGAATTGTCAACTTTGTATCTAAATCTTACATAATGTATCTTTAAATTATGTGATCAAACGTACGACAGGTTTGGTCATATAAGTCAACCAATTGGAATATTGTTGAGTCATTACTTTTGAAACCAGTCAAAAATCACCATGACTAATAAGAAAAGTTATTAATGTATTTGAAAAATACATTTGTGAAAGATTTTACCTTGGGTCGATAAAAGAGATATTGGTCTATGATTTTGAGGGTCATGACGTCTGCCCCTTGCATGTGGGTACTACGTGTTCGGAAGATGTGATGACTGTATTCGATGGAGTAGTCATTAAATGGTAACATGGACAGCTCATCATCTATGCCGCTTACTTGATTGTTACTCACGAAGACATTATTCAAAATATTTCGTTAATATAGTAAAATATCGTGATATTAAAATGGAGGAGGGTTATTTATTTAATTGAGTTACGTTGTTAAGTGGAAATAAATTTGACAAGACACCACCAAATATTCAGCCGAATGGTTAGTTCGTCCGCGTTGTATCGTAAGGTCTGTCATCAAGTGGTCCTCCCACTGCTAAAGACCCGAACGAATTATTGAAATAAAGTTGAACCATATGTTAGTCCCGAAATGACCTAGTTTGTATCGAGTGACCGTTCAAACCCTACAGCGACCCCCCCCCCGCCCCTTCTCCCCCCCCCCTATCCCCCAGCAGTGGGCGCTCAAACTTGCTTCAAGAACATTCGCTGTGTGAAAGAAATCGGGACAGCTAACTAAAACCATCTCAGTCGTTCTCATAGAAAAAAAGGTTGGAAAGGCCATAACAACAACTATTACTTTAAATATTGTATTTAATTAAAATATACATAAACACGCTTTTTAAACTATGAAAGATTAATATGATAACGGCATTTTAAAGTCATGGTTGATGAGCATGATGATAACCCGTTTACTTTACTGTTATTACAAGACAAACAGACATTTGTGTTGTTTAAAATTTTGACCCAAATGCCATGAATTTTAATACCTATGGGCCCACAAACACGACATAAATTGTACTGTGATAAAAAATATAGATTGTATTTACAGATTATATACAGAGACATTAATGTGAAAAAAATGAGAGATACGAGAAATTTTAAGTTCAACTAAGAACGATTTTCGAGTATAAATGATATTAGAATGATTCAACCACCTCATATAACACAATAAGACATAAGTTTAACAACCATGGATGCAAGATAGAATAGGAACCGAGTGGAATTATGACAAAAATCGGAATACATCAATCGTTGCACATATTATTATATGACAGGAACAATTAAGTATGTTGAGTTTCAGTTTGATTATACTTTAATTGGCGTAACCTTAAGCGTTTTCGAATAGTGTCGCCCCCAAGAAAAACATAAAAAAAAAACAAAAACAAGAAGATGGATAGCGCTTGAGACTTAGTTCCAGGTACAAAAATGGCGAAGACCAAGTCGACACTACAGTAATAGATGTCCACTCGGCAAATCTCGACAGATTCCGTAAACTACATCTAGTCTCGGCGGTATGACAGTAAGTGATATGTACCTACGCCCATACATTTCATTTGCGGTGCGGCTACCGGTTTACTTTAACAGGAAAACCTGACGCTATTACACAAATTGGGAGCCTATTCGGCTAGTGGCCTATTCGACCGATCGAACTGCAACCTGTTCGTTGGAAACCTATTTCGAATAAAGACAACAGTTGTCTTAACTCATCTAGAAGTGTAATTTCTCATTATCTTACAGCTGGATCGGTCGAATAGGCCGCTAGCCAAATAGGTCGCCAATTTGTGTTCGGTATGGGCGCAGCCATGTTTCATCCGGGACCTTAAAAGTAGTTCCAATATGGCTGAATTCGCCATATAGCCGAGGTTAGATGTAGGTTCCGGAGGTTACGGAATCTGCCGAGGTTTACCGAGTGATAGATGTCTTGTGCCCTAAAGTGTAAATAATGAGTAACTAATAAAATAGTAATATTGTGCAACGTGTTTATATAAATGCGTGAGATTCAAAACCATATAATGTAAATCAATAATAAATACAAAGAGAAATGGTGTATAAGTTCATTTCTTTTGAAAACAGAAACTAAAATACTAAACTACACAATAAAAAACTGTACTGTCAAGAACGATAACTCTAAATAATACAAACTGGAAAAACAGAACAATAGTTTGTGAAACATAAAAGAAAATAATGGCCTTTAAAACATATCACTTTGAAAAAAGGACAGGTTGTCTGGCAACGGACAACTCGCCATTAGCAACATAGTCGTAAAAGCAATCCAGATAAAAAAAATGAATTGAAATAGGGTTGAACGCCCTATACTGTTCTGCTCCGACTGGGCTAATGGAGACGGGTCCAGGCGAAGATTGTCATATTGTAACTCTATAGACAAGATATCACAAAACATTAAAATACATTTTGCCCCTAGAGTATTCATAATATTTTACCCGATAAGAAATTATTGAGTAGGTGATGAATTTTACTACATCTATAAGATGATAAAAACGTATCAAGCACAACAACTGTGAAAGTAATTATCAAAAGTCAGTCAGATTTATTGTTTCAAGTTTTGATTTCTAAAACCTTTCATTTCACTCTCATTTTGCTTTTTGTCATTTTGTCTTTGTTGATCACGTGGTGATTTTCGTCTACAGCACGTGTAGTTGATTATTTCAGCGATGAACTGGAAAACCTCTACCAAACTAAGGGCAGATAACCCAATCCACAATCCAACGGTTCCGCCAACATCAGAAGCAAATTGAGAATCCTAGAGAAAAAATATATTATGCATCATACATATTATATTCAAGGCTAAGCAGTACTACAAAGTGTGTAGCCCATGGTATATACCCGTACAATAACTACTATCACCAGTCGCCACTTTCTTGAAATGAAATGGGGTTTAACGCCTTACCGATCAGCACTAACCTGGTCAACGAAGATGTTTATGGGGTATGCAGTGTGAATGAGGAATATTTTTGCCATGCTAGCGATGCTTCCGCCTTACAGTCACGAGTATGCATATTGAAATTTTAGTTTAAGACGATTATACGGAGACTTAAGTTATTGTAAAACAGGACCCTGGGTTATCTGTGCGTCAAGCTTGTTTTTAAATATACATAAATTCAATATACATAAACATAATCTGTAATGCACTACATCGTTTACTAATACAGTTACCTGATAGTCGGGTTCTTCTGTAATATTTTGATAATTCAAGTCTTCAAAATAAATGTTTAACTTGACAAAGTTCTGTCTGAAAACAGAAATAAAAAGATGTATCAAAATGTTGATAAATAAATATTTAGGAGCCAGTAACAATTACCACCTAAACAAATATCAGTAACATATCTTTATGCAAAAGACATCAAAAGCGCCGGTCCTTTGGTTATAACTCCCTATAGCCAAATTTTTATATGGTTTTAGCACAAACTCCCTGATTAGGTTTCGGTGCACGTAGCAAGAATTTTATCGTCCAACATATATGCAATCAGTAGCCACCACCCCACCCCCCTGGCGCGAACTTAAATTTGGTGTCGCATTGTTAGGATTTAAGACAATATCCTACGTAAAATATTTATTACTTACGCCAGCAATCTGTCATCGGCCTTTTCATAACTGTCACATTCTGTTCTTCCTCTTTTATTACATAATATGTCTAGTAACAAATCCTATAATGGAATATGAAACCATAAATGACAACAAAGGCAACTTCAGTTATCTGCCTTAACTAATCACAGATTGATAAGTCCATCACGCAGAGAACATTTACGGAGTTGCCAGGCAATTACCCCCCCCACCCCCCACCCCATACACACACACACACAAGAGCGCTTTGAAGATGCCGTTCAAATGCCTGAATATCAATAGGCTTTCTCCTTACGGCGCGGATAATAATATATCCCGCATGAATTGTGAACGTATAATAAAACGTAAAGGAAAATGGCACAGACAACGTTTATCTGGCGAAGAAACCCCACATAAATCGTGTCAAATAATAAGAGAAAATAAAACATACTGCATAATGCTTAGATGGCCATTGTCTTGCAGATATTGACTTCACATATTTAGTTTCCCTATAACAAATAGAATAAGACAACGTAAGAACATTATAATACAACGTTAAAATTACTACCCGATGAGAAAATACAGAACATACAATAAGGCGTTCTTGCCAAAATGGGGCCGAGTTGGTTCTGTAGGTCCCGGGTTCCATTTTGCGGTGTGGTAGAGAGACAGCGTCTAATCCATCGGATACAAAAATACGTTGTCCGAATACACATTGGCATGCAACTAAATGAATACTTGACAGTGTTGGAATTGAATAGCTGTCCGGGCAAAATGGCAAACGTCTTCATTAACCTGGTAAGGGCACAAAAAGTGGAATGTCAAATATTTCGTTCATTCATTCTTGCCGAAATTATAAAATAATTAGAATGGACCTATAGGTATAGCACGGTGCATCAGTCAATATGCATTCAGGTAAGTATTATGTGGATAAATAAAAAGTACTTACTCGCACGGGTCATCACATGCACATTTTAAATCACCAGTCTCATATCGTCGTTCAGTAGAAACCATACATTTCGAATCTGAAATGTTAATGGTATAATTATGAATATAATGGACGTGGATTAACCTGAAACGTAACCTGCATGTGTTACGAAACGTCTTTATTAAATGACAGAGAATTAATAATATCCATATACATTGTGTTGTGTTTTGTTCTGTCTTGTTAACCGTACTTGTAAATGTCATTTAAAGAAATCAAGCAAATGAATTAATGCAAGGGGTGTTTTATGGTCAAACAAGCTTGAATTGTGTCTGGGCAGCAAGGGATCTGGATTTCTCGTTCCGTTCACCCCATGGTGGAAAATCCCAGGGCAATTTATCCGTCAACACTTAGATCGGACCTCCTTGTTAGTGGTCCAGTGCCAATCTAATTGAAGCACCCACAGCCTAAACTTAGTGTTGAACAAAAAATTAATATTGGGACAACTTCATGTCTGGATTATTTGAATTCATTTTCTGACCTTTTTGTGAACGACATTCATGCGGCAATTCCCTGGTGTTGCCAATCTTTAAGTTTATTTCTTCTTTAAAAGGATCTGTACAGTTACATGTATCCATTATGAGTATTGCTTCACAAAACTTTTGACAAGACTAATAAAAGAACATAGAAATGAATCACGTATTAGTTACCATACTAGATACTAGAAAATATATTAATATTTAGAAAATATATTAATATTTAGAAAATATAGGAAATATATTAATATATAGAAAATATATTAATATTTAGAAAATATAGGAAATATATTAATATATAGGAAATATATTAATATATAGGAAATATATTAATATTTAGAAAATATATTAATATTTAGAAAATATATTAATATTTAGAAAATATATTAATAATATGTAGAAAATATATTAATAATATTTAGAAAATATATTAATAATATTTAGAAAATATATTAATAATATTTAGAAAATATATTAATAATATTTAGAAAATATATTAATGATATTTAGTTAAGAAAATATATTAATAATATTTAGAAAATATATTAATAATATTTAGAAAATATAATAATAATATTTAGAAAATATATTAATATATTAATAATATTTAGAAAATATATTAATAATATTTAGAAAATATACTAATATTATTTAGAAAATATACTAATATTTAGAAAATATATTAGTATTTAGAAAATATATTAGTATTTAGAAAATATATTAGTATTTAGAAAAAATATTAATGTTTAGAAAATATACTAATATTTAGAAAATATATTAGTATTTAGAAAAAATATTAATGTTTAGAAAATATATTAATATATAGAAAATATATTAATAATATTTAGAAAATATATTAAAATTTAGAAAAATATATCAATATTTAGAAAATATATTAATATTTAGAAAATATATTAATAATTAGAAAATATATTAATATTTAGAAAATATATTAATATTTAGAAAATATATTAATATTAATGAACTAATGTTTTCAAAACAGGTGCAGTCAAGGTTGAAATTGTGGTTCGAAATACCCCAAAATTAATTAAATCTAGATAATATCTATCAGTGAGCCAGTATGGCTCGGTTATACTTGACACGTATTTTTGTCTTTCAATAATTTGGAGATGTGAATATCCGTTTGGAGATTATTAGACATTTTAAAGGTGTCATTTGTAATTACCATTCTAGTGTATTTAGCTCCATACAGCTTTTGGAATTCTGCTACATCTTGACAAGTTGCATAAGGTTTCCCTAGCCTATTGATCCTTAGCTGAAATAAAATGAAAATAGCTTATTAATTTGTAGTCCATACTAATAATAACCAAAAGGCATTATATTAAGCATAGCCTACATATTCAACTGAAGTAGTAAATGGAAGGTCTTTACGGAACCTGCAGTGTCAAGTTTGTAATATATATTTAAGATACTTACTAATTTAAGACCAACCATTGACTCCGAACCTGATGCAATTGCGATACCTTGGTCATAAGGATGGGGCATCACATTACGATCATGAACCATCATTTGTATTCCATTACCATTAGTTATACCTCTAATAAACTCGTGATTTTGCAAGAACAGTATAACTTCGAGACCTTTAAAAAGAAAGAACCCACGATAGTTTATGCCCAAATTGAACATCAAAACGAAGTTCTCGGAAGAGCGAAGGTCTGGTATTATGCAAACAAAATATAACTGATCCCGATCACTGCCATATATCAACATCCCGATTGGAAATATGTTGACCAAAGGTGTGATCGTGCATCGTCGGTAATACATAGATTCATTTATTGTTTTAGACCAGTAATCTTTTTCTAGATTTGGAAATATCCAACTAAATCAGTAGTTCCTGCGAATTTTATTATTTTGAGTACACATTGTGGCTGTACTCTTGAGATTGTCTACCTGGTTGGTAAATGATGTTTAAATCACACACATTGACAAAGCTGGATGTTAGTCCACATTTTCAACTAAGAAATAAACTACAACAGCGTTTATGAGTTCATTTTGCGGTGAAAGCTCTTCTATCCAGTAGCAGTTTTAGGTTATTAACAATAACACTAGTAAAAATCGAACCGTCCTAACACCAATACATGGCCTCTGGGCAAATCGATACAATGGGTCTCCTATACCTACACAACCACTCATAGAAATAAACATACATTGATTGTAACACATGACACAATTATATGGAATACAAGTTACTTAAAGGATTTATTTCAGCGACGTTTCGATGGAGGTTCTTTCGTCTTCATCGAAACGTCCCTGAAATAAATCTTTTAAGTAACTTGTATTCCATATAATTGTGCCATGTGTTATCCTCATCCAGTTACTAAATGCCACTTAAACAACTTATATTGATTGTACTGGTACTTCGAATGAAATCTGTGTTAAACATAAAAAAAACCTGCTCTACAACACAAATTGATCAACACGACCAATTGCCCAGCACGTCCATCCATTAAGCCGAATCCCAATACAACCCATCACGATATCTATTATTTATTTCAAACGAGACTTACCCTGATCTGGTCCACTTCTACGACTTTTAAACAATGACGTCTGCAAAGTGTAACAATTACCAAAATGTGAGTTGGTAATTTGTGTGAAATTCCTGGAAATGAACGTTATATACACTTGTAAACCACAATAAATTTTCTATATTCTAATAAATATCTGGTATGACCTTATTTGGGGCGATTGTACGGCAAAAAATATTATAACTCAAATTGTTATTTGTGAATGAACGATAGAGATTAGAAAATCCCAGTTAAAACATCTCTCATCGTTTAATGATGTTCTTCACATTTTCTATGAAATACTTAATTTATTTATGAAAGCTTTTCATGGTGACCATTTTTATCAATTATTATATTAGGAACTGGAAATATAAAGCTATGATAACTTACCCAGGATAACAACTTCTACCCGCAAAAGAACATTTTATCAACATAGACTCGATTTCGTGTCCCATCCTCAATCTTTTATGTCTGAAACAATATAAAAGCAATATTATATATTGCGTTCCTTTCCTTTTCTTTTGTACATGTATATGATTTAGAAATATCCGAGTGGTCTATTTAGAAACATTTCAGTGGTATATTAAGAATTATTTAAATGGTATGTTTTGTTTCAAAAATCATATCTGGTATATTTAGAAACATGTAAGTGGTATGTTTAGAAACATGTAAGTGGTGTGCTTAGAAACATGTGCGTGGATGTAGAAATATCTAAGGGTGTATTTAGAAACATCTTAGAGGTAAAAAGAAACATCTTAGTGGTATAATTTAAAACATCTAAGTGGTATATTTAGAAACATGAGCATCGTATATTTAGAAGCATCTATGTTTATAAATATTTAGAAATATTTAAATGATATATTTTGAAACATTTAACGATATATATTGTGAAAAGCTCCTCAAAGATTTTATACTTATCATAAATAACACGTATGTATATGTTTATAAACGTTTCCAAACATAGATTGTACTGATTTAGATTGATTTTGTAGGGAAATGGTCGTCATCTAACTAAACTGCACTTACCTTGGTTCTGCATTATACAAGGAATAAAAGTTTTCATAAATTTCATCTGCTTCATCCTTGGTACCGATTCTTTCCCAATCATCTTCGCCAAAATGTTCACTCTCCTCGACTTCTACCCTGGTGGAGGATCTGTTGACCTTTAGTTTATCTAGAAATCTTTTCTTTCGTATAAGTGGACCAATCCCGGCAACGATTTCTCCCAGTGCATCCTCGATTTCGTCCTGAAATATAATGTCGAGCATATAAAACCGTCTTTGATTGAATCAAATATATGGCTGTGCCATTTAAAAAAAAGGGTTTCAAGCAGGGTGCATCTGGATTATCAGGTAAAAATAAAACCGTGCTCATTGTATTTTTATGTCACTGCACAGCTGCGTGTTTGGCCGAAAACGTGAAAATTCGCGTTTCCTTAAGTAAGAAACTGTATTATCACAGTAAACTTAATGTAGCGCCACATCTATGTACTATGTTGTGATGAGTTTATGTCGTCATATTTGATACTAAAATTTAACTCCGACCTGGATTAAAGATGTGAATTGACAATACCCCCAAAAGTAAACCCCGTAAAAGCTGTGACATGGGGGTACATACGTGACTTACCTGATATAACTTTTGTACATTTGCCGGTTTAACCTCTTCCAGTAATTCTCGAAGCTCTTCACCAGCTAGTTTTGCCATGCTCTGCCTTATTGGATTAACACTACAAAACGTCACAGATGGAAAGGGCAAAGCGCCAAAACCGAGTTCCACCTTTGTTTGCTTTGGGTATGCTAAATATACACTGAACAGGTAGAACAAGTGAAATATCATTCCACCAGTTCCAACGAGAAATATCAAAGTCCATGCTCCTTTAGAGAACCACGTCTTAGATGCATGAATATATGGAATTCCTTGCATGGAAGTTCTTTCCGCAAATCTTCTACATATCTTTCTATAAGACCAGGGTTGTTTGTCATTGACAGATCCCGATTCGCTGTAAGCCGGTTCATCTGATCTTGGTTGATTCAATCTGTTTTTGTTATTGTAGGCTCCATCTGGATCCTCGTAACGAATCGGGGAATTCTGTAAGAAATAAATCATTCAATATATTATTTATTAATGTCAACTGTTCTAATGCAAATAATATATTCAAAGAACAGTATACTAGTATACCTTCTTCAGTGGTTTGTAGTAAAGAATAACTTTTGCGTTCTTTTAAAACAGGGTTTACTGTAGGATCAATCCAAATCAAAATAATAATAATATGCAAACTATTTTAAATGGGAACATATTTAATCACATTACACGATACCTTAAAAATGACAAAATATTGCATTGTCATCATTGGAAATGGGCTATGAAATACTTTTATGTCACAACTTACGTAATTGTTATAACCATACTGTTTACCAGGAAGATAAGGATTAGTATAATCCGATGGTGGGATATAATCCGTTTCTCTACCATTATAAATCTGTAACCCGCCTCTAGACATCTTTACTGAATTTCCCTATACCTGAAAAATGTATAGAATATATCACTTAATCGTGTCCATAAAATGAAATAGCTAAATATTAACATAGCCTGAGGTTGATATGACAAATCAAAAAGTAATTCCAGCCCATGCATCCAATTTACCTGAATCGATATTAATAGAAATTAATAATTACTGATGTTATGGTAACGAATAATTCACACATTCAGATAACAATGGAAATGGAATAAAGTGAAATTGGATTTAACGTCCTACTTTTCTGCTCCTAAACTGGGCTAATGAACAATGGCCGATGTACCTATATGTACATACGGTACATACGCCCACGGCCATAGACAGCCAAGTTGATCAAAGCCTGTATGATCTTCTATATTCTGATTTTATATTGATTATAAACTGATTTTAAGTAAAAAAAATAATATATCTGGTGATGGCCGTGACACCGAGGTAAATAAAATATCGTAAATGAACAGAACAACTTAAATTTAGAGTACTTTCAAAAAATTTAATGAGTTTTAATATTTATATTTTTAAATCTTATAGTTAGTCCCACTATTTATTATATCATTCCCACGGGACTGTTGACTCAATATCTAAGCATGAATTATATATACACATATCTTTAATCTGATGTTCATACGGTCATGGGTCGTTTCGTGCATTATATCTTACTCACGCATCATATGCATCATCATAATAAGGCAATATTATATTATAATGATTATGGGTTATATGATAATGATGACGATAAAGACGACGACGTATATAGTAGTGTTTAATTTCTAACAGGTCTTATTTCTAATTTTTAAGTATTTTTCTATCGTAAACATAGCAGTATTTGTACTTTATCTCTCTCTCTCTAACTATATAATAATGTTCTATATCGATGGATTGTTTACATTGCGCCTGCTTTTAAATACCCGCTTTTCAAAAACATTTATTCTAAAAATCTATCGATATCCTTCTCAGATTGAAGAGCCGAATTTTGTGTAAAGGCTATACCATGGGTTCGGTTTATTTATCCAGACAACATACTTGGTACTAACTATAGAAACTTTGATGGCTTTTTTCGTATTTCCATCGGAGATTTGCACAAACTATTGAATGATTTAAAAAAATATTTTAAATTAACTATTGAAACTAATTATAGTAATGAAATTGTATTTTATTTTTAAATGTTCATGTTAACAAACGAATTTAGTCCAGAAAGCAGACACTGAAACGTGTCATCCTCGGCAAGTTATAAATAACATTCCCCCTTTTTCTTGTCAGAAAACCATATACGCCTACTATAGTTATAAATGTTGATCTCGGTATTTTATATTTACGACTCGACGAATTGAGATCAAACTTGAAAAAGAATCGTGTATATTTAGTAACATATGGGCTGAAAAGGTTAGCGGATGTGTAACTATCGAAACTGAAAGAACGAAAAAAGAAAAGAACATCTCTAACTCGTCGATATAGCAATATAAGCATATCGATGGACGATGATGGCCCAAAAACATTCTTCTTTCTAATGATAATCTTAGATAGTATATATATATATACGTGTATACGTATTAATTAAATAGTCCTAGCCTTATTTTCTGCACATAATATAACCAACTTTGAGTTAAATTCTTTCAACGAACTTGTGTTGCGACATTACGATGGCAATTCCATTGGGGTTCAACTATTTATGCTAACTTTTATAATGTATAATATATTTTGTTAGTAGTTTATTCAAAGTCATATTTGGCTCATTGGGTAGGGCGCAAGTGTGAATCAGGGGATCCGAGATCGGATCCTGGTGATGGCCGAGACTACATGTATTTCGCGCCATTTTCCCGTGTCCTTCCTCCTTGCCAATGGCATAGGACGAGTGTGTGAGTTGTCTAGTGTCTACTCGATGGATGTTATTGTAAACTTTGTTATGTACGACCAAAAGGTAAAACTTTATAGTGCATGTCGAAGCGGTTATTCTAAACTTTGTAATGCAGCTGTAATTATACTGAATGTATAATAAGCCTATTTTTATATGTCGTGGAAGGTCCCCGTCCTCGGTTATGTTGTTGGAAGATAGATAAACGTTTTGGTCTAGTTAAGTTTCGGGTTATTAAAATGACATTGCAGGTTATCTGTTATGTGGAGTCACGGTGGCTCAGTGAGTAGGATGTTGACTCACTAACCTCGGGGTCCCGTGTACACATTGGCATGTAAGTAAAGGATCCCTTGGTAGTTGGAATTCGATATAAGAGTATAGGCTGTAGAGCCACTATCCGGGCAAAATTTTCCCTATGCCAATCGCAGCTGAACGGTAGGATGGTAAACCCCATTTCATTTCATATCTGTAATGTTACTGTTTACAAATGTACCGTACTTAACTACTATTTACTACTATTTACAAATGTACCGTACTTAACTACCTATCTAGATAATTGTTTATCTCTATGTGTCCTTTTATGAAACCCATAATAAGAATATTAATATTCATTAATGGATACCTGGTGCGTGAAATTACATTAAACCAACAAATAGGTCAGATATAGATAATATATTTCATTAATCCCCAATTTACAGTAAATACCCAGGCATGTGCTCTTTCTCTGTCAATAACACATAAAAAGTCGATCAAACCCAATTTGAGATTGATAAACATACATGTAATATGTTCGCAACTCAACATCCGGTATAGTCGTCTGTTTTGTCAGACAATTATTCTATCATCAAATTCTATTTATGAACAAAATAACCAAATAACCAGGTTCGCATATAAAAAAGTAACTACGACTTTAGGTCATACCTTTTTGGTTAGGCGAACATGCGAAAAGGGAATGGGAACTGGTGGGTTGTGGGGAAACCAGTAGGCCTAAAACTACTTTGTTTTGCAAAGCTATTCTTTTAACAAAAACATTGGTGTCATTTAATTCAGTCGCTAATGTACGAATGAATTGTCACTATTTGCATTGAGCTTTGTTTTCTTTCGATTAAAATGCAATCCAGATTCCAATGTTACTCCAAGATCGCATATCTGCAATGTAAATATAATGCAATGGATTGAACGATAATGCCTCGTCAAAACAATACTTAAACTGTTTCAATGGCATTTAGTAAAGGAACTGGAGTATACAGGTCACAATTCTATTCTGGTTACGGCGCAATTGATTTAATCTTACATACAATCCAACATTAAAATACCCGATTCCATATTCAAATTGGGTAATGCTGTAAAATCAGAACCGATCGTTTAAGTGAGAATATATCCATAAATATGTTATATTAAATCTGGATTAATCTAAATCTACAATACCGTATAATGACCAGTCTGGGCTAGTTATGGGCCATTCTCAAATTATACACAGGACTAAAACTTCCATTCATATCCCAGATAATACAAACTAATTCTACTTTAAGTAGGGCGTAGTGTCCATTGACACACAAGGTTATCACTCACAAGAACAAATAAAACATGACATACAGTTATGTTTTTTACCTGTACATGTATATAAATAACAACGTGATGGCAATCCTAGTACAAACCCGGTGGTATAGTCATTAATTGTACAATGATAAAGTCGTGTCATGTCCGACAAAGTTACTCGTTTTTCACTATCACAACTGACACGATTAGCAAATATATTGAAGCAGGAATGGTAAACTAGAATTTCTATACACCTACATAAACTTCAGGTCTAAATCGGTGCTTGTTTTTATATCTGGCATTATGAATGGCTAAATGTACAACTATCCAATATTTCTGACGGTATTAAACGCAAAATCAAAACTGTGTGTCTAAAACTACTCTAAACATTGTCGATTTGCTTAAACCTGTATGGCAGATGGTTTATACCTCAAGCCATCATCCTAAACTTTTAAGGATAACTTATATTGTTTCATTGTTTGAATAATATCCCTTCCGTCAGTCTTTCGAAAATCATGCCGATGCTAATTTAAATAAAAGATCAATTACCCCAAGCCAAATACATATGACGAGCACAGAGGAATAACGATTTAAGTCATTTTGTTCAACGAACCCCAGTTAATGGCGGCATCTGGTAGCAAATTGTATAAGCTTTCTGTGGAACAATCAATTTCAGGTAAAAACGATCTGAGTCACATCGAACCAAGGCCCTTCTGAATGACCTCCCGGACAAATACGTCCATCGTGCCCTTTATCTGACCTTAATTTGGCTGAAAAGTGGAAGTTAGTTGTACTGGTATTATGATTCGTATTAAACATCATTTTGAAGCTGTAATTAAACCAACTTGTTGTTCTGTTCGCTTCAAGCATTCTCTTGAGAATCTCTTTCAAAAGTTTGTTTTGCCTTTTATGCGAAAAGACAAAAATGTGACTTACAAAGTTCTTCCCCTGGACTCTTCATATTCTATCTCTTTAAACCGGAAATTAACACGCCCCTAGCCTATCTTAAAATAGTAAAAGTACAAAAGTTCAAAACAGCAATGACAAATGTTAGGCTCCGCACCCACTGCCTTGAAATGAAGGGGTGATAGATTTCGACAGACAAAGGAATCGGTATTAAATGCTAAAAACAGAAAGCCGGAACAAAACGTAAATTACTCCCACTACTTTGATGTTTCCACCTTTGTACATCCTGCGTTTTCAGATATGGTGATGGTGACTTAGTGAATACACATGTATGCTAATAATGTAACTTGATTATTTACAATAATTTGTTCACTTACGATCATTTTAATTGTACCTTGTTTAAAAAAAAAAAAAAATTAATTGTACCTTTATCTGTTTATATAATTTATGTGATCTGCCTCTTTAAGGTACCGATCTCAGTATAGTAGTTCTCCTGTTACATGATTAAACAAACCAAATGACAATACGTGAATATGAATCCCTACCAACTGTAAGGTTTACAATAGTGTGAATTACATTAAAAAGGGTGTTAAAATAAAACTATTGAATTTGATTCCTCTGACATGTTGGTGATAGTACAGGATATATACGATTAAATTTCATTTTCGGTATTATCAAAAGTGGGAGAAGATTAATATTTAAAAACACTACTCTTCTGTTACTTTTGACGATATCTTTTTATATTAAACATAGGACACAATTATGTGGAATAATGTTACTGTTTATTTCATTAATTAGTAACTAGAGAATCAAAATGTTCCCCAGTAAGAGCGGAGTAAATGTATATTTCTAAATGGATAAAAAAAAAAAAAAAATTGAAAATATACTCGAGGTAAACTATTAGACCCCGATTTAATCCTTTTAAAAGCAACTTGGGGGTTGGGATGGCCTAGTGGTCTAGAGTGCCGCGCTTCGACCTCTAGCTGTTCGGTCACCTCTGGCTTGCTGCTGTGGTTTCGAACCCTGGTGTGAGCGTATGTGGCATGGAGATAGGGGCGCCTTCTCAACCCCGTGGGTTTCCTCCGGTTTCCCCCACTGCTAAAGACCCCTACGCGCAAGCGAATTATTGAAATAAAATTAAATATGTTAGTCCCGAAATGACCTAATTTGTGTTGGGTGGACGTTAAACCCCATCTCTCTCTCTCTCTCTCTCTCTCTCTCTCTCTCTCTCTCTTTAAAAGCAACTTAAAGATGCATTATGTAAGAGCTAATTCTGCCTATTGCAGATTATTCGTTTGTCATGAAAATATTTTATTAATCATTAAAAATGAAATAAAACCAAGTTCGAACAATCGAAACCATTAGACAAAAATCGAAGTCAGCAAATGGACTGTGCACCGTGTACAAGACTAAAAGATATTTATTTACATGAAATGCCCCTAAACAACTCTCTAGAATATCGGATGGTTGTGATTTTCAACCGATTTAATTGAAAACGATCGATAATGAATTTATTTAAAACTGAACAATCGAGAATTTGCTTATTATCGTAACAACGGTTGCAAAGATGATCGAGACTACGCTATTCTTTAAACGGTCATACCTTCGCTCTGAATGAAGTAAATTGATCGAAATTGTCTACATTTTCCCTTGTTGTGGTCTATTTTTGAAAAACTATTATAAGGACAATTATCAGCTCGTTATTTAAATCTAAAATTAAGCCACAGTATTAAAGGTCACAATGGGTCTGTAGCCAACACAATCTTTAAAATTTCGTTTATGTTTGTAAACTACTTCGATATAGATACACGTTTACAGTTGAAATTTGTTATGCTGCTGAGCCAGATCCACAAATAATACTGAGGTGGGAGAAGCTACCTTTATGATTTATGTAACCTGACAAAAGATGTTACTCTCGAGTTTCCTCTTAGCTAATTTATCGTATTTGTTCAAGGAAGCGATGCTACGGTAATATGGAATAAACACAAATATTCATTCTGTAACATAAAATGTCATATAAAATGGAAATCTGACAATTTTCACTTATTTTAACTTTGAAATTAAAAACGTGGGTTAATTTGAGAATTGCCTTAGCCATGCAGTGAACGTAATTTTTTCGGACTGCTGTATACTATGTTATTGGACGTCAATTCATTATATTTTTTTCATTCACGTTATTTCGGAGTCTCTGGTAATTTTGGTTTAGTATTGCCATACCGAAGCTTGTTTACAATTTCTACATAATTGTGGTATTTTGTAACACTCATACAAAACATACTAAAATTCTTACCTGTATGTTATTATAATTCCTTAATCTCTATTTAATTTATCAGATCTCTAAATATCAGATCTTCTCTGATTTGTCCGGTGATGGAATACCTGTATAAATTTAACAAAGAAATCCTTCAGTAGCTCTAACGTCTGGACTTTCTGTACCTTGACACTAAAATGACATTGGAAAATGAGATCCTGGATCGGGAATACGTCAGATCTGATAACAACCACAAGTGTGAATCTGGCGTCAAATCCATACAATAGTTGAGGAGATTGGTTATTATTTGTCACTCCTCTCTGACCTATAAAACGTCACGGTTAATATTAACTCAAACAAACAACGTTATAGTAATATTCAACCACTGGTATTCAACGTTACGCTTGATTAAATTGATAGATAGGTTCATAACTTCTCATCTTTGTATTGCGTATGTTATATGAATTAAAATTGTCGGGCAATGAACCGTAAAGTTGGTGGATGTTATAGGCCTCTAGCAAATATATGGGACATAATCATAAAAAAAACAACATTAAAAATCCTTGAACATAAAGCAACCTAAGTCATAAGTCGGCCATATGGAATTTATGTTTTTAGGGTTAAACCAAAAAACGTCACTATGACTGATAAAACATAATAGGACTCACCCCTGTACCTTTTATTCGCCCACAGTGAAATGACGTCACTATGACTAATAAAACATACCCCCCCCCCCCCCCGGAAAAACACAGGATTCGCCTCAAACGCGTGGTTACCAGAAATCAGATTTTTAAGGTGTTGTTTCATTTCTAGCACAGGATAACAAATGCGACAACACTGCCTGGCAACATGATGTGCGAACTAGTTTATTTTTAGATTAGAACTCATAACTTTGTGATTGATAAATTCGAAAAAGATAAATTGTCTCCCGTTTTTCGAAGAATGGTGTTTAATAAAAAAAGAAGTGCTCCCCTAAAGCTTTGAAGATGTCCATTTAGTCATGAATATTCGTGGCAGATAGGTGAATTTGTAAGCATATCAGTTTCTGCAGGTTTGGTACTGTATTCAGGGGCGGATCTAGGAATTTTGAAAAGGAGGGGCGACGCAAAAAGAGGCCACTGACCGCGAAGAGGGGGCACGTCGCTGAGGGGGGGGGGAAGTCCCCAAGAAAATTATCCTTCATTTCCTTACATCTGTAGCCATTCCAAGAGCTATTTTCGTCTAACTGAACGTCGCTGAGGGGGGGGGGGGCAAGAAAATTATCCTTCATTTTCTTGCATCCTGTAGCCATTCCAAGAGCTATTTTCGTCTAAGTAAACGTTCGGAACGGACATATTTAGGTCGAAGAAAAGGCAATTTCAGCAGTAAAAGAGGGCACTGTTGAAAATTAGGGGAGGGGGGGGGGGCTTGCGCCCCCACTGGATTCGCCTCTGGTAATGAATCTTTCACAGTCAGTTTTCAAAAAGATTCCAAGCGCTTGTTCCCGCCCCACCATTTAGATTGGGGCCACTCTCAATGGATCGGACTCGACCCCCCCCATTCACCAGTCCGTCCCTGGATATCAAATATGGCTTGTTTTAATGATGAAGAGTTTAATGGCACCTTTCAATACGAAATACAAGATTCTGTATTGAATCGTATTGAACTTGTCCCGTCATATCATGTGCTTGGCTTTGGCCTAACTGTAGTTAAAGATAGGTGTGGGTTATTTCGTGATTTTTAGCTCCGACAAAAACTTGAACATTTTTCTCAAATTAAACCCAGAATGTTAGAGTATTACACATACAGTGTTACCATGATGACGAATTTGAAAGAAGTTACAGATTGAAGAAATATGGTGTCTATCCAGAACCACAGAAGGTGAAGTTACGTTGAGTCCAGGCAGTATTATCACTTCACTAGAAAAAATAATCTTTGAATTTTAAGCTTTTAAACTTACAATCGGTTGAGATACTGCACTGAATCAAAATGGCTCCGTAAGAAGGTTGTGTTGTTAGATGTCAAATATGCAATTTAAATATATTAAAATAGAAAAGAATAAACTGATAACAAGTACCACCCAACAAACAGCATAGTGTTCTATTCTAATATAATCGTATATAACATCTTTTTTTTTTGCAACTAAAGACCATACGATTACATCATGTGTACCTACTTCAAGAGGTGTGTCGTATGACTAAAGACATCACATTTACTGTCCTAATATAAAGGACAATTTGATGTTTTACATTTACTATATACACCTCTCAGACATTTAGAATCTATGTACGGGCTCTATGAGCAACAACCTAGTTCCTTTAGGAACTGTCTTTCAGCGGACAATTTCCACTGACACTTCATATCCGGTCTTATATAGCTTCAGTATGAAAATACCGTTCTTCCCCCACCCCTGTTCTAGGGCTATTTTGGAATCCTTACCTACAATTCACCCTGATTCTACTTTATTCGCCAAAGGAATCATTTCTTGCCACAGGTAACACACATTTATAAAGATTCAACACTATTTTCAAGTAGAATTCTGCGATTAAAAACACACACCAAATACGTTTAAACTGAAGATCCGGATATGCGCAAACAGCATGTTTATTTCATCGCAAAATTCTACTTGAAAATTGAGATGAATTATTATGAAATTGTGTCAAATATAGTGAGAAATGATTCCTTTTGGTGGAAAATAAAGAATTGTGGTGACAAATAGACAGTAAGTGTTCTAAAACAGCCCAAGAACAGAGGTGGGGAATAGCGGTATTTTACCGTTTTTCATATTGCAGCTATAAGGCCGGATAGGATCTGTCTGCGAATATCATTCGCTCAAGTAAAGGTAGTCCCAAAAGGAAATAGCAACAATCTAACGTAAAATTTATACGGAATTCTTTTAAGAAATGTCATTAGCCCCCTCCTCCACTCCTCCTTCCATTGTGAACAGCCAATTAATTTCTACAAGTTAAAAACATGCCAACAAGCCAAGCAATTTCTAAAATAAAATCAAAAGCTCTGAGTTGTGCAACATTATATCTCTTTGTTTGTCCATTTTTCAAATACCCATTCCTGGGAAAACTGATCACAGACTTGGCTTTATGAAATAAAATCTGTGTTTATACCTGAAAGAATTCTAATCCCTTGGGTGGCTTCAATTCAGGATTTAATCAGGGGCACCGGAATCCGGGTACAAGGGTATACAAATGGTGCCCTGCCCTTTTCTGGGGTATACATGTATACCCATGGCCTAATGATGAAAGTTTTCAACCTTTTTACCAGTCTTTTTGATTTTTGAATGATATGTATTTGCTCTCTGGTCGCTCGCGAACCGGTTCTCGCACTCTCATTATCATGTATTATAAAGGGTTTCGTGTTTGGATTGGTATCGCTATAGACGCTCTGAACATGCGCGTCTCGGAATTGACAAATTTCAAAATATTGTAGAGGCCGGGGGGTAGAGACCCCCCCCCCCCATCTTTTGGTACCCTGGTCCTCGCGCCGTTCCAGTGCCCTCGGTTTTAACCAAGCCTGTGTGAATACTTAACGGTGTGGTTACTTGTATAACGGAATTTGTACAACAATATGCTTGCATTCATAATTCTTGCAACATATGGCAGATCATGACTCATGCTGACATTATATAATTATTTCCTTGGGTTTTGTTCCCAACTTGTTTTTCAAATATGAGTGAAGTCTGTGTCACCACAGGCCCGGGACTTACAGCGCAGTGGACGCTTCCGGCTAGCCCCCGGATCCATTCACTCTTTTTGAATTGTTTATGTTTGTGGTCTCTTAGTATGATGTCTTGTCTGTATATCTGTTTTTGTGTAGAATTGTGTGTGGTGCAGTCCCCCTGCACTTACTATTAGATGTTTAGTGTAATAGTAATTGATATTTTATTAATATTTCCTTAATACAAACAGAACATTAAAAAAAGTGTTGACTAATATAGGACAAACAACCAATTTAATTATATTAATGACTCTCAGCCAATTTAATTACTGTATATCAATAACTCTTTATTGTTTATAAAAAACTACCCATCAATGCCATGTAATTATTAGATATTAAATACTTAAATATGTGCGCGATTCGTAATTCGACTGTAATGGCTGAACATTTTGTCTTCTTCAGATTTTGTATACAGTCTGATTTGATCCACCAAGAGTATACAAAGAAAGGAAATTCATTTTAGGCCAATCATGTCGATGATTGTTATATCTAATTATATATTCTGAAATTATTCTTTGCAGCGTATTCGGGTACACTGCCATTGAATGAATATCGATCGATATATACAGCCAATGTAAGTAATTATTACATAATTATTTTCAAATAGACTAAGCATATACTTTCTATTTTAAATAATTATTACTAAATAACAGCTCCATCACTATTTAAAAGAAGCCAAGTCTCTAACTCAGTATCATCCAAATTCTTCTACATTGAAAACACGAAGTGATTGTCAATTTAAATCAACATTGATATTGTGATCTTACCGGGAAAAGATGGACATCAAATATCCAATTTTCAAGACAAAATAATTTTGCTATACCATAATGTGTTTCAACGCTATAAGGCTATAAGACATATTCCATAAGTAATGTCAAAGTCTTATCTGGGGAATGTGTCCAATGAATACTATCGGTGTAGACTGGAATAACCAGACACTAGAGACTACCATTCGATTGAAACTTTTGACGTATTACACCGAACATAACTGATTGAAAAATACAGTAAAAACAGAAACGATTGAATGTAAATCAGTTTATATAATTCATATTAGTTTATTATATGCTCCGTGACCCATTTGTGTCTATTTTAAGGTCCCACATATGTAATGGTTATATACCTTGTTTTCGAGGTGTATGGGTTGATACACCGTCTGTTTTTTGAGTGAGGCTACGTGGCGAAGCCGAGGAGATCTCCACTCAAAAAAGAGACGGTGTATCAACCCATACACCGAGATAACTGACTTATACTAAATACTTTTTCGAGAAATAAACGGTTTCTCTATTTTTCCCAATTTTAAAAGCATTATTCATTTCACAAATCTATCAAAGTTTCCCATACAGAACCCCTCAATCATCTCATCGCAAACGCTTAGTTCTACACTGTTAGAAAAAATCTGGTAAATTTACATGAAAAACACTGGCAGCTATAGTTGCCAGTAAAATTACTGTAAATAAACATTCAGCTGTAAAATTACAGAGTTTCTGTAATTTGACTTTGTGTGTAACCTTACCTGAAAACGGTAAATGGAAAATAACTATGAGTTATTTTTAACCTTGAACTGTAAATTCACCACAACACTGTAAATGAACGGATACAGTAAGATTGTTTTTTTAACTTTGAACTGTAAATTCACCACAACACTGTAAATGAACGGTTACAGTAAGTTTGATTTTTAACTTTCAAATGTAAATTCACCGCAACACAGTAAATGAACGGTTACAGTAAGTTTGTTTTTTAACTTCCAAATATAAATTTACCTGAAAGCAATAACTGAAGAATAACACAATGCCCCCCCCCCTCTTCTTTTAGGCTATTAACAATTTCCCCCCCCCCCCCCGTCAGAAAAAAAATCTCAACCGAATAAAAGGCATTTAAATCTTCGCTTGTTGTTGCGTAGCGAGGTCATACGGCCAATCCTATAGCCCAACACAGGTGGAAACTGCCGATCGTCGGTGATTACGGCGGTTCCAGGCCTTCAGATTTAAGCTTGCGACTCTGTCTATTGCAGGATTGGAACTGCTTTAGAGACAGCCAAGCTTACACTAGCCAGTCGGTTTAATGAACCGTCTTCAAGTGAACTTGATGACGAGATAATACAACCTATGGCCGTTTTTATACTTTTATGAACATACTTACAATCTGATTATTTTACGATGAAAAAGAATACACCTTATATAGATCGTACAAATAAAGGAAGTTAGATATACATAACATGCAGTATACCAAATCTAACAAAATGTGATTGACCATATTATGGTTAATAAATTAGAATGAATACTATTAGAAGATAGTCATCAGGAATGGTTCGTTGCTATGGAATACTAAATGAAAATAAGAGACATTAAATTTACCAATAAGTAAATTTACAATAAAAACCAAAAAAAAAAATGTGAATAAACGTAAATGTGTAAAATTACCTTGTAAGCATGTATTTTTACCGCGTTTTAATGTGCCTTTGATTTCATCAAAGTTTATTGGAAGGGAGAATGAAACTTGGTAAATATACATTATTTTGGTAAATATTTTTCATTAATTTGGTAAATATTCCGAACATTTTGGTAAATATTCCTAACATTTTATGGTAAAAACAAATACTTCAATTACTGTAATTTTACTAATGTTTCTAACGTGACAGTTTACAAAATAATGTGAGTAAACGTAAATATCTGTAAGATTGCGTGCTATAAGAGACAATAAATTTACCGAATACGATAACTACCAATAAGTTAAACATACATTATGCAAGAGGTAAATCTGACTATTGTAGGTCTTTCTCTAGACCTGATATGTTATATAAACTATTAATTAGAGATTTATTAACATTTTCACTGGATTTGAGTCGGATCTGGGAGTATACACTCTTGGTGATTAAATTAAAAAATGGGACAATCAAGACATATAGATGATGTCTGTACATCGCACGTCCATTTCACGGTTTAAATCAGGTCAGGGAAAATGTTCAAAATAGGGCTATTGATTGGTCGAAGAAAAGAAAACGTCATCCAATCATTTCGTACAATAGTCATTTCTTGTTGTTTCTTCAACATTCTGGTTGCGTCGATTGTAGTGGATGACAGAAAATGGATGGGGAATTCGACGAAAAAATCCGACTGTATAATAGTCACAGATGTATATTCCTGTGACCGGGAATGTCAGTTCTGCAAGGGATGTTGATGATCGGGAAGATTTTAAGCTAATTCGCAATCAACGCGAGAACCGATTTCGAAGTCCCATCACAGAAAAGGCGATGCAGAGGAGTCGAATTCCGCCAAAGACGAGAATGGCAATTGGTGTATTAGTATTAATTATGATTCTTAGGGATGTTCTAAAAATACTTCCGTACACAACAATGGAGTAACTACAAGTGAACGCTTTTCTCTGTTTCCACCTCTATCGGCTAACATTTCGACAAAATTTCCGACAAAATGTAAAAGTGTAAATAAATGTGAAAAATTAATGTAAGAACATGACGGAGATTGACACAAATTCAAAAGGTGCGGAGGATGACTCGATTTAGTATAACCATTACATATTCAAAAAGGGTTGCTAATGTTCAAATAAATATGTAAATCATGAATTTGTTATTTTTTTCTCTTTTCCAACTGATACACGGCCACTTTTCACTGTTACATGTCCACTTTTGTGTCAACAGATGAAAAGTGGCCGTGTATCGGTGCATACCCTCCCCTTTCCAATAAAGAGTCGAGAAAAAGTATTGGTATAATAACGACTTAGACCCTTTAAGATGTATAATCTAAATAATGCGCATGATTACCATGATATTTAATAAAATAATTGGCTTTTATTTTGCTTTTCCGGGCATTAGATATGTAGGTGGGTGGATGATTTGAATCTGGAGGAATCACTATAGCATCCGGTGCAAATAAGTACACATAATTTAATTAGTCGGTTTTCCAGGCACCATTGTTAACAAACTGATCCCGCAGTGAATATTCGCTTGGCCGCTACAATCACTGATAAGCATGACATCGACGAGGCTTAATAAGTACGGCATATTAACTTTTTTACTCCGACAAATTAAATTCTCAAACATTTTTTTGAGGTAACAGAAAAATAAATAAAGACGTTTGAAGTAATTGAAGTTAAAAAATATTTCCTATTAAGTGTAAATGGGTATTAAAATGAGTAAAATGCGTCATTTTGCCCGAAGCAGTTATGTGTTAAGTAAACATTGTACGAGCCGTTGATCCAATGACTGCAGTCAACGCACGTGCTATGGACACTCATCTGCTACAGAGTTAATTCCTAAGTAATTCTTAATTCCTAAGTAATTCTATGTGAAACAGATTGCATTGTTAAGTGAAAATCACTTACATATTCATTGATAATATTAATCAAATTTCATGATCAAATCGCGTTATCTGGTCTATATTAATGTATTGGATGCTGTTATTGGCATTAAATTTTTATAATTACCTTAAAGATACATTCTGAATATAATAGTTAAAAACTATATACATGTAATGTAAAGGCAAATTGCTGAAAATTTTAGTCAAATGGGTACACTATGAACTGAGGGGTAAAGGGTTAGAGCTAGTCAACGAAAATTAACATTAAAAGCGTCAAAGTCGTAATATTTGGTAGTCTGCATCAATGCTTTGATGTCATTGATCTGCATCCATTTTAAAACGATTTATCTCCCCTTCAATATATTTTCCTTGAAATATCAGTACGCCTGCGTAAATGTACCGGATGTTGCAGTAACATGTGGTAACTTCTGTCAACTGATCTTATGCTTGAAAGTCTAAGACATATATATCTTATTTACCTGATCACAGTTAAATTGTTTAAAAAGATTAGTGATGGCTACGCCCGACAAAGATGAAGTTAAGATAGATGGCAGTATGCTAGAAGGGGTATGAAACGGCCTATTCATCTTGTAATTAAGCCGACAGTCTACTTTTATTTTGTTTACCAATGTTTACTTTTTACTAAGTAAAGGTGTATATGTGGGCTTGAGGGGGGGGGGGGTAGTCTAGCCAGAATTAGGTATCAGTGGACCATTTACTTGGCAAGATTGCATAGCCAGAAACGTTATAGATCCCTGTCATCCTTGACATAGCTAATTAATTTCATTAATCGTGTGCCTATTAATTACAAATAGTCAAATACACACAAGTTGAAGTTTACAACGCGGTCTATAAATCTCCCCACGGCCTGTATGAACGTTTCTATTGATTTGTTGTTGAAAATATTAAGCTTCCCTGTCAATTTTAATGTCCAATTTTTTAGCACGCAACGTAAAGTTACATTTCAATGGCATAAAATAAGACCTTAATTTTGCGTAGCGGTGCTTGGGTGTGCCATCAGATCGTATAGCTTGAGTAGTGCCATTGCTTATATTATTGTTATATAATCAGTCTGGATACCATTTGGGTAGGTACCTACATGTATTTTATGGCGTGTTCAAAGGAAAATGAACCTACTCTGTGATCTGTCTGTTTAACATATTGGGTACAGTCAAAGACAACTAGAGTAGAATCTAATTAACATTCTTACTTTTACTGTAACTTTAATTTGTTCATAATATCCAAGACATTTTCGATAACATTGCCTTTGGCTCGGGTTTTGTCAGATCACAGAATGGAACAATTTTTTTCATGGAATGTATTAATAGTTTATAATTCACTCATATTTGCAGGGTGGACAGATTTTACGAAATGCTGCTGCATTAAGTTGTTTATTAGGTTGTCCAATATCAGTGAATAAAATAAGAGCTGGCCGTAGTAATCCTGGCTTGAGGTAAGTTTGAGTTATTAATTACATACATCTATGACTTATGAATCCTAAAAGTACCGGTAATGACTTTACATCCTAGAGTTTTAATGGAAATGAAATAAAAAAGTTTACTCAAGTGGCACAAATTAGAAAAAAGTCTGTTTCTTGACTACTTCTAGAAGTAATATTAAATACCCAATATAATAACAAAAATGTACTGTCTGAACAGCTGCTTTTGGCACTATTTGTTTCAGGCCTCAACATTTATCAGGATTACAATTAATAGGTGAGATTTGTAGTGGTAAATTAAATGGTGGAAGAGTACAGTCAACAGAAATATCATTTAAACCAGGAAAAGTGAAGGGAGGCAATTATTTGGCTGATACTAAAACTGCTGGGTAAGGTGTTTGTTCTACAGCTTGTAAATAAACCTACAACATTAGAAGTAACTCAACAACTTATTTATAAAATGTTTATCTTATTGTACCCATTCTGTTTGTATGTGTGAAATTTGTAATTAGCCTGGGCGACCTTCGGATGAAAAACTATGGTTGTGAATATAGTCTGAACTATCGTATGGTTGAACTAAGGTGTGAAAATTCTGTGACGCCTAAGGTTGGTTCTAGCTGTTATACTGTTGCTATAAATGCAAAAAGTGAGACCTTTAAAGTTATGGAAATGTTATACTTAATTGAACATTAATGTAGTCTATTATCAGTAATAATTGCGAAACTGATTAAATAAATTTTAACTTAAAAAGGACCAGCTTGGAAATTTTATCATTGCACTATGAAATCGCTTGTAAAGTACAATATTGTGAAAATTAAATCTCTAGTAGAAATATCAGACCAAAACAGTTCAATTCTGTTTGGTACAATGTATATACAAAGATGTGAGAAATCGCAAATTTCATCGATCTACGTGTACACATGTGTATGCTGCTCCCTATTTAACAAGCTGCCACCATCTTTATTTGCCGTGAACCAAATTGAATCCAAACAGAACATTTTATTATAACGTTGGTATTTTCATTATGTTTTCTTGCTTTTAATTTAAAAATGTTTATTAATCAATTAGCATGGATTATTAAGCCGTGAAAGATTTTGTATTCTCAGTAAAATGCAAATCATGCATGGTTATTTTAAGTGTCTTAATGATAGTTGTGTTGATCACACTTCTTTCTTCATTAATTGGATTCAGACTGATGATTTATTCTTATTTATATTTCAGGAGTATATGTTTATTACTACAAGCAGCACTGCCATGTTTATTGTATAGTGATAGTCCTAGTTCTTTAACATTACGAGGTGGCACCAATGCTGACATGGCACCCCCAATAGATTTCTTTAATCTGGTAAGTTTTAAATTCTTCAAGTAGCAATATTATTATCCATATAACTATACCATACCCAATCTTTGTGTAGTTACACCATTAACTTTCAGCTTATTGTATCCGAAATCTCAATAATATGTTTTCGCTAAATAACGATATTAAACCAGAGTTATCATGACTAATTATTCCGTTCGGCATAGGCTTTTGTCCCATAGAAACTTCATCTGTGACTGTCTCTGAATGTGAGATATATTCAACAACTTATGTGGACATTGGGCTTATTAATTCATACATCCATTATCTCTTGCAATCACACTTTCAGTTACAAATTTACAAGTCATCTCTTCATTTATGTTTTGGAAGTGAATGTTATGCAGGAAGTGTTCCCATTTCATTGCATTAGTAGAGGATGGTAAAGCCCCAGTCTATGTCTGTAACAAAAATCAAAGATATCTAAGGTTTTTTAATGTTTGTTTTTTTTTTAGGTTTTTGGACCTATGACAGCACAGTTAGGTGTACAGTTTGATTTCCAAATTAAAAGAAGGTATGGCAATGTTTTCATAAAATAGAGTTATTTCCCTTCATATATTTCCATTATGAAAATAAGGTTATTTGTTACGAGTTTTCCAAGGACCGAAAAATATAAATCATTTTAAAAATTGTTCAAAACATTTCCCCTCTTATGTTGTCAAATATGTGGCCTTATTACACTCATCATAATGAAATAAAAATTACCTGTATACATATATAAATTGATACATAAAACAGTTTGCTAAATGGCTTATTTAATTGTTATCTTTCTCTTTTAACAGAGGTTTCTTCCCAAAGGGTGGAGGAGAAGTAAGAGTAGATATTCAAGCTGTAAAATGTTTAAATAGTATAAAATTATTAGAAAGAGGAGATATAAAACTTATTACTATACATTCTTATGTTGCGGGAAATTTACCTCTTAAAGTAAGTTTAAGTTTAAATATGTAAGATCAAATTTTTGTCTGAGATAGGGCCCTAACCCACGCACCGGAAGGTTGGTCCCGGTAATGGCTGAGAAAGTACCTTAAGATTTTCTAGTATGTCTAAGAACAGTGTCTAGTTTTTTTTCACATGGGACTGAAAAATGATGACCTGTATACACATAAACAATCAGGTTTAAAATACAGATCTATATTTCGTTTCGTTATTTTATTCTTTCGATGGCCTACACTACACGAAGATCTGACTAATTACAGTGGGAGTTCACGTCAGGGGTCAAGCAAGCGGCTTTTGACCCTATAACATCAGACATTGCTTAATCAATCAGCTTTGACATTTCTAATGCTTTGCCCACAGTTCCATGCAACAAAAGGCCAAGAACTCGCTGTAACAGACCCAGAACATGTCAATGATAACAACTCTTCCAGATCCTAGTGTAGTAAAGACAAGTAAAACAAAACTTTTGAATTATAAAAACGAAATAGGATCTGTACTTTATTCGGATTGACAGATAAAAAGGATCCCTTAACAGTTGGTATTCAAAATCGGATGTAGTCTGTGATGTACATGGCTGACACTTATAATTATAGAAATAACTAATATCTTTAAAAACAATCTAAATGATAGACTGAATTATTCACAGGATATTGTTCTGTTCTTAATTATTTCATGTTGCAGTCACTAAATAGTTTGCCATGGATTTAATAATTTCTTGTATGATATTTGAAGGTAGCCCAGATAATGGCTGATCACGCTGAGAAGAAAATTAAAGAGTATTATCGAGATGTTGATATTAAACAAGATGTTATTAAAGAACCGGAACATGGAGCTGTTGGATCTGGTTGTGGTATTATGTAAGTTATAGTCTCACAGATTCCTAGGGTCTAAAAACAAGCACAAACTAGTAAGAATTTACATAAAATATGACATATTGCTGGTTTATGTATTGTAATAAAATACTAAGTTGTTTACCAGAGGCAAGGTCAAAACAATAAAATTAATATTCATTGGTGATGGACGTGACATTTAAAGTTATCAGACTAATAGAAGCTGAATTGTCAAAAATCCAAGACGGTACTCATCTCACGACTAACAGAAATGATACGTAGATAGTTGCAAAGTAATACTGATGAATTCAATTATTAGATTAGAGCTTATGTTCCTTTAAAGGCACCATAATTATGCTAAAATATATATTACCAATATGTGTTTAATATATTTTCTATTTTACTTATTTTTACAGGGTAGTAGCAGAAACGACAAATGGCTGTTTACTATCTGGTTCTGGGCTGGGTAAAAAGGGTAAGTTAGATTTAAGGAGGAACTATCAGTTTAATTAGGAGATCCTGTCCGGAAAGTTTGAGACTTTAAATATATTTTTTTAGTAAGGTGAACCTGTCCGGAAAGTTAAAAAATCATTAGGATTATGCATAAATTCAAATCTATAATAGGCCTGTCACCCATTATTTAATTGTATATCTAGTGTAATATACTGTATCTGCAGGTGTACCAGCAGAGAAAGTTGGTTCTGTAGCTGGTCAGATGTTAGTAGACAATTTACAACATGGTGGATGTGTGGATGAATATTTACAAGATCAGGTATTACTAGAGTGTGGCAATGTAATAAAAAGATTTAGGATATATTATTACGACTAAAATAGGACCATTAATTTGAAATGAATAAACAAAAATTGGTGTACCTCATTGTTTTTCATATTTAATTTCCGTACGGTATTCAAATTTATGTCGGTAATATATTCCTACAAAATTACGTGATGTGGTACGATAGAATGATAGGCAGGTGTGCTGCTTACTGCCGATTCTGTACCTGTTTCAAAGTCCTCTCAAATTAATGTATTTTTCAGGTCATAAGTTGATACATTTTTCAGCAGAATTCTGGCATTCGTCTTGTACTCTGTTTCGACTTATGTGCGGAAGCTAAAAAAATGACATCCCAAAATTTATTTTGCAGTAAACGTCACTTTACCAATTGTGAAATAATCGCATTCGATTCTAGAATGCACTATTGTCTAAAGCAATTAACTACTTACACTATTTCTATTGACATAATATATACCACATATGTGGAGGTGTAGCTTGGCGATGAAGCATTCCTCCCCCTGGGCCCAGGTCCAATTCGCCTGGGGTCCAAATTCGATGGTTTAAAATATTTACTGGGTCTTGCTAGTTTTATATATCACATATGTGGCGATGAATCATGGCGACGAAGCTTGATGGGCAGACATACACACTTTGATTGTATTTATGTTGATTTATATTTTTTATTTTCAGTTGATATTATTAATGGCTTTAGCTAAAGGTAAATCGGAAGTATTGTGTGGTCCTGTAAGTTTACATACACAAACAGCTATACATGTTGCTCAATTACTATCTCAGGTATTGTTATATTACATTAATTAGATAAACTAGAGTTATTTCTCTTGAATACACAAATATTCAGTTAATATTTTACATATATGTAGTATGTATATGAATTCCAAGGTTTTACACCAGGAAAGTAAAATGTACATTCTATATGATTAAATTACTAATCCATTCAACATGCCCTCAGTTCAGCATAGTGAATGTGCCAGTGATCTACAGAACATCTGTAGATGATCGACCTTCCTTCTGTTGTGAATCATAATCATATGTGTAAACTTGACCTTGTCTAAAATATAACAGTTTCAGTGGTTTGATCTTTTGCTCTAAATGTATATACATCAAGTGATTTTCATGTGGATCTATATTGTTGTCGCCCATGTCTTCTGCCTGTCTAAATTTTGTTTGTGGACACCCTACAGGTCACAATTTTTATCCGATTTTGACAAACCATGAAGTATATGTTAATATCGTAAAGATCTTGGTTCCTTACGATATTGGCATGTATTTGAACCGTAACTTTGTGGATTGTGGCCTTTATTTGTTTTTATCTTGTTTATAACCCAAAGATTTCTTTTCCTTTCGATATTAATGCATATCAAACCGTTACTTCCTGGATTATGGCACCCGATTGTACGAAAAATCTTGAATTTTTTTAAGCTTGTTCTCTATCCATTTCTTGCAAAATGTGGGCTTATCTTGCATTGCAACCAGTTGTTATTTATTCCATCCTCCTGTATCATACGGCCTGCCATTGAGTCAACTGGCGCGGTTTCGAATCCTCGGTTGTACGAGGCAAGGAGTAGGGTCGCCTGTCCAGCCTTGTGGGTTTCCTTCGGGTACTCAGGTTTCCTCCCACTACTAAAGACCCCTCCGTGCAAGCAAATAATTGAAATAAAATGAAAAAACAGTCAGTCCCAAAATGACCTAGTTTGTGTCAAGTGGACATTAAACCCCATCTTTCTCTCTCTCCCTAATGTCAGGTGTACTTATTATTTCAAGAACATCTGTTATCACTACATATTATTTTAAAAGTTGTTATGTGTATTTTTTTATTTACAGGCTAAGTTTAATATAAAGAAAATTAGTGAAACAACAAATGTAATAGAATGTGAAGGAATAGGATTAGAAAACCAGTGATCTATACTTTCTGAATACTGTAGTGCTGAGCAATAGGCTCCCTAAGTGTTGTTTAATTATGGGGATAAAGTCATCTTAACAGTGACATACCAGTAAGACTGAGTTGTCCTAACTCATCAGTGATGAGATAATTTATTGCTTATTTGTCATGGTTCTTTAAGACTATCAATATGCTGTATACATAAACAGCTCAAGATCAAGAAATGATCCATTTGGGAGATAAATATGATATTGTGCAGTACTTATTGTTTGTTGTCAAGTTAAAACTCAGATTGTTTTAATAAAGTTGTTATTTAAAACATTTCTATGCTGTAGGATATGCATTGATCATTTGTTTTTATCACATTTGAATTCTGTATTTACAATTATTGTACTTATACCTACCTTATGCAAGAGCTAAATCTGTGTATTGCAGGTCTTTTGTTGAGCCTGAAATGTTTTATAAGCTTTTAATTAGACATTAATTTACATGAAAAGACTATAATCAACTATTCATGCCATCTTACCTGTCAGATTTCACTGATTTTGCAGCCAATGTGGCTAAGCACTCATTATTAATTTAATCCAAAATTGGGTAGTCCCGGCTAGGCCTTAAATTTTAAAATTAATATCCCAGTTCTGAGAGGAGCAATTTGACTAAACTTTTACAGCATATTTCCTTTAAATTATATAATTTTTAACTATTATATCAAGAACTGCCAGCTCTTTATCTAATTTACCATAATGCTCCTTTAGGATGACATGACATTTGTTATTATTTATTTATCATTAAACCTACTTTTTTATGGTTATGTTTTTATATGCCTACATTTTCATGTGGATATATTATGAAGCACCCCACCCCACCCACCCCACCCCCATCTGTCCATGTGCACCTCAGTTAGTTTGTTCACATTTTGTGGACACTCTACAGATCATAATTTATATCTTATTATGACAAAACATGAAATATTGGTCTATATTCCAAAAATATCTTGGTTGCATTCAATATTGGCATGTATTGGACCGTTATTTCGTGGATTATGGCCCAGTTTTAGCTTGTGGAGACACAAGAGGTCACAAGTCTTATCTTAAAGATCTCAGTTCCTTTAGACATTGGGGCATATTGGACCGCAACATCATAGATTATTAGTCCTGATATTGATGAAAGTTAAAATGTATGTTTATATCCCAAAGATCTCAGTTAATTTCAATATTGGCATGTAGTGAACAATAACTTCCTGGATTATGACCCCTGATTGCACGAAAAATCACATTTTTAGCTTGTGGACATTATAATCAACGTAATCTAATCATTCTTCAATGTCCCTAAATTTGGGCTAGTTCCCTAAAACTTTTCAATAGCCTTGACACTATTTTTTTAAACTGATATATTGTCAGCATTATATGTATGATGGTAAATTATAAAATGAAAATATAAAAAAAATATATTCAATAGCAATAGCCAACCACTATCAGATATGTTGAAATGAGAATGTCCAATACTTTGTTGTAATTGTTAATTATTGTTATAATTTGGTTAATCTCATTTACGATAACTTTTGAACACAATAACGGACACTTATGGTATTCTTGATGTTAGTATGGTGAATATCTTGACTGAGCTTTATGGTGAGCAATTTCTGTTTAGGCCAAACAAACAGTGGCATAGCCATGCATTTTTTAAGGGTGCGACTGGGATACTGATGCAACCTAGAAAATTTGAGTTAGCCTTGTTGCTGCATTCACAAGCCAACTGATGGTTGACTGGCAAGCTTAGTGCACCATTGCCCTACAATGTAAATAACTGAAATAACTGTGATAAATTTAACATTTTTGTACGTATTAAAGTAGACCTAATAAAATACATCTTCTTGACACATTAAGTGGGTTAAAGTCAGTTATTTAAGTTTAACAAAAATAATGGATTTAAAGGTCTTCTTTCGATAGTTATCTAGATGATACAAAATCTAGGTTCAGATGCCATTCTGACCTCAATATTCAAGGACACAAAAAGTTATTCTGCCGTAACAGACTGACTTTTTAAGACTGAAAAAGCTATGTCCTTCAATAAGTCGAAGGTAATGCCAATGGGAACTTGAACTGACAGTAAGTTCGAATTGATTTAACAATTTAAAGTTTCTTTGCATCATACATCCCTTGCAAAGTCCAAACTCGTGGGTTTTCTCAGGGTTCACCGGTTTTCCTCCCACTGCTAAAAAGATGAATCTCTCATAATTGATAGCCCTTTCTAAAATTGGGAGGTCATCTAGCGTTGGTATTTAGATTTTGTTTTCTAAGTTATATAATTAATCTGAGTAGATATTAATGAAGATTAAACTGAACAAAATTTGATATAAATATAGAGGATAATGCAAATGAGGTATTGTTACTTTAAAAAGCCAAGGACTTCAAAATAAATAAAGACAAATGTGGCAACATTAACCCTAGTCTTGACAAAGTTACCTATAGCCACAGGGTAGGTAATCAAGATATGACATGTTCAACTGTGCATGTTATATAACCCAGATTTTTCATTTTAAGATAATAAAAACTAATCTCGGTTGATAGGTGCATGAAAAATATATCACTACAACATGACATAACAGTGAATCAAGTCATGTAATTCTTTAAATAAATTGCTTTATGATACAACATGAATTAATTGTGGCATGTTTAAGTAAATAAATTTAGGCGGGTCAAACTACGGCTAAATGGTGTCGTACGTAGAACAAATTGCAACAAAAGGTTTTTTGATTTCTATTGACTTATTATGATGTTCTACGTAAGCAAAAGAAAGTTTACCAAAATCGGAGTCCAAATAAGGGCAGGGGGCGGGGCCAAATCCAAGATGGCGGCTCTCGATCAAAATCGCGAATATCTCCAAAAGTATTAGATTTAGGCACCATAAATGTATTATGGACAGATATGAAGTCAATACCAGCGAGTCGATATTGACGACGTTAAGTCTCTTTGACGTCATGGCACTACTGTGACGTCACGACGTTACTGTGACGTCATTACGAGGCACCAGACGTGACATCTCTTGCGAAATTGGTCCACAATAATTGCAGAAATGAGTGCTGATACAGAGAAGTTGATATGCCCTTTATGTAGAATTGATAAGGTAGAACAATATGTTACAATTACGGAGAAAGGGGCTAAAAGTATAAACAGCGCTGCATTGTCGAGGGGTGATACCATTACAGTAGGTGCAGGAACCAGGATTCATGTCAATTGTCGACAAAAATATGTCAATAAAAAGGATATTGAATCGTTTAAGAATAAGAAAAATGCAGATGACAACCCTGTTAAAAAGGTAACACGTACTTCCGTGGGAAGTTTCAATAATCAGGGCGACTGCTTTTTTTGTGGTCAATCTGTATTTGAATCGTCGGCGGAATACAGCTTGGTTAAAACAGATGATTTCGTAAGAACTATTCGACACTGTTGCAAATCACGCAATGACCAATGGAGTCACGTTGTGCGCGGTCGAATTGAATTCTTTAATGCTGATCTTCACGCCGCCGATTGTGTCTACCATCATGTATGCTCAACAAATTTTAGAACAGGAAAAAACATCCCAACAGATTTTCAGGTAGAGCCAGTGGCAAAACGTAAGAAATCAGGGAGACCAAAAGACGAAACTCTGGAAAATGTATTTCTCTGTGTCTGTAAGTATTTTGAAGAAAACGACGAGGAACAACTGACAATCACGGATTTAATAAAAAAGATGGATGAAATTTTGCGTGAAATGAATTGTGAAGATGTTACTGCTTACAGCGCAAGATATATGAAAATGAAACTTATTGAAAAATATGGGGAAAATATTAAAATTTCTTCAAAATATGGCCTAAGAGACATAGTAACTAACATACATGTGGAGACTGTAGATTCAATTTTGAGGACGTATATGACGAAGTCCAATGAGAGTGATGATGAAACTCGGAAACGGTCAATATTAAAGACAGCGGCCAAACTGATAAGAAGCGACATTAAGAAGCTAAGTGAATCCAAGGATGAGTATCCTACTCCGAATAATTTAAAGCTGGACACTCTTTTATCCTATATACCAGAATCGCTGAGGTTTTTCCTGACGAACTTATTTGTTGGAAATGATACCAGTCAAAAAATAGCCACAATAGGTCAAAGTATCATGCAAGCAGCACGCCCTCGGGCTCTGATTGCACCCCTACAGATAGGCCTGGGTGTTCAACTGCATTATATGTTTCGGTCACGTTTTTTAATCGACATATTACACACCATGAGACTATGCTCATCTTATAATGAAGTTGGGAGATTTATACTCAATGCTGCAAGTATGGGTGTGTTATCTCCAATAGGAAACACAGAAGATGGAATGATTGCTCTCTTCGCTGGAGATAATGTTGATGCGAACATTATGACACTTGATGGAAAGGGGACCTTTCATGGTATGGGCCTTATATGTGCTGTTACGCCTAGAAACCAATCTTCTCAATCCCAAACAATGCCAAGAAAACCTGTTGGCCTACTGGACATTACAGAGGATACTAAAATTCCTGTTCATCAATACCATGCAGCAAATCGTCTACGATCATCTCTTCAGTTCGAGAAAGTTTGTCTCGATGAAATACCTATAATAGACAGAAAAATAGACATTTTATGGGAAATGTCGTTTCGATACAAATCCGCATCTCCCAACTGGTCAGGTATGATGCATATGATTCACGCTAATGTGCAACATCCTGGTAAATCTTCTGTTTATCTTCTGCCAATGATTGGTCTTCAGTCTAGCGATAAAACCTGTATATATTCTACTCTTCGATATATTTGCGGAATAGCACACACCAATAAAATTCCAGCAATCGTAACATTTGATCAACCTCTATACTGGAAATCAAGAGAAATTGTGGCCGAGGCTTCAGATGATGACAGTGTAAAAGATGTCATAGTACGAATGGGGACTTTTCATATGCTTATGAACTTGCTTGGGGCTATAGGTGATCTCATGGATGGTACGGGAATAAGGAAATTGTTTGAAACTCTCTACGGTGATAATGCAGTGTTATACATAATGAGTGGAAAGGCGATTCAGAGGTAATTCAGGGCACATTTACTGTTAGATAAATGTATCGCACATGAAACTATATCGGAAATTATAACTGAAAATCTTGACTTTGAAGAACAGTTGAATAGTCTTGATGCCAAGTACGACTCTGTGATCAGTGGTAAATTACAAATAAGTGACCTGAAAAATGATGAAACACTTGTTGAGATTGAGAAAACCGTGGAAGACAAGAAGTGCGCCAAGTCTATTGTTTCAAGAACTGCTAATATCTGGTACTTGTATCAAAAACTCATACAAACTGCACGGAATTTGGTGAAAAGTGATAGAAGTTCTTCTTGGAATAGTCATTTGAGAGTCATATACGATTGTCTTCCTATATTCGCCGCTGCTGGACATTTTAATTACTTAAAGTCAACGTACCTTTATCTGATGGATATGCTGGCTCTGAAACATACGTGTCCGGGCGTAAACAAGATGTTTGAGAATGGACTGTTTGTGATAAGGCGAACAGACAAGTTTTGGGCAGGTTTATCTTTGGATTTGGTGATTGAACAAGTGCTCATGAGAGCACTGAAGACAAGAGGGGGGCTCACGCGAGGTAGTGGAATGACAGAAAGACAAAGAGCTATCTGGACTATGTCCGCACCGGCATGTGCCGAATATAGTCTAGCAATGCAAGATTTTACAGATACAAAATATTTTACAAGTGACCAGCATAGAGAAGGTACTAAAGCAAGAGTCGAAAGAGACTTGGGTGATTTTCAGAAATTGCTAGATGTTTTTCATTCGTGTGAGCCATTATCGGCGGAACCTGGTCTTAGGAATATTGCTACTGGTATGGAGGCAAGCGATATGATAAACGTCGACCATTGGGAAGAAGTCGGCTGGGGAATTGTTGAGAAAATGATTGGACAATCAATTTTTACTTATTCGTTCACGAGAAAAGATAAAGTTAAGAATATGGCTTCGTCATGTGCCGTTCGGATAGCTGATGATCGCACGATTGATCCTGCTTTATTATTTCAACGACTATTGATTGTTGCACAGAATGGCGATATCGCTTTGAAAGATATTCTCGATTATGAATTATGTCCCTATCCTCCAGGTTTATTCGAAGCGAACTATGTTCTACGAAAAGCAGACAAGCCACCATTGGCTCATGCCATTATCAAAATGGCCATACAGAAATCTGATAACTATGAATCTGATAATGCAAGATCAAAACGGACTGATAAATTCGTCTTAGATGGTGGCTCACTTCTACATAGACTGACATGGAAAGAAGGGAGTACGTATAAAAAGATAGCGGAAACGTACGCAGACTTTACGGTTCGGAACTATGGATATGAAAGCACGGTTATATTTGACGGCTACAATGGCCCGACCATAAAAGACAACACACACCAAAGGCGTAATTCTCGTGTAGGACTTTCTGTAAATATGACGGAAAACACCATCTCCTCTGGCAAACAGTGCGATTTTTTATCAAATGCAAAAAATAAGAACTCGTTCATACAACTTGTTATGAAACATCTTAAAGACAAAGGTTGTCACGCTGTACAGATTGAAAGCGATGCTGACGTGGAAATAGCTAGGACAGCTGCATCGCTGTCAATACTGAACTCCACTACTCTAATAGGCGAAGATACGGATTTATTAATTCTTCTTCTTTATTATTATCACACTGAAAATCTACAATTATTGTTTCGGTCAGATAGACAGAGTCCAGGGGCTACTACAAAGATATATGATATAAAGTCTATTAAACTGGCACTTGGTGATGAACTATGCAGTAGTCTCTTATTCTTACACGCATTTACTGGATGTGACTCCACTTCAAGAATATTTGGTATAGGAAAACAGTCCGCATTTCAAAAACTGTTGCGAACATCATCACCACTTACAGGTCTAGCTAAAGTGTTCTGTTCAGAGAGTAATCCAAGTGACGTTTGTGCAGCAGGCATCAAAACTGCACTTTATTTATTTGGTGGAAAGGACTCGGAATGCCTTAAAACTTTGAGGTATAGACTGTTGTCTACAAAGATAGTTACTTCTAAAACTTTTGTAACTCCAGAAAAACTGCCACCAACGGAATCGGCGCTTAAATTTCATTCACTAAGGTGTCACTATCAAATCATGGTTTGGATGGGAAAAAGTGGTGAACTTCTTCCGACTGACTGGGGGTGGAGACTACAGAAAAATGCACTAATACCTACAATGAACGATAAAAGTCCTATTCCAACAGAACTTCTAAATGTTGTACACTGTAGCTGCACAACACATTGTACAGGAAATAGGTGTGGTTGCCGTAAATATGGTATGCCGTGTTCGAGTGCGCGTGGAGCTTGTCAGTCAGATTTCTGTGATAATACTCAAAAGGTCACTGAAGAAGATGAAGACCTTGAAAATCACATTCTTGGATTTAAAATAAATAAACTATATAATATCATCATACTTGTCGTTATTAATGGAACCCGGTGGAGTTCCCTGTTGTCAGTAAAACAGGACAGGGGGTCTGGCAAGGGAAAACGTATAGTCATTCGGATGGGAGAAATACTTAGGTCCTGTGTACACATTGACAGGCACACAAAAGAATCCTCCACGGTTGAAATTAAAGCTAAGACCAGGTCGTCGTGCTGCTGTCCGAGTAAAAGGCAAACCACCGCACACTGTATGATGTATGCCCATCTGCATTGGCCCAATCTCGTTAACCCCATTTCATTTCATTTCGTCCTGCTGCAGCCATAGTTAATATGACGTCATGTAGACGTCACACGTGGATGAACTTACCATTTTTGGACTCGCTGGTATTGATTTCCTATCTGTCCATAATACATTTATGGCGTCTAAACCCAATGGTTTAAGAGATATTCGCGATTTTGGGTTGAGAGGCGCCATCTTGGATTTGGCCCCGCCCCCTGACCTTATTTGGACTCCGATTTTGGTAAACTTTCTTTTACTTACTTAAGTCATCATAATGAGTCAATAGAAATCAAAAAACCTTTTGTTGCAATTTGTTCTACGTCAAATGTTAGTTTGACCCGCCTAATTGGTCAGTGCTCCTTCGAGACTGTATATGTAAAATGATAAAGTTGTCCTCATTACTCTAATCTTGGGTATCAGTCTGTATGTTGACTGAATCCTGGCTTCACATATTAATATATGATTAATTTATACAATCAGCAGAAATATAACCTTCTGTATATATTTGAATTTTCAATTTTTAATATATTTTTATTCTGTCCCTCTTACATAGCAATTTTTTAAAATTTGAATCTAGTTTTTGGCCCCATCAATATCATACCATGCCATACCCAAAATGCCAGTTATATATGATGCAAATTAGTTTGTTTATGAAAATACTCTATTTTACTTTTATTTTAATTTGAGATAGACAAGAAATGTAGTAGCAGTTTTCTAAACACAACTTCTGGTTTAAAATATTTAAATAAACTGTTAATGGGTTTTTGTAATCAGTTAACAAATGAAACAGTCATTTCAGTTTAGACTAAAATAATAATATAATCTATCCACCAACTGTATGTAGGCCTACTCTCAATATTTAGCGCAATAGTTACATAAGTTTCTCACAGATCAAAGTCACAATGCGCGTTTGTGTGCCTACGGCAAATCTTTCATATTAATTTTGATTAACTGTTTCGGTATAGATCATGCTTGCTTCAGGCTTTAGTAATAAACTTGAAGGTATGATATTTATGTCTGTAAAATCCCAGTGTCTTAGCCTGAAGCCGAACTTTTGTCGATCTTTGAACTGGCACTAACTGGTTTCAACTGCAAGTGGGTCGACCTGAAAGCCACAATTAACGGTAGTTTCAGTTGTTTGAAGCCCATTTATTTTTTCTACGAATACGTTATCAGAAAATTCAAAATATGAATGTACATGTATATATACAGGGGCGGATTGGGGCCGGGAACCGCCCTGGGCTCCCTTGTTGGAGCGGCCCCTTCTACTGACCCCCGTTCGGGCTCCGCGGGTTCCCCCACCCGGAAAATTTTCAAAAATGAACTCAAAATTTCCGATTTAGTGGCATATCTCATTATGATATCTGTCAAAAGGACGACAGTGAATCCGATGAAATTTTCGGATGAAATTCGGAATCCCCATTGCAGGATTCCGAATTCCGGCCCACACCCAACACAACCGGCCCAGAAAGTCTATTATACCAGTCCATTCCAGACTAGGTTGATAGCGTGGCGGCCCTTTAAATCACTGGTCACATACAACATGATCATCATCGCTCCATAATGTTCTGCAGAAAAGGTTTTTTAGACGAATTGGACAAAATTATTTTTTTCATATTTTTGTCCCACCGGCCCTTGGGGCGATACCCGACGGCCCAATCAGCCCCTGTATATATAAGTTTATAGATTGCATTAGTATGCGCTTTGTCTCCCATTTTACTGGATTTGTAGGTTGCAAAGAATCGAAATTTGGCTCCTTCAAAACTAGCCTACTAAAGATCCATCTCGGTGCATCTATGAATGAATGAATGAAATAAATGAATGAAATATGGTTTAATGTCATACTTTTCTGTACCAGCTAGGCTAATGAAGACAGACATACGCAATAGAATGGGTGTGCTATGAGAGATCTTTTGCGCGACAGCATATTGAATTCCATCTGTCGGGATTCTTTTACATCCACGCTGTGGTACAATGTGCATCGGTTATCTTGCGGTCCTTATAAGGTCCAGTGGTATAATAATAATAACTTTATTTGAGAAGGGTAAGTAATACAAGTATACCTAACAATAGCTTCCGTGCAATCCAAACTTTCCACGTCGATAGGAAACACACTGGGAGCCACCTCCCACGAATAAAACCCCCCAAAAGAATTTTTTTTTAAAAGTGTGTGTGTGCACATTTTATATCATATATATGCGACCTGACAAATTTGTAATTCTTTAGAATATTTTCCGTAGTTTTCCATTGAAATCCTATTATAAACTATAATAATATGAAAAATAAACCGCCCCTCTCCGTCCGTTCATGTATGGGAACACTTCAATACATTTCACCATTTTTATTCGATTTTGACGAAACTGTGATATGTTGTTTATATTAAAATATGGAGAACGCTAGATCGAGGGCGGTCCTACGCATTTTATCACATATGACGTCATATAGATTGTAGGTTAGGGTATGGCTAGGACCTGTAGATTTCGTCTAACTCTCCAGGTGTAAACGGTGCTAACCCTAATACTCACCCTGGGCCAGCCTAACCCTAATTACCCTAGGCCTAATAGTGGTCCCTGATTGTACGAAAAATCGCTTACTAAATGTCACACAGTAATTATAAGTTGATTTTAAAAATCTCCGTTACACCATTGACCATAATGTATGTTTTGGACAGACCGCCCCCCCCCCCCCGGATCGGCCCCTGCTATTTATTTCGGCATTAATCGCATTTATCTATTTCATTCCATCATAGATCATATCTATCTAGTACAGTTCTATAATTCCATATATATTTTCAACATACCATTTTTGACACCATCGGCGATATTTGCTGAGAAAATGTGTATTGCGTTTTAAAAATTGAATGTATCCGTTAGTCTGTAAACGTAGTCCAGGCGTATTTATTCGATATCGTCAGAGAAATGTACGTCAGTTTATGTCTCGCGTTCTGGAATGTCATAGCAACTAAGTCTGATAAATGGGTCACCTTAACCGGGCCATTTAAGGTGAAGGTTGTTTACGTTCTTTCATCGAATCAGATTGCTTCTTTACGACGCACCTTTTACAGACGATCGTTGATTGGCCGGATGTGTGGTCTGTGTGTACTGAATGACATACACATGTTGAAATGCCAATCAGTTGCGTACAGAAATTGACGAAGGCGGATGGTATTAGTTAATTTCCAGTGAAAATAAATTATATTTCAACCAAAGGTATGTTAATTTATTAGATTAATATATGGATATCAAACTTGTACCGTCATATTCGACTGTCATCCTGTGTATTGTTTACGTCATTTTCTTGTGAGTTTCATCATCATGTCAGTTTCGGTCCTCTTTTCGGTAGGCTATATAATACATGTATGGTAGTATAGATCAAACTCAAAACATATGCTACATTAATAATTAATTTAATTGCTTTTAATTTCACGATGTGTTTGACACCATAATACAGCGAGCTGACGTGTTTTATTTTGGATCAAAGACGTAAATTTTGTCTGTGCCATAATGTTTTGCTTGTTCTGATTTTGATTTCCAACTGCGCCACTACTAGTACTAACTACTACTAGACGAAATTATAGTTATACAACACTGCAAGATAACAGAGAATGAATTATTGATAACTTGATTGTTACTTTTGTACTAATTGTGTGTACAGCAGGATTCATTAGCCAATGTTAATGTAAAATAATCACCTGGATTCTAAAATTAATTTGTAATTTTGTATCTTTTGATTCTCCATCAATCCATGCCCAGAACTAGAAGAGTATTAATATAGGGGCAATTGTAGTCACAATTCTTGAAATATTTAAATAGAGATACCCTATGTTCAATTTGTTGGATTCTTTGTGGTGACTCAGTCATTATTATAGTGACTAAATTTTTTTTTTACATCATATTCATATTCAGTCAACAAGAACTGAAGCTTGTGGTCTAGAGTACCAGCAGCAACAGTGGTAGGCCTACACCTCGGTAAAGCAGAATTAGCTACTTTGAATTATGTAATTGTCAAGTGTTTGTTTAAAATATACAGCCAATTAATGTATATCCTACCACTGTGTGGAAAAGATCACGTGTGACTATACTAGATTCCATAAAAGATTAAGGAAGTTTTTGTTTTAATTGTGCAGTGTATAATTTGTCAGTTAAAAAAATCTATATATTATATATGATATATGTAGAGGCAATATCAATAATGTAAAATTTCCCTAAATTTGGTAGAATAAAAATAAAAGACAAGAACCTTTATTAATGAACAAGTTGACATATGTACATATTACCTAGGCCTAAACATAAGTGTCTGAGATATTGTAAGGTAAGTTAGGTGTTTTAAAGCAGGAATTTCATATTTTCTAAGAAAGTCAGAACTATGTATTTATTTCTATGTCTTTTGCTCAATAGGTTGTCAACTCACTATTGTACAAACATAGGCATTATTTTCCACACTAACAAATTTTTCATATAGGAATTAATTACACAATTACCCCCCTTGATCCCCCCATGCAATAGCTAGTCATTGGTTGGTAGTCAGACTACTGACCAATCAAAATTTAAAACAACAATATCCACTAATTACAGCAGTGAGTAGTGGGATTACCTCTAATCAAACGAAACACTGCGCGGAGTATGCTGCCCAACAAAAACACAGACAATCAAAATGTTAAAAACACCTTTAGCATATCTTTAATTTTGTTCTTTTCTTACATTGAGCAAGCCCTGTATTTTATCTGTGAATGCCAGTGTACAAACTACGAAATAGTGTCATTTATGACAGCTGTGTATCCAATTTACAGTAAAATAAGATCGATTCACTAAATTTATATACTCTAGTGGTTGATTAATTGTAACAATAAGTTTTCGTTGACTGATCACATAGAATTTATTTCCAGTCATGAATTGAGGAATATGGATAGGACAAAGGCCAGACGCCTTTTCCAAAAAGATTGAGACCTTATTTAACCCTCAGTTCTTTTTTGTTCAGGATAAAAATAGCCTTTAAACCTATATAGCATATAATAGACTTATTTTTGATCAGACCAGGTCACCTTGGGTTTGAATGTTAGCCTATAGATTTAAATCCTTGCAATTCCATAAATATCTTGGCAACAGATCAACAGGATATTAAGACAAGATTAAACTAATTAACTTTAATTATTAATTTAACAAAGCAGCCAAGTATTTTGATGTTATTCAGTTGAAGGAACAAGGTTGATAGCAATTATTTCAAAATATTTACACACTTGATAGAATTGTAATAATTGTATGTACTGGTATTTACATATATAGCTGTGTATAGGACATCACATTGTTTTGACTGAGTTTGAATATGAACATTTTGTTCTTATATTAAGCAGAGATAAGCAGTTTTATTTGTTGATGCTTTGATAAAATAGAGATATAATAAGAAATAAGAAAAAAAAGTGTGTGTAATTAATGTGTATCACATGGGACTTCAATAGTAAACTATCTAGTGAGTAGTGACATACATGTAACTTATCATATGTTCATATGTAACTTATCATATGTTTGACGGGTAAGAAAATTTGATCAACTGTGTGAACCCTACCTACATTTTAGATGTCAGATTTAAATACATACACAATTACCTATACTAACAAACAAAACTTTCACAGTTTATGATCCTGGTTCTGCCTGGCTAGATTACACTAAAAAGTCTTGACAAGAATGTTTCTATATATATATATATATATATATATATATATATATAGGCTTTTGTTATTTGTAGTTAACCCAAGAAGTGTGATTACATTTTCCTCCTTCAAATTTTTATTTTGGGGGTGTGGGGGGGGGGGGGGATTTTTTTTTTTTATCCTACATTTATCAAAAACTTATTGTATAATTTCAGACCATCTCCCTGTAAGATCTCTGAACTAATCATGTTAGTGAAAAGTTTAGGTAAAAGCCTGTTGTCTGCAGCAACTAAGCATAGTGCAAAGAATTTGAATGGATTTTGTGCTGTGATTCAAACACGTAATGTTCATGCTATCGACACAGATTTCATCCATGAACATTCTAATAAACCTAGAATTCTTATCACAGGTGAGTCTATTTTTATTTTACTTTCTATTTGAAAAAGTTCAGGAAAATTCAGATCAAAATGTCTTGGAAAATAGCAATATTACCGTTACTAAGTATTATTTTTTTTAATGTGAATGTTTATTGTTGTCAACTACAATATACATCAGTCGTTAGGCATCCACAACTTAATCAGTATATTTTACAGTTCAGAATTGTTAATGTAGTCTTTATTCAATTCTACAGACATTGTCCATTGGGTCATACATCACAGCGTTAACTCAAACTTCTATAGAACAGTGTGGAATCTTTGTTGGGTAAAAGGATTTCAGATTTCATAATTTTCATATCATCAATACCTGGTATTTTAAATGATTTATCCTTCAATTCATATTCATACTTTCAAATCTTGTGAACATGGTACCGGATTAAGTCTTTTGCAGAACTTTGCAGGATTATTGAAATAGGTTTTAAGGAGAAGAGCTATTATAACTTATAGAATATGATTTTAAAAATTTATAGAAAATAACTGTAAAAATGTATAGAATATAATTGTAAAAGTGTACAGAAAAATTGTAAAAGTGTATAGAATAATTGTAAAAATTTATTGAATATAATGTAAAAATTTATAGAATATAATTGTAAATTTTGGAGTTACATGTACCTCCCTGTGAAGGGATTGATAAAGTCTTTTGAACGCCTTATGGAATAGAGTTTCTTATGAGATTGTTTATAAGGGTTTAATTCTAGCCTAATTACAAATGCATTTTGCTGTGTATTGAATTGTGACTATTAAAGCTTGTGAACGTGACACAGGACATAGTTTTGAATGTGAATCAAAGTTATTGCCCATTAAGTTTCGCACAAGATGTGGTGTTATCTTTCCTATTTGGAAATATGTTGTGAATATGGTGAAGAATTCTTGAAATGTTTATTTTCATTATATTCAGGAGCCCTTGGACAGCTTGGATCAGGATTAGCTAAGATGTTAAGGTATAAACATATTTTTTTTGTTAGCTCTTTATATAGATATTGACTTTCTGTTGTATGCAAACAAGTAACAAATTTGTGCAATAAATTTCTTTTATAAATTTTAATGATTTGCTTTATAAATATTTATGATTTGCTTTATAAAGTTTATTTGAGTTTAATAAATGAATTATAATTGTAGGGACAAATATGGTCGAAATAATGTCATTATGTCAGATATATCTAAAGCATCAAAATCAGTTCTTGAAAGTGGTAAGTAAATTAACACTTCAAAGAAATATCTAAATTATATGATACACTTTTTGAATTACCAAATTCTAATAATGGTTGGAAGGTTTTGTTAATTGCTCTATTAAATCAAATCACCATTATAAAGTGTACTAAATATTCAAGAAAGATTTTTAAATGTTGTTCTATGTCACAGGACCATTTCTCTATGCTGATATTATGGATCCAAGAGGTTTAAAAGAAATAGTGGTCAACTATGAAATAGACTGGTTGATACATTTTGGGGCATTGTTGAGTGCTGTTGGGGAAGCCAATGTACCATTAGCTATGAAGATTAATATTGAAGGTGTACACAATGTACTAGAAGTAGCAAGACAGTATAATCTGAAATGTATGATCCCAAGTACAATTGGTTAGTATAATGGACCGATATTGGTCATTCTTAAATAATTTAGTTGTGTTTCTAGTATAAAATCATAATCACCTTGACAAACATGCTTCATCTGACTAGAAGTGCATGATGTCCTACTATTGAATGTCGCTGGTCAACACTTTCAGGATCAATTGTCAATCCCTTAGAAACAATACAAGGATGTACAATATTGAAAAAGTTTATACCTTTGAAGGGAACTTAGTGAAAGCAATATTATATAACAGATAGTTTCATGGATGCCATTCACTAGTTTTATTAACTACAAAGTTTCATTGGGAAAGTTGAATCTTTAAAAATAATATCAATCCGAAAATGTAAATGTTTTAATTAAATATTTTTTTTAAAAATCAGCATCTTCTAAGGAATAGATGAACAAGATAGCACTACCCTTAATTAACCCTTGTCGGTGCACGTGGGGTCTCCGTGGACCCCACGCACTTGTTTTATAGTGTTTTGTAATAACTACTGGGCACTGCTTTCTGAAATTTAGTGACTTGTCTCCAATATATTTTTAAACATAGCGAATAGATCGATATTCATCTGCTTCCCACATGAAGAGTTATGTTACATGCCAAACAGGCCCAACGCTTGAAGGGAACAAGGGGTCCAATCGGACCCCAAACTTACAACTCGCAGTAGGAATTTTGCTAATGTGTTTGCTGCCTGATACCATATTGCGTATGCCAGACTATTCTCTCTTTAAACATCTGCATGTTACAAATACCAAAAATTAAGTGATGAATTCCAAAAATTCTATGGTTTTTGTATCAAGCGTGAATCGCCATTTAACCTCGTTATAACATAGTACACAAAGTAGCAATTTTGTGAGTATTATTAAATCTGTTCAAAATGTCACAAAAATGTTTTTGTATAATACTTTAGTTGTTTTTCAGTTGTCAAATATAAATGCAAATAAAAACTTAACCGCTGCTTTTAAATTCAAATATATCTATACGTAAAAACTTTGAATTACAACTGGGGTCCATACGTGCACCCACAAGGGTTAAGCATTAGGTAATATCTTTTGATGGGCTTCTTTTTAATCTAATTGAATTTAAGTCCTACCATTGATATTTTGGTTTTATTGTCTTTGATAAAAAAATTAAACAGTCGGTTTAAGTACGTTTTAACATGGATTGAGATATGAAAAAAAAATGAAATATTATCAAAGTGCAAATCTTGATCAGCAGCTTTAGTATGCAAATAAATATTTGATGAATATTGAGACCGGCCGGGGTTGTTAATCCATTTTGAAATGTTTCGATCCCTGGTGTGAGCGTATGTGGCACTCCGGTTTCCTTCCACTGCTCAAGACCCCTACGCGCAACCGAATTATTGAAATAAAATTGAAACCGTATATTAGTTCCGAAATGACCTAGTTTGAGTCGAATGGACGTTAAACCCCATTTCTCTCTCCATTTTGAAATGAACAGTCCACAGGTAGGCTAAACAGATAGTCGTCTTTTCAATAACAGACATGTTGGTTTATACATACTTTGTTGTCGTTGATCATCGCGTAACGTAGTACCAATAATAATAGCTGAAACTTCGAATCGACAAAACCTTGGTTGTAATTGCATACTTGTATTCATATATGGATATAAAATTGAAATGTACAGTCAAATTTACGCAATGTGCATAAAGCATATTCCTATTTGAGAATGTATAGCTATAACAATGAAACACTGTCTAAAATATTATAAGGAAACACATTTATATAGACTGTACTGAGAAAGTCGGTCAATGTTTTGATTTCAAAAAAATGTAAAGCAATTATTTGTTTATGTAAAGCCAATGAAATAAAAAAAGACTAAAGTTTACCTAATTTAAAGAATGTATGTCAAGGACATTATGACATTATGTATGTCAGTAAATATTATGGTAAGTGCAGGGGAACCCCTACACATATAAAGGATTTTCTGAGCTCTAGGAGTGGTGGGTTATTATGGTCTTATTCGTGTCTTTGTTGTATTAAACCAATTAGGGCTTATAATGTTTATTTCTGTCCTATAAAAACAAAATTTTTATGGACTGCCTATAATCTTTTTTCTATTTTGTGAAAACAAACTTGGACATTTTAATAAAGATTGTTTGATAAATAATTGTTAACTTTCCTGTTCTATTTATTCTCCTTAAATGTCTATCATATGTAAACATGTTTTCATTAAAAATAGACGTTTTAGGTGGATTTTTATGTAATTAAAGGTGCCTTTGGTCCCGATTCCCCCAGGAACCCGACCCCAGATCTTACTATACAGAGACCTAGAACTATTTATGGTGTGTCTAAAGTACATGCCGAACTTATGGGAGAGGTGAGTGAACAAGTTATTGACTGAAACAGAACACTGAATTTGCTTGGCAGTCAAAATTATAAAAGATTTATTTTTGTTTTTTTAATCATTCAGATTTTTAGCCAGAGTTCTTTAGATATATTCTGAAATATATTGGGGAAATTTACAAGTTTTGAATATTAAGATATATATGGCCATTAAGGCATTAATTCATAATACTCTTCCTTACCAGATGACAACTCCATTTCCAGGAAAATGATGATATAATTGTTACTTAAAGTGGCATTATTTAAGAGCTAAGTTTGCCTATTGCAGATCTCTCTTTTAGCCTCAAATGCAGATCTCTTGAAAAATTGCCCCTCTATTCCATGGGATGGTTGTGATTTAGAACGGATTGAAACATGTATAATCAAGACTTTGTTAATTATCGTAACAATGATAGCTATAAAAATTGAGACTACACTATTCTTCAAACGGTCATAACTTTGTTCTTCAATAAAATTTAAATCTAAAATATATCATGCATCTTTAATGGCTATAAAAAATTGTATCTGTGTAATATCACTCTTATTATTATTGTGTTTTAGTACTATCATTATAAATATGGTCTGGACTTCCGTAGTCTACGTTACCCAGGTGTTATTTCAGCTGATACAAAACCAGGAGGAGGAACAACAGGTTAGTTTATTTTTAAATCGGATAGGCAGATGAGATCATCAAGACAATGGTGCAAAATAAGCACACAAATGACCCTGTTGTTCAAAATTAAATGATCTCAGTTCCTTTCGATATTGATGCATGTGAGACAGTAACATCCTGGATTATGGCCCTTGATTATACAAAAAATCAACATTTTTTTTATCTTGTTCTAGTTATTTAAATTCAGTTTAAATTATAATTGTTCATATTTTTTACAGATTATGCTGTGGAGATATTTCATGAAGCATTGAGAACAGGAAATTTTGAGTGTTTTTTGCGTCCAGACACCCGTTTACCTATGATGTACATCAAGGATACTTTACGATCAACAGTGAAATTTCTAAGTTTCCCAAATGATAAATTAACAATGAGAACTTATAATGTGACTGCCATGAGTTTTACCCCAGAGGAACTGGCGGAAGAAGTTAAAAAATATGTGCCACATCTAAAGGTTACATACCGTCCTGATAAAACTAAACAATCTATAGGTAAATACTGTTGATCAATGATTATTTAAATTTAAGACAGAAAGAGTAAAGTTTGATTCTCCCTGTTTGATAGTAAAATTGGGGGGAAAGGCACTTTAAAATTAACTGTGCAGTGTACCCATAGATACACCATGTTAGTTTTAAAAGTAACTCAAAAGGGAAATTATAATCTTTGCATTGTATTTGGTTATTTCAAGTTGAACAGATAACATACTTTTTCAAAAATTACTTGGAAATTAATATTACCGTGAACAATAGAAGGGAGATAACTTTTATAACTAACTTACATCATCAGGAAGCAGACCACCAAATATCCGCTGATTGACTTTAATTCTGGTCTTTTTTGTTGGGCTTAATGTTCTCTGCTAAAGACAGAGTAGGTTGACTATTGAATAGAAGGTACTGCATTAATAATGGTAGTGATTGGTGGTCTGCCTTCAATATCCCATGCTTAAGGATACCAAGAGAAAACCATGGATCAAATTATACATAATTCTTCTATTCTTATGACATTGGATTTTTATTTCTTTTATTTTATGTTTCAGCCGATCAGTGGCCTCAAGTTTTTGATGACAGTAATGCTCGAGCAGATTGGAACTGGTACCATAAGTATGATCTTGAGACCATGTGTCGAGTCATGTTCGAAAAACTTGCTTCACAACAAAAGTTGTCTACTAATGCCACAACTGGTGATCAGAAAATGGGTGCCATGTAAAAAAAAAAAAAAAAGCAAAAGTAAATATACTCAACAAAATATTGTACATAAGATTTTAGTCTTTAAACTTTTCATTGTAAATAACTGATATTTATTAACATGTTATTGATATTGCTATTCTGAACAAATACATGACACTAAATAGAGAACAAAACAAAAAAAAATAGAATTGTTTACACTCAATATTTATTTATTTTACTACATTTAATATATGTTTCCATTTTGGATGCAGGTAATGATTATGTATCGTTTAAATGTAATGATTATGTATCATTTAGATATATGTGTCACTTAAACAGGCATTATGTAATAGATAAATCTGCCGATTGCAGGTCTTTCATTGGGCCTTAAATGTTATATAAATAATTAATTAGACATTATTTAACATGACAAGACCATAATCAACTCTCTGTGCCATCTACAACTATTAATATCTTTGCTCAAAATAAAGTAGTCTGAATGAAATTTTCAAAATCTTCATTTTGCATTATCTCTTTTTGAAATATAGTGATAACTGCAAGCTCTTTATCAAAATCTTACATATTGTCTTTTAAATATAATGGTAATGTATTAATTAAATACAATAGTTACATAATTATAACCCTTATGTATCATTTAAAATTAATTATATATCATTTTGTGTTTATAATTATTTAATTGTTTTTTGTCCATCATTGAACATGACTGGACTGATGTTATTAAATCTCAAAGAAAAAAGTACAAATCTCTTTATTATTATAATATTTTTTTAAAATGCTCTATTTATATAGATCTATTGATATTCTGTGGAGAACAACATAATTTTTTTATTTAAATTTGTACAGATTTTTATTTTATTGATGTATCTATTGTATTTATTATCCTATTACAGTATAGAAGAATCTCATCTATATTTACATGACAACGAATTGTGATATAAATTTGAATAAAACCAACGTCATATTTAAATATTTCACATAAAAACTCCTATCGATTTAAAATTACACCATTTCCATTTCAATAAATATACATATCAGAATAGTGCTCATTATTTTGTACATGTAGATCTGTTTTTTTCTTTATGTGTAAGGTTTTATTTTTCATGTGTGTATTTGTAAACAATATTTCTGAAATAGAATCTCAATGCTTTTATTGTTTGCTATGTAGCTATTTATGTTTAAACACATATACATCTAAAATATTTTCGTGTCATTGTCATTATTCATTTTCTATACAATGTTTTTGTTTTTAATTGTACTTTTAATTGTACAAACCTCTGCATGATCAAAATGCTCATACATAAAGGGAAATTAATATTTTGTAAATATATAATTCTCAGTCATGCTGTTATGATTTGATATTACAGCTATCCCATTCAAATTAATGATTTTTACAGGGACCAGGTCCAATTTAAAATCAAATATGTTCAAAAAATCAACTGACAAGTTTTGTCATAAATATTTGTGATCTGAATGTTTTTTAACTTTTAGATTAAAAATGAAATATTGTTAATATTTGGAGGCTGCCATGTTTTTTAAAACATAAAACATTACTTTAGAAGTATAACGTTAAAATAAGCCATGGGTGGCACTCAGTGACCAATTGAGAAGAATAAACACAGCACAATTTATTTACATAAATTGTGTTGCATCTTTTAACATTGTTAACATTTGTTTTTATAAATGAAACAGTTATATTTAGACATTAAATATTGTTAATATTTGGAGGCTATCATTTGTTTTTATTAGTAAAACATTTCAAGTTATGTTTAGGTGTGTAACATTTGGTAGCTATCTTTTGTTTTTATAAATAAAACACTTAAAATCATATAGTTATTATGTTTATTGTATGTTAAAACATAAGTGTGGCATATTATGTTAAGTTGAATAATAATAAATACCTTAAAACTGCATGTTACACCAGAGAACGACCACACTCATCAGTTATTAGATCGCAGTTACCTTATATGGTTATTTTGACGACTTTTACTGTTACCTGTAACAGACAGATTGGCTTCAAAGTGCATTGGAGGAAAATATAAGGGAGGTAATTCTAATCAGACTGCTGTAAACACGAAGCAAACAAACAACAATGCTATTATACGAAAATTTTGAGTAGGGAGCCGATGCCATCAAAAGACGATAAATTGGTTCAGAGCACTCATATTCCTGGTGCACCCCAAATTACTTCACCCTAATAATTGGAGTCGATTACATTCAAAGTTTTCGTCATGATCCTTGAATGGATTCCATATTGGAGTTTGCATTTATAAATAACTCCCTTCGATGTCTTATGCACGAACGAAAGCTGTGCTGTCGTACGGGTGGCACATTTTATTGACGAATAGAGAGAAACGGGATTTAACCTCCACTCGACATAAACTAGGTCATGGTTTAATTTTATTTCAATAATTCGCTTGCGCGTGGGGGTCTTTAGCAGTGGGATGAAACCGGAGTACGCGGAGAATATCCATGAGTCAGGACAGGCGACCCTACTCCTTGCCACGTACAATCGGGGGTTGGAATTGGAAACCACGGCAGTTGACTCAATGGCAGACCGTATGATACAGCGCGCGCACGCTAACCATTCGGCCACCCAACCCCCTTTATTGACGAATAGTGTAGTGATCAAAATGAGATTTTATTTTTAATGATTTCCGGGAGTTTGAAGCTTGAATTCTGTTCTACTATTTGAACATTTAGGTATTCACTCGTCAGAACTACAAGCTGTCGAGAATAAATCCGTGCACACTAAATAGTTAATAGTTTGCAGGTGGAATTTTAATGAGTTTTATGCATGACTAATAGAACAAAAATTAATTACACTCACGACTTGTGCATGATTAATTGTTTTATTCAGCCTGTAAATAAACCTTTGAATTACTTCCTCATTTTAAGAGAGAAATGGAGTTTAACGTCCATTCAACTTAAACTAGGTCATTTCAGGACTAACATCTGGTTCAAATTTATTTCAATAATTCGCTTCCGCGTAGGGGTCTTTAGCAGTGGGAGGAAACCGGAGAAAACCCACGATATTGGACCCGATATTGTTTTTTTTTTTTTTGTTTTTTTTTAAATTAAATATATATATATTTATATATAAATGGGCGTATGAATAGAATAAACCTGGTTAACACTTCCCAATCCCATACGACTCAGTTTATGTGGTCACGCCTATAAAGTTTTGCTCTGACTCAAAAAGGTTGATTAAAAATAGCATACGCAACGTCTAAATAGATCGTCGCCCAACGTGAAAAACCACAGTTATGTGTACACACTATAAACTGTCTGCGATATTATTGGTTGTGGATGTAGAAGTTAAACCACCGATTACTACTGTGTTATAGGCGTTCATTAACTTAGCCTAATCTAATTCCGACATTGACTACTTATTTCATTAATTGTGCGGTGTGAATTTCGCCCGGGTAACGGCATCTCTACACATCATTAATACGTAATAGATGTAGGCTAAATGTGTTTGTAGCAGAGACGTTATGATTCTTAAAATTGGTAGACCTACTAACATAACATGTTACATACATATTTATATTATAAGCAAACGAAAATCTGCAAATAATGTTTGTTGACCTTTAAAATCTCTTATAAGGCGGAAAGTTGTTTCCCTTAGATATACGTTCACATTTCTTTGACTCGCGATTTTCTGTCTTTCATCCCTACCGGATGACTTAATGAATTAATTATAACTGCCAAATGTAGAAGATAAACACGTGTCTATTGTTTGTTCATTGAGGAGAGTGTAATGTATTAGTGAGGGTGTAGAATAGATGTAGGTACTGTAAATAGAGTGTATGTAAAGAAAACATTCTTACGTCAAGATGTACACTGTCAACAATAGTACAGTTAGTATATCCATGTTAACAAACAAACCCGTTGCCTTTATATGCTCGCCTACTGACTTACCTAATTTAACTATAGTTTACCTCACAAGGACCAGGGAAAAAACGTTTTAAAACTGCGCCCTTTTTTTTTAACGTAATGCATTTTTTGATCTAATATTTTCTCGGCACAGTTACAGGTTAGGTATGCCATCATCAGGTACAAACACGCGTGTTAAAAGTTTGGGGGAAATAAACTTTCGAAATACGATCCCGTCATCATAAAACAAAAGCAAATATTACCCCCCCCCCCAAAAAAAAACCCAAAACAAAACAAAAACAAAGCAACAACCAATGACTTTTAAAATGTTCCCTTCGAGATGTGATTTGGATTTTCTGACTACGATTTGATTAAGTGTTTAAATACGGTTTGAATCGAGTTAGGTATCGATTAACTAAGGACTTTGAATTGACCAGGGCAAAGCTGCATTGTCATGTTTGTGTAAAACTACCTATATAGCTGTAATATCAAAGCTCGTTTTTACTTATCTGCTAGTCGAATCACTTTCTATTTCATATTTTATCTACACTATCTATATAACCACCTGTTAATAGAATCATCACCTGTAGGTTACATCTGATAATCTACTAACAACATACCTATATTTACCTCAATATACAGTTCAATATACTTATATTTGGCACCTGATCACACTAACGCCTACTTGCACTTATTCCTACTGGCTATTTTGATGCCTAAACACTAACCTATTAGAAATGATATAAAATACTTCAAGAGCAAGTATGTAAAATAAGACACTTTTCAGGCAACTTGGGAAAGATCTGACTTGGATCACGCGTGTGTTTTGTCATAGTTTTCCTTACTACAATTACATGAATGTAAGTTAGATCTCACAATATTTTATTTTAATATATTGTTAGATATTGACACTAAAATATTAATTGTTAAGTAGGGCCTACTTATTTAATAAAACGATTATCACTGTGCTCGCGAGGGGTTACATCCATTGTATAGGAATTTATCGCTCTTGCTATAATAATTTAAATGTAGATAATGAAAAATGGCTATGTTGAAAATTTTTGTCAAATTATATTATTCTGGGCGAAGTTATGAATATTTGAAGTTTGGAAAGAAATAGCGGTAAATGTCTCGATTTTCCTTATTATAAAAAAGGTACGGTAGACATTGTCTAATCCATTCAATATCGTCTAATCCATTCAATTTCAGTAATGGCTATAGTTAATCTTCTACGAATGAGCGCCTGTAATTTTGATATATTGACATTAATATTGATAAAACAAAACAAAATTCTACAACAAAATCTTGTTATTTACCTAGAAACAATCAGAGTTCTCCATTAATCCGACTTCCGAATAGTACAACAGTGTCGATATTTGGATTAACAGATCTCCAATGTATTGATATTCGGGTCAGTTCGAATACCAATATGTCTCCCACCTATGTCATACCAAAGAATTTAACGCCATGTCATACATCACGATGAAAATTCGAGATAAGCATAGAGTGGGGAGAGGATTGGGTGGTGTGGGGACCCCAGATGGCGTGAATAGGATTCTGTGACAGCAATGTTTTAAATCTCCGTTAGTCAATAATGAAGAGTTTGTTAGGTTAACCATGGTCTACTCCCTCGGCGATTTTACAAATTGTGTTTTTCAAATATTGAAGTTTCCTCTAAATATCCGGATAAAGAAGAGCTCGTCGTAGACAAACAGACCTGTTGACAAGCATGGATATAAAGATTTCTACCATGGAGACTTCACGGTGGTGGAGCAAGGAACGTGATCGGCAAATCTTTATGAATAAATGCTTCTTTTTCCCCCGTTAGTAATTCAAACATATTATGGATTGGTTATAAGTATTATATTAGTGTTATTGAATCCCAACTCCCATCCCATAATCAGAAATTTCGGCGGGTCTGTATACCGTGATCGAATTCTGTTATTCCCCCTAAGTCGCGGAATGCTTGGTAGACATGTCGACTGGGACCATGGGGCAACGAATATTCATTCAGATGAGATGAAACGAAAAACCCATGGCAGTTGGAATTCCAAAGGTAAGTATAGGCCGTAGCTCTGCTGTACGGGCAAAATTTGTCCTCACAGCACACCACAGAGGTATGGCGGTCTTCATATTTGCCCAGTCGGCACAGAAAAGTAGAAATGCCAAATGAACTACACGAATTCAAAATTTTTTATTCGTTGCTTGAAAATATATGATACATTTTAAAGAACACACCCCTTCATTATTGTCCCAGAAAGTTCATCCAGATTTCCCGGCGTGGTGCAGCCTGGTAATCTGTCTAGTCGTTCGGGTGGCACGAAAACCGAGGTTCCGTATACACATTGGTGTGCACGTAAAACATCCACTGACAGTTGTAATTCCCTTATAGCACACCGGATGACGTACGTCCGTCTTTATAAATCCAGTTTAAGAGCAGAACAGTAGGACGTTAAAACCCATTTCATTTCATTTCTTAAAGGACACTTTTATTTTTTCTTTTATATGATGATGGCCGTCTTGTGTCCGCATCGTGTCGTAGATAAAAGTAGTGTCGTATTACCTAAGCTGCTGACGATATTGCCAATTGGTTTCTAGTTGAGTAGTTAATTGACATGTGTCATGTCTGCGCTGGCTGGTCTACTAACTGTCACGGTGTCACGTGCGGGGTGATTGGTACTTGAGATTAAAGGCAGATACACAATCAATCAATGGTAAGGTCATGCTGACTCTCTCCCTGCCTTTACTAGTTCAAGTATTGACATTGTCTTGTGGTGAGTACAACAACCATCCTCAGTAACCAAATAACCATTTCGATACTGCACAAGGCCAATGGATAACCATGCTGTGACACTGATAGACTTCAAGGCAAGTGGCTTAGTCTTCATCGTCAACGAAAACATGTCTTGATCATATCAGAAATAACCGCGATTTACAATTAATTTTAACCAGGGACGGAAAATACATTAATAAAATTAATTATAGCTAGTGTGGAGATAGCTCATAGAACATTAACGGTCACATGGCCGATTATTATAGACGATACTAAACGTAATTTAATTCCGAGATAGACGTATTTTCTGTGATACAGAAGACTGGTCTCCAGATAGCCATTGTCTGCTATAGTTCACACGGCACCGAATCATCTGGTTCAGGAAGTAGGGTATGTATTGTATTATTTATTCGTCTTTCAGTCTTCAGGGATATGTCATTATTGTAAACACACGACTCCACGCTTATACATGACCGGACTTTCACAGCAGACAAAAACAATAGAAGGGGTATAGATTCTCCAAGCATGGAACGTATAATTTGCTATAAGGTACACGCTTTAGCTTTATATAACGATTATTTAAATTCTTAGCTAGTTCAACTTCTTTAATATAAACGAGAAGTATTATCAGGCATTTAACGTCCTACTGTTCTGTTTCTAACTGGGCTAATGGAGACGAATTCCAACTGTCAAGGGATCTTTTATGCGCACGCCAATGTGTACACGGGAACTCGGTTTTTCGTCTTATCCGAACGACTAGACACCTGTTCTTGTCAGGCCCTCCGTCCTGCATCACTAACAAGGAAGAATCACACGGGAAAATCTGTATAAACTTCTCGGTCAATGCAGGGATCGAACACCCGATCTAGCCTACCAGCGTCTTACCCACTTACTAGCCACCGTGACGTGACGCCTGTTCTAGAAGGAGAAGACATGCCTGCTTTTTTACATCAGATTTTAGAATCCTGCGCTAAGCTTCACACAGATACTCGGAAAACTTTGAGTTACCAAGGCACATTAGTCAAAGTACTGGCTAAATTCTTAAATATGTGATATCGTTTTTTTTTTATATAATTTGAACTCATACCCTGCCGCTTGGAGCGCGATTTGATGATCCAAATTTATAATACTGACAATGTTTTCTCCTAGAAAAGGGACGTGGTCACAGTCATAATATAAACAATACAAAACATTTGAAAAAAAATATCAAATCCGCAAAAAGTAATATATAATATGTGTGCTGCTGGGGATAACGTATTTTTAATTTATTTGTGAAACTTACATCGTAGCTAAAAGTATTCCATGTTATGTACTTTGATTGATAGAACAGTTGTATGTAAAGGAAGTGGTGTCTTGTTCGACTTGTTTTACCAGACTTGTTAAACAAGATGACATTTCTATTATACATACAATACATAGTCGGAACAATTTAACCATTTATCCGCGTCTCAGTGAGAAATGACTTCTCCTTGAACATCGATGGCGGAGCATGATTCGTTTGGAGCTTGAACCAGGTGAGCATATTTCAGATATGTATTAACACTTTTTGAACAAGTGTGATTTTTTAAGGAATCTATAGGCGCTATGGTCTGTATGGTATTTCTTACTCTGTAATTCGTGGCTCAAAATGTGTTAGACAAGGATGATATTTAGTTTTTTTTATTTATCAGTGGTAGAATTTTTGTCACAGTTTCGAGGTCTTTGGCGACTTTTAACGCACGCGTTTCTTGAATCTACCCATGGATTAGTTTATTTTTTTTTAGAATGGAAATTGTCCGGCCATTTTTCTTGCAATTTTTTGCGTATAGTAAAGCGATATATATAAAAGCATCGAAAGCGACGATTCAGCATTTTCTCTAATTTAGTGTATTTTATTTGTCTGAAAAAAGTGCCAGGTTTTGTTTTTTGTTTGTTTTTTTTATCGGAATTCATTAAGATATGACTGAGACAATCAAATGTTATATAATAGAACTGACCTATGTGTAATCATACGATTACATCATGTGTACCTACTTCAAGAATACACATGATGGCAAATGGCCGCCATTTAAAATACTACGTCCGCCTCTTAGAGACGATAACTTAACTCGCTATAAACTGTAAAAAAATTTACTTCGGCTAGAATTAAAAAACACCTAAGATTAACATTTGCTAAAAATTTCTAAAAAACAACCTAAATTTATGGAAATGGGGCCAAATCAAATCAGGCAAATTACATCAAATAGTCCATGTTAAACGTATAGCAAAAATTTTAAACTTACGCGAGCACGCGCGTTTCTAGACAACGCCATAGCGGGTCATAGCAACCAGTGAGTATAAATTGGAAATCCCCAATGACGTAGATATTATAAATTGGAAAGCCGAGTCTGTCTTAAAATAAGTAGTACCGTCAGTAAACAAGATGGAAGCCATCTGCTATCGTGTTTGATCATGGAGTAGGCAAGCACAGGTGTGTCGTATGATGTGTAATATCACGCCCTCAACGGCCCACTGGGACGGGCATTTCAATTCTGTTTCAGGTCAATGATCTGCAATCGTGAGGCGATTTTGCGTAAATTGTATTTATGCCGAAAACGTGTCATTTCTAATTTACACAAATCTAAACATTGATTGCTGAGTTCAGCTAAATAGTAATGGTACATGTCAGAGATACTAAAAATGACATCATCTTCAACATCTAGAATGACGTAACATTTACTGGAGCTTGAACAACGCAGCTAAAGTAGAGTATCAGGTGTGCATTGACTTTTGTAATCATGGAAGCAGGTTTATTGCTAGAGGATGTAATGTGATTATATTGCTATATCTCATTGATGTAACTTTATCTGAACGATATTAGACTAGACAGCCCATGTAATTACTACCAAAAAAACGAGCCATAATATTAGCCCCAAATGACCTAGTTTGTGTCGAGTGGGCGTTACCCCCACCCCCTCCACCTCTCTCTCCCTCTTAATTTTACTTCATTATTTGTGAATGGTGGTGAACAAGTCTTTTATTCCTGACTTACTAAACATGGTATTTGTGGATGGTGGTGAACAAGTCTTTTATTGATAACGTAAGAGAGCTCCCTGAAAAGTTCTAAGCCTATCTGTGAAAGACCTGTACAAAGTCGATGGTTTCCATTTGCTTTTTCTACATAGTCCGGCTACTTTGAGATGAAAACATTTTTGCCAACATTACTCATCTTTACTAGAAATGACGACCGACTCTTTCTCTCTTTCACGCTTAAAATCCCGCACATAGCCAGCCTTCATATTACATAGCATTTTATAGTGATCTGACCTTGTCAGGCGCGGATCGGGTGGGGGGGGGATATGTGACGTAATTAGTACATGTAATTTTAAGTGTCTAGTCGTTAGGATGTGACGAGAAACCGAGGTCCCGTGACCCGTGTACACATTGGCGTGCACGTAAAAGATCCATTGGGAGTTATAATTCGATATAAGAGTAGGCCGTAGCGCCGCTGCCCGGGCAAAATTTCCCCAATACCACACTGTATGGCGTATGCTCGCCTTCATTAACCCAGTTTAGGAGCAGGGCCCTGTTTCACAAAAACTTAAGCTAAAATCGCTAAAATAGATTTTGACTAAAATCAAAATGAAATTTTAAATTTTATACGTTTCACGAAGATTGATTGTAACTTAAAATGCGATTTTAATAGATTTTAATTAAAATCGCTTGCGCCCGCTCAGTGCAGATTTCCGCTGCGGGTACTTACGGTGAAAGCAAATACGCTTCGAAACTGAAATCTATTGACAGGTTGAATTAACGGTTGCAATATCAGTAGGGAGAGTTTCATACGTTGAAGCAATGTTTGCACACGGTCAGACATTCGTAGAGAGGTGAAATAAATGATTGTACTGCGTAATATGTGATTCGAAAAGTATCGGTTGGTTGGCCTTGAACTTGGCATTTGATTCGTGACATGGGAATTTGATTTACTCGCAGGCTTCAATGGAAATAAAGTGTATCCATATACTAAATCGCATGGATTTGTAGTTTTATGGAAAATTGTCACAAACATTATGATATTTGTGACTCAAACGGCTAATCTAGGTTGTAATTTTTCGTCGCATTTTAAAAGTATTTATCAATTCTGAAATAAATAGCCAATGTTTCGATGCCCAGATTTGACATGTCATTCTCATAGACCCACCCTTTCAATGATACCTTGAAAATGATACTTACTCAATTAAATGATTTTTTCCCTAAGATAAAATAACTTTGGCTCCTAAAATGCCAGTTATTTTTGTTGTTTTATTGACGTAAGACTTCGTTAAGAAATAATAATAAATTTATATTAAAATTTAATTTCAAATAGGCCTAGGCCTATAACATTTTTCAATAAACACATTTGAGATTATTGATTTATCTCTTTACATATCGTAATAACCCCCAAAAGTATGCGTAAATACTACATATGGTTTAGCTAGTATTATATGCCGTTAGGCCTTCTATAACCAAGAAATGGGCCATATTAAACCATTGTACACGAACATATTTTCTTTATAGACAAGATGGCTCTCCTTTCCAAGACATAGGATATGAATAAATGATTTTCTTTTAGTGTTTAGTTTACGGGGGTTTTGGGTGGGTTTTTTTCTTGGAGATCTAATATGATTTTAACTTAAAATATTATTTTAGTGGATTTTAACTAAAATGCTTAAAATCGTTTTGTGAAACTAATCTATCTTAAGTTAGGATGAAATTTTAGTTTAAGACGATTTTAAGGAGTCTTAAGTTTTTGTGAAACAGGGCCCAGAACAGTAGGGAGTTAAACCCCATTTCATTTCATTTTTTGTGTTCTGTTAAAATTATTAAGTAACTCGAAAATTTAGGTTGCCCATTTGGCGTGTACGTTAAAGAACCTTTGACGATTCATACTACTGTTAACTGCATGGGGTTTGTTCTCTAGTTTTTCCCGGTTTGTGCTGAGAAACAGGACCTTAAACTCTACCTCATTGCAATGCATGTCCCATCCCTAATGCAATGGACCTAACACGTCAGACACTAATTGGTCACTTTAAAGGGACAATAAAATTCTTGCTGGCTTGGTGCTATTTTACTTGTCCAGTGGGTTCGAAAATATTTTAAAATCCAAGTCACATTTGAAAAGGTTTACTTTAGACTTTTCAAATCAATTGGTTGAAATTTTCCAATTTTTAAAAATAGGTGTGTTAAGATGAAATTTATATCATCATTTAATTGGAATATTCTAAAATAATACGATTTGTTGACCAGAATAAAGATTGGTACATATTATTCAGTTATAACAAGAGTATTATTGGGGCTTTAAAGTAATAACTTGAAAGGAGCATAACATGTTTCATTAGCCATCGTTTTTTGTCTATTAGGAAAAAAAGGGTCTCTTTGAGGCGAATGAGAACATTTTACAGAATAGTTGTCTCAGCTTTGATATTAGTCTATAAAGGAAAATTTGAAATAGAAGTACCAAATAAAGCGTGTTTATGAAGCAAGATAAAACATGGTGTATAGTGTTTGATATTGATTAGTATATATTTGTTAAGTGCGACCACCATTGTTTTTCATGCAGTTATATCATGTACTCAAACATCTAACACGTTCTTTCAATTCTATACATGTATCAAAAATGTGTTTTTCTTTTCAAACCCTGGAATGTCTAAGTTTGGTTAATTGTATTAAAAGTATGTCTGTAGTTTGATAACCATTGAGATGTTTTGTCGGTCATTGAGTCATCTGACGTGGTTTCGATCCCTCGGTTGTACGTGACAAGGAGTAGGGTCGCCACTCCAACCTCGAAGCTTTTCTTTGGTCCCCCGCCCCCCCCCCCGGGCACCACCTGCTACAGACACTGCGCGTAAGCGAATTATCGAAATAAAATTAAACTATATGTTAGCCCCTCTCTCTCTCTCGGCCGTTCATTAGTGTACCTCTTTATAGATTTTTCTGATTCGACTTGACTAATGAAGACAACAATTAAGCTCAGGGACAGGGGCTCTCGGTCGTTCCACTGTGTTCCACTTTATAGATTTTCTTATTCGACTGAGCTAATGAAGACACCAAGCTAAGGGGGCGGGGGAGTAACGGACATTTGTATTCTAAAATATGCCAATATGCCATCTTGTCATATAGTACCGGTGCGTATGAAATAATTGTCCAAAAGACAACACCTTGTTCAGACAATTGGAGCGTTTTGTGCGAGCATATTAAAGTAATTCTTTGTTTTAATAGATTTACTAACAAACACATGAAACGATTTATTTTTATATTTTACTATCATCAGTAATTTATGTACGCTCTCAAAATTACCAGTACACGCCGAATATTGTTTACATGCACTTGAATTTTATGAAGAAATGAGGTATGGTTTCCTACAAATTGAATCCTTTGTGGTTACATGGACAAGAAAATCCCGAATGATGACAAGTGTGGACACTTATATCATATAATAAGTAAACCTTTTTTTTCAATCTCTGATTTGTTAACCCAGTCATGTTTAAACCCTGGCCTCAAACTAAATAAAATAATATTCTTTTAGTGGCATTAAGTAACTGGGCAGATATATAAACTGTAATGCATACTTAAAGTTCCAATAGCATTTTTTAAAGTTATATTTTTAAAATTTATTAAAATAAAGCCCCAAAATAGATTGAACCTATAAACAGTCCTACCTTGTTAAAGAATAATCCTATTAATCCTATAATTCACTATTGCCAGTTGAGAAATTGGCAAAAATATCATTTTCAACTTCAAATTCAAACGTTTGAAGATGGCCGTCCATGGAGAAGGATGGGAAAACAAGGGAGGTAATTGAGTAACTATTTCCTCAATCAACCAGTGTCGCCCTTTCTAACCCCCCAAAAATTTTGTCCATGATCGTATAATAGTGAGTTGACAACCTTTTGAGCAAAAAACATAGAAATAATTATATTTTGACTTTCTTAGAAAAAGTGAAATTGGAACTTTAAAGAAAGAGCTACTGATTTATTTTGGCGACGTTTCGAAGAGTATTCTATCAACTTTATCAGACTAATACAATATACATGTGAAACAACTATATAGACAAAACAACAACAAATCTAAAACTATGCATGGCAACAACAAGATCAAAGGACTGTGACGCAAAGTGGTTATCAATAACAAGATAAAAGGAACTAATTAATCGTTATTTCAGTCCATTTCATTTGAACCAACTGTCAATGATCTTTTACGTGTATGCCAATGTGTACACGGGACTTCGGTTTACCGTACCACCCGAACCACTAGAAATGGAATGAAATGAAATGGGGTTTAACGTCCTACCCTTCTGCACCTAACCTGGGCTAATGGAAGATGGGAACACACCATACAGTGTGCTATGAGGGAAATTTTGCCCGGGTAGCGGCACTACGGCCTACACTTACATTGAATTTCCTCTGCCAATGGATCTTTTACCAGTGCGTTACCCATTTTGCCATGTGCCCCCCCCCTCACCCGTTGTTAGGTCCCCCGCCCCACATATACGGCAAGGGGGAACCACGCCGGAGATAATTAACAACGTCACTATCGAAAATTACTATTACAAATAATACGAGACGGAATCAATTTTAGATAACACTCCTACTCCGTCTTGTATGGATTAATGATGGCTCATATTGTTGATTTAAATTTCCACTCCAGTACGAGACGTCTTTACAATAATTTTATCATTAAAATAACTCGAGTATGTTATTTGATTTCATTCGAGTGGCTGATCAAATCTCACTTTTTATATCAAAGATTGTCGACAACATTGATCAAGACTAGATATGATCAAATTGGACATTTTGTCAGATACAGACAAAAAGTGGCACAACCATCTTAATACATGTTCACGTCTCTTCTTTGTACAAGTGTGAATTGGGTATGCTTTTATGAGTTATCAATTAAATCAACACGCAATATAAAACACATGGTGACTGAAAGCAATGCATAAATTCTGCTCAACAAAATATAAAACAAGAAGTACACGTATAAGACACAACATTAAAAGTATTACACATAGTTTCAATTCAATATATAAAATTATCCAGTTTATAGTTTCGAGAAAACCGTGTATAGGATGTGCTATATGTAAGTTTCCCCAGCAATTTTTAGCTATATGCTTTTTGGGTTTGTTTGTTTTCGATTAGAAGACGTGTAAGTTTCAATCCTGTTAGAGATTGATTATGTCATACAGCTGATTATTATTACATTGATCGATGGTAAAAACGTGTATGATTTTTCATCAAAATACTCGACCTCCAATACAGTAAATCTTCTGAAGTAAACCGATCTCTGCAAGCAAAGGAAACATCTGTCACCAGAAAAGATAATCTTTGATCTACAGTAAAGATGATTTTCAATCTCTATTTTCAATTTTTCAATCTGTACTTAAGATATTTTTAAATCTCCAGTAAAAATAATTTCAATCTCTAGTAAAGATGATCTTCAATCTCCAGTAAAGATGATTTCAATTTCTAGTTAAGATGATTTTCGGTCTCTAGTAAAGATGATCTTCAATCGCTAGTAGCGATGATCTTCAATCTCCAGTAACGATAATTTCAATAGCTAAAAAAGATAATTTTCAGTCTCCGTTAAAGACGACCTCCAATCTCTAATAAAGATGTTTTTAGTCTCTAGTAAAGATGATCTCCAATCACCAGTAAAGACGATTTCAATCTCTAGTATAGATGATTTTCGATCTCTAGTAGTAAAGATGATTGTCAATCTCTAGTAAAGATGATTGTCAATCTCTAGTAAAGATGATTATCAATCTCTACAAAAGATAATTTGCAAGTTTCATCAAGGATAATGTCCGACCTCCAGCAATGATAAAGTAGCTAGAGAATAACAGAGCCTCCCAAATCTATACTCTATATCCTCAAGTGAAGAGAATGTTCGAACCTCAGTAACGAAAATTGAGGATCGAGAATCTCCATTCTTCAGTGATCAGAATCTTTTAAATTTTTTACAGTTTAGTCCACTTTAAGTTCGATATTAAATATTTCTCTAACAGACTGTGTTATGTTGATTTAGTAATTGAATAAGATATTGATTAAGAATGTTATAATTGTTTAGATCACGTTCCATGATTGCGTTTAGATAAGATTGTTGATAAAGTATAAATCTCTTGAGAATTGAGTTCAACGTTTAGTTCCGGGTTTTTTGGGTGGGGTACTTTTAAGGGGTACTTTTTAAGTTTAGGTTGGACAATGTTACAGATATACTATGTGCTTCTGGGTGGACGAGCCAGGGCTTTCATGCGTGTTAATGTGGTACTTGTTTTGTGAACGTAATAATTATGTGTTTTCAAATTTTTGGCAAACTTGTATTTTGCGTGTTATTGATTGTCATGAAAATAACCAATTTCGTTTTTTTGTATCACAATGTAGGATATCATGTCTCCATTGATAGATTATAGAAAGTACATTTTACATTAAATCATAAAACCTAAATCATCATGTGAACGTTTATCCTGGGATATTTCTGTTTGATATGAATTAACCGCTGACGGGAGTGGAAATAAGGTACACGCCAAGATGTCAGATGCTTTTCTCTTGAGTATAGCTATAGCCATAGGAGAGATTTTCGTTTCGTATTATTGTAATGATATCCACTACAAATATGTTTCAATATAATATATTTAGAGCCGCGGTGGCTCAAGGTGGTCTCAGGTTAGCTCCCAGTCTTGGCCAAGAAAGTTCCTCGGGATTTTCCGGTGTGGATTCCTATTGTCAGTGGTGCACGAAGGAATGCGTGACCAACACAGTGTCTATTCGTTCAGATGGGATGAAAAGAAAAGGTCCCGTGTACACAATGGCGTGCACGTGAAAGACCCCTTAACAGTTGGAGTAGGTCATAGCGTAGCTGTCCGGGTAAAATTTCCCCCATAGCACCCGTATTTTTCATCCCGGTCGGTGCAGAAAAGTGGATCTTTAAATCACATTTCATTTCATTTCAATAATAAATTTATTGCAATGTATATTCCCAATATAATTTAGTGCGGTTGCAACTGGTTTCGATCCCATTGCAACGATTAAAAGGGGAGTTATTACGTAAAGCACTTTTCTTTATTGGCCATTCTTGATTGTATCAAAAGTCAGATACTTTTATTAGGCACGCGCGTAAACACATTTCTTTGATTTTTCATCTCAAGCGAGCTGCTTATGTTTTCCTTATTCATCTAATCATAATGTCCCTTTAATATCAACGCCATTAAAGTTTTTACGAGACACGCGCGTATTCACTGACATTGATTATATGAATGGTCAATAGAAGTGTGTAGTAATACGTTAAACTTCTACACTGTGTGTAGTTTTCCTCGTGGCCTTTAGAAATAAAACGAACGTGGAAAGGAAACCTGTGTACTGAATGGACGCGTATGTTTATATGATGTAGCCGTCGTGTACACTTGCTATTTATCTAGTGTGGTTATCATGTCTAAGTGTGGGAAATACGAAAGGAGATGGGTATGTTATATTTTCAAAACTTGTATATATAATTTGTCTTCTTCAAGTTTAATGTACTCACTGTGTCTTTCACGTTTCTGTGGGAATATGTACAAATTACAGTTACAAATTTCTAGTTCTTGAAACCTGTTTGTATGTATTTGTTTGATTAAGGTTTGTACTCAAAGGCTTGGGAACTACATGTACCTTAAGATGGAAAAATCAACTCTCAATGTTTCAGTTCAAACATAACGAAGTCTTCTTTAAGAGGCTCGCTCAGGTCATATCTTCAATATCATTTATATTGCTGACATATTTTATGGTTTTTAATAAATGAAACACTCAACGTCTTGGGGGTTTTGTTTGGATACCTTTGTGATACTACACTCGAAATGTAAACTCACAGTACTTAAGAAGTTCAACTGTGCAGGGCCATTAAGTGTTGTATATTTCTTTAATTTTCTTTGTGCTCATCCAGGTGTCTCATTACCTACTCCCATGCTTCACTCGGTATAGAATAACGGCAACATACATATATACATACATATACATATATACGTGGGTGTCTCATGGGGGTTACCATCTATCCTTTAATACCTGACTTCAACAAAGGCGCACACTTTAAATGTTATTGGGTTTAACTTTGATTCTATGATCAGGTGTGCAAATATATGAAAACAGTAATATGGGCTGTTCTATGAGTCAGAAGGGTATTGAAATATTATAACTGAAGTTTTTTTTATATACCTATCGATATCTCGAAGTAAAAGATCCTGATTTGGGTAATAGTTTTTACATTTATTTAATAAGTACACACAGAGAATAAAACACAATCTAGTTGTTGATGTATTCGATGAGAGTCCATGGATACACATGTTGGGTAGTTTAGAGACAGTGAGAGGAGAGAGTCCATTCGAATATTTATCTCGGGGAACATGACATATCTATAACAACCAATAACTTTACAGATTATAGGATAAAATAAAACAAAGCTAGAAAGTATATCACCAAGATAAGGGACGTTGGCAGATTGCATTAAACTACTGTATAGGTATTAATTGAATAATGAGTTGCTATATCCACGTACGATAGTATATATGTGTTGGGTCATCTCCCCAGACACGATAAATAACAAGATATTTGAAGTCAGAGTAATAAGCTACTACATACATCACCAAGCTAATAACGATGGTTAACAGGGTTGTTTTGCTATTGAAGCGCGGATCTATGTGTGGTCAACGACCAGAAGCAATCCACCAGCCACCACCCTCCATCCATGCTCACCAACTTTTTAGTCATCAAATCGTGAACTTAAACTTTCTACGGATAAACAGTTAGTTAGTATTTATTAAAAGTGTAAGTAGTGCAATATAACAGTTCATTGAAAGAGAAAGTCAACTCTTCCTCGCGAACGAGAGGGTGGGATGGCTGAATGGCTAGCGTATCATAAGGTCTGTCATTTAGTTCACAGGTGGGGCTCCGATTCCCGGGTTGTACGTGACAAGGGGTATGATCGCCTGTCAAACCACATGGGTTTTCTCCAGGTCGTCCGGTTTTCTCTCACTGTTATAGACCCATTCGCACAAACGAATTATTGAAATAAAAATAAACATATGTTAGTCCTGAAATGACCTAGTTTGTGCCGAGTAAACGTTAAACCCCATTTCTCTCTCTATCTCTCCTCGTCACTTCACTAAAAGTTATATTCGGATTCGACGATAGTTTAAAACGGGCTCAGATATTGGAGAATTTTGAATAAAAATTTAGTTGTTAAATAACCCATGTACATGTAGACCCACCACATGTATCCGCCATTGCTACAGTTTCGGGGTTAAGTTTCTGGTCTTACAACTATATAAGTAGTTAGTAGACCATGTATGTGACATAATAATGTTATGGTGTGTTTTTTAATGTCACGGTGATTTTGTTAGATACACATTACGTTAAGGATGTTAATGTCCTGGGTTTATGACTAAAGATATATTGTACAGCTGCTGTGAAGATACAAAGAAACTGTTAAAAGTGACTTTGAAAGTATCACTTCATTTATAGTACAGTACTTTAAACGGATCACTAAAGATGAACGAGTGTACGATATCGAATCAAAATACTAGTCGTTAATACAAGCATTTAAAAAAAAAAAAAAATTCAAATATGTTTTTGATTTACGCCGGGAAATAGTAGTTAAATATGTGCAAATTTTAAACCAGTGACAATGTGACCCACATGCCTGACCAAAATATTGTTTTGTTTTAAAGAATGTCAAATAACTTTTACCATGTGTTGTATCAAATAGTAAAAGTGAAAATGTAGATGTTGTATATAAAAGTCGGACTATTTCAAGTATACAAAGAATGTTATATACAATACTTGTAAGTAAATATGTGGAGTATTTTATTTCTAACACATCAATGCTATGATAGAGAGGTCATCTATTGTTATTAAGGTAAGTAAAACGACTATCAAATATATCTATATAATATGATAACGCTGTATATATTACTGACTATATGGAGATAAACTCCATGTAAGTAAGTGTCTAATATAAAGCTTTAAGGGGATCCTTTTGACTTTAGGTAGTAAAATAGTAGTAAAACTCCGACTGTTGATAATTTTACAGGTATTCATAGGTTGAATTGGACGGGTGTCAGTCACTATGTATACTATTGTTACTATTGTCACTGTGTTGTTTAGTTAACTTCTTGCCCCCTTAGGCTATCTATACCCCAATCTTAATATTCCACTTGGAATTTAATATCATATATTTACGGAGATATTTACTGAAAGCTGTTGATTATTTGTTAATGCTTGGTTTCCTCTCAATATTCTTGGTGTCTTGATATCAGATAATTTTAGGGAAATGTCGATTACAATATTTAATCTTATATATTAGATGAGTTTAATTATACTTTACAGGGGGTAGGGTCGCCTTCCAGCCTTCTGGGTTTTCTCCGGGTCCTCCGGTTTCCTCCCACTACTAAAAATTGAAATAAAATCAAACCATATGTTAGTCCCGAAATGGCTTAGTTTGTGTCGAGTGGACGTTAAACCCCATTTCTCATCCTCTCTCTCTAAACTCATGCTCCATTGTCACTCCCTTTTGTACCCTCTGCTCTACCCCCGTAACAAACACATCATATTGTCCGGTCAATTAAGGATAAATAAAAACGTGTTATATTTATAAGGATATATGAATGAAAAGTGGATTAGTAAATGACTATATTGGTGTTTATCCGTTAGCGTAGCCATGTGCCGTATTTTATAGGTCGCATTTGCGTATCTTATGGTATACATGTATACCGTTGTCCTTTGAAATAAAGTATTTATGAACTAGCAAATGATTACAATGGTGTTATAATATATTACATCATTATCCTTAAAATAACGAATGTAATTCAGTCAGTGTTATCCTTTAATATCTTGCATTACACTGTTATATCCGTTTGAAAAAGATGCTTAGTGGTATCTCTTAAAGTGTCATTATTTTGATTCAGCTAGTTTTATCCGTTAAAATATCTCGCATTACGCTGTTACTTTAAATGAAGTTTTTCATAATAGATACAAAAATAATTCTAGAAACAGACGCTATCGACGTTGGACGACTTAAAGGTTATGAATTATAATGGTGTTTACAGACATACCATTAAGGTCACCATCATTATCATAATTACAAATTATATATTCATATCAACTTCAATCATATACAGGTGGCACTTCCTCTTGTCATGTTATCACGTGTGTTCATTAATATTCAAACGGTTTGGACTTGACACATCTTGAAACTGATAGGTGTAGTTGTTGTCTCTTGCGTGAAATAGATTTTTGGGCGTTACTCGGTATAAAGAACTTAACTGGGAAATTTCAAGACATTTTTTTTCAGATTGCAGCTTCTAAATTATTTTCAATTATTTGCTATTACAATACTGGCTACCTAATCGACTTTTTGTAAAATAAAATAACCAACAGAAACCCAACAATAAAACAATGAAGGAATGAATGGGCGATCTGGATATTTTGGCAGTAGTAACAGATGAATGTTATTATCTTGACTATAAAGATAAAATGACAAGACCCCATGACACTCTAGACCACCCGTTGTTTATATTGATAGTTGTAAATCACTTTGTAAATATATTTTAATCTGTGATCTTAAATAGAAGATGATCAATGGTTTGTTATAATACGAGTGGGGTCACTAAAATAATAGAGTTAAATGCCCACTTAACCCAGCCTAGATCATTTCATGACTATGGTGGAGCTTTATTTCAATAATTTTCTTGCTCTTGGAATCTTTCCGAGTGGGATCGACACCGCGCTATTAGACCCTATGACAGATCTTATTATCTAATAAAAATGCGTCAGACCACACGACCTCCCATTTTCCCGAGAATCATTCAGTTACATCAAGATTCATACCTTGGTATAAGCTACTTGTCAAAATCATGTAAAATCTCCAATCATCATTATCTATCGTCAAGATGATATTTAAACTTGTCAGTAGGCGGGAACACCCCCTGTATCTTTATAGCAATACATTTTAATGATCGGACTCCTCCAAATTGAACTTTTAGACTCTTTTTTTGGCACAAGTTATGAATTCTATGTCCTTTATTCAAAATGAGACGTGGCATATTACACATTACTGGTATTAAAGCGATAATAAGTCTATGGGACCCATTTTAGTCAAATTACTTCACTCTAATCCGAGCAATACGTATTTAAATAGCACTGTAGCCTCGATTGTAATTGTTGCGGTTAATCATCAATGGCTGTCTAACGGCAGATCGGATTCAAATCTTATGAAATTATGGTCTTTTCATGTTAATAAATGTCTATTTTTTCTAGTTTATATAACATTCCAGGCCTAACGAAAGACCTGCAATGGATGGATTTAGCTCTTTAAACAATTAAACGGGAGAGAGAGAGAAATGGGGTTTAACGTCCACTCAACGCAAACTAGGTCATTTCGGGACCAACACATGGTTTAATTTTTTATTTCAATAATTCGCTTGCGCGTAGGGGTCTTTAGCAGTGGGAGGAAATCGGAGTTCCCGGAGGAAACCCACTAGGTTGAGAAGGCGCCCCTATCTCCATGCCACATACGCTCACACCAGGGACAATTAAACGTTTTTTTTTTAGCTATAACCAATTTTTAAACGTACTTAACAAATGTGGAAGTTCGTAGATGATCCTAATATACCGTGTATAGATTGGTTATGGTTAGTTTTTATAAATTAATAACATACCATTGCTACTTTATGCATAGCCATATTGATAATATGAGTCTGTGATATGAGTAGTTACAGATGAATGTTGTGGTGTAAAGTTGATTCATGTGAGAAGGTTAAACATTTATCTTAACCTGTTGCCAATGGACCGTGATAACTACTTGGCATTTTATCAAGTTTAAGCCCCAAATACCATAAAATAAACACAATATAATCCTATAAATTTATTCTATTAACAATATTTGTAAACAGATCAGGTATATAGATTGAATATTTATTATAAAGTTAAAGACACTAACAATATTTGTACACAGATCAACTAGATATTGTTTATTTATTAAAGAGACATAATGATTAAAAGTTGGGACACTTAAGTCTGTGAATGCTTTGTGAACTTAGAGCCTGATCTGAAACCAAATATTTATCAGCAACCACCTCACAATACAGCAACAAGCTCAAATTTACGCGTTTGTTAATATAGAATACTAAGAGATTTTTTATATCGTTATTTAGGGGTGCCCTTGGTCCCTAGGACCCCCTACCTGGACCCAACACAGCTATTGATACAGGTATTATTCATCTACTATATCTGGATTCTACAGGTGTATATTTTTATAAAGACAACAGCGGTGTTTAACTGACGACTGATTCTCTGATTAACTGATTCTCGGACACTTGAAGCAATAGTTCTTGGTTCATGACCACCAAAAGTCTATTTTAGAAGACCGATCCACCCTTTAAATATCAATTTAGAGTAGAATCAACAAGCGAACATAATATATTATAACACTGGTGAGTACGTATATTTATGTATTTGAAAAGACAGTATTATTTGCTATTCAATCTCACCTTCGTTGCCATGCTTCATTACCGATCACTTTGTGCTAATGCGAATCTAATTCTATAGACCAATTTAATACAAACTGAATCAATTTAATAAGATAGGAGATCACCCATTATTCACTACTCACTTATTAGCGTTTTTCTTGACAGAATTATATTAAAAGCTTGTGCGAAAATGGAGTTCTTGGCATTGACAAACATATGAGTTAATTGTGTGTGTGTGTTGTTTTCTATAAATATGATATAGCATAGCTGTGTGCAATTCTAATAGAGAGGTGGTATCAAATGTTCTAGAATATAATAACCATACCCTATCTTGTGCACGAAAGCCACCATGCTTCAGCAAAATGAAATTTGCGTCCGGATTTCACTGCTAACTATGAACATGTTTCCAAATCTATTTTAATGTATTCAAAGATGAAGGATTTTCCCCTTTATTACTTTCCATTACTTGAGCACTTCATAATAATATAAAGGCCGTGTGATCATAAAAACCGAACAAACCTGCGAACGTTAATGCACATTATTTTATCTTAAAACTAAAAAAATGCAGAATTTACGGAATTCAAACCTCTACAGTGATAAACTCAATTTTCTTCCAACAAATTACTTACACATGTTATTGGTGCATTTTTTCAGAAATTCTAGATTAGAAGGTATTTCGTTAGATTAGTGAAATAATTTGTGAGTTTTATTAATGTCTTATTAATGGCATTTATAAGTTTATTCAATTCTCATGCTCGTATAAAGGGACCACACAAGTTTTGATTAAATTATAGGAGCCCATTAACTGGATTTCGCTAAATTATATTTTTTTTAAAAGGAAAAATATTAACTTTGCACCTTTTCTTCAATCGAAGAATTCACGTTTATCTAATATAACTTTACCGACAACGTAAGAGAATAAAACAATAAACCCACATTTCTTCGATTCAACATTATGAATTAGCGTATGTACTGGAATGGCATACATTTATACACATTTTAGTATCGACAATTTAATGCTATTTTAAAATTTGTCGAATTTTTCCTAACTCATTGACCACGGTATATATGAGTTCTGGACAGATTCTATGCTTGTCACCAATGCACACTGACTTTAAACATTTATTTATGAATCAAAATTACATCATCCTTTCGTAGATTTGTCTTTTTTTTTATTCTCGCTGTGTGGCCCAGAGACGATTCTGTTAAAGACCAAAACACAGCAGTCGTGTTTATACATGGTTTAATTGACCATAGGCTATACCGAACACATGTTGCTACTGTCCAACTAGATTTAATTAGCTGAAAACTCTTTTGGCATTTCAAGTAAAGTAAATTGCCGTTAATGATTAGATTTGTTGAGTTAGCGAGTGACATGTAGATAATAATACTTATCTTCTATTTATCATGATCTCAATATAATACAATCACGTGGCTAAGTTCGTTGACTTTTTTTCTAGACGACATGATAATTGATGTACCGTATCGTGGCCTCCGTTCGTTAAACATAACCCATCTCTCTTTTCTCGTTAAGAAATCACAATAGTAAGAATAAAATATAATTTCCTTTCTTTAAAAGTAAGTACAACATTCAATATTGAAATGCTTTTAACGGTACTTTGCAAAATAAGATTTATAAATGATAAGTAGTTTATCATTCACCTGGGGAACTGGTTTCAAGGTTTAGTTTGATTTCCATAAATTCATTTGACCGTAAAATGAGTTAGGGCATTGTACTATGACCGTGACGATATATTTAGTGGCTTCCCTTGGTTAAACATGTTCATCTCTAGGTCTCCCCGTTTAGAAATCATAATAATATGAATAAAGATATAAAAAGAGTAACGTGAATTTAGGACATTATTCAATAATGAAATACTGTTAAATACTTAAAAAAAAAACCCAGCCAAAGGGCCAGGATAAAACATTTAGAATATTTTATTGGGTTATTAATTTATTTGTGTTAATGTATAAGAAGTAGGGTGGTAACATTAACCCTTGTCTGACTTAATTATGGAGCGAAAACATCACCATTCCCTTAAAATTATTAAAGGGCCAATCAGGTCTTGTCACTCTTGATTATGGAGTGACGTCAAAAGTATATTTTGACGTAAGCTTTCATAAATGGATACCCTACATAAAAAATTATGAATCATTCATTGTGCTGGTGAGTATAACCATAATATTATATTTGCATGGTCACATTTAGACGTGGATCGTTAAATTCAACTTAAGTTGATTAGAATGTATAACTATTGTCAAGAAACCCATGGTTTATGCAATGTTTATAACATTTGTTCCAAACACTTTTAAAAATTTTAGTCTTTTCAAATTTCACTTCAAATAGGCCTATAGGCCTAAACAGACCGTGCATTTCTATGCATACACAATTTTAGTAATTGTGTTCAGATAAAACTGTACCTTTTGGTAATATGCCCAATTGCTCAAATGTCTATCTATATAATATACGTTATACGCTATATCTGGCATTGACAAGAATCTTAAACAAGGATGTCTTAAAGGGACAATACCATTCTTGCTGGCTTGGTAGCTCCAGAAAATAAATAATACCCTTATTCTAAGTACTAGATGTTTAAGTGTCCTACCTGTTGTGTAAATTATCCATTACAACCTATTTTACTTGTCCAGAGGGTTCGAAAATACTTTAAAATCCAAGTCACATTTGAAAAGGTTTACGTTAGACTTTTCAAATCAGTTGGTTGAATTTTTCCAATTTTTTTAAAAATAGGTGTGTTAAGATGAAATTTATATCATCAATTAATTGGAATATTCTAAAATAATACGATTTGTTGACCAGAATGAAGATTGGGACATATTATTCCGTTTCAACAAGAGTGTTATTGGGGCTTTAAATGGTAGAATATGAACACATTTATTTGCCAAAATTGTTTATTTCAGTGGTGAAGGGGAACATTAATATGTGGACTTGATAAAAGTTCCGTATCCATTTTGGTTTGGAACACTGAATTTAGTGTGAAAAAATATTATCTTCATAATTCTTCTTTCACGTGGAATAGTTTTGAAATGATTTCCCATTTTCTGAGTAAACAGGAATTTAACTCAGTTAGTTTACCTATTGATTGATAGGTCTAATGGTACTCTCCCCATTATCTATCTTCTACCTACGTTTTATTTTTTCTGAGCACATGTTTCGGCATTCACAACAAGTATCAAGTCATTAACAACCTAGAATTATTTTCCTTTCATTGAACTAAACCACATCATGTTTCATACCATGTTTATTTTTTCCTCATGTGGTTTACCGGAAAGGAATGTTCAGCATAACACACCGCCATTCACAAAAACCAGATCGTGTATAACTTGCATTAAAAGCATATGGTGTTATGGTCTTTACAGGTATGATAATCCAGACTTTAAAGGAACACCACAAGCTCAGTCTGAACAACGGAACAGCCCCATCCGTAGAGAAGTTTCGTACGCCATAGTTTCGTACGCACAAATCTAACGTTTCCTGGGACAGTTTTCATTTGGATTTTGCTATTCAGTTTAAAAGTTGCAGTAATTCTTTCTTTTCTCAACTAATATATTTCTGACATTGAATAAGATACCACTGGAGAAGATTCATTTATATCCATTTTGTTGTCATGTGACAACTGACATACAAAGTCAGAGTTCCACCAGAACCAGAAAATATATAATAACGCATGATCACTGGTGACCCGACCCTACTAATCACCAAGAACCGACATATGCGTGTTTTAGCCCATTTCACTTATCCATTAATTTGCCAATGGTTTATGAACATAATTTAGATTTTTGATGAGATCTTCTCTATCGGTCACTCTTTGCAGTATTTTGGGTTTATTCTATTAGAGAGCACGTGTCTTACTCACTGCGTCACCGTGGCTCCCCATTGGGTTAAATTTGTGAAATTTGGCAAAAAGATATTACATCAGCAGGTACAACACAGCTGTTGTGTACTCTGTTATCATTACACAAAAACAACACATGCTACCTGTATTATCTAACTGAATGATAAAGGGATGTTTAACCTGTTGGAATACACCACCTTCTCGAATATTTTATTGTTTCAATGACATATAGCAATTGAACTAGAATAATATACAAAACAATCACTGCTTATTTCAACCAGGTTTCTCTGTCATTATAAAATCAATGATTAATATGATAAAATTGGCGTGCACGTGAAATATACACTGAATGACATGGGGAAAGTCAGAGAAGAACACAAGGACGTAAAACCCCATTTTATTACCCCAATGAACACAATTTCAATTTTATATAAAACTTATAGAGTTGCTATATAGTGAGCAAAATATAAAATAAGGTTTATTCTTATTGACAACAAATAATGTGACATGGTACAGATATCAACCTTTCTACAACCCATGATATCATTTTCTATAAACATATTTTAGTGGATATCCAACCCCGACGTCTATTACAATGTTAAAATGGTATCGATGTTTCTTTTCATATAATCAGTTGTTCGCCGTGATCTCTACTCAGTTTGACATCCTGGATTTCCTTCGTATTTTACGTAATGCCGAGGAAAGATAAAATATATCGTTAAATGGTTTCTTGGCCATTAAAAGTGACGGAATTTGGATAAACTGTTTTGAATGCTCCAAGTTAAATGTGACTCAGTAAATATACCCAGATGTGTGAAGTCTGGTACCTTTGTTTGTCTGGAAATATAAACTGTTATTTTCCTCGAGGCATCTAGTCTTATACAGTAGCATGGTATTTAAACAGTTGGATTCCTTGCCGTGGGGAATGGACCTACACGATTGAAACAATTGACTGAAAAAAATCATGTCTACCTTTGCCAGTACAATAGTTCGGAATGAATGAATGAATAAAATGAAGTTTAACGCCCTACTTTTCTCCCCGAAAAAGATCATCGGAGTTCTCCTCGAAAAAGATCATGGGAGTTTTGGCGTGTTTTACCTTGCAGAGGTGGATTCAGTGGGGGCGGGAGGGGCGCGCGCCCCACCTAATGTTCGACAGTGCCCTTTTTACTGCTGAAAGTGCCTTTTCTCAGACCCAAATATGTCCGTTCCGAACGTTTACTTAGACGAAAATATCAGCCAAATAGCTCTTTTGGAATGGCTACAGATTCAAGGAAATGATGGATAATATTCTTGGGGGGACCACATTCCCCCCGTCGGCGGCGTGCCCCGTCTCCGCGTTCCGTGCCCTCATTTGCGGCGCCCCCGCAATTCCTAGATCCGCCCCTGCCTTGTCCTGACAAGGGCAACTGTCTAATCGTTCGAAAGGGCCGAAAAACCTAGGCCACGTGTCCAACTTGCCGTGCATGTTAACGAAACCTGACATTCACAGGCCCTCGGCCTAAACATAGTTTGGTAAGGATAGAATACTACTACGCTCTTGTATTGTAAACTCGCAAATGAATGGATACAACCAATTGTTTGTTCTTTCTGGTTTTGTTTGTTTTCGATTTTTGGTGTTTTGTTGTTTATCAGTAACATTGTTACTATTTCCATATGGTAAATTATTGTCGATAGGAGAAAGATGGCCGACAAAAGTCTAGAATGTATGTAGACATATATTTAATATTTGGCTAGCGTGTGGAAGTCATTATTCTTGACACTCTGTCAAAATGTCAATAAACGTGTTATTTAGTATCGTTTCCTTATCTTGACCAGCAACTGGCCTCTTCATCCTCTAACATTATTATGGAGAAGTATACATTTTTTGTACATATAGGCGTGGTGCGTAATAACTGAGAATATATTGGTATTGCTGTGTTGTTGTGTGTGTTAATAAGCGTAATAAGCAAAAGAGCAAGACAATGTGTAGCATTAACGATGAAATGATATATGTTAGATTTATTACAAGGAACACACTAACATGAATTCATAATTATATATATGCACTTTTCATTCCCTTCCTCACTCGTTCCCGGTAACTATCCGATAGCTACGCATTGGTTTTCGGATGGAACTGTATATGACCCATCTCTAAATGAAAATGTATAACATAATATTTTGTCATTGACAGTGTACAAACAGTAACAATGCAACTCTCTGGCAAATTCATCCATATGCATGTAGTCCCATTTCAAGTTTCATTGTGCATCGTCATTATAATACTATTTTTATACGTGAGTCGCATCTGAATTCTTTTTCTTTTTTTTTTTTTTGGGGGGGGGGGCGTTTAAACGACTGAATTTTTGGGGGGGTTTCCCCTTTTAAAAGACCCTAAATCTTTGTAAGTTTTCTTTTAAAACTCAGCATGACATGAGTTATGACAACTAAGTATGAAAAGGTGCGTTTTAGTGATTACAGGTTGTGATTCGACAAGTTTGATTGATGTATATTGCATTATAGATTATACATTCTATGTTTCACTTGATACTTACTTGTTTCATGATTCATAGCGGTATGCCATTTGATATTTTTTTTAAGTTGTAACCCTATTATCTTGCGTACAAATTGTATTTTAAATGAAGAAGATTGTTTAAACGATATATAATGTTTGCGAATTGTGGATGTTATAGATAAACTATTGTACCTGTTGCACTGGGCACTGTTGCAGAAAGTTGACTGAATCGCACTTACATGTATATATTATCGTCGGTAATTATCCCATTCTTATCTAAAACCGCTATTAATTTTAATTTTGTGCGGCGTGTCAAAGGGTAGTGAATTTGTTTATTTGTATTCGTTATATCGGGGGAACAGGGTAACTCAGTGGGTAAACGCTACATGGGACAGTCAAGTAGGAAGTTAAGAATATACTTTCGTTTCATTTCTGTACAAAGCAGTCTTACCCAAAGCAAATTTAGAGACTAATTAAACTTATATAACGTTTGTTTTAAAATCCCGTGAGCGATTTGGTTTTTTTTTTTTAAATGTCGACGTTTATTTGATTTATATCAAGATGCATTAATATTTGTAATCTAATATATTTTCTATCACAAACACCGAACTATATATAACCTATCCTTCAATCAGGGCAATTTAATAAGGCGCCGCAACAAAATCGGTAGACATTTGTAATAACTGTGCAGCCTTATTTTTTATATATTAGTCCTTAATGCAACATGAAAGGTATCCCCTTTCAATTCAGATAGCCATACAACGATCCAGTTCGTGAGAAGAAGAAAGATAATTTGCCTCAACACTAACAAGCAAGATCTGTTTCAGGTTTTTTGTCTGTTTTTCTTTTTAAGGAGGTTTGTTATCTAGATGTTGAACTTGGGGTTTTTTCATCTTTATTAAGTTAAGAATCTGTTATAAACCCCCGTCTGTATTAACAGCCAATTGAAATCTCAAGATGTCGCCTTAACATTGAATAATTTTCTTTTTTTTCTAGGGGTTGACTGTACTGAGAATGTAAACTTCAGGGTACATTAGTATTAATTGGAATATTAAGGTAAGCCTACTCTTGAAAAAATTATATGTCATCATAACCCTTGTCCTCTATAAAGTTTTCATGAAATTTTTAATTATTTGTATAACTTATATCCGTCCTTGTGAAGAAGTTTTTTATTGAATAGATTGTCAAGGTGATGATATTGCTTTCACCCCTTTGCCCCCCCCCCCTCACTCCACTACGTCCTTTTTTCACCCGCCATCTCTTATGGGCACTTTACAGACTACATCCATAACATATTGTGCTTTTTACAATTTACATAATATACAGTGAGACGAAGAAGCCTTTTGAATTTCAATAAATTCCGTTATTTATTTCTAGAGTTATGGTCTTTGTTACACTCTGTAGAATCTTGTGAATTCCCAACGACAAACGATATCATCTCATTGGTTTGAATTCTAAATACTTTGAGATGAATGGAATATGAATTATGCAAATCAAGGAAACATTATAGAGTTATGGCCCTTGTTACACTTTGTAGAATCTTGTGAATGCCCTAACGACAAACGATATCATCCCATCGGTCTGAATTCAATATGCATTGAGATTAATGAAATAATATGAATTATGCAAATAAGATAACCAATGAAACCTTATAGAGTTATGGCCCTTGTTATGCTTTGTAGACCCTTGTGATCGTTCTTGTCATACGATTTTTATGCATTGTTATGACTGGATTAACGATGAATCCTACCGAATTTTAACAATTTTTAAGGGTGTTTCCCTATTACTCTTGATAATATACAATATGAATCATTTTATTTTTTTATTTACTTCGGACATTTTAGCTGCTGGGGTGTGGTTCGTTCACTGGCAACCTGCCTTACAAACTTATACCCGTAGGTCATCGTTATTTATGGGTTGAATTGAGTTATGCCATTAATGCGCGCCTTTATTTATGGAAAAGGAAAGCCAGAGTTTACTCAGAACCCTCATTACGGTATATCGATTGCAGTTCGAAATATCTCGACCGCACCAGGCATGAACAAAAACAGTTTAGTTCATCTTACATCTTGCTTCCGCTCTTTATTTTTGTAACCTTTGAAATATCCATTTTGTGTTTTACTTCTTGTTTTTATCTCTGACTAGAAGAGTGCGCACATAAAGACCACAAAACGTCTGCCAATGTGAATATTTAACCCGATGACTTGGGTCTTTGGAAACGAATAAGACACTAATTGAGGTTTTATACATCCTGTTAGTCAGTTCTTAACTTATGATTTAACCGCTCCATGAATTTTAAAAAATAACAGTAAGTAAGGTCAAAGGTCACTTATCATCGATCCCGACAATGTTGACCGAGGCAGATCCTCGGACTTTTCAGCTTGTGTTCTCCTTGTCATGGTGCAGGGTGACGGGCCTGGCAATGAAAATGCATAGTCTTTCTGATGGAACAACAAAAATACACACTACAAGGTCCACACGCACAATCGTTAGTGTGTATCTAAAAGAATTCAGTAACATACTGCAGAAAAGTTAGACGTTAAATCTCCGTTCAGTTGATTTCTAGGTGGTAGGGCATACCCTTTCAAAATAATTTAGAATATAAAGACAAGTCAAATTGAAAAGTGTGTATACTCTTATAGACTATTTTGAAAACGTTTTATGTATAGGCAAATTTGGCATTATAATAATGTTTGTAACATTCATATGGACATAGATATAATTTGTCCTTCAATGTATTATATACTTCTTTAAAGTTCTTAAATGTTTAGTAAGAAAACTCATGAAAACATTAGACAAAACACTTTCGCTATCAATTTAATATGTATTCTAAACTAGAAATAGTATATCGCGAGGTGTGTTTATCTATATAGGGTGATCTTCTAGTTATATCTGTACAGCCTAAAGCCCATTCCATATAACGCAAATAAGAATAATTTTTAAGTTATGTGAGAAAATAAAAACACACAAAAAGAATAGGTTTCTCACGGTGTCACATAAACACACAATGAACACACACAATATTTACATATTATCTATATAACGTATATATAATTTACTTGAATGGTATACAGTGTTTCTATTAGATCTTTAGGCAGTGTATTGTATACGTAAAGTGGGCCAATTTTGCTCCTACACATTCAACAGTACAGCACGAATACACACACACACTGACGTTCTGTCACTGCATTTAAGTAACGCAACCGAGTACATGTAGATAATTTTGTGGTTCAACGCCATGTTAAAAACTAATTAACTTTTCTGGGAGCCGTGGTGTCTCAGTAAGTATGACGTTGGCTCAGTCTGGAGGTCCTGGGTTCGATCCCGGTGTGGGTCGAGAAAATTCATCTGGATTTTCCGGTGTAGTCCCCTCTTTTCAATGGCGGGGAATGCTTGGCAATGGGCAAACCACCGTCGCTCGGATCGTCCCGTGGACGTAAAAGAACCTATGCCAGGTGGAATATTCTATATAATTCGATGACTGATTAGCAAACTGTATGGCATTTGGTCGTCTCCGTTAGCTCTGTCGGAGCAGAACATTGGGATGTTAACCCCCATTTCATATCATTTCTGTGGACAATTAAACTTCGTAGCAGTTTTGACCGAACAAAGGGTTCGATCACAATGTCTATGCTGCCTTCAACTTGACTCAGCCACAAGAGCTATTATACATGTATTGGCTTCTTCTATCATTGATGTAGGTTAATGTTCCAATATTTTACGCTTCACGTAAAATTGTTTGAATTTAAAATCAATATATTCGTATGGTAATAAAATTTACTTATATTATTCATATAAGCAGTTTTGTAACGAGGACCACACCCTTTTCTAACTAACCCGAGTGAATAATTTTGAACATATTCAATATTCAGCTAACCTTTTATTATGAGCATAAACAATTTATTATTGTTGAGTCAACCACAGTTTGTGCAGGGTACAATCCACTCAAGGTTGATCCTTTAAAAGGACCGGATATTCTTCTTAGTGATCAATAGCAAGAAACGTGCGATATGCCATAGATTAACGTAGGATATAACACCTGTAACAAGAAACGTGCGATATGCCATAGATTAACGTAGGATATAACACCTGTAGGGATTACAAATACTATAACATTGGATTAAACACCAGTTTAAGACAGGTAATTTTATCGCATTTGGTTGTTCTTACATTATGTATTAAATGTAGATAGCATTTGGTTGTAAGTACATTATATACTATGTAGTTGTAGTAGGTTGTACTTGGCCCCAGTGGATGACTCACTCTAGAACAAACCTGTGGTACAAACGAACTGTTCACGGAATGAAACTTTTATGGGAGGGTCTCTCCTCTCGAAGTACAGGGAGTCCGAGGGTTACCCCTACCGCCTTGCGAGGATATTTTTGGAATTTCGACATCAAAAATGGTGGTCTCTGGAGTACATCCCAGGCTGCGGGTCATATATTTTTAAATTCTGAGCAGAAAATGTTTCGCACACGAGCCAGTCTGGGCCCGATGACATCGGTTGGCGATTTTTGTTGTCAGTGAGAAATGGGGACCGACTGAAATATTGCGGAACATTAACACGACCATTACATTACATCTCAACTAGAAATGATATTTCGGGTTTCGGTTGATGGAAACATTTCTGCCTATAGTGTGTCAATAGTTCTTTCATTCTTGACCCACGCCAGAAATCGAACCCTGTACATTATAATTATAGTCGAGTCCAGTGCCCTCATCGATCCCCTACCCGAGCCTCCTACTGGGTAGGACCCTTCGTACTTTGTTCTATTCTGGATTTATGGTCACAACCATATTGCCACCATTTGAAATAGACAGGCGGTACATCGCTCGAAAACAGACATGGTTTAAGTTACCCTTCTTTCAAATTTAATTTATTTTTAATTGAAATGAAATAGCGATTGTCGAGATTATTTTTATCCGATTACACTATTTGTATCTTTTCATTTCGTAAGAAAGCCAAATTCGCCGTGCTAGAACCCTTGAATAAATGTGTATGCACTATAGGCTTAATCGTATAGTTCAGAAGTATATCTATATAGCATATCACAGATAAAATAACTTTATATAGCTGACTATTTCTATATGTTTTCTATATTATGGTGAGAGAACGCCACCTTTTGTTAGAGAATTATGGGATTTTCTTTATGTGATTAATTGCACTGTTGAGTTGAATCAGTGCTGCAGCATTGTTAACAATGGTAACCACTGCAAGACAGCTGCTTCAAATATCCCTTAAAGAGAAATCTTGGCTTTGTGATATTGTTTTTAATATAAACAGCTGATACCACTTCTTTTTACACACAAATTATTATTTAGTGATAATTTCCAGATGGTTACCGTTTACCAATAAAGAGATAGAAAGACAGGGAATGAGGGAGGGAGAGAAAGAGAGAGATAGACAGACAGACAGACAGGCAGACAGACAGGGATAGAGACAGGCACTCGACACAAATTAGGTCAAATGGCGACTAACGCATGTTTCAGTTTTATTTAATAGTTCGCTGCGAGTAAGGGCGCTTAATTGCGGAACCGAAACCCGCCAGTTGACTCAATAAATTAAGACCTTGTAATACAGCGCGCACGGGTTTACCATTCAGCATCCAACTCGCCTCCATTTTACCAATATGCACCGTTTTATGATATTATCGCCCGTTCGGCAACGAGTAGAACCATGATGCCATGCACATGGCATAGTATTCTTACGCCCTCAAGCTTTGTCGCATTATTGTTTTATGTTGAATTAAAACGAAGTTCATCGGTCAGAAATAGCTGGGTTGTGTTCGAAATTAAAATCCCAAAGATTTTTTTTTTTATCAAAGTCAGTTTCCACCGATAACATTACTCGATTCATGTAAATTATAGAAACTCGTAAATTTCCTGTGAAATATTTCACACGGTTGGTGCTTTAATGATTCCCCTTATATATATATGTCAGATTGAATATATATGTGTGTAATTCATTCACTGGTAAACCTTTCAATCTGTGGCGATGAATTCAAACTAATTTTGTTGATTTTAATAGGATCACGAAAGCATGTAATCTTTTCACACCAATGAAATGGTTTTGATATAATGACATCCATATTCGCGTAAAATCATCACACCTTGACAACCCCGATTAAAATGAAAAATACCAAAACGAATATTTTTTCGAGTGTATTATAATAAATCTCTCTATTTTGTATTAATAGAAAAATATGCAAGGTTTTTTTTTTTAATACAAAAAGTAATTGATAATGTATTCCTTAAGTAATAAATTTATCGTTGCAAATTGTTTCTCTCATATAATATTATCTGAATGAGACCTTAATCGGGAGAAAATGTCACGTACTTGTATTATCATTACTTGCGGAACCATGTAGCATTTACTGCAATGTGTGGCCGATTTGAAAAGCGAACAATAAAAAAAGAATAAAATTCATATCTGTATAGCTTTAATTTCCATTACTTTAGAATTTAGATTCTACTCGCACCAATGTTGATTGTGTGTATCTTGCTTCGCGATATTGTTTCTGAATTTTACATTTGAATACGAGGACATGGTTTGTGAAGGTGACCCCGTCCTGTCCCCATACTAGCACCCTACCCGACCTTGTACATTTCTGCATTACATAATTTCAATTTCTTCTGTATCTCAGCAATCTGATTAAAACACAGATCCTATTTCGTTTCGTTTTTCATAGTTCAAATTATCGTTTTACTTTACTACACCAGGATCTTGAAGAGTTTTTGTCATTGACGTGTTCTGAGTGGTTCGAGGTATTAACCAATGAAACAATCTGTTACGGCGAGCTTTAGGGGTGTATTGCACTGAACTGTGGGTAATTCACTAAAAACGTCAATGCTTATTCGTTAATCAAATGTTGACGTCACAGGGTCAAATGTCGCTCGTATGACCACTGACGCGACCTATTGCTAAAACCGGTCAGATCTTCATGTAGTGTATGCCATCGAATTAGCTCCCCCCCCCCCCACAAAATATATATATATATTTCGCCAAAAATAATGATTTCTCAGCAGTGTTCTTAGTCGGCCACATCCTCAGCCCCTCAAAAACATTCTGTAGCCCCCCCCCCCCCCAAAAAAAAAACATTCCGTAGCCCCCCCCCCACCACCCACCCCCACACACACTTTTATGAGCTGGCTACGGCCCCGGTACTGTTATAGATAGGTAGGTCCATTTACTGTGGAAATATGTATGGTGATCGTTCATCTCCATGATATCAGTATAAAAACGTACTTATTTACGTATTTTAAGTGTTGAAATGACGATGTTCATGTTAGTAGTCAAAAAGAGCATTATTAGCATTCTATCTCAATGTAACTAAATATAGATTTAATAACATAATATCATATTTATACTGAATATGACCTTTAATATGAATATCATCCTCAATTATACCGTGTTTAACACGTATACCATATATTTACTGTTAACCGTTACCTGTAGGCGATATCATCACTGGAGTGTGATTGTTTACTAGTATAACATGTGTTCACAACTAAAGGTATGTTTGTCTGAATTGCTTTCATTGAATCAACTAGCATAACTTTATTGGGTGGTTATTAATTTACTTTCTTTAGATCGAATTGTGCCATTTTAAAAATACCTGCAATGAACAGTGAAAGGGGCTTCACATACAAAAAATGTTTTGGGTTTTTTTTTTTGTTTATAAACATAATGTCAATACTGGAACTTCTGGAAGTGGCATATGGGTTGGTTTTCATTCATCACATTAATTATGAGGAGAGAAATTCTGCCCCCGCCTTCATTAGCCGGAGCAGAGCAGTAGACTGTTAACCCCATTTCATTTCAGAAAAACGACCAAAACAAGACTGTACTTTCGTTCCGTTTTTTTTTATGTTTTAAACAAATTAAACGGAACGGAATAAAGATTTATATTGGTTATATTAAAATGCCATTAGCTAATCGTTTTTGAATAACAACTACTGAGTCCATAAATAATTTGACCACCACATATTTTGTTGTAACACTACCAGTATATTTCATAACAATCTTGACACGCACTTCATGATATAAAAACTTTATTTATATACGTAACATAAAGAGTTGATATGTTATATAAGTTTTCGCTCTATCTAAGTAAAACATAAACACTACACTTGTGAAAATATACACTATAGATACACTTATATAATAAAATAATATTGAAATAACAGAACGTATCACAATAAGTGTAAAGATGAACAGGAATAGGTGTTAGGCTGTTTTTTTTTTTAATGAAATGAAATAGGGTTTTATGTATTACCGGTACTATGTAGTTGCTGTCCGGGACATTTTGCCGTGACACTTATTTTGATTTTCAGTTGGCAATGATATGCATGAAACCTCGATTTATCGTCCCATCCGAACGACTAGAAAACCACGCCGGATCATAAAATGGTTTCATTATTTAAGAGTCACCGAAAGGCTAAAATATTTCTGTGAAGCAGAAGTGTTATTAATTATCCACCATTATTGGGAAAAGATAACCCTCGTCAATTGTTTGTCTGTTTGATACTTGTAGGCATTAAAATATCTGAGGAAGGGGAAACTAAATTTATGATAAAACAGTCGAGTTGAGTTTGGTAGATAAAAATAAAAAGTAAGTAAAAGTAATAGAGTTGAACGCCTCGTCAGATTTGTGTTTTTGCCGATTTTCCTCGAATTCAAACTGTGTAAAGGATTCTGTTAAGTCTCAAAACCCACCCTTTAACAATCTCGGGGATACTGCTAGTCTGACGGATCGGGTCGACAACCGCGTCCTCCAACAAGACTAAGTTGTAATTTGACAAGAACGATATAGCTCTGACGAGGAGACGTATGTAATTTCTGATTGAGAGGTTCAGCGTTTAACCCTTTTCATGTATTCAAGAGTCTATTAAAAAATTCTTTTCAAGCCTCCTTATATTAGTTTTAAACACAATATTGACCTGTCACGATACCCCTTATACCGTTATAAAACAATATTGACAGCTTCACTAGTAGTAAGTTATTATTTAGACTTCAATATTTACTTATTGTATATACACACATGGGTAAATATATAGGTATATGAAATTGCCCCCTCAGTGAATACAATATGTAAATATATGTAAATATTGTCGCTGTTATTTAATCTACACCCGGGACGTGTATATTCTTGGTAGGTGTCAATATTTATCTATCTTTAAATCTAAATTACAAATTTATAGACATATCTCATTACTTGATTTAATAGATATATTTATATTTGATTGTATATAATAATGGAAATGATCAAACTCGGGTCATTAAAAGACGTAATTAGGGTTTTTTTTCGCCACCTACACTACGTTATTTACTAATATTACAAACAATAGACATGTATATTATTATATTAACCCGGAACGATAAGACAAAATACTTTGACGTCAGCGGTTAAACTATTAAGAGGACAGTACATCGTGAACAACGCAATATAGCGATACATGTGTCGAAATGACTTTGCTTAATTGTGATACTATTATCGTAATAAGCACCAATAAATCCCCTTTATGTGAAACAGAAATATCTACCCTTCATAGATTTATTCAATAGTTCTGTTACTAATCGGGGACGGTGGTTCTATCCCGGTCCTGGCTTAGAGAGTTGCCCTTGTCAGTAGGGCACTCGATAGGATGATACGCTAACCGAGGACCAATTCACAACCGATTTTGTTCTGGTTCTACTGTTTATGACGTTGGTTCCCGAAAGGAAGTTAGTTTCTGGTACCCAGAAAGAGATAATTTATATTGTTTATGGTTGTGTAAAGCGGGAATGGATTTGGTTGTGTGACAATGTGTCGATGGCATAATATAATCTTACTTAAATATTCCCATATCTTGAGAATGTATATCTCTATTGTGTTACATTACTATACGGAATCCGAATTGATTATTGATAATTACAGCCGTTCCCTTTTCAAAAGATAACGATGCTAATTACGTTTGTCGAGCCGTCAATCAGTGTTAATTTCTATGATATATGATCTAATGTGGCCCTCTGTGATATACCAATCTTATTAGGTCTAATCACCATTATAAGATTACCCATGATATATTCGACTTTGATTAGTGACTTATCAGTTTTACGTCTCATTTAACAATGAATGATTGCTACAATAAATTTGTAATTTAAACTATTTTTATATCCCCGTTCTTACGTAAATCTAGTCACGAAGACATTTATTGTTTTAAAAATCTAACTTACTCATCTGTTTTATAACATCCAATAAGAGTTACTACAATTAAAGATTTTTTTTTTTCTGTAAGAAAATGTTTTATACTTATTTTAGATTTTTTGAACCTTTTTGTTAAACATGAAACTCGACAACAATGGGATGATCAAAGAAAGATTAGCATTTTAATATGACATTGACTGAAAATGATCTTTATATAAAGATCATTAGTTTGTTTTTTTTGGGATATTTTAATTTTCTTTTTTAAAAAAAATATAGCGCCTTTAGATCTTTAAATGGTATTTTCTCACCCATCAATTCTTGTCGTATGTCCGTTCCTCTAACTGAACTAAAATCAATGTCTCCGATTCTACTGCTTACTAAATGGGTCAAGCTTACTAAATGGAAAAGCCGAAAAATATGTGTTTTTCTACAATGTTTTAAAATAGTTTAGAAGCTATATTCTACTATACTATAGGTAATCTACATGTAATGTTTCTTTAGAATATCGCCACCCCAGGTCATAGTTTTGTAATCGCCATTAATTTTGTTTACATCAAGGAAGTAATTGAAAGAAAAACCGGAAGGCCGAAATTTCACTGGACACCGTAAATAAAAGTGGAATTAACTATGTAAACTGAACACCAAAATGTGGCAAGTATATAGACATGTTTGTCTGTAAGCAATAGCACGGTTGGAATTTGGTGATTTGAAGCCAACCCTCAAATAAAATCTAGAAGTTTGTATTTCTTCGTAAAAGTATCAGTACTACAAGCTACACTTGACTAGTCTTAATGGAGGCTGGAATTACATTGTTTAATACACTAAGATACATGTATATTTGAGATTGTTATTTTCAAGTTATTTGCGACTGCCAATGGTGGAGGAATTACTGTCAAAAGCTATTTACCTTTTATAAAAATAGGCCTGCTCAGATATTGATTTAACGTACTACTAGAATGGTGTATATATATCAATCGGATTCAAATAGATCAACATTTCGTTTCGTTTTTTTATACTTTCGATGGCGTAAACTACATTAAGATCTAACCAGTTGTTGCAATAGGTCACGTCTGTGGTAAAAAGACTAACTTTTGACATTATGATGTCAGACATTTGATTAACCAATTAGCATTGATCTTACTGGTGGATTACCCACAGTTCCGGGCAAAACATGCCTAAAGCTCGCCGTAACAGACCGTTTCATTGGCTAATACCTCCCACCATTCAGAACATGTGAATGGTAACAACTCGTCCAGATCCTAGCATAGTAAAGACAAGTAAAACGAAATTTTGATCTAAAACGAAACGAAATAAGATCTGTATTTTTAATTAGATTGGGTGTATATTTAACGTATTGGAACCCTTTGCGATCCTATATGACCGTCTTATTACTTAAATAACGAATAACTAATGGGACCTTGAATTTCGTATGATTTCATCCATCATCATGACTAATTATAAGAACAGTTTAAAGGGGATAATTATAATAATATGCTGTTATTAATATAAAATTTAATGATATTTTAATTGCCTATAATCATTAGTGTAGATTGATTTGTTGATTGATTGTTAGTTTATATAACGTTTTCTGGAGTCAAAGATACACAAAAATACGTACGGGAGACGCAATAGTCGTTATTCAAATCCGTATCTCTAAATTATTAAGGACAAAACGGAACCGATTTGATAGCAAAATATCCATTTTGAACTACAAGTATAGTATATATTAAAAGTAACATAAAGACAATTGAATACATCGTTAATATAGTACTGGAATGAAATATAGTATGGGACTGACAAATGGTATTTTATTGCGCGTCGACTATTAAATCCCTTCAAAAATAGTCATCATTGCCTTTGATGAAAGCCGCCAGTACTAACACATAATAATATATCTGGTTTATCATATAATCCCAACGTTTCGATAAATATCTACCCATCTTTGTGCTTGATAACTATAAAAAGAAATTCATCGAAATGTCGTGCCTGGCTATAATTACCCATTATATTATGTTGTCCCATATCACTGCACTGTTAGTTTTGCAATTGCTAAATACCACTTAAAGAGGAAGACCAACGATTTTGAACAAGGTTTCCATAAATCTTAAATATATATTTAGAAATAATCCGCTCTGCAACACAATATATTTAAGGTTTATGGAAACTTTGTTGAAAATCGTTGGGCTTCTCCTTTAAGGATTAATAAACCTTTCAATTGACAAATACAGTTAAGCTGTAATGATTGGTTATTTACTTTCAATTAAATCACGTATATTGAATCGGTTTTAATTAGTTCTGGTTATCTACTTTCTATTTAATACCGCATATTAAAGCGGAAAAATTGATCAGTTATATTATCTACTTTCAATTTGATAAGGCATATAAAGTTTATCTTGGAACCAATATACTGGGTGTGAGAATTGTCTTAACGACACAAAGAATGAGTTGATCAAGGACCACCTTTACCTTGAAATATTTACGGTAAATGAAGAACAACATTGTCTCTTCGGATTGTCTTCTTTATGGATTGTCTCTTTGAGTGTTTGATTCTGATTTATGGTTGCAATAGGTTGTTTGATAGTCATAAAGACTGACAGACAGACAGTTAGACAGGGCTCTCTTGTACCAGATTACCGTTGGTGTTATTGTTCATTGCTTTAACATTAGTATTAATCTTTTCGACAAATACACTTAATACAGATTTATCCGTCAGACTGGTGATCTGACTGGTTAACGCCTCTATATTATCATAATACGTCCCCTGTTAGAACTGTTAACATTCTACTTCACTGTTCAGCTTAATCTAATACCCAATCTAACAAACGTTCATTCATAACTAAACGTAACTGTCACCTATGTTATGCCGTATTGAGTAGACTACATGTATTGGATTTTTGAGAAAGTCGTCGACCATTTTATCGTCTTGGAGTGATACTTTTCAGTCATGTATTCTTAGTTTGTAGTTTATAATAATGGATATCAGATTGGTATGTATTTAATTGTGAATCTATTTTTGAACTGTAATTCGCATTTTTAACATGTTTATGTGAGTGTTGGTCACATATTTTTCTTTTCCTTGAGACGCCTCATATTTTATACACTTTGTGGTTTGATACCATGAACTTGCGCTTGGACTCTGTGGGAATTGTTTTGTGGTGTGGACGTCTTTGACTGTGCTGTATCCACGCGCCCTTTATTCAATAATAATTATTGTATACCAGTTAAACTGTGTCTTATAAACATCCTTTATGAATACAGACAAATTGTTTTGATTCAAAATGAACCGGGTGTAGAGTTCTTGATGTCCGTAACTGTTCGTGTTGCAACTTCTTTATATGAAAAGACGTGGTTTTTTTTTTATATTCCTTTGTTTACACTTACTGTGTGAAATGTTATCTTTTCAGTATGATGTTCTCTTGTAATATTATTTTAAACAACATATTGTTAGTGTTTTTAAACAAAATGACAAATATATCTAGTAAAATGACTACCTTTCCATGTCACTAGATTCAATGACGGACCTTGAGATCAAACGTGCACGCGTTAACAATTCGGCACCCACACCCAGCCCCCAAACACAGAAATTAACTACGAAAATACCTTTACATCCTATAGGTGTGCTTGACTTCTTCTAAGAAAAAGCGATGCTAAAACCCCTTTCTGTATGAGATAATTGTGACATGTTTGAAGCTATAAGGATATTAATCATCGGTGTGTTCTTCCTTCAGATCCCCATTTACGTTGGTAAGACTCACACATTATCACTAAAACATTGTACTTATAGCGATATAACCAAGAGAACGCTCACAGTTTTAAAGACTTTCTAAAATGTAAGAATAAACTGGACGGAATCGCCATCTTATGTCCTTAGGAACACTTCGTTCACTGATTTGCCCGAGAAAGTTTGTCACGATTTTCCGACGTGTTTCTCGTTGTCAGTGGTGCATGATGGAGGGCCTGGCAAGGAAAGTTGTCTAGTCGTTTGGATGGGACGAGAAACCGAAGTCTCGTGTCTACACAGGCGTTCATGTAAAAGCTCCGTTGATAATTAAAATTCGAAGAGTAGGCCATAGTGCCCTGTATGGTGTTTGCCCGGTCGGAGCTGACGTTATACCCCGATTTCATTTCATTTTGTACATCGACTGCCGCTTTATCGATCTTATTCCATTGACCATTCTGATGGAAATAAAAACTCATAAAATCTTAAATTTTAAATAAATTAATTTGGCATGAAGATTCCGATTGTATTAAATTTATTGACACTCTGCACTCAAAATGATTAAGTTCATTTTCTTTTCTGGGAATAATATCGATAATGAAGAAATATTGTCAAGAAATTATTAATTGCGACTAACGCAATAACAAAATGCGTTTATCAATTTTCTTTTAGGAAATGTAATTTATTGTTTCCATTTTCGGTTATCTGGCGAATTTGATCTCAATTGCCATTTTCCTCCAATTTATGTCATTATAAGGTTTGTCAAAAAAGCAAATAGTTTATTATTATTGTCAATTCTAATAAAACATGTTTTCTTTTCACATTCACGACTATAAAAATTCCATGTACTTTTTAATAAAAGGAAAAGCCTCGGGTAATGAGCTTTTATTATTGACGCAGTTCGTTTTTCATCTATATTTTACGATGTTGCGACACTCGAAATGTCGTTTCTAACCTTTGGACATAATTATTATCAATATCTCAATATATCTACCTAAATAATACTCTACTTAACAGTTAGTTTGATTGGACTAATGACCCACATCGACCCGGTGCAATTTTTATTAAGAGCAACCTAATATCCGTTTACTTTGACTTTACTAATTGGACTAGACTTTGTTCACTGTACAAGGACGTGTGTTATATGTGGTTAAAGCAAAGTAAGTAGATTAGTACATATGATTTATTTACTAGCAATGGCTTTCTTAAATGACTGGGTTTGGCATTTGAAGATATTCTGTCGTTGATTGTGAAATAAATTTGAAATAATGTAATTAAAAGTAGGTTTATTCTTTTCAGTTATAAGATGTGTCCTGCGTATATATCTTGTCTCGGAAATTTTAAGTTCACACATGTCCCCATGGTCGGTTTTTAAACATACATTTAATATATTACAGACGAATCTGCGTACTCCAGTTCTTTCTTTAGACCTGAAATGTTTTCTAAATTATTAATTAGTCATTAATCAACTTATCCAGACAATAATCAACTTCCGATGTCAACGTTAGTCTACGATATTTACTGGATTAGGATCCGATTTGCTGCTCAAGTTTCATTCATGATTTAATCACGAAATGAATAATCGGGACTGTTTTTTTATATCGTACCGATTTAGTAATGACGATCGAAGCTAGACCGAAAATTCAATAGCTAAATTCAATTTGACTCAAATTTTCAGCAAATTCCCTTTACATTATCTAATCGTTCATAATGTATTTTTGAGTTATAAGATGTGTCCTGTGCAGTATTATATATCTTGTCTCCGAAGATTTATCTAAGTTATCACACTATGTCGGTTTTTAATCATCGACCTTCTATCGAAGATAAGTCGTCATTTCTAAACAATCTTATTAAAATGTCGTCCAATAATTGATATAGAAATCTTTGTTCTTTAAAGTTCCAATTTCATATTTTCTAAGAAAGTCATAACATAATTATTTCTATGTCTTTTGCTCAAAAGGTTGTCAACTCACTATTATACGATCATGGGCAAAATTTTTTGGGCATTAGAACGGCTGACACCGATTGATTGGGGAAATAGTTACTCAATTACCTCCATTGTTTACCCATTCCTCTCCATGGACGGCCATCTTCAAACGTTTGAATTTGAAGTTGAAAATGATATTTTTGCCAATTTCTCAACTGGCAATAGTGAATTATAGGATTAATAGGATTATTCTTTAACAAGGTATGACTGTTTATAGGTACAATCAATTTTAAGGCTTTATTTTAATACATTTTGAAAATATAACTTAAAAAAATGCTATTGGAGCTTTAACTTGCTTTGAAACGGGTCTTTTATCTGGTAGAATTGGTTGCAAAAATATCTGGAATTTTGAGAACGGTAAAGCACGAATACGAATACCGGGGCAAAGTAAATTTCTTTGATCTTTCCGGGCTTTTTTCTATGCCCGGAATAACTTGCGAAAATTCAATTTCGCGTGTGCGGTTTATAAGTTAGATAATGCACCCATCTTCGGTTATGCCGGGCCAGAAAGACCCCCCCCCCCCAACACATCGGTCTGTCGGCCTTGGGTTTTCTTTCACCGAGTCTTTCTTTCCCCAGCATAACCTCTGACTCGTGCTGTACCAATTACTGAGCGCATATTGAATTGTTCGCATCTTGGGAAACGGTTATTGGCAAAAACCGTAATCGTAATTATTGCTTATTCGGTAAAAGTAGTCGCTTAAAACGACTTAATAGCATGTTAATACAAGAGAAATCGCCTTTAGTAAACAGCTTATTTAGCAGGGCAATGTAGAAAAATACTTACTACAGTAGACTTATCATTATACTACTAGATCAGTGATTATTTAGGAAAGAATAGTTATAAACGATGTATGCTTAGTGTGTACTTGTTTAAGTAAAGAACACGATTTAGTTCAACATAGTCCACAATAAAGTTTGCTAAAGCTGCCATGAAGGGCTAAAATATTTTGATTCGGACCAGCGACTTTCTTGATTATCCGCATCTCACCCTCTCTCCCTTCTTTATCATGATGCCCTCTACTATACAGTCATGGTGAAAATACCCCTCTGCTAAATTCACCGCTAGCATTTCTCCTCAAATGACCCATTGTGCTACCTGAATGTTGTACACTTTACCACCTTGAACATAGTACATGCTATTAACATCCTGTTCGGTTTCGATATTCTTTTAGTTTTAGATGACAGACGTGTCCGATTTTTTGTCATATTTTTTGTCCTTTGACAAGAAGTGATTACATAAAACTTGTTATATGACATTGAATTTTCGTTTACATGATGATATACGATAACATGCATAGGTGTAAACCCCGTATCGTCATTAATACTACACTTACCATATTTAAAGAAGCCAAGTCTCTAACTTAATATCATCATGAAAACACACATTTTTCATCAATTTAAATCAACATTGATGTTGCAATCTTACCGGAAAAGATCGACTTCTGATATCTAATATTTTAGAAAAATAAACATAATCGTGTACCCTAATGCGTTTCAGTTTCAGTACCATTTGTAACAAGAGGTTCTAAGAACGAGGCTAGACATATACCACAAGTTATGTCAAACGGCGACGCATGTTCTTATCTAGAGAGCATGTTTAATAAATACTATCTGTGTAGACTGGAATAACCAGACGCTAGAGATTGTCATTCGATTGAGAATAAAATCAGAATCGGTTGAATGTAAATCAGTTAATATACATTCATACTACATTAATTTTATGCATTGCGACAAATTTGTGGCAATTTCTAGGTCCCAAATATTAGCGATTTAGCTCCTTTAAGGCCTATAATATTAACTTGTTTCGGTTCGGGGTCGCATAAGGAATAGAACTGGACATACTCAGGACATGGACTATATTAGTTACTGTTTATTACTGGATACAGTTCTTAAAAATAATTGTACTCAATAGCACCCCCCCACCCTACCCCAACCCCAAGTGGATTATTGAACCATATATATATAATATGTCAGTCCCGAAATCACCTGCTCAAGCCCAAGCAAATTCTTGAAATATAAAATTGAACCATGTTATATGCCAGTCTGCTCTTTAGCCCCCTCCCCCCTCTCTCCCCTCTCTTTCTCTCTCTCCGTCAAGGCAAATATTTTACTCATTGTAAATTAACGTGACACCGAGATCAACATAGATTTAAAGTACTTATTAACATATCATTCAAGATTGTGTAAGTTAAGATTGTATTCCGCAGTTGGATATTTTGTCAAGTCATCCATCACTAAATCTAGTTCCAGGAAAATGAACCAAACAATACTTTGTCTATTTAGTCGATCCAATCTTTTGGCAGTTTATTAGGTTTTGTGGCTGGCTAAGACTCGCAATTTATCTTTCTTTGTATTTAGATATCATGTTGGTATTTTGTCTTCATGTAATTTATAGCCTGTGGTCAAATTATGTAAATTTCTATAAAGATAAGACTAACAATTATCACCTTTTTTCAAGGGATGATATACCTGTAGATTTCAAGGTGAAGTGGTCATTAATAACTGTTCACGCATAATATCACCACATACGCTGGAATTTAGACTTTTCTGTAGAATCATACTGATCATTTCTTGATCATAACCAACATGAATATTGTACAAAAGTAGCTTTTTTGAGATGGTTGAACGTAGAATGGGTCATTTTGGGACCAGGCAAGAATGGATTTTCTACTATTTTGACAAATGGGTAAAAGGGTCTATTAGAAGTGCTTCAAATCCCTTGTAACACCCTGAAATTTCTGTCATTATTATATTTATCGTTTCAGAATATATGAAAACACCTTCATGCCGAAACAGATTATTATGGATGAAATAGGAATGGATAATGGTATTATTCCATTAAGGAATGGGAGTTTACCAGGCCAGGTGAAATTACCCAAACGTTATGAGTCAGCGTTTCAAGATAATAACAATACTGCCAAGATACCTCGACATCGTAAGATTAGTTTCGCCCAGGTCAATGGGAACACCATGTCAGATCGTATAAGTGATTTGATGCAAGCCATGAAATGGGTGAAACAAGAACTGGTAAAACCTTTATTTTAAAATTTAATTTTCTTGGCATCAAATTATTTTATAGATATTATGTATTCGCATGACACGACATAATTAACTCAGATGGCTGAGATATTGAAAGGATTAGATGATCCGCGCATATAATTGATTTATGGATGTCACTTAATAAAAAGCCACTCGGCAAACCTTGTAAGATTTCGGGAATCTAAACTCGGCTGTGTGATGAATTCCGCCATATTGGAACTACTTTAAAGGTCCCGGATGAAACATGGTTGTGCCCATTCCAAACACAAGTTGGCAACCTATTTGGCTAGCGACCTATTCGACCGATCCAGCTGTAAGATAATGACGAAATTACACGTCTATTCTGAGCTGAAGGAATGGATAAAAAATAATATATTCTACTTTCATTTGATAGACATAACGTTGGATTTTATTGGTTGATAAATAGAGACTGTTGTCTTTACTCTAAATAGGTTTCCAACGAACAGGTTGCAGCTCGATCGGTCGAATAGGTCGCTAGCCGAATAGGTTCCCAATTTGTGTAATAGCGTCAAGTTTTCCTGTTAAAGTAAACCGGTAGCCGCATCGCAAATGTATGGGCGTAGGTACATATCACTGACTGTCATACATCCGAGACTAGATGTAGTTGACGTAGTTTACGGAATCTGTCGAGATTAGCCGAGTGAATAAAAAGCCTGACAATCCAGACTGTTTAACAATGGTGCCTGATAATCGGCCTTATCTTTTTAAAATTTCAAACCTTCATTCCTTCATTTTTCATCATCTATTGTTGAACTATTATAGCAGAACAACCAGCTCTTTATTTAAATCTTCACTAAAGGAATAACAAATTTGAAAATCTAGTGTGAAATCAGAACAACATTATCATATCGATCATGTTTATCAAGAAACCGAAAGGAATTAATTTTTGCCGCTGTCCGGGCAAAATTTCCCGCATAATATAATGTACGGCGTATGCCCATCTTTAATAGCCTAGTCGGTGCAGAAAAGTTGAACTTTAAACCATATTTCACTCCGACACGTATCTCAGCGTTGACCTGTCTACTGAAAGGTTTATGCATAAGATATACGCGTTCTGAAACCTATTTAAAATCACAAAATGATCTGCACGACCCGTGAAATGAAAGGAAAAAACGCCATGCACTGGCATATTATTTTTCTGCAGGAATTCCTTCATGTAATCGAATTTTAACATCTCAGAAGCACTGACGTCTGTTTAAGTTTCTTCTCTTCAGATGCCAAACCGACGGTGTGATGAACTGATTTGCGTTTTTCTACAATTTTTTTTATTGAACTATTTGTGTGTGTTTCTAGCAGTCGTGGAACAAAATTGCCAATTTATTTGAAAATAATCCCTTTTATTCTTGCTAGAGAAAGTAGTATTACTCAGAAGTTGTGTGTCAATGACCTGGCTGCAGAGTTGACAACAAGGTTTCAACTAATAACCATGCACATATCACCATTGAAAACTGCAGCCTTTCAAAATAGTTCCGTCTATGAATAGAATGTACCACCGGGATACCCCGTTTACATTAAACTATTTAAAAGATCTAGAGCTAAATTGCTATTATTTGACACCTAGAAATGGTCACAAATTGGTCGAAACACATATAATAATGTATTACGGATGATTTGCATTCAACCGTTTCTGATTTTACTGTGATTCATAATCAGTTGTGTTCGGCGAAATACGCCAACAGTCCAAATCTCAATGACCGTCTTTGGCGTCTGGTTATTCCAATCCACACTGGTAGTATTCTTAGCCTCGTTCACCGAGTCGCTTAGTTACAAATGGCGCTCGAAAGCATTCGTGTACCAATTTTAAAATGTTCAAATGGATATCAAAAGCCCATATTATCACATCAGAATAGATTTAAATTGGCCATTAAATCATGTTTGCAATGTCGAAGACTGTGGATGATACAGAGTTAGCACCTTCTACGCCTTTAAAAATACGACCCAGGACTGTAATGCTAGGGCAATAACAAATCAATGACACGATTTTTAATGGGATTCTTCCTTTGGCTAATTGAACAGTAGTCTGGAACCGTGTAGCTTGATAATTTGTATCAATTGTGGATCCACAGCCACATAAAAAAAAATTAATGCCTTGCATCAATGAAATTACATCACAAAGTGATCCTACATCAGAATAAAAATAATTTTTCTATTTTAAAAGCTCAATTTGTATGTATGCCTTTGTAATTTAGATACGATGGTGGCAGATTTCCGTAACAGAAACCTGGCAAACCCCCTCCTGCAAAAATTCCTGGATCCGCCCTTGTGTATGTATCATATCAATTCATCATTCTGTTTTCATTTTTCAGATAATGTTACGGCAACATGATATTTTGTTAAAAAGACAGTTTTTTAATATACAAGATACAATAAAAACTCTTCATAAAGACAGTGTAGATGGTATATCTAATGGTACTAGTGCCAACGATAACACACCACCTAGAATATATGAACACTTATTTTTAAGGACGTCTTCTAGTATAACGGCTATAAACGAAGATGATGAGGACTCCGACTCGGAAGAAATCGAATTCCGGCCCAGGACTGGCTCCATGACAACCTCACGTGATCTCGCTGCTTTAGCTAGGAGGCGAGGGAGTAAGGAGTTAATATGACAACGTGTTTCAATTGGTTTTTATCTAAAAATGTGAAATTTTGTAAAAGGAAATGTCTATGTCATCAGTGAATGCAAATGTTGTGATGGAATGCGTTGTAGCCGACCGGAAACATGTTATGGTCTGCTATCATTTTTCACCATGTGAATGTCAACATCAAGCTGTATTTGGATCGGAAAAAATCGACGTAGTTCTTTATGGATTATTTCAGATTCACAATTTACATCAATAATATTTGATTTCGACACGTAACGTACGGGAATTATGACGTGCGTTGCGTGTCTAGTTTCTCATTTATATTGTGTAACAGGAAATTGTTTCTTGATCAAATTCTGTTTTCTGGTGTGTCGTCTTCGTGTCTAGATTTTAACGTTTTAATGAATACCGAAAGTCTGACAACACAGTCAATATTTAAAACATAAACAAACATAGATTTTTGTTTTATATGAAGCAAACATTTTATCATTGTATATATTGACTTTATTTATATATTGTATGAAATTTACTATTATTAAATATTTTTAAATTTGTTCGCACTTTATCTTTTAAATGAAAGAAAAAATCATGCTGTGGCCAGTTGCATAGTTTGTATAGTCCTAACGTACGTGTATAATCGAGATCACCTTACCAATGTTTTTGCATGTTATATTTATGATAAGTCTGTATGATATACAGCAAACTATACTTACAATTTCGTGTGATATATATTAGTTAATTCTTTTGTCAGTAACTTATGAAAGATGCAATATTTTGAGACCAAATTTCTGCTTAAGGCGTCATACATATTACTGTTTTAATTGTACTTTGGTGTCTGGAATCGTGCATATATCACCAACTCCTCTTTGTCCCTCTCAAATAATAACGAACAGCCCTTTAATAAATGTATAAACAATCTGAACATAATTTAATATTGAAACGATCTGAACATAATTTGGTATTGATACGATCTGAACATAATTCAATGTTGATATGACCTGAGCATAATATTGATACGATCTGCACATATTTTAACATTTTGCTACGATCTAAACATATTTTAATATTGATAAGATCTGATTATACATTGATATTTATACGATCTAAGCATACATTAATATCGATACGATCTGACATACTTTAATATGGATGCGACCTGGACATACTTTAATATTGATACGATTTCAACATACTTTTATACTGACACCCCGCCCCCCCCCACTTTCACAAGTCGCTACATAGTTGCTCCATTTATCTCAAGCTACTTCGAAAACTAGAAACAATTTGTGCTTTTAAAAGAGGAAGAATTCGTCTTAAAATTCAATATTTTGCACACTATATATTGTTAATTGGCAGTTAATTGACATTCCAAAATGCAGTATAGAAATAGAATTAGATTAAACATATAACATTTGGACACCGGAAATGTAATTTCTACCCCCTTAACTTACAGGTTTCCCCTTGTCAGTTGTGTAGGGCCAGGGAACTGCCACGTACAGTGTTTAGCTGTACACATTCGCGTGTACGTAAAAAACCAATGACATTTAGAATTGGAAATAAGAGTAGGGGTAGCGCCGCTGACGGGGCAAAATGTCTCTCATAGCACATTGTATAGTGTATGCCCATCTTCATAATCCCAGTCGGTGCATAATTTTTAAGTGAGACGTTAAAAGCTATCGCCCTTAGCATCAATGCGTTGTGGTATTTAATAGTGTCGAGAAATAACACAAACACCGAATCTGCATCAGGGAGGTCGGGAAAAATCCCCCATTGTGATGGGTAGGCGAGGTCCCGGGCTAGATCAAAATTGTCAAATATATAAAGGGAGACAACTATATTTCAGATAATGCAATGGTTTCCTCATTAACTCTCGACGTCAAATACTTGCCATTTCAAGGTTTTAACTACAAAGAGTTACCACAGGATTTGAAAAGCGGTAGCCCATCCATATTTCTACACAGGATTAAAGACAACTTTGGGCTCTAATGGCATTTTCGTAGATGTTTTCCGAAAAAGTCAACACAAATTATTTTCTTCAAATATATAGTTTATTATACATTCTAGCAACATTGTTGTAATAGGAAATAAAAATAAGAGCAACTGCAAAAATGGTGACCATATAAAAGTTCCTAAACAAGTAAAATACTTTTTTTCATATTTTCACATTTGTTTTAGCAGCAATATTAAGATAGAAACAAAAAACAAAGCCAAAGAAGCTGAAAAAACGGCGGCCCTTTCAGCTTGAAAATGTGCTGCTTGTTAAACAGTGTTGCACCCTAAGACAATAGACTCCTTGTACAAGCATCTAAGATTCTTTCTTAATTTGTCAAACTTTGAGTTCTGCAAAAAGATATAAACCAGTTCAAACAAGTGGCATCAGAATTATTCAAAAGCGTACAATATTTGACAGAATATCACCGCCAATCAAACAGGATAGAGTCATAGACAGAAATATGAAATACTTAATAGTGACAATACAGAGTCCACCAAGGGTTTTAACCATTCTTCATTACAGCAAGATATAATATTTAATATAGTAATTCATAGTTACAATCGTGAAATGTGCGATTTCGGGGAAGGGGCCGGGTGGGGGAGAGGGGCATCCAACCAAAGAGTAATTATTAAGTCAAGTATATTTTTTTTTTCAATTTTGAAATTATAAATGATCACTTACAAATAATTAAATGTTTCGGCACCAATTACACATTCTTCCGGACTTCATTAATTTCATTTTGACATTTACTAATGCTCATGAACATATATAAACCTTGTTGTTCTAGTCGTTTTTCTTGTTGTTCTTGTATATTGTACACAAATACTTGTTAATAAAGCTCTTAATCCGAAAGTAAAAATGCTCAGGAGATTACAGGTCGTTCTATTAAATGATTTACATTATTAATTTCCATTAATCGACTATTAGCTATTTTACGACCTCGAAAGTCATAAGCTATACGAGTCGACTGTTTGTATTTAATTAGGAGATAAAAATCGGTGTAATGCTAAAAATGAATAATTAATAACGAAATCTATCCCCTTGGGAACTGTATAAAGGGGTTATAATTATTATTAATGTATAACATAACCATGCTTTTTATACGATTAACGTATTTAATGGGGTTGTAGTCACAGATCGCAGCTTATCCGAAAGGACAAATAGGGTATCGACTTCATTTCATCAGTAGTGGAATTTTATTTGGGGCATGTCCCGGTTCGATAGAAATCTCCTGAATGAATAGTTTATGTGAAACGTGAATCCATTACGAGATTTAGGATATCACGATATCATTTCATATTAGAGAGTTTTGGCAAATGGCATTTTCCCTATCCGTATCACGTAACCGTATCGTATACGTGACACGTTGCGTCAGAGTAGTTTTAGAGTTTTGGCAGATTCTTGCGTTGCGTACGTGTATGCGTCACTGAGCTGAGCTTAGTTCTGTACAGCAGTTATCTACCAAAATCGCCATTAGTACTATTCAAGTGCCTTGCCTACAATTTCTCGGAGTGCGTGAAGTCACTCGACAGTCGCTGAGCTATTAAAAAAATTAATGTCGTATCATATTAAAAAAAAAAAAAAAATCTTTGACTTTGACTCTACAGCAATTTTTGGTTTCACTAATTTTTCACTGACACCCCTTCATCCTAGAATCACATTATTTACAGATTTGCAAGTCCCATATTACCCCAAAGCTAGCGCGTAGATCAACCAACAGAAAAAGTATGAAAATTCCGAGAAAAAAAATCATCAAAAATAAAAATTAAATTCCAGTCTTTATTATGATTAAATTCCCATCAAATATATAACTCCGTATTCTAAGATACACATAGAGTCATAAAAACGCTATGATACAACATTTCAGCGTCTAAAAGGACGACAATGTTATACGGACCATCTCCGTATGAAAGCTGTTTGATACGGGCTGCCGTATCCGTGTGCCGTATCACGTATGAGCAACACACACACACTGATGACGCCACACACAAAATTCATGTGGATACGCTTGCCAAAAGTCTCTATTATATTCTCTATTGAAGCAGGTAGTTCTAATCACGTGCCTAGTAGCTATATAAAATCAGCGTCACGATCTTCTTTATCTTGGTGTTGTTATCTTTGACTAAACATCATTAAAAGTCGCAGACAACTGATTAGTACTATATATTTAGTACTCCTGAAATATTGATTATCACACAGGATGAAAGATCAATTCGTATATATACATATAACGCATTGAGATTCACATTCGCTATCTAAAGTAAATCAAGAAATACAGCGTTCGAAGAGGTAACATAAAACATTATTCCATTAAATGTTTTAGAAGCATACGATAGATGTTTTAAAAGATAAATATTGTTATCAATCTTCAGTCTTTTCGAAAACCAAAGTGTAAGAAGATTAAATTAAAAATAATTCAATATAGGTCCATTTAGAAATAGAATAAATCACCCTCTTTCATTTTATATTAGTATATGCTTTTAGATCCATTTTCTGAAAAATATGACCATACGCCCTTTAATTAATATATGTAATAGAAATGTGTAAAAGGGTATAGAACATCACCTTATTTGGTTCTATATAATTTCCTATTTAACCAACAGTGGATATATAGAACAGTTTGGTCTTCATGGGCTAAGTTACATTGATATATTAGAACTCAGATACATTATGAAATAAATCTTTGTCAAATAAACAAATCAATACGTTTACAATTTAGAACAAGCGCTACTGCTACACCACGCGGTTTTTGGGTAATAGCCATATCCCTTAAGCGATCGTCTGGGCGAAATGAAATGAAATGCGGTTTAACGTCCTACTTTTTTGCACCTAACCTGGGCTAATGGAAGACGGGCATACGCCATACAGTGTGCTATGATGGAAATTTTGCCCGGACAGCGGCGTTACGGCCTACTCTTACATCGAATTCCAACTGCCAAGGGATCTTTTACATGCACTCCAATTTGTACATGGGACCTCGGTTTTACCTGAGGTATCGAGAATATCTTCTTTGCCAAAGCTTTCTGCTGTAAACGGTAGTTGTTCAACTATGGAAACAGAATTATCATAAAACGCAATAGTCAACAGAACTGATTGCACCTGATAGTGAAATAAATGATGGGAAATCGAATTCTAACACTTCGTTGGTGTATCAATCTCTTTATGCCGCTTTGCCTTATCTCTAATTTCAAATACTGCTCAATGCCCAAAGACAGGTAAAATATTAGATATTGGTCGGTGTATGCATTCATTCTTTTGTTTTAGTTACACAAAAATGATCTTTATGCACCCATAATATCAAAACATTACTTATTTTTCCAATACATACAGTCGCGCCTATAAAATCAAATAAACGATTAGTCAGACATTTAAATTTCACTTATCGATATATCGATGATGTTTTATCCCTTTATAATCCTAAATTTAACTAGATCTGCTACTGTCCCATGCAGATATGAAAGCTTTCATATTCATCGTCACGTGTCATCGATTATATCAAGTATCTCAAATAAAAGGATAAAAATAACAAACTATTAAAATTGGTCTAAAACTCGCGAAGTTACAAGTCTAAATATAGTATGAAACATTGAGTAATCTGAAAACTAAAGGGAAATAACTGATACTTGTGTTGCTGTAATCGGGATGACTTCCCACTTCAAAACTTTCAGAAAAATGAAATGAAAATGGTAAGAAAACATCGAAAAATTAAATGAGATAACTTTGAACAAAACTAAAACAGGTTGAACTCAACTGTTTGAATATGTACGTTAAATATGTAGATTTGGAAAATTATAAAGACATAATATCAAAATCGGAAAAAAAGTCACAAAGTTACAAATTTAAATGTAGTGAGAAACATTGCACCCGGGCAAAAAAATCATCTTTAAACTAAAGGGAAATAACTGAAACTTGCATAGCTGTAATCGGGCTTCCAAGATATGTTATATAATTATGGTTTCCAATATGTTCGGTTATAAGTATGAAATCGTGACGACTTCTTAAGCATGTTTTAAACAAAGGGTCATAGACTGCAATATACAAGAATGGCACTCTGCAATAAAAAAAACTGGCCAAAGCAAGATTTCTATGCAGAAATTAAATAATTGCTAGAACCAGAAAAATATTTATCCACTATAATAAATAAGCAACATAGAGAAAATGAAATGAAATGGAATGGGGTTTAACGTCCTACTGTTCTGCTCCTACAATGGGCTAATGAAGACGGGCATACGCCATAAAGTGTGCAATGAGGGAAATTTTACCCGGGCAGCGGCGTTACGGCCTACGAGATTGGACAGGCGACCATACTCCTTGTCACGTACAACCAAGAAATCGAAACAACGCCAGTTGACTCAATGACAGACGTTATGATACAGAGCGCACGTGCTAACTATTCAGCCACGCAACCTCCCTAAAATCGGCAAATTGCTGACCTACAGCGAGAAACATTTCAACCGGGCCAAATTTTCTATTTTAACAGTTTAATTTGCACGGTACCTTTAGTTATCAACCGAATATTACAAAACTTTTAAAAATAAGCTCCCCCTGACCAGCTTAATCGTTCGCAATAAACGTTTGCCCCTTAAAATCGGCAAATTGCTGACTTTAAAGTGAGAAACATTACAACCGGGCGAAATTTTCTGTTTTATCACTTTTACAGTACCTTTGGTTACCAACCACATATACGTTAAAGTTCGGATAGGCTCAAAAAAAAGTTCCCAACCCGAATCCATTTTTATGGCAATTGGTATCCTTGGTGTATGCCAAAAACGGAAAAATTAAAAATTTTCATCGAGCCCTTTTCTAGGTACGGGCCCGAAACTCATATTGTGAGCGAATAACTGTGATCTTATTGGGTACTAAGATTTTCCGGGAAAATAAGTTCTAGGAAAGTGGATATTCACTTGAAATAAGTTTATTTTTGAAGTCATGCCCCGCGAAGCCTTTACACATTAAGAATGCCGACTGAAAGTTTGCCTCGTCTGCTTTCAAAAAGGCGCTGGTATGAAGGCAGTTGGACCAGTGCTTTTAGGTCGAATACGTCAGTTTTACATTGAAAACTATGATCAGAGTGTAATACAGTTACCTGGAGCAATCTGTGGACGATGCCGGAATCTGCTGTTAAAGGTAGAAAGGGGAGAGAAGGCATTGGAAGATTTACCAGAACCTTACGATTTCTCTAAAATTTTGCTTACTGCGATTACACGTACAAGTCCAACCTGCAAATGTGTCCTGTGTGAAATCGCCAGGGAAAATACCGTCAGTGTCGGTCATAGACCTTCAAACCCTTTTCCACTTGGACGACCGAAAGGAGTGAAAGAACCGCAGCTACCTTCGCCGAGACCTGTCAGAGTATGCCAGCGCTGTGGGTAGGGGAATAGCTCATCCAAGACCTTGTACCGCAAATGATGCACGCGAGAACCTGTCAGTGGTCGTGAAAAATGTTCCTCTCGCCTGTGAAATCATTGCTTCCGATTTGATTAGAGACAAAGCTTCAACCAGCGATGGTTCAACAGTCAAAATCGGCACGAGAGGTACGGATCTGACGATCAGAAAGCCAGGACCGCAAGCAACGTGCAGCAAAGCCATGTTTCCTGACACACCCATACCGACAGATGAACTCATCAAGATGCAGACGACTCTTGACATGTCCCTCAACCAAACAGAACACCTAGCTTTTTTCATGAGAACATGGAAAGGTAGGAAAGTACTTGAACCCGGAGTCATGGAGAAGCTGCGAGAGCGGGATCGGGAACTGGGCGAGTACTATTCGACTGCCACGCTCAATATGGACTCCGCTTTTAAAGACGAGACTGGAAAGGTAACCAGATCGGTCGTTTATTGCAATGATCTTGTAGGATTGGTAGGTCACGTCATGGAATCTCGTGGAATCATAGGTGACCACATGATAAAGATTGGTATTGATTGCGGGGGAAGTTTCCTCAAATTCTGCCTGCACGTAGTATCTTGTGAAGGTGAAGGATCTTTACCGAGTAAAAGGGCTAAATACCAAGATCGTGCTTTCACCAAGAATTTTGTTGATAGTGGTGTAAAGAAGCTTATCATTATTGCAATTGTAGAGCACGTGAAGGAAACCTACAACAATCTTACATCCGTACTGGAGCTTATCGAACTGGACAAAGTGGACTTTGTGGCAGCATTCGATCTCAAACTGGCGAATGCTTTTCTAGGTTTGGGGACTCATTCGTCCACGTGCCCGTGCCCATGGTGCGAATTACCAAAATCAGAATTCGGTAACCATGATCGTATAATCAACCTCAGAACCTTAGGAGCAATTCGAAGAAACGCACTGGAATATCAGGCCGCTGCTGTTGCCCACAAGGGCAAGAGAGCCCTTTCATCCGCTGCTTTCAAAAGCTGTGAGCATACGCCGTTGACCAAAAGCTTACCCGATGATGCGCTTGTCATGGACATACTGCCTGTGATGGAATTACACGTTATGTTAGGAATCACCAACCGTCTCTACAACCAGGTTGACCAGTTCGAGAGTTCCCGAGGGACTAGAATAGCAAAGGAATGGTCGGATCAATTAAGCCTTCGCAGACCTCACATGCATGGTGGGGAGTTCAACGGTCAGCAATGCGTTAAACTGTTAGAGAACACTTCCTGCTTAGAACAACTTATGACCGAGAACAATCTGGGAGAAGAAGGGCATAGAGTGATATTCGCACTTCAATCCTTCAATGATGTTCGAAAGAAATGCTTCGGAAAAGTACCGCATGCTGACTATAAGGAATCGATTTCAGCATTCGAACAGTCGTACATAAATATCGGAATTCCGATAACGTCGAAATGTCATGCGGTTTTCGACCATGTCGGACAGTTTCTGAAAACACAGAAGGAGTTGTATGATCAGAACCAGAGTCGATTACCAGCTACGGAGAGGCAATCCTTCAATCGCGGGCTCGGATTTTGGAGTGAGCAGGCACCGGAGTCTGTTCACTCCGATTTCAGTCAGTTGTGGGAAAGTGGGGGATATAAGCGCGACATGAGACATCCGGAATACGATAAAAAAAAAAACTGTTAAAATGTGTTGTTACATATTGTTCAAGGCATACATAAACTGTGAACTGACAGGACTTGCTCTACAGATTGTTATATCTGAAATATTGGATTGATTCGATAAGTCACATTGAAAAAATGAATATTTACTGTTTTTGTAGAAACGGCTCGATGAAAAATTTTATTTTTTCTATTTTGGTGGTATATAAATTGCCAAGTCTCCGATAAAAAAGAAATCGAGTGGGGATTTTTTTTTTAACCCTATCGGAACTTCAACACATATGTGCAACCGATTATAACAAAACTTTAAAAATAAAAGAGAAAGAGAGAAATGCGGCCTAACGTCAATTCGACACAAACTAGGTCATTTCCGGACTAACATATGTTTTTTAATTTTATTTAAAAACTCCCCTTGCAGTTGGAATCCGATACTGTTGAATAAGCTCTATACGATGACTAAATGTGTAGATTGTAGTCACCCACACTGCATGTTTCGCTTAACAATGAAAGGGTGCCGTTTTCAATGTTCGATCCTTTTGTTCTTCTACTCCTGATATGTTGAACTGTTGATCGATGGTTTCATATAAAAGACTACCAATAAGACTCTTTGTAGAAGAAGTTCCCAAAAAATATTATGTTGACTTTATGAGAAAGACCTCTCTAATAATATGCTCCAAATTGTAAAAATACAACTTTTTGGATTTTCAATCTCTTTTTTTCGGCTATGCCTGATATTTTAAAAAAAGGATACAATGATTTCAAACTACAGGCTAGCTATTAGACTCTCAATTGACAAAAGTTTCACCGCCTTCCCTTCATTATAACCGAAGTTATCGTGCCCTAAAGAATCAACAAATCAGCATGCTTATCTCTGCTTACCCTAAGCAGAAAATGTTCATCTTTGAACTCAATCATAACATTGACCTAGTGAACGTCTACACCAAGTTTGAACATTCTAGCTTAATTAGAAGGAGAGTAATTGTGTTCCAAAGTCCCGACCCTTTAAATTGCTTCTATTTTTCATTTTCAATTCAAAATGGTGACCATCACGTGACCGAAATCGAAATTCTGATCCGACAGATATTTAGGCATTCCTTCAAGGATTCCGAAAATATAATTCCTGAGTCTGTAAGTAAAATAGCAAAAAAGCCTTTTTGATTTTTCACTTTTAAAGATGGTGGCACTCCCGGTTCGTTCGACAAACTCCATATTTTGTGTACGAATCAGTACTTACTTCTCGAGTATCCAAGAAAAAAATTAGGTCATTCTGACCTATATTTTTTTGAGGAGATAATTTAGAAAATTTCTAATTATATTTTTGAAGTCACATCGGTAAGATCTATTTATATACTAAATTTCATGAAAATCGTACAACTATTAAAGAAGTTGTCAAATTGGTCTAAACTTCCGGTTCGAAATCACAGCGACGAATTTTCAAAATTCGAAAATGTGAAACTGCAGATGAAAATGATTTTTTTCAAGGTATTCAAAGAAAAAAGAATTAGTAAAATCGGTCAAAAAATAACAAAGTTACGACTATGCATTGTCAGTTTTTTCGTTCGTAAAATTCGGTGATTTCGGATTCGTAAAACGTTTTGAAAATATATTTAAACAACGTTCGCACCCCATTTTTGAGAGGGTAGGTCAAAGTTTCAGAAAGATCCTATGGTTAGATTCTGAGAAATCCGATTTGCAGAAAATACACAAAAAAAAAAATAATCTTAACAGAAACAATAAGCTTTCATATGTAATATGAAAGCTTAATGAGGAGAATTCACATATCCTTATGAGCTCGAAATTAAAAACACCACTGACAGTGACAATTACGCTTCGTACTTGGATCTGCGTCTCGATTTTGACAATTGCCATAGACTGAGTGTAACTTTAAAATTGTACGATAAACGTGATGACTTTGGCTGTCCGATTGTTAACTTTCCATTTATTAGTAGTAACATATTAGTTTGTGTCTCAGCTAATTCGTTACGCGAGAGCTTGTTCTTTTTATTCTGATTTAGGCATTTGTCATCTAAGCTTCAACTACAAGGATACTTGCGCACTAAACTTATAAAAACCTTTAAAGAGTTTTATGGCCGTCATATTGAATTGATTGGTAAATATAAAGTGTCTCTCTCGGCTATTATTCTAGATGTATTTAATTGACCCGTATAGTAGCTGACCGGTCACCTCTGGCTTGTGGCTGTGGGTTCGATCCCTAGTGTGAGCGTATGTGGCATGGAGATAAAGGCGCCTTCTAAACCTTGCGGGTTTCCTCCGGGCACTCCGGTTTCCTCCCACTGCTAAAGACCCCTACGCGCAAGCGAATAATTGAAATAAAATTGAAACCATATGTTAGTCCCAAAATGACCTAGTTTGTGTCGAGTGGACGTTAAACCACCTTTTCTCCCCTCTCCTACACTATCTCCCTGATTATGTCTACTAACACTGTTCATCACGTGCATTTGGCATACCAATAGTCCTTTGGCCAATCACGCTATTTTACCAAAATTTCGTCTAATAAAAATTATTTGGATGCAGCTATGGCGGGTGTGGCGCAAGGCAGGGTCAGCTTACTTTTCGGGACACCCGGTACCACTGTTTGTCCTGTATTTTGTACACATTAAACAGCCCATTTGCTGATTACACTATTTTGCCTATAACGTTTTTATAGGAATTCGAATTTTGTCTTATAGTTTGAATTGTTATAGAACTTGGTTTTATTTTAGTGAATAAGATAGTTAATTGTGTATATTTACACCTGAAATTGGACATTGCATACACGTCTGTAATGCCATTTGTAAAGGTGAAATGTACAACCAACAATAGAGAGTTAAATTACACAGAATTCTAACAGTGTAATATTGAGTAAATTAAGATGGATGGGTTCATATCTATTATTGCCTTTGATATTTGTTTCATATATTGTAAAGCACCCCGCAAACAATGATTTTTCTATTTTCCTTCTTTCTAAACAACAATGATAATTAAATTGTCTTGGAAAGTTTAATTAAAACCAGTTGATTCTTCCCCGATACGCGTAATTAAGTAGAAGACGTAATGTGTAAATTTAGAAAACATAATATACGTTATTGTCAGTACTAATGGAAAAATGCATACTTTGAAGTATAGTATAAATATTTTCTGGCACTAAAGCAAGTGCACACAGATAGTTTTGTCAATGTTTGGAGAGAATTAAACACCCCGAAGCGATAAATAATCACAGTATCCCATTCTAATTGTTAATATAACATGGATTGAATTAGTTAATGGAATTGTGAATGACGGCACGTATATCGATTTCTCGCCTTGTTAGATTCGATTGATCTGATATTTCCATTCCACAATGACACAGTAGTCAAAGGTTCATCACCTGATCTTAGATGTTTTTGTTTTGTTAATTGTAAAATGAATGGCATAATATAAAGAGCTATAATTATGACATAGATGAGTATTAAGTACTTCGCAATATGCATCCATTTAGATGTTGAAAGAATGAAATTGAATACAAAAGACTATATTCAATGCGGATCGTAATTTTGTCTATTTCCCCACGTTTGATGGACTGTTAGTTATATAGTGAAATATGACCAAAAGTGTCTGAGGAAAAATGTTATTTTTCGCGATGTCCTTACAAGGATACATTTGTCTAGAAAAGGGTTCGTATTTTGCGAAATTTATCAAGAGACCAACCAAGCATAACGGCTAAGAATCATGATGGTACGGAATAGTATAGGCGTCAATAATGTTATGGATACCGAAATATTAATAAGAAAATAATTACACGACTATTTTCGCACAGTTAATTGGATCAAAGCGCAATCGTCTGTGTCATTATTTCGTTTTGCGTGCATACGTTAAAATAATACCTTTAGATTTAGCATAACATATCGACATAGCGCATATTTGTTATTTTTATGCTTAGAAATAACAAACAATTAAAATAAATACAACATCTATGATATACAACCGTGTTCAATTACATATACATTATGTAAACACTAGTTCTGTCTAATCGATTAATTATATTTATCTCAATATTAATATTTTACAGATTCTGACGTTATATCAATACTTAAACCACATGTAAGTTGAGACATATTGAAAGATAATCAATAATTTCAAGTACGTCAAAACCTGTAATCTATTAAATTCTCCTGATTAAAACTTTAGTAGATACCGAATTTGAACACCATGTAAAGGCATAGGAGCTAATGACAAAATGATATGTTCATTAGTTACGTAGATAAATAGGTTATAGCCGCGATCATCATTACTATACAGTCCGTACGATAGACAAAGCAAGCCAATGCCAAACTTTCCTTCAAAGCACTCCGCATTTTGGTTAGTTGTGACCAATCACAACAAAATTGGTCACAGCGCTTCTGAAAGGTGCAGTCGTCAAGGATAGATAAAAAAAATGGTCTCGGGTAGAGGCGTTTCCGCTTAAACATCATCGAATTCCACAGGGTGATCTCGAGTTTCGCACCACCCGATCAACTAGGCAACGCATTTTCGCATGCTCGAGTAGATGATAGTCAATTTCGCGCGATTTGGTTTATTTTTCCAATTTTGCTTTGTTGTGATTTCGAATAAAAGGAGTTTATTCAATTTCATACGCTATCACATTTCAATTAAAATTAAATTTACCTTACCCAGTTATTGAAAATACGACCATTGGTCAGTATAGAATAAATTATGTATTGGTAGACAGACATTGAACTCTTTAAATACCCTTATCCGTAAACTAGTTTATACCCGATTAAACTATAATAAATAATCAAATCGATAAAAGTTGAACGCGACGGCCTCCAAATACGTAGGTGAATTATATAACAAGAAACATTCACTTCTTAACCCAATCTCGGCTCGCGGAGAGGAGCAAACCGCTCGTTTCTCTCTGAGAAATGTCTCAAAAGATTTTGAAGGTGACCTAATTTATACTTCCGCCGGAAGCTTCTCAAAGACCGGAGATGGCGGCTCAGACACGCGTTCGTTCAGAAATTTCGCGTAATTAACCGAATCACTAACATTGCGTGCTAAAATCCCGGTAAAATAATCAAATCAGCTGTCAAGATAGGGAAAATGTTCCAAGGATCATCACTATGTAACTCATTTGTAAGCCTTACATTCAAACAAATCCAGCCAATCAGTCGCCACTGGTGGGGGGGGGGTGTTTATAAACCAAATTTAGACCGATAATGGCAGTTGAGATTTTCCCCAGGGAACGAACGGTAAACGCCTCTCTTGGGAGACGAGATTGTTCTAAGGATGCAAATCATATCATTTGCTGACAACAGGAACACTTTTAATTACTGGAGTTCTTCTAAAACTACTTTCTCATTCGTTGATTGGGTTTTTCCAACATCATTCGTTTGTACTGTTTTCATTAATTCCATGCGCCCTTTCTCTTCTCTTTTTCTGCAAAAGATGCGATTAAAGCGCGTACGTATGAAAGGTACCTTCAAAGCGTATATCACAGGATTAAGCAAACTGTTAATATAAGCTGGTGCTGTGGCATATATTATAAGGTTACCCCTCTCTACATAGGTATAGTCGTCTAAACCTCCAATCACGTGGAGTACAACTACTATTCCTGAAAAACAAAACAAAAAAAGATCACTCTCATAATCAGCATTAAACAGAGACAGTTGTTTCAGATTCTTTATATTTTATTTATTATTTATTTTAACGTTAGACTTATGTAAGAAAACTAACCGTAATGGTTATAATCACGGGGTGGAATATATCATAGATTAACGCTCAAATTATAATTAATAACAATTGCCATTTTCCAGCTCTTTATCAATTGTTAGAATGCATACTACGTATTCAAAGTGGAAAAAAACACGCTAGAAAATGGTCATAAAATTATATTTCAAAGTGGAGTACACATAGGTTAGAAATGAGTCAGAAAATAAGCGTTAGATTCATACTATTTCTAACCTACCAACATCCAACAAAAGCAACGGAAAGTTCGCATCTGCTTTTATAACATTAAACCTCTGTGGCTTGTTGACCACCTTAACTATATCCGGCACTGACATGTTTGCGCGTGTCTGAACAGAACATGTCATATAAAAATCTTTTACTCAAAAGTGCTCACTATTTGGGAACTATCAATGCCATACCAGCTACATTTCGATTTAATATTCTTTGTAGCATGGATTTTCTTTTGACAGTGGGTGACAGTTGCCCCTAAAGATGCGCCAGTGGTTTATTGGAATAAATTTGAACCATATGTTATTCCAAAAATGTCATAGTCCAGTGGACTCCTCTCTCTCTCGCGATTAATAAAAAAAAACACTAACCCATAGGACTCCAGCATAGTAAATACGACCCCGCAACAATAAATACAGTCTTTGTGAATTTTAAAGAATGACTGGTTGTTGTACTGTCAGCCCCAGAAGACGCTATGCTTTTAGCATGTCGATGAGCTTCTTTAAATATCCGTAGGTAAATAATAACAATGAGAATGCAAGGAGTGAACAGGGCAACTATCAGAAGTTGAAAATAACCAATTGTAAGAATCTTCATAAAACCACAGGTATTTTCGTTTTCTTGAGGATTTATCCAACCCATCAATGGTAGAAGTCCGATCAGAATAGACAATGTCCATGTTGTTATGGTTACAATGACCACATACCGTGTGTTGCATATATCTGTATATCTGGAACATATTTAGAAAAAGTGCCAATATAATTAAATCGCATGCCATAAATTCACTGTTGATACATCCCAGTTCGCCTATCTACAGCAAGATTGTTAAATCCTAATGAGAAGGTTTCAAATAATTCATAATAATGTTTACAAATATCCATAATAATTCCTGCCATCTATCACACCACGGTCAACTTTTCGTCGCTTGTTGCTGCAATAGGCAACTACTGGCAACTCGAGGTCTCCCGTGTGCGCTGACTGGCAACGAGAAGCAAATTTCCCCCCCCCCCCCGGATGTATCCGGAATGCCGATATCACGTGATCATTCAAAATGGCGCCGTACATACAACAACAAAAGCAATACGCGACAGCTTTGGGCATTTATTTGATGATGGTGCGCAGAAGAAGACGCGGAAACAAATCCATCTCCAAGGGCAATGTTAATGTTGTTAGCTGTTCCGACGCCGCCATCTTGAAGTATCACATGACAGTAGAGCGCTCGCTGATTGGACAGTTAACCAGTTGCTTGTTGCCTGTCGTCGGCTACCGCCGCAGACGAGCAATTTTGAAGCAACAGATGAACAATTTCTCAGCGACGAGCGATTTTCTGTTGTCGATTATCAAACATGTTTGATACTTGGCAACGAGAAGCAACTCGGAGCAACAGCAGGCAACTAATGTTGCCCGTTGGAGCAGACGAGCGATTTTTTCTTTCAACGACCAGCGATTTCACTGTTGCCTGAAAGTTGCTCGAAAAAGTTGTCCGTCTGCGCCTGGCTTTAGGGATGAAAACAATCTGATTAAATTACAGATCTATACTTCGCTTTTCATACTCTCGATGGCCTCCTAATATAACGGAAACTCTGTGAACTTTAAAACGTCGTTAACTTGTCTTAATGAACAAATCAACGGTGTTTTAAAATCTGTCTTGAATTCTGTTGACACGTTTTAAATAATTCAGCCCAGATCTATTTTGCACAGACAGATACTAGATGGGATTCTTCCTTACGCCGAAATAAATAACCCCATCATGGTTTAAAACCAAGAACCTTGTCATATAGCGTTCACGACCTTTAGACGTACAAAATATGACTGTAATTATGTCTACACTAAAAGCGTTCGAAATTTATGATCCGAACATTTTGAGATTCGTTACCCTTATAAATCCCACTAAGTATTAAATATTCTGTCAAATTCCAAAACTGTGCACTGTATTGCCGTTACAAGATTTAAATATTGGAATGTAAGAAAGAGTAATAACTCAGCAATTGACGGTCAAAAGTATTGGAATTTCGACAGCGTTATTCGTCCTGACCGAATGAACAATGTCCGCCAATGTGAAAAAATGGCTCTATCCGAACGGTTCCCCACGGGGCAACTTCAGCTATCTACGTCGTGACACAGGCGACGGTAATATCCGTCGACCTTAAATGGTATCCTCTCTGCTTTACAGAAAGTCCATTATTACATTGTAAAGGTATTCCTCCCCACCAACTAAACAGAAATGAAATAACCATGAAAAATCAGAATTTCTCGAAAGTTCCTGATAAATATAGAAGCTTACCTGAATGGACTAACTATTTTGATACATCTATCAAGTGATAAGGCTACGGTTTGCATTCCTGAACAGATACAAAGACATAATCCAAACCCAAACCGCAACAAACATTCTGATATCTTCTGATAGTTTGTAAGGTTGTAGGATGTGTTGTAAATAAGATACACGCCAGTTAGACAATCCGCAATAGAAAGATTAATAATGTAGTATTCTGTAGCTTCCTTATTCTTATGTTCACGAAGCGATTGTAGTACAAGGCTATTTAGAACAATTATCCAAACAGCAACTACCAAAATGATTAAATTAGTAAATAAATCAAACGCTGTTACTCCATAACCATTCAAAGCCCAGTACACCACAGTGGAATTACTCATAACTGGGATGTGCAGTGTGTCTGAGGCAGTAATTATCTATATATATTAATGCATTTGAGAATACTATCCAATGACATCGGCTGTATTTTGAACAAATAATCGGCGTGTTGTGTGATAATAACAGGTACTCAACAAAGCTTATATGCAACGAAATATTAATAAGTCACAAGAAATCGATAGAGTAAAGAACCATAATTCCTTGAAACATTTTTCCACTCCGGCCTATTGTGTTTTTCTCGACTTAATATGATCCGATATGCGACAATACACATATGTATTAAGTTTCATGAAAATCGGATGAAAATTGTGAATTCCAGAGGGTCTACAACCTTGGCATTACATGCTAATTATACTATAATATATATGTCCATGGTATTACATACTTTACAATATTTGCGTAAGGGGGAGGGCATTTTGTCAGGCAATTTTGGTCCGATTATTACGAAATTCCAACTCAAACGTGATAAATTTGAACGATTTTTAAAATCAAATAAAACTCGTGACCTTTAGATATGGTACAATCAGGTGCCATACGTCAGGAAAATTAAGCTCCCATGTGCCCCAATATCGAAAGACACCGATATCCTTGATTTATGAATGTATGTTAAATTTCATCAAATTGTAACCTCTAGATTATCCGCAGACTGAAGTCGTGATTTTTCGAACAATCAGGGGCAATGATTCATTACGGTTAGATACTTGCTAATAGCGAAAGGAACCGAGGTCTTAGGATATAAACCTATATTTTAAATTTCGCCCGGGTGGACAGGGCGACGACATGAAAATATGGGCGCAAAATAATAAATGCGCGTTGGAAATTATCGAACAGTCAATTTTTATATTCGCTTGGTCTCTTCTTACACCTTAATCTGACGAATATATTTTTTAAAATGGTGCCAACAACCCCCTGTTGTATCTGAATGACTAGTCTTTACGGAAAGTTAACATTGAAATTTGTGATCCTGAAATCGTAAATTTCGAAAAGGATTATCTCTTATCACCAAATGAAAATTGTCTGTGGCCTTGGAAAAAGAAATAAGTCTGGCTTGTATAAAGAAAAGGGGCTAACAGAATTATCATTGTTTTATATAGCCAAGGCACATATACATGTCAGTGTGGTATTAATGTTCAGTATACTAATACGCTACGACTACAGGTAGAACTGGTCGATAGTATATGGTTAGTGTATCGTATCCAATTTGTGTTATAAAATTAAATAAAGGCAGGTAACTCGAAATACCTTACTGATTGTTACTATGCTGCCTGATTTTACCTGTCGGCACACAATATGATTCTTGTATTACTCACCCATGAACATTAATTTCGACCAATAACGATTATTTATCAATGCGTTACCGATGTACCATGAAGGTCGATAGAAGCTATCATTGGGAAGGGCTTTTAATGTGTTGTTCTCTGGTGGACAATTTAGAAAAACCTAGGAAATCTGTGACATCCAAATTTGAGAAAACATAAAAGAACTAGTTTTTGGAAATTAAATTTTAACGTCCTACTGATCTGCCGTACAGTGTGCTATGGGGGATATTTTGCCCGGTTAACGGCACTATGGCCTACTCTTATATCTTTTACGTGCACGAAATGTGTACACAGGACCTCGTTTCTTTCGTGACACCCGAACCACTAGACAGCTGCTGTCCTTGTCAGACCCTCCGTCCTGCATGTCTGAAAAAATGTATTTTGGCTTTTTAGATCAAGATAATTAGAAACCTTTTCACAGAAGACAAAAAACTTATATACTTAGGGGTACATAGATTTGCCCAAAACGACCCCAAATAACATGTATTTTTTAATAAAACAACACATTTTTTATTGTTCGTATGCATAGATGATTAATATTATCTTAACTTATCTTTTTGTAACAGTTTTTGTTTTTTTGGTAAGGCTTCTTCTACTTGGTAAGGCTAATGACAATCAGACTTAATTCACCAACCTCATATAACCAGCGGTTGCCAGGCAGGATACGCCCACATGTTGCAAGAGATGGAAAGAGAATAAGCTAAACAAAAAGGGCCATAATTCAGGAAGTTAAGATCTCATATGCACAAATATCGACAGGACCAAAATCTTTAGATTATAAAGATATATTTCAAGTTTCATCAAAATTGGATCAAAATTGTGACTTGTAGATGGTCCACAATCTTCATATACCAGATGTTAACACTTTGAATAAATAATATGTTTAATGATGTCATGCCTTTTATCAAAACGAGCAGAGGTCATTCGTGTGTAGCCCGTAGAGAACATATTGTATGCATTAGATGTTTTAACAAGTCCGTACCTTAGAAGAAGTTGTATAGAGTTGAACACGTCACTTATACTATAATATCAAATCTAGCAGAGTTCTACGTACAGGTATACGTACGGTTCAGTTTAATATATAGATCACTTTGTCAGGTGTGTCTAACCCCCAAAACTTGACCAGGCCTAATTTGGTGGCTTTTTTCTGGTAAGTTCCATAGAAAACATATTATACTGGGCGCCATGGAAAACGCATCACTTAGTTTTTCGAATAATAAAATGATCGTGTAAATATATCTTATTTATTTTGCTTCGTATTGTTAACAATATTCAAATGGGAACAAATCAATAACAACACATTTGTACACTTAGGGATGTTTAATAGGTAATCAACGGTACAAAGTCATAAGGGTCATAAACAAATGTACGACACAGATGTCAGTAGCGCGTGTGTCCTCCACGGGCTCTTACGCACGCTGTGCAGCGACGTCGCATAGAATTAACCAATGTTTGAAAGAGGGCATGGGGCAAATATTGTTCAATTCTTGGACAAGAACAGATTCTAAAGCAGCAATGGTGTGCATCTGTGGTCTCCGATACAGACGGCGTTCAATCTCATCCCAGACATGTTATATCGAAGCATCGTTAAAATAACTTAGTTTTGAGCAACCGGCCCCAGGACGTTGACGGTCACGTGATGATCCAGTAACTCGAACAAGTTCCACCAACCTTACAATAGTGGACTGATGACAATTAAGTGCCAGCCCTGGACATTCCCATGGATTCATTCCGTTGATTTTCAGTAAGTGTTTTTCATGTGCATCTCGTGCATTTTTTTTGCGCACACGGGTCGATATTTTTTGCGTTTGGGAGCTCTGTGTGAAACAATAGTTCATTGTATTGCATAATATTATACATACAAAACCACCTAGTAATAAAATATTTGTTAAAAAAAGGTGTTGCGTTTTCCATGGCGCTCAGTATATATCTGCGATATCACCCAAGGTGAAGGTGGACGCTACACCTGAGGAACGAATAATTGCAATAGATTGGTGTGCATAAAAAGTTCAATAAAGATATCTTAAACAGTTTAAATAATAAATTCTGAAATAAAAACAGTATACGAAAATCTAGGTCAATTTTATTTTGTTGCAAAAGCATTAAAAAGGTACAAAGTATCGTAATCATATCTTGAATTGTTTATATATTCTCCGTGATAAAAATAGAATACGAGAGTCAAATTCGCCTCCACCCCTTTAAACTGTCATTTATTTAATACTTTTAAAATTTTAAATTTACAGATGGGTAATGGGTATGCTTCGGTAGTGTAAAATAGTTTCGACACAGTTTCGCATTAATAATTATTGGATTTTTTCTCGATAAGTTCTATAGTTTTTGGCATATATTCAGCAATTCCCCTGAGATCGCATTAGTGTGTAAATTGAACTACACACATACAGTTGCTTCACAGAAATTTAAAACAAGACAAACACACGTTATGTAATTTCATACTGACTGATTTGATTTCCAATTTCCATGATTAATAATTGACATTTTCATTGATTGAATCTTGGTTAAAATATGTCAATCGAATACAATTACTTTATAATTTAAACAGGTACGTGCAACATTAAACCCAATTAGACATTCGGTGTGAATATTTTAGTTTGACTAAACCGAATTTCGTTCTATACCCATGAGAATTAACGTCCGTTGGGATTATTTTTTTTAACTTGGATGATTAAGTGATATTTTTTAGGATTTTCCGTTCCATTATAGTACGCAAACACAAACAAAGGATGTTGTTCTCTTTTATTATATACACCATTATTATTTTCCTTTCATATGTCAATTGTGACTATATTTTATCCATTCTAAAGAAGATTCTACAAGAGAACAACATAAAACTATTAATATATTATGATGACGATATTGTTATTGTTCTGTAGGTCTGTTGTCCATCATACGTTTCGTCTATCTTATTCTTTGTTTAAAAAAAAGGGTCAGTAGTGCGATCTAATGGAAAATATCTATAGTTTGTTAGTAAGCAGCGGAAGTATAATACGAAACAATGGATGCTTACGTCAAAAAGGGACTTTTATTATACAGTATCAAGCTTTTGAAACTGAAAGATTTGGCTTTAATGTGGCACAAAACGTTGTACATAATCATAGTTTAGTGTGCACAAAGGACAACAAAGTAAAACATGTCTCAAAATACTAATCGTACTTATTAACTTCTCAAACAAGTTTAAGCTTTAGCTTTCAATTTAAATAGCGAGAAAAGAAAGCCAACAAGGCTGTTGTCTGAGAACTTTGTATGGAATTAGAAATTCAAGGACTAATGTAAACATTGGACCAAATTTGATAAAGATCCTTTATACTTTCATATCTACGGCTGCCAGGCAGGAAACGACCACAATTTCGAGAGATGGATAGACAACAAGCTTAAAAGGAAGTGATTTTCCTACAATCAAAGGTCATACATAATTCATGAAGTTACGATTCGATATGCGCAAATATTGAAAGGAACCAAGGTCTTTGGTTTATAAACATGCATTAAAATTGTGACATCTACAAGGTCCACAACCTTGATATACCATATTTTTATAGTATTCGCGTACAAGCGATGGCCATTTTGTCTGTCGTTTTTGGTCCGATGTTCACAAAATTCGAACTCAACATTGATTACGGTGATATATTCAAACGGGTGTTTAAATCGGATAATAATTGTGACCTCCACCTCCAGAGGGACCACAGGCTAAAAAAGCGATATTTCGGACAATCAAGGGACATAATTCGGGAAGTTATATGACGCGATTGGCGCAAATATCGAAAGTAACCATGATCTTTGGGATATAAACATGCATGTCAAGTTTCATCAAAATCAGTTCAAAAATTTGACCTCTATTGGTCCACAAGCTAAAAACATGATTTTTCTTACAATTGAGGGTCATAATTCATGAAGTTTCGTTCCGATACATACCAATATCGAAAGCAGTCGAGATCTTATTGGGATAAACCTATATTTCAAGTTTCGTCAAAATCGGATAAGAATTGTGACCTGTAGATAGTCCACAAACAAAGTTTGGACGGACGTCCGGATTGACGGGCGACGACATAATACGTCCACATGGAAGGAAGATGTAGATTGCTGAAAATCAACGCAGGGCTCGTCTTCACCGATTTCAATGAACCTCATCAAAAATAATAATAATTCAAATAAAAATTCTGTAGCCTCTATCGCGTTCATAATGGTTTTGGAAGAAAGGGGACGGGGGTATAACGGAACGACGAATATCAATACGCTTCGTCTTTCCACGACTAAGTCATCATTGGACACATTTTAATTCACGAATTCAAATTGATCAGACATCAATCTGATTAAAATACAGATGTATATTTCGTTTCGTATTATACACACTTTTGATGGCTTCTACTACAAATGAAGTTCTGGTCAGTTGTAATGGAGGGTCGCGTCAGATGTTTCTAGTGGATTACCTACAGTTCTATGCGCCTCACGCCAAAAGCTCGCCTTAACAGACCCTTCAGTGACTTATCGCTAACATCACACAGAATACGTCAATGATAACAACTCTACACGTTGTGTAGTAAAGACAAGTAAAACAAAATTTTGAACTATAAAAAAATATAACGAAAAAGGATCTGTGTTTCAATCAGATTGGTCAGACATGATTAAATCAACAATCACCACAGGTCCACAATTATGCCACGTTAAATGGTTTTAAATTATAATAATATTATGATGTCTTAATGAATTTGAAGTTCCCCACTCTACCTATTTAAATCGGTGCTATATCAAACACTGCAAGACATTCATCCCTAACAATATTCATTCTATCAGTATTTACATAATCCAAAGATACAATATTTAATCTATAGATATTTAATTATGGGATCTGAAAACAAGCCAGACATATTTATCAAAATATAAATCTGAAAATAGTCTAACAAGTGTTTGTGAGTTCTGTGAATAATAATAATTGTTATAATCCAAATTTGCAGGAGCGAAGGTTGATACAACATAACCAAAATCAGATTGGAGTAGCGTGATCAAATATTCTATCGAGATTCCGGTTAGAGGCTTACCGAGTCGTACCACTGATTGATACCTACCATTGCAATAGAAAATGACGTCCTACTCTTTTGCAACTAACCTGGGGCTAATGGAAGACAGGCATACGCCATACAGTGTGCTATGAGGGAAATTTTGCCCGGGCAACGGCGCTACGGCCTACTCTTATTTCGAATTCCAACTGCCAAGGGGTATTTTACTTGCACTCCAATGTGTACACGGGACCTCGGTTTTTCGTCCCATACGAACGACTAGGCAGCTGTCCTTGTCAGACCATCCTTCTGCATCACCATTGCAATAGACAATTAGACTAAGTTATTAAAGTAACTCTTGTCAACTAGGTAAATTTCAGTGCTATGAGGGAACTTTTGTCCAGACAGCGGCACTACTCATAGATCGAATTCCGACTATCAAGGATCTTTTACGTGCACGCCAATGTGTACATGGGACCTCGATTTTTCGTCCTCTCCGAACGACTAAATAGCTGTAACTGACAAGAGGGACCACGCCGTAAAATCTGGATGCAGGGATCGAACAGCCGATGTCCAGGCTAGCTAGCCAGCATTTTACGAACTTAGCCACCACTATCCCCCCCCCCCCCATTTAAAATGACCAACCAACCAGATAACAGTAGGTTAATAAAATATGTACAGAGAACCTTATTGTTCAATATGGTATAAAATTCGTTATTCTTCCAAGTTTTATCAAAACCCGTTCACTAAAAGTAAAGGTATTGCATTACATTGAGGATATTAATTATTTACAACTAGGTGTAAATTACTCATTAAAATATTGAATAATGACAGTATATTATTTTATTTGAACCACAACAATTAGATCGGGTAATGATTTACATCATGTTTGATAGAGATATTAACTATTCACAGTACGTTGTAAATGACTATATTATTTATCTAAAAAAACACAATTCACTATTCAAATCGATAAGATGATGACTGCTGATCACGCGTCTAACTTGTCTGTTATCGACCCTGGAATCGCGGGCGCCTTCTATTGGATAATCAAGATGATCTTTTACATCTTACCAACTGGAAACTTAAACACAAATGATGCCCACAATTTAACCGGATTTTAATTTAGCGCGATCCATGTCGCTAGTGTGACTTCTTCACACGAAGTGGAAACAATTATATAGTTATTTTCTAAATTAAGATAAGTACTTTTCGTTTATTGGCGATGTTTTCTGTTACTTCTCGCTATTAAGATACTAGAAGTACTTTTCGTTTGTTGGCGATGTTTTCTGTTACTTCTCGCTATTAAGATACTAGAAGTACTGTTCGTTTATTGGCGGTGTTTTGTGTTACTTCTAGCTATTAAGATATAGAAGTACTTTTCGTTTATTGGTAATGTTTTGCGGATCTTTAAACTAAACTGGGTCTGTTTTGCATAGTACGACATAATAATTATACAAACTATATTTAATGTCTATAATTCAACATGAGTAACTCATCTGTGGTGTATTGGGCGTTAAACGATTATGGCGTGACAGTGTTTGATATAATAACAAATGTAGTTATATTAGTCATTGCATTTTGGATTATTTTTCTCAATGTTCTTGTATTAAATGCACTTCGGGAACACAGGAATAAAGAAGCAACTGAATATTACATCAGTAACCTGTCTGTGGCAGACCTATTAACTGGAATATATTTAATATATAACACTACTTATAATCTTACAAACTTCCAGATAATATTCGAATGTTTGTTAAGATTTGGTCTCTTGTTGGCAGTAAGCATCTGTTCTGTGTTTCAGCTTGTGGCACTTTCAGCAGATAGATGTATCAAAATTGTTTACCCATTCAGGTATAAATTTTCTCTTTATACATCTATTCAAATTAACCCACAGGGGCTATATGCGAACGTGACACTAGTTTATATTTAATTAGGGGTTAATCTAACTTCCAAACCACACGCAAATCGGGTCTCGGTTATTGGGTCTCTTCAAAACATTGAGTTGAAAGGTTATGGCAACTATAACTAATAAGTATGCGGGGTTCCGTATGCGAGTCGCATGGGGTGGGTGGGTGTGATGTTTTATTCTACCAAGTATCTACCATTTGTCTGTTTTATAATCCGAAATTACTAGCTTCAATTTCCAGTCCTAACTTTCGATTCGTTTTTACATCTGTACAAACGATTCATGTACATAATAATACAGTGCTTAGTAAGCCATTGAAAATTTAAATGCAAACAACAAAAGCTAAATGAGATCAAACTTGGCATCGATATTGGCAGATATAAATTAAATATGTTCTAAACGTTCCGAGACAGAGAAGAATTCATATGGCTTACAGATCAATACTCCATTTGGCAAGATTACAATATTTCTTTATTTTGATTTGGAGACCCTGTGTAGCTTACAGTTCTAAGTAGTTGATGATTCGGGCAGAAAAACTGATTCAATTCTAGGCGATTGGAATAAGTATCGTTTTCTTTACTTATTATCTTAATACTTTTCAGAATAACACTCCCCATAATACAATAAAATAGGTCTTACTGATGCGAGAAAATTAACTTTTCCCCCGTGATTTCAGATGTTATAGAAAGGTATCGATTTGTAGATTTCGGATTGGAAGTTAGATCGACCGTTTAAAAATCCATGTTACATGTAACCGAGCTTTTGCATCTGTTTGAGCTTAATATGCAAGAGAAAACTATTACCACAGAATTTGCTGAACCAAGGGTATTTATTACATAGACTGTGAAAAGTGTAATAATGTGATAGTAATCATTATGCATTCTATTTTATATTTGACAGATATGCCGATATTTGCAATAAAAAGTACGTTTCTGTTATCATTACTATAAGTTGGGTACTAGCTCTACTGGTGGGCCTGCTACCATTAATGGGCTGGAGAAATCACCCGGAGACCGACAATACATGTGGGTTTATGAGGATTCTCACGGTTGGCTACTTCCGACTTCTGCTGTGTCTTCAGTTCACACCATTCTTTTTATTACTTATCATTTATTTACGTATATTCAAAGAAGCTCATCGTCATGCTTTATCGATTACTTCTTCGGAACCAGGAGCAACCAACACCACAACGAAACATTCTTTAAAATTTACCAAAACTGTTTCAATTGTAGCAGGGACTTATTTATTATGTTGGGCTCCTATGGGTATGTACATTGTCATTGTCTTCGTATAATTTTACACAGCCCATAATGGCATCCGTCCATTATCATTATCCGTGGAACATCAAGCACTTAAGATATTTGTTTAATCATATATTTACAGTTCATTTTCCTTCCGAGCCCCCTTGCGTCATTTGCATATATATTGGAAAATTTCCGATTTTCCATGGCTTAGTCCCGAGATGTACCTAATTTAATTATATGTGTACGTTTGTTGTTTTAGGATTCCGTATATTCTGTCTTGTTCATTGTTTTGTCCCGTGTATTTATTTGCACTTACTAATTAAATATCTAAATTAAATAATCCTCCGTCTTGGATTCAAGCGTATTAGCAATAGGCCCATCAGAGCAGCAAGTTTGCAGGCTGCACTGGCCTCGACCATATCTGCTTATATCGTCTTCAAATAAAGAATGCGAAATGTTAACATATAACCAATTCAGTACACATTAATAATTTAGTAAATTCTGGAATTAAAATTAGTTATGGTTTTATATTTCTTTTGAAGATTCAACTCTCACTACATAGATTCCCCAATCCTTTAATTTTCTTTCAGAGACAAAAGCTGCAATTTTGATATTTTTAAGTTATATTTTTAAAATTCATTAAAATAAAGCCTTAAAAATAGATGGTATCTAGAAACAGTCCCACCATGTTAAAGAATAATCCTATAATTCACTATTACCAGTTGAGAAATTAGCAAAAATGTCATTTTTCAACTTCAAATTACCCCTTTAAGATATATTGTGCTTGTGTTTTAACTATATTTTGAATTTATTTTTAGGAACGGTTGTCATACTACATGTGAGTGGGTATTTGGATGACTATACATATCTCGAGAAAGGGAATTTTATTGTATATTCTACTGGACCAGCTTTTCTTAATAGTTTACTGAATCCGATCATCTACGCCTTAAAGGTGCCTTTTATACGCCGCCGATTTAAGCGGATCTTCTCTAGGAAGGGCACAGATCAAGACCGTGTGGTGATACCAAATTCTACTTGCGCAAATGAAGTATCCAAAGTTACTGTGTTATCCGGCGAAAAGTTGATATTAGAAGATGTTTCTTAACACGTTGAATGCAAAATACACTTCATGCTTATGGTACATTATCCATCTTGGAACGTGCTATAGAAGACGGACAAACGTCATGCAGGGTGCTAAAAGGGAATTTTATCCGGAAAGCCACTTTTCATCGAATACCAATTGACATGGGTCTATTACTTCTGTTGACTGCTCATCGAAATGACTGAACGCCTTTTCTTGCCAGCCACAGCTCTTCCCCCATCTGGCCTGCACAGCTATTTCGGCAAACATCAGGACCGAACATTGGACCTCTTGCTCTTTAAGCATCATGATGAAATGTGGATTCGTGTTAATTGTGGCCGTTGATGAAATTAACTTGGTAGACCAATTTCTATAAATGTAAACATTGAGATCATTACGGAGAGACATAAATATGAGATTGGACATGCATGACATTTAGTCGACGATAAGACAGATTACCCAGAATAGATTGAACAGTGATTGTTTATTTATGAAATGTGGAATAATTATAACCTGTCTGATATTCTTATTCTTTGAATAAACCAGATAACCGCCATCATAAATATTTACATTCTCAATTTTAATCCATTTTGGTAGCTACATAATTAGCTTCATAAATACAGTTCCGTGCTTTAAAGGAAAATATCGCGTTTTGCGTTGACTCAGTACCAACCGAGTCATTTTGGGACGAACAAGGTATATCACTATTTGCAGGTGGGAAAAAATGAGAAAAGCAAGGAGCCCAGGTAAGCCACCTTACTCCTTGTCACGTACACGCATGCGATAGAAACACTTGACTTAATAAAATCCACGGAGGTCACTAGGTTACCCAACACACTTATACTTAACAGACGTTATAAACAACCCTGAGGGAAGAGTTGTTTTTAAACTTACTAGGATCCATCTTATCCAAAATTCGCACAATAAACATAGAATGTTACTTTTACGATTCCATTAACATGGACTTCGGAGAACACTTTAATGACATTAAATACTCGTTGAATTCAGAGAACATCTTCTGATAACCTTGAAAAAGCACAAATATATTATGGCGTTCATCTTCTTTCTCACAAGTCTTGGGTCTATAAATTTACCCGGAAATATGTTAGATCTATAATAACAATACACCAGGGTATCGATAAGCTTTTGGTGCGCTGCTGGGGATTGAACGCAATCATTATTTGATCTAATGTTAACCAATACCCCGAACACTTTGTTTGCAGAATTATGTGTAAAGGTTTCTATTATATCGAGGCATTGCAAAACAGCGAATGAAACAATTGTAACCTATCGCAATATGACCGTCGACTGCCATATATACCCATTCCTAGAAAATAATGTTTGGAATGGGATTCCGATTCGACTCGACTCGATAACCTGCTTCTTAATTAAATGAGGATCAGAGAAATGTGCATCTATAAACACTGCAACAGTCGATACTCTATTTCTAAATAATGATACTCTATTTCTAATAATGATAAACATTGTGTGTATGTGGTCATAGTTTGCATTATCGATTTCCTTCAAATTGTGAAAGTAAAGATATGACTTTTATATCATGCAGCAATGCCTTTGTGATAACTTTCTTGGCTTATAGATAATTTTATTTTTTCTGGATAATACACCGTACCTTTAAAACATTCAATTCTGAAGTTATTGCACGTGATCTATACGTCGCTTCTAAACAGGTGTCCGAGCTACCCCCCTCCCCCCAGGCAATGGGTATAGAATTCGTTTAAGCATTCTTTAGAGGTTGAGGATATTTAAATATTCACAATGTGTCAATGTCAAGGTGGATAATTTCCGTCTATTGTTTTCTTGATTGTCAGCTACCAATGTACATCGGTTTGTACCGTTACTAACACTTTCGATGTAAATCCAAGGACTGTGCTTTGTCATATGATTATGAAATCTGTATTTTATAAAGATCCTTGCTCAACGATGGTACTCGAACTTCTGGTACTCCCGCCCTAGGACTTTCTCAGGGGAAATCGCCACAACTGTCCCGTTTAAATTTTATACCCGTGTTTTCTTGTCACAACGAAGACGTTTTAATATTACTTATTCGTGACCGAGAGTTTAAAATACCGAACAATAAGGTCCGGCAATGAGTAACATAATACTAAAGACATGACGGAGACAATGCAAAATGTAGGAAGGTTTATTTATTTTCACTTCACCGATCTACTTGATGATCACCCTACCATTTCGTCTCTACAAGAATATGTCCTATTTCGTTTCTTTTACTTGTCTTTACTATATATACCGGGTTGATGTTAGGAATTACCTAATAAAACGGTCTATTGTGGTGACTTCTTGGCGATGCGGAACTGTAGGTATTCCAGTAGAAACATTAACACTGATTGGTTGATCAAAAGTCTGATGTCATAGGACCCGACACGATCAACCGTTACAGCTTTTCTGATCTTCCAGCATACATTTTCAAAATCAGATGCCTTCTATTGTTTATAAAAGAAAAATCATTGAGAATGTTTATATTGAACTGAATGCAAAATTGCAGATTTATAAACTTTAACGTTCAATCTACGAGTTGTCAAATATTTCCAGAGAGTTTTAAGGACTTTCCCGAAGTTCACGCGATACTGAAGAGATTATGATGTTACTCAAACTTCATTACCCCCTTTCCGTGTGAGATAAAATTGTCTAAATGTAGCAGGGACTATTATTATCCTACGTACAAAAGTTCTTCAGTTTGCAATTGTACATGTAAACTTGTGGTTATTTAAATATATACACGGTCAACTATGTCCATTATGTAATTGGGAACATTTTTTATTAATTCGATTGTACGTAGAATATTGGCAATGCAGAATGTTGTAAAAGTTTAAATCTTGCAAGTACTGGTTTGACGTAAAGAATCACATCACAATTATTAATTGGCCTCCAGTCTCAATGCCAAGTTAAACAGATTTCTTCTATGCATTGTTTTGCCCGGTTCTTCAGATGAGATACATATTCAAAAAAGTGCAGCATTACTGACCGCATTACCTTTTCAGCAAACTCTCTTCATAGTGGACTTTGTGAGATATATTACAAAACAAACATTATAATATGGGTCAGTGATGCTTATGATAAAACCTCGGTTGTTTGCTAAGCGTATTATGAATTACATATCATGTGATAAATTTAAAGATTCTCAATATTATTTTATGCAAAAACAAAAGCATCGAAAAGGTCATAACATCGTGGTTAGATCTTTCAAAATCAACCAAAAAATAAAAAAAACGCGCCTTCCTAAAGAAGAGGCGGTTAAATAACTAATTACCTGTTCCAATAACGAATCAGATCTTGGGTTGTAATTGTTCTATGCCCAAGAATTAAAATAAGACTGTGGGTTCGCACTGCATCCATTCCAGGCTGCACCAGAAAGGTTCTGTCGGACGATTATGATATTGAGATATCAGTCCGTGTTGCCCCTCTTTAAATAATGGGTCTGTCTAAACACCCTCATCTTATATATCTCACAGTACATCTCCACATCGACCCTTATCAATTGCTGACACTGCAGGTACAGACCAGGTAAAATAGTTTAACGTCTTCCTAATCGTTTTGTTATTAATTAATTTTTAATAGAGAGTACATAGGTAAAAGATTTAAGTGAATGATCAAAGCGTTTATCTACTATTTTTGTTAATATTTCTTTTTCAAAAAAATAAGGAATAAGTATTTGTATTAGACAAACACGAGATCCTAATCTCTATACGGCTGTTTTCTCAGCATAATTTTAATAAGCATTAATTAAAATAGTTTTTTTCATTTTATAGATCTAAAGTATAAAGATGAAGTTAACGGACGCTACCGTGTTTTTAACTGGGGGTGCTATGGGTTTCGGCGCTGGTTTAACGGAGGCGTTGATCAAATCCGGGGCTAAGGTAACTTTATATTTTGCCAGCTTCATTTTCGTTAAAATTGTGTTTGTCTCAGTTGGAAATAAACAATCCATGCAGACCCTAAAAGGTTGCTGTGTATATTTTTGTCAGAAAATTAGCATTGGAATTGAATGAATAGAATCGTGAGCGTGTTGCAAAGATGCTGCATTCTCATATATATTCAGGCAGACATTGCAGTCACCTGTAAGCGAAAATGATATTACATTACGCATAATGATGCAGCGCGCGCAAGTTAACCATTCGACACCCTCACAGAAATGTATTCGCAGTATCAGCTCGTTACGAGCGTTTTTTGGTCCATAGCGTCCAAATTATTGCAAAAGTAACCGTTCAAAAAGAAGTATATCTTATAAACAAACGTATTGACAAAAAAGGTCTCGCTTATCCCTGACAAGAGGTTTTTTTCCCCAATTCGACTTACCTGATAATTATTATGCCTACTGTCTTAATTTAGTCGAATTGTAATTCTTGTGAACTGTCATTTAATTCACATTTAATTGTTATCTTCGCCATAATCTTATCATTCTGTATCCTATCCGCATTTGTTATCGAGCGATTTCATTACAAAACCCTTCAAATTAAATTAATAGCATGTTATTTTCTCTGCTTTTTTCAAATAAAATTAATAGCATGTTATTTCTCTGCTTTTTTAATGTTTGGTAGATGACTTAAAATACACCATCCACCAGAAGGCTTTTGCATTTTGGAATTCTTTAATATTTTTGTTCATGTGAGGTAAAAAGGATGTACAATACACCAACAATGAAAATAGGATCAATGTGTTTACATTAATAACGCCATGGTCACCCTCAACAAGAAAGCTTCTATATCATATAACATTATCTGAATCGAGAAGATCACATTTTCTAAATCGAAGTAAATTTGCTTTAATGTTTGTTCATCAGATAAGAAAGCTATTATCTAAAGCAGACTTTTGGATTTTTCATACAAATTTCAATTTTAATTCCAGATCACATTTTACATCTTAAAAGCCCTGTTCAAAACTTAGTTGCGCATTAACAGCTCCTGTCCCGCGATCTTGCTACTTGCTAAACCCACATGGCAGTGCTTCCTGAATCACGTGTTGTCCGAATCTTTCAAATCAAAATAAACGCACCCAAGGTGTGTAGTGATGCTTATCTTTCCTTCAATATTTGAGGTTTTTATTGGGGATGTTAATGAAGAACAAGGTAAAATATTGGAGACGAGATTAAGATCAACATATGGAGAGGATAAAGCAACTTTTGTTAAATGTGATGTTACAAAACCACAAGAATTAACAGGTATATGGCAGTTTTTAGAAAATCAATTATATTGATGTGTTCAATCCAGCAAGCCTTTATAAATTGATAACATCAGTAAATATGTATTTATAATTGCCCCAGTTTATTGTGAAACTAGATATTTGTTATTTTCGAGTTTAACTTTAGTCTGTTTCATAAATTGCAATTTATTCTGCGCAAAAGATAATCTGTCTGTTCCAGAGATTTGATTGTTTCCCTGTCTTTGTATTATGACATTTTGTTTGTGCATGTTATAATGTTATTGTTAGCCAACAGTTAAACAGACAGTCCTAGATTACACAAGACATCATAAACATTACAGTGTGTTAACCAAGTGTCACAATGCGAGGAATTAAAAATATTGAGCTTTGTGGATGGTGTGGTCAGATTTCCTTCACGAGGCTATTAACCCATTGAAGACATTCCAACTCTGATGTAGACAAGTGTATGCATGTCGATATGGTCAATCAAACCTGGAATATAAGATTTAATGGTCAGTCCTACATGGAAAATGAAAGTTTGCATTGCTTTAAAAAAAACGTTTCAAATAGTTGGCCAGCAAATGGTCACCCGGGGCCTTTTTTACTCAAATATATATGGAAGGCAACCCTCAACCGTTCCCTTGCATTTCAGAGATTACCTTATGATGAAATCTTTTATCTTTCAATACCCTAATGAATAACATACCATGGCTTAATTATTTAAATTCTATATGTAAGCTTGCATATTTATCTTGTCTTAAAGGATTTATTTTGTTTCTTCAGACGCATTCAACTCAGCAGTGTCTGCAGCAGGTCATATTGATATAATGTTAAATAACGCCGGTATGATCCATGAGAATAAATGGAATTATATGATGGATGTCAATCTGGTAATTATAGTTTAGCAATTGTTGAAATAATAAATAGAATCCGGGAGTAGTGAAGTGGCGCCCCTCATGTCCAATCGCCCATCTCTTGAAATGCTCTACAGAGTTTTAGGGATGTGTGTTTTAAAATTGCTAGGATTTTTCAGCCAATTCCTAAGAGGCACCCTATTGAAATTCAGACGCATTCATTGTTTCTAGCTTCCTGTCAATGGAGCTTGGTAAATGGAAGGAATTTAGTCGCGCATCAGTTCAGCTTATCACTGCATTACTGCGCCTGACATCGAACACTTTGTAAACGCCACCCGAGGCACAGAATAAAGCCTGCTTCACAATCCGCCGTACCTGTTATAGACACTCGCGGGTCGTAGGTGTTGGTAACTTGCAGAGTAGCAGCCAGTAAACGAATGAAAAGAAAGTTTGTATGTGAAGGAGCAAAAGTCCCTACGACCAGCCTGCAAGCCTCTACGGTACGGTGCCCGACATTTCAAAACCATTCAAAAATGGTTGTACTATGTGAACTTCTCAGATTTTAATGATACGTGATATAAGGCATGTTAGAGTAAGTAAGTACTGCTGCTTCGTGCACGATAATTATCAGTACTCAATGTGGCGAATATGATTTATTATGAAATGTGTGTATATTCAGGGAGGTGTTGTGATAGGTACCAATTTAGCAGTTGAACATATGAGAAAGGATAAAGGTGGTAAAGGTGGAATAATCATTAATACTGGATCTTTCGCAGGTAATTTCCAGACAACATTCTGACTTTATAAACTCATATCACAATCCTTACTCCCGAGGCACATGTATCATCATTGTGAATAAGATACAGCGTCGGGGATACATAACTCTTTTTTGTTTAATAATGATCTCTATGACCTCGTAAATATAACCAATCTGATGACACCTTATAAATTCTTTCCCCGACAACTTTTAGAGAGATAATATTTTGAGATACATATTATCATTTCCATTGTTTAGCAGAGCATGGACGTAGGATGGGGGGGGGAACTTGAGGTCGTTTATGTTTAACATATTGTTCTATTTTAAATTATTGGTTAATTTTATAATGAATTTAAAATAAACAGCCATCAAAGCTTTGTTGGAAAATTCGTCTTACTTAATGATTGATTCATTCTGAAAATTCGGATGACACAGAAGGCAAATAGTTCTCCCTCATTCCTAAGTGAGATTGGTCCCTATGCCCATGTAGCTGAGTCTGATATAAATAGTGCAATGTCCCTTTATTAATTATATTTCACATTCTGGTTAGCATGTAGAATGACTTGATTAATTTCATGATGAATGAATGTCCTCAAAGTAAAGGTCAATCTAGTCCTCAAAACCCAGTGTTCTATAGCCGAGGGTGTAAATACATTATGGCTTCATTTGTGTTTAACTGCATGGATACATGTATATTCAATTTCAATTATAGGTCTGGATCCACGTTTTGTTTTCCCAGTTTATGCTGCATCAAAAGCCGCTGTAGTTCATTTTACGTCGTGTTGGGCGGTAAGTTTGTGTTTGGGAGAAATTTTTTGATTTAAAACAATAGAAAATTATGGAAATAAATATATACGGAAACGTAAAATGGCAAGAAATTTTGCATTTGGGTGAACACTTCAAAGTAAATTACATAATCTTGGAGTGCGGATTCATATTTGTGTAGTGAAAATCTGTATATTTTAAAACGTTTGAGCCATTATGTTCTACTGTTGGCAGATCAAGCCAAATACGAAAGTAAAATTATGAAACAAATTAATTTCCGTTAAATAATTGCAATGGAAATTTAATAGCAGAGATTTCACCACATATAAATAACACGGAGTCACGGCTGCTAAGACGCTGGCTCACTAGCCTAGAGGTCGCAGCACACTGTATGACCTAGGCCCTGTTTCACGAAATTTTAACTTAAGATAAAATCCAATTTTAGTAGATACTTCAATTTTGATTGGCTAAGCACTAAAATCAATCTAATATTATCCAATCAAATTACTAAAATTGGGATCTTATCTTAGTTAAAATTTCGTGAAATAAGCCCCAGAACAGTAGGAGGTTAAACTCCATTTCATTTATTTTCTCAATAACACGTCTGTCTTCCGATAAACCCAATATAACATTTTATTTTAACCCACATCAAAGAGGTTTAGGGCTATAAAAGATAAAAACTATACTGTCTGGTAATCTGAGGCTTGATCATGCTCCAAGCAATGTATTATGATTAATGTCTTATTGTTAATAATTTTATTGTGAATAATATCGATGAACTGAGAAATAGTATTCAACTGGCTTAATATTTTAATGTATCTATTGTTACTCGGATAAATGTAATGTATTTTAGTATTTTATTAATAAAAGCATGAATCTATGTACGACGTCTTGATAAATGTTTTATGCTCGAGAAATGTAATTCAATTCTATATTTATTTTTGATATATTCATACACCTAATACACTCTTATTCTATAGGCTAATCCGTACCTTGGAGAAATGGGGATCCGGTTTGCATCAATGAACCCTACAGCTGTAAATACAGGTTTCATAAATAACCAAAAGCCAGAACAACTTTTATATTACAAAGAATTTCAAGAGATGTTAAAATCATTGTCTTTATTACCGTAAGTTTAACGAATTAAAACCAACTTCTTATGACACGATAAATGCTGCACGGTATTTATAAAGATAAATAAGTACATTTGTACACTTTGCTAAAGAAAACTACGAGGAATAAAATGACAAGAAATATTTACATCTGTATTGCAATCTTGGTGTCGGACAAGAAAAGTTCTTCGGATTTTCCAGCGTGGGTTCCCATTGGGACTGGTGCAAGACGGGAAGCATGGAACGGACTATCTTCTAGTCATTCGGATGAGACGAAGAACCGTGTATAGATTGGCGGGCATGTAAAAGAACCGTTGACAGTTAGAATTTGAAATTTCTCTAGACCGTATATCAACAGAAACGCAGGACGTTAAAGCCCATATCATTTCGTCTTATATTCCGTTCTATTGCCAAAACCGCTAACAGTGATAACATCGCTCAGAATGAAAGTTTCAATGTATTCATTTTGCATTTTCTATTTTTAGACTATAGCAAGAATAATGAGCTCTTTTATCTAAATCTTACATAATGCATCTTTAATGAGTAGTATATAATTTGGTCTAATTAAGGGGTTAAGTTTGATTTTTGACTATAAGACCAAATGTTACGCATGGCCTCTGACAGTCGAATACCTTATAAATATAATGATTACAAATATATCCGTATATAGACGTAGATTGTTTGAGAATGCTAAATAATAAGTATAACATTGCCTCGAATTGATTTTCACTTTTAATCCAATATGTTTTGAAACAAATTCAGCCTTAAAAATATCTTATCTTTTCTGTAATTATTTCCTATTCATTACAACAAATATCACAATTAAAAATACAAACAAAAAAAATCCATTTGTAACCCTTGGCATTGAGTATGAAGAATTGTTGCAAGACAGAGAGCTGAAGCAAGTTCTTACAAATAGAGAACAATAATACAGCGTCTATTGAACAATATATTCAATAATTACTTCTTTTGAATCAATTTAGGAACACACATATAGGTTCTCGTGCTTTTTTCATCTCTTTGAAATGCAAAAATAAAGATGCAAGTACACAATCTATGTATTCTTATTAGGAACTTGCATAGATCTCTTTTAAATGAAAGAATTAATGATGCAATTTGGCAATCTAGTTTATCTCTTTTAATTAGAATCTCAAAATTGCCAATTAAATGTGAGTTTTTCAAACGAACGGTATTAGTAATTAAAAATTACACATGGTAGGTTGCTGGTCTAATATTGATTGGTCAAGAACATCATTTTTTGATGTTTGTGTATCATTATTCGAAATAATGGAACCCACCTCTTGGCAGTCGATGACTTGTACATTATTTAGGCAAGATGACGGGGGTGGGGGTAGCACGTGCGCGCTGTGTCATAAGGTCTGCTATTGAGTCAACTGGGGTGATTTCGATTCACTGGTTGTGGGTGACAAGGAGTAGGGTCGCATGTCCAGTTTCGTGGGTTTTCTCAGGGTCTTCCAGTTTCTTACCACTGCTAAAGACCCCTACCAACGAGTTGTGGAAACAAAATGGAACCGTGTGTTAGTCCCGAAATGACTTAGTTTGTGGTCGAGTGGAGTTATCATTGAATTGGATGAATAACAACGCGTATTATATCATGCAAGCATTAATTTGCCCATTTATGATCAGAATCGATGCCTAAAATCTATCGAATATTTATTGTTATTACAGAATAGATACAGTTGTAGGCGCATTTTTGAAGGTAATTGAAGACGACGAAAGCAATGGCACAATTATGACTATTTCTCTTAAAAATGGTGTTTGTCCAATGAAAATGAATGTTGTTAAAGTTTGATTGTAACAAATAAAGATAACCGTTTGTTTTATTGTTTTACTATTTTTTTTTAAAATAAAAATCATATGCTTGTTTCTTTTTTTCAATCTTAAAATCGCCGAAGGAGTATTTCGCGATACAGACTCTGCTATAGTGGACTCAACATTTGCCAGGATTTCTGAATCATGAAGGAGGATAGTGGATAATCGACTGGATTTGTCTTTACCATAATAATAGCTATGTCAAGAGATACGAGGCTCTATGTGTCAGAACCTCAACTCATATAAAAGAGCATGCATTGTTTCATCAAAATTCTATTAATCACCAACACTACATTGGAGTCGGATGTGGGTGCAGACCACCAAAAAGGTTGTCTCTTTGCTTGGATCCAACGATATATAGAAGCAGGTACATGCTACCTCGGTGTTCCAATAACCCCGTGTACTTTTGCGTAAAAGTTCAAAACTTTTAATAACCAAGTGTAAATAAGTCAACACTAAACGATGAGGACGAGTATGATTGTTATCAGTCAAGAGTAATAACATATTTAAACAACTGTGCAAACATTTCCTGAAAAGTGTGACAATAGGCCAAGGACGACGATCAATGGGCGATAACAATATACAAACAAATTGATAGTATTATGTGATTGTCTAAAGGTTATCCCCCCACCCCCACGCACCCATTCTCTCCCAACACCCAAAGCAAAAAATCATTCCCGCATTAATTCCATTATTGATATAATTCATACGACACGAAAAGGGTTGTTTAAGAGTGAAAATGGATTTGTATTCGTTACAAATATGAAAATTATCCCCATCATGACGGAGTGTTTAATGCCAAATTATCTATGCCGTCGACACTATCTATCGATAGTTCTATAAATTCAGCTTTATCTTCTACCGTTGACATAGGTCGGTTCTTACTACTGTCGCTAACACTTTTTAATACCACATCATCGTCGCTTGATCTGTTTATATCAGATTTTGAAACAAGTGATTTCTTTTTCGGCATTGAGAATTCCAATCTCTTCCAGAACTTCTCTGTTTTTTTCGGACTATCCTCGCCGGGCCATTCCAAGTAAGTTATTGAATGTAAGATTGATTGTAAAGTTTTGTCCACGAGTTCTATGTGGTTAATGTCCTGCAACATAATTGGAATTATTCTCTGTTTTCGTCTCAGCATTTCATGCTGTGCTTTCTGATATTCAAACATACAGAATTCACTTTCCACATAATCTGGTGTCAGTATTAGGATGGTTCTTCTACTGTTCTCCACAGCCCATATAATGTTGTTTGATATTGCTAAAAAATATGAATAAATAGACTCATTCAAAGTAGTCAACCTGCCCAACAAACAATAAAACATTATGCACACATATTATTGATTTGAGCGTAAAACAGTCAAAGGTCTAAACAACAAAATCCATAACGTAAAAGTGAATTTTAGTTTTTAGGTGGGTTTTTTTTGTTGGGGTTGGGTGTCTTATTTATGTTATTGCGGGAATGTTGCCAAGATAGCCACTTGTCCACTGGATCGAACCAGACACCTCCTGATTAGTATCTGATTCAGCCGCATACTCACCGAGCCTCAGAGGCTCCATCGGAATTTATCTAAGTATACAAAAGGTGGCCAGATGCCATTCATTTTATTATTTTGCGATCATTCATATCATTTCTTGCGGATTATTGTGGGCTGAGGAATTGTCAATGTCCAGAATTGTCAAAACTGAGTTGTATTTAAAAACACAAATTATTATTTAGAATTGATAAATTAGTAGTATTATATTCTTGGACACTTGCAAAAAATATGAAACTATCTCTGCCATTAGTATCAAGACCTCTTTTGATTGATTATAAGTACAGGAGTATAAAGTTTATAAGTCAAAAATACCATTTAAAAGATAGCTTAAGATTGGTTTAATAAGTACTTTATTACCTATTTCGATATATCAATATCGTAAAATAAATACATGTACAGACTGATATCCATAGTTCAGCACGATTAAAGTTCGCTACGGGGTGAATACACTGTGATTAGGTTAAATAGGGTTATGACTTGACCTCAATGAGAGAGAGAAAGTGAGAGAGACACACAGAGAGAGAGGAAGTGTATTCTTTCAAGACAGTGAGCAGAAAGACATGCATGAACCATGACGTAATAGTCTTTCGCACAAATATAAGAATTTGTCGAGTGTACCCGGCAAGACTATTTAGATCACTCGGCAAACCCAAACCTCGGCAGATTCCGTTACAATCTAACCTCGGCTGTATGAAGTATTCCGCCATATTGGATCTACTTTAAAGTGTTTTGTAGGAATAGAGATACAATCTTGACAATCGTACATATAGCTTTCAATGTCTGAGGCTGTGTGTCTTTCAAAACAAAAGACAACTTTACAACGAAAACTCTACACACTCAGCAAAAGACGCCATCCTGGGAACTTCTTTGTAAAAGCGGCAGGTTTTCCTATTAAAGTAAACCGGTAGACGTTATTGGCTGCATCGCAAATGTATGGGCGTAGGTACATATCACTTACTGTCATACATTCCAGGCTATATGTAGGGTACCGGAATCTACCGAGGTTTGCCGAATGTAATTAGAAATTTATCAGCGCCACCTCCTCCCTTCTTATATATTTTAAACACTCAGAAAATGAACTGTTCAGGGGATTGAATATCAAAAGAACATTTATTGACACCGATTATAATATAGACATAACAAGCGTGTTAATTTTAATAGTTAATTTATAAATTACCAAAAATATCTTATATTTTACTTACTTTCTCCTGGTATAAAATCACGAAAGTGAAGACAAAGTTTAAAGTTCATTTGTGTTTCTAAACGAGGAAATAGTTCATTTAGAACAAAGTTTTCATCGACCATTGTTGATTTGTATGAAATAAAGGCATCGAAGAGCTTATCATCTGCAAAAAATAAATCCATGTGTTAACATTAATCTCAAGTTATATATAACTCTTCAAATAAATGGATGATAATCAATAATTCTTTACTATAGTCGCCATTAAAATACATAAATCATCATAACGTAAAGGTCATTTTCAAGTAGCCATTGTTTAAGGTATTTTGCTCTAAAAAACAAATATCAAATATAATCGATGCACAGATTATTTGTTAGAGATTTTGATTACAAAACATTGTGATTGAATGGAAACAAATCTACTAGAGAGAGAGAGAGTGTGGGGGGCGGTAATGTCCTCTCTAGAGAAAGCGACAAAGTAGGTCATTTCGGAAGATGGATCAATTTTATTCCAACAACTCGCCTTGGCGTAGGGATCTTTAGCAGTTAGAGGAAACTGGTGTGAAGCGGAGAAACCCCACGAGGTTGGACTGACGAACCTACTCTTTGTCCCGTACAAGCGGGGAATCGTCATCAAATAGATATGTGTACGTGAACGTTTTCGATAAATCAGCAGTATTTGATTAAGGTTATTATTTACAACGATAATGATATAATCGAATTTAGCTATCGTTTGTACGGGTTTCACAGATTGTATTTCTCTCCTTCGAATCTAAGTGTCATGTGAATGTGAGTTGCCTTTTCGGCCATTCATGTTTCCAAAATCAGAGGGGAGGTAACTCAATATAGTCACACTTACCAGAATCTTCAAATGGTTGAAATAAGTAGATAATCTTCATTATAAACAATTCTTTCTTCCTCCATAAAACATAAGGTACTATAACCAGTACTAATACTAATAGTACAAATAATGTTATACATATACCAACCACCCACCACTGCCAGCTATAATCTTTTCCTTCTACAAGATATTGAATTATAAATATTTTATTAAGTTTTCCCATCAGTAACTTGGAATAAGTTGCACAGCTAAGACACAGTGGGAAATCTGGTTTAACGTTCACACGACACAAACTAGGTAATTTCGGGACTAACATGTGGTTCAATTTTATCTCAATAATTAATCTGTGCGTATGAGGTATTTAGTGAAGGGACGAAACGGGAGGATCCGAAGAAAACCTACGAGGTAGGATAGGACACCCTACTCCTTTTCACGTCTGAAAAATCGAAAGTGAATCAGTTATCAACCTTATGATCTGAAGCGCAAGGCGTTAAATCATTTGACCATCCAAGCCACACTCGGTAATAATAATAAAAAAAAAATGTGAGGTTGGTGGTAGAAAGCACATCATTCGACTGATACAAATATTAAATAAATAGTGAAACATGCAAAAAACACCTGAAATATGACAAAATACCTTTATAAGTAGGCCTATTACACGAGTCCATTATAAAATGTTTTGTAACGGACATGAACACAGTATGTAAAACTCCAGACAATTTCTCTTTCATGACCGACAAATGACAGGAATAATAATTTAATTTTTAAATATCCCTATGAGAAATTGTTGAACACCCACTGGTCTTTGGTGTCGTTTGATTCATCAAAATTAATTACGTGTAAGCCTTGAGCTTTAACAAGAGTGGAATAATAAAAAGAATTTAATATGATCTGCAATTTTACTTTTATATTTTTAGGAAATTAAATAATAAACGAATAATATGTATCAACATTAGGAAATTAAATAATAAACGAATAATATGTATCAACATTACCTTGTATTTTTTCGGGCTTCAAAACATCACAGAGAACACCCGTATATGTCCAATTACAAGAACAATAGGTGGTTCCATTGTTATTGGTTTCACACTTTCCAAAATCACCACAATCTAAAGGACACCTTTTATTACAAAGTATTCCAGTCCACCCATCATCACAGACACAGTTCAGAGTTTGTGATTTATTGTCATTGGTCAGACAAATACCATGTTCACACACAAAGCCAGGTACACACTTTCGGTCTTTTACCGGATGTTGGAATAGGTCTGTGTTGTTTAAATGACGTATAGTAGTTACAGTTGATAAAGGTATTGTTGTTGTATCTGAAGTTGGTACTGGTGTTGTTGATGTTATTATTGCTGTTGTCGAATCTGTCAATATAAATTAAATGTTATAATCAAACTGGCCAGCAAGCCACATAACAAAAAGTACTAAAATGATTAAATGATGGATGGAAACGTAGTTCAAAAAAATAGTATAATCAATGCCCCTACATAACCGTCCAGGCAAAACAAATCATGGGGGAAAAACAATAATCTTATTTTCACATATCATAAACGAAATATTTTGTTCATCGTTCGTATGTTGCCTTACGTGTAGATTGATAAACGAACACAATTAGGTATCGTTCTTCACTGGTGCATTTTGTTTGGTCGAATGCGCATCAAATATCCGAATTTCTTAAATGATACATGTAGTCATCTAATCTTTTCTTTCTTTGCATTCTACATTGCTTCTTCATCAGAAAATCACATCCTAGTGAGAGATGACAAATAATGTTAGAGATTTGTAGGATGTAGTAACCTAATTTCTGTTTAATTTGCTTAAAATCCCCCTGAGTGGTACGACCATAATATTTATTGTGATATTTTAAAAACTCGAATGGAATGTTTAATATTGTATTCTTGGTGAGAGTTGACCATTAATGTTAGAAATGTAGCAACTTGATTTCTGTTTCATTTACTTAACATTCCTCGGAGTAGTACTAAAATAATATGAGAATCATTAGGCTATATTTACTTTGGTATATTCAAAATGAAATAGAAATTTCAATACTGAATAGTTTTGTGGTGGTTGTAGTATATAGTTTAACTCAAAGTTCGATATCTGGTGTGATGATAACGGGGTTTGATTACGTGATTACATTATCGTGCATGTGCAATATATTGATTTGATAAAATGTTTTATTAAAGAGACTATCCCGATTTGAACAAAATCTCCATAATAAAAGTGCGAGCACGTATGAAATGTAGGTGCACAAATACAGAGAAATGGGGTATTTATCCTGTGTCAAAATTGCAGCTCAAAATATTGAGTCGTTTGGACAAGAATGTCAAAACTGCTTATCCGAAGATGTAACCCTTTTAAGATTTCGGGTCAATTCTTTCGTTGAGTTTCTGATAATCGATCTCCGTTCCTTTAAATGGTCTAGTTAGTGGATTGCCCATGTGCTGTGCTTGTTAGCAACAGGTAAATTTCACCTACACATTATTTTTATAAAATAAAAGTCTGATTTTATCCAGAAGAAGATCGAGTTAGTTGCTCTGTCTTTAGGTAGAGGATTTTATGGTATTTTAAAACAAACTTAAGCAGTTTTATTTTCCAAAATACTATCGGGATTGGCCCTTTAAGTTTGCATAAACCCGGTTTGTTAACTCTTTTGAGTAAACATCGCATCTGTGGTATATCAAGTCCATATCCCGTCCTAAGTAATATATTTTTTGCTTATCTGATCAGAATACCTAATATCAGTTCGATAACAGAAGTTTTTGATTGTTTAATTAAAGTACTTAAACACAGAATATAATCCCAGAGTCACACGCGTTGCATACATATATCGAAATGGATCATGGAAACTAATTGCTGAGTGAATATAGAAAACAAATGTTTTACCATTAGATACCGGCTGATGTTCACAATTTGGACCCGTATAACCCGCTTCACAAACACAGCTTTGTGAACTAGCACCTAAACTCTTACATTGTCCAAACTGGCCACAGTCCAGAAGACACAGCTCATCACAAAAAGGCCCCGTCCAGCCCAAGTCGCAGACACACTCTACTTTACCACTCGGACAGTAACCATTTTGACACACAAACCCAGGAAAGCACTCTTTTCTTTTGACGACAGTTGGGGCTGTTTCAATTACGTTTGAGAGACTGGTTGCTGTCGTGGAATCGCAGTTCGTACACACTGGAAATAGAGCAATTAACATCTACAGAAAAGGGTATAATCAAATATTTATGTGTATCATGTATTTGTAAATACTAAAGAGAATGGAACCAGTTAGATTGATATCACCTTTAGGTGTCCATTATTGTGGTTTATAAAGGATTACACATCTCTCAAATAAAGATCAGAGTCTTTAAGAAGTGAGAAAATAAGACGCAGTATTCTCACCACAGGAGACAAAACTGGATTGACTGCAAAACAGTAAACACCTTTCATTTATATTCATAGCTATTTCTGAACATGATTAACCTTGCTTCGGGAGAAATGACCGTATGAAATCACGTGTGCGTATAAGTAATGGACTACAATCATTTTATATTGTGATAATTGTCTTATATAAAAGAATAATAGTGTATTTGAAACGGAAGAAAAATTTCAGAGCATAAAGAAGGTCTTTGCCTTTTAGAGGTTATAAGCACTCCACACTCAAGGCGATCAGCCGAACCTGAAGTATTAAACAACATAAATTCCCAGAAGGCTTTCGTTGTCCACAAAAACATATAATCCATTTTAGGGTAGAAATAAACAAACCTGTTGTGCTCTCAACTGATATTTCAATTACTTTATCACATTTCGATCCGGTATATTGCCAATCACATTCACATTTGGGAGTTCCATTGAACACAGTACATTGTCCATGCTGACCACAATCTAAAGGACACAACTTTTCACAAAAAACACCAATCCATCCTGGATCACATACACATTGTAGGGTATTTGATATTACACAGTATCCATGTTTACATATAAAACCAATCACACATGTTCTCTCTTGCTCACTTCTTAATTTTTCTGTTGGTGGAGTTTCTGTTAACTGACCGTTACCAGGGTAAAATAACAACACCAATAACGCGAATGGGCGCATCATCATACAAATGTAAAAAAAAACAGACACATGGGCTACACGTATATCCACAATAATTTTTAAGTGTATGTGAATGCGGAGAATTAAATTCTGGTTAATTAATCATAACAACAAACACTCCTTAAAATAGCACATATATGAAGTATTCAGTTCAAAGTAATATTTTGCCATAGTTCGCGAAATTAAGTCATATATCCCTTAAACACCAAAGATTATTCAAACGATAATATACGGTTCACTCTTTTGCGAAATATTAAATCCCCGCAAGATGTAGTTAAATTTGGTAAAACAGATACTTTTACGCGCCACCTGTGATCAATAGACCGTGTCAAACATATATTAAACTACAAACAAGAGCTTACAAGATCACTGCGTAAATTGTAGTTTAAAGACAACAAAAGAGTCCACCATTTTGACACCTGTGATGCAAGTAATCTAGGCCCTACAGCTCTCGTACACTAGTTTCTAAATGCTCCATTTTGCGTGTCATGACAGTGACATATAGTAAAGAGTTTAATACTGGTGGCCTGGGGCCAGTAGATGTCACCTCTCGACCTCTTACGCTCTATTTAGTGATATTTACATACAAGTAAATGTACGTATAATACAATATTGTTTTAGGATATATTAATAAATTTTAATTTTTCAGAGTGGTATTTTCTATTTGATCGAATTTAATCAATCAAGAATGATTACCAAAAACATTCGTTTTTTTACAAATATTAATTAGGTTTCACAATTTTCTGCTTTTATTGAGCTAATTAAAGCTGATAATAATTTGTTGGTTTCTTGATATGAATTGAGTGCGGGAAGGGCAATGGTTGTATTAAAGTGCTGCTCGTTGTTGTGACAAATAGGTTCTTCGGCTATTTTGAGCCATATAAGGTAACGTGTACAATGTGAAGGCAAGACATTTGTCTTGGACACTGATGTTTCTTCAAATTTAAACCTTATTCTATCAGTAACATTTATTTAGATACACTGAACCCACCTTCATTTGATAGAATATGATATAGGCTTATAACCTCTGCATAAACACGCATGTTTGTGTTTATGTCATGGAATTCATACCGGTCAGTTAATTTTATACATTTCATACGATCGATAGCATGTGGTATATAACCCTCTATGTTATAACAAACTACATATATCATGAACTGGTGTGTTTAGACCCAGATCCTTATACGATGTTAGTGTTTAAAGGAATATGAAACTCAGTGTTTTCTATTGAAGAAAGACTTGGAGCGGAGAAGAGGTGGGCTGTTTTGACAGAGGGGAGGGATGGTTATCTTCAAATAGTGATGTACCGTGTTTATGTCATTGTTTATGTTCCTCCTTTGATTGGCATTTAGTTATTGTAGGGCCTAAGGTACAATTTTATGGATACAAAATTATTGAGTTTAATACCAAGCGACGTTTCGATGAGGGTACTCTTGTCTATATCAAGCAAATGATGATGTGTTTATGTTCCTGTTTGTATTGTTTGTATTTATGTTACTATATTGACTATACTGATGTTCTGTTATACAACAGTAGTGATACACGAATTCAATCTACTACGGGTTACTTTACGTACAAGCCAATATGTCAACGAGCGGTCCTAGGATATCCTCCCCATTGTCTAATGTAACACTTGTAACAGAATCTTTGCTCGAGAAATAAGATTACTTGATATTTTTTGCAAGTCAGTAGATTCACTTAATATATATACTTAAAGTACTTAAATCAACTTAGTCAATGATGGACATATAATGTTATGTAAAAAGAGCTATAGAGCCATAACAAACTGGTTCTATCTTTCAACAAAATACGTGTTATTCGAGATATTCCTATTGCGTCATTTGGCTTAATTTTACCAATCAGATCGTGGCTTGTACAAGTTCATGGTCATGAACATACATGACTGTGCATCTGAGTTCCAAGAGAGCAGAAAACTCGCTCAGCGAGTTGGGCTGGCTAGTGGTTGAGAATGATTGTTGTATTGCAATCTATACTATGCTTGTATGTATCCGGTTTGTATGTATCCAGCATTGTTATTCCTGGTAAGACAAGCGTCTTAAGAAAACAGTAAGGAGAAATAGACAACGTGAAGGAGAAGAAAGACGAACAGAGATAAATTCTAGACGATCACAAAGGCTACTCAAAATATGTAGTAAGAAAAGATGCATGGGTCGTACGTTGGATGTGGCGACCGGTTTGACCAAAAGGCTTATGATGCTCCACTAAGCATATTTTTTGTCATCCTCAAAGGTTACACCCTCGAAAAGCAAAACTCTGGCTTTAAAATCACGCTTGGATAAGAGCCCTGCACTTTATTTACTAGAAATGGTTCCACTACTGACGTTATAAGGCCTCCCTTCGAGCAAGTTTCGTAGTCATGTGGCTACAAAAGAGTTGACCCTTACCTCCCTTAATTTAAACTGACCCCTCACTGAAACCTTATCGCATAGTTATATGATTTGATAAAACTCAACTGCTACACGAAATTTCTGTCCATTTAAAAATTTTGCAATTGAACCTAATTTTATTTACTCTCGAATTGTAGCAGTGCAAAATTATCACGACTCACAAATATTTCAGTCATTTATCAACACAGATCAATGTCCATATCTCGTAATACCCTGTTAAATGCACGTGTATTTGTAAACGCATCTCAAATAAAATTATTTTAATATTGTATTATATAGTTACAGAACTTCAATTTTCACCAATTACCTGAACGACGATCTTGTACTTCTGGGTGATGGCAGTGATGCAACAGCAAGACACAAAATCTAATCCTTCGAATGGCACGAAACCATGTACGTAAAACACCATCTGATAGTTGAAAATCGAAATAATAACCGGCCATAGCTCCGCTGCCCGGGGAAAATATCTCTCACAGTACAATCCCTGCATTGCAATGCGTTGGGGTTTGAGAGAGAGAGAGAGAGAAATGGGGCTTAACGTCTACTCGACACAAAGTAGGTCATTTTTGGACTAACATGTGGTTTAATTTTATTTCAATAATTCGCTTGCGCGTAGGGGTCTTTAGCAGTGGGAGGAAACCGGGGTACAGGGAGAAAACCCACGAGGTTGGCGTTGGGGTTTGGTTGGTCGAATAATCATAAGGTCTGTCATTGAGTCAAGTGGCGTGGTTTCCATTTTCCCCACTTGTGTGTGACATAGAATAGGTTGCCTGTTGAACCTCATATATTTTCCCCCGCGTACAGTGTTTCCTCCCACTGCTAAAGACCCCTACACTCAAGCGAATGTTTGAAATAAAATTGAATCATATGTTAGTCCCGAAAATATCCCATTGCCGCCCCTCTGTGTAAAACTACATGCATGTATTGGCTACGATATTTTGTTTGCCACACGAAAGGTTAGTTTATATTAGACATTATGATTACAGTTATGTCTTATCTCAAGTGAATAATGATAATCATCGCGTCAGTGGGTGTGACAGTAATTGATTTATTAGAAGGCGTTCTTTCTTATATTATTAATACAGATTGACAATAAGACTTATTCTACACACAAAAAGCAACATACTTTCGAAATAGGCCTCTGTCCTGAATGAAAATATATATATTGAATATTCCACGTTTAAATTATTTAAATTTGTAATACAGGGGGGGGGGCTTCAAAGCAACCAGCAGCTGGAGGAGGGGAGAGCAATGGATGTTTCAAAATCTGGCAAAATAATGTTAACTCCAAATAATATCTGGGTCTTAAACTCCTCTAACTTTGAGTGTATTCTTTATATTACATAATAACCGAGCATACCTGGATTTCCTAATAACAGATCTGGGCGTAGGTTGGCCTGCTTGAATTGATATGTATGTGGGCACTAATTTATCAGTGACCTTAGATACTTGTATTATGCTGAATTGAGTAATGTCAAATGATCTTGCGAATGTTATTTATGGCAATACACTTCTGTTTACAATGTCAATTCTAAACACAAAATTTCAAACAACCCACAATCCATTAAAAAATACTTTAAGTAGTGGTCTGTATCCTACACAATCCAATTCAGAGTATAACAAATAATAAAATATAAAATTATATTGTGAATAGAACGACCGAGCAGTAATTTAATACTTTGACGTAAATTACATTAGTAACAAGACAGGTGACCTTATTAGAACTGATCGAGACCATAAAACTACAAAACTGTTCTTCTGATCCTTTTTCTTGAAACTGTATAATATGTTGCCTGCTGATTGTCATTCCTTTTTTGTGTTGAAACCCCATCACGAACAAGTGTAGGATGAGTTATACATGATCTCTGGGGTTCTTGAAGTTCACTCCAATAATACAGCACACTCCGGTAAATGTTGAAATTAAACCCCATCAAGTACAAGTGTAGGATGAGTTATAAAATATCTCTACCCTAACAACCTGTACAGATTGGGGTCCTTGAGGTTGTCTCCTCTACCACTTAGCACACTCGATGTGTGATAGCGTGGTCGCTTTTGAGGAGACTCCCTCTTAGACCGAAGAAGTTCTGATTGAACACACTAAGAAGTGGTCCATTTCCGAAGTAAGCGTTATTTTGTTATTTTTTTGTCGTCCGTCATGGTCTTAATCCGAGTGATTGCTACGCTGTAAAGAACGTCTGCTCTTAACAGCTTCGAATGTAGCAATGGTAATGAATGGCCACAATCAGCTTTATATACCTATGTAAATGCGCACTAGCTTATCAATGATCTTAGATATTATGCTGAATTGGCTATAAATTGCTATTTCACAACACCGAGAAATAAAAGGGGATCCATCGAGGTTATATATATATTCATGGTGAGACTATAGTATAATTGATTTTTCTTTTCGTCATTATCTTTAATTGATCCCCTCGATATCTTTGATTTGGTAGATATTCAATATCTATAACTTATTAAACCCTGTGCATTGGTTACGCATAAATATTATTTTAAGCTCAAAGTTCAATGTATGAATTAGTCTTATCTTTATATATCACGAACATAATATATGAATGTGGTTTAACTTCCCAAATTTCTGCACCAGCCCGACGCATGAAGACGGACATACGCCATTAAAGTTTTCACGAGAACAATAAATTGCATACTCGAAGGATTATTTTAAGTGAACGCCAAAGTATGCACGGGACCCTGTTTCGTCCCATTTGAACTAATAGACCATGTTCTTTACCAGGACCTCCATCCTAAACCACTGACACGGGGAAACCATATCGGATTGCAGTTACATAGCTTTACTTAGGCCTATTGTACATTCAGAAGTATAATATACTATCGTATATTGAATATAGGCATGTGTTTAAATATACAATTGATCTAAATTAAAAACAAGTTTATCAACCGATTATACTTTTTGAGGCTGTTCCAGATTACTTTTTGACAGAATAAGAAAAAATAAATTTAGGAAGTTTGTTTTAAATGTATATAATGATACGTCATATTATAAACATACATGTTTACAAACAAAACAACATTTGAGTTGTTATGGCTAGCTACGGAAATATCTAATCAAGCATCTTGTATGTTCTTCTTCAAAATGTTCCTGACGGGCACACATTCATTGCATTCCAACGCAATGCTCACCATAAGTTGTTTAAGTGGCATTTAGTAACTGGATGAGGATAACACACGACACAATCATATGGAATACAAGTTACCTAAAGAATTTATTTCAGCGACGTTTCGACGAGGGTTCTCCCGTCTTTATCAAGCGTCGAAACGTCGCTGAAATAAATTCTTTAAGTAACTTGTATTCCATATAATTGTGCCATGTGTAATGCTCACCATGTCGGTAATCCGACAACTCAGTTGCTTTCCAAGTCAAGCTTTTAGGAAGAAAAACGCATATTATATAACTTTCAATAACATTTAATAGGTGTCAAATAGAATGTGTGTGCATACACAACTTACTCATTTGATAGGGTGCAAATAGGATATTCACGCATACAAAACTGTAATAGATATATAATGTAAACAGTTTCAGTTTCAAGCAGACAAATAAAGGATAATTGGGTATTGTCTTAATAATGCCTGTCAGTAAATTTATACAAGATATATACAACTCCCAAGCGGGATCGTTAATAGGTTGCTCGGTCGATTTGTATGGTGGATCAGTGGGGTAATAGCGATTTTTTCACTGCTGATTTAGACGGGTGGAAACTGTGTCTTCGGGTACGTAATAGCCAACCCAGAGTTTAGCGTCGCAGTCCCTGAAAAGTCTTGCTGGCTAATTTAATACTAGATATAATAAAAACAATAAATGTATATACCACCGACAATTCAACTACGGGAACTAATCTCGGGCACCTTGCAACACCAGTGTTTTTTTTTTAATAGCGATAAATTATTTTTCAGTTTGATATTTTTCAATAACGGAACATCGAGAAATGCTATTTATCGATAGGTTTCCTCCATATCGGACAGCCGGGCCAACTGAGAAGGATAAAAGTCTACAAAGTTCATGTTCTATTATTCAAAATGGTTGCACCATGGATAAGCATCGATAAACACGAAAATCAATGTTTGGGGGGGGGGGTACATATTCACACTTTCGATCTTTAACATATTTCAAATTTCATCTTAATCGGGAAAACTTCGTACATACTTTTTATGCTGGGCGTAAGGCAGGGTCTTTGAGATATAAACATTTATTTAAGTTCCATAAGCATCGGATAAACATTGTAACCTATACCGGCCCACAATCTCTGTAGGTGATTTCCATACAATACAGGGCAATACTACGGTATGTTGCCAAAATCGAGCCCATCGAAGACATTTGGGATATAAAGATATATTCTTTGTTTCATCAATATTAAATAGCTTTTTACGACCACTAAAATGTCCACGAACAATTGCGAACGGATGTCTGAATGGAAAGATATGGGCCACGATATACACATTGACATAAAAAAAAAGTGGACGCATAAAAATGAATTAAAAAGGAAACTTAATCCCATTTTGTGATATATACAAATGTATTACTCAATACTATATAAATATGCACACTTTGCATCCAAAACATCAAGTGTGGCATAGCATGTACTAATAGGTAATCTATAAACCATTCCGTTTAAAATAAAGTATTTATGATAAATGTGTGATTGGGTAGTGTCTCGTAAATGGCGTCGTTCGATCCCTTTTATGGGCCACCATAGATCAGATTTCATGAGTAAATGTTATTTATACAAAAGTTATATGTTTTTGCAAAACATAGACAGCAGTGCCCCAGACAATATAAATATCCCAAAATCCAATAGAATCACTTAAAAGAACACGTGATCGCATAGCTTTGATATCGGATCGCTTTCGGATCGATGGGGAGATAATATGTAATGTGATGTGTAGAGATCGACTTCCAAGGAGATTAAAATATGTTCACAAACGGAAAGGGTGATTCGAGATAGACAATCCACAGAATGTGATTAATCAAATGCTGGGTGCTTTTGTAAAGAACTGTGAGCAAAATTTGAATTTCCAGGAGAACAAAAATGACATTTGCTACCACATAACTGACCTTACTTTGGAAACGGGGTGGTAAAATCAAATGAATTGGTTTTTTTAACGTCCTGCTGTTCTGCTCCGATTGAGCTAATGAAGACGAAATGGGATGGTGAATCATAGTAACCGAGTAATTGGTATGGTGGCGTACTCAGAAAGAAAACCAGAATGTAGCTATTCAACAACAGGGTTATAATGGATACCTGGCATATTACTAACATAGTACTTTGGTTATCTTTAATGAACTTAGCTGTGACAAAGTTTGCTCGATTTCCCAGGAACAACAACAGGGGTACAATGGAGAATTTATTGGAAATACCACGTTCCAAATTGGACAACAGCTGTTTCGAAAATATGTTGAGTGTTTTATCAGTTGTCGTAAAATCCTTACATTGGTCGGAAACTGTATTATTCTACGAAGCTGTGGACGGCGAACTTCCACCGAAAACTGAAACAGAAAATGTCGGTTTTACCTCCATTAGTTACGATGTTAAAAACATGAACCGCGAGCAACTAACTGATATATTGGCCGCGAGCTATATTCCACAGCACCCAGTTAAAATCATCCTTTTTCTACAAAATAAGACTTTAGAATTGCTGAAATTAGCAAACAGTTTTGATATGAATTCGAAGAGGACAACGAACTATCAAACCAATTCATTCTGGATCATTTGGAGTAGTGTACCCGTTGGTAACTTGTTTGATAATTTCCATTTCCACCTGAAAAACTTGATGCTTATAAATTGTGATATGGATATACTATATGCCTCAACTGTTTCGAACAAAACGTTGACCCACATTGGCTGCTTGAACAAACGATGCATACAGAATAAAGAATTATTCGAAAAAGGGTTAAAATGTTCTCATGCAGAACTTTATCCGAATTCTAAATACAAACTAAATGGGCGCCATCTTACAATTGCGACAATGGAGTCGAACATGATAAAAAGGGATATCGACAATAATGGCAAATCTGTATACAAAGGGTTTCTTGTAGAATTGACGAATCTGCTCGCTGACTCCTTAAACTTCACTTTTACATTCGTGCAGCCGAAGGATAAAAAATATGGCGGAAAGAAAAATGGATCGTGGCAAGGGCTTATAGGTTTGCTAGATCGACAGGAAGCAGATATGATCGTTGCGGATTTAACCATTACGGAAGATAGGCAAGAAGCAGTTGACTTTATCTTCCCGCCATTTAGACAGGATACAATAGGTGCCGTGTTTAAAAGAAACTCGACTCTAGAGAGTTATTGGTTTAAAGTATTTAAACCGCTTCATTTATATATCTATTGTTGTACATTCGCTAGTATTGTTGTTGTAGGATTTCTGTTGTTTATTCTTGATGTTGATCAATATTATCTTGCAATCGGCATATTAAATTGTAGCCGTTTGTCCAATATCATGACGTCATTGATAGGATTTGTGTCTGTTCGTGGAGTTGGGATATGGCCGAAACGTGAATCTGCTCGAGTGGTGGTGGCGTCATTTTGGATGTTCTGTATGGTGCTGACTGGTGTTTATGTCGGAAATTTGACAGCAAAACTTACAGAAACCAGAGAAATATTTCCATTTAATAGCATGGAAGAGTTACTAACTCGGTCCGATTGGAAATGGGGATTAACAGGAGATAGTCTTATTGAAGATATCTTTAGCGAGTCGAAATCTAAATTAATTTCCAAAGCCTGGCAGAATATAATTGAATTCAACCAAACTGACCAAACTGTTCTACACGAGAATCGCAGTTTCCACATTGAAACAGTTTTAAATTCTGACCGGTATGCTTATATTGTTACACAATCTAAACTTTATGTTTTAGGAAGAAACGATTGTGCTTTGGAAGCAGTTAGTCTGGTAAGCGATATGAGCATAGCTCTGGCCGTCACCAAGGAATCGTTCTTAAAGAGTGGCCTCGAAAAGATTATGTGGGGATTATTCGACAGTGGTTTCTTCCAAGTATTAGAAGAAAAATATGCTCGTGATAACCGCCCACATTCATGTAAAATAAGTACAGGTAATATTCGCCCAATGCGTCCACAGGATATGCTTGGGGGCCTTCTAATAATACTTGTAGGACTTGGTCTAGCTGCTTGTGTCCTAATTATGGAGATTGTCTTGAGAGGACACGAATCATTTTTCAAAAGAAAGATACAAAATGTTGAATAAATATCCATAATGTATTTTTACTTATTTTGTATTTTGGTTTGTATTTTCTTTCTTTTGTACAGATTATTTATTGTCGACGCCCTATCATTTTTACTTATCGCAATGGTACATACGCCCGTCAAAATGGCCGCTCCACTTTCCACAAATAAAAGCATGTAATACCACGGTTAAAATAATTTATGGATCCAGATCCTCTAGACATCACAATGTTTATTTGATTGGAAACTTTCCGTTCCAATAGCCATGTCCCATTGCTCAAATGGTCTAACTATGAATGTAATACCAATGTTGTTGACCCATAGAATCAACAATTTGTGTCCGATTTAGACGTAACTTGTACAAGTTAAAGGATGAACAGACTTTGAATGAGTTCGATTTCGGTGCGCAAAATGTGCAATATGTTACACAAATTTTGTGGACCCTCCAAATTTTGGCCGATTTAAATTAAACTAATATATTTATGTGTTCAGGATCAACTTCTTTTTCAAATTTGCTTAGGTTGTTAGACTAATCCTGAAGAGGAATGGCATCAAAATGCAAAATCGTGCATTTACCATTATCACAAAAAAGCTACCGGTGGGCGTATATGATACAATGCTGTTTAATCTTTTTTTTTCTTTTTTTGTATATTTGATCAATTGATAACTTCAAATGCACAAAACATTCAAAGATTCGTTATCATATAATCAATATCAACAGTACGTGCATTTTCTGTCAGTGGCATGCATATCAATATCAGTTCCATAGTAATGTTTAACTTGATATTTTCAGGTGTCACGGAATACATATATTTTTTTTTTTATTTTATCACGAACTGTTGAACTGTAATTGACGCGAAGGCACGTGTTTAATAGGCGATAATGATAACCAAATGCAAACCGATTCAATTTATTGTTTGTTTAGCTGGCAATCAGCGGCTTTATTTTCCACAATTGATCCACTGATTTTCCATATCTAAGATGAAACCGGTGAACGTTGTTGGTCGACTAGGGTTAAGAGAAAATTAAATACGAGTATGTAGATGATGTTCGGAATAAATGACTTAGGGCACGGTACAGCGAAAATGTTATAGGGCCGTGTAAACGCGCGGAAAAAATGAAATGAAATGTGGTTAAGGTCCTCCAGTTCTGCTCCGGTTTATGTAGACGGGCGTACCCCATACAAGTGTGCTGTGAGGTAAATGTTGACTATTTATTGTAATTTTTCGCCGAGGATGGTGGGACAGTGTAAGAAATAATGTTCATACCCTCGAAACCTTAACCACATAAACAAGAGGGATTTTTCCACCTTTTTGGGTTTCGAAGTTTACAATGTATTATCTGTAGATGCCTTCGCCCATATGGGAGTAAGCATTAGTTTTGATTAAGTGCATGCATGATTTAAGAAATAGTTTTGTAATATTAGTGATCTACAGTTTATTTCCTTAATTTGGTTTGAGTTTGTAAAGCCAGACTGACACTTGCACGACTTTTGGCCACGATTTTGTGGCACGAACTGGGAGGCTCCCACACTTTTCACGAATGCGTGCCCATTGGTCACGACGAGTTCACGCACTGGCACGCATCCTCTTTCATCGTGCCAACAAGTTCACGAACAGTTTGCGCATAGTTAACGACCCGGTCGCTAAATTTTGTCGTGACCAAAATTTTGACCAATTCAAAATTCTCGTCCCGACATGGCACACAGTCACGACGGGTTTACGCACACTTCACGCCAGTTTACGACTAGTTTGCACACTGACACGACCCTAGCCGTGCCAATGCGTCGCAAGGAAGCCTGCAAGTGTCAGACTTGTATTAAGACGGTAGGGGTGGTCAGCGGATACAAGACGTTTAACTATATCGGTTAGATATTTAGGAACTAGTCCATTTAAATGTGTAGAGAAAAGTATCATTTTATGATGATAGCGTCTTAATTGTAGCTGACAGATTCCAGTTGTTTACGCACTTCTCGCATTGGCACAACGAGTTTGCGCAATTCGGACGGTGTCGTGCCGACTTAGGCACGCCATATAAAAAGGGGGCCTTTTCAACCCCTGGTCCGGTTGAGATGGCCTAGTGTTCTAGAGTGCCGCGCTTCGACCTCTAGCTGGCCGGTCACCTCTGGCTTGCGGTAGTGGTTTCGAGCCGTGGTGTGAATGTATGTGGCATGGAGATAGGGGCTCCTTCTCAACCCCGTGGGTTTCCTCCGGGCACTCCGGTTTCCTCCCACAGCAAAGGCCCTTGCGCGTGCGCTAAGATAATGAAAATGAAAAATAAGACTTGTCTGCGATATCACCTTTGGTGGAAGCGGACGTTAAACACCAAGAAGAACAACAACAACCCCTGGTCATTTTTGGATTGGCTGTGGAAGAGACAACATGCTGAATTACAGAGACACAATCATTGCAGGGAAGACAGTCGTGGCATGGCGCGCACTGCCACGCACTGCCACGCATCCTTCCGCATCGTCCAAACGAGTTCACGAACAGTTTGCGCAAAGACATGACACGCAGTCACGACGTGTTTACGCACACTTCACGCCAGCACGTAAAAGATCCCTTGGCAGTTGGAATTTGATATAAGAGTAGGTCGTATCGCCGCTGCCCGGGCACAGTTTTCCTCATAGCACACTGTATGGCGTAAGCCCGCCTTCATTAGCCTTGGCTCGACTCTACCTCTCTGTGACGTCCTGTCCATTCAGGTGCGGCTACCTAACTGATCTTAGGTTGATTAGTCAGCATTTGAGATACTAGTAGGTTGCTATTATACAGTATGATGCCAACATTAACTGTATTTCCCTACTTAGCTGACACTGAACTTCGTGCTGGGTTTAACAGCAGTGGTATCACCGATGTGCCTTGGTAGTGCCCGACAATCACTCCTGAGAAGTTCAAGACCATCATCAATTGTCACTTGGAATTTTCTGGCCAATGTACTCCATCGCACACAGTGTACTACTCGTTTAGCCCAGCAGCCAAAGCGGTTTACTTGGGGGTCATAGATGAGAGTCGGGCCAGTGGTGAGGACCACTGTCAGTAGTTCATCCAAAGGATGTGGCTGAACGTTGAAACAAAGGTGTTACCTCTAACAATACACCCCATACACCCCTTACATTGCAAAGAAATGCAAACGTATGAAACCAATGAATAAACATGGGAAGTGAGAAAAATATGTCTCGGTGTATGAAGAAAGACAGACAATCTTGTTTTTAATGTAGAAATTAAAATAGATATGTATATTGTGTATATATACATATGTAAAATATATCTCAGAGTCCTTTTCCTGTGGAAATATTTGTCTGGGTGCATTTTGAACAGGAAAATGAAGTTCAGTAGGCTTTAAAACATAGGAATCAACATTTAGATCACGCAAATAGGACAACTACAAATATTTCTAAGCAAAACATCACCTTTGAAAATCCAAAATGGCGGCCAATTTTCAAGATGGCCGCCATCTTGAATTTTCAATTTGCCAACCGGGCAAATTTGATAAGTATCCCTTCTTGTATCGCCATTTGCACGATTCTGTTGTTATCTGCCCACTGCAAATAACTACAACATAACACCGATAAATATTTGAGGGCCTCATTTGGGATTTTAATTAAGCACGTTGAAATAAACCTTGTTTAGGTTAAATATGTTAAAACAAATGACGTCAGCCAGTCAAATGTGGTACATTGGCAATAAAATTGATCATAATATTATGTATTGAATTTACATTGTCCCATTTATTTGTCATTTAATGAAAACAATAATTCTTAAATATATTGACAAACACAAGTTTATGTACATTTCCCTTGAACGCTACTAAAATCGAATACTATGGTATATAAATAAACAAGAGAGAGCAATCTATTATCGCTTCGATTTAAAAAGGGGGAATTTGAAGGATGTTTCGTTTAATTGTAGTTGGATGTGGCAGAAATGTTATAAATAACAATAATCAATCGTTGTTGTGATAAAAAAAAAATTGTCAATTTTGATTACTGGTGTCATAGCCGTTTTGCTTTGGGAGAAAGAGACCGAGATGGAATTTAATGTCCACTCGACACAAGCCTGGTGCCTTATTCACAAAATTTTAACTAAGATAAAAACCCAAATTTTAGTTATATGATTGGATAATATTAGATTGATGTTAGTGCTTAGCCAATCAAAAGTGAAGTATCTACTAAAATTTGGATTTTATCTTAAGTTAAGATTTCGTGAATCAGGGCCCAGGTCATTGCTGGACTAACACATTCAATAATTCGCTGACGCGTTGGGGTCTTTATCAGTGGGGCAAAACCGGAGGACCAGGAGAAAACCCACAACGTTAGACAGGCGATGCTACTCATTGTCACATACAACCGGGGAATCGAAACCATGCAAGTTGCTCCGTGACAGACCGCATGATACAACGCGCACGCTGTATCCCAAGTGGTTAAGGAAAACACCGATTTTATATTGAAATAATCAGGGGGAAATGCACTAATATTGATGGAAAATACTAGGAATTGTAACATAACTTGTTGTGTGAGTGTTTCTGCTACGTGCCGCGCATAATAACATGTGGGCCCCTCTCAAAACTTTGATCGTTTTGGGTAGGGAATTAATGTCTTGAATCGGTCAAATGGCGAAATAGTCAGCACCTTGCGAAGAGTGAGAGAGAGAAATGGGGTTTAATGTCCACTCAACACAAACTAGGTCACTTCGGGACTAACATATGGTTCAATTTTATTTCAATAATTCGCTTGCGCGTGGGTCTTTAGAAGTGGGAGGAAACCGGAGTGCCCAGAGGAAACCCACGAGGTTGAAAAGGCGCCCCTATCTCCATGCCACATTCGCTCATACAGGGCTCGAAACCACAGCCGCAAGCCAGAGGTGACCGGCCAGCTAGAGGTCGAAGCGCGGCACTCTAGACCCCCCCCCCCCTGCGAAGTGTGTCATAAGAACATAAATTTATCCCCTTTTCTTGGCGAACAAAAAAATGTTGTCATAAGATCTACATCTTCCTATTGTAGGGTTTTCATTAGGCCCAAAAGGTTATCTATTATTAATTAGACATTAATTAACTTATTCAGACCATAATCAACTGTTGATGCCGTCGCTAGCCTATGTATCTAGTGGATTTGAATACATTTCGTGATGGATAATTTAACTTAAAAGGGGATAAATGAGACTTTGTTTAGCAATAATCATCGAGGCTAGCCTAATAGCCTTAAATTGAATCGCCAATATCTCAGTGCATGCAAATGTTCAGGATGTTTTCATTATAATAGCGATAACTCTTTATCAGAAAGCCTATGCATATAATTGATACCTGCATCTCCCATCCTACCCAACCCCCTCATTAGCTCACATGAATTTACATTGTAATCGTCATAAGGTTCTTAATATCCCAAATGTTGACGATGATCTCATTTCTTCTGTTCTGGTAGTTTTTTCTCTAAATAAAATGTTTTGCATTCTATTTAAAATTACATCAAGCTAAGCATTCATATATATTCGAAGTGGCTGCCGTTACGGCTGTATTTAATTTCCAAGAAATCTCAAAAAAAAGGTCGATATACTGCAGACGGTTAAGTTTCTTCATCTCCAAACATCATCCAATAAATGTTGAAATTAAACCCCATCAAGTACAAGTGTAGGATGAGTTATAAAATATCTCTACCCTAACAACCCGTACAAATTGGGGTCCTTGAGGTTCACCCCTCTACCACATAGCACACTCGAGGTGTGATAGCGTGGTCGCTTGTGGTTCAGCACCGAAGTAAGCGTTATCGTAGAGAATTCATCGTAAGTTGGTGTGTCGAAGTAAGCGCGGTGATGTGTCCACGGTGGCGTTTGTCTTGCACAGCGACTCTTATATAACTACAGATATGGACCTTGGATGAAGCATAATACGAAAAGGATTACTAATATCACCCGATTTGGCTGTATATATGTATCTAGATGTGTTTTAACCCGAAATGACCCTAACATATTACGTCAATTTCAAGCCCAAGCAAAAAAACAAAATTTAGATCCTTAGGCCAAATCTAAATTTGCATTATTAACTTCCAACTTTTCTGCACCTACTATACTAATAAAGACGAGGAACAGTTTGCCTGGACGACTTACCTACGGTTTCATATCGAATTCCTAGTGTACGCCAATGTGTAAACCAGTGTTTCGTCCCAGCCAAGTGACCAGACCATGTACATTTTCTGACACCGCCCTCTACCACTGACATTACTGCAGAAACCAATCCGAAATCTGCCGATGAACTTTCTGGAACCTCATCGAGAACGAACCACAAATCTGGTATCAAAAAGGGATCATTCTGTTTCATCAATTAACCATCGTGAAATCTTCAGTAAATGTTGAAATTAAAATGGCACCAACTAAAACCATTGGGTACTTTGTGGTCTAGTTCTTTGTTTTGTTTCCGGTCTCTTAGTCTTAAATCTCATCAACAGCAGTCATTTTAAAATCTCTAATAAATGTTGAAATTAAACCCCATCACGTACAAGTGTAGGATGAGTTATACATGATCTACTCAAATATCTCGTAAAAATTTGAGTTCTTGAAGTTCACTCCAATACCATATGCAGCACACTCCGGTAAATGTTGAAATTAAACCCCATCAAGAACAAGTGTAGGATGAGTTATAAAATATCTCTACCCTAACAACCTGTACAAATTGGGGTCCTTAAGGTTCACCCCTCTACCACATAGCACACTCGAGGTGTGATAGCGTGGTCGCTTGTGAGGAGATCCCCTCTTAGACCGAGTTAGTTATACATGTGTATAGCAAGTTTTGGTTGAACACACTAGAAAGTGGTTCAGTTCCGAAGTAAGCGTTATTTTGAACAAAAAGTCGTTAATTGATCCATCGAAGTAAGCGTAGTGATTGCTACACTGTAAAGACACCGTCTCTACAGCTTTGAAAGTAACAATGTCATTTGAATGAGATACGAAGCTTTATATACTCACAAATAAGCCAGTGTGTTATGCTGGCATAGCAAAAATATTTCACAACACCGAGAAATGTTTGAGAGGCTCATTCCAGGTTGAATCATCTGCGGAATTTAATCAATCATGTTAAGTTGCCTATTTTTAGACGCTTAGTTTATAATCAGCTAATTCAACCAACCAACATATCTTAGTGTTATTATTATGTTCAATATTCAAGACATACATAGGTAAATAGAGATCTTATGTGTAAAGTCAATATAATTTAGATTTTAAATAGCTGTAACTTAGGTTATACATGTAGTTAGTTGATTTGAATATTTCAGTTAGATTAATATGTACCAGTGGAATAATATGGCTAGTTTGTGCTGAGTGGACGTTACCCCCCACCCCTTTTTTCTTTCTCATTAAAACTCGAATTAACCCAAATAGAGCCCGTAAAATATTTCCAATAGTTGTGCAATAGTTGTTTATATCCACCTCAGCTGGGAGTCAACCACGCGAATCGATCTACATCCGGGTTATCCGTAGGTTATATAAAGGCCGTATACATTATTTATATTCATTGTTATATTTCGTACTGTGGGGGACGCCCATCTTCTCCAGGTAACAATCACCACCACGACTACTGACCGACTAAATGGACTTCTGAGTATGGATCAACAACAAGGATTTGATTGCAAGAAAGCAGACCACCGACAGACAGTAAAAGAACCATACAAATAACAGTAACTAATATGGAGATATCACACAGTAATAATGTAGACGCTTACTTCGTAACTGAACCACTTTTTATGTCAGTCGGTTCATCCGGTTATGCATATGTGTAACTAGCTCGGTCCAAGAGGGGATCTCCTCACAAGCGACCACGCTATCACACCTCGAGTGTGCTATGTGGTTGAGGGGTGAACCTCAAGGACCCCAATTTGTACGGGTTGTTAGGGTAGAGATATTTTATAACTCATCCTACACTTGTACTTGATGGGGTTTAATTTCAACATTTACTTGAGATTTCAAAATGGCTGCTGTTAGTGAGACAAGAAACAAGACACGAAATCAAAAACTAGACCACAATGTACCCGATAGTTTTATTTATTTGAACAAAGATTTTTAAAAGGTAATGATGCATATGTATCTAATTATGGTTTTCGGTTCAAAATTTTGCTACTTTTTATATTGTTTCAGTTTGAAATTAGTTTACTATTCTTTGTCAGACTTGGGCAGGGTTTAGAAACTGGTTAGTCGAGGTCTGCAATACTAGTAAGTACTCGCTGAATATAGATTGATCCTATTAACAAGACTGTATCAGTACTCGCTGAATACTAAGGTAATTTTAAGCTGTTATATGAGTATCAGTACTCAATCAATACAGATCAACAAGTTGGTTTTAAACTCTTATGCGAGTAAAAATACTCACTGAATACAGTTTAATATATAAACTAGACTGGTTTTGAGGCGGGGGATAACGGCGTTTTATGTTTGACTACGATGATATGTACGGCAACTATAGTTACTTGTTATTAGTATGCTTCTTCAAGTTAGTGTATCTCAAAATTGTGGTGGTCAACCTCATTCAAATTTTAGTGCAAAGACATGGCCATTCGTGTCTGTAGTGAAAAGCATTCAGCCCAACAAAAATTTGGCAAAAGTTGAAGGTGGACAAATAGTCCTGAATTAACATTGACGTTAATGGGGAAGTTAATGGTGGGCTGTCTCCAAGCGTAAAATTAGAGTTAACTCCCTTCCACCACTATATGAATGATATTAGAAAGAAAACCGATACTGGATTCATTATCAAAAGTTGTATTTCGGCTACACTATCAATGGATTTTTTTCCACATTTTGTGTGAAGTATAAGGACTGTGAGAAGTCGGACCATTTTGATTTTCTAGGACTTCGCTCAAGAGATATAGTATGCCGGAAAAGCTTTAGGTTAGGTCTACGATGCATGTCATGAGGAATTGTATTTCTGGTAATCGAATTTCGTTATCCTTTCGCATAACCCGCTATCCTTTTGGGGCATAGTTGGTGTGAGGGTGCAATCTTCCAAGATATTCCAAGATAGCTAATGACAGTCACGATTAATGATATATGATTGTCTGAAAAATGATTCCTCTGGCACAAATTTAAAATAAGAGTTAACTCCCCTTCATTACCACGAGGAAAGATATTAAATGGGGGGAAAGCTTGGCTGTACCTTGCCGGGTCCAGGTCCTTCGTCCTGCACCACTGACATTGGTTAACCACAACTGAAAATCAGAGGTTCTTTCTTAGCCAACACCTCCAGGCTAGGTAGCCAGCGACTGTTACTGATCCACAGCTGGTTCCCAACAAATTATAATGAAGATAACGAAATGAAATAAAATATAATGACGTTTAACTCCCCACTTTTATGTACCAATCAGGATAATGAAGAGGGGTATATGGTACGCTTTGCAGAATCCTATCAGGTAATGTTTGCCCTGAAAGTATCGAAACATGAATCGCCTGGTTGGTAAGAGACATTAGCTTGACGAGCAAGAACAATACTGGATTCAGAATCAACCGTTCTAAAACTTTTAAGCTTGAAATAAGCATCATATGGCAAAAGTGAAATCCCGAGCCATTGAATCCATTGAAATTTTAAAAAATCAGTCTCATCCAGTGGCCGAAATATAAACTCCAATGGCTGTGCTCGAAAACCATAATTTAAATATCCATGGTGTCTTATATATCTATTTCTCGAACTGAATGCGTTAGTCTTACTCTCATTGTGATAAAGTGGTAGGCCTAAGGCTGGTCTTTTGGTACTACTTGATTGGAGTGCAGCATGTGATATCACCAACTACAATAATCTTCTGAAGCTAAGATGACTATTGACTCTCTGGCACTGCATTGAATGGTTTCTGGTCATATTTAACAGGTATCTAGAAGTCAAAGTTCACGATTATGTCTATACTCCTATTGATTTAACCTGCAGAGTTCCCCAAATATATTTGTATTGGAGTCGGTACTGCCCTATACACTAATGAACTGGGTACAGTTTTTGGTGACTATGACCTTAGACATTTTTCCGCTGACGACTAACAAATTATATCCATATTTACGCCCGAGATCCTGAACCAGATGTGATCTTTGCAGTATATCCCATGTGGATGTTGGTAACCTCGCTATTCCAATTGGAGTGATGCTGACAGCAAACATCAACCATATATTTTAAGTTCCATCTCATTCAGACAAAAGTCGGGAATGTGGAGGGTTGATCAACTTTGTACAATTCATATTTTGCGTAAAAGGCCAGGGCCATGCCTAAGATTTTGCGGTCTGTTACAGACGAAAATGGAACTCATTCAAGATCTTTTGATCTGTAATATCAGAATCATATATTATGACGTGTAGAGTATCCACATACTTCGTACATAGTTCACAATGCGTAAAAGAAAATGACCATAACACCCGCCAAATTCGAACTACTCCAAGAAGCGTTACGAATAATCTGAATCGGGCAAAATATTGCGTTCGAGAGTGACCATAAACAAATGTGAACGGACGTCAGGACATATACGGTGAGAAGATAGGTCAACATGTAATTGCGGGCTTATAAGGATCCCATCTATAAGTCTAAAGTATCAGCCATCTTGGAAAATGACGGCCAGTTTGAAAATCCATTGGCTAAAATGATATTCTTAATAAATGACCTTAAACGCATACCCAGTGCTTTTATCTAGATTTGAACGATTGTTACCAGTTATTTACCTACATCGTTGTTGAACATATCTTTATATTGTGGTTGTACTCGGTATGTCAAAACTGATTTTCAGTGCTAGAAATTAGGATACGGCACCCAATATTAGTAAATACTGTAGCTAAAACAAGCGCCTACTTGACCAAGGCATTTCTTCTGTCTTATGGACACTGTGTCTATTAATATTATTATAAACGAGTTTCATTGTCAATTAATCTTGTACTAAAAGTATGTGTTTTTGGTACTGCCGACAGAACAAGATTTACCTTGGCAGGTTAAAATAGGGTATTATGATCCAAGGTGCATCATCCTTTGCGTTGTGTAAGAGGTGTCGTAAATGGACGGGTGCTGTCGTATATAAAGGTATCGAAATCTGTTCAATTTATTTCTGTATAATCGATATTTTATTCGCTATCCCCAACTCTCGTAAGTTCCCTTGACTTGATATAGGCATAATTAAAATGGTTTCATATAGAATCAAATGTCATACGACTATGCCATATTCATTAATAATAACACTATTTTAAAAATTTGAACTTCTGCCAGCACGTACCGGCGTAATTCCAACCGTATCTCAATGCCATGATATATACATGCACGTGTCGTCTGCAATATATTAGTATTGACTACTTAATGCCGAAACATCAAACATAAGATTCTAATTATTTTTTTTAAATGTCAACCTTCGTTGAGTTGAAGACAGAGTTTCGGTTATTCACCGATAAAGATTTGATAAAAAGAATAACACCCTTGTCCGTAGAAAGGCTGAACCGCAGAGATTTTGCAATGTTTCCTTGGCAATGCGAATTTTGTGCGACTCTGTATTTCGATAAAGTTCTTCCTAAGACTGGCTAAACTATCCCAGGCGGTTTGAAAAACAGTTCTCAAACACTGTTACTTGTTGACCCGTTTACATTTTTTACAAATTGTCGGTAACAGTGACTTGTCCAGTAGAGAATTAAAGTGGATCTCCTTGTGGCTATGAACTTGTTGTAGGGAATCACCATCTAAAGGGTATTTTAGCTGGATCTTGGCGTACATCCTAAACTGAAACACTATTTTATGTGAAATCAATTCGCGAGATATTCTTATCAACCAGAATTACAGAATGAATGGAAACTATTCGTACTGTGACGAGTGCATTTGGCTTAAACCTGATGCATATGGTTGTTTCTTGTGGTACTCGTGTATCGTATATTCTTTTGGTGTTGTCTGTTGTGTTTTCAATGGGTTTTTTTTAAACAATTATTTTATTCTGAGAAAAGGACTGAGTAACGAACAGACTAGGTCTGTATTATCTCTCTCCATTGTTAAAAAAAATATACACAAATATAACCAATTTATAAAAACAAAACCGCTATGTAAATATTTACAATTTCAGGCTTGCCATATTCATATTTTAAAATAGTTTTAATTGAACATCCGGAAATATCAAGAAACATACGTGGACTTGTTGAAAAACCATAATAGGAATATCGTCAGCACCCTTTAATAATGTTTGTTTTGAAATTAAGTTTTGGGGTATTTTTTTTTTTACATGTGTCTAAATGTGGGGCACAACATAAAGGGTAATGATTGGCATATGAAATGAAATGAAATGGGTTTTACGTCCTACTTTTCTGCACCGCGTGGGTTATCGAAGACGAACACGATAATCAACACCAAGCCCGGCAATATAATGTCATAAAAGTCAGGTATGTAGATTGGCCAATATCCACCAGATAATAGTCAAATCGATTGAATGTATACTGATTTATGTATAGTCAGAATAATAATAAAACCAATCAGTAATATTGTTGCTATTCTGAAATGACCCATTGTATCCACATAATAATTTCTTTTCTTTATTATTCAATTATTATTTCAAATATTCCTATTTCAAAAATTAAGAATAAAGATAATTTTTTTTTTTTTTTTTTTTTTTTTTTTGTAAAAATGAAAACATCGACCAGGATATTTTGAACATTATAATATAATATTCCTTTTGAAAGTATATTAGGTTTCAATATATTTAAATAGTGTTACTATTTGGAATATATTACTTTTCGCGATATTTTAGATATCGTTACTTTTTGGAGAATAAAACTTTTCAAATATTTTAAATAATATTTCGCTCTCGAGGGTATAATATTTTTTCAGGATGTTTTAAATAGTAGGCTATATCACTTTTGAAGCTATAATACTTTTTCAGGATTTTGAAATATTCTATCGTTTTTTGTGGTATAATACTTTTCAGGATATTGTACATATTGTATTGCTTTTGGGGGTATAATACTTTTCAAGATATTCGATTTTTTGTGAATATTAAGCATCCTTATAAACACATCCTTGAAAGAAACTATATTATTCTTTCTTATAAGGTAGTTCTCAGTTGTTTCATTTATCTTTATTTTGAATTGTCACTGACGTTGTTCCTTTAGATTTTCTGGACACAACGGGAAAGCTGCAGTGTGTTTTATTACGTTCATACTATTTTATCCATCGCCACATGTAAAAACTATTAAATTGTGCTTCAACGTTGTTTCAATGGGGTTTCAACGATTTTTCCATAAATAGTTGCAAAATATGGGAGAAAATGCTATTAAGGCTTAAAAATGAAACAAAGAGTTTTACTAAACACTGCCTGTTCATATTGACATTAACACTAGCGATTTCATATATCTCTCAACTCATAATAAGACTTTCACAAGATCGTCATAAAATATTTACCCAGAGATAGAAAAGCTACCATTTTCTTCGCTATTTGCCCATTTGATCAAGCCAAGTGCGCCATTGACGAATAGAAAGGCGGATTAGAAGACCCAATCGTTTCTTAAACTCACAAGCTTGTGTATTTGTTTAATAGCGAAATGAGGATTGAATTTCGATTATCATGGTTATTTCATCTAATCAAATATATCCAGAAAAAGTCAGGCGAGCTCTGATTAAATGTAATATCGATGTCTTGCTTCATCAATGACGTAAAAGGGTTTTGAAAATTGTGTACATTAGGTAATGATCTCAGACTATTTGCTATGAAAAGAGAAAAAAGTTTCTTGTGATTGGTGGAGGCGCCAATTGCATGCCGGACTCATATTTATCAACCACTCAATAGCCAAAAATCACGCTTTATCAACAATTATTTTCCGTCTCTTTCTCGCGTTTCCATTTTCGTCTTGTTTAGTAAAAGCCTCGTTATAATAATACTATTTGAATAGGCGTATTGGTAATCGCGTCAAATCCGCCAGGATTCCTTCTCCAATAGAATTATGATGAGATTTCGAGACACGCAATTTGTAGTTTAGGCATCCGTCATAATGACACTCATAAAGGTCTTTGTGACAAATAGTCTTCTAAATATACGTGATTGGACGCTGTGAGTAAATAGTTGACAATACAGAAGCAAATTATGCTCACCAGAAGCCCTCCGATAATTCGTCGTGGTAGGGAAAAGCCTGCAGTCTGTTTTGGCAAATGTTATAATGGGAGCTAATGGCCCGCGACATGCCTGTCAAACGGAAACAAAAGACCAAGTAGAGGGCGGTGTCACATATTGTTAGTAAATGTAAACAATGCAAAGATAGCCATTGACGAAGTGCAAGTATCCAAAAATGTCCAGCTGAGTCCAGATAATGTAACGTGACTGCTTATAATCTTTTCAAGATTTCACTCTTACACCAAAACTCCCTAGGTGGCTCTGTTAAACACAACTAGACGACAGATGAACCTCTGCCCAAAATGGCGGAAATAAATGAGAGTGAGACTGTGCCGTCTGTTAAGTTTTGTCTGCTTAATGTTTCATATGTCATGTCCGGTTTCGGACATACCACAAATCAAATCTAAAGGACAGGTGAATTTTACAAGATGGGTTTAATCTTCCCTTCTGGCAATCTGACTTGGACACGTGATCAGCACTTGATCAAATCACGCAAGATAACGAAACTCCAACGAGAGTTAACCTCTCACAGTAATGGCTGCACCGTATCAACTTATTTCGCGCCGTATGTTGAGCTTTCTATATGTTAATTACATGTATGATTGTCAGACTGATAAGATATCACCGATAAAAGATAATAATAATGACTCCATTTTATTTTTCTGTATTTAAAGGACTTACGATTCATCTTATCAATATAGCAATAATGGTTCATTTACACTGTAGGTGTCCTCCATTAAAGTCGTTTGAGTATCCTGAGAAATTCTCTGAAAACAGGTATTTTTTCGTGTGTTCAATAGTCAACAACCATTTATCAGTTCAGCACCATGGACGACATATGCGACGTTATCTTGAGTCTTTGATTAAAATGTTGTCACATGTAGGGAATATTGTTTAGTGCCATTTCAAGTTGTATTTATGAATACAGACAGACAGAAATGGGGTTTAAAGTCCACTCAACACAACTAGGTCATTTCGGGACTAACATATGGTTAATTTTATTTCAATAATTCGCTTGCGCGTAGGGGTCTTTTAGCAGTGGGAGGAAACCGGAGTGCCCGGAGGAAACCCACGAGGTTGAGAAGGCGCCCCTATCTCCATGTCACATACGCTCACACCAGGGCTCGAAACCACAGCCGCAAGCCAGAGGTGACTGGCCAGCTAGAGGCCGAAGCGCGGCGCTCTAGACGACTAGGCCATCCCAACCCCCCTTTATGAATACACCATTAAACGTTCATAATTTTAATTTTCTGGCAATCCTTTTAAATTAAGACAAATATTATATGGAACATAATGGTAATACCTCTAATAGGGCTGATCTTTGGATTATTTTGGGGCATTGGGGGGGGGGGGCTTGCTGTTAACCGAGAACATAATTTCAGATTGGGCTCTTATTACGGTCCTCAATTAATAATTTTATTTGCAATTTTATCTTAGTTCTGAAACACCATTTCCGAGTTTATTCAATTGACAAATATTTCTAGGTAGAAGAACCTCGAAAAAAAGACCCGAAGAAATATTTAACAACACATACGTTAATAATAATAATGATTTCATTTCTAAAAAGAATGGAAACCCCTTAAAAATGCAATATGTCTATATATTTTTTACATTTTCAAATAACAGATAAAAATATTAAATATTTCTTTTCTATACCCCCAACCACCCCCGAAAACCCCTTAAAAATTCAATATGTTTATATATTTTTTAAGATTTTCAAATTACAGATGCAAATTAATTGGAAAGTAAACTTTGTAAAAAAAATTATAAATATCACAAGGACTATTTGGTTACTTAACTTTCTGTGAAATTCTCTATAGTAATGATTTCGAAAAGATTAGCGTACTCCGCTATGCTCAAGAAACACCCATGACCGTATAATGTATATATAATGGAACTACAGATTTATAATACCCGTAAGCATCATGCTTATAACTGACTTCGTTTTGTTTTATAGATCAGCTAACAATATTTTGAGATTTCTTTAATTAAAGGATAATATTGGCGTAAGTCATTGTCAGATATATGTGACAGAAATGGTTAAACACGCTCCAAATATATTTTTAACACAAATATCATTGTTACGATAGCTGCGATATGAAGTTTTCAAGAAAGGAAAGTGACAAGCGTAAAGGAACAGGGTTGCCACTCTTGGTGGATATCGGGGCGTGTTTGGGGATTTGGTGAATGAAATTTAAAAATTTGTTGAAAAGAGAAGTAAGAGGAAAAAAATCTTAAAAATGTTATGAAGAAATAAGCAAAACGCAATACTTTGGCACTTTGATTTGACTCCACGGCTCTGCGGCCTACTCCAAAGTCCTTACCAATATGGCATAGTGTGTGCTGATCTATGCCTATTGCCTAGACTGAGCTTCCTAGTAAGCATACCGGGACAGCTTTTTATGCAAATTTTTGTATTTGAAATCGAGAGTCAACACGGGTAAGGGTGTTTCTCCCTCTTTTTCTAATCTTGCCTAGATATAGATTTAGATTTCTATATTGATCTTCATAATATTGTCAAATTGTTGTGCGAGTGTATGGTTACTTCATAAAACATGGTGCAATTTTTGTGCTTAATGTGGTATATAGTAATTTTGTCATCAATACCCTGGGTAAGTAGGGCGATAAACACTTTAATTGGTCGAGATTTTGGAAAACAGTTACTCTTCTAATTAAGGTAGAATGTTCAAACTTGCTGTAAGCGTCCATTAGGCGAATGCCTTGACGGAGTTCGATGATGAAAATTGTCTGCTTACGGTAAACAGAGATAAGCAATCTGATTGGTTGATGCTTTGGGTATGAAAAGTTTTTCACTTAGCGATTGCATCCGTCGGTGTACAAAAATGGTAGCGGCAAAACAATAAAATCACAGAATGCGAATTGTAGACCATTCGCTACTACAACGACACCGATATCTTAGGAAAAACGATGTTGTTACTTGTAATCTACTAAATAACTCAACATTATTGCTTCTTCGTTACAAAACTACAATTGTTAGAAATTATAACATTACAGTTGTGCATCCCCAAAACCCCCATTTTATACTAGGACCAATATTTTCCATTTTCTTGCGTCAGCTCATTGTGAAAATTTATTTCTTTGATTGAGATTATTATAGTAGACAATCTCATAACATCTTTCAAACAAGGGGAATAAATTTGTTTGTTATTATATGGTGAAGGTTATACGGTACTACAAATTCAATAAATCATATAAGAGGAAGCTTAAATTGAGATAAATTTTAATTTCATGGAAGAGCGCACGTCCTATCCCGACACCTTATACGAATCCATGTAGCACACTTTTAAACCGTATTCTTGTCTCAAATAAATGGAAACGGCATTCCGGTCTCCTTTTTTTCAAAATCATAGTCAAAAATGAAATCCTTGTGACTGTTTAGAAATTGTTCACAACAAATTTCAAAGTAGTTTAGCAAAAATTAAAGCACAGTTCTCTGGCCAAAAGTTGAATTATTGTTATTCTGGTTTATTGAATATGACTTGAATAACATCAATCGGATTAAAATATACATTTATATTTCGTTTCATTCATATACTTTCCATGGTCTGCACCACATGAATCTGGCCAGTTATTTTGGAACGTCGCGTCACAGGTCACAAGAGCGGCTTTTGATGACGTCAGGAATTTGATTTACCAATCAGCATTGATGTTTCTAATGGACAACCCACAGTTCGCCGTAACGGACTGTTTCATTGGCTAATCCCACACATCATCCAGAACCACGTCAATGATAACATCTCAACCAGATCTTAGTGTAGTAAACACGAGTAAAGCGAAATATTGAACTACAAAAAATGAAACGAAATAGGATCTGTGTTTTAATCAGATTTGAGTGACATTGTCTTCATATAGGCGTTACGTAGTTTCTTTAATAAGTGATAGAATAGCAAGCGACCATCGAATTATACTATTGATCTTAGACAGTGTACAGAGAGCGATTATATTACTGTTGACACTTTATTTTCTACACTTCTATCGTAAAAGCAAATTATGTTAGCAATAAACTAGAGTAAATCTGGGCGTTTAGGAAGAAAAGATAGTTCTATTGAAACCTATAGTGTTTATTCTTATTGAAGCTCATCTTGAAACGTTATTTACTATATCAACATTTGAATATTAAAATTGTCGTGTAACTAATATCTAATAGTATAATTGAATGCGATATTTGAGAATAAGTTGGTAGCGTATTCAGGTGTCAACGCACACTTATCTCACTGGTTTGTAAACATTATAAATGTATTAAATATGTATGTATAGGAACTAAATATTTACATCACATTTGAACATACAGATTTACATGTTATTCGTGTTGACACAGCGAATATTCCCACTTATCTCCCCTCATTATACTCTTGTCCATTATGGCACTAATAGTCTCTGTAAAGTGAAAAAAATCGTTGCTACCTTTCACATTGAGACAAACTCATCGCATCACGTGACATTTAAAATCTAATTTGTTCGTCCATTTTGAATGGGAGACGATTAGACGGGACAATAGCCCTACCAGTACTAGAGAAAGTAGTTCAATGACCAAAATTAATGACCAATTAATGATAATTCCGGATGACCAAAATGGCGGAATTTGATTGACAGGAGAGTCAAGCATTTGGACATGTCTATTTCCACATCTCGTGTTTACTCGCGTTATTCTTTGTGTGTAAATATCTATAATGGCGGATGTACATGTGGTATTGATGAATTAAGATGTCGAGTAATAGAAACATCAGGCTGGTGTGACATCTGATATCAAATGAACAGATTTTGAGTTTTTCACGCGAAAGAACAAAACACACCCCAAAACATCTCCACTTTACCTGTCACCTAAGTGGTATTCTTTTGTTATATATATATTTTGCCTGTATGCAGGCACTAAAGAGTAATCTTATTTTGATTTCCAACTGTCAAGGGATCGTTAATATTATGCAGGGTTACTCCGGTTTTTGTCCCATCTTAACAACTAGGCACGTAACCATACCAGACCCGCCACCATGCAACGCCGATGAGCAGTGTGTAAATTTCCGATGAACTTTCTCAGCCATGCCTGGATCTGACCTGCAGCCACAGTAGCTTCATGGTAAAATATGTTTTTGATTTCGTTTCACATATCGAAATTTAATTTTTCTTTTTATCTGCTTCAATGAATCAATTAATAAATTACATAATTCTTGTCAAAACATCAAAATAGATTCACCAACGCAACATTCCCCACTTTTTAGAGTTTATATTTTGGTTTGACTCTAGGCTACAGGTTCAATTTGTAGCGAAACAAAAAAAAAATCTAAAATAGCATCGCATTTCTCATCTGTTCTCAGAAATGCACACATAAAGGTGTAAAGGTGTATTCAGTTATTTAAAAGTTTGTATTATATTCTACTGGTATCCTTTAAGGGCGTCTCCTTTTATAGCACTATGCAAATAGCCATAAGGTATGATATTCATTGGTGGATAGCAGCAATTATATTGGCGAAACAATTATAAAATCAGCAATATTTTAATAATAGTTTCAAGTATTTACTATATTGAAATGGAAGGGGTAATTACCCTTTTAGCCTTTCTTCCTCTACTATTATTTAGTGGCATTTTGTGTAATTTGTTACAATATAAATCAATTATCCAGACAGAACAGTGTACAATAAACGGCTATGTACTTGAAGAGTATTATGCAAGTGTTACCGTAAGGCAATAGCATTGATTGTAGACGAGAAAGACAATCAATATACAAATTACAGTTATTGTTAATATGTTAGACCCAATACAAATGGAATTGGCGTGCTATTGTTGGTAAACATATTGTATAATCTATTGTCAATTGAGGAGTAAATTATGAGCTCCCAAAAGACAATAATAGGCTGATTGTTTGAATTATATGTTATTAAAAGAGAAAAAAGAATGGAGCAGCATTGAAATAAATATAGATTTCTGAATAAAAACTATCAATAACATAAACGATTATACACATCGATAAAAAAGAAATTTTCTTATATTTTAAATGATGAGGTTTTCTTTTAATAAAAGCATAATATATGGTTCTAATGGTCATTATTCTTCTTATTAATGAGGAGAACATATACTTTAACTTTCAAATTCTGCTATATTCTCTATTCTGATAAAAAAAAAAATGGATTACAAAAAATAATAAATAAAAACCTACATACATTATGAGTGCACGGACTGAAGTCGATAAACTTTTAATCTTTATTGACTTTCTTTTTTGTAGTAATGTAATTCATGGTCATTACGGTTATTACTCATCTTATTATCTCATTGGCTGTTTTTTAATCATTTCCATCCGAAACCTATCACAAAAATAAATATGGAACTGTTTAAAAGACTTTCCGTCAGAAACATCAAAATTAAGAGAAATATTTATAGATTAAATCGAAAAAATAACAGAAATTCAAATATCCGAAACAAAGTACCAAATGTTCAAAATAAAATAATGAAATCTATTTTTTTTTTTTTTTTTAAAAAAAAGTTTTGGCTTATCCTAAAATATGTCTGTTTCTAGAAAACAAATATTATGTTCCGTTAAACATTTTAATATTTAATAATAGATTTACTATTATAAAATGATATTAATTTTAATCATACATATATTTATTATCCTTAAAATGAGACGATGTTTGTTTTGTGGTGTTTTATCATATTTCACCGATGTTCGTAATTATATCCAATTTTTTCTATTTTAAATCATTTTAAAATTAACATCATATCAGCCGGGTTTTTACAAATGCGGTAATATGCCATAGAACTGTAGCAATAGCCATTGTATTGATAAAGATCTATATTCCTATTACTTTATTTAATTACTTATACAAATATATACTACAAAATATTATTGCAAAAAAAATAAAGTTAATAATCTTGCTAATTTATTCAATTTTATAAATGAAATATTTTATATATAGGTAAACCGTAGATCTTATAATAAGGTATGAGAGTAAACAAAATTAATAAACTTACAAATACATGTACACTGTGTATTTAAACTATTAATCGCATGCACTCCCTCGTATATGATTCTTCTGGGAATTGCACAATACAAAAAAGAGAGTTGCAATGAGTTTATTTAGCGTGGTAAATAGTACTTAGTCAACCAGGTACCAACAAGAATTCAATTTTTTAAAAATACAACTATTTACAGACTTTAAAGTTATGGTCAGAAAAACTCCCCTTTTTTATTTGATATTTTGAATTGGCGAATTCGGAAAGTATGTAGCATTAATGTGAAGTATTGAGGGGGAATAGGGGTTATATTCCAAGTTTGAATTGGAGTAATGAAAGATGATCATTAAACTGAGGTTTAGATATAGAGTTTATTAATGGATAATATTTTATAAAGTGAACTGTTGGGAAAAGTTTTGTAGATAATATTATAATTAATGTTCGAATATACAGTCCTTGTTTTCTCAACGTTTGGTATCAACAAGATGATAGTATAGACTGGTTTTCACTAATATAGAAAACTCGGCAGTGTTTTTGAAGTTCGGCTTAGTGTTTAGGGCCAGACAAATCTTCGACAACAAAGGTTCTTTTGCCAATAGCGTCCAAAGTATTACAATTTTTAAATGCTCTCATTTGAATTTTGGATATGATTTGCATATCTACAACATATATTTCCTCGTCGGTCACATTTTGCAATACTTTGCTTGCCACTGACTAAAGCGTTCTTTGCGGTGTTTAGTAGGACCGACTGTTTATGACAGTGTCAATGATTAAATCTGATATATGATTATTATTATCTATAGGCGATAATCTATCTAAATCTAAAGAGATTTATAAATACGTCACATACCTGAGTTATTCAACACCAACATTTATAGTAATATTAGAAACATTACGTCCACCCAGTCATACGATACTTTCGTTTCGCTAATTGTTTTCAGTTCACATAAAACGGAAACGAAATGAATGACGTGAAATTTGTATCTGTTATTTCTGGGTGGGCAATATTCGCTCTGTCAAGTTGATGGGCTTTATTAAAGATACAACAAAACAATCATCATGGGATGTTTCACACGCACGACGCCTTCAAGAGTTTTCGATGCCAGCAAGACCCCTTTTTCACTATACCAAGTATTCGTACCCACGCGACTTGAATGGGTGTCAAATGTGACGTTATTTGTATTCACTTCTATCTCAATTTAATGCTTCTTAATTTTGATGAAAAAAACATGAATGTGCTATTTAGCGGGCTTTTTAAAGAATGTTAGAAAATCTTGAGTATTATCATATATTTTGAAAATACAAGTTACTTGTTAGTCTGTTTTGTGTCCCCGTTTGGTTGGGGTGTCTATTAACAAGTAAACTTTCCTAATATGTCTTCACAGTGTATTTCACTGAAAGGGGTTGGCATTAGTCATGTGGCTAACAAAACACACTTTCAGGATAAGCATAGAAAGTCCATTTGAACCCTTTCCATGGATTAAACTTCGGCCCATGATTCTCATACAACCTGGGGTAATAGTCTTCGAGTGGTTCCTGGTAAAAGAGAAGATCCAGTAATGTGCTGATAGTTTGTTTAATTTCATTCGTCAAGGAATTAAACTACAAGAAATAAATTTACCCTCAGAAGCCCAAATGCGTATTGTGAGTTTTCCTGACGTAAAACAACTCCATATTTCGCTTCACTTCTATTAATGCATCGTCACAATATCAACAAAAATGATAAAAAAAAATAAACGTTCAAGTACAAGCTCAATATAATATGCAGATAATTTAAAAGAAGTATAACATTTAAAGTATGTGTCATAACATTTCTATGTAAACCACTTACACACAAAGGGTAAAAAAAAACCTACATTCAATATGACTCTTAAACATTTTGAAAATATTATTTTCTACAATTTATGTGTTGAAAAGTTTGTATTGAAAAGGTGTTAATTTTTTTAAAATGTCCTTTTCAGGTTAATAAACAGTTGTGAAGGATGGCAACTGAAATTTGACATGTTTTACTTGATGAATAAGAAGTGTTTGGTCGTGTATATCAATTATTCATGTAGACTATAATGTATACTCGTACACATATACACTGTAAAAAGGCCAAAGCGAAAACAACATTGATGTTATAGCAAAGTATGGCTGACGATGACTTGTACAGTGGACTTTTAGGAGCATGCGTTGATTTGAACATCTTTCTTGGAAACTATGAAAACGTGAAATCCGTTCACTCTATGGACTAAAGTTTTCTCCGCGGTGGAAACCTTTTCTCCGCAGTGGAAAGGTTATTCATGGTTTCTTCATTTATCATAGTTTTCACTGCAATTTCTGATATGAGGTAAATTTCGAGAAAAATGTATAAATAAACGTATGGCACTAAAAGGCCACCGTAAAAACGCTCTTCCATTAAGCATGCGCGTTTCAGATAACATGATACCCCATCTCATTTATTTTCCGATTTTAAAGGGACTATCCCGGTTTAAATATCGTCTCAAAAATAAAAGTTCGAGTACGTATGACACCTAAGTGCCAAAATACAGAGGAATGTGTATGTACCCTATCTCAAAATTTCAGCTTAAAGTATTGAGCCGTTTGGACGTGAATGTCAAAACTGCTTAGCCGGAAACGTAACCCTTTTAAGATTTGGGGTCAATTCTTACGTTGGGTGACCTGATAATCGATTCTCGGTACTTGATAACGAGAGGTAAATTTCACCTACACATTATTTTTATAGAATAAAGTCTGACTTTATCAACACATCTCATAATACAGCTTGGGGCACCGGTCTTCATATGCAGATTAAGACTGTGGTTTTAAAACGCATCACAGTTGTGTACCTCTAAGGTAGAGGATTCTAGGGGATTTCTCAAAAAAATTATCGGGATTGGCCCTTTAAGTTTGGTAGTTCTGTCATCCATTTCAACATCATAATTATTCAAATAAGACTAACAACCGTGTTATCTTTTACGCCGTCAATTGATCTAAGACTGAAAAGGGTGGTGCTATTTTGCAGTGTAGACATAAGATATAAGAAAACGACAGACTGGAGTATTGGTAGTTTGTTTGTGGAGTAGATTACAGCACCATCATCATCTATTTACTTTCACACGATCCCGTCAATCAGAAGAAAACGTGATTTCAAATATACCTAAAAAAAATAAACATAGCCTTTATTTGAAAATGTATATTTTAATAAAATGTACACGCACTCCAAAAACTGTAAATAATGAACAAAAATAGGACAGCAATAAACGAGGTGAAAAGATGTAGTGTTCGATGAATATTTATTTTAATCATATTCGTACCTGATTTGTGTTAATTACATTTTACTTGATGCAAGATTTTTAAAAAAGAAACTCGGGACAAGAAAGCAGAAACGTTTAATCCCACTGTATCTAGAAAACCTTTTAAATTGTGTTATTTCAGGGATTATATAAACTAAACTAGAGACTATTGCAGCCATCTTTAATATTTTGTTTGTGTTTCAGAAAAATAAGGATTGATTTTTAATCCAAAACACGAAATTTGGTGAAATGAAAATCTGATTAACGTTTAACTTTTCTGTACCAACCGGGTATAAGATATGCTAGAGCGTGTGCATTTTATGAACTGACAACTAAACTGTGTGTATTTCAGCAGCGATATTTACTACGTAAGCTAATAGCATCTCAAAGCTATATTTGAAATAGTATATTCGGCATATTCCTTGTGCTTTTAAGACAGAATTTAAATACATAATCTTAATCAAATACCATACAAATTTCTGAGGGTCTTATAATCTGTCAGGGGTGTGTTGCTTTAATCTACCACCATAGGATTTGCAAACAAAAAGGGATTGAATACCGGACGGTCTTGTGCTAATTCAAAACTCCTGCATTTAATCATAATACACATTGTTCAAACAAATTATTTAATCTTTGTGACTGTTCCTTAGCATTAGCAATAACTCAAATGCAATAGTTTTCTTTATTTACAAAACATTAAATAAAGTATTTTTGTTTTTGTCATGTGTCATTTCCTCGTTTTGTATGTGAACGCACAGATTTGTAGACACGATTTGACTGTGTCCAAGGTGCCAGATGTGACGAGTTAAGAGATATTGTTCACAATTTTACCCTTATATTATTATACTCTACTATAATCAGTTCACCAGCCAAGTAATATATTCAAGTATTTAACAACAAGTGTTCACACAGTTTATTAAAGCTAATTAATCTAGCAGACGACACCCACTTAGACAACCCTTATATTTTACACTTACAACAGAAAGGGGAGGGAAACTGGCCGCTCCCCCATAGCTGGACAGACGACACAATTCCGATATCAGTTTCTGGCATGAACCACAAGAGCCGGAAGGTCAAACTCGTTTCTAGAAAAGCCTTTCCTTTTTAAAGATTCGAATTATTTTTCATAATACATAGTTTGTTCGCCTCGCCACGGGTAGCCATTGAGTTTTGTTCTGTGTACCAAAACATTGACAATATCAATGGCTGCCATTTTGATTTCTTTTTTAAAGGGTCGGACCAATAGGGGTCGAGCAGAGGACTTGAACTATGTCATATGAACAAAGATGTCATTAATGACCCCTGTGTGGTCAAATTGTTTATAATTAAGGTTTTCTGTACCCAGAAATAAAAACATATTTTCCTCAATGGTAGTTATTTCTAAATGAACTATACATAATTTCCACATAGGGCGCACTCTTTAGAAAGTAACTAAGCGTATGACAAGAAAGTGGGCGTCACAGTTTGCTCTACGAACAGTTTTACTGACACAAGTCAAGATGAAAGAATCAATGGTTTGGGTTAGAGGTTGTAAGTGATGTAGATATTGTCTCTTCTAGAAGCAACATATTTGGTATTAACTACAGACGTATTGAAATGTGATCGATGTTGTTTCATATACGCCGATAACAGGGGCAGATGTAGGAATTTTGAAAGGGGGGGGGGGCGCAGGAAAAAAAGGGTACTGGTCGCCGAGACGGGGCACGCCACTGAGAGGGGGTTGGGGCCCCAAGAAAATTATCCGTCATTTCCTTGCATCTGTAGCCATTCCAAGAGCTATTTGGCTGATATTTTCGTCTAAACGTTCGGAAATCGTTGAAAAAGAGCCCCAAAATCGAGCAAAGAAGACAGTTGAAAGGCATTTTCAGAAGTAAAAAAGGGTACTGTCGATAAATAGGAGGGGGGGGGGCTTGAATCCGCCTCAGGATAAAATGAATGAATGCATGGACGTTCTACTTTTCGACATCGACGTGCCTAATGAAGACGGGTGACAAGAGATAAAAAGATTTTTTTTTCGTTTCATATTAGTCCGTTTCCCAGATAAGGTAACAAAACTAAAGACGACGAAACCTTTTTTCGCGTTCAATTTCTGTATATTTGAAACCCTGATAATTCCTTAAATTGGTTTACCCTACTATCTTAATTCAAGTAACATCAACTTACAGTGTAATATAAGATGTTAGATCAAATCTAGTTCAAGTCTACAGTGGGACATAAGAGTGGTCTAATAATTATTGTTGACGATGTTCTAGATTTGATCTCACGTAGGCGTTATAAAAACGAGGTCAGTATTTTATCTGGCTTTAGATCAGTATTTGTCTTCAGGTTATATTACAGAAAATTCCTAATTAACGTGGAAAACCTTTTTCTTCATCACGACTAAAATCAAAATTGGTACAGACTCCCATTTCCTACTACGCATGCGTATTAATTTCTTTTAGGTAATCCAATTTGCTTATTTTCTGTGAAGCGGTGCAAATAGCTTCTAAGTTGACCTATTGGGTGTATAAATGCGCAAGGAGTCATAAAAACAGTTGACATACGCTTATTATACGAATTAGTGTAGAAACATTGAAAGGCTTTCAAGCAGAAAGAAGATTCAATAGCTGTTGTGAATAATAGCCCATAATGGATGCGATTAGCGGGGATGTCGAACGTCCATTTTGATTAGCCACATTCACGTCACGGACCCTCTAGCCAAATCTCGTCAAGAGTTTGTTTGACCGCCCATTACTTGTAGAAGGAGGAGACAGTTGATTTTACATGACATAACCCTACGCGATAAGGGGGCAAGTAGAATAATAGTTCCAAAACAGATTATAATTAATTTTTTTTATTGAGAAAAAAAATTATACAATCGGTAGCTAACCAAAAAAACGCATTTCGTGAGTTAAAATAATGTAGTCTTGGACTTTATAAAACAATTTTCATAGATAATATTACCGAAAGAAAAATATCGCGAAGGATATTGTGCAGGGGAGGGTACTCTGTTTTGATCAAACTCAACAGCAGGTTAAAACTCTCGTTTTCTTTCAAAACCAAAATTTAAATCACTTCCGACACATTCTTTTTTTTTCTAAAATAATGAACTAATTTGGTTGCAACATTTTTATCTATTTTTTTTCATTTTTTATTTTAGAAACCACATTATAATTGTTTTGATTAATTATTAATGTGGGAAATAAATTACGTTTTATAAAAATCTGAATTTGATTAATGACTGTGATACGTAATGAAAAATTAACACTTCATAAATTATAATTTCATATCACGACAAAGTTAAAGAAAAAAGAACCTGTCGTGTGCTATATGAAATGAGAACATATGGCGAGTCGGTAAGACAGTAGTCGTCTATAATGAAATTTAGCTAATGTGACAAGACGACTTCCACTCATGATTGGCCTTTTCTCGAGGTCAGACGACGATTTTCTATAGTTCTGTTACTCGGGGAGTCACAAATTATCCAACACCGCCGACACCGGGGAATCACGACCAAAATTATTTGCAAATATTTTCCTCTAGAAACTTAAGCCATAGATTGAACAGACTGGTTTCATTTCATGTAAATTATAGTTTCACACCCTATCCACCTTATTTAGACACTTGAACCGTCTGCTTCTACTCCCTCGAGATCCTCGTCCAATCTCCAGATATCCTAGCCAGTAACATGGAAAGAGAAACATAGTTTAGATTAACTAGTCTGTCTTAACTTTGTTTTCAAACATTGAATTACTACGAGATTATATATTTATTATTTTCGTACTCGAGACATGTGATTAATTAATGTCTGCGGTTGTACTTCCTGGATCATAAGCATAGCACACACTTATTATACCATTTTAATTAACAAAAAGCTACAGATCCCTTTAAAGGTGCTAGTAATGATCTAAATAGCCGCAAATGAAATTCAGTCAACGGAAATGTTATTAAAAACATACTGCCTTAAAATTTAATATAGTCTATTTCAATAATAATTTTATATTAATAATTATTAAATAGTTAACTATAAAATGTCTATTAGTAATCTTTGAAATATTATTTCAAAGATTATTTAAAAATGAGCCTCAGACATATTTTTTTTATTAATAATTACTAAATAGCGAACTACAAAATTTCTAAGAAAGCTTATATTATTTGGAAAAAAAAGTGTTCAAAGATTATTTCAAAATGAGTCCTAGACGTATCTTCAATGTGAAATGATATTATTAATCGAAAAATATACATTGCTTAATCAATAAATATGAAGGTCTTTTTACTTCAATGGTAGGTTATTCTAACATGCTAGATGAAGCTAGACACTAAAATTATAGAAGATTGCAATGTAAAATCAGTTTTTATTTTTTTTAAATGCTAAAATGAAGTCTTGTATTGATAACTTTTATTGATCTATATTTTCCTCTTGCAGTTTTTATCTTATAAATCATCCTCTATGGGCGAATATTGGTTGTGGTTATTTAACACATTCAATGATGAATACTCAAAAAATATCTAAACAAAAAGAAAATATGGTAGTAATATAAATAATATATTATGAAAAATTTAATCAACTTGAAATAAGAGACGCCACACATTAATATACAATATGAAATGCATGACACGTCCAAAAGTAAAAAACAAAACAAACCTACACTTAAGTAGATGTAAAAATAACAACACTGAAAACTCGAAAAGTGTCAAATGTGTTTGAAAAGAATTGTACGCCAATTCATCGAAATGAAAAGGTTATCACGTTTCTGCCTGGAAGGTTCAATATTATTATCTGACAAGTTTATCCGATGATGTTAAAGATACGCCAAATTTTAAGGCAACCCCAGGAGAACAAAAAAATAGACGGGGACTTATCGTCGGTGCCGATGATTCTCAACAAATCCCCCAGAGCAAAATATCTATTTATTTTTTAACTCTGTACTAATCTTCATATTTAAAAATGTAAAAAAAAAATGCAAAATCGCAATCAAAATTTACGATCCATTTTAAACAATCCCTTCCAGTTTTAATACTTTCCAGTGAGAATATGTATCTTCCTCGAGTTCACAAGCTGTAACAGACAACAGAAAGTTAAGTCAGCATGTAGCTTTCAAAATAAATGATTCGATATTTTTGAAATTCAATCTCTACTTTTAGAAAATTATCGTGTTTCAAAAATTTGAACATAGACGATAAGACAACTCCGAAATTTTCTGAATTTCGATTAGGTTACTCTTTAGAGAAGATAACTCTGTTGCAATTTTGACTTTCGACAGGGTTCCTCCTTACCCGACAACCGCAGTGTGTATCCCGCTTACAAGATATTCTGGACGGACCGGTCGACAACACACGCAGGTGACGACATACGCCAACATGAAATGTGGGCGTATAAAAAGGGGAGTAGATGGTTAAAAGAAGAAAATCTCGCCGTCTGTCGTGGCAATTATGTCGTGTTAAAAATAATTATATTCTGTTTGATTAAAATAGTGGTAGACCTATCAACGCCATCTTCTTGGCGTAAATTATATTGCAGACGACAAAAAACATGGGTTAAGATATTGTCGCAAAACGAAGCAAGCTTCCAAAATAGAATGGTCGACAACACTGATATGTCAATTCGTGTTATCAATGACAGAGTCGAGATAAAGGACCCATCTTAGTTTCTGGTTAATTATTGTTACAAAATCTGTTCAGAAATATCAATTGTCTCCACTCTTTCTTCACAGAACACCTTCAGTAGTTTTTGTTTTTCTTTACAGAAAAATTTCCATTACTTTTTATCCATGCAAAATAAAAAAATTAAATCTGATTCACGTATTCTACTAAAAAATATTTTTATTTTGAAATTCAATGAAACAAATAAATTTGTTACAAAATCTGTTCGGAAATATCATTTTGCTTCAATAGATGAAACTGATTTAAAGGACTGTATTTGTGAAAAAATATTAATTTCTCCATTTTTTGGCACATATTTTTTTTTGGGGGGGGGGAATGGGGGATCACATATTTTCTCCCTGTTCCCATGTTTCCGAGAGAAGATATGTTTTACAGAATTTTAGCAATAAATACATTTCTGGGCCCCTACTAAGAACACAAATTGGCTTACGGAAAACAGTCGTCCATGTTTCTTTTATTTATGTATTTTACGACAATGAAATATGGTTATTGTTAGAGGGTGTACGTCTAATTTTAACACATGTCGTATTTAAGTTTAAAAGCCATATATAAACTGACAAACGAGATACTTGGTGGAGAAAATCGGTTTAACTAGTGTTCAATTAGCACACCAAATCCTACATATTGGTTTTATGCACACGTGCATACAAGGAGACAAGCACGCGTTGTTAACCTCGGGTCACGTGTTATTATCATTTATATTACGGGATATATATTTTACATTAGAGTAAAATATTGGAAAAGGGATAAATGACACATTAGATTTAATTTAATAATTTCTTCATGTATGCTATTTGTATATGTTTTACCCAAAAATGTAAGGAGGGATCCGACAAATGAACTAGAGGAAACAAATTTTATTCATGATAAAACTGGTTCATATACATTATAAAAATGTTATTGTCAGAGTTTATATTCATAGTCAATAAGTTAATATTCAACATTGGCGGAAAATGACGTAATGGTATAATGTGATTAGGAATATATTTTACAATAAAAGTGTGTTTTAGACAGATTATTCTAATTTTAACATGCACAAACATAAAAGTAGAACATTTTAATAATCTGGGCCGAAATCCATGATATATAAATAATTGGTCAATGTATTTTTTAGTTTGGTTTTTTTTTTTCGGAATTTGGGGGAAAAAGGGTGACGTTAATTGATTTTCGGAGTTAATTATATATTCTTTTATTTATTATATCACAATTATTGATATCATTCTGAAATAATCATAGGTTTTGATACTTTCCTCATTAATAATTCGATATTTCAATAAACCCATAAACAATAAATAATATTAGTTCTATTCGGGGGCAGAGAAAACCGTTAAATGGGTGATGAATACTCTAGTGATTAGTTTAATAAAACATTATAGAATATTTGATGACTATTTGTCATATTACATGATATATAATAGTAAGTATAGAAGCAGTTTGTACTGTGTGTTAATACCATCTATTATCACTTTATTCACTGTTCGTTTAAGTATCTGACAATTGTTTACAATTACCTCAATACACCTTTAATAACTGTATGAAAACATTATATTGAGGAATTTAGTAACGTGATTACCTATAATAGAAGATTATCTAATGTATTGATAATGACCCGTGAATAACACCATATCACCCATTACCCCAACCCTTTTACCAGACCTTTAAATTGTGGGAAACTCGAGAAAACAAAAACAAAGAATGCCGTCATGTCATCACTTGATCTTTTATTGGAGAAGAACATTTTCGGATTAAGAAAAATTGTATACAACGTCTACTACGGTCGTTGGTCATACCATTAATAATCGCTCCACAATACCCCAGCTTTCTCGGTAAGGCAGAGTTACGTCCCTTTAGAACATCTGATATATAACTAAGAACACTTACGGTTGCGCTAGTAGTATAGGCCTAGAACTAGAACTATTGAAATTTTAACATTAGCGAAATTTTGTTTTTGGTGGGAGGGTTCATCGCGGTATTACTTTTTGTTTTTTTTGGGTTTTTTTTTTTCCTTTTGTTTCAGAAACAGTGCACTTAACCAAACACAGTTAGTTTGGTCATACAATTAATAATCGCTCTACTATACCCCATCTTTCGGTGTACGGCAGAGTTGCGTCCCTTTAGAACATCTGAAATAGCTACAAAAACTCTTGCGGTTGCACTAGTATGGGCCTAGAAGTATTGAAATGTAACATTAGAGAATTTTCTTATTTTGTTTTTGGTAGTGGTGAGAGGGTGTCACCACATTAATGTTTGATTTGTTTACTTTTTCTTTTGGTTCAGAAACACCGTTTAACGCTTGTTTCCTCGCAGAAAAGGAAAGGCCTTGTACTATGAACGTCATGGCATGACACCGTAATATGGTCATTATTATAATGACATATCTTTTAGAGATACGAAAATAAACAACTTCGATCACAATAATCTGAAATACGTCGTCAACAATAAGCGAGAAACCGATTTACACCTACCGTCTAATGATAAAAATAACAATACACTATAAAATACGTATCCTTTATACAACCACTTCGATAGGTTGTATCAAAACTTATTCTACGTTTGCTAAACAGAAACGAAATAGAAATAGACGAGAGGAGACAGGCTAATTTGCCACTTTATTTATTAGTGAATAAAAACTTTATTTCACCTGTCTGATCAAGTCGGCGCCTTTTATCCTCGACCACACATCCATCTTGTCATCTTTCATTCATTTCCTCGACATGGCGTCACTGTGACATATCATCCCAATGTACATTATTTAAACAAATATCTGGTGTACACATGGTATTTAAACCTGGTTATATATTTCTGAAAGAAAGAATAGGAAAATTATTATATTGTAGAGAAAACGTTTGTTGGGTAACTGCAAACTGATATACAAATGGTAATTTTGTTGAGTAACTGCAAAATAACTCATAAGTGGACTGGTAAGTGTGTTGAGTAGCTACAGGCCAACCCACAAAAAATGGTAAGTTTGTTGGGCAGCTAAAAAGCATTTCACAAGTGAAAATTTTATTGTGTGGCTATGAGATAAGTTCAATTCAGCGCAATTAGCGGAAGTTCATTTGTTTCATTTTTGGCTAACTTTGTCAAAATTATATTGATCACAAATCAGCATATTATATCAAATGTAATCGACCTTGCTGCTTTAAAACAAAACAAAAAAACAACACCCCATCCCTACGTGCTGGCTGTAATATGCATCAAATTATACATTCTGATGCTACTTTTTATTGGGGGATTTCACACACTGAAAACAACTTCCAAACTATTTCTCCAGTTAGCTAGTGAGTAGCAAGATATGTGTGCATTCCCAGAACACCTGATAACACCTCCAATTTGGTTCTGAATTCATCCCATACTTATCTGACGATATCTCTAATTGAGACTCCAGTACACCGGTCAGTCATTGGTTTCCTGTTCATTACCTTTCAACCAACACTCCACTTTGGTTCTATATCTACTTGTCTATCTAGTGTTTAACTATATATTTACTCGACTGATTTCTATTGACCACTTTATTTCATGTAATTTATTTAACGTTCCAATATCTCCATATACCAATTATGGCCGTATGTCAGCAATAAGAACATCGCTGGTATGAGTGACAAAAAAGAACTATTGCGTGTTTAATTTGACGCTTTCAACACGATTGACCTAGGGCTTTGGTATTATCTTACCATCTTAAACATACTATTTCAAAACATACAATTCTTATTTCACAAACATTCTTATTTCAAAACCTTACAATAGTTGAAATCCATTACGGAGTCACGGTGGTTTGACGATCCCTGCATTGGCCGACAAGTTCATCCAAATTTTTCGGCGTGATTCCGCCTTGTCAGTGACACAGGAAGGAGGTCTTAACAAAGACCACTGTCTAGTCGTTCGGGTGGGACGAAAAACCGAGGTCCCGTGTACACATTGCACGTAAAAGATCCCTTGATAGTTGGAATTCGATATAAGAGTAGGCCGTACCGCCGCTGTCCGGAAAAAATTTCCCTCACAACACACTATGGCGTGTGTCCGTCTCCATTAGCCTAGTTCGGAGCAGAACAGTAGGACGTTAAACCCCATTTCATTTCATTGTATTTATCCATGAAATATACTCTATGAGTGTATTTAAACTAGCTTGGAAAAGATCGTATAAATTAAACAGATTTTAATAGTCACTTATCACAATGTTGTTAACTACTCCAAAATCGGTATAATATTAGATGTCCACCCTAGACGGATCTTTATAAATCCCCCTTGTGTTTTTAACAAGCATTCAACAATTTTACCTACCTTTGTGAAGTGAGTAAACGGGTATATTTCTGTGTATATTTCACACCAGTGTTTAAACTGCGAGTAAATAGTTATAAACTACATGTCTATTAATATATGTTTATGTAAATATGTATTATTTCCTTTTTTATTTTGTGTCAACATTAAACTGGTATACACTTTATATTATGTTTGTCTTGTATCTCACGAAAAAATAAACATGTCTAGGTTTGATTGTGTAATAAAATGCTCTCGAAAATTTATTTGTAAAAAGGAATGAACATATCTACTTGAGATAAGTGTTGTGAGAGAATTGTGGATTCGTATAAAAAGGATGATGGATTCACTAACTAAAAAAGTGTAGTTGTGTATTTCAACCGTCAATCACTATCTCTCAGCATCATTCACATTACATGAAATGAAATTGAAATGGAGTTTAACGTCCTACCCCGACTGACCTATGAGTATGAAGACGGGAGATCGCCATACAGTGTACTATGCGGACAATTTAGCCCGGGCAGGGGCGCTACGACCTACCCATTTCGAAATCAAACTGCAAAGGGTTTTTTCACGTCGAAGTCAATGTGTACACGGGAACTTAGTTTTTTGTTCCACCAGACGTCTTTGTCCCTTGACCTGCACCACCGATAAGGGGCTACTACATGAACTGGCAAGAGATAGTCGTTTAGATCTGAACTGGTGCGAGGTTGGCTGGCCAAATGGTCTAACGTGTGTGCTCTAGATCATAAGGCCTGTCATTGAGATATTATATGATTCGCATTCGACCCCAGGCCTGTCCGTTCCTTTGTTTCCTCTCACTGCTAAAGACCCTAAAGCGCAATCGAATTATAGAAGTAAAATTGGACCATATGATAGCACCGAAGTGACCGAGTTAATTAGGAGGAGGGGGTACATAAATAATGACTGAGTTTCCGTGTATTTTTTTAATCAGCCGAAATATCGGTCTAAAGTATTTGTGAAATTTAGTTTAAAATATGTCCCTTTGCTGGCTCGGCGACAACTGAAACTGGTGTCTTGTTTCAGGACTTTCCAGTTGCGACAAAAACGTCATCTAAGCTATATTGACCCTCAGGTGTAAAGTAGTGCCATTGCCCTCTCTGTTAGTGGCCTCACACTTTGCAATTTCCTCAAGCCTTGGATAAAGACTACTCAAAAAAATGAAACGCCATTCCATTAAGAGTTCCAAGGAGTAATTTAGTTTAATATAGAAGTGTTGAGATAACCCTGGAGAGAAGATAAATAAAATAAATTGTGAGAACCATTAGGAAACCACATTAATTATTAGCTGGTCAGAAAACATTTGGAAGATATTTAAGCATACACTAGTTAAACTAAATGCTGTGATAAAACTAACAGATTTTCCCCCGTGTAACATCACTCGTCTAATGCTTGCTCATTTTTCTGTTAATAGAACAGCCCCGAGGGAAATTCCCTATCAATCACAAAAAGGTGTCGCCATCTTTTTTTTCAAAAATAGACAAGACAGAAGAGTGTCTTCAAAGACAAAAGAGCCGCTCTTGAGGACTGTCGCGAGCCCAGGGCGTGATGGGATGTGTCTTGTAAGATCAGGTTTCGAACCCAGATTAAATCTGAAACCCGTTTGTTGTAAATTCTGTCATCAATTTTCGTTTGGCGTTTGTCCCTAGATAGACCCGTTAAATACTTGACACTCTTTAACACTCTCTAATTTACTTCTTTGTATAGTTAAAGAGTCGATTGCTGGGCTAATGTGTGAACATCTCGGAATAAGAGGAGAGTCGAGGTGCAATTGAAACTGCCAGTACAGATGTGCGGATGATTTCTAGAGTTATAGAATTTCTTCTTCTTATAACAAACACGTTGGCTTATTGGTCCTTTGTTTTCCAATAAAATACGTTTTAAAAATTATGAATTTGTACTTCAATTCTTAGAATTGTTACAATATACCAATTCAAATTAATTAATAAAAATCTGATAATTTTTATTGGTCTTTAATTTTGCGGTTTTCTGCTTATTTTTTAATATTATATTGTTGTTTATAAAGAATTTACTGAATTGAAATTAAGTACAATAATAATCACAGACTCGTTGTTGTTTAGATTTTATTATTGGCTATGTATATCGTCGCTGTGCGTCGAAAACCCCGTAACCCAATTTTCACTACTTTTCAGGAGAGTGAAAAAACTTTCACAATTTTTTGGTTTGAGTGAAACTAACTCCAAAACCATTCCAATAAAAACAAAAAACGCTGTTTTAGCATACACCAAACAGATAACACAAACTCTTTTGTCGTTTTAAGGCAATGAGACTTATTGGGTTTTTGATCGTATTTTTTTGACCAAATTCTGAGATACGAGTTTTACGTGAATTTCTTTGCCAAAGTTTTACAAAGTTTGGATGTTTTATGTTTATATACGAGATTTTGTTACAATATCGCAAGTAACGTACTGTTATCTATCTACGGTAATACAGGCAAATATCTTAAATACACTTATATAATGGCACGAAATCATTTTTTAAAAATAATTTGACAGTTTTGGCAGTGTTTTTGTCGATAAAGAGACATTTATGGGGGAATTCATCAGTAAAAAACAAACAAAAAATAATTATTACTTAATAACAATTTAATTTCAAAAACATTAACAAAACTCAAATTCAACAATAGGTTAAATTGCTAAGGAATAGGTATTAAAAGTTTTGAACGTCTTAAAGGAGCTAAATCGCTAATATTTGGTACCTAGAAATCGACAGTCTATTAGGCATGCTCTTGTCGTTTGGTACGACTTGTTGAATGTCTAGGCTCGTTCGTCGAGTCCCTTGTAACAAATGGTGCTGAAAACGATTATGGCGTCAATGGTAAAAATGTTGATTTTGTCTTAAATATTGAATATCAAAAGCCCATGTACTGTATTTCCCGTAAGATGACAACATCAGCGTTGATTTAAACTGACAAATAATTTGATTTTTTAATGTCTAAGATTTTGGATGATATTGAGTTAGAGAATTAGTTACTTTAAAATGTTGCACGTGGTAATTTCATTAAGTTAATCATGGGGAAGGTGGTCGTAAAATGAATGATAATCTATTGGAATAACAGCTTTGAGTTGTTGTAAATGATCATATTTTGATTTTTTTATTGGTGGAGGGTTATTATAAGCTGGTGGGATAATTTCCATGTTGAATGACGGGCCTGTGGCTGAGTTACGACGCCTGGGTAAGTCCTTGTATTCGTCATGAAAATTTAGTTTAAATTGGATAACACCTGAAGGGAGATATTTTAATACTCTTAATTCGTGGACACAGGGATCGCCGACTCTGTTTCCTGGTCTTATCGTATCATAATATTTCAAAGAACTAAAGTCCCTAAAAAACGTATGGGTTAAATATTTTACAACGTACGGTTGACTTGGTCTTGCCTGTTTATTTAATTCTACATAATTCGACGGCGAATAAATTGGCACTTTGCGAAATTTTCTTTCAAGTGTACTGTGGACTGAGTCCACCTCCATTTGTGTATGTCCCTTTTCCAAGTATTTCTGGATTATGGTTATTCCGTTCTTAACAGCTGTATAAAGTAAAGCATTTGACACAGAAACGTTTCTGTTCTGATATCCGCAACCGTCACTAAACAAAATTATTTCTTCAATTCCAGGTTCAATTAAGGTTTCAATATAATGTTGGATACATGTTGCAAAATTGTGTGAAGATAATCCACCTTCTCCCTCACGCCAAAAATAGCAATGGACATCTCTGGTAGCTAAATTGTGTGTTGTGAAATTGTGACAAGCTAGCTTGGTTTTGTAGTAGACGGCACTAGCTTGGATTGAGGGACAAATTAAGACAGACTGTAAATCCATTGTAGACACCTTTATTTTACTGTTTTCAATTGCTCGCTCTTTGTCTCGAACCTTTTCGTTTCGTGCTTTTGTTTTCCTATCAACATGTACAGCAAAATCACCATCTGTAATATTTCCTGTACCATGGCCAACGCCGATATCACACTGGTCCTTTTTAGGGTGGAATAGGGGTAGATTCATTTCATCAAATAATTTTATTAACACCTTTCGACTCACCGCTAATTTTCCCTGAACTTCACAATCTTGTACGTAAACACGATGGAGTTCGGAGAAGGAAGTAAATAATGGTTCTAAATACTGCTTAGTTGTCGTAGCTCGACAATAATGTGAAGGCATTTTAGGTAATTGTGTTAGAAATTGTCGAGCATAAGAGTTTTGAAGTGATACTTTTGGGGTTTTCTGTTGTTTATCGCATTCTTCTACTGGTACACCATGTTCATTTATAGATTTCAACCATTCGTAAACAGTGTATTCGCCAATTCCGAGAGTTGACAGAAAAAGATTTTTACAAACCGGTAATCGCTGATGACCATTTTTCAGAAAATATCTGAATGTAAATTTTCTCCGGCTATTTTCCCCGACTGTAGTTAAAGTATTACACTGATCTACAAGATTGGTTACATAAATTTTCGTTTCACTCCAATCCATGTTATGCCAGAAAGATTTGAAAATTTCTACCCTGCTATTATCAGTTATCAATCCACATTTTCTTGACTTTTCACATTTACGACTACAGTTCCGTGCCCCCAAAATCCTTTCCTCTCTTTCAGCACAAAACCTTTTTCTTCCGTCTACCTTTGCTATTCCTTTATATGGCTTTCCCTCCATACGTAATTTCTTGTTTTTGTTTCTTTGCCATTTGCTTGGATCAGACATTCCTCTTTTGGATCTCACACCGTCATTTTGAGTGTCGACAACTTCTTCATGATCTACCTGAATTAAATTTATTCCAACATCCTCATTGCCACTTCTATCAACATCCCCATGACTTCCATCAACATCCCAATGACTTGTATCAACATCCCCGTGACTTTCATCGACATCCCCGTGACTTCCATCACCATCCCCGTGACTTCTAGCCATATCCCCTCGACTTCTAGCAACATCCCCATGACTTTCATCAACATTCCCATGACTTTTAGCAACATCCCCATGACTTCTAGCGACATCCCCATGCCTTCTCGCAACATCCCCATGACTTCTAGCAACATCCCCATGACTTCTAGCAACATCCCCATGACTTTTAATACCACCCACATGACTTTTATCAACCTCTTTATGACTTCTATCAACATATTTATGATTTTTATTAACATCCCGATGACTTCTATCAACATCTTCATGACTTAGAGTAAAGCCAACATTACCACCAACGTGATTTCTCTCAACATCCCTACTACTTCGATCAACAGGACTTCTGTCAACATCCTCATGACTTCTATTAACAGGACTGCTATTAACATGACTTCTATTAACAGGACTGCTATCAACATGACTTTTATTAACAGGACCGCTATCAACATGACTTTTATTAACATGACTGCTATCAACATGACTTCTATTAACATCTGTATAACTTCTATTACCATTTCCATGACTTCTATTAACATCACCATGACTTTTATCGACATCTCTTCCACCATTAACAATACCTTCAATTGTTTCATCTTTATTAACTCTTCTATCTCTAGCCTTATCTATATTATTATTTGTAACATTTCTCTCGGTTCTTTTATAGTCTGCTTCATAAACAACACTACCCGTTCTATCACCAAGCTTTAAAACGTTTCTAAAACTAGACTTAACACAGCTTTTAACAAAAATTTTGTTCTTCGCCACATGCCTAGCTTTGTGTTTTTTATGCGATATAAATGTTTCTTCATCCATGCTCTCTGAATCTGAATTATACCGCCGTAACATTTTCTTGTCTGGTGCCCAGTCTGGATCAGAAACAGTATCTAATTCTGAATCAGATTCACTAAAGCTATCAAATACCACCCGTTGTTTTATATCAGAATCTTTCATTTCATTTATTACAAAGTCGGGTGTGGTAATTGCTGGACTGTGTATAGCAGGCGTCAAAGTGGAACAGTGCCTGCTACTGGATCCTTGGTCACACATGCCATTGCCAGGAATATGAAAACCTTTGCTCACCATAGGCCTACCTATCTTCTCCAGTGCAAGTTGAAGGAGTTGTTTTCCTCTAGATGACATTATACTGTGGTATAGTCTCAGTGAATACCCTAAAACAAAACAAAAAAACTTTATTAATCTCAATAGAAAAGAATGCGAAAAACTCGTATCTCACTAAACGTCCAAATTAGATTTAAAAGCCCATTATAGTGGAATGTGAAAAACTCGTATCTCACTAACAGACTAAAACAGAATTGAAAATGACGACTTTGTACTTTAAGAATTTGCATAATAATTAAGTAAATCAAAATTTGTTTGACTAATTATATCAGTAATGTAACAATATTCGCCCCTTTCTCGAGTAAATAGACATTTGGACTTATTCAATAAGACGTTACGTCATTGAATATAATTGGATCACAAAATTGCATTAAATTCGAAGCTTATATAAATCGATTAGTACGTTTATTCACAACTATAATACTTTAAAAATGATCTTCGAAAAAATGTATAAAGTAAACTTACCTTTTTTTCAATTATTTCATACGTTTACCAAGGCTTACAAACACGTGTGCCTACTTCTCGACGTAACATTCGAGATACGAGGATTTCGAAGTTAAAATTAAACACCAATCCAAATACGAGATTTTTTCACATGACCAATTTGAACATTTCTGATTGGATATTACGTTAGGTAATTTCGCACCCAGTGTATCGGTAGTTTATTGACCTCGACGTCACATAAAAATATTATCGCTAAAATCTGAGTTACGAGGTTTTCGACGCACAGCGACGATATAACGAAGTTAATCCTGTTTGATAAAATAGATATAAGTAAGCTAATTGACGGGATACAGAACATCTTTGGATTATAAATGAAACCCTTCTGGCTCGTTATGATATTAAAACATGTATTATATTAATAAAGCATGAAGGAGCGAGGATAAAGAAAGGCTACACACACTACAAATTATATTTTGACAAAGACCATAGTGGCTTTTTTCTTGAGTTGTTCAGAAGCATTCATTTCACGGAAATCATTTGAGGACGGTCGTGTGCCGTTGGCCTAAGGCAGTTACCTTTAAACTTAATATTTCTGCTTGATTTGCATCAAGGGTTATCATTTTAGCTTGATTGGCCGCCAACAGATTGTTACAATGGGTCTTGTTGATATGGGGTCCTATTTATCATGTACACCGCCTGTAGCCATATTGGGGCTGTTCTCAATCAAAATTAGGAATTCGCTAAATACTATATAAACTATATTATCCTTGAACTTAACTGGATGGATCTTGCCATTACGATCTCGTATTTTCATGCTATAGTCCAACCTAGATGTCATTGAGCTGTGTTGAATTGGCAGTAAGTTTTAAAACAGTTGAACGTGTTCCGAAAATCATAATGATAAACTGCCGACAAGATTATTATACAATTCTATTTTTTTACGAAAACAAAATATAAGCCAAAAGTTTGGCAATTATTATTATTATTGTGTGTTTAATTAATCCCTTTCAAGATTCAGCTTGTTCTAAAATTAACCTAACGAACTGTGATGTTTCGTGGAGATGCTTAACGTATTTTAAGAAAGAGCAACTATTTTCTTGAGAAACAATAAAATCCCCCTTTCTTTTAAATTAGTTACAACTTTCTTCAACATGCCTTGTTATTTCTCTAACAATAGCAGAATTAGATCTGGTAACTATAGTGACAACTGGGTTAATTTGCTCGCCATTTGTTCAAAGATAGTTCCTATTGATGCATTATGAATTTATTTAAATTAATAAAGAAACGATTTATCTCGCTATTTACAGAAATAATAAAGTGCGTGAAATCGGCAATTGACAAAGAGAAGAAAATTCAAGATCATTTAGCGCCATCTTGGATTTATGCCCCTGTGTATTCTTCGCTTTCAACTTGGTGACTCCTTCTCGAAACAAATTTACAAACAGTGATCTTATTTGAGTAGTTTAAGACAAAGGGCGACGACTCCCCACTGGGTGATCATCAATATGTTGATAGAAGTAAATGACCATCATTATATCGACTAACACCACTTCAGCCAATACTGGACACCCAAATCATATCAGCCACTATCTTTACTCTCGATTCTCAAGTCTCTGTGTGGGATTCAGGCAACTGTATTTAATTACTCCAAGAATTGGTAGGCCGCTCGATTAAATACAATATGTACATGTACTAAGGTGAATTTTGCCAGAACAGGAATATGATATGCCTGCTCTTATAAAGCCCCAAAAGAACCAAACGTGAGAAGATCCATTCCAGAAAAACTTCGCGGATGTTTGTTTTTCGGTGTGGTTGTTTTTTTTTTGTGTGTGTTTTTTTTTTTTTTTTGTTTTTTTGTTTTTTTTTTTGGGGGGGGGGGGGGGGGTGCTTACGATGTATTATCGGCAGCTACAGTCGATGTCTTAAAATAAACGAGGCCATTATACTGGATGCGATTAAATATGAACGCAAGTTAATGTATATATTGTAATCTTAAAAAGATATTCGCATTATATGTCATGTTTGATGTTGCTATAGTATTTTGTCACTTGATAATTTTATGAAAACAAATACTATGACAGCGGGTGGGGGCAATAATTTGCTATTGTATAATAAATTTACAGTGTAATAATAGATATAAAGTTTTAAAAATAAATATTTTCTTCGGCTCAAAACCATTACAGAGAAAATTGTGTGTGCCTGGTTGTTCGAGATTATTCCGATCTTCAATTCTATAACCTGGCTATTGACAAAATAGCACGGTGCTGGGGCTTGCAAACGTTTTGAGAAAGTTTCTGTCTCATTAGATTTAACGCTGAATTAGACGCTGATTCGCTTTCTATTACATTAGCCTTAGCTGTCTTAAGCTCGACGCAGTGATCGACTCTTCGTCTCCTTATACCGACTTTAACTCGTTACCGCCATTTTCGTCGTCCTGTCGTTCACAAACCAATAATACACCCGACCTTTGCCGTCCAAACTCTCACCGTAATTTACCCATAATTCAATTTACGTCTCCTCTTTTTACCGGAAAGCAGAAACAGTGATGACTCAAATATGGTTTCTATTCAATTCTTATTAATTTGCATTTGTCGGCAGTCGTGAAGCGAACAAAATAACTCTAAATTGCAGTTGAAATGAAAAATCAACATGGTCTAATAGCTGAAATAATTGTTTTTATGCCAATTCGTGTCTGGACATTTTATATTTTTTCTTGGTTTGTGTCTAAATCAGTGTATAAAAATGTGTCTGACAAACTAGCTAAAATAGTTTTCATTTTATAGCAATAAATATAAAGCTGCCATTATGCTGTCTAGAGTTCAGGAATGGCATTCAGATTATAGAGAGTTTAGTGTACATTAATGAAGAGATTTTTGCCAAAATATGAAAATCAACATTTCTCTTCTTCTACTTAATTCGTTTCAAAACCACAAACACCGTCTCACAAGTATATTAACCTTTCTTTAACATCAGCCAATTTGTGAAGCTTAGAACCATAGTTCTCCGAAAAAGTAAAGAAAATTGCTGATTTCCAATGATCCTCAGATAAAGCAAGATCTTAAAAGAATGCATTTGTCTTCAGTCGGGTCTGTTGTTTTAGTAGTCTTGAAATTAGTTTTCCATTTTGTCGTCTACTAGTAGGTGGCCGAAACTCAGGCTCAATGAACTGGGCCGTGGCATTGGGAGAACAGCTTCTGAACTGCAAGCAACACGCCTACGTTTTCAAAATTGATGTAAAGTTAAGTAAAGAAATATACACAGATGGTATTGAAACTAAGTATGCGCGTTCATTAATAGTTTAGTTGATACATTTAGTTGTTATTTTGTTTCAGCGGATCAACCAATCAGATTGCAATATGCTAATTAATTATTCAAATATATCCCATTAATATTCTTATTTACGTCAAGGCGCCTGTAAACGAAGGTCTTCTTTACAGTTGGTCAAAATCATGCACATGTAGTGATGACATTTCAAATAACTAACTAATCAGAGGCAGTACGTTAATGAAATTTTGTATTAAAAGTAAAGTATTTATTTGGGTTTCAAAAAATTGCCCAAACAAAATGTAGCAAACTCTAGCACAATAGAACAACAAAATTGTTAGCTATGTGAACCCCTTGAAAGGGTATTAGCATCAAGAGTGTCACTCCTCAAACGAGGATTGACATCAACTGTATAACAGTTCTAAGAAAAACGTATCGCGTTGTTAATAACTATCACTACTTATTCGTAACGGTAGCAATAGTTATGAAGTTTGTTTCTGAAGCCGAAGGCTACTGAGTTTCTGATTTTCGACTTTCGGGGAGTGACGCATATTACAAGTGTATATTACCAAAATCCACTCACTAAAAGTAAAAATTATTGCGCGTTACAAAGAACTAGCCAATAATTAGGTTGCAGTATGTCAATTATAACAATATATTATATGTACATGTCTTTGCGTTTCAAAAGATATGATGCGCGGATGGCAAGGCCCGATTTCGCTGAAAGGCGGACTGTAACCACGGAAAGACTTAACGCATCCCATTACTGCTCTGTTGGGTACATAATTGGCGCTTGTGGTGATCCATCACTAAATTGGGAGCTTATTTGAGTAAAATAGAAACAACTGTTGGTATAGATATACTGATGTATGGGAGGAAATCATAAATAACGTTAAATCATTTAACAAAATAATATTCCGACGTCCTAAAAATTTCAAATAAAATAAGAATATCAAGTAAAAAGAGTTGTTTTGTAAACCGCATACTCCATTTACTGTTCTGTATTAACACATATAAATATGTATTTAAAGTAATTGACACTCAAAATTATAATTTATGAATATAAACATCTGTATATCTTAAAACACACAAAAGTTTAACTGTTGAATATCGATTCTTACTTTTTAATACCGTGTCGACTAAGGCCCCGGAACAGCTGAATCCCAATGGCATACCGTCAAACATAAACAAATTGGAAAATAACTTACTAAGCATACACATATCAAACTAATTTCCGTACTGGTCACTCAAGAGTTAATGACATGACATAGATAGCATGCCTTCCACGTGCCTTCGTATTGTGACACTAAGTTTTGCCTTAGGCGAGCGTTGAAATCGAGAGTGCTAATTCAAATTACAAATGAGAACGATAGCATCTTATTGTGTTTAGTCTTTTGAGATAATTTTTCAACAATCAGGAACGAACGTGGTTGAAATTGGTCAAACAATACTAAAAAACACGACCGCAACATAATGCATAGATAGTGAATACTTTGGAAAGGCCTGATGACTTGATTTTAATTGAGAAGTATATTTTACATGTATATTTATTTTCAAAATGGCGTTTTGCTAGTTGACCGGATGGTGTACCTATAAAATTGTCTAAAATAATTATTTTGCAAAGAATGATTAACGGGACGTATGATCATTGATACGGACTAGCGTTAAATGACCAGCTTACAGTAAATTGATGGCCTTTATTCGTCTCGTCTCCCAAGAGGATTTCTTGCTAATAAAGATAAATGTATATGTACATATATTCGCTTGACTAATACTTGTATATCACCCGTACATTAAGCAGGTGTTGATTTCTTTTGTGCTTTAATAACTAAAATGAATAATAAAATGAAACGAAATATGCAAAGCATCCTTTGTGTTTTCTGTCCTATGCTCAATTTCCCCACTGTGATCACCATTTGGAACGCCAATGTACCTTGAAAATTATCCTCTACCCATCAATTTGTTCATTATTTATTCTATTGCTCATGGACTTTCCGTGTTTAATTTTAGTTTGTTTTAGACCTATGTTGATTTGTTATGTGCATGTATTTGTGTGTCTTAATATTTGAATATCGTACATTGAAACGGACCGTGCTTTCTTGTGCTAGAAAACATTATTATCACTGCACATCTGCCAGACACTTTCTTTAACATGAACACAAATCGTTTCTATATTATATAAATCTTTAATAATTAAAATTCTACACAGATATCACCATCTAAATGAACTGGGGTTTAACGCCCTCCTGTTCTGAAGACGGGCATACGCCATACAATGTGCTATGGGAGAAATTTTGCCCGGACAGCGGCACACGGGATCTTTTACGTACACGCCAATGTGTACACGGGACCGCGGGTTTTCGTCGCATCCGAACGACTAGACAGCTGTCTTTGTCCGCCCCGCATCACTGCCAAGGATGAAGTTTCTCGGCCGCTGCAGGGATCAAACACTAAGGGTCTTTCTTGGGGATATCACGCTTGTATGCACAGTTCATGACCGCGGCCCATTAACCAACCTAATCTGTTGAAATACTAAATGTATTTTCGTTGTGATTGTATTATTGCCAACCTTTCTAAAATACACTATCACGGATAGGAAGATAATTAATTGTTCACTAATTACAGGTAATCCATGTGTTACATCAGAGGATAAATGGCAGTTACTTAAACCAGGTGTGTGGATAAGTACCACTCTCCAGGTGCTCATGTTTATGATGCTAAAGGTAAATATTATGTTCATAACAGCCGTTATCTAGAAGTTGAAACAGATTTAAAATAGTAAAATTACTCAGATGATTGCAGTGCTGGAATTGGGACCACAACTCTCTTTACAGTTTGTATCTATTTATATGGCATTAAAACCAAAAGTTTATGAAGTTAACAGTAAAAAGGAATGGCGGCTTGAATGGACAGCAACAAGGCCCAGGCAAAATTTAAGACGTAAATTCCGTGTATAAATACTATAGGTCGCTGCAGGCGGTAACTTACATTATCACTCCCTCCTAAATATGAATCCAGAAAAAGTAAGTCAAACCACTGTGACGATTTTTTAAAAGGCTGATCATACCATCAACGCTTCAATAAAACGTTAGGGTACATAATACGATTAAACGGTTCCAGAAAACGAAGGTGTACCTTATACATTGCATGATGAAACGGCCCCATTAAACGTAGATGTACCTTATTATAACATGAAACGGTCCCATAAAACTTAGATGTACCTAATCATGCTATGAAACGGTTTCGCAATAAAGCGTAAGTGTAACTTTTATACGATTAACCCCACCAATCTTATTAAGATTCACGGAACTGTAGAAGAGTGGGAAATGAAATCAAGATCGGTAGCGTCTGCTGAACATGGCATATCATACCTGATGTAACTATTGTCTCTATTTGTAATCTACTGGAAACTAAGTTTCCTTTTGACAGATTTCTTTGTTTCAAGAATCGTATACTTCAGTAATTTGTACAAATCCTGAAATTATTACATTGGTTGAATTTATCCTGATTTCAGTTTCTTAGACTAATGATTGGTCGTTGTTTCGGTTTCTCAGACTAATGACAAAGTAAAACTGGTCTCTTTGAATCCAATCATGTTATAACGAAATCGGGAATGACTGTGGATAACAACATTTGGGGTGGTTGATTAAACATTGCTACAGTTCACTTTGTTACAGAAGAAAGTTGTATTATAACGGCTACTGACCTGCTGGGATTAATATGTCTTCATTTATAAAGTTCTTCTTCTTCGTTTCATCTATTAGAAAATCTTTACAAATGTTTTCAATGGTGACTCTTAGCTAATGGCTAATATTTATATCAGCTCAGTTAGGCGCCGTTCAGGCAGAAGCAATCATTGCTGAGTACAGACGCGCTTTGCTTCCACTTCCGGTCTTACGGGCATCGGGGCTCTTCATCCTAGAGTCTCATTTGCACGCAACTTCCGGCGATATTTTTCAACCTACCTATATGTCCATTTTCCTGTTTCTTTCGCTTTCTACTGTTTAGCCAAATTACAATTATTCGTCTCTCCAATTGCCAATGGGCCGACAGGAAAATTATTTCCGCAATATGGGAAACACGCTTTTGAGTTAGAGTAAAACAGGAATGGCGTTAAATTGGTAATTACGTGGTGAATGTGAACGTTCGGCGAGCCTCCAGACGAAGCTAATTAGACGGTTAAAACTAACAAAGAAGTTTTCATTAATCAAAGTTGCTACTGAGTGGTTAGACAATAATCATGACTTCTACTAAAGATAGGTCTACTTCATGTATTTCCTATATTATAGAAACATGGACGCCATTTATCTGATAATTTAAACGAATTCAAAGCGACATCAAAGGAAACCCGATTATAACTACAGATTCTCTGATGAAATAGAAGATACAAAATATACGTCATATAACTATATACCGTATAGTTTATATATGGTACAATTATTAACATATTTTGTCGTGTTACTAACGTCTGAACACAATTTACAGATTTTTCCAATATTTTTGTTTTCATATTTTTATGTTTGTAACATTATTTTTATTTTGAAAATTATTTTATTCGGTGTATCTTGAAACAGGTTTGGGTAACGGACAATGACTCTAGACTCATCTCCGCTTTTCCTGCTTTCCAATTATTTTTAGTATACTTCTGTCCTACACCTCCAGGTTTCATAGATCTGCTGGTTGTAACCAACACACATTATCTACATCTGAAGCAATTACCGTCTCCATCTCTACTAACATTCTATTCGGAATCTATTAGAAATCGTTTACGGCTCACTTAATCGATCTCTAGACTCTTTTGAAATCAGCTGTACCCACCCCGCCGCCCCTCTTTCTATCTCTCTTGTGCCATATTTCAACTGATAATACTACAGTTTGTCCTTATCTTCCTTCTATACCTTTTCCTGCCTGGTTAAAGTCGGTTGTTGATCTAAAACGTACAGGTGCAAGTCTAAATTGTAAATGATTAAGGAATGTTATTATATTTTCCTTTTGTCAATGAACAATACATATTTACAAATAAAAACAATTATTTGTGTTGTAAAAAGAAAGTAGGCACATGTTTGATGTGTTGAGTAGAAATATGATTAGATTTTTATTTACTTAACATAACCAAGTTTCTTAATCATCGCTTAATAAAAGATTTTCACAGATGCTTCATAGAAAACAGGAGAAGGCAAACAATTGTTTTTTAGGATTAGTTTTGTGGGTGTTTTATTTGCAAGTAATTGGACAAGTTTTTCATTTATTTCAAGACTCGCATTTTTTGTCATGTTTGTTGTAAATAATTACTAAGCTTTTCACAGATGTTCCAAACCAATTCTCTTATTCTTAGATTATTATTTCATAGAAAAAAATGTGTTAATCGGGTCGCACAGAGAATTTCAACATGTATGGGAATTATTAGAAATTGGGAATGATTAGAAAAAAGACACGAGAGAAATTATAGAGCGACAAAAATACAACTCACGTAAGGTACAGCTCTTAACACTCCAACTTTACACGTCGTGTCGTTCTTGTCTTAATGTTATTTCTGCAATCTAGGAGGTGAACCACCCTTCAGTTGACAGTTTCTATTCAACATGATTTCTGGATGTCTTCAGCACGAGGTGAAGGGTTTTCAAACCAAGAGAGAACAGTTCTAAGTACAAGACGCTGGTGCCTCTATACGCTAATTAGTTGTGTCAAGAAAGAAAATGCCCATTTCGAACTGAATGTGAAGCTTCCACCTTATGACATTAGAATCGGAATTGGTACTCGACCAACTCTTTTAACAGGACATGTTTAAAACTGACGACAAATTGTCCCATTATGTACGCGTTCAGTCTTTCTGAAAGAGATTCCGCTGTTGTCGACCCTTCATCATAACTCGATTACTGCTTAACGCTAATCAACGACCAAACAGCCCATAATTGGATATGTTTTCATCTTCAAGAATCATGTGGGTAAAAATTGGAGTTATCAATGTTTCCTGATAATGGACCAGCTTTACAATCGACATTGCAACCCCGTCATCTTGACATCACGCTACATCAAGCATGTGATTTGACGTCTGAAATTTAACTTCCGGGTAGTAAGGGTCACCACGCTGATAATTTTTGTGTCATTTCCGGTACCAACATTATGAAATTGATTTCATCCTTAAACAAAGTATAAAAAATAAGCTATATTAGTTTTTCAGTCCATAGGTATAATTATACAGGCTGGGATTTGTACAATCGATAACAATAATAGGTCATACTTTCTAGTGAGTATAGACGCTTTTTGATTTGTCTCCGTCATAAATCCGAAAACCAAAATTCACACAGAACCAAATCTAAAATTAAGTCTAAAAAATACTCTGGGTTCCAGTGCTGGGTAAGAGTAATCCCAATTCAGACATGGCAAGCACCAAAGATTGACGTATTCAGATACTGTTATCTTACAGATGAACGAAATTTTCAATAAAATTCTCCAATTAAACAATTTAAAGCCTTGAGTGTTGTTTTAATAGAATTATGTTTTTGTTTAGTCTGTGGGGGATTTCGGATTATCTGATGACACTTTGACAGTGACCACTAGTACCTACTTTACGACACTTTGTCATCCATATACATAAGTACAATAATCAAATTGATAGGTCCCTGTTACTTTTCATTGCCTTCTGTTTTTATTTAATCAGTAAGAGATTTAATTTATGCATGAGTGTGTTTAGATACACGTGGGTCCATGATGGAAACTCCGTTACGTTTGTTTCAACTGGAATGCTGAGGCTGCGGAATTGAAATGTAAGACTATTACAGAACTTTGCATAGGTTACTTTCTAGACAAGTAAGTGTTTGTTATCAAAATTGTTGATCAGAAAATATCTAAAAACTGAGTCTCTCTTTTCCAAAATATTTCTAACGATGCTTTCGAATCGTCTAACACTTGTGTAACAAAATTCTATATTTGAAGACAAATCTTCAGCTTGTATTTAATAATCATGCACTTGATGTCGGTAATTGTCACAAATATGAGTCTTTGTTAAATCTAACATTGCATTGTTTATGCATTTTATACAAAGTTTAAAAGTTTCAAAACCTCTACAAGCGCGACATGATTATAAGATCTCCTTCTTCGCAACAATGTTTTATGAAGAGAACTCAACTAGAAATTCCTTTATAACAATCAATTTTAATTATAATGTTTATGTCTTCAAGAGGCTAATCTAGAAAAAAATCATTTATGGAAGTATCCTTCTATATATTTTAGCATGGACTATAACTGCACTATGAAGTGGTCTTGGAATCATTGGAGTTTGTTCTCTAAACAATGGCAACAGGAGACCCTTTGACATTATAGGTGTAAAAACACTTCTATTAGTATATTGGTAATAACAGTAAGAAGCTCTTCACCTCACTGATTAGATTGTTTTTTGTTTATGAACACAGAGACTTTCAGTTGGGAAAGAGTCAATATAATCTTGCGATATAATGAAAACCTGCTCTCCGTCGAGTACCATTATGCTGGAATAGCATAAGAGACTTCGTGACAATATTTATGATTGTATACGCATTAAGTATAATTTGTTGAGAGCTGTTGTCATTATTTAGCCACGTTGTAAATATACTAGCATTTGTTATATTATTTTAAAGGGACACCTCCCAGATTTTTATTACATTTTTTTTTTTTTTTTTTTTTTTTTTTTTTTTTTGCGCTTTAAGCAACATCTTTAAGTTGGTTTTGTATGCTCGATCATTGATAACCAAAACATAACAGGGCTTCTTAAAAGATATTTGGAAAGGGGGCGATCAATGTTAAAAATTCTGATACGGTCGTTTCTTAAACCGGAAGAGGGTGTAAATTTCAATTTTCACAGTGGATATATTATTAATTTAACGCTTATTGTCCTTATTAGCAATTCTACGAAATTCAAGGCAGATTAACGTTTCAATAAACACGAATTATTGGCGTGTAGTTGTTTCAAAGATTTTGTTTGAGGCGAAATCGTTGTATAGTTAAACATTCACGGGGAAAATTGATTTTTAAATAACTATTTAGCCTTGATTCTTATGTCTTAGAAGAGATTTTTTTTTTTTATTTATAGAAATTTCGCACTTGACAATAATTATATTATAAGACATTTTATGAGATCATTTATCTGGCCATAATCCATGTGAAATCCATAATCAACTCTGCATTCTATAAATACTTGTTGGTGTTGTTATTCGACTGTAAATCTCTGAATTCGCAAAAACTTTTAAGGGAAAAAAGTCCACTTTGAATGTAGCATATTTCTACCAGATCGTTTGTGTTCCTACACCGTAGCCTAGAATTATGTCAGGAAAATTGAAATTTATTGTGAAAACGCCTTAATATTTTGCAAATAAATCCTACAAATAAGACACCATTCCATAAAGTTTGTGAAGTCGGATTCACTTATCAAACGTATGAAAGCATGGTTTCGATGATATTAGTCGATGTAATATTGTGACAGACTGTTAGTGATTGTTGTTGTTATATCAATTTCTCCTGCTATTCAACGACAAATCGTTCGTATTGAATACAAGGTCTTCAGGCCAAATATCACCCTTGCTTGAAATCAGGAGAGAAATCAAAACCTACAAGAATATTGGTGATTTTCGTACGTTGATAAGGCACTTAGTCTCATTATCTCGTTATCGTCATATTAGTTTTACATGCCGTGGGCAACACGCGAGTAACATCATCAATTACACGTGCGAATTGGCGCGGATTACAATACACGCGGTGGGCAAATCTAATGAGCGAGTAATGACTACCGTTTGTAATCATTTGAACACTAGCCTAAGGCGTTTCTACCACATCTTTAAAGTTGACGTCACGGCACGCGAGGTACGGCGCGAGTGTATTAGCACGTGATGTTGGTTCGATGGAAAATACACAAAATAACACAAAAGAAACGAAAGAGAATCGGATACCATATTACAGTAATTAACAGGATTTGACTTCTATCCTGTCTACGTTTCATGTAATAACGTATTCACTTGACTTATGTTCCTGCTTATAGCTACGGATTTTGCCAATCTTATCAGGGAAAAAATGCTAATTGGGGCTTTTGCCGTAGAATAGGATTGGAGGCAGATCTTACCGACAGACATATTTATCAACGGCTTTAAATAGCCAATCTTTGTTAAGACTGATTTGTTGATCAAAGCTAAATGAACATCTGCGAGGATGAACAATATCTTGTATTAAAGCGATATTAAGATGATAAATATAAGTATTCATTTTCTAGATTATCAATTAATGTGACAGCATCCAACCAATTACACTTAATTTGGATTTTGAAAATGGTATTTTTCAAACCAACCATTTATGGGTTTTGTAAACTATTTACGGACAGCTTGACAACACAAATACACCCTTTACACAGGTGACAAGGATACTACTCTGCTGCCAGACAAAGTACTGATGTTTGGGATCTCTTCCACTGAGATATTTCATCAGTGTTTTGGGAATAATTTAAGTCAGTATATATTTTCTTTCCGAAAAAAACTAAAATATTTAACAGACCCATGAACATGTTTTTATGCGCCCACGTTCTGGGTGTATCTTGTCGTCGCCCATGTCCATCAAGGCGTCTGTTCATATTTTGTTTGTGGTCGCCCTACAGGTCACAATTTTTATCCGATTTTGACGAAACTTGAAACATATGTTTATATCCCAAATATCTCAGTATTTGCGCATTTCTGGGCATAACTTCCTGGAATATGACGCCTGATTGTACAAAAAATCACGACTTTTTTGGTTTGGTTCCTGTCCATTTTTTGCAAGCCTCAGACGTATCTTGCATGACAAACGCATGTTAGTTTGTGGACCCTCTAGAGGTCACAATTTGTATCGGATTTTAAAAACCGTCCAAAAATATCACCGCTACCTCATCAATAAAGATTTCGTTAAAAGTTCGAATTTCGTTAAAATCTGACCGAAACTACAAAACAAAATGGCCGCTCCCTGTACGCAAATAGCGTAAACGTAAGTAGTCCCAAGACTGTGGAACCTCTAGAAGTCACAATTTCCATTCGAGTTTAATGAAAGTTGAATATATTTTTAAATCCCTAAGATCCTGGTTCTTTCCGATATTCCTGGATTAGGGCCCTGATTGTACGAACAATCAACCTTTTAGCTTCTGGACCCTCTACACGTCATAATTATTATCCGATTTTGATGAAACTGATATATATATATATATGTTTATATCCCAAAGATCTTAGTTCCTGTCAACATTTGCTTGTTTCGAGACCCGATTATGGATTGGAGGGGAGCTTGTTCTCTGTCCATCTCTTGCTAAAGGTGGATATTTCTTGCACGGCAGCCACCTATTATTTTTGAAATCTTGTAGATGCAAAAATGAACGCTTTATTATTAACATCATGATTAATTTATGGTGAGTTGACCAATTCTAGTACAGCAGTACAGATGTTAATAATTGATGGTTTTTCTTATTTGGAATAGAGTCGCCTGTCCAACATCGTGGGTTTACTCCTGGTCCTCCGGTTTTCTCTCACTGATAATGATCCATACGCCTAAGCGAATTATTGAAATAAAATTAAACCACATAAGTCCCGAAATAACCTAGTTTGTGTCGAGTGGACGTTATACCCTATTTCTCTCTTGCTCTCCCTTTTCCCATTACTGGCGTTCATTGGCACTAGGAATGAGTAGCTGACCGATTGTAGAACAGCAGTGCAGATGTTGATGACTGATGTTTTTTCCCATTTCCGACTTTGCGAAACGACGTTCATTGGCACTAGGAAAGAAAGAATAAAATAAGGTGGCATTAGGTCTTTTTTTATTATTTCGAGTATTAGTTTTCAGTGAAATGACACAAAGGAATGTACTGAATATAAAATGGTTACTTGGTAAATGAATTATATTAATAAACTCTCCGATAATGTCTCGACGTTTTATACGTATAATTGATAAAAACTTTAATTTACAGTCGATAATTCGGATCCATTTTTTAAAGATTGCCAGACTCTAAATTATTAACATAATTAGTCTATTTAACTTGTGTCTTGTTTTAAGAACTGTAACATTGGATGATCCCTTGACAGTTGGAATTCAAACGCTTTGACCAAGTTGACCCTCACATTTCTTCTTATGCCTCTACTGGTCATAGCCGCAAAACCTGTAATCTTACACAAACTCCACTACACTTTTGGGGGCAATAAAAAATCACCTTATTGTTGAAGCAGAAAACGGTTAACATTCTGAGAATCAAATCTAGAGAATTCCGAAGATATTGAACTCTTTCAAATAACAGACTACATTGCGGTACATTAATATTGAAACGAAATGTAATTGCCAATGAATTTTCAAAAGGAGATAAAATCTACGTTAGCCCAGGGATCAAGCTCGGCAAAAGATGTAAATAACATGTTTGATTAGTCCAAACCAAGTTCTGTTTTTTACGCACCTGAAAATTGGCGTCAAAAACCGCGAGTTGATGTGTTCCTGTAGGGAGGAGTGTTCTCATCAGTAGGAGGGACAGTTTAACCCAGTAAAGGTCCCAAATTGTTTATAATAACAGTGTCATATTACAATGTGGACAAAACAGCGGAGTCTCCTTGTCATTCCGGTGTCATCATCATCGCTGTAGGTGCTCCAACTCAGATGGTGACGACATTGTTAGGACAGGTCTCCTTATTTTAAGGTAACTAGGTGTTAGCTGGGTATTATCACATCCTATTAGGTGACAATAGCCCAGTATTTTATAACAATGGATTAGACATTTCGGGTCGTTTGAATCATCTGATAGCGAAGATGATGTGTTGGGTTTAGTATTGTGTGGATTAGTTAGAGATATTATGATAAAACAGATGATAAAGTTTTGATCATTTCCGGAGATAATATTGTCCCTGATTTAGATCGGTATTTACCAAATTGGCAATAATAGTCTTCATTATCTGTCATATTGTTGTTGTCAATTACTATGGAAACCGTGAGCTTCGTTATGTATTAATTATGCCAATTGTGATAATGATGTAGCCATAATTAGTTATCGTGGTACTTACGTGGTTCTGTTATATTAAAATATTATGGATATTTAGTAAGATGTAAAATTTTGAAAACATTCCAATCTTCTTTAATTAAAGTAACACCATTCCTTTATATACAAAATGGAGTCGGATGTGATTTTTTTAGGAAGTGATACGAATTACAAACTGGCTGGGTGCCAGATCATTGTTAAATTATTGGAACTCTTAGTATTGCATTCTTATACTGTACTAAACGTTTTTGATTCAGAAAAAAATTAAATAGTTTCTACCAAAGGTATTTTTCAAACATCCATTTAAAGATGCATTCTGTAACATTTAGATAAAGAGCTGAAATTGGAATATGTTGAACATTAAAGTTAAATTAATCCATTCTGAGCAAAGTTAATTAAGGCCACTGTAGTCTCGTTTGTTATGACATTGAACATAGTCTCGGTTATCCATTTTAATCAAATTATTAATCTTGTTTTAATCCGTTGAAAATCAAAGCTAACTGTGTTGATTATGGGCTTGGCGTGAGAATAAATGTCTAACTAATAATTTATACATCATGTGAGGCCAAACGAAAGATCTGCATTGGGCAGATTGAGCTCCTAAATAATGCGCCTCTAAGGATTTTTAATTACATGTCCAGTTTAAACAAAAATAATTAAAGAGAGAGAGAGAGAAATGGGCTTTAACGTCCACTCGACACAAACTAGGTCATTTCGGGAATACATATGGTTTTTAATTTTATTCGCTTGCGTTAAGGGGTCTTTAGCAGTGAGAGGAAACCGGAGTGCCCGGGTGAAACCCACGAGGTTGAGCAGGTGCCCCTATATCCATGCCACATAGGCTCACACCAGGGATCGAAACCACAGCCGCAAAAGCCAGAGGTGACCGACCAGCTAGATGTCGAAGCGCGATACTCTAGACCACTAGGCCATCCCACACCCCCCCCCCCCCCAAATAATTAAGATGTTAATAAGAACCAAATTACCTAAAGAAACAAAATCATTTGATAGAATTGATTACAGGCGTTCTGAGAATTGGAAATGTTAGAGAAAGAGTCACATAAAAACTCTTTAAATCGCAGATGTCCCCATTGTTAAAAAAATAGATAGATTCGATGGAGAAATTGTTTTCGTGTCCAACCATAATACATAATTCTGTTGATTGGTACAAAACAATCAATTTTTTGATTAAAATGCCAGAATAACTAGCGGTAACACCACTTGTCCCAAGACATGTCAGAACGTCGTCATTTGGCATAACTAATACTTTATGGTTGTGTTGCATGTCACTTTTTGTAGTGAAGTGAAGTCAAGGATTCTCCCCAAGTAGCTTAATGGAATTGTGTTAAAACCATATGCTGTATATTACCGTCACATTATGTCAAAACTCGGGGGAGGTGTCCAATAAAATGCAGGCAAGTGTCAACCCGACCCAGGTTCGCGCATTCCCCAAGCCTCTTAAAGTAATCGAGAGCGGTACTGTACGAGTTGAGTCCTATATGTCAGATATGACATGGCTTCATGTCGCCAGCTACACACATCTTTTCACTCTAGAACAATATGTAACAGTTTCTTACAATAGCCAGGTGAAGTACTCGACAGTCTGGAGTGATTACCTCCCCTTACGAACTTTACAAAATAAAGAGCGTGCACAGCGGGTAAACAATTGTAATGCTTCAGGTATTGTATCATGGCAGATTTTTCACATCGCACTAATACATCTAAACAAGATTAAATTTAGCGACCTTTCTCTGAGATTTAAATAGGTTACTTAATGCACTTCCCCATAACTTCAGTTTTGCTCTTAAATACCATTAGTGACAGTTTATTGAATTCACTCTTTGAAGGGCTAATTTGTTTTAGGTTTCTGGAAAACAGATATTCTGTTTAACACGTTTTTAAAACTTAAAGTTTAACTTTATAAACGGACAATCGATGGCGCTGATTTTTGCATTACTATATTCTGGACGTTTTCTTTTTTAAAAAAAATAAAATTTGACCTACATTTTAAATACTTCTCATTCATGATTTAATATTTATTAGAACCGGAACTAAAATTCGTTTTCATTTAAAACTATACTTTGACCGGTATAACCATTTCGTTAATCATGTGTCAGATTTGAATCGTGTCCGATATATGATTATACTGGTATGTTCTATTATGGTGTATTTATTAAGATGAATGAACAGAATAACCTAATATCAAGTACCTTGTTTATAAGTATATAACAAGTATAATTTACCCCTTCATGTCAATCATAGGGGGTTTTAAGGTAAAGAAATCCTCGCAGATGACGACGGTACCCTGAGGGCAGGAGCGGTTGCCATTCCCCTTTATCAACCTAAAAACACATCGACGTCAGTTGAAGTAGTCAGAAACTAGTTAGCCAACCTTCATCCTATTGTGAACAAGAAAAATGCAAATAAACGATTTTTATATTAAGAAGAGGTATATAAATACGGACGTTACGTGTATGGTTAGTCGGTGACAGATTAAAAGTTTTCGATTAACTGAATAAATACAAGGCTGTATACCCTTTTAGTCTGATTTTGACATTGATGGAATAATTCCTATTTACAAACTGTTTTTCTGTGTCGACATATTGAAAGGTAGAGCTGTATAACAACAAAAGATATGTAAATAGGTGTATCCGCAAGTTGCATACAGTTTCTCACTGCTTTTTTGTTATTAAAACATATAATTTGTATGTTATTTTGGGTGTGTGTAGAGACATGACACGTGCTTATATTCTTGTGATGTGAATATCTATTATTATTTTTTTTTTCTCTTTAAATAAATTTTAATACAGCGGCTAAAAAAGATAATAAACATTTAATTTATTTCATAAACGTTTCGGTTTAATTAATTCTTTTTTGCAATCTAGAGTATGTTTTGCTTGAAAGGTGTTAAGAAATACAGATCTTTTGTGTTGATTCATTTGCTTATTTTAAAGTAATGTTAACTTTGGCGGCTCCGAAGTAATGCATATCTGAACGTCATCCTGGTTACAGTGTTTGGGTTGCATGATAGTTATGTATAAGTAAATGTACGAAATATAAGCTTATTTCTGAAGTATATATCGTGAAAGATCGACTTACTGAATTATGGACAGACAGGGAGAAGGCGGATTCGTTGTCCACTCAACATAAATTTGATTGTTTCGGACCTTATGCTTCTCCCAACCCGCTCCTCTTCTATAAGTGAATGAAAATGAAATGAAATGAGGTTAACGTTCTATTGGGCTAATGAAGACAGACAAACGCTAAAGTGTACTAAACTATGATTGAATTTTTGCCCGGACTGTGGCGCTATGGCCTGCTTTGATTTCGAATTCCAACTCCTAAGGTTTCTTTTACGTGCACGTCGATGTGTACACAAGACCTCGGTTTTCGTCACATCTGAACGAATATACATTGTCCCTGACATGGGGAAACCGCACCGGAAATCCCCAATCATTTGTATCGACAAACGAAGTGGTCGAACGCAGGTTAGCGAGCCAAGGTCCTACTCACTAAGTCACCATAGTTCCTACTACAATAAGCGTGTGGGGGGAGAAGGTCGAATGGTTAGTGTGTGCGTGTTGCATCGTAAAGTCTGTAGTTGAGTCAACTAGCGGGGTTCGATTCTCCGGTTGTACGTAACAAGGAGTGTGATCGCCTGTCCAGCCTCGTGGGTTTCTCCGGTGCCCTCCCACTGCTAAAGACCCCTATGTACAAGCAAATTATTGAAATAAAATATGTTAGTCCTGAAAAGACCTCGTTTGTGTCGAGTGGACGTTACACTCCATCTCTTTCTCTAGCTCTCCTACCATAAGCAAAAAAAATATTTTGTTTGAATTTAGTGCATTGAAGGTTATTATTTATATCATTGCCGAAATATAATCATTTTAGCAAAAAAAAAAAAAAATACTATCGACCTATATCCCTACTTTATAATATATTTCTTATTACTCATCTAGATCTGTTATTCATACAACCTTAATTCGTTTCATCAACATTTTGTTTAAGATTCGTATCAAATTTTTAACAAATCGACGTAAAGTGTCTGCTCTTGTCTGATGTGCTGGAACAATTGTCACGTGATATCTCGGTTATAATTAGATATTCTGAAGTTAGATTAACATGTTAGTGTGAATAACCCAGAGTTTGGGCCTTGCGAGATCTTGCGAGACCACCATCATACTGTATTGAAAGCAACAGACAGCTGTGATAAAGTTTGATATTACTAAATATGAATTATCGAGACTTTATGAAAGGTTGTCAAATAACTTTGAGATGATCTTCGCCGACCTTTGATATATATCATTTATTTTTTAGTTTGTACTCGTTCCTTAATGTGTATGAAATTCAATTAGTATATGTAAAAAAAAACGTGGCTAAACAGACTTTGATGTCTAAAGTTCTGTTAGTTCGAAAATATTCAAGTTCAACAATAGTTGGTGTATTGGGACAATCAAAACAAAAAGCGGGACACGGGCGGCAAGCAGTCAGACAAAAGTAAATCTAAGCAGATTTCCCCTTTAAAACGGTTATTTTTATCATAGATTATATTCTGAACTGTTACGTTTTTTTCTATCTTGATTGAAGGAAATACTTCTATGTTATATTTGTATCACATCGGTGGTGACAGGATAATTTACAGACAGATCTGACTATTTTATTATTTGCAGTCTGTTCATGTGTAATAAATAAATAAAAACGTTTATGAAATTTTGGTTTTTAAAAATCGTTTTAGTATTGATTTCATGCCTTCAAGGGAGTGTAAATACAGAGTGAATTTTATTGATACCAATTGCAATACCGTATCGATCTCTTAAAAATGTCATAGCATCCCAGATAGATCAATACTGCGCAAAACCCTTCCATTTTTAACACATAAGTTGAATCCTTTACGCGGATTTGGCCATATTTAAAGACCAAAAGATACCTTTAAAAACGAACCGAATATGTCCTTAATACAACAGTATCTATATATTACAAGATCATTAAACCCTAATACTCATCGCTTTGTTAATAATATCTATAGATTGTGTACTTCAGTATATAATCGTGTTTATCAAACAAACGTTTGACACCATTTAATATCAGTATAAAGATCTGAACAGTTAGTGGATCAAACCCGTTATGAACTCCAATATTAATAAAATAATGGATTGTATTAATACAACTGAGTCGTTGATCTCGTTGTCTGGTGTGTGGTCGAAGTGCGACGCCGTACATAGCCAAATAACAATAAGTAATCCCTTTATAAACGAAAAACTGCAGCTCCTATTTCAGCTTCTTTTCAACAAATCAAGCAAGGCTTACCTCGTCGACTCCCGAATTTAATTGAATTCTAATCTTTTATGGTTTTTGTTTACTGATGTTTCGATGTGATAAGATAACACGCTAAATCTCTCTTTGTAAATACCTTAATGTATCAACTATTACTGAATTAGAGTCATTCTAGACTCTAACATTTCAATAAGAGTATTTGGACTGTCAGAAAGTGTCCCAAAAACATCAGACATTATAAACAATAATACTTTTAAATCCAGCTTCTAATGAGATGATCAAAACTATGGAATTAATGTATTTAACTCTATTATTCACCAAGTGCTCGATAATCTCTGTAAATGTCACATCAGGGTCCATATTGTCAAAAAAAGAAATCTTTAGATTTCCAAATACTATATTTCGGGCAATGATACTCATTATGGTAATGACTCACGCTGATAACAATCTTCAGATTCTGAAGAAAAGCTGTCTAGTGAAAGATATTGTTTATTAAATTGGAAAATGGTTCATAGTGTTATTTAAAGAAGTTATTTGATTAACCTATATCAAAAAGATGTATTTCCCAATCTCCCACTTACACTTATACCAGAAAAACTACCACTTTTGTAATAGACCAGCTAAGTACCATTGATACGCTATCAATCGGTAAAAACAAACTATTTGTTTCCATTTTCTCCCCTTCAAGTGTTTTACATAATGTAACTTCAAATTGTAAAATGGCCACTTAACTGATATATTTTGAAGCACAATGTATTAATTGGCCGTTTAATATTTTCAGGAAAAAAAAACACCTGCCCTGAAAATTTGCCGAAAACTTTGATCTGAATGACTCTTTCCTTTTCTATGACTGCTCGATTTCAGTCTTTCAAACAGCAATGATACTGTGAATGCGTCACCACCTGTGCGGCAGTTTAAACTGGGGTATTGATCATTGAAGTCTAAAATGTTCCTGGCAGAGATCGGGCGCCTTTCTTGCCACAAAATGAAAAATAAAAGTACATGTAGATTGTTTTATAAAGAGTTAAGTCACTTTACGTGAAGTCAATTTGAATAATTTGCCAGTTGGCAACAAATACAGAGATAGGTGTAGCAAAAGACATTAATTCCAACCCGTTAAGAATAGTAAAATAAGCGTCAAATTGTATGGTTTCTAAGCGAATTCTCCCATAATGTATGCCTCCTTATAAAGGATCACAGATCAGTGGTAAAGAGTAGTCCTCTATCTTACAGTATTGACAGAAGCCACAAACAGAGAATAATAAATCTGTCTAGAATATTTATTTACCGTTTCCTTAAATATAATAAGTCTATATATCTGCTGTAGGTAAAAGGGGGGCCCTAAACTAAATGAGCTCCCTAAATCCTTAAAATACACACATATAGAACTCGATCCTTAGTCTGTCATGACCGGGATATAAATAAGTTGAAAATATAACAGGGCGTTTGACAGGCGTGAAGTTTACTTCAGAGCAACAATAGGATAAGAACCTGGGATCATATTCTGCATCTTAATGATGATTTACCAACCGCCTCGCTCTCAGTATTACTCTTCTGTGTTTTCCTACCGAGTTGACTCCCATTTTTGACAAGGATCACGAAATAGCATTGTTCTTAACCGATCATCCCAAGGTATATCTACTATTGTCTGGCTGTGGGATTTTGACAGTTTGGTAAATATACAGGGTGGTAACGACCATCACCCTCGAAACCTGGAATTTATTAATTACCTCCAAACAACAAAAACGTATCAGATCCCTTCTCAACCCGCATGTATATTAAATAAGTGTTAAAAACCTGGGAACTAGGCTAACGGCCCCTATAGATAGATCAAATGTACGCTACTTAAAGGTGCCCTAAACAACATTTCTAGAACAAAACAAATAGGTGTGTTAATAGAACTGAGTTTGAAAACGGTGATAAACACAGTCGCCCACAGAAGACAGAAGTTTTGTGAACCGCGGACAACAAATCAGCGACTAGCTATTGGCTGAGGATTTTTATCGAGCGCTTCACAGCGCTATACTGGATGAGTAATCGCCTGATGAAGCTTTCACAAAACCCATTATTATACACTATTCACGTTTATCATTTCACTTAATGGGCCAATGATAAACTGACGGCTCAACACGGCTCGTCGATCTCTATTCAAAGCCTATTGAATATTCATGAAATGGGGCGGTGCTGAGTGGGCAATAGAGGGACTGACAGGCCTAATTATCTAACGCTTCATCAAGTTTATAAGCAGTGTACTAATATTAGAAAAACGACAGTAGTTGTCAGTGAGCTCTTTTACTTCCACAATCATCATGTGTAGTTCTAATGCAGGCACCTTGCTTCCTTACGGATTGAAAATACCAACACCATCGCCGTATTTCCCGTTCGCCCCTGGGGTAGGGAATCTACCATTAGATGTTCAACGGTCGCAGTTGTGTGACTATGCAGCCAGATTACAGTATGGATTAAGAGGGTATCCAGGACTTGGAATTTCACCGTATCACGCCCATCTACCTGATCCCTACACACAGGCATATTTGTATAAACACGATCTACGGGCCAGGTATATTCAAGAAGAACCCAAACCTAGTCAGAGTTATATAGGACTAATTTCAATGGCTATTCTCGGGGCCAAGGATAAGAAATTAATTTTAAGTGACATTTATCAATGGATCTTGGACAATTACGCTTATTTTAGAACGCGTGGACCAGGTTGGAGAAACAGTATTCGACACAATTTATCACTTAACGACTGTTTTATCAAGTCTGGAAGAAGTGCTAACGGGAAGGGACATTATTGGGCTATTCATCCGGCTAATATCGACGACTTTGCTCGGGGTGATTTCCGGAGACGACGTGCTCAGAGAAAGGTGAGGAAACATATGGGTTTAGCTGTTCCCGATGATGAGGATAGTCCGAGCCCTTCCCCATCAACGACACCTATTAATTGGCAAGGATCCTACACAGACGAGAGACCAGACGGTCCTAAAATTAGCCAGGTCGTAGAGCACACAACGTCAAAAAGTGAAACGGAGTGTTCATCGGCAACAGGTACGGCCAGTGGACCGCCTGTTAAGAAAAGACTTTTTGATATGGAGAGTATATTAGCTCCCGACCATCACAGGCCGTCTCAAATATCAAATAATCACATAGAAGAAGTGGACACTGAAATAGAGATAGATACAGACCGGGAAACGGTAGATGTATGTGAAATAGACAGTCAACATTCAGGTGACGAACAGCTGTCACCTAGTTCTCCCCCGTCATCTCCTCATAGTGACGGTAAATTATCACCTCCAGTCAATCTACAACACGATACCGAACCAGGAGAAATCAAGCCCGAAGTCAACAACACATTTTCAACTTCTAAGTCAGAAATTTGGAGTTTGGGGAATGTCATCCCGAACAGGCCCGGAGCTTCGCATATGTCCGGACAAGCTCCTTGGGATGCTTATGCTACCTATATCTACCCCATGCTGTCTACATCATATTCGGTTGTTCTACCAGGAACGTCACCTATTTCTGCCGAGGCGGCTTCAAGGTGGCGGGAAGCGATGTATGCATCGGCACCAGAAGCAAAATCTTCCCTGTCGGAGGTAAAACCAGAATGATATCAACAATAGTGCAAGAAAGAAATAGACACAAATTGATGTTAAATTTAATATTTAGGACAACCTAGTGAATGATGAGTGACGCTAAGTTTAACTTATACCAAAACTGTGATAGAATGACAATGTGCGTATTTATAAACTATGAAAAAAATATAACTGTCTCATACTAATGAGTCGCTGTTGTAATTATTAGAGATATCCATATTGTGTGAAAAATATTCTCAAGGATAGAAAGAAGGTAGGATGAATTAAATGTTGAGATTTCTTTAAATTAAGAAAAAACAAGAATTATAAGAGAAAAAAATATCCGTAGAAAGATTAGTTGAAAGATTTAATTATGAAAATTATGTATATAAGTTACCAAGCATTATATGTGCTATTTATAATATTAATAAATAGTTGTCAACTTGATTTCTTTTTTCTTGTCATATTTTTTTTTCAATTTTTGATTGGGTACAGTGATTTTTACATTTTATTATTTGCGGACTATTGGGTAGCTGTTACGATATTGTTTCCCCGTCTCCAGAATATCTGACGGGTCTGCAGGGTTTTACATAGACGTAAATCTGATTTATTTGCATGGAATGGCAAATAGCATTTGACACCCAACAACACATTAATTTAAACTGTGCATTGTTCGCATTTACCGACAAGCAAAAACGTTGGAAAGGAGGGTTTCTGATTTCAAAAGCGCATGAAATTTTATATTCGATTTTGAATCATGGATTCATGTTTTTGTTAATTTTAAGCTGGTTTATTAGAAAATCTAGCCTCGCAAATACGAAAAAACACTTCTGTTAATGACTAGAAAAATGAATTAGAAGAATCAATAAGACTTCATTGTTTGAGAAAAAGACAATAGAAAAACTCCGACTTAGCTAAATATTATATACAATAGTGGCTACACGCTTCATTGAGAAAAACAAGTACAAAACATAAGCGTAAATTGTTATTTGATATGAAAATAATAACCAATCGTTACATACTTTTAATGCTCTCCATAACTTAACGCCTTAAAAGAACGCAATTAGCAAAATATTAAATATTGTCTTTGTTCGTCCCGATTCCCCAATATCTTTAAATTCGTAATACCTGCATTACATTATATATTTATAATTTTTAATAAACTATTTTCGAAGGGTGTTATGTAAGCGCTATAATTAATATCCTCCCACAATCGTTATTATAATTAAAACTGTTAACGAAATAAATATTTTATAATTAATTCAACCAAAAAAAAAATATGACGATTGTTTATGACATACATCAAAAAGCACTATATACGTACACATGTTATTAATATATTGTTGTTCATAAGGTACTCATGAATTAAACAGAAATAACTAAATATATTCCAATTGTTTGTCTTGTGATAATCAGCTGTAGTTTCAAGCTGTGAAATATATACATAATGATCGAAAATACTATAGGAAACGAAATATAAGAAGCATCAAATAATAGGATACACAGATTGTATAATGTACTCTATGCCCTAAGATCGCACTTTATTTAAAATATAGAAAGGGGTATTATGCTGTAAATTATATAGAATTATTGTTCTATGATTTGTATAGAATGTTATTTTCTCACCGTAATTAAACCTGTTATAATTACAGAATAATAAATAATGAGCATGTTTTAATAATTAAGCTAGGCTATATACGGATCTGTAAGATTGTTCAAATATTAATCAATTATTTCATAAAATTATTACGTATTTAGTATGGAATAGTGTTAGGCTTAACTTTAATTTCGTTCAGTTTATTTTACGATCCCAACAAACAATTAACGATAATAGACAGGACGTTACAATTTTATTGTTTAATAATCTATTTCAGATCCTCTTCAAATATATATATATATATATATATATTTTTGATATATTTTTCATCATTAATAAATTGACTTCCGAAATGTGCGAAAAGCAAAGGCTATTTTAATTAAAATCCCACCTGTTTGTTTGCTCCCCCGACTCACAAACAACTATTAAAATAGGCTTGCGATGATGGGTGCGTACATTAAATTACAATATTTCTATTTCAGATCCAATTCACTAAGAAATGTTTATTTATTTTGCACCAGTATAATATGTATTTGAATGGCGGTCCGCAATATTTTTTTTTTTTTTAAAAATCATTTTATCACAGACTTTTACCACAAAATATCAGATATACATGCAAAAACTTCAAAAATGCATGCAAATTATGTTTCCTTTTTATTAGTACTCCTTCCACGGGAGACGAAAATTACTTTATTATGAATGTTTTATTTCAATAATTATTAATCTATTATTATAGCAGGCGCTTAAAACCAAAAACATCGTGATACTTTTAGACTGTTTTTTTTAAACATTATTACTATTTTGGGGGGCTTTTTTGTGAAATGAGAGGATGTTTATATTTTGTAATTATTATATTTCACAGTTTAGCATAGTTCGATGATTCTGTATAAAAACTACTCACCCATTAAATACCTAAATTGTACACTTGTATAATGCATGCGCAGTCTTTTACACATCTCACTGAACATCTGAAAATATCTTGGGTGTTTTTTTTTATCTATAATTTCTTTTATAGGCCACCAGACACTAATTCTACAGTGACAGTTATATTAGCAACACAAAAAAATCAATAATATGAAATATTATTTTCTCTATATTGTTAACTTTTTAGGCTTCCAATTTTTTTTTATTTGATGTCAATTTTGATAATACGGAAATATAAAAAGAGAAAATTTTGACAAGGTGGACAAGAAACTATTAAGTTATAGCTATTAATTTCCTAATATTTACTCGAATCAATTTTGTTTAATCGTGTATATCCGCGGTTTCTTTTATTTACAACAAATGAACCATTAAGATTGATTTTAAATCAATGTTAAACAAATTTACATTATTTATCTCTGATCTGGGAAATATGAGGTCTAAAGAGCACATGACAAAAATAATCATATCCTCTCCATGTAATGATCCATTAATGTACCATCAACTCATAAAATCACAATATAATGTGGTATTTTCATAAATACAGAAATATCCTTTCTTTTGTAATATTACAATTAACATTTTAAAGTGCGCCAAAATTGAACACGATTTGCTCCAAATGTAAATTACTAGCATACAAACAATGTAATGTACGAATATTAAAAAAAAATAATGTTACTTCAATATTCATTATGACCGGTCTTCGTTACCCCAGGTTAGGAGCAGAACAGTGGGACGTTAAACCCCATTTCATTTCATTTATTCAGCAATCTACCATAAATTTCAAGTGGGTTCAATCTGGATTCTATAAATAACAGTAGTAAAATAAGGTCTAGTTGGGTGGAGCCAGTTTGACGGTATATATTTTATTCATAATTGTTGATTATTTATCTAAATTATGTTCGTTTTTATTAATTGAATAATGTTTGACAAGTTCCGCTCACTTTCTATATTTGAATGAAAATAATATCAAAATCTGTTTCACCGTTGACCTTTTTGTGTTACATTGAATCATTAGTGTCAAATAGACACCAGTTATAGACAGGCATAATATTGTCGTTTTTAATTGCATCGTCGCCAGCCAGGAGTGTAATTTCGCGATTATTTGGTATTGATGGAGTGGGGAATAGATTATCTAAATTGGGTTTTCCGGGAATGGTGAACTGAATACCATTTTGATATTTTGGAAATATTGTCAAACTAAACTAAACTTAATACGTAAATTGAATTATCTATAATTAAATATGAAAAGATCAAAATTGTCGACACGCTTTGAAACACCGATAGAAAATTATACGTGTTTACTATTTAATGAGTTTAGCATAGTTTTTTTTGCACAAATATTCAACAAAGAAAATTTCATGGATGAATGTTATAATATTTCAGATATTTTAAACATTTATCAGCACAAATAACATAGAATATAGAATAAAGAAAATACATAATGTTAATGAAAAACCACGTGCTTAATATGATATATATTTTCCTTAACATCATTAAGACCTAAATCGGTATATTCTAATGATATTAAGAAATTTAACTAACTAAAACAAAATATTTAAATATCATTTATATATAACTATTTTAATATATTTAAATCTATGAGTGATAATTAATTTTGCATCACTGGACATGGGGGAAGTAAGTTTGAAATTATTATTGAACAATTTCTTATACTGCGATAATACATCACCTTTCTGTTCCTGGTGTTAATTTGCATACCTCGGCTTGTTGTTGGTAATATTTCGGTAAATCACCAACAAAAATATAAATCTAGATATATCTTTTTTAATTTTTGAAATTTGGGGATGCAATTAGTTATTTAATTTGCTTTAATACATTGTTTAGACAAAGAAGGGTGCACAACAAAACGATACAGATAAGATATACATTCGTACGACGAATTCTGAATGGAAAGCACAGAAGGTCAGATTTAAAACTGTTGGTTACATTTATATTCAGATAAAAACATTTTACGTTACAACGACGAGTTTTACACTTCACGGATGTATATAAATGTGTAATTCAATCTTCACTTCATAATGAAACATACAATGCCCATAGATTTTAAGGAACCGGCTCTCAACCAGGCGGTCCGAGATTCGATCACGGTGTTATACGACAAAGTACCTTAGCGATGGTGCAGGAGACAGGACACGACGAGGTCTTCCGTACACGTTGGCATGAAAGAATACCCTGTTGTGGCGCTTATCGGCAAAATTCCCCTCATTGCGTGGTTTATGCCCGCCTTAATAGATCATAGGAGCAGAATAGCTGGACAATGATTTAATATAGGTTATGTATGTTCCCCAATCCTTATTCAGATACAAATCTGATTTAAAATATTGTTTATAAAAAGGTCAGAGGGATATGTTTTATAACACATTCCATTTCATCTTATAAGGAACGGATGCAATCATACTTGAAAATCGAATGAGCAGACAAAATAAATTTAAACAAATAAATTTCTGTTTACAACAATTACGATTTCTTCATATTATAGATACCCAAATGGTAATTTTCCGTTTTGGTGTGCCGGGTGTTCGATCCCGACATTGGTCGAGAAAGTTCATCCAGATTTTCCGGCGTGGTTTTTCCTTGTCAGTGATGTAGAACGGAGGGCCTGACAAGGACAGCTGTCTAGTCGTTCGGATGGGACGAAGAAACCGAGTCCCCGTGTACCCATTGGCATGCACGTAAAAGATCCCTTGGCAGTTGGAATTCGATATAAGAGTAGGCCGTAGCGCCGCTGCCCGGGCAACATTTTCCTCATAGCACACTATGGAGTATCTGCTCCTCTTTCATTAGCCCAGGTTAGGTGCAGAAGAGTAGGACGTTAACCCCATTTCATTTCATCTCATTTTCCGTTTTAGTGAGAATGTGGCTTGTGAACTAAGAGTTGGCGTGGGTACTATTCCAATTGCCGCCAAAACGCACAACTGGTTTATTATGCAAAGGCTAACTGCTAGCTAACACACTCCTAGCGGCAGCTAGACGAGTCTGTGACTGTAAATTTTGAATAACCCAAGTATATGATGTATATTTGATAATCAGATTATCTTTCAAAATTACTGTTATGTGTTATGATTTACAAACAAATGGTGATGGATAACCTCACGGATACGCAATCAGAAAATAAGCTACAATCCCCGTATTTGGTTTTTATTTCCATCATTCAAGAATAAGACCACATTTATATTTTACTAAGCTCAATTAAAACTTTCATTGAAACGAACAGATTCTTTTAAAAAGCTCATTTTACTGGGGTACAACAAATCAACAAGAAATTAATATTTTTTTTAGCCTATTAATTAGAATCTGCTAACATTTAAAATCAGTTGGTCAATAAAATGTTTGGCAAAATCTTTTTTAGCGGAAATTCTTAAATTGTTAGTTATATGTAGAACGGGATCGTAAATAGAACCAAGAATGAATAGTTTTAGTTCACAATCTCTATACTTCTGTTCAGTTATCCATATTATAATCATGTACTGTGGTTAAATCATTACCGGTGTGGATTGGGCATTATGATTAACATTTTAAGTGACCCCTATACTAGTAGAACTAAATATATACCTTGATTAGTCCCCAGCCTACCAACCATCTCATCCATCTAACTGATTGATAATAACCTGCTGCAGTACTTCCGGTTTGAGCTTAATCAGATTTGGAGTGTGATTTACGCCAGTATTGTCCTAAGAGGGAGAGCTACTGTCAAAAGTTGTGTGGGATTGGGGATAGAATGTTTCCCAAGGATCATCTGCTATCCCTTAGGAATTACAAGAAATAAAGTCATAGAAATGTGGCATATTATGTTAAGTCCATTGAACATATATTTATCTGCCATCAGTCTCCATAGTGGATAGTATAGAGAGTGATGTGATTATAAAATGACAGCTATAAATTATATTCTAATGTTCCGAGATGAAGCAAGGAAACGACTAAAGTGGTAAACAATTATAAACAATTTACACACAGTTTTTATCAATAATTAGACGAGTTTTAAATCAAGTTATCGTTCTAGTTATACGCTTTATGAATCTTTGTTTATATTAATGAATATATATTGATTGATTGATTGACGGAGCGTCCTATTCTAGACGATAACAGCGTACGTTGCTCGCTGTATACTCAATTATTGCTGACAAAGGCCTTTTATCACCAGTCACTCAATTTATGATGGAAAACTAGACTTCAACTAATAATTGATATATATTTTCATCATACAAAACTGTCCATGGTATGATGTGCTATTTACGATGTTCAATATTGCCGGCTTTTCATTCCGGGGTGATAATATGCAGTGCACTGATAAGTAACAGTTACAAAATATCTTTTGAATATGGTTGTAAAGAATTAGTCTTGGTGACGGTTTTCCACCCTGCGTTTGGAAAAACAATATGTTTTTGGAAATGCTAACTCCAAAGTGAATATAAGAATGTCTTAAATTCAAGATCCAAGGTTAGTTACAACTCGTCAGGTTGCCACACAACTAGTATAATAATTCTGTAATAATGTAACACATCTTGATTTTCTTATTCAAAATAAGCATGATGAAATAATGATGGGTATACATGTGAATATAGAGGAACTGTACCACACACAAACAATTACATATGACAAACATCTGGACACGACAGAATATACAGACATCATAAACAACAAATGCACATATCAGATCAAGTAAATGATCCGGACGCGGGGGGGGGGGGCGTAAGCGACCACTGCTCTGTACCCGGACCTGTAGTAACTTCACTCAAAATGCGATTTAAACGAGCACTGCAATGTTAAGAGAGATTTGTAACATAAAATCAATGTTTTGTTCTTAGAGGGTTTTCTTTGGCCTTTTTTTTCTTTTGAAAGATGAGAGAGGTCAGATTATGCATACTTAAATTTAATATTACCGATTTTTTTTAAATCATTATTTTTGTTCTTTAAACGTGAATATTACTTGTTTCTTTTGATACACAATTTCATATCCCATTAACAGATCTTGGTTGTTTATTTAATAACGGGTGATAATTTCAAAATTATTCAATACCCCCTGTTGTGTTCAATTTCGACTTCCTGGCTATACACAGTATTTACTATTATCACTGTGGTATATAAAATACTTATCATAATGAATATCAAACATCAAAATATTTTATCAGATATTCGGTACATTTTCTATTTGATCCACGCCACAATATTTATTTGAGATTCATACCGATTTGTCTTATCTTGCTATGAGTATTGTGACAAACGTCAGTCGAGGTGTATATTAAATAATAGGTATCGTCCAGTAACTGTCGGTATATCACTAATATAGATACAAGATTACATCAACACAATTCAATGTGGTTTTAGACACATCAAGTCAAAATGGGTCAGTTTGCACCAAACATATGGTATATATGTCTTTAATGTTGAGAAGAAAAGTAAGAGACAGTGAGGATTGTTCCAGATTGAAGAGACCTGGAGAAATGGGTGGGATGGGGATGGTAGGAATATTAAACTACTTATCCTCGCTTAATTTTGATTTATTAACAATATGTAAATATTAAAATTAAAAAACCTCGAATGCAGACACAAAAATGCAATACCTTTTACTTAGTCTTTAACTAAACCGCTAAACCTCACTTGGCGTATCGAGCATGGAACCGTTTGGTCTACTTTGTGGATCTGTTTCAGCGCACATATATGTATCCACAATTATAAGGAACATTTGTATATAGTGTTAACAATCTTTATTCTATCTGTAATGTCACGCAACATTATACAATATCACAACTATTATTAAAATACAAAGTCAAATGGACGAATTTGGCAAATCAAGAGGACAATATTATCAGAATGGAAAGAGGTACTAGGCATTTGTGAAAAGGTAAACATTCCAGATCTCAAGCGTAGAAGAAGCTTCTGCCTTCTAAAACCAAAACTGAAAAATTAGGTTGAAACAAATAAATGTCTGATAAAATATTACGATTAATACGATAGGATAAATGAAATGTTGATGGTAACTATTCTTGTTTCAGAAATTTCCAACAAAACCAAGTCTTTATAAAATGAAATAGGGTTTAACGCCCTTACTGTTCGTTGTCAATCAATTTCAGTCTAATATTGGAAATGTGTTAGAGATTTAATAAAAAGATATACGCAGGGCCGAATATAAAAGAACGTAGCAGCCTGTCTAAAAATGGGTAAGCTTCGTCTTTTTTTGTCTTCTAGAAGATTTGCAACCACAAAAAAATGCCACCACGAGAGTTGACTTGTGGCAACCAAGCGTTGTTAGCAACATTTTCTTTTTGATCATTCGACGTTGTTGGTCGGCCGGCCGATGCAGCAATTGTACCCCCATCTTCAATTACTATTATAATCATCGACATAATACAAGAGAAAAAAATTCCGAACGATACAAACCATAGACCCGTGTCGAGGTTTTATTAAATAGAAAAACATACCCAACATTTAACTTTATTGTCGACTTATCAAAGGTTTATCTCAAAACACCGCGAAGAGGGAGATTTTTTATACTACTATTTTACCACGTCTGATAGGTTAACATATGTCGCAATAAATCAACTTTTGACGAAACTTTTCAGATAAGTTACCTCATATGCATAGGCGACGTATATTATTGTCGTATTTTAACATTGTTTCCTTTTCTTTATAACGAACGGTGAGCCATCATTGAAATTTTTCGTGAGCACGTGTGAATGTAAAGCTGATTTAGTGTAAACTGGCAGCAGATTGTTAACAGCAGCGAAGATTTCAACTAGATATATTTCTTGCTATATGCTGTAACGTGGTCTGAACCCAGAGAGGAGAAGTCTTTTCTACACTATAACAATAAGTATTTCATAACGATATCGTTTTTATATACCCCATAAACACCTTTTATATAAATTTAACATGGCCTATACAATTCTGAAAACAACACTTCCCTGAAGATAATGTCAACTGAAAAAATATCGCTAATACACAATAGAATACAAATTTCTCTATACATTCAATAAAAAAAATGAAAGTCGATTCATAAAGAAATATTACAATGTAGTAGCTTAGTAGCAAACTCGCACGATTATATCTATAACATATGACGAGGCGCGCTTTTTTCTTTGGAATGAGGTACAATGAACCTTTTTCATTTTGGAATATTATTTGCATAAAAGTTTTTGAAAAAAAAATATATTAATTTTATGGCTACTGACATTGTTTAATTATCTTTGAATTAAAAGTACAGTTGCCAGCATCTTCAATCGTTGTTGGGGGTGGGGGGGGGCTAGTGGTCTACATGTAGAGTGCCGCGCTTCGACCTCTAGCTGGCCGGTCACCTCTTGCTTGCGGCTGTGGTTTCGAGCCCTGGTGTGAGCGTATGTGGCATAGAGATAGAGGCGCCTTCTCAAACTCGTGGGTTTCCTCTGGGCACTCCGGTTTCCTCCCACTACTAAAGACCCCTACGCGCAAGCGAATTATTGAAATAAAATGAAACCATGTTAGTCCCAATATGACCTAGTTTGTGTTGAGTGGACGTTAAACCCCATTTCTCTCTCTCTCTCTCTCTCTCAATCGTAATCGTTGTTGTATGTCGTCATGGAATTGGGTTTACGGTTAATATTTAGTCAATATAATACGTCGATCACTCTGAGACAGGCATAAGGTAATCTTTATTTCCCTGGTTACGTGTAAACTAAGCGTGGTGGGAGAATTTGGCTGGGCATCGACGTCCCAGTTTACGTCTTTTTTTTCCATTTTCAACCGTCAGTTGTCCTTTACACGCCATTATGTACGCGGCCGAACATTGGTTTATTCGTTTCATCTAAACTACTAATCATACTATCCTTCTAAGTCTATCGGGAACCACCTTTATTGGTGTAAATCGGGCTTCGGGCTTGAAAAAATCACGGAGGTCATTTTAAGCCAGAGTTCAGAGACATATATAGTTGTGAGTTGTGAAAGTGCGTATTCTTCCATCAATGATCAATAGTTTAATACCCAACTTCTGTAATATAGGTCAACACTATTGTTCAATGTTCGATAACCCTTGGTGGCGCGTGCACGGAGCAGAGTATGCTATTGGTGCAAGGAATATTGCTTCTGCACAATACACTTGTCCTCAATCAAGGTTTTAATGAGATAAGAAGTGTATAACCCTAATAATATGACAAATTTAATTCACGGTATTTACAGTGCATGTCTGACACCTTTACAATTCATCATCTTGGTAGATCCATATCAATAATCAGATTTTAAAGGAGTGATACCTTTAATTTCAGTTAATATTTCAGTAGCGACCCGGGCTATTCTTGTTTACAGACTGTTTGGAACAGCGCTGTCCAGCTTTAGCCTAGTCATACTTGAAACATATACTTGATTACTATTTTATAAAGTTGTTTTGTTTTGTTTTTTTGTTTGGGGGGGGGGGGGTATTTGTAGGAATGCAATCGATCAATATTTGATCTACATATTCATAACTTAGTTATTCTTCTATGATACCCTATATGCACTGGGATGTATCTGAATAAATAAAATATTAATGCCACCGAATCTTCCTAAATTAGTGTGGCGTATGCCAGTTCGACAAATGACTTAATTGACCCAAGACTTCATTTTCGTGACCCAAGCAATTTGTCCATTATACGTTTTGTTCGTAATTTGAAAAAAATGCTCAATAAAAACGTACGAAATGAAAGATATGTCGATCTCCTCTTCTTTTCACAACATACCTAATTAAAAGAACTATTTACGACAGCTACTCAAAAATCCACTCAACCATCGGTTTATCTTTAACAATTGGGTTTTGCATTACAAATATAACTTGTTGTCGAATAATGAATTACTATTCCATACTGAATGTTTATTAAATAGTAATCAACTATTAATAATTCATTTTATCAAACGAGACGCGTTCACGCATGACGCCTGATCAACCAATCGAAGATAAGATTGCAAAGTAACGCAATGAAGATCACGCAACGCTGTCAACGACTGGTCTGTAATGGATATAGATACAAATGAAATGTTGTGATTTCAGGTTGTCGTAAAATCAGCGTTGTCGTGATTAACTTTAGCACCGTGTTCAGTTCGTGTGACCCCGGCAATAAAATTACAAAGAGGTTCACCACACAAGTTCTAAAAAAGATCATCTAAATTCCTCGTTTCATTCTAACTAATCAATAATTCACGATACTTAACAAATTGTCTAACGTTTGGCGTCCATATTGGATGGGGAAAAGGTGTGATATTTGATTGTAATAGCATGTAAAGAAGAAATTCTTTATTCTTCTTATAAAGAAAGTTTGCGTGAAGTTTTGAAGGAAACGAGGATGTATTGTGATATCACACAGAATAATAAATTGCACGATTTCAATAACAATATAGTATCGACTTTGATGTACCAACGGTGGTGTAAATGATTTAGAGAGCTTACCTCATTTCCTGAAAAGGCTTTATGATATTCTCGAGCAAGAGACGCTCTAGCCTATAGGAAAACATTGGACAGCGCTTCATTACTTCATATTCCAAGTCTACATCGATATTTTATTTTGTTGAGTGTTAACCATAGCCATAAAATCATCAATAATTGCTACATTACTCAAATGTACGTTGAATAAATTTATCTGGCAAGGCACTAAATGCCTCTAAAAGATTACGTTGTAATTGGGGTTATGTATTTTTTTATGAATTACTTTAGTTTGGTCACATATAACTTATAATTAGTTGATCGTGTATACCATAACCACCGACTTCACCCGTGTCTAATAAACACTTAAGGGCACAACATTTGGGAATAAACTACAAGTATTAAAGTCTAATGACAATCAAAGTACTCTTATCCCTAAAACCTATAGATCCAACAATTAATCAATATCAAAAGTTTAGTTTCTTCCAATTTCACCCACAATTTTTATTTTGGTATCCTTTAATCAATAGGACAGAGTCGTGAATTCATCTAGAAGAAATAAAATGTAATGATGTGATGTCATGTTTTTCTGTATCAGCCGTGATCTTGAAGACCTTAGTGTGTTTATGTTCCAAAGTATGAACCAAAGATCTTTGACTGTGGATAATTTGCCAATAATGTAGCACATACATGGAACTCTCTGCCACTACAGCTACGGATAGGCCCATCTCGCAGTGTCTTTAAACAATAACTTAAAACCTACGTTTCAATGTTCATATCTATAATAATTTCCTGGAACTTTTGTCAGTGCTTTGGGTAGAGGGGTTGTTATTTTCAATTTTTACGCTTTTCAACATAAACCCCAGGTTGAAATATTCAGAATATTGTTTAAAAAAAAAAACAAAAAAAGAAATAAAATGTTGTTCCCGACCATATTATTAACCCCCGCGTACACGCTCTCAAAAAATGCCCCCCCCCCCACCACCACCGATTTAACCCTATTTGCTTATCATACAACTTTACTTAGGTTTTCGACGGTGCTAAGTCCAAATATGGCCTCAGAAATAATCTCTGAAAATCCAATATGACTTCTAAAATCAACCATTTTCTGACATAGATAACCGATACAACGCAATAATATGTTTGTAATATGTCTTATTCTTGGTTTTCGAGGGTGCTGGTTGAGACTATATGGTCAGAAATAGACCAGGAACATCCAATGGGGTGGTAATACCATATGGGGGTACATTTTAAAACGGTATGTACATGGGGGGTTAACTGGCTAGAGGAACAAAATTTCAATATTTTTATTTTTTGTACTGCATTCTCCATATTTTGAGCAGGGGTTTAAACAAAATTGTGATTACCCCCCCCCCCCCACACACACACACACACACACACACACACACTACTTTGGGCATATTGCAGTATTATTACTCCTAAGCAAATATTTGCAATACACTGCATATTCAAAGCGATTATAAGCTTTAATGCAGAAGTATGGTATCTCATTTTATTTGAGTGGCGTGAAATCAATTTGATGCCAAAGGGAATGGTTGGTACTTGTGATTTACAAACCTAATATTGAATCGTAAAAGATACTATAAGTGAGGCAGTGGTGAACACAGTCGTTTTTATAAGGGTATGTTACTGTGGCTCGTTTTCTTAGGCAATGGGTACTGTTTTCTGACCATGATTATGAACAAAATAATGTTAAACGCACAAGAAATTTTTACCAAAACTATTGTCAACAAACAGCAGGATTCAGTAATAAACAGCAGAATCTTCCAAGCTATCATATGTAGGTTTTAACGTATGAAAACCATTGTTTATTTTTAGAATGCGTTATAAACACACTGATACGCACCACTGATTTGACTGGAGATGCTGATGAGACATAATGCAGCTGGCGTGAGCGACACACCAAGCACTTCTAGCAGAACCACAAACGCCATGCTTCGTTGCTGCAGGGAGAAGATAAGCCCCCGAAACGGCTGCTTGTGGAATCCTTCTAGATATCATTGCATCTTCCAGAGAACTCTGGTAGTTGTACTGACCCCAGCTTTTTCAAAGCCACATTTTATACCCAATGTCTGCATCATAAAATTGCCATGTTTATCATTCCCAAACTATCGTATTCAATATTTGCTGTTTCAGAGAATTGGTCTGTGGTGATTTACGCGATCGTCGAGATCTGATGTTGTTACGTTAAAGATTTTAGCGATCGAATTTTCGGCCTAGCCTTGATCATCATTACTAAAGTGGAAACGTTTTTAAAAAAAACATAGCCTCGATCATCCATTTCATAAAAAAATCATGAATGAAAGTTGAGCAGCAAATGGCGTTGACATCGAGAGTTGATTATGGTCTGGATAAGATAATTAATGTAATAATTAGATAACTTTTCTGGCTTAAATGAAAAAAAAAAAAACCTGCAATAGGCAGATTTAGCTCTCGCTTATGCATGTTTAAAAATAGCCAGATTAAGACTTATCTCTCAAATAACATTTACAGTCGTCCATCTATGTAAGGGGTGCGTATATATCGCAAGGGTTAAAACCTATAATTATGTCGGAAATACTGTGTGTATTTAGGGTTAGTATGAGTAATTTGTAGACAACATTTACACTATCATGTATTGTGTGGGTTTAGGTTTGTAAACTTTTACAACTCGTGTGATTTTTACTACAGAATATCCAGCTGATGACACAAGACAACACGGTTAGATGATTGACAGCCTGTGTAGAGTGAAGTACGTATCGACAGTGTCAGCTTGTCAATAGAAACAAAACTTTACAGTTTGCCTCCCACATTGAGAACCCTTATACGTTACGCTTTGTTGGTCCCTAGAAAGCATCTCAAACAACACCTAGCGACATGAACAGTTTTAAACTTGTCTTAAATTTACACGTATATTCTCTGTCGTTCGGCTATTACTGGGTTTTAAAATTCGTGGCGTTTGCACAAAATCATAAGAATGAAAATAACCAGGAAAAGAGACTCGGTGGGATAGTCAGCAAATTGGTGACGGAATCCTTCAGAGGAGTATCTATGAGCGAAACTCTTAGCGTTAAAGGCACCGTTGGTCTTAAAACTGAAATTATGTACTGAAAAATTAAGCCAGGAAATATCTCCGAACATGAAACGATAACGCGACTATTATCAATGAGAAAGAGTCATCGTCACAAAGCACTGCTCATTTTGGCTTTCCTGGTGACGAAAAAAGCCCAAGGCCTAAGGCTCTGCTAAACAATGTACAGTCGGCATAAAAGGAAAGATCTTTCTTCGGACAAATGCACATCGATTTACAGACCTCGATTTCTGATATTATGTCATGCTTGGTTTCTTGTAAATAATATACTCGTACATGTTACAGTAAATACTGCCCAGTGTTTTACTAGGGTACTAGCAGTAACACGTTTGTGAAATTCATCAGTCTATATGACGAATGATACCGAAATTGACTGTAATTTTAAATTACACATTTTCGTTATACGAAATACCAAATGATGCGTATTATTTGAATATCCACAAAATAACATTAAGTTCTTAAATAATAATTAATCTAGCTCATAATGGTCTCTCGCAATACGCATCATCCAAATCGTAAAGATCCAAATGATTGAAATAACATCATATTTAACTTTCCGTTTTCGTTTATCCAGATGTATTATTATTCAACGGATGATGTTTGTGTAGGCATGATAGTTCTATTTTCTGACACCTTACTTAATGTAGCTTGGTGTCTATTTGTTCAATGCATGTTTAACATTGGGGGCGGTGAAATTTCAGCAAAGCCACTAAAGATGTTTTAACCGTGCATTTATAAAAGTGTTGACCGGTTGACCACTGTCTACGTCTGTGAAACGTCCATCTGGTTTTTGACCAGCCTGTCTGGGATACAATATAGGTTTTTGATGGAGAGGCGGCCATTAGTAGCTAAGAGGGGTGAACTTACGGACGTGGGTTTATACAAATTGTTCTCAAAATTTGTAAACGTGGCTAAGAGGCGGTCAACAATGCTCAAAAATATTTGCAACTTGTCGGTATAAAGATCCGAATTGTTTTTTCAACATGCGGGTGGGATGAGAGGGTCCATTTAACTTCTCTTGATAATTCAAAGAAAAATGTTCAGTGTGGGTTTTTTTTTTTCATGTTATCTTATATCCCTAAGATGTTTAAGCCATACAAAATATAACCAGACTATAACAACCTGGATAGCTAAACAGGTTACCATCGAAATTACTAAGCCATCTTACAAAGCTTCCACAAAATAGTTTTACTCGAGTTTTGTTGTGTATCGGTGACATGAGACTGATTGATTGTCCAGTCAATTGCCTTCAAATTAGGTTTAACTGCTTCTACTACCACTGTTTGGCTGTTTTATGAAATATGCATGAGTCGCAAATACGATTTACTGGCAATGAGAAATAGTTTCTTAAATTACTATTGAACTTCTTTATAACGTGTAATAAATTGATTGCTTGCTCATCGTTTTCAATTTACTCCCTGAATGCCGTCGCCTAATCTAATGAGCACGTTAGCATAACGAAACTATCGACAGTCATCAGTTAGGGCAAATATTATTTAGCAGTTGAAAAACAATGGAGAAGACGGTGAGATTTTACATCGTTTATTTCTCTGTTTATAAACCACTTCAACCTACGTCGGAATTCTAAATCCTAATTTTTAGCTCATCAAATTACTCGGGAGTACTGTAAGTATAGCGACTCTTGATCGCCATTTTCATTGACTGTGAAGAGCTCTTCCATCAGGGAATCAAATATGGTGTCGCACTCTTCAGTCGTTGAAGATAAACATGGACTGTTTAGAAGGTCTAATGATAAACAGAACCAAACAAATTGCTCCATCAGGTGGAATTATGTCTACTCGAGTGGCTTTCCGATTTCGAGAACATTTATTTGATAGGTTTTCCGACATTAAACAAGGATCGAGATTTTCTTGATGGTGTTGTAAATGGGGGGCTTTTATCCGCAGAGTCTTTACCAATAATGGCATGATTGGTCTCTCAATCTAAGAAATTATTCCCTTCATGACATTGTGTCTTTCTCTGGCCACCTCAACTACCATTTGTTAAAGATAATAATTAAATAAGGAGGAGAAACGCTAGAAACTTTCCACTAATTGCTTCCGATCATTCGCTTAACGAGTGCTCAATGCTGTCAACATTTCGCAAATTATACTTTCAACAACCTTCTCGCTACTAATCAATTTATTTTGGCCAAAAATATTTGGCACGAGTTGGATATTTACTGGGAACCCAAATAGCCGTTTCATTACTCAAACTCACACCTTATAAGGTGTTCGAGATTAGCTGGAAGCAAATGATTAACTAGTTGATTTCTAATCGTCTGGCTCGCGGCAGCCATTTAATTCTCGACACCGCCTTTCACTACTCTTTTATTAGAGAGGCAGACGTGACAATCTCTCAGTATACAGATTACAAAATGGCCGTCCTTCCTGTTCACGTGTAATTAGTTGTGAGTTATATAGCTTTATTACTGATTGGAAAACAGTAGCTTAAATTATATATCCTTACAAAACTTATTCGCATTCAGGAAGCATTGCGTGTGCCAGGATGCCTTCAAACGGAAACGCTGAAACGTAAATTGGTTGGGGCATAATTACAGAGGGAGGTATTATTTGAAAACATGATTACATTGTTGAACCCATTTTCCCAATAACACATGCATTAATAATATTCTTTTGATTTTCATTATGTAACAACAATCAATGATTAATTCAATACATTTATAGGGAAATTTTCAATACTGGAACATAATGCGGCGTACTGAATTTTATATAACTGATCGCTGTGATCAGTGCGTAACAAGGAGCCAATGATGTCCCGGGTTCAATTATGTTTTTGGCCGTAGACAACCTCGGGATTTTCCAGAATGGTTCCCCCTTGTCGGTGGTGCAAGACGAAGGTGTGGCAAGGATGGAACGAAAACACATGTAGACGTTTGACAGCTGTTTCGGAAACATTGCGTATGTCTGTCTTCAACAATCCAGTTGATACAGAAAAGTATACGGTTGAATCCCATATTATTCAAGAGAGGGTCATGCGATATTAGAACTAGAATTAATTATTTAAATGATTTGTAGATAACTTACCTGCTGTAAACAAACCAAAAAAACAAGACAACACTCCCTTCCGGCACCACTAATGAATTGGGCAGAAAGGTAACTGGGGTAGGGAGCATTAACAATGTTTACTTTACTAAGAAGGCGGGAGTTACTTTGGCACAGTCTTTACAAAGTACCTTCAAAATTGAGTCATCGACACAATTTAAGAGCTTGATGGTTTATATGTGCATGACTCAGTATTGTTCACCTGTCTCAAGTTTAGTAGGTAAGTTCCCTGGGCTTTGGTTATTTCTTATTCGGGTAGTTCATCGATGATACAAATTTGGTGCCAATTTAGAGGTTTTTGACATCTCCTTAACAAGCTTTTTTTTCGAACATTTCACAAACGAGTTCTACCCACAAAAGACGCAAAATACGCCCACAGAACTGGGCAATATTCAATTTAATCATTTAGACGTGTTTCTGGCTGCAACCTGCCACAGCACAGGCGCAAAATACTGTACATCTAGTGCAGCTACAAGCGAGCGTACTACATAGGGTGTCACTCGTCCATCCACATCTGATGAACCACATGGCAGATTTCGGAGCATATTAACAGGTTGTAATGTTCTCAATTTAGTATCGTTAACCCAGCAATTAAGTTCCGGATCAAGTTCCCACAGATTACCATCTTCCAGTGAACACCTCACCATAGTTTGGCGATGACATCTTTTTGCGTTCCATACAAATGCATCATTCGTCGGAGCAAGACTACATTAGATGGGGATAGTGGCGATACATTTCCACTCATGTGCTCCTTTATCCAGAAATATATAGTTTAGTTTGATGAAATTATAATGGCCCTAAACCGCCGTTACGAGCTAAAGGGCAGTATGGTCTTGCATTTTGGATTTATTATTATCTAATCACCACACAACATGACCCCAGAAACATACGGTTAGACACCAAAATTATCATTCTAGACTATATATATACACTGTACTATGGGGGTTATAGAGATCATTTGAAATTGTGACCGTCTTGGACGCCATCTTGAATTTCTCAAAATGCTCAAGGGTGACTGAGGTTCACCCGACAGATTCTGAAATAGGAAACCATAGGCTACTCAAATAAATCATAAAAATAACTTTGTATATAATTTCCAGGTTCACTCGAAATATTTTGTTTGGCGACCGAAGGAAATTGATTACATCTCAACATTGGCATTATCTATGGACTTAATATTTGACTGTAAACACACAGAACTAATCAACATATAAGTCAGATGCAATTGACGATTTAATTTTTTAGTCAGATAATATGGGGTGTATCATTTTTTTTTAAAAAATAGATGCTTGACCCCGACGGACCTGACACCAGTTTTAGAGGCTCATGATACCAAGTATATCAGATCAGTTATTATAAAATTCCTCAATTTAAATGTTGTGACTTATATATTTTGAATTATAAAATGAAGGAAGTTAGCACCAATATATAAGTATACGTTAGCTGACCAGCTGGATCACTTACCTGTTTTCTTCTATGGCATGGACGTATAGTTTTAAAGTGTGTTTAGCTTGCAACCCTTTCATAGACCAAATGGACATCGTGCGTATTTAATATTATTTATATTCCGTTTTATTGTAATTTCTAATCAATTCGGTTCCGTGAAATACGCGACCGGTCCAAATTGACCCCCATTCTGCTTAGTCCATTCTACACGGTTTTTTTTCATTATTAAAATTTTGTCATTTGAGAATCCGCCATATTTAATTACTTCCGAAGTGTCTCTTGGTTCTGCGATATGTCGGAATACACGACGCCGTGTACTAATTTTAAAATGTTCACTGTATCTTAAATATTGGGTGCTAAATCGAGATCACAAACAACCGTGTGTGTTTTGGTAGGGTTTGGTAGCACGCAAACCAGTTGCATGAAACTTGTGTATGTGCAGGACGCGAAGTCTCTACGACAGACTGCTATCCTCTACGGTGCCGATCAACGCATTGACGCGCAAATCTCACGCTCGAGTTTACTAAGAATTTCCACCGTAGCAGCTTAAGATAACAACATCCATATTGATTGAATTGACCAATACTGAAATCTAATTCGTGGTTTTAATTTCGAATTTTGAGAGTACATTTGTAAGAAGAACAAACAATTAATAATAGCAAAAGCAGAAAAAGACCCGCATGAAACCACCTTATATGTTGGTAAAATCACATGGTTCAATCAAAACATTCAGGATCGTTTTCATCGCATTTGAAAATAAAATGTTTTGAAATGAATAATAAATTGCCTTATTTGGTTAAAACTACTAAGTAGCAGAAATCCCTCTCATAGAATACTGAACTAGATGAGTTAGCCTATTAGAATTAGAGCCGGATAGAAATGTTTAAATAAAATTTACGGGTCAAGTGACGACAATGAAAATGTCTATGAAGTACTCCAACAATTTAAAATATCAAGAATTGCGGCGCTCTCAAGGACTAATAGGGCACACGTTTGAATTATGTTACGTACAATGGCTCGTGTGTGGTGCCCATCAATCAGTATAAGGCTTTTTCAAACGAATTGTATATCATAATATGTGAAGACAAATTCACAAATAAATTTAAAGTTTAAAATTTGTCATGGAAATTAGACCATATACATTATCGCGTACCTCAATAAACTTCGGGATGTTGCAACCACTGTTTTCACTTTTATTATTATGAAGGTGTGTCGTTCGGATGGGACGAAACACGAGATACATTTTAGCTAGCTACCAAGACTTGGTAACAGACAAAAACAAAATAAACCCAGATTAGTCTCTCAAATTAATGTGTTTTTTTATGACTGTAAACCTTCCATTTGCCATTGCAGACTCAGTTATCTCATTCATTTGTGTGGCTTCTTAAATTTGAATTTACATTACAATTACACTCAATTAAACTTAGCTCGTCCGATAGAACTCAAAAACATCAGCGCTGTCAAATTAACGTCAAATTTCGAATCACGGTCCATCGTGTCATTTCCATGTTTTTCAAAGACTATGGTCTCATTACGCTATAAGTTCTTTTGTAAACAATTACGTCTTGAAAAAAAGGTCAAATGAATAGCATTGTTTTAAGAATAGTTGCAATATTCATCGCAGATTCATATCAAAACACTGTCCGTGACGTGGCAACAATGATATGGTTATCTTTTCTACTGAAGGTACATTATATTGTAAATTTCGTTACACACGACTCCTTATCGAATCATTTTTAGTCTCCAGAAAATATCATGTCAGTCCCTGTACATGTAAAGGAACATTTTAGTGAGAAAATAACACCGTGCTAATCTCGCTACTGACTCTGACAAGGTAAGCAAGGCCTTATTTTCTTTACATTGTACAGGCGTTCACGTGGTCCAATAGCAGTAAAAAGTTGTCCAGTAACATTTACTTGGGTCTCAAAAAGTTTCGACAAGGAGTCAGTGGGTCCGTCCCTGAGCGTACAGGGGGGAGGGTAACGAGAGGGGGAACGTTGTCCAGGCAAAACCATCCTCTCCGGGCCCGTAGCCCCCCCCCCCCCACTCCCAAATATTTCGCCAACAATAATGATTTCTAAAGAGTGTTCTTAGCCGGCCACATCCTCAACCCTCAAAAAAATTTCCGTAGCCCCACCAAATTTTATGATTTGGCTACGGACCCGCTCCTCTCATACTCGGATTGCACGTGGAACTATGCAAATCAAAAAAATGTTAGTCTCATACGGGCGAAGTACTGTGTTGACGGCCCACGATTGCATTTCGATATGACAATATTAGCTCCAGCACAGTGTTGTGTTTGAGAACGTGAATAAAGGGAGGCAACCGCGCTAATGATTCGTTGTCGGGATTTTCATTGTGTTTTGTCATGAACATCAATATCCATATTTTGATTGAATCTCCAAATACACTACTGACGGGTTTTGTAACTAACATTATATCACTGAAAATAGTGAATACTCTTAACAGAGAAACATACAAATCTTACGCTGATCTTTAAGATCGGCAATGCTTTGCTGAAGATAAATAATGGGTGCATACTCAAAAATATAAATAAAGTCTACATACAGATGGTAATACAGATGGTAAACCAAATATACGCAAATACAGAAGAGCACATACAAAGTAAACAATGAGACTATTCGTGAAATAAAAATACGTCAATATATTATAGCCGATGTATGTAATCCAAATACAGGAAAATTCTTCATATAATTATGCTTTATGGAAGCGAGAAAAAATCGAAAAGTGCGCATGTATATTAATCTATTTGAAATGTCATCCTTTAATGCCAAGCCTTTTTGTAAGTTTTTTTTATCTGCTTATTATTATCGGTTTACATGTAATGAATGGCGATTAGATGGAATTATATTCAATATGATTCCTGGCAATCAACAAGTTCATTAGACTAGCCATTGATTTTTTACCTTATTATCTTGTTTTTAACTAGTTATTCGATACTCAGTGTTACTTTTAGGCCTGTTTTCGTGTCATCGGATATAAAATATTCATCGCTTTAATCTAAATTTGTTTTATTTAATTCCATATTTTGTAGGTTTCAACACGGTGCTTTTTTACGAGAGAAAAGATAATAATGAAATTTGAAAATCGAAATATTACTAGAAAAGCCAAGATAATAAAATTATCAAATAATCATTTTTACCAATTGAAAATTTTATTTGGGAAAAAACATAAGCCAGTAAGTAATTGAAATGTCAAATATGAACAAAAGTCGAGACTATTCTGTATCTTTTTAGCTAATATCCAGACGATTTATTGCGTTAGCCCTGTCTAATGAAGCGCTCTTAAATTCAATTTCCTTTGTTTATTTTTTTAAAGTCTTTCAAGTTAAAGTTTTTAAAATTACAGACAAAAACTTAGTCTCAATTTTTGTAGTAAAGTTTTCCGTTCATTTATTTCAGTTAATTATTACCAAACCAAATATGGATTAAAAACTAAATGACAAAGAAGATGAATGCGGAAACACCAAACATCAATTAATAAGAAAAATAACTATGAACATACTACTGATTTATTTAGGCGACGTTTCGTTATCTGCCCAGTTACTAAATGCCACTTAAAGAATATCAATTAACAAGAATATCAATTAGACGTTGCATGGAAAACATTTTTGTCTTATAATTAACCATTAACGAGATTTTATTTGAAAGATTAAAGACATCATCAGTGAGCATTTAATAGGAAGTTGCTCAAACATCGCCATTCCTGACTGCTCTTCTATGACTTCTAACCACCGGGCGATTAACCGTGTGTTGGTCCAGGGAAAAGTCAGTGGTGGGCAATGGGGGTGGGAGGTACGGGGGTTAAAATTAGAAAACCAAGTATAGGATCGAGTGCGACGCGAATCCAGGCGCGGATCCAGGATTTTTTGCAGGGGGGGTCTAGGTTTGATAAAAGGCACTCAACCAATTAACGGGGGGTTTGGGCCCTCCCCCAGGAAAATTTGGTAAATTAGATTCAATTTGGTGCATTCTGACGTATTTCCGGAAGGTAAATTCCAAAATTACAGGTCTAAAAGTCGCCAATAAAATCGCATAAAAAATTTTCAAGTCTGAGCAAGAGGGCGGGGGGGGGGGGGGGGTCCGGACCCCCTAGACCCCCCCCCTCTGGATCCGCGCCTGGAATCCTCCAGTAAATTTTGATTTGGTACATTCTCTGTGTGTGTGTGTGGTGTTTGTGTGTTTAGGGGAGGGGGAGTCCCAGACATTTGTCCCACTTTGCCTCCTTAGATCTGGCACTGTGTGTGTTATTGTGTATACATATGAGCGGATCACAAATCTTTCTACAGGCAAGGAAAAAGTACATTTCTATTCATACTTTTCAACATTATTTCTGTTTCCATTCATAAAGCCAGGCTTGATCTAGTCTTTGGGTGAGGTGGGGCGCTTATCGGAATGATCTCAATATCATTCAAAATTTCTTGGCTAATCTATCTGCACAAAACAGCCTGTTACTGAAATAGTATCTTTTATTTTTAGACTTGTTATTTTTGTCATTTCCATGATCAATTTGGACTTCCGGTTGTCCGGTTTTATATCCAATACAGAGCTCGAAAAATATTTTTTATTATTTTCATGACACATAATACTAAATATACTTATTTTATTTTGCTTCTTATTGTGAACAATATTCAAATGGGACCACAAATGGCTCTTACCCAAGCTGTGCCGCACAATTAACCATCTGTGTCGTACTTTTGGTTTTGACCCCTCTGACTTGTGTACCGTTGATTACAGATTAAACATCCATATGTGGGCGACTGTGTTGTTATTGGTGTGCTCCCATTTGAATATTGTTCACAATAAGAAGCAAAATAAATAAGATACATGTATGTTTACAGGATCATTTTGTTGTACGAAAAACTAAATGATGTGTTTTCTATGACGCTCAGTATACTATAACCACCACAAAATAAATAAGATATGTTTACAGGATCATTTTGTTGTACGAAAAACTAAGTGAGGCGTTTTCTATGGCGCTCTGTATATTATATAACAAATATAAGGAAATTAAGAAAAACAAATCTCTTGTCGGTAATTAGTTTTAATATCTGTCAAATTTTTAATGGAATTTTGGATATGATGTGTAGAATATGAATATCGAAGCATGTCTGTCGACTAATATTTATAGTCAGTTATATTTGGTTGTTTGGTACCATACCACAGGATTGGTGACGTCATTACCTTGAAACAATAATATACTGCCCTTCTTTCTAATCCATTCTTCACTGTCTTGTATTCTTAAAATTGTCTTCTTTCTTGATTCTAACTGTCGGTTGGCATATCTATCCACTGAATGTCTCAAAACATAGGCAGAAAAAAGCAATGCACACAATATCTAGAAAAATCTGTTTACTTGTTTTAAGTTTTACTGGTATTTTGGAATCTGGCTAATTTCGATGATCCAGAAGGATAATAATAGCCACGCAATACAGCGAGTGGGTGTCCAAGTCATATAAGCCATAGCGATCCATAAAGCACATGTTAATCTTTTCATCCCAATATTCAGTCAAAAATCTGTTTTGAAATGCTGAGAAAGGATGATTGAAAAAATCTTGAAAGGAAAGGATATTTTTGAAAAGCCTCTTCAACAAAATTCTAAGGAGAATTTCAGACATCCCTAACGTATTTGTTTATTATATACAACGCGAGAGAACAGCGGCATTTTCTCATTGGATCTTATAAATATATTCAAGATCTTCCCGGCATGGTATTTGTTTCTGCTACATTTTAAGTTTATTCTTTATCATGCTGGTGGCTCAGCCGCATAATAAAATTTTCTTGAAGTTTCTTGAAGCTCGCCCTTAATCGGTATTTCTGACTAGTTATAAAGGGGCTAAATCGCTAACATTTTGGATCTAGAAATTGACACGAGTGAGTCGCAACGCATATAATACTTTAATATGAATGTATATAAACTGATTCACATTCAATTGTTTCCGTTTTTACTCTAATTTCAAATCAGTTATGTTCGGCGAAATAAGCCAGCACTGTCAATCAAATGCAAATTTCTAGCATCTAGTTATTCCAGTCTACATGCGCCTTTTGATTTGATGCAATGTTTCTAGCCTCGTTCCTCGAGTCCCTTGCTAGAACTGGTGCTGAAACGCATTATGGTACACGATTCGTGTACCAATGATAAAATATTATTTTGTCTTAAATATTGGATATCAGAAGCCCATTCCCGATGAGATCACATCGTCAATTTTGATTTAAATAGACAAATAATTCGTGTTTTCAATGTTGAAGATTTTGGATGTTATTGAGTTAGAGACTTAGCTACTTTACATGTAAATACATCTGAAATAGTCATGTAGACAAATGTATTACTGACAGAAGAAATGTCCTGCTATAGTATCGGCAATATTCGTAGATCAGATAACTGTTTTAATATTTTTTATATTTATCAATTTTTTGTGCCATGTGTACGTCTGCTCCGAGTTGGTGGCAAATAAGGCCTGACTCGAGGCTGACATTTTGGGTATAACCAGTATAATAAGGGCACCTCAAGCCATAGAACGACGTAAACCTGGTGACGTTGCGTTACCCCTCACTAAATGTAGCAAATGTAATTTAATTATTAAAGTCAAATTCATAATTATATAATCCACTGTCGAATATGAAAAAGAATATAATTCATAAAAATATTCATAATAGATTCACCGTTAGAAATAAATAAATAACCATGTATAATACACTTTATTAGACTGTATAATTTATAGTTAACAAAGTTTATGAGCCCTCTGGCTATAAAATATCAAATTAATAAAGTGAAATTTACTAGTGTCATTAGCTATAAATTAATTAAATATACAGACACATCTGTCAATTGGTGACAACAATTTCTTAAGATTCAATAATTTTCTCAGAACATAATCCAAAATATACAAGTCTCCTTAGGTAATTGGTTAATAAACGTTTGTAAAGGTGTTAAGTATGGCCAAGCAAATTGTATATTACCCTAAGGGAAACTGTGATAGATTACCTCCCCTTAGTTGGTCGATTTCGTTTATAACAGAATAAAAAGGTGTCATTTAAGCAGACAAGATTGATGACCAAGCATCCTTATTAATAAAACCGCTTTATGGTCTATGCATAAATTAGCGACAGCAATAATGAAAGACCAATATATTATGTTTTACCTAATTGTGTTACCGAAGTGCTTTCATACTTTCATTGTCTTACATTTTCAGATATTTCAAGCAAGCAAATACAGCAAAATGATGTATCGTTTGGTTTCGCACACTGTCAATATGGAACACAATGGCTTTTGTTCGGATTACACCCCCACCCCCCACGCAAATTTGAAACGTTACCGTATGATTTTTATATTTATAATATATTATAATTTCTGATACAAAAATATACAAATTTCAGAATTGTTATAATTAAAACTTTAGTTGGGTCTTTTCTCCCTGAGCTGCTTTTGAGTTTTGCAAACATTTTGATCTTGGACATCTATGAATGAAAATCTAACTAATGATCTCAAGTAGTAAGTTCAGAAAAAAAAACTTGCCACATACAAACAGACAGAAACATAGAAGAAAAGCCCATGGTAAAAGGACATTTCAGGCAATAAATTAAAACAAATTAATGTTCAAGTTAATTGATAGAACCTAAGCATCCGTTGTGTTGTACAGTTCCGGGTCTGAGTGATACAGACTTCACTCAAAATGAATGAAAATGGCCACAGAACTCTAATTATTGCCCCATTGACTTTAATGTTAATTCTCGTCTCTTAGACCGGCTGTAACTTTTTCCCAAATATTCGTTGGGAAAAACGCTTTCTGCCACAGATGGAGCAACATGTGGCAGACTCTTGCCCAAAAGCATGTATGAGGTTCTTCATGAAAAACTTGAGATAGACAAGCTGGAAGTAGAGACAGCTAACCTTGCAATTTTCGGCCCTCCCTTTCAACGTAACCAACCTCACAACTCTTGTATCCTTCCACCTCAAAATCATGAATATTCACCAAAACCTGACAGAAAATGTATTTTCAAACCCTTTTCTTCGATTCTACACCAAAAATTCAACAAAAATCGCCATGCAAAAGGGGGAAAAAGGGAAAGGGAGAGAAGGACTAAAAATAACTTTCGCCCTTGTGTATATTTGTTCCACAGTATATCATGATAAGTTGTACAGTTAAAAAGATATATCACAATTGGTACATTGAAGAAACATGTTAAACTATTCGGTTCAAAGAAATCGGGTAATGGGTTAGGGCATAAGTCCCCACCCCGTAAACAAACAAAAAATAAACAATAAAGCAAAACACGCACTGTGTACAAAAAGGAAGCAAAGTAAATGATGCCTTCGCCGGTCGATAGCCCGTCGAATTACGTCATTAAATTTAGAAAGAGAAAAAGATAATAATCATTGAGGGCGATAAACTGATCACAATCTCTGAAAGAAATCTAATATCTATAATTTAAAAATAAAACTTTATGGTTTCAAACTGTATCATTGCAAAAAGATATTACTAGCTATGTTTCAAGCCTTTTCGGTAATGAAAGAGTCATTCAATATTCATAAAACTTTTAGCGTCTGATGCCAAATGCCTCTTGTCGTTATATCAAGCCGGAAGTTATAAAACTTATGTTTGTTCTTCCATAATATTATATAGTTAATTACTGTTCCGCTGCTGTGAAATAGTCAATATTGCACCGCTTGAACTATTTTAAGATTTCCTCGTGTTAATAAAGTCAACAACTGGTTAATTCTGTCCAATAGACATTCGAATTTTTTATGTTAATCATTTTAAATAATCTTGAAAACTAAACATGGGGAAAGGTAAACATGGCTGTACATTATCTTCAGTAAAAGAAAAAGATAATTAACCGTTTTTCGTAGTTAAATTTTTGTCATTCGAATTGCATATAAAGTGGTGAGATCTAGTTGTTATCCAAGTATTGTGTTGAAAATACCTAATGGTGTATCAACGTCCCACCGCCTACCACTCCATTACATCTCATTGGAAATCCCATAGATAGTAACAGTATGTCTCTATTTATAATAAAAACTTGCATTTCGAAGGAGTTATCTGTTCTTTCCATTTCTTAACAAATTTCGACAAAAATAAATAAAACAGTCTAACACAACCTTAGAAACCACAGAATGTCGATCATACACCCACAGCAACTTGTCGAAATGGCGAGCCTGTGACGGAGGGGGGTGGGGGGAACTGGGAAACTGGGAAACGCGTCCAAAGACCAGGGGTTATGGTATGGCGAACAATGTCTTAAGAGAAAATTATTGGTAAGCTAATAACAAAAACACACTGGGTATCTAATAACGTGGGTAGGATTGAAATAAAGAATATACATTTCAAGATGATCAGATAATGCCAGGAAGATTGGGAAGGAGTGAGGTTTGGCGTCTCGTCTCTATAAAATTGCGGTCCAAGATGAGAAATGCAACTCAGATTGCCCATATATACTTCAAAGACGAAAAGTTAAATAAATGCCCTTCTACATCGGCTATACCTTGCAATACACTATAAGCATATAGTTCGGTGGGGTGGGTTTGTAAGTTAATATTCTCTTGAAATGTATTTATTAGCACAGACGAAGTTCACGCTCGAGGATTGTTTAACAGTTGATGCATATAAAGTCTTGATCAGACCAGATGAAAGCATGTAAAAAGTAACTTCTTTTTCACGTGATTTGCCTATTTAAATTAGATTGAATCAAAATTTGAGACCAATTCACCTACCAATCTCTGGGATATAATATAGGTGTTTTCAAATTCTGTTTTTCTCAAATATGGCTTTCAAGAAATTTAACGGTCACTCGTAACAAATGCCTTTGGTGTGGGTTCGGACTAGTATTTAGGCAAGTTTATGGTTATTTTAAATATGATATTAATGGCATAAAATTTCTCTTGGTGAATAAGATAATGCCTCTTTAAGTATTGTTTAAATGTTTTTCATTTGAAATTTAATGTTTATATTTTGAGTGATTAAACAACGACAGAATCGTCGTCTATCTGTGATATACAACCAGTACTAAATCAAACTCCAGTGTTTAAAACTTTGAATAACACCTAATACAATATGACCGGGACTAAAGTGAAATATTAACCAGACTTAATCCGATTATTGGGAACCGTTTATTAAGTTTTTCCACCTTTATCAGCCCATTAATTATAGTTTCATTATGGCATCACACCCCTAGAGACCGTTAAATTCAATTTGCAGGAATTTATAAACTGTTTAGAAATCACTGAGGAAATAAAGATCGATGGAAGCAAGTCGCTAGCGGCACCATTCGTTGCCAAACCATGAAGAAAATTTAATTGTTATGTCCGGTGTTGTGGAAGCCATGGTGTAAACAAAGACGAATATGGAGTAAAGCACGGAGTTAGACATAGAGAATTTGACAAACGGGATGGGAGTAACTGTTAATAGACACTGGAGAGAGGAAATGTTGATCGATTAGATTTGTGTTCTTGGTGAAAACTTGTCACAATCTGTAACACCGTGGTGATTAATCAACACATTGCTGTTATTTCAGCCAATGATACGCCTCAGTAATTAGCCATTCTTACAAGTTTTTACCAGTTTCTATCAAAATATCAACACATCTATATTCTTCTACCTCCATAAATGTTTTGCAATTACTTTTTTAGCGACTCCAACGTCTGTCATTGCCCTATCCGAACATAGAATGGTGTAAATTAAATAATAAATATACAATTTGTGTCTTGAAGGAGATGAAACTGGCTCTCACTTTTTTCTCTTCTTATTGTCTATCACGTTCATTTGAAGATAATTTCAATAAACACAATCAAGAAAAAAGGTGTGTGTCTTTCAAGATATAAATTAAAAATTACATTCGGAATATTAAATAACCCTGAAAGCAATCATAGACTGACTACCGTTTGTTTGAGGGGAGGGGTGAATTAAGAGAAGGTTGCTACAGTTTCTCTTATCAACAATTTAGGCGAAGTCGTCCAACGACAAGTAGTATCGGGTTGTTTAAAGGTTATCTTTATGAAATGTAGGCATTTCCTGTCTAGTGTACAACACCCACGAGAGAGAGACTGAGAGAGAAGGAGAGAGAGAGAGAGCAAGTGGTGGATTGAGCACATTTTCGAAACAAAATGGGTAGTTTATGCCCTAAAATGTTTGTGTACAATCTTGATCAGCTGGATACCAAAGGTGTACAGAACAAATAGCTGTACATGACCAACCATTGATACCTGTGGCACGACATAGGACAGTGCTGGATCATCTGATTTTGTTTGGTTGATCATGGCAGAAGAGGTGTATAAATTATCTTCAAGTTTCTTTGGAGGTGGTCCAATAAAATCTCACGCGCTCGACTATATATCAAAAGGTACAGCAAAAGATGTGTGGTGTGTTCGGTAACTACACTGAAAGCTTTTCAGATAAATTCAGAGATTTAAGGAAAGTCTTTATCGTACCGTGAGTCAAAATATCAAGAATCGCTTATTTCAGAAGAGACCATTTTGAATCCAAAATGGCGGCTGTAAATGCGGCCAGTCTCGCTTTTATTCAAAAACAACAATAATGCTACCTTCATGGCAATTCTCATGCCATTGTCAAAACGTGAGCCATTTTTCACTTTAGCGACCCGTTTAATAGAACTACAATTGAGCACTTATTCCTGAATTTATTTGTCCGAACAGAGCTCAAGTTTCAGACCGTCTACGTTTTACTGTTTTGTCCGTCGTATACAAGACCTTCCATTTTGTACTAGATAGGGGAGTTGGAAGGCCAACTGGTTGGCACATGGGTGCTGTATCCTAAAGCCTGTCATTGGGTCAACTGGGGGTTTCGAAGACCCGGTTGTACGTGACAAGGAGTAGGGTCGCCTGTCCAACCTCGTTGGATTTCACCGGGTCCTCCGGTTTTCTCCCACTGCTAAAGACTCGTACGCGCAAGCGAATTATTGAAATAAACGTTAACACCCCCCCCCTCTCTCTCTCTCTCTCTTGTATTAGATAAGTAGATGTCGTCGCATCAAGCAATTCCCCTAAAATGTGTTACCGAACTCACTAAATGAAGCCAAAATGTTTTACAACGAATACTTCCAAACTTTTAGCAATTTCATAGCCATATTGCCTAAATACACATATCGTCCAAATTGCTTGGCAGAACAGTTTCTATTTGCTGAATAGTTTCCGTTACAGATCATGTCTGATACCACTGTTCACATGAGAATCCAATGTTTTTCTGCTTTTGTATGACAGGTGATAACGCATCAATTTAACCCTTAAATTATATTTTGAATTAAACAAGACAGACAAACTTATCCAACCATTCAGCCAAACTTCGTATCAAATTGAAGCCAAAATGTCAAGTCATGTCGAATCCAGAATTATTTCCCTGCACACTGCGAAGAGCCTAGTTACTGTACGTTGAAGACTAGGAAGTTTTGGGTGACGGTAGGTAAGCCTCTATTCAATATCATGCAAAATCTTCGACATTGAAAACACGAATTATTTGTCGATTTAAATCAACATTGGTGTTGTGATCTTACATGGAAAAGATGGGCTTCTGATATCCAATATTTATAAAATAGCCATTTTACCACTGGTACACGAATCGCGTACCACAATACGTCCCAGTTCCATTTGTAACAAGGACTCGAAGAACGCGGCTTGAAAAAATCCAAGAGTTGTGTCAAACAGTGACTTCATAGTATTATCTGGAGAGCACGCGCAATACATGTTATCGATGCAGTCTGGATCAGTAACAAGACTTTAGAGGTTGCCATTCGATTGACACTTTTGACGTATTTCTTCGAACATAAATGAGTAAAAACGGAAGCGATTGAATGTAAATCAGCTTATATACATTCACATTACATCATTATATGTGTTTCGACCCCTTTGTGTCATTTTCTAGGTCCCAAATAATAGCGATTTTGCTCCTTTAAGCTATATGCCTTGTATTGATACTATATAAATACGCTTTTCCAGTTTTGCTAATTCCGAGAATTGATGCAATTTTTTAAAAATATGATTAAAGTATTACATAGTTGTATTATGGGGTGGTATTTGGTAGTATTAAATTAATATTAGGTAGTTTTGGCCGGTTGGTTATACATGTAGTATTGGGTAATATTTGGGACCTAGAAATTAAACCAAATGGGTCGCAACGTATATAAATTATATTATAATAATGTAATCTGATTGTATATGAACTGATTTACATTCAATAGTTTCCGTTTTGACTCTGATTTCAAATCACGATTCGTGTACAAAGGTAAAATGTTTATTTTGTCTTAAATATTGGATATCAGAAGCTTACCTTTTCAAGGTAAGATACCAACATCAATTTTGATTTGAGTTGACAAATAATTCGTGTTGTAACGTGTAAGATGATACTGAGTTAGCGACTTGGCCACTTTAAAGATGTCTTCCCGCGTATATACAGTGTGATTTGGGCTAAAAACCTAATTGACCAATTATACTTTGAAGTAACGATGCACCATATCAAATTTTTCATGACTTAATCCACGCGAATATGTAGCGCTATGGATTTTAATTATAAGCTTAAATATTTTGGTTTACATAAGAGAGAGAGAGAGAGAGAGAGAGAGAGGGGGGGGTAACGTCAACTCGACACAAACTAAGTCATTTCTGGACTAACATATATGTTTTGGTTTTCTATTTCAATTATTCGCTTGCGCATATGGGTATTTAGCTGTGGGAGGAAAACGGAGTGCCCGGAGGAAACCCACATCCATGCCACATACGCTCACACCAGGGATCGAAACCACAGCCCCAAGCCAGAGGTGATTGGCCAGCTTGAGGTCGAAGTGCGGCACTCCAGACTAGACCTCTAGGCCATCCCAATCCCCTGGTTTACATAAGGTCTCAGCAAGGCTAAATTTAACATGACCTCTATGTATATGCCCATTTGTCACAAGCCGGACATAACCCGACATGGCCCATTAGCACGGAAAGACCGAGGTTTGCCGAATGGGTACAGTAAATTGTCACGTGACGAGATAAATCATCTGCTAAAAATATGAACCGTTACTTCCGTGTTGAACCGAGCGGAACCGCTCATCCATATTCGAGCAGCTGTATTCGAAATGAAGTTATCTAACATATTTCTAGCCAATAAAAACCTATATATTATACTCATCACCAACGCCGGATTAACCATGGTGGGGGACCTGGGGCCTGGAACATGTTGGGGGCCCTGACCACCGATCGCGGACGAAGCAGTCCTCCGTGAGCGCGGTAGGCCCGAAGCACCGCAAGGTCTCCCCCCCCCTCCCCCAGGCAGTTTTCAGAAATTGGATGCCGGAAACGTGATTTCTGGCATTTCCGGGTACTTGTGTCGGAGCCATTTAGAGTACCTCCCCAGAAAAAAAATGAAATTCTGCAATAAAATTAGCGCATTCTGGCGTTATTTCAGTGGACCAATCCATGCGAGTGCTATGAAATGAGGGCATTTCGGGACTGGAGCCCATTGAGTCAGTTAAATCCACCACTGTAAGTGAGCAGAGCTACATCAAACCTAATTAATGAAGTCGCTCAGTGATAAATAGCGGGGTCACTTGATTCGGAATCGCATTTTATCCCCCGCGATGATTTGGTGAATGGAGGCCGTAATGTTACGATCATGCTGGACTCGATTTTTGACGAACGTCTAACACTGCAAGTACCAAATTATGAATATTTCGTGTGATCATGATTTGCATCCAGGGGCGTACATAATGGTTTCGTTTGGGGGGGTGGGGGTGTTTAGCCAAAATGCGACCGATTGATGCACATCCCCCCCCCCACTGCGAGTGACGCAATCAGGAGCCGAGCACCAAGTGCGAGTTTTCTAGGGAATATGGCGGTGGAGTAGGGATGGTTTCAAATGTAGGGCGCCATCCACAATCCCACCCCACAATGAAAGTAAACAAAATACTAGCTATAACATTAAGCGTCCCGGTAGAACATAGATATTATTATATAATTGTGTAGTTGTTCGCCTATCGTTGTCTCGTCGGAAAGTAGTTTTATTTTAATTTACATATAGTTTATGTCATATCAATGGTGGTGTCTATAACACTGAGTAATTTGAGAAAAATTTTGAAAAATTGATTCAATATCCTGGCATTTGAGGTCATTGCTGTGAGAAATTCCTGTGGACGAGTGTACCAGAAATGTCAATGGGACAGAATCTCCAGATGTGTTTTGCAAGAGTTCGCATAACATCTGTACAATCTGACGCCCCCGCCCCATACACCAGTGGAACTACATCTGGGAAGTTCACTATAATCGTGAATATGATAGTGCTGTATGGTGGCCTACAGTCTGAATAGCATTTTTTTTTTCTAAATAGGCTAAAAAAAAAAATTAAAAAAAAAAATTAAACTACATTTGCCTAGCGTCTTAATAGTGTCTTGATTAACCAGACGCTCAGTGTCAGTTATCTCCTTTCCGAAAGTAATATTCGTCGTAAAGTGGAAACCGTTGATAGATCAGTGGTGTAAACAAGCCTAAATTAGAAAAACTGCGGCACTATTGCACTTTCGCACCTTTACCCAAAGTAATATTCGTCGTAAAGTGTAAACAAGTCTAAATCAGAAAAACCGCTGCGCTATAGCACTTTCGCACCTGTACTAGTTCCCGTTGCATTTGTTGACTATTTAGACTCGAATAACAAGACACCCAGACGGACTTCGACACTCTGCGCTACACGCTTAACGCTCGCAGTTCATAATAATAATAATTTTCGTATATTTTAATTTTTGCGCTAAGCCACCATTCCGTAAAAGACTATTTGGCGTTGACCATTTGGACTGGCGTTTACGTGTGAATAACGTTGTGACCTTGATGCTGACCCTGACTTGAAATTTTCCATAAATTTCGGGGTCTTTGCGTTTATGCTTGCCGTCGCCCCATTTCTTGCTGTATTATCAAATTCAATGTTCGAGCAGTTCGAGGTGAAAGCAGAGACAATGCCCGAAAAAGGTAACCGGGTCAAAGTCGTAGGTCATGTTACAGAAAACTGAACTCAAACTTTTCAAAGTTTGTTTTTGGACACTTGACCTTGGGAACACAGGCCCTCTGCGTTTGGTCGGTTTCTGAATCACCAATGTGTGACAGGACCAAGGTCAAGGTCGATAGTCCAAGACCAGATTGTAGCCTATAAAATACTATATTATAGTATTCCAAGGTTGAAAGTCCAAAATCTGACTTCGAAAAGTTTGAGTTCAGTTTTCTGTAACATGACCTACGACTTTGATCCGGTTATCTTTTATGAAGGGCATCGTCTCTGCTTTCACTTCGATCATTGAATTTATAATACAGCAAGAAATAGGGCGACGGCAAGCGTAAACGCAAAGACTCCGAGATTGGTGGAGAATTTCATGTCAGGGTCGGCATCGAGGTCACAACGTTATTCACACGGAAACGCCAATCAAATTGGTCATCGTCAAATAGTCGTTTACGGAAAATGGTGGCTTAGCGCAAAAATTAAAATATACGAAAATTAATTATTATGAACTGCTAACGTTAGGCCAAACTTTTTTTTGAAGCACAAGAAAAATAAAATAAAGACGTTTGAAGTATTTGTAGTTAAAAAATATTTCCTATTTAGAGTAAATGAATATTAAAATGAGTAAAATGCATCATTTTGCCCGAAACAGTTAGGTGTGATGTAAACAATGCACGAGCCGTTGAGCCAATGACTACCGCCACACGAAGTCAACGCGCGTGTTGTAGACAGTCATCTGTGACAGAGGTATTTCGTAAGTAATTCTCTGTGAAACAAATTGGTGTTAGGCGCGTAGCGCAGAGTGTCGGAGTCCGTCTGAGTGTCTTGTTATTCGAGTCTAAATAGTCAACAAATGCAAACGGCGTCGAACGGTTAAATATATATCTCCTTGGAGAAGGTAAAGGTCGATAAAATGAAAAGTTATTGGTCGATTTGACTGGAATTTGTTGTGAGATCATCGCTAGCTCACGTGGACAAGCTCTGGCAATTTCACGACCACGGGAACTGGTATATTTTACGACGATTATTACTTTCGGCAATGAGATATCTCACACTGAGCGTCTGGTTAATCAAGACACTATTAAGACGCTAGGCAAATGAAGTTTTTTTTTTTTTTTTTTTTTTTTATAGCCTATTTAGAAAAAATGCTATTCAGACTGTAGGCCACCATAGTGCTGAGACAGTATAAGACAACTGGGGAGTAAAAGAATGATTTTAAAATGAAATCAAGCGCCGCAGGCGCGAAAAAATTTCAGATATGTAACCAAGTAGAAGAATGATGTTATAATGGATATGTTACCGAGCTTTTAAATTTTTGGTACTGGGGGTGATATGAAATGGGACAACATTTTGGGGCTTATCTGTCAATTTCGCTTGTTTTATGATTGTATGTTTATCTCATTAATTCATTTAGTCGGAGACCGACTGTGGTGAGTACCTTTTTTTGAGACCGACTATTTTTTGCCATGGTAGAAAACAACATACTCACAACAGAATAAGTAATACAAGCATACATGGTTATTTTATACTATAGTTTTGTGTGACGTATGCAATTTAGGCACACTGATTCACGCAAATACATAGTATTTGGGATCTATTCTGGCATTGTTTTTGGGACCGACTGGAGTGACTGCACTTATTTTGTGACCGACTATTTTTCTCCCTTGGTGAAATTTTGTTTTAGACCAACACACTCACAACAGAATAAGAGTGACGTATGCAATTTAGGCTCACGGATTCACGCAAATATATAGTATTTGGAATCTATTCCGGCATTGTGTTGGAGACCGATTGCAGTGACTGCATTTATTTTGAGACCGACTATTTTTCTCCCTGGGTGAAATTTTGTTGTTAGACCAACTACTGACAACAGAATGAGAGTGAAACACAACATCTTTTCAAACATGATAAGTTGACAAGGTTATTTTATACTAAAGACTGCTCCTATTTTGCGACCGACTGCACTGATTTTGCGACTGACTGTTTTCATACTAAAGTTTTGCGTGAGTAGCGTGACGTATACAGTGAGTACTTATTTCGATACCGACTACCCCTATTTTGGGACCGACTGCACTAATTTTGCGACCGACTATTTGGGGGCACACACACACACATTTACGCCCCTGTGTGCATCTTATTAAATGCAGCTTATACTCACAACAAATATCAACAACTTCAACAATTACAGCTTATATACAATCATACGTCAATCTGAGACAAACTTCGCGCTACTCGAAATGATGGGGACGAGTAATTAGTTCGAGTTTTACGATAATTCGAGTTAGACGATGTTCGGTCCGATAGAAGATCTCACGACAATAAAAGACCATGTGTTAACCCTTCACCGGATTACAGCGAATTCTCGGATGTCGATCGCGACATACCATGGTTTGGGGGGGGGGGGGCTCGGAGCATCGGAGGAGCCGCGTCACTAGGTCACCGGCGTTTGAGTCCTCGGTACGACAATGTGTAACACTACAGATAACAGACGATCATCATAGTTAGTTGATCTTTTATTGAGAACATGGAATAGACATAGATCGGAAGGAGCTCTATTCAAGTCTGACTGTACTGTCAGTAAATTCTGGCTTTATTAAGAATAATCAGGGGCGTTTTAAGGTTTATTATGGCGGAGGCTATACGATTTTGAGGGCCCTCTTTTGCGGGAGTCAGGGGGTCTTGATTGATGATTTCCATACCAGCGCAATGACTGTATTCTCATTCAGTAGTGAATTCGACAGTAACAGTGTAAAAGAAAACAAAACGATTGACTCGGACTCTGGAACCCTTTCCCTTGGCCAGAGGGGCCCTTTTGTCAGACGAGGGCCCCTTTGTCTGCCTTTAGGGCCTTCCCTAACTATAATAGGGTACATTTCATTTTTCTCATTGGTTTTAGCATTTTTCTCTCGTTTTATTTGTTCAACTTTTTAAAAAAATTTCGCGAGGAGGCTGGCGCCTCCAGCGCCTCAGCTATAAAACGCCTTTGTTTACCAGGCGCGGATCCAGGTAGGTGGGGGCAGGGGGAAAGGGGACGAGCCCCCCCCCCCCTCAGCCCCAGTGACATACACGTGTAGTTGATTTTTATTTTCGTTTGCTTTGTTATTGTTGTAGATCACATATCTGCTTTTTAATAGATGATATAAACATGATTTTCGCATTGTCTCATCCCAAGCAATCCAAGGTTGCAACGTCTTTTCTCCAATGTGTGCTCCCCCTCCCTCGACAAAATCCTGGATCCGGGCCTGTTTACGGTAATAGTTTGTGGAGTGGGGTGTCTATGTCATATATACTTTGCATTAATATATGTCTTACAAGTAACAATTATTTTCGTGATAAGTATATAATACAAATTTAATAGGTTTTTATTGGCGTTAGGAATATGTTTGCTAACTTCATTTCGAATCCGGGTGCTGGAATCACCGTAATACGGGTGGGTGATTCCGATTGGTCCATGTTGAAGTGATTTGTCATTGAGTTCACACTTCTGACAGTCATTTGACAAATGTTTGTTGTATTTTTGTATTGTAAAAACGATGTTTTGATTTGTTGATATAAAATGAAATGGCGGTAGTGAAAACATATTCAGAATTAGAAGAACTTAGAAAAATTGTCAAGGAGAACAGTTATCTGGTAAACGACGAATTACAAAACCCAACATTATTAGGTCAAGCCGCAAAAACATGCAACGTTGAGTGTGTTGAATTTTTGTTGAATTCTGGAGCAAATGTAAACATAGTTGATCGTGAAGGAAAAACTCCCATGTATTATTGTCTAACCGCAGATGAAGATGTCAGATCAGAAGACAAAGTGGGATGTTTAAAGTTGTTGTTAAAAGCTGGATCCCAATTATATGGGACACTTGACAGTGTGGGAAGTACACCTTTAATGTTAGCTGCCAGTAGGAGTGAAGTTGAATGTGTTTCAGAGATTCTCAAGGCAGGATATTTACATGGCCCAAAGCAAAACTTATTAACTCAGTCGAATAAAACTGTTACAGTCGTTGGGATGTCCAGTCATGATAAAGAATCTGGTGATGGTGATGATGACCATGATGACAAAGACCAGGATGATGTTTCTGAAAGTACTATAGACAGTGAAGAATATGATGACGACTACTTGAAATATAAAGCACGGTATAACCATACATCTATAGACTTCAGAAATAGAAGTGGATTTACTGCCCTTCGATGTTGCCTTTTTGATAAACCATCCAAACCACCGGCGTCTAAAACCGTAGCTTGTTTGCGGCTACTAGTTGATGCAGGATGTGACATTGGAGTTACAGAGACATCAGCAGACTTTTTGATCGACTACAATTTAGCAGAGGTAGCTATTAATGTTGGCTTAGACGCCTCTATTGTCAAATGTTTAGTGGAACTTGGTTGTCAAGTGGATTATTGCGAAAATATGTCAATGGCGACTAAAGAACTTGATCTTGGGTTTGTTCGATATATGATGGCTGCTGGCGCCGACGTATCATGCGATTATCCAACGAAAAATAATGCATTACACACCCTTCTTCTATCTAACGGATGGTGTCTACGCCATATTACATGTACAGATTCATGCCAACTTGCGAATTACGAAAAAATAAAAACAATGATGAAGTTCTTTGTTCGTGAAAAAGTAAACATGGACGCTTTAGGTGATGATGGTGTTTCATGTGTAGTTTTAGCATGTTTTTACAAGTTGATTGATTTTAGTTTCCCGCTGGAATTTTTGTTATCAGAAAATGTTTCTCTTCCAGACAATATACACAGGTGGATGAAATCTTATCATGAAATGCGGACATCAAGATACTTTGATGAAGGCACTGGGAAATTCGAGCTATTGAAACTTTTATACGGTTGTGGTCTTTCACCAAAGGGGTGCCATCAGTTCAGAGAAAATGAAGAGGTAAACTCTAGGATCGTAAACTGGCTGGCAGAAAATGTTAATCAACCACAACCTTTAAAGACATTATGTAAACATAAACTACGTAGGATACTAGGTAATGATATTAAAACTAAAGTTCCGCTTCTAAGATTACCTCTAATACTCCAGGATTTATTGTTATTGAAAGATGTTTTAACTTCTGAATGTTTTGAGTAACAATGTGTCCATGCTCCACCATCCCAGCCTAGATGACATTCTTTTTGTCGAATATATTAAATGGCCGCATATGTCAGATTCTGCTAATGTCATATTGGGGCAGAAATCTATAGAAAAGGTATTTATAAAAAAAAAAAAAACCTATGGATTTGTGTTGAGGGGAACTGAGTGTGACAGAAGGACATGTGAACATTATCTCAAGTAAACAAACACTGTTTTGGAATCAAATCATTGATTCATTCTCCACCCTTTCAGAAAAAGTGAAATGAAATGGGGTTTAAAGTCCTACTGATCTGCCCCAAACTGGGCTAATGGCATACACCATACAGTGTGCTATGAGGGAAATTTTGCCCAGACAGTGGCACTACGACCTACTCTTATATCGAATTTCAACTGTCAAGGGATCTTGTCAGGCCCTCCGTCCTGCATCACTGACAAGCAGGGAACTAATCCTGAAAATCTGGAGGAACTTTCTCGGCCAGTGCGGGGATCAAACACCCGACCTCCAAGTGCGTTTTCAGAATCGGTCCATCAAATTTGCTTAACTGTAACACTAACCCTAGTTAACTGGAGTGTGCAATTCAGGTAATGTGGGTGGCTTTGCAATCTGGTATTGAGTATCTAGATAAGGTCATTATGTGGTTCTCTGCAGTCAGTTACTATCGTCTGCTTTCTCAATTGTAGGGTGTTGGATAGCCGAATGGTTAGCATGTGTGCGCTGTATCATAAAATCTGTCATCCAGTCAACTGGAGTGGTTTCGGGGTGACAAGGAGTGGATCACCTGTCCAACCTTGTGGGTTTTCTCCGAGTCCTCCTATTTCCTCTCGCTGCTAAAGACCCTTGCGCACAAACAAATTATTGAAATAAAATTAAACAATGTGTTAGTCCCAAAGTGACCTAGTTTGTGTCGAGTTGACATTAAACCCAAATTCTATTTCTCAATTGTTTTGGGGGGCTGGGGGTAGGCATATTTCATATTTCTACTAGACTTCTATAAAAACCTCTGTGAAAATCCTCCATATTGCTACTGAAATAGGTTTTTAACAATGTCTATGACAAAAGGATGAGACGCCATGTTTCAGTATAGAGTGGATGTACATAGCCAAAATTTTTTTTACAAAGAACAGGCAGTTGTACATGTATAAACTACAACTGGGTGTAAGATCAGGAGACTCACTAACTGTCCCTATTATATATTTTCATAATTTTTACATTCTATTTTTCAATCCTTCCTACTTAAAATGCTTACAATAATGTATCCACTAAATATCAATATACTGGACGATTAACAAACAGTTCATTGTACTTTAAATAGCAGATAAAGAAATTATTAAAATGTGCTTTCGTATTCCGAATCTGCATTTCTGTTATGTGACATGACAGCGTAGATCATTTATTATTCTTGGGAACTGTATCACTAGATTGGGGGGGTCGCTGGTTCACTATCGGTGTTGGCCGAGAAAGTTCATCAGGATTTTCTGGCGTGGTTTCCCCTTTGTCATTGGTGCAGGGCCCATGCCAGCTGTCTAGTCATTCGGATGGTATGAAAAACCAAGGTTCTGTGTATACATTGGTATGCACATAAACGATCCCTTGGCAAGTGGAGTTTGATACAAGAGAGAGAAAAGGGGTTTAACATCCACTCAACACAAACTAGGTCATTTTGGGACTAACATGGTTCAATTTTATTTCAATAATTTGCTTGTGCGTAAGGGTCTTTAGCAGTGGAAGGCGGGGAACGAGACCACCCAGAGAAAACATATGAGGTTGGATAGGCAACCCAACTCCTTGTCATATATAACCGGGGAATCAAAACCATTCCAGTTGAGTTTGATATAAGAGTAGTCCGTAGCACACTGTATGGCATATATATGCCTATCTTCATTAGCCCAGTCAGAGCAGAACAGCATGACAGGGGACAGAGGTGAGTTGTTGTAACTGCTGCAACTCTATATATTTTGTATTATATATTTTTAATTTATATCATTTATAATCCATTGTCATTGTGATCTACATTTATTATTGTACCTATGTATAAGACTGTAGGACTTATGTACATCCATGTGTATACATGCAATATAACACCTTCTTTCTGTCAAGTGAATGTATAACCCCATTTCTCTCTCTCTCTCTCATAACAACATACTCTTCTAGATCCTTGTGTTGTGAAGACATTGGCGTAGGACGAAATTTTGAACTATAAAAAACTAAACAAAATAGGATCTGCTTCTGATTGGAAAACTAGCAACCAGTATTTGTAGGTGAATTTTTCAGTCTTCTTTGTGCCAAATACATAAATGTGGCCTTTCAAGAGGGTTGGATGGCTGAATGGTTTCTAATCCCCGGTTGTACGTGACAAGGAGTAAGTTCGCCTGTTGAACTTTGTGGGTTTTCTCCATGCCTCCAGTTTCTTTCCACTGCTAAAGACCCCTACGCGCAAGCGAATTATTAATATAAAATTAAACCATGTTAGTCCCAAAATGAACTAGTTTGTGTCGATTAGACGTTAAATCCCATTTCTCTCTCTCTATCTTAATGTTCAAATTATCATGAATAAAGCCACCAAAAACACACAGAGTAAAAGATGGTTGCCTTGGTTAACTTTTTTTTTAGTTTATGTGAAAATAAGTGGATCCCAGAAAAATTTCATGCTGCAGTGGGGTTAGAATCCTTCAAGATTGCCATTTAATTTAATCCATGTTTCCTACACAATTTACGTATAGAAAGGGGATAGCTATGTGGGATTCTTCAATTACTGGTGGAAATCAATTTCCTCCAATAGAGCAAAGGCAGTTTTAGTTCAGTGAGCAGCCACTTTTCACTCTGAAAAGGCAAGTAACTTGTAATATAAGGGAGGTAACTCTTATTTATGTTTGTCAAATTATTTTTTTCCTATTTTCAGTGGTTGGCAAGAACAAAATGTATACTGTATCATACATGTGATTGGCCACAAGTAAAATGTCAGTGGTTGGCAAGAACAAAATGTATACTCATACATGTGATACCTCCCGCAATTCGCGGGAGTCTCCCGATTTCACCCCTGATCTCCCGAGCTCCCGATCGGTAGACAAATACTCCCGCTTTTTCAATTCTTGTAATTGTATTTTTTGGTAGTCAAAATTGTAATCAAATAGCATCGAAATAAAACACACAGGTCTAAATTATTAGTATTTGTATTATACAGCACAACTCAATTCATTCATTCTTGGTAATTTATTTCTCCATGGCATCAGTCTTACCGGTAGGCCTACTTTCAGTTTGACAGATCACATATTTTTGACATCAGTTTAACATCACGTATTGTCCAGTTGCAAGCAGGTTAAATGATTTAAAAATACCCCCGTCCTAATTCTTTAAATGATTAGTTATGTCATAAATATTTGAACATGTCAGCTATATTTCCAAAGAATTTACTACACGTGTTCTTTTCACTGTAGTCATGCTGTGAGGTAGTACCACAGAAAACCAATGACCCGTATGTATGTCGTCAACTTTGACCCCCAACCGGCACATGGCATCACTTGACTGCTGATGTAAACGATTTTACTGTCCTGTCTTCTTTAATACTTTTTTCATCACATTAAACTATAATTTATCATGTTTCCTTTTGATTGAGCTTTTGTTTGTAGAGTGCCGTGGTTAATAAATATTATTAATTTTGTCAACCGGTCGCTACCTATGATTGAGGCTATCTCACGTTACGTGCTTGAAAAAAAGATTACAAATGACAAGTCTAGTACTAGTAGTAGTAGTATTTATGAAAGATGTATGCGGTGTCTTCAATGACTGAAAACAGTGTGGTAGCTACCATTTCTGGTTTTTGAATGTCAAATATGTTATAAAAACGAAAATCCATTTAGTTATTTTTGGAACCGATTGATAAAAAAAATATTAAAATATAGCGATTTAGAGAAGTGGAACAAATATTTCTAATGTTTAAATGAGAACACAGTGTGTTTTCATGTATTTTGTTAAATGTATGTAATTAAAACAATCAAATGATAGTAAAATATATGAATTAATTTGTCTTTTATTCATGGTGGATGGTTAATTTTAACGCGTGATAAAGTCTCCCTCTTTTGACCTTAATCTCCTGACATTTTTACAAAAATCTCCTGACATTTTACTTGTGGCCAATCACATGTATGTATACTATAATGCTAGATTATTTGATATACACCAACTGAAAAATAAATTGTTTTCTTTATTTTTGAAGAAGAATTTCAATCATATTCTTATTTTACCAAAGATGGGCAGTAAACTTTAATTAAAATAAAATGGAAATGAATCTGTGTTTGTTAGTAGGTAAATCAATGATGAGAGAGAAAGATGTAGCCTACATGTTGACCCTAAAACATCCAACTTTGACTACATGATAAGATACTCAATCAATTTGATATTTTAGTTGAGTTTCGATGGTATTCTTCTAAATTTTGTATCATGTTCACTTTCAAATGATGCATTTTATTTCATTGGTTTCACCTTTATTGACGTTTCCCCAGTGGTGCAGGGCGATCGAAGGGCTGTGTTCACAATGGCGAGCAGGCAAAGAATTCTTGACAGTCCAAACAAAATTTCTCCTATAGCACACTGTATGACATACACCCACGCAATTAGCCCAGTCATTAAATCCCATACTTCATTTCACTTGTTATTCAATTTGTTTGATTAAGTGTAGGCGTTCCCGGTTTCACTCGCCGGTTGCCTGCCTACCTACCTTAGCTTTGACACCACTGAACCGTCTGTCTGTCTGTCCGTCGTCCACAATTTCTTGTGAACGCTCTAGCAGCTAAAGTAAATATCAGATTGACTTGAAATTTATACACAGTGTTTAAGGTCATGAGACGAAGAAGCCTATTGTTTTTCAGCGATTTCCGATAATAACTACCACAGTTATGGCCCTTGATCACTTCAAAAAATCTTGTGGATGCTCTAGAGGCCAAAGTTAAAATCCGATTGACTTTATACACAGTGTTTAAGGTCATGAGAGAAAGAGGTCTATTGATTTTCAGCGCTTTTCCGATAATTAGTGCCAGAGTTATGGCGCTTGATCACTTCAAAAAGTCCTGTGGACGCCCAAGAGGCCAAAGTTAATATCCGACTGACTTTAAATTTATACACAGTGTTTGAGGTCATGAGACAAAAAAGCCTATTTATATTCAGCGATTTCCGATAATTAGTGCCAGAGTTATGGCCCTTGATCACTTCAAAAAATCTTGTGGATGCTCTAGAGGCCAAAGTTAATATCCGATTGACTTTTGATTTATACACAGTGTCTAAGGTCATGAGACAAAGAAGCCTATTGATTTTCAGCGATTTCTGATAATTACTGCCAGTTATGGCCCTTGATCACTTCAAAAAATCTTGTGAATGATTTAGAGGCCTAATATCCGATTGACTTCAAATTTATACATAGTGTTTACAGTCATGAGACGAAGACATCTATTGATTTTCAGTGATTTTCAATAATTACTGCCAGAGTTATGGCCCTTGATCACTTCAAAAAGTTCTGTGGAAGCTCTAGATGCCAAAGTTAATATCTGATCGACTTTAAATTTACACACAGTGTTCAAAGTCATGAGACGAAGAAGCTTATGATCATTTTCAGAGATTTCAAATAATTACTGCCAGAGTTATCTCCCTTGATAACTTCAAAAAATCTTGTGACGCTATAATAGAGGCCAAACTTATCATCCGATTGACTTCAGATTGATACACAGAGTTTAAGGTGTTGAAACGAACAAGTATTTTGATTTTCAATGAATTTTGATAACTGAACAGCTAATCCATGATATTAAATGTTTCATGTATAATTATACTAATTGTTAGCGTGGGGTAAAACTTATAAAAAGCAATCAAATTCTAATGATTTTCTGATACCGGTAATTACATAATGAGTTGGTACTCTTAATCAGTTTTTAGTGTATTACAATTGTTTCTTTACCGAAAAAAGTAAAAATATGCGACAACCTTTGTTGGCTGCCCGGACGATTTAGCTGCTGTGGGCATATATGTTTCATTGCCTATAGTAACCTATCTTTCATAAAGACGATGAAAATGGAAATGTATGAATGAAACTGAAAGTCCTACTTAGTAGCCTAATAGTAGCCTACAGGTACTTTAATTTCTGCATTGACTGGGCTAATGAATATGGGGGAAAATGTAGATGTAGCAATGTGATACACCAAGGGTTACATAGTGGGGTTATTTAGGTCCCTATTCCGGACGACTCAACCAACGTATTTCGATACTTGTGGACGATTTAACTTGACTTTTCGACTCGTCGTATCTGATGAGTTGTACCGGTATTAGGGGTTTCACGTCACGTGTCTTGAGTGTGAAATCGAACAGCAAATGGCTGAAATATAGCCAAGTTCAATCTACGATTCTGAATAACTATTTTATGTAAACGTATTACTAGCAATTGTATTGTAATAGTTTAATGTTAATCTCGATATCTGCAAAGATTTAGGCTAAAAAATTATCGAAATGTAAGCAAAATTACCGTTTGTTTACATGAGGCGCCAGCGGGAAAATCCCGCTCTGACGTCACGCGACCTAGAATTTTCCATTGCTACGACCCACTTTATTGGATTGCCGACCGTTAGTTTCCGACCGATTTTCATATAGAACCAATCAAACGATAGATAACATTTTAGGGATTATACCGATATCTGATACCACGTGATCTGAAAATAAGCAACGGAGAAAACAAGATTTATCTGTTTTGATGACTGAAATTTGCTAAATTTCGACTAAATATAGCCTAATTTTTTGTGGTATCATCCAGATTATAAATAGTTGACATATTATCATTAAAATTATTACGATTTTAATAAATCTTAGCTGACAATAACGTTTGGCTTTCAGTTTTAAAATTGGTACTAGCGATTCTGAAGGGAAAATTCCCATTATGACGTCACCAAGATATGACTGAAAAGCACTTGTTTAGGTCCATTCCACGCATTGACTGGTATAGAGCGTTTTGATTACATTTTTGACGTCGATCTCGGATTTTAAAATTCCATAACTTCGGATCTAATTCGAATATTTTGATGAAATAAAAAAATTTGGGTAGCATTTTATGTATATTTTCACAAAATATTTTGAAAAAATTTTTTTCTGTCATTTGAAACTTTGACCTGAACCCCCTACCGGTATTCTTTTTTATTGTCGTGTCGAACTCAAACCGGGATTTTTTCAAAATGCAGATTTTTCCAGTTAGATTAAGAAACTTTGCGATTATTTTTATTTTCTATTGCTTTATCTGATTTCAATGTTCTGAATTTTTTTGTAATATTTTCGTTTCATTGCTTAATACAAGACTTCTTTTCTCTTTTTTTTTTTTTTTGCCAGGGGAAGTAACTGTCATTTTATTACCGGTATTTTAATTTCCGGTATAAACAAAGCAGAATTTTTGAGTTTTAAGGGAATTATTTTATCAAAATAATATAAGTAATAATGGCAAATCAAACGCCAAATCAAATAGAACAGCTACATAAGGCACTAAAGCTTACTCAAAGACTTCGTTCTAATGTGACTCAGGTATTTCAAAAACTCTCCGATGGATTCGAGGACGTTGAAAAGAAAGATAAATATTTGTTGAATGATCTTCACAAAACGTTGAGTTCTGTCAACACAGATTTAAGGTACGGTAAAAATAATGATTAGTGTAAAATTTTTAGAAATGACTCCTTTCTTATGTAGATAACCTTTATTGTATTTTTTTTAATATGTAACAGGCCTTGCCTGAGTAGAGCGAAGCTGGTGTGATTGTTGTCAAATATAAAACCTTCATATAATAATAATAGGCCTAAAGTTTCCCCAGTTGAAAAAAGAACAAAAAAGTGAGAATTTTCATTGACGTCAAAAATATGTGACATCATTCATTCGACGCGTCATAGAAATATTTCTTAGAGACGCGAAATGTCGCTTGGGGCGAGATTTGGTAAGTTGTTGTGCGCTGACATGCGCATTGACAGATATGCGCATTGCCAATTTTGCCCAGTGTATCCGGTTCCGGTCTGAATTTTTCTTTAATCAACAGTCTGTGGGTGACATTTTGCTTACGCTCCTGTGTTAACGGAAAAGATCTTTGCTCAAGCAGCGCGCTTCGCGTGATGCTTCAGCGCTTCGCTCTACATGTATATTACTGGTATTATTTTTTTTATTACCGGTATTATAAGCTGATATATTTTTATTACTCCCAGTCCAGGGCTCACACTCGTATCACAAATTAAGTAGCAATTTGCGATAAGATAAAGTCTTTATCTTATCGCAAATTGCTTCTTTGTCACACGTAGGGTTGAGAGATGAGGTTTGTTATCTAACCAGTTCTCAAAAAGAATCTCCAGTACCCCAAAAATGGTATCACAAAGTTGTTGCCAAAATCAAATTTTAATGGCAATTCTTTTTGAGAACTGTTTAGATAACAAACCTCATCTCTCAAAACCCTATGTGTTTCGAGGTAAGAGATTGTCAAATATAGTTCCACGTAAAGCCCAAAGGAAAACGCAAATGGCATCAGTAAGCAAAATTGACAATATCTTTTATCACAAATAATTATTGTCATATAACATTTCTGCCACATCCAACTACAATTAAGTGGAAAATCCTATCTGACACAGGTACAAACCTCTTCTTTTTAATTTCAAGTTTTACTAGAAAATATTATGAACATTTTTGTAGGTAAAAATTATCATCCATTTTATTTTGGCAGAAAAAATTGAAAGCCTGTGTTGGCCCAGATTAATACCTCATACAATGTTATTCTTCAACAATGCATGTAAATATTTTCATCTAAGTCAATCTGTCCATATAATAAATGTATTGGACGATAAATTTGTAATAAACAACATACTTCAGTATATATCAAAATGGCAGATACATGTATATTTCCGTTGTTTGGAATGTTCAGCACCTGATGAAAGTACAAGTTTGTCTTTACCAAGCGCTGGAAGTACAAGACTGTTATTACCTGCTTCCAGTGACCTGAAGGAATCTGACACATCCTACCAAAGTACAAATTCTTCCAATCGTCCTGCCATCAACATGCAGGAATTATTTTAGATTAATTAATGATGTGATAAAATTATTTATTTATTTCAATTTGCTATACTTACCCATAAAATATAATATAATCTCAGACATTGTATTAAAACAAACACAACTATCTTGCTCCGACTAGTCTTAAAGAAAACAAATGTATTAAAACAATTACAACTATCAAGTTATTTGATTGCCCAAGTTGTCCTCTAAATTTGGTCTGAGTAGTCTTCTGTCTTGGTCCAAGTGATCTTCTATTGGTCAAAGTGGTCTTTATTCAAAATTTCGTGCTTTTATAGATTAGAAATACATCTCTTTGGAAAGGCAAACTCAATGTTTGATTTCATTATTAGTTTGGGAATCAATTGTCTTACCATGGTCTTTTTCAAATTTAAAGTTGATGCCTACAATCTAGGTTATTGTGTGATCTTAGAGATTGAATGATCGAAATCATGTACGGTATCTAACTGTCTTTTATTACAGTGATTTAGAAGCTGGGAGTTCAACACTAGGTCCATTAACAGCAGCCAGCAATTCTACAAACAGTACATTAATATGTGTGGACCCTATAATAGATAAAACCTCCACCTATACACAGTTAATACATACTTACAAATGGACAGACAAGGTTTGTAGGTTAATACGTCATTAAATCTCATGGCATTCTCTCAAACGCAAACCGTTATTTATTATTTGCACTTTTTGCAAAGTTTGAACTGTACTAAACTTTACTGCAAATAGAGAGACCTAGTTATGAATGGTTTGTGGGGGCTGACCACAGTATCGAGAAGAATTATGTTATGTTGTCTGGACAAAATATTTATATGTTAGTCTAGAAATACCTGTAGCCAAAGTTTGGTATTCATTTCATTTCCATAAAGCATTCTTAAGAAATGACTCCATCATCTTTCATAATAAACTCTGTAACAAATTAAAACCAACAAGTTATTCATGTACTGTTTATTTATAGATGAAAGAACAGGCATCTTATGCTAGCAATTTATTGAAAGAAAATCAATTTAAAAGAACACCTATTCAAAGTGGGACGTTTACAAAAAGATTACGCAGAAGTCAACCAGCATGCTGTTATCCGCAAAGGTATCTTTCATTGTATGACTTATTTTAAAGTAGACATATGCAGTGAACAAAATATTTATTAGAACCTTCACAGTAGATTTCCATTGATTATTGGAGTGTTTGCGTCCTATATAAAATAATAACCGAAACATCAAAGTTAGAAAAGTGTGGCATTTTGAAACCGGGCACGTATACCCAGAGAATTTTTGGTACAGTAAGCTGACAGAAAAATGGCACACTGCTTTGTTAAAATAATTGCTTTGTTAAAATAACAAAGCAGCAGGGCAATACCGATGGTGTCATTTGAGAATCAAAAGCTTTTACTACTATCTGAGATGGGAAGTAACATAAAGTGTTTAGTTTATTTTCACTGATTCTTTAATTCAGTATCCAGATTTCTGTACCATGACAATGTCACCTGCCGTGATGTAGATGAACCAACAATCCCTCAGTTCCCATTCTTTAATCAGTAATCACCATGTACAGAACTTATATTTTTGTGCTTTCCTAAAGAACTTCTTATAATTATCTGAATCCTTGAGATAGCTGAAAATAATACTAGTAGAAACATTAACAAATGGAATAAGAAGTTGTTATGATTTTTTTTTTCATTTTCAGTAATGTGGATGTTTTATTAAACAGTTTGATACATCAATATAGAGACACAATGCATATATCAGTTGTTAGACCACTTGGTAGTTCGGCTGTTGTAATGGTTAGTTTTACAATTACTGCTTAATAATAATGGTGATTAGTCAAATCTAATACTGCTGTCCATCGATTAATGTAAATCGATAATTAGTTGATAAAAATAGCAATTTCCACAGAAAAAGTACAATGTAATAAACCATAAAGGAGCTCATAATATAGTGTTGAGTAGCCTATTAATTACATGTGTCTGTGTATAAAATTTAATAAGTTTACTGTGTTTTCAGATAGTTTTAGGTAAAACATTGAAAGCTTTATTAGTGCTACGAGGTATGGTTATAGAATGGGTAAAAGTCAAAGGTTACACAGAAGATTTCCATGGAGAAGATGGCAAGGTAGTTCAATTACATACATGTAAAGATCATTTTTAACATGAATGGTGTGGTGATCAATTTCTGTAATTATTTTTAATGATGGTCTAGGATCGTAGTTCCTGTTGTAATCGTCTAAGAATTTAGATATAAATGGCATTATATATAATCCCTCTTTTTTTATTCTTTATTTTTTTTTGTATCTTTGTTTAAAAGGTTGATATATGGTCATCTTCAAGATATCAAGTATTTCAAAAGGTAGTATTTCTATAAACTTTAAAAAGAAAATGAACTAAATATGTTTACAACAGTGAGAAAAAGAAGTGGGTTTGCCTTTAAACTTGGACAAAATGCTTAAGCTTAAATAAATGTAAAGCTTTGCAAATCCTATTTTTTTCTTATCGATATCTCAATTGTACAGTACTTAAATTCCTGAGATATTTGGCCATTTTGTTGATACATACTTTTAGTTATACACCCTATCCATTGGTTTTACAGATAACTCAACATGTTACAGCTGCCACACTTCATTATTATGCACCAGAAATGCCAGATATTGCCATTAAATCTCTCATTGTAAGTACAATTTTTTTTCTGGAGAATTAAATATATTTATTCATTACAAAGTAACTAAATATTCATATTTACACTATTTAGATAACTTGCCTTTATCTACAGAAATATGAATGCGCAGTTATCATTGAGTAAAAAATTATTTTTTTGAAATAAAAACAGATCATGCATACCTATTAAAGTGACGATGAAGTTTCTGTGAACCAGATTCATTTTTTCCAAATGCCCAGTTGAACACTAAAATCTGTTTATATCAAAATTGTGGACTCAAAGTGGATAAGACACTGGCTCACTAGTCTGAAGTTCGTGTGTTCAATTCCTGCATTGCCCAAGCTTATGGGGATTTTATGGCATGGTTTTGCCATTGTCAGTGATGCAGGTTCAGAGTCAGCTGTCTAGTTGTTTCGATGGTACAGAAAACGAAGGTCCTGTGTACAAATTGGCATCCAAGTACAAGATCCCTTGGCAGTTAGAATTCAGTATAAAAGTAGGCCATAGTGCCACTACCCAGGCAAAATTCTGCTCATAGCACACTGTATGGCATAATATGCTCGTCTTTGTTGGCCCAGTTGGAGCAGAACAGTAGGATGTTAGACCCCGTTTCATTTCATTTATGGGGAAATTAATTTCTGGATAATCACATTGTTGTGTTCAAAAAGAAGAGTGTCATGAGGAATGGGATTTCGATGGATATTTGCTACAAGCTTAGTTCACAGCTTACAGAAGACAATATATTTTATATTCCACAGAGAATATGTTTGTATGACGAAGCTGCAAATGGGCCTTCCATTTGTCTGTGGCAATTCTGATGTTCTAGTGCATTTCAGTTGAATTAAGAATTAGCTATCTCACAGCTGTTCTAATATGTTTTGACCTTTGTAGGATACTATCCTTCCAAATCTTCCTTCTATTAATTTCAACAATTTATAAGATTTTTCACCAATATGTTTTCCTATTATTTGTTAAACAGATTTGGTTGCAGTCATATTCAACACTTTTCTCAACTCCCTGTCAAAAATGTGGCCAATTTTTACAAAATGGACTGCCACCAACATGGCGAGACTTACGGACAAAGAAGGCATACCATGAACGATGTAAACTAATGGAGAAATAAACTAAGACTATTAACCATCTAAATTGCGTAAAGGACATTTTGTATAAAAATCACTGCCAAAGTAATAAAATATCAAAAAATGATGAAAGGATGTAGTTTTTTGTAAGACCATGTGTGTGTATATTCTTGTTGCCCTTGTTATCAAGACACTTTAAAGGTCACAATTGTTATCTGAATTTGACAAAACTTAAAAAATCTCAATTCATTTCAAAATCGGACCGCAACTTCATGGATTATATCCCTTGATTTTACGAAATATTGTTTTTTTAGCTTGTTCTCTGTCCATATCTTGCTAAATGTGCATGTATCTTGCGTATCAACTTGGTGCTGTATTACAAAAGACATTGTTTCAAGACTGCAAATGCCTATAAAACCCAGAGCTAGTTAGGATACCTTGAAAATGTAAAGATTTTTGTTCTGAGGGCAACTGGTACACTGGTCCTACTAATTACTGACACAAAAAGACTACAGCGTTTCTTTAGTTCGGGTATCATGTTGACTAAGTGGGTAAGCCGCTGGCTTGCTAGCCTGGAGGTTGATTGTTTGATCCCCGCATTGGCCGAGAAAGTTCATCCGACGTGATGCCACCTTGTCAGTGATACAGGATTGAGGGCCTGACAAGGACAGATGTCTCGTCATTTGGATGGGACCAAAAAATTAGGCCCTGTGTACATATTGGCGTGCACGTAAAATATGCCTTCACAGTTTGAATTCGATATTAAAGTAGCCTGGCCAGAGTACCACTGTCTGGGCAAACTTTCCCTCACTCCACATTACTAAGTGGGAAAGGCGCTGCCTCACTAGCCTGGAGATCGGGTGTTCAATCCCTGCATTGGTTGATAAAGTTCATCTCGATTTTCCAGCGTGGTTTCTCCTTGTCAGTGATGCAGAATAGAGAGTCTGACAAGGACAGTGGTCTAGTCATTTGGATGGGACAAAAAAAAAACGAGGTCCTATGTACACATTGGCGTGTATGTAAAAGATCCCTTGGCAGTTGGAATTCGATATAAGAGTAGCCCGTAGCGTCGCTGCTCGGACAAAATTTTCCTCATAGCTCACTGTATAGCAAATGCTTGTCTTCCATTAGCCTAGGTTAGGTGCAGAAAAGTATAACGTTAAACTCCATTTCATTTCATAGCTCACTGTATGGCATATGCCCGTCTTCATTAGCTCAATTATGCGGAGCAGAACAGTAGGACATTCAACTTTCATTTCATTTCACGTTTCTTTAATCAATATCGCCCCAATTTTTGCAAGAAGTGACATGCAAGGCAAGATCTGTTATAGATAAGCATATTCTAAACATTATATCCAAATTTAAAAGATTTCATAAAAAATACAACAAATCATGGATAATTGGAATTTTGACAAAAACAGTATTACTAATCACCAACATTGCAGCAAGTGCTGTGATTATTTTGATTTTTTGTCAATATCAATTATAGGCAAGGGTTTGAATTGGTTGGCAGCTTTTGGTCTTTTGTTTATGTTTTAAAATCCAGAATTGTATTTGAAAAAAGTGTTGGATTACTATAAATTCGTGTCAGATGTGGCAAGAAATGATTCCTTTTGGCAAACCAAAGACAATAACGACAAGAAATAGAAGGTAGGGGGTAGAGTGATATTTTCATATTGCCCCTTAATGAGGTTGTACAGGAACGATCAGATGCTGTGGTGGAGGGCTCAGTTAAGAATTTACAAAAGTCAGAAGTCAGTAGTAGTCTTAAAGCCCAGTTTCCAAACAAGAGTTGTCTCCCTTTGAATAACACCATTTCATTTCTTTCGTGGCATATTCGAAATTTAAACAGTGAAAGTAATTATTAATGCTTTCTGGAAATTGTTCGATGTAAATGAAAAAACATTTAATTTTTATTATTAAGAATAAAAATAAATTGGCGAAAACGATTAAATTGTCGGCTAAATGACAAACAATGACCGGTCCCTTAGGTGTTAAAGATCGAAAGTTTATTGTAAAGTGTCAATATCGCTCGGAGGAGCAGACGAAAATTGATAAGAAAACGTACTTATCTACACGCATAGCTATCGCTTTTTTTTCAAGATGGATGTTCCCGTTGTATTGGTTGTTTTGCTGTCTTCAATGAGCAGTATTCCAATAGCTTATCAAGTCAATAAGCTGAATCTGATGAAAGAACCTATTGCTATTGTATTCGTAGGGTTTGCCGCTTTAACTTTGGCGACTATTTTACCGGTGTGGTATATCCGACGTAAATATGTGAAAGTTGATCCAATTATGTACGGTAAGTAGGTTTCTACTGGGTTATATTTATATAATATACAGATAATATTGTGTGTTATTTTGTGTGATTAAATAATATCGCTTCACAGCAGAGATAACGCCACATTTGACCCACTTTCATTCAAACGTCAAAGAACAAAAAATAGATACTGCGGGAGCAATCATTATTTCCTATAATAAACAATGTGATGCATGAAATTCCAATAACAAATTTTCCTTCCGTTCTTCTGGGCAATATCGTCCAATAACACAATTTATTTTACGCATAAAATATTAGAGTCTAATGTGTTTATATTTTATGATAAACAGTGTTTCAAAGTGTGTAAATTTGTAGGCCAATATACTTATAGTCATGGTTATCACTGGGCGGTAATATTTACATTATTTTAAACACTATTTTTATTCCACTTAATTAGATATCCATAAGGTAGTTTTATCTTAGATTATCAGGACAGAATATGAAATTTTATTTGGTCAAAAAAAAAAAAAAAAAAATATAATAATTTTCTGAATTTTTACTTTCAGCATGTATTACATTTTCATGGAGTTGTGTTATAGATCTTCTTGTTGGCTTAGAGTTTGATGGCTATGTGACAGGTTTTATGACAACTTATTTTAAAGAAGGAGAACCATACCTTTTTACTGTCCATGGTGCTTTGATAAGTTATTGGGATGCATTTGCTAATTATTCTATGTATTTATTAATGATATACCTCTTCTGTCAAGGGTAAGTAATTCCTATTAACTAGATTTTATGGTATGAAAAAAAAAACCAATAACAAAACTGAACAGTAGATGAAATTTTCAAATGTGACAAATGTAAACTATATTTTAGTTGAAAATATAGACATTTATATTTTGAAAGTGTTCATGTTTTTATTTCAGAAAAAGTTACCGTGAAGTAGGACTGTATTGGGTTGGATCACTACTTCATACCATGGTTGTATTTCTACCAGGAAATCTCCTAGGTAAATGTTTTGCACTCAATGTTGATAAATTCTATTTTCTTTTATCCATATAGAGTATACAAGAAATGGGATGAAAAAAGACACAAGTATAAATGCATGCTGAAATATGATTAACCTGCAATAATAATGATTTTAATTTTAAGAACAAACAAATACACCATTTTTGGATCTATACATACTAAGATATGATTGACCTGCAGTTAGAGTTTATAGTGGCAGTTATTAGAAATGATTAATATTAACTAATAGCTAAGTGTCAGTCAATATGATTATTTTGTTACCATCCAATCTTGGTAATAATACAATTACAATATATATTTTTGAAGTTAATTGTTTTAATTAATTTTACAGGTGATTATGATGTTAAGTGGGCATACCTATTAAATGTTCCTTATTTATTGGTGCCATTGTTTGCTGGTTTTAAGTTTCTAAAAGATCGTCCTATGCATATCAAGTCTTATATGCATGTAAGTAGTAGAACTCTTTTCTATATTAATTGATTGTAAATACCTGATAACCTATTGAAATGCAAACAGTCAAATTTGGGATTTGGAAGGGATATGTTGGACTGTGAAATAAAATCTTTAATGATAATAATGTTCCAGTTTCTGCATTACAATGTGATCCTACATCTATTGCAACTTTTCAGATTGTTTCATAGAATTGTCCGTCGATTGAAGTGCCAATGCATATTCAAAATTCAGACATCTGATGAATTCAGAAATCCACAGACTATTCAGTGCTTTAAAATGGTTGTGTTTATATTATTATATCTTACTTAGCTTACAAAAGCTACCACAAAAACAGAAATATAGTGGCAGATTTTATTGAGAACATATTTATATTTTGTTTAGGTACCTAGTATCCTGAAAAGACCTAAAGATCTCTGTTTTGTATTTTTCTTTATTGCTGCTATTTTATTAGCTATATTTAGAGGAATGGTAAGTATGATATTTTTTGATTAATTTTCAATCAGTATCACATATTTGTTTTGTAGAAGATTGGATTGTGTTCAAGAGATAAATTGAGATAACTATGGAATGGTATCGCTGCCAATAATAAATGTTCTGCTAAAATGTCTTTTCCATTGATTACATGCAAAAAGTGCAATGTACGAAGTCGTAATACCGGTAATGATAAAGTCAAAATGCCTCTAAGGCCAAAGTTAAATGTAAAAAGTTAAATGCAATGCGTCAAATGACAAATGTTTTATTGGAAAATGCTGTTTTTGACGTGTGTACTTTAGACATTTCCCTCATTACATTTGCACTCAACACTTCTAATTTGTCATTTACGCTTTCTACATAATCTTACGCAGGGCATCAACTATATTATAAGCAAATGTAGATATCACGGAAACGAGGGCGATATCAACTTGGCATACAGTAAGAGAGCATACCATAAGATATTTACATTGTCTGCGATTTCACCTCGGTGGGGGGAACTGGGTTTAACGTTAACTCGCCATAAACTAAGTCATTTCGGGACTAACATAGCGTTTAATTTTATTTCAATAATTCACTTGGGGTCTTTAGCAGTGGGTAGGGCTGGGTAAAATATCGATATAAATCGATAGTATTGATTGGACGTCCCAGAAAAGCACTATTGATAGCGGTGGGTTACTATCGATTATCGCTCTTCGTCTATTTTTCTTGCGTCTGAAATAAATGTCAATGTTTTCTTTCAGTTAATCATAATACTGTACCGCTCACTTTAATTACTATCAAGTATCAATGTAACATATAACAAAATTGTGACTGCTTATTGAAAAGCCGTTTTCATAAATTCAATCTCATTGAAACGTTACTTTAGCTTTGACAAAATTATTGTTGAATATCGCTAAATCGGAGATACCCGGATGTGTAAATAAAGTTAGAGTTATTTCCCTTTGCAAGCTTCAGAATTCGTCTGTACGGACTACGGTTCACTATTTCTGTACGTGTGCCTCAGTAATAGAGTACCCGGTACAATAAATAGCACACGTGGACGACAAAACGCTTGTTGATTTTCCCGGCAAAGCTAAAAGTTAAATCTTGGGGTTTTAGACATGAGCAAAGAATCATTCGTAACTTCGTATGGTTTTGAACTTTGAACTTGCACTGTATCCAGTCTTGATGTTTTCGATACTATCGATTATCGACCGACATTTCATTGCCAATTATCGATAGTAAAAATCACTATCGATACCCAGCCCTAGCAGTGGATTGAAACCGGAGGTCCCAGAAAAAAACCCACGGGGCTGGACAGGCGACCCTACTCTTTGTCACGTACAACCGGCGATCCGAAACCACGCCAGTTGACTCAATGACAGGCTTTATAATACAGCACGTACGTACTAACCCTTCGGCCATCCAACCCCAAACTCGTATTAGGGACATGTTTATCAGTCGGACGCATTTTTGGCCCCCCCCCCACCTGCCCGCCCAACAAAATCTTTATAGATGCCATTGGGTGACACTACGGCCTACCCTTACATCGAATTCCAAAAGCCAAAAAGGATTTTTCTTTCTCTAAAGTAAGTAATTATGAATGTGCAAGGACATAACTGATGGATTCAAAAAGCCACAGAAACATATTTTCTATAACTTCCGTATATGTATTTTGACAGTTTAAACCCTCGCCATCGGTCCCACGCCCTCTCTCTAAATTTTAGTACAGGCTAATTAATCATTGTGCCAAATAAATAATGAATATTACATCTAAGCTACTTAAAGAGAGAGAGAAATGGGGTTTAACGTCTACTCGACGCAAACTATGTAATTTCGGGACTAACATATGGTTTAATTTTATTTCAATAATTCGCTTGCGCGAAGGGGTCTTCAGCAGTGGGAGGAAACCAGAGTGCCCTGAGGAAACCCACTGGATTGAGAAGGCGCCCCTATCTCCATACCACATACGCTCACACCAGGGATCAAAACAACAACCGCAAGCCAGAGGTGACTGGTCAGCTAAAGGTCGAAGCGCGACACCCTAAACCACTGGGACCACGCCCACCCCGTGGTTATTTAAAGAGAGGAAAAGGGTATGCATTGCACATGGACGTGCTTTTCACTGGTATATTATGACTGGGGTTTTGACATGACATACCCCCCCACTCCGTAATCATGGTAATGTAGTTTTATACCATCTAAATTTGACTGTATATTTTTTTCAAGGTAAAATAAAATTTTTATAGTGTGCATAACGCTATCGTTTGCTGGCTTACTGTATGCCAGGTTGATTTCGGCCTCGTTTCCGTATATGTTAATAAGTCACGTGATATCTATATTTGCATCTCATATAGTTGATGCTCTGCGTAAGATGATATGTAGAAAGCGTAAACGACAAATGAGAAGTGGCAGAGCGCAAATGTAATGAGGGAAATGTCTAAAGTACACACGTCAAAAACAGCATTTTTATACGTCCACATTCATAATGTGAACGTATTATGCCGTCGCCCCTGTCTGTGTGTTGGTGTGTGTGTGTGTGTGTGTGTGTGTATGTATGTATGTGTGTGTGTGTGTGTGTCTGTGGTTAGCCTACAGGCCGCAATTCTTCATGGATTTTATTCAAACTTGGTATACTTATTCCTTATACCCTAAGGAAGATCCCTATTGTTTTTGGGACATGCCCGACCCCCAGGGGCCGAGCCACGCCCATTTCTAGTATTTGTTTGTTTGTCGTCTACAGGCCACATTTCTTAACTTATAATCGTGAAACTTTGCATACACATTCTTTGTTCACTAAGGAACATCCCTATCGTTTGGGGTGTATGCCCCACCCCCAGGGGCAGAGCCACGCCCATTTTCTTTTCGTGTGTCTTTGTGTCGCCTACAGGGCGCAATTCTTACTGGATTTTCTTCAAACTTGGTATACGTATTCCTTATACCCTAAGGAAGATCTCTATTGTTTTTGGTGCATGTCCGACCCCAGGGTCAGAGCCACGCCCATTTCTAGTATGTATTTGTTTGTCGTCTACAGGCCACATTTCTTAACTTATAATTTTGAAACTTAGCATACACATTCTTTGTACTCTTTATACTCTAAGGATGATCCCTATCGTTTGGGGTGCATGCCCAACCCCCCAGGGGCAGAGCCACGCCCATTTTCTTTTTGTGTGTCTCTGTGTCGCCTAGAAGCCGCAATTCTAACTGTATTTTCTTAAAACTTTGTATACTTACCCTAAGGATGATTCGTATTGTTTTTTGGTGCATGCCCGACCCCCAATGGCAGAGCCACGCCCATTCCTTGTATTTATTTGTTTGTCGTCTACAAGCCACATTTCTTAACGTATCATCTTGAAACTTTGAATGATTATTCTTTGTATCGTAAGGAATATTTCTATCATTTGGGGTGCATGCCCAACCCCCAGGGGCAGTGTCACGCCCATTTTCTTTTTGTGTGTCGCCTACAGGCCATAATTCTTAATCGGTCATCTTGAAACTTAAAATACTTATTCCTTATACCCTAAGGATGACCCCTTTTGTTTTGGGTGCATGCCCGACCCCCATGGGACAGCAACACCCATTTCGTGTATTTGTTTGTCTGTCGTCTACAGGCTGCATTTCTTAATGTATCATCTTGAAACTTTGAATATTTATTCTTTTTACCTTAAGGAAGATCCCTATTGTTTTTGGTGCATGCCCAACCCCAAGGGACAGTGCCACGCCCATTTTTTTTTCTGTCTGTCTGTGTGTCACCTACAGCCCGCAATTCTTAATCGATCGTCTTGAAAACTTTTTTTATATTTATTCCTTATACCCTAAGGCTGACCTCTATTATTTTTGGTGCATGACGGACCCCCTGGGACAGAGCCACGCCCAATGCTTTTGTGTCTTGTGTTCGCCTACAGGATGCAATTCTTAACAGATCCTTTTAAAACTTTACAAACCTATTCCTTATACCCTAAAGATGACCCCTATTGTTTTTGGTGATTTCCTAACCCCCAGGGGCAGAGCCATGCCCATTTTTACTTCGTGTCTATGTGTGTTGTCTACAGGCCACGATTCTTAATGGATCGTCTTTAAACTTGGGATATGTATTCCATATATAGCCTAAGGACGTCAACTGCATGTCCCGACTCACACAGGCAAGACACGACCAATTTTTGTGTTTGTCGTTTACAGGCCGCAATTCTGAATGAATCAGCTTGGTACTTGGTTTATGTATTCCTTATAGCCTGAGGGCGTCCACTATTGATTTTGATGAATGTCCCGACCCCCAGGGGCAGAGCCACGCCCACTTTTTGCCTTTAGCGTTAGGAAGGCACAATTCTGAATGGATTATCTTGGTATAGTTTTTCCTTATACTCTAAGGACGGCAACTATTAATGTTGGTGCACGACCCTCAACGCTAAACAAACCAAACGCCTAGCCTTCTTGACAAAGTACCATATCAATCAAAGCAGGAATGTGGACGTATATTGTAGCGTTAGCGTTATGTTCCAATAAAACATTTGTCATTTGACACATGGCATTTAATGTTTTACATTTAACTTTGACCTTAGAGGTATTATGACTTTATCATTACCGGTATTACGACTTTGTACTTGTGCTTATTGCGCTTTATCAATGGAAAGGACATTTTAGCAGAACATTTAATATTGACAGCAATACCCTTCCATAGATAATAACCTGGCTTTGTTTGGTGTTTTAACAGATTTCATAGAAATAAACAAAATTTGTGTCTCAAAGCTAACAAATGTGGCATTGAGCATGACATATTTAGTTAAACTTTATTGTTGGACTTTTGATATGTGAGTTGAGTAACACAACAATTATGGGTAATCTGAAGTGATACAAAAATCTTAATAATATGCGAAAATTATCTCCTCAAAGTGCATACAATCAGCATGTTACATCCAAGGCATTAAACAAAGTTCAACTTTGTCTTCTCAGGGGGATCATGTCGCGAAGTGGGTAAGACTCTGGCTCGCTAGCCTGGAGGTCGGGTGTCCCATCCCCGCATTGGGCGAGAGAGAAAGTTAATCCAGATTTTCTGGCGTGGTTTCCCCTTGTCAGTGAGTCTAATGCCGAAAGAGTTTTTATCAAATACTCTATATTCTATGTATACTTTTTTTCTACAGATCGCTTTGGGTTGTGATTCTGATATTATCAGATCATATTTGAAATCATACGAACCATATATTAATGATCCTACAACTTATCCTAGAATCCAGGTAAGTTTTCCAAAACTCGTCATAAACATAAATCCACAGTATAAAGAAGCATGTTAAAGGCACCACACATACATGCGCTGATTACCTCCCATCCCATAAGGTTTTAGAAAGGGTTGTTTGTTTTATTATTTTGTGCACTTAAACTTTGCTGTTATTATGAATTTGAAAGGAAGAAGTCTGCATAAACAAGTAGTGTCTGAACAGGCTTGAAATCACACAGCTGTCATCAATTTACTCATGTATTTTCTCCAATTTACTCCTACTTCCTCAGCAGTTCCTCTAGTACTCAGCTTATAAAATTAACAATTTCCAATAAATACTTCATGGGTTGTTACTCTTGACCACTTTTTATACGTCCACATTCATAATGTGAACGTATTATGTCGTCGCCCCTGTCTGTGTGTGTGTGTGTCTGTGGTTCGCCTACAGGGCGCAATTCTTCATGGATTTTCTTCAAACTTGGTATACTTATTCCTTATACTCCAAGGAAGATCCCTATTGTTTTTGGTGCATGCTCGACCCCCAGGGGCAGAGCCACGCCCATTTCTAGTATTTGTTTGTTTGTCATCTACAGGCCACATTTCTTAACTTATAAACTTGAAACTTTGAATACACATTCTTTGTATCCTAAGGAACATCCCTATCGTTTGGGGTGCATGCCCAACCCCCAGGGGCAGAGCCACGCCCATTTTCTTTTCGTGTGTCTTTATGTCGCCTACAGGGCGCAATTCTTACTGGATTTTCTTCAAACTTGGTATACGTAGTCCTTATACCCTAAGGCAGATCTCTATTGTTTTTGGTGTATGCCCGACCCCCAGGGACAGAGCCACGCCCATTTCTGGTATGTGTTTGTTTGTCATCTACAGGTCACATTTCTTAACTTATAATTTTGAAACTTTGCATACACATTTTTTGTACCCTAAGGGACATCCCTATCTTTGGGGTGCATACCCAACCCCCAGGGTCAGAGCCACGCCCATTTTCTTTTTCGCGTGTCTTTGTGTCGCCTACAGGGCGCAATTCTTATTGGATTTTCTTCAAACTTTGTATACTTACTCTTTTTACTCTAAGGATGATCCCTATCGTGTGGGGTGCATGCCCAACCCCCAGGCTCAGAGCCACGCCCATTTTATTTTTGTGTGTCGGTGTGTCGCCTACAGGCAGCAATTCTAACTGGATTTTCTTAAAACTTTGTATACTTACTCTTTACACCCTAAGGATGATCCGTATTGTTTTTTGGTGCATGCCCGACCCCCAATGGCAGAGCCACGCCCATTCCTTGTATTTATTTGTTTGTCGTCTACAAACCACATTTCTTAACTTATCATCTTGAAACTTTGAAGGCTTATTCTTTGTACCCTAAGGAACATTCCTATCATTTGGGGTGCATGCCCAACCCCCAGGGGCAGAGTCACGCCCATTTTCTTTTTGTGTGTCGCCTACATGCCACAATTCTTAATCGGTCATCTTGAAACTTAAAATACTTATTCCTTATACCCAAAGGATGATCCCTTTTGTTTTCGGTGCATGCCCGACCCCCGTGGGACAGCAACACCCATTTCTTGTATTTGTTTGTCTGTCGTCTACAGGCTGCATTTCTTAATGTATCATCTTGAAACGTTGAATACTTATTCTTGGAAGATCCCTATTGTTTTTGGTGCATGCCCGACCCCAAGGGACAGTGCCACGCCCATTTTGTTTTGTCTGTGTGTCACCTACAGGCCACAATTCTTAATCGATCGTCTTGAAAACTTTTTTTATACTTATTCCTTATACCCTAAGGCTGACCACTATTATTTTCGGTGCATGCCGAACCCCCTGGGACAGAGCCACGCCCAATGCTTTTGTGTCTTGTGTTCGCCTACAGGATGCAATTCTTAACAGATCTTTTTAAAACTTTACAAACCTATTCCTTATACCCTAAAGATGACCCCTATTGTTTTTGGTGATTTCCTAACCCCCAGGGGCAGAGCCATGTCCATTTTTACTACGTGTCTGTGTGTATTGTCTACAGGCCACGATTCTTAATGGATCGTCTTTAAACTTGGGATACATGTATGTATTCCATATAGCCTAAGGACTTCAACTGCATGTCCCGAATCACACAGGCAAGACACGCCCAATTTTTGTGTTTGTCGTTTAATTGGCTTATGTTTTCCTTATAGCCTGAGGGCGTCCACTATTGATTTTGATGAATGTCCCGACCCCCAGGGGCAGAGCCACGCCCACTTTTTGCCTTTAGCGTTAGGAAGGCACAATTCTGAATGGATTATCTTGGTATACTTATTCCTTATACTCTAAGGACGGCAACTATTGATGTTGAGGCACGACCCTCAACCTCAATGCTAAACAAACCAAACGCCTAGCCTTCTTAACAAAGTACCATACCCAATCAAAGCAGGAATGTGGACGTATATTGTAGCGTTAGCGTTATGTTTAGATTCATGAAAGACTCTAGCTTTATGTATTGCTTAGATGACTTACATGTAGATGTGCTGTTCTGTTTGTTGCTTGGCAACCAATCTTTATCAATTTGGGTAATTATCGCTTACAGTTACATTAATGATGATAATTGTTTATATTACAGATGCTGATCTATTTGTTTTATTTTGTTATATATTATTGTTGTGCTATCTTTGGTTTGTTGGTGAAAGATCAGAGTTATATGACTGATTGGTCTATAATACATGCTGGTGCTGCAGCTCAGGTAAATATAACAATAAAAGTAATTCTTTTACAACACATACAATGTTCATGTATATATAGGAATGTTTTGGAGGGTAGACAGTAGGCACATCATGTATTAATTGTAGGCTCTGTATGTTCATGTTATTTATAATTTGTAATAGTAATAATGACTTTACCCACAAGAAATAAGGTCACTTTTGTTGTATTATTCATAACACATAAAATGAAGAGTTATGTCTTGCCCAGTCAGATTTGTTCTCTTTCATTTTTGTATGGTTGTCTTTCAAGTGATGACAAAGAATAGGTCGACTTTCTTTATTTCATTATCACTGTCCAAAAATATATGTAACACATAGGCGTACAGGGAAATTTTTGACTGGAGGGGGGGGGTGCGGTGGTTTTTGGCAAACACATAGGCGTACAGGGAAATTTTTGACTGGGGGGGGGGATGTCCAAAAAATGTAGTAAGGTTTTTGAGTATGTTATTCGTGGATTACTTTACTCCAAACAATAGATGGTTCGAGTCTTAAGATTTCTATATAATTGCCTAACTATAGACACTCTGAATTTAAATTCACTGTTAAATTGGACACACTCAAGAGCACAATATTTTTTTCAAAACTTAACTTGCTTGAACTCCAATAGATATTTTCTGTAAAACATAGAATCAGGCATCTTCATATTAGATAGCATACATTGGACACATTGGACAATCCATGCTGGTGATAAATAATAAGTTCAAGAGCACTGCACTACATGCAAACAAAACCCATCGAATTAGGCAGACTAGATTTTTGGTAATTAACTGAATTTAGGGTGATTTCTGATATGATAAATATATATAATATTACTTAATTTTTTAAAAGTTTTTTTGCTTTGTTGATTTCAGGCCCAGTGTGCTTATATTTTTGGATCCCTGCACTCAAAGACAGCATCACGACTCCATCCTCCAACCAGTGGTATACCTGCTGTGTGGTTCTGGGTTGTAAATCTAGGTTTACTCATAGTACCACAACTATTTGTATGGCGCTGTAAAGCTGACCCTGACATGTTTGGAAGAACTTACACCATTGATACTGCTGAGCCTGTTAGAGATTTCAGCCAGTATGAAACTCCCAGAAGTACACGCAAGAAAGTTTATTAGATGAAAAAGCATTACATCATTGTTATGTGAAAAAACCTCAATTTATCTTGAAAATGAAATACAAATCATAATGTATTTCTTAAGGTTGCTGCACACTGAAATAACAATGTGTCATAGATAACTTTTATTATACGCCCACATTTTCATGTGGACGTATTATGTCGTCGCCCCTGTCCGTCCGTCCACAATTTGTTTGTGGACTCTCTACAGGTCACAATTCTTATCCGATTTTGACGAAACTTGAAATATAGGTTTATCCCCAAAAGATCTCGGTTCCTTTCGATATTGGCATGTATCGGATCAAAACTTCATGGATTATGGCCCCTGATTGTACGAAAAATCACGTTTTTAGCTTGTGGACCCTATAGAGGTCACAATTTTGAACCGATTATGATGAAACTTGACATGCATGTTTGTAACCCAAAGATCTTGGTTCCTTTCGATATTTGCGGCTATCGGAATGTAATTTCCTGAATTATGGCCCCTGATTGTCCGAAAAATCACCCTTTTTAGCTTGTGGTCCCTCTGGAGGTCACAATTATTATTCGATTTAAAAAACCGTTTGATTATATCACCGTTACACCCTAAGGAAGGTTGAGTTCGAATTTCGGGAAAATCGGACGAAAATTGCCATACAAAATGGCCGCCGTTAGTACGCGAATACTGTTAAAAAATGGTATATCAAGGTTGTGGACCCTGTGGAGGTCACAATTTTGATTCGATTTTGATGAAACTTGAAATTCATGGTTATAACCCAAAGATCTTGCTTCCTTTCGATATTTGCGCATATCGGATCGTAACTTCCTGAATTATGGCCCCTGATTATACGCAAAATCGGCTTTTTTTAGCTTGGAGGTCACAATTATTATTCGATTTAAAAAAACGTTTGATTATATCACCGTTACACCCTAAGGAAGGTTGAGTTCGAATTTCGGGAAAATCGGACGAAAATTGCCATACAAAATGGCCGCCGTTTGTACGCGAATACTGTTAAAAAATGGTATATCAAGGTTGTGGACCCTGTGGAGGTCACAATTTTGATTCGATTGTGATAAAACTTGAAATTCAAGGTTATAACCCAAAGATCTTGCTTCTTTTCGATATTTGCGCATATCGGATCGTAACTTCCTGAATTATGGCCCCTGATTATACGCAAAATCGCCTTTTTTTTAGCTTGGAGGTCACAATTATTATCCGATTTAAAAAAACGTTTGATTATATTACCGTTACACCGTAAGGAAGGTTGAGTTCGAATTTCGGGAAAATCAGACCAAAATTGCCATACAAAATGGCCACCGTTTGTACGTGAATACTGTTAAAAAATGGTATATCAAGGTTGTGGACCCTGTAAAGGTCACAATTTTAATTCGATTTTGATGAAACTTGAAATGCATGGTTATAACCCAAAGATCTTGGTTCCTTTCGGTATTTGCGCATATCGGATCGTAACTTCCTGAATTATTCGAATTTCGTGAAAATGGTACCAAAATTGCCGGACGAAATGGTCGCCGTTTGTACGCGAATAGTGTAAAGATATGGTATATCATGGTTGTTGACTCTGTACAGGTCACAATTCTTATCCGATTTTGACGAAAAGTCACATTTCTAGGTTGTGTACCGTCACACCATAATCATTGTCGACTTCGAATTTCATGAATATCAGACTGGAACTGACCAACAAAATGGCTGCTCCCAATACAGTATGAAATACAGGACTTAATGATGTAGGAAAAATCACTTTCCGTATTGTTTGTTCTCTATCCATCTCTCGAAAATGTGGGCGTATCCTGCCTGGCAGTGCCAGCCTATCTTTTGATTAAGAATTGAAATCTGTCCATTAAAAGTGCAGGGTATATATACCTACAGTTAGAAAATTTCATGCATTTGAGACTTAAAGTTTTATATTAAGGCTGTTTTGAATCAAAGCTTGTGACCTTCTAAGGAATTTATAATTTTTCGACTTTGGTACCAAATTGAAACCAAATTCAGTCCATGATGGGATTTTACAACTTTTTTCTTAATGACTTTCATGTATTTTTGTCATATCAAGAATTCCTGATCCATGAGTGACACTAAGTGGTAAATTTCTAAAATATCCAATCACCGAATTTCAAACGTTTCGGAAACCGTCAAGAGTATCGAAAAGGTAATAATTGGACATCCGTTGGCATTATGTAAGATAGATATTAAGTAACAATACATTAGTACTTTTAAGTATGAGAATGCTCATATCTACTCTTCTGGGCATTCTTTTATATTTTTAAAACTTCTGCATTATCTTTTATATACTTACATGTATTTAATTAAAAGGCAGCATGATTTGTATAAATGTGTAATTTATGTCTACAAATGCTAATTGAATGATGAGTAATTTAATAAAATGTACCCTACCTGTGTGTTGTGACGAAGTTGTGTACACCTGAGTTAGGTCTATATATATATATATAAAAATCCATACATGTTTAATGTTACTTGAGATTTTAGCACATCCATGATATCACATTGCATTATTATCAAGTGTATTATAAGATTAATGTAGCTACATAGGAGATTGGTGGAGGCAAATTTAACATATATGCCATAACTTATAATTGCATTATAATGATAGAATATAGTATACATGTATATTAATAGTTTAAACCAAAAATTTTATAAGTAGGGTAAAATTAGCTAAACATACTCATTAGTTTTTCATGAAGGTTTTTCTATTTGTAACATAGGTTTACATCATATGACAATCTAAAATATTTTAATTTTCTTTCATGGTTACTGCAAAATATTTTGTTCCAGAAATTATTTTGAAAATTGCTACATTATGAAATTTGTTTACATTACAACAGCATGTACATGACATAACTCTAGTCACATATCACAACATTAGATACATACCTTTTGCCTGGCTGCAATTTATATAAGGTAGACGCTTTGTGAATATTTAACATATAATCTCTCTGCTTAACTTTGTGTTAACAATCTGATGTCTCCTTAGATTTGTAGTAGACATTTCAAAGGTAGTGATTCCATAAAGAAAGTATTCAGTACATGGATGGTAGTTCAGATTCTACAAGTAGCCAAACAAGATTTAAAGATATATAAAGTTTGTATCATAATTTGTAAAAGTAGTTTCATTCTGATTAAAATCAGATGTTCTTCAATTTAATTTTTTAATGTTTTTAAAATTATTTTATATTCTGTATTTTGTTAATATACTGATCGCCATGGAAAACATATCACTTAGTTTTTCATGTAACAAAATGATCCTGTAAACATATCTTATTTATTTTGCTTCTTATTGTGAACAATATTCAAATGGGAACACATCAATAACAACACATTTGTACACTTATGGATGTTAAATCTGTAATCAACGGTACAAAGTCAGAGGATTCAAAACCAAAAGTATGACACAGATGTCAGTAGCGTGTGTGTCCTCAACGGGCTCTTACGTACGCTGTGCAGCGACGTCTCATGGAATTAACCATCGGTGTCATACTTTTGGTTGTGACTTTCGATGTGTTTTCTATGGCGCTCGGTACACTATTCAGCAGACATTTTATTAAACCAAAAATGAAAAATGCAACTGTTCCTAACATAACAAGACAATATCCATTACTACAATGACCTATTTATAGTTTCATGAACAACTTGGTCAACGTCAAGATGTCTTACTCTTTAACAGCAGTTTTTCGGAAACCTATATCTTGTAATGTGTAGAGAATATGTTAACAAGAATGTCAAATTATCTAACGATTCAATTTATTTTTTTGGACTGAACTAGTATTTACTCATGATATTGAATTTTACATGATAGATATATACATCCAGCTTTTAGCTTCTATTATCAAGTGTTGTGGTCTTTGAGTGAATGATTCAATGTATTTGTTGTGATGACATCCATATATATAAATCATTCAAGCTTGCAAGCATTTGATATTATACATTATGTCATAATAAATTATTTTTACCTTTGTAATTCTCATTACCTCCTTCATAATATATATCATATTATATCTGGTCATAATTTTGTAATTTTTTAAATAAAAATTTTACATAAGAACCTTTTTTACACTTTAAGGTTTATTGTTTTCCCATGAGTATTGATGAAATTTACATCCTTTTTAACAGTAAATCACTTCCTAATATCAGCTTGGTCAAGATACAGTACCATTATTACATAAATTTGTTTTATATTCCAACAATAAAATGTGGTTGTATATTGTAGTCCAGCTGCAAACATAATCAGTTGTTTGATAAACTAAATCAACGACTGTTTTATAAAAAGCTATATTTTAGCTACAGTAAGGCAAACATTTTTGAGTATATTCTTCATTTAAATCTGAGAATGTTTTGTGCACTTGGGACCTGGTCTTCTTCAAATCTATATGTTGCTTACATCTGTGAGATTAAGAATCCTATTGAATTACAGCCGTGTCTGTTAATTACATCTAGAGTTTTTCCCCTTATTCACTTTGTGGCATCTTGTGAACACTATATCCACAATGTTTATCATTCAATCTGCTTGAGATTTATATGTAGTACCGTTATTCATATTGGTGAAACAAAAAAGTTGTTCCAGAGGGGAACAATTTTCATTAATTATTTCTAGATTTATTGCCCTTGCTAACTTTGCCAGATCTTCTGAGCAAGTTAACAATATGCTCTTTGTCTTTGTATAAAACCACAGCCTTAATAGTGACCAATTTAATCTTTGGTGTTCCCGATTGTGAAAAGTTACAAGATTTCTCAGAATTAAGACAGGGCAATTCTTGTCATGTATCTTGATAACGTGAATAGTGTGACCCCCTTGTGAGGGAGAGAAATTGGGTTTAACATCCACTAGACACAACTCCGGTCATTTCGGGACTAACATATGGTTTAATCTTATTTCATAAATTTGCTTGCACGTATGGATCTTTAGCAGTGGGAGGAAACCGAAGTGCCTGGAGGAAACCCACAAGGCTGAGAAGGCGCCCCTATCTCCATGCCACATACGCTCACACCGGGGATCGAAACCACAACTGCAAGCCAGAGGTGACCGGCCAGCTAGAGGTTGAAGCGTGACACTCTAAACCACTAAGCCATCCCAACACCCCCCTCAGAATTAAAACAAGGGCAATTCTTGTCATGTATCCTGATAACACGAATAGTGTGACCCCCTTGTGACAAAAGATGCTGTTGTGTGTATATACTTCAGTGCCTTGGCAATCTATCACTATCTTTAATAAATCTGTTCATTGATTGAAGTTATTCCCCTGATTAAATAGAAATAAAAAAAAAAATGTACAAACCAAATGATTTTTTATTGGCTATAGTAGAAACTATGTTTTTTACATAATTATAAACATACATATCTCAGGGGTTTTCAAACGCACATGCATTCCTTTTATAAATAATACATCGTCTCTCAATATACATAACAATTCATCTTGACAAAATCTCAAAAACACACAAATAAAGCAAATTAGAACCTGCTATCTACGTCCATTTACTTATGATGGATTCTTTCCACCTTAATATTTCTATATCGGCATCAAAATGGATTTATGATTATCTAGGAACTGTTTAGATACCATCAAAGCCCTTGGATCAAAAGAAAAAGCATCACAGTTATATAATGTTAAGGTTTCTTTATTCCAAATATAACATACCGTCTCTTTGATTTTCTCTTTGAAAATAATGTCAGGATTGCTTCAAAATATTAGTATAAAAACAATAGCAACTACTATTTCAATGTTTTCCAAAGTTTGTATCCAATTTTATTTTATATCAAGTCCTAATATACTGACCTATTATTAATTTTAAATCCAAGGTTATCATCACATGGACAATACCAATAGTAACCATCTTATATTTTCTTTTGATTAATATCAACAATAGTTACACTATTGGTCCATATAAACACAATTATACAAAATAAATCCTTCAATTGCACATGTATTCTGCCTAGTACGAAAGGAAGAATGGGACAAATGAAACAAAGTATGACCTCAATCCAAATGAAAAAAAACAAGTGGTTGCAAAGCAAGATGCATCCACATTTGCAACAAATGTCAGAGAGAACAAGCTAAAAACTAATAAGCCATAATCCAGGAAGTTATGATCCAATATGCACAAGTATCTAAAGGAAACCGGGATTTTGGGATATAAACATATTTTCTTTAAGTTTCATCCAAATAGGATAAAAATTGTGATCCACAATCTTTTTAAATCTGATAAAAATTGTGACCTCTATAGGAACCACAAGGTAAAAGTGCAATTTTTTGTATAATCCAGGGCCATAATCCAGGAAGTTTAAGTCTGATATGCGCGAATATTGAAATGAACCAAGACCTTTGGCATATAAAAATCGAAATATCGAAAGAACCAAGATCTTTGGGAAATAAACCTATATTTCAAATTTCGTCAAAATCGGATAAAAATTGTGACCTGTACAGTGTTCACAAAGAAGTTGTGGACAGATGGACACATGAAAAAAGGGTGTATAAAAATTCAAAGGCATTCTCAATTGACAAATATTGACAAATATTTAAATTGTATTCTACTAATGTGTAAAATGTGTTATCATAGTACAGATGGCATAGACATGGTAGTTGAAATTTACATAAGACCTTTAAAGGGTCTATGTCTCTATATCTGGGACCTTTATTAAAATAGACGAAAACAGGCCTAAAAGCACATAATAATGTAATATGAATATGGAATTTTCTATTGTAAATTCTAATCAATATAGTCAGTGAAATCCATGAATAACGCAATTCCTTTCTACACATATCTTTTGATTATGATAAAATTGTTTCTGCAGCAGCCATTACTAATTACTTCTGCAGTGTCTTTTAGGAAGTGCTTTAATTTGTTCATTACAAATGACACCAGAAACTATAAGTAGATGTCAATACATTAAATTGTATATTATTAAACTATGATCCCAAATAATTAACTGACTCGTAGAATTAAAGAATGCCTGTGAAATAATATAGAAATAGTCCTCAATCCATGTATCTTTTGACCTCATATTAAACACATAAGCTTGCACACACATACATGAATCCAATGGAAGCCTAAACATCTATTACAAGCATGTAGTATACAAAACATAAAATTTGTGGATTAATTATGATTACAAATATTAAAATATTAAGATATTTAAATAAATATGATGGGTCTTAAATTTGCATATTTTTTGGTTATTTTGCTCTGATGATTATATTTTGTTAAATGAGAAAGCTATAAATAAATTGGTGAGATCAAAGCCTGATTATAAAAGGAACTATTTACAAGTCTTTATGATATACATATGTCTACATATTATATATATGCTTTAATTTAGTTCAAATATTCACCATAACTTGAGGCATATAAGATAGTATAAGATAGGAACCATTAGCATCAGACAAGATAGGTAACTAGAAATATTACCGTAAACTGATTTACTCCAATATGTAAAGTTGTTTTAAATTTATTTTCACACAATATAAAATTATGTCCACAATAGCTGTGGGAGCATAAAAATAATTGAGGAAACCAAAACAATGAAAATACATGTAATGAATGTTATGATCACAAATGAGGGTCTAAGTGTAACTTTTCTTTCTTTTGTAGTGTATTTGTTCCCTCATTATAAATATGTTTATTATCTATGCTTATTTAAATAAATACATTTACATACAAATAAATAATGATATGACTGTATTGTAAATATTATGACTATTTGTTTAATCTTTACAAAAATTATTACATATTTATGTACAATGTGTTACATACAATATGCAATCAAAAAAAAACTTTTGAAAGACCAGACTTTCACGCAAATCTGCTTGTAAATTTTAAAAATATTCTATGTTACAGCAGCTAATGAGTACACATTTTGCTAGTAGGCTAAGAATAGGCAGAAAAATATGGATTAATTTTCTGATGGAAAAGCTGTAAGAAGGTCTACAATAAATGGGTTATATTTAATGAAAAATAATATTTTTGGGACGAATAATTTGTCTTTAGGAATTAATTCAAAAAGAAATAAACCTGTTTTGTCTTATTTTAACTTTCAACTCTTTCAAAATTCAAGAAAATTGTCTGATTCCTCTACTTAGCTAATTTTTGGTAATTACTGTATATGGAGTTGACTCCCTTTACATCAGGGAATGTTTTATCACAGTCACACTCATCCCTTGTTGTATTCTGTAATCTCTATTAATACGTTTGTTAACATCAGTTGATACCACAATGAGTCAATGCCCAAAAAATGTTCCGGTAAGAGGCAATATATTTATCCTGGTAAACCAAAACTTATAAGCAAAAGTCTGGTGTGATTAGTCGGGGTCATCAAGACATCCAAAATGGACACTCTTTGTTAACCAGACTCGGAAACTGTACAAATAATCAGTGTTTTTGTTCTGCCCACTTACAATCTACTGGGTGAAGTAAAGTTATGTGTTCGGCTCCTTTCAAGGGTAATAAATGACATGTATAATAGTCTATCATTTCAGGAATAGAGTTGAAATCGCGACTATTTTCACCCAGGATGTACGTTCCACTGACTTTTAATATTATTTTGACATGAATGTTCATACGAAAACTTCTGAAAAAGAAAACAAAAATTTATTTAGTTAAATTAAAAATTCAACTGGTTTCCAGTTACAACACTTCAAATAATAAACAAATGATGCATAAATATTTTCAGTCTGCAGTATCAAAGTCAAGAAGCTTATATTCATCAATGATGACTGAATATACTCGATCGTCAGTCAATAACATTTAATTAATATTCAATAAGTATGATACTTCGACAAAATTTTTCATATATATATAACAATCATACTAAAGCTTACAATAATATCAATGCAGCGATTTGTAATCATGAAGGATAATTAAAGATAAAGGTTATTTTAATTCAAATTCCACATGAAAGATGATTTGTGGGTAGGCTAACAGTTGATCATGGGAAAGTCTGTAAACAAACATATACATGTATATATGCCTGAACATTATCATTTAGAAACATGTTGAGCATTAGGTATTTAATGATTATTGGCCAAAATTAAACATCACCTCCATTAAAAATCCTGACAATGGTTATTATTAGTTTGAATAATTCAACTCTTTCTCGTGAAACAGATTTGGACTAGGTATATTTATAGTACAACTTACTTAAGTGAGAGTGACTTTTGTCCTCTATCAGATTCACTATCTCTTACTAGAAAACTTCCTTCTTTACAAACGCGTAAAATATTCTCTGCATCTTGGCGGGATATATTACCATGATACCAACTGAAATATATTATAATATTTCTACAAAATACATTAAACAAATATTTTACATGATGTTATTCTCTTCTATCTACAATGTTGGATAGAGTAATAAGCTTGTATAATGCTGTGATTAAATCGTGTATGGTCATTTTACGAAAATTAATACCCGAACAAAATTGCAAACCAGAAAGGTTTTTTTACTGTTTTTTTTTTAAAGTAAATAATACTATCAGACTATCAATAATATATGGACCTATTTCATCAATTCACTTACATGTATGCCATGTTTTATCTTTTAAAATGCAACATTGATCGTAAGAACATTTCTACGGTTATTGTGCTGACGGATTATCACCTTTTTGTCTCAAAATCTGAATGCAACCATATCGAAACAGACCTCAAAAATGAGGAATACCTATGGGTGCATTAAAAATGTCAACTTACCTTTGACTATCTACAGGTATTAGAGGATTGATACGTTCACCAAAAGTACAACATTGTTGTCGATTACGATGTGTTGGTGATCCTCCAGATGATGGACTCATTGATTGAGTCGATTCTAAAATAAAAAGCGAAATAAAAAATCAGTACTTTTCAGTTCGATGGATACTAGTTTTACGTATAACCTTATTCAGTTTTTACATCCACTGACACAAACAATGTCATTTCGGGCCTAACATACCGTTAAATTGTATTGCAATAATTTGATTGTGCTGTGAGGTCTTTAGCAGTGGGGGAAACTGGAAAACCCAGAGAAAACTCAGGAGGTTGGACAGGGAGGGATTGAAACCATGTCACGTGACTCAATGACAGACCTTATATTCCAACCTGCAGGAGTTAACCATTCGGCACCCATCCCTCTAATGATTTTGTATAAACCTGATACCGAATCAAACGTTAGGGCTGTGCATGCTTCATCGCTGAAAGTCATCTTTTCTCCTTGTCACATGAACAACTGTAGGACATAGTTGAATATTGGAAGAAAAGAGACGTCAAAAAAATTTGTACTCTGTTTAACTAACAGCGATATGAAGCTTAAAGTACCTTGAACCGAACCGTGGTATGTATATTACGGTATACGGTCTAACAGTATATCGTTGCAGCCCTATAGGACTTCAATCAATATTGAACTACTAGCAGTAGTACCTTATATCTTCAACTTTGTGTCAATAAAACTCTCATTTAACAAAAACAACAATCTGTGCTAGAAATAATGAAAAGCACGAAATGGATTATGTGACTTGGCCTGAAGTTGTTCCTTACATATATTTCCAGACTTGCTGAACACCTGTTAATACTTCCTATTTGAGGCAATAGAAAACAATATTTTTCGCATTGAGAGTTTATATTTTACATTATGCTGTTGAAATATCAGAAATTTGACCTATACATGTAGATGTATGTGCAAAATTTTATGCTTTGTGCAATGTAAGTTATAATGGTTGACTGAACAAGGGCTTAAAACAGATTGAACCCCCAGACAGAAGGATTAAAGCTGGATTACACGAAACAAAACTTACTTGTTGAACTACTTCTACGTCCTTTAGATCTGGAATGATCCATGATGTCTTCAGTACGATAATCAGGATACATGTTACGTCTGGTGGGACTAGAGGGTGATCCTGATGAACCAACTGATAATTGAGAACTTGTAGAATGTGCCGATAAGCTACCTCCACTCTGTTTCCTTTGTGCTCGAATATGTGAAGCTTGTAATTTGTCCTGCAATTCTTTCTGTCTTGCTGCCGTGTCCCACGGTTCTGCATACGTTTCCATCTCAGTGACGGCTGGGCGAGGCTTTGCAGGACCCTCATGACTCATAGCGCGCTGAATTTTTTGGTGAACTTGTGAAAGTCTTTCAGGTGTATCCCAAGCATCTTCATAGGTATTTGATGAAGATGAAGAATTGGAAACACTGTGGGCCATGCGTAACTGTTCTTGTAATTGTTGCTGTCTTTTAGGGGAATCCCAAGCATCCTCATAAAAGTTTGCTGAGTTATTACTTGGAGATCGGATAGTTATTTTGGTTTCAGGGGAGTTAAGTTTATCACCTAGAGATGAAGACGATGAAGACGAAGGGGTTGATAATTGAGAAGTTATTTTTGTGTGATCTTCCGTTCGACTGTGGGCGCGCTGTATTTTCTTTTGTAATTCCATTTGCTTTACCTGAGAATCCCACGGCTCTTCATAAATCGATGGATCATCCATATGTCCATTTTTAATTGGTAAGGGTTGAAGTGGTCTGTTTTCACTGGGTTGACTTGGTCTCCTTTCACTGGTTTCAATGGATTTAACTTCACTAGATTTATTTAAATTATACGTAGCACTCTCTTGATTTTTAAATAATTGTTTTTGATCACAACCGATAGGTTGAGCTAGCAGATAATCATCATCATTTTTGATTTCTGGCTCTAATTTTGATGGAACGTGATCATAATTATCCGGAAGTTTGTTTTTCTTTTTATCACCCGATGATCGAGACCTGTTGCGATCAAGTTTATCATAATCATCAGCCTCTTCATCCTCCTCCTCTGTCTCCTCCGATCGAGAAGGAGGATGGTCGTAAATGACTTCTGGTGTTTGCGCCAGCTCGTAGACTACTCCACCACCTGGGTGAAGACGACGTTTCCAACTAGGACTTTGTTTTAAATCTGCAAAAAAATATATTCATAATTTAAAAAAAATAAAAAAGACTTCTTCATCTCACGAAGTATAAACATTGTCTCCAGCATCAACAGCATAACAAGAATCTGAAGATAGACTGAACAACCAACCCATCGACCAAGGGTTGGAGGGTGAGGGGGTAGGTGTTGTATCCTCACTACCCGTGCCAATATTGTATGATGTACTTGTAATAAGATATAGTCTCATCCCTGGTTAGTTGAATCATGATTCAAGCCCAAGATGCCAACATTAGAGATCCAACAAGACGTAAAAGTGTGGAGGAAAATAAATGCTATCATTATGTGGCTATAAGCTTATGAATACTTACTGTCACTGAGACGTCGAGGCTCGTAAGGATCGCTGTAAACCTCACTACTATTATCGGGTTTCCGTGACTTATGTCCCCACGTAAAATTAGTGGCGTCAGCTGGTTCTGTATAATCTCCTAATCTCACCTGAAAAATAAAAAAATATATTCTAATTTAAAAATTACATACATGCAAAATACTGTTACATACATGTAAGCAACCTGTGTTAATCTATCGGGTGTGGGAAGAAATCCAGCTCCTGTATTATTATTATCTCCTAATGTACACATATTCTATTCTCCAATAAATTTGCATACATATAATATGACCTAACTTTTTACAATTACTAATTTGTGTGGCATAATAACTGGAAGCTACAATGTATGTCTTCATTTCACCAACTTCAGTTACAGTTACAGTAAACTTTGGCAACAAATTACCCATTTTAACAAAGTTCTAATCAATAAAACATTTGGTGGATCATCTATATTGTGTTTTTTGTAGCTAACCAACATACAAGCTGCCTAATACTATTAGTAATAGGTATACAAATGTAAATGTGTACATGTAGTAAATGAGTGTAATTAACACTCAATACAACTGATATTTTATTACTAGTTTCCTTAACTATATAATAATTCTACCGCATTCAACAAACATATAAATAATGACTGTTAGACAAGATGTCTAATACACAAGATGGTATTCAATCACATGTTATTACTAATGTTATTTACTGTGTAATTGACTAGTCATGTTAGTCTACACATCAAAGACAACTCAAATCATCTCCATCTTTTTACCGGTAAAAAAGACGATTACCATCAAGATGTTTTGATTATTGGATTCCCAAAAGCCGTTCTATACATCTTCTTGGCAACATTTGGTATTTTAAACAAAACACAGTCAGCTAGGTCATATTATCTAATAATGTCAAATAAAATCCAGTGAATTGAAAGAAAGTTGTAACAAAATATAGTTGGCAAGTTTGCCATCCCAACCAAAAATAACCCCAATTCAACCTGATTCTAACTTAATTCAATATACACAGAGTAAAAATTTGACAAAGATATCATTTCAGGATTAACATATACTCTCCCAAAAAAGAAACGCAACGTTACGTTTCGTCGTCAGTATGTCCTCGCTCTACTATCGCCTTGTTGCAACAAGAACGGCGACACGTCGCTGAACCAAACTGCTCTCCAGTGTTGCTGTGACCATACCCTCAGTGCCTGAACCCATTAAAGTTGGATTTCATGGTGTCGGCGTATTTCAAAACAGAAGCTCTAACGAGGACGTCTGCCTCGTTATTCGGTTTCACGTAGGCGTTTGCCTACTGTCTGGTACGAGATTCTACGCCGTCCTTGAATTGCTGCTGCAGTAGAGGTCGCTGTTGAAAACCATTTACGCCAATGACGTAACCGGAAGTGACGACCCAGGACAAGTGGGACCACACTTGTTTGGCTTGAGCTTGGGCGTTCACGTGTTGAACTTCGCTGTCGGTACCTATCCGAGAGGCGAGAAATGGAACTAAGGGAAACATTCAGCAGCCTGGCTACATCTGTCTTGGAGTCACCTGCTTGTAATCCACCAATAGCGTTGTTGCGTTGGTCTTCGTTCGGATGTGGCATCACTTGGGTCTTTGAGTGTTTACATGTGCAACTGATTTGGAAACCGAGAACCCCGGGATTTTAAAGACCTTGGATTTAGGTTCCATGCGAAAAGCTCGCGAAGTTGTTAAATTCATGTTTCTTGGTGCAATCAAGCGATAAAAAATTTCGACAAAAAGGATCACCAGTCACAGTTAGTGACTCTACCTTTAAAATCAATAATGAATTTCTTTTATCCTTACATATTGGCATTAAAAACAAGTAAGATTTACCGAAACAAAGGCCTGGTTGAAATAAAAAAATGATGAAAAATGGGCTGTGCGTTTCTTTTTTTGAAGAGTATATATATTGTATTACATGTTTTTTTTTTTATCAAACAAGTGCTAGCAAACAAGATAAAAGGCAAGACACGTGACTTGTCTGGGTTAGAAATTATTAATTTCATACACATAACGACACACTTATGGCACAACACTTTAGATCATTCAAAACCCCCAAAATTGATTTTATTGACCCACAAAACGATTTCTTTAGCATTTGAAAGTAAGTGGATGTCTTAACATCCTGGAAAAATTAATCAATCAAATTGCATAGTAATTAAGTCCATAATAAATTTGGGAGGATTAACTACATGTCATCGATTAAGCGCCTATTTTGTCCAGTGTCATTCAGTCGAATTTCCATTCGGCCAAATAATTTGCCAAAATCAAACAGGTTTGATATATTCAGCCGAATTATATTCGCCTGGTGTGTCTGCTTTGCAGAAGCATTCAGGCGAATGTAGAATTCATTAGCCTATCACGACTCATATCGAGACGTCACATGATTGTTTGAAGACCTACACACCGCCATGTTTAATCTTGTGACATGAAAGGTTACGCAATCGAATGGTGAATCGGGCGAAGCATTCGGCTAGTGTGTCCAGACATTCAGCTGAATAAAATTCGACACTGATTGATTCGGCCAAATAATTCGGCTAATGTCTCCACTGCTTTAGTACTTTTACACTGCCGGAATCACCTGCAAGCGACAATATTGTGAAAGATGAATCTGTAAACACAGGCACAAATCCAGGGGGAGCCCCAGGGCCCCGCCCGCCAGGCCAAGTCACATAGTTGACTTTCATTTCCTTTGTTACTATTGTAGTTCACATATCTGCTCTTTAATAGATGATATAAATATGATTTTCGCATTGTCTCCGCCCAAGCAATCCAAGTTTGCAACGTAATTTTTTTTCCTTAGTTCAACATTAAATCATCAATCGAGTATATATTGCCTTTGAGAAATTTAATTTTTCAGTGACGCAATGCTTTATTGGTTAAACATATAGGATTTCCTACAGTTAAATGACTGATCCTACTGTTAAATTGATGAAAAAAGATAATTCATAATAATACTGTATTAAGTCAGCTTGAAAAATTAAAATTTAAAAAAAAACACATTATTATCGTTTTCATAAAAGTAATAATTTCTGCTTTTTTTGTTTGAAATATTGTTAAGTTCAAGTCAATATTCATCCAGCCATCTATTGATATTGAGAAATGATCATATTGCTACAGTCAGCTTCAAACATGTTTTAACCAAATTTAAAGGAATGTGGTTTAGATATTCTATTGTATCTTTGTGTCCCATTTTGGATTTTAAAATGGATATTCAAATCAACATGAAAGATACTGTTTCAAACACGTTGAACCATAAATATTTTTGCTAAATTATCAAGTTCAACTTCAAAAATTAATTTCAAAAACGTCAACACAAACTGAAATTGTCTGTCAAACTTTAAAGTAATACAGGTAAGATTAGTTTCCTAAATGTACAAAGTACAATCACGACAAAATTTTTATGTATCTGAGTAAATTTACAATTCTTATCCTGATCTTAAATTAGCTTAATAAAGAAATCATTATAGTAATAGGAAGTAAATATTGTACGTATATCATATAATAATACTACCATAAGGATGTTATAATATAAACAAGTGCTATATGGTTCATTTGTTAGGAGGAAAATTGATCTGCAGAACAATAATAAACAATTTATCCCCAATTCTTTGACATTTCCAACAGAATTCTACTGTCAAAATAGATTCTGCTTTTTATCCTTGTGAATAGGCCAGACTTGATGAATACATCAGAATCTTGTTTGGCATTTCAAATTTCAGAAGAAATGATTTATTCCTAAGGAAGTTATAAAAAATAGTCTTCCTCTATAGCATGCATTAAAGTAGCTACATGTACATGTAAGTTAGTAACTCAATATCATTCCAAGTCTTCAACACTGAAAACACAAATTATTTATCAATTTTCAACATTGTGATCTTACAAGGAAAAGATGGGCTTCTGATAATCCAATATTTATGACAAAATAAGCATTTTACCATTAGTCCCCATTGGTATACGAATGGTATACCATGTGTTCAGTGCCATTTGTAACATGGGACTCGAAGAAGGAGGCTACACATTTTCCATGAGTCATGTCAGACTGTAACGACATATTTTTATCTGGAGAGCATGCGAAATAAAATCTATGGGTGTAGATTGAAATAACCAGACGCTAGATACTGCCATTCAATTGAGATTTCTGGTGTATTTAGCCAAACATAACTGATTTGAAATTAGACGAAAAATGGAAATGATTGAATGTAAATCATATTATATACATTATATTATTTAATGCGCTGTGATCACAAATATTAGTGATTTAGCTCCTACAGATGTGCATTACTCTAAACTTTCATTTTTAAGACAAAAATGGATTTATTTCATTACTCATTAAAAGCTAACGCATCAATTTCTGTGCGTAGATATTAGATAATAAAAAATATAAGCTTATTCTTAACTGATCTAGCAATTCAAACGCCTCTAAATCGATACTTTATTTGCTAACTTTATCATAGAAAACAGAAGGATCGGATATGAGTAGGCATTTTGTAGGGAATATAAAACAGTTCTACATGATAAGATCTATTAGCATAATCATAAAATAAAGTTTTAATGGTTATTCATGTAAAGCAAGTTCAATAATTTTATATTATTATTTACTTCTGACTTTGCCATATTCACAATAAATAAAGCGTTAAATAAAACTGAATTATCTACTCTTCTCAATTCTGTCCAACATGAAAGATGCCTCATACTTCTAATATTTCCAGTAAAGGAATTCAACTTCAAGATGTAGAGGGGTGGGGACTCTATAGGCACCAACAAGTCTGAAATTCCTACAGGGTATCAAATTTTTCTTCCAGTTTAAATTGTGAGAAACAAACTTTTCTACTTGCCAGCTTGAGCAAATTTAGAACTTCCACTGTCATTTATTTCAGAATAAATAATAGATAAGAGCAAAGGTCATAGATATTTTGGGGAAAGTGGAACATTTTCAGCAATCTATTTATAAACTATGGTTATTGGAGATTCAGGGAGCTCCCATGATGTTGACTTGAATATAGTGCATGCAGTTTATGCATGAACCGGTAATATAAAAAAAGTTGAAATAATTCAATTTTCTAAGTTATAGTCAGGTTTTTAATTCTTATAGTGTGTATAGTGGTATGACCTGTGTCTGAGATTGCATTAATAATACTATCTATCTGTAATGACCAATCTAGAAATGTAATCTATATAATTTTGATGCAACAAAGCCATCACAAAAAGTCAATTACAATTTCTACAAGAGAAAAGGCATTTATTTTTATCAAAGGAATAATTATTTCTAGAAAGCAACAATCTTATGTAAATTTAACTAAATAAAAATATAATTTTTCCATTAGTTCTCAACATCAAATGTGAGTTTAAAGGAGGTTAGAACTAGCAATTCCGATTAGTAGGTACATCAATCACAGTTTTTTTTTCATCCAAACTCAATAAACAGACTGTTATTTTCTTAGAAACTATAGAGAGGGAGATTGGAATGGACCACACAGGTACACATATTGTACATGTATAGGCAGATTGCATTACAAAAGGTGATACAATTGTGGAGCCCTATAAATCATTGGCTATAATTCTCTCATAGCTTACACTCTAGTCTCAGGTGTACCTGTACTACTGTAAACCCAACTGTTTGACAAATTTTGTCATGCCATAGTCTATGGTACTGATGCTCCATAACAGTATAAGACCATCCTGTACCAAAGATGTATTTTTTAGATAAAAAGCTGGACGTTCTTGCTATAATAGTTCTAAGGTAGATACCATAATGCAAAATGAATAATAAGTTTATTAAAATTTCATTCACATTACTTTCCTCCGAGTGAAGATTTGGCATGGATTGTTGATTATTATAACAACGGTACTTGTTATTCAAGACTTGATTCACCATTTTTAAATTTAATCATTATTCAATTTAATGGCAACCATGTTTTAATCCATTCAAATCTCCATCACTCAAGAGTCTATACATTGATTATTGGCTTGCCACGTGACTAAATATCTATATAACAGCTTATAATAATGTAACATTTGAAACCAATATAAGACCTGCATTAAGCCGATTTAAATCTTACATAATCCATCTTTAATGTAGGAAACAGCTGTTTTATTACATGTAGGTCAGGATATATAGACTGATACTCAACATCAACAGGTTAACATGTACCTTGATGATACTACAGGTAAAGGTTAACATGTAATTAGCCTAATTAACATATAAAACTACATGTTATATACTACTTACTTACACAGGTCAACTATATCCCATACAGGGTACATCTTCACCTTTCACAATTAACAAATTAAAGAGACAACACCTCTTAAATCTTGTGAAAAACTATGATTTCATGAGAACCTGTTCACGTTTTCAACATATTATAGCATGAGTCTCTATGATTACCATGCCTATAAAAAAACCTTTTGACATTTCTGCTGAAGAACTGTCTTCATAATATCAGCGCCAGTTGTTGAAGAGAGTTGAATGACCTTTTAAATATATACATATATTTTCTAAATGTTGCAATAAGCAGATTTATCTCTCTTTTTCATTAAATTCAGCACACTCAGCTTGTGTGGACCATTACAGCTGTGGCAAAAGCCTTCAGTATCGTTATAACTCTGCACAAAGTACACCAAAAATAAGTTAGCTATCTGAATGCCTCGAATATGAAATGATATGACGTGCTCTTGAAAAAAAATTGTTTGACAGTTTATTATTAGTTAATTTCTGATCAATAATTACAAGTTGTTTGTTTGATTTGCAGGAAAATACGGTGGGCCTATTCAGTCTGGTATTTGGTATTTAAAGTTTGTGTATGTTTTCCTTGATTCTATCCACATTGTTTATACTATAGTCAGTTTATACAACATCTACCAGGAAGTTGTTTTAAATGACGGAAAATGTTCCTACATTATATGAAAAGAGTTTCTTAAAAAGTAAACCATAAACAAGTAAAATACATTTTTATTGCATGTAATTGAGATTTTATCTACGATGATATTTGATAGTTTCCACACGTATTTAAATAAACATTTAATAAAAATACAGATGTTACAAACGATGACGTATGTAAATTAAAATCACATATTTCAACAAACTGAAACAATATCCTTCCACTAGTATAGAAGAACTTTATTGCATAAAAACCCCACAAGGTTATGTACATATCACACTGTATAAGTGTAGATCTATAGTAACATTAATTAATTTCATAATATTAATTTCTCATAAATATGAGCTTACATGAGTGCAATTACCAAATTGTTAATGTATAACACATAAAGATAAGGGACTCAACGAACTTGATGTTTCACATTTCTGGATTTTCTTTGTGTATTGTGTAGGTTCCCACCTCACCTCAAATGAACATACATCCGCGGGGAGTGGGTCTATCAATTTCCATGCTAATTAAAACAATAATTTGTATACATGCCTATACATGTAGGTTATAATTATAGACCTGTCTATATTTCTACTCCCACCTTGTAATATGTAACATGACATTGATGAATGAGTTAGACTTGGTTGATTAAATCTCTGATGATATCTATAGAGTAATTAACTTGATGTAGTTTAACTTCTTCCATTGGTGAGTATTTTACAGACTACAGCTTGTTTTAATACCATTACATCAATTGACATAATATCAAATATCTCTGTCTAGGATGGTCAGGATTGCTGTTGATTCACTACTCAATGTTTCCCCATCTAGAGCAATTTGGTGTAAACAACAAAGATTATGACTGATACAGTCAGAATTTACATCAAAAATGTTCATTGTCCAATTTCTTAAAATTACAATATGGTATAAACTATACCTCAGAATGGACTAACAAATCAGAATATGTGATAATTTTTGTTTTTGTATTCATTCGTGGCATCATGGATCTTACTTCAAAATATATAGCTATGCATGAGGTCATTATTTCTATTACTATAGTAGTCACCACAAGACAAAAATACCCTCCTTTTCAGTCTACTTGCTGAACTGAGATAGTAATGATTAATTTGGGGTTAGCCTAAATCATCAATACTAATGTAGTAAAATATTAAAGTCTCAATTATCAATTCTTTAAATCATCCATCACAAAATGTATTCAGTACGATAGAATCAAGATTTGATTATGGTCTGGATTTATACATGTAAGTTAATATGTATAACCAATAATTTAGATAACATTTCAGGCCTAAAGAAAGATCTGCAATATAAAATAAGCTTGTAAGATTTGGTATCAAATAAAATATTGTTTGCGAGGCATTTTAGGATAGGTAAAAATTGAAATAATACAAACTTTAAGGATAATGTTGCTGGTGATTGTTATCCAAAAAGTTGTGTTTGAACTACATCAAATATATGACCTCACCCTTTGATGTTGATGTACCATTATTTCAAATAATCGTATGGGCAACTTGCCAATTGTAGATTTTTTATACTAGTGAAATATTGGACTCGTGTGATGCATTTCACTGTAAAAGCACATGTCGAGTGTTAGTTTATGTTGTTTAATGGTCTCAAGCTTAAGACCTGGCGTAATATATTGTAAAAACACACTGACCTATGGTCCTCTTGTTATTACATCTTAATATCTCGCTTTTAACCATTAAACAATACATATATCTAGGATCAATGCTGTTAAAATAAAATTTGCAAATATAGCAAACTTAATGGAAAGCATGATAATTCAATGGTCATATTAAACGTTGAACTGATCTCCTAATAATATCACACAGCAAACTATACATGTAGCTAGCTAGTTATATTTATAATACATATTTTTTACTTACATTTTACATAATAATCAAGTCCTGATAAATCAAATCTTGATTCAATAAGTCCAATAGGAGAATATCAAAATGGGCCTTTACACCTATGCAACCAATTTCAAATTGAACTAATTTTATCTGTCACGACAGAGAAGCAATAATGATATATTACAGATCATTTGATCACTTTAGATCATTAATTTAAGTCAAGATGCTACCTTATTAGGTCAAAACCAAGTCAAGCAAAAACCATTACAAGCTCATTCATCAATTAGAAATTAATTAAGAAATTCTGAGCTTTTAACCATTCACCAGCTATGGCATATGACAAATGCCCTGTGGACACTAAAACTCAGCTGACCTGTTCTACAGGATACACCAGCCTACTGCAATATTTATTACAATTCTTTTTAACCTTCCAAACAAAGGAAAATAGACCATTACAAATACAGGTTCTTAATTTTACAAAAGGTCTCCAATGACATATCACATTTATTCAGGTCTCAAATGAATCATTGTTTTATTTCAACATCTCATTAGTAATGAAAACTGAGTTCTGTTTTTGGATAAAAATATTGTGTCACATATTTTGCCAGACCAGTTTAAATAATAAACGTTTACAGAATGCATCAAACAGGAATAGATCAAGTCAGATATTAGAAAAGAAAAGATAGGTTGCCAGGCAACGAAACATACGCCCACAGCAGCTAAATTGTCTGGGCAGTCAACAAGGGTTGTCGCATATTTTTACTAATTTCGGTAATGAAACATTTGTAATACACTAAAAACTGATTAAGAGTAACAACTCATTATGTAATTATCAGAAAATCATTAGAATTTGATTGCTTTTTATAAAGTTTTACCTCACGCTAACAATTAGTATATACATGAAACATTTAATATCATGGATTTAGCTGTTCAGTTATCTAAATTCATTGAAAATCTAAATACTTGTTCGTTTCAACACCTTAAACTCTATGTATCAATCTGAAGTCAATCGGATAGTAACTTTGGCCTCTATAGCGTCACAAGAATTTTTGAAGTTATCAAGGGAGATAACTCTGGCAGTAATTATTTGAAATCGCTGAAAATCAATAGGCTTCTTCGTCTTATGACCTTAAACACTGTGTATAAATTTAAAGTCAATCGGATATTAACTTTGGCCTCTAGAGCGTCCACAAGATTTTTTGAAGTGATCAAGGGCCATAACTCTGGCACTAATTATCGGAAATAGCTGAAAATCAATAGGCTTCTTCGTCTTATGACCTTAAACACTGTGTATAAATTTGAAGTCAATCGGATATTAACTTTGGCCTCTAGAGCGTCCACAAGATTTTTTGAAGTGATCAAGGGCCATAACTCTGGCACTAATTATCGGAAATCGCTGAAAATCAATAGGCTTCTTCGTCTTATGACCTTAAACACTGTGTATAAATTTAAAGTCAATCGGATATTAACTTTGACCTTTAGAGCGTCCACAAGATTTTTTGAGGTGATCAAGGGCCATAACTCTGGCACTAATTATCGGAAATCGCTGAAAATCAATAGGCTTCTTCGTCTTGTGACCTTAAACACTGTGTATAAATTTGAAGTCAATCGGATATTAACTTTGGCCTCTAGAGCGTCCACAAGATTTTTTGAAGTGATCAAGGGCCATAACTCTGGCACTAATTATCGGAAATCGCTGAAAAACAATAGGCTTCTTCGTCTCATGACCATAAACACTTTGTATAAATTTAAAGTCAATCGGATATTAACTTTGACCTTTAGAGCGTCCACAAGATTTTTTGAGGTGATCAAGGGCCATAACTCTGGCACTAATTAACGGAAATCGCTGAAAATCAATAGGCGTATTCGTCTTATGACCTTAAACACTGTGTATAAATTTAAAGTCAATTGGATATTAACTTTGGCCTCTAGAGCGTCCACAAGATTTTTTGAAGTGATCAAGGGCCATAACTCTGGCACTAATTATCGGCAATCGCTGAAAATCAATAGAATTCTTCGTCTTATGACCTTAAACACTGTGTATAAATTTAAAGTCAATCGGATATTAACTTTGGCCTCTAGAGCGTCCACAAGATTTTTTGAAGTGATCAAGGGCCATCACTCTGGCACTAATTATCGGAAATAGCTGAAAATCAATAGGCTTCTTCGTCTTATGACCTTAAACACTGTGTATAAATTTGAAGTCAATCGGATATTAACTTTGGCCTCTAGAGCGTCCACAAGATTTTTTGAAGTGATCAAGGGCCATAACTCTGGCACTAATTATCGGAAATCGCTGAAAATCAATAGGCTTCTTCGTCTTATGACCTTAAACACTGTGTATAAATTTAAAGTCAATCGGATATTAACTTTGACCTTTAGAGCGTCCACAAGATTTTTTGAGGTGATCAAGGGCCATAACTCTGGCACTAATTATCGGAAATCGCTGAAAATCAATAGGCTTCTTCGTCTTATGACCTTAAACACTGTGTATAAATTTGAAGTCAATCGGATATTAACTTTGGCCTCTAGAGCGTCCACAAGATTTTTTGAAGTGATCAAGGGCCATAACTCTGGCACTAATTATCGGAAATCGCTGAAAAACAATAGGCTTCTTCGTCTCATGACCATAAACACTTTGTATAAATTTAAAGTCAATCGGATATTAAGTTTAGCCTGTAGAGCGTCCACAAGCAATTGTGGACGCCGGACCGACGGACGGACGGACGGACGGACGCGGGCGACGACAATATACGACCACATTTCAATGTGGGCGTATAAAAATTGCTACCTTTCAAATCATTTTCCAGTTTAACAGTGTGAGCTGGAATTAATGTATGGGACTTAATATCTTAAAATTAATAGTACCGGTACATGTATTACATATTTCATGGTCCAGGGAACAAAAAAAAAAACAGATAAAATTCCATTAGCTTTCATTCTCATTAAAATAGTAAAAAATTACTTCAAATGGACTTGAAAAACTTTATTTGAAATCATGTGAATATTCAAACAATTGTGTGAACACTGGTTTATGTAACTTTGTGAAAACTCTCGCTACATTTCACAAGTAACTTAATTTTTAAGGATACTCACCACAGTGTGCCTTCTCCAACCAAACTTTTTATTAGCAAACATTATGACAATCATTCAATCAAGCAAAGAGTGTGTACTAATCCAACCTCAGCTAACTAATGAATTTGAATAGAATAGCTGAGACATGACTATAAGATCACTCGTGATTTAATCATACTGAGTGTATTGGTTGAGAGTTTTATAGTTTTTATTTTTCAAAATCTTTTATAAACTGCATAGAAGATTATCAGTTCATACAAGACAACTCCAATTACAGTTGTAATAATAAAGATGTTTTTTGAAAACTAACAATATGGCCTTTGGATCAACTTGCGTAAAACATGATTCAGATAATTATTTTTCATGCAGAGCAAGAAACAAAATGTCAATGACCTCAGTATTGTATTGTTTTCTAGTAAAGAAAACAACAAAACAGGAAGTGGTTTTGAAATGTGACTTGAATGTTAAGACCATTCTTCTTTTCACCTTGAGCTTGTGTCACTATCCTTGACTTAGAATCTTTTAATAAATTATCATGAAAGAAACAATAATGACCACTTTAGTTAATGATGATACACATCCACTGTAAACTACATGTAGACAAAGATAAATAAAGCCGGGACTAGAGATCTCAGGGAATCTGTATTCTATACACCAGCTTGTCAAGATAGTGTCTTTGATAAGATAGTATAAATATATTACCATATGGTATCTTTCATCCTTCTATCACATCAACTTGAACACTAACTTCCAATTAATACAAACTTTTGTTGTATAAATAAACTAGATGAACGTAAAGTAGTTTACCACAAGTTTTATTATAATAAGACAAATTAATCAACATTCAGAAATATAATCATCAATAATACTCTACTAATATACATCTATTTCAGGTCAAAAGACCTATTTAATAATAGAGACAGAATACAGATGAAACGTCTATTCTTTTTTAAGTCCAAATATTTCTATCAATTACACACACAATTAAATGTTGTCTTACCACAAAGTATTAATATAGATTAAACATAATGTAATTGATGGCCATTACTTTTGAAGTCTTTTTCCAGGAACATCAAAGTCAATATGGTACTGGCAAAAAATATAATCAGCAATGTTTAACTGTTTTAAGTTAAAACTTTTAACCCTTTGTCACTCAGATGTAAATACTGAAGAAAATTTGAGAAAATTTATATAAATTTCATGTCAGTATCACTCGAATGACAGCCCAATAGACTCAAATTTTTATTGGCCTCTTACAAAACTTCTTTTTAAATAACACCACACCCCTGCACCACACACAATATAATTAATCTATCACTTACTCCCCAATACTAATGTTTGTCCTCTCAATGTAAACAATATCTTTCAATGATACATATAAATACCTGATCAACCCTAATTCCATTACTTACATACATCTTTATTATTCTTAATTCAAGAGTCATCAAATGACCTGTGAAGGATCACTCTAGAGTCAATCACTTTCAAATATAATTTACCAAAATTTATTTACTATCACACCTTTGATGGTTAAATTATCATAATCACTGTTTGAAATGTATTCAATTACATTTTATAATTACTACATTTCTTTTAGGATGATTGTATACATTAAATAGTAAGATTTATCACTGAATATGAATGAAAAAACAGTGTAGTTGTACATGTAGATAGATACACTGACAAATGTATTAATGTCAAAGTGAACTATAATCATTAGCTACATCTACATTAAATTTTAAACACTAATAAAAATAATACATCTGGGAAAATAGCCTTTGTGATCCAAATACATCATTTGTTGTAAGATTTAAATTAAATGAATATTTACAATTAGTAGATGTTATGTGTGTTTTAATAAAGTAATTCATCCTACTAAATAAAAGAATGAAGTATACTAAATAGTTATAATGAAGCCTATAATGGTGAGTGAGAGTGATTTATTACATCATGTCACAGATGGTACTGTCTTGACTTATAATTATTTAAACATCCTCAATGGGCTTATTTTCTTCTTGTACAAAATATTTACTGGCAACAAATCCATACAATAACAGGAACTAAATCTTTAACGGGTGAAGAGGTCAGAGAATTATCAGGAACAATCCCGTTTTCCTGTTTTTGAATCTTATCTCAAGTGTGCAAGTTAATCCATTCTGATAGCCCAGTAGGGATGAGCTCTTTTTGTTTTCTTACAGCTAAAAGAATACATATTTTGTTTGGAAGAGATTTGAGAATGTATGTAATTCCATTCCGATTTTAAAAAAAAGTGGCTGTTGTTGAAAACAGGATGTATATGTAGATGCATGATAGTGACCTTGATTCATTGATAAAAGGACAGATTCTACATATATGTGTATCTCCCACGCATTCTAATCTACAAAATTTAAATCTCTGGCATCAATGAATGAGATGAGATCAACATTTCAGGATGTTTTTACACATGCAGGTGTGCCAACATATTTTATCACGTTTTTTACCCAGAAATGAAATTTCATTGGAGCCACAGTGGCTCAGTGAGTGTGGAGCTACATGTAGTTTCAGGTAAAGGGTTTGATCACGGTGTTGCCTGGGAAAGTTCTTTGTAATGGTGAACCAGACAAGCATCTAGTTCTTTGGGTAGGATGTTAAAGATTCATTGACAGTTGCAAAACGTGTGCTATGAGAAACAGTTTCCTTGGATACATGTATAGTGCTACTGCCCAAGGAAGCTGTCCCCCATATGATCGTTAAAAGTGAAGAAAAGTAGGATGTTAAAACTATATTAGCTTTGAAATTTCTTTTATATGTTTCTACATGTATGCACACACATCTAACACAACAGAAAGTAATTTTTTCGAATTTGAGGGGATGTTATGCTCATTTGGGCCCAAGGAAGAGCTGTATCGTAATACACAATCAAAGAGTGAAACAATGCACATGTATGAATGATACATGCAGACGCTACATGTACAAATGTCTTCTTTGATTGGCATTTAGTAATTGAACATATTAACACAAGGTACAATTTTATGGATACACAATTACTGAGTTTGATACTAAGCGACGTTTCGACAAGGAGGCTCGATAAAGACGAGAGCATCCTCGTCAAAACGTCGCTTAGTATCAAACTCAGTAATTGTGTATCCATGTAGGCTCAAGTCTCAATTTTTCCTGCATCTTCATGTAGCCTACATGTACCTGTAGACTTAAGGTTACTAAAATGTAGACAAAATTTATTTGAGCTAATTTGTTGTTTATGTTTCTTACATATCTACAGGAATCCACAAAGGTTTATAATTACATGTACCATGCTAAACTAAATAAACACATACATAATGTCAGAAAACACATAACTAAAGTCATAATAAACAACTAAATGTTTAATTAGCCATTTCATCATTTGTTAATCATTAACATTATTTTTCTAGTGCAGTATTTGTTTATTAACAGAAATACTGTAAATGCCTCAGTTCATATATATATATACAATCTTTGAGTTACATGTATAAACTTTAAAACAGCACACTTGATTCAAGGAAATTTCCTTATGGACAAACCATATTATCCTATCCTCAATTGAGCACATTTACATAATGTAAGTTATGCCTTTTGTATTAAAATTTGTGCAGAAACAATGATTAACTGTGATAAGTAAATGTTAAAATGTCTTGATTTTGTTATAAATCAATTGAGGTATCTCCACCAGTTTTAAAATGTTTTATTTGAAATCAAAACCGGGTGTTAACACTTGATTCCATAACTGAAGCCACATCAGTTCATGTTTATATATATATGGTATAGTTCTTAAAACTAAAATCCATTTAAATTACTATGGACAGGAGAAGTAGGTGGGGGGATTTTTTTAGATTTTTCTAGATATGGGAATGTTCTATATTTTGAATTCCAAAAATGTTTGACACTGACAATGAAAACACAAATAATACCCAGAAAGTGTATCCATGTTTAATATCTTTCTACCATTTTTGGCAAATTTCTTTCTGAAAACAGAAATTTGAGCCCGATGTTTATGAGGGACCTAAGAGTGAGAAGATGAACAAAGATATTTCTCTATTTCTAACATAAACAAACAGAAGAAAAACATTAGGGTATTAGAGAAATACAAAGGTTGAAAGATCATGTCAATACACCATAGTTCTCATACTTACTTCTAGAACACTAACGTTGTAATAATACCGAATCTTGTATCAGGCTGTCTGTTAGTTTGGTTAGTTTCAATAAATTTTGATAGGAGAAATACACTAATCCACTGGCAATGGCGAGGTATCTATAGTTTGTTTGAGTTGATAGACAGGCTTTAAGTTCTAGGGAGGCATCTCTGGATTTTGGGACACAGTATGATAATTTTAAAATGGTTAGTTTACTTATTACTAGGGCTATTGAAAATTAAACACTACTGGCCAAATTAGAGTGTTACAATCCAGTCACAACTCTTTACTTAGTCTACAAAATGATTTTACCTGCACGAAGGCCGAATGGATAGGTTTGTGGTTAGATTTAGATACATGTACTTGTTTTGGGTAAAATCTGGTTTGATTTCATATCAAAAATTAGCAATCATACAGTAGATAACCTTTCCTTAGTTCCCCCAAAGATTTTAATGATGCTCATTCTGAGATTTAATGTTTAGTTTATTTATTAAATTTCTCTTTCTATAATCAGTTGTAAAGTTGCCAATCCTAAATAGACTAAAACAAACGTCTCCAATAACATGTACTGTACATGTATGTAGAGATACAAAATTGTAAACAATGATGAACTTCCTGAAAGTAAGATATGACAGGATATAAGGTTATACCAGTAGTAAGTTTACATTGTAACATGTCAATAATAACATCCACTTAACTACACCAATAAATCTAATATTCCCAAATAGTCCACTTCGTATAATTCTATCTAATTTGTCTATTAGACTTGCAGTTTAACAATTTGCATGTTTATGTAGATCGATTTTAGACTCCTATAACATTGTCAAAAGATTTACTCTTCGTTTATAAATTGATTATTTTGAGAATATTACATACACTGCATAAGTACATGTAGGCCTACATACAAACCAGTTAAACAATTTTACAAGATACAAAACCAGTTACTGTATAAGTTACATGTAGACCCTTTCCATTCTCTGATTAAAGATTTACATGTATATGTTTTGTGATGTTATGGGTTGATCTATGATTCTATGTCCAAATACAGAAACCTACATATGTACATACAGGCCTTAATACTAAAATGACTTCAAGGTTTTTATTCCTGAATTGAATGTTTTAGCCTACAGATTATCCCATCAATAACCAATCAACCAATGCAAGAATTAATTTTGACTTTAAAATGTAAGACATGTGCTACTTTAAAGCCTCTGTGCATCATTGGAATTTTTCAGAAAATATCATCGTTCCGATTATCAATCAACACTAAAATGTACCCAAATTGATCAACAGCAGATAATCTCCTGGCTTGCATACAATCAGATCCAAAAGAGGCCCATCACAAGATTGTAGCAAAGATTGAAGCCTTCTTAGTACTGGTTTTTGTGCCTAACCCATTTACAATATTATTGTCTGTACAGGACGACAAATGTTGACAGATTTTCATTTCATCATCTTTGTAAATACTGAACAGAATTGAACTCTTTTTGGACAGATAAGTGATATTCCTTTTAGAGATTCAACTATTACAACTTTATAGGCTGTGATTTAGCCACGAAAATCGTTTCATTTTGTCCCAGCAAATTCCAGGCGAAAATCTGACGCTTTGCTGCACAAGTAAACAAGTAAGTCGTCACTGTAGTACACATTTCTATTGCGATGTTTTGTACAATCAGACCAACACTCGAATTACGCCTCGGACTATATTTGTCAAGTGTAGCCATAATGTGGTGAAGAAATCATATTCTAAGCCAATCAGAAACCATAAAAGCAATCAACGTCATTAGGTCAGGGGTCAATAGCCATAAATAGACCAGGGAATACCTTTTACGAGACGGAACACGTTGGCTTGTTTACATTTGTATGAGAGAATTTTTCTGCAAATATGCCTGAATTACGGGACAATAACATCAGATAAATGTTGTGCTGACACCGTGAACACGGCTAGGCCCTGATTTGCGGAAAAAATATGGTCAAAAGCGAAATTGTATCAATGAATGTGATATTTCCTGGAAAAAGTATTTTTTCCATTTTATTTCAATACAACAATATGCAAAAGAAATATAAATATAGTATACAGATGAAAACGTTTTTGGCATGATTGAAATACTGGTTCGGTATAATAGTTATATATAATGTTGAGAAAAAAACAAAAAAAATAATATCATCTACATGAGCCCACTGATACAACAGAATATTAATAATGATTCACCTAACAACCCTGAACATGCAATTATACTTGTTTTTTTAAAAAAACAAAACAATAAACACATATTATAAGAGATGTCAAATAAGTATACATTTATTTTATAGAAAGAAATACACTACTAAAAAATAAGAAATGAATGCAATTTCATATACTTCCTCATACAGTATTCAACAACAACACTCGATGGCATGAGATTTCTCCGATATTAAATAGATTAAAATGTTTCAGCGATACTTTGATTTAATCAAGTATGGAGGACCGAGACTTAGCTTTGATCAAACAGTACAGTGGTTGAAATTGTTTGCCAAACCTTTAAAGGCTAATAGAGTAATTTGAATGAAATTTTCAAATTATTCATTTTACATTATCTACCTTTGAACTATTATAGCAAGAATGGCTAGTTCTTTATCTAAATCTTATATAATGTATCTTTAATGAAAAATGTATATAATAATAATAACATCATTTATAATGTGTATTAATACTGGAGAATGGTTTCTAATCTGCTTTTCAGATTTTTATATCCACAGAATCGGGCCCGTCGCCAGCTCATAAAATTGAGGGGGGGGGGGGTACAGAATTTTTTGGAGGGGCTGAGGATGTGGCCGGCTAAGAATACTCCTGACAAGGAGAAACCACGTCCGAATTGAATTGGAATAAAAAAGGAAAATAAAAACATATATGTCAACTTAAAATAGCTAAATATGATATGAACATTTATCGACATGTACAGTACATTTAAGTAAAACATGTTTAAAATATTTAATGTAAAAACCACTTACAAAAATACATATGTATACAGGTTTAGGCCTACTCATAAAAATCACAATTTCATCAATATGATTTGGCTGTCACTTTCATATTTGAACAATTTTCACAAATCCATGCTAGAAAACTTTCACTTCTAAAAAATACATCTATCTGTAGCTCCTATATACATGTACTGGGTTAAGGAAGACGGGCGTGCGCTATACAGTTTATTATGAGGGAAATTTTGCCTGGGCACAGCACTATGGCCTACTCTTATATCGAATTCCAACTGCCAAGGGGTCTTTTTACATGCACACCAATGTCCAAACCGCTTACAAAAATACATATGTATGTATACAGGTGTAGGCCTATTCATAAAAAATCATGTAATTTCATCAATATCATTTGACTGTCACTTTCATATTCAACAATTTTCACAAATCCATACTAGAAAGCTTTCACTTGTAACAAATACAACTATCTGTAGCCTTATGCAGCCTGATTTGCATCCACAGAGAAAATATTGTTTGGTTCTTGGTCTCTATAGTCAACCTAACCCTGTCATTTGTTACAGTAGAGTTTAACAAGAAGAGCATAAATTTCTGCAGATACAGTAAGGCAACTTTAAAGTAATGCACATGGTATTTCACCTCAATGGTGACACAGTCTTTTCCATAGTGGCCTTTTGTCTTAGTCTGAGTTGACATACATTTAGGAATAGGAGAATCTCTTCATCAACTTGCATTTGAAATAAAATTGGAAAATGTTAAGATATGATCCCCTTAACAAATTAACCAGACCTATTATTCTTTTTCTTATTTCGCTGGTAAAATATTAGCTGCTCTAAACATAGTTCTTTATTCATACACAGTTGTTGTTTTTTTTTTACGTTGGTAATGTATGTGAGAAATCTGTATTGTTAGAATGAGAGAGAGTTTTGTCTGCACATTCCTATAATTCTTTGTCCAACATATCAATATTTCCATCTAATTTGATCCACGGGTTAGCACATACCCTAAATTTTTCCCAGTTTCTCACAGTAAACGGTTTTACATCGGTGTTTTAAACAAAATCTACACGGAGTATACAGTTCTAGTTATTCTTCCGCTTTTTTACTATCAAAACGTAAACAAACCTTTCACTCTACACGACCCGTTGACCTTTCGTCGTGTGCGTCTGATTGGTGAGCTTTGTCACGTGATCTATTAAAACCAAATCACCGCGAAATTCAAATACCATCGCACATTGATAAGTAAGCCCATTTTTATTTTACGATTTCTGTCAAACGTCAAAGAATTGATAAAAGAAAAGTTGTGTGGAAATACAAAGTAATACTAGAAGAATTAGATTATGTAGTTTGTTTTCCGCCTGAAAATCGTCGGGATGGAGCAGCAGAAGCAAGCTTGCTAGAAATTTCACATCACGGCCTATTATAGTTTGCAAGGGATACCTGCCTCAGAGACTTTTTTAACTGTACAGTTCAGTTCAGTATTTTACCATGACCTAACAAAACATTAAGTTGAGAATACATGATCATTTCTCTTGATGATCATTTTACTACAGACTCTTTCTTTACATGAAGTTTTAATACACATTACCTACCAGAAATATATACTGACATTCAATAACAGAAATTTATTCACTGGAACATGCTGTGAAAAACTAACTCCTGAATTATTCTACTCTGATATAATAACAAAACTACTGGAATAATTTATACATTATACAGTTTTCATAATTAGTCATTAACATTTCCAATGTTGTAGAATATGTTTTAAATGGCCTTTTAAACAAGCAAGAAAGGTGACCTTAACCACTGGTAAATAACAACTACCGGTAGTTGGCACAGTTGCTGTGAAATTCTGACATGAAATTCGAAAACAACATTTCAACATTAAAAAACATAGCCATGATTAATTAGACATGTGTCGAGTTTAATTGTATAATAAATATAACAGTTGATTTCACTTGAATGATAATGTATACAGTAGTTTTAACTCAAGTCGCTCATCATAAATATACTGAGTAATATAATCCCTTGCTTGAGGAAAAGACAGCTGCATCAAGTTGAACATTAATCGTCTCATTCTAATAGAATAGTAAATACAGGCCCTGTGCTACATACATTACAACTGTTGTGAAGTGTTTACTTAATACATTAGGCTTGAAACTCAGTATTTATATTCATAATCTTTATACTATTTATAGTGTGCTTGTTGTTATGAAATAAAACTTCTGGAAATCATCATATACTTATTGTTTTTCATCTTCACAAATATACAGAAAAATGCTGTAGGTTCTCAATCAAACAGCCCCATTGTGTCTGATGTTGTTAGCTTCCCCGATTCCCTTGTGTTTGAACATCATTAAAATGACATCTGGCTAAACAACCAACTCTATATTACAGACCATACATACATGTACTGTATACATGAACAGATATATATGACCATATTTAAAAGAACCAATTAGTTCTTCTAATATACTCCTCTTAAATTGTGTAGGGTAATATATATGTTTTGACAGATTACTGAATGTTGGTCAGTTAAACATTTGTAGATGCACATATTCAACAAAACACTAATTCTTCAATATCAACAAGAAATGTGTATTACTGCATATATCTAGAACTATTTATGCACCGGTCAATAGGAATCTTGAACTACCCCCCCTCAAGCGTTCACCCCGGATTGTCATTTAGCTCAATATTTTAGGGTCAAGATTCACCCCGCAATGTACTTGAAGCCAATACACATTCACTGAAGATTCACTTTCTAACGCAGGTCCAAAAATAAAAATTAGTTCAAGATTCACGCAATAATCATCTTGAACTACCTACCCCAAGCATTCACCCTTGATGGTATTTTTTACCTTTGAAAATTTATCGTCCTTTTTAACCAGCATTTTAAAAATATTTTTTACGAACCGATCTTTTTCGCCATTCGGGCAAAGACATTTTTTAGTTCAATTATTTATCTGTAGATTAAAATAAATTGTGTTGATATCTATAAAAGATCATATGAATATGGCACTTTTAAAAACACATAAAAAAAGCCACGCCCCCCCCCCCCCCCAAAAAAAAACGGGCCGTTTTCTTCGAAGCGAACATGACGTCACGGAGAGCCGTAAATTTGTGTTCAACTCGAAATACATGTATTATCAATTTAGGACATCTCCTTATCTAATTCTGCTTTTAACGATGTAAAATTTACATGTGTTTATTTTAAACAGAAAAATCATTAAATGAGGAAAGCGTGCAAGGGTATGCAGGTTTAGGCTGTTTTAGACACATTTAAAGTCACGTGACTGTACACCTTACTGTAAAAGTACTTATTTTAATAATATATTTTTATTTTAACTTTTATTTGCAAATTTCATAAAAACGACAAAACGGTACATCAACGGCTTGAACTAACTTACATTGGCTGATTGAGCATGGTCCGTAAGACGTAAGTTGAGACCAGATTATCTTGTCATTCATTATATTAGACATACGTGCAAGCTCAGACCTGGCCAATGGAGTCTATATCAACCGGACACACAATCAAACGAATCAGCAAATTTATGTACAAATAAATTAGCTTACCGCCAAATCATACACCATTTTGTAGTTACGATTATCCAGATTACCACGAAAACATCATAAAGAAAATCGCGTCTACAATTATACAGGTGGAATTTCCGTATGACAGCCAACGAAAACAGATGGAGGTTCGTCCGTTTTCAGAAAAAAAACACATTTTCAAAAATACAATATTTACTGAAAAATGTGTTGGTTGAAGATTCGACGTCTTTTTGTGTTCACAATATTTTATTTTGTTCAAGATTCACCTTTGGCAAATTTTGTTCTCGCCAAAGATTCACACCTCTTTCACATTTAGCTGTCTATTTTGACGTCAAGATTCGACGCCGACATGGCGTCGAATAGCCGTCGATGCTTGAGGGGGGGTAGTTCAAGATTCCTATTGACCGGTGATTTAAAGGACAATATTTGTGTCAGTCATCATCACATGTGATAAAACTTGTTAAACAGGTTCCAGATATAATCTTAACACAAAGATCATTGCTACGATAGAAGCATTATGAAGGGAATTAAGGAAGGCAAAAGGAAAACACAAGTTATATAAACTGACTGAAGTGACGAGTGACAACAGATATACGGGCAAATTTCTGCACACTAATAATTTCTTCGAGGACCTGAAGTTGTTGTGTGAGAGGATATCTGATAATTCAAAAAAGTATTTGAATGTTACTACATCAGGGAAAACGAGAAAAATAGAAATAGTCTGTACATTCCCTTGTTTTTATTCATTCTATACAATTACTATATAAAAACATAGTAATGCATCAACTTTTTCTATTTTTCTTGTTTTCTCTTATCCAGTGACAGTCAATAATATCCTCCTACAATCTCATATAACAACATTTGGCCTTCCAAGGAATTATTAGTGAGCAGAAATTTGCAGTGTATCTGTTATCACTCGTCACTTCAGTTAGATATTCCAAGGATATGCTTGAAAGCTTCATAAGGCTTCTATCATGTAGCAATGATCTCTGTGTTAAAATTATATTTGGAACATGTTTAACAAGTTCTATCACATATGTTGACTGACACCAATATTGTCCTTTAATATGAAAATAATTAAGATAGTACATATATGGAATAAATACAATAAACAACACAAAGTCCTACTGTTAGGAATCTAGTTATTCATACATGATTTATAAATTTATACAGATAGCATCTACTAAATCTAAAATAACTTGTGTCAAGCTATGAACATTTCTCAGATATTTTCATCTTGGCTGGACCATGTTTCAGCTCAGACAATATGAGAGACTGCTAACAGTGCTAAACCTCGGATAATGCCATTATACACAGACAGACGGTCATTTGTATTAAAACAACAGTAGACTTGTTTACCAAGTTGTGTAGTATTGAACACCAAGCCTTAAATGCTTGAAGAGGTTTTGGAGACCAACTGGGAAGTGTTTTATTTTAGCCAAGAGGTGAATTCAGTTCAATCTTTAAATGAGAATTTTAACATACATTTAATGTTGGCATGGGACCAAGACCTAAAATTTCAACATTCTGACAGTTTAGTCATTAGAGAGATTTGAAAGTTTTGTTAGTTCTCACAGAACAGGTGCCAAGTTTAGGTGGAGATTAAATCAAGCGCAGTATTAGTTAATTTAATGTTTAAAAGTTATGATTCTGTTATGGGTGGTACAGTATATGGTAAAAAAAAGATGAGTAAACTTCCAGGTTTTGTTTTTCCCATGTAACCTTGTCTGAAAATATTGAGGCACTAAAATAATTGCTAGATTTGCTTAAAGAGCAATTACTTAAGACCTAAACAGTAAATGTGCCTGTTGCACCTTTTTTTCTGGCTTCAAGTTAGTACTTAAACATTAATTCCAACAACACGCCCATACTCTGGAGATCATTAGGTGGCTTAGATATTGAATGGTTTAGATTGCTACAATAAAACAAAGTCTTGATTATCCGTTTTATTATGAAATTATTAAATGTTGAACTGTTCAGTTAGAACCCTCTCGCCATTTAATAATACAATGGATAATCAAGACTTTGTTTATTATTGTAGCAATGGCACATGACACTCAAGGCTATCTTGCCAACTTCAAACACTATGGTTTGTATTTTATCTAACTAAAACGATGATGGTATTTCATTAATTAAGTATCACAAAGCTTCACGTACATGTAGTTGCACATACATGTATTGGATGAACATCACCATACAATCATGCGGAACATGAAGCAGCTCTGTATTTAAATCAAACAATTAAAGGGACATTATAGAAGATAAGATGAAAAGTTGACAGTTCTGGCTTGCCTTAATAGTTATATAATAGATAACATAAAAAGAATATATTGAATATTTCAGGCAAATTACTCCACTCTGAACCGATTTATTAGTTTTTGAATTTTAGGCTAGCCTCGATCATCATTACTAAAGTCTGTACGATAAAACAACAAAGTCTCTATTACCCCGTTTTATAACTTTTCAGATAATGTATTATGGTCTGGATACTGTTAAGTTAATTGTTGTCTAATTAATAATTTAGACAACATTTCAGGCCTAAAAAAAGACCTGCGATAGGCAGAATTATATCTTGAGTAATGTACATAGAAAAAAATATATATTAACAGATGGCTAATAAAAATAGACTCATGTGTAGTTAACTTTTATTTTCCTTAATAAAGTCAACTTAAGAAAGATGTCATTCAGTTAGACACAAACTTTCTGAATTTATCATCCAATACTAACTTTTATTCAATTGGTAAAAACAAACAGAGTGTCACAGTATAGTATGTGCTAAATTCAATCTGTTCCAGTGAAAAAAAAACAAGATTTTATTTATCTAGGATTCATTAACCTGTGAAATACCCTCACAAAGATTCTAGTATAAATATAGGCCTACTTGTACATTGTGTGTCTACTGCATGGGTAAAATGACAAAATAAAATTAGACTTATAAATCGTATCAAGACGGGAGATTAGTCAGAGCATCCCAACATACTTTTAAATCAAAATTTAGAGAAAATAAAGAAATTTAACCTTTAAATGTGCTATGTACATAAACTTAAAAACATAGGAAAACTGAAAAGAAAACCATAGACCATACAAATTTTCTTTTTAATATCAATGTATGCAGCACCAACTGCTTGACACTAATGTACGAAACAATCTAAATGTCAAATATCATAGTGAAGCTGTTATTTTCTTCCTCCTAACATTTTAGCATCAGAGATCTTGTTACAGTCACGATGAGCAAATGGAATACTCCTGAAAAAGTCTGAGCAAAAATTGTATTTGAAATGAAATGGGATTTAACATCCTACTTTTGTGCACCAAACGAGCTAATGAAGATGAAAAAGAAGATAAAACATATGTAAATGTATAGATTGCAATGTACATGTAACATTACAATACATGTATTTAATCTTATTCATTTGTTCCTAAAACCATACATGTACTATAGGGGCTTGCAGGTGTTCTACCCCCCTGTCCAATATGCGTAAAATGTATTTTTAAATGTTTCAAAACATCTTTTCCCAATCTATGTCTGAAGATGAGAATTGATAGATGATCAAAGAGGAATAGGTAGGGTGTAGATAAATAAAGACCAGGTGTAAACGTTAACATGGTTTTTGCTCTAGGTTCTTGTCTATAAACAATACATGTACCAACATAAGATAAAAACAAGTTCAACAACCTATAGGTCAACTACATGTATACTCTTTAACTTTAACCAAAACATCTGTTCTGTCAGTATCGTCACCTATAGTTTCTAACACTATAATATGTTCATTATGGGCTAGTGCTGAAGATGATTCTGCTAGGGTGAACACTGAACACTCAAGTAACAAGCGGTGACCAGAGAACAAGCTCAATAAAAGAAGTGATTTTTGTTACAATCAGAGACCATAATCCGGGAAGTAACATCTATAGGAACCTTGATCTTTGGGACATAAACAAATATTTTTAAGTTTCATCAAAATTACAAATTGTAACTCCTTGAGGGTCCATAACCAGATGTTTACACTATTTGCGTACATAAATGATATACTTAAATGGTTTTGTAAATCAGATAAAAATTGTGACTTCTATGGAAAGGAACCAAGACCTTTGGGTTATAAAAATACATTTCAAGTTTCTTCTAAATCTGATAAAAATTGGGACCTCTATAGAGTGCCCACAAGCTAAAAACATGATATGTCCATATTGACAGGAACCCGGGATCTGTTGAAGATAAACCTATATTTGAAGTTTTGGCAAAATCGGATAAGAACTGTGACCTGTAGAGTGTCCACAAATTATGGATGGATGGACGGACAGGGTTGACGGCATAATACGTAATGGGTGGGTTGTTCTTTTAGAAATTAATCTATAGAATGATTAACACTTATTTTGGTCATTTTGGATAAAAGCTGACATACTGTAGATAATTATGAATGTATTACATCAAAGATGGATTATTTGTTATGCCAATCTACAGTATCTAATTTAAAAAAAAAGCAAATGCCACAGTGTATCCAAAATTTATTTCATAAAGACCATGCTTATGCTGTGCACACATAATATTGAAGTTTGACAAAGGTTAAGAAGAATTTTAATTAACAAATCATGAACTGAAGCTCTAACAAACACATTCACTTCTGTCCATTATTTAATTATTTTGTAGTTCTTTAAATGTGACGGTGTAAAGTGGCTCTTCAAAAAAATAAAAGCTTGAAAAATAAATCACACATATTTATTTTCCCATCTGTATCTCTTATTTGAAGTGTTTACTTCACTTTGTAATCATATCAAATGCACATCAAAAGAGAAGAAAGGGGGATGTGGACTATCTTTGAGGTTCCTTATCATCTCTTTCTAAACATTATCTACCAATACAAGTGTTTTAATTCATATACACTGGTTTCAGTAAAAGGAAAATGACTTAATAATCTCAAACTAGCATATAAGGCCATACACAATCAATAGAAACTTTAAATAATAAAGGTTAAAAAATTATTCAAGTCAATCAATACTAATACTATGCAATTGCCATTTTTGTGCATGTACACGTAGGACTACAATCAAGTGTCCACAGGGGCCATTGTACAGATCAAACAAAGAGAGACACATACATGTAGTGTTGTCAATTTTACCTTTGTCCCTCCGGTCTGACTAAAGCTTCAAGCTATTAATATTACCCATTTGACTTTTATAAGGTTACACAAACTTGTATGGTCATAAGATACAAATGACAACAGATTTTAATGACTTCCAATAATCATCTTGATCAATTTGAAAAATTTGTAGAAGCTCCAGCAGATAACATTGAAATCTGATCATCAATTCCTGATAATCAGTTAGAGGTATTGTCCTTGTCACTCCAGAAGATTGTCATCCTTGTCTTTTGACATAGTATGATGTACCCAGTATACAGTCAGTTTCCACCAAGGAAAAAATATACTGTTGATTGTACCTTTAAAATAGCATTAAACCACATGCAAGCACTTCCACTTGCAAGCTTTCTATTATCAGATGGATTTTGAATTGTACTTTTTAAATGCACATCAAAAGAGCTTTGCCATTTTCTTGAGGTGGACTTCAAGATACATCTGGTGTCACCCCCACAAAATTCCATAACCCACCCATAGTCTATTATGGTATTTACATGTAAATCTTTACTGACTGACCTATAATGTATTTGCACTGTATTGTATAGGTCATGACTACTAACAATACATGTATAGATTAGGTCATGTTTTCTACTAAACAATAGCTTGTGAAGTAATAAAGAATTATTAACTAAGTGTTAGGATAGGAAATATGAATGTCTTGTAAAATAATAACACTATACGATTTACATACTCCTTGCAGTGTTCTGTTTGATTAGAGGTAATCCCACTACTCACTGCTGTAATGAGTGGATATTGTTGTTTTAAATTTGGATTGGTCAGTAGTCCGACTAACAACCAATGCCTAGCTGCTTTACAAAAGCTTTACACTTAAAACGAGTGCCAATATTGAACCAAATAGGTTTATCATGCCCAATTAACCCATGCATAGCAGAAAACTAATTGCGTGACAAACGAGGCTATCAAGTCAAATGAAATGTAAACAATGCTGTTTGGAAACGAACAAACTTTCACCATTTTTAATACCTTAAATCACTGTATAAAGTTTTAGGGAAGACCCAGATTAAACGCAGGACTGTCATGTTGATTGAACGGGAAGAATAGAGACACTCCTTCAAAAGTTCAAGAATCAGAAGTCAATCCAGCAATGGACAGAGAGGGATTTCTCTGGCCATTGCTTCAGGAATATGTACCATTTACTGTTTATTGTTATATATATATGTAAGACAATGTTAGTACATTTGTACATGTTACATCTTATTTTATGGTTTTTATTTTCCTGTATATTGCCTTTCATCCAATAGTTCTCTGTTTCAAGGATACACAATATACAATAAATCGTCTATTTGTTTATGTCATAAAATTGGTCTGTTACCAATTGTATTTTAACATCACAGTATATATTTGTACATGTACCTGCAGGCAAATAGGGTACTATGTTGATATATATACAGTGTACGTAATACATGTACAATGTACGTATAGGATACACCTACATGTTTACCCATATTTCCTGATCAACAATTAAATCCGGTAGAGTTATTACATTACCGGTATTTTCTGAGTTATGGTGAATTATAGACAGCTGGGAGAGTGGAGATAAGAAAAACCCAATATATTAATATTATGCATGTAGTCACCATACCCATGAGTTGCTTACATAAATTTATACAGCATATTGCTGCACATCACATATATCACATATATATGCTTAACCCACTAAAATCTCCACTGGTTTCCTATTGACAAGCTAAGCAGATCGAATTTAAGATCCTCATCCAGCCTTACATTAGAGTTGGGTATTACATCACAATACAATATGTTTAGTCATATCGATGTCGTAGAAATAAAACTGTTTCATATCACAATATTGATGTGGATTAAAATAAGGACAAAACAATTTAAGAGTGGATAATGTGACATGGATAATTAAGAGTGATAGGTAACTAACCGAAGTGACAAAAAAAAACCATAAAAAGTATTGTGAAAAACCTGATTCAATAGCAAATCTTGAGAATGATACATCGAATCAGCAATACCATGTATACATGTATATTATGCCACTGCAAGCACTACCTTACACAGACCTACATGTACATACAAAGCCTTAGACAACAGGTCACCTACATGACATCTAAATGTACATCCAACACGTACTGTAACAACCTGATGTACTGAATCTTGAAACCTGGCCCGACTGGGCTATAAGTATAAGTGAAAATGAACATACTCCACTCCATACAGTGTGTTAAGACGGGGAAATTTTGCTCGGGCCGTGACAATATAGCCTACTCTTATCAAATTCCTACCGCCAAGGGACCTTTAACGAGCATGCTAATTTAACGTGTACACGGAAGCCTGTTTTTTTTACGCCCCATCCTAACGATTATAGGACAAAGAGGAACCACACAGAAAAATCAAATGAACTTTCTCGGCAAACGCAAAGTGAAAGGATACTGTTGGTATTGTGTACACTTGTAATTTAGCTTACAATATTCTTGACCTAATATTATACTGTTACATATGATATTCATTAAATGTTAGAAACACTGTATACAATGTATTCCCAAAGACTGAAGTAAATAACAACATTCATTTTATAATAAAAAAAAATGTCATATTCTATAAACTTAGGACTTTAGTACATTAATTCCTAGTAGAACAAAACTGGATAAAGGTATCACCGAAAGTTTTTGGTTTTGTTTATGAAATAGTTAATTTAATCTGGTTTACCTGGGAACACCCAGGTTTTATGCATTTTTCACTACATGTACATGTATTTAAAAGCCCAAAGCTGTCAGATGAGGACAAATGCATTTTTATAACATAAACATTTTCACAAACTACATAAATTTTGATCCTTTCTTATCAGAGATCTGAGAAGTTACAGATTCAAAGCATATATTTGAAGACATTGAATTGGACAAATGCCCAAACAGTGCACTTCATAAATAGATAAATTGAAAGGCAGATTTGACAGTTTAGCCTACTATTACGTAATACAGAAAAAGCTACAAGATGTACATGTATACAAGCTTGTAGTTGTACCTATCCATTCAACTATATATTTTGATTGATTATCAACATAAGCTGTAAGAAGGCCTGCAGTCTAACGATCCCTTCAATAATAATCAAGAAATTACATCTCCTTTTACTACCCAGTAGGGGATCCAAGTAGTAAGTTAAAATACAAATTACTAGTTACTACCCACACCTCATTTTAAACAAGAATGAACTAATAAATCTGTAAAATAACACCTCATTTTTTATTGCTTTTCCAGCAACATGACTTCATGATTACTGAACATTTACAGTTACTGAGTCATCATGAACAAATTTGAAAGCACTGAGGTTACCGAAACTGTTGTTACATGAATCCACAAACATGTATACGGTACTAATAATATTAAACATATAGACCAATACTTTTATTAATTGTCAACATGTAAAACACCAAAAGACAATAAGTCTAGACATGAGCTTACTTTCAATCTAGATCAAGTAGATGATAGTGGTTGCAGTGCAATATTATCATAATTATTCTACAGACTCCTTGGATTCTAATCTATACCATGACACACTATTACTAATATTAATAATACATTATGAAGGTAAATAATACCCTACCCTATTCCTGGGTGTTGTGTTACATTTGGCCTCACTGTAAGCATAGCTAAATTGTCCATTTTCCTTTGTGCCAGTACTGGCTGGAATGGAAGCCATCTCTCTCTTAGACATGGTATTAAAGTCTCCTTGAGGTATTGGGTCAGATATTTCAGGTCTGAAACACAGTTCGTCAGTGCTGCTAAATTTTTCCTCTCCATTTTTCCTCATATCCTGTCGACTTTTAAGCGAATAAGAGTGATTGGCACCCATTATCCGCGTGGTGTCGGAACCAACTGAATTTCCATTGTCAAAATTCCGTGAATGACAAGTGGTCTCAGCTTCACCCGGATTTTTCGGTCCGTTTCTGTTTACTGGAGAAATTTGACATAATTTAGCATTTTTAGCATGAACTATTTCCACTTGTTTTGGAGCTTGAAACTGGTAAACATCCGTATAATTTGTATCTTTGTCTAAATTGGCGTGGTCTACTAGCACAGTGTCACCCGATGTGTAAGCGTTTGAAGTGTCTATCTTGCTACTTTCGATCGATAAACAGGCAAATGTATTTTGGTCCATGTTTTCAATTTTTTCTCATTCTCGGGCTGACAGGAATACTAAAGCGTGATTGGTTGATATTCAGACACCACGTGGTTTCTATTTACTCCCTTATCATTGACCTGTTGCCAGTGGCACGTGCGTGGGTGCGAAATCATTTTGATAGCCTTATGCGCATTCAATTTTTCATATTTCCCCCACTTTAAATTTATATCAGAAAAATGTAAAATTTACACGAAGTTTAGTTTTCTCAATTGCAAGATGGTTACATAAATTTCAAGTGAAATATAGAATAGTCCTACATTTTGAAAGATTGTTAATGTTCTCGTGTTATTAACCACGTCTGGATTAATAAGTACCTCTTCTATAAAGAATGGGCCATAATTATATAATCAAAGGAGATAAAGGCGACGATGCAAAATCATTAGAAATAAACGAACAAATGAATAATTTTTTAGACAAAACCCCTATTTTTTAATTACAAAAAGCACGCCTGTATTGTGTATGTGATCTTAAAAACGGCCTTGCCAATTCACAAATAATTACCGTATTAAAAAATCAGAACCGAAAATTTAAGGAACGGACAGAACAATTGATATGAATTTTTGCATAAAATGGTTAAACTGGAAAGAGTTTCCTTAGATCAAACAAGAATTATCGTAAGTTATAAATTTGGCAAGCAAGATTACCGCATGCTTATAGGAGTTGTCTCCCCTCTTCTGCTTTACAAAGCTATTTCATACTGTATGAAAAGAGAGATACATTCCATGGAACATCAACTTTAAACCAAGAAAACAATTTCGGGGGGGGGGGGGGACCATAAAGGTCGCATCTTGATTAGGGAGGTATACCAGAATGGACTACAACGGAGTTTTTTCAGAATTGCCCCCCCCCCCCACCCACAACAAGCGATCCGTTTTCACCAATGATCCACCATTTTAAATCCCTTAAAATATGCCCTGTGATGGAACGCGTAGATCACGACAAAACGTGACAAGGGCGTTTTCACGTTCGGGTAACGGAAGAACTACAGATCAATTCGTTCAAAAACCAAAAAGTGAATTTGACAGACGTTGAATCGTGTATCAAATGTGCTACAATCCCTACAATTCTGAGGAAGATATAACGGCATGCCAATTATATGATTCACAGCAAGTCTTGAGTACCAGAGTCGTGGCCCGACGTTTTGGATGCCAATACACTGCCATCCTGAGCGACAGCTCAATCGTTTCCTGCAGACGGGATCCAGTAGAAATCGACCAACTGTACGACAACTGTACGGCATCGAGAAGACCTGCACATTATTACGGTAAGATCAGCAGGATTGCATTCTGTCCCGTATAATATATTATATAATGCTTTCGAAAAACTAAAAACTTTGCAATGAGAAATATGACTTGTTAAAATCGGAAAAAAACAAACAATTTCCTTATCAACTTACTCACAATATTTAGTTACAGTGGTTATGAAGAAACTGCCACGAAATTAATGGAATTGTTTTTGGCAGCGCCTGTCATCCCTCCCGCGAAACGTCAGATCTGAAAGAGGGGCAACTGTTACCATCGCCCGTGTACGTTGCTGTCAAAATGGGGGCTGGATACCTTTTCCATGAGAATGCGAATGTTCTTGTTGCCGGTACAAGGATGGCTAATAGGTCAACATGCCCCGCTATCAATGGTGCGAGACACTCCATGATTGAGCCTCCGCCGTACGGAAGGGTGTATAAGCCCGTTTTCTGTGCCTCCACACTCTAATTCGTCCATTTACAACCAGGAGCCAATCTAATTAAAATATAGATCTATATTTCGTTTCGTTTTTTATACTTTTGATGGCCTACACTCATGTAGATCTAACAAGTTATAGTGGGAGCTCACGTTCTATGACGTCAGGTATCAAGCACGGGACATTTGACCCGATAAAATCAGTCATTCGATTACGCCAATTAGCGACCGCCATGCTTTTTAAAATCTACTTTTGTTTTGATTTCTATCCGCTGGTAATATTTACCCACAGTTCCACGCATGAAAAGGTCAAACGGTCGATTCGACAGACCATTTGATTGGCTGAACCCTCATTTAGGGAGAACACGACTTAAATAACAAGTCTTCCAGATCCAAGAGTAGCACTCGGCTAATCTCGACAGATTCCGTAAACTACGTAGACTACATCTAGTCTCGGATGTATGACAGTAAGTGATATGTACCTACGCCCATACATTTGCGATGCGGCTACCGGTTTACTTTAACAGGAAAACTTGACGCTATTACACAAATTGGGAACCTATTCGGCTAGCGACCTATTCGACCGATCGAGCTGCAACCTGTTCGTTGGAAACCTATTTACAGTAAAGACAACAGTCTCTATTTATCAACCAATAAAATCCAACGTTATGTCTATCAAATGAAAGTAGAATATATTATTTTTTATCCATTCCTTCAGCTCAGAATAGAAGTGTAATTTCGTCATTATCTTACAGCTGGATCGGTGGATTCTACCAAACGACTTCAGATTCCAGACCCGTCTTGCTAAATCATGTCAGACGTAATCCCTGTTAGCCATCAGCTATCCCTTCTGGAAACAGGTCCTGATGTTTTCGGGCGGCCTCGCCACGTCTTTAAATAAATCAGGGGCGGATCCAAAATCTGCCATCATCGTCTCTTAAATACATAGGCATACACATAAATTGAGATTTTTAAAGAGAGAAATCATTTTTATACGCCCACATTTTCATGTGGACGTATATTGTCATCGCCCCTGTTCGCCCGTCCGGACGTCCGTCCGTCCACAATTGTTTGTGAACAGTCTACTGTTCACAATTTTCATCCGATTTCAACGAAACTTAAAATATAGGTTTATCACCCTAAAATCTCGGTTCCTTTCGATATTGGCATGTATCGGACTGTAACTTCATGGGTTATGGCCCGTGATTGTATGAAAAATCACGTTTTTTAGCTTGTGAACAGTGTAGAGGTCACAATTTTGGACCGATTGGATGAAACTTGAAATGCATGTTTATAACCCAACGATCTTGGTTCCTTTCGATATTTGTGCCAATCGGATCGTAACTTCCTGAATTATGGCCCCTGATTGTCCGAAAAATTGCCCTTTTTAGCTTGTGGTCCCTCTGGAGGTCAAAATTGTTATCAGATTTAAATATGTTATATCAAGGTTGTGGACCTTATAGAGGTCATAATTTTGAACCGATTTTGATGAAACTTGACATGTATGTTTATAACCCAAAGATCTTGGTTCCTTTCGATATTTGCGCCAATCGGATCGTAACTTCCTGAATTATGGCCCCTGATTGTCCGAAAAATTGCCCTTTTTAGCTTGTGGTCCCTCTGGAGGTCAAAATTGTTATCAGATTTAAAAAAAACAGTTTGATTATATCACCGTTCCATGGTTATAAAGGTTGAGTTCGAATTTCGTGAAAATCGGACCAAAATTGACGGACAAAATGGCCGTCGTTTGTACGCGAATAGTCTGAAAATATGTTATATCAAGGTTGTGGACCTTATAGAGATCACAATTTTGAACCAATTTTGATGAAACTTGACATGTATGTTCATAACCCAAAGATCTTGGTTCCTTTCGATATTTGCGCCCATTGGATCATAACGTCCTGAATTATGTCCCGGGATTGTCCGAAAAATCGCTTTTGTTAGCTTTTGGTCCCTCTGGAGGTCAAAATTATTATCCAATATTTAAAAACGTTTGACTATATCAACGTTACATGATAATGAAGAGAGAGTTTGAATTACCTGAAAATCGGACTAGAATTGACGGACAAAAAGGCCGCCGTTTGTACACGAATAGTGTGAAAATATGTTATATCAAGGTTGTGGACCATATAGAGGTCACAATTTTTAATCGATTTTTATGAAACTTGACATGTATGTTTATAACCCAAAGATCTTGGTTCCTTTCGATATTTGCGCCCATCGGGTCATTACTTCCAGAATTATGTCCCCTGATTGTACGAAAAATCACCCTTTTTAGCTTGTGGTCCCTCTGGAGGTCACAATTATTATCAGATTTAAAAAAAAAAACGTTTGATTATAAAAACCAAACAAATTCTAATGATTTTCTGATAATTCCTTAATATGCGACAACTCTTGTTGACTGCCCGGACGATTTGGCTGCTGTGTGGGCGTATGTTTCGTTGCCTGGCAACCTATTTTTATACTGATGTAGGATCACTCTGTGGTGTAATTTCATTGATGCAAGGCATTATGTAGCTGAGCAGGGCGGGGATGGGGGATCCGCCCCTGTATATGTGGAAAATGGGTTAACATTGATTATAGAACTCGTTGCAAACGGAATGCGGACGTCCTTCACTGCACCAGTATGTCCAGGTTTTCGAACCAGACGACTGCTGACTTTGAAGGATATTATCTGCCATCTTTGCGTTTCTGAGAATCACATTCGCACCATGTGTACAGACAATGTTAAAGATGCTATAATCTATCTATTTCAGTGTACATACTCCAGTATGAAAATAGCGAAGCTTACATGTTATGCTTTGAGTTGGGACACGACAGTCACTGGGGAATATCATTATTGTTAAATTTATCTTTCAAAATATAAAATTCAAAAGGTCCATTTTGTCAAGGGGGGCTTACCTTTTTTCAGGGAGATAAAACAACTGATGGAAGAAATGTATGCCTCACAAATATAAAATAGATCGCAATCAATATAATGTGTTATAGTAATGCAAAATAGTAAAGTATATCGTAGATAAAGAGCTGGTTGTTCTTGTTGTAATGGTTTACAATGAAAATGAAATATATTGAAAATTTCAGTCAAATTACTTCATTCTGAGCGAGAGTATGTTTGTCTGAAGAATATGTAGTCTCGGTTTTCACTGATGCCGTTGTTACGGTAATAAACAAAGTCTCGATCGTGTTTCAATACGTTCAAAACCACAACCATCCAGTGATCTAGAGAGTTGAATATATGTCTAATTAATAATTTATATAACATTTGAGCTCAAAAGAAAGATCAACAATGCGCAGATTTAACTCTTTTATAATCCTTAGGTCATTTTTATTATGTTTAAAATGTTGGTATCTTTGAAAAAACTGAAGTTTGGCCACCCACTGATCTAATTGATATACAGATTTCGGTGATTGTGACAAATCTGCTTCTAGCCGTATTAAAATGCAAACAGATTCATATTGGGACGTTCAACCAATCTGACATTGTGCAAACCAACTTTTTTTCAAGGTTACAGGAGTCTCTGTTACTTCCTCATTCATAAATAGCATGGCGCAGTCTATATAACTTTGAATAAAACATATCAGCCTTACCTTCAACCGTGTTTACATAAACCGCTTGCAATCTGATGTTTCAACTATAGATTTGAGTTCTGCATAATACAAATATTAGTTTGGCATTTTTTTGATTGATGGTCGCCACTCATCATCAGTCTTTTAATATCACGGACGACTAAGCATGTCGCGTATCAAAATGCAGAGCATATAGAATAAGGCTACTACTATTATCACAACGGAGAGAAGGATATTATTTCTATACGAACCCCTATAGGTATTGAATGAATAATAATGAATAATGTGAACGTTTTAAGTCATTGGTATACCATAATATACTTAAATTTTTTCGATTATGACTGAACAAACCTTCTATTAATACTTTAACTGACGTTACATATTCGCTCTGTGCGACTGTTTGTTGTATCATTAAATAGTTACTTTATTAAATTTAGATATGACCATAATATTATGAACCTTTTTAACCCCCACATAATATATTTCTTAACGGGTATGCGTCATTTACAATTTTTCGCTAAGATACTAAATTTCTCAAGGCTTAAACATACATTATGCAAGAGCTAAATCTTCCTATTTCGGGTCTTTCTTTCGGCCCGAAATATTACCTTTATTATTAATTGGATATTAATTAACATATCCAAACCAATTAACTTATCAACTCTCGATGTCATCGCTAAACTACGATATTTACTGAATTAAAATCTGATGTGCTGTTCAACGCTCATTGATGATTTAAAATCAAAAATGGATAATCTAGACTGTTCCTTTTTTTTATCGTACCGGCTTTGGTAATGATGGCCGATACTTGACCTAAAATTCAATCGCTAAATTGACGAATCTGGACTATACATGTAAAGGAAACTTGTTTCGTCAATGGACTCCATGATAATACATTTCGCTTAATTTTTCATAGACAGCACAGAAGGGGCAGAGACTAGCGCGATTTTCCAGATAACTGACATATTGAACCTAACAACGCGACCACCAAATTTATGCAAGTGAAAGTAGATACTAATTTTCCAATGACAGAAAATGATCGTCAGCTGAATTAATCTCAACTATGGATATATCGAACCTGCATATGACGTGACAATACAAAATCAAGCAACAAACCACGCGATTTTGGCTAAATCTGGACGGAAAATCCCAATCTGTTTCAGAGAGAATTACTTACGAATTATTTCTGTCACAGATGACTGTCTACAACACGTGCATTGACTTCAAGTGGCGTCAGTCATTGGCTCAACGGCTCGTGCATTGTTTACATAACACCTAACTGCTTCGGGGAAAATGATGCATTTTTACTCATTTTAATACCCATTTACACTAAATAAGAAATATTTTTAACACAAATAGTTCAAACGTCTTTATTTATTTTTCTTATACTTCAAAAAAAATGTGTGAAAATTTAATTTGTCGGAGTAAAAAAGTTATTACACCGAACTGATTAAGTCTCGTCGATGTCATGCTTATCAGTGATTGTAGCGGCCAAGCGAATATTCACTGCAAGCGAATATTCACCGCGGGATCAGTTTGGGTAATTCCCACCACGCAATCTAACAGTAAGGAAAACGAAATGGGGTCTGTGTTTTAATCAGATTGCTGATTCAACATTTCGACCCCGGTATTGCCCGAGGAAAAGTTCCCCGAATATCCATCGCAGCCAAGTTTCTCCATGCCAATGGTGCAAGATTGAACCAAAACCAGAAGTCCCTTATAACATTGGCAGTTAAAGAGCATTTAGCCTAATAGTTGGAAGCCGAAATAAGAGTAGCGAGCCGCTGTCCGTGTAAGATTTACAAAATGGCATAGTTTATGACGAATACGCGCCTTCATTAGGTTGTTTGGTACAGCAACATGTTAACCCCGATTTCATTCGTTTACATTATCCTTATTAACAAAATCTTCACCGATTATGACAACCCAACCCACGTTATCTGGGCAATGAGCGAACAACAGGATACAAGAAATCCACACAATACGCAATATCTGATCAATATGCAACTTTCATGTTAAAATAGGGCGGGGAATATCTGATATGAACTATTTTAGAACGTTTTCATAGAAGGATGGGTGATAAATCTAGATTAAAACCGTCAATAAAATGTGTAATGCAGTGTTAGGTTATAATAGGTGAAGATAAAACAAGTACAAGGGTCAAACAAGCTATTAAAAGTAATAAAATATGGCTGCACATATAATTATTCATTTATTGTTCGACTAATTTTCAATCGGATTAAACTACAGATCTATATTTCGTTTCGTTTTTATACTTTCGATGGCCTACACCACATGAAGATCTAACCAGTTGTACTTGAAGGTCGTGTTACTCGGGGGTCGTATGAGCGGCGTTTGACCCTATGGCGTTCATACATTGATTAACCAATCAGCGCTGACGTTTTTAGTGGTTTACCCACAGTTCCGTGCATGGCACGCCAAGATATCGCCGTAACAGACCGTTCATTGACTTATTCCTCACTGCAACCAAAACGCCGGTCAACCCCAGATCAAATAGTAAAAACAAGTAAAACGGAATTTTGAACTATAAAAATCGAAACGAAATAGGATCTGTGTTTTAATCAGATAAAATAATTTCAAAAAACATTTCATCTTCTGCGAATAAAGAGGCTAATATCGCTGGCTCATTAAACTTGGCACTCTTTCATCCCTCTCAGTGATCATAGCGGCTGAGCGAAAAGTTATTTTAAACGTATAATTGACCAACGATCAGTCCCATGGAATAGAACTAACTAAGACCAACCTCGCCAACTTTCACCAAGAACCACAATTAAAAGATACATAACAGATTAACACACGCAGATACAGTGGTGCGGGAACTAGGTTTTTGGTTGGCGTTCGCCGACCTGTCTTTACATGTGGTAGGCCAAACATATATATTTTCCCACCCACATTTTTCCAGCGATCTGTTTGAGACATGTAACCATCTCATTCATCTCTGGTTTCTTGAGACATTTATATTTACCACTTCACCATGGTCAGTTTGCAAACGGCGGTAATTACATCCTGCGGTGATTGCCAACCTATTTCCTCACTATTTAGAATGAAGATGTCGAATTAAGACTACAGATGCACTAGAAAATGACTCGAGGATACAAGAACTTCCAGATACCCTCCCCTCCTCCACCGCTGCACAGATATTATAAGTGCAGGGTCGTATTTAGCGGGGTGCAGATGGTATATTGCACCCCCAGAAAAATAAGGCGCCCCGAGAAATGGCGCCTCCCCCCTCCAAAAATAATAATAATTTGACAATCTTCCAATTATAGAATAATACATTTGATTATACTGTGATGCTCTTAAGGTACTGATCAGTCGGTCGGTTGTAAGGGCGCCCTGAGCCCAACTTTCTTATATCACTTACGTAGAGGCTATGGCGCCTCACCACTCTGCAGCACCTCCACTTTTAAAATCCTAGGCTACATACGTCCCTGTATAAGTGCTGGCCAGAAACGCAAAACACAACAGTGTTATATATATAGTGAGGCCGCTTAATGGGTGCATTACAAATGTTCTTTAATTATTAAAGTATGTAACTTGAAACACGATGATGTTTATCAAACGTTCAACTGTTTACTCGAGTTTGTCGACATGATCACGATTGGTGATTTTACAGGGGCTTCATCAACTGTTTCCCAATTTTATCGATTTTTTTAAAAAAACATATATCGTGTCTAAAATAAAACCTTGAAGTTCTTAGCCTGAATATATTTACTACATTATTGGTCGTGCATGCGATTGCAACACAATAATAGTAGTGTCTCCAAATATGTTCATATGACTTGTTATCTTAACGTGTAAATATACAATTGTAACGTACTTTTCAAAATTTAAAAAAAAAAAAATCAAACAAAATCAAATTAAATCAAATCAATACAAGCATAGTATGGTGGAACTATATACATAAAAGAAATAAAATGAAAGGAATTGTTTAAATTACTTACGTGCTTGGTGATATGTACGACTGTGACGTTATGTTGAGTAAAATGAGTCATAATAAATGTAGGAAGACGGCTCTCTATTAATAACGGATATCTGTTGACCAGGTTTCCGGTTGATAGCACTACATATCTACACTGTCGTGTGAGCATATAAACTATAAATGCGTTTAGTTTCTATAAGTTGTATTGTAGAGCCTACAATACAAAGTTGCAGATAAAATTGACACCGTCGTCCAAATAAATAAAATAAAACAGGAAAAAAAATGATGTTATCAAAGGATAAACAAATTCTTAAAATTTGAATTAAACTGAAACTCTCAGCAGGAGACTGGAAGTTTAAAAACCTTAACATAAATACATCGCCTACATATTTAGTTGTAACAATATACATATCTATCTACCATGTCTAATATTTCTTAGTTTACATACCAAATCTTACAAGACATTCATAAAAAGCTAGAAAGCGGAGAATGTTGCCTTGAGATACAATATATAGTTGTTTTTTACTTCGTGAGTGAAGGTTTTGTCAAAGCGCAAACTCTCCGATAAAGGCATATCATAATTCAAGAAAACGTGATATTCGTGTTTAAACCACATGTAATGTACCATCTGTTGGGGCTTTAATGATCACAAGTGTTGTATTTATTTGAAAGACTTCTTGAATAAGTTTTTTGATGCTCTCAGTAATGTTGCCATGAAAAGGTCAGTCGCGGATCTATGTTTTTGGGGTCTGCAGCTTGAACTTTTATGTTGGTCCTTCGCAACAAGCAACAAGGTTTCGACTGTTATCGTCTTCCATGACAGATTTAATGGGGGTTTTTTTTTACAAAACCCTACGCTGCATGGTCTACGTCAAATGAGAACTTAATTCATAAGTCCAAATTCGTCCTGGGACCCAGCTACAGTCCGGTATTTATTCGCCCCAAGGCTTCTTGTTCTATATACCCCAATTCCAGTATACATAGTGGACTAAACGTTTTGTAAAGATACATTGTAAAAGCTGAATTTTAGCTTCAAATATAATGTTATAAATAATTAATTGACATTTATTCACATAACAATCAACTCTCTTGTCTATCGTATGGCCGTGATATCAAATGAATTAGAACCCATTCGCCATTTAATTATTTAACGATAACATGGATAATCGAGGTTTTGTTTATTGTCTTAGTAGCAGTAATTGAGTGTCAAAACTTACAACACCCATAACGTCACTCAGATCAATGTGATATGACCCAAATTTCAATACATTAATTTTTCATTCTACCTTTGAACTATTAAAGCCAGAACAGTCAGCCCCTTATCTAAATATTGCATTATTGTAGACCGAATTCGTACCTTGAGCCCCTTTCACGATTAGGAATCACGAAATTTAAAGTAGATCATCCACTTGGTAAAAGTAGCCAACGAGAATAGAGGTTCGTGTTTTTCTCATCCAGGATGTAACAACAGTGATATTCCTAGCAAAATTAGATTATAAATACGACACCAAACCTATTTGTTATGACCAGCTCTTCCCCAAGGAACAGTTCGAAATACACGATTTTATCACTCACATTTTCCTTATTGAGTATCAATTCTCACATTTTCAAAAATCACTTGAATCCATTTCAAATTTTACAGTCTTTTCCTTATGGTTTTTCAACCAGCAATATATAATGCCAGAAATTGTTTGTGAAATGTTTGAATATGGAGGGGTAAAATCGGACAAACGTGTGCCAACATTTGTTAAACAATAGCACTGATTGTTTAGGGGGCCAGTAGCTATTTAGAAACACTCTTCCTTCTATTTGGTCACGATTTCTCCCTTTTGGTTGCATTGTAAAAGCTTTGTAAACATCCCAAAATTGATCAGATTTTGTGCACAAACTCAGAATTCTGATTTTTCACGCCCAACGTTCCAAATCAACACTCTTCTACTACTTCTGCGGCTTCATTCGCCCAGTCGGCGCTGAAAAGTAGGACGTTTCATTTCTACTTCTTTATTAATAAATGTAATATGTGTACACGATAAATATACCCAACTTCTTTACATTTTTTCTCAAAAGTTTGTAATTTCTTTTGTAATCCGTTTCTTCTTTCTGCCTGGGGGGGGGGGGGCAATGGTGGCTCAGTGAGTGAGACGTTGGTTTGCTAACCTAGAGGCCCTGTGTTCGATCCCAGCGTTGACCTAGAAAGTTCATCGGGTTCCTTCTTGTCAGTAATGCAGGACCAGACAAGATTGCTTGGCAGTTTGAATGCGATATAAGAGTAAACCGCAGCGACGCTTAGTCGGGCAAAATTTCCCTCGTAGCACATTGTATGGCGTATGTCCGTCTTCATAAGCCAAGTCGGAGCAGAACAGCCGTACGGGTGTGACGTAAAACCGAAGCCCCGTGTACAGTTTAGCGTGCACGTAAACAATCCCTTGGTTTGGCAGTTGGAATTCGATATAAGAGTAGGCCATAGTGCCGCTACCGGGAAAAATGTCCCTCATAGCACACGGTGCGGTGTGTGACTATCTCCACTAGCCCAGCGGGAAAGAACAATAAACCCCATTTCTTTCTTTCTTTCTGGCTGATGACGATGTACTCGACTAGGGAAGCCTATTGCGGTAATGTTTAGATCTCGACTTCACGCCGCTGCGACTGACCGTCTTGTAAAGCCCGGTCCATACCGCTACGAATACACATAACCCGACAGGACTCGGCGTCTTGGGTAGTTGTAAAAAATCGGGTCGCGTCTTTACTTCACTTGCTACGACGGTACCAGTCCACACAGGCTCGACTCTCACAGATTATGCGTGGTGAGTTACGCTACTTCCCTCCAGTGGGAAAACAAGGAGCACGTGACATGTAGTCACATGACTAAATGCTTCTCTCTGATTGGCTAAACAACGTAAGTGTTACGACTGCATCCAACTGCACCCGACTACGACCGAACATGCTCAGTCGGGCCGACGGGCCATGACGCGGCGGAAATCGATTGAATCGTGGTCGTGGGACTGTCCACACTGCACTGATTATCTGAGACAAGGCGCTGCGTTGGGTAAAGAGTCTGGGCAAGTCGTGGCGGTGTGGACCGGGCTTTACTTGCGATTTCACATCCATGTGAAAGCAGATGTAGTAGTAGAAAGTATTAATGGAGCAGTGTATAAATAGGGCTTGTGTAAAGATGCCATATTTAACTCAATTTTCAAAATGACCTTAAAGCCCCAATACCACTCTTGCTGTAACTGAATAATATGTCCCATTCTTCATTTTGGTCAACAAATTGTATTATTTTACAATATTCAATCAATTGATGATATAAATTTCATTGTAACACATCTAATTTAAAAAAAAATGGAAAAATTCAACTTACTGATTTGAAAAGTCTAACGTAAACCTTTTCAAATGTGACTTGGATTTTAAAATATTTTCGAACCCTCTGGAAAAGTAAAATAAGATCTAATGCATAATTTACACAACAGTTAGGACACTTAAACATCTAGTACTTAGAATAGGGCTATTATTTATTTTCTGGAGCTGCCAAGCCAGCAAGGGTGTTATTTAATCAATGGCACTATAGAGATTTGAATTGATTTAAGTTGCTTGAATGTTGACTTAAAGGCCAACCCGGTAATATTTTGGGGTGTAAAACTGCTAAATTTTGTGTTAAAATCCTTAAAATGCTCTACCTTAGGGCCGATGACAAACTCGATATAAAAAATCTGTGATACGTACTCAAACAACTTTAAAACTCATCAGTCTTCATCTGGAAATAGAGACCGGTGTCGCAGGCTGTTTTAGACTTTTATTTCATAAAAATAACATTTAGGTGAAATGTACAGTGTACCTTTCGTTACCATGTACAACACGTGGATAATGCATTATATAGACTTCTAAAAGAACAGCAAACGATTATCAGGTCACCCAACAAAGATAAGCAGTTTTGACATTCACGCCAAAACACATCATTAATTTGTGCTGGAATTATGATACAAATAAATAGACAGTTCTCCTATATTTTGGCAATTCAATTTCATACGTACTCAGACTTTTATTTTTGAGACTCTGTTCAAATCGGGATAGTCCCTTTATAATGACCAACAAGTTGTGTTTTCAATGTCGAACACTGTAGATGATATTGAGTTGAAGAATTACCACCTTTAAAGCCCCAATAACACTCTTGTTGTAACTGAAAAATATGTCAACTTACTGATTTGAAAAGTCTAACGTAAACCTTTTCAAATGTGACTTAGATTTTAAAATATTTTCGAACCCTTTGGACAAATAAAATAGGTTGTAATGGATAATTTACACAACAGGTAGGACATTTAATCATCTAGTACTTAGAATAAGGGTATTATTTATTTTCTGGAGCTACCAAGCCAGCAAGAATGTTATTGTCCCTTTAACGTGTTCTTTTTGATATCAGAACATTGTACTTCATTGCTATTCTTTGACTTTTGTTCAACAAGTAATTGCAGATACTCGACGTTTTGACTGAAATGGACTGGAGTTAATCAAATTCAATTTAGTATTATCTCCCTTCGTTTTACTCTCATACCTGGAAAGGTGTCACCATGGTTTAACGACGTCTTCATTGCTGACCTGTCAAGCGCGTCTCCCAGGTAAGTATATTACAATAGTATTTATAGAAATAACTGTAAACCATTATAGTCCAAAATATGAATAGAAACAATGATATGAATACAATGCTAAACGATATTTTATTTTAGATGAACTGTTTATAATGTACGTTTTTTTTTATAGATATATATTATAGACCCTAATTTTAAATCCTCGATCGTCCCATATTATGTTATAGCTATGCTATGTCCATTGTAGATATATTATATATACATTGTTGACTACAATCGCCTACACAGAAAGATTTTTTTCATAATTGAAAGTTCTGGATCGAACCATGATAGCTATGCCATTAGGCTATATTATATATATATGCATTTTAGGCTACTGTCATCAAAGCTAATAGAGAATAAAAGACGGTACGTCCCAAATCCGATACATTTTAAAGCCCCAATACCACTCTTGCTGTAACTGAATAATAAGTCCCAATCTTCATTTTGGTCAACAAATTGTATTATTTTACAATATTCAATCAATTGATGATATAAATTTCATTGTAACACACCTAATTTTAAAAAATGGAAAAATTCAACTTAGGCCCTATTGATTTGAAAAGTCTAACGTAAACCTTTTCAAATGTGATTTGGATTTTAAAATATTTTCGAACCCTCTGGAAAAGTAAAATAGGATCTAATGGATAATTTACACAACAGTTAGGACACTTAAACATCTACTACTTAGAATAGGGCTATTATTTATTTTCTGGGGCTGCCAAGCCAGCAAGGGTATATTATTGTCCCTTTAAGAGAGAAATACCAATAATGTTATTACTTTGATGATTGTGAAGTCAAAACATCTAAAACTAGTTTTATCCCCATACCTATTCGTATGGCTTGAATGTACCCAAGCTGGAAGTTGAATAAAGAGGTCTTAATTAGACACATGATGTCTGTCTGTGGTAATCTTTAATGAATAATTTATGGGGTTTTCTATGGTTAATCTTTGAATTATTAATAGATAACGCGTCTATGGTGTGATGGCACGTTAGCAGTACAAAATGAAAATGTTCAGACACATCAATACTGCTTATGATTTTTTTAGAATACTATCCCCAACCCCGCTCGGTCCTACCTTTACAGGACTTTGAGCGAACATGTATTGAAAATATAGCCTAACCCACCCTGTATTCAAACTCTAAATAAGCTTTGACCCGCAATAGGCTTTTTATAGCTAAGCAAAATAAAACGTAGAATTATATGGCAAAAATTATTTGAGTAGGAACGAACCCACCCACCGTAGTTTCCTGGTAGAATATTATAAATATTGAGTACACATGCTTGTATAAAATACCTCAAAATGTCTCTCTTTAAATATGTATACAGAGCTACTATATTATTTGAAAAACAGGGAACTAATGATTCTCTATATCATGGTATATAACGTGTTCATTAGCGATTTATTTATCAGTAGAGCTACCACAGAATTTCCTGGTTTTAATCCGACAACAGGCCGAGAAGAACCTTTCCAATTCGTATGCCTGTGATTCCCACATGCCCTATATTAAAAAACATTTCCGATGTGATAAGGAGAGTGTGTTTTATTAACCCGTCGCCATGTGTAGTCTATGGCCTTCATATTATGAGTGCACTGACGTACAATATGCTTTACTTTAAGGGTTAAAATTTAATAAATGCAGTGAATTTAATAGGCAAACCCTCACTGTCGGAGTAACCATTCCCCCGACATGTACACGTCTACAAAGAAAAACTGTTGTGTTACTGGCTAAATGATCGAAATATTGTGAAATCTCTGATCTTTTCTTCCAGTTGATAAATACATGATATTGATTAATCATAGATAGCCAACCATCTTAATGTGAGATTTATTCACTATTACAGTAGACATGGTTCAGATCATCTATGTAATCGATAATATTATGTTATTGATTTCAGATTCGATGAATTATTATAACGTGGTAAAAACATTAAATAACAGAGAATGTTTTACACTTGTCGATACTGTGTAAAGCATAAACTATATAAGAAGTTTTCAATTCATTCCCCAGAAAATATCATTAAAGATAATATAAGTCGATTACTCGTCTAAGGGTCTGTTAATTGTAAGATTCGATAAAACTGATTTTATGCACAAATATGGTCTTGTTTGTGAATCTTTCAATGCAATTAGATATAATTGGAGACGGGTATGTTGTATTGTTACAGATGAACCAGCGAGATGCCAGCACAGATCCATTTAATAAACACGGTTACAGCGGCTGAAAGAATTGTCTATAAACTTCTTGTTGAACAGCCCTTGTTAACGTTTAGCTGCAAGGGTATAGACATCGGACCCAGAGGTAATTAATAAATATTGTATTAAGAATTGTGTTGCTTTATAGTTAACTATTTCGTGAAACTGTAGAGAAATGAAATGGGGTTTAAAGTCCTACTTTGTTGTACCATCCGGCATCCGTAATGTATACGACAATACCGTGGCTATAATTTCTAAATCTGCGAACTTCAAGTTTATATTTCCATAAAAACATATCGATCTGATGTTTACATATTAAAACCAGGTTGATTTTGAAACAGTCTGGTTAAAATAGATCTATATTTCGTTTCGCTTTTTTATACTTTCGATGGCCTACATGTAGATCTGTTAGTAATAGTGTTAGTTCACGTCAGGGTTCAAACGACGGATTTTTTACCCTATGACGTTAGACATTGATTAACCAATTAGCGTTGGCGTTTCTATTGGTTTACCCACAGTTCTGTGCAACAAAAGGTCAAGAAGTCGCCATAACAAACCGTTTTATCGGTTAATCGCTCACATAACCCATAACACGTCAATGATTACAACTCTTCCAGATCCTAGTGTTGTAAAGACAAGTAAAACGAAATACGGTTTGTGTTTTAATCGGGTTGTACTTGAAAGATTAAACGGCAGTGCTATTACGATCTAAATATTCGTCCGAGACTCCGTTATAATTGCATTATCATTACTTGCACAAGTACCAATTTCAATTGTGATCCTTTTAAACTTTGGTTTCAAATGAAAGTAAATTGTGTTATCTGAAGAACATATTTAATGAAGAAAAGTAGGAATTAAAAATGGAAACAAGCCGATTTACTTATTGTATTTTTTTTTTGTGGGGGGGGGGGGAATAAAATAATATACAATTATAGCCATGTCGAAAGACAGAACGAGCAGGATCGTTCACATCGAACGTCAAAAATATATAAAATTTGAATGTAAAGGTTATTGTTACTATATGTTGTGTGTGTGTGTTTAAGAACATCCGAGTATACAAACATTGTCATAAAGAATGGGACTGGCTTGTACGGAAAGAGGACAAATTATTATTCCTTTACTGTCTCAGGCACATAAATATTATGCAAGCCTCAAATACCATTACTGAAAATGTAGAATTGATCAGTTGGTACAATTTAAAGTAGTACATCTATCCTTCTACATAATAAAGAATATTCTTATCGCATTTTGTTAATTGCACCACGTAACGTATCTATGTTTTATTTCTGTAGGCACTCTAACATTGGTAACTGTATCAACACCTGATGGAAGAGTTTATATATTTGATATAAAAGCTGATCCCAATATTGTATTAGACGGTGGTCTTGTTAGATTAATAGAATCAGTTGATAATATAAAGGTTAGATAACATTTACGATCATTATTGCACACGAGATTTGGAAAGGAACCGATTTCAGGAAGTACGGGTAAAGTTACTAGAGACTTTTGGCAAGCCGAAATTCTCAGTACGTATCACGCATCCGTATGGATTTTGTGTATAACGTCATCAATATGTGTGTATTTCTCATACGTGATACGGCACACGGATACGGCAGGCCGTATCGAACAGCATTCATACGGAGAAAGTCCGTATAACACTATCGTCTTTTTAGACGCTGAAGTGTGTTATAGCGTGTTTATGAATCCATGCGTATCCTAGAACACGAAGGTGTATATTTGATGCGAATTTAATCATGATAAAGACTGGAATTTTATCATTATTTTTGATTGGTTTTTCTCGGAATATTCATACTTTTCCCGTCTGACTGTCTGCAGGTTTTTCTCGGAATATTCATACTTTTCCCGTCTGTCTGTCTGTACGCTGGTTGATCTTCATGCTAGATTTAGGTAGATATGGGACCTTGCAAATCTGTAAATGATGTGATTCTATGGTAAAAGGGTGTAAATGATAAATTAGTGAAACCGAAAATTGCTGTCGAGTCGAAGTCAAAGATTTTATTTTAATAAGATGCGACATTTTTTATTATAGCTCGGTGACTGTCCAGCGACTTCAGTCATATTGTAGACTAGGCACTTGATTAGTATACTGATGGTGATCTTGGTAGATTACTGTCATCATGCTGTTAGAAGTAAGCTCAGCTCAGTGACGCATACGTAGGGCTACGAGACGCAAGAATCTGCCAAAACTCTAAAACTACTCTGACGCAACGTGTCACGTATACGATACGTGAAACGGATAGGGAAAGATCGTAATGCCTGCCGCTGCTCATTTCCTTTTTAATGTTGGCAATTCTTGCAGTGTGCGCAAATATCACAAATGTTATGACCTATAAACAACTGTAGTTGATTTGACTGTATTGGTTGTTTGATTGCAACGTTGTTCTATTATTATGCTTGCATTTATTTCAGGTTCTTCATGATAGTAAGAAGCAGGCAGAATGTTTATATAACCAATTTAAAATTCGTCTGAAACATATTTTTGATGTTCAGGTAAGATAAACACATTCATTCTTACTGGTTAGCTAAATAACAATGGAAACCGATATCTTTGCAAAATTGACTGAAGAAAAAAATTATTAGCTGAGTCATGTATGACCGTCTAATCCGTACTTTGTATTGTAACATCCTATTTACTTACATATTACAGGATAAGTATGCAGATTTAATGGAGAAACGAGGACTTCCTAGACGTAAATTAACATTACCGGCTTTATTAGAAAGATATAATATAGAAAGATATACACCATCTACTAAATTACAGGTAACGTTATACACTTCCTTTATTGTTTGTGTTGAAAGATTCATGTATCGTGCGGGAGGGGGGGGGTATGGTATGTTTGATCACAAGGTCTGTCATTCAGTCAAGCTGCGTGGTTTCGATTTCCCGCTTGTTGGTGACAAGGAGTAGTGTCGCCTTGTTAACCTCGTGGGTTGTCTGGGGGTCTTCTTGTTTTCTCCCACAGCTAAAGGCTCCCACGCACAAGCGAACTATTGAAATAATCTTGAACCATTCGTTAGTCCTCAAATGACCTAGTTTGTGTCGAGTGTTTTGTCACTTGACATTCTAAATAGGATCGAAGTTGGCACATTTACCGACATTTAATATTATATTTTCTTGACCTCTTCTTCTTAAAGAGACTGCTTCGTGAAGATAGAAATGTATGGTGCAGGAGACCCCTGACTAGTGATATGTTAAATACAGCAGCCGGCGATGTCTTACCATTACTACCTGGTTTATACGTCACATTATACAGGTAAATTTTCGGCTTATTCCAGACGTAAAACTGATGATGTTTCGGTGTAAAAAGTTAGGTAGGCTGGCTGGGCGCATTATTTAAAAACATATATATAACGTAACGTCACGAAGTAAGCAGATAACTAGGGATAATGTGGATCATGGTATTCATTTGGGATGATGATTGCATGTATTTCTAACAATCGCGGATTCCACGGTAGATTTCTTGGTAGATTCCTTGACCTCCACTGTTATACATGCCATTACGAATACATATTCAATTTGAAAAGTTCAATAAATTAACCATTCGGGGCTAGAGTATTCATTAGTATTGACTCAAGTGCTCACTTACTTTGTTTATTCTAGGTGTTTAGGATACCACGAAGAAAAACAAGAACCAGAAGACGCTAGCACAGATGACAACTTAACAATGTTGGAAGACGTTCCGCAGGTTGACAAATATTCACTTCCGGTTTCATTAACCCCTGCTAAAACCCGTTTATCATTGCTTACAAACTATCTTCATATTCATCTCACAAAATAAACAAATGCATATTATAGAAAACATTAATCGCGTAAACATCACTTTACTAGAATTTCTATGTGTGTGTAGACTGCACAAATAGCATTGCATTGCTTTAAAAGTATTTATAATTGTAAAGATAGCGACTGGTTATAATACTGTTAGCATTTTTCGGGATTAGTGTATAATGTTAAGGTTATTTGACGCCACCGTCTTCATCAGAACAGTAGGACGTTAAACCCCAATTTATTTAATTTATTTGACGGAGGCATCCTGATTTCTCGAAGAAAACAATCAGACACACGTTGCCGATTTCTGTCGCCGAATTTGGAATTGGAATTATCATTCCTGATATTTTGTCAGCAAGTGCGCACGTACAGACGACAAAGCCAGGGGACAAGCAATGGCGGAAAGAATAATCCCAATCGTAAGGCTTACGAGGTTCTCGATATGACATTTGACACAGTGTACAAATTGTTGTTCTATTTTGTCCGGAATAATATGTTAGTTGTATAACACATGACAATAATATGGAATTCAAATTCCTTTAAGAGTTTAGTTCTGGTAACTTTTCGATGAAATACAATGTAAACTCCTAAGTAACTTATATTTGTAATTTATATTATAAAGATACATTATGTAAGATTCAGTCATTCGTGCTATAATAGTCCGAAAATAGATAATGTAAAATGAATATATTGAAAATGTCATTCAAATTATTCTGTTACGAACGAATAGTTTAGCCTTTGGAGGTTTGACAAGATGTTTGCATTAATTATAACCACGGTACTGGTTGTGCCAAGCTAAGACTCGCTCCTCCATTCTTAAATTAAATCAAAATATGGCTGAACCGTTCTCATCCGAATGCACCGGGAGTTGATTATTGTCTTGCCATATTAATAAATGTCTAACTTATAATTTTTTTAACATTTCATGCCTAAAGAAAGACCTGCAATAGGCAGATTTAGCTCTAGCATAATGTCTGTTTAATTTATAAGTAATTTGTTAATATTCCAAATATGTATTATACCCGATCTCTTTCACGTATTCTATAATTATTTATACAGTATTATATATTAAAAAGTCCAAAGGATCAACTGTCCATTTTACAGTTTATATAATGTATTCATTATTTCATGTGATTCTGCTTACTTATTTATTCTTTATATAATGTATTCATTATTTCATGTGATTATTTATATACATGCACTTGCTTTGCTTTGTGTAATAAAATGGTTTTGAGAAATAGTTCGATTGATCAGATCAGACATTGTAAAGCCGTATTCGCAAGCACAACATTTTCATATGTAAATAGTTTGCTCATATGCATTTTTTGCGCATACATTTACTATATGCCTTCAAACGAGTTTCTGAGTTACAAGTAAGGTGTGTAAATGTCGAGGGTTACTTTGTATGTTATCCCAAATAATATTATGTCAATTCTGTTTTGGTCTTTTATAATATCGAATTAATATCATGTACCACCGAAGAACATGGCAATTATAAGCTAAGAAAAAGATGTTGGCATGGGCTGTCACGCAAAGAGAATTCAGTCTGGGCAATAACGCAGGATTCGGCAAGGATTAAAGAGAGGCCTTTATAAAACCAATTGAACATTCCATGGGTCCAAGAACAATGTTCGCGGAGAAGGTTGCAAACGTTTTTGGAATCGGGAAGACCACAATGTTTGATAATCATGCATGAAGTATGCGGTGTCTTAACGGGCCATATTATGGCCGGCAGTTCCGTGTACTAAATGGTTGATTGCTTGTTTGGAATTCGGACCTTTCACTTAAAGTGGGAATTTCATATTTTCTAGGAAAGTCAAAAAATAAATTATATTTCTATGTCTTTTGCTCAAAATGTTGTCAACTCACTATTGTACGATCATGAGCATTATTTCCCAGTCATTAAAGTCAATGACGCAGGAAATAATAACACAATTACTTCCCTTGCTTTTCCATTCACCCCCATGGCATGGCTATCTTCAAGCGTTTGAATTTGAAGTTGAAAATGATATTTTTGCCAATTTCTCAACTAATAATAGTGAATTATATCATTCATAGGATTATTCTTTAACAAGGTAGGACTGTTTATAGATACAATCTATTTAGGCCTTTATTTTAATACATTTTGGCCTGACAAGGACAGCTACCTAGTCGTTCGGATGGGACGAAAAACCGAGGTCCCGTGTACACATTGGAGTGCACGTAAAAGATCCCTTGGCAGTTGGAATTCGATATAAGAGTAGGCCGTAGCGCCGCTGCCCGGGCAAAATTTCCCTCTATAGCACACTGTATGAAGTATGCCGGTCTTCCATTAGCCCAGGTTAGGTGCAAAAGATTAGGACGTTAAAACCCATTTCATTTCATTTAATACATTTTAGAAATATAACTTAAAAGTATGAAATTGTAACTTTAAGTTGGGCTATTTTAGACCACATCGAAGTTATTGTACGGGCTGGAAAAGCAGGAAATGTCGTTTGCGACGGTCAACTATCTTGAGATTTCGGTGCTCACTTACGACCGGCACCGCCGTCTGTAAACGGGATTGTGTTTCGGGAATTTCATGCATTGTAAACATGTAGGCTACCTTTAGTGGTGTAAGTTGAGGCATTACATACACTCAAAGTAGTATTCATTACATACAATATCTTTACACGCACGGGTGAAAACTATGTATTACACCATTTGAAGTACGTGTACATAAAAATTTACTCTTTTTATACCAAATTGTTGTCTTCTTTTCTCTCCATGTGAAGGATTTCAAAGATCGAAAGACTTATTATTAACAAAAATAGACCTATCTGGTATAAGGCATAATAGCTATTAGTCTGACTTAGATCACCCCGCAAACTAGATGTCCATACGGCGACTATGAATTTTCAAATATGAATTGGGTAATTTAAATTTCACTCGGCATTTAGACACGGTTATAAATATACAACGATTATTAATCTTGATGTATAATTAATACTTATATATGGAGACATTAATATATACGTATATTGATTCATACGTATACTTACATTGGTACATTTATATAGGCCTACACTTACATTATAATGGGTTTTTTTAATTACCGGCATATATCTGTGTCTAACCACCGAGTTAAATGAACACTGAACGCAACCTGCATGTCTCTAAATGTTAAAACCTAGATTTTTTGTTCACGTTAACATAAACCTTCGGGTGGTTTTAGTCAATATGAATTAGGGTCTAATATAAAACTTTCACTTTCTTCGGTGTCGCATGTCAAAAGATTCTCGCGAATTTCGGAAACTGCGAATTTCCGAAATTGAATTTAAACACCATGAATCGAAAAAAAAAGTATGTACGCCTTCAGATTCTAAGCTATGTGTAATAAGTCGAAAATCGAGACACATTTGCGCACCTGAACATGCAAAGCAACATTTAGATCTTATTAGTATAACAGACCGTGTATCGAGGACAGGTTACGCCGCCTGCAGTTCCTGTCTCAGTCTCAGTTCCCCATTCTGCCGTTAGCCTTCTCTAAATCTTACATGAAATAGATTATTAATAGATTTTAGCAATTATTTCCTAATATATTGCAGAAAAGTAGGAAGTTAAACCCCACTTCGTTCAATAATAATTTACCACCGTACCGTACGGTAAAAAGCTTAGAGAAGACCGTAGACTGATAGGCGAAGACGGTATTGTGTGGTCTGACTCCTATTCATAAACCGGATCTTTAGTTTCTCACGTGACATTATTTAGAAACATGGCGCATGTTGTTGAAGTTTCAGAACTGAAACAAGGGACATATTCGATTATTTAACACAATGTAGACTATTTTCGATTGTTAGGAGGTTGAAATGGTTTGTAAAAACAAGAAGAACCCAAAGCGATGAAGAAATCGTCAAGTGCAGGCAACGAGACAAAACCAGACGTAGACAAAGCAAAGAAAGTTTACAAGTACTACCATATTCTTGTTCCTCTTAGTCTTTCTTTCCGGTTTCTGAATAAATCACCACCTTTCAGTTTCTAAGAATTCAGATAATACATGCATGACAGCATGTATTAATCGATGCATCAGAAAATAAAACAAAGTCTAAACTTGACTATCAATTCAAATTACTGTGTGACTGTGAGCCCTCATCATAAATATAAATTTCAAACAAATTTCTTGGATTATAATCAAACTAGATCTACTTTACAGTCTTTAGTACTAAGTACTAAAAATGGTTATTACAATCTTACCTATGTGTTTGAAATACTCTGTGGTTAAATAAATTCCATTGTACAATTTAATATTGGTATCCCAACAATAACAAAAGTTCTCTCTTGAAGCTGATTATGTCACTCTTCTTAGGCATAGATCAGTTTGACTTTGTACATTACAACTACAAGAGGGTGGCAGCAAGGCATCTCTATCGAAACATTTTGTGACCCTTTTACGATTGGTACTACCAATTCTGATTTCTCACCTTGTTTTTTCTGAGATTTCTGTTTGTTTATTTTCAAGATATGCTCTGGATGCAATAAGAAAGTTAGATGACATAACTAAACAAAAGAAAGCTTACAGAGATGTATTCTCTCAAGAAAGTGTGGGGTTGCGGAATAAGTAAGATTGTTTTTTTTTTAAATCACGTATCTGTAGTTTAATTATAGTAAACAAATTAAAAAAATTTTTAAATGTCACAGATTCAATAGCTTTCCATTTATATAGATCTGACTGGTTTTCATGGGAGGTCCCATGTAACGATCTCTAGTGATTTAACAACAAACCAACAATCAATGTTTTGGTACTATATATTCTAGCTAAAGTTAGATTTATATGACAATTGAGAAATGGTAGATTTTTTTTCAAATTGAATGATCTTTTTGTAGATTGAAAGAGTATTGTGAAAGGCTTATGTTCTATAACCCTGGTGAATATGGAAGAAAAGCAGAAGAGGTTTTATGGAGGAAAGTTTTCTATGACATTATACAAGTCATTAAACATAATAGAAAGGTAAATTATTCTTGCACTGAACAGTAAATTATAGGCATTAAAGTAATAGACAGTAGATTTAATTTAATACATAAATTTTCTTATGATATTCATAAAATATTTAGATCAAGACCTGTGTTAGCTCTGTTGATTGATGCAATGTCATTGTGAAATAAATCAGAAGTTTCATATAATTGATTTTATGCAATGGCAATTAAATATTACTAAATGTAGGCTATATAATTTATTACAGTGTCAAAAGAAATGAATTTATAATCTAGGGTAATTATTGCTTGTGATTTCAGCACCTCCGACCTCACAGTTCACTACAAACAGCCTACAGATCACATCTGGCATCTGCATGGGGTTACTATCAACATCTACTGTTTAAACTACAACAAGAATATAATCTTAATCTAGCTGGAATTCTTGACTTTCATATCGTAGCTGATTCTAAATTTGGTGAGCTTCAATTAATATTTTATTTAGATATGAGATAGTTTTACTTACCTATTATTTAATTTGCAGTAACAAGATTTTAAGTGTTTGACTGTCAGAATTTTATTTTATAAGCCTTGTTTCACTGAAAGTCGCAAATATATATGAAAGAGTATACAGAACTGAATGTTATGTTTTGTCCCAAATCCCACATTTTATATTTGTATTATGATAATTTGAAGCCATTTTATTTTAGCCAAGAAATCCAGCAGTCCAAACAGTAAGAAAATATCACAGAATGTTCAAGACTGGGCATTAAAAGCTTGTCACAGATGTCTGATCTGTCTGGGAGATATAGGTGGGTAATTCATTGTTCAGGTTTTTTTTCATGAAAATCCCCAATTAATCAACAAAGTGGTAGACTCATCTTGATCATTTGTGTTTTCATTTACAAGATATAATTCAAACCTTTATGGGGGATCACGGTGGCTAAGTGGGTAGGGTGCTGGCTCCCTAGTTTGGAGGTGTTTGATACCTTCATTGGCCGAGAAAGTTGATCCAGATTTTCCAATGTGGTTCCCCCTTGTCAGGGATGCAGGACAGAAAGTCTGACAAGGACAACTGTCTACTCATTTGGAAGTGACTGAAAACTAGGTCCTGTGTACACATCAGTGTGCACGTAAAAGATCCCTTGACAGTTGGAATTCAATATAAGAGTAGGCCGTAGTGCCACTGAACGGGCAAAATTTCCCTCATAGCACACTGTATGGCATTTGCCCGTCTTCATTAGCCCATTTTGGAGGAGAACAGTAGGACGTTAAACCCCATTTCATTTTATTTCAAACCTTTACGGGAATTCCTCATCTTCTGATATTTGATGCTTGGGATAACTACTTTTTTCTGTAAAGATGTGTGTGAAAATCACTATCTGTACAAACGCAACATTGTTATGATTCAGGTTAGCGGTTGCTGTAGTGCATGAAGCAGAATATGATTTCTCCTACTGGGATGCCTGTATAGCTCCAAGCTTTGGTGACTTTAAAAGATCTTTTGCATTAATGTAAATGTGTGAAATTTCTGTATATGTTTTTTTTTCAGCTCGTTATCAGCAAGATTTTGATCATGGTGTAAGCTGTTCTATAGCAGAGAGATATTACTACCAAGCTCTTATACTTTTACCAGAACAAGGTATCTTTCTATTTAAACACTGTCTTTGTTTGCATAGTCTGTGCAGAAAAAGTATCTAGGATGTTAAACCCCATTTCATTACTATTAAAACAAACATTGTTTCATTTAATTTTTGCTGCCTGAATCTGTGGTATTTGGGCATTAGATATCTAAAACTGATATTCAAAGTGTTATTGAATGATTAAGGAATGTTGACAATATATAATAAAGTTACCATTCAACATATATTGATACAATTAATACTCAGAATCAGGAGTATTTATGCATTTTACCAGCATTCATTTGAATTTTAGATAATTGTTGATATTTATTGGTTGACTTTATATAGAGATTGTGTTTAAAAAGTGGGCATTATTAGAATAATAGATATTTTCCAAATATTCAAGAGCGAAATTGAAACTAAGTATTTGCAGAGTATTTAAAATGCCTTCCATATGAATTTTAGAATAGACTCTTTTCGTATGGATTATTTCATGGTGGTTAGGTTTCACTATTTATTGATCCACCTACCAGCAAAATATATGTTAGTGATAACCCATCTGTCAATAGAATTTGATTTTGAAAATTTGCATGTATTTCAAGCCCCATTCCCCCGTCTACCTATAGAACCTAATTGTCCAGACCTACTCTACATTCACATCATAATTTTATATGAATTACCTTAATTATGTGTTCCAGGTATGCCTCATAATCAGTTGGGTACATTAAGTGGATCAAGATATTTTAATGCTGAAGCTGCTTATCATTATATAAGATGGTATGTTAGTTACATTGTTTTTATTTGATGTACATATCGACACAATTAGTGACAGCATTGAAATCAACGGGTACATTGACGGTTGTCATTCTAGAGGATATAATAAAAGTTAAACATGCATGCAATTTGCACATAGACTTTTATTTTGTGCACACGATATTTCAGATTTTGAACTCAGTATAAGCATTATTGTTACAGCAATCCTTTTCTCTCCCAGTGCTTCGCTTCAACTTCTCGTAGTGTCCATAGCATGATATGTACTGCTGTGAAAGTTAATTTTTTGAATATCCATATGTTAATGTGGTCATATATTGGAATTGTGACTGTCCTTGTTTCAGGCCGTCCACACTTGATTATGGTTTGAACAGATTCACTTCAAATTTTTGAGAATAGTTATTATTGGGTTAAAGATGGTCCAGATCAATTTTGAGTATTTTCACAAAAGTAGTTTTAGAGTTATGGACGTACATTTTAAAGTACCATTCTTGTTCAATTCTTTAGCGATTTGTAAGAAACGTTTCAGGAAAAGTTAGTTTTTAGTATTAGGGGGATTCTGAGCATTTTGCAAAAGAAGTATCAGATTTATGTCCCCTGAGTTTGATTAAATTGTGTGGGTGTGAGTTATTGAGCCTGGCAAGCTATATTTTATATTCAGAATAATTTCCTTTTGATTATTTTTATTACAGTTTATCCAGTGATAAACCATTTGAAGGAGCTGTAGGTAACTTAAAGAGATTATTTGAAAAGAACAGTAAAAGATACGAGGAATTATCTGATTTTAAAAATACAGATTTAGGGCCTGAAGAAAAAAGGTATTATGAAATTCTATATCTTATCTTATTAGTATGTTCCTGATTTAAGACTAGTAAATGGTTGATTTTTTCTTGTGATCAATGTGTGACGTAGTGCTAGATGGCAGATTTTCTACTGTCCCTTCATTGAATTCTAACTGCTTGATTTCTTTCAGGTTTGGTCTAATCGTAGCGACTAGAGAACACTTTCCATGTCACAAGCGTAGGTGCTACTCGCAAACATGTATTTTAAAATAATTGATTTTTGATAGTGCAACATGAAATTATCAGAAATTAGTCAAATAGCCACAATATGGCTAATCAGCAGTTTTGGGGGAATTAATATTGTCTTTATTTATACAATAACTATGGTCTGACTAGTACTTATATGTCATGTTCCCTTATATTACAGACATAAAGACATCAGGAGATTTTTTATAAGATTTGTACATTTATTAGAAATATTGCATGAAACTTCAAAACAGTAAGTTCTATATTTATTAATTCATGTGATTTCAATAATGGCTTTCTCTTTGATTTGGTAGATTGTATCACAGAAAAATATGTAGGCAAACAAAGAGAATGAGATAACAATAGTATCCAGACTAGAAATATGCAACTAGGCCTTAAAATCAAAAAATGCTTCTGACAAATCAGTCATCATTGTAATCCCTGGTATCATTGGATCTTGTGTATTAAGGCATGCTTTCTTTCACATTCATTCAAATTTCAATCTCAAATCTTTGTTTGAAAATTATATCCAGTTAAAAGCTGACCATTTAATTTTGAAATTGAGTGCCAAATTTACAAGCATTTAATTTCCTGTTTTAAGCATCTCAGTTTTTGAGAATCCTATTGAAATGTTTGATACAGTGTGAAAGCAACGAACCAAATACTGTCAATAATGTATAATTTCTTGTCGCACATATATTTATAGATTTTGTGTTTATTATAGTGTAGAAAATAGTGAGATGCAGGTTTGTTGTCAGGATACATTACAGAACTTTGATCGTTGTATGTTTTATGAACCGGGTGTGAGTATGTCAGAAGATAATGTTAGTTTAGAACAGTTACAGTATTTAGATGATGATATGGTATTTAAAGTGGTTGTTACATGTATATCTTCAATTCATCTTTTACAACAAAATGGTGAGCTTCATACATACATTAATCGTTCCTTCTCAGTTTGTTTCATATTCAAATACAGATTTCATTGATAAATTCCATACAAATATTAACAAAGATTGTAAACTTTATTCATCAGGGGCTTGTTTCACGAAAATTTTAACTAAGATTAAATTCAGATTTTAGTAGTTTGATTGGATAATATTAGATCGATTTTAGTGTTAGCCAATCAAAATTGAAGTATCTACTCCTTTAAATAAGTATAGTGATGATCTACAGCAGTGGTTCTCAACATGGCTGTTCTGCAAAATCTTCCTTAGTGTGCCACAAAATTTTGAACAGCTAAAAAATTACGAAAAAGCACATGATCGTAATTGAGGTTTCACTGGTGTCTTATGGTAAGACCATAGCTATGTATTTCTTTGTTTAGTTTAAGTCATTCGACTTGTCTATGACTAGTCTGTGTCTATGGTTGTATGTCGTCTATGGCATGCCATGTTTTTATTTTGCGAAATTCAATTATTTTTCCTATATAGTGAGCCAGGTGTGCTGCTATTTTTTTACATGTGTTCCAAGTGTGCTATTGGCAAACAAAGGTTAAGAACCACTGATCTACAGTTATATATATTATATCTGTGCACACAGTATTAACAAATGGATATCGGGGTTATCTTTGTTTATAGGATCAAGACAAGTGGCAGCTGGTATAGCCTATCTATTAGCCATATTTTCACATATCTTAAACCACGTAGTTATACGACTTCAAGCTGCTTTCTATGAGAAAGAAAATCCTAATAGATTACTTCAAAACAGTTTTATAGGTGAGTTTTATTAACATCATATTAATTAATTAATGTCATGAAAACATTTCTTTTTGATTTTTCCTGATCTGAGCACAAAGAATCTACTATGATGCTATATGGGTTGTCGTTTTTGTAGCATTTAAATTTATTTCTACTGACTTAAACCATGTGCAGAATTTCTCCCTCTTTTACTACCCCCTAAACTCAGACACAATCATGCACTTTACAAACAAATATGACATTTGTTTCTTGGCGCATTCTCATCCTGCTTAGCAGTAAAATACAGCTAAGGTTGTTCTTGTCTCATTTAGTCAATTTTATCAAGTTTTTTATTGGAATTGTTTTAATGTAGATGAAGATTCATCATCAGGAGATTGTGACCAAGTTGAAAGACACAGTGGCTCTGTTGATCATCAGATAGATACAGATAACAACATTTTACCCACTACAACAACTCATGAAAAAACATCAGATACTAAAAAGGTGGGCAGAATGTCAACCAATAGTTAAAGACTATTTTGATATGTTTATATCACACTGTATAGCACACTGTATTATGGCATATGCCGGTATTCATTAGCCCATTTTGGAGGAGAACAATTGGATGGTAAACATCATTTCATTTATATAAATACTAAAAAAAAGGTGTTAATTTCATTATTACATGGAGGGAACTGGGCTACAGATATTGTTGATATATTATACAGTAACAGAACATGTTTATCTTTTATCAACTACAGTAGAATCTGCATTAAGCAGCCACCCACGGGAAATTTTAGGATTGACCGCTTAACGGGAGTGGCCTCTTAATAAAATCTCGAGTTTTTTGTGCCGACATCAATTAATATTACGCTTGGGTGCACTTGCATCTTTAAATTTGGCTGTCGCTGAATCTCGGACATAACTTCTGTAAACATGTCATTTTGTCCCAACCTTCAATACTACTGTCTATCATTGTCATGCATTCGATAATATTTATCCATTTTTGTAAAATCTCATGTTTTTTTTTGTGCTGACATCAATTAATATTACGCTTGAATGCATTGGAAGCAAACACCAATGCAATACTTCACTTGCATCGGTAAATTTGGCCGTCGCTGAATCGCCGACATAACTTCTGTAAACTTGTCATTTTGTACCAACCTTCAATACTACTGTCTATCATAGTGATGTATTCGATAATATTTATCCATTTTTGTGAAGAAAATCGATGAATTAATTTTATTTGATCAAAGAAGCACGCGAACCAAAAAACATCGCTGATTTAGCTACCGAATCACAGGGGGTGTAACTCTGTATGTAATATTACAGGTGGCGCAAAAAACGTCTATTTAACAACATAGCGGCTTTTAGTCGGTACTTTCAATTTATTCAATCAGTATCAAATAATGTCCCGTTACGTGTGAAAACAATGATCAGGTTTGTCGTTTAATAAAACAAAAGATTAATTAACAGATAATCCCTGGTTAATTGGTATTTTCACATTTCTTCTTATCTGATTTGCGGGAGTCCAGTTAATTGATTACTACTCACAGGATTAGCGGGGGTGTTACGAAGAACGACAAGATGGTATCATTCAACAATGGCCGTTGAATGGGCGATGTTTTGTTAAATTCATTTGCAAAATAGTGACCGCTGGCCGCGTTAGAGGAGTGACCGTTGAATAAGGAGATGAAACAATAGAATTTTTACGGGGGGAATTTATTGTGACCGCTTACAAGGAGATGTCGCTGAATAGGAGTGGCTGCTCATACGGATTCTACTGTATTGTATTTTATTGTTATTTTGTTACTATACAGAAATCTAAAGGTCGATCAAGGCATCTAAGAAGGAGAAGAAGAAGAAAAGATAGTGATAGTAGTGAAATGTCTGATTTATCTGAGGCATCAGATCTCAGTGAAGGTAGTTATTGTAATGATAATATAAAAGATTGCAATCGTTAAAATGATATTTAACATCACTTTGCCAGAATATCCCAGAAAGTCTGCTGTAAGCCTTGAAGAACCTTGATGAGTAAAGTGCTGCCTAGTCATCTGGATGAGACCAAAAAACAGGGTCTACTTGTGTATGAAAACAGGAATTTGATGAAGTGTATACAGCTCTTCAGACAAAATTCTTCTCTCTAGCATTGCACATGTGACCAGAGAAATAAAATTATTGTATTTTAGTCACAAAATGACTGAAGTATCGTGATGACGAGACAATAGAATACATTCCTGGCCTATCCTTGGAAGAGAAATGAATTGTTCTATTATTTTTATACATGTTTTTGTTTATAAACAGTCGTGATATTTAACCCCAGAAAGTTACAGGGTGTGGGTGTAATTTGTACTTTATAATTTCTGTTTTAGTGAATAAAGTATAAATAATTTGCTATGTACATGTATCGCTTCTGATTTTCGCTATGAAGTTGTAAATCTCTATAATTATTTTTTGTAGGTATGAACGAAGAGCATTTCATGTCCGATGAGTCAGAAGATGATCTTGTTAGTTATTTCGACCACGACTCGGACTCCGACTTATCAGAAGGCATGATGAACAGTCAAGAAATCAAACAAGATATTGCTGGAAAGAAAGAGGGAGATAACTCTAATCACAAAATAGACATGGTCAATTCTAATATAAATCATAATAATACAGCCTGGATAGACTCGGCTCCTGATAATTTAGCCCATTTTTCATCCAAACTTTTCTCGGCTTCTACATTCCTCGGACAGAATCTTGAGACATCTAAAGGTAGTAGTCAGTTTGAGATTGATAAAGCCGATTATGAGAATTGTAAAGATATTATACAAGGAAAGAAAGATGTCTCTGTACCACCAGGTTTGTTCTTTATTATAATCTACTTTTAGAATGTAAATTAGATATGGTAAACTGCAAGATTGTTACTTGTAAGTAAATTTGGTGAATGACTCCAATCATGCATTTCTTTTGAGAATATCTAATTTTTATGACTTAATCAATGCTGAAATGTACTCAAACTGATTATTTAACATTTAATTCAGAAAAAGAAATGTAACCAAGACTAAATCTTTGACATCAATTGTGAAAATTCTTAACGTGTGAATCCGATTTGATTTAAATAAACTTTCCAAATGACATATTGTTTTCACTATCAGGATCAGTTATGAAAAGCTAAAATGAAATGAATTAAATAAATTTAAGTAGTGAGCATTGGGTGTCTGATGGTGCTGCAAAATTTTCAGTGCATCATATATCGTTTAAATACTGAATGAAATTGAACTATTTTTGGGCTGATATTCCTTTTGGAATTCAACTTCACAGTGTTATAGTTTGCATGGGATTTAAAATCATTCCAATGATGCCCAGCAGATTTAAACACATTAAAGAAGCATTATGTTGAAACTTTCACGCAAATTACTTGAAGCGAAGTTATGGGTGGAAGACGTAGTGCAGATTTTTTATTATTGTAGTAACGGTACTGTTAAACTTTTGTTTCAAATGAAAGTAAAATGCATTATACAAAGAACATTATATTTATTGAAGAAAACAATGACTTAAATAGTGAATTCAGAGACGCAACACTTATATAATAGAGAATTCATTGGATTTTATGTGTAGATTAATAATGATGCAAATATATGTATATAAAGGTATGATAATATTTCTAGGTTTTGTATCATCAGATGAAGCTAAACATGTCGCGGATATAACACATAAGTTAGCTAACTTTGTTATAGAAACTGATACAGAAGTTAGTTTAATACCTACAGATACAGGTAAACATTATATTATACATTTACACTAGTTTGATATTATACATTATTATACATCTACACCAGTTTAATATTATACAGTCATTTTACACCACATTCTGTTTTTGATTTTTAGTGGATTAAAGGATGGTGTGAAAGGGTATCCACAAGTTACTTATAATATTTGTTTTGTTATTTATAGATACAGGTTGTACCTTAACAGAAACAGAGACTGAACCAGCAGAGAATAGCTCTACAACAAGTAATGATGATAGGTGAGTTATGAATATAGTCTTATCTTTTACAAATAGAGAATATGACATAAGGTCAATTTCAAAAAGGATTATTATTGCAATAGATTATTAGCATTACATATGTCATATAAACTATGACCATGAATCCTTTGTTAACAGTACAAAGCTGTATGTGTGTTGAAAGTAGTGATTTTCACAAATGCTGTACACAATTATGTTTTAGAATTTTGTTTAGCATTGGTTAAAGTAAGTCAATAATACACTTTCTGTTCTGGCTCACTAGCCTGGAGATCCGGTGTTCGATCCCTGCATCGGCCAAGAAAGTTTATCCAGATTTTCCGGCGTGGTTTTCCCTTGTCAGTGAATACAAAACGGAGGGTCTGACAAGGACAGTTGTCTAGTCGTTCTGATGGGACGAAAAAACAAGGTCCTGTGTACACATTGGCGTGCACTAAAAGATCCCTTGGCAGTTGGAAATCGATCTAAGAGTAGGCCGTAGAACCACTGCCCGGGCAAAAATTTCCCTCATAGCACACTGTATGGCTTATGCCCGTCTTCATTAGCCCAGTTTAGGATCAAAACAGTAGGACGTTAAACCCCATTTCATTTCACACTTTCTGTTTTTCACTAGTCTTGTTCTGTTGATTAATAAAATATGGTTTGATTATATTTTGAGAATTTGGAATGTATTCACTTTAAGTGATCCATATCTATGATTTTTGGATAAATGAGTTAGTGTTTGTTATGATATTTAATGTTAGGGGAAATCAGTGTTTTATGCAGTTCTTTTCTAAATATTATATATTATTTTTTTGAAAGAATGCTATGTCTTATCAAAGCATACATTTTGTCATTATATTTTACTAATGTCTAATTTCTAATGTTATACAGACCAGAAGCTGATCACCAACGTTTACATAATCTACTGGATGTTATACATAATGAAGGGTTATTACCTACTGTAAAGATTATGTGTGATTGGATGAAATGTCATACACATATTATTGATACATGTGCTCAGGTATAAGTTTTTAATTATAGAGTCAAATGTTCAACAAATGTTATCTTTTAGTTTAATATTGATCTTTTAGTACAATGGTTATAGGCAGGTTAAATATAATTACAGTAATTATATTGCTGAATTTGAATTATATACGTATTTAGAAATGCATTCACACTCTCTGGCTAACTTAGATAAGTGAATATTGAACTTTGTAATGGCCATTAGGGACCTGTATTGCATGAGAGATACTGGTACTCACAAAATTATTGTTGTAATTTTATTGTTTCAATTTGATGTAAAGTTATTATGGATATAAATGTTTGTTTCTATTTTATGTAAAGTTTGAATTATATTTGGTTTTTCTTCTTTTTTAGAGTTCTCAATCATTATGGTGTAGATTGTCTGTTCTGTTAAACTTTTTACCAGTAGAAACAGACCTTATTCAACATGGTGAGTTTTATGTAATTTTCAATCAAAGAGAAATTTATTTTAGTTTTTAGATTCTTTTAGAAAGGTTGCAAAGTGCCATCTTGTAGGAAAATGAAATTAGTAAAATAAATCCATAAAACAATTACTTATTGAAATATTTATTGGATGTAGAAAAATAGTGAAAGGGTACAAATAACTTACCTTGAGGGTAATTGATATGGCAACTATTTGTGCATTACATCTGTATCTCTACAATGACCCAACCTATGGAGAGATACGCCTTTTTATTCGCGCACATTTCAGTATGAGTGTATTATATATATATATATATACATCTGTCAACAATTGGTTTCTGAAAATGATAGAGGCTAGAAGTTTTGTCGGATTCTATTCAAATTTGGTGTCTAGTGAAGAACTGTCGTGGTCATGAGAGGACGAACCCTATTGATTGTTAGTGTTCGGTGACTTTCGGTTCTAGAGTTATTGCTCAAGACTGCAATTTTTGACTGATACTTTGCATGATCGGAATAAAACGAACCCTATTGTTGCAGTATAGGCTACAGAAAACGGACCTTATCGATATTAAGTGTTCTGTGACCTCTCTGTTCCAGATTTAGACCCCTTTCCTTTGTCGAAAAACATGTGAATGCAAATAGGCTACGGTTTTCATCAGATTCTTTTCAATTTGTTGTTCAGCATTGGGAGTTATTCGCCTTTGTCAAAACCCAGTGAGTGCGAAAGAAGATACAGATTTTGACAATTTTGGTATGAGACATTGTGGTCATGGGCTGACTTACCCTATTCATATTCAATTTACCATGAGTTTTCTGACTGGAGTTATCCCCCCTCCTTTGTGTACACGATAGAGGTTGTATTTTATAATGGATTGTTTTTATATTTTGCTTGAAATATTGCCATCATCAATCTCTATCAGTATTTATAATCTGCAACCTTTCGTTTCAGTGTTATCCCCATTAACTATCTTCCTGTACTATTTCGTGAATGTAGAAAAACTGTTAAAGAGTACAAACAACCAAATGCTTAAATTTGGTTAATTGAATGAGTAACTTTTTGTGCATTACATCTTTATGCCTACTGGTTGAAACAATGGAGACATACTTTTTTATAAGTTTTTGTTTACGTTAAAATAAATATATATTATGTTTATAGATCAATGTTGGTTGGAAGAATTAAAACTGGTGTTACAAGATATCTACTCGCAGGACTGGAAACAGGAATTCCCTTTGAAAGAAGATTTTAACGTGTCTCATTTACCTCCCCTTGTAGATGTTCATGCCGGCATGAAATTTACAATGAAAACAAGATCAGCTCTTACAGAAACACAAGAGGTTAGTAAAAGTGTTTATAATTGTTTATATCTATAAACGAAGTAATTATTACGTCTATAAATTGGCGGGGGGTGGGATGGCCTAGTGGTCTAGAGTGCCGCGCTTCGACATCTAGCTGGCCGGTCACCTCTGGCTTGCGTCTGTGGTTTCGAGCTCTGGTGTGAGCGTATGCGGCATGGAGATAGGGGCGCCTTCTCAACCTCATGGGTTTCCTCCAGGCACTCCGGTTTCATCCCACTGCTAAAGATCCCTACGCGCAAGCGAATTATTGAAATTAAAATTTTTTTTTTAAAAAAACTTATGTTAGTCCCGAAATGACCTAGTTGTGTTGAGTGGACGTTAAACCCCATTTCTCTCTCTCTCTCTCTCTCTCTCTCTCTCTATCTCTCTCTCTCTATAACTTGGCATTTCATTATTCTTAATTAATATTGATATTGAGAGTATTAATTGGTTTAAGTTGTACTAGCTATCATGAACTGATGGGAAAGAGGTTTCAAACAAGTTTTTTGCCTGTGAATTTGATTATATCTTTTATATGAATATGAACGTTAAAAGACCCTAGAAATTGCTAATTTGTATTGTTCTTTTTACATTTTAGACTTTTTTGAGAATAGCCTGCTTACGTCAATTTGGTCACTTTTTGTCATCAATAGAGAGTTTAGAGTTTAGTTATAAAGCAGAAGAAGCCATGTTTATAGGACCAACACAGGTTACCAATGAAGAAGAAACTGAGAAGGCAGCACAAGACAGAATGGTGAGTCAAAATATTAAAATTTTATTTAAGTTCGTCATATCACACCAACATTTTTCCTTGTACTTTTAATTTTATTTAACAGGTTGTATCTTTTCATGCAACTTTCACAGTCATAAAGATTCTAAATGATTGAATATATTATATTGTTGCTAAATATTTGTGACTTATGATAGAAAATTATTGATATAGCTTTGAAATAACCTAGACTAAAGATTTTATTTTTATGAGACTGGAGAATTATTTAAGCTTGTAATTTATTTCACTAAATGTCTAAATTTAAAAGACAATAGCTTCAGTGTGTTTTGGGGACTGGGTTAACAAGTTGATGTTATTTTATCTAGAATTTTAACTACAAATAATAGAAATTTTAGTTAAACTTTAGTTAAACTGGGTTTCGTTGACCTGATCCATTGGTTTTTTTTTATGTGAGTTGAATATGTTTTGAATAATATGTGAAGGAATGAAGTGTGCTTCCCAACAAAAAATGTAACCTACGGGATACAAGAATTCATATCTTCTTCTTCACAGAAGTTTTGGGTCAGAAAACATGAGGTTTTTTTATTGATTTTGATTTAAAGCCATTTTAGTATTAGATTAAAAGCAAATTATTTGCAGTAGCTTTGTTGGTGCTTAATAGCAATGCAGTTGGACTAATTATTTTCCGTTTTCATTAAAGAGCACATAAAACCAGAAAACGAAACTGATCGAACTTATAGACATTGGTTACTATATGCATGTTACGGCAGTTGAACATCAATCTGATGAAAAATAATTCAGATATCGTCTCTCAAAGTCGCAAATATAGACCTCCCATAAAAACGACTTGGCCAATTATCGAAAAACACTCTTAATCCCCTCAGACGCCAGTGACGTCACAGTGACCGAATGCATATTCGGAATGTTTATTCTTTAATTACCTATATACAGCTGGCGTGTGTATTCATTAACGCCTGACTGATTCCTTAATCCCCCTAATTAAATAAAACAATTGACTACGGAAAAATTTGTTAATTAATTAATTATGTAATTTTAATTTAAAATCCATTTTAGAATTTGTTTCATAATGTATGGTCGTTTTGATTTCTCATGACAGCGATTTTAATACCCTCTACCATCGTGTGCAGTCCAAACAATTCGAGATACATTTTCCTCAGAAGAGTATCGTTGTTCTAATTTAGAATTTGTTTCATAATGTCCGGTCGTTCTATTTTCTCACGGCAGTGATTAAATACCCTCTACAATCGTGTTTGCAGTCCAAACGATTCGAGATACATTTTCGTCAGAAGAGTATTGTGGTTCTTCTAATTTCCCCCGAGTAAAAAAAGTACGGGGGTAAAAAGATGTTGTTATACCAAATGTATCATAAACATCAAAAATGATTGAAACGTGATTTGTAAGTGACAATCCGTTATCGTCGTACGGCGCCTTTCTTTCTGCATACGGCTTTGACTTCATTACACTGAAATAGACCGTAATCTGCATCCAAAGGTCACCCTATAGATTACTTTGACCTGAAAAAATTTGATATCCTCAGTCTCCTATTGGTATATTCATCAGATTGTTTTAGAATTATGACTTCTGTGGTGTAAAATTTATGAATGGCATGGATTTATCACTTAAGCCAACAAGGAGAGAATTACTTGTGTGATCCTGATGTTTAATGGGGTTAACTCCCTTTACACAGTTCTGCAATTTTCTGGCAAGAACAAATAGCGAAATTATCAAATTATATATGAAATAACATGTGTTGTAGATGCTAGGTTGTATGTGACATGGAATAGGTTGGCCTGCGTAACATTGTGGGTTTCCTCTGTGTTTTCTAGTTTCTTTTCACTGTTAAAGACGCATGCGTGCATACAAATTAATTTTTTTAAAAAGGGAAAAATTACATTTCTCCAAAAATGACCTAGTTTGTATTGATTCTACTTCAGGCTTATTTTTCTCTTTTATTTTGTAATTATAAATAGTTTCTTCATTTGTTTTGATACTTTGTCAATGATTGAAATACTACATAACAGTTGAGTGATAGTTTTTTTTTTTTAGCTTCATGGTGTGATCAATCAGTATGGACGGTAATTTCATTGATTAGTATTCACACTGATAATAAAAGTTAGTTTGAAATTGAATCTGTTGTTTCCTACAGATGTCATGTTGCATAGCTGACAATATTACAGGTTTTCAAAATTTGTTATTTATATATATCGTGTTGCAATTTTCCTAAGATATTCAAAAATATTTCTGCTAGTATGTTTCATTATATGGACTTTTGCTTCTTAATGAAAAAGTTGTGAGGCACGAAAATGTTGTTGCAATAATTATTTCTTGTCATAAGATCTATATGGCATTTTGGTATAGTTCAAAGATTAAAACTATGAGTAATTAATTGCAGAAATTAAAAGAATTACTAACATAATTTCATGTGTAATGAGTTATGTTGAAGGAGAAAACACAGATATATTTTATTCCATTGTATTACATGAAGCTCTGTGAAATGTTTTCAATGACCCATGCAGTTGAAGACAAGCGTCATGACTAGCAGCCGCCTTCTATATCAAACTCTGGCCCTTTGCAGTGACGTTTGTCATTTTCATGCCAGTAATAGAATTTAGCAGGTCACTGTAGTGTTTTAATTACCATTGATTAGTTAAGAATGGTGTACAATAGTCACATTTATTGATCAAGGGAAAAATGAAATCTATCACTCTAAACGAATTACCGGTACCCAGATGGTTCAATGTTTTAACATAAAGTTTTAGTGTGTTTGGGAATAGTATAAATAAAAACGCCCAACACGTGAGTCCTATCAGTCCAGTCTGATGAGTTCAATACGAACGAAACTAGTCACTGACATTCGGGATAACCAGGTCTTCATAGCCACCATTATCTCTTCTTTTATCTCACTCTCTGCTTACGACCTCGTTATGGCAAATTTTGTTGACCAGACCGGTCGGTCGTGATTCCTTCCCTTGCCTCGGAATCAACCACTATTTTGACGGAAGATATTCTCTCGGCTAAAAAATCTTTTTTCTCCCAGCTACGAGAGATACGTAGAATCAAACTGATCCAGAGCCGATCGTGTCGATAAGAAGCCGCTTATTTGACATTGACAAATAACCGAAGGTGATTAGGCCTACTCGTCCAGTTAACACAACGGACAATCTCACATCGGTCCACAAAATAGATAGACACATACTAGTCGCCTCCCACTTCCGTTTTCCCAGGCATTTTAGTCAACCTTGACACTCACACAAATAAACCATTTGGTACTGTTTCGTACCTCATCATATTAAACCCCTCGGGCGCCATGTTGAATCACACAGTATTTAACGTTCTAAAACCTAACTTCCGGTACTTCATGGAATCAACGACAAATCTAAACTTGGGCACTCCAACCATTTTTATTTTTGTTTTACAATGCTCTACCACTGAGTGTTCCAACTTTGGATTTATATTTAGCCTTTTGACCCTCTCACGGGTGTTACATCAACACCCTTGTCTATATACTATCCCTTCATTGTTATGACAAGTAACAATGTTACAAACCAACCCAAGGCATCCTAGTTAGCAAAATTATGGACACTAGCACTTCAATCTATACGACCAGTACAACCCCGGTAAGCGAGCTAGCGACCCCGGTAACAAATTTGGCACCCCGCCATTTTGTCAAACCTCTGTACAAACCCCGGTAAGCGAGCTGCCGACCCCGGTAAAATATTCGCAAACCCCGCCAAGGGGTTAACCCCGGTAACCCCGCCAATTAGTAACCATAGAAACCCCACCGGGGTTTGGGAATAGTATAAATAAAAACGCCCAACACGTGAGTCCTATCAGTCCAGTCTGATGAGTTCAATACGAACGAAACTAGTCACTGACATTCGGGATAACCAGGTCTTCATAGCCACCATTATCTCTTCTTTTATCTCACTCTCTGCTTACGACCTCGTTATGGCAAATTTTGTTGACCAGACCGGTCGGTCGTGATTCCTTCCCTTGCCTCGGAATCAACCACTATTTTGACGGAAGATATTCTCTCGGCTAAAAAATCTTTTTTCTCCCAGCTACGAGAGATACGTAGAATCAAACTGATCCAGAGCCGATCGTGTCGATAAGAAGCCGCTTATTTGACATTGACAAATAACCGAAGGTGATTAGGCCTACTCGTCCAGTTAACACAACGGACAATCTCACATCGGTCCACAAAATAGATAGACACATACTAGTCGCCTCCCACTTCCGTTTTCCCAGGCATTTTAGTCAACCTTGACACTCACACAAATAAACCATTTGGTACTGTTTCGTACCTCATCATATTAAACCCCTCGGGCGCCATGTTGAATCACACAGTATTTAACGTTCTAAAACCTAACTTCCGGTACTTCATGGAATCAACGACAAATCTAAACTTGGGCACTCCAACCATTTTTATTTTTGTTTTACAATGCTCTACCACTGAGTGTTCCAACTTTGGATTTATATTTAGCCTTTTGACCCTCTCACGGGTGTTACATCAACACCCTTGTCTATATACTATCCCTTCATTGTTATGACAAGTAACAATGTTACAAACCAACCCAAGGCATCCTAGTTAGCAAAATTATGGACACTAGCACTTCAATCTATACGACCAGTACAACCCCGGTAAGCGAGCTAGCGACCCCGGTAACAAATTTGGCACCCCGCCATTTTGTCAAACCTCTGTACAAACCCCGGTAAGCGAGCTGCCGACCCCGGTAAAATATTCGCAAACCCCGCCAAGGGGTTAACCCCGGTAACCCCGCCAATTAGTAACCATAGAAACCCCACCGGGGTTTGGGAATAGTATAAATAAAAACGCCCAACACGTGAGTCCTATCAGTCCAGTCTGATGAGTTCAATACGAACGAAACTAGTCACTGACATTCGGGATAACCAGGTCTTCATAGCCACCATTATCTCTTCTTTTATCTCACTCTCTGCTTACGACCTCGTTATGGCAAATTTTGTTGACCAGACCGGTCGGTCGTGATTCCTTCCCTTGCCTCGGAATCAACCACTATTTTGACGGAAGATATTCTCTCGGCTAAAAAATCTTTTTTCTCCCAGCTACGAGAGATACGTAGAATCAAACTGATCCAGAGCCGATCGTGTCGATAAGAAGCCGCTTATTTGACATTGACAAATAACCGAAGGTGATTAGGCCTACTCGTCCAGTTAACACAACGGACAATCTCACATCGGTCCACAAAATAGATAGACACATACTAGTCGCCTCCCACTTCCGTTTTCCCAGGCATTTTAGTCAACCTTGACACTCACACAAATAAACCATTTGGTACTGTTTCGTACCTCATCATATTAAACCCCTCGGGCGCCATGTTGAATCACACAGTATTTAACGTTCTAAAACCTAACTTCCGGTACTTCATGGAATCAACGACAAATCTAAACTTGGGCACTCCAACCATTTTTATTTTTGTTTTACAATGCTCTACCACTGAGTGTTCCAACTTTGGATTTATATTTAGCCTTTTGACCCTCTCACGGGTGTTACATCAACACCCTTGTCTATATACTATCCCTTCATTGTTATGACAAGTAACAATGTTACAAACCAACCCAAGGCATCCTAGTTAGCAAAATTATGGACACTAGCACTTCAATCTATACGACCAGTACAACCCCGGTAAGCGAGCTAGCGACCCCGGTAACAAATTTGGCACCCCGCCATTTTGTCAAACCTCTGTACAAACCCCGGTAAGCGAGCTGCCGACCCCGGTAAAATATTCACAAACCCCGCCAAGGGGTTAACCCCGGTAACCCCGCCAATTAGTAACCATAGAAACCCCACCGGGGTTTGGGAATAGTATAAATAAAAACGCCCAACACGTGAGTCCTATCAGTCCAGTCTGATGAGTTCAATACGAACGAAACTAGTCACTGACATTCGGGATAACCAGGTCTTCATAGCCACCATTATCTCTTCTTTTATCTCACTCTCTGCTTACGACCTCGTTATGGCAAATTTTGTTGACCAGACCGGTCGGTCGTGATTCCTTCCCTTGCCTCGGAATCAACCACTATTTTGACGGAAGATATTCTCTCGGCTAAAAAATCTTTTTTCTCCCAGCTACGAGAGATACGTAGAATCAAACTGATCCAGAGCCGATCGTGTCGATAAGAAGCCGCTTATTTGACATTGACAAATAACCGAAGGTGATTAGGCCTACTCGTCCAGTTAACACAACGGACAATCTCACATCGGTCCACAAAATAGATAGACACATACTAGTCGCCTCCCACTTCCGTTTTCCCAGGCATTTTAGTCAACCTTGACACTCACACAAATAAACCATTTGGTACTGTTTCGTACCTCATCATATTAAACCCCTCGGGCGCCATGTTGAATCACACAGTATTTAACGTTCTAAAACCTAACTTCCGGTACTTCATGGAATCAACGACAAATCTAAACTTGGGCACTCCAACCATTTTTATTTTTGTTTTACAATGCTCTACCACTGAGTGTTCCAACTTTGGATTTATATTTATATTTAGCCTTTTGACCCTCTCACGGGTGTTACATCAACACCCTTGTCTATATACTATCCCTTCATTGTTATGACAAGTAACAATGTTACAAACCAACCCAAGGCATCCTAGTTAGCAAAATTATGGACACTAGCACTTCAATCTATACGACCAGTACAACCCCGGTAAGCGAGCTAGCGACCCCGGTAACAAATTTGGCACCCCGCCATTTTGTCAAACCTCTGTACAAACCCCGGTAAGCGAGCTGCCGACCCCGGTAAAATATTCGCAAACCCCGCCAAGGGGTTAACCCCGGTAACCCCGCCAATTAGTAACCATAGAAACCCCACCGGGGTTTGGGAATAGTATAAATAAAAACGCCCAACACGTGAGTCCTATCAGTCCAGTCTGATGAGTTCAATACGAACGAAACTAGTCACTGACATTCGGGATAACCAGGTCTTCATAGCCACCATTATCTCTTCTTTTGTGTGATTACAGGGTTAAAGTTTAACTGTTAGCTAACACTTGTGAAGAAAACAGATTTCATGTTTCAAGATTTTATACATTATTTAACCAAGTTTTGGTTTATTCTGCATGTGTGTATAGATATTTAGTATTGAAGAGGAATAACATGTTACTACAGACTACATGGTTTAAGTGCAGTTGTTGATAACCTGGATGAATTGATATTGTAGAAATTGTGATTGACAGATGCATGTGTGTCAATTAACCTTATTTCTGGTGGCCCACACAGCATGTATAGGAAATACACCTTACATCCAAATGATAGGCTGAACTGATAGCTTTTATCTTACCCCATAATAAACAGTCAAATACTCCCTAGATATTTACATTATACACTATTTATTTATTTAGATATACATATCCTGTTCACTTTTAATATAAAATAAACACATGGTTTTTACACTCTGTCTGTCTTTTACATCAGAACAATTTCCTTGCCTTGTTATTGTTTAGGGTTTAAAATACTGTGTCATACCCGATGTGTTTTACATTAGTAATAGACACTTAAAATGGAATTTTTATGACGATGCTCGTTTTTTTGCGTTAAATGTTATTCATATGAGAAATTAAGAAAATTTAAATACATATTATTTTGAATAAGTATTTATACTTTACAAGATATGAGTAATCTTAAATATTTTTTTAAGCAGGAAATTAAAATTTGTGTTCTGGCATTATTTTTAGATTAATTTGTTTTGACACCTTAGAATACCATTATGGTTATTTGTAAATCCTGAGCCAAGTTTATAAGAGTCTATTATGAATGTTATAATTAGCATGTATTTCATCGAAGCATGTATTTGCTCAACACACAGGTTTAATTTAATTTATACTCTGAGATGTTAGGTTCTTAGATGAAGTAGTTTATGGCTTAAAGAACACATTTGTTTTTAATTGCTTCCTTATCTTGATTCCAATTGCCTTGATTAATTCCAGAGATGTTTGGGATTTGGAGTCATCTAATTAAGTAGAAAGCTGGGCTAGAACTTCAATGATGATAACTAGGGCCTTTAATTAGAATCTTTTAACCTCCTTCAGTGTCTCTATCCCCTGTAATTAGCATGGCTCACTTACACAGATTATTGTTTGATATATAATACATCAAGTCCAGTATTAACACCCACAGAATAGAAACAAAAAACATTAAAGAGAAAAAAAACAGAACAGATGAAACAGGAAAACAATGGGAACCAGTTGTTGAAATTCTGAATGGCTTGGACTTGAATGGTATATTAGAATAGGTATAATAAGTGGGAGTTGAGTATGTTCTAGTGCTTTACAACATATGCATCTTTTGATGATGGAGTGTACTTGTCACTTTCATCCAAATCTACCCTTTTCAACTAATGTGTAAAAGGTGATCAAATGTGGTTGTATTCAAATGGTATGTCAGACTTGTTAGATACTAAAAAAGTTAAAACTTTCGGTTTTATCACCATGTTAAACTCCATAAACAGCAAACAATTGATTTGATTGGAAACAGATTTGAATTGAGCATTGTCATGTGAGATAATGGAGCTCTGTTATGCAATAAATGTCCAAAGATAAATCACAAACTCCACCTTTTGGAGTTCATCCAGTGGACTTATCATCAATTATCTGATATATTGAATATGATCAGCCACCTGTCACAGATTACTCTAAATTAATTGTATATAAATATAGGTACTAGTATATTTATACTGATCTAATTATATACAGATGTAGGTAACCTGAGGAGCTTGTTTAAAGATCTAGTTCTTCATCATAAAACTCAATAATCAATATAAATTAAAAAGATTTGCCCACTGAATAGTTGTAAAAGTAATTGATCCACAATGTCCAGTTGTGTGAATTCATTTATTGATTGACTGGAGAAATCTGCATAAGGTCGTGCATGTGGGCATTCTGAAATAATTTGAATTGATTTGTTAGAGGAAAGGATGCTCTTTGTTCCCAGAGAAATTGAAGAAGTAGAAAGGAACAAAAGGACCAAGCTGGTAAAATGTAGTCACATATGCCCAAGATAAAAACATGGCTCTGGTTTCTAATTATCATTGCTGGGACTGATATGATTGCTGCTAAATTAATCACTGATACCCAATACCATTAGGGTCTATTTCCATCACTCAAATTACCCTTTCTGTCAATCACAAAGTCAGCTCCACCCATCATTTGAACTTTGGGATTTAATTGGCTGTGTGATTAACCAATCGTAACAGACACTGATTCAACGCCTTATGTTTGTAATTAAGAATTAGTGTGGCAGGTCATAATTAAAGTGTCTAAAGCAGGAGCTCAAGTCTTTTGCTGGTACAGAATTCAGAGAATATAAACAGTTCTTGAACAGACTAATTTTAGCTCAGGCATATTTTCTACAATGACTGACAAATATATGCTGTGTTAAATGGTAATTAATGGAACTCTCTTTATTTCACCTTAGAAGTAATGACGAAGCTTGCCTTCCATTTAAATGAAATGAGAAAAATGTTTTTGATTAGTGAATAAGATCATTGAATTCCCTCTCCTTACTGATTATTTAATTAAAAAGATTATACACGTTGGTAAATACAGATTAAAATGAATATGAATAACGTATACATGTATTAGATTTGTAATGATAATGCTTATGAGAAAATTAAGATAGAATACATATGTACATATAACACATAGAATTATCATCCTTAATTCATGATGAAGTGGTTTGAATTATTAATGTAGCTGCTGCCAATTAGATTAAATAATCATTCACCTGTACAAGGCTTGATTGTTTTAATCCATTTATATTAGTTCCCTTGACATCGTGTTTAAGGTGAATATTGATTTGTGTCATCATGCACACATTCTATTGAAGTTTTTGTCATTGTTCACAGGAAACTGTTAATAAGTGATTATCAAATATCCTCAATAACTGATATTGGTTAACGGTTTTCTTGTTGCCATGCCACTGACTGAAATATATGATCTTCATGGGTCCCTAACAGCTTTTTTAACAGTTGTCAGTCAGAGTAATTATCTAAAACTTAAGGCCCCACAACACAAAGAGCATAACACACAATTAATTATATACATGTATAATCTGTAAAAAAAATACTTGAATAAAATAACCTCTGGCTTGCGGCTGTGGTTTCGAGCCCAGGTGTGAGTGTATGTGGCATGGGTTTCCTCCGGGCACTCCAGTTTTCTCCCACTGCTAAAGACCCCTACGCGCAAGCGAATTATTGAAATAAAATTAAACCATATGTTAGTCCCGAAATGATCTAGTTTGTGTTGAATGGACGTTAAACCCCATTTCTCTCTCTCTTGAGTAAAAATTAAAAAGCCTTTTGATTTTCAGCAATTTCCGATAATTACTGCCAGAGTTATGGCCCTTGCTCACCTCAGACAATCTTGAGGCCAAAGTTAATATCCAGCTGACTTTAAATTTATACACAGTGTTTACGTTCATGCGACAAAGGATCCTATTGATTTTCAGCGAGTTATCTCCCTTCCTTGATCACTTTGCGTATATTTCGTTGCCTGGCAACCTATCTTTGAGATTCAACATTCAGAAAGTTGTAGTTTACTATCTCAAACGTGACAATAAGCGGTTCAATCAGAAATGTTCTGTTGAACCTGGCTTATGGGTATCCTGGTTTATATGCTTATGGATGTCATGAACAATGTTAAATTCATTGTAATAACAAAACCTGTAGAGTTGAAAATTGTATGATAATAGGTAATATGAGTGTGTTTGCCATTGGACTGAAAAAGCTGCACCCACCCAGAGCTTTTAGTCCAAATGGAATCTGTAATAGGAGTGCTAAAAATATGTCTTTTATTTCCGGTAGAGCCAGAGAAATGTCTTTCTGTAATCATATCCTAATACCGGTTTATTTCATTGATTTTGGAATGGAATGGATTGTAGATTTTAGTTCTTCACTTAGCAACATCGCTCTTAATATTATAGATTAGTTTCTAAATCAGAATACTTTTGAAGGCATATTCCTAAAACAATGGTAATTAGCATAAACTGCTGATTGATGCATCACAAAGTGATTATTTGAAATAGTTGATACATCATGTTTTATTTTTTACTTTGTACACTCAAAGCCGTCCAAAGTTTATTTACTGCAACAACATTTAGCAAATGTACATTAACAATTGAGGAAATCGAGATATTAAGCATCTGTGGATAATTTCATGAAAGAATTCACTACAATTTCACAAAACCAAAACGTCAGAGAACCATGAAACAAAGCAGGGGTTAGCTGAAGTCAATATTGGGTAGGTCCACCCACCCTGAACTCTTGTCTTGGACTGGCACAGATGTCTCACTACATGCTGCGAGATTGTTTGCCAATCATTTTGGAGTGCCTGTGCCAACTCTGCTACAGTTCGTGGGGGCATGGCTTTAGTTCGAACCCATCGTCCTAGTTCATCCCAAAAGAGCTTTGATCAAGTTCATGTCGGGGAAGCATAGCGAGCCCATCCAAACATTGTCTTGATTTTACGTAAAGTTTCTTGTCAATCTGTCAGTGTGGGGCCGGTGTTGTCAATTTTAGTTGTCATGCTGGAAAACCATCTGTTAACGGACGCCATGTTTAGCCAGCAATGGAAGCAACACCAGAAGAAGGATGACGTCAACATAATGTTGAGCGTGGAGATTGCCTTGGACCACCACCAACTTGGACCAGAAATTGATAACGGCCTAAGTCATGACACCACCTCCCCCGAATCCACAGGCACTTGAAGGGATTAAAATAAATTAAAATAAAACTTCTTACTACTGGCACTGCTTGACTATAATACAAGAATACAAGGTTTTCAGACACCATCTTTGTTATGACTGATTTACCATGTATCGTCTGATATCATCTCACAAATACTCACTAGTTCTAACACTTCATGTCATTTTTATTGACAACGAGACTTTATTTGATCATTATTCTCATTCAGATGTAATTAAATTGGTCCTTTTACAGCGTTATTAATAACAAGTCAAACTCAAAAAGCTATCATTTATCGATATTCAACTTGGCGAGTCCGGAAGTAACCAGAAATAAGGTCAAAAGAAGTCTGTATCACCCAGTCCCTTTATAAACTCGATATGTGCATAGGAACTGGGTGATCAAGTCTCGCTCAACAGCGGACTCGCTTTGTAGGCTCTATCATGTGATAGAACTTACTAAACCTTGTTTGCCACAAAATATTCTGCTATGCACTGATTAATTGGTCATAATAAAATAGTCCAGTTTGGAGCTTTGTTTAAAACGTAATGACATTGTTATGCAGTTAGCTATTGGTTGTTAATAAAATATTGACCAGTGATAATTTAGAACTTAATGGTCTGGTCGCCAAACCCCAGTTCAAGACTTAACATGGAAATATAATCCATCTAATGTATTTTGATGGATTATATATCTTCAATATGTGTAGTTTTAGAATATAGATGATGCCACCTTTGAATTCTTGAACTTTGATTAAACAAAATTTCTATATGGTTATTAAATTCAACATTAATAGCTAAGTGTAGGAGACCACATGGAAGAAAATAGTAACGTAAAAAACTTTGGTATCAAAGGACTAATGATCGTTGATAAGAATAACCACCTTGTGAACACTCTACTTCTATTCGTATAGCTAAAATGCTTACATGTGACAATCGAGTTTCAATGTTCAAAGATCGATCAATATCAAGGTTGCTGGTTTTCCACAAGTTTCTCAATTTAAAAAACCCTGTTTGTTTATAACGTGTTATGTGCCACAACTGTGATTGGACAATGCTAATTAACCCTGTGTAAAAACAACGGGTGCAAAGTTCAGGAATTGCTGAGTATTGAAACAACGGTTAGATGTTGTAAAACTTGCGAACGTTGCTTAAGGAACATGTATCTGATCTAACCATGAGTGAGTTGAAAGCAAATGTTAGGTGGACTATATTTTCTGGTTTGTCGACCTGCTGCAGGCCTATAAAGGAGAAGACAAGATCTTATGTATTAAATGGATTTTTATACTCCTAAATTTTAGTGGAGGTGAATTATGTTATCAGTTGGCTATTTATTTAACATGATCGAGGTTACGGTTTTTGTTTTTATACGCCCACATTGAAATGTGGTCGTATATTGTCGTCGCCCCCGTCCGTCCGTCCGTCCGGCGGTCTGGCGTCCACAAGCTCTAGAGGCTAAAGTTAATATCCGATTGACTTTAAATTTATACACAGTGTTTAAGGTCATGAGACGAAGAAGCCTATTGTTTTTCAGCGATTTCCGATAATAACTACCAGAGTTATGGCCCTTGATCACTTCAAAAAATCTTGTGGACGCTCTAGAGGCCCAAGTTAATATCCGATTGGCTTTAAATTTATACACAGTGTTTAAGGTCATGAGACGAAGAAGCCTATTGATTTTCATCGATTTCCGATAATTAGTGCCAGAGTTAAGGCCCTTGATCACTTCAAAAAATCTTGTGGACGCTATAGAGGCCAAAGTTAATATCCGATTGGCTTTAAATTTATACACAGTGTTTAAGGTCATGAGACGAAGAAGCCTATTGATTTTCAGCGATTTACGATAATTAGTGCCAGAGTTATTGTCCTTGATCACTTCAAAAAATCTTGTGGACGCTATAGAGGCCAAAGTTAATATCCGATTGGCTTTAAATTTATACACAGTGTTAAAGGTCATGAGATGAAGAAGCCTATTGATTTTCAGCGATTTCCGATAATTAGTGCCAGAGTTATGGCCCTTGATCACTTCAAAAAATCTTGTGGACGCTATAGAGGCCAAAGTTAATATCCGATTGGCTTTAAATTTATACACAGTGTTTAAGGTCATGAGACGAAGAAGCCTATTGATTTTCAGCGATTTCCGATAATTAGTGCCAGAGTTATTGTCCTTGATCACTTCAAAAAATCTTGTGGACGCTATAGAGGCCAAAGTTAATATCCGATTGGCTTTAAATTTATACACAGTGTTAAAGGTCATGAGATGAAGAAGCCTATTGATTTTCAGCGATTTCCGATAATTAGTGCCAGAGTTATGGCCCTTGATCACTTCAAAATATCTTGTGGACGCTATAGAGGCCAAAGTTAATATCCGATTGGCTTTAAATTTATACACAGTGTTTAAGGTCATGAGACGAAGAAGCCTATTGATTTTCAGCGATTTCCGATAATTAGTGCCAGAGTTATGGCCCTTGATCACTTCAAAAAATCTTGTGGACGCTTTAAAGGCCAAACTTATCATCTGATTGACTTCAGATTGATACACAGAGTTTAAGGTGTTGAAACGAACAAGTATATTGATTTTCAATGAATTTTGATAACTGAACAGCTAAATCGATGATTTTAAATGTTTCATGTATATATACTAATTCAATTGTTAGCGTGGGGAAAAACTTTATAAAAAGCAATAAAATTCTAATGATTTTCTGATAATTACATAATGAGTTGTTACTCTTAATCAGTTTTTAGAGTATTACCAATGTTTCATTACCGAAAAAAGTAAAAATATGCGACAACCCTTGTTGACTGCCCGGACGATTTAGCTGCTGTGGGCGTATGTTTCGTTGCCTGGCAACCTATGTTTTTTACAGATATCAGGTGCGAATATTGAAGTCTTTTAATATTTAGTATTCCACAACCTTCTGTTATGAAATTACCTCCCTTTCTCTGTAAAACATTGTTAACTCAATACAGTCTACTATTTTTAACAGATTTCTTTTAATGGATAGTATGAAGTTCGATGAATCCTTAAGCATTCTCAGATTTTCTGTTCCAAAGATATATTATGTTCCTGGAAAAGATTGACACCAAAGCAGAACTTTGAGAGGATGAAGTTCGATGAATCCTTAAGCATTCTCAGATTTTCTGTTCCAGAGATATATTATGTTCCCGGAAAAGATTGACACCAAAGTTTTCCTTTCTTGTAAGCTGCTGTTTATGGCTCTTTATTTTTTCCTGAGACAAAGCTGCTGTGTGGGTGTATATCCACGCTCTGCAAGGTTATCTTTAAATAAAAGTATCTCATTCTTCTGGCACAATTGATGTCTGATATGTATTATTAATTGAGTATTGAGACAAAGAGTTGTTCTCATGTAGGACTTCACCTTATAATGGATAAGATATGGTTACAACTACATTAGAGAATATATAGAAATAGGCTTTCCACCATTATTATTTGCGACTAAAGAATTTTGCGTGGAGACAATTGAAAAGCCTGACAGCTACATTAGCTGTAGTAGATGACAAGTCTGTGTTGTTTGTCAGGAATATGGTGCACATGTATGGCTTCACATTATTAAGAATCATTCTTGGGTTTCATTAGAAGCATTTACTCCGTTTCTTTGTGTAGCTCACATAAAAGAAATAATAAACTTGACAAAAATGTTGGTGATTGTTTTCTGTTGTCTGGTATTTAGAAATGGTATCAGAAAGTATTTATACCCTTCAATAGAAGAATTACATCTGTGTAAACAATTTGTTGCAGTTTCAAATGAGTTATGTTTCTCCATATTTTCACAATAAACAACACCATCAATTAAGTTTCTTTTAAATGCTTCGCACCCAGTTGTAATGATATTGAGAGAAATATTCAGGCTTTCATCTGTGAATTCTGGTCTTCTACCCACTGTTTTTCTTGTTGATTTAATTATTGTAAAATAATGAAGATCACATTATAGAATATGATTTATTTCTTTTAACTCTTGTCTCCAAGACTGTGTGAAAGCTAAGATATCAATTTAAATTAACATGCCATTTCTGTTAGAAATAATTTTTTTGGAATTACGCCTTTTTTGAATTAGCCTGTTTGTTTTGACTGTTCAAGGGATTGGATGATTGAGATATGAGGGGTTTTGATTTTATGTAAAGTTGTTTAAAGTGTATGTAAAAATCATCAGGTTTTTTTTTAAAAAGCTGGTCACGTTGTCGTGATCATTGGTCAGGTTTCAAAAAGTACAAGATACTTGAATACACATAATTTGATACAGATTTAAGTTATATGTACATAACTTTGTGTGTGCTTAATGAAATAAGTACATGGTCATGATTCCCAAACAAAAATAATTTTGGGGAATATTCCTTACACTTTTTTGTCCTTTAATAAAGAGTACTGGGAAAAATTCTTCTCCCTAGAAAAGAAATTAGTCTTCTTTCAAAATACCAATTTCTGTTGTTTTCCAATCTGATTAAAACACAGATCCAATTTCGTTTCGTTTTTTATAGTTCAAAATTTCTTTTTTACTTGCCTCACTACTCTTCGAACTGGAAGACTTGTTATTTAAGTCGTGTTCTGCCTGAAATGAGGGGTCAGCCGATCAAATGGTCTGTCGAATCGACCGTTTGACCTTTTCATGCGTGGAACTGTGGGTAAATATTACAAGCGGATAGAAATCAAAACAAAACAAAAGTAGATTTTAAAAAGCATGGCGGTTGCTAATTGGTTAATCGAATGACTGACGTTATCGGGTCAAATGTCCCGTGCTTGATACCTGACATCATAGAACATGAGCTCCCACTATAACTTGTTAGATCTACATGAGTGTAGGCCATCGAAAGTATAAAAAAACTAAACGAAATATAGATCTATATTTTAATTAGATTGGTTGTTTTCAGACATGACAACTAAAGTAATAAAGTACAGATTTATTATATATGGATGCCTCTTCAAATTGATTATTTGAAAATCATTCCAACTATTGAAATGAGATACATAATGTGTACATGTATTTAAGTATAATAGCAAGTGCACGAGGACCCCACTCCACGCAAAAAAAAATAAATCCACAAGATAAACCTGCATACAAGTAATTATGTAATGTGTATGTAATAGGGTAAAAGTGAAGTAATATAATGTAATATAGTATGAGTGAAGTAATATAATGATATAATCAGTGTTTACCTAGTAATAAAATAGTAACTAGTTCACATTTCTTTAACTAACTTAACACAGTCAACACTAATCTTATTTATTCCACTATTTGTAAAACCTATCAAACAATGTTTTTACGTACTTGCTAGAATTTCGATCACGTTTGGCGTTTACTTGTTTGTGTCTTGTTTATATTGGCACCGAACTAAAAGCCTTTCACACATGGATTTCATTAGACTTTCAAAATGAAATTACCAAACAAATGCTTATCATTACCAAAATCCAGTCTAAAGCAATAATGGCGTATTATTGTATAGTTTTTGAGGTAGATGTAGATTATATAGTTAATAGAAGAATACAAGTGTTACTTGACATGCTTAAAGTGTAGAATGATCTGACACAGATAGACCCCCCTCATAGTTTCTAATATAAATAATGGATAATGATGATATATGATGTTATACTTACTTACCTCTCATACTTATTATATTTACCTGGTATATATATAAATAAATAGTTTATCTTCTCTTTCAACAATTACTATAATAATATACATATATTCATTTCTTTTTATCAGTTCTGTGTACAAGCATAGATATTCTTATAATTATCACCCAAGAAATGTTACTTTAGGAAACCATGAGATACAAGATAGGACTGGTGGCTATTTGCCAAGGTAGTAATTTTAAGAGTATAATATACTCACTCAGTACTGTAAGACTCTTATTTTTGTTTTTACAAAGTCTCCCAAATGTGTCAGCTTCTTTTATCAATCATTAAACAAAAACCATTTTCATCTGAAAAATGATTTGTTTGTTTGTTGTTTTGGTCGAGAATTTTTCAGGATTTTCCAGGGTCATTTTTCCCTTGTCAGTGGTGCAGGACAGTGGGCATGACAAGGAACATTGTCTAGTCATTCAAAAGGGACACAAAATGAGATCCCATGTTTGCATAGGCATGTACTTAAATTTCTTAAAAGAACCCTTGACAGTTTTAATTTGAAATAAGAGTATGTTGTAGTGCCGCTGTCTGGGCAAAATTTACCTTAAAGCACACAGCATTGCATATGCCCTTCTTTATTAGTCCAGTTAGTGGAGAAAAGTAGGCTGTTAAACCCCATTTCATATCTGTGTGGTCTACAACTGCATAATGGTTGATTAGAGCCCAGTAATAATAATATTCACTTGGCATCTCATATATAAGCTATTGTTATAATTTTAGAGAGATGATGACGAAGGAAGAATAAATTAGCTAATTAGATATGATGATGGAGTATCTTGTAGTTAATAGATTAGTATAATTAATATAAGGTATTATTATAATTTTAGAGAGATGATGATAGAAGAAGAAATCAGCTAATGAAGGATATGGCTCAACTGAGATTACAGGTAAATAGTAATACTACTAATCACCAACAAGAACTCGTTTGTTTTTTACAAGAACACTTAAAGTAGGGTCTATTGCAAAAAGTGATCAATCAAAAGGAAATATATGTTTATAGATATGCATATTCCATTCATCAAAACGAAAATTTAACTGATCTCATAAAAAAATGATGGATAATGAAAATTGTGACAAAAATAGTGTTGCTAATCACCAACATGAGTATGAGGTTTGTTGATAGCACCCAAATTATTCCAAAATTATTGCAAAAATTTAAAGATATGGATAATTGAAATTTTGACCGATTCTTGCATGCATTTCTTCTAAAATATGAATGATACAGGAACCTATACTGTTTTATATAATTAATAACTATTTATAAAAACTTACAGAAACCAGTGCTCTAATTAAATTTTCTGGAAAGGGCATAACACTTCCACATTTTACTCATCCTTAGTTCAAATAGGAAAACATTTATCTTTAAAATGCAATACATTGCATATAGTGCTGTAAAAGTAAGAGAGAGCACTGCTGTTGATGTGTTATAGACTCACAGTCCTTCATGCATATCGAATTGGAGAAATAGTTTTCTGATGAAAATGTAAAAGTCTATTTCCTCCTGAACTTAAACACTCAATAGGAATAATGTTTAAAGATAAAAAGTATAGAATAAAAACCTGTTATTTAGTTAGTAAGTAGATAAATCAAGATGTTTAGATATAAAAACGGTGAAGAAAGTGGTATCATGTTTATATTTAGGCTGAAGTTAACCAATTAGAAGGCTCATTACAATCAGCAGATCAACCAACATTTCCACCATATTTGATACCTGACACATCTGTTCTATGTAACTCACTTGCTAGTATTAAACAATTAACACAGCAAGGTAGAAGTATAGTTATCATACCATTATCAGGTACGTAGAACTATCATACATTCTTCGTCTTTCTACAGCTGTTTCTTAGACGTCCTTTGCATCCTGATTAGTATCTACGGTGACAGACAGAGGTATTTGTGAGATTTCCACAAGCAGGCTACAAAATTTTGAATTGCTTCAATTGATGTTAAAATAACAAAGTAAATACCCGTCCATTTCTTTAATGCAAATTACTTTGAATGGTTCCTCAATAGTATCACTAGCAGACTGCTTCACTTCCAACTAAGTAATAGAAATTGACATACTACTTTTCTGAACAAACTGGGCTAATAAAGTGTGATATGAATGATATTTTTGCCTAGACAGCTGCCTTTCTGTCAATTCCTCTTTGTATCCCAACTATCACGTTATCTTTTATATGGATGCCAATGTGTGCACAGAACCTCAGTTTTCTATCCCATCCAAAGGACTAGACATTTATAACATGTTTTGTTATAAATTGAAGATACATTATGCAAGATTTAGATAAAGAGCTGACCATTCTTGCTATAATAGTTGAGAAATATATAATGCAAATTGAGTGTATTGAAAATTTCATTCAAATTACTTATTTCTGAGTGAAGATATTATTCTTTGAAGGTTTGACAAGATGTGTGCACTGATAGTAAGTACTGTGCTGACTGTATGAAACTTAACTTCGCTTCACCATTTTTAGATTAAAAATCATTTAATTGTTGAACCATTCTAATCTACTCATTAGTGAGCCTAATCGATGGCATTGAGTCTTGATTATGGTCTTGTCATGTTAATACACCTCTAATTAATAGTTTATGTAATAAGCTGATTTACCTCTTGTATAATGCAAACAAAATGAAAGTTGAGCTAAACAAGACAAGTAGAAATCAATGATACTTATTGAATCAGTGATAAGAAAAGAAATAAAAATATGTATATATTTTATGATTTCAGTTATTGATAGTTTAGATTATATAAAGAAAGAAAACAGTGGATCAAGGGAAGCTATCAGGTGGTTGGAAATAGAATTTAAAAAAGGCAACAGGTATGTATAGGCCCAGGTCTGTACAGTGCACTGGACCCCTAGATCCATTCACTTGATTTGATATTTCTTTATTTTTCGCAATGTCTGTTTACTGCCTTGTCCTCAGGTTTATCTTGTAGATTTTTGTTTTGCATGTGGTGCGGTCCTCCTGCACTTAATGAGTTTCCCCTGCATAAAAACTACACAACAGAATACAAACAAAAATAACAATTCTGCTACATGTGTTTATTAGTTATGGTGATTACGGTCACTAAGACCTGTAAATAATATTCCATACACTATACAGGTTGTTGATATATAGTGTAACCTTATAGTATTTAACAAACTTAATATAGTCATGTTGATTGTTACATTGACAGAGATAGGTGATCGATTATAAACTGCTGTCCTTTATTCATTAAAAAGTGAAATACATTTGTATGTAGATATAGACAGTCAGTAAAGGACATGCACATTTTGTGAAGTTTGCATTACAAGGTTCGGAACCTGGTATTAACATTACAAAAGGCGACCATATTAGCAGCCACGATGGCTCACTTGTTAAGAAGCTGGCAGTTGGCTTGCTAAGCAGGAGGTCTTGGGTTCATTCCTGACATTGGCAGAGAAGTTCCATAGGATTTTTAGTTTACTTTAAGGTCATTTTTACATGGATATAATTTATTAAATATTAAATGAACATATGGTTAGTGGATATAAAAATGGAATCTTAAGGTAAAGTGTGACGTATTATACGAATATGGTGGCATAATTATGAATATATTTGGATATTATTTTGATGGCGAGACACACTACACATTTTATTGACATTTATTTGAAATGAAGATTGGTTTGTAATTTAGATACAGAACTTTGCAGAATAAAATATGACATGTGAATAAAATATGACATGTTCTCTTTATGTTTAATGGTATAGATATATACGAGCTCAGAAGAGTTCTGAAACTGCACCTGTCAGTAATGTTAGAATGTTGAAAAAGAAGAAAAGAGATCTATGGTAATTAGTTTAAAATCATTTAAAGCACTCTCATTCAATTTTTCTTATATATTCTTTAAGGTTTGCTTTCTATCTTTGCTTTTATTTGTAACAAATTAGGTGCATTGGGAGGAGAGAGTGGCAAGTGGTCTAACACCTGTGTTTTAGATCATTAGATCTGCCATTGAGTATGCTTTAGATCCCATGTTTAGTTTGCACTGGATGCACAGTAGGTCCTCCTACCACTGTTAAAGACCCCTGTATGCAAGTGAATTATTGAAATATAATTGTACCATATTTTTTGTCCTCAAACGATCTGGCTTATGTCAAATGGATGTTAGACCCCATTTCTGTCTTTATCTTTTTTATGACTTTGTGAGCCCAGTCGGTGCATAAAAAAGGAGAATGGTAACCCCATTTTGTTTTATTTTACCTAAGCTATAGAGATGTATCAATAGACTTATATAATGGTTATTGTAGGTGTATCTTAGAACTAGCAGTTTGTGCTCAGTATTTTGCCCAACAGACCGGCTGCATATCAGGTGGTAATTTGGTAACAGTTTTAACAAGTCAACCATTTGCTATAGATAATCTCTCTACACCAATACAACAAGTTTTATCTACAACACAACAACAAGGTAAATATATATCTTTTACTAAGGATCACCAAACTCCAGTGCATAAAACATTCGATTATTTCAAGTGGCATATAGTATCCTTGTGATATTGATCAAACTGTAATGAAACTTGATTCTGTGACGATTGAATGTAATTCTGTTAATTGGGAACATTCTCGAATCACAATCTAGTGTCCACCTGAAGTGTCGAACCAAATAACTTTTACAGGAATAATGAGTTCGAGAATTTTAACTTATTAACATATATTCTGTTTATCTTCATAAGCCCAGTTGCCGAAAGTCGCATCAAAATAGTAGGACATTTAACACCATTTCCCTTACAGTGATACAATTATTTTGATCAGATATCTATGTGCATGAAATCAATTATGTAAAAAGTATTTCCTTAAGTTAGACAATAAATTTGAAATACCAGGAAGTTATTCTTTATATTTTTTTTCTAAAAATAAAGAAAAGCTATTGTGTAATTGTAGTTATGAAAGAGAGGATGATCTTACTTTAAGTGTGATTTTTATGTAGGAAATAATAAAGGCGTGAAAGAGCAATAATTGATGAGTTTTCAGGTTTCATGAACTCACTTTGATATTTTCGCCAAACAAAATTTCATTTAATACATAAATATACATAATGTTTGATAGCGATGTCCAACCTTGTGGGTTTTCCCCAGGTCCTCTGAATTATTGATATAAAATTAAACCATATGTTAGTCCCGAAATGACCTACTTCATGTTGAGTGGACGTTAAACCCCATTTCTCTCTCTCTTGTGTTAGTGATGTATATTTTGAGGAATGATACATACTAGCAATGTTTATTACTAAAGATGTCTAATTTAAGGATATACGTAATGCTTGTTTCAGGTGTATTCCCTGGTTGTACGTTAAAAGGAGTCGGGTTGCCTGTCCAACCTCATGGGCTTTCTGCGGGTCCTCCGGTTTCCTCCCACTTCTAAAGAGCACTACTTGTGAGGGATTTTTTAAATAAAATTGAACGGAATTGAACCATATGTTAGTCCCCTAATGACCTAGTTTGTGTCAAGTGGACATTTAACCCCAATTCTCTCAATCTCTCTGTTTCAGGTGTGAGTTTCGAGAATATTAAAGAATTTACCACTAAATGGAAAGATATGTTCAAGAATAAAGGCTGAAAGAGACAGGTGACATGAGCCAAGTGATGGGTTCCTGATCAATATATATTAATCTGTAATATGTATAACAAATGAAGAACATGATCGACATGCATATAATACAGTACTGTGGAAATCTTTAATACCATCTCATGTTCATTATCATAATGATAATAACATGTTTTGAAGAAAGATAATTCCTATGGAAGAAGAAGATCAAAGGAAAGTGAACGAAATGATAATCTGAAAGTATAAAAAAAATAAGTAAAAAATAGAAATTTATCTTAAAAAGAAACTAATTCTTTAAGACAAAAAAAGGTTATGAATATATTAAATATATAAATTAAGACTGGAAAGCAAAATCGCTAAAAAAATAATCACAAGGGACAGAAATACAAAAACTTAACATCCTGACAGTATCATTAAAATTGAGCTGTTTTACGAAAACAGATGATAGTTAAAACAAATCTAAAGCATCAGTAAATGTAAATATGGCTTCATGAAGATATCACCAAGAATTGAAATAATGATATTTAAAAAACAAAAAAGCCACCAATTCTAAAACAACTACATGCAAAAATTTGGGTAAAAAAAAATAGAAGAAAAAGTTGTACACCTGTAAGAAATATTAATTAATTGAATTTTATTCACCAAAGTTATGTAAGAAATTGTTAAGTTACTGTTTGGACAAATGTAAACAATTTATAAGTTGAACGCAGTAGTTAACATTAAGGTTATGCCATGAAAATATTGAAGTGAATATTATTCGGAAAAAGCTGTTTACAATATCCTTTGTTATAGATATAAATAGAATTACAGGTTTGTTATAAAAAGTAAATTATTACATACATGTTTTTTAAAACAACAAATAAAATAGACCGCACCTCTCTTATATGAATAGAAAGAGTTAAAAACCAGAAAAAGGTGAGATATACACATTTAGACCAGTTATTATGAAAACAATATTTTACTTTTTAACTGATATTTTCAAATTAAGGCATTATTTTATCAGTGGTTAGAAATATTGTCAAAATATTAGCTATTGCGACAAAAATGCAAGTGTTGGTTATAGGTTGCTATGAAAGAAAATGTAAAGCCTAGCGCACAGTTATGCTGTCAAAATGACGCAATGTGTGTACATGTGTAAACAAATATATTTTTCCAGGTTGTTGGATACATTTTGATATCAACATTTATAACAGCATAATAGTACATTATTTGCTCATGAATTCTATTGAAGTTAGGACATAATGAGACATGTTGATTCAAACTGGTCCACAGTGGGATAAACGGCATTCAATGAAAATCATCATTTCATTTCACTCCTGCTTATAAATTAATTGTTAAGTGTTTAAGATGAGTGTATAAACTTCCCTGGTTGAAAACCTATTCGACAAAATCTCAACATGGGTTTACTTCAACTAATAGGATATGTAACCTGCTGACGTAAAATTTTACATGTAGAAAGATAACTCAAGAAACACATGAACAAGATCAACATTTAAAACAGCAATTAAAATTAAACTATCATTTTCTAAAATAACTAATTAACCAGATATAGTTCAGCATATCCACTCATTGAATTAACACATGAATGAACCTGATTCTACTCTCTATTTTAACCTAAATAAGATAAATTTGACTCCTTTTAAAGAGAAATTAGCACTTTAGAGTTCTTTGTAGATAATTTTAAAAAAAATAGATTTCACAAGAGATGTACATCGGGTGTTCAAAGTAGAGTCTGTGTCTTTAAAGATTCAAAGGCTGCTCATACAAAATGCTTTAACTTATTCTCCAATTTTCAATAACTACATGAATCGATGGATATTTGATATGATATAACAAATTAATTACATTTATTTTCTAGCTGAAAGTGATAAAAGTAAACGAATAATTGAATTAACTCAATTTAGTCAAAAAGGTACTTTTATTTATTGTTAGACTTTGAGCTTTTTCCACAAGGGTGTTTTTTTATTTTTATTATGTTATATCCATTAGACAATAAATGTCCTTCGCTCTTTTCTAATTGAGGTTGATTGTTCAAACTGGATGTAGGTGTTTGTTAGATTAATGCCTTGATTGAGTTCGCTGATGAGCATTTTTTTACCAGGTTAAGCAATTTGATGTTCGATGCTTTAGGAGAGACACTGGAGGACAATAACTGTGATTTTAATTTAGTGACAGTGGTATAGTTTCATTACATCAATATCTTGACAAAATTTGATGTTGAGCATTTTCTGCTTAGACTAAGAAGTGGTAAACAATTGGATATTCAAAGACTTTGAATAAATCACAATAACTCTGCTTCGTATAAAGGTAGAATAGTCAAACTTGGTGTAGTTGGTTCATTATATGGAATGTCTTCACAAAGGCTAAGCAGAAATAAGCAATTTGATTGATTGATGCCATTGTAACTTTGATTCTCATTGAGTGAAAGTGATGAAACTTGGTTCATAGTTTCATTTAAACAAAACCATGACTAAGTTCAACCATTTTCATTTTCTGCTTAGGCGAAGTTTGATTGCTCGATGCTTACAAAAAGATAAAAGTGCAGTTGTCATCTGTTTATTTTTTATAATCTGAAATCTGTATTTAAAAACAAAACAAACTTATATTTCTTTGCTTTTGTTGTTCTTGCAAAATAAAACTAGATTTGTTTTTAATATATGAACCCTATATTATATTGTTGATTTTGATTTATCTTTTAGACGAATAAAGGTAATTCAATTATTGGTATTTGTTGCTGTCTTTTAACCTTATTTACTTATTTATAAAACTCTCGTTCGCCTACACAGGGATTCTCAGTTTGTGCCAAATACTAAATTACATTATGCAAGAACTAATTCTGCCCATTGAAGGTCTTTCTTTTGCGATTGAAATGTTACATAAACTATTAGTCATTAATCGCTAGCCTGGAGGTCAGTGTTCGATCCCTGCATTGGCCAAGAAAGTCATCCAGATTTTCTGACATGGTTCCCCCTTGTTAGTGATGCAAAATGGAGGGTCTGACAAGGACAGCTTTGTAGTCATTTGGATGGGACGGAAATCAAAGGTCCCATGTAATGTATGTAAAAGATCTCTTGAGCCCTTGGAATTCGATATAAGGGTAGACTGTAGTGCTTCTGTCCAAGCAAAATTTCCCTCATTCTACTAATAGCACACTTGGATACTCAAGATTTTAACTAGATTAGAACGATTTGCCATTTAAAAATTTGAATATACCAGTGCCCTAGTTACTACTAAGCCCACATCTTGTCGAAACTATAAACAGTGATAACTAGACCCAGAATGTTCATTTTACATATATAATTTTGAGCTGTTATAGCAACAATGGTTAGATCTGACATAATGTATCTTTCAGCTTCAAAACATTTAAACAGGGATAAAAACATTAATTACTTTATCTTGACCTCTCTGGTCCAAACGTCAGACTACTGAGAAAAAAGTCTGTGATATCGCGTTGCTTTGTAATATGGAGGCAAAAATTACGAACAATTTAAGAAAGTCTGGCTGTTTTTTTTATATCAGATCAGAACACTGTTATCATTAGGTGCAATGTGCCGCAAGGAATAGTCAAAAATGCTAAGATAATTGGAGAAATAAATCCGGTTTCATACGGTCGATATACAAGAGTTACTTCCCTTCATCCACTCATGATGGCAATCGGCAGAAATATCACGAAAAAGCATATAATATTCGGATAAGAGTTGTATGGACACGAACAGCGGTTAGGCCTATATTAAAAATAGCCAAGGCTTAACAATGGAGTTTAAACACAAATTTGATTATCCCTGAATATATTCCTGTGCTACAGCTGTTCCAAACAAGCGCGGATAGACGCGAGCAGTCGTCTCTATTTATGTCCCGATCAATAAAGGGCGTACCGGTATTCTTTTTGACTTTTAATAATTAATCTGAATTATATATCAAAGATGCATCATGTAAGGTTTAGATTAAGAGCTGACCACTCTTGCTATAATAGCTCAAAAATAGATAATGAAAAGTAAATATGATGAAAATCCCAATCAAATTACTTCTTTGAGCAAAGTTAGGAGTGTTTGGTGTTTTGACAAGATAGTCTTGACGGTCTAATCCCTCATAATAAGGAAAGTCTCGTTTATCCATTTTAGCGTTAAATAATTAAATGCAGCTGGCGCACAAGCTCTCATCCTTTCAATATTTAAGTCAGCCATTGGTCCGGGGGGGGGGGGGGGGCTAGTGTTCTAGAGTGCCGCGTTTCGACCTCTAGCTGGCCGGTCTCCTCTGGCTTGCGGCTGTGGTTTCGAGCCCTGGTGTGAGCGTATGTGGCATGGAGATAGGGGCGCCTTCTCAACCTCGTTGGTTTCCTCCGGTTTCCTCCCACTGTTAAAGAGCCCTGCGCGCAAGCGAATTATTGAAATAAAATGAAACCATATGTTAGTCCTAAAATGACCTAGTCTGTGTCGAGTGGACGTTAAACCCCATTTCTCTCTCTCCATTGGTCCAGCGAGTTAATTATGGGCTTGCCATGTGAATAAATGTCAAAATATTAATTTATGTAACGTTTGAAGCCAGTAAATAAACCACTGCAATCGGCAGATTTAACTCTTACACAATGTATCTTTAACTGATTGGTAAATCATTGTGGCAAACCAACTTGATTTTCTGTTCTTCTCATTTCTTCAGGAAAAAACCCTAAAGAACTTGGCTGCACTGCTAAAAACATTTAGTTCAACTTTTGACATTTTAAACATTACATCTTTCACATGATTCAAGGTTATTTATTTACCAAGACCCTAAGGAACAAAAAATCAAATTGGCTTGGCTTTACAAATTTGTTTGGCCTTAATGCACGATTTAGTCAGTCTCGTAGTTCAATTGATTGATGTCGCGCAAAGCAGAGTATCTCTCTTAGTCTTGTACACGCGTTACAACTTTGTAACTTCTGTTGACGGACGTCAAATTTCGAACCGTTTGGGTGTTGTATATTATTTATTCATAATTAATTAATGAATATTGGAAAATCCTTTATAAAAAGATATTTCCCCCACTGAAGTATTTATCCGGTGGTTATTTCCAATAAAATTATGGCAAATTTGGTATATATGGTAATTAAAAACATCCAATCTTTCTAAACAAAATACTGTACTTTCTCCTTAAAAATACCCATGGAGTGCATTTGGAACAAAAATGTAAGGGTTTCAACCCCACGATTAGAGATGTCTGTTCGAGTGACGTCAACGGTTGCACGCCTAGATTGTCTGATCAGTGAGCGCTCGATGAGCTTAAGTGCACAACATTTTCTTAGATAAAAACCAAGACGTAGGTAGTGGATAATCCGACAATTTAATTTGCCTTCGATATTTATGATAAATAAAAAGCGATTAAAGACCGCGTCGTCCTGTATAGACTAGGCAAAGAACTATGCCCGGTTGCCAGGTTCCGCGTCAGCCAAGTCACATGATATCCTTTATTTTTTTTAAAGCAATAGTATTCCCTCACGAAAACAATGCTTTGAGAAGGATTTGAAGCAAACATTTGATAGATTAATTAATTTGAATATGTTTTTAGTCCAATGTATTATCATCCAGTTTGTACGCGGGAAGGTATACAATTAAAATAGAGATCCTATTTCGTTTTATTTTTATAGTTCAAAATTTCGTTTTACTTGTCTTTACAGTCGAAATTATAAAAACCTAAACGAAATATAGATCTGAATTTTAATTAGATTGAGATAATTGAGGTATTAACAAAAACAGTTTTGCTAATCTGTGTCAATGTCACTTACCCGTAATTTTGTTAATAAAAGATATCTTTTATATAATATGATGTGTAGAATATGAACGTCTTTATATCTCACCCTGTCGGTCACCGTTTGTCACACTTTGGACGATATTCACACATACACACACAAAAACAAAAAAACATATTTGTCGATAATTTTCGATGATAAGGAGGAACGCGATGAATAGTCAAAAATTCTAACGGACCAGGTTAGGGGTGGTCTACATGCTGTCAGGTACATGTATATGAAGATAATTCTTGAGTACTAAGACATTAAATGGCTAAATTCATACTCTTTATACCGCCTAAAAATGGTCAAAAATGAGTCGCGACGCATATGATGTAATATGAAGGTATAAACGGATTTGCATTTAATCGAAGAGTCTAAATTCAATGGCAGTCTTTGGCGTCTGGTTGTTCCAGTCTATGCCAGAAGTATTCTCCTGCGCGATACGTTTAGCCTCGTTAAACGAGTAGCTTCATTACAAATGAAAGCATTCTAGCACGCGATTCGTGTGTCAATTTCAAAGGTTCTATTTTGTCTTAAATAATGGAAATCAGAAACCCATCTTTCCACGGTAAGATAACAATATCAATGTTGATTTAAATAGTCCAATGTCGAAGGCCGGATGGCATTGATGTAAACCCTTGTCCCCTTTAAACAACCACAAAATGTTGCTAATCTTGGTCTTTTCTGTCGTCTAGACTCTTTCACAGCGAAATTCTGTACAGATAACAAACAGTGACTTGTTCGAAAGGGACGATAATAAATTAAGACCAAAGCATTGTGTTTACTAGACCTATTAAGCAAAGATTGATTATAAACGCATTCCACGTTGAAACTAACAAATATTGAAGAAAAAAACATTGAATACAAAACCATCAATTAGAAATATTTATAATTCAAAACTAAAGAATGGATCAAACGAAACGAACAATTAAAAATGATGATAAAGAACAATATTGATCGGAGAGTTTGATTAAGGTCGTGTTTCGCTCCTAAACTGATTTATATTGAAGTAAAGATGCCCCAAGCTGTAGACATGTGCTTGAAAGTAAATAACAGGCTATAAGTGTTTACTTTTAGCGGGTCAGCCAATATTGACTTTGATGTTGAGCGGATTATATAAACATTGGTATATTAATAACAATCAGTGTATAATAACGACAAGAAATTCTGTCAATATTGTTAATGACGGTGGGACCTTTATAGTAGGAAAGAACAGGGCAATAATAAAGTTTTAAAATAACTTTCAAAAAAATCATTATAATTGCACATTCATGACTGTTTGACCTGTTATAACCTTCTTTATAACCAAAACGAAGTGGGATCAATTTTTCGTGTAGAATATTTTCCATTTGGGTTCATTTGAATGAATGGTCGGTTGCTTATAATACATGTAAATTTCAATAATCTAAATCAGATTTCATGGTCATGATGTACAATATATGGAGGACAATAGTTTTTAATTAATGGGGCATTATACGAGATCTAAACCTACCAATACATGGCCGTTTTTCCTGGGTTTTAATGTTATATATTTGAATTAACAGTGCTTTAAATTTAATACAAATTTAATTGCAACCGCTTTCTGAAACCCGATAAACATAGCTTTTCACAACTTTGCCCAGAATAAAGTAATTTGACTGAAATTTTCAATATATTAATTTTTCATTATCGATATTTAAGCTGTTTAAACGGCATTTAGTAATTGAGCACATTAAAATAAACACAACAGTTCTATGGATAACAATTACTGCATTTTAATTGGCGCTACGTTTCCACAACGATTCTCTTGTTTATCGCAAGAACGCCCAGTCTGGTATCTAAACATCGCACTTAGTTAGATCTAAATATAAAGACCAACTGCAGAATAATTTAATTGCTCAATGGTCACGAGAAGTAAACATATCTAACGCTAATCCTTGCCCTAGACCTAACCCACGATCTCGTCATTAATCACGTGCCCTAACCCTATTAACATCTCGCGATCTTGACGAAATCTAACCCAGATACATGCAATATACTGCAACTGGTGTCGCGGAAGTAAAAAGCTTCACGGCAATCACCGCATAACGTATATAGGCTATGTGTATTACATAATACATTAAAAAAAATTACAAAAAGTCACAATTTACGGTTTTTTATTATTATGTCTTTACTCTGCTGGGAAATATTGATGGGTTTATTTTTTAGCTAAAGTTCGATTGCAAATAAAGTGGGATGTCTCTTGAATGTCTTAATAACTTGGTTGAGGAAGGAAATACAGAGACATGAACAACAATTCATAAGTTTTTGGAATCAGTGGACTTAAAGCTTGTATTAGTCCTAGACTAGATATACAATACCAGTGGTACCGGACTTAAAGGATGCCATCAATACAGACGAGACTCGATCGATATTTTCTATGGCATTGTACACCATTTCCACGCTGTGTTTCCTTTTCCACTATGTACAGACATTGTTTATCTATTGAAACGTTACATCAGTGTCGAAATGACCAGTCTGTCCCAGTTACGTTATTAAAAACATAACACAAGCGAAATATTACTCTCTTTACGTATCACCAGAAACTTTTGAGGGCGCATTTGCCATTTGGGGGGGGGGGGGGCTGAGCCTTTTGGACCGAAAATTACCGTTGTCACCCGTAATTTTAGAATGAATCAGTCATTAACTAAGACGACTCCTTACCCCCGGCTCCCACGCCAATGCAAATCCCCTGACTCACACGCCAATCCAAATCGTCGAATCCTTTATTGCCAAATTGATATTTTGACACCGGTAAATCTGGATTCCTTTTCAGTAAACTAGGCAGATGTAAATTACATTGACTGCAGCTAAAACGTACCTTTTTCAATACGGTCACCACACCACACCCAAATGTCAACAATCAAACAGACTAGGAAAGAGATCATACATTTCAGACTGTTATTGACGATGATGGCAGGACTGGATTCTGGTTGAAGATGGAAGAAAACATATCAATGGCGTCAAAGATAGTTAAAACCAGACAGTTTTATTTGACATGGCCCTCTCTTCTTTTCTATTTCCATTTAATAATACCTGTGGTAACGATGTAACATAAATTACCTTCTCCTCAATAACTACTTATTTGTAATTCTGTACGTTCGTTCTTTACTTCTAGATTAGTTTTTCTTCTTAAGCTTAACAAATCTACTAAACTCTTTAATGGGTGCTTGAACATGGTCGACGGAAAATAATGAAGTGTCGTCAATATGTTCGTGTTCGTCATTCATTTCACGACGTTACATGAACATAGCTACTCTAAATCTAGTGATTTGCAGGAGCATGTTCCCAGTGGTTGATGATTAGAGAAGTTATATCAACTTGGGAGAATATTACTTATTTTTTTGTGTGTATGTGTAGTTATTTTAAAGACGGGTATTGTAATCATGTCAAGTAAACTGTTGTATAGGGAAATAGAGTGCCAATAACACATGCAAAACGTTGACAAGACGTATTATATTGTATTCAGATAGGTTCGATCGGTGTCTCAGTGTCTGGATAACAAACATTTCAGCACAGTGTTGAAATTGTGAACCATATTTAATTCAAGCATGAATTTATATCCAATTCAACCCGTGATGTAATTTGTAACACAAGTAAATTTATATATAACGCTGTGAAAACAAGAACAAATTACCTCAGTAAACTGAAATAGTGAAATTGTTTAACATGATTTTATGAATATGTGTAAATAGTGTTGGTTTGTTATGTTTGTAATTTTATTATTTTGTCTTAAGTACATTATGGGCGATCCGATTTAAAACACAGACATCCTATTTCGTTTCGTTTTACCTGTGAATATTTTGAGCCATGGAATTTGAGCCCCAGGTGAATTGGGCCCCGGCCCCAACCAAATCCGTCAGCAACAGCAGCAGGGGATTCCCTTTTTGATGTCCCTCCCGGAATCTTTAAAAATCAATAACATTCCAATATTGCATGATATCTGGAATCGTTTTAACAAAACCATAAAGGTGTATATATACACCTTCGTGAACAAAGCCGATTTTTTATCCATTTTTTATCACTTCCGGCATTTTCAATTCGTAAATGTGTTATTATGCCCAAGTAGAGTCGACAAGACATCTGTTGTTTCATTAAAAGATTAAATATAATGATGATTATTGAGGGGAAAAACGCCTAATGGTGATATTATAATGATTGTTTATTTTTAGAGAAGAAAAAATATTAAAAGATTTCAATCTCCAGCAAAGTGTAATATCGTGTCCTTGAAATTATATCAAGTAGTATACTAGACAATGAAATGAAATGAAAGGGAGAGAGAGGGAGAAATGGGGTTTAACGTCCACTCGACACAAACACGGTCATTTCGGGACTAACACATGGTTTTTAATTTTATTTCAATAATTCGCTTGCACGTAGGGGTCTTAAGCAGTGGGAGGAAACCCACGAGGTTGAGAAGGCGCTAGGGTTAGGGTTAGGGTTACGCTCACACCGGGTATCGAAACCACAGCCGCAAGCCAGAGGTGACCGGCCAGCTAGAGGTCGAAGCGCGACACTCTAGTTCACTAGGCCATCCCAACTCCCCGAAATGAAATGAAATGGTGTTTAAAGGAGGCTAACTCAATTTTAACCACAATCTTTCATATTGCAAACACGAGTGATTGGTCAATTGTAAATGTAATGAAGTGACTCGATGAACAAAGCTAAACATATCCTACGGGAGACTACTACCGGTGTAGACAGGAATAACCAGGCGCCAAAGACTGCCATTGAATTTTGTCTCCTTTTATGTCATTTGCCATACAATGAGCTATGAAGGAAATTTTGCCCTGACAGCGGTACTAGGGGCTGCTCTTATTTCGAATTCAAATTGTCAAGGATTTTTTTTTTTAAAATACACGTCAATGTATACGCTGGACTTCAGATTTTGATAATTCCTCTTGGGGCGCAGAGTTGTTATACGAGACTGTGAGAGGATATCTCCGAATCAAATATTCATAACATTTATAACCCTTAACTATAATGGCCGCAATTATTATCAATTTGAGAACAGGTATAGGTGGACAAGGGGGAACCACACTGGAACATCCGATGGATTTCGACCGACCAACGCAGGTACACGACGTGACAGACAGATTACGCATCCGTAGTCTTGCTTACTGAGCCACCGCGGCTCCCTACATTATAACGACGTGTTATTTACCATACAGGACACGCTTTCAATTAGTCAGTGAGACGGAACAAATGAATACTTTGATTGTTTCTTGGATGACTATATTTGGCACTATTTATCCAGGCATGGGGTATTAAACGTCAATCACCATTCTTATAATAATCTGCTAGCCATGCGCTCCCAACACACAGCATTATAATAATTAATTCCCAGGCGGTTGAAGTACGATCACTCTCCAATACTTTATTTGTTACAGGTCACATCTGTCACTGTCACGTTAAAATTCAAATGATTGTTTACTAATTGATTACCAACACGGAAGGATGTGAATTATTCACAATATACGTTTTCTATTTGTATGTAAAGTGCACACGTTTTACTTAAAGGACAATATTGGTGTCAGTCACTATCACATTTATAGAACTGTTTCAACAAATTTGTAAAGACAATCAAGAAATTAAATCGGCTTAAAGTGTCTGGGGGCCTGTGTGGAAAAACGATCTCCGTGGGGTGGGGTGAAGGTCCATGTTTTTGAACCTTGAGTGGGGGGGGGAGGATTTCCGGCGTACAAATTTAAAGTTTGAGGTCAATTTCCTTGCATTTTAGGTAGTTTCCGAAGACAATTTACTCTTTTTAATGTATAGGCTTTCCTTGCATATCATATAGGCTCAAATTACTTTATTCTGAAGTTATCACCACTGTAATTTGTGATTTACCCTTTTGGACAAAATGAGTAAGAGGGTAAATTTTCAATCCTACTTGTATTTTGGGCATGCATTAAATCAATTAGATATAGGACATCATATCATAATACAATTATGATAAATCTATAGGTATACATGTAGGTATACACCAGTGGCGTCGTGCCTATTGATATTATTGAGACAGAAAACGTGTCCGTCTGTTTTAGTCATCACACGGTCTCCAGGAATTATAAAATTTGTCAGTATCTGTTTATAGTTTATTGCACTTTAAATAGTTTAGATGTCATTTTTAAGGCCTCATCTAACAGTAGCCTCGCTTCAAACACTCTATCATTTAGCCTCGATCTAAAATTTCCGAGAGTATGGCGTCAACGTAACGGTTAATCTCCGCTCACGACGCCATTTAAGATTAAATCAGTCAACGAAATCCTGTTTGAATCCAAGCCATCCGTGGGTCTACAGAGTTGATTTTGTTTTTGTTGTGTAAATAAAGATCTAATTTATAATTTCTATGACATCTGAAGTCTAAATAAAGACTTGCAATATCAGATTTAGCGTTTAAATTCAAATCTATTTTTAATCATTTACAGTATGGGATGGCAGGATAAATTCTTTTTGTACCCTTTGGTCGTATGTAAGACGTGTATTAACCGTAACAGTTATTTAAAAGAAAGAAAACCATTGACATCATTGTGTTTGTAGATGTGTATCATTTCGCGTGCGCGTGTTCGTTTGGCTGAACACGTTTGTAACACGTTCGTGCACAATGCCTCATCCCTGAATCAGTAAGAATGCGTGCTCTAATATAATTATCAATGCGAATAAAGCTAATGTTAGTAATTATGGATAGGTCGTATGTATGTCCCTTTTCAGTTGTTCCAATGAGCGTCGCGTTCTCAAACCTCCTGCAGAGCGCTATAAACATTAACGATGCACGTGCTTGGCTGCCGTGCTGTATATTTTTAAAAACAAAATAATCGATTTTAACATTATAAAACAAGTATAAAAGATACAGATTATGATTGGTTATATTTTCGAGCAACTATGTCAAAAAGCAGGTATGATATATTCAAAGCTCGATTGTAAGTGACTCCTTTTGCTCCTGTTTTGATAACCAAGCGCTCATGCAGGTGAGGATGAGGGCGTAGGCGATGATATTGACTTCGAAGATGATATTGATAAGATAGAGAGAGAGAGAGAGGCATACAGAGAAAGAGAAATGGGGTTTAACGTCCACTCGACACAAACTAGGTCATTTCGGGACTAACATATGGTTTAATTTTACTTCAATAATTCGCTTGTGCGTAGGGGTCTTTAGCAGCGACCCTTCTCCTTGTCACGTACAACCGGGGAATCAAAACCCCGCCAGTTGACTCAATGACAGACCGTATGATACAGCGCGCGCGTGCTAACCAATCAGCCATCCAACCTCCTTTATTGATAAGATACCGAATTTCAAAAAAAAATAAATGAGATTGGTGACGATTAAGACTAAATATTTATTCACGAATGATGATGACGATGATAATAATGACGATGATGGTGGGGTAATGGATATGACGCTCGATGATGACTGTCACTTTATAGGGTGCGATCAAACGATAGGCCATGTCGAGACTATTGATTTAAGGGTGTCGATCTATAGAGGATACAATAGCTGTAAATTTAATTGTTAAATATTATTTATTTAGTGTTTATTTATGTGTTTAATCTCTTCCAGGACTGGAGTGTCCCAGGATTAATTTAATGGGTCTACGGGGAAATGTTAAAGTGCTAATTAATCGAGAGCTTTCTCACTGTCTATAAATTATTAAAACATCATCTTATACTTGGGTTGCGTTTCTATAAAAGGAGTGTTATTTTACTGTCTACGATGAAACGCAATAATTGTGTTCATGACACTTTCAAGAGACGTTATCTCTTTCTTCAAGAAAATAAATGTCTTTAAAGGGACAATCCCGATAAGAACAGAGTCTCAAAAATTAAAGTCTGAGTATTTATGAAATTTATTGACCAAAATATAGTGGCATGGTGTATTTACCTTGTCTCAAAATTTCAGCTCAAAATATTGAGTCGTTTGGACGTGAACGTCAACACTGCTTATCCGGACACGTAACCCTTTTAAGATTTCAGGTCAATTTTTTCATTGGGTGACCTGATAATCGATTAACGTTTCTTGAGAGGTCTATACAGTGAATGACCCATGCACTGTACTTGATAACAAAAGGAATTTCACCTACATATTATTTTTATAGAAAAAAAAGGTCTGGTTTTATCTAGATACTGTATAATCCATTTCCAGATGAAGACTGCCAGGTTTAAGTTATTTACAAGCGTATCACAAATATCGGGTTAGTAGGTGGGCCTTAGGTTATGGATTTTAAAGGATTTTAACACAAAATTAAGCAGTTTTATTCCTCAAAAAGTTACCGGGATTGGCCCTTTAAGGGGCAGTCCCAAATTTCATTCGTTAGAGTAAATAAAAGAGTTTCCTGTGTACAAATAAGATGTAAAAATGTCTAGTTACCTTGTCTGATTATTTTTAATCAGAATATTGAGTTGTTGGATTTGCTTAATCTGGTTTATTTAAAGATGCAGTGTCGCGAAAGCATTTATAAATTGTTGATTCCAATGAAAGTATAGCAAATTTATAAATGGTAAGTAGCGACGCTAAATCTTAAGCTGCTATAAAATATACTGGATTCCCTGAAAAACACACTTGGCCACAGATCACTAATTATTTCCCCATTGACTTTAATGTTAATTATCGTCTCTTAGACTGGTTGCAACTGTTTCACAAATATGGGGCAACCTGTGGCAAACTCTTGCCCAAAAGCATGTGTGTGAGGTTCTTCATGAAAAACTTGAGATACACTAGCTGGAAGTAGAGACAGCCAACCAACTCTTGTATCCTTCCTCCTCAAAATCTTGAATATTCACCCAAATCTGGCAGAAAATGTATTTCCAAACCCTTTCCTTCGATTCCACACCAAAAACTCAACAAAAATCGCCATGCAAAAGGGTAAAATGGGAAAGAGAGAGAAAGGCTAAAAATAACTTTCGCCCTTGTTTCGTGTGACGACCCATGAATATTTAGTGATCTGTGTCCACTTGGGGCAAGCGATGGGGAAAAATGTCGGGGTATCACTATATGGCAAACCGATGGCTTATTGTCTGCCAGCATTTTTTTTTTTTTTTTTTGAACAATATTTTTATTCAGTAAATTTGGATTGGGCAACAAACTATGCCAAAGTGTGTAACTCCTGTCCCGTTTTAGATACGTGAGCACATAATAATAATAAATATATACGAATACATATTTACATATAGATACAATGCTTAATACATGTAGAGACGTTTTTACGAGTATTTTTGTGGGTAGAAATCTATTTTGAATGTACTGCTTGAAATGTTAGATATGGCAAGTCTGCACAGCGTACAGTCGCCCAATACCTCCAAATCCCACAAACCAGTTGAGAGGGTGGGAGTATTAGTTGATTGTGCGGTATGTATAGGACTGAAAAAACCTCATTCTGCCAGCTTGGCTTGGGGAGGGTATGTTATTGCTTTTGCGAATGGTTTGCCGATTTAGGAAACATTGGGATTTTAAACATACAAAAGGCCTTGTACTGTAATTAAAAGGCGAAAAAGAAGTTGGCAGAATATAATCTAAGAATTTACTTAGGCATGGCAAATGAACAGTAAGAATCGACAAGTGCATTCTGAAAATGGGCTCTCCTTCAATCAAGTTACGTCATGACACACAGGGCTTCTAAAAATGTATTTTTTTTTGTAACCTGGAGCATTACCTCGCAAATACGGTGTTTTCAGGTGGATTTGAAGCAAATTCTTTAATATATTAATAAGTTTAGACCAAATATATATCATCAAATCACACAGTTTGTCAGTGGGGAGGAATGAATTCCATTCTTCAGTTGAATGAGTGACATGATAATCGCGAAAGTCTCTCCTGGGATTCATAGTCCTTCTATTGCATGTGTTTTTAGGCCTGAAATGTTAACCAAATTATTATCAAACATTAATTCGCTTATCAAGACCATAATCAACTCTCGGTGCCATCTTTAAACTGCAATATTTAGTGGATTTGAATACCTTTTATGACCGATATTTTACGTAAAAGTCGATAACCGAGACTTTGTTTATTATCGTACAAACAGTATGACCCAGCTTCGAGGCTTTCAGGTGCTGGATTCTTCCTTCAGAGAACCAACAAACAAAAGGAATGAAAACAATAAATGAAGATGAAACAGAACCACCATATCGGACAACAAAAACCAAATGGAAGGAAGAATGGATCATGCCTATCACTCACCGGCAAGCCCCAAGGAAGAATTGCACCGCCCTGCCATTCTACCGGACAGAACGACCAGACCGACAAAATGACCAAAATATATATATATGCACATATTATGTCTCTATATTTAAATATTCTTGTCTGTTCGTAATTGTCCATTTTGTCTATATGTTCGTCCATGTTCATGTATGTCTTGCACTGTGCTCGTCTGTCTATGTCTGTGATCGTCTCAAATAGCACTTTTTACTTGGCACCAGTTGGTCAATGTTTCTGTACATATATATATTATCTATTTTCCACTAATCACTTTGTAAATATTCTCACCATACACAAATAACATGTTATTGTCTGCGATATCACCTCGGTCGAAGCGGACTTTAAATAAAGCTATTTCACACACACAGTCTAAAATTGAATCGCTAATATCCCGGTACAGAGAGAAGCAATTTTCAGCCTCTATTCTGTTATCATTATCTATTCTGTAACTATTGTGGCAAGAACTGTCAGCTCTTTATTAAAATGGGTTCGTCCGTCTGTCTGTCTGTCTGTCCGTCTGTCCGTCACACTTTTTGGGACACAATAACTCTCTTCCTAATTGAGCTAGAATGTTCAAACTTGGTGTATGTGTTTATTAGGTCAATGCCTTGATGGAGTTCGGAGATGAGCATTTTCCGCTTAGGGTAAGCAGAGATAAGCATTTTGATTGGTTGATGCTTTGGGACACGATAACTTTAGTTCTAATTAAGTGAGATTGATGAAACTTGGTGTATAGTTTCATTACAGTAATACCTTGACTAAGTTCGATAATGAGCATTTTCTGCTCAGGGTAAGCAGAGCGATACGCAATTTGATTGGTCGAGACTTTGGAACACAATAACTCTCCTTCTAATTGAGTTAAAATGTTCAAACTTGGTGTATATGCTTATTAGGTCAATGCCTTGATGGAGTTCGGAGATGAGCATTTTCCTCTTAGGGTAAGCAGATATAAGCAATTTGATTGGTTGATGCTTTGGGACACGATAACTTTAGTTCTAATTGAGTGAGAGTGGTGAAACTTGGTGTATAGTTTCATTACAGTAATACCTTGACTAAGTTCGATAATAAGCATTTTCTGCTCGGGTTAAGTGAGCAATTTCCGCTTAGGGTAAGCAGAGATACATGTAAGCAATTTGATTGGTTAATGCTCTGGGACACGATAACTTTAGTTCTAATTAAGTGAGATTGATGAAACTTGGTGAATAGTTTCATTACAGTAATACCTTGACTAAGTTCGATAATGAGCATTTTCTGCTCAGGGTGAGCAGAGCGATACTCAATTTGATTGGTCGAGACTTTGGAACACAATAACTCTCCTTCTAATTGAGTTAAAATGTTCAAACTTGGTGTATATGCTTATTAGGTCAATGTCTTGATGGAGTTCGAAGATGAGAATTTTCCGCTTAGGGTAAGCAGAGATAAGCAATTTGATTGGTTGATGCTTTGGGACACGATAACTTTAGTTCTAATTAAGTGAAAGTGATGAAACTTGGTGTATAGTTTCATTACAGTAATACCTTGACTAAGTTTGATAATGAGCATTTTCTGCTCGGGGTATGCAGAGCGATACGCTATTTGATTTGTCGAAACTTTGGAACACAATAACTCTCCTTCTAATTGAGTTAAAATGTACAAACTTGGTGTATATGCTTATTAGGTCAATGCCTTGATGGAGTTAGAAGATGAGCATTTTCCACTTAGGGTAAGCAGATATAAGCAATTTGATTGGTTGATGCTTTGGGACACGATAACTTTAGTGAGTGTGATGAAACTTGGTGTATAGTTTCATTACAGTAATACCTTGACTAAGTTTGATAATGAGCATTTTCTGCTCAGGGTAAGCAGAGCCATAAGCAATTTGATTTGCCTAGACTTTGGAACACAATAACTCGACTTCGAATTGAGTTAAAATGTTCAAAATTGGTGTGTATGCTTATTAGGTCAATTCCTTGATGGAGTTTGAAGATGAGCATTCTCCTCTTAGGGTAGGCAGAGATAAGCAATTTGATTGGTTGATACTTTGGGACAAGATAACTTAGGTTCATCTTGATTGATGATTTTTATGCCAATACAATGACTGCATTCTCATTCAGTAATGGATTCGACAGTAACAGTGTATAGAAACGATTAACTCAGACACGAGGGCCCTTTTGTCTGCCTTTAGGGCCCCCTAACTAGGGTACATTTTCATTTTTCGGTTTTAGCAATTTTCTTTATAAAACACTTTTGGGTGACACTTCGTGTACAGTTTGATTGCTCGATACATTTGAAAAAAATAAATGTGCGATTAATTAATATGTGTCATCTATTTATATTGGGATTTCGGCGGGGGACATCAGCCTCACTGTTGGCTTGTTTAATCTGTTATAATGCCCCTTAAAGTTAGGCTACATCATATTCAAAATAATCCTCGACTTACAACTTCTGTATCTCGGTTCTGGATATCGGTTCTGAACGTAGAGTGTGAACCCAATGTAATACAAATTTGCCAAACCAATTGCAAAGTCAAGTAAACCACTAAAATCAGTTATCTACAAACAAACGAAGGTCGCCAAAACAAGCTCTCTCTTGCGTCGGGTTTTCTGTACCTGTAGATATGGACACTGTAGTCGATGTCTGAAACTTTAACACCTAAAGCTTTTGTTTGAGGTTAATTTACAGTGTGTGTGTTAGTAGTGTCGTGGAGGGACAACGCATAATATGCAAAAACAACAATTACAAAAACGACATTTGTCAATTGAAACTATTAATATTATTTTTGTTTTCAATCTTTGGGTTTGGTTTTTGTTTTGTTTTCTACAACAATAACCACGCCGTCAAATATCTTGTAACCTTTTTATATGGTTAGAGGAAGCATTACAAATTTTAAAAAGAAAAATAAGTTGTGGGAGTTTTTTCATTAAGATACACACCACCTGCAATCTGCAAAGTTGGATGTAATTAGCGCATTATTATTTGATTAGGTTCGACCATATAATTTCGTTTCTTGTTAATGACCAGGAAAGATTTTGAATCAACTCATGGAGGCGGGGCTTTCTTTTGACAGGAACTTGTCAAAACCACGTGTGCATATATTTTCGATAGATATTTTAACCAATGGGATTAAAGTGTTTGGGACTTTGGGGTAAAACGTTAAACCATAAATAATAATCCTTTGAATAAAACGCAGTTTTGAATGCAAGGATTTGTGTAAAGCTTTTTTTCTGATGTAAAAATATATTTGTATTGTAGAAAGGAAGACTGACTATTTTCTTCTCTGAGAAACCTCGAAACATTTTAACCCCAAGATCTTGCTTCCGGAATATTTCATTCACTCTATGTCTACAATTCTACATATTGAGGTTTTATTCATTAGAAATACGTTTATTGCTTTTTCTATGTTTTAATTTCCATTCGCGATGCCAAAATGGCGAACATTAAAGCAAATACCACGAGCACGTGGTTTTGAGTGACGGAATATTATTCACAATTTATGCACAAACGTCAGGTGACTTATCTCTGCTGGTTTGCGGATTGGTCGAAATGGCGTGAAAAGCGTGAATAATTAAGAAAAGCACGTGGGTATGAGTGTTAGTAGGCTGGGCATGAAGTAGCCAATCGAAACAGTCTCTTTATCTTCGAAGTATTTGCCCTTTCCATTGTTACTCGAAGCTAATACAGCGTGTAGAATTATTCTGAGTGTGTGGCTTCGAAGGTTGTGTTCACACGACGACTGCTTTTTTCCCCTATATTTACGACTCAATATTGTACCTGAAGTTTCTCTTGTAAATTGTGGATATTTGTAACCTAGTTCAATCTCAGTTGCATAATCAAATTTGGTTCATAATCTGGATTTTTGGCGGCATCTGCCTACCTCATGGCTTTGGTAACAGCGATGGTTAATTGAGTGCTTTTCTTACGGATTTGACCTTTTCCAAACCGAGGAGGGATTTTAGCTGAAGTGAACTCAGTCTTTGCAACGAGCAGAAGTCAGACCCAACAATCAAGTTTATACAAAGCGTGGACGCCCTGGAGATAGGCGGCGGCTACAACCATGTACCCCAACCGTCATCCAGTAAGTGCTGTGTTGTATTGTAATTTCGCCTCAGTATTTCGTCTCGTCTCCGGTTCTTTGTCTCGCTAACCCGCTTTGTGTTCCTTTCCCGGCAGAAGTGGGCTAGACAGTCGTAGCGTGAGGACGTATACCATGAATTCACCTGGATTTAGTAGGCCTGTATGTTTACTTTTAGTTACATTTCATTACAATATGTGGTATATTTCAATGTTTAGATTGTATACAAAGTATCTATTTTATTTCCCAGGGACCACACCAGCCTGGCCAGCCTATTAAATTCACAGTGTCCGAATCATGTGATCGCATCAAAGAAGAATTCAGCTTTCTCCAGGCACAGTATCACAAGTTAGTATCTCAAATATTTTGTTGGCGCGGATAAAATTACAGAGTTCAAGTTGTCTAAATGTAATGTATATTATCTGTGTTTTATGAGTCACTATCATGTTCTAACTTCTTACTCCATGGCCTTCATGTTTGCGCATCAGCGTGGAAAGTGGCCCTTTATTCTAAAGTAGGAACTTGTGACCTACAATTTAATTAATTTAAATGAAATATTACAATTCAAATTTGTACACTATTATTGGTGTATGGTGGTGTTATGTTGATGACCCAGTTTAAAACCGTGCCTGTCTGTTATCGTAACTGTATTATAAAAGCCTGGGTGTGTATATTGTGGATGTGTATACCATTAACATTATGTATATCCTGTATATACATTGCAGTATATCTCAACTATTATATAGTATATATATATACCAGATAATTTACACAACTAATACTGATAACTCATATATGATAAATGGATATATTGAACTGTTCACATGGAGTTATTTATTACCCCGATGCAATGATACAGAAATTTCCCAGGCAATATTTGATATTACATGCTTGAATGTGTACATTCAATTTAAACCCATAATTATTCCAACGAAAGACATAATTCGGTTAGTATTATTGGCTATGAAATATACAATAAGATGGTGTGTATGTGAAGTCAAATAACTAAGGCCATGTTCACATCATTGTACTTGAAGCAAATTATCTGAACTAAGTATTTGAATGTAAAAAGACAGAGGAAATGTTGAAATCCTATAAAATAGAGAAACATCTTCATCTAGTGGTTTTAACAAACACTGTGTTTTCGCCTTTCAACTAATCCAAAGTATCTTATCCTGCCAGTCCTCTGATGACTGGGATTCAAAGTCGATGGGAGGTTCAGAAACACTTTAGGCCCTGAATATTGCTGATAATATGGCAATGACAAATTTGGGGTTGATGATAGGCATGCATTATAAATGTATGATGATACATATCTTAAAAGAACTATCGTTTAGTTCTGACATTACTGCACTTGAATCACCATTTTAGCATTTACATCCCCTTTGAACAATTTATTTCAATTACTGTAGCAAAGCTGTATTTTTAAACATTGCACCATGCGAGGAACAGATATACGCAAAACATTATTCTAAATTAGGGTCTGGTTTCCCAAAAATGGGGCCAATAACTTCTTCTGACAGACATCCACAACTCAGGAGAGGTCATACATGTATATTTCCTGACTACATCCTTTCAGCTGCACCTTGAGTAGATGTTTGATACAGGGACAAACACTGCCTTACTATTGCCTGTGGTGTCCATGGTTTGTCTTGCTTATGTTTATCGGTTGTTGCCTGTCAGATTCTGTGTAATCATGGTGTGATCGGCCTGGTCTCTTAAAGCTAGACTATGTAATACATTTTATATTAATGATTCTGAAAATGATAACGCATCTATTTGATATGGTGATACCGTTCTGTAACTTTGATATCCGTTAATGACAACATCAAAATATCTTGTATCTATGAACAACAAGTTTTATTCAGAATTTCTGTTGAATATTCATTTGCTATAGACAGATTGATACATCAACTTTGATGGCGGTTTATTTCTTTCTGTTGCTAGGAGGCAAAATGCCTGATGTAATGAGATTGGTTACATCACCGCATTGATTAACAAGTCACATATTTTATTCAACTTTATTGACAATAAGAGAAACCCTCTCACTCATATTGCCTTTAATGGAAGTATTACATCAAAGTATACTTTGAAGACAATAATTCATTAAATTGACAATTACAGTGGTGGATATGATATAGAGACACCAATTCGGTTATTTCTAGACTAACATATCGTTATATTTAAATTACTGGCAGTTGCTTGCACGTAGGGGTCTTTTAGCAGTAGGAGGAAAATGGAGGACAGAGAAAACACACAAAGTTAGGCAGATGTCACGACACTACTACTTGTCATGTTCAACCTTGCGATCGAAACCACACCACTTGATTCAATGACAGACCTTCTGATCCAAAGCACACATATTAGAGCACTAGATCCCATGTGGTGGATATAATTTGAATAGATATTTAAAATTGCATTTATTGAATATCTAATATCTATGTTAAGACTGATTAATCCACCGTATACGAAATGTACTTAACCCATCAGAATATCAAAGGTCAATAATCTCTCAACTTTAATCAGATTAAATTTTTTTTTTTATCCAATATGGACGATATTTTTGTATATCAGTTATCATCTGAAGATGATGACAAATGTTACGAAATTTTCAATTATTTCATATCTTTGTAAATACTGAACAGATTTGAACCTTTTCTTTATTGACATTCTATTTAGAGCTTCAATTTTTACAATATTATGATTTGCAAGGGAAGGGATTTACCTTCCAGGACCAATGAAGTTCCAAGATTTAGATATTTGATCTGATCATCCAGTATCAAAGTAACACCAACTATAATACCCATCTAAGATTATAAATGAAATTACATAGTGTAAGAAGAAATATTGAATTTTATCGCTGGTTGCTAAGGAGAGAGAGAGTTGGGATTTAACCCCAAATTCACAAACTAGGTTATTTCAAGACTAACATTTTACAATTTTATTTTAAGAATTTGCTTGTGCACAAGGGGGCCTTTAGTAGTGGGGGAAACAGAAGGACACATAGATAACCATGAGACTAGGAAGGTAATCTTACTCTTTGTGATGAACGTACAATCTTGGCATCAAAATCACACCACAGAAGATTCGAACTGTTAATACCTCTGCATATATCCTGCAATGTAGTATTGGAAGTTATTTGGTCACCACATTCACATACAGTTTTAAACAGCATTGTCCTTTAGTTATGAGAGAGCCGATGCAGTGGCTGCTCAGTAAATGTTCCTTGAGATTTTCCATTATGGTTCCCGCTTGCCTTTGATACAGGACAGAAGCCAAGTAAAGATGGAGTCTAGCTGTTTGGTTAGTATGGAAAACCCAGATCACATGTACACATTTGCGTGCACACAAAAGAATCCTTGACAGTTGGCAAAGTTAACCTCGTAGCAAGCTGTATCCACCATCCCCATTTTCTTTAGCCTAGTTGGTGCAGAATGTTACACTCAATTGTTTTTAGTTGGGTCTGTCTTAGTTTATTTCTATGCCTACGCCTCTTTAAAGCATTAGGTAATAAATAATTTTTGAGTGATTGTTACTGTATTTCCTTTCTTAATAACAAATGAAATGACATAAACACATAACTTTGATAGAAGAAATGGTTTAACTCCCTTAAGAATTTGAGAGATTTTATGACTAATTCTTGTTTTTGTGATAGCCTGAAATTATTCACTATCAGAAATAGTGGCACTGAACAATGTGTAATTCCTGATTCTGTGAAATGAACATCGTCTCTTTGTGCCAAGACTGGCAATCAGTGCTTTGTTTTAAGATTGGTATATTTATGTCCCGCCAGAGCTTGGCAATAACTTTTGTAGCTCTTTGAAAGCCTCTCGTCAGTGGAAATCAATTGGTTCAAGTTTATTACAGAGAAGTGGCTGGACTCCAAAATCGTCTTAATATGAATTTATAGTGGTAGAAGAACCGGGAAGGAAATGACATTTTAGATTTTGACCGCACTTGATTCCTTGAATGAGAAATTACATAGTGTTAAAAAGTGCAGCCGTTGTTCGTGTTGTGGAAAAGAATACAATAGTGTGTCTAAATAATTAATGACAGGCTTTGAATATTTAAACTTTTTCATTTCCCATTTGAATGTTGAGATGAAAGGACTTATCTAGTTCAAAGGGATAAAGGTTTTCAAGTAATTGTCAGAGGACATTATATACCAAAAAGATGAACATTAAAATAAATATTGGACAAAATTATACATAACAAAAATATGAATTGCAAAATTGTCAAAGATATTGATATCATCTGTCAGGTTTCTATTCCATTTGTCCGACATTGAAAAACATTGTCAATAAGGAAGAATGAAATTTAGAAATATTGATAGTTTTGGAGGGAAAGGAAGTCAATATTTATGATTATCTAAATGTTAAATGTAGCGGTTATAACATAACCAGTGACACATACATCTAGGGTTTTTGCCGACTTATCACTAACTAGGTCATTTCGGTACTAATATTATGACGAAATAGTTTTATTCCACATAGGAGTCTTTAGCGGTCGGAGAAAACCAAAGGACAAGTATCAGATCAAAATCGTGCTGCTTGACTCAATGGCAGACTCTATGATCTAAAGCGCTTAGACCATTCTTACATGAATTTGGTTTATGTTCCCTGGGTTAAATTTAAAATTAAATAGAAACTTTAAAGCATTAAAGATATTGACTTTTGGAATGTGAAATATTACATTTTATATCCTCATTCAATCAATGTAGACAAGTAGACCATATGTATAGATTATTTCATCAGGTTTGATTTATTACAACAATTGTATAAAATAGATTTTGCCACATCATTTGCATGGATTGTAATAATTCATTATTGACAATGTATGAAAGCAATATTATTGTTGTTGTTTTTGTGAGATTTGATATCTATATATGATTGTGTCAAAGGTATGCAGATATAGAATCAATTGAGTTGTATAGTTGTATTGTATTGTGTATTGATTTAATGTTTAAATCCAACCAGCTTGTAATTAAAATAGCCCCAAAACCTGTGCTAGAGTCAGCAAAGCAATAAAACAAATATTGAACATTTGTAATACATGTTGACTGTATAGAACACTTGATACCACTTCTAATTTATTAATATACACAAGTAATGATATTTTAAAAGTTCACACAAGTAACAATATCACATAAGTAATGATATTTTGAAAGTTCATTCAAGTAATAATATTCACACAAGTAATGATGTTTTAGAACTTCACACAAGTAATGATATTTCAGAACTTCACTAACAATATCTCATAAGTAATGATGTTTTAGAAGTTCGCACAAGTAACAATATTTTACAAGTTCACACAGGTAACACTATTCACTGCTTATTTACATATAGTTTTCCTAAATTATTGTCATGTCAGACGTTTTTAGCACATTTTGTCCTTGCTAGTCTACCTATTTGTTGGTTGGCATGTGACTGAAAACTGATAATATGTCAAAACACTATTTTAGTAAACAAGAGTTGACAGCATATTAAACAATAACATTATTACAAACATCATCTTTGTAAGACAAATAGATACCAGACATTGATGATTGTTTTGTCTGGTACAATATGACATGACTGATGCCACAATTATAGTTAGTATGTCTACATTTTCTTGTCTTATTAATATTATAAGATATAAAATAAACTGGAGCTATGTTATGTCTCCAGCATGTGTAATATGACTTGAGGTAAATGCTGTTATTCCTGAATGGGCTTTGTTGTAAAATCCCTAATTGCTGCAGCGCCACTGGTCAAAAACTACTCGCTATGATCAAGCCCCCTAAAGGTTACAGACCAGTTAACCTTCTGAGGTAAGGATCACCTTGATCTTGATCTAGAAATTTGATTCTACGACCTGTCTTCATTAGCCGAGTACATGTAGAAAAGTAGGCCGGTTTAAACCCAGTCGTATTTCGTTGATTCTACGGTACTCATATCAACTATTACAAGTATAAATTGGTAAATCAATGATCACACATTGGCATTGATTCTTAAAAACAATTTATGTGTTATTTAGATTAGACAAGACTTCAAGGTTGTTTGCTGATTTATTAGGTGTCTTGGTACCTGGGGAGTCCCCTTCTTACTGGTGTAAGACGGAAATTTGAAATCCTGTGTGCACCTTGGATTGCTGACACACTGTCATTTTCAGGGGAGTCCCCTTCGTAGTGGTGTAAGACGGAAATTTGAAATCCTGTTTTCACCCTGGATTGCAGACACACTCCCATCTTCATAAGCCTGTTCGGAGCAGAACAGTGGGGTGTGAAACCTCAGTTCAATTAGGCAGCCATTACTGTTTCTCCTATAACAAACTTCCTTCATCCCCACACCCCAGTGAAGTAGACATGTCATAAAATCAGTTTCAATTGTAAGTCGTGACCTACAATTTTCATCTTGTGTTTATCCTGGTTTAAAAAAAAAATTACATGACATAATTTGTCTTTCAAAATGGCAACTACACTAGCATGTTAACAACATTGACCTTTGAACCAAAATAACAAATGATGGTTGTTTCATGGTTAAAAACTACAAATGAAGTTAGTAACCACAAGCTGGGTGTGTTTATGTCCTGAACCATCCTGAATCATGTACAAGAATGTAGACGACCAAGGTTAAATTAGCCTTTGTTACTGAATGATTTTGACAGTCAATTTTATTTTTAGATTATGTAGATAGGTAGTTTAATAATAAAAATGCAAATGTTTCTTATAAGAATGAAACTGTTTGGGGCAGGGAGGGAGAATGGTGACTATAAACGTATTAAAGTAGCTAAGTCTCTAACTCAATATCGTCCCAAGTCTTTGTCATTCAAAACACGAATTATTTGACAATTTAAATCAACACTGATGTTGTCATTTTACCGGGGAAAAGATGGGCGTTTGATATCCAATATTTAAAACAAAATAAACATTTTACCATTGGTACATGAATCGTGTACCATAATTGCACCAAATCAAACAGCGTATGTAGACTGGAATAACCAGACACCCGAATAGTCACTTTTGGCATATTTCGCTGAACATAACTGATTTGAAATTAAGAGTACATACGAAGAAGATTGAATGTAAATCCGTTTGTATACATTCATATTACATTATTTATTATATGCATTGCGACCCACTTGTGGCAATTTCTAGGTCTCAAATATTAGCGATTTAGCTCCTTTAAATCAACCTATTGAGATATTCGTTATTTCAGATAGTTCATTCAAAATCAATGCCGGTGACGTACATGGGTACTATAAAGGCTGATAGGGAAGACACAGATGTTGTGTTTATAATAAACATTGGGTTTTTAAAATGATAAATAGCAAGACGTGATGCAAAAATTCCATGAACAGCTCTGAGGAATGAGTGTAATATGACTTAAAGGCGCAAAACAAAAAAGGAAATATCAATAGTTGATATTTTTATGCTTCTTGTAAACAAAATGTGTTCTTTTTTGCGGACATGTCTTCGTTAGCCCAGTTGGTGCAGAAAAGTAGGACGTTAAACTCTATTTCATTCATTCAGTCATTTGATATACTGTGGCCTATAAAGATATTTGATGCATAAATTAAAATAGTGCAAATCTTGGTCAAATTTGCATGACAAGATTTAATTACCTCTATATGCCATATCAATTAGGTCATTTGGAATTGAATGTCAAATTTGAGAATTAGCCTGCATTGTACATGTATCTGATGTTATGAACTTCCTTTTAAATGTATAAAATAAAGTCTGTAACTGATCTTTATGAAAGAAAGTATATAATACTTTATTACTCCTCAAACCAGCCTTGAGTGTTTATCTCAACTATATTATAATGTCTTACATAGATAGGATCTATATAGATAATACCAATGCAAGTAGATATATATTTATTGCCTAGATATCTCACTAGAGAATTGTAATCAGCTTGATCGACTTCCTCTCCAATGTTTACACTGGACAATCTTTAATGTGTAAATTTAATAATCATTCACCTGTCAGAATTCATCATTATCTTGGGTCAAAAGTTAGACAAAAATTGAACCTTGTTCATCGATTGCTGAACACCTTCTATGACTAATAATCATAATATTTGTAGTATTGATTATAGGAAATGGATAAGAGCAATCTAAAGTCTATGGGCTGATTAAACTGAGACTATGTGATGTCTCCGTTTCTCCGTTAATCTAGTACTCATCAGATGATGTCGATTATTAAACTTTACACTCTGACTTTCAAACATTGAACAAAGAACAAATTTGTGTTGACTCAACTTTTATTTATTATTCACTTGATTCTGTAATCTAAGTTGTAGTTAACTCTGTATCCTTAGTAAGGATTGTACGTCTGTAACATCAAAGGACATTTTGATTTGGTTTTTAACAGATTGCGTTTAAAAATAAGAAATGAAGCATGAAGTGGGCGTATTGTGTACAAAACTATAGCAGTACATCACTTCCCCCATGATTAATTGAAGATTAAGTATTAATATGTCAAAATAAAAAAAAGTATATTTAATCGGTTAGTGACTGGTGACCTACAGAGAGTGACTGTGGCTGGTATTATGAAGTACCAATATAAGCTAAGAGTATATAGAGGTTTTCCTTCCTGTGTAGTGGTTATATGATATATAACTGTTTGCTCCACCTTTTAGTAAACCATATATAAGAACTCTTGATTCTTCTTTTCCCTATCAGTTGGACGTTAAACCTCATTACATTTGATCATTGAGCAAAAAATAACTCTTTTGGAACACTATTACCATGCATCTATAAGTTTGTTTTATCAGCGAATTGTTTATGTAATTGGTAGATTTAAGTTGTAAAAACATTCAGGCTGTCAAAAGATTAAAATGATTAAATTATAAATAAGTTACAGCTACAATCAAATATTAATATTCATGATTAATTTGACATGAAGAATTAATATGATAAATGTTTGAGGTGTCTGACATAACAATGTACGTGGTTTTCTCCCCATTTACTTAAATTTATGAAAAAGGTATGCCTGTGAGAGTTTGTAAGATGAATTAAAAACTTGATTTCAGATTAATGCCACTTACATTTGATATGAGTCTTAATTATTTTTCAAAATAGAATTTGGGCTCTTGGCAAGTGATCTGTGTACCCATGCAATACGGTGAGTCGCCAGACTATATTGCCATCGCTCTTGTCTGTATGTTGGTTGTTCACAGTTTTTGTTAATACACTAAAGACTACAATAATCAGTATACTGTTAAAAGGAAGAATCATATTGATTTCCAATTACAACTTCCTTAGTTCAATACTTTGGTGAAAAAATGTTGTTAGCACCTTAAAGGTTTTATTTATGATTGTGAAAAAAATCTTGTTAGCACCTTAAAGTTTAATATATGATAACAAAAAAATCTTGTATGAATCTTTTTGCTTTAGTTTATGATTGTGAATGAAATCTTTTTTAGCACTTATAAGTTTAATTTATGATCGCAAGAAAATCTTGATAGCACAGGGTTAGTTTATGATCACGAAAAAATATTGTTAGCACCTTTTCGATATAATTTATGATCTGATCACCGATGCTGTTTTCTTACCTGCTAATCAATGCTTTCAAAGTTTGTCACATTTTCTGTAAATAACTTAGTTTAATGATTTTGTTGTTTCATTTGCAGTTTGAAAATGGAGTGTGAAAAACTGGCACAGGAGAAAACTGAAATGCAGCGACATTATGTCATGGTAAGTTGAATAAGCTGATAAATAATTATTTAAATGGTCTCTACTTTAATGAAATTTGGAACAAACTGTCAACATTGCTAATTAGGTCTATTTTTTGTTCTTCGTCTGTCAACCTTTAGAAACTATCTTAAAGAATATACAGGTCACAATTCTATGGAATACAAAACAGTTTATCTTAAAGACATATCATGTAATATTTCGATAATGAGCTGGTCATTCTTGCTATTAAAATTAAAACTTTCTGTCAAAAAATTTTATCTAAGCAAAGTTATGAATGTTGAAAGAAAGAAAGACCTGCTCTGCTTCACAGAGATATTGTGAACAGTCTCTAAAGATGACGGTTTTTAACCTGTGACATTTCATTACGGTGCTCAAATCATTGGCTCAATGGCATGTGTATTATAAAATATAAACATAAGACGTTACTTGTCCGGCAAAATGGTGTCTTTTACCTGTTTTACATATCCATTTACATTAAAAAGGAAATAATTTTACCTACATGTACATATACTTCAAACGTCTTTTTTTAATTTTTAAATACAGTGTTAGAATTTGATTTGTTGGAGGAAAAAAGTTAATAGCTAGGGCTCATTAAGCCACGTTGATGTCATCCTTATCAGTGATTGAATTCACTGCTTGCACTGATCAGAGTGAATCAATTGAAATTTTTCTCCTTTGGGAACAATTATTAAAAATTTCGATTTCTTATGGAAGTTTGTTTTATTGAAACAAAAGGTACCCAGTAGCTCTTCTGAATGGCTGTTTATAACAAGACCCTGAAAAATAATAATTGGTTTGCCCAAGCGTTGTTCATATTCAAAATTATGTTGTTGACAAAAGATTTTTCGGTGCTTGTATACTCACGTCACTAGACATCGCGTAGAAGATGTTTATTTTTTAAGGTGAATAAATCAGATGTTGAAGGATTAACCAGACAGCATGTACGGATAAAGATTGATGAGAAAGAGAGGGTACATGTACGCAGTGTGGATTTGATATGTTTTGCAAAACTTATAAAAGATTTCAAAATTGCGAGTAGGTGCGCGTTGGTGATCTATGTAAATCTATTTATGTCTGGAAGGGTGTTATCGATGTTTTTTTAGCATCATGTGTAAAACTAAAGAGTAGATTATTAAACTCTAGCTAAGACTATTGATTTCTACAACCCTGTCACAATTTCTCTCGTTCCTTTGATTATGTGAACTGAATAATGAAACCAGGCTGCGTAAATTGGCTTCCAAAATGGAATTAGGTGTCTAAGATGAGATAAGTTTGAGTGAGCTATCCCATCCTGTCACTGTTTTTTAAAATTCATTCTTCCTCTCCAATAGGTTGACATCTGATTTTTTTCTTCACCCTCCTTCTCCATTATAATATCTTTGGATAAAGTAATAACATTTTAGCATTTGTATGTAATTATTTTCTGGATGATTCCATGAATGTCTTGTATCATTGGTTTTGATGAAACCAATAATGATTCTGAGATTAAGTTTGTATTTTCTGTGCTCCCTCACATATTTTGTTAATATGTCAAATTCAAAATCCTAATGTCTGGAAGTTAAAATCATCAAGTCAATCTGCAAGTTAAAGTCACGGAATTAAAAGTCAAAATCATCAACTAACAATGTCAGGGTATTACAGTGCAATATTATTTCAGATTTCTTTGGCTTACTTGATTTTGTTTTCGCTGGGTTTAACATATTTTTGAAAGAATTCAAAATTTTTTGAATTAGAACACAGTATTGGGTTAATAAGCTTTGTTATCCTAAGCTATGGTTTAGGTATAAAATATTAAATGCCCCTGGTAAAGTATGGAATAAATAATTGAAAAGTGTAATTGACAAAATTTTCAATTTCATTTCAGTATTATGAAATGTCTTATGGATTAAATGTAGAAATGCATAAACAGGTAAGGAAACTTTTTTTATGTCACTTCTTTTACTGTCTGCTTGAATACTAGTCGCGACAAAAAATTTTTCACATTTATTACGTGGTTGCCAATGTGACAAAATATTTTCAAAACAATAAGACATGATGTGGGATGTTTAATTGCCTGGGGGGGCGTTTGACACATGCTATTAAAGCTATTCAAAATGGCTGACTTAATGCACACATCATTGCTTCACTAATAACCTAAATATTTAATCCTGTTAAACAAAACTATGTCTAATAATATTATATTATATTAATATATTCTATTTTATTTAGAATAATTTATATGTTTTAATATAATGCAGCAGTAATTTTAAAAAGAACCACAGCTGTTGAGTCGTTCCATTTTGAGAATCCTCATTCAATGCAAACTCCTAATCTACAAATTAAACTGTCTTGAGGGATAATATTGGTGTCAATCATTATCACATGTGATAGAACTCGTTAAAAACATTCCAAAAATAATGATAACACAGAGATCATTGCTAAGATAGATGACCAATAAAGGTTTCAACAATCAGAAGTGCCGAATGCAAAAGGAAAAATGAGTTATCCCTCTATATAAGTGACTGAAGCCACCAGTGATAACAGATACATGGGAAAATTTCTGCTCACTAATAATTCCTTGGAAGACTAAAAGTTTTGCGTTCGTCATTTCCGATTCATGAAACCTTTATTACGCATCTATTGTAGCAATGATCTCTGTGTTAGAATTATATTTGGAATGTGTTTGACCAGTTCTATCACATATGTGATAATGACTGACACCAATATTGTCCTTTAATCAAAGCCCCTATCTATATTCATTTCTGAATGTCATGGATCAGACCATAGATTATTAGAAATGTCTTTTGAATTCGACAAGTTATGCATACATTCAACATTGTTTTTAAACCGACTCCAGTAAATACTTATGAACATTAGTATTTAATTCTTTAGAACTGGTAGAGTGGGGTTTGATTTTTAGCATCAATTACCATAGCAGCTTTTTATACAACAAAAGTTAGCATTTGTCTACAGCACAAAATGACCTAACTGCATGTATTGCAGACAGTTTATGCATACAGTTGAAAAAATTAAACAGATTCTAATATCGCTGCAGAGAGGAAAAAAAAGCATATTCATTGACAATCATTTTTCAAATTCATTGCATTTTTAAAAAAAAAAAAAATGATAGCCATGTTTGATAACTAACTTGTTATATTTTTTTCGAACGCATGTATATTTAATACCTCATTAGTTACGATGCACAAAGTAATGTTCACATAGTTGGTCTTGAGGCTATTCGCTGCATCTGCTCTCTCTTGAGAAACTTTTATGTTACTAGCAAAGGTGGCTGGCAACACGCTTGACTGATCCAACGATATGTTAGAGCTTGGGTGCTTAGTTAGTCATGCTTCACTAACTCATTCATAAAATTGTTGAAAGGTCGGATTGTAATGACCTTTTACAGGTATTGATTATCCAGCCAGATTCTACCCACCAAATCACTATACATTTAATTTCCTGTATCAATCTTATACAATCTACTGCCTTTATATCTATGTACTGTAATTACTCTAGTCTTTTTCCATTTTGTCATTTTCTGAAACAAAAATAGTTTTTGATTAAGAAATATTTTTTCCAATTAAAAGCATGTGTGTGATTTTATGACTTATAATGGTCAAGAATAAAGAGTAAACTTGCACTTTCTAAAATAATTACAGTGTTTTATAAGAAATATAGAACTACATGTATTGTAGAATATTTGTAACATCCAAATGATCTTGATAAAGTTTTCTGAGTACATGTTGAAAGGCCTACTATCGGTGGTTATGACCATGAGCTATAGGATTTCACCTCAAGCAGTGTGTGGATCAATATTTTGCGGCATCTGTCTGAAAAAATCTGAATGTACCGAGCTGACTAGACTTGAAATATCACTTTCCAATCTTATGATGAAGATTATACAAAAAATATCTTTCTATGTAGCACTTTGCTTTGCTTCATTTAACAAAATGTGTATTTTGATAATAGCAAATTGAATAATGAAAAACTGTCCATTATTGTTTTATACTAGAGTATGTTATGCACATATTACATATTCACGTTACAGTATCTGCTAGAAGAATGGCAGTGTTGGAACATCAGATATCACTTCTGATTTGAGAAGTTCACATAGTTAAACCAAGTCTGGTGTATATTTATTACATCTTACCTAATTCTAGCTACTATTTAAGTGAGAATCGTTCATGTGTGTCTTTGTGTCATTAGATTTTAACAAAGCTTTCAAGTGCTTTTTTTTAAGGTGTTTCTTTTTGTAACATGATTCTTGAGTGGCTAAATACAAACAAGAATGTCAAGTGAAATACTCTGATTTGTAAGGGTTATTTTGATTGGTCTGATTTATGAGTAATTGGAAAAGGCACCTGTAACATCAAGGCCTTTTGTTATTGTGTGGTCACTGCAGTCAGTCTTGGGGCATCTGACCTCTTTGTCCATTTTGTGTTATCATGCTCTCTCCATTGTTGCTGCATTATCATTCTGATCAAATAAACAAAATCTCTAAATCTACCCTCGCATAATCTCGGCTTTTACTGTGTGACACCATTATAGAAAAGATTAGCCGCAAAGTGTCGTCTTCTTGGATTAATTGAAATCCATGTCAGCCAAATGAGCTTGTTTTTTATATGAAATTGTGGATTTGATATCGTGTATCTGAATGTGAATAAACTAGACTCTAGATAGAGAAGACCTTTTGAACATCTTACAAAAGATTTCTGAAATTTGATATCCTTTTAATTTCAATGTTGACTTAAACTTAATAGAATTATTAAGATGCACGGTTTTCGATTTTGCTGAAAAATTGTCAATAAATATTTCATTGAGTCAATATTTGTGAAATCTGTTGGGATTAAAAGGAAAATATGTAAGCTATGGGTTTTGAATCGTGTGTAAACATCAGGTCTGCATTGCTTGTGTGAAAACTATTTAAAACTGACTAATATTAGGACAGGGAGAAAAATCTGTATTGACAAGCGAGTTGGTGTTTGTACAAGCAATGAACCTGCGCCCACTAGAAGATAGATTCACTTATGTTGACGTTGTCAATATTTAGATACAGCTTATTGTATCAGAATGAAGCCATTTCAATATTAAATGCCTCTTCCCAACACTAGAATGTGATTTAAGTTTCTATGGACATCAATGAACCGTGACAAACAAAGTATGTAATCGGTTATGATGGTAATATGTCGATAATGTCTGTCGGTGTGAATAGCTGTACACCATCTTCTTCAGCACACCCTAAATACAGCCCTTAAACAATACTTCTGCTACTCCATGAATGGGTTGCAATTATTATAAATACTAAATGTAAACAACAAAATGGAAAGCACCTTAACTCAACTTATTTACTATGATAATATTTGTTCACCAAATTCAAACATAGTTGAATATCCTTTAGACTGGTGTATAATATCAGATTCAGCCATTTTGATCTATGACTCTGCGTACCAACTTGAACATTTTCAAGTGGCCGCCTTTTTTGTTGTGAGTCTTTGAACAACTAATGGGAGCATCAAATCATATGGAACAGTTTACGTTGGTGGCATTGTGTTGATTTTTTTCGACAATTTTCACTGCAGTCAGCGTCTCAATGGGGTTGGCTTCAAGTGTGGATGCAGCTGCCTTTTGCAGACACAATATTGTATTGTTGAGCCTCGACTATTTATTCATTATTTAAAGGAACTAATATTAGTCGTCTGTTAATACTTTAAAATCTACAGACAGACAACCAACAATATTAGAAATAACATATTTTTTTTTGCGGCTCCGTTTGTTGAAAAATATTTGAATAAAACATGAAATAATATACTTACTGTTTACTGGTGTTTTGAAAAGAAACAACTTGTAATATGAACTGAAAGGAGCAACAACAAAAGAAAATGTTTATTTTCAATTTGTATTTCCTTTTCCAAAAAACTCTTCTGAAATTTTTATAACACATCCTTTCTTACTCATGAAAAAAATATTTTCATTGAAAATATCGAAGGATAATTTGTTATAATGTAAATATATTTAGTAAAATACAGATAGCTGTAGTATTGTTTATTTGTTTATTACTCACCGTATATGCAGTTTAAATTGCTTTTAAAAGTATGTAATGTATATCTAGCCACATTTTTACCCAAAATTCCAGAACAGCTGGTAACATTTCCTAATCAAAATAGGAGTTTACTATAAAATTTTATTCAAGAAATACATATAACATGTAGTTAACAATCATTAGCTTTGAAAAACAATAATCATGGCTTCATTAGTAAGTGCAGGAAGATTGCACCGCACACAAAAACGAGAAAAATTGTGGGGTTGGGTGGCTGATTGGTTAGCGTGCGTGCGATGTATCATATGGCCTGCCATTGAGTCAACAGGCATGATACGTAGCAAGTTATTGAAATAAAATTAAACCATAATATGTTAGTCCCGAAATTACTTAGTTTGTGTTGAGTGGACATTTATCTCTCTCTCTAAGAAAAATCTGCAGACAAGCTTCACAGACATTGTAAGCAATTATCAAGTGAATTGGAAAAAAAAGTGTAGGGGGGTAACCAAGACCAATGAGGAGGATGCTGTAGTAGTAGATGGGGAAACTATTTTATTCTTTACTCTCTGTATCCTCAATATTCTACGGGTACTCAAAATGACACATTCTTATTTTACTAGTAAAGAACAACCCTTGTTAATACAGTGCATTTGCCAACTGGGTATAAATATTATTTCCAAACAGAGCGGTCATGCCGTACAGCACGTTTGGACATGTAATTCTCCTTGAAACCTAAAATTATAATCTAAATCATGGATGCACTAGAATTACCCGAGACCTAAGCCTTGGTAAAATTGTAAGAGTTATTTCAATAATGTATTTTGTTAAAAAAGTAAAACAAGTACGGTAGTGAAATTCTAAATATGTCCTTCTCTCTATAGCTGTTTTACATGTGACAAAAGAGGCCAGCTAGGTTGCGAGTCTTGTTTTTGTGGTGACTTAGACTGTGTGTTCTCCTTTGTACTGAATTGACTAGGGGGTCGAAAACATGACTATGAATAGGCAATACAACTCAATATAAAGCATGAAAGACAAGCGGAGATTAGAAGCATTGAGTGTTTTTATGCTTAGTAGATTGATATTCATACCATTATCAACTGAAAAAATCTAATAAAAAGACTGCTTTATAGTAATTATAGTACAAATAATTCTTTTCTGTAACTTGATTACTTTACTAACAGTGGTCACATTTTACTTGAAATAGAGTTATTTCCCTTGCACTGTAAAACTCTTCCTTTTGTAGAAAGCCAGTCTTTCATATAATATCCAAAACTGGTCTGTTTGGTTGAATAATGGCAAAAACTGATTAATCTTATCAATTATAAAAGATCCCTTCACTTATGATGAGACTGTATATTGTCACAACCTGTGTCTGTCGGTCTAGATAGAATTTAAATTTATAGACAGTGGTAATGTTTGAGACATTTCTCAAAATTAGCCTACAGTTTAGGTTATTGCCCTGGTTCAATTTGCAAATTTTTGTGAATGCTTTATTGATAATAAAAGATTTCTGATGACTACATGCGAGAGTTATGGCCATTTATCAATTAATTGTAGAGGACACTGTTATCATGTGGGTGACTTCAAATTTATGAATGATAAGCACAATATATTGTAGCTATTTTAGATACCGTACATGTCGTTATTTTAAGCGTTATGACCCTTGATCAGCCGGAAAAAACTTGTGAACGCGCAAGAGGCCTTAGTTATAATGCAATTGACTTGAAATTTATACCTGGTGTTTATGTTCATGTGACGAAAGAAGTCTATTGATTTTCAACGACTCCTGATAACTCGATTAGCAATAGTTATCATAATAACTGTTAGTATCAGGAATAAATAGAAGCCAATAAAATTTTGATTGTTTGAAATATTAATTACTTCATGGTTTGTTACTCTTGATCAGTTTTAGTGTCTTATGAATGTTGTTAAAGAATAAAGGTGTAACAATGTTTTGTGGTCTGCACAAATGTATGCTGTGGATGTTTGTTTCTTTGCCTGACAACTTATCTTTTAATTATCTTGTGTTTTTTTCCAGACTGAAATTGCGAAAAGATTAAATGCTATTTGTGCTCAAGTGATCCCATTTCTTTCACAAGAGGTAAGACAATATTCTTTTATTATCTCTATCAATATTTAATTTCACAGAGAAAGGGGGAAAATGAAGAGTTATACACATAATGTAGTTTTAACCAAAACGTTAAGTCGTTTTATCGTTCAGTCATTCAGTTTAATGGTGACTTCCAGTGAGGGGGGTATCACATCCAAAACCAATCTCCTGATTGACCAAACATCGGCAGTGGATCAGTCGTTCTTTTGTTGAAAATCCTAAACATGTATGTCAACTAAAGATGTAATTTAAAACATGTATGTCAACTAAAGATGTAATTTAATAATGAGCAATGACCAAAACGTATGTTGTCAATCATCCACCCTGCCCATATTGACTTGAAATTTATGCAGAGTATTTAAGTTCATGAGACAAAAAAGCCTGTTTAATTTCATGATATTCGATAAATTACTGTTTGTGTTATCAATCTTGAGGATAAAATTGTCATCCGATTGGCATTAAATTCATATATGCATAGTCTTTATATATGTTCATGAGACGATAACACCAGTGATTTCCAGTGTTATCTCATTTCCGATTCATGTATATATTTTGCATAATAAATGTTAGCACTAGAGGCCAATGGCAATAAAATTCTAATAATGAGTTCTTACTCTTGATCAGTTTTTGATGGTTGTAGGTCGCTAAGTATAATTTGCACAGTTTATCCTTTAAGGAATATGAATCCATCAGAAAGAACCGATTATTGGCAAATAAAGTTTTCTTGATTTATCTCAATGTGATTCATTAGTTAATCCAACCTCATGGGTTTTCTCCGGGTCCTCCAGTTTCCTCCCACTGCCAAAGACTCCTATGCGTAATTGAAGCATGTGTTAGTCCCAAAATGACCTAGATTTTGTCGAGTGGAAGCTAAACCCCACTTTTCTCTTGCTCTCACTTTCTCTCTCTCTCTCTCACCTTGTCTAATATATTTTCATAAATCTCATTCTGTAGTAAACAGCTATTTAATTTGAGTACTGTTATTGATTGTATGTGCCAAATGAACAGCTGTAGATAGAGAGAATGTTCATTAATTGTTTGACAGTTGATGGCCTACATCAATAGTTTTAATTACTATCAGACAAGTTATTATTGATATATATGAATATTACACAATAACTATAAAAAAGCCCCAAAAAACAACCTGTTTTTTATTTATATAATATTAGTTTATTGATGTATGTTATGTTATTGTTTTGAAGTAAATATTTAAGAGTATTGGAATCTGTTACACAATTCTTAATTCGTTTGTATTCTTATGGTGGATAAGAACTTCTTTGACATGGTGTCTCCACCTTTTCTAATTGATTTTCCGTGTCATTCGCATGACTCGGCACATTTGATAAAACACCCCAGATTGGATTAAACCAGACATGTTCTTGGTTCAGGTTTTGATTTTTGTAAGTCCACAATCAAATGTGGTCACATAATGTTGTCGCCTACATCGGTTTCTCATGCACAATTTCCTGAAATAAAGACGTCTACTTAATTCTGATAATCACTGTTATAGTTGTGGCCCTTGATAAGTTTTAAAAATCATGTGGTCACTAGAAATTTATAGTCATCATAAGTCGAGGAAGCCATCTAATAATTTCTGATAATTACTACTAGTGTTATTGCCCTTGATGGCATTTAAAATACTGAAGTTATCTTTCAGTTGACTTTAAACTTATTCATGGTGTTTCTATTCATTAGATGAAGAAACCAATAATTACTTTATATTTATTACATCTGATTTTCAGCATCAACAGCAGGTGGCAGCAGCAGTAGAGCGAGCCAAACAGGTCACCATGCAGGAATTAAATGCTGTCATAGGGGTAAGAGAACTTAATCTAAATATCACAGACTTCTCGTCTCAAGCTCGCAGTGTAATTAAATGTCACTTGATCTAGATTGAATGCGTTTTTGTATTGATTATCTTAAGAAAAGTATCCTTCTGATCTTGGCCAACTAAAAGAATTTTAGAGAAAACTTTGACAACCTATTATTGGAACTGTTTTTGATTTTATTTATTCTTAGTGATTAAATTGGTAATAAGCTTTAACATTGAAATTAGGTCATGCATGCCTGGTCTTTCCAATGAATATGCCATGTTCAGTAGAATTTATAATCTAACTGTATTGATATTTGACTTTGAGGACCTCAGATTATAAATGAAAATAAGGACAGATGACCTACAAATGTAATTTTGATTACTGATGGTTTTTAAATGATAATATATTAATCATCATTAAAGTGGCTTTGCTACAGATTTTCATTAAGATGTGAATGATACTAAATGATTATTTTTTCAGCAGCAAATGCAGGCTCAGCATCTTCCACACGCCCATGCCCCTCCCATTCCTATGACACCTCACCCATCTGGGCTACCTCCTCCAGGTGGATTATCTTCAGTTCCGGGCGGATCAGGACTATTGTCATTGCCTCATGGTACCTTTCCCACTCATCCACACAGTCTCAGTGCGTTGAAAGATGAAAAATGTAAGTATCGACAGCCCCATTAATAGGGATGGAACTTATATTTACTTTCTCAAAAGGTTTTATTTTTATACAATGGAATGTTTTGATGTTTATGAATAAGAAAAATATTCTGATTCTTAGATAAATCTGTGTCATTTGTTTTCATATCCCATAATTATTGTATCTTTATCATATGTAAATATTTATAAGATAATTGATATGTATTTTTTTGGTATTTTTCAGTTGATGACAAGCATGTAAGTACGCTTTATCAATCCATTACATCTTCTAACTTTTTTTTATTATGTCGTCCATATTTGTTACTCTTTCTTTACATTCCTGTTCATCTTTTGTTCATTTGCATAGAAAAGAAATAGTCACATCTATTGGGTTACATCAAATATATTTCTTTAATATAATGATATAATTGCTCTTATGAGGTATCTATGGTGGTTTTTGTCCCATGTAATTGACTTTTTTTTAGATAAGATTTTAATACTGTAATGTAAAAGTTGTTTAGTACTTGAAGGGTAATGATGAGTTGAAAGCACATTGTATTGTTGAATTTATAAAGATGTGTAAAACTTGCTAGTTATTTGCTCACTAGAATTGGCCACAGTGTTTACTGAAGCCCTACCTTGTTTTCTTGTATATGTTGTGACTAGTGTTTGCCTTCAGCTTACAGGGCTAAGTGTTAAGTCCATAACAGCACTACTCGCTAAATGAGGCGCTTGTATACCATTGACGATTCAGATTACCAGTCTGTTGACATGCCTCTAAGCCTCATCTATCTCAAATCACCTTTCGTGGTTTCGTCGTATTTCTTACTTAAACATTCAGCGGTTGATTTAATGAAGAGTCAGGGAGAATTAACGCAATTTATCTAAAGTAAACTCTTCACTCATTCCTTTCCCATTAATTAAACTGAGTGAGACCTTGTGTCGCATATACCACTCTTATACTCAGTGCTCTCGGCTCTCACAAACTACGTGCATAAGGGATTTCAACGCTAATTTCTTAAGTCAAATTGTTGTGGAATTTGTTTTTTAGGTTTGGTCATCATATGTTTTTGCAATGGGACTATTTGCTAGAGGAGGGGAATCGTGAAATTTGAAAGCAATTTAAATCTTTTAATCTTGTTTTAATTAATGCGTGAAGTAGAACCTGCGTTTAGTGACTTACCAAACAAGGGAAAAGATTGAACACTTCTTATTGACATGGATGACATTTCAACGAGAAACTACTTTCAGGGATTCTTAATCTTTGTAAATATATTAAATGCTAGTTAAAGGCCAGCTCTATCTTAAAGAGATAACGAGATGAAAGGAAATATTTTTCAGAAGGCTGAAGTATTAATATCGTGTTAAAAAAATCAATAGCATCCTATTGGAATTTTTTCCCCATTTTTCCGTGGTTAAATGTAGAACATATTGATAAGATAGATCTTCAGCTTGACTGAACAGATCGACTGAAGACTGATTGTAAACTAATGGCTGCTGCTAGATTCTGATACATTTTTTCATCTTTTGAGATAAAATATAAAGATTTTTTTTTATTATGTCTGGCTATACAATAGCCATTGTGATATTGATTTTACAGGGAAAATCTTGAAAATAATTGTTGGGCTTTTCTAAGTTATATCAAAAGTGCATAATATATAAATACAAAAGTTATCATGTCCCAAGAAAGATTATTCCATAAGGTTCTTCCATAAAATATTGAACTAAAGATTCAATCAGGTCCTTGTAGAAAGTCTAAAAATCAATATCATATTCATGGAAGATTTAATATAATAGTTTTGATTTTATACCTTTGAGACGTCATTGATTTTAAAAATAACTTATATTCAGAAGAGACCTACAAGTATGCAAACATTTTACAAGGACATGTATCACATTCTGTGCTTGATTGATCAATTTGTTCATCTGATTCTCAACAGGTGATAATATAAAAATTTTAAAAGCTAATATAACAGTATAGGACGAAATGCATCGTAACTTCATTAGTAGTTTGGTGACAGGTTGCATGATCTAAAGATCTTTAGCTGATCACTTAAAGAACTCTAGTGTGCTTGTACTGTGCACAGTGATAACTAAAATTTATGTTTATCAACCAGTGGGTGATCATGTGAGGGTAATTGATCGTAAAATAGAAAAGGATTTACTTAGCAATTGAACTATTTCTTGAAATTGTGAAAATATTCAAATGTAAAATAGAAAATATTGATTTTTATTGTCAGTATTTTCGTACTCAAATTTTGAAGAAGGTTCATATGTACCAAATTCACAATTTGAGAGAATTTTTTCTAGTAGTAAAAATACATGGATCTGTTTGATGAGAATTTTTATCACAGAGATACAAAAGTCAAGATAGATATTGGTCAAAAATCATGTTACATAAATTAGCTAACAGGAGAAGCTATTGACATATTACTGTGTTGACTGGGTTGATATATAGATTCAAGCTAACCTTTGAAAAAAAAGACACTGAAGTAGAAGATTTGTCAAATAGAAGGTGCAAGTAAATATGTCTTGGGCAACACACACTTTTACAAACATGAAAGCGCCTCTGTCATGTAAACTATTCTAGACAAATGTCACAAATTGTTTTTCATCAGCTTCATATTACTTTGAAACTAAGCAAATGACATTTTTCCTTCAATGAGAAATTCTCCATTTCCTCATTGGACTGTGTGGAGTTAGCCAAGTTTAGTATGCATCAAGTGTGAAGTGTAAATATTGGGCAACGTAGAGTGTTGTTAGAAGATATTAACTGTTTACCCTTCTTCCTCTACGACAATATTTAATGTCTGTGGAGCGCAATTCATGTTCTCTACGTTTTTCTATTCTCTCCTGTAGTTGCATGAATGAGAAGCTCGTTAAACAAATATGGCCGCTTCTTCTGTCCACATGCAGTGTTTGGTCTTCCTGGTGACAAAGGATTACTTCTAGCTTGCTGAGAAATGAGTTTATTTTGCCCAATGAGCTTCTGGTATTTATACAAGTTATTCCACCCTAAAGATACAGTGTAAGCCAGCTAAAATAGGCAGCAGGGGGTGAAACTCGGCTCAACATTTTATTGACATACAGAATGCTATGTCTTTCATTTGTTAATTGTCTTCTTTTTTCTCCCTTCTCTAATCTTTGTGTACTTAAACTAACATTCTATTAAGTCAAGTTTGTTTTTGAAAAGATTGAGGGAATTGGTTGTGATAGTTGCTTTAATTTATGTGATTAGTCCAAAGAGTTAGTGTTTATAATATTACATCTGCTGAAAAATAACAATTATTAAAAATGATATATTGCAATATAATGATTAATTTGGCCATTTAAATAATTTTACTTCAATGTATTGTTACTTTGAAATGTCATAAATAAATGTTAAGAGAAATAAAGCACTGAACAATGCTTGTTAAGGAATTAAGGTGTCATGAGCATTGTCTTAGCCATCTCTTGCATGGTATTCAAAATTCAAAGGCAAGGTCAAAATCTTGTGAAGGAATAACTGTGTACTGTAAGCTAAATGGATAAGTCATTGTTAGTGGTCTGTTTCTTATAATGTTCAGAAAGACACAAACTAAGATAAAATTACTATGTCATAAAGATACACTGTTATCAATCAACTGTTTCAATATTATCATATTTACCCAATGTCAATTAACTTCACATTTATTTGGGAGATTTGTCAGGATTAGCTCTTGAAATATTTCTCATGCTAACTGTCATACTTATCAACTTATTTTATGGAGGGTTTTTGTTTGTTTTTGGTTTTTTTTTTGTTAATCGACAATCCGTAAATAATGTCATTATTATAAAAATGGTAGTTTTTGCTATTTATCTCGTGGTGTATTAAGGTTTAAAAGATTGCAAAGACAAACTTTGAAGTCATTTTATCATATTTGATACCGGGACAATCAATAAGACCTTGTTAAATAAACTGTGCCTTCTTCGACTAACACATTTATTGTAATCCCCCTACCATCAACTATATTAATAGAGCACTTGAACATTTCTCAGAACTAATAAAATATGGACTTAAATTTGTTGGCTGACTGGTGAGAAAACCATGTGTAAACGCGGGGTTTGGACAGGTGCTTATATTGTTCCTGGGTAAACATAGCTCAAGTATTTATACAAGAGAAATTCATCATATCCTTTATCTAGAAATGACAGTTGAGATTGTGATTCAAACTAAGTTTATGGGACTTATTACCCGGTATTGCTTACACAACGTCTTGGTCAGCCTTGGTGGCCCAAATATCTATTCAATGTCTTCAAGTGTTTGTTTAAAAGGAGCTATTCGCCTTTTATACTCCAAAGAGAGTACTTGCTATAATGTAAATGTTTGTGCCGTTCTTTAACTTTTAATCAGTTTGAAGTTTTCTCACAATGATTTGAAAGCCCTTTAAGACGAAGGAAGATAGGAATTGACATTATTGTCTGTAATCTTATTCCACAAACAAACAATTGTCTGCCAAGTAAACATGGCTACAGATGAAGTTAGCAGTTGGTGTCAAGTTTTTACACATCACCACTTTATTTATTCCAATGACAATTGAGTTTATTTGTTTAGTCTGTTTCAGTTACATAACAATTGATAGAAATAAGCTCGGATATCTTTATAGTTCCAGTTGTTCCAAAAAGCTTTGAATTTTTCAGCTGACATCTTCTTTTAAAAAAGAAATTCACTTGAAATGAAATGAACATTTTGAAAAGAGAAACTTTGAATATTTGATTGAAATATAATTTCTTTCAACATATAATTATTTTCACACTTTTATTGATTTTAACCAAATGTTGTTTAATAATGAAACATTAGTTTTTATACGCCCCCATTGAAATGTGGTCTTATATTGTTGTCGCCCCCCTCCGTCAGTGTTTAAGGTCATGAGACGAAGAAACCTATTGTTTTTCAGCGACTTCCGATAAAAACTACCAGAGTTATGGCCCTTGATCACTTCAAAAATTCTTGTGGACGCTCTAGAGGCCAAAGTTAATATCCGATTGGCTTTAAATTTATACACAGTGTTTAAGGTCATAAGATGAAGAAGCCTTTTGATTTTCAGCGATTTCCGATAATTAGTGCCAGAGTTATGGACCTTGATCACTTCAAAAAATCTTGTGGATGCCCTAGAGGCCAAAGTTAATATCCGATTGACTTTTAATTTATACACATTGTTTAAGGTCATGAGGCGAAGAAGCCTATTGATTTTCATCGATTTCTGATAATTACTGCAGAGTTATGGCCCTTGATCACATCAACAAAATCCTGTGGACGCTCTAGATGCCAAAGTTAATATCTGATTGACTTTAGATTTACACACACTGTTTAAGGTTATGAGATGAAGAAACTTAGTGATTTTGAGCGATTTCAAATAATTACTTCCAGAGTTATCTCCCTTGCTAAAAAGCAAACAAATTCTAATGATTTTCAGATAATTACATAATGAGTTGTTACTCTTAATCAGATTTTAGTGTATTACAAATGTTTCATCACCAATAAAAGTAAAAATATGTGACAACCCTTGTTGACTGCCCGGACGATTTAGCTGCTGTGGGCGTATGTTTCGTTGCCTGGCAACCTATCTTTTAAAAATTATAATAGATCATTATTTTTAACATTGCATCGGATTTGTAGCAAAATCGAAGTAGCCAAATCTTGAAATTATCTTGAAAGTGATTATTATTAGCTTACACAGCTTGATTTCTTGTCAATTCTTTTCAATGTCATTTATTTAAATTGACATTAATAACATCTGAATTTGACTTTCTACTTGTAGAGAAGATCAGCATCTCCAGCAGAAAGAGAAAAATTCCGTCCACGAAGCCGATCACCTGATGTACGTAGTAGTGGTGAACCACCCAAGAAACGCAGACAGGAAGAAAAAGTGGTAGTAAGTAGATTATGCTTTAACGAGATGAAGGATATGTGATTTGTGCCGGGCCAAGAAGAAAACCAGATTTATATTATATCTTAAAATAGATAGTCATTAGAATATGAATGGGAGGTTTAACTAAATTCAAAAACTGGACAGACATGCTGCAATCTAGTGGGAATGCTGTCCCGTTGTAACCAATTTTTATCAAAATATTGTAGTGATTGACATTTTATTATGTACTTTTCCCAACTGCTAAATCATAAGGATAGTTACATCTGGCAAATAGGATTAAAAAGATCATGATGTAGTTCAGTTGTCCATATCATTAAGATCGGCAAGAGGGCTTAATCTGTAATGCTATAAGTTATATGGCCTTATATCTTTGCATGTCATGGAGACCGATCATACAAATAGCCCAGAGGACCTGATCCAGTTATTCCACTTTTTGCCCACTTCTATAGACACCTATGCACAATCAGAGTATTGAGAAAAAAAATGTACCACATATAATATTCCTGAAAGACTTAATTTGCATTGAGTGGATATTCCCACCTTTGTTCCTTTGATCATGAAAATTAAACCCTGTAGTCTGAAGTACTCTGAAGTAAAAATAAATGCTTAGGAAAAGTTAATCATTAATTTAATATATTTTCTAAAATGTAACATCTGCATTATTACTGTTATTTCTATACTAAGGATTTAAACACATCTGGTCCGAGCTCTGCCATATATCTTTTATAAGTAGAAATCTAATAAATTTCATGGATAATTGATTTTCATTTTCTAAGCCATGATTACAAATCCAAGTTTATACACCAGCTGAAATTCTTTGACAAGTTATCAATCAGGATTAAAAACCAATATGATCTATGTCGTTTATTGGCTTGATGAGATATATATGTAAATCCTGTATTAATATTAATTGATATGAAATATTTGTTTAGGACAGTGATGGAGAAAAAAGTGATCAAGAATTAGTTGTGGATGTTGGTGATGTAAGTTATTTAAACATTTTACTGAATTCTTTGCATAAATTAAAGATGCATTATGTAAGATTTAGATAAAAGAGCTCATTATTCTTGCTATAATAGTTCAACAAAAGATAATGCAAAACAAATTTATTGAAAATTTCATTCAAATTACTTTATTTTGGAGCAAAGTTATCACTGAAATTTTGAGAAGATATTGTACAGATTGTTTATTAATGTAGGAACAGTAGGCCTACTTGTTAATCCGATTTGTTAAATGGTGATCCTGTTTAAATCTCAGCCATCTGATGATCTATAAAGTTGATTATAGGCTTGTCTTGTGAATGAATGTCTAATTAACAGTTTATATATAGCATTTGCAGCCAAAATAAGAACCTGTAATGGGCAAATTTAGCTCTTACATAATGCATCTTTAATCTAATTAATAAGAAAAATGTAGTAATTTTTGAAATTCTAGGTGTGATGCATTAATGTGTGTGGACTCAAATACTAACAAGTTAATTGATATAAAATGTCATCCTAAATTGCCAAATATCGACATCATTATCCTATTCATTTTCAAGGAATTAAGTCTGCTTTTCGTTTTGTCAGGACTTGAGATTTCAACCATGTCATTTTGGAAAGCTTTACCTATGCTTGGTTGATTATATATATATATATATATATATATATATATATATATATATCAGTTATGGATTTTAAAGATTATGAACTTATGATACTTGATGTCGCAATGGTTGAATATGTATAATAATAGCATAGCAAAAGCTCTGTTTTTATGTTTGAATTCATTAAGATATGTATTACCTATTGCAGGATAATACATCACCAATGAATGGTCACAGTGAACTTTCACCTCGGCCGAAAGATAAAGACCCAGCAGCTTTAGCACGACATAAAAAAGAAACTATGAATGACAGAAGTAGTCCTCGTAGTGATGCATCATCACATGCCAGCTCTAGTTCATCTAAAGTTAAAGAGGTAAATATTGCCATAAAAATTACACAAATTATATATCACAGGGTTCATGATTGTTCCAGAAATATAACTGTGACTTCATTAAACACCCAAGATAATTTTAGCAACCTATGTTTTATTAGAATAATATCTGAGTGGTAATCTGAAGGGTATTGACTGACCAGCTTGCTCTACTCAGACATTAGTCTGTTATATAGCTGAAACCAGCTTCTCTTAACTATATAGTTGAAATTAAACCTGTGTACATATAACATCCTTAGGCTATGTTAGATTAAAAACCTGCACTTTCACTGGAAATGAAATATTATAGTGTGTCAATCAGAATATTGGACGTAAAAAAGAATTATGTCAATGTGTCAGTCATTCTATAAACAAGTATCTATTAGACAACTATCAAAACCCAGAGTACAATATGTGTGTTCTCAGTCTGTCATTTGAATTTTTATTATTCTTCTTTGATCTTTGATATTTTATAAAAATTTGAGACACTGCTGTATGTAACAAGAGTTACAGATCATGTTGACTTTATCAAAATTTGAGACACTGCTGTATGTAACAAGAGTTACAGATCATGTTGACTTAAAGTGAATGAAAATTCAATTTTTCTGAATTTTCTAAAGTTAAAACTTTTAGGTATTTAACTGAACTTTAGTAGTGGTCACAGATTAGTTTTGTGAAAATTCAGTTTTACAGAATTTATTTCATCTCTACGAATTATATTATATATTTACATACATTATAAATTTGTAGAGGTCGGCAGGGAACATAATTTATTGCTTCAACAATAAACAAAATTCTCTGAATGCTTGTTGTTCCTGCAATCTAAATAATTGTAAATATACTGATGTAGTAAATAAAGACAATGTTTTTATTTTAATGTAGAATGATAAAGCAGCAACACCGGTATCTAAACCTAATACACCAACAAGTACTGGTAGTACTACACCTGGTCCTGGACCATCAGCTCCACCAAAAGGTATTATAACTTCTAAATGTAGAATATAAATCAAGGATATTATGATTAAGTGTCTCAAAAATCAGGGTTAAAAATTACATTGTCAGTTCATCATGTTTTGCTTCCAAAGACATGCTCTACTGCCTTTTCTCTCTTCTTTCTTGATTACATCTTCAATGCGATCAATTTACGACAGGCATGCACACATGTTTTGTTACATCACAAAGATACTAATTATTATTGGAGATTTGGTTTCATTTTATTTTCATACTATTCAGTTAACAAGATTTGCTTTTGATCTCTACATGTACAGGGATAAAAAGATGCTTGATGGAGCAAAGAGAAAATTTGGTTTTGAAAATCTTTATTCAATTATAAACAAATAGATGGAGTTGTGTGGTTGACTTTTGGCTTTTAATTATAATTTTGCAGGGATTATATTTTAGAATATTATTTATTTCTGTTTTTCAGTTTATCCATTTATGCCCCATCCAACTCATGGTGCTGGAGGGGGCTTACCATCAGAACTAAGTCCCAATGGTTATCCACCAAATGGTGTCATGCATAATGGTATTGGTGCCAGCCCTTTAAATAATTTTGGCCAACGTCACCCTGGCATGGTGAGTGAGGTATAGAAAAATTAACATAATTTGATATTGGTTATCAGTTTTTGCCTTTGAAGAAATGTATTATATTATTTGGAATGTCAAATGGAACTTTTCCATGGAAACTAACTCTGAGGATCAGACAAGTTCACATTAATATCATATCATGTGGTATGATAATGGTGTGCTAAGATTAAGTTACAAGGAGAACTAATTTTCTTGGCCTTGCCTGCCATTCGTGTGTGACAGATGTTTAGTATTTTTATTTTTCTCACTTCATTTCAGCAACAAAGTAATTACGATGCTCCCCATGATCACATGAGACCAGCATTAGGCAACATTCCAGGAGGAAAACCGTAAGTGAAATAAGAATTTTAAAAGCAAGGGAAGTGGGTGTGGTTTATGTTCTACCCCTGGTAATGCATGTAGCTACAAATGTATCATGCATTGGATTATAACTAAAATAAGAGAGATCTTGTCTGAATACTGGTTTATTTTGACAAATTAATCTACAACATAAGCGACTGGTTTTAATTCTTATTAAGTTTTATTTTTTTAGATTGATAGAAGAAAACTGAATGTTTGTTTTAACCCCTTTTGGACGGATGACGTGTTGACACGCAAATATTTTCCGTGCCCAGAGACGGTTGACGTGTTGGCACGTCACACGTGACACCCTGAATCAGTCCTCATTTAAATATGCTAAATTTAGCATAAGGGAATCCCCCTTTGCCTTGCGATCATAAACTAGTTATCTCCCGTTGTTCTAGATGGCATCACTTGTATTTTATCGTGCAATTTTCTCGAATTTTCTGCATAGTTACGACATGTAAACAATGGCGGTTGCCAGGAAGCGCCAGCTGTCTTTCGACGAAGTAAAATAGACAATAAGGCAAGGAAAATTCATTTTGTGAACTCAAAACATCATAAAATTACAACAGGAATTCTTTTTTAAGAATTTAAGCCAAGCAGATTGAAGATAAATTCACATTTAAAAAAAAAATGATTTTTTCCCCTAAATAATCCCGTCCAGGGTTACGAAATTTCGTCGAAAATCCCGTCCACAAGGGATTAAATAATATTAAATATATGAGTTGATATTGTATTTTTAGGGCTTATTCTTTTCACGTGAGTGGGGATGGTCAGATGCAGCCAGTGCCGTTCCCACCAGACGCTCTAATTGGTCCCGGAATTCCTCGTCATGCTCGTCAGATTAATACTTTAAATCATGGAGAAGTTGTTTGTGCAGTGACGATCAGTAATCCTACAAGACATGTATATACAGGAGGAAAGGTATAACTTCTTTCTTTTATCTAGTATGATTTTATCTTGTATTATTCAGTTGATGATATCCAGAAATAAAACCTGATTTTAATGAAAAATACTACTACATACAAATCGATTTTATGCTTTGCTTTTTAGTAAAATAAATGCAGTTATGTTAAAGATAGTTTACTTATCCTCTAAACTTATCTTTATCTGAAAGTATGGTATTTGTAATGACCAGAAAAATTCATATTATTGACTCAAAATATATATGAACAGAGTGTCAACCATTGAACCTAATGTTGTTATCCTTGCACATGCAATACTCACATGTTACTGCTTTGGAATGGTCAATACATAATGATAGCTTCAGTGGCTTTATAAAGAGATACAACCCTCATTAAAACATCTAAGTAACTAGTATTCAATATAATAATTGTGTCATGTGCTATTCTCATTCGGATACCAAATGTTATTATGTATTTGATAGGGTTGTGTTAAAGTGTTGAATATCATGTTATTGTGTATTTTCAGGGTTGTGTAAAGGTGTGGGATATAAGTCAACCTGGTAATAAAAGTCCAGTTTCACAACTTGATTGTTTGGTAAGTATATATATGTCTATAAATTATCTATATATGTAACCTGAAGACATGTTACTTGTGCATTCTGTTATAAAATAACAGACATCTAAAACCACTTTGATCTCTTATGCGTGTTTTATGAGTGAGTTAAAATTGTTTACAATTGAGTTTTCATATAAAATATTAAATCATATTTTGATGTGTATTATTGTTGTAGTTCGCACTATTGGGCTTCTAATCTGGTTAAGGCCCTCTAATAGAAGACCAATAATTGTTGTAGTACCCACAATTAGGCATTGGTGCTAAATGAACAATAATTTTAATACATGGTTCCCTCAGATAAAAGACAAATTCTTTTTTTAATAACTTATTTTCCTACAAAATTAATCAAGTTATGGAGGTGGCTGAATTTTTAGAGTGTACTCTATATTCTGGTAGATGGTCTTGAAAGATGATACTCTCTATTAAATTTCTATGGGACACTTTTAGTTATATAACTGCCATCAATGAGAAAGATTTACACCTTTTTTCAGCCAGGGACATTTATTATAACACCTGTGTAGAATTTATATCCTATATATATATATAATCTAGGTAAATATATGATAGTATGGATATGATATTATATCATCTACTTACATCACATGTATTATTCTCAACGCATATTCCATTTTTACAGCAACGAGATAACTACATCCGTTCTATCAAATTATTACAAGATGGCAGAACTTTAATTGTTGGTGGAGAAGCGAGTACATTATCTATATGGGATTTAGCAGCTGTAAGTTTTTAAGTCTTAAATCAACACATGTTAATATGTCACATATGTTATTGTCAAAACATATGTTAATATATTGTAACTTTATGTGTATGTTCTAAGTATGAGTAGGCCTACTATTAAACACATGTTGAAATTTATAAGTATCCTTGAAATTATTTATCTGAACTTAAACTTTCTAAATTTAAAGTATTCTGATTAAATAAACCTGTTTTCTTTATTCTGTTATTTTTCTTGTCCAGCATTTTATTATTAATATGTATATTGTTTTGTAATTTAATACTTTTTATTTCAGCCCACGCCCAGAATCAAGGCTGAATTAACATCAAGTGCTCCAGCATGTTATGCCCTGGCTTTAAGTCCTGACAATAAAGTGTGTTTTAGTTGTTGTAGTGATGGTAATATAGCTGTATGGGATCTTCATAATCAGACCTTAGTCAGGTAATATTATCATAATACTCTTTATTTCATCCTTCTATATTATCATTCCATTCAGTATATTTCTCATATATACCATTTATATAATCTATTTTAATTGTCGACCCACTTCAATGTTACAACACCAGAGATTACTTAATATCATATTTCTGCTGTTCATTTTATTGTCGTTAATTATCAAATCTAGTCCAGTCTCATTCAGTATTTTAATCTATAATTATCATAGTCAATACTTATAATATTATTTCTTTTGACCTTCAGACAATTTCAAGGTCATACAGATGGGGCTAGCTGTATTGATATTTCTCCAGATGGAACCAAATTATGGACGGGTGGTTTGGATAATACTGTTAGATCCTGGGATTTAAGAGAGGTAATTTCAAGACCTTAGAATTTTGTTAATTCTTAATGGAAATTTTGTTTTATTCGGATGTTTGATGTCACATAAACCCACATGTTATTTAAAAAAGAGAGTTTTCTATTGTAGGGGAGACAACTCCAACAACATGATTTTACGTCTCAGATCTTCTCATTAGGATATTGTCCAACTGGAGATTGGTTAGCTGTGGGGTAAGTTGGTTTGGTTTATCATTATAAAATTTATATCAGATACTTTGTTATAAGGTTAATTTTTCAATCAGGAAATAAGCTAGTTGTTTGAAGTGGATTTTAAATCCCATTTATCTCACAGTGGTTTTCAATTTAAAAAAAATATCAGGAAAAGAAACTATTTTATGTCTCAATTTCAGTAAAAAATAAAAACTGTGATATCCTTTTTATTATTTCAAAACTTTTTTATAACAAGTTATACAATCTAGATGATATAAAATGAAGGCTGTAGCCTCTGTATTGTTCTTGCAGTCATCTGAAAGTAGAATGATTGAGTATAATGTCATTGATAATTGAAAATGTTTTGCCTCTTATTTTCAGTATGGAGAGCAGTAATGTGGAAGTTTTACATCATGCTAAACCTGATAAATATCAACTACATCTACATGAAAGTTGTGTTCTTTCTCTTAAATTTGCATATTGTGGTAAATGGTTCGTGAGTACAGGAAAAGATAATTTACTGAATGCCTGGAGGACACCTTATGGTGCCAGTATCTTTCAGGTGAGAACTTTATTAGATAAATGTGTTTTCTTTAATATTCCACAAATGTGTTTGTAACCAGGTCATAGACGATTTTTTTCTTACATTTCACTTGACATTCAAGATCATGAATACACATTCCATTGATCGAAAATACAACTGTTGCTAAAAACATCTTACAAGATATTTGAAATAATAGAATGATAAACTAAAGTGCCATCATGAATAACAAATTACTCTTTAGTTGTGAGACCACATGTGGGCGAGGTTGCTACTTGCTAACCTATATTGTCTTGGTAACATCAGCAACAAATGTACCCTGGACAAAATAGCAGCTGTTGTGTCTGGTAACTGGCTGTTTGGTTTCTCCAGTCTTACTGGCTGTCTGGTTAATCCAGTCTAACTCTTGTTCACACAATTGCTTTTAGGAAATATTGTCTCAATCCACCAGTTAACAATACATTCTGTTTGCAAGGTGAAGGTCATTTTTCATCTCAATCAGTCAAAATACAACAATCTCAATATGACTGACTATTCACACTGAATGCTTATTTAATGCTATGTTATGAAGACTAGATTTCGACTAGTGGAAGCGATGATACAAAATGATAGTCAGTATGTAATAATTAACTGCATTTTTTATGGGCTTATCTAATTGGCATCTATAATTTTATTGTTCCCTCTCATTAAAAATATATTTTATGGTAAATATAATTTTTTGGGTTATGGTCAAAGGGGCATAGCTTTAAAAGGGAACTGCAACATTCTAACATTATCCATCACACACAACTGTTAAAGCTGTTTTTTTGGATATCAATTTGGTGAGAGAAGGATGATCTGTCGATGACCTGGGTGGATCTTACCTAACAAAAACATCACTATTACTTTATAATTTTGCTTTATTATAGCGTAACATGTTATTAAAAGTTTCTTTCTTATTTCAGTCTAAAGAATCATCTTCTGTGTTGAGTTGCGATATATCTGGTGATGATAAATATATTGTTACGGGATCAGGAGATAAAAAAGCCACATTATACGAAGTTATATTCTGATCATCATGAGTGTGAACAATAAAATGGTGGTGGTTCATAGTCATCCCAATCACAGTATTAATACTTGATAAAAACACATAGTGAACAGATGTGAGGAAGATGTATATATATACGTGTAAGTTGTGAGAGACATGGTTCACTGAACATCAATTTTGGATATTGAAACAGTCTCTTGTGAATTAGACACAGGAGAATGGAAGAGGAATATACAGTGTGGAACAATTTCAGTGCTTGCCAATCAATTTTAAGGAAAGTGGAATTGGATTTGGAGAACAAGGAAGGAAAGTGTTCATATTAACGTGTTCAAAAATGACTCAATAAATGAGCTTTTAATGGATATATTGCATTGAGTTGCTCCAGTTATGTGACTGGGATAAAAAAAAACTGTGGTGTTTAAATTAACTTTTTAAAATGAAAGATCCTCAGCACCATTTGGTTAGACTTAATGTCTGAATTAAAAGCTTGAAAACACTTTCTTCATATACTATGTATGTGTGAACAAGTTCAAAACAATTGACTTCATCTGTAGGAACTCCCTTTGTACTTAGTGCATAAATGTTTTTACTGTTCATTCCCTCGTAAAAGCTTTCTGAATACTTTCAATTCTTGAATAAAGAGGATGTATGTTTTGTCATTAAAAACAATTTTTGACGTGTAGAAAGTTTTCTTCTGTTAATACTTTGAAATGTATATTATGATTTCAATATGTGGTGCAGTTTATTGTTATTCAGGATTTTACACATAGTATGTGCATTTCTCTTATAAACTGATTATTTTAATTTCAAACAAATACATGGCTGTACTGTTTATAATGTGGTACATGCATGTCGAAGTTGTTTCTATGGCGATTGTTTCTAATAGTTTCCGTGATTTGTTTCTATGGAAACATTTACTAAGGTGATTGTTGCTAATAGTTCCATGGGTTTGTTTCCATGGAAACAAAGACTTAGGGATATGTAAATAAAATCACTATTAGTATTAGGACATTCTAAATGGAAATACTATTCTGTCTTGACTCTCAATTTTTTTGTCTGTGAAATGCTGCGTTCCTGTGTTTAAAGTGTAAGAATGTACAATTTAACCATGTTGTTATGTGTAAATGATATATATATATTTGTATACATTGTTATGGACTATATGTAAGAAAGTTACTTGTAGGAGATATGCATGGTATAACTGTTGAATTAGAATTATTATTATGATATATCTTATAAAATCTGAAAAATACATTTCAAGAAGAGAGCCCATGTATATGCTTGAGTCTAAGTCTACTATGAAAATCCTAATTAATTCCATAAGGCTGGCTTGGTGTTGATGTAACAATTATGTTTTTGTGCCACAACTGACATAGGATTACTCTAATCATGTTTACTCATAACTGTCATTATGTCGTGGCATAGGCATACATTGAGCAAAAACAGGTTAAACAATTTTTAGAATATTTAATTCCGCCTCACTGTTGATGAGCATTTATTTAATAAGATAAAAAAAAGACCAGCCAAATAGGCTTAAGTGTATTTAATGTTAAAATCCTGTCTTTTAGATAGTTCATTATTATTGTACAGTATAAAGTATGAATACGTTTTCAAGTTAAACTCAATTGGTGCTTTTGAATAAACTGTCTATATATAACATTGGATATTATTTTTTTTCTACCTGACTATTTTGTATTGTTTGGTGGGGTTGTTTTGCAACACTCCCGACTGGGTTTTTTTCACAGATATTGTCTTGTATGAACAAAGTTGTCAGAGATAATTTCAGTACCTTCAATTGTTTGATCTGTCCAGCAAATCTTTAATCTGTTTAAACCAGGTCCCAGTAAGAAATTGAAATAGTAGTAACCTGGCCTCTATGAATATTTTCCTTTGTTCAGTTATTACTGAAATGTAGAACGTTAAAACCCCATTTAATTTCTCTTCAAGTTCAATATTGATATCCTGCCATCCTGGAAAAGATGAGCAATTCTAAGATTTATCTCATTTTGTCGTGTCGGATGACACTGGATGTGGTGATTTACACATCTAGTTAAATTACACTCTGATATTTAATGGCTTCCGAGTTGATTAAAATATTACTAACTACAAGATTAGTACACAAGTTATATTTAGTAATCAACAAATAAACGAAGCCAGTTCGTATGTGGGATGTGTGTGAATTGACGCGTGTGTGTACAGAGCCACCATCAGACCAGAATCAACACCCTGGAATGTGTACTATTCTGCTTACTCAAATTTAACCATGGTAAACTTCCTTGGCCTTTGCGAATAAATACGAAACAGCAATCAGATTAAGAGTATTTGTGGAGTAAACACAACTACTGCTTGAGCTAGCCAAATATCTTCCTTTATTGTCGAATTGGGAGCGAGTTATAGTGTTTGGTATTGTGTTAGCAAGGGAACCCCAAACCTTGTTCTAACAAGAACACATGAAATCGTGCAGATTACATGGATTTAGAAGGTTGCTATCTGTTTTATTCGTGTGAAAAAGATGAGTAGTTCATCTGGTGCAATTTAATGGTTATAAAATTCTGAAAAATAGGCCCATCAGTATCTTGTGTCCTTCACTTTTTCTGCATAATATCACTTAAAATTTAATTTACTGACTAAAAGTGAGTTTATTGTAAGCAGACGTCTTTAAACATTGCTATCCCTGAATAAAATCTTTTCTTAAATGACATTATTATGTATGAGATTAAAATCTCATTATTAGCCTATATGTTTTGGATTTCAACTTATCACTTCTCACTTCAACAGTACTAAACTTCCCTTGGTCAAATAGGATATATCCATAACTTTAAAACTTCAATGTGCCTCAGTATCCTTTAATAGCCGGCCATGATACAGTTTTATCATTTTCTAGTAGACTGAATTTTTGTGTTGACACAAGAGGCCAACCAGGTCGAGTTAAAATTAAACCTACAATGGCCAGAGAAGATCCTCCATTAGTTTGGTTTATTTTTAATGTCGGACATATTACAGGTATCAAGGAAAACGACTGACCAAGAAAGACCACATTATGGGCAGCAAGAATAAACGACTGACCTAGGGAGACCACATTACGGGCAGCAAGAAAAACCACTGACCAAGAAAAACCACATTATGGACAGCAAGAGAAAATGACTATATTACGGGCAGCAAGAAAAAACGACTGACCAAGAAAGACCACAATTCGCGTGGCAAGAAAAACGAGGAACAAGCTAATGAAGTAAAGCTACACCAAACGGAAGATTTTAGGTCCCCCAGTAGGCATTTAGAAAGCAGAATTGTATAACAATCCAACCATAAATGTGAACTAAGTTGGAGGCATTTACCTATAGCGCCCTTATGAAGTTCTTTGTCGAAATCACTAAATCGGTTAGACGGAAATGTCTGATTCCTCCACCCATGGCCATTCAACCTTTAGCCATTCCAAAGTAAACCGTCAACTTACTTATCTTGCCCAAATCGATGTACCTTCATGGAAGTCTGTCATGGGACATTGACAGGTGTTGTATAAGGTCCTTTAGTGTTTAAAGGTATGGGATCCGTGTTAGGGGGTAAATTATACAGCGATCCTAAAATGCAAACTTTGAAGGGATGGAATCTCAATGAAAATGCCCAATTCCCCTCGAAACTTTGCAACACAAATGCGACGTTAACAACTAATAACATTTCCACCCAAACGACCTGGGAAGGAGTCGGGCAATTGCACTATACTATAGTGCAAAAGTAACGAAGAATAATGGAGAATTTCTTTCACGACATAAGAAAACACTAACGTGCCTGTTTACTTTAAAGAGTGTCCAACAATTTGTTATAGGCTTCCACGTTCACATAACTTGCATCAAATCGATGAAAATACTTAGAAGACAGACCATCGTTTGGTATAATTGCAAAGAGACATTGGATAGCTATGTATCCTCCAATGTATTTAACTTCTATACATCTCGCATCCCCATCACCCATCTTACATGTATGTACAAGGTGTGGAAACCGGTAGTTTTAACTCAAGACTACATAACCAGATGTGTATTTATTAGATGGTACGTGGTGCAAAGGGCTTTTTACTGTATTACCAAAGAAACAAATTGACGTAGCCATGATTTTGTTCTAGTTTTTTCTCTGCAGTTTGTCAAATTGTAGAGGGCCCTTTATCTAACAAGACGAATCAACAACTCATGTTTCTGTCTAAATATTGGACGTCTTGTGCCAACGTCAGATGGTTTTCAAGAATGCAAAGAACTTTTAGTATGTCTTGCCACAATATCAAAGACCTGCATAAGCTCGTCAAACCTTCCCTTGTTATCACCCAGCATTTAACAGGAAGTCTCAAAGAAATAAAATATTTACTCTTCAAACTTGTTAAAAGACAAAAACTGTTGAATCTGTGAGTTGGAAACTGTTTGTTCGTCAAGCAGTTTCAAGACAAAATATATTTGTTGGGTACATTGTTTACAAGGGATGTTCAAATAGCTGCTATTTACTGTGGATGTTTTTGTGGTCTTGGTTCTTAAATGCTTTTGAAACGTTTGTTCTGAGCTAATCTTTTTTTATTTTGACTTATTGTTTGCTGGCACTATCAAGTCTACTCTACTCACCATCTTCATGCAACACGGTGTTAATCAGGTTATTTCGTGAAACTCGGTGATCAATGTCGCCAGGATTGACGCTAAGATTTGCGACCACATCATAGACGTGAACTACTTCTAAATTGTTGAAATGTTTGGCATTTTCACCACCGGACATAATACCACGCACTTCCTCAAGTATTTTCTTGCGTTGCATGCAATAACTTAACAAATTTATTTCAAATTCTAAGGCAAATTTTGCATTGACGTTTTTTCAAACAGCAGTAGACACCATGTTAGCGGTATGAAGACCCGCCTTAATCCTCTTTTATACCAATCAATTCTTCTAAAAACATTCTAATGCCATTCACCTTTCTAAGCAGATTGGGAAACAACGGAAAGGATGCCAACTGTTTCGGGTCAAAATGCTAAGATCGGGGCCACCGCTAGATTCGCAAATCCTGATTTTTCACCTTTAGCATTAATGAACACCGAGAATAATTAATTTCATTAATTTACTATTATTGATATTGTCAATGAAGGCATACATGACAGATCGTTCTCAATTTACAAGGAAGGTACCCAGATGTTCTTCTAAAATATTATTCTTTTATGCGGTGGTCGATCGAACGAATGGATAATCCCTGTTGGGTGAATGATTCCTTTTGTTACAGTAAAAAGAGGCATACAAATCGGTCCGTCGTGACGGATATTTTGTCCAATTACCAAGGTGAGGATTAAATCGCTCCTTATAACATATAAAGTTAAAATGTTGACACTGTGAATGACAACTGCATGACTTAGATGACTTGGTTGACAGATTCGGAAACATTTGAAGCACGTCCTACCTATCACAACACAGTCTTTTTGTTTGCAAGGATAACCACTATATAAATATGTTCTTGTCGGTCGGCTACACAAGCCTCTATCTCTGTCAATGTTTGTTACAACAAATATTTACTATTGTCATCCCAGCACAAAGTATAGGCTATTCTGTACGTTGACAAAACTTTGTTAAGTTGTTGAACTGGGTATTTAATTCTTTGATGGGCTGTTTGAGACGTGTCGCTGAACCTTGCTGACATGACCATACCGTGAATGTACACTGTTTGCTAAAACGTTATACTTTTTTTTATATGCCGAGTTAAAAGAATAAAAGGGTTAATTTCTCGTAGTTTATTGGTTGAATAAATTGTTGTGACAGTGGCGTCGTTAGCAATAAATACAATTCTGCTGCACCCAAATCCTTTGATGTGCATATTTGGTCGTTGCGTTCTTGTAATCGACAAGTTGTGCTTCTATGCAATTTCCTTCAATTCTTTTTACACAGAACGATCTTTTCATTTAATTTGGCTCCAATTCATATACCAGTCAGTCGATAAACACAAAAAGGTCTCTCTTTGTTCTTGGGAGATGTTACACGGATTACAAAATTTATCTGTCTTTTTAATTTGGCATTCAATGGTTTTAACCTATGGTATTTTATTACTTAGTTACCGACACCCTTTCCCGCCACAAGGGAGAATTCCCAAATGTTGCAACGAAAGCGAAAAGAAACGTTCGTTTGTAGTATAAGCCGTATCATATCCGTATTTTAATAGGCATCCGATTACTGTGCATCCGGCTCCAGCCAGAATTCGGATCGTCAAAAGGGAGCAGCCGTTTAGGTGACTGACGTTGGGTTATGTTTCGTTATTTCGATTAACCGCTTAATAATGTTACAATGAGTAGGGTCGTCTGTCAAACCTTATCGATTTCTCCGGGGCCCCCACCCCCACCAAACAACAAACACTCACTAAGACCATACGGGTAAGCGAATTATTGAAATCAAATTGACCCATACGGTAGTCCCGAAATGGACTAGTCTGTGTCGAGTGGACATGTAACATCACTTTTTTGCATGTTGTGTAAACTTCCATGAATAATATATTCGACCTCGGCATAGGGGGTGGTATGAACGAATGGTTAGCGCGTGCGTTGTATCATAAGGTCTGTCATTACGACATTGAGGCAACTTGCGTGGTTTCGATTGCCCGGTTGTACGAGACCAAGTTCGCCTGTCCAACCTTGTGGGGCTCTACGAGTCCTCTGGTTTCCTCCCACTGCTAAAGACCCCATACGCACAAGCGAATTATTGAAATAAAAAAATGAACCATATGTTAGTCCCGAAATGACCTAGTTTGTGTCGAATGGACATTAAACCCCATTTCACTCTGTCTCTCTTTCCATGTCTCTGTCTGTGGAACCGGGGTAATATTTTGTTGAAAATTACCAGGCTTTACAACGTGGACAAATGAGCTGCAATAGTTCTTTATACGAGCGAGAGCGGGTATAGCAATATATGATAAGTGGTCTGAAGCCTATTATTACTCGAGAGTTACTCCCCGTACAATAATGGCAGCCCCCATAAATGTAAACACAGGCAGTGGTGGACAGAACACAGAAAATGAAGACAGCGACTTGTGTGATTTTCTATTTACATTATCTGATTTGGCGGAGGAAACGATGACACAGCTTCCAGTCCTGATACGGAGAGATGAATGCAAAGCCTGCACGTGGGTATTGTTTTTATTTTACTCTGTCGCCTTCTCTACAACTACAACTACAATTTACTTATGACCTATATAGTATATTGGACATTGTCATTATATTATAATAATTTTAAGGCCCTCTCTTGTATGCAGGAGGAGTGTTTAGTGGGAGGAAATGAAATCAAATGGGGTTTAACGTCCTACTCTTATGCACCTAATCCTGGGCCAATGGAAGATGGGCATACGCCATACAGTATGGTATGAGTATGAGGGAATTTTTGCCTAGGCAGAGGCACTACGGCCTACTCTTAGTCTTATATCGAATTCCAACTGCCAAGGGATCTTTTACTTGCACTCCAATTTGTACAGGGGACCCCAGTTTTTCATGCCATCCAAACGACTAGGCAAATACTTGTCAGGCCCTCCGTTCTGCTTCACTGACATGGGGAAACCACGCTGGAAAATCAAGATGAAATTTTCTCGGCCAATGCAGGGATCGAACACCCAACCTCCAGGCTAGCGAGCTAGTGCCTTAGCAACGTGATCCCCGTTAGTGGGAGGAACTCAGAAAACTGGAGAAAGCCATTGGCCTACTCCTTGTTAATAGTTACAAAGTCTAAAGCCTATCTTATGTCGCCCTACAACACGATAAAACTGACGGTGACTCCAAATGGGCGACTGGTTTACAATCAAGTGGAACAGATCAGTCGGGACTAGGTTACTTGGCCGACCTGAGCACTCTTACGACTGGTGTGAGTCGGACGCCAACCAGTCGCCGTCCAATTTCTCTGAGTCGCCGACCTGAGCACTCTTACGACTGGTGTGAGTCGGACGCCAACCAGTCGCCGTCCAATTTCTCTGAGTCACACATGTTCTACTCCTACGACTGGAGACATCCAGTTGTCCCTAGTCGCAAGCAACATGAGCGCACGTACGACTGGTTTGAGAAGTCAATAGGATTCGGTTATTTAGTCACGTGGTACCAGGGGGTGTTAACAACCATGGGGAATGAGTGGAATGAGGTCTTCAGTGATCAGTTGTGTCTCCGATTCTTCATCTGACACCAGGCGACATGTGCACACTTACAACTATGATCATCTGGTTGCTCCTGATTGCGTCCAGTCATGGATAAATTCAGTCGTAGCAACATAAGCTAGCAACATAAGCTGTCAGTTGCCGTTAGTCGGCGTCAGTTTTGTCATGTCATATGGCGACATAAGCTAGGGTTTAGAAACCCCTAGTGATCTCTCTTCATTACTGGTACGTCCTAATGACAACTAATATGAAAATAAGGCTTTTCCACATCTCAGTTCTAAGGCTATTTTGGAAGCCTTACTGTCTATTTTCACCATGATTCTTCTTTGTTTGCCAAAAGAAATCATTTCTTGCCACATTAGCTAGCACATCATAAGCTAGACCGTTTAGCCTGTTTTTATATTTTCATATCTTTGTATGTACCATACCGATATGTGTTTAAATCAATCATATGTCAAGAATTCTAACTTGAATTTTACTACTACCGGTATTAAATAATTCAAAGAGAGCAAATATTCTTTTATTCATTGTCATTAAAATAGGGCTAGGTGTAGGCTGTCTACAATTGGAACTAAATAAAATAACATGTATGAAAGTCCTGAAGAATGCTTATACAATCTGTAAAACCTTGAAATAAGCTAATAATGTACAATGTTGTTATTTGCAATTTCAGACGACCAATAAGAGTTTGTTGGTGTCCATATCTACCACCAAAACCTATTGATATTAAAACAAACGTATACATTCTTCAACATCCTTATGAGGTAAAGCATGATGTTTAAAAAGTATATAATATAATTGCTGAATCCAAAATATCCCCTATTGACTTAAAGACTCATACAAACTAATATCAACTGAAATAAGTTTTTGTGGGTTCGATGTTAGAGGAGCTGTTTAAATTATTTGTTATCCTTACAAGGGAGAACTAAATAAAAACAAGAAAAACTGGAAAAGATTTGCAATTACATATTATGTTGACATAATGACAATGTTACTTAGGGATCTTAGAAGATGGTTACATTGTACATTTTTAATTTCAACTGTTGCAGGATTATTCTTGGTAGTATTGTATATATGCATTTTTCTACACAGCTACTGAACCAATTTAATATTTAAAATTCGTTAAAAAGTAATTGAGTGAGAATGACCAGATTTCATTGAAGTAAGCAAGGACTTATGAAGATTATTATAAGATTTTAATTACTTTGTTTGTCTCAAGATAATGGAAAGACTCTGCATACAATAAGAAATATTTTAATTCTATTGACATTTTTGTATTTAGTTATCAAGATGTCTTCGAACAGCTCCGATGTTAGTGAGAAGTTTACCATCTGAAAAATGTCATGTTATACAGGGAAAGAAATTTCCACGCTCAAGGTATTTCATGTAGTGGAGAGCATCCATGAATTATTGTTAAAGCTTTCATCCCATTAGAAGTATGATAACCAACTCACTCATCTAAAATCTTGGTCCCCCTTTCTGAACTGAAATATTTTGATCTTTAAACCCATAAATCTGCGAACCTGACGAATGAAATCAATTATGGCTATTGGACAGCTAATTTGGAATATCGAGTATTTTTGACACCATCTACTCCTGAAATGACCAGGTTTGTGTCAAGTGGATGTTAAACCCCATTTCTCTCTCTCGTTTCGACACCATCAATTCAAGTGATTTACGTGCATTGCCTGACATGTTGCATTACCTCTAATGTTGACAAATATAATCTTTATAGCCTTGGCTTTGGAAGAGTTAAAATGCTATGTCTAAATGAGAGCGATTTGAAAATTTCAGGCATCCAGATCTTTTAGAAGTTATGGAATCTCCTAAAACCATTATGTTAAGTCCAGGTCCTGATGCAATTGATATAGAAACATTGCCATTAACAGACATAACAGAATATAATCTTATACTCATAGATGGTACATGGGCTCAAGCTAAAGGCATTTATTATCAAAATCCAATCTTAAAAATACCACAGAAGGTAAGTAAAAGATAGTTAAATTCTCACAAGGGTGAAAATGAGACCTTTTCTGAGGAATAAACTACCACAGGGTAAGTGGGTAAGACTTTGGCTTTCTAGTCTGGAGGTTGGGTGTTAGATCCCTGCATGTAGTTCATGTAGATTTTCCGTTGTGGTTCCCACTTGTCAGTGATTCAGGATGGAGGACCTGGCAATGACAGATGTCTAATCGTTCGACTAAAAACTGATGCCCAGTGTATATATTGGAGTGGACATAAAAGATCTCTACACAGTTGGGATTCAGTATAAGAGTAGGCTGTAGTGCTGCTGACAGGGCCAAATTTTCCTCATATCACACTATGGCGTTTGCTCGTCTTCATTAGCCCCATTCAGAGCAGAACAGTAGGACGTTAAACCCCATTTCATTTCATTTCTGAGCCATTTGAAATCATATCTGGAAACATTTGTTTCCAAACCCTGTAGTCTGTAGCTATCCAATCTGAATTAAATTTAGATTTATGAACTGTAGAATACCATTTGATTATTTCTAGATAATCCATGTACTGTTGTCCAATATATGTGATATACTAGTATATGTATTAAAGCTACTTATTGTTTATTCACATTTTTTTGACAATAACTTGTTTTTATAATGGTTTAATCCATGTTGAAATGTACTATAACTGATTAACAAAACCAAAATACAAACGGTAAATATTCTCCTGCATAGGATTTAGTTGTATTAAAATAAGACCATCAACAAATTTTACCTGGCACTTATAGGTGGCGTTGGCTTGTTTATATATGTGTTGTGGATGAAACCTTTAAACAAACATCCCAAAAATTGAACCTATTTAATTCTTTGTTATTTATTATGAATCCAATATTACGGTTGTGGTTTCGATCCCTGGTGTGAGCGTATGTGGCATGGAGATAGGGGCGTCTTCTCAACCTCGTGGGTTTCCTCCGGGTCACCTGTCCAACCTCTTAGGTTTTCACCTGGTGCCCCGGTTTCCTCTCACTGCTAAAGACCCCTACGCCCAAGCAAATTTTTCAAATAAAATTGAACCGGAGTTTGTGTTGAGTTAATGTTAAATCCAATTTCTTTCTATCTCTCCATCTTGCACTGCTGAAAAGGTGATACACCGGAATCAAACCCAAAAACTTAACTACTGAGACAACACAGCTCTCTTTCAATAGTAGCCTATAGACAGCCGATATAAATTTCAGAAATAAAGGAAAATAACTCTGGAAATTACATTAAAAAAAGTTATTGAAAATCAATAAGCATTTTTGTTAGCAGTGTTATTGCTCTAAAAGCCAAAATTATGGTTTGAACTTTGGAAAATACTACTTCAATATGCCTTTCATTCAGTTTGAATAAAACAAAAGGAAAGATAACTTTGCCAAAGAGTGCAAAAGAAAGCCTTGACATTACCCTAAAGCATTCTGTTTTCTGTAAAATGAGATTTTATTTTTTTTATTATAACCCAAGTATCATAGGCATGGGCATATCATTGACTACGAACCAATGAGTCACTTAACAACATAAAAGTATTTATATTAGAAGATCACATGCATTCCTGTGTTTAAAAGCCCTTTAAATTTATTTGTTTTTGCCAGATATTAACATGTGGTTAGTAATAACAAAGAGATAATACATATTTACATATTACATTAGACAAATCAACAGTGTTATATATCTTAATAAAACATGCAGCTTCCAAAAACATCGACAATCTTACTTAAACATGGCAGATAAGAGAATAGACCAGGTTATTATTAAGAAATGAATTCAAATCCTTTTCATCATTGTATCATTTACACTTTATTTCTTTTTATCTCCCAGGTCCAGATAAATTATAGCAGTAAAAGTAAATATATTATCCGAACCCAACCCAACGACAGTTCTTTATCTACCCTCGAGTCAGCAGCAGTAGCTTTATCTATTTTAGAAAATAAACCAGATATTATAGATGTAAGTTGCATTTATTTTCATCATTATGCAATAGGATTAACTCCTCACGTTTTAGATTTATCACTTTATAAAAATATTTATTTTTTAAATCGAAAACAAAGATCTGACAGTTCTTTTTTTGAAACCCAAATCTAATATGAATGAATGTCTTGCTTATGACTATTATATATAATTTAGGTAAATTCAATTTGGTTCTTAAGTTACTTCATGAGTAAATAAAATAACTCCTAATACACAAAAAACATATTATGGAACACAATTACTATTTTAATTAAAGCGACGTTTCGTTGAGGATTCTCTCAACGTTTTCAAAAAAAAAAAAAATCTGTTATAAATTATAAAAGTCAGGTACCTTATCATTGTCATATAAAAATATTGCTTATATAACTGATAGTGATCATATAAACTGATTAGTCATGGTTATCACTGTGATGATGGTGATATTTATGACTTGGACCATAATTACATTCATCACTATGATCTTGATAGTGTTTATGACAGTAGTCAAGACTATCAAAATGCAGAGAATAGTTCCCTGACTACAGTCAGATACATGATCATCATTAGTTTATCATCATAGTCACAGTCACAAAGATCATCATGATAATCGTGATCACATTTATTATCATAATCATGATCACAGAGATAATCATCAATAATCATCAGGGTCGTAGTCATAAAGATCACTGTGGTAAATGTGACCATGGAATATTAGAATATATTCTTAAAATAAAATTGTTGTAGTCAACAAACAACACATGTGCATGGAGGTTGCCATTACAACATTAATGATTTTTTGTTGTTATATTTTGATTATGTCTTCATCAGTGATAAACCCCAACCCTAATCATAATGGTTGGATTATTTCAACCCAAGAAAATATTTTGTTTTGTTTCTACTTTTCAGATTTTAACTAAACCACTAGTTGCTTTGTGTAATTTTCAGCTCCAACATGGAGCCACGTCACATCAAAGTAAGGAATATAGAATAAAAAATGGATTATGGACAAAAAAACTACCCAAATCATGGCTCAAAAAACAAGAAAATGCAGAAAACTCAAAGACTAATGATGCTGTTTGATGTTTGTGTTATTTAAGTTTTTTGGTGGTTTTAGAAAATAAGTAACGTGCTGTTCGTGAATTTTAAAGCCCCAAATAACTGGTTAAAACCATGCACAATTAAGAGTACTTTTTTTTTAAAACAAAAACATTTTGGTCCAAATAGTATTATACAATGTAGATGAAAAATTTGTTACTCCTTTAAGATTTTGTTTCAGAATGCAATTACTCAACCCCATACAGGTGGGTTAGCTTAAATTAAATGACAAAATTTTGACATTTTACTCCTAAGTGGCTTGGGGAATCACTGTGGCTAAATGGGTAAGACGTTGGCTTGCTAGTCTGGAGGTCGGGTGTTTGATCAGCCAGATTTTCTTGTGCGGTTTCCCCCCTGTCAGTGATGCAGGACCTGACAAGAGCAGCTGTCTAGTTATGTGAATGGGGCAAAAAACAGGTTCCATGTACACATTGGCATGCACGTAAAAGATCTCTGGCAGTTGGAATACAATATAAGAGTAGGCCGTATTGCTGCTGCCTGGGCAAAATTTCACTCATTGCACACTGTATGGTGTATGCCCAGTTTAGGAACAGAACATTAAACCCCATTTCATTTCATTTCATTTCCTAAGTTTCTTGATTGATTAATATGTTTCTATCAGATTTGGTAGGAAACTGATCTGCACCTTGGTTTTCAGTCGCTTTGAGTGCCTCTGCCATATTATTGTTTAACACAGATATAACAGACATTGTCTAATCCACTAAATATCCAAGCCCACTAATATTCTTATGAATAATCATCAAAATGTTGATCTATATAACATTGGAGCCAAAAATGGAGGCCATAATATGTATGACAAATACATTCTGAAATAAGGGCCCTCCCTCAATCAAGTTATGTGACAAACATGGCTTTTAAAAATAGATTGTTTATAGCATGGGGTAAATGTATCTTCTTGCACATACAAAGTTTTGAGAGGGGTTTGAAGCAAATATTTGATAGATTAATTTTAATTAGTTTGAATATGTTTTTAGTCCAAATATATCATCAAATCACACAGTTTGTATGCAGGAAGGTATCTGTAAGTTATTGAATATTTAATATACTTTTTATTGATATATGTTAATATATATATATATAATGTAAATAAACGTATATATCTGAATATAGTAATTGTACATATTCTTGTAGTAAATTAAGAAATCTGTGCAAGCGAGTTTAAGCTTCAGAATATACCAATGGTTGATAATGAGGAAGAATCCTATTTATTTTGAATTCCAACTGTCAATGAATCTTTTATGTGCTTACGAAATTATACACAGGACCTTGTTTTTTTTACCTCAGCTGACAAGGGAACACGAAGCTGGAAATCCTGGGGTAAATCTCTCAGGATATGCCAGTATCCAGAGAGATGTGCCTTGCAGTGAATTTAGGATGAGATATCATATTTAATGGTTGTTAATATCATGCCAGATATTTTTAAGGCTTATAAGTTAATACCATGCCAGATATTTTGAAAGTGAATTAGGGTTAGGAAACAAATGCAATTGATAAGATGAATCTAAGTTTACTATTACAGTTAATCTATATAATTATTTATTCATTACCATTAGTTGAATAGCAGTATCACATTTCCATATCTATATTATTAGAAATATACGAATCGTTTCAATTAAATAGTTGTATTACACCACGGTCAAATTACGTACATGTACTTGATATCTTTCAACCGTGTCATTACGATAGCAGAAATGAAAATCTTTAAATTAAAAGAAACTTCATCCCAACAAGATTCAATTGGCCTTGAAAGTTTCTTTGTTTGCACAGTGGTGTCTTTGTTGGCGTGTTTAATCTGTTTAAACCCTATTTACCAGCTGTTGATAGCTATGACATAATACATACTTCATTCTCAGCACACATAATCATCCTCAAATGATTATAATCACTTTAACATAATTACTCCCCCCTTCAAGCTTGACGGCGCCCCGAAATTATCTTCTTAACTCGGCTGTAGTGTCCTATAACAATAGCTTATCAAACAACCAGTCTTGCTGAGAAATTTATTTTTGTGGGTCGAAGAAAATGGTTAGAAATCTTTCAAGTTAGCCATACAACCCCGTGGTCGTAAATATTGTATACATGACCTTCAGGTGTGTGAGGTATATTTTGATGTTTAAGTGGGAAGAAAGAAAAATAAGGCTTGTAATTTTCCTTGATCGTTGATCAAATAAGCACCCAGTAACACCACACAGTTTGCCTAACAGATGAGCTTATTGTAAGCCCGACAAGCCAGTCTTTCCATTTGACTGGTCAAGCGCGTCCATCCCTTCAGACCTAAGTACTTCATATTACTTGTAGTCCTGTCAACCTCAAAGGCGTGAAAAATATGTCACGTTTGGGTGAACACTTACCACCAAAGGGGATTATGTTTGTTATCTCACGGTGAAAATGCACCACAGAAATAGTGAAAGCATTGTAAATATCGCTAGGGGCAAGATACCGTCGCATGTCAATTATTCGTGAAAGGGGCGGGAACCTTTCAATTTGACATTAATTTCTTATTGGTCTCTCATTACCACCCTTACCAACCACGTAACAACCAAATTATTTCTGCACCTAACAACCGAGCCACTCAATTAATTTTGTCGTTTTAAGGACAGTTTATTCCTCATATAATTAATAAACCCACATACTTGTTTCGATGGCGTATCTGTGTAAAATATAATTATGAGGAATTAGGGTAGGCCTACATATATTCACGAACCTAATTACGATTCCCCATTCCCACAATAAAGATTCAGCTGGTTTGAATGTAATTCTTTATTAGTTGGTGTCAGAAAATAATATGCTAATGAATTGTGATTAGCAGTCAAGAATAATCGGGTGCGCACTGTAGATCGGGGTACTCTTCAAAAATATAGCCTTTAGTAATAATATGAACAAACAACACACACCGCACTCTCATGGGGTGCACTGGATTACCTGCCAACAAAAGAAGAAAGAATCTTCAAGAAGAAATATTCACAGGTGATTAAGTAGTTGTAATTTCACCCCCTTATTCTACACCACACATCGAAGTAAACACAACATATATATCGCTCAGGGCGAATAAAGCCCATGAAACTCAAAGCCCCTTGGTCACATTATCTCGATTTGTATAGAGAGTAAACGAAGCGTGTCTTTAGGGGTTGCTCACTATGTGTTTGGTTGCCCCATAATACAAGTCGTGAGATAAACCAGCCTGAAAGTTTCTAATTGCTCTGTGAAGATTTTCAACACCGATTGGTTACTTGAAAGTAGAAATGGGCGTGCTCGTCCCCACCTTTTGAAACAGGTTGACAGAACTGTACCTGTCACATTTTATATCGGTATAAAAGAGAGGTAAACTGTCACACTGAACGCCACGCCCACTAATTAGATTTATTACCTCCTTTCCGCTGTATCGACTTTCTTGATCCATGAAAGACCAAAACGCAATTATTTTAATAAAAAAAAAATATATATTCAATAATTGAAGCGTCTGGAAACAGTCATTAATACAAAGCATTCTATTCAATACAAGAGTCTTTGTATGTTAAGGCAGATAGAAAATGAATTATGATATTGGTTTTAGTCCATGTCTAATACCCTGACCTACAGATTCAACTTCCTCTTTATCGGGACACACTGAACACTATACATGACATTTTCAATTAAGGCAAAAAGGTTGGGTGCACACACCCTTTTGGAAACTGCAAACTATTGCTCCATTTATAAAATCTAATCAGATATTTAATGAGTGCAATTTTAAATATTCACAGTATGCCCAAATTTGTGTCCCCTTCAGCAAAAAGATGACCCTTAGCCACTTCCCGTTTATAGTCACTGCGCCACATTTACACGACAACCGGGAAATCTTTTGATTTATAACCAGAGCAAACACTGATATAAAACAAATCCCAAATCACGTTACCACAGTAACCATGTTAAACTCCAACTACAGCGTTTACTAGAAAGATTTTTCACCGATTGGACCCTGGGGCTTTTAGCGTCACGCGTGGTTTCGTACATTTCAAACCTACTTTGTTAATGTACATGTTGGTGATACGTGTAAATTGTTAACTATAAAAGAGAAAAAATTATATGTTCTGCTTCGATGGCCAGATAAGGAGCGCGACACAGAACGATCATTGTTAGATAGTTATCAAATCGGGAAAACGACATCACCAACATTCTTTTGAGTCCGCGCATTATCGCCCTTGGTAAAACTAATTTAAGAATATAATTTTATGAAAGGGCGTAAACCAGGAGACGTTCTTACTGATCATATCACCAGTTTTCTTTCGAGAAAAATAACAATTTTTATAACGTCACAAATCAGAAAAAAAGTTATATATTTCGTGACGACCAACAATATATCTTGTTCATCTTATAAGTGCTAACCGCCAACGTGATGAGATAAAAACAATATGGCGTCATTTCCTGTTTATTTTATAAATTGTCAAATATGCTTTGAAATGTTATCTGATTTAGCGATAGACTAAGTGCCCTTTTAGTATTGATATGGCTATACGATTAAGGAGGAAGGTAATTAAATTGGTTTTGAAAGGCAATAATGGGTCTTTAAACACATTTATTCTGCTGTTGTTGCTTGGAGAAGGGGTTCTGTGAAAATGCTCGATCTTTGTTTCTCCGCTTTAAGTACAAATCAATAGGGGCTGGGTGGAAATGGTTAACGCGTACGTGTTGATTCAAAAGATATATCAATGAGTCAAATGGCATGGTTTTGATTCCTCGCTTGGACGTGACAATGAGTAGGGTCGCGTGCCCAACCACGTGGGTTTTTCCGGGTCTTCCGGTTTCTCCCCACTGCTAAACTTGGACCGAAATGACCAAGTATGAGTCGAGTAGACCTTAAACCCCCTGTTTCTTTCTTGGCCGGATAAACTGTTCTTCCTGTCACACCTAAGCATCTATTTATGGAGGAATCTAGGGCCAACAACTTGTAGAATTCAGAGAATTTGTTCTAAAGGCTGAACTTCACCTGGTCCTCAAGTCCTCCTTCTCGTGGTTTCGATTCCCGCTTGGACGTGACAATGAGTAGGGTCGTGGGTTTTTCCGGGATCCTCCGGTTTCTTCCCATTTCTAAAATTGAGCCGAAATGACGTAGTATGAATCGAGTAAAGGTTAAACCCTCTGTTCATGTAAGAACCGGTATCAATTCTTTCTGTCACACCTAACCATCAATTTATTGAGGAATCTAGTGCCAGCCACTCGTAGGTAAATAAAGCCATTTCGCGCAAAAGGGCTACCCACAATATAACCTTATCCTGAGGTGATAATTGTAAAATTCGTCCTCTTCTCGCGAAGCTTCCCCCAATGTTATACGCCTAGATCCACTATTAATGCATACCCAGGTAACATTCTAAATCTACGCTATAAAGAAATAAGTTACCATAGTTGTATATATGATTAACGTCCATACCATCTGTAATAACAATGTGATCTAGGAATAGAATGGGTTTATTTTATAAATCTCTACTACCTTGTCTTCAAATGTTACATAACATGTCTATCAGAGTCTCCATATTGAAGCATGTTTGTTGATAGAAAATAAAGAAGTTTATATCATCGGTAAGGACCGCCCAAGATCTAATTGTTTACTTTGTAACATTAGCAACAGATATCTTTGGCAAGAGTTTCATTTCAATGTAGCGGATTGTTTTCCGTGGAAAAACGCCTTTTGCAGTTGAATGCGATCTGCTATATTTTGTAAACACAGGCAGAACATAATTCACTCTTGGTGGTCGATTGGCTACTGCAATTTCTAATCTAGATATCTCTGTCATCATATCTGATTGTAGTAAGACAGTTGAGATGCCGCAACAGAGATGGAACAAATCGAAACGCCCCTTCTTCCCAATCATGCCATTCTATATCGGTTCTGTAGAGAGTGTTTTTGTATTTCATCTACCTTTCAAACATATAAAGTCTGCCCATGTCGTATTTAGTATCGCACCACACATCTAGATCAAAGCCAACCTTTACGGCTGATATTTTCAACGAACCTAAAACCATAAGTTATTCTAGTGTGTCTTGAAATAGCCATCTGGCTAGTCTATCTTACTCCCATAAACTTTAGTTTAACACGATAGCCACTGAGTAAGCGTGTTCCATTGCCCATTACACTAGTCTTTTCTTCCATTACATTGGTAATTATTAATAATAACACCAGCCTGGAAGCAACTAGTCAATTTGCAGGCTAAATGCTATGTGTTATGATCACCTTATTGGCTTATACATTTTAGGTTACGACGAAAAGTAGTCTCTTTCATTCAGACAATTATTCTACGAATATTAGTCTAGGGGTTGACAGAATTTGAGAAAGACTAATTAGCTACATTATGGGATCTTCATGTTTCAAACAAAGAGCGTAATAAGGGAGGTAACGGCCCTAAAACAAGATGTCGACGGCCCATGAAATTAATTTAAGAACTGTCATTTGAGAAAAATATGTTTGGCGTTTGCATTGCCTGTTCATATCCAACACCCTAAAAACTTTATTGTAAAATTTGTCTCTTCAAGGATTACATCTATGGTTTTTATAATCCTAATTCGTCGTCATGGGATTTAATTCGGAAGGAGTGCAACTCTTTCTTGTCTTTAGCTAAAAAGTTCCATACCTAATGCGTAAGAGTGAGTTTGTTCTGTTATATATAGTCGATTATCCAGTACATTTTCGTCAAATCATGACAATTGACCCAGACCTTCCGTGCCTTGAAGACTATGGGGTTCTGGGTATCCGAGACTCTGGGTGACCGAGACTACGAAGAAACCCATGTCACCTGTCCTGTGATCTCACCACTTACTCTCGTTATAGGGAAATCAGCAGTACCCCTTCGTCAGATGTTATCGGATAGCAGGCGTGGATAATGCGTATAATGAAAGGTTCTTCGGTGATGTTTTTAATTTTGAAAAAAGGGAATACATCTGTACTCAAATCAGGAAAAAATCTCTTTACAGTATAATGCTTCTGATATTTCATATGCACCGATGTAATCGGTTACATTTTTAAAACCCCCATTCTAATTCCTGGCTTTCATTAGAATCATTGCTTTTTATAAATTCACCTAATTTCTAAAACTGTAATCTAATCTAATGTGGAGAGAGGGTAGTGATAATAGAAACCAGATCACCGCCCATTAACTTGATTGGCATGTCTACTCATTAGAAGAAAAACTACGTGATTCTGACTAAGATGTGACAGATGTATGAATTGGTCTATGGAATATCTATTTACCGCTCTGGTAGAACCACAAGTGGAGTTTGAAGGCAATAAGCAGAGGTCTAAAGGTAATAAACAGAAAAATAATAATCTAACAAACACGTGACTCGGATTACTGGGATTACTTGGCAAGGTATATTGTAGTTCGATCTACATGAGTTTAATAAGTTCGCTTGGTTAAATGATAATTCAGTATATTAGACACGCTTAGAAAAGAGTCGATATACCAGCGATATTGGACTTGATCAGTATATTAATACGGTAACAATATGATTAATGGTAGGCCTATAGATCTAGAACACAAGAATGCTCTTCTTCTAATATCATACTATACTTATACTGACCAAAATACCCATACCATTATCATTGACCGATATTTTAGACAGAAAATTTATTTTTCGTGATTTGATTACTTCACAGATACGACGAATATGACGCCCCCAAATTTTAACTCATTGGGAGGGCCGTGCATTGACTGACGCAACGCCTAAATATTCCAATGAAGTTGACTTGATTTGTTTTACAATTGGTAAGGTGAGCACTTACTTTATCAAAATTGTTGACCCGTATTTTATGCAGAAATTAAACTGAATTTTGGTGTCTTGATTTCTGGCAAGAAGTAACAATGTAAAATAGATTATTTACCACGCCAAATCCGGAATAAAGAATCCTTATAAAAAAGTTAACACCTATCGAATAGTCAAATGATCGGAAGAGTTGACGTTTTACCCTTTAAGATGGTGAAGATCGATGGATAACTGCTAGATGAAGAATGCAGCTTGATTTCAGGCTTACGTAAATACGTGTCCATGTTTTAATATGATGACATCTTCTGTGATGATCTCCCTCCTGAGATAAACAGATGCTTTTTAAGATTGACATGACGACTGCCATGAATTTGGAACATAAATCTATAATCTATGACACGAAAAAGAACACCATTTAGGGCTACAACATACAAAATATTGATGCTGAATAAAAATGTAGAACTATTAAAATGTTTATTGTAACTTTATCTGTGTATCTTAAGTTTTGTTTGTTTGTTTCGTATATAGTCTATTATTCATATATGCAAATAACTATGTGAAGTTTTTATGCATTAAAGTTTCTGCTACAGTACTTTCTGCAAAGATACCACTGTCTAGATTCACTGATTAAGGCATTCAGTTTGCCAAGGGCCAAATAAGTTGACGCTTATTGAATAATGACGAAAAGGTCGTGAGTTGTATCAAACTAAAAATGTAAAGTTTAAATATTTAACCTTGTTATTCACATATTTCTGTTTCAGCGTTCGTGACCCGGGCAAGGGTGTGAGGTAAGTTTCGAAGTTTCAACGTTGAACGGAAAGGGCGTGGTTTGCTAGTTCTAAAGAACAACTGACGCTGTCAATTAAAGCCTCTTGAAACATCTCCAATAACACCTTACATTCAATTATCCGCACTGAAAAGATTATAAGTTGTAGTTGGTTCTCGCAAACAGCCAATCGGCGAAGTGTTAACATATTGAGAATGTTAGTAAGAATGGATGTGAGGTACCCAGCTGATCTGAAATGTTATCTGTAAAACAGTCTACATCTGCCTTAAAGTTCACGCTCTTTCCATCTAGAGAGGAATGAAAAATTCAACGATTGTATACTAACATAGTGCGTGTTATGATAGTAATACTATACCTCACGCTGAACAAGCCTACACAACACTCAACACATGGTATAGTTTACTTAGCCAGATAAAAATACACAGTTAGAGCGCGAAATGCCTTCGATTTTAATGTCGGATACCTAATCAGACCAAATGGGTAATTGGAATAAGCTCAGTTGTTACTTTCCGTACAAAGAAACTCTTTTTCTCTTGATGGTCCAATTGACAAATTTGCCAAGCAGAAAATAAGGGAATCCACCCAACCCTGTTTGTGTGGTTGATTAACCCATCCAGCATGACTAATACTCTTGTTAAGAGTCTAATACAGAATAAAGTAGGTATTATATTCCATACTGAATAAATATGACTATCAATAACGCCTTGTTTGAAACAGCCATCTAATGAGGCGTTGCGGGATTGGAATCGTGAAATAAATGGTTACTCAAGTTTGTCTTAAAACCCTTGTATTGTTAACAGCTAAAAATAATAAGAAGCCTACATGATATGTGTAGTATGATCGGCTTTACGTGATATAAAAACAAGCCGTAAACAATGGCCGATTATAAGAATAATCTATAAACAAGACACATGTACTGACCATGGTGATAATTATAGACACCAATATACACATATTGATTATATTAGAAAAAAAAACCTTTTTAAATGGTTCTATGAAACAGCTTTAAACACAAGCTTGCAGACCCGTAGCCGGCCGTAGCCAGTGGGGGGGGGGGGGGCAAAAGGGTTAATTTAATCCCCCGAAAAAAGAGTTTTGCCCTACCCCCTCCGAAAACAAAAGTTGCCGACCATCTTGAAAATCAGATTTGAATGGAATTGAACTACTAGAATAACGTGCATCTGACCATAATGTTTCTAGATGGGCGGTAATAACATGTTTTTTTTTGGTAGAAATCAACTGTCCTGTCAAAGCTTGCCCTTTCGAGAACGTTTACCCAGTTCACATAGATGATATTTGTTTCATCATACGTTTGTACATTTATACATCAAACTAAATCAAGGATACATATAGAAATCCTGACACCCATGTTAATGATAATGCTCTATTTCCGGTTCTCCTTAAGACTTAAAATGTGAAATTCTACGCAGAGGTTCTGCAGTGCAAAACAATATTTTAATTAACTCCTGAGAAATACTGCCTATGTATATTTATCATCTAGTGTTTTAACATAAATACATTTACTTCACAGCTGAACTAGTTATCCACTGATGTTCCAGTTTAGGTGGCACCAACCCAACCAGATTCCAGTTCGTATGGCTTGTCCAGGGCTTTCTGAAATATAACTTTACGTATGTGCTTGTTAACTTGGTGTTCCAGCCGTTAAAATAGTAGACGTTGTTGAGGACAACTCAGACTTACGCATGGATTCAAAGTCATCTTGTAACCACACATGCGTTGTGATTTTAAATGGGCATCTTTTCTAGGATTCCCAAACTACGTGGTTTATGGAATGCAAAATATTTTAATTAATTAATGGCAAGAAGAATATAGCCTGAATTAAATGTGTACTCATTAAGTACCCACTTTCATAAAGTGGTCATATAAAGAGTCACTCTTGAAGATGCTCAAATCTGGAAATCCATCAAATACATGCCATTTTGGCTTTATAAATAAATATTGGTACTTGACATCCAGCTGTAGTCTGGCACTTATCAAAAGATATCAGATTGTTTGTGAAGTTATTACTGGCACTTTTTTTAAAGGTAGGTGGTCGCAATCATTATTCTTCAGAATTAACAGGCAGTCTAGCTATAGAAGCAAAAGCGATGCAAATAGTTCATGTATGTTTAGAAAGTGCACTACATACAAAAATCTAAACAGGATGGAATTCAGTTCGTTCTTATCAAGGCAAAGCAGAGTTAATGTTGTAACATTTTTGCCCAGGTTTTAACATGACTTCTATTTGCAGCCATTGCCTGATGATGTCATTTCCGTTGTTTGTTATGTAAACGAATAAAGCTACGTGTATTCAACAAACAAGGAACCAACGCCTTAAATTCCCATAACATGCGGCCATTGCTTATTTTTGTTTCATTTGTAAAGGTTAAATAATCTTTTCACATCGCTAATGTACCACATTTCGTGGTTTTGGTACAGTAGAAAATGAGTGCAAATCGTGTTCAGAATAGCAGATGTATTTTCTTCAGATCCTATCCTACTATTTAACTGTTTTAGTAATCAGGCAACCTGTTTCCCCCGCGGTCCTCGATCTTTCCAGATTTCTTCCATTGCCATGTGTGGGCTAATGTTCGTCTATATTCAAATAAACACGTGCATATAGGACTGTAAGTTGTTAACTGAATGATGTCTTATCGTAGAGGAAACCAGAGAGTTGTCTGTAAGTTATAACAACAGATAAGAAGGAAAGAAAAGCCTATCGTTTGGCGAAGGTCACTTCGGTTACACTTATTACAGATTGAATGACTGTTAGTAAGTGCATCCAAATAGCCAGAAACAATCGCTGATTCAAACTAAACCTAGTCAAGAAAAGATTGATATCTTGTGAAAGATGTTGTTGCCAATACGCCGTCTATTATTAAGCGGATGTATGTAATTCATTCCAACTCATACGTTACCAAGCCTGAACATAATGTTCGAATGTGTGATCATTGTAGAATCTAACATATAAAATATCACCTGCTAAAAGGTCATTGGTGATTGTTTGTTTTCTCTGGCTGGAAGTGTGTTGTATTTGATATATCTGAGCTTCGGCTAAGTTTATTGTTTTCAGTGTGCAATGTATACCCACTCCATTAGAAAACGTCTACTTCGGGCGGTCGAACGGTTGTCGATCCCTACCTATAGAAAGAAATACAAATATTATTCGCGTATACAGGCAGAAAATGTCTACTTTTCCCCACAAAATAACACAATGCCTTGAGCCTTCATCAAAAACGTATATTAATATTTGGTTTTTGTAGCCGTTGTGAATAAATGTTGCGCAAACTTCAGATTAGGCCGCGCCAACGCCATTCTTAAGCAGTGTACGCCTTTGAGCTACCAGGCTGGACAGGCATGGCATTGAATTGTCAATCATTAGGTACCCGGACGATTAGGTATCTCTTCCACTACACTATTCCTGCCTAATCTGCTAAACTCTCCTTACAGAGCGGGGTCATTATTACCAACCTATGCATTCATTCCTCACAAGTCTCAGAAGTATCCTACTACTGTCAACACTGACTTCTCATATCCAAATTTCTTTGATAAGATTACCAACTTTTAAATTCTTGTAAAAAAGGATGTCATATATAATGATTTTTGATGAAAGTTAAAAATTAACACCAGGTAGTCCTTATAAGATTGCATCGTTCACTCTAAATACCCAAAGATTGTTTCAAGAATTTACCAATCTCGAAAGTCTACTGAGCTATCTTCGCTACAGAAAATATAATGTTTCTAATTATTAAAAACTAAAGTCAACTCTAAGGTTAAAAGCATGTGGCACCAACGTAAATACATCGACACTCAACACGCCCTACTTCGTTTGAAAACAAAAGACAAAAATTAAACTGGCTCATTTTACAAATTCTTATCTGGTGCTGAAACCGACAGACGACAAATAGCTCTTGCAGACCCTTTGAACCCAATGCGCACGGTTCATCTTTGCAGACACAATCGTCTGGTTATTCTTGGCATGTATTATGTAAACAAATAGTGTGAAATGATTGACGTGTCTGCAATATATTATCATCTATGATGACAGCTAGTGTAAACCAAATCTTTTTAATTTCATTTATTCCAGCTTAGCAAAATATGGGCGACTTTAATCACGCGATAAAGAATGTCAGTGCTAAACAAAGATGATTATAGTTTATATCCAATTGACACGACTAAGTAAATACCCGGACCCGATGCTGGATAAATGTGATTAAAAGATAATGGGAGTTATCTCGGGTTAATAAAGATAAGTCGTGTACGTTACACCATGTATCCTTATCATCTGTTACAGCTAAACGTAAATAAATAATTACCTTACATAATTAGTCAAGAGTATCATCATCCGCCAGTTCCAGAATGATGTTTACGTTAAATTTAAGAAAGGATAACACAGCTTTCAAGTTACAAAATAAACTATTCATTATTAAAAAAAGAGATATATCAAAATTATCTGATAAACTGGAGTACACAATGAAAACATTTATATTTATCGTTATGCACTGTTGCCAGCCAACATCACCCAGCGAAACGACCGATTAGTATTATTCAATGGTTCCTTCTCAGAAAATAATTATGATCAGTTGACCTACATTTGTAAATCCATTGTGCTAAAAAACATCATTAAAGTGGCTGCTTTTCGTTTTGTCGGAAGATTGTGTTAATCTATTATTCATGTGCTGTACCCAACAAAATATCGTTACTGAGCAGCGCATCAATGTGGTATTTAAGACGGTCCTTAACTGCATTATTATGCTACATTACGTAACAGTACACATTCAACAGGTAGGTAGTTTCTGTTTAAGTTAAAAGATAACGATGTAGCCGTAAGCCCTTTTGTCTACGACATCACCCTAGGTGGAAGTGGACGTTAAACCCCAGGAACGAACGAACATACCAATTTCCTTCCTGTCGTAGTGATAATATGCATACTTCCCAAGGACCACAGGGGATTGGAATGCTTTATCACCGATCATTCCTTTCCCCGACACACTGGAGATATTCAACTCTAAGATGTGTACGGTTCCATAATCACAAAAAAATGTTTTAATCTGTTTTAACCTTTGTAATGTTCAGTCGCCGTGCGCACCATCCATAAATGTCATTATAATCAACATCTTGATTGTGGACATCATCCGACAGAAGCAGAAGAAGGAACGCCCACCTAAATGTACAATTTCCCTTGACCACCACAATAAGAATGCAAATCAGATTAAGCAGCACTATCAAAGTCAGTGGATGATTCTGTTCTTAATTTTACATAATCACGATGGCTGGTGGGATCAAGGAAGGTCACATGACCAACATACAGATCCAAATTAGTACAGCACCGTTCATATTAAACTGCAATATAAACAGTTTTAATGTCAAATGGTTGACGAGTGACATCTATTCAGTTTAATTGAGATCTAATTCTCCAGTACCATGTCTTAATTTGAATTAGCTCTAAGGTCAGCAATATCCGATGAACTGACGACTATATACAGGCATCAGTTATAGACCAGTAGCCCGGGGTGTTCAACCTAGTTATAACCAATTTCTATATGTTGCCAATGGGTCGTTGTGATGGGTGTATTAGTTTAATCGTTCTTCATCCATAGACTTGGTATGTAAGTAAATCCTTAAAATCTTAACACATCCGTCACCGTTTGATCAATCTTATATACTTACTGTATACTATAATGTTTCTTGTAATCTAAAGTATACAGTACAATGAAACATGATATTATGAATCGCGATAAAATAGCCAACTCTATTTAACCGTCTTGAGTACTTGAATAATAGATAAATAAACTAGGGTATTGTAGATCTATTGTAGCATGGATAATGATGTTACTTAATACACTGTGGTGTAAAAAGTCTTAATTGATTTTCCAACTCTTAAAGGATTCACGACCCTGTAAAAAAGATTATACATGATTAGATGACAGCTATTTAACAGCGATGTTAATATAATTACATGTATGGTATTGTGGGTCTCGAATATCAGACGTTATATAGAAATATATTAAAGAATCGTAATTTCTGAGGCATTTCGTCCATGCAAATCATTAAATAAAAGGGGGATTTACATATTATCTTAGTTTAGTTTTCTACTCTAACCAGGCTTATGAAGATGCGCATAATGCTACAGGTTGCTGGTTGTTAAGTACAGTTGTGCCAAGGGATCTTTAACATGCAACCGATGGTATCCACGAGATCTCGAGTGTTTCTGCTCTTCTGAGCTACTGTAGACATTTAAAACCGGGATCAAACCCGATACCTTCTAGGTAGTGAGTCATTACAGTACTCACCAAAATCATACATAAATAAATGAATATGGTTTCAGAAAAAAAGATCTTCTTTACGAATAAATTTCGATGGCTTTTGAGTATTTTTATCGACATTTCGTTTCCTTTTAGTAGTAGAAATCGATTGACCAAATCCATTAAAGGCCAAGACAACACACATCTCTAACTTTTTTTTTGTTAAACAAGTGATTTTTTCACATATATTTGCAGTACTTGTTGCAATTCTCCTTCCTGACAATACTATGTGAAAAACCTATCACACTGTGTCATCGAGTAATTCAAAATCAACCTGTAAAACTGCCGCCAAGACTGACAAAATAACTGAAGTTCTTGCCATTCTCTTCTGAATCAACATGGTGGTGGTATGTTGTTAATATTTGTCTCCGGTATCTTCAGTGTTACATCTTCTCGTTAGTTGTACCAGTAAAACAAACTAATCTAACAGAGTAACGGTTTGTTCCATGTCATTCTCCCAGTCACACTTTTGTTTACCAACTTTTAAAAGACTTTATTTGTTGTCAATAAACCACCCGGTGATGATACTGTGAAAGCCAACGACAGCTTGGAGTCGAGCCTTCTGCTTCTTTTTTTTCAAGCTGAATCGTCTAGTTATGTTGCAGCTGTCGGTAATCTTAAAGATAGTTGAGATTATCTCAAATCTTTTTTTTATATTATACGATCAGCAGTTTTACTTCTAACGGTGCTCCAATTGTTACAATATGTAAGGCAATGTAAGGTGTGTTTACTTATTTAGAGAACCCAGTTGTACGGACATTTGGAAAGAATATTTATTACATTTGCGTTGAGAAACGACAGGTTTACCATCCAAGGATAGACACCAAGTTATAGACGTACGGAATAGATGTGGGCTGGGACACGTACTCCTATGAGAGTGGTTACAACTACGGTTCCAGGACTTTAGGCAGACATAAAAAATAAAATCAACATTAGAAAAGGAACAGCTGCCCTTCTAATTGATAGAATTGTATTTTAAACGTGTAGTTACTTTAAGTTTTTATGAGTTAGGACAAAAAAAGGGGTGGGTGGGGTGGAGTGTTCCTTAGTTCAGGCGCGGATCCAATGGGGGGCGCACCCGGCGCACGCCCCCTCTATTTTTTGAGGTGTCAAACAATTTTTAGCTCCATATATTCTCACGAGAAAGATAAACGAAAATAGTTTAGATTGGAAATCATAATTTACAGTACTAGTACGAAATTAGTCCCTGTGGGCATTTTTTACACTCAAAAATCACTGTTCCGGGCTTCGCACTCCAAAGCTGGTGCAGCACGCCCCCTCTTTCTGAAAATCCTGGATCCGCCCCTGTAGTTTAATCCATTTGCAACTGAGATTGATACATGGATATAACTGTCAGTTTAATAATGACATTATCTTGATTAATTTAGGTGTATATTACAGATCAATCATATCTCATATATATAATTTACGATGTGTCAACATTGTTAGCTTATATAAACCGTTATATAAATTTTAATCGCGACACCATAATCCTTATGTTACAGCACTCAAACTGATCCGCCAACACTTAATACGATCTACAATAATACCAAACCCATCACAAACGGAATAATTGATGCTCCACAAATTTAATTTACTAGTCTTCTTATTCCAGATATCAATGATACCTATAGAAACGGCACTTAAAATCGACTTACATGAAGATTATTCCATATTAAACTCGTTCACAATTTCAAATTCTAAACCGTGACTTATATTAATTTAGTATTTCTACAAGCGTGAATAATGCATTTGCATTGATATTTAAGCTCGATTTATATTACTAACCTATGCTATATATTATAGGATTTTTAATATCTTAATATATATCATGACACGAAGGCTGCTTCGTTTTGGTTCCTATTGATATGAATCTCCTTAATATTTCAATTACGTTCGTCTTTCTATTATTTGCTCCAGGATTATAATTGATAATTTAAGTCGCACCATAACAAATATACATCTATAAAGATAATATTTACACAAGTCAAGTGCTTGTATTTGCCGGGGTTCACGCAGTACTGTTTAAGGTGTACATATTAAACTCTACGAACAATTTGACGTGTTGCAGTTTACACCTAAAGTTCAACTACAAAGACTAAATTACATTCGGCAAACAATTTGAGATTTACTTGAGAAAGGTCAAAAAGTTTGAATGTGAATCGGTCCCCTTGGGGCCTACGCGATAGAATAAAAAAAGTACACTTGAATACCAACAAATAACGAATGTCAACTTCAAAGACATAGAAGAGCTAAGCAATGAAAGATGAACCCTGAGTCAGCCCATATTGACTAACTTATATATATATATATATATATATATATATATATATATATGTGGATAGACAAACATGGAACCCAGTACTTATCTACCCGCGTTTACACCGTTTAGATTGATTGAAAATGTCAATAGATGTGGATAGGACATCAACTAGGCGACAAGAACAACACTAGTTTATGGGTCTGTGCGTAAACGGGTGTTTGGACCAAGCAAATAACCGTAGTCGTTTGTTGGATAAATATTTGGTTAGAGCTAAGTGGCCATCTCCAAGATTGTGGAAAAGACCTCCCTAGTGTACAATTCTACATTTATAGCAAAGAAGACTGAACCAAAACACCGAGCACCTTTAGTTTCTACGTGTAAATAAATGGATTTGTTTGATCAAAGAGACACTTCTTCAAGATGGAAGCTCTTGAAACTACATTTTATATGTCTTTTGACTGTTGGTGATACTGATTTAATGATTTGATTTTAATGATGGAGATATAATCTGTCGGGTTATTTATGTGGGATTTGACAGGTATTTACCTGTAATGGCGATCATTATTATGTAATCAGTAAAAGTCACATGATTTGTAATCCATGAGTTAATCCATATGACGAATGACCTGCCTAAGGCACCGATAGATCAATGTGATTTACTGTTCCCGAAGTCCTATCAGGTATAAGATAATTTGAAAAATAAATAATCATTCTTTTCGGTGTGCTTAATGCACATTAAGGGTGATTTATATGCTAAAGTTAAATAATTAAGATCGGGGCAGAGTAAAGAGAATTATTAATAACATGTTGTAAATGTAATATTGTTTAACCCGATTTTAACTATTTTGTGTGTTCGACGAATTGTTTAACCAACCTTTGTCGTTTACTGGGATTATATTAATTTAGTGTTTCGAAAATGCACAATTTAAAATACAAATCTTGTCATCATTTTTAGTAGCAAATTAGAAGAGAGGTCAGTTACGGTTTACTTACTCTGTAAACAAGTAACCTGGTGGATACACTCAAAGCAATTCCTAAGCTCAAGTAGGGACATCCATCTTTTGATGTAAAGTAAAAGAGCACCTTATCCAACTGTATGCTCAGAATGCATGAGATTGTAGGAATTAAAGTAGATTTCTTAAAATACTTTTGAGGGTATAGGACTTATTTGACGCATGTGTCTATAAATGAGGAAAGGAAAAAGCAACATTGCTTGCAACGACCCCCCCAATCAATGCACCATAAAACGCGTTAAAGCACACCATGTACTATTCAACAATCAAGTTATTTCCTAACGTCGGAGGTAGACACTCGCGCCTCCCAAACACAAACTCTTGTCCTCATTAAAGTCGAATTGCTTTGTTGTGCATGTTGGAACTATTTTAATATTATATGGATAATCAATAATATACACAAATTGCAACGACTGGCTTTCCCCTTTAAGCTTTATTCAAGTACACCGAAGCGTTTAAGACTTCATTGTTCCTCGATATTAATACTGAAATATCCGAAGCAGCTAATGTAATATCTAACCACATTACACAGATCAACAAACAGAGCAATAAAATCACAATATTTATCCAACTGACATCACAAAGTGATTAGACTATTCACCTTTACGCTACATATAATTATATGACTCAGGGTATACGGAACTGGCTCAGTAAACATTAAGTTCAGCCTCGTTTTTTCCTCCTGTCAATGACGCAGGACAAGGCGTTTAGTCATTGGACGCGACTGAAAACCGAATGTATAATTGGCAGCACAATATAGATACTCTGGAATTTGAAAATAGCAATAAAAGTGTGCTGTAGAGCCCCTGCATGGGAAAATTTTCACTCATAGCACACAGCATTAGACTGGTTGGTGCAGAAGAGTAATACATAAACTCCATTTCATTTCATTTGGTTAAAAGATAAGACAAATTGCTTTGGGTTTTTTTTTTCGTTTGCACATTTATTTACCATGAACAATATAAAGCACCAGGTCACAATTAGAAACTAACTGTAAACATCGTGACATTATGGAAAATATGGTGAAAGTGTTAAAATTAACCGAGGTAGAAAACAACAAGACTATAATGGTGATCATCGTGTGGGGCCACAGTAGATCGCATTATACACTCCTGTAGTTTGTAGTGTGATAGCTTACTGTGGCTCCAGACGGTATATATTGATGTACATTTACTATTATTTCAGACATACAATGAATTAAATTTACAAAATATAGTCTATTGGTGGACAAATCGCTTAGAAGTCAGATTTAAAGTTGCAGAATTAACGACAGTTAAGAAGTGTTTTTAAAATGTATTCCAATCTGAATAAAGTCTTTAACTCATCGGGTGTTAAGTCGATTAAATGAGAGTAATTTACTATTTATATCGTGAAGTGCTCAGTAAATGTTTAAGACTTGGAAAGTATACACCCTAAAATCTATTAACCTTCAAAAATCATCAAAATACTAAAAATAAAAAAGATTCTTAAAAGAGCCAGACTGATAAACTACAAAGTGTAACCTTTTTTTAAAATTGAAAAATAACTGACAAAATGTACCATTAACAATTAAAAGATATGACGTATCTTGTATAATATTATTATATTATAGATATATGTATATATTAACACATATTTAACACAAAACAAGGTGTAAAAAACACTGAAAATAACTAACATAACTTACTATACAGGTAACATGTTTATAGTCTTTCTTTTCAAAAATACAATATATGATAAAAAGAACGAACTTTAGTTCAGCTGGGAATGTACAATTTCTATTCTACAATAACTAATGATAAAATTAAACTGATAAAATCGTTCAGGTTTTGGTAGCCACACTATAACCCTGTGCTTGGATTTATAAATGTTTAGCATGCAAGCTATAACGCTTGTGAAAATGTTCAGTTTTAAACAGAAATTCTTGAAGTCGACCCCGTTTCAATTTTTGTCGCTTTTTCAAATGTTCTAATACGAATAAATATATCGTTTTAAAAAATAAGGATTGAGGAATCGGAACATGATTTAGACCCAAAAGAGACTCTTTTAAATTCGGTCCATACTGAACATTTCGACAAACGTTTCCAGTTTATATATTAATTAAAATCTATATTAGAAATCTTGAAATTTACAAATGGTAAATGATAATAAAGTCCATACAAGCACACTGAGAAAACAATTTAAATACATTTAGAACAATGTACAAAATAAAAATATATTATAATATGTTTATAACAAACAATAATTATTACTCATAATTAAATGCATTAAAAGATAGCACTACTATTCACAAAATACTACACCACTTTTTGTCTTTTTCGTTTCAGAAAATATGTCTGACTGAAATCAGGATTGTCATAGAATAGTACAATTTAAAAAAATAATAAGCGAATGAACACAACGAGAAGTTCAAGAGTAGATCCATTTAAGTCGCCTCTCCATTTGAAAATTACAAACATTAAATGGATGTGAAACCATGGACCTTAATAAGGTCCATGGTGAAACTAAAAAATACCTAGCTTGAGTATATAACGAGAGAATTAACAAAGTTAAAACACCGTTACCCATACACATTTATGATGTTGACGTCACTGATCTCGACACTATATCTTAGTGTCAGTAGCTGTAGTACACCGTGGCTGTACTGTATATGAACCAGGTGTAACGAGACACCATATAATCAATTTCTATTTTTGTCCATGAATTGAGTGATGATCAGAATATAACTTCGTATAATGTGGCTTTTTTATCTCCTGATCCCGTAACAATATATTTATCATCACCAGATATATCGCAACTCAACACAGAAGATGATTCTTTAGACTGAAATAAGAAACCAGAGACAAATAAGCCATTTTGAATACGGGGGATTGGAAAAAGACCTGTATCAACACCAATATATTATATACAGACAAGGAACAATGTTATACAACAACATAAAAACATAAAAGTCGATTTATAGATTTGTGTGGACAATCCTTATCTGGCACAAAAACTACAGACATGCGTTTTCATGGGTTTAATTTACTAAGCTTTATAGTACATTGAGATCACGATACTATTATATTGAACATGTATTATCAAGCAAATCCAAAAAGAGAAAAAAATCGTGACGACTGAAAGACTGCTAAAGTAATGTACATTACAAGTTAATGTCCGAGATGAAAGACAACCAAACAACGACGTCTTAAGAGTATTATTCTGAAGACTACGTCATGACTTCATGAGCACTTACCAACCTTTAAACTTTCCAAATAATTGATCTCACAACAATAATGTGTCAGTGTGTATCTTTTAACTAAATCTGATTGGGTCGTGATTCTAGCTTATTTATTATATTTGTATCATAAATGATTTGTTTTCCTTATTCTATGATAAAAGATAAATGATGGAAATAAGACTTAACGTTTACTTTTCTGCACCAGGATAATGAACATGTGCAATCGCCCGTGTTGCAACTGAGACCAATTGTTAAGGGCTCTTTTACGTGCACGACAATGTGCACACGAGACCTAGGTCTCTCGACCACCCCGGGCAACTGGAAAATCATGCTGGAAAATTTCGGGGAAATTCCCAGCCAACTCCGGTATCGAACCTTGGACGTTACTCATACGATAAAATATTCTTAAGTCATAACCTATAGCAGCACCAAATATATTGACACCATAAAATAGTATACATTATAGTAACCCAGAGATACATAAACGTTATCCTAGAGTATATAAATCAGCTGCACCATGTATATATATTATACATACCTGAAAGATACTGGCACCATAAGGTGTCCTCCAGGCATTCAGTAAATTATCTTTTCCTGTACTCACGAACCATTTACCACAATATGCAAATTTAAGAGAAAGAACACAACTTTCATGTAGATGCAGTTGATATTTATCAGGTTTAGCATGATGTAAAACTTCCACATTACTGCTCTCCATACTGAAACATAATATTTGGCATAAATTAGCCTAATTTGAAAAAAATATGTTTATACATACATCACAACCTTTATAATAACAATAATACTTGTGTTTAATGATCGAAACCTTATTATAAAACTGATTCAGAAATTTGCATGCATCAAAATTTATGAATGATGTCATGCATGTTTAGATCTTGTGCAGTGATAAGATTTAATTGATATAATGAAACAAGCCGTCATTGTGCAATTATAACATTTTAACATTTGGAACGCTCCGATATTATTATCACACCATTTTGTTTTGTATTATCGTGGATGATCTATTGAATAATTTTCTAGTCATAATACTTTCAAACTTACAATGTTATTAACTATAAAATATAAACAAATAAAACGAACATGGAGACAGATAGTATTTTAATTACTGTCAATTTATACTCGTCAGTGTTATTTTGTAAAATTCCGCACTTTAATGGGGTAGATATGTGATGTAAACAATGCTGGCGAATGTTTATTGTCACACAGCGAAAAAAACATCGACTACAAAAAAAAAACATTCGTGTTTTCTATTCAGTGCAATGAGTTTGAATTCAAAGCGAGAATAAATAGATAATTTTGATATATTATGAAATGGCTACAAGACACACGAGTAATTAATGGTTGGTTGGAGACATAAAAGTTTTAATAATTCATTGTTTAGATTCTATAAAAGTTTAATATAACGGATAACGTCTTGTACTAATGACTACTTCCGTGAATATATTCCTGTATTTATCGAACATTGTCGCTTAAGCGGTTTACTCTGAGTTTAAAGGCCCAATACCACTCTTGTTGTAACTGAATAATATTTCCAAATCTTTATTCTGGTCAACAAATTGTATTATGTTACAATATTCCAATTAATTGATGATACAAATTTCATCTTAACACACCTAATTTAAAAAAATTGGAAAATTCAACTAAATGATTTGAAAAGCCTAACGTAAACCTGTGACTTGGATTTTAAAATATTTTCGAACCCTCTGGACAAGTAAAATAGGATGTAATGGATAATTTACACAACCGATAGGACACTTGTACTTAGAATAAGGCTATTATTTATTTCTGGAGCTGCTAACCCAGCAAGAGTGCTATTGTTCCTTTAAGGACCCTTGATTCAATTTGTTATTTCGATTCTATTGTTGACATTTCTTTGTTTAAAATAAACAGACCGGGTTATTATTAAGGAATTGATCTGGAAGACCTTTTTGCCGACTTCAGACAGAAAATTCGTATGAAAATGAAATATTCCATATTGTTCAGCACAATTTTTGCAAAAGTCATTATGTACCCTTCCAGTCATTTACATTTGGTGGTAAAACTTAAACTTACCCCACAGCTAACCAATCTCCAGTTGGACAATATCCTAATGAGAAGATCTGAGACGTAAAATCATGTTGTTGGAGTTGTCTCCCCTAAATTACAAATGGAAGGATACAATAATAATAATGTCTGTACTTCTACTATTAACAATGATGGTAATGGCAATAGAAGGCCTAATTAACAACGTATTCAAATAAACACTGATCAATGCCTTGCATAAATGTTCGCACATCAATCACATTGTTACTAAGATTAAAACATTATTAAAACAGACATTATATAGGCTGTATAGTTAGGCCTACCTACTTTTAAAAATAGAAAATAACACAATATAAGAACTTTGTTAAGCATTATTTGGGAAATTAATCATAAATTACCTCTCTTAAATCCCAGGATCTAACAGTATTATCTAAGCCACCCGTCCATAATTTGGTTCCATCTGGAGAAATATCAATACAGCTAGCCCCATCTGTATGACCTTGAAATTGTCTGAAGGTCAAAAGAAATAATATTATAAGTATTGACTATGATAATTATAAGTTATAATACTGAATAAGACTGGACTAGATTTGATAATTAACAACAATAAAATGAACAGCAGGAATAGGATATTATGTAATATCTGGTGTTGTAACATGGAAGTTGGTCGATAATTAAAATAGATTATATAAATGATATATATGAGAAATATACAGAAGGTATAATAATACAGAAGGGATGAAATAAAGAGTATTATGATAATAATATTACCTGACTAAGGTCTGATTATGAAGATCCCATACAGCTATATTACCATCACTACAACAACTAAAACATACTTTATTGTCAGGACTTAAAGCCAGGGCATAACATGCTGGGGCACTCGATGTTAATTCAGCCTTGATTCTGGGCGTGGACTGAAATAAAAAGAAATTAGAAGAATTAAATGCATTTTAAACTGAAATTAGTGTTAGTCTTTACATTTTACAAACAATTAACAATATTTAAGATGTCAAAGGAATAAAACAAAGAAGCTAATCCAAATAATGTAAAATAAAATATTATTGTAAATCTCTAAAATAAGTCCACCTAGAATATGATATTTGGCACTTACAGCGGCTAAATCCCATATAGATAATGTACTCGCTTCTCCACCAACAATTAAAGTTCTGCCATCTTGTAATAATTTGATAGATCTAATATAATTATCTTTTTGCTGAAAAGAGAAAGGGATTTTAAATACAGGCGGTTATTCCATTGACCAATTGTTTTACACGAACCTCGTTTTTCTCGAATAAAAGATTCTGAAGTTCGTTATAACAGGGTTTAACTGTAGACATACAATGCTCAGAACTATGGGTTTAAACCAGGTACTAAAACCGTATTATTTTGTAAACAGTCTTTTGTTACAGATGTTTATTTAAGTACATTCCATACCAACTTTATATTAAATAACTGTCTTTCAAATGGCAACAGTTAGATCAAAACAATCCAATATCTTATTCAAACTTACCAAACAATCGAGTTGTGAAACTGGACTTTTATTACCAGGTTGACTGATATCCCACACTTTTACACAACCCTGTAAATACATAATAACATAACCCAATTCATTCCACACCTTTTACATAATAGGATGATATTTCACACTTTTACGCAACCCTTGAAACATACATAATACTATATTCCACACTTTTACACAACCCTTGAAACATACATAATAACATAATATTCCACACATTTACACAACCCTACAAAATGCATAACATGATACTCCACACTTTTACACAACCTTACAAAATGCATAACATGATACTCCACATAAATAATTATTATCTTAAATGGAACTGATAATTCATTATGATTAACCTAATTCAAAATCCTTTTAGATTATCCAGTATTTGATACCAGCTCCATTATCCAGATTTCACTACATTTATAATAACTGAATTATTGGTCATTCGTATAACTCAAGTGGGAATACTAATGGTCAATGATGTTTCCACAGAAGGGATTCTTATTATATTAATTCTCCCAATTTGCATAAAACAGTGAATAATAGATATTAACCCAATATTAAACCAGTTGAATTACTTGGACAATGCTAACCCAATCACACGTTCCAATTACCATTGATCGTAATGTGGAATTTTACGATTTGTAACGATCTTTATTGTCTGCCAATGAGGATATTTAATATAAACCCTCACTGATAAACAGTACATAACTTCTGGTTATATGCACTATACTTCTAGATTCAAATAATCTTTCCTTTAATTTCAAATAAGGCAGTCGTTACTCAGTTAATATTTGAACTTCCATATTAATGATTTTAAACCAATCTTTTCCAGACTTTACATAATGTGAAAGTACTATGTCAATTGACTGGGGTTTTTTTTTTTTTGCTTCATATACAACCAGGGACGGATCTAGAAGCGGGGAGGGGTCCAAACCCCACCCTGCTCAGCCACATAACAAATAATTGAATGCCTATATCATTATTAAAATTGGCGTCAAACTTTTCCCTTTAAAAGGCTCAATGTGTTTATATGCCTACGTAATTTAGATGATGACATCATGCATTGTCTTAACAGGAGCCGGACAAACATCCTCCTGCCAAAATTCCTGGATCGGAACCTGACAACACTTAGTTTTAAATAATGAAACAAATGACAATGTTAACCAGGGATGACCCATGCGCATAAATCACAGAAGCTTTTAGGATAGACATTGGTCACTCTCCAGGCAGTCTCTTTCAACCATTTTCAGACCTGTATCTAGCAAAAGCATATTTACCTTTCCACCCGTATATACATGTCTGGTCGGGTTGCTAACAGTTACCGCACAAACAACTTCTCCATGATTTAAAGTATTAATCTGACGAGCATGACGAGGAATTCCTGGACCAATTAGAGCGTCTGGTGGAAACGGCACAGGCTGCATCTGACCATCCCCACTCACGTGAAAAGAATACGCCCTGAAAATATAATTTTGTGAAAGAACTCATTAACCGCATTTTGCTAATGGCGTTGCTAAAGTGCTAATTACCGTTTATCGTAAACATTTATTTATATACACCCTTCTTCATCCTGGTGTTCTTTTTTTCTATCTTATTCATTAATGCATTAAAGACATCATTACTTACGGTTTTCCTCCTGGGATATTACCAAGAGACGGTCTGATTGGTGTATGGGGTTCAAAACCAACCTATAAAAAATCACAATACATGTAATTATGCCTAAACCATAGCAACAAATGTAAAAAAAGATGGCTGACTTAATATACTACGCCCACATGCTGCGCACTTATATTTTTTCCCGACTACTCATTGAATGTATTATTATCTACATAATATTTACATATTTGCAATTGAAGAGTTTTTCATGAAAATAATTCATCCTTACAACAACATAAATATTTAAATAACTTCTATGGAAGGTGATCAATTTCAATTCCAACAACCATTTTACAAATTAGCACCCTGACTTGATCTGACTCACTTATAAATATTCTAATACAATTCTGTCTTAGGTATGAAGCAGTAAAATGTACATTATGCTCTAAAGACAGGAAGGCGCATGATTATTCAAGATATGTCTTTTTGAAAAAACATCTGTTAATTATTATTGTTTTAAATAGCCATTTGTTAATCATTATTGCTTTTAAACAGCCACGTCATCTAGAATTATTAGTGACTTGGGGGACTGCTAAATTTCTGCCCAAATTTGAAAATTTCAGTGTTGAAAATCGCCAGAAAATTGTCATTTTGTTTTTAAGAATAAAAGCAACACCTAAAATGTAGATGTCGTCATCATGTCCCAATCTATATACCAATATTTTGGAGCTATGCCGTTGGTGCATGAATTATGTAGATGACACCTAGTGACGGCTGCCGTTTCTTCTGACAGGTGACTGTCTTATTAAATATGCATGTTATCTGAATATGGGTTTTGTTAAGCTGTAATGCATAATTAAGATGACATTCACAAGCAAAGTATAATTGAGAAAAACCTTACCAATGGTCTTGGGAAGTTATTCAACGGGCCAGGAGAAATATTATTGTGTAATACGTGATTAGCAAACGCTCCACTAGCACTAAGGTCTGTCGGTAATCCAGCATGACTGGCGCTTGGTAAAAATGGGAATGCTCCTGCTAATAAAAAGGCATGTGATGTAGATATACGTAAATTAAGTTTTAATCCAGTCTTGCATGCTACAGAATACAACCGCTTTTCAATGGCCCACTAAACATAAATATCCAACTATTTAAAGTAATTCAATATCATGACACAAACAATCATGATCTGCCTTAATATCCGAGGAAATAGTCCCAATCGTGAAGACCCTTTTTGGATGGCGATGCTATCAATTACATGTGGTAGATTCAATAATTAGATTTGTTCAATTATCTAAAACCACTGCAGGTATTGGTAATTGCATAAAGTCTCAATCATAAAGACGCATGTCTAGATTATCTCACAATAGACATAAATATATACATGACCTAAAATTAACACGCAAAACACGTGATGTGAAGTAAGAGTAAGAGGTTTTTTTTCTAAACAAACCTGGTTTTGAATTGGCAGATGGTCCAGGAGTCGTATTACCAGAACTAGTGGGGGTCGCACATTTAGAAACGGGGGTGGCGGACTTGTCATTCTAAAACGAAAAAATAACATAATTTATTTATGTAGGGAATTTGTTTTATTTTAATTTAGGAGTTGGATATTATTTCATAAATGAATTAAAATGTAAATACGCGATATTTTTTGTTGTTGCGTGGAAATATATTGATAGTATCATATGACGTAACACCTGTAGTTCGACCTCAACTTTTATACGCCATGCTGAACAAGTTTTGCAAATGCAAACACAAATAAAGATATTATTAGAAAACACAGGGAGATTATGCACCTGTCATGTGTGTTTCGGCAATATGCTCTTACAATTTGAAATTGTTTCTGACCAAGCAAATGTTTTATTGTTTCTGCTTTAAGATAAAATCTAGTAAAACCTTCATTTAGTAAACACCATTCTAAGCTCAATGTTCAAGAAGCATCCGTTTTAGTTGATTGGTAATCGGACAGCAAATTCCAGATTTCTAAAGCTGGCGTTACCTTCGCATTGCGTCGACCTCATTCACGTATTAGGCAGAACAAGACAAGCGAAAACAAGGACGTTCAGTGACAACCTAAAGAGGAAACCTGATCTCTGAATTAAAGATCTTTGGTAACTCACTAGGAGAAGCCAAATAGGTAGTTTTGGACGGTTATCGATGGAAATATACCGCGAAAGCCCTGGTAACAGAAACTACAAAGACAGTATGTAAATTAACCCAAATTATTTAAAGAAATTTTGTTTTTATCTTGACCTCTTTATGTTTTGATGATGAGGAACTGGCATGCGAGGAAGCATCACTTCTTGGACTTCCTGTATTCCGTTCTTCTTTTTTATGATTTGTTTCTTTTGACTTTTCTCTTGGTGACAGATCACCATTAATAGGAGAGACAGCATCCTGGAACACAGAATATACACATTATTATAGATTGGGGTTATTGATTAATTTGGCCTAGACTAATACACAATGTAATGTAAGGGGTTAACCTGCATATGTGGTTCTCACAGGAAGCTACCTTTACACCAATAGCGTTTACGAATATAAGACTGGAGGGTGGTACTCTTCTGGGTCAGTTCTACAGTTCAATATCAAAACACATTGCTAATTCATAAGACTGAGGGGGTCATTGTCCTAACTTATTTTGTTCTAAATACCCATCACCCTTACACATATTGTACAATTCATGTAAATGTCTCAACACTTCTTTTGACACTGTTGGTAGCCAATTAGTATCAACGAGACGTATATCAATTCCTTACAATGTTTCAGGACTACTTACATCAACAACGAGATCCTGATCACTCTTTTCACCGTCACTATCCTAAATAATACAAGTAAATTATTAAATAAAATCATCTTTACACATCTATCCATAATTAGCACCTATTGATTGTTCCAATAATATACTATAATGACATCATCTAGCATCATAATTAGCTTATTACATGTACAAACTCAGACAAAAAATCTACGGTGATAATTACTCGCTAATTACTTAATCATTCTAACTATATAATTCTAGAAACTGTTGGCGATACTGATAGATCAAATACGAATAAAAGGCTTACAGCTCCTTTTTCATCTGTTCGTCGTTTTTTAGAATTTGTAGAATTGGAGGCTTCAGGAGATCGGCTTCGATGACGAAATTTGTCCCTGTCTCCAGGAGATACGGAAGATCGCTGTAATATCAATTAAATAAAATAAAATCCATCATAAATAACAGCAGACATGTTTATATTGATTATTTTGCCATAATACATAAAAAGAGCGACCAATGTTTTATCGGATTTCATCATTTAAGTTAATTATAGAGTTTATCATATTTAGTGTTATGAATATTGAAATTCTTGTGTTTTGGTGAACAATATGAATGCCTTATTTAGGTTAAAGTGCCTCTATCGCAGCATGAATATGATTGAGTAATGTTATTGGAGCAAATCCAGGTAACGAATCAGCAGAAGATCCATCCACGTCGAACCTACTCCCAAAATCCCTAGTTTATTTGAATCACCCCAAAACGGCACCACCCAGTTAACGCTGTGATGGAATCCCTGAACGGACTTTGGATGCGACGTAAATTTTGATAGATATTTATTTCTGACAAATCTCATATTTTTTGTACTAAGTAAATTACTTTTAAAAGAAAACATTGTGCAGTTCAATCTTTACATGTATTTTATTGGCCTCATTGGGACTTTAACCTAACTGGGAAATGTTGCATTGATCGATAATAGTTGATTGTTAAAACATAATTATAAGTATTTACATTGTATCGTAACCAATAATCGATACCGTGGTGTTCTTCTGATTAGTTTTTAAAAAAGAAACCAACCTAACCAACAACAGTAAAACATATGGGACATTTCAAAGAGAGCACAACAACGGGTGTTCTACGATATTTACAAAGCACTTGTTAATTTACATGGGCATTAGAAAATGAGAAGATAGATTGAATTCGCATTCTAACTTAGTATCTATCAAGTTTATTAAAAAAAAACCTCCATGTTCATAACATGTGATAATTGCAAATCCATTGTTCGTTGATCTAAGTTACTGCATTTATTGCTATTCTAAAACGTACCTAGCTGTACCTAACAACAGGAAGCCCAGGCGCCTTAATCGATCACCGGTTAAGAACATGGTCACATAGAAAATTTCGCTGACATAGAGGATTGCAGCAAAAGACCTCATTATCATTGTTATTTTCTTGATTAAGTAGAAACGAAAATCAAACATGTTCAAATCCGTACTGACAAATAAAAATAGTGTCCAAATATCAAAAGCCCATAATTAACCACAATAGAGAACCTTAAGACATCATTATCAATCGAGTTTATATATCTGTAGGGATGGACCTACACTTAACAAAAAATAAATCACGTTCCATTTAAGCGCCTCTTATGTTATCTTCTCTTCACATTTATACGGATCAAGGTCCTCCCAATAATACAATCTGACTTATCCATTTAATTTTTTAGGTTGGAAATTTCAAATTACATCTGGTGTTAAGAAGGATAAAACGGGTTGAAAATATTGCAAGCGTCTGTCAACAAAATTAAATACAGTGTATAACCCGAGAACCTTAACTAACAACCTATGAATTTTGAACTTGGTAAACACTCTGGGTTTATTTACAGAAGCTTAATCTAACACATAACTCAAAGTTGATATTTACTTAAGATCTTCAATACAGCTTGTGCACGATTTATAAGTATACTCGATATGGGGCTAAGAATACAAGACAGGATAGTTGGACAAATTCCCTTCTTTATCTTTTAGAGTCAATAAGTTTCCTACTTGACGTGTTACTCAGTGCAAATTAATCTGTCTTAAAAAGAGCAAACACAATAATGGAATAAACTAGACCTGCATGCAGGAATGACGGGTTTCACTGGTGCCAAGTTACTCTTAAACATGTCACTTCCGGTGCTAAGTTACCCTTGAACATATGTCACTTCCAGTACCAGCGTAACCACTAAACAGGTTTCCAAATTAACATTGCACACAAATAAAATGGACGCAGAATCAACCAATCAATCCAGCAATATCAAGTCATTTTATACATTTGTTACTTGTAAATAATCTTGACAAAATTAAATTACTTCCTGTGTTAATGAAAATGTTCAATTAGTCTTATGAAATCAGAAATGGCATACGATATCATATAGTGAAAATTTTATGTAAATCGAGTAATAATTGCCACTTTTAAAGACCAAAAAACTTGAAAAGTGACTTGCAGAAAATCGGCTATTTCTCTGCAACCGTACAAGTTACAAACCATTTTGTGGTATCTGTATGATCGTATGGGTTCATTCTATTTGTTGATTAGCATCAAATACCATAATTTGAATAAGATTTCAAAACAGACACATTTGAATAAAATATCTGTTTTGAAGGCTAAAAATGCAGTTTTTGCCAAAATGACGTTACTTCCGGTGATAATGAAAATCTTAAATTACTTGTATGAAATCCCAAATGGCATTAGGTATAACACGGTGTAACGTTTATGAAAATCGAATAATAACTGACACTTTTATGGCCCCGAAACCTTCAAAAGTGACCTGTAGAAAACCGTCTATTTCTCGGCAAAAGTGACCTGTAGAAAACCGTCTATTTCTCGGCAACCGAATAAGTTAGAAACAATTTTATGATATCTATATGACCATATGAGTTTTGTTTATATGTGAATTTAAACCAAAAGTTAAAATTATTAATACATATTAAGTTATTCTTGGTTGAATAAAACATTGATTTAAAAAGTTTAAAATGCAGTTTTTGACCAAATGATGTCACTTCCGGTGTCAATTTTAAATTGTAATCAACTTCATATGACGCTACATGCCTTTTGAATCAAATGATGTCACTTTTATAAAAATCCAATAATAATTGACTATTTTACAGGCAAAATAACGAAAACAGTGACTTGTACAGAACTGCCCATTTCTTGGTAACTGCTTATATTACAAACGAATTTTAACATACATTTTCTTCGTATGGATTATAGCTACAAGTTTATAAAAGTTACGAAGAAATATTTTAAAATCTGAAAAGCCTGAATAGGTTCTAAATAGGTCAATTTTACACCATTTTTAGCCTCTTAATCGAATTTGCTCGAAAGTGAAATCGAAATTAAAAAAACTGCTTCCTACATTTTTTGCGCCTTGAAAGGGCACACTCTTTGAGTCAAAAAATTTTTCCAAAAAATAATATTTGTTTTCGAAATAAAAAAATAACTGTCAAAATTGTAGTTTTTGGTAAAATTATGCCACTTCCGGTGCCGACAGATAACACTTTTGGTAATAAAAAAAATGACAATTGATACAACGAAGCATATGAACTTTGTTTTATACAAATCGAACAATAAAAAATCAATCTAGGAATGAAAAACTGAATTAGCCAATGGCGGCCAAGGAAAATTACTGAGACAATTTTTTTTAACATTTTTGCACTAGTCAGATGACTCTTTAATTCTGTGCACAATACGACTAAAAAATATTCATAAATAAAAAAGTTTTTTGTAAAATTTTAAATTTTCGAAATTTGGCGCCTAATATCTTCGAAGATTTGCCGAAAATCAAAAATCGAAAGTAGCGTAGCTATGTGCCCTGTCTCAGGCTATGCCAAAATGTATCGAAAGTTAAAATCCAATGATTATTGTTAAAATTACTGCAATATTTTCAAAAACGATAACTTCGGTGATTTCGGACATTTCGCATTGTCGCAGAACGTTCAAAATAGCTTTATCCTCTAAGTCACACCCACTTTCCCAGTAAAACCGAAGAAATCGTAACGATGCGACACGTAGTTGCTGAGATCTATTCAAATTGGAATCTGAATAATAATAATAATAATAACTAGACCTGCATGCAGGAATGACGGGTTTCACTGGTGCCATGTTACCCTTAAACATGTCACTTCCGGTGTCAAGTTACCCTTGAACGTATGTCACTTCCGGTACCAGCGAAACCACTAAACAGGTTTCCAAATTAACATTGCACACAAATAAAATGGACGCAGAATCAACAAAATCCAGCAATATCAATTCATTTTATACATTTGTTACTTGTAAATGATCTTGACAAAATTAAATTACTCCCGGTGTTAATGCAAATGTTCAATTAGTCTTATGAAATCAGAAATGGCATACGATATCATATAGTGAAAATTTTATGTAAATCGAATAATAATTGCCACTTTTAAAGACCAAAAAACTTGAAAAGTGACTTGTAGAAAATCAGCTATTTCTCGGCAACCGTACAAGTTAGAAACCATTTTGTGGTATCTGTATGATCGTATGGGTTCATTCTATTTGTTGATTGGCATCAAATACCATAATTTGAAAAAGATTTCAAAACAGACTCATTTGAATAAAATATCTGTTTTGGAGGCTAAAAATACAGTTTTTGCCAAAATGACGTTACTTCCGGTGATAATGAAAATCTTAAATTACTTGTATGAAATCCCAAATGGCATTAGGTATAACATGGTGTGACGTTTATGAAAATCGAATAATAATTGACCCTTTTATGGCCCCGAAACCTTCAAAAGTGACCTGTAGAAAACCGTCTATTTCTCGGCAACCGAATAAGTTAGAAACCATTTTATGATATCTATATGACCATATGAGTTTTGTTTATATGTGAATTTAAACCAAAAGTTAAAATTATTAATACATATTAAGTTATTCTTGGTTGAATAAAACATTGATTTAAAAAGTTTAAAATGCATTTTTTGACCAAATGATGTCACTTCCGGTGTCAATTTTAAATTGTAATCAACTTGATATGACGCTACATGCTTTTTGAATCAAATGATGTCACTTTTATAAAAATCCAATCATAATTGACTATTTTACAGGCAAAATAACGAAAACAGTGACTTGTACAGAACTGCCCATTTCTTGGTAACCGCTTATATTACAAACGAAATTTAACATACATTTTCTTCGTATGGATTATAGCTACAAGTTTATAAAAGTTACGAAGAAATATTTTAAAATCTGAAAAGCCTGAATAGGTTGTAAATAGGCCAATTTTACACCATTTTTAGCCTCTTAATCGAATTTGCTCGAAAATGAAATCGAAATTAAAAAAACTGCTTCCTACATTTTTTGCGCCATGAAAAGACACACTCTTTGAGTCATATAATTTTTCAAAAAAATAATATTTGTTTTCGAAATAAGAAAATAACTGTCAAAATTGTAGTTTTTGGTAAAATTATGCCACTTCCGGTGCCGACAGATAACATTATTGGTAACAAAAAAAATGACAATTGAGACAACGAAGCATATGAACTTTGTTTTATACAAATCGAACAATAAAAAATTAATCTAGGACTGAAAAACTGAATTAGCCAATGGCGGCCAAGGAAAATTACTGAGACAAAAATTTTTAACATTTTTGCACTAGTCAGATGACTTTTTAATTCTGTGCACATTACGACTAAAAAATATTCATAAATAAAAAAAATTTTAGTAAAATTTTAAATTTTCGAAATTTGGCGCCTAATATCTTCGAAGATTTGCCGAAAATCAAAAATCGAAAGTAGCGTTGCTATGTGCCCTGTCTCAGGCTATGCCAAAATGTATCGAAAGTTAAAATCCAATGATTATTGTTAAAATTACTGCAATATTTTCAAAAACGATAACTTCGGTGATTTCGGACATTTCGCATTGCCGCAGAACGTTCAAAATAGCTTTATCCTCTAAGTCACACCCACTTTCCCAGTAAAACCGAAGAAATCGTAACGATGCGACACGTAGTTGCTGAGATCTATTCAAATTGGAATCTGAATAATAATAATAATAATAATAATAATAAGAATAATAATTTTAACAAAAACAATAGTGTTTCACACAAGCTACGCAGTGTGAAACCCTAACTAGACCTGCATGCAGGAATGACGGGTTTCACTGGTGCCACGTCACTTTCGGTGCCACGTTACCCTTGAACATATGTCACTTCCGATACCAATGAAACCATCGAACAGGTTTCCACGTAAGCATTGTAAACATCAAATAAAATTGACGAAGAATCAACCAAATCCAGCAATATCAATTCATTTTATATATATATATATGTTACTTGTAAGTGATCCTGGAAAAATTTCATTACTTCCGGTGATAATGAAAATGTTCAATTAGTTTTATGAAATCAGAAATGACATAAGGCATCATATGGCGAAAATAGTATGTAGATCGAATAAGAATTGCCACTTTTATAGGCTAAAAACCTTGAAAAGTGACTTGTAGAAAATCGTCTATTTCTCGGCAACCGTACATGATAAAAACTATTTTTTGGTATCTATATGATCGTATGGGTTCAATCGATTTGTTGATTGGGTTCAAATATCATAATTTGAAATATATTACAAATCAGACTCATTTGAAAAAAATATCTGTTTTGAAGGCTAAAAATACAGTTTTTGCCAAAATGACATTACTTCTGGTGATACTGAAAATGTTAAATTAGTTCTATGAAATCATCAATGACATAAGATATCATATAGTGAAGATTTTATGAAAATCGAATAATAACTGACACTTTTATAGACCAAAAACCTTGAAAAGTGACTTAAGGAAAATTGTCCATTTCTCTGCAACCGTACAAGTTAGAAACCATTTTGTGGTATCTGTATGATCGTATGGGTTCAATCTATTTGATCAATAGAATCAAATATCATAATTTGAAAAAAATAACAAGTACGACTCATTTGAATAAAATATTGTTTTTAAAGGTTAAAATTTAAGTTTTGAGCAAATGACGTCATTTCCGGTGGCGGCGTAAGAGGTAAAATGGTTTGAAATAGTCCACTATGCCATTAGGCATCCAATGGCGAAAGAAAATTGAAAATCGAATAATAATTGATTCTTTTACAGCCAAAATTACGTGAAAAGTGACTCATGCAAAATTGCCTATTTCTCGGCAACTGCTTATATTACAAACTAATTTTCACGCATATTCTCTTCGTATGGATGATAGCTACAAGTTTATAAAAGTTACAAAGAAATATTTTAAAATTTGAAAAGCCTGAATAGGTTGTAAATAGGTCAATTTCACACCATTTTAGTCTCTTAATCGAATTTGCTCGAAAATGAAATCGAAATTAAAAAAACTGCTTCCTACATTTTTTGCGCCTTGAAAGGGCACACTCTTTGAGTCATATAATTTTTCCAAAAAATAATATTTGTTTTCGATATAAGAAAATAACTGTCAAAATTGTAGTTTTTGGTAAAATTATGCCACTTCCGGTGCCGACAGATAACACTTTTGGTAATAAAAAAAATGACAATTGAGACAACGAAGCATATGAACTTTGTTTTATACAAATCGAACAATAAAAAATTAATCTGGGACTGAAAAACTGAATTAGCCAATGGCGGCCAAGGAAAATTACTGAGACAATTTTTTTTACTATTTTTGCGCTAGTCAGATGACTCTTTAATTCTGTGCAAAACACGACTAAAAAATATTCATAAATAAAAAAGTTTTTTGTAAAATTTTAAATTTTCGAAATTTGGCGCCTAATATCTTCGAAGATATGCCGAAAATCAAAAATCGAAAGTAGCGTAGCTATGTGCCCTGTCTCCGACTATGCCAAAATGTATCGAAAGTTAAAATCCAATGATTATTGTTAAAATTACTGCAATATTTTCAAAAACGATAACTTCGGTGATTTCGGACATTTCGCATTGTCGCAGAACGTTCAAAATAGCTTTATCCTCTAAGTCACACCCACTTTCCCAGTAAAACCGAAGAAATCGTAACGATGCGACAAGTAGTTGCTGAGATATAGTCAAAGTGGAATTGGAATAATAATAAGAATAATAATAAGAATAACTAGACCTGCATGCAGGAATGACGGGTTTCACTGGTGCCACGTCACTTTCGGTGCCACGTTACCCTTGAACATATGTCACTTCCGATACCAATGAAACCATCGAACAGGTTTCCACATAAGCATTGTAAACATCAAATAAAATTGACGAAGAATCAACCAAATCCAGCAATATCAATTCATTTTATATATATATATATATATATATATATATATGTTACTTGTAAGTGATCCTGGAAAAATTTCATTACTTCCGGTGATAATAAAAATGTTCAATTAGTTTTATGAAATCAGAAATGGCATAAGGCATCATATGGCGAAAATAGTATGTAGATCGAATAAGAATTGCCACTTTTATAGACCAAAAACCTTGAAAAGTGACTTGTAGAAAATCGTCTATTTCTCGGCAACCGTACATGATAAAAACTATTTTTTGGTATCTATATGATCGTATGGGTTCAATCGATTTGTTGATTGGGTTCAAATATCACAATTTGAAATATATTACAAATCAGACTCATTTGAAAAAAATATCTGTTTTGAAGGCTAAAAATACAGTTTTTGCCAAAATGACATTACTTCTGGTGATACTGAAAATGTTAAATTAGTTCTATGAAATCATCAATGACATAAGATATCATATAGTGAAAATTTTATGAAAATCGAATAATAACTGACACTTTTATAGACCAAAAACCTTGAAAAGTGACTTAAGGAAAATTGTCCATTTCTCTGCAACCGTACAAGTTAGAAACCATTTTGTGGTATCTGTATGATCGTATGTGTTCAATCTATTTGATCAATAGAATCAAATATCATAATTTGAAAAAAATAACAAGTACGGCTCATTTGAATAAAATATTGTTTTAAAAGGCTTAAATTTAAGTTTTGAGCAAATGACGTCATTTCCGGTGGCGGCGTAAGAGGTAAAATGGTTTGAAATAGTCCACTATGACATTAGGCATCCAATGGCGAAAGAAAATTGAAAATCGAATAATAATTGATTCTTTTACAGCCAAAATTACGTGAAAAGTGACTCATGCAAAATTGCCTATTTCTCGGCAACTGCTTATATTACAAACTAATTTTCACGCATATTCTCTTCGTATGGATGATAGCTACAAGTTTATAAAAGTTACAAAGAAATATTTTAAAATTTGAAAAGCCTGAATAGGTTGTAAATAGGTCAATTTTACACCATTTTAGCCTCTTAATCGAATTTGCTCGAAAATGAAATCGAAATTAAAAAAACTGCTTCCTACATTTTTTGCGCCTTGAAAGGGCACACTCTTTGAGTCAAATAATTTTTCCAAAAAATAATATTTGTTTTCGATATAAGAAAATAACTGTCAAAATTGTAGTTTTTGGTAAAATTATGCCACTTCCGGTGCCGACAGATAACACTTTTGGTAATAAAAAAAATGACAATTGAGACAACGAAGCATATGAACGTTGTTTTATACAAATCGAACAATAAAAAATTAATCTGGGACTGAAAAACTGAATTAGCCAATGACGGCCAAGGAAAATTACTGAGACAAATTTTTTTAATATTTTTGCGCTAGTCAGATGACTCTTTAATTCTGTGCACAACACGACTAAAAAATATTCATAAATAAAAAAGTTTTTTGTAAAATTTTAAATTTTCGAAATTTGGCGCCTAATATCTTCGAAGATATGCCGAAAATCAAAAATCGAAAGTAGCGTAGCTATGTGCCCTGTCTCCGACTATGCCAAAATGTATCGGAAGTTAAAATCCAATGATTATTGTTAAAATTACTGCAATATTTTCAAAAACGATAACTTCGGTGATTTCGGACATTTCGCATTGTCGCAGAACGTTCAAAATAGCTTTATCCTCTAAGTCACACCCACTTTCCCAGTAAAACCGAAGAAATCGTAACGATGCGACAAGTAGTTGCTGAGATATAGTCAAAGTGGAATTGGAATAATAATAAGAATAATAATAAGAATAACTAGACCTGCATGCAGGAATGACGGGTTTCACTGGTGCCATGTTACCTTTGAACTTGAACTTGTGTCAATTTCGGTGCCACGTTACTCTTGAACATATGTCACTTCCGGTACCAATGAAACCAATATACAGGTTTCCACATAAGAATTGCACACATCAAATAAAATGGAAACAGAATCAAACAAATCCAGCAATATCATTTCATTTTATACATTTGTTACATGTAATTGATCCTGACAAAATTACAGTACTTCCGGTGATAATGTAAATGTTCCATTAGTTTTATGAAATCAGAAATGGCATAAGGCATCACATGGTGAAAATTTTATGTAAATCGAATAATAATTGCCACTTTTATAGACCAAAAACCTTGAAAAGTGACGTGTAGAAAATCGTCCATTTCTCGGCAACCGTACAAGTTAGAAACCATTTTTTGGTATTTATATGACCGTATGGGTTTAATCTATTTGTTGATTGGAATCAAATATCATAATTGTATAAACATTACAAATCAGACTCATTTGAATAAAATATCGGCTTTGAAGGCTTAAAATACAGTTTTTGCCAAAATGACGTTACTTCCGGTGATAATGAAAACTTTAAATTAGTTTTTTAACATCGTCTATGACATTAGGCTTCAAAGGGTGAAAATTTTATGAAAATCGAATAATAATTGACACTTTTATGGGCCAAAAACCTTCAAAAGTGACTTTTAGAAAATCGCCTATATCTCGGCAACCGAACAAGTTAGAAACAATTTTATGATATCTTTTTGACCGTATGAGTTTTGTTAATATGTGAATTTAAACCAAAAATTAATTTTATTATTATATGTGACATAATTCTTGGTTGAAAAAAATATCGATTTTAAAAGTTAAAAATTGAGTTTTTGACTAAATGACGTCACTTCCGGTGTCAATTTTAAATTGTAATCAACTTGATATGACGCTACATGCTTTTTGAATCAAATGATGTCACTTTTATAAAAATCCAATAATAATTGACTATTTTACAGGCAAAATAACGAAAACAGTGACTTGTACAGAACTGCCCATTTCTTGGTAACTGCTTATATTACAAACGAATTTTAACATACATTTTCTTCGTATGGATTATAGCTACAAGTTTATAAAAGTTACGAAGAAATATTTTAAAATCTGAAAAGCCTGAATAGGTTGTAAATAGGTAAATTTTACACCATTTTTAGCCTCTTAATCGAATTTGCTCGAAAGTGAAATCGAAATTAAAAAAACTGCTTCCTACATTTTCTGCGCCTTGAAAGGGCACACTCTTTGAGTCAAATAATTTTTCCAAAAAATAATATTTGTTTTCGAAGTAGGAAAATAACTGTCAAAATTGTAGTTTTTGGTAAAATTATGCCACTTCCGGTGCCGACAGATAACACTTTTGGTAATAAAAAAAATGACAATTGATACAACGAAGCATATGACTTTTGTTTTATACAAATCGGACAATAAAAAATTAATCTAGGACTGAAAAACTGAATTAGCCAATGGCGGCCAAGGAAAATTACTGAGACAAATTTTTTTAACATTTTTGCACTAGTCAGATGACTCTTTAATTCTGTGCACAATACGACTAAAAAATATTCATAAATAAAAAAATTTTTTGTAAAATTTTAAATTTTCGAAATTTGGCGCCTAATATCTTCGAAGATTTGCCGAAAATCAAAAATCGAAAGTAGCGTAGCTATGTGCCCTGTCTCAGGCTATGCCAAAATGTATCGAAAGTTAAAATCCAATGATTATTGTTAAAATTACTGCAATATTTTCAAAAACGATAACTTCGGTGATTTCGGACATTTCGCATTGTCGCAGAACGTTCAAAATAGCTTTATCCTCTAAGTCACACCCACTTTCCCAGTAAAACCGAAGAGATCGTAACGATGCGACACGTAGTTGCTGAGATCTATTCAAATTGGAATCTGAATAATAATAATAATAATAACTAGACCTGCAAGCAGCACTGAACCGGCTTTCAGGAATCATACAGGACGTTTATTATACCATAGCCGATCCATTGAGCTACCAAAGTATACTTTAGTTGTTTTGCTTCAGTGACACCCTCTATCATATGTAAAAGTAATATTTGCTGGCGAAAAGACCGGTCAAAATTGTAAATTATGGCAAAATTACGTCACTTCCGGTGCCGAAAGAAATTTTTATAGGTGAAAAATAAGTCGAAAATTCGCAACACACAAAATACAAACTTTGTTTTATACATATCGGGCAATAAATAATTAACCTATAACCCATAAACTGAAATTAAGAAGGTAAAAAACTTAAAAGTGACCCTGGGAAAATTGGTTATTATTCGACAAGGGAACATGCTAGAAGTCTTTTCTTGATATCAATATGATGGTATTGATTCAATCTTACTGCCCATTAGAGCCAGACGTTATAAAGTTAAACGAATAATGAATATAAATCACTTCAAAAAAATGTTTGTTTTGAAGGCTAAAAATACGTTTTTTGCAAAAATTACATTACTTCCGGTGATATTGAAAATGTTAACTTGGTTCATAGAAGTCATAAATGGCATAAGGCATCAAATGGTAAAAAAATTATAAAAATCGAATAATAATTGACACTTTTATAGACCAAAAACCTTGAAAAGTGACTTATAGAAGATCGCCTATTTCTCTGTAACCGTACAAGTTAGAAACCATTTTGTGGTATCTGTATGGTCGTATGGCTTCATTCTATTCGTTGATGGGAATAAAATATCATAATTTTAAAAATATTATAAGGGAGACTGATTTGAATAAAATATTAGTTTTTTAGGTTAAAAATACAGTTTTTGCCCAAATGACGTCATTTCCGGTCACAGTGAAAATGTAAAATTGGCTTGACCTAGTCCAAATTGGCATTAGACATCAAATGGAAAAAAAATATTGCAAATCGAATAATAATTCACTCTTGTATAGGCAAAATAACGTGAAAAGTGATGCATGCAAAATTGCATATTTCTCGACAACTGCTCATATTACAAACTAATTTTCGCATACATTCTCTTCGTCTGGATTATTGCTACGAGTTTATGAAAATTACAAATAAATATTTAAAAATATGAAGACGCTGAATGAATTGTAAATAGCTGAATTTTACACTTTATTTTACATTTTATTCGAAATTGCCCGAAAATGAAATTGAAATTTAAAAATATGAGCTAAGGATTTTGTGCACCTTCGCAGGGTGCATCCTTTTAGTTATATCAGTTTTGAAAAAAAATAATATTTGCTTTCAAAAAGTGGTACCGAACTGTCAAAATTGTAGTTTTTGTTAATATTACGTCACTTCCGTTGCCGACAGAAACATTTCACCGTAACATAAAAAATAACAATTGGGACCACGGAGCATATGAACTTTGTTTTATACAAATCGAACAATAAATAATTTTTCTGGGTACGAAAAACTAAATTCGCCGATGGCGGCTAACGCAAATTACCCAGACAATTTTTTTTCTCATTTCTGCTCAAGTACGATGATATTTTAACCCAGTGTAAAATATCACCAAAAAATATTCATAAATAAAAAAGATTTTCGTAAAAAAGATAATTTTTTTCAAAATGTCGGACATTTTTTCGACTACTTCCAGTTTTACGATCGTTGTTGTGATAGCTTTACGAAGTTCTTTGGATACTTAACTTTCTGTACCAGAAGTGTCAGAAACATCCATTGAGCAGTTTTGGAAAAAAAGATAAATAAAAGAGCGTTTACAAAAATTTAACGATTTTTCAATTTTTTTCAAAGTTTGATGCCATTTTTGGACCACCTATATTACATGTATTTCAATGCTTTTCATTTTGGATTCACTATATAGACAACCGATGGGACTTTGAGTTAGAAAAGTTTAAGAAAAATCTGCGGCGTCGTTTTCGAGAAAAGGGCGTCTCAGAATGTTAAAAAATCGGAAAATACTAGATTTTTGGCATACAATAATTTATTTCCTTACCATCTATATCGTATTATTTAGATACCATATGATGGTCCATTAATAGGGCTATCCAACGACACTTTAGTTCTTTTGGTCCGCTATTACCTAAGGGAGAAATCAAGTTTTTCGCAAGTGCGACAATGTTTTTAACCTTTTTTTTCATTTTTTGAATACTTCCGGTATGGTTATTATTGTCGGTATAGTTTTAATAACCGGTTTGGGCACTAAAATAGCCACAGTGCTCTGTAATGATATATTACATTATCTGATCAGATAAAATGCCCCTGAGAAATCCTAGGTTCAAAAGTGCCAAAAATGCAAAAAATTTAAAATATCGAAAATTAAATTTCAATAACTACATACATATTATACATCGTTAGAATCGTAATTAGGTCAGCTATCTGAATATACAATCGTTTTTTGGAAATCTTTGAAAATAAAAAAATAGCAGAGCATTTTCCAAAATTTCACGATTTTTCGACTTTTTTCGATTTTCAGTCCGTTATTTCACCTATTCCAGATATTTCAAAGTCTTATTGGATGGCTTCATGCAAAATACCTCCGAAAGGACTCTCGATAGAAAAAATTACAAAAAAAGTTGCGGTTAAGTTTTCGAGATACAGGCGTCCAAAAACGCTCCAAATCAGAAAATACTTGATTTTCAGCGTGCCATATTTTGCTGCCTGCTCATCGTATCCGTACGAGTTGGGTATCATACGATAGCACAATCCTAGTGCAGTCCAATGGTACCCTAATTTCTTTAATCCATTGATATCGGGCGGAGAATTCGCGTTTTTCCCCAAAATATCCATTTTTTGCATTTTTTTCAAAATATTGCACATTATTTCGACCACTTCCGGTTTAAGGATTCTTGTCGAAATTGCTTTATACGTTGGTATTGGACTATAACTTCATGTTCTAGAAGTTTCAGAAACGTCAATTCTACCATAAAACGAAACCCGAGCTGACAAAATGGGAAGAAAATTCGAAAAAAATCGAAAAATAAAGGGCGATAACTCTGAATGAAACTTATATTACTGGAATCGGATGGACTTCAGGTATCCAAAAATGTAGGTCAAATTTAAAAATTTTGAAAAATGACAAAAATGGTCTCGTAAACAACATGTTTTCAATTTTCGAACGATAAAAGTCATAGACGAATGTTCGAAATTGAAAAATGTGAGATAGCCATTGTCTCAGAAAAGATTCAAGGATTCCAAAAATGTAATTTGTTTGAAAATGGATAACGAATTGACGAAACTATGGCCGATTTTCAATTTTTAGACAACGTGCAAAGTTCGGTCACTTCCGGTATGCGCAGAAATTTCAAAAATATTTTATCAAGTAGCCACCACATGGTTTCCCAATAGAAAATCTAATTCCAGATCGATATCTGTTTTCGATCATGGAGATCTAGGCCCCCGCGGTAAATAATAATAATAATAATAATAATAATAATAATAATAATAATAATAATTTTAGTAATCTCAATAGGCTTTCAGACGAAAGTCTGAAAGCCTAATAAGAATAATAATTTTAACAAAAACAATAGTGTTTCACACAAGCTACGCAGTGTGAAACCCTAATAATTTTAACAAAAACAATAGTGTTTCACACAAGCTACGCAGTGTGAAACCCTAATAATTTTAACAAAAACAATAGTGTTTCACACAAGCTACGCAGTGTGAAACCCTAATAATAATAATAAGAATAATAATTTTAACAAAAACAATAGTGTTTCACACAAGCTACGCAGTGTGAAACCCTAAAAAGCAGCTGTCAAACGATAAAACGCAGCGCCAGAATGTTGTAATTGTGTTAAGATTGATAATAATTTTGTTATGATGATTATTAAGACGGGATATAACAATTTATATATGTCATCAATAACACAACACGATTCATAATTAAAAAACCCTTTGCATAAAAATAGTATGCAATCATTCTACTAAATTGACAATTTCTGCATTAAATTCTAAATATAGTTCGTGGGACCACCACCACCAACAACAACGTCAATAGCTACGTCATCTGAGGTACTGTTAAAGGTGAGCATGCGTCACACCCACAATTGAGGGTTTTCCGAAAAAAAAAATCCTTATATAAACACCGTACATGGATTTTAAAAGAGAGTGTTCTTAAAGGAATGTTGACTGGGGTATTGTCAACTGCCAAGAGAATTTAACTGAAATATTCCAATGCACAGAATTCTAAGATCAAGTCCATAGGAAATGGGATCAGGGGTGATGGCAACCTATAAGCGGGTTCAAGAAGGGGCGTTGGTCTATGTGGTTGTGGTAATAGATTTATTCACTGATATTGCCTATATTTGTCAAGTTTCAACACTCAAGAGATGATAACAATGTTCTGCTAATATGTCACCTCCCCGGAATATCGACGCTCATCTCCAGCAGGATTCGAAACCCGGAACCTCTTTTCAATGCAACAACAAGCAAGACACTCGCAAAACCAGACAAACAGCCAATTCATTGGAGACATAATACATGACTCAGAGAATAGATATAATGAAGATAATTATATACTGGGCAGGAAACGAGTCACAGCGGATGTACGAAGTAGATTTGTAGATGAATGCCAAAATTTACTATTGCGAATTCAAATACCATTCTTCCGTTAGATAAGACCCGTTATTCAATAATGTCTTTAAGATAATTTTCAAATAATAATTAGTAAACGAAGAGTCCACTTCCTATCACGAATAGAAACAATAAAGCGGTACCGTTGGGTGCAGTATCCTGCTTGATATATTTCTTAGAAATGGGTTTTCAAATGATATGAATTTCGATGTATTTCCCCTCAAAATTAGTTAGATTGTTCTTAGAATTACTAAAGAAGGAAGTGAATTTACGACCCAAACATCAAAATTAGTTTTTAAGAAAACACCTTTTAGATTCACAAATATATGTGATGATGACAAATTTTAAGAATCGTTTATGCTACTCACAAAGAACAAGTACAGCAATAGCAACAAAGAACGATGGCCACACGTTCATACCAACCTCGCAATCTGACACATTGATTCCCCAAAGGACACCCTGAACGTTATCATAAACAGTAATATTCTGTATTACATAGATATTTTATTCATCACAGTCTACACTGTTCACCAAAGTTACTCGAATTTCACTCCAAACGCCCACTGATAGCACAAAATTTGTCGATTTTAATATGCGCTTGATTATTCTCATAGTTTGCAGGAAAAAATATGGAAGATTGGATAGGTCCATGATAGATTCGGCACTATCATTTTCTGATGTATAGTATCATTATTATAGTTTGCAGAAACATATGGACGACTGGGTGATTTTGATGATATATTTGGTCTAAAAACATAATTAAAACTAAATAATCCATTAAAAAAATGCTTCAGTTCTCTCTCAAAACATTGTACGCAAAAGCAAATAGCCAAGCTGTACACATATATTAAATGAAGTCATTTTTGTGTGAAGTGACTTCCCTGTTGCGGTAACTAACAACGAGTGTCAAACCAAAAGAGAATTCATAGCATATACAAGAAAATGTTAGTGTTAATCACTTTCCATTTACCAAATATCGAAGCCTAAGTAAATTCACTGATTATCCCCTGCCCACGTCTTTTTCCGCAGTTTTTATCCCAGAAACTGATGTACCTTTAAGTCTCTCAATTTTTTAACGCCCTGCACCCACCATCCATTTTATCAACATATACACCAGTGCTCCCCAACGCAAAGAGGTCAGATAATCTTTGATGTTACTCGAGCAGATAGCCCTTAATTTTCGGACTGTCAATTGGCGACAACCTCTCGTTATTGTCATCTGCGCGCTCCATGGATGTTTTTCAATGAATCCAGTACATGTATTTTTCTATTAAGACTGGTATGCTTTTATTGGAAATAACCACTCGGTGAAAAATTTGTCTTTAAGAGTATCTCAATGATAATCGAGTGTATTTACATTATTACTTTTCTGAACACCGGGAAAATGTTCCCGGGTCTGATGAAGGTGTTAACACGGTCATTTCGTAAAGAACCTATTAAAGGCTGGTTTCCCAGGCAACGAAATATACGCTTACTGCAGTCAACAAGGCTTGTCTGCACATATTCATTTACAATACACTAAAATCTGATTATCATAAAGCATTTGAATTTGTTCCAATTCTAGTTCTGCCCAATACTAACGTTTAGTATACAAACAGGGTCATAACTCTTGAAGTAATCTTCGGATACAGGCCTCTTCATCTCATAACCTTAAACGCTGTGTATAAAGTTATAGTCATTCGGATATTAACTGTAGCCTAAAGAGGGTTAGTCAGATTTTTCAAAGTTATCAAGCGACATAAATCTAACAGTTACAATCATAAATCGTTGAAAATCAACAGGTCTTCCCAACCCATGATCTTTAACGCTGTTTATAAATTTAATGTCAATTGGATATCCAATTTTGCTTTTAGATCGTCCACAAGATATATCAAGGTACCCAAGAGCCATAACCCTGTAACTATATTGGAAATCGACAGAATTCGTCGTCGCATGACCTTAAACACTATGTAGAAATTTCAAGGCAATCGGATATTAACTATTTGACTCTAGATGCACACGGACGACGACAATATGCGGCTACATTTCAATAAGTGTATATAAAAAGACTGTCTTGGATTAAAGAACGAATTTCATTCCAAGTTAACAAAATTACCACCGATATATAAATCTTTAAATATATTGGGTTTCGTTTTTGAATTTTGTTTTATATCCAATGGAAATATATTTGTGATTGATATTTATTGACATAATCTTATTGAATTCCATCACAATAAAAATACACAAATACGCCTCTCTAATGGATACACTAGCAAAAAAAGCATGTAATATTTATTCAGAGTCCTTTATTTTTTTCCCCTGTTAATGACACTGCACTTAATAATCGCCATTCTTCAACTATATCCCTAATGCGTTTTATTGAGTGAGCATTCAATTCAAATATAGTATATCTATCGCTTATATTGAAATATGTCCTAGTCAATGTATTTAATACAAATGCAGGATAATGCCTTATCTGGCCTGCCTCTTTGCCAATATTTAGATTAATGTACTACTAGCCTTCAACTTGACTGTAGATTAATAATATGAGACGTGTTTACATTTCTTTCTAATTCTGATCTTTGACTCATCTAGAATAAGCTTGTAATAATAGAGATTAAAAGGTTGCTAGTCGAGAAAAAATCCTCGCTCGGGGTAATCATTATAAAGTAAACACTTGTCTAGTAACTTGAGGTGTGCAATGGAAGATAGATGGTGTATATCTACCTAATGTATGTTTGGACCGAACTCCCTCGACTAAACTAACATCGACAACTCTCAGTAAATAGAGAAAAGACTTAAGATAAACACATGATGCTTGAACTTTTCCTATTCAGTCAGTTGCCCTGTTATTTGGCTTATCTCAAACTATTTGCACAGCCGATTATTTGATTTGGACCTTTGTATTGGCATTATAGAAACAGGGGTTTATAATTTCCTCTTTCGTTCTATTTATAACTTTAAGAGGATCTAATACGCAACAAGACGGCAGTTCAACAAGACACGTGCACTATAAAAAGCAGAAAGACATAAAAATAACGGATCAACGAAACAAATACATTTAATCAACCATAATAATTCTTTTTAGAGATTCTCTATTTACTTTAATTGTCGCTTGATGTATCATGAAATAATGTTATACTTTTCACATAAAGTCTTAAAATAACAAACACATATCATGTAAATCTTTGTTTGGGGTACTAAGGTTCGGTGTTTATGTTTTATTTGATAAAGAATATTAACTAAGGTAGAAATAAACTCCTTGTAAAGAACATACAAAATATTTGATTTTCCTTTCATCTTATTTTTATCTGAAACTTGAGAATTATAGACCCCCATTGTAAATAAGAAAAGCTCATTGGGCAAAATAAACTCATTTCTCAGCAAGCTAGAAGTAATCCTTTGTCACCAGGAAGACCAAACACTGCATGTGGACAGAAGAAGCGGCCATATTTGTTTAACGAGCCTCTCATTCATGCAACTACAGGAGAGAATAGAAAAACGTAGAGAACATGAATTGCGCTCCACAGACATTAAATATTGTCGTAGAGGAAGAAGGGTAAACAGTTAATATCTTCTAACAACACTCTACGTTGCCCAATATTTACACTTCACACTTTGACATTGTACTAGATTGCTAACTCCGGCAACCCCAAGAAAAATCTCTGTAGCCGACTTCTATTTACTCCATGAACAAAATACCCCATACTGGAAGGCAAACTAATTTTTGCCTTTGGTGCAAGACGATGGATGAACAAATAACTGAGGTAAACTTCATCGCCTGCCTAGTACAATACTCACCAAGTAGGCAAAATATTGACACTGCGAGGTCACAATACTAAGCATTTTAAACGCCTTGCTATATCCTACAAATCGTTTTAGGGAAAACAAATTTTAGAAAGATGAAAGCCATTTTGGGGCATACTTAAAAGAAGTGGTTATTTTCTATCGAGTTATATATTAATGTCAGTATGGCTGAGTACACATTCTTCGTAATCAAATTAGATACATCAGATTTGTTGGAGAGGCGAAATTATTGATTTTTACATCTACTGTTTTAACAATTGAATGTGCGTCTTATTATCTCACAAAGGTTATACAATATATAGGTTAAGTTACACACATTAAGTAATGCTAAGTGTCATTTAATGCATATTGTTATTTACGTTAGTACTTCAACAATAGCTGTATTTGGCAACTGCGTTTTATCAGTCGTTAAAATCACTACATGTATATCACTTTGTTCATTTAAAGTTGATTTGATATCAACATATGATTTTTCCTTATTAAGTTGCTTACGTTTATAAGCGAGGGAGAGAGAGAAATAGAGAGAGAGAGACAGAGAGGGAGAGAGAGAGAGAGAGTTCGACATTCACTTGACACAAACTAGGTCATTTCGAGACTAACACATGGTTCTATTTTACTTCAATAATTCGATGAACCGTAGGGGTCTCTAGCAGTGGAACGAACCCGGAGAACCCAGAGAACCGGGGAATAGTAACCACGTCAGGTATAGCCGGGGAATATGAAACCACGTGAGTTGACTCAATAACACACTTTTATAATTATCAAATCGATCAATTGCATTAAGCATGGTCATCGACCATTTCAAATGGACCCTTCCGTCGGTGTCCAAAACACAAACCAAGTCGCCATCACAGTCAAAAATAGTCACATTGCAACCAGACCAAATGAACATCACACAACAAGATGAAAATCGACAGATTTGGGCACTGCTTTAATGTTTTAAAAGAAAAAAAATATTTTTGGTATCAGATATTGTTGCTAAAAGGGTGAATTTGGCATCAATTCTAGCAAAAAGGCACAATCTTCTTACTACTGATCCTATCTTCAAATGAACATTACATGATTTATTTGTTTTTTTGACGCCAGAGAAACATGTTTTCATTATATGATAATTATATAAAGAAATGCAATAGAAATACATTGATCGCTTTGGTTATATGGGTGTCATTTATGTTGTTGGAATAAGGTGATAAACGATTTATATGACCACAAATATCGTGATAAATTTCATATAATATTATTTCAAAACATGTACATTACGAATTTAACCACACTACATATACGACGTTAGTATAAAGTCATGACGTCACAAGGGTAGTTGACTTAAAATTTCTTCCAGTAACTCGTTTATCGTCTATCCATGTATGTATGTATGACCAAATATTTACTGAGTTTGTAAGCCACATCTAAGGAAATTTGATTTAAATAGACAGGAAGTTTGCTGAGTAGATTTGTGTACATGTATATAGATAGTCCTAAATACAACAATGAGATGAGGGATAGAGCAGACATGTTTCTAGGTTGACGCATTGGTCGAGAAAGTTCATCAAGATTTTCCGGCGTGGTTTCCTCTTGTCCGTGATGCAAGATGGCGGGCGTGACAAGGACAGCTGTCTAGTCGTTAGGATGAGACCAAAAACCGAGGTCCCGAATACACATTGGCGTGCACGTAAAAGATCCCTTGGCAGTTGGAATTCGATATAAGAGTAGGCCGCAGTGCCACTGCTCGGGCAAAATTTCCCTCATAACACACTGTATGGTAAATGGCTGTCTTCATTAGCCCAGTTTAGAGCAAAACAGTAGGACCTTTAACCCAATTTCATTTCGTTTCTAGCAGTGTTGCTTTAAAGAACTAAGTGTTTACTTACATGCTTATCATCTGTAAAGAGAAAGAACATTCGAAATTGATTTATGAAAGATATAGTTATTAGTACAAATACGTACATTCTAAACAAATAATGAAATATTATTAACCAAATACTAATAGCTGTCATATAATTTAATTTGCAACAATCGATATGGTTTTTTAAAAATTTATATTGCGCCTCTGCTGAGCAATTGATTCGCTTGTATGGATTTAACTAAATTAGGTGTGTAATCATAAATTCGAAGACTAAAAGACACAAACTGGAATATTATTGATCATTGACGTTGATGGCTTAATAAAGAAAGAGTTCAGTTTGTAACTGAAAGGTAGGTAATTCAAATTACAAGTAATACTAGCTGTCAAATAACGAATTTCAAATATACTTACGTTTGTCTTCCTTGAGCAAGCCATGACTGTGTGCCAATGCTGAGAATGAACTCTGGGAGAGAGCTAGAAGTCCTGATGCTGAAACTGGAGGTATTGGTGCTTGGAGACCGGCTGGGTGTGGTGTCATCGGAATGGGTGGAGCATGAGCATGTGGTAGATGTTGAGCCTGCATTTGTTGCTGGAAAAGAAAATACAGTTGTTGTCAGCTAAAACCATGTCGATTTAAACCAGACACTCAGTTTTGGTATATTAAGGTAGTCTTCATACAGACATACCACTGACTTGTAACGAAAAAACGCCATTATTGGATTTGGAATACTATAGCAATATTATTGGCAACCTCAGAAAGATATAATTTGTACTCCCTGGTAACTTTTCATGCCATGAGACAGGAATCGTTATGGGGGCTTAAAATGTATTATTGGAATATTTTGTATGGTAAATACGCTAACATCATTTATTAGGCTAATCCCAAAAGCGTGATACAATTAACACTTTGGAGTGTTAAATGTTTAACACGTATGAGTAAGGTTTTGGTCTGATATTCAGCGCATTATATAATATCGGATATACGAATACATGTAGCGATTTTTGGCCTTGAGGATATGCGTCAATAGTTTCAGAATCAAACTATTTGTGGGGAATGCAAGGGTTAGGGTTGAAGTAATTCCCAACAAAAAGGTTGATGGCGGAACTATCGACAAGTTGCGGTCTTGTGGATATGTGTCAATAGTTTCAAAATCAAACTATTTCTGCGGAAGGTAAGGGTTAGGGTTGCGGTTACTATGAAGTAATTCCTCACAAAAAGATTGATGTCGGAACAATTGGGGGTGACGACAGTTTTGATGTCTTATTTTGATGTCTAAAGTTCATTTTATGCCATTTTCAGTAGTTCCTAAGTCAGAAGATCATGTAAAAAACCCTAATACTCGTGTTTTAAAGAGGTGAGGCCAGTCCTAAGTGTTCACAAAAAATAATATCGGAGAAAATGTATAATCGATATCAGTAAGTGACACTTACCCCTATAATTGCGTTTAATTCCTGCATGGTGACCTGTTTGGCTCGCTCTACCGCTGCTGCCACCTGCTGTTGATGCTGGTAATAGAAATGAATAACTTCATTATTTTAAACGTAATACCTTAGCTATAAAAAGTACACAATTTAAATTAAGGTTTCCCAAGTTTTGTAGAAATAGATAACCCGGGTATTAGTTCTCCTAATACGTCTCGCTAGCCATAAATGAATAGAATAGAATGGTGGGTCTTATCTCGCCAACATATCGTAATTTTTATTTCTATATATGAGTACAATGCCAGATGGAAGAATTTTGACCAGACATCGAAGTTTTCTACTACTCTTTGTGGATTTCGAATTGTCTAGGGTTCTTTGACATGCACTCGTAATGTTCACCTTGTGTTACTTTTGTTCCATCTCAACGACAAGGCATAACTTCCGTGTCATTTCCTTTATGTATGTTAAATATATATCATGCTCTTTGATATCACATATTGTATATGCTCTATATACATGTACATTTGAAACGCACTTTTATCCTCGCCTTTTGTATATATACTCATTTAATATAATTAAGGTTATTCTCGATATTTGATATACATATAAAAAGACGTGATGTATATAATAATATACTTTATTAATATACAATAGTATCAAACACCTACTAATGGATGGCATTCTACTAAAAACACCTTGATGACCAGCCATACTATCAAGACATAATGATAATAGATTACACACAAACATGAAACCTACCTCTTGGGACAAAAATGGAATAACTTGAGCACATATCGCATTCAGCCTCTTGGCAATTTCAGTCTATAATAAGGAAGAAGAAAAATCGATAAAAACACACATTCTCGGTAACAATGGTCTTATTAATAAAGATTACATTTCATTGTATTAGATTATCTCTGGCGGGTCCAGTCAGTCAATATAATATGATGATAAATATTAAAAATAAATGTATCAATATATAGAAAGTAGACAAATAGAGATCTATTTCAGCTTTTATCTTGGTTTATACAGACATGAAAACTGTCTACATCGGATCGTATTTTTTAAAGGGGGCTTAATAAATTGTTTTTGAGCGAGAGTTAAATCGTCTAGGATATTGGCTTGATTTGTCTGTTTTTATGGAAATGAAATGAATTGGAGTTTTATGTGTCATCGCTCGATCTGGGTGATTTACGTCGAATATCCGGGGAGGTTTAAATAGGCCAGTCTTGCAATGATTGAACGATTCTCATCTATATATGCACCATATCTCACGCGCAGCTGAACAGCTTGGCAAATGAAAGAATCATCGCGATCGTCGCCCTATGGGCAAATAAAAAAGGCACCTTACTAACCAAATAAGAGCCTACCACCAACTAAACCGTCCGTTTGTCGATAAAGGTTATTATTTTTTCCGTTAGATTAAAGGGGAAATACTTGATACGTATATGAAATAAAATGATGACGTCTGGAAAATGGAGGGACTACTGTATCAATATAAAAGAACAGTGGCTTAATTGATAATAATATACATAAATAATGTCTAGTGGATAATTATGATGGTTTCTAATGTGTCCACAGGGTTTTGTTTAGCTATCAAGAAGCTTTAACTTGCGTGTAACTTTCTAACATTCGATATATATAGATATATATATTTGTCGGACTAATGTAAAAATTACTGTATAAGATTTATTAATTACTTCGACCCGTAGCGTTCCTTCATGACACGTTGACCTAATATTGTCGACGGCAACATGCAACCACATTTTATTGTAGGCGTGTTGTAGATTTTCTAGAACAGGATAAATCTTCCATCAACCCATATTTCCTATTATTCTTGTAAACATCAGCGTGGCTCAGTCACCCGCCGATATTCTGGCCCCAAGTTCTATATTTTAGTTAAAATAAAGCAAACAATTTTGAGTAAATTCTCAACTTAAGTCTAAGAACTTTGTGAACTCGGGGCCAGGTATCTCGAAAGAGATTTTGTTCTGCTCCAATGGGGCTGATGAGGGCGGGCAGCAGTTGAACTTATGAGGGTTCATTTACGTTCTCGACAAGGTGTTCATCCCATTCGAAAAACTAGACTTTCCAGGCCCCCGTCCTTTACCCATGACAAGGGAAATCCACATTGGAAAATACTGGGGATCGAACCCCGGACCTCTTAGTAGTGAATCAACGTCTCACGCAGTGAGCCGTCGGGGATCTGGACTCAATTTGTGATATCTACTTCTTAAACCACAGTCAGACAGTGTTACCATAATTTATCTATAGATCACCTCCTAATAGGTATCATTATCCGTGGATTGAATATTCACTTATATATCTGATGTTTCTATTCTGTAATGTTGACTATAATAGCGAACTTCGGTTTCCTCCCACTGCTAAAAAAGACGCCTACGCGCAAGCGAATTATTGAAATAAAATTGAAACCATATGTTAGTCCCAAAATGACCTAGTTTGTGTCGAGTGGACGTTAAACCCCATTTCTCTCTCTCTCTCTCTCTCCTCTCTCTCTCTCTCTCTCCCTCATAATAGCGAACTTGACTTTTAAGTGATATTCTTACACATTACCGGGGTGTCTTTGTAAGTACAAGTGTTCCAGAAAATATTCTATCATTTACAACCCATTTGTTTATGAAAAAGAAGAAAAAAGGGAAGACAGTGTGAGACGGAGTGAGATGCCCTGTAACATCCTAATGAATGTAACCGAGATTGTCTTAAAGAAAGTCGATAGAGCTTATAGAGTTTCCCGTTTGATTCCTAATCATATCGATTTACAAGGACTGGACATGATGATACCATACAATATTATATTACCATCATACAATGTCATTGTACACTTATTAAATAATGGCAGATGAACACAAAACTAATGACAGTTGATTCCATCCAGAAATCATAAATACAATTTATTAAAAATCCATTTTCATGTAAGGTATGGATAAAATCGAGTAATAATTTATTCGAACATCACAATCCGTAAATAACCCGCAAAGAATACGTTAATTACCGTTTTGAGATTTAAACGTGTCTACAGAACTTCTTATGGCTATATACGTTTAAAAGAAATATTGTTTTTTGTTTGTTTTTCAAGTATCTTCAGACGTATGTTTTAACTCCACTAACAGTACTGGCGCTTCAAAGAAATAATCAATGCTTCGATTGACAAAGCTAGTTCTTCAAACATCTAATTGAGCTACATTAATTTGCTGCGATGAGGCGACAGTGGAGTATATAATTTGATCAGTGGTTGAAGATGAGGTCTCTAACAGTGCATCTGCTTAAGTCAACTAAATATTCTCAACCAAACACCTCCGCTCAAAGACAATCCAATCCATTTGCACCTCATCTTTTTAGAAATCACCAATCAATGACAATAGTGATTCTCCCGGGACTATTAATTATACTTTCTAATCCCTTCAACCATTTTTCAAACAATCATCTTGAAGATAATTCTGGCCAGTAAATGTCCTCTGAGAATGCCTGCTAACGTAATTACTTTCCGACTGACGTCCCTTGGTACATCTATAATACATTCCAAACACACTGTCATTCTGATCAGTTCCGTCTAGAAATTAGTTTTTTGAAGTCATGATGTATCTCTTGAATTAGAAGCACGTCTGTATCTATCACAAGTGCTTTCAGCCAGACGTATTCTTTCGTTTTTCCTAGACATCTTTTTGTCCTTTCGTGATAATGCCTCTGCCAAATCTATAAAAAATTTACGTGAGAGGTAGAGACCTCTTTCAAATGTCAATAATTACTCATGTGTTTTGTAGACTGTCTTATTACGTTCAACATTTTTATATTTTAATGCAAATCAAGTACTTGATCAGGAAAACCCCCCAGAAAGAGTCTCACAAACACTAGTTTAGTTTTGTTATTTAGGTTTATATATGACTTCCTGCGTTCTTTGGTAATTGGAAATCTAAATCAAACCATTACCCAGCCGTGTCCACTCTTATTACTTTTCTTACAAATAAAGATTAATTCTGTCTCTTAACCTTATCGGCCGCCAGATCATTAAAACACATAATAAATTAATTGGTTGGTATCTACCGATCACAAGGTGAATAGATGAGGTACATAGATAAAATATTAATTAAACAACACGTGGTGTGATTAACAGTCAAATAAATTAGGTCAATTTTATTATTTATAAATAAGATAATTTGAGGAGATAAAATAAAGGTTCTTCTTACAGTTGGCATTGCATATAGGTGTACTTGGTCTAGAGATAAAAATATTCTAATGATATAAAATAAAATCAATGATAGATAGGTATGTAATGGAAAAATGGTATCAACTGCTCCTTATTCGTCACTATACTAATGGTTTGAAGTTGATAGTTTGGTCAAAGCTTTCCTAATTAAAATGGTTTGGATTCCTGTAGCTTTGGCTTCTGAAATTCGTCGGGTACAAAGTAGTTTCCCTTATCTATACGGTATGCTTATCCTAGCATGCTGTCGGATTAGTCACCCTACCAGATGAAACTTCCTGATTGATATTGGTGATCCGTTGACCGAAGTGTAAATAAAAGTATTGTTAAATAATTAAAAAGAGTTGTAAATAATTAAAAAGAGTTGTAAATAATTAAAACGGTCGTCTTAATAAAAATCTTTCATCTTAAACATTCCGATTATTCAAAGCAAAAAAAGTTCGTTCTTGCAGATGGATCGCATCGGAAACACGTGTCTATTATGGGTAATAAATAAATGGATTTGTGTTTAATATCCAGGTTCGTGGTCAGAAAAGGTCTGGAAAACAGCGATACCATAAGAGAATAATTGTCAAGTGTGAAGGATTGTTCTGGAAGAGCAACTCGAGGGATGTTATAGCAGGATTTACCAGTCACTACCCAGGGGACCATCAGTCCGGCTAGCTTTCAGTGGAATTGTTATTATAATGACAATCTCCCGAGACTAGAACGGCATGGTTTTATTACTTGAATACTGATTACATGAAACACACAACAACCAATGCGAAGAAATAACTTCCTCCAGAGAAATGAAAAGAAGACATTAGCGATGATAAACTACAAACAATTTTCATTAAAGATTGTAAATGACAGTGAGAAAAACATGAAGTTTTTTTTTCTAAAAGACTTCCATCAGTCGTCTTAACGTATTATGGCGTGCATGGGCTACAGCATGCAAATTTACAAGAAAGAAAACGAATAATAGAAATTCCGCAATGCCTTGTTTATTGCAAATTTAGATTAAATTTGATTTCTTGGAAAAGTTCATTACATCTGTAGGTTTAAAGGCGTAATCATCACCTAGAAGAAACTCGAGGATCAGAAGTAACCCAGCAAGACCGAAGAGTGTAAGTACTGTAAGAGTCGAAATAAACGGCACGTCAAGTGTTCTAGAAAAGAATAAAAACATTCCCTGTTCCCTGAACAATACCCACCACTCTTTAAAGCTATATTGAGGATAGTTTATACTGGCGATTCAGAAGCCGAATCCGCACATTAAGACAAATGTATGGAAAATTGATAGATTATGCTAGAATTGTGTCTGTACGGATGTCTATAACAATACAATAACATGTTCTGATATCGGTTAGGAACTGGTCCATCTGGCTCTGGTGTGAAGATGTCTTAACGACCCAGCTCTACTTTATTAAAATAACATAGGCTAAAAAGGATATAACTTATAGTTCTCTAGGTCTTCAAAATCCCAAAAGTTAGTTTACAGATACTCATTTCCAAATACTATACTGATTTTACTTTGATATTACAAAAATCCCCATAACATTTTCAGACGCCTTGGCGATGGTACAACCTTTACGTCCCAAGATAGGAATAATAAAACAGAAATCATTCTATATCGATATGGAGAAATTAGCTCAAGATAAATATACTCAGCTGTTTGCTAAATCACAAGTGATTCTTCATTTATTTTATCGGCTGAGTATTGTCTGATATAACTCTAGTCAATCTGAACACAGCCTATTTGCACGAACGATTTGCATGTCCATCCCAAACAAGTATTATACATTTCTTTCTCTTTGACACATGACTGACAGTTGTAATTAAACTTGCCCAGCCTAGAGCCTATATGCATGTCATTGATTTATTACGACCGGTTCTATGGAGCAAAGCTCATCATTGGCTTTGAAGCATGTTTTCCCTGATTCAGTACCACTTGTCATATTAACTCGATAGTTGCAGTCAGAAATATCTTTAGATGGAAACTTTTCGGATTCTTTAATAGAAAACGAAATAGATGCATTAACAATAAAAGTTTATGAAACAAATATGCTAGACTTTATTTAACAAGGCTAAACCACACTGACGTAAATTGTAATAACAAAACTTCAAAGAGCTGTGCAAACTCCATAATGCTTACACAAAGAGCTATCCTCCAATAGACAGCCTATTGATCCTATATGAAAACAGCTTAAACACCAAATAGATGTAGGTTTAATATTTCAAGCTTGTATTATTTATATTGGCGAATGAGCACACATGTCGACACGTTTTCTTCATAGATTGTTAGCATTACAAAATCTATGTGAATATAAAAGCAAATACTTGAGTTGAATAGGACACAAATCACACAAAATACGAATAATGAGCTGCTAGCTAATGGCTAAAGAAGGAAATGTTTGTTCTGTTCGGTCAATATTTACAAAGCATATAATTTCGATGTAAAATGGCTCTTAGATCCAGGCAGTGTTTTCGTTTAGTTCCGAGTATTTGCTTCTTTGTGTTGGCTATTGACATTCTCAGTCTTCAGCAACGTGCCGACAACGCTTTGTGCTTCCAACTTTGTTATCTATTTCAACTTAATTTCATGTGCATCATTTGCGAAGTCCTACAGAAACAGGACGATGGCGGGCGTGTATTTAACGCGGCTTTGGCGATGGTGTAGTTGTCAATGTGCAAATATTTGATGGGTAAGCAGAAACCGCGCGAATTAACCCCGGCTTTGAGCTTTCATCAATGTTATTATTATAACAGATCAGATAAAAGACAGTAGTTCTTCTGTTTATTTTTACACAATCCTATTTTAATTCTCAATTTAACTACACAGCTACACAAAATCAATGAATTTGTTGGGCTGTACAGTATCTGTTGGCATTTTAAAACAGTATTGACTGATACTAGTATGTACAGCTGTATGAATTGTTAATTGTTGTTGTCTATTGTCTACTATCTGAGGCAATCAATAACAATTTCATGGCTGATATGAATAATTTATTTTAAAAAGTTGTGAACGTCATTTTTTTTTAGCTACGCTTGAAGATTAAAAAAAATAATCTAATTTCTTGGGTGTTGAAAAAACCAGAACAAAAAGTAAGTGAAAACAAAATATGTGAACAAAAGTCACTTCATAGTGTTCTTCATTAAAAGATCACCAGGTGAAAACGATCTCGTATAAAGCATGTAAAACAGAAAACGCCGAGCTCCACTTTCGAATGCTGTTTTGGTAACCTTAGTTACATTCTAATTATTTTGGAGATCAGAATCTGGACCTCCATGCGCTACCCATCGTGCTGTTCTTAGGGGCGTCATAATTGTGCATCGATTGGCGGAATTCGATTTTTAATATGGCGTCGCAATTCCAAGATGGCGACGATGACGTCATACTTCCTAGTCCATGGTACGCCCGTATCTTGTTTCCATATCCTGTTCCTCAAAAACAATACCTCTTTCCCTTAAATTCCTGTCCAATGGGTGGAACCGTTTTTGTCACTATACCAAATATTTAAAACCGTGCAGGTGAAGTAAATGATATTATTTACCTTTGTATGATTACTTATTCATCAAATTTAATAACCAGATGTTGCATCCAATTGTAGGTTGTATAGTTATAAAACATCAACATAATATAATTAATGCTACAATATGTTGTTCGATATAAGTAATTAAATCAGTGTTTAAAGACAGGATGTATGCTTGTTAGAAGAATGGAGTTCATAATGAACCTATACACGGACCATTTATTGATCGAGTTTATGCATAATTATCGCTCCAATTGGACCCTTGGCCACTGCGTGTGATCGGTAATACTGCGTGCCTGTGCCGCGCATCCATGAATTAAAGATGATACATCGACAATTGGAAAACAATAAAGGCTTCTTAATTCATTACAAGTAATCATTATGTGACAACGAACTCCCAGCTATTGTGATATTAGATTAGATCAAGGTGACTGATTCGACGATTCAGGAGAGAAATCTCGGAAACTAATTATTCTGAATGGCAGAGTAACGTTTTCATGTAAGTGAACCATGAATGTTTGTAGCTAAACAATATAGAATGTACCAATTAAAAGAATGGATGAATGTTTTGTACCAGTTAAAAGAATGGATGAAGGTTTTGTGCCAATTAAAATAATGGATGAAGCTTTAGCACACATAATAGTATTTTACGCGACTTACCCTGTCGCATCATATAATATATATTTGAAGTTAATTTTCTTATTCACAAAAATAATTCTTGAAAAAGCTATAATTCATAAAACCAAAATAAACGATGAATGAAACTCTCGCTCAAAAACAAAGTGGGGGACAGGAAGTAATAGTTTTGTTTCAAAGAAAGTTAAAATCACCAGTAAAAAATACCCAAAATATATAAATGGAGGACTTACCTGTTTATGCATCTCTACATTTAAACCATAAGACATTTCATAATACTGTAAACAAATTAAAAAATATGTATTATTGGTGTTCAACGACTTAAGGTTTGTTTGTGTGTAGTGCGGCCCTCCTGCACTTACTATTAAAAATCATATTTTTGTATTTTCTGAAATATATAATATGGTTAACATTAACAAGTGTTTTTGATTTATGATAAATTTCACATTCTTGTTCACATGCATCGTGGGAGTGGGTGTCGGGTCGGGGTAAAGCATGCTTACTCTTTCTGGAGTAGGGCCACTATTTTCTCGGTTACAGACATGGCAGAGGGCCTGGCCAGGAACTGGTATCCAAGGTACACAATGGGATGCATTAAATTGCTGCCTAGGGATATATCCGTTTTCATTAATCATGTTTTAGCAGAAAAGTAGGACGTTAAGCCATATTTCATTCATACGGTTACAAGCAAACATATTGGCAACGTGCTATTTTTCTTTCTATAATACCGTTATAATATGATCTGGTTGATTAGTGGTTTTATGATTCTAATATGACTATTACATGGCTTTTTTCTCGAGTAATAAGATTATTGTTAATACTGGTGATTATTAACAAGCGTGTAATTAGAAGGAGATCGATTCGTCATATTAATTATGAAATTTTCACGTAATCATGTACCGCATATTTCATGGTTTGCTTCATTAATTAAGAATCTTGTAATATTCAGATATCCTCATTAATCTTAATCCATCTAATTGTCGACATTGCTATGAAAATTATGAAGAATAATATAGCTAAGTAACGAAGAAAGGGTTTCTTGGCCATTGTCTTGTCTTAAAATATCTCTTATCTGAGTATATCAATAGTTTTATCTTTGTTTTTCTATCAATCACAGCACGAGGATGACAAGTCTCAACACAATAGATAGCCCAATCAACATTCGCAACATGCAAGCTTTCATGTCGGAGGCAAATTAATCCCTCCCAAAAGCCAATATGTGCAGTTAGATATAATTATTCAGTCCCAAGATTGGGTTGAGCAGCGAAGGAGAAAAGATAAAAGCTTGGTGGAAAAATCAATAAGAGGTAGCCGAGTTTAATACACGCTAGTCGACGGTGCAATGTAATCAGAAAATTAAAGCTGTGCTAGGGTTATTCCTTCCTAGTCGAGTCTCTTCGCAAACGACTAAAGATTAGAGCAGCTTGGTATAAAGAACATCAGAGCACCACTTAGATAAAGATAAGGGCCTCTCATGATGGAAATTATCTCGTCTTTTGCGTGAATACACACGGTCTTGTATCTAAATTATGCATTTATTGCCTGCCTGCTATTTTCAGTGAGGCTTCATCGGACATCAGAGAAGTAGTCCAAAAACAATTGAAGAGCAGGTGTACACGACGAGTACAAAACAAAACAAAAAAAAATCTTTAAAAAGTCTGTTATATCACTTCACAATGGCGGACTAATTCTAATACAAGAAAGCATGACTAATGTCTTGGGAAATATCTCGGGGACAACACTAATTCTAATTTAAATAGCCAAGATCCAAAATCACACCTTAAGATGTACAAATCAAGATGTCGAAACTTTGTATTTGAGTCCAGTTAAGGACAATTTTATGATATATTCATAATGGGAATCAGCTGTTTATATGAATAATGGCATAAATCTGTTTTTGATATAGATACGAATTCTTATCTTAGCAACTGTACACAGCTAAAATAAATCAATATACGTACCATAACATAATGACGCTGCATTTCAGTTTTCTCTTGAGCCAGCTTCTCACAATCCATCTTTAAACTGAAAAGAAAATGAAATTTTTAAAATGGATGTAAATTGTTATAATTAATTAAACACATAAAAATACTCCCAAAGAGCTCCAAACACCTATATATTTACCAAAAGGTTGCATATTGCTAAAGATCGCATAGTTATATTAATTAAATTTAGTGGTTGACCTAAAGTGAAATGCATAAACACCATATGACTTCAATAATAATAATACCTCGATTGAGAAAAGGGTTATCTCCCCTACTTACTTGTGATACTGTGCCTGTAGAAAACTGAATTCTTCTTTGATACGATCACATGATTCAGATACAGTGAATTTTATTGGTTGGCCTGGTGTATTCTGCAAAACAACAGAAGACAGAGCTAATTATTAAAAGAATTAAAAGGTTGAATTAGAGTGGATGACCGATATTTATATTTTCCAGACACTGTGTATGTACACTCAAATGATGAACAGTAATGAAGCTTTTATTTTATGGCTTAATATTCAAAAGAATAAAATATATGTGCGTAATGGAATATGAATACCGGATCAATGTCTAGCCTATTGTTTTCAGTTGACTATTTACGCAAATGATGCGCCCCATTATTACCACTGGAAATATAATCACTTGAAACAGGTATGCAACAAATAATGTTATATATCGATTATTCGTCCCATAATGTTGTTTTTAATGTAAATGATGTAATAATTGTTGATAGATAAAATTTAACGAACATAGTTTTTAGGGTCGTTATGATGTTCAGCTAAATATAATCACAGAGTTATCTGGAAACCTTTTTTTTCAAAACGTCGATAACAGACATTCAGATATCTGTAAATTATTAAACCAAAATTATTCATGAATGTAGAATTTCAGAAAGCTTATCGATAGAGAACAGGAGACACGTTCTTGGCCATTATTTTCTCATTAACGTGAGGTATTGGTAGATTGAGTGACAATACTGGAAACAGATGTTAAGCACTTATTTCTCTACATGCTTGGTCAAGTGTTTCAACCAGTTTGGAATTGACTTTTATTTAAGCCTATTAAAGCGAACACTGTCAAACATGATGTCTGTTAGAAAAGAACAACAACAAAAGAAACGACCCACATTGGCGTGGAGGTCAAGTGTTCGTTCGATCCATGCATTAGCCCGGCAATTGCAAAGAAAATTCATCCAGATTTTTTTCGTTTTCGGCGTGGTTACTTCTTGTCAGTGATGCGGGACGAAGGACCTGACAAGGACAACTGTCTAATCGTTTGGATTGGACCAAAAACCCAGGTCCCGTGCACACATTGGCGTGCATGTAAAAGATCCACAAAATACTGAATCGAAGGCTAGTTTTGACCTGGAGGTAAAAGCTCCATAGCAGAGACTTAAAGTAGTATCAACTCAATGTTTTAAATATATCAGTAAAATCGGGGATAGTTTGCTTTAATGAATATACATACGATGGTGAAACTTAGTTATATTAAATTGGTATAGAAAACTAAAGAGTCACCATTTGTCATGGTTACTTGTGGAAGATGTAACTAATCAGTTAGTTGCCAATCTACCACAATTCAATTTAAGTACTATTATTAGCGCACCCAGAATCCTTAACGAAAAGAGTCTCCCGATTGTGGCGTTTCTTTTGTAATTCAGTTTAGCAGTTTAAGAGTTCAGCTATAAAAAGTAGTCAAATTAACATTCTTTGTATGGTAGTTAAGTTAATATTCCTGTATATTTGTTAATAAATTCAATATAAAACTTATTGGAACATCTGGTCACCAAAGCCGAATCTAAAGACCACTCCACGCTAATCAATACTCACGATATATAACTATTTATATCTGGTTTATTAATTGTATTTTATTAACCTTAAATGAGAACGATATGGACGAAAATAGTTTTTACCTTTAATATAAAATCATTTGTGATCTTCAGTTTATTTAAACAAGGTAACAATCCATCATTAGGATTAATACTACAACCGTTGTTCTTTTCATTCGGAGTTCCTAGGGATATATTTGGTTTCCACATGTCAGTGATGCAGGGCGGGGAGCTTGCGAAGGGTGGCATCCAGTCCATTCGAGTGATACAGAAAATGGAGGGCCCGTGTACAGTTTAGAGTGCACGTAAGAAACACTTGCAGTTCTAATTCGAAATAATCCCCTACAGCACAATGCCTGACGCATGTCTATTTCGACCAGCCGAGTTGGTGTAGGAGGAAAGTATGACGTTAAAACCTTCATATCATGACATTTCTGTATACACGGTTCCTCGTTATTTCCCAGTCTGATTGTCAGTGGGACAGGACGAAGTCTCTTGCAAGGAAAACCGTTTTGTCGTTCAAAAAGGCTGAACCCTGACAATTGCGTCTATACCATTGCTGTGTTAAATTATCTCCCATCAGGGAAACTTTGTGCAACTTTAGAACCTTGCGAAAAAGTAACACTATCGACCTAAAGTTAACCTCCATATTTCTCAAATAGAAGTTTGAAACCCCCAAATTCTTAAATTTGTCTACAGTACGTTATAGAGAGATACACGATATGTATTATATTCGAGAAAACAACAAGTATTGTTGGATTTGCTAAATTAATATGACTTTTCAAACCCTATTATAATTAATGACTGATAAATGGCGACATACTATTGAGGTTTGCATAGACCCGTTGAGGCTTTAATCTTTAGCATAATACTGTCGATATATTTGTATTGATAGCAATCTATGTTATCAGCATGAAATTGTTTTATTCAATTGCCCTATTTACATTAAATATCAGTTATTTTTCCAATGTTCCATATTGATATCGTGTATTCTTATTCATACAAGATTAAACAGGGATTTTGATGAAGACACTCATAATTTATCGATCGATTAAATATCGATAAAATCAATTCATCAATATAAATAATTTTAATCGATTTATTTATAGTTGATATCGATGATATTAATCACGATTATATACTGGATGAAAACATGCACGTGAGTATAAACATATACGATATGATTTGCATGCATGTTTCTAAATGCGATAGACACCCTGTACTGAACTTGATTTCAGTTATACAATATCCTCGATATCCTTACATCATTTATTATTGTATATCAGATCGAACTATTCGATGATAGCAATTACTTGATTCATATATCAAAGCAATGGTATAACAGTATGCATATTACATCATAATTCAATATTAATTGAAGGGAACAAAACTGTTTATTGCAATAAGATAACAGACGATGATATCATTAACATTCAGTATTCAATCGGCAACACAGATACAGGAACATATTTTATATTCTTAAATGCTCCTAAAATACACCATTTATAATAAATTCAAAGGAAATAACGATTGTTCCCAATATGGATCATAAAATCCTATTATGTATCAGTGTTTTGTTAAAACAGTCAATATCACGCAAATACAACTTCTAATTTCTTTAATTCCTCAATATCATATAATAAGTATTTATATCTTTAATTGTATTTTGACAGCCCTCATTAAAATAATTATTATTAATATATCCGAATGATTACATTAAACATTAAAGAAACAGTTATGATTTGGATTTCAGAGAAAAATAATGTCAAATAGTCTGCCTGCAGCGTTATTAACTGAATATATGATCTGTAGTTTATGTTTAATACATTAAACGATATGATATTAGCTCAAAGTAATAAAGAGATTTTAAGTTTAGTTACATGAAATGTATGAGTTTAATTCTGATGTAATCGTCAATCTACGCACGTATTTCATGTTATTGCATGGTATGAATTAAGTCCGAGGTTTCTGAAATATGCGACAAGCCTCAGATAATGCTTATATTTTTATCACTCTCTAATACGGTGGTGCGAAATTCGTCATCCACGAGTCGTTTAATACTGGATTTTGCTTGAAGATTCACAGAAGTCACAATTACCAATTAGTGCTTAGATATAAGCCAATAATGGGAAACTTTTATTCCACAATTGTTTACTTTTAATAAAGATATACTTAAAGGGCCAATAACATTCTTGTTGGCTTGGTAGCTCCAGAAAATAAATAATACTCTTATTCTAAGTACTAGATGTTCAAGTGTCCTACCTGTTGTGTAAATTATCCATTACAACCTATTTTACTTGTCCAGAGGGTTCGAAAATATTTTAAAATCCAAGTCACATTTGAAAAGGTTTACGTTAGACGTTTCAGATCAATTGGTTGAATTTTCCCAAATTTTTAAAATAGGTGTGTTAAGATGAAATTTATATCATAATTTAATAGGAATATTGTAAAATAATACGATTTGTTGACCAGAATAAAGATTGGGACATATTATTCAGTTACAACAAGAGTGTTACTGGGGCTTTAAACTACTTAAAGTGGCATTAGGTAAGATAAGAGAAAAAGCTGACAGTTTTCTCCATGATAGTTACAAAATAGAATATGGTGAAAACAGATTATGCTGGAAATTTCAGCCACATTGCTTCACTCTGAATCGATATATTAGCAGTTCAATAATGGGCTAATCTCGGTCGCCATAATTACCGTAGGTACTATTATAAACAAAGTCTCGATTATCCATTTTTACGTTTAAACACACATCACAAAACGTATTCAAATCCAGTAAATATCGTATGCTAACTATGACATCGAGAGTCGATTATGGTCTTGATAAGTTTATTGATGTCTAATAAATAATTTAGATACCATTTTACGGTCTAAAGTAAGACCTGTAATAAACAGATTTGTCTTTGCATGATGCATGTCAAATTTGTCAAATCGCAATGTTGAAATATGAATAATAAGAAAAGAGAGAGAGAGAGAGAGAGAGAGAGAGAGAGAGAAATGGGGTTTAACGTCCACTCAACACAAACTAGGTCATTTCAGGACTAACATATGGTTTAATTTTATTTCAATAATTCGCTTGCGCATAGGGGTCTTTAGCAGTGGGAGGAAATAAGAAAATAAAAGTGATTTTGTAATGGAGATTTTTTTTGCATACGGGTGTATATCGCACACCACCACCCCCCACCCCGCTCCTACTCCAGACCCAACATCCCTTTCCCATCCTAAGCCTTGACATCGTTTACACTCAGAGCAGATAGAAGCATTATTCTATAAATATTTAATAACAGTCCTTGGACGTCTTGAAAGTAGTGAATAACAGATTGTTTTGCCGAGGAGGGTATGTCTGAAACATGTTGCTAAGTGTTTGATTTCAACAACTTTTATGATTTATGAGCAATAAAAAGACTTCTAATTTACTTCGCGGGTGATACAGAAACAAAGAGTTCATATTTATTATAGACGTCCCGTGTATTATTGTTTATCGATTGCTATAAAATATCCTTTTTATTGATCACATGATACAATAGTCATTGCTAACCATGTAAGGGTACCAAAGACATGGGAAGTGGCACCAGGTTGTCGGGAAAGTGGAAGTATACTCTATCGAGTACACGACACCCACAGGCGCGGATCCCTGATTTTTTGCAGGGGGGAGGGGGTCTAGGTTTGATAATTGCTTAACTAATTGCGCTCAACCGATTAATTTGGTAAATTAGATTCAATTTGGTTCATTCTGACGTATTTCCGTAAGGTAAATTCCAAAATTACAGGTCTAAATCGCATGCTCAAAACAAACGCCAAGGTCCTGCGATCTGACCTGGGAAACTGTGATATCTCGACTCTTTTCAAGTTTGTAATTTTTGGGACATTTTCTCGCGTTGTTTTCACGTTTGCTGTTGTGCATTTGCTGGTCGCCGTACATGTACGCTCGCGGTAGCGCAGTAAGGACGTCACAAATCAACTAATAATGATAATAATTGTTGAATATGCATATTAATTTAGAAGTTGTAACAGTTTTAAGCTTTGGTACTTGCATGTGTCTGGAATAATGCCCATGGTTTATATCCCTATAATGTTGTTTTCTATAAACTACGGAAACCTGTTTCGACCTTTATGCAATCTTCATTTTCTCACTCGTTCATCATAAACTTAAGACCCAAAGAAAGACAGTCAAACTTGATTCATTGAATTGGATAAATGTGTCAAGTGATAAGAAATGGATGACTAATACTTTATCATATTGAATGATAATTTCACCTGTAGACATTTAATACATTATTTACACTAGAATATTGTATTCGATCAGTAGAAAGGGCTTTAGTTTTAATTTAGCTGAACCATGAACCCATTATAATATACTATAATTGTATCTACAAACACTCTAAGTATTATTTATTAGGCATATTATTATATTAATCAATAAACTGTATTCGATCAGTAGAAAGGGCTTTAGTTTTAATTTAGCTGAACCATGAACCCATTATAATATACTATAATTGTATCTACAAACACTCTAAGTATTATTTATTAGGCATATTATTATATTAATCAATAAACTGATAATGAGTTGATTTTTATTATGAGCAAACAAACTCATAAAAAGGCTGTTGTTGTTTTTGTTACACTACATATATGGCTAAATTAATTCCGGGACGAGTTTATTAATCATCGATGACGATCGGTCCAATGTACAATCAAGCTGTCACCGACAAATAATCGGTAATATCCATTGATGTTACTCCATTTCGACTAGTACTAAATAATATGTAAAGCATTTCTCTAGACATCTTTAGATACCCCAGACACACTGGATTGTGGCAGGAAGCAGTTGCTACTTTGAAAGATTCAAAAATCAGATGCAAGTTGGGTAACGTTGTGTTATATATCAAGATTTATGGGTAAATTGAAGCAAGAACCTGGAAGTGCAATGCAAAAGAGCAGATTGGTGGAATGCACATTAAATAGTATTCATTCCTCCCAAGACCAATTATCATGAGAACAAAAGCGTCGAACTGAAATTGGAATTTTTAAAATCTTTTTGAAGAGAGTGTGGACCATACCAGGAAGTGATAGAATCAATTAACTGGAATACCGCTGACCGAATCAAGCTAAACAAATCTGGAATATAGTGCCAATCCACATTAACAGATGCATTCTATGTAAAATAATGCAATGAGCTTGACTTAAATCTCTACTGTAAGTGATAAGTGACAGACTGATTCACACCATTTAAAAGCAATGTCGGGCTAAATTTGTTATCAATCTTACTGAACTGTTGTGTGTCTGTAAAGTTAAATACTGATTCGATTACCTATTTCTATTTCACCAGAAGCATGTCTGTCTATCGAATAGTATGGACGCCATTTAATGGGCTTTAATTGTAAAATGGTCAGATTGATAGTGTAGACGAGTTCATATTATGTTTTTGCATGGTTGGTATCGCGAAATGTACTCTTAAAATCAGTAGCCATCTGTACTTCAATCCTCATCCCCGTCAACATGTTAAATGTCCATGCATTATATTGACCTCACGGACCTGCTAGTAAGGAATCATTCTTGTGACATCCTTGTTGTAGAGCTGGGCGATATACTTAGAAACAGATATCGCGATATTTTCAAAAAATATCGCGATATAATCACTATATCGCGATATTTTATAAAAGGTTTATCACTTTTTAAATGTAAATAAACACGCATAAAAAGTTGGAAATACCCCTCAATATTATTATTTCTAGTCAATATTATTTTTAAAATACACTGTACAAAATTAACAAAACATTAATTCAAGCTGGTTCAAACACAGATCTATAGCCATGAAAACTTGCTAAAGTTGTTTTTTTATTACAATTTAATATTCAAAATATTAATTATAATGTTTTATTCAAATTAAAAATACATGTATTTCGAATGAAGGAAGCCAAAACAACATAAAAAAAGTTTTTTGTTCTTTCGGTCGTGCATATTCTTATAGTAACTTATAGCTCCGTGTAAGATTGGACTTTGTTTACCATTGCAAACTCGTTCTTTCCCATTCAAGAGTAAGCTTATGCCTTCTTGAAAATGCATTATTCAATACAGGGATACTAAATTAAACTATAAAACATAAGTACAATGTCAAAAAGTGCCCATTGTTTTCGTCAAATATTTTTCCCCGATCACGACGGCCATGACACGTCCGACGCTGAATGATAATCAGTCTACCGGAACTTCCAATGTGATTGGCATTATTTATATTTCTGCTTTATTAAAATTTAATTCAATCTTAAAATCAATGATTTCTTTCGAAAATCAAAGTATCGGTGTTCACCATTCGTCAAGATGTGTAGAAATTGAACCGAAACAGGGATAATTATAACCGGTGGAAAGGTGGACGATAAGTCACGTGACGTAAATAAAGCTTCGCATCGGCATTTGCAAACTCTGTGGAATGAATACTCGGGAGTTTATAGCAGTATTTTTTCATCATTAAGCAATAAAATATCGTAAATAACATAAAAAAGAAAACATTTCGTTCAATATGTAGGTAAAATATCATCCAAAAAAATCAAAACCGCGATATATCGCGGTAGGTTCGGGTTTTCGATATTTTTCTGAAGACGGTATTTTTCACGGTTTTTATTTCCGTGACGGTTTTATATCGAAATACCGAAATATCGCCCAGCTCTACCTTGTTGTTATCAAACATGATATGATCAACAGTAAATCGTCGCCATTTTCTTGCCGATCCAAGGACTCGTTAAACAGACCCAAACCTGTGTCCAATCGAACTATTATCACGTTACATCACACGAGCGTTGTCTGTGGTGTACATATAATGGCCAGAAACTATGGATACATATGTGCTTGCCATAGCAACGGGTATGGACAAAGTCAGATTTTTTCAGTCCGGTTAAACAAGAAATATGCGACAAAGTATGTTTTCGTGGTGTGTGTTTATCATCAATCATAAAGAGTTAAGCTTGGTAACTATAATAATACAGTATGGTTTTCAGAACACTCATCTCTTAAAATAGTAAGGAAGTCCACAAAGGAGCTATTGACCTTAGGCCTGATAGTGAGTTCATATTGTAATATAATCGTGACAGAATTAAAGATACGCTAATCGTAATGACACTATACCACGTCGCATCACTGATGGACTCCCTTCTGTTCACAGAATAGACGGGGAGAGGTGTGTAATAGTCTTCTATAAAGTACAGGGTTGGGTGCGCCGAGAAGAACCTTTGAGATTTTTCCAGCCCGATCCTCACTTCTCAGTGAGGGAACCACTCCGACTGACAAGGAAAATGTTTCTGGTCTTTCGGTTAGCACCAAAACGAAAGGTTCATATTTGTATGCAAGTAATTATCCCCTGTCAGTTTAAAATCGAAGAAGAGTTAGCGAAAAAAGCCGTTGTCCCAGCAAAGTTCTTCCACCTGGCATTCCACACGGAACCATCGAAGTACAGATGACCACATATTGTCTGACAATGAGTGTGTTGAAGAAACACTAAACACCATTTGATTCTTCAAATTTACTTTTCTAGCGCTATATTCATTAAAAGAGTTCTTCATATCAACGCTGTCACCCGTGTGAAATAACTTTTGTATAACGTTCTTTTCCACAAGTAAAGTTTTCGACGCTGAACGTAAATCGTGTATTCTCTTTACTAAGGAATAAATGAACGAACCAAATAGTTTCGTCCCAAGTGTCTGTCCCAACCGGGATAATGATGACAATTTACTATGATGATAATTTGGCATGGACAGCAATTAAATTGCATCTGTCGGGGGTTTTGTGCGTGTTCGTAAAGGTGTACACGGGCCTCGTTTTTTCGTCTCTTCCTAAAGACAAGTCGCTATCCCTCGCAGACCGTCAGTCCTACCGGATGAATTTTCTCGGTTATCACCGAGTTCTAACACTGGACCTCCACATTAGCGATACAGCGCCTTACTCAACTATCCACTGCAGTCCCCGTTATCTTTACTAAACCTTGTTTATACAGTTTATCACCCGTGTACGTTTAGTGTCTAATACCTGTGGTATTTACATGATTCGCTCTCCCGTGAATAAACGTACCGAATTTCGTTTGAATAGTTTTATCCGCACAGCTGTAATAGCTAAACCATCGCTCTTGTTTTTTGAATGTGGTAGTACAGCGTGTCTGTAGTCGTCTAGTACATCACATATCTCTATGTTTTAACACGATTCTTTTTATATACGAACGTTAATTGTTATTGTTTACCCTTTACTTTGAATTGTCGATTGGTCAACAAGTTATCTTGGTCAGTCAGACGCCGGTTTGATTTGAATCGAACGTCTTCTGATGCTGTCTACACTCGGCTCCCATAATCTGGATTCCATATTTGCATCACGAATCATTTGATTGATCGATAAAAGGTCTAATGACCAATGGCAATATGTGACAGAATGATTTCTCTAGTTCAGCAAAACCTGTGTTAACGTTTCATTGAAATAACGCGTTTCAAGGTCACTATGTTGATTTCACCAAATGTTCATGTACCCATAGCCAAAACTATGCGCAAAATGTTTAACAAAGTAAGTAAGAAGTTAATTCATCACATTCTTGCGTTTTATTTAAAGTATTTTTAACAATTTACGAAGATGTGTTTTCGGTAAACGCGGCCTGTGATCAATTATCCCCTTTAGTTATCATTGTGATCAATGAAATGGATGGATAGTCTCTTCCTTGTCAGGTCCTGTTAAACTAACCAGGGAAGGGGAAATGAAATGGGTTTAACTAAGCAGCGGCGCAACGGTCTACTCTTATATATAGAATTCCAACTACCAAGGGATCTTTTACGTGCACGCCAATGTGTACACGGTACCTCGGTTTTTCGCGCCATCCGAACGACTAGACAGGTGTCCTTGGTAGGCACTCCGTCCAGGGAAGGAGAAACCACGGTAGAAAATTACGAGGCACAGAATCGAACCTTGTATCATCTCGGTTAGTTAACCATCGCCTTATTGGCTGAGCGTATGTGGCTGCCAAGCTAATGTTGGTTCCCTATATGATTTTTACAATCTATAAAGATCGGCGATTAAGGTACTGTGCAAGATTTCAAATTTCAGGGCGTCGTCTTGGTAACACTAAACATGCAACTTTAATATACAAAATAACTTAACTTATGTTGACACAAAGTAGTATTTGACATTATGTATAGAAGAACTACGAGAAGAAAATCTTGTAATTGTAAATGAAAGCACCAGAAAGTAGGCTTCAGATCAAATATAAACTAAGTGAAAGCCAATAAAAATCCAATTAAGTGACTAACAACTAATTGTGTTTGGAATAACAACCAGATCCTGTTTATGTTAAAGCCTCTGTCTATATGGTTGACCTTATTCAAATCAATACACCATAGAAAATATCCTTCTATTTATGTATATGACTTGCTACAATTGAATAACAGATCGGTAGATTCAACAAGTTTCCTATTGATTAGTAAGCTCTGATTATCCAGCTTGACAATAACCAACTCGTTCGAGCGTTAAGCCAGACACTTCTGGAAAACAGAGACTGAACAGTTAGTGGTCAATGATGCATGCTGAGCCGTGTTTGTGTTGAATGTACCGGGACCATATAATCCCGTCTATTAATTGATCCCCTGGTATTTCCTCTATATGAGACAGAATTAATGAATTTTCAATTTGATTTTATTCAATATAAAACAACCTACAACACAAAGTCACTGCCAGTGCTGTTTGGGTTTTAATTCTATAGGCCACTAATATATCATATTATTTGAAAATAGTGTTCAAATTCGAAAACTGTCCCATCAAAGGGTAAACTTCATTACTAAAAGTATATACTCATAATATTTCACAACCGTTAAATATGACCTATTATCGCAGAAGAGCAAATGATTGAAATGCTAAAGATTAGTTTACGGTTATTGGATATTGGTCTATTTATGGACCAGTACAAATTATTTCCCTGGCTGCACATTGATAAATGACTCGACTGATCCTAAATTAATCTTCCATTAGATTAAAATGTGGAAAGGCTTATAGAAAAGGGTGAACAGAAGTCATTTTATTATAATACATTCTTTTAAATCCATGCTCATATTGCTATACTCTGATAGTGGAAGGCAGTATATGGTATTAACTATTGGCCAGATATCCTCTAAGCCTCCCAAAAACCACCAAAGCAATAATTAGTATATCTAATTCAATTAAGTCTATTGGCATATTAGTTTTGCCAACTGAAAACACGTGTTAAAATGTGTTATTAAATCAACCTTTTAAACAAATTCCACGCAACCCATAATTCTGGGACATGCGAAGGGGTGTTGGGAACCAGCCCAGCATTACAAGAGCGCTTGGGGTAAACTGTCCTGTATAACCCATTGCCTTCCAGACTCTCTTGGTCAATGGAAGCCTGGTCACTGTCCTTGATGTTGTTCCATGTGTAAACAGTATCCGTAATACACGTAACTAGTTCCCTTTTAACCCTTACTGAGGATCAGGGCGGTACATGGGACATAGCGCTAACCAACATGGTAGGTGGTGACTTTTTGGCAAAGTACAGTAATGCACGACCCCTGATTGCCAAATATCAGCTAAAGAAATGTTTTTAATTTGAAAATCCAATGAACTGATAATGATGTACATGGACATCATATTTAATTAGTTCTGCATGTTCTAGAATATTTCAGTTAGTTTATCCCACATAGCAGGTTGTCTCAATTAAATCCACATAAAAATAACAGCCGTGTGAAATGCAGTGAAGCATGCAAAACAGATTCAACTCATTTCGACCAACTTAAAGGTTGGTCTATCAATAATTGCTATGTTCCAGCATATGATTATGTTATCTGTTTGGCTACGTGTATGTATGTATAAATGTAATTATATGTAGGTAAAGATAAGATGAGTTAAGTAAACATAAAATGATACCAGTATATAATTATACCATGTTTTTTCAGTCTATATAGATAAAGATAAATAGCAAACATTAGATAAACAGCCAGTAATAACACAGCAAGGTAATATTGGGTACTCAACTAGTATTTAACTCACTATATAACACTAACTGTCTGCTAAATTGAGTATTGTATTCGTACTTGACCTTATTCACAATCATATGAACTAATAATAACTAGACCTAGTGGGTGAATGGGATGTAGGCTGGACGTAAACATAGCAAAACAGCCTCTTGAGTGAGCCAGACTTATCCCAGATAGAATATAAAACCAATAACTGCAGATTCACATCCTTGATGAAGTTCAAGCGCTGTGATTCCTGAACCTAGATTTACAGAGAGGAAGTAATGCACTGATTCATAACCTCTGTTTATCTAGGTTATCACTCAAGTGGAACCAAAGTCCCGTTATATGGACCCAACATCTAACGGTGTAACACCACACCTCTGACCAAGTCATCAGTCATGGTTGACTTAACAAATCAAAACAGCTTAGATAGAATGGCTAAAAAGACTTACATGCCGATTAGGGTACATATTGTTTGTTTGATAATCTCAATCCCTCCAATGGTGTAAAAAATATCCAACAAAATATGTCCGTATTTTAATCCATAACGGCCATACAGTCACGATAAAACACAAAAAACAACACCATCAACAGAAGAAATGTCGGTCGTTTTTTCTGGCGTTCGATAATCCAGTGAACTATAATACACCGAGTAGAGAACGTGTCTTGATGGTATCCTTCATTTAACGATAATTCACAGAATTAGCACAACACATCGCTTCGTTCACGACGGCTAACGATACAGGCAAAGAATGCAACAATTGAGAATGTAGATGAACTTGTATATCATAAGGGAGTATTTCGCCCTGCTATTCAACACAAATTGTCTCCATATCAAAAGGCAAGAAAAAACTCCGTGTGAACAGGCCGTTAAAATACCACACGCATCAACATAATCTAAAGCGCCGTATTAGATTCAAGTAACAATGGCAGAAAGCAAATATAACTTTCCATATATGGAAACGAATGATTGGCCCTATCAACGAGGGACGCCATATTCTCTTCGGTTGGTAGACCACGTGGGTTAATAACTTATGCACAGAATTCAACCAATAGTTTTGTTGAAGGTATGGTTTCGTACAAACCACACAAATAAACCACACATTTTGTGCATGAATTACTGTCACTCAAAGTAACGTGACTTTGTTTACATTATCGATAAGGCTGCTCCGATCACATAAATAGAACTAATCTCAGAAATAATATTGTGTATTGTGCAAATATAGATATTTTAAAACAAAACCCGCTAATCCACCTATTCAAGCTAATTTCTGCTGGTAAAAATCAAAATAATATATACTTATGATCGGTAAATGTTAAAATTGGCATCTGAATACATCTTATGAAACACAAAACCATCACAAATAAGAATCGTTATCTTGAGATAAATTTATATTGAAATGCAAAAGAATATAGAATATAGGCCAGTTTAATACTGATATAATTTGGAATCTCTCCCTTGATTACCCACATTACCCCTTCATCCACGTATATCGGCTATGGTATTTGATTGGTTGGTTTCAACGTAAAGCACGTGGTATTGACACGTAACTGTCAAGATATAAACCACTCCCCGATTTCTGTCAAATGTACTCTGGCATGGCGCGAAGACGAAGTAATTTCCAAGAGATGTTGGAATTGAAATGGAATGGGGTTTTACGTCCTACTTTCTGCTTCATCCGGGCTAATGAAGTCGTGCAATATCCCATGAAGCGTGATATGACATTTTCCCCGCACGGGATACTTCTAATTCCATCTGCCATGGATTCTTTTACGTGCACGCCAATGTGTACAGTGGGCATCAGATTTCCGTCCCCAACCCTGTAAATGAAATGAAATGAAATGGGGTTTAACGTCCTACTTTATGCTCCTTACCTGGCTAATGAAGACGGGCATACGCCATACTGTGAGGTACGAAGGCAATTTTGCCCGTGCAGCTGCGCTACGGCCTACTCTTATATCGAATTCCAACTGCCAAGGGATTTTTACGTGCACGCCAGTATATACACGAGACCTCGCTTTTTCGTCCTACCCGAGCGAATAGACAGCTGTCCTTGTCAAGCTCTCCGTTCTGCGTCACTGACAAGAGGCAACCACGCCGGAAAATCTGGATGAACTTGACCGGCCAGCGCAGGGATCGAACACCCGACCGTAAGGCTAGCGAGCCAGCGTCTTACCGACCGGGTATCGCATCCAGGACCTCCAGATTAGTGAGTTAGCACCTTTATCATTGAGGAGCCAAGATATCTTGGTTTAAAGTATACTTCATATTGTTTTTTTTTTTTTTGGGGGGGGGGGTAAACCAAAGGCGATTTATATTTTAAGTACCAGAACTAACCATCTTTTGCAGTTTGGTTTAACACGTGCGCATAAGATTATGTTCACGACGCCTGTCATTGAGTCAAGTGGCGTGATGTAATTCAAGCTTGTATGTAACAAGGAATGTTCCACTGGTCCTACCTCGTGGGTTTTCTCCCGAGTTTCCCCACTACATGGTCAAGATCCATGGAGGCGAATTATTGTACATGTATAATAAACTTGAACCATGTCTTAGTCCCTCGATGTAGCAATTAAATTGTATTGTTTCAAACAAAATAAATGGTTTACAACCGGCTTCCATGCATTGTACGCTCACATGTTGTAAGAGATTGAACAAACTAAAAAAAAGGCGATTTTTCGTACAAACTGGGGCCATAATCAAGGAAGTTGCGGTCCGATGTGCGTGAATATCGACAGGAACACATATCTTCGGGATAAAACATATTCTAAGGCTTCATCAAAATCAGATAAAAAAAATTGTGTTCTTTAAAGTGTCCACAGCGTTGGTATTACATACTTAATATTTGCGTGCAAGGAGCGACCATTTTTGGTTCGATTTTCACGAAATTATCATTAGGGTGTAACGGTTGTCGAAACGCGATTTTTTGTACAACAAGGGGCCATAATTCTGGAAGTTACGATCCATGGCATATGCGCAAATATCGAAAGGAACCAAGATCTCTGGATTATAACCTCTATAGTGTCGACAAGCTAGACGTGATTTTTCGTACAATCAGGGGCCATAATCCACGACATCTTTGGGAGATAAACCTATATTATTTCAAGTCGAATAAAAATTGTGACATGTAGAGTGTTCACAAATTGTGGATGGACACCCGGACGGACAGGCCGACGGCATAATATGTCCACATGTTGACGTATGAAAATGCATTTTTATGTTATATTACAGGTTGGTTGGTAGTTCCTTTAGGAACAACCTCTGATCGGACGATGTCCTCTCACCATTCATGTTCACCCCTATTAAACTGTAATATGTAAATAACGCTCTGCATTCCACCCACCCCACACACCTACCCTGCGGCTATTTTGGATTTCTCACCTTGATTTTTCTTTGTATGTCATAAGGAATCATTCTTCTCCGTCAAAATACAACGTCAAGGTAATAACTCAGCACATTTATTCCACGATAACGATTAAAAAACAAATCCTTCCATATGTTATCTCTGCCTACAGAAAGATGAAAGAAATGACTTCTTTCGATTTCACATTACTGACGTTAACCCTATTTGATCACGTCCAAATAAAGCCATTAAATTGTGTTGATTTGATGTTATATTATGATTTGTATTGTGACAAGCTCGAATTTGTAAAATGTTTGTTTCAGTTTTTCTAATTCCAGTTTCAATATTGTCTGCTCTATAGACATATCAAGTCAATTTTAAAGCGCTAGGCATTTCTATCGATTTTAAGGTATAATTTGTAGAATGTGCATATGTATAACACATAATCCCTGGAGGTGATTAGTAGCACCGCTGTGAACAGGGTGAAAATGTAAACGACGGGAGAAGAAGCCTCCCCATGTCCCCGTGTTTATTTTTAAATAGATTGGCCTGGGAGCTACTCAACACGTAATGTGTTTATTGGTACATTATAAGGAGGCGTGAGTTGTAGGCATGTCAAGTAAGTTTATGGGCATATAGAGGGCGATGTCACTTCTGAACCGTTGCATACGCCCCTGGAAACAGTAAATTGAAGGTGTGTTGGGGGTATATGATGTAAACGGTACACGGCCTACAATGCCAGAAAGTAGTTACTGCAATAATCAGGCATGTGTCCAGTGGGTCAAACCAAGGACCCCCCCCCCCACGTGGAGCCTACACAATAGAGGCATAGGAGAGAGCATACATTTATAAGAGTAATTTTCTTTCAAAAATGGCCCAAGATGCAAGGAAATCGGCTTCAACCGTTCAAAATTATCACCAGGGAGAGCCCTATACCTCCCCGACGCTCCGCGGCCAGTCACGCCGTAACCGCCCCATTCAAAGCTATATTACTTCAATCCGACTGATTGGTATTTTTTTGTGTGTAGTGTCAACTGAGTAGATCGACAATAAAGATAGTCACAGGGATGACGATTTTCAACTTAGGTATTTAGTTGACCTATTAACAGTTTCAAACGCTCAACAAAAGCTACCAAATCACAAATTCACAATTACGGATACGTGTCATAACACGAGAGCAAAACTTACTACGATACACCGAAAGCATAGATCAACATAAAATTTACAAATCTGCGTTTACGATATTTGAATCGATAACATTACATTTTTTCAATGGAAATATCAATTATTTTCAGGAGCCGAGATTTCTAGTTTCAAAATACAACTAAAACCCCAACACATTTATATCTATTCGGAGTGAATACTAGATGACAGCGTAAATATCCCACTTAAATCATCCAGGATTCGAGAAGGAATTCGTATTGCTTTGGCGAGAATTGCATTGGTACAAATTCCAACAAATCATTAAACTGAGAAGAATGAGTCATTTGTCCTTGTCGAAATGACGCATTTTCTATGATTTCAAAACAATCAAAAGTCGTTGTTTCTGACCTAAGGTCCTGTCTTGATAATGGAAAAATAATAGAATCGGAGCACTTCACGCTCCGTGTATTTAGCCCCCCGTGTTTATTCCAGCTACTTGAGTTTCGTGTTTAAACACAGCAGCCTAGTCAGTAACCAATAAATACCACTCAATTTATCAATCACATCCAAACTGTGACAACAGTTTTTCAGCCTTCTGTATTAATCTAAATTTATTTTTAAAAAAACCCCAAATCTCGCATTGGGTAACTTGAAATGTTGTACATGTATTCGCAAATTCTGCAATACGAAGAATATATAAAATTTTGCTTGATATCAGTATATGATCGGGATCATTAAAGTAAATTGTTAATAATTACACCAGAGAAGTGAGACACTGTAACGAACATATTTAGCCCATTAAATAAATACATGTAAGATAACACAATCTGAAGCACACCACAATAAACATTTAATAATTCCGCGACATCAGTCCCAGAAAACAATTTTACACACGACAATAAAATGGTGTTTACATTTTCCAAGATTGAAAAAAAAATGAATATATGAAATTGGGTTTAACGTCCGACCGGAATTGAATAAAATGCTGACAGTAAAGTATTGAACTATGTCGTGATAAATGTTACCATTCACGCATAATACAATCTCTTGGGTATCATGTGATCTAAACCTAAAGCAAGATAATTTCTAAACTTAATAACTAAGCCCTTACATGATAAAAAGGCAAAAGCCATTGTATTATTTTGGGAGTGGTCGACGGAGATGATGTTTAATCAGAGAGAAAGGGTAACGGATGTAACAAATACTTCCCATTCACCCCATTCCAACCATCGCTCCATGCCGAAGAGGCGATGGTAGATTCCGTAATCAATGTTGACGTTTTATCTAAAACTATCGCGATCTAGTAATAGCTTTTAAGTGACTGATATCCCCACAACCCCTCAAACAACGTACCACACGTGGATGTTACTGTTGGTATTGGAAGAATACTTTTCGCGCCAATTTTGGATATTGGCCGCCATATTGGATTAACCAAAAGAGCGAATCTAAAGTTTGATGTCATTGGAGTTAAGTCATCAAAAACACTAGTATGCGCATTAAAATAAAATACAAATGACTAAAAATGTATTCCCAAACTTTATTGGGCTACCATATCTATAAACACTTGCTGTTGATTATCAGACTTTAATTTTCTATGATACAGCTCTAGTCATTAAAGCTGTATTTATGGACCTATTAAAGGTTGTGGCTGAAATTGTTTGTCACTTATCAGTAACAGAAGAACAAAATAAAAAGTTGGGTTTTAGTAAATCTACACACCACTGCTGTAAAACTATTCAGGATTTTGGTTTGACTAAACCATACAACACATTGATTTTTGCCAAAAAACTAACATATTGACATGTTCCGGATTTAATCCCGTTCTTTTGCAAGAGACAATATTTCCATTGGTGGAAACTATGTTACGATACCGAACTGGCGGTCTGGCGGTAGGTATTTCTTGGCAAGTTTAGGCAACGTAGGAAGGAAAACACGGTGATCCCCCACTATCCCAGAGGGTCACTTTTCGGGTATTGAAACGACAGAACCAGATAATAGGTCAACTCTTTCTCTATGCAAATTCGGGTACTTATTTGATTACCAGTTTTTGAAACATTTCCCTAATCTCTTCTTTATCATTTTCCATTTTCGATTCATTGACAACAGTAAAATGTAACTGTTCAACTTCATCGTGTATATATCTTAAAACTTGCGACTCTTCTTCTGAAATCAAATAAATAGAACATTGGATCCAAATATGAAGACATGAATAAAACAATTTATTCTTTATATTTATCGTTCATGTATTCTAAGTCAGGTCAAAATACAGTTTAACCCCCAAAAATTGCAAGAAAAGGTTTCTCAACTGATTCTGGTAGGGTTTAGTGTACTTTAAAGTTTGCCAAAGTAGGACCCCCGGAAACGTGTGTTTTTTCAAGATTGCATCAAAAATGCCCACAGGAACGTCTTAAAATGATCATAAACTATGTAACTATCAACTCAAATTTGATGATCTTGGCGTCTTTTTAAAGGTTTTGTAGTGCAAAGAACATAATAAGATCATTTAAGACGTCCCGGTGGCCATTTTTAACGCCATCTTGTTAAACACTTGTCCCTGGGTCCTACTTTGGTAAACTGTTAGTATGTTATAAAGTACACTAAACCCTACCAGAATTAGTTGACAAACCTTTTGTTGCAATTTGGGGGGGGGGGTTGAGGGGGTATTTTCCATAATATATCGACCCGACTATAAGTTCTTATTTTTAAAGGCTCAATACCACCCCTGTTGCAACTGAATAATATATCACAATCTTTATTCTGGTTAACAAATTGTATTATTTTACAATATTCCAATCAATTGATGATACAAATTTCATCTTAACACACCTAATATAAAAAATTGGAAAAATTCAACTACGTTAACCTTTTCAAATGTGACTTGGATTTTAAAATATTTTCGAAGTCTCTGGACTAGTAAAATAGGATGTAATGGATACTGTACACAACAGGTAGGTCACTTAAACATCTAGTACTTAGAAAATATTATTTCTTTTCTGGAGCTGCCAAGCCAACAAGAGTGTTATTGTCCCTTTAATGTCAATAAATAAAGGAACATGATTAAACAACGTCTTCTTTATATTTATTGTTCATGTATTCCAAGTTCTTTTTTTGATGTCAATATTTTCCATGTTATTCGAAATTAAAAACACTAATTAGAATTTAATATTTGCCCAATTCAATCAATATAGGTGCTGATATCTTGCCGTAAAAATATAGGATCCAAATATCCAATATTCGAGATACAATGAACACTTTTAATTAAAACCAGTACAGCAGTCGGGTATCGCCGTATGTGATATCATTTGTAATGCACAAGGAAAAAGATATCTTAGAAGGCAGTGTGGAAGTAATTAGTTATTCCAAAACGACAAAATAATAATTTGAAAAAGAAAACACAATGGACTTATCAGACGCAAATGACTGCAGTTCAATTTTGACAGTTCAAGTATTTCCCCCGATATAATTGATTATGAATTAGAATAAAAATTTTAAAAAAATGAATACAAATCACTGCATATACATTCATATTACATTAATATTAAAATAATATATGCTTTCAGAACCATTTCGTTTATTTTCCGGTTTCAAAGAATAGAGCCAGACCGCCCTTTAAGGTAGGATCTGCTAATTCTTCGTGTTCTGTTGTGTTTGGGCAAGCATTTATTTATTTAATACATCCATCATTTAAAGAACTGACAAAATGCTTACTAACTTTTCGCCACCAAAAGCACCAGGGAGTTAAGCCAAGGGCTTCAGTGTTTCAATCACCACCTAATATTTCAAGATCTTTTCTTATGGAGACTAGGGATGAACTTTCACGACCACTCTTTAATGCAACTAGCTTTTCCTGCTCAAGGAATCTATTCACCATTTGCCGAAGATTCCCACCTGATATCACAATCTGTTATAAGCGAGTGTATTGGGAGGCCTGTTTCACCTTGTCGCTTTGTTTGTTCAAGTCTCTTCTTCCAATTATTAGATAAAGAGGATACATTCTTCTTGCAAACTGCTCCAGCATGAACCATTCTATCAAGGTGCATTCTGTGGCAAAAACACTGAACTCTTTGCCATCATTTAATCGACATTTACCATTATAGTTTGTTAGACAAGTCTGCTTCCCTTCTTCTAGATCCCACGATTGGAGTGTATCTTTCAATCCTTCACTTATGTTTTAGCCTGTATGAACTTGTGGAAAGAATAATGAAGACAAACTTTTTATAGCTCCCAATTATCATTTATAAAGTTAACAGTATAACCGTAAAAAGGCTTCATAGATCGGGAAGACCATATGCCAGTTTCATATCAATCCACCAGGGCAAGAGCCACGCCCAGTTTTTGTATTTATCGTCTACAGACAGCAATTCTGAATGGATCCTCTTGGAATTTTGCATAATTATTTTGGTGCATGTCACGACCCTGTGGGGTGGTGTCAGAAGACAGTGACAGTTGTGTCTGACCTTACCAACTAAGTGTTCCTCGATTACGAATTGTAGTGGACCTTATCAAATTAAAATACCGTATTTTATTAATGTTCATTCAACGCCCCGTCGTCATTATCCCATTCGGAGCAGAATATTAGGAAGTTAAACCTCATTTCATTGTAATCAACGCTCGTTTGTTTTATGTGGTCCACCAAACACAATATACCAATAACCCATTCACATTGACGTCTCGCACTGGCATTGCTACTTTTCGAATTTGTACCGGGCACTGCAGCTACACTTGTCTTGAGAAGATGGCGAACATTTTATGTATTATCAATATTAGGTCACGATTTATAATTATCATAACGCGATAAAATTGGCTGTTACAATGTTACAAAGAACCGGTGATCAAATCGCAGGTATACAGCAAGGCATAATTTCGATCATGTACTAAATTAATATTACGTGACGTGCTTTATCCACTTCCAACCTGCGTAATATTATATTATCATGCACCAGGTCTGTTTTCTAAAAATTGCGTTAAAGTTTTAACTAATAGTCAATCCCACGCTTAAAACAATTACAGAAGTGATTGGGTATATCTGAAATAGACACGTTCGAAGCACAAAATAGTGCCAATATGCCGACGTCAAATACAGTGTACGGATTATACAGTCCTAAAGGTTGCAGAAAGCTATTGTTTACAATGTAACATTGTGTCTTGTAATGTTTATAATGATCTAAATGATGGCGTTGACATTTGTTTGTTGATTTGACCTTATGATCTGTAACGTTTATAGATAACCTCATATGGATATCATGGATATTCATTGTGTCAGAGTCACTTCTCTGCAGGTAGGGTGTCCGTCGTTCAGATTGGTTCTGCAGGTGACCACTTGCGCATTCCCAGAAAGTGCCTCTAACATTAGATACTGCATCATTGAATTCAATAACTAATGAAGTTCTTACACAGCGCAGAACTCAGGTTTAACAGTAGCCACCCAGATCCCCTGGCAGCCCAGACGAAAAATATAGGCATAGACAACGACATTTTCCCGCTGTAGATTTCAATGGACTGGCAATGGTGACCAAACACGAAATTGTTTTTTTAGTCTCTGTCCATTAAATTGTTCACCGAATTCCTCAAACACACATACAATCGACAATTCATATATCCTTGAAAGCAATTGCACGATCACACTCCCCTGGATATTTGCTGGTATTGACACTGATATATGGTGTTAGTTTTAATTACTTGCGTTACATGGTGGTGCTTGAGATGTACAACCATTTAGATTTTAAAACGATCGTAGTATTCCATTCCTCGTGGTTAAAAATGGAATATACAATAGTTTAATAATACTTGATGTATCTACTTAGTCAGGACTTACTTGGTATTTACTTAAAGATGCATTTTGTAACATTTGGATAAAAAGTTGCTGTCCCTTCTTGTTATAGTAGTTCACAAAAAGATAATGCATATTGAAAAGCTTGAAAATTTCATTCAAATTATGACATAGGGAGCGAAGATATGAGTTATGGTTATTTAAGCTGAACCGCTCTTCTCCATTTTTTAATTAAGTCTACTTAATGTGGAGGATTTCCAATGGCACCGAGAGTTTATTATGATCTTGTCACGTTAATAATTGTCAAATGAATAGTGTACATAACATCCCATGCCTAAAGAAAGACCTGTCATAGGCAGATTTGGCCCTTGCATAATGTGTGTTGAACACTAAATCTCCTTATTACAGGTATGACATTAGGCCTGAAAGGAGGCAAGCCTTTAACTAAGCATCATCCACATTGACCGTTTGGTCAATTTAAATCAACATTGATGTTAACTTACCTTTAAAAGCTGGGTTTTTGATATCCAATATCTTACGACAAAAGTGGGGTTGGGATGGCCTAGTGGTCTAGAGTGCCGCGCTTCGACCTTTAGCTGGCCGGTCACCTCTGGCTTGCGGCTGTGGTTTCGATCCCTCGTGTGAGCGTATGTGGCATTGAGATAGGGGCGTCTTCTCAACCTCGTGGGTTTCCTACGGGCAATCCGGTTTCCTCCCACTGCTAATAACCCCTACGCGCAAGCGAATTATTGAAATAAAATTAAACCATATGTTAGTTTGTGTCGAGTGGAAGTTAAACCCCATTTCTCTCTCTTCAGACAAAATGAAAAATTAAAATTGGCAAACGAATCGCGCGCCATAGTGCTTCGAGCGGTATTTGTAATGGAGCGACTCGATGAACGAGGCTAAACATACCCAAAGGGAGTATACTACCGGTGTAGACTGCAATAACCAGATGCCATACTGCCAGATGCGGACATAACTGATTAGAAATTACAGTAAACAGAAATAAATTAATGTAAATCAGTTTATATACATTCATGATATGCGCTGTGGCCCATTTATGTCCATTTCTAGCTGGCAAAGAATAAAGATTTAGCTCCTATAAATGTTATATAAATGATCAATTAACTATTTATTAATTTGCCAAGACCATAATCAACTATCGATGCTATCGGGTTCTCTAGAATTTCAACAGATTTAAATACGATTTGCGGTGAATGAATTAATTTAAAAATGGATAATCGAGACTTTTTATTATTGTAACAATGAGAATCGAGACTACACTATTCTGTAGTCGACTCGGCGATAACTCCGCTCAGAACGGAAGTAATTTTACTCAACTTTTCAACTAATCCCTATCATTATCTATTGTTCAACTATTATAACGGTAGCTGTTAGTCCTTTTTCTAAACCTTACACAATTCACGCTAAATGTGCAACTACCAAGAAAATATGAAACATTATATATTTCTATGCTGGAAGAACCTGGCTATTATACATCTGTGTAGACGACGATTAAAATTACAGCAAACTCTGTATTGTCTGGGGATGTTTCGTGGTATAGGCAAGACCTCGTTGTTATATTCATCTTCCCCCAGTGAATTAAATTTAATGCGCCATTCGTTCGTGTAGTTGACAGGAATGATTTGTGTTCCATATAAATTATATGGATTTAAAGACACAAGTTCACAATGTGTTTTACACCGTATCATCTTTTACTTTAATCTTCTCATTTTTTATCACCCAATTGTCAATAATAAGGTCGACTAAAGAGCTTATACCTCGTTACCGGATCTGCGTGGATAAGACGCATTACTATCCATATTCGTCTCATTATCTCTATTGTCAATATTGTTCTAATGTCTAAGCAGACGCAATCAGTCGTGTTGACGTTAAGAACATTACAACCAGGTACAACAGGCTCTCTATGTCCATGACTTGGCTCACGGGTTGTCTCGAGGGTGATCCGATTGGCTTAGCTAACGACTGAGCGATCCCTCTACTTCGGTTCGATTCATAGCCAAAAACTCTTGTCATAAATAAATGGATGAAAATAGGACATTGAATATCTGACAGAATTTGATTGAAAAAGAGATGCTAATCTTCTCGCAATCTGGAGAGCACTTAACGAGAAATGTCGAGAGTTGTTAATATCACGTGACCACTCCGTTTCCATCATTATCGTCTTCACTTCGCCCCTTCTTAACTAAAGAGCTGTATTTGTATGGCTTGGAGAATGATTTTGGGCTTGTGGAGAGGCCATTGAGGCTGAAAGGAGCACCCACATGGTCTCTCCTGTAATGTTAAGGCCTGAAGGGTTCGCCGGGATTATCAAAGTGACGTTGTTGACGAGCTGTTGAAACGATTTCTAGGTCGTTGCTTTCGATGACTTGAGACCAAACTATTTTATGTGTAGTGCCCAAAGGAGTTTTTTTTTTCCTTGCAGAGCAACTCAATTGGTCTCAGAGCTATAACAAGTATAGAATTATACACCAAGGTCTCCATTTACATCACTAGTGTACAGGAGGTTATTGTGTTCTTTTGTACAAGCCATTAGAGATACAAGTATGTGTATTAAAACATTAACCCTTTCATAATAGATGCTGGCAAATTATCAAGAGGTCGCCTGAAGTACACATGTAGGTACATTGAACGTTTTTCTAGACTCTGTACATAAAAATGATTAATTATAATGCGGGATTCGAGTAAATGTCATAATCACTTGCGAATAAAAGAATATCGATTTTCGCACAACCCATTCAATAGCGCAGAGAAACAAACCTGTTCAAACAAGGTTTTTGTTGTAATAATAAGTTATGTATTCATTAAAGACCAGTGTTTGCCTAAGCTTGATGAAAGTCAATAAACAGTGGTCGGGAAATTTGTATTGTGGATATAATCTATGCCCAATAGAACTAGCGATTTAGACGAATGATGAACAAGAGTCAATATACATTGCTGTACAAAACCAATATTTACAGGACTATTGGAAAGATTATATAAACATTGGTTGACGAGCAGAATAGAGGTTTTAATATCACACTTAGAATCACCAATCAATACCTTAAACAAACGTCACAATTAAACGACTTGTGACATCACGCGCCTTTGTCGAACATCCTTCGTAAAAAAAATGATGCATTAGTCTTTTATCGATTCTTAAATGGGTCGTATCTCTTCAATCAAGACATTCTCCCATCTTTCTTACTCAACAAAATCCTTCTATTTAACGGGCCCTTTGCGTGGTCTAAAACACCAATGTTTTCTGGCAACAAAAGGACGTCTTCTTTTGTTGTGACCATAACCCGTATGATCAATACATGTTGGTGCCCATAGAAGAGCAATATAGCACATTGTAATCACTCTCTTGGGTTAGTGGTGATTATTCTCTTAATATCCTGATCGATATTAATCAACACTGATTGATTTTTACGTCAAATTAACCAGCAACAACCCTTGGTTATCAGAATGTCACAAATGCTTATTGTTAATTTACTGTGCAGTAGATATAAATTCTATTTTTAGATAAGTCTGTATTAACTACATGCGTTTCCAGCATCCCAACTTCCTTTTACGATCGAACAAATTTGTTTTCCATTGCCTTGGGTTTTATTTGGGTTATATATTTCGAATAATTCCCGTGGTTAACTGAATCCAGGTCACACAAAATCTCGCTTGTTTCCAGATTCATTTCCTTGGAATTCGATCGTAAATTATGAATAGATAAGATAAGAAAGGTAATCCGAATTAAGTCGCCTATGCCCATAATCGTTAGCAAGACGCTTAATAAGCATTTTTATCATTGATAGGAACGATATTATACAGTAGAGATAAGCTGATGTAGTTAGACTACAACTGCTCCTATTAAAGCCATTTTGGAAATGTACTTTACGTCCAACTCGATAATTCAACAGACATATTTCATCATAAACGTTCCCAGGGATCCAGTACGGAGAAAGGTCAGGGTCCGGTTGCTCAAAACTAAGTTATTTAACGATCCGTTAAACTAACGGATCGTTATCTTTCATGTGTCCTTTGTTAACGGTCCGTTAAATTTCTGTTGCTGGAAAGTCAATTTCATTATCCGTTAAAGTTAACGGGGCTTCCAGCAACAACCTTTCTCTCCGTTTTACTTCATGTTAAAGGATCGTTAAAAGTTAACAGAGCTTTGAGCAACCGGCCCCAGGTCCGATTCGGGTACATTATTGAACAAAGGTGTGGACATACATCTACGTAATGCTCCGTGTAACCCGGTTGGAAAGTAGGCCACAAGCGATTAGGCTAAATGTCAGCCGCCCCCCCCCCCCCCAATACACATATGCACTTTTATCATTACATCTAGTGTCTTCGCAATTTTGAACGTGCTTTTAAAATAGATATTAGATACTAATATTGGCAAATGACACAAATATTATGATGTAACCACCAATTTACTTTAACAGTGACAATTTAGATTCCATCACATTGTTATCGGTTTTGATTTTAAATTTATCTAAGTTCTTGGGTTTAAATTGAAGGATTGGGTCTAAATGTATCTAAGTTCTTTTGATAGAATCGGTGACTGAATGGGTTAGATGTAATCACGGCTCCCAGTGATAAGTTTACCCTTTGTTTATGTCTAGGAAAACTTATCGGTCATTCGTCGGCCATCTTCGGTCGCTACACAAAGATCGAAGATGATGGCTCAAATTCTTTTGAAAATTTGCGAATTAAGCCGCATTACTCATCAAATCGGCTGTTTTCGAATGAACTTTTGATGTTAAGATGTAGGAAAAACTTCCAAGGAGCATTAACATGTAACGCATGTGAGTACCGGAGAACCCGGAGAAAACCCACGAGGTTGGAGAGACGACCCCACTCCTTGCCAGGTACAACCGGGGATTCGAAACCATGCCAGTTGTCTCAATGGCAGGCCGTATGATACAGCGTGTGAACGCTTACCATTAGACCACCCAACCCCCCTGGTTTGGCAAAGTTATTCGGATGGTACGAAAACAAAACCCAGTCCCCGTGTATACGCTATCGTGCACACAAAAGAACCATTAACAGATATAATTCAATTGTTGTTTGAGAAATAATTTCCGTCACATCACACGTCATTGCTTATGTCGTCCTTCCTTTGCAGAAAGGAACTTAATCCGTTTGATTAGTGCTACGACAAATTTCCACTAGGGGACGTGAGACTTAACTTATTCGAATTACTGTTAGCCGTAAGTAATTTGGAGTTCACACCAAATAATGAGGATGCATACACGTAGATTAGTGTCTTAATTAATTTCCACGCTGTATGAGTTTGAATTTATACAGACATAAACAAACCGGATTCATGTGTGTATGTGGTTTCCCAAAACACGTGGTGGTCTTGTCCAATGCACGTGTCAGTGGGGTTATCTCCCGTGGGATTTAAGTGTCATAATGATGCGATATTTTCCACACCACTTGGCGCGACAGCATGGTAATATTGCCTTTCAAATAATCAACTTTACAAATTCGTTCTACATGAGCTCTCCGTGTGTCTTTATTAAATCCATTGTCTAAGAGCAATCAATACTACAGCACGCAGTATAATTACATTCATCATTAAAATGTCGGCTGGATCAGTCGTTCAAAGTGCTGTTCACATTACATACTACTTTGACTTCATCAGTCTCTTAAAAGTGGTCAGAGCTATAAAGTACGTTAATCATTTTCTATTTGTGAACATATTGCTGTCAGTGAGCAAGATAAATCATCTATTGATATTATCAAATCTAATTTTCATTGATAGGATATTTTTACACACGATTATCGAACTCATTTAAACTTCTGATATAATCTTCGCACCCGTTTGAAGTTAAAAGAGTGGAGGGTTTTAATCAATGGCTATCTTAAGTAGGGCCTCTGTGACTCTGTGAAAAGGTGAATTTTATACCGGTGGAATGAATACATTGTGCAACAGAATGAAGCTTTCTCAAGAATTTGAAGGATAAAAAATTAAAAGTCTTTCTCCAAGGTCTAATCCCCCCACCCCCAAACAAAATTCAAAGTAGATGAATCTCAAAGGCACCATTTATGAATTACAGATTTGTATAACATTGTAGCAAGGTTTCCGAGAACTTTAATGTTATGAAAGAAGGATTATGCGATTAAGGTAATGGGAATCTTGCACTATTCATTATAATAGCATATAGATCTACATTATTAAAAAAGTTTTTGTGTAAAGTCCCCAGATTGTTATCGTGTATTTGGTTGTACACGAGTTTACAATGTCTTTATGCCAGAAATATTATGGTTGTGTCAACAAGCCTAAGGTAACCTTGCGAAAGTACAATCTAAAGAATCCATGACTTTATCTCGGATTAGAGTGGCTTAAGTACATGTCTCAAAAGGGCTCATATTTGTTTACACGGGTTCCACATTTTTTCTTTATTTCATCTGTAGGCTACATTTTTTCAATATTTTTGAACATTAATTTAAATATGGCGACCGTGTTGGAATAAACTATCATCCACGCGACAGGGTAAATATTAATATTTGGGATTTGTGAAGGTTGGCATGTGATTTCATATTGGTTAAGATTTATTGGAGTAGGAGAGTAAATATTTAGACAGCATTGGTGTAATTATTGTTTACCTGCGACACACTACACTGCCTCGAGTATTTACAGAGTCTAAGAGCTATTAGTGGTGTAGATTGCATACATGAGCTAGAAGATAGAAAGTCATGTATTTCATTGATCGAATAAGGCCCAGATAAAAGCTCTTGAATTGAAAGCAGACAAACATTTTAGATCGATAACTGTCAGTAAACCGATATTGAAATACTTAACACGCGTCTGGGCAGTTAACCTTTCACAGATTGAAAACAATCTTAGCGGCAAGATATTGTTTCCATGCCAACGAATGCAATGAACATCGATTGCGCGTGCGGTACCGATCATGCCGGTTTCGCGCGAAAAATTATTACAGCAATGATGGCTTGTTAGTTATAAATGAACAATCTTTCACGTAACCCTAATCTATTTTCACCAATCATTAATATCCCCATGGGAAATGACGCCAAGATGGAGGACTGAGCACCATTCCGTCCTCGTCCTATTGTCCACGGTCGTCCATTTATGCTTATGACCTTTCCTAAAAGACGCCCGGTTTCCATTTGCCGAGAAACGCGCAATTGGTACAAAAGCTTTTCTAGAATGTTCCTAACCCTACATGAATCCACTTTCATAAATCACACAAATTTCTATCGATTCCCATTTAATGGTGACATATTAAGGTATTGCCGTCTCTAGTCTTTCAATTCGCCGTACGCTTTCAGTGGTACAAGCAAATCAATACTACCAGTAGACCGAGGCCTTTCAATTGAACACGTGCGATCTATCACCCTTGCACGAACCGTAATCGACAAATGTTAGTCAAGTTTGTGATTTGAAGAGAATAAAATACAGTAAGAGGTTGAAAGACGACGGAATACACTCCTGGGCATACGTATTGATTCGTTGACTTCCAATATCGTAAAGTAATTTGATATCAGTAATTAATGAGGATGGGATCAGTGTTTTGTCGGGCTCGGATTTACAGCTATACGTTTTATTTGAAATCGATGTTTAAACAATTACTGTCTCGTGTATTCTGTGTGCACGAAAATATCCTGTCTGTATACCAAAGGGGGAATTGAAGAAGTTAGGACTTACAAATACGAGTTAGGTAAATCGGTAATATTACTTAATATCAAAATGGCAATTACGACATAAAAATCTTTTGTTAATAATGTTCAATAAATATTGCAACCGTCGAGAGTCAGACATGACATTTCGACGCAAGGGCTGTTGAAATAAACTAAACTACATGTACGTTGTAAGGTGACCATACAAACGTGCTTGTTTAAGTTTAGGACTTGTATCAGAAATCGCCAAGTAAGCCGAGAATTTGAATATTTCCTATTCAGTGTCGCCGATTATTAATTTGAGACTATTCAGTTAACACCAAGCGTATATTTGAATTGCTGCACGTTGTGACTTGAAGAGAAATAGACATACATAGTCTACGCTGAGCAGAGTGAGGTGAATTTCCATTTCGACTAGCCTATCTATGTACTATGTTCCTTCCACGATCAAAAGTGCACCGGAAGAAAGTCGGTTTCCCTCTCAATGTACTCCTATCTTTAGTTTTTCTTAGTACTTTTCAATATACACCGATCAAAATCGAGCATTAGATCTTCTTGTCCTCACACCAAGAATAGCGAGCTTTGTCTTTACAATAGTGAAGCGATTAAAGGGGGGTAACTCTAAATACTGGGGATGTAATTTGGTGATCAGACCACATTCCATACATTAAAGATAGCCGGGAACTAGATCATGCATATGCATTTTAAATGCTCACCCACGAGAGCTCCAAATATCGCACACAACACTCTCTGGTATTTCGTTCGAACAAAAATTATAACTTTGTCACTAGATTTGAAGATTTCTTAGATTAACGTTAAGCTTCCGAAGAACTTCTGTTACTGAATATGTTTTGGTAAATCGGCGCGCTATCAAAACTTCAATATGCGAAGACATTATTCAAGAAGGGGTGGAGATGTTGAAATTATAGTTTTAACTTCATACTAATGAAGACAGTATGCCATGAGAAATAATTTGCCCAGGCTACAGCCTATTCTTTATTCTAATTCAAACCGTGAAACCAGGGGTTCTTTTAATTTGCACCTTAATGTGTACATGTACATGGGACCTGTAATCACTGACCACAACGGAACATTCCCGATAAACTTTCTCTATCATCTCTGGGACAAAAATTAATGTGGTTAGTTCGGCAGCGTCTAACTCATCGAACCATCCTGGTTCCCCAGATGATTAGAATGTGAACGAACCCGTGGTGTTTACAACTTTGAAGCATAGTTTATTTGCCTCGTGGTCACGTTCTTCAACTGCCCGATTATCCTTGGAGATTTCTGTGGGTGGATAAATTCCATTTGACCCTCGCTGCTTTGGCAATCCTGAAAAATCATTTGATCTGAGTTAGAATTAGAAAATAGTAAAATATATTGTAGAATGTTCTAATAATTGCCTCTTCCATTACCTTACTAAATAATGTAATTTCCATCATAGCACACTGTATGGCGTATGCCCGTCTTCATTAACCCAGTTTAGGAGCAGAACAGAAGGCGATAAACCCCATTTCATTTAACCCAAATCTTTCTACGGCCTGCATATTAGACGTTGTGTCTAAAACATCCGTATCACATAGGGATTTTTGTAGGTCTTAGGATAAAAAAAATCGTTCAGTTTTTGAACCGTGTTATCTTTCTGACCAGTCGTCAGATATAAAAAGTAAAGTGATAACAATGGGAATGGGACTGGCGGATAAATGTGAAGACAATTTACATGTACTATCACATTATAAAAACTGGCACCCACCCCAAGGCAAAAGCGATTTTCATTTGATGCGACTTTTAAATCTTTGGAGATTGATGATTATTTCAGGGGGGCTACTTAAGTAGAAATTGAGTTACGAGTTCAATTCCAATGTCAATTATTAATAGCTCCAAGTCTTGAAGAGAAATGGCTTCAGTATCCGTCGGACAAATCATTCCTTGTTTTTAATGCAAGCCCACTGCCTTTAGCCACTGATTAACGTTTCATTTGTACTGAAATCCGTCGTTGAAAATTGACCCTTTTAACCGTTAATTCATGTTGGCCCGGGTATCATTTTTAGTTTACCGGATTATTTAATGACTAGTTAAGTGATTTTCTAGACTATTATCTGTAAGATTCATTCTTCAATTTAAATATCTGAAACATTAATTCACTAATTTGGTTATGTACTCTCGTGTAATTGGTACAGGGATTTATTGGAAAATGTTAGAAATATAGACATGTTCGATGATCTATTGTTAGGTTACTACGGAGCATGAACATTGATACAAGGATAACGAATCATGACATGTTTGACAATTAAGACAAAATTCACGATGATGCCAGGAACAAATTGTAAACTAATGCCCACAAATTCAATGAAATTGAATGGCACTTATATTACTTTCTTCTGTGACTAAAATGACTTTCTTCTATTATTTGAAATAGTACTCTTCCGTCGGCATGGATCGAAAGGCGACGAAAATCTGGTATTATGCAGTATGTTAGTCGTTTTGACACCACACATTCCATAATAATGGCGATTTCTTATTGCCCAGTCCAATGCTAGGCAATGAGGCCCTTCAGTTTTCACATCAGATTCCAACTGGCCCAAGAAATCTTTTATATCCTCTACTAAATTTGTGTAATACACATTTGTTCCCCACATGAAAAACATAATACAATCGCCTTTTACATCCCACTAAAGTTAACCCGTAAAATCTCTAAGGGTTGACGTTAGTAGCCATATTATAACGATCATATTCCCTAAACAAATTAAAGTAGCATTTATTTAGTAACATTAGTCTTTAATCTCCAACTCCTAATGAAATCCTGAATATATCGATCACCAATCACGGAGTCATCCCCCTTCCGGTTTACATTTCTAAGGAGTTCAAAGTTAATCTCAAATACATTAATCTGAAACTAAATACGCTGGGTAGGATTTAGATTACTTCCAAGTAAACAAACGGTTGTCCTGTAAAATACGCCATTTTGTTAGAGATGGTCCGATGATTGGGATAAATGGCACTGCCAATCCTTTCTCTCACTGTCCTAATGGGTCACATTGATTTTAAACCAAAAACGCAAACCGTTAAAAACTGTAGTCTATCGCGTACAGAATTTTCAGTAAATGGGAGTAACTCTCGAGGTTATGTAAGGCTAATATTTCGATAGGATTTGTCCCCTCATTAACCGAATGCGTCACACCAACTTTCAACAAGCGGTTGCAAGAGAATGACAGAGAGCAAGTTATAAAAAGCGATTTTGCGTACAATTGTGGACAGGAAGTTACCGCGCGAATATCTACGGGAACCGAGTTCTTTGGATTATAAACATACATTTCAAGTTTCATCAAAATTGGATAAAAATTGTGACCCTTTCAGGGTCCATAACATTCGTATTATACACTCCTTACAGCGTGGCCGTGTTTCGTTTGATTAGACATAATCCCAGGGGGGGATTTATCGGGATATTGCTTGACGAGGACTTGTACACGATATCACCCTTGGTAGAAGTGCATGTAAAAATTCCAGAAACTAAGAACGACCATTTTCACGAAATTCGAACCCAACCGTCACTAGGGTGTAACGATGACATAGATGAACTGTTTTTAAAATCGGATGAAAATTGTTACCTCTAGCGGGACCACAAACTAAAAACATGTTTTTCGTTCCATCGGTGGCAATCGTCCAGGAATTTAAAAGAACCGAAATCACTGGGCTGTAAACATACATTTTGACTTTACTCATGACTTTACTCAAAAGCGGAGCGGATTAAAATTATGACCACAGGCTAAAACGTGATTTTATGCACAATCCATTAAGTTTCATCCTGATACATAACATGACCAAAATCAAAAGGAACCGAGAGATATATAGCCTACCTATATTTTAACTTTTTGTCAAAATCGAATAAAAGTTGAAAGCGTCTTCACAAAAAAATGACCAACTACCTTGGTATACGTATTGCATTCGTTGTCGATATTTGCACAATTGGAACGGGGGGGTTGGGGTCAGTCCGCTTTGAACGAAATGCGAACTCGTCGGTCCACACCCAAACACGCATTTTTTTCCTATGACCAGGGGTAAAAATAACGGAAGTAACGTGTGAAAGTTGAACCGATCCTAAATCTGATATAAATTGTGACCATAAACAAATGTGAACAAACGGACAAAGGCGACGTTCAAATAAATACCGGAACAGATGCACCTTTTTTATCATCTTAAGTATAGTAATAATTAATGAGCTATTAGTAATTATAGCCTCTAATGTCTCGTGCCTATACGGACACGGGAGGGGCTTCTCGTCAATGCACCATGATGACCAACATTCAATAATCATAATAATGATAATAATAATTCCGAAATCGTATTTCTCAGCTCATGAATTTATTTCTACCATTAATGATGATGATTGTGGTGATGGTGGTGATTTACGAATTTGTGTGCCTCCATGGTCCTAAAATTGGAACGAAAAATAACTCAGTCGATTGGCTGAGCTAAAAAACATAAAGTAGACTCGCTTTTCCGTGTCGCTTACACCGGCCCTCTCAACTGTATTATCTTATAATCAATTGACATAAACGTACTATAATATAAAGCAAATCCATAACATAACGCTAACGCTACAATATACGTCCACATTCCTGCTTTGATTGATATGGTACTTTGTCAAGAAGGCCAGGCGTTTGGTTTGTTTAGCGTTGAGGGTCGTGCACCAACATTAATAGTTGCCGTCCTTAGAGTATAAGGAATAACTATACCAAGATAATCCATTCAGAATTGTGCCTTCCTAACACTAAAGGCAAAAGGTGGGCGTGGCTCTGTCCCTGGGGGTCGGGACATTCATCAAAATCAATAGTGGACGCCCTCAGGCTATAAGGAATACATAAACCAAGTACCAAGCTGATTCATTCAGAATTGCGGCCTGTAAACGACAAACATAAAAATTGGTCGTGTCTTGCCTGTGTGAGTCGGGACATGCAGTTGACGTCCTTAGGCTATATGGAATACATATCCCAAGTTTAAAGACGATCCATTAAGAATCGTGGCCTGTAGACAACACACATAGACACGAAGTAAAAATGGGCATGACTCTGCCCCTGGCGGTTAGGAAATCACCAAAAACAATAGGGGTCATCTTTATGCAGCCTGTAGACGACAGACAAACAAATACACGAAATGGGTGTTGCTGTCCCATGGGGGTCGGGCATGCACCCAAAACAAAAGGGGTCATCCTTAGGGTATAAGGAATAAGTATTTTAAGTTTCAAGATGACCGATTAAGAATTATGGCCTGTAGGCGACACACAAAAAGAAAATAGGCGTGACTCTGCCCCTGGGGGTTGGGCATGCACCCCAAATGATAGAAATGTTCCTTATGGTACAAAGAATAATCATTCAAAGTTTCAAGATGATACGTTAAGAAATGTGGCTTGTAGACGACAAACAAATAAATACAAGGAATGGGCGTGGCTCTGCCATTGGGGGTCGGGCATGCACCAAAAACAATACGGATCATCCTTGGGGTAAGTATACAACGTTTTAAGAAAATACAGTTAGAATTGCGGCTTCTAGGCGACACAGAGACACACAAAAAGAAAATGGGCGTGGCTCTGCCCCTGTGGGGGGGGGGGGGCATGCACCCCAAACGATAGGGATCATCCTTAGAGTATAAAGAGTAAGTATACAAAGTTTTAAAGAAAATCCAATAAGAATTGTGGCCTGTAGGCGACACAAAGACACACGATAAGAAAATGGGTGTGGCTCTGCCCCAGGGGGTTGGGCATGCACCCCAAATGATAGGGATGTTCCTTAGGGTACAAAGAATGTGTATGCTAAGTTTCAAAATTATAAGTTAAGAAATGTGGCCTGTAGACGACAAACAAATACATACTAGAAATGGGCGTGGCTCTGTCCCTGGGGGTAGGGCATGCACCAAAAACAATAGAGATCTTCCTTAGGGTATAAGGAATACGTATACCAAGTTTGAAGAAAATCCAGTAAGAATTGCGCCCTGTAGGCGACACAAAGACACACGAAAAGAAAATGGGCGTGGCTCTGCCCCTGGGGGTGGGGCATACACCCCAAACGATAGGGATGTTCCTTAGGGTACAAAGAATGTGTATGCAAAGTTTCAAGATTATACGTTAAGAAATGTGGCCTGTAGACGACAAACAAACAAATACTAGAAATGGGCGTGGTTCGGCCCCTGGGGGTCGGGCATGCCCCAAAAACAAATAGGGATCTTCCTTGGGGTATAAGTATACCAAGTTTGAAGAAAATCCATGAAGAATTGCGCCCTGTAGGAGAACCACAGACACAGACACACACACACACACAGAGACAGGGGCGACGGCATAATACGTTCACATTATGAATGTGGACGTATAAAAAGGACGAAAATACGAAACACCTAATTGGATAGCTACATGTAATACATGACGAGTCGAAACAATATAGCATGTGTATGATAATCCGTAAAACGAGGGGGGTTGGGATGGCCTAGTGGTCTAGAGTGCCGCGCTTCGACCTCTAGCGGGCCGGTCACCTCTGGCTTGCGGCTGTGGTTTCGAGCCCTGGTGTGAGCGTATGTGGCATGGACATAGGGGAGCCTTCTCAACCTCGTGGGTTTCCTCCGGGCACTCCGGTTTCCTCCCACTGCTGAAGACCCCTACGCACAAGCGAATTATTGAAATAAAATTAAACCAAATGTTAGTCCCGAAATGACCTGGTTTGTGTTGAGTGGACGTTAAACCCCATTTCTCTCTCTCTCTCCGTAAAACGAAATGAACGTCATTTGAAATAAGCTATATAAATTGCATGTAAAAGTTATTTAGCACAATCCTATAAATCGAAATGATTGTACATGTACAAGTAAGTCAACATATATTTATTACAGCCATGAATAATACTATTCAAAATATTTAACCCAAATACATGTAATCGAAAGTTAGAACATAAAACCTGATATCAGTTTTAAATCATACAAATTACACAAGCAGAAAAAAACAACATTATATACTTGATCAGCTTGACACAGATAGGTTTATTGATTAAGCATATACCTTAATGATGGAAAATCTTGTTGAGACTAAAATAACTGTTCCTGTGAAAATTTAAAGTCTAAAATACTACCAAGGCCATTGCATGTACATGTAGTCTGTATATCAAAATTACAACCTACAAATAAACAAATAGAATTATTAACCACTGCCAGCTTCTAGTAATAAACACAATTTATGTATAGGGCGTGTCAAAGTATTTGTCTTTGTCTTGACTGTAACAACACGCACTAAACCTTGCTTATCTAATTTCGTATCAACAACTTTACCTAATGTCCTCGAATGTTTCATATTTCCATCAGCAATAAGAACAATGTCACCGATTTCAACATTTTTCATGGGTTTTAACCATTTCTGTCGCAACTGTAACAATGGCAAATATTCTTTAAGCCACCGTTTCCAGAATAAATCGCACATATATTGGACTTGACGCCAACGTTTCCTAATGTAATTATCAGTTTTGTCAGGAATAGTTATTGAATAATCACTATTTGTATTAACTCCAAGTAGATGATTTGGGGTCAGCGCATCCAAATCATCAGGCGAATCTGAGGCCTTTGTAATAGGCCTATTATTTAAAATAGATTCAACCTCACAAAACAAAGTTATGAAACCTTCATCACCCATACGGTTTAACTGGTCATGTTGTAGAGAGTGTAACACTTTGCGAACTTGACGTATAAGTCTCTCCCATGCACCACCGAAATGTGGGGCAGACGGAGGATTAAAATACCAATATTAGTCAATTCCGAGTTAACTTGAGCTTCATTCACCTGTAGAATACTTGCTTTCAGCTCCTTGTCTGCACTGACTAAATTACTTCCATTATCGGATCTAATGGAGTTAGGTTTGCCTCTGCGAGCAACAAACCAACGGATCGCATTGATACAGGAGTTTGTGTCTAGTGAATTGGCAACTTCAAGATGTACGGCTCTCGAATTAAAACATGTAAAAATTACACCATATCGTTTTGCAGTCGAACGTTTATGGCGCAGTTCGAAGGGTCCGAAGTAATCCATGCCTGTATGATAAAATGGACGATAGTTTGATGTGAGTCTCTCTACGGGCAAATCGGACATTTTCTGATTCAGAGTACTCGCACGATACCTCCTACATGTAATTTTTACCTAAGTGTCCAATTCTTTGTGTGATTTAATAACCAAAAGTTCAGCAAGCTTTGATTGTTTTGGCACAATAATTTGATGCTTAGCATCCAATACCATTTCTGCTGATTTTAAACGTCCTCCAACACATATCATACCACTTCGCACTATGGGGTCTAACTTAGATACCCGAGGAATGTCAATCTTATTGTCTTGTATGTTAATATTCCAATGTTTCTCTTGTTCATAATTAATTATAAAATTTTCAGCATTCGTAATATCACTAACTGAAAGATGTAAGTCAAGTTTGACCTCAGACTTAACACACTTTATCAAAAGTCTCAAAAAAGCAACAGCTTTAATAAGTCTATCATAATTTGAGTAATAGTCAAGTAAACTTTCTAACGGATGATTCTGTTGAGTAATTAAACAAACTGACTTCTTGACATCTGGGTCAGTTTCGGCAATGTGAAAGTCGCACACAGATGTAGGCCAGTCACTTTCTGGTTTTGATAGAAAGTCAGGTCCCCCAAACCACTTCTTACTTTCTAGTAGGATCTGAATATTCGCTCCCCTACTAGCTATGTCTGCAGGATTGCCCGAGCCACTGACACGACGCCATTGATGGACATCTGTAGCCTCATGAATAAAAGAAACTCTATTCGCCACGAAAGTTTTGAATCTTGAGGATTCATTACGAATATAACCTAGCATTGTAGAACTGTCTGTCCAAAAGCAAACTCTGTCAACAGGTATTTGTAGTTCGGATATAATTTTCTTATTTAACTTGGCAGCTATGTACGCAGCAGTAAGTTTCAACCTAGGTATTGCGACCCTTTTAAGTGGACAAACCCTCGATTTTCCTAAGATTAACGTACAACTAGTAACATCTGCTTCATCTGTTAATCGAATGTATGACGCAGTTCCAAAACCAATCTCTGACGCATCGGAGAAGTGATGAATTTCCGTACGTTTGATTTTAGGTTGATGTTTAACTTTAACACACCTTTTAACTTCCAGTGCTTCCAATTTAGGAAGTTCTCTCAACCTCTCAGTCCACTGTCCGAGCAACGGTTCCTCAATGTTATTGTCCCAGGAATATCCAGATGAACATAATTGTTGAATTATACGCTTAGCAGGTAGTAATGCAGGTGCCACTATCCCTAAAGGATCGAATATCGAGCTAACAATGGATAGCAGCCCTCGACGTGTTGTGGGTTGGTCAGGTACATTAATCTTATATGTAATCGTATCTAATGAAACATTCCATTGTACTCCAAGAGCTCGCTCTATTGTGTCATCACCATCAAGAAATGGGTTATCAATCGCACGTTCATGCTCTGGTATTGAGGATAGAACATTTACATTGTTATAATCTTTTAGAGGCATTTAGTAACTGGAAAGAGCATTAAACTATAACACATACTTATGGAAGAACAATTACTGATTTATTTAGGCGACGTTTCGAAGAGTATTCTCTCAACGTTTTCAAGCAAGTGCAGTAACAAATGTGTATGGCAATTATATATAGACAAGCAATAACAACAATTCTGAAACCATGCATGACAACAACAATATCAAAGGCATATAACAACATGATCAAAGGCAAGGTGCATATAAAGGATTAGTAAGGCCACTGATAATTGGCATTAATTAACATTAAAGGGATATTAATAAGTAATTGTAGGGATAAATTGGACAACCAATCATGACAAATCCGAAACCATACATGAACTAGGTTACATCAAAGGGATAGTAGCCGATTGATAATGAGTAATAATAACAGCATAAACAGCAACCAAAAGGGAAACCATACATGAGAACATCGGAGAACTAGTAACTCCAGATAAATTAAATGGGGATTAAATATTTGGACCATAATTAAGTTAATGTAATTAAGAAAATTGAATACACACAAAACAAGACAACCCGCACACCCCTTCTTTATAGTCCCACCCTCTTCCATCTGATTGACATCAACACAGTTTGCACAGGTAAAATAAAAGAAACAGTTGACCAGTTACTAAATGATAATTATGTACATGACCAGGATTAAATAGGGTATAACTATTGAATTATGAATATTTAGAAAGTCACGCCACAGTCCTATTCACAGGCTCCTAAATAATTTTAGTCCTACACACATCCTCTCATTAAACACACACATTCCATTAGATTTAGTTCTGCAAATAGGTAGAGAGTATTTACACAAATAATTCACACACTCGCGAATAAAATAAACTACGCACTTTGGAGAATATAGGCAAGAACAAATCAGTTAAGAATTGATTCATCATATGCTCTTGGGAGGAATATTCCTGTGTCGCGATTAAGGTTCGGTTTGGATCCCCTGATGTGTATACCTTCCATGATCTTCCGCGTCTTTTCATTGTGTTGATTTTGTGCTAGGGTCTTAAACGATTTGATTTTGTGGCCTGGATTGGACTGAAGGTGTTGGGCAACTGCTGACTCTGCTGTGGAGGACCTTGACTTATGTTGGGCGATTCTTTTACATTGTTTGAGACCCACTTATGTAAGTGAAATCCACCTAAGCTACAGAGTTTAGTTAACTGTTCTACCAACTGAACTGCTTCTTTCTCATCGTCCCTGGAATGCAGACAGTCATCTACGTAAAAGTCTTGCAAAACAATCGAACTGACTTCATGACTAAAGTTTCGACAGTTGTCCAGTGCTACACGACGTAAGGCGTAGTTTGCAACACTTGGGGACGAAACCGCACCAAACAAATGAGACGTCATTCTGTATTGTTCTGGCTTAACGTTGATGTTTCCTTCAGACCACCATAGAAAACTTAATCGGTTCCGGTCTTGCTCAGGAACTCGAACCTGATGGAACACAGCTTCTATATCTGCTATGAAGGCTACCTTACCTAGACGGAAACGTAGTAGGACACCGACTAATGTGTTAGTTAAATCGTACCCCTGTAGTAAAACATTATTTAAGGATATGCCTTGATATTGACTTGAACAATCGAAAACGACACGGTATTTCTTCTTTTTTTTTATGTTGAACTGCATGATGAGGAATTAACCATAAATTGGAGTTATCTCCCTTGCATCCATCAGCTTTCTCAGCATAACCATTTGAGAGAACAGAATTAACAATACCAGTGTATTCCTTATGAAATCCAGGATCTGTAACAAATTTCTTTCGTAGATTAGAGAGTCTGTTATTTACTAAACTAAAGTTATTAGGCAAGACGATGTCTTTGTTTTTAATTGGTAGACCAATTTCATAATGATTGTCTTTCAAAATAGTTGAATTTTCTACACTATTAAGAAATTGTTTATCTAGAATCGAGTATTCTCTCTTATTGTTTACAGAATTTTCCGGAAAGTCTAAATTGAAACTCCTTTGTACGAGAATTTCCAGTGATTTTAAATGTTCAACATTTCGCAATATTTTTGCTTCAGTTCTATTAACTGTGAAAACACACTGTGGTTTTGAATTATCAATTGGTCAAACTAAGTTCCAAATTATCCACCCAAGGGGTGTATGAGAGGCATGCAGACTACCCCTGGGTCCAGTCTTATAGTCATTTTGGCGTGTAAGCTTCTGGGACATTATTTCCAATCATCATACCCACTTAACCATCATAGTATTCCATATTTATGTCTGACAAATGATTCCACTGTTTGATATCCACATTAGAGGGAATACATGTCTTCGATACGGGTACTTTATCTGTAGTGAAACAAACTGGTATTTTAACATCGTCCGAAAGATCACTCGAATATACTTCCAGATCTTGGATAATGTGTGAGCACTTATCTTTCACACCATTGATAGTTTCTGTTGAGAGTTTAGTTTTAGGTGCGGAAATGCCTAATTGGTGCATTAAGTTTTCTGTGCGAAATGAAATGCTACTACATTGATCCATCATAGCTAAGGTACGAATAGTCAAACCAGCATGACTCTTTACACAGAACGGAATGATTGGCATGGTGCAGACACCGGCCCTCGTTACGTCTCCCTGTCTCCGAGTCGCATTGGAAATTTCTGGGGCTCTCACTGCACTGGCCTTATTACCATTAGTCTCCTTTCTCGAAGCGTACCAGTTGTCATCGTGAAGTAGTGTCGCATGAGAACGTTTACATCTGTGGCACTGTAATCTATTGGTGCAACCAGGACTAAAATGCCCAGGTTTAAAGCAAGCAAAGCAAAGTCCTAATGTTCTCAACACTTTCAATTTGCCCTCACGTGGAAGTCTGTTTAATTTTGAACAGCCACTTAAATCATGTTGACCATTACAATGACCACACATATTGTTTGCAGTAGTAGTGAATGTTTGATGATTATATTTTTTTATTAAATTTGTCAAAGTGTTGATCTCTTTGCTTTCTATAATCAATAGAAGAAGAGAGTGCAGATTTACCATATGTTGGATCCATAGCCTTTCGTGCTTCACGCTTTACGAACTCAACCAAAACGTGAAACGATGGGCGTTTTTTATGATCTTTTACATTTTGAACAATACCACGCCAACGTTCGTATAGAGTAGATGGAAGTTTTTTTAACTAACTTCTTCATGTTTTCCGAATAATCTAAAACCTTCAAAGTGTATATTTCCAACACAGCAAACTCACATTCAGCCAGAAATATCCCGTAGTCCTCCAAAGCTCTGCCATCATTCTCTTTTATCCAGGGCCAACTCAAGGCCTTATTCACATATGCGGTAGCTAGGATTTCAGGATCACCATATTTGTATTCAAACTCTCGCATTACTGATTCGAAACCATTTTCTGCATCTAGATAACTGTAACCCCTAACGATTCTGTTAGGTTGGTCGAACGTATATTGTTCTAAATAGTTCATCTTTTCATCAGGGTTCCAAGTGTAGTGCGAAATTGCCTTAAGAAACGCCTGTATTAGATAGGGTCACCACCAAATTTTTTAATTTCCACCGATGGCATTTTAAGTTAACGAATAACAGCTTCGTTGATGTTAGGCGAAGTAAAATCAGCCATACTTGCAAGTGAACTTGATGCAAACGGATTTAACGGAGATACAGGTACATTATTGTTTTCGAGAAAAGGATTTAGAGGTCTAAAATCCTCCGGAGTTCCTTTTACTGTAGGCGAATCTCTATCAACATACTGATTAGTCTGTAGCTCTGATGTAAAATTTGACAGCTCCGCGTTAGTCTGTGGCTCTGGTGGAAAAGCTGACTGCTCCGTATTTAAGAAAACGTAAGACCTATTCTCTACTTCATCTTTGTACGAAGCTATTTTCAAATCACAAAGTGCTAATTCGGAATCGATTTTAAACTGTTCTTCCTTTATTCGTAATTCTAACCTTTCACGTTCTAATTTATTACGTAATTCTAACTGTCTTTTCTTTTCATGTAATATTCGTTGATTGTGGCGTTCCTCTTCTAACTTCGAACTCGTATGAGATGCCTTATCAACTTGTTAAACACTATCTGATGGTAGGATTCTGTCTTCACTCGTATAAGAAGAAGCCATTTTAAAACAAATTCGTAAATGAGAATATAGGCTCTAATGTCTCATGCCTATACGGACACGGGAGGGGCTTCTCGTCGATACACCATGATGACCAACATTCAATAATCATAATAATGATAATAATAATTCCGAAATCGTATTTCTCAGCTCATGAATTTATTTCTACCATTAATGGTGATGGTGGTGATTTACGAATTTGTGTGCCTCCATGGTCCTAACTCAGTCGAAGACGTAGGGCGCACATGTGTCTATACCCTACGATTGGCTGAGCTAAAAAACAGAAAGTAGACTCGCTTTTCCGTGTCGCTTACAGTAATGCCCGTAACCCTTGCTCTAGGGATATACTACGACCCGAGATGTGCTATCGTTTTGAGCGATATGGCCAAGAAAACCAACGCTTATGTATCCTCGCTTTGTCCCGAAGCTATTATACAATGACTATTCCACTGTGTACAGATATATTTGTTCGTCGTCAGCGTAAAAATCAAATTAATTCCATTTCTTCGGATATTGTGTGGAGCGTACACTGCGACCTACGAATGCCAAGAACCGACTCTAGCGGAATTGCAAAGAGCGTTTGTTTTCGGATATGATGTTACATTATCTTGGTTTATATATAATTAATGTACTGTTTCGTAAATAAATAAATTGTTAGTATTTCTTTTCTTATGTTGTCATTATACATCCGTATATGTCATATTACCAAACTGTACAAAAATCAGTCAATTAAAACATCAATGTTCAATGTGTATTAATTGTGTATCAGTAGACTTTTCGATTGATTGACAGTTACCACATTATTCAAGTTCAGAAATATCGTCAGTGACATATTGAGCATCATTTGATATATGCTCTATGTCTATACAGCCGGAATTTACAACGTGACTCATGTTATAACTAGATGGAGAAGGAGAATCGCGTTATTCAAGGGATTAGAATTCCCAGAAAAGAAATTGTAGATAACTTTTACTGCTGATCGGTCTGAGGGCTTTCCCCTAATGTGGACTTGTGAGTTGCTTAGGTTCTTATACATAGTTTTGCTCTTCTTTAATGGAGAGATCAGTGCCCGTTGCACATGGTATAGTGTCGATAATATCGGCTATTTCCCAAAAAAGTACGGTCCGATGCTTTGCGTATTTACCTACCACTAGAGTACATAGCCAGAAAACATTTAATTAAAATACTACTACCATACTACCAGCCCAAAATATATAAGTAGAGCGAAATTCTGTTTTCAATGGTACCACCAAACACTCTCAGATATAGCGTCGATCTTAATCATAGGCAGGCAGGCAGGCAGGCGGTGTGTGGGGGGGGGGGAGGGCAGCTCCCGTCCTTCGGGATATTTGTATAACAATGGCGAATCCAAGGTTACGACATTTATTAACAAATGAAAGATTTATGTTTGTTATTATACTTTATAAATCAGAGTAATGTAGGCGAAATCATCGTAGTGGCGCCACCGAACGATATCTTTTCTATTACAGCAAGTGTAGCAATTTAGTTGCCTTTTCTTCTAAAACCTTTCTATCTAATTTTCCATTTTTATTTACAGGGAAAGAAACCATTTGTAGGAAGTACTTGGGGCAGGCCGTTTTAGCATTCGAATCATGACTGGTAAATGTCATCCTGCAAAAATTCTTTACGTCCTGGGGGTCAGTATCGGAACCTTTTAAAGGAATATAGCAAGCACAAATCCCATTTAATAAGGCTTCATCTGGAACTTTAACAACCATGACATCAGCTACTCCCGAACATCCACCAATAATATTTTCAATCCAAGATGGGTGGAAATAATTCATTCCTTTCATAATAACATCATCAAGCCGTCCCTGTACAATTAACTCTCCCTTTTCTGTAAGACATCCACAATCATTAGTAAGAAACCAACCATCATCTGTAAACTTCGACTTCATCAGATCATCTTCGTCACTAACATAATATCTGCAGATGCAGGTTTATTAACCAAAATATGTCTATGAGTCCCAGCAGGGACATCCTTCAAATCGTCACCGAATCCGGATTCTTGGTCAATTTTCTTAAGACTCACTATCCCCAATTCTGTACTACCATACATATTATATACCGTCGTAGCTAACGTACCAATGCCCGTCAATATGTTCCTTTTCAGTGGTTGGCCAGCAAGTAATACCGTATTCAAAAGACTTGTAACGTGACCAAACGATTCTCTTTGAATTAACTCTGTAAACTGTGAACAAGATGCCGCTGATAATTTAGCAATCTGACAATTTTCCTGCTCAATGATATCTCTAACAAACCGAATATCAAGTCCTTCATCAGACTTAAACCTCCGATCCAGAAAGATTATTCTGTCCCCATACTTCGTGTACCAAATGTGTAGTCCCACGATCCATGTGAGACTATGCTCGTTAAAAAGAGAAATACGTGAACCCAGTGCGTGCATCGATTCTGATACAGATTTCAAGTCAGGCTTACCTAAACGTGCGTAGCTTAACGGAGCCAATTTTGATACACCAGTTGTACCCGAAATTGGCTGGAATACTGCAACATACTGGTACTGATTGTTAGGTCTTCAACATTAGAATTTCCTGTGAGTTCATCCCCTGCTGCAGATGAATCCTAGTTCGGTGCTAAGACCCAAGTTCGTGTAGATGACGTTCTTCAAATGAGGCAACTTTTCCGACGGTATTAAAGTGTTGAGATATGATTCGATTAGTTCTGTCATCAGGATTCGAGGACAAAATTACAGCTCGACATTTTGACTTTCGGAGATTTTGTACAAGGTATGTTCCATCAGACATTTGGATGTTTGCGTTCTGGACAGTACACCCGGCACATAAGACTCCAAAGAAAGCGATCAGGGCTACAGGGGAGTCTGGGATCAAGCTACAAACAATACTACCTGGCTTTACTCCAATCTTTAACAAGTGACGTCCAAACTCCACTGAAAGGTCATACGTTTCTTTTGATGTTAGAACTGCTTTGGGTTTATATTTAGAAACGTAAACAAAAGCTGGTGCGTCTGGCTGTTTATTGCCAAGGTACTTTAAACGCTTTGGTATGGTATAATCTCCATGAAGAGACTGCATCTTCAGTAACCTATAAACATAAAACAAGTCTTTGTGACACAAATATATAATAATTCAACATTGTTTTGGAATCTTGAGATTCAGCTATCGATTTCCGGTGTGCGTAATCGCGAGTTTTGGATTGAATCCCAGAATTCTACTTATAGTGTTGAATTATAAATTTGTGTCGGATGTAGCTAGAAATGAATCTTTTTGGTGGCAATAAAGGGAAGTGTCAAGATGAAAACTTGAGGGTGGGGATCCAAAATAGCCTTTTGAATAGAGCGATATTTTCATATTAAATGTTATTTGGGATGAATAGGAACTATGAGGGGGCATCGTCCCATCAAATTGGAACTTATTTTTTATTTTTTGTTTTAATTCTCTATGACACAAATGTTAGTGGCATGAATATATTACAGATTTTTTTCATCTTGTTATGAAGATATTTCAAAATGTCGATCACGATGACAGTCAGTATTATCGGGAAAATGTGACGATTTAATCGAGTAGCACGTGTAAGTATATTAATGTTTTCGGTGGGGCGCAGATTCGATGAAGATGGCAGTCAGTATTACCGGGAAAATTGGCCGATGTAACGATTTTGATTAAGTAGTAAGTAGCCGTGTCTAGTGTCAGTATTTATGTTAACCTATCTAGCATATTTCCAAGATGACTTCAATTTGTAACTGGATGTGTTTTAATCACATTACTGAAAATTGTTCTATTTTTGTATTAGTATTATTATCATTTATTTATTTAGTTATCTTTACAGGCTTCTGAATCCAATTCTACTATGTATAACCTCGTAGCCGGGTATCATGTCTCAACCATTTGGTATACTTTCCAACGACGAATATTACTAATTCGAGTTGATCAGTGAGTTGATATCTGTTTCCCGGAAAAGAGCACATTTACTTGGCAGATCGCGATATAGTCCGGCCTGAATTTATGACCTGGTGGCGGCATTGAGACTTCCCTTAAAAATCATATTGTCTATCATTTATAAATGCAAAACTGGCGATGTTTAAAAGTCTGTGGAAAAGGTAGTTAATGAAATATGATAAAATGGCGAACAGATGATCGTTTTACACAGCTGTAAATGGAATTTGTGTCCCTGAAAACATATATATTGACACCAAGCATGACCTGAAATAAGCACAATGTCGGATTCCACCCCCACCCCCCGAAAATTGGAAAATATAGCCATGACTCCTAACTATAGTAAATAAGTGTCAAATCACAGTTGAAAATGTAACTTAAGTTGGAATATTATCACAAAATTGATACACTTCAAATAATGTCGTCTCATACTACAAACTTCCACAAAGAAAAATGTCAACATTTTATTTGGTCATTGACCATCGAAACATTCAATATAAAGGCTTATGCCATGACTTCTACCAGAAAAGCCGGTAAGTAACAAAACGTCACGGACTAGACAGACCATATTGACAACCAAGGCGCTGTTATTCCTAAAAGAGCAAAACAAACAGGTCCTGTTTTATCTCGCGTCAGGAAATCGTGGGTGAGCAGTGAGCACTATTACTCGGGGATAGCTTTACTTAACGCCCGCTTTCTCCCATTTCTGACTTCATCACGCCTCAAAACTATGACCCGTGTACCAATACACTTATTAGATGTGTGTTAGCTATAAAAGAGAAGCCATGACATACCTCGTGCACGGCAGAACCCGATTCAACAAGACGTACTTGTGATGTCGACTGAAGTCAGATCCTCGTGATATTACATCTTAACTAGAACTTTTTAATCCTGTAGATAACTGGTTCGTGACATTACATACATGTATTTTAGATTTTAGACAGACTTATTCTTCATCATTGGAGGGAGGGGGTTGGTGGGGGACTGTCGTATGGTTAGCGTGCGCGCGTTGTATTATCGTGGTTTCGATTACCTGGTTGTACATGACAAGGAGTAAGGTCGCCTGGGTTTTCTCACGGTCCTCTGGTTTCCTCCTACTGCTTAGCGAATTATTGAAATACAATTGAACCATGTGTTACCCCCAAAATGACCTGGTTTATGTCGTTTGGACGTTACACGACATGTCGTACATAGCACCCAGGCTATCGATATTCAACTTTTGTGTCAAAGTTACGGAAAACCTACTCAATGTAATAGTGGCCGTAGTTTTAAAGGAGAATGCTATATTAATTTTATCATTTACTTAGATAATTGTGTGACGCAATTTAGAATTATTAAAAAAATGCAATTTAGAATTATTAAAAAAAACAGCGGCTGCCAGGCAGGACACGTTCACATTTTGCAAATGATGGAAAGAGAACAAGCTAAAAGCAAACGCGAATTTTGTACAATCGGGAGCAATAATCCAGAAAGTTACGTCCTGGAATAATAAGATATGTTTTAACTTTCATCAAAATGTGATAAAAATTGTGACCCCCCCCCCCCCAAACGATCCACAACCTTCGTTTTACACACTTCTACATAATTTGCGCGTCGGGCAGTTTCAATTCAAATTTAACCTCCATTATGATTGAATAGTGATGTATTTTAACAGTTTATAACATTGGAAAAATATTGTGACCTCTAGAGAATTCACAAGCTAGAAATGGGATTTTTGGAACGATCAGGGACCATAATCCAGGCAGAAAGGTTCGGGTATCCGCGATTATCAAAAAGAACCAAGATCTAAGTGTGTATTGGTGATATATTCACAGTTATTTTTTAATCGGATAAAAATTGTGACCTCTACAGGAACCAAGAGCTAAAAACGATATTTTTGGTGCAATCAGATGCCATAGTCAAGAAGTTACGATCCGATATGATCGAATATTGAAAAAAAACGAGATCTTTGGATTGTAAACATAAATTTCACGTTTCATCAAAATTGTGGCCTCTAGAGGGTTCCACAACTTAGATATACCACATGTTTACACTATTTGCATACGAGGGGCGGCCAATTTGTCCGCCGTTTTTGGTCCAATTTTCACGAAATTCATACGAAGACAAAATTACGTGGTAATGGTGATATATTCGAACGGTTTTATTAAATCGGACAAGATAAAGCCGTGATTTATTTACTACCATCAGGGGCCATAATTTAGGATGTTACGATTCGATATGTACGAAAAATCGAAAGATACCAAGATATATGGGTTATAAACATCAAAATGAGATGAGAATTGTGACTGCCACACCACTGATAGAGATACACAAAATTTTGACACTATATGAGAGCAAGGGGCGGCCATGTTGTCCGTTAGTTTGGATCTGATATTTTACGAAATTCGAATTCAACCATCGTTATGGTGTAACGGTGATATGGTCCAATTTTTTTTTTAAATCATACAAAAACTGCGTCTTCTATAAGGTCCACAAGCTAAAAACGTGATTTTTCCTACAATCAGGGCCATAATTCAGGAAATTATTGTCCGATATGTTCGTAAAACGGAAGGAATCAAGATCGATGTGTTATAAACATACATTGCAAGATTAAACCAAATAGGATAAAAATTGTGACCTCTACAGAGTTCACAAGCTTAAAACCAACGTGATTTTTCATACAATCAGGCCGCATAATCCATGAAGTTACAGCCCGATAAACCTAAATTGTAAGTTTCATTGAAATCGGATAAAAATTGTGGCCTGTGGTGTGGTAAGCTTGCCGCAGACGGTCAACTTTTCGTCGCTTGTTGCTGCAATAGGCCACCACTGGCAACTCAGAGCAATTGGCAAGTCGAGGTCTCCCGTGTGCGCTGACTGGCAACGAAAAGCAATGCTGCCAGAATGTATAGTGTCATTAGGTCACCACATCCTCCGTATCTCTCATGCAATCTTTTCTTACTACATACTTGGAAACAGCCCCTGATCGTCTAGTATATAGTTTCTGGTTGTTTCTTATTCTCATCTTAGGACTCAAGTTCGGACGGCTACGGTCTCATTAGTTTGTCTTACCAGGACACAATGCAACAGTTCGTTTTTACATTTTATATATCAAGCCCTAGTTACTTAAGATACAAGTATCATGCACTGGTTACATAAGCAACAAATGAACATGTAGGTAGCTATTCTCCCAATCCTCTCAGACTCGCTGTGTGTCTTCGTCTGGAATCTAGCGGTTGTCTGCCGAATGCGCAGCGATATGGTAGTTTTGTAACTTTGAGGTTTGGCTGTCAATTATCTAATTGGTCAAATATGACGTAATTAATTATAATGATTGGTTAATTAGCCTAATGACGTCGCAAACCACCCTTATATGGACAGTGAAAACTTAAACCACCATGAGCGTCAGACGTGAATTGTTTCCTTTTTGTTATAAACCCGGAATTAATTGTTTACCAAACTATCGCTGATTTAAAGTATCAACTTATCATTCACTGGCTCTTTACAATACATGTATGTGAACCAAATAATTAATTAAAGATATAATAAAGTGTTATCATGGCAAATATACCATCAATCTTGTTACAAAACCACCAAAAAATCATTCCTTGCAACTTTATTAGGATTTGAATACCTTTTTTTAAAAATGACTACTAAATACCCAGGCTTTTAGAAACGACTGCCTAAATAATATTTTCTTACGGCCAACGTTATGACTTTTCATTCTCTCGTGATATTTCGAAAGAACTTTGAAATTACCAGCTAAAATAACAATTATACGCACTTATTCCAAATCAATCCCAAAACAATTTTACACAACTTCTGTACCTGCCATTTCAATACTCCAGATCAACGATCCTCAAACTATGTGCCGCGCAGCGCGCAGGTGTTCTGCGAGATATTCCTAAGTGTATCGCGAAATTTTGAACGGCGCACAAAGAAACTTTCTCATTAAAGAAGTCAGCTATTTTACTGATGGAATTCGAAAGAATTACTAGACTGTGTCTACCATACTCAGCGCAGTGTTGCGTTTGATTAGAGGTAATCCCACAACACTGCTATTATGAGTGGATATTATTGTTTTAAATTTTGATTGGTCAGTAGTCCGACTACCAACCAATCACTAGCTGCCTTAGAAAAGCTTTACATTTAAAACGAGTGCCAATATTGGACCAAATATTATGTTTACATAACGTTACGCCATGGCTCACGATTTTTTTATGCCTAATTAACCCGCGCAGAATACTGCAGTAAAACTAAAACTAATTGCGTGACAAACGAGGCTATCAAGTCGAATGAAATGTAAACAATACTGTTTGGAAACGAACAAACTTTCGCCGTTTTTAATACCTTAAATCACTGTCCAAAGTTTTAAAGAAGACCCTGATTAAACAAAGGACTGTCATGTTGCTGTACTTAAGTGATAGCTTTCATTGAACGGAAAGAATAGCCACTTACGCATAATTTCAAGAAACAGACGCTATTTCAGCAATGGCCAGAGAGGGATTTCTCGGGCCATTGCTTCAGGAATATGGTGTCAACGGTTGTATGCCGTCTGTGTCTTGCGATGTATTTATTTTGCAAAATTCAAATATTTTCATGTATAGTGAAGGTGTGCCACTATTTTCTTCATGTGTTCCAAGGTGTACAGCTGGCAAAAAAGGTAGAGAACCACTGTTTCAGATATATGGTTGGATGAATCAAATCGTATGGAAAACGTAAGATATGCCAACAAGACGTGTGGCAAATTGATTAAAACCATCTCTCATAACACCCCCACCCCCTCACAATGTGTATTCGATTTTAACGAGACTTGCAGTATAGTTGTTATATCAAGGCTCACTAGAGGCCACAATTTGGATGGAACTTTAAATTTATGTTTATATCACAAAGATATTGGTTCTCTTCGATAGTCACGCATGTGCGAACGTAACTTCATGGGTTATGGACCCTGATTGTTCGAAAAATATGTTTAGCTTGCAGTTGCAGACCACTAGAAGTTACAATTTGTATCCAATTTTCTAAACCGATTACATAATATATCGCCGTTCCACATCGATAAATCATGTTGAGTTTGAATTTCGTAAAATTTTGACGGTTACTGCCGGACAAAGTGACACAAATCAAGATATCGATGTGGTAAAACTACACCAGTTTCATCACCCTCGCTTAATTAAAACCAGTTATCGTGTCCTAACCACCAGCATATTTCTGCTTACTCTAACCAGTAAATGCTCATTTTCGCACTCTAATGAAGAATTGAACTAATAAACACATACACCGAGTTTGAACTTCTTATCTCAATTAGAAGGGTTATTATGTTCGAAATTCTCAATCCATTCAATTTTTGACCCTTCTGCTTACCCTGAGCATGTTCATAGTCATTTTCAAAATCATTCAAAATATGGATGCTGACAACAAAGTCAGTAACGGGTAAATCCTCCTCTGTTTGCCAAACAAGCATTGATCCGACGTGGCATACTCCTAATGAGGCGTCTAAGGTCATTTTGGTCCAGATTGTCCCATTCCTGTTGCAACGCAGCAGCAAGTTCTTGGACATTGGCAGGACGTTGTTGACGTTGACGTAACCTCTGTCCAAGCATGTTCCAGACATGCTCGATGGAGGAGAGGTCGGGACTCAGTGCTGGCCAAGGTAATGTGGTGATGTTCTGTTGTTGGAGGTAACCTGTAACGATCCTGGCCCTGTGACATCTTGCGTTGTCATCCTGGAAGATGAAACGGCGGCCATGACGTCGTGCGAACGGCACAACATGGACTGCCAGGATGTTGTCCCGGTAGTACTGGCCTGTAACACGCCCTGCAACAACATGTTAAGCCGTTCTTCCAGCAATAGTGATGCCTCCCCACACCATAACAGAACCACCCCCAAATCGATCATGTCTGATTACGTTAACGTCTTGGAAGCGCACGTTTCGACGACGCCACACCCTGGTCTGGTCACTAAAACAAACTGATGTTTCCACCCTGGAATTCAATGCCACAATGACTGTAACATTCAAAGTCAGAGTCGTGCAAATCTTGGGTTGGACGACCCCCATGATGATCCCAAGCATCATCTGCATTTCATGCGGTAGCTATTGGTGCGTTTGGGCGTCACATGTAACTGGAAATGTTTCTTCTGTTAGGTTCTATAGTGACTTTTTTCGTAGTCATTTGCACATTTTAGTATTATGCCCCCAAAATCAAATATCCCCTACTTTTTTTGAATAGTATATGAACTGGCTGCAATAACTGTATTATGACAAGAGGTAAAGAATGCGTTGGGGTATGTTTTGCCAAATTTACAGACAATATAAACAATCACACCGCCCCAGGGGGGGGGGGGGGTCTGAGCATGCACAAACTAAATACTGGCTGTTTGTGCGATATAAGGATTAAATACGCAAAGTTTCAAGATGATTCATTCAGAATTGCAACCTATAGACGATAAACCCAACAATTAGGCGTGGCTCTTTCCCTTGGGATGGATTTGCAACATTATAATTAGATACAACTCTGTTAATGAAATTTGAACGAGATCTGTTAATAATTGCAACCTGTAGAGTATTTACAGACAGAAAATTGTCCAAAAGGTGCTTGCGGTGCGAAATCCCTGGGGATCGGAACATTCACCAAAATAAATAGTTGCCACCTGCCAAGTTCCAAGATGATACATTCCGAATTCTAGTGTGACTCTGTCCCTGTGAGTCGGCACATGCACCAAAATCAGGTACATATATTAAGTTCCACGAAGATCCATTAAAGATGGTGGTATGTATGAGCCACACCAGGGATCATCCTCGGGGTATAAGGAATAGGTATTCATGCAAAGTTTAAACATAACGCTAACGCTACAATATACGTCCACATTCCTGCTTTGATTGATATGGTACTTTGTCAAGAAGGCTAGGCGTTGGTTTGTTTAGCGTTGAGGGTCGTGCACCAACATTAATAGTTGCCGTCCTTAGAGTATAAGGGAATAGCTATACCAAGATAATCCATTCAGAATTGTGCCTTCCTAACACTAAAGGCAAAAAGTGGGCGAGGCTCTGCCACTGGGGGTCGGGACATTCATCAAAATCAATAGTGGGCGCCCTCAGGCTATAAGGAATACATAAACCAAGTACCAAGCTGATTCATTCAGAATTGCGGCCTGTAAACGACAAACACAAAAATTGGTCGTGTCTTGCCTGTGTGAGTCGGGACATGCAGTTGACGTCCTTAGGCTATATGGAATACATATCCCAAGTTTAAAGACGATCCATTAAGAATCGTGGCCTGTAGACAACACACATAGACACGAAGTAAAAATGGGCATGGCTCTGCCCCTGGGGGTTAGGAAATCACCAAAGACAATAGGGGTCATCTTTAGGGTATAAGGAATAGGTTTGTAAAGTTTTAAAAGGATCTGTTAAGAATTGCATCCTGTAGGCGAACACAAGACACAAAAGCATTGGGCGTGGCTCTGTCCCAGGGGGTCCGTCATGCACCAAAAATAATAGTGGTTAGCCTTAGGGTATAAGGAATAAGTATAAAAAAAAGTTTTCAAGACGATCGATTAAGAATTGTGGGCTGTAGGTGACACACAGACAAAAAAAAATGGGCGTGGCACTGTCCCTTGGGGTTGGGCATGCACCAAAAACAATAGGGATCTTCCTTAAGGTACCAAGAATAATTATTCAAAGTTTCAAGATGATACATTAAGAAATGCAGCCTGTAGACGACAGACAAACAAAAAAATGGGCGTGGCACTGTCCCTTGGGGTTGGGCATGCACCAAAAACAATAGGGATCTTCCTTAAGGTACCAAGAATAATTATTCAAAGTTTCAAGATGATACATTAAGAAATGCAGCCTGTAGACGACAGACAAACAAATACAAGAAATGGGTGTTGCTGTCCCACGGGGGTCGGGCATGCACCCAAAACAAAAGGGGTCATCCTTAGGGCATAAGGAATAAGTATTTTAAGTTTCAAGATGACCGATTAAGAATTATGGCCTGTAGGCGACACACACACAAAAAGAAAATGGGAGTGACTCTGCCCCTGGGGGTTGGGCATGCACCCCAAATGATAGAAATGTTCCTTAGGGTACAAAGAATAACCATTCAAAGTTTCAAGATGATACTTTAAGAAATGTGGCTTGTAGACGACAAACAAATAAATACAAGGAATGGGCGTTGCTCTGCCATTGGGGGTCGAGCATGCACCAAAAAACAATAGGGTAAGTATACAAAGTTTTAAGAAAATCCAGTTAGAATTGCGGCTTCTAGGCGACACAGAGGCACACAAAAAGAAAATGGGCGTGGCTATGCCCCTGGGGGTTGGGCATGCACCCCAAACGATAGGGATCATCCTTAGAGTATAAAGCGTAAGTATACAAAGTTTTAAAGAAAATCCAATAAGAATTGCGGCCTGTAGGCGACACAAAGACACACGAAAAGAAAATGGGTGTGGCTCTGACCCAGGGGGTTTGGCATGCACCCCAAATGATAGGGATGTTCCTTAGGGTACAAAGAATGTGTAGCTAAGTTTCAAAATTATAAGTTAAGAAATGTGGCCTGTAGACGACAAACAAATATATGCTAGAAATGGGCGTGGCTCTGTCCTTGGGGGGTCGGGCATGCACCAAAAACAATAGAGATCTTCCTTAGGGTATAAGGAATACGTATACCAAGTTTGAAGAAAATCCAGTAAGAATTGCGCCCTGTAGGCGACACAAAGACTCACGAAAAGAAAATGGGCGTGGCTCTGCCCCTGGGGGTGGGGCATACACCCCAAACGATAGGGATGTTCCTTAGGGTACAAAGAATGTGTATGCAAAGTTTCAAGATTATAAGTTAAGAAATGTGGCCTGTAGACAAACAAATAATAGAAATGGGCATGGCTCTGTCCCTGGGGGTCGGGCATGCACCAAAAATAATAGGGATCTTCCTTGGGGTATAAGGAATAAGTATACCAAGTTTGAAGAAAATCCATGAAGAATTGCGCCCTGTAGGCGAACCACAGACACACACACACACACACAGGGGCGACGGCATAATAAGTTCACATTATGAATGTGGACGTATAAAAAGGAATGGTTGGGAATCGTGGCCTATAGCCGACACATAGTCACACCAAATTGCGAGTGGCTTGGGCATGTACCTAAAAAAATGGAGGTCATCAGTAAGGAGCAAGTATGAAAGAATTGCGGCCTGTAGGCGTCATAAAAGACACAGAGCAAAGGGGTGATCAATAAGGTATAAGGGTGTGTCAGCATTACATACCACCAATGATTGACATGGAAGTTAATTCTCGTCTCTTAGACCAGCTTTAGCCTTTTCCCAAAATTACTGGTCTGAAAATAGGGTTATCTCCCCTATATCGCACTCTGAGCCGATGAATATTATCCGTAACAAGCCCGGAATCGACACAATACTCTACGCGTGACGAAAAAACTTGAATGAAATTTAATGACACGTACGATTGACATGTAAATCGAAATGAAATGAAATGGAGTTTAACGTCCTACTCTTTTGCACCTAACCTGGGCTAATGGAAGACGGGCATACGTCATACAGTGTGCTATGAGGAAAATTTTGCCCGGGCAGTGGTGCTACGGCCTACTCTTATATGGAATCCCAACGCCAATGTGTATACATGACCTCGATTTTTGTCCCATCCGAACGACTAGACAGCTGTCCTTGTCAGGCCCCATGTTCTGCATCATTGACAAGGGGACACCGCGACATGTAATTAAAACAAATTTGTTTGTCGTTTTCTATAAAGTATTTTAATTCTTCAATTCACAATTTTATACTGTTGGTGCCTTCATGCAAGTATGCGACATATTGTTAGTGGCACCAGCCATAACATTTCCAGGTGTCGGATTGATGCTCATTTGCCGTGCGACACTCCTTGTTGACCGCCCAGATGGAGTACGCTGCCATGGGTGGGGTGTATGATTCGTTGCCGCGCAGCCTATCTTTTAAATGCCCGCAAATGGATAATGTAATATTTATTTGGTGGAAATAGGGTATGCTGCATTCATGGGAATACGTCTATCTGGTCTTTCAAGGGTGGTAATTCGTCCTTAAACAAGATGATGACTCCCATGAAATTAATTTAAGAATGACATTTCAAATAATCCATTTGATTGCATGCCAGTTCAATATCCAACACACTTTTTTTTTTCATTGTAAAATTTCTCTCTTCATGGGCCTTATCTATGTTTTTTTTTAAATTTAATACTAATTCGTCGTCACGACTCATGTTTGTTTATAATTATGCAAGAATTATGGGATTTATTTCGGGAAGGGGTGTCACTCTTACTTGACTTGGCCAGAAGATACTGGATAATCAATCACATTAAAAGCCAAACTCCCGGTTACGCATGGGCAATGGACTTTACGTCAAATATTGAAAACTGTTCCAGACCCTCCTTCCATAAGTTGAAGGCTAGAAGGTTCTGAATGACCGAGACTACCACAGTGCACGTGCTAAACGTAACAATACCTTACATGCTGATCAGTAACGTGAACCGAGTCATAACAAAGAGTCCAGTTGTGTATAACATCAGTAGTCACTTGGTTAGAAAGTTATAAGCAGTTTTTAACCATCAAGCCAGTATAACCAATTGACAGTGAAAGAAATCGAAGCCTATTTGGACGCAGATCACCAATTATTCCTACGCTGGGCCATAGTTTTTTGGGTTTTTTTGGTCTTTGTCTTCCTTTCCTGATTTTGAAGCGCAGGATACGATAGTCAAAGAGGTTGGTTAGATTGAAATGAGGAGCGAACACTTGCACGTTTAGTTATATCAGGGGGTTGTCACATATTTCTCCATTCGTGGTATACTAAACAATAACTTGGGAAAAATCTAAAGCTGGTCTAAGAGACAAGAATTAACTTCAAAGTCAGTGTGGAAATCATTGGTGATGTGTAAGGCAGGCGCACCAATCTCTATGTACGGCGAATAGTTACATATTTTTGGTATGCTACTTTAAAGTTTTGCATTTTGATGTTCAACCTCATACAAATTTTGGTGCATGGCCACTTGTCTCTCGTTAGTGAAAAGCATTCAGACCAACGAAACTTTGGGCAAAAATTGGGTCCGGGCAAAGAGACTTAACAAGTCAATGGGAAAAATGAATGGTGGTCTGCCCCCCTCTGTAAACTCGTAATTACTCCTACATCTAGACTCGACTGTATGACGAATTCCACCATATTGGAACTACTTTAAAGGTCCCGGATGAAACAGAAACATGGTTGCGCCCATACCGAACACAAATTAGCGACCTATTCCGCTAGCGACCTGTTCGACCGATCCAGCTGGCAACAATTCCGTAACCTACATCTAGACTCGACTGTATGACGAATTCCACCATATTGGAACTACTTTAAAGGTCCCGGATGAAACATGGTTGCGCCCATACCGAACATAAATTAGCGACCTATTCGGCTAGCGACCTAACGGGTTGCTAGCTGGATCGTTCGAATAGGTCGCTAGCCGAATAGGTCGCCAATTTGTGCTTGGTTGCGCCCACGGTGTCTTGTTTGTTTGTATTAGCGTCAAGTTTTCCTGTTAAAGTAAACCGGTAGCCGCATCGCAAATGTGTGGGCGTAGGTACATATCACTTACTGTCATACAACCGAGATTAGATGTAGGTTCCGGAACCGGAACCTGTCGAGGATTGCCGAGTGTTGTAGATGAATGTATTCAACAATGTATGATCATGTATTCAACGGTTTCATTTGCAGGCGTATTACAGTTTGTACGTTGCAGTAACCTAATCATACCAAAGAATATTAATACAATGAGTCTAGACATGATGGAGATTTGCATCTAAAGGTATATCATTTAGGCAGTTGGCGTTCCCAAGCTTGTATGTGGGGAGGAATATCGATGCCTGTTCGAGGTATTTGACGCCCCCCCCCCCCCCCGTCGCAGTCATCTCTGTTCATATAACCACTTAGCATTGACCGAACACATTACAGTACTGTCAAATAGAAAATAATGAGATCAGCACGATGGATGGGGTGGGGGTCATAAAATAACTGGAAGATTTTGTTATTCACATCCGGATTTATTAATTGGAAGTAGCGATTATGGTTAATTTTATGTTATTGAAAAAATGTTCGTCTCATTTTAAGATAATTTTATGAAATTTTATATTGTTTATGATATTTTTATATTTTATGAGAAATGAGGAAATTTTGCGACAATAGAAATGTTTTTTTATATTGTACGTCCCTGTGTTGGACGTTCTAATCTGAATAACACTGGATGAACACTTAATTCATGGACCGGATATAAGTTATATTATAAAAAAATCATACTTTTTGATAATAATTAAAGTTATGAAATGTGATAACAACATTTCAAAAATATCATAAAATTTGATTAAAAAAACAACATAAAATTTGATTGAGAAATATAAAAATCATACAATTCCACTAAAATCTTTTTATAATATAGTACACATTTGACAAAAATCTGTGTACGGTCCCTGCCAGTATTATTTGGCGAAATTTTAGTTATGTTTTTTATTTCTTATTTCGCAAAATTAAATTAATTTTTGTCCGAGTATAGTTATGTTTTTTTTTTTAAAAAAAATACTTATTGCAAAAATGATGCTAAAATGTTGGTTAATTAGTTTACAGTGGGGATTATGAAAGTGTAAATTCTTATCATAAGAATCTATAACACCACTGTTACGTTTTTAACGACCTATTTTAATCCGTTACGGTCAATAACTGCGCCTTCATGGGAATAAACCGACGTGGCCCACTGGCCTGCCTGTGTTTTTGTTATACTTGAGCGATGGCCATGTTTCTTCTACAAATTGAAACCAAATACGGCGTTACCTTTTTTTATTTAATTGTTTCTGTAGCTTTGTAATCGTAGTTCAGCTTTAAGACAGAGCATTGAAATAAAGATATATTATACACGTATATTATGACCTGCTTAGTGTCGATTTCAAGTTAAAGCCCATTTTTCTCTCATATCAAGGATGTTCGATTTATAACTTTTCTGCTCTTAAATGGCTTATATAAGTCGATAAATACTTAGGGCATGTGGTGATACATGAGGATATGTACTGCTGTCAATTATATTCTTGAACACCACTTATATTTC